>OZ030011.1:79437247-82368497 GCA_964023405.1 Apodemus agrarius
AGAAAGTCTCCAGGGAATGTGGGACTGTGCGCCAGGCTGCTCTGGACACCTAGGCTTCATCTGAGAGAAGCAGTGCATGGCTTTGAATCAGCGAGCTGTCTCGATGAGTACACTAAACTGTGTGTAATAATTTACAGGGAGTTTTAGAGGAATTCAAGTGTCTGCATAACCTTTAATTAAGCATAACTAAATGGGACAAGTGCCTAAGATTTCTGGGGACCTGAATAGGCTCCACAGAGCAGGAGGACAAGGCTACCGTGGGAAAATGATAGTTGTTTGGGTGTTACCCTCTGAGTCCTGCTCCTCTAGCATAAGAGTGAAGTAAGTAGAAAAATACTTTAAATAGCTTGTACCATCCTGATAATGGTATATTTAGGATTTTAAAATATACCCAGTTTTTAATGCACATATGTACATACTTAGTAGTCTAATAAATTATAGCATAAAGAATAAAACGTTGTTACTATGTAATATCACATGATTTCTAAGGAACAGAAACCCTACAGTTTTGTTAGAGAAGATAAACCTCAATACATCACTAGGTTTATCCTGGATGTAGCCAGAGAATTCTTATAAACCTAGGCTGAACTAAAGGTTGTCTCAATACTATTTCTCCCTCTTCAATTCTTCTCAAGGAAAGAAACTTTTATACACTTTTGAAGACATGATTACCAGAAATGCGTAACATTCGGGCAGAAATAATCCTCCACCTCGGAAAGAAAGTTTCACTCAGCTGGAGCTTAGTAAGAACAAAGTTCACATAGAGCCCTAGGACTTTGAACAATGTGAATGTTCTTCAAATATTCAGCATAAAATCAAATTCATTTTGTGGCAAGTTAGACATGGAAATTTGTATACATTAGAGGTTTTGTCCTTTGCTGGAAGATAGCCAAAGCAACATATTTATAAAGGAAATTGGAATATTCTTCCTGGCTGAGATGAGAGCTCTGTCAGTCATCCTTTGAGAACATTACTCTCTAGGATTTAGAGCATAGTGGGAGATAAAGATAATACATTCCTGTTTAGGATGAGTGTCCTGTTTTATAGCTGCACCTACATTTCCATACAGAAACAGTAAGTTATCACTAGATGAGATGTCACAGCCAATTACAAATGAGCTTGTAAAAACAGTATTCCAATCTCTACTGCACATTAAAGCCATCTGAAAAGGGGGTAATTCCTAGAGGCCAAGCCTCCCCTCATCAATGAAACCCAAAGCTCTGAGGGTAGGCCTCAGCAATCTCAACTTCCTTAGAGGGTTTCAATGTGCAGTCATCTTTGAACACCTGTGCTTTGCATTCTAATTTCTTTTATAAATGTGCCACTTTGCCTAGCTTTCAGCAAACGACAAAAACTTTAATATGTGCAAATTTTCGTGTCTAACTTGATAGAAGACGAATTTGATTTTATCCTGAAAGTTTGAGGTGCAGTCACATTGATCAAAGTCCTAAGGATGTATGTGAACTTTTCAGCCTCTTCTTTGCATGCTGGCTTTTCTAAAAGTCCGAATTTAAAAATTAAAGTGAATGAAAAATGCACCCCATAAGAAGGTTGTGAGAGCACTACTGATTTCACATTCAGTAAGGTTTTACGATGGGACTGGTTCTAGGAACTTCAGTCAGTCATCAGTGAAAGACAAATATGCCTTTGGTATGGTTGCAAATATTTTGCAAATATTACCCACGTGCTTTACATTTGAGCAGATAAAGTACAACTGTGTAAGTGACCATTACTCCAAAACCACTAGGGATGGAGACGTATAGAAAAATTGGTATGGTATCCAGTAAGAGGAAGAGTTAATGCCACATTAATCTAAGTGGAAGGAAACGGCATCTGAAACAGCTATACCAGTAAAGGGAAAGGAGCAAGAGACATATTAGGAGATGCGCACACAAAGAGAATGGTGTGATTCATCGAAGCAAAGAGAGAAGGCATGAGGGTTAGGAGAGGGAAAGGAACTGGAACCACTTCCAGAAGTCTCTGTACATAAGCTTGGGGTTCTGGGAATGAGTGGGGATTTTCTGCCAGGTCTGCGACTGACCCTTCTGCAGTACGTATACCCCTGACCCTGCCCTCTTCTGCCCATGCGTCTCATCCTCCGCCCTCGGTTCTCATATCCTCTCCCCTCTCAGGCTCTCTGGGAACCTTTTCCAGGACCCCCTCTCTTCATCCAACACACACATTCCACCTTTGCAATATGTTTGCACACTTATTAAGATCTAGCTAAGTTTTCATGTTTCTAATACAAACATCTGTGCCTCAGCCACCCTCAGGCTGGGACTCTAAGCTGGGGCTCATGCCCCGCTCTCTGCCTCTTTCCCTTCTTCCTTACCTCACATCCAACTACACATACTTCCTTCTCTTCCCTTAACTTTCACCTCCTGCGAGTGCTATCAGCCACAACTGAATAGCTTCCAAATGCTGATGGCACTCGTCATCTCCGGTATCAATACCCTATTCCCTCCGGAGACTCTAGGACATCCTTCCAAAATCCCGTTCTCACTGCTTCCCAGCTCAGACTCCAGGAATTCCTAAGTCACTGTTCCCATCTTCTATTTAGCACCTTATGATCTGACCATTGTGCACTTTCAGTCTGAGTCACTCCCACCTATACCTATGATTCTAGTCTCTCTTTTTTATTTTTCCTGAGTCTTCATGCCTTCCTGAATATTACTTCTGTCTGGCTCATTATCCTCTCCTTTTCACTCATCAAGTCTCAACAGCTCCCCTGGAAGTCTTTCGGGACATTGTGGTCCCAGTCGGATGTTCTTTCTCTGTCCCAGCTCACAGCTGACACAGAACGGCAGCTGTTAGTTTACAAGACCGTCTCCAGGATGCGATTTTCATTCACGAATACAAACTTATTCCAGAAACCCACTCTACCAGTGTACTTCTTTGCAAGTACTTCCACCACTGGGAGCCTGCATGTGCCTCCCTGGGGAGGGCAGGGCAACCTTCTTGTTCTGCTTTGTGCCTCACACACTTACCATGGCGCCTGGAACATAATTAGTACTCAGCAGGATGAATGACTGACTAATCAGAGTTGTGTGGGAGAAAGGTTCATTCATCTACTCACTGAATGATGGAAGTGCCAATGGACTGGGTGAAGCTTTAAGAGAAAGGAGAGAAATTAGATACCAGCATGGAAAGTCAGGGGTGCCAGTGCAACGGGCAGACGGTGCTCCTTAATATTAAATCCCCTGGCTTGTCTGGCTGGGCCATCTGAGCATTAGGGCCACATAATGGCTTCATTCCTCTGCCTTTCTCTCAGGATCAGTCACTGATACCAGTCTGCATCTGCATTGTGTCTTCAATATGACTGCAGGAAAACAAAAGCAAAACCTTCAACCTTCAACCTTCCACCCTTTCTCATGTGTCCAGTGCCATTTTTTTTTTTTTAGATGTGAATACTCTGCCATGATTCTCACAGGAATAGTCATGCCTATTCAACTGAAGGACAACATGCACTTTCTCACACATGCTTGCTGGCATCAAGAGGTACTATCAAGGAATATGTGATGAGTTTCAATGCTTCTTTTCAAAGCTTTACAATGGGTTTTTAAATAGATATTCGATCTGGTTCTTACATTCAAAAGCAACAATACAATTCCCGGCTTGTTCTAAGGAGACAATGGATTTTTCAAGGATAACAAACTTAGGAAGCACGGGAAGAGGGCAAAAGAGGTAGACACCTTCTGTAATTTAGATGGAAACCTCTCGTAGTGATGGTTTCACTGGAGTCACATTCTGTCAATCTTCCCAGACCAGTGTCTTGATTGCTTCATAGATAGAACTGCCCCAGCATTGGGAAGCTACTTAAACAAAGCTCCTTTGGATACAGTTATCACTCACTAAATCCTGTCAAGAGTTAATGGTATGATGGGAAAAGAAGATGGCGTTTCATCTCTCTGTGTAGAATAAATATATCAGAATCTCCATCATCTCTCCTTGAGAGTTCTCTTCCATGTACTCAGTTTGGGAAGCTTAGTGTGCTTGGTCTCACACAGCTACTGAAACTTTCTTTTGTAGTTCCATTTAGAATCAAAATAGAATGTGCCTCTTGTTTGATGCAGACAGAGTCAGTGAATGCTGTCTGTAAAAAAAAAAAAAAAAAAAAAAGCGTTGCATGGCAAACACTTTAGGCCTTGGCAGCCACATGGGCTCTACGGGAATCCCTTAACTGCAGCAATTGTGTGGGATCAACAACAGACAACACTAACATGGCTATGGTTCAGGAAAACTACTTATCTGCTGAACTCTGAATTTTGTGTAATTTTCACATTATTCAATATTCTTTTGATCTTTTCAACAGTTTAAAAAAAATAAAAAAAACCATCTTAGAACATAGTTTATTAAAGAGGAAGGGAGGAGATCAGGTTTGGCCAACAGCAGTACCTGGTAGTTTGTTCACTACGTTAGGGCTATGATCATCAGCTTTATCCATTTATTTGGTGCTGGCACCGAATAAGTCTGGCACGTGTCAAAAGTCAAATTCATCCATACAGTTAAACATCATTGAGATTTAATGGGATGATTTTTTTATAGAACTTTATTCGGGCCTGGTAGGAACTTGACTTTGACCAAGGAGAAGGGCTTTAAGCAGGAATCTGACATTAGGGCATAATAGGGATGTAGGTTAAGGCAGGAATTTTAACCTTAGGGTAGACCGAAAGAAGCAGGCTTCAGGCAAGATTTTGGGCTTGGACAAGGAAGGAGGCTCAGGTATTTTGGCATTCTTACACACCATTGGAAACTACTGTCTCTGAAGTGATCTTGGGACTTTGCTTAATGCCTTGACAATTTTGTGTTTACTGTCTTGCTTGTTCCTCATTATACTACTATTGATCTTAATGCCTACATGTAATTAAATTGGTGTAAAAGTGGATTGGATATTATTGAACCTGCCTTCAGTCTCAGAATTGACTGGGGTCATGCTGCAATGTTGTCCAATTGTCTCTTTCTTTTTAATCCTCACTCCTGCACTGGAGAACCTGTTGACTGACTGAGCGGGCTTGGTCATTTTTAAAAATGTCTTTTTACAGATTAATAGACAAAATGTCATATTTGTTAGATATAATATGATTGTGTGTATATGTATATGCTATGTGTATGCATATTTGTATATATGAGTGTACACATATATGCACTGGTGCATATATATGTAAAGTCAGAGAATGTCCCGGGGTGTTAGCCCTTGCCTTCCATTTCATTTGAGACATGGCTTCTTATTATCAAGTCTGTGTCTGAAAGGCTATCTGCCCTGCAAGCTTCCCATGGCCCCCGTGTCTCCACCCCCATCCCCCACCATAGACGTATGGGGATTACAGATACATGATACTAGGTACCATGTCTAGCTTTGACATTTACAGATGACCTTTGAAATTTCTTAAGACTGGGTATAAGCACAAAATCCAAATACAAGCCACTGGGGGGGGGACATTTTACTTTCACTCACCTTCTATCACCATATCTGAAACACTACAAAAAGACGCGGAGGATTTGGAGGGGGCAGCTGAAGAGATTCATGGCAAAGATAGCAGTGATCTCATGACAAATAGAAAGGAAGCAATCTTTGTACAAGCACCGGCTTGACTTTCTCCTGTATCAAGTGGAGAATCTGCAAACACTGCAGAAACCACTGCTGCTGAGAGCAGGCTGTGCCCTGCCTCACATTACCTCACACTACACCCAGCACTGGCTCTCCCTGTGTATAAGATTCTCTGAGACTCTCCATTTTACAAGCAGTTTTTACTCTATTTTTGAGGATGGAGATTGACTCTGCACCCAGACTAACACATGAACAGCACCAACTGCCCAGCACTACCCCTTGGCAAAGACTGATAAATTAGTTATGTCTGCAAATAGAAAGGCATTCTACAAATGTATCAAGGCAAACTGAGATTACAGGGGGCTGAATTAAAACCATATTAAAGAGATCATACCTGAGAACTTACTGGACATATCAAATCAAGGAAGGCATGTAACTCCGACCTGGACCCCAGGTGAACACCTAGACTGTGATGTTGGTCTGTCCACCAACCTGCCATCTGACCACTCAGTCACTGTGCGCATTAAGAAGCATTGGGCAGAGCACGGTCTCTGAGGCTTCAGACCAGCTTGTACCCTGCTGTTGATGTGGTGTGCTCGAACTGCCATCTACCCATCTACCTGTTCACTCATCTGGACCTGTTTTCCATCCACGCACCTGCTAATTCATCTGGCCTAGTCCTGTCCTGTTGGTTCTAGGCAGATCCATTTCAACAACCTGGGCAAGTTCAGAGAGAGACCACCACTCTGTAGATCAGTGGTTTTCCACCTGTGGTGACCCCTTTGGTGGTCCTACAACTCTTTCCTAGGGCTCACATAACAGATATCCTGCATATCAGACATTTAGATTATGATTCATGACAATAGCAAAATTATGGTTTTGAAGTAGTGCCAAAAATAATTTTATGTTTGGGGATCACTACAAGAGGAACTGTATTAAAGGGTTAGCATTAGGAAGGTTGAGAACCACTGTCTCAGACATTTTTGCATTTCTCCACGGTTTGCTTTCTTAAGGTTGTTTGCCTTTTTATCCCTTTGGGGATCAACCTATAACCTACGTATATACATGGATTATAGATAAATAGATGATAGAGATAGATAGATAGATAGATAGATAGATAGATAGATAGATAGATAGATGGATAGATGGATGGATGGATGGATGGATGGGTGGGTGGGTGGGTGGGTGGGTGGGTGGATGGATGGATGGATAGATAGATAGATAGATAGATAGATAGATAGATAGATAGATAGATAGATAGATGGGTTATTTGCTGTGTGGTATGTAATCTGTGCTCTGAGTTAACATCAGTAATTAAAATTATAAATTTATTGAATTATAAATTTGGCATGTTTGTCTATGCTTCTGACATAATGCCCACATGAGAGTGTCTTATCATCACAGACATGATGAATATTCATTTATGCCTCCAGACACAGAGTGTTCAGGAAAGGGAAATTATTTTCTGTTTGTTTGGGGTTTTTTTCCTATGTGTACCGCGGAGATCAGAAGACAACATCAAGATCCCTTGGAACTGGAGTTACAGATGGTTAGGTACTAGGAATTGAACCTGGGTCCTTAGGAAGAGAAGCTAGTGCTTTTAGCCCCAAGCATCACTCTAACCCTGAAAAGGGAAATTCTTATTTGAAAAAAAGTAATCCAGGAGCAGACCTACATCAGATACTACTTGAAGATATACTTGAAGAAAAAAGTATTTATTTCCTGAATAAATTAAGTACTTAAGAGATATGAGTGTGTGTGTGTGTGTGTGAGAGAGAGAGAGAGAGGGAGAGAGAGAGAGAGAGAGAGAGAGAGAGAGAGAGAGAGAGAGAGATTGGAGGGAATTGGTACGGAAACACAAAATATGAATGGGGTGACAAAGAGGCTTTTGCACAGACTTATCAGATTAAGACAGATATAAGGTAGTCATGAGAGCAGCCAAAGCATCTTTAGCACTCTCAATGACTTTCTAGCTCAAATCTGTTCTAAACAATATAGACAAGGGGGCATTACATTCATCAATCAGGTAACAGACACAGGATGACACTGACAAGGGTGGACATACTCCATAGAGCTGCAGACCCCAGATGCTACAGGCCCTTGGATGTGTGCCTAAGTGTGTATATTTATCTTTGCATCTTTCTGAATCCTTTGTGGGGGCACAAGAACCAAAAGAAGGGTTCTTTTATTTTCAGACTATCATTTTGCTTTTTATAAATAATTGTATCAAATGCCCTGCAGTAGATAAGCTATCTAGCACCTCAAATTCAGATTAAGCAAGAATTCACGTGGATGGCAGTGAATACAGCAGATCCTCAACTCACCTCCAGCTGAAAGAAGAGAAAAAGGAGATATTGAGAATGTTGCTTACAGAAGTATGGAGATCTCCAAATTCATTTTCTAAGTGAGCAAAACAGACACTTTGCACAGGATATCTGGTATCAAGAAGTTAATACTGCATCTAAGTTAGCCTTTAGCTTTTGGAGAATTTGACATAGACATATCTAGAAGAAAAGAATAAAAAAATGATTTGAAGCCTTTTCTTGAAGATATACCAATGTCCTTCAAGAGACAGAATCAAGTGAAAAGCTAAAATTGTGACTTCTTTCCTAGAAAGACAACAGATAAATAATGGGGAGGAAGGATATCAAACAGAATTTTCTGTATGGAGAAACCCAGGAAGCTGAACAAAAGTTTGTGCTTACATCAGAACTTATCTTTCTGTGCCGATGAGCAAGTAACAAAGAAAGTTCTATGATAAACCCAGCCAAAATGACCTAAAACAGTTTTAGACAGTGTACTGGCTGGTTTTGTGTGTCAACTTAACAGAAACTAGAGTCATCAGAAAGAAAGGAGCTTCAGTTGAGGAACTGCCTCCATGACATCTGGCTGTAAGGCATTTTCTCAATTAGTGATCTATGGGAAAGGTCCAGCACACTGTGAGTGGTGCCATCTCTGAGCTGGTAGTTTGGGATTCAAAAAGAAAGCAGGCTGAGCAAGCCACGTGCACCATGCCAGTAAGCAGTACCCCTCCCTGGCCTCTGCATCAGCTTCTATCTCCAGGTTCCATTCCTGTTTGAGTTCCTGTCCTGACTTCCTCCACTGATGGATCGTGATCTGGAAGTATAAAGTGAAAAAACCCTTTTCTTCTCAACTTGCTTTTTTGTCATTGTATTTTTGTTACAACAATAGAAATACTAACAAAGACACACAGCTACCTTCATATAAAAGTAAACCAGGATGCTTTCTGGGTACTTTCGACTATAATCAATTGTAAATAAAAATGGCTATAGTAGCTCATTCTCTAAGTGGGCTATGGTCATGTGTAAAGATTTCTTATTTAGTATAGATAATAGACTACCCAAACCAAAATTAGCACCATGTGCTGAACACTTTACAGAAAAGATCTGAAGAGAAAGAACTTTCACTCAAACTTTAGTCATTATTTTGAACTGATAGTAATAAATCCTTCATGAGAGCACCTAACAACAGAGGCAAAAGTTTCACCTTATAATCCTCCAAATGAGTCAAATGAATATGACTTCAAAGATATGATAATTTGGTATTTGGTAAGGCCCCATAAAACAGTGAGAATATTATTAGGATGGAATAAAAAAGAAACTGTATTCAAACAGATTTCTGCACGGGTGGAAAATGTTCTTCCCAAAGCATGTGAATTACTAAATATAGATTACAGTATAAGGCCTGGGATACCTTCCTGTAAGGCTTGTTAGGGATGCCTCAAAGGTCTCTAAAGAAAATAAAACTTCATTTAAAACAAAGGTCCTCGACTCTCCTAACTCTGTGACCCTGTAATACGGTTCCTCCTGTTGTGGTGACCCCCAACCTTAAAATTATTTTTGTTGCTACTTCATAACAGAAATTTTGCTATTGTTATGAATTATATCTATATAATTATATGAATTATATAGAAAATATCTGTTTTCCAGTGGTATTAGGAGACCCCTGTGAACATATCATTCAAAACCCACAGGTTGAGAAGCAGTGACTTAGATACTTAGATAACAATCCCTACCAAGCAAGAGTCTTGACTCTTCACAAACAAAATTTTTCCAATCCCTTGAGCTGCAGAATGCAGGCCCCAGACCACTGGCACCATCATTAGTGTACAACTTATTAGAAAAATAGTTTAATAGTCCTACCACAATAAACTCAAACTTTGGCCCTAGGTACCAATATCAAACATTCCAGGTGGTTTTGATGAGAAACCAGAGAATACACGGTGGGTCTCCTCACCTTTTTCTAGTAGAACATCCACAAGCAGGAAGAGATTTTTTTCCCCTCCATATTGGGACAAGCCTGTGGTATTACTAAACGTAACATTGGTAGATTAAATGACAGAAAGACATATATTAATCTCATCAGATTTCAAAGGTTACATTTACTCTGAAAGTATTAAATATCCACATGCTAACTGAAGCTAGAATACTTAACCTGCTAGAAAAATAATATTGCTGTGAAGAGGTCCCTATCTTTTCACCTCTCCATTTTACTGCATAAAACAAGTGGAAGGCCATGTCTTAACCTGAGGTACGACTTGAGACACAACCCACGGAAGGTAGGGAAGGAAGGAAGAGGGACCTGTGCCTTGACGGTGAGCTGTGAGGCCCCACGCCACTTCCAGTTGCTGATTGACACACTTCGTCCTAAACAAGAATTCCTTCCCTCTCCACGTTTCTGCCAGCTGAACACTGTCTCTAAATACACAAATATTCCAAACCAGTTTCATCAAACACTTAAGGATGAATCTTTTTTTTCCCATGTAAGACAGAGCAGGGTCAACAGTACAGAACAAAGTGGGTGTTTCTATTCATGTGAGTACAACTGTCCAAATGTTTGTGACAGAGTTCATGTGCTAATGTTGTCCTGAATGTCTGTCTGCCCCCAGAACTTAAACAAAGAAGAACTGAAGTCAAAACTTGAAAAAGCTAATCAAAGAAAATGAACTGTAATCATTTTATTGGGAGCAGAATTGCATCAACATTTGAATATCTATTATTTCTTTCTGCATGTCAGCACTGTGTGCCGTCATTATCTATTCTTTGGGGGTTTTGAAAAGGCTTTAGAATCTGCTGATTGTCATCAAGTAGCTGCTAAAGCCACAAAGCTCTGCAGGGCTGCTGGACCATAGCAAATGCCAAAGGCTGGCTGACGGCTGCAGACCGCTTCCCCTTTGCCGGATAATGGCACCACCAAGCTGGAGTTACAGTGCTCACATCTGGACACTTTTGGAGCACAAGCTGTATGTGAACATGAATGAAACCACCTGGGACTGGTCACATTTCCAATGATACCACAGTGAAACTGAGCTTTAAAAAAAAACAGAAAACAAACAAACAAACAAACAAACAAAAACCAGTCGCTTTCCTGTTAGCAGATAAGGTATTAAGTCAAAAGAAGTACTCTGTGCTCCTGCCAGCCTCATTATCCATCTTCCCCCAAGTCTAGTACCTAATTATCTTGCCCAAAAAGTATGTTTAGAACATGCTATGAAAATATTTTAATATTGCCTAAATTTACTTTGGATATATCCTACTTAACGTCACTCACTTCAGAGTAACTGAAATGTGTTATCTCCATAGGAAATAGAATTAATTTCATTATGTAATTTATTTTTCAATTAAAAGTGCCCAGACAGCAAGCAAAATGTTCAGAAGTCATCATCTTGATTATACACAATTCGAAAACCAGAAACTATGATTGGCACCGTGACATAGAGAATGACAAGTCAGCCAGGTGGTGATGGCGCACACCTTTAATCCCAGCACTTGGGAGACAGAGGCAGGCAGATTTCTGAGTTCCAGGACAGCCAAGACTACCCAGAGAAACCCTGTCTCGGAAAAAAACCAAAAGAGAGAGAGAGAGAGAGAGAGAGAGAGAGAGAGAGAGAGAGAGGAGACAAGTCAATTCCAAATGTTGAATTTTTGTCTATATGTCTTGATAATGAATCATTAGGAATGGCCAATGGCCATATCATCGTGTGGCTTTCAGATATATCGGTTTCATGTAAGTGAAGAAAATGATCAATGTTCCTTTTGACTTAGCCTAAAATTAATAAATCCTCATAAATTCTCTGGTGGTTGGGGCATTGAAGAAAAGACACAAGTCTGACTAGATTCTTTTTAAGCTACATCTAATGATGATAATTTCTGAAGGAAGCATGGACTGTTGCAAAGAGATAATATGATCGGAATCAAAGTGTTTGCCCTGAGCTGAGGACTCACGCTTAAATGCCTTCGAGGACTCAGCAGTCAATGCTAAAGACTGAATGTGCTAGGTGGGAAAATGGAAATGTAGGCCCTGTCTAATGGGAGAAAGGATTTGCTGTGACTCGTCAGCAGACTGTTGTCAGGGGCATGCTTACCCAGTTCAGATAGACCATTTCCTTAAGCCATAAATCCAAAATATTTACATGAAACACGTTATTTTTTTATCATGACACCAACCAAATTAGGAGTGCTTCAGATTCCAGGATTCTGGGGATAGAAGAAGTGCATCAGGGCCAGATGCTGTCTAGACATCGCTGTGGTGCTCCATAATCAGGGGTCTCTCTGGAATTGATTCTAGAAAGCACATATCCAAATCTATATCGGCACCAGACAGCTTTCCTAGTCATTTGATAAGCAAAGTTTATTTGTGAAGAAACTGTATAGAGATTTTAATTCTCAGTAAGTGTTAAAATAAGAGTAAAACCAGAAAAAAAAAAACATTCTCAAAATACTGATGTTGACTCTCTAAGGGACTCACCATGAACACAAGGGATGACTTATTCACGAGGAGGTTTGTTGATGATATGCTTGCTGCATAGCGCTGAAGATACAGCCTCATAATAGTACAGTTTCTTAGTGTATGTAAGGTCCCTTGGATAAATATCAGCAAAGGAATAAATGAGAAAATACATTTTATTACAGTACGGGAAAGTTAATTAATATGCGAAGGAGAGCCAGACATACATTCTGATTTGAGGGAGAGTGCTTTCTAAAGGTCAGGCACACTGGCTGGGGTCAGCCTAACCTTTGCTCAAAGCGAAGCTGCCCACTAAGCAAATCCCAACATAACGCAAATTACTTAAGAGTATGTACCTTAACTTCCTCGTTGGTACAAACGGGGATCCTAACATCTCGTCACAAAGTGACTGTGTAGGTCAACCGACTTAACATAAAGTGCTTAAAACACTGTCCGAGGCAGAAAGTGCCCACAAAGAATCAGTCTTTGTTACTGACCGTAAAACAACCCAAATGCTAAATCCACCAAAGCTTCTACACCAGATGAACCAGCACTTTTCTCTTAAAATATATAAAGGGATCAAATGCAATCTTTATGTGATGAAGACCCAAATCAACGGTCTACTCAAAACAGTGACCCTGATAACTTACAAAGGAGGACTCCACACGCCACAGTTCCTAGAACTCTAACAAGAGGTCATCCAGGAAATGCAGGTCAATGTAGTGGCACAGGGGCCATGCGAAACCAAGCAGAGAATAAACCCGCATCCTCAGTGTATACCCCCTTGTGATTAATTAACAACCATACAGCATCCACCCACCAGCTGTATCCTTGCTTGATGCCTGACCCCCAACTGAGGACGACACCAGTCTCATGCAGACTGTGCTTCTAATTGTCCAGCGGGCAACCGTGGTTTGGCTAAGCAGAGCTCTTCCACTCCCCTCCTCTCTGATTAACTAGATGGCTTTATAAATCCTCTTAATAAGTTCATTTGTGTAACCCAAGGCTAGCTGCCCTTCCTTCCTGCTGCTAAGAGAGCTCAGCTGCTAATCTTTGGATGTGACCCATCAAAAGAGAATTGCTTGTTTTAAAAAATCATACATATAAATCTGCAAAACTGACAGATAGTGTGGAACTCACATCTCTAATTTAGCAGTGTTGTCCTGGAGTCCCAGAAATGCAAGGCAAGCAAGTAACTAATGTTTTATTAAAAAGTAAAATCTTTACGATTGTCACGTAAGTATTGAATTGGATAATGTCCCACAGGCCAGTGCAGAATAACTAATAATTCACACAATCTTTATCTCTGAGCGAAATGACTTACATATGCTTCATCTCATTTACTTCAGCTGCCTGTGAGGCAGTACTGTGGTTATTCTCATCACAGGGGAGACAGTAATTTTATAAAATCGCAAGATCACTGAGAGTCAGGTCTGGGAACTTGCTCTTAGGTTTTCTGATTTTAAGTGTAATGCTCTCTCTGTGGTAACTAGTGTGCCCACTCCTCATGTTGTCTTTTGGCTGCACACCTGCCTCTCTGTACTTTGGATTAATACCAGGACAGGAAATCTGTAATCAAAATGTATTCCTGTTCCAGTCAGTTATTCACTGGGTTCTGCTCATTGGATGTTGAGATATCTTTACACGGCTGTGAAAAATAACCAAGTCATCAATGTAAGAGTTCTGGCTTATGGTTTCAGAGGGTTTTTTTCCCCTATGGTCACCTGGATTCAGTTTGGGGCCCTAAGAACAGGTCATTGTGTCAAGGAGCACACAGGAGTGGAAAGAGCTTCTTACCCCATGTCAGCCAGGAAGGAAAGAGACAAGGAGGGGCTTCACTCTATTGTCTCCTTCGAGAACATGCCTAAAGAGTCATACTCAACTAGGTCTTGCTTATCGAGAGTTCTACCACCTCCTAATAACTCCACAGGCTAGAGACCAAACCCTTAGGATGCCTCTGGGGCACATTTAAGACCCAGTCAGAAACAGCAAGGGGAAATGGTAAGCAAGACTCTTGGCTTGGCACTTAAGATGAAGCAATTGGTGGCAGTCGCTATAGGAACTGTGAGGCTCCTGCGACTCTGGATTTTAGCAGCCCAGTAAGGGCTGGTGCTTTTTCTCTTGGTGGGTCTGGAATCAAATGTAAGTCCTTCTAACCCACTTGTAATCATTGCTACAAGCTACAAGGCTTCAGCTCAGCCTGGTGGTGTTTGCTGATTCCCACCCAGGCATCACCTCTGTGGTTTTGTTCTGAAGACGCCCCCTCTTACTCTCTTGTAGTGCCAGCCTGGCTAACGGGTGCCCTTATTTGAAATACATAATGCGACCTCTTGTTTTCCACTGCATTTTGCCTTATGTATACTGATTGGTAACAACAATCCACTAAAAAAGGGATGAAAATATTTGTGATTCATTTGAATCAAAAATAAATAGAAATAATAAAGGCCTGACTATTCATTCCTGCAATGGGCAGCTCATCCCAAACCCTACTGGCCTGGTTTGAGGAGAGCAACTTATCCTTGAGATTTTTTTTTTCAGTAAGCCCACGGTCAAATCTATCCTCCGCCAGTCTGGAGGCAGCACTTGTCTCCTGAACCACGTTCCGTTGCTTGGGAATGCTTGGTTCCCTCGCCCTGCCTCTCAGTCATCTCTGGTGACAACTTGTCTGCCTCATTCTTGTGCAGTTTCCTGTTCATTAACCTCTGGCTCATTACAGCATTTGCCTAACGTCCACATTTGCATAGTCATGCATAGAAAGCATTTTGTCTATAGCAAAGGGGGCACAATTACGACATATATAATTTGGAACAGAAGCTGCTAATTACAACAGGGGTTAACAGTGGGAGAAAAAGTGATTAAATAATTGCTATACTGTCAATGTTTTTTTTTTCAGCTATAATTAAATGTACAGATTTTACCTTTTTTCTTTATTTAAAACTGAAGGACTCTAGATCATTTGAGACTAGTTTTGTTTCTTATTTCTTTTTCCTTCTTGTGTAACCCAAGCTAGCCTCAAACTCACAGTTCCCCACTCCCACGCCCCTCCAAACTGGGATTGTAAGATCATGCCACCGTGCCCAGCTTTCTATTCAAACAATAGCTATAGTTTCTTGAGGGCTTCAAGTGTAATCAGTCCATCATACTTTGCAAATGGTAACTTTTTTCTAACTCTCCAAAATCAAATGTTAAGCCCAGTGTAGCTATTTCTCCACTCTCTTAATCTATTTGCAGAACTGTAATAAAGTACCACAAAATAAGTCACTCAGAAACAGAAACTTACTTCTTACAGTTCTGAACACTGAATTCTAAGATCAAAGTACCTGCAGTTTGGGGTTTGGTTAGGATCTGGTTTTGGGTTCAGAAAGAGTATACAATGCACCTTCTTACCATGTCCCCACAAGATGGAAAGGGTAAGATTCATTCTCTCTCTCTCTCTCTCTCTCTCTCTCTCTCTCTCTCTCTCTCTCTTGTTATCTTATGTATTTACATTTCAAATGTTTTCCCCTTCCTGGTTTCCCCTCCACAACCCCCCCCATCCCATTCTCCCTCTCCCTGTCTCTATAAGGGTGCTCCTCAACCCACCCACCCTCCCACTCCTGCCTCACCACCCTAACATCCACCTATGCCGGGGCATTGAGCCTCTATAGGACCAAGGGCCTCCCTTCCCATTGATGCCAGCTAAAGCAATCCTCTGCTACATATGCAGCTGGAGCCATGGGTCCCTCCACGTGAACTCTTTGGTTGGTGCTTTAGTCCATGGGCGCTCTAAGGGATCCAGTTAGTTGATATTGTTATCTCTTTTTTAAGGGCATTAGTTCTAAGAGAGCCAACTCTGTCCTCATGACCTGGACAGCTTCCAAAGGTTCTGTCTCCCACTCCATCACATTAGTGGTTACGTTTCAACATAGCCATCAAGGGGACACAAACATCTGACTACATTTTTTTGTGTCCCTTACTTGTTGAGATAGATACCCAGGACTCTGTCATCAGATCAGACTATCTGCTATAAATGTGTACATTTAAGCTATTACCAAACTGACCATATTGCCCCCTTTCTCTGTGTCTGTCTGTCTGTCTGTCTGTCTCATTCTCTCTCCCTCTCCCTGTCTCTGGAGTACAGCATTTGTGTCATACATCAGTGTCTCACAGGCAGCAAGCACCACAGGGCAGAGCCTGTGAGGGGTAAGGAGTGGAGGTAAAAGATGGGGTTTCTGGAGCAACTGAGCTTCTCGGTGTTATCTTACAGGATTCACAGTGAATACTTTTCACCACCCCAGAGCCCACAGGTCGTCTGGAGAAAGTAAACTTACACTCCTACCCACATACAAAAATCAACACTTCGGTTCCAAGGTTGTTCACAACACTTTAGGATAAAGAGGTTTGGCTGCTTCTCCAGAGACACTGGCCTTCACACATGTAGCGTTCTTTTATCCTTTCAGCAGGCAAAGCTGTGCCTCCAGACCGCTGCCCAGCTAGAGCCATTTCTGTTCTTTCCAGAAGTCTTTTTTTCGGGGTGTTGGCCTTTCTTTCTCCCTTTACTATTAAAGCATCCTGATATCTTCAGTTAAAAATGACTGAAATGTTGAGTCTCTGTAGCAATGCATGGGGATAAGACCTCTGACGTCTAAGCACATGGGGAAAAAAAAAAAGGGGGGTAAACGTGCCAGTGCAGTATGACACATATGTGACTCAAGCAGCGTCAGCTGAACAGATGTGAAACCGAATATAGAAAATCAAACTCTAGCAACATTCACGGATTAGCCAGTAGGTCATATTTGATTGACTGATTGATTGATTGATTGATTGATTAACATTGATTGACTGACTGACTGATTTGTAAGAAAGAGCTACTAATAAGAGCCAAGTATCACATGCATGAAGGGAGTAGGGCAGAACTTGAAGATCAAAAATGTTTTTTATTGTGGTCATAGGATACAGATGGTATTCAATAATGTTAATACATGGAACACAGAACTCACAATTAGTAGAACACTGACTTTTTTTCTTTTTGTTGTTATTTATCATTTGAAAGAAGTGTGTGTGTGTGTGTGTGTGTGTGTGTGTGTGTGTGCATCACCAACAGACTGGCCTGAAATTCACAGTGTAAACTTTCAATCTCACAGTGTAAGCCTTCAATCTCTTTTTTAAAAAAATTACTTTTAAGAGAGAGGGGAGAGAGAGAGAGAGAGAGAGAGAGAGAGAGAGAGAGAGAGAGAAACAGAGACAGAGACAGAGTCAGAGAGACAGAGAGCTGGGGATGGGGATATGCATGTGAGTGCAGGTACTCTTATGGTCCAGAAGAGGGTGTTGGATCACCTGGAGCAAGGGTTACAGCGGTTGCAAACCACCCAGTGTGGGTGCATGGGATCCAACTGGGTCCTCTGGAAGAGCAGTAGATGTTCATAACCACTGAGTTCTCTTTCCAGACTCTGGCCTTCAACTCTTTTATCTTTCTGTCTCTGCTTTTTGCATGCTAGAATTATAGGCAAGCGACACCATGCACACCGCTGACTCTTGTACTTTTAAAAAATATATCATTTAAGTTTATTTGCTCTATACTTTATATATAATAAAGAAATGTTTTTTAAAAATTATATAAAAAAGTTACCAAGTTGAAAACATCATTGAGAAAATTCTAAGTGAAAATTCTAAGAAAAAAAAAGATAATTTCGTTCTCCAAAAAATATGTATTTCCCTTTTCCACCATAGAAACTATCATGACTTTGGCTAACTTTTTTGTTTTGTTTTGTTTTGTTCTGTTTTGTTTTGTTTTGTTTTGTTTTTCGAGACAGGGTTTCTCTGTGTAGCCCTGGCTGTCCTGGAACTCATTCTGTAGACCAAGCTGGTCTCGAACTCAGAGATCCGCCTGCCTTTGCCTCCCAAGTGCTGGGATTAAAGGTGTGCACCAACACCGCCCGGCTGGCTAACTTTTTTAATATTATTTCTCATACCTAATCTTGTGTTTTATAAAAAATAAAAGGAAGCCAGGGATATGTTTGGTACAGGTATGGTGAGGTGGAAGCAGGTGCCTCTGCGGGCCCACACTGAGGTATCCCTTCTCCCTGAGGTGGCAGCCACATGATGGGTACAGTATAGGATAGAATTTATTTAGGGCATGAGAAAGGAGGAGAGAGAGAGAGAGAGAGAGAGAGAGAGAGAGAGAGAGAGAGAGAGAAGGAGGAGGAGGAGGAGGAGGAGGAGGAGGAGGAGGAGGAGGAGGAGGAGGAGGAAGAGGAGGAGGAGGAGGAAGAGGAGGAAGAGGAGGAGGAGGGGAAGGAGGAGGAGGAAGAGGAGGAGGAGGGGAAGGAGGAGGAGAAGAGTCCAGGCATGAACATGTGAAGGGGGGGGCGGGAAATGGGGAGAGAAGGGACAGAACAGAAAAGAGGTAGAGAGTAGAGAGCACAAGAGTAAGAGAGAGACAGGAAAGGGCAAACAGCCCCTTTCATACTGAGTCAGACATACCTGGCTGTTGCCAAGTAACTGTGGGGTGGGATCTAGAAGGAATGCAAACACCAACCCATATATTTTTATCCAAGAGGAGCTTTAGGCAAAATATCACATTTCTTTGAGGACAAGGCTTTTAACTTAAAAATGCATGACTGTACCCATTGAGAGCCTCGATGGTATCGTAAGACAGGCGCCCAAGTAGCCCTTACAAACTCATGATCAGCCTTTAGCCTGACAAAGCCCATGTTTGTCACTGGACACATCCCCAGTTTCTTGTTAATGAGTCAATGACATACTTCAAAGATTTGGAAACACTTTCTGTTCTTTTTGAAGAGCATTTGTTCTCTGAAAAACAAATGCTAGATTTGTTCATTTCCTTCAAAAATGAAAGGAACATTTCTTTAGATGGGTTTCCAACTCCACCTCTGCATTTCAACAATAGAAAGCCATGAAACCTTCCCCCTGCTGGCAGACCTGGGGAGTTCGCAGAATTCCAAACTAAGTTGTTTTCAAGCCTGGAAAGTAAGGATGTTAACATAAAACCGAGATGAATTTATTTAGCTAGCAATATTATCTGATGAAGGGCTGAAACTCTCAAGTCTCCCAAGTCACCATTTATTTATTCATTCTCCAGTTCTTACCCTCACACACTTTATATTCTAGTTCAGGCAAACCAGATATAAAAATAAACATTGAATTATATAATTTGTTAGGTGGCACTGTGACTCAGGGTGTGTGTACATGCATAATCCACCTGATTGCCCAGGATCAGGAAACAGCCCACCATGAGGTGCTGGCTGAGGAAAGGCTGTGAGTTGTGTGGGCATAGGCAGCAAATGTGTTCCAAAGGAAGAAAACCACAGCAAAGGGATCCCAATGTGTTTGACTTTGGGTAAAGAAAGACACCAGCATGGACAGTGAGCTTAGAACAAGGTCAGAGAAAGGGAGCTAGGGAGGGAGAGAAGTTAGAACTGTTGCTGCCTGCAGCTACTGCGAACTGGTTCCTGGAAGAGAAACTGAGCGATGGATGGGGAAGAGGCAAAAAGAAAGAGGGCCAGGGACATTTGGTCAAGGCCGAAGTTTGTATGTTTTATTATATATTTATTTATTTATTTATTTATTTTCTATATTCTTTGTTTACATTCCAAAGGCTTTCCCCTTTCCTAGTTCCCCCTTCACCATATGTCCCATAAGTCCTCCCCCTGCCCTTTCCCCAATCACCCCCCTCCCTGCCCCCCCCCAAACACACACACACACACACACACCATTTTTCTGTTCTGGTACTCTCTTACAAAACTGGATCCAGTCTTTTCAGGACCAGGGTCCTCTCCTTCCTTGTCTTGGGAATCTTTTGATTTGCTAATTGTGCCTTGAGTATTCAGAGCTTCTGGGCTCATTAATATCCACTTATCAGTGATTGCAATTCATGTGTATTCTTTTGTGATTGGGTTAACTCACTTAGGATGATATTTTACAGATCCAAACATTTACCTACAAATTGCATGAATTCACTATTTTTAATTGCTGAGTAGTATTCCATTGTATAAATATACCACATTTTCTGTATCCATTCCTCCTTTGAGGGACTTCTGGGCTCCTTCCAACTTCTGGCTATTATAAATAAGAGGCCGAAGTTTTTAATGGAGGTTAGATCATATAACAGCTTGGGCAAGTCCCTGCCCCAGACTCCAGGCTAAGTTCTGGGGAAGTGGTCTTGTGGTTCTTGGCTCCACTGCTTGGCAGCTGGGCGGGTCACCTGCTTAATTCAGGAATTCATAGACCTGGAGAAACAATGAACTTCGACTTCACTCTGAGCACTCCACCCTAAGTGGAGCAGGATCCTGAATAGCACAGGAATCCCCGCTCAACCAAGGCTGGGAGAAGAAGTTCACCTTGATCAAAGTCAAGTTCCTACCACGTGGCATAACACCCCGTTATGGCTCTGTACAAAGAACTAAAATCAAGGCATAGGGTTTTTGAACAAGGGAAAGGAAAAAGTAAGCAATATCAAAAAAGAAATACTAGGTAGGAGAAAAAGGTGCTTATTTACTTTGGATCATTATTCTGAAGTCATGGCTAGAAGGATTACAATGTAAGTAGGTGGGGAACTTGTGAATAAGTTGCTTTACTGTATGATGATGTAAAGTTCTCCTGGAAAGGACTTTCTCCACACCCACATCCTCATGAACTTCTATTAATGGAACATGGCGATAAGATTTTACTTCCTTTCTATCAGATCGAAGGCTAGATTCATATGGCATACCACTCCTGGGCATATACCCAGAGGATTCCCCTGCATACAATAAAGACACATGCTCCACTATGTTTATAGCAGCCTTGTTTATAATAGCCAGAAATTGGAAGGAGCCCAGATATCCCTCAAAAGAGGAATGGATACAGAAAATGTGATATGTTTATACAATGGAATACTACTCAGCAATTAAAAATAATGAACTCATGCAATTTGTAGGTAAATGGTTATATCTGGAAAATATCATCCTAAGTGAGCTAACCCAATCACAAAAGAATACACATGAAATGCAAATCACTGATAAGTGGATATTAATGAGCCCAGAAGCCCTAAATACTCAAGGCATAATTAGCAAGTCAAAAGATTCCCAAGAAGAAGAAAGGAGAGGACCCTGGGCCTGTAAAGATTGGATCCAGTATTGTAGACCCAGAACAGAGAAATCGTGGGGTGGGGGGAATGACTGGGGAATAGCTGGAGGGGAAGAGGAATTATGGGACATATGGTAGGGGGGAACTGGGAAAGGGGAAAGCCTTTGGAATGTAAACATAGAATATAGAAAATAAAAATTAAATAAAAAAACATAAAAAAAAACCACAGTGACTCTCGGTATGGTAGAGAGCAAGAAGAAGGGAAGGAAGGCAAGCTACAGCTGACAGCAGTCGATTTTTTTGACGATTTAGATTTAAGACTTGACTTAAAACTGTTGCAAGATGAGCCACCCCAATGAATTGAGTACCAACCACCCCAAACGCAACAAGATAAGGTTGGACAGTGGGTGTGAAGTTTCTAAGAAGAATCAATAAGGACAGGGCAGTGCTTGCTGAAGCAGTCTGGACTAGATACTAAGAGGAGAGGATGAGGGGCATTATCAGCTAAAGGGAAGATATTAAAAGATGTGTTGCTATTGCTGCTGCTGCTGTTCATAAACAAAATTGAAAAACTCTGCTGCTGAAGATAGGACAGGCAGGGTTGAAGCCTAGTTGAGAAGTGAGCCCAGAGGACTCTAACGAAAGTTTGGAAAGGACAGAATCTTCAGCAATTATTTATAGTATTTAATTTGATGTTATTTTTACATATTCATTCTTAGCATATATGCGATGCATTTTCATGTACTTATCATGTACTTTGCAACATTCCTAAAATTTCTAATCCTAAGACATTCTTTGTGGCTATAGGTTTCTAGGGTTCTTTCTTAAGCTATTGCATATTTGTTTCACAGACCAAAAGGTTGGTTTTTTTTTTTTGTTTTTTGTTTTGTTTATTTGTTTGTTTGTTTTTAATCAAGCAGTTAATTTCTCAAGAAACAGTGACTAGGAGTTGCCTTTAAAATCTGGAGGGGCTATTAAGTTGGATAAGAATTTAAGGGCAATTGCTACTTAATCATGAGGACTGGAATTCAGCTCCCAGTACCCAAGAAACTACTGAGACATTACACAGATGTGTATGTGATCCCTCACATACATACACATAAACAGATAATAAAGCATCAAAATAAAATGAAATTCTGAGAGATAGAATATGACTTGGGTTTTAGGAAAGAGGGACAGGTGGTGTGATGAAGGAGCAAGATCAAAAGGTTTTGCCAGGTTCCAAGGACCTGTAGTCCCATTAACTGAAGATGCTGAGGCAGGAGGATGACCCAGTCCTGTCTCAACACAAAACAAAACTAGCAAACTTTCTATTACTATAGTAAAAAAAACAAACAAACAAACAAACAAAAAATAACCTGTGAGCAAACAACACCAACACTAAACTCCAATAATATCAATTTTTGAGACAGAATTAGCTGCAAAAGATATAAGAATGCCCAATACCACTGCCAACCACCATATAAGTAGGGAACACCCCTAAGCACATAGCCCTGTTAGGCTTGGAATTTATTTCTTCTTTCCGTAGCACCCATTTATTCTCCGTGATGCCCTTGAGCATAGGATGGATATTCAGAAACACGGGTGTGGTGGAACCATTCTGACAGCCTTTGGATTTATTATTCAGTCTGACAGGACAGGAGGGTAATAGCTTTGACTTTCAGAGGAGACATTATTTGTCATGTACCTATGACACATTGGCCAGCACTCCTGAGGCCAAATGCTGCTCTTAGGAAGTAATTAACCATCGTGGTGAACTCATTTCTTGCCCTGGCATATGTGTGGTGAAGCAGATATACTTTGGAACTTGAATTGTGGCAATAGATTCTCTGCTTTATGGTGTACAAACTCTGTGTACATGGCAATGTACATAATATATTTCGTGTGCAAAATGAAGTAAATAAATATTAGGCCACTTTGAAGATAACATGAGATTAAAATATACAGTGTGCTTAGAATGTGTAGTACACAACAAGCCTTAATAAACAGTGACTATTGTTATTGCAATATTAAAGTCAATTTTAAAAAAATCCCTGGGAATATGTAATTCCTCTACAAACATATCATGGCCTACACACAAATTTAAATCTTCCCCAAACTTCCATTAACATGGTTTTGGGAATAGACTAAAAGTAGAAAGAAAGAAGAGGTATATTAAAAACAACCACTTAGGGAACAGTTTTATTATTTCTAACTGCTATTGTAACACTATGTTAATTTCCCCTCATTAAATATTAAAGAAGGGCCATCACCACTGGGAAGAAATTAAAATATACTATATGAAATTAAAATAATTTGTCTTTATGGAATATAGTGCTAGAAGATCCCAGATGGTAGATGATATTTTTATAATAAACATCTATTTTTTTAAAAGGATCATCACATCACACATATGTCAACAAAACAGAGAATAAGGCCATTGCATCCTGGACAGATTGAGACTGCTAAAGGAAATGCTCTCTGTCACCTGGTGTTGACAGGACACACTGAAATGCTTCCGTCTACTGAACACACCTGAAAAGAATGGTAAATACTGAATTTTGTGGTGCACACTAGTCAGGAAGAAATATAAGAATAACAAAGTAACTGGAAATTTACATCACATCCAACTTTATAATCTAGAATCTCTCCATTTCCCCTAATTTCTTGAATTTCAATTAGAGTACTGACTTAGAAGCATTAAACACTTTCTGTGTCAAGAGAATTCGGGTTTAGAAAAAAATAATTTTAAGCTCATATTTTCAACCGAAATATAATCAGCTCAATTACAAAAAGCCTTTTTTTTTTTTTAGAAAAAGAAAACTGATTTTATTTTATATTTTTCTAAGAAAAATTTCTTATTGGACTCTATAGAGTTAGACATTATTGAAGTTTTGGCTTGTCATTAAATTCTTTAAGGAACGAAAGGAAAACTGTACAAGATCCTCTATTTTCTATAAGGAGAGACGAAACATTTATTTGCAATGAAGTATATAAAACACAACAGAAGATGACAGTGTGGTTTGTGTGAAAGGTGACACAGACGGCAGTGAGCGCACTGTGTAATCTTAGAAACTGGACAATGGTCACAGGTGCTGGTGAGGTGACCCAGCAGATCACGGCTAAAGCCTGGAAACCTGTGTTTGAGTCTTGGAACCCGTGTAAAGGAGAGAAGCAGTTTCTCAAAGCTGTCCTCTCTGACTTCCACACTTGTACCATGCCATACTGGCACCCACTTACCCAAAGCACATCACACACACACACACACACACACACACACACACACACACACACACACAGAGAGAGAGAGAGAGAGAGAGAGAGAGAGAGAGAGAGAGAGAGAATATCAATACATAAAAAGAATTAAGATGAAGTCCTATATGCGCTAATAAACACCTCCCATTCGGCTTATCAAGCAGCTGGCTAATGACAAATTATAGGAGCAATTAATTACTGATGTCACCGTGCTCGCTGTGTTAGCCAGATGCAGAACAATGCTGAATAGCATGTGGAAAGCAAAGGGCAAAGTGGCTTCCTCTAACAGAGAGCATTCAAGAAGCTGATTACAGCATTAACTTCACCAAGAGTTAGGTTCTTCACTAGACAGATCATACAGTGACTTTTAGGACAGGACAGGATAAACCAAAGAAAACATGACACTGGGGCCGAGTAAAGTGATCGTGTGGGTGGAACGGTCTGGATGGAAGCAGGCAGGGTGTGCCCATGGAATGGACTGTGCACGGGAGAAATAAAAGGCACCTCAAGTCACACTGGGTGTTTATTTCACTTTATTATTTTTTATTTTTTCCTTATTCCATGCAAATAAAAACTAGAAGGGAAATCAGAGAATTTTCTGTTGGGGGAGGGGAATGTGACTATTTTTCACTTGGGTGGATAAATAAAAAATGAATGGACAATAGCATAAGTGTGATTATGAAATACTCCAGAGTCCACAATGAAAGATTGATGAATATAATATGTTATTTTGGCACTTAAATTTATGATCTGGAGCATGAGTTATGCAGGACTTTGACTAGGAGAGCGTATGAGTCCCCTCTGCCCTCAGAGTCTTGCTCTAGGGTAGTGGTTTCGAGACTTGGGATTCATCTTCATGTGTGCCCCAGGGTTCAAATGCCTTTCATCTTAATAAGTCTGAAAGAATTATTAAGATGGAAATGTTTCACAGAAACAGCACTTCAATAATTTGACACGGGTCTGGCTAAGCACCCTGTCCAAACAAGGACCACAAAACAAAAGAGCAGGAGAGAGGGCGCAGCTCCTCCCTCTCCGTTTGACTCCACCGGATCCGGTGCTAAACAGATACTGGTCTCAGTCTTGCTTCAAGAAATGTCCCCTGTGGCAGTGGGAATGCTGTGCTCTAGTTTCCACTATCCTTGATTTGGGTAAATATAATTTTTTTATTCACGTGAATCCTCATTTAAAAAAGTCATTTGGCCTGAGAGACTCCCGTCTAGGTCATCTCATTAATAACAATTTTTAAAAGATATTTTTCTCATTTTCTACAACCAGCTCTTCTCTTGGGGATGATTGATGACATCCATTCTCTTCACATGGGGTCCCTGAAAAATGACATTTAAAAACACATACCAGTCTTGGGGACATGGTTCCATTGCTTCCAGAAGGCAGAGATGTCCCAACCAGCACTACCTTACCCCTACATTTACTCCTAGACTTTTTGTGTATTTATTTATGAGTGATACTGGTGGTTGTCTGCTCTTTCTAATTTTTTTTCTCTGAACTACATTTGGAACCATTTTTCCCTTACTTCAATTCTAGTCAAAAAGCCCGGGAAGTCCCTGCAACCTAGAGAGATGCCCGTCCTTTGGACTCTCGGAGCATTTTAGCTTCTACCACCACTACTTCAACGCGATTCCATGATTTCATTTCATGTACACACGTATGTGAGCCGTCGAACTGTGCATGTGTAACTAAGCGATGCGAGTAGTTGAAGAGCAAGTGCCACATCTGTCTGGTTGTATCCCCAACAGTTCTCCTCGTTCCCTCTGCAGTATATAAGAAGCAATCAATAATGTCTATTAACAAAAATGGCCGTGGGATAGACATTAGATATAGGGTCCATATGTGAGGGTTTAATTTTTATTGGAGAAGAGCACATAACTTCATAATGAATTTTGATTTTTCTCTTAACAAAACTATGAATGAGTTGACCTAACTTTGTGCAAGGGTTGTTCTATTCATCCGGTGGTTATTGAACAAGCGATTTAAAAGAGGAAAATCATTTGACTCTCAGCTGAAGGAAACCTCCTTTGTACCAAGTCTGGGTTTGGTTCTTTGCCCTTCCTGTTGAGGGTTTGCATGTGTCCTAAGTATTGAATTCCTCCACAGATGAAAGCAAAGGCACTACCGTAAAGAAAACAGCTGGATAGAATGAACAAGCACGTTATAATGCAGTGATTTGAAATCTACTCTCTCACTGAGCCTGGGGATTGACTCAAGGAAGGAAAATCCGAGCATCCAAAGGGTGTCAGGAAAATTAAATGGCTATCAGTTTATCACAAAGCTGTTCTTTGTAACCATCAACTACTAAGAGCAAATGAGAAAATTGTGAGAGGAAATTGGAGGGAAGTTTTGCATAAAGAACAACTAGTTGTTTATGCTCAATTGCTATTTACAAAGCATGAACTAGGTGCTCAGAGTGGATCAAAGGGGCTAGGTTATATTTACATTTTCCACTGTAAGCAAAATTCTCCTATCTTCCAGAGCATGTAATAGTTGAATAATTTACTATTTTACATGCCAAATTAACTTGAAGTCTGCTTTGTACCGATGCATAGTTGTAGCTGTATCCTCTTAAAGGGGGGAAATGAACTATTACATAATAAAGAAATGTTTCACAGGACACATGGAGCTTAGTTATATTTTCCAGGTCATTGCAAGCATTTAAATGTGGTAGTTTTGTCTGGTTATATTTGTCAATTTTCTTCTCCTTTTTATACCCCAGGGAACAAAGCCGTTTAGGAAAGTACATTTGCTCTTAGCAACATCTTTTCTATGCTCTTTGACTAAATAAATAAGTAAAAATAGAACTTTCTTGAAACCTTTTCCCCATGCTCCTTTAGATTGGAGAGTCCTGTGCTTTTCATTCTTTCTCTGCATAACATGTACTGTGGCCTTCCCTTCCTTAAGTCAACAGCTCTGTCGACAAGCTTTTGGTTCAGGACTGTATCAGAAGCTTCACGGAGAAATGATTTCATCATATTCACTGCCTCCCTTTGTTTAAACCCATCAATTCCTGCGGAATTTAAGCAAAGCAAGGAGATGCATGCCCAACTGCTATATGCACTCCCTGGATATAGTTACATCGGTGTATTCTCTTTCAAGCATTTCATCCAGGGAAGGTTTTTTAAAAACTCCTGGCTACTTCTACCTGATGCCCTCCATGTTAACTGTGTGATAGAAGCATACATTTTTTTGCACCTTGAGTTCCAAAGAGAGGCTTATGCAAGTGTCATAGGTAGGGCTTCATTTGCTGTCTTGAAACAACAGGACCAAAAGCAAATTGGGGAGGAAAGAGTTAATTTGACTTACACTTTCTTGTCTTAGTCCATCAGTGAAGGAAGTCTGGACAGGCACTCAAACATGGCAGGAACCTGGAATTACAAGCTAATGCAAAGGCCATGGAGGGTGCTGCTTACAGGTTTGCTCAGCCTGGTTTCTTAGAGATCCCAGGACCACCAGCCTAGGGGTGGCACCACTTGAGATTGGCTGAGCCCTCTCACACCGATCACAAATTTAGAGGAACAGCTTCTAGGCTTGATCATAGTTCCATCTTGAGAGCATTTTTTTTTTCACTTGAGTCTTCCTCCTCTCAGATAACACTAGCTTGTGTCAAGTTGACATAAAAACTAGCCAGCCCAGCAAGAAAACACCACAGGAATAAACCAACACTTTATGTTCCTTCCCATGCCCTTAAGTATTCTTCTGAGACAGAGAATGAACATAATGCAATATTTTAAAACAGTGGGCTGGAGAGATGGCTCAGTGGTTAAGAGCACTAACTGCTCTTCCAAAGGTCCTGAGTTCAAATCCCAGCAACCATACGGTGGCTTACAACCATCCGTAATGAAATCTGATGCCCTCTTCTGGTGCATCTGAAGACAGCTACCATGTACTTATAATAAATAAATAAATAAATAAATAAATAAATAAATAAATAAAATAAAAAATAAAAAAGCACTGACTGCCCTTGCAGAAGTCCTGAGTTCAATTCCCAGCAACCACATGGTAGCTCACAGCCATCTGTAATGGGATCTTCTGGTGTGTCTAAAGACAGCTACAACAGTGTATTCATATACATACAATAAATAATAAATAAATATTTAAAACAGTGAATTTTAGATGCATGTCATCAAATAACACAAGTTATGTATTCTACGAACTTCCAAAGTAGAACTTTGGAATGAAGTAGAAACTTTCAGATGAGTTTGCGCTGATATATCTAAAGACAGAATAATGTCTCCTCTTAGCCTTCGGAATACCAGACTGCCATTCCTTACTATTAATGCCAAGACCCAAATGAGGTACGTATTCATGGCTGCTGCTTGCTTATAATGGTTTCATACAGTAATATTCTATACCGATTCACTCTTGTTCAGAGTGAATTTCTTTGTTTTGCTTTATGCCGTGCAAAGGCGGCCTTTCTGAGTAGCATGGATGATTTCCTCTGTTAAAATACCATACAGCCGGAGACTGTTATCCCCGGACAACTGGGGCATTTCTTCCATGCCCTGTTTTTCTTTTACCCATTTTTTTAAGCACGGTGCTTTGATTCTTTTAGCACCTCTGCTAAATGATCAGAAAATATTCAAAGTAGCAATAACGTTCTTATGTCCTAAGAAATAAGACGTAAGAGACCAAGCAAACTAAACAAAGTCTGGTTTCTCTTTGACCAAGCTCTTAGCTGGGCAGAACCGTATCTGGATGAGTAATTTTTGAAACAGTATGAGACAGTATGTTTTAATGGGGACTCAGAATACAGCAAAAGAATTCTCAATCCTATGGGAATAACTTAGAAATGGCTGGGCCCATGAATCCAAGCCCAGAGAAGGGTGAGTTTCCAATGGAGACACAGCCTGTTTACATGTCACAGGGCAGCAAATGCCACCAGGAGTTTGATAACCAGGAGAGCTTCTCCCTGTGAACGTTAAAGTTTATGGATTTCCTACTACTAGATTAGAGTGAAAATGTTCAAGAAAATGTATTTCACTCTTATAAAGGTTTAATGTATGAAGGTGCTGGTCATGTGATATAAACACACAGAAGACCCATGTGCAAATGAACGCGCATGAATGAGGCAGCAGCCGGTGAGGAGGCGCACTGGACACACCTCAGCTGCAGAGGCAGCGTACGGAGGCATCCTAGGAACACATTAATCAACACATTCAAGGAATGCATTAATCAACATGGCTATGAAGGCTGGCATGCCCTTTTGTTTAACTGTAGCATGCTAAATACCGCAGAGCATCCATCTGAATGCGAATTTCCACCCTGCTGCAGAAAACAAAACCCTTCTCAACATTGGCTCTATGTACCATATCCCGCTCCTCTCTCTGAATAGAAAGCATTCTCTCCCGTGTTTCTAGGAGTTTATAGACTTGCTTGCCACGACAGTCGGCCAGAAACAAAGAATCTTTACATAACGGCTAGGTTAGACAAAAGCTGTAGGACTGTCTACTGCAGATATGAAAACTTGAATCCGTCCAAGGGGTGTTTTTTTGTCGTTGCCTTGCAAAATGAATGCCGTCACGAAAGGCGACATAAAACAAAACCAGGCGAAGGGAAACATAATGAACAGGAGGAGGGAGCATCTATTTGTGTATGCAGTCAGTTGTGACAGCAACATACTGTACTACCAGCAGGGGCCTAGGCCTGGCCTCCTGCTCCACACTGGGCTTCATTTTCCTCCTGGGTAGTTCCCTAGATAACCCTCTTGTCAGGATCCAACACCCTGCAAAAGCAGCCAGGGATGAAATGCCCAGATGCTGGAAGGGAGGGACATGATAACACCCTCCCAGCACCTGGGCGTCCACGCCTCCGTGCCTCAAATACACACAGACCTCAACACTGGAGGCTCGAAGCATCCCTGCCAGGTGTCTCATACCTCGCAATTATTAAAGTTCACTAAAGGATGGTTTGTGGTGCATGAATAAGAGGTACAATTTATTATTATCATTTGAGATCAAGTTCGTTGTATAGGCTAAGTTATTTTAATAGAGCTTACATTTGCTAAGAATGAGGACTACATCAGGGTGGCTTCCCCCAGGATAGTATACTTTTGTGGTCATTAAAATATCTTGCAGGTCACTAAAGTACCCTGCAAAGAATACTTAGGTAACATTATCTTATCACCAGCTCTAATTCTAGTGACCCTAGAAAACATTTAAAAGCTGTAACTCACACCAAATCCCAACACTATTATGGAGGACAAGAAGTGTGTACGGAAAGGAGCCTATTATGGTTGTCTCTGGAGGGGCCCTGCCAGAGCCTTACAGATACAGAGGCAGATGCTAGCAGCCAAACATTGGACTGAGCGTGGGGTCCCCAATAGAGGAGTTGGAGGGAGGACTGGAGGAGATGAAGGGGTTTGCAGCCCCATGGGAAGAACGACCATGTCGGCCAACCAGACGCCCCAGGGCTCCCAGGGACTAAGCCATCAACCAAGTGGTACACATGGTTCCAGCCAAAAGAGTGGCGCAGGAATGCCTTGTCGGGCATCAGTGAGAGGAGAGGTCCTTGGTCCTGTGAAGGCTTGATAGATACCCCAGAGTGAGGAAATTGAGGGGGGTAGGTGGGAGTGGGTTGGGTGGAGGGGCATCTTCTTAGAAGCAAGGGGTGGGATAATGGGTTGGGGATTTTCTGGGAGAGGGAAACATGGAGAGGGTATACCATTGGAAATGTAAATGAAGAATTTATTCAATAAAAATTAAAATTAAAATTAAAAAAAAAAAAAGCTGTAAGCCAGACGTGCATCAGGAGAAACAAATCTGATCAGTTGGTGTCTGCCGTGAGTTCATTGCAAAGGTCACTGAATCAGCCGTGCTGTGCTCAAATGCTAAGCTGCTGGACATCTCCCACACAGAAAAGTGACTCATAATCATCTCCTTCCAATTCCAAAGCAGATAGTTCTCTCTACGAGGCTACAGAAGGAGGGGTAAGAGGAGTTCATGCAAGTTGCACATTCCTTACTGGATTCTAGCAGTGACTGTTATTGCTTGCTACAAAACTGTAATTCCCTCTTTCTCTTCTAGTCACCATTGCATCAGCATGGGTCCAGCTCACGCCCAAGAATGCTGGTGCCTTTCTTGAGATACCTTCCAAATGCACTTTCCCAGCTCTCAGAAATGGCTACAAGACTGATCAGACAGAAGTAATGGTAGAGGGGGAGGGGCAGGCTGTCCAGAGGAAAAAAGACGGTGAGTCCCAGAAGAATCATGAAGACAGAAGACAGGGAAGGGAAGGGAAGGGAAGGGAAGGGAAGGGAAGGGAAGGGAAGGGAAGGGAAGGGAAGGGAAGGGAAGGGAAGGAAAGGGAAGGAAAGGGAAGGAAAGGGAAGGAAAGGAAGGGAAGGGATTAATAAAAGTGTCTCCATTAGCGATGCCACTCCAGAGATGTCTCAGAAAATATATTAGAATTCAGCCTCCCTATAGAAGCACTGTGCACGAAATTTAATATAATAATGTCAAGACACATGGCACTGCTTGGACTTTGCAGGGAAATGACCGAAGGAATTGATGGGGTGGGAGGCTTCAGTGAAGAGAAGGATGGAACAATAGGACTAGGAGGGGGCTGGAAAATGGATAACTAACACTAAGAGAGCCACATGGAAACTACCATTGTGTAAGATTTCTTAAAGTAATCCCACATAAAATGTTTAATTAGATGGGGCTAAGAAGGCGGGTCAGTGGTGGAGTGCCCTTGTTCTTGAAGAGGACCTGGGTCCAGTTCCGGAACTCACAACCACCGTCAACACCAATTCCAGTTTCAAGGATTTGACAAACTTTTCTGACCTCCCTGGTCACCAGACATGCATGTGGCACACACACACACACACACACACACACACACACACATCCACATGCACACGCACACAAACACACAAACTGTGTGTGTGTTCATAGAGAGAAGCTCTCCTGGTTATCAAACTCCTGGTAGCCCTCTGGATATCCCTGTCCTGCATTTTAGTTTTGTTCTTTTTAAACTTTTTACAGAGAGAAAAATGTTGGAAATAGTCATAGGGAGAGACTAGAACTGGAATGATAAGAAAGATGTGTAAACAGGCTTGTGTCTCCGAACTCCCTCTTCCTTGGGCTGGGATTCATGGTCCCAGCCAGGGGCCAGGGCAATTCCATTTCTATTATTGTTGTATTCTATTTGTTATTCCCATAGGGTTGAGAATTCAACTCATCAAAAATTAAACAGTTCCAATCATCTCTTAGACTGCTAGAGTTTCCCTTTTTCATAGCCTGCCAAGTGTGAATAGTCTTTAAGATGCATGGATTCTTCTTCTCATGCACTAACACAGCCATGGTGGAAACCAGTTTAAGGGTGTGATTGCAGGACCGTCTCTGCTCTTTACATTAGCGGATTGAAGAGATTCCACCATTTGAGCCTTGCGTTCAAATAAGAGAATACTTACACATTAGGGTAAATAGTAATCTGTTTATATTCAACATGAGACACGAAGAAAGATCTGGGAGGGATGTCGGCTTCCCAAACGGTCCACAACTCTGGCATCCCACATCTTTCAGACACTACAACACATTGTGGGAATCTCAGCTGAAAACTAAGTTGCTGTAATGCCGGCCCTCCTCACCACCACAACTTTCTTAGTCTAATGTCAAAGGCAATGGCTGAATAGCCTGGGGACGTTCTGAACACAAGCATGCTTTAGAATTTCGGGAAGTTTCAGCATGTCTTTGTGAGGCAAGGGACAAAAATTGGGAAGATTCTCTGTGTTCGTTTTCTTGGCCAGATGAGTCCATTCACAAAGACAAAAATGAGATATTTCACCAGCTCTAGCAGCCTGCCAACTGAAAGTTCTCATTAGTCACTTAAAAGGCTAGCCAAACAGATCGGCAAGTATGCATTGAGAAAGGTGAAATTCAGCCTTTTCACTTCCTTCTCTAGAAGACAAGAGATTCTTAAAACCAACTATCTTTTTAAACAGCAAGAAAGAGAAAGTATCCGTATCCCTGCCAAGAAAACCCCCTTAGAGCTATGCCATAATATCCGAGTAAACGGGAAAGCACTGAGTTATGTCAAATCACTGCATCCTTCACATACAACCTCAAGTGACCCTCAGGATTGCCTGGTATCTTGCCTTCTGGTACAATCCTCCTTCACTAGGAACTACAACCTAAAAGTAAGCATTTGCCTTTGCTTTCTTTCTGTGTCTCATAGCAAACATGCCACAGACTATTTACAGAAGGCAATATTAACTTCTATACCACGGATTTTGGGGGGTCTCTGATGGCGTTTTAGAATACCACAAGAATCCATCACATGAAATCAGTTTCCAGACAACACAATGATAACAAATTCAGCTGGAGGTGCGAATCATTTCCTCTTAATTACGAAATGACATCTCAATAGATGGACCCTCCTCAAGAACAATGGGCAAAACATGCTGGAAGGACTTTGCTACCTCAAAATCTTGCATGCAATCTTCTTAATTAAATTCCATGAGAATTCATTTGTTTAAGGAAACCTATGAAGTACAGAAGCAGACATCTGAACAATGGGGGCCTTATAATTCTTTAAGAGAGCTCTTGTTGGTTGAGATCTAGTCCTCTGAACTATGTTCCTGATCTCCACTTAAGATATTTTTCATCAAGTGAAATAGACTACAATAGGTGGCCTTTTAGAAGGTCACACAGGCCCAGCAGGGTCTGTTCTGGACTTGGTAATCGTACTGGACACAAATAGAGTGGGATGTGGGGTTTGAAGAAGGGGAAACAGGGGATAGGAAAGGACTTGCCAGACAGAAGACATGCTTCAGAGTAACATTTAAAATCTCAGGACTGAATTTTCCCTTATTTCGAGATACAAGAAAAACAGGATGCCATATTTTCAGGTTTTCAATATATGATCACATGTAATAGAAATAATGTTTAACCTTCAGTTACTTCAGCAATCTTTCTATGGACAGCACTCTTTTTCTGTGATTAAAGAGAAATGTTTGAATAAAGAACAAACATAACTTCCATACAATGACTAGAGAGCAAGGCTGGCTTCTTCTCTGTGTATCTGGTCTACTCTCTTTGACAAGTGAGATGATGAATGTCTCTGCATTTGTATTCTCCCTTCCTGTCTTTTGTCATGCTCTCTGATAAAAAGTATCAGACACGATGCGAATGTTACACAATCACATGTTTTATGATATAATTCCCTTTACAGTCTTAAATATTATTTTTTAAAAAATGCACATCCTACCTTTGAAGTAGGTCTTCTTACCTGAAGAAGTGGTATTTCTTTTTAATTCCTTAAGCCAAAGGTTGCCGTAGCATTGCTCTGTGGATAGAAAAGTGAGGAGCAGGATGTTAATAAGACATCAGTTGCCATCAATCACAGTAGATTGCCAATAAGTTAACAGAGTCCCTGATGGGACACACAATTGCAGAGAGAGCCCTGCGAGGAAGACAAATTATGAATACATTTGCCAAAACATCTCTCTGTTGGTTTCTATCAAAAGTGACACCAGAGAGGTGACTAGGGCGACTATACATCACATTAATGGATTCTAACCTGAAGAGTCAGTCTGAATCCAATTTGGAGATAGAGAATTGTTTGGATAGACAGAGAAATACAGACAGCCAGGCAGACATATAAACAGACAGGCAGGCAGACAGACAGGTAGACAGACAGAGTGGGTAAAATACTTTCTGGCTGTGAGGTTTTGATTGGTTTTCTATTTGGGAACATAGGAATTCTTGTTCCTATATTTGTAGGTCCTACCTCTCAGTGAGGATCATCAAGAGCTGAGGAGAATAGCTAGAATTTTAGGAGCAAAATCACACCTGTACCAATGCAAACGCTCAGTCACGGGCAGCCCCTGACTCTCTGGTCCACAACTCTTCTTCTCTGCAAACCTCAGCATTTCCTAAGAAAATAGTCCAGAGAAGAGCTAGCCAGGAAAGGACACCCTGGATGAGAGACAGAGCAAGCACACTGAGCACACCCCATCTCGGCCTCAGACGAGCCATTCAACGCTGCCCAAGGATTCCCAAGGGAGCATTTGTGTCTCTTCGGACTTGGTATTTTGAAAACAGAACTCGCACTATCGACCACTGAAAACATCTTTCAGAGAAGAGAAACAAGTATCAATTCAGCCATCCTGGGCTCCACTCAAATGTTAGGACACCATGAATTGCAGAATGCTTCCAGAAATAAAGTAAAAAAATAAATAAATAAAAGGCTTGAAGTAAGTTAAACTGCTTCAGTTTATTCATGGCTTATGAAATTTTATGTCTTACATTTTAAAAAAAAATTCCTTACCTCAATCACATGTAAAGGTGTCTTGATTTTTCTTGCATTTAATGCACTATTATCATTAGTGTTCTGAAAGTCAGTGTTTTTTAGAATTAAACACAGTTTGAAAGTAATAAACATTTTCTTTCCTTAACATAGGATAACTACATAAAAAAGAAAAAGAACTTCTGAAGGTATGTTGCAGAGAGTCTATAAAAATTTGAAGCTATGTCTTCATAACAGCTCAAAAGATCCACTTGGGCATCATATATCTATACATACATATATATTACAATGCCTACATATCTAGTATAAAATAAATGAAAGAATAAGGCATAAAGAAGACATTCCTACTAGAAATTTCAATTCACATGCTGATGGGGCCACAGATGGAAATATCAGAAGCCTCTCCAAAATATAGTATTATAGAATACTGTGAGTCTTCAGACAAAGGCACATTTCATTCTACAAGATGACTTTCCCCTGGAGGACCACTGACTAGAACCTTAAAGGTGAGTAAGAAGAACATTCTGCATAGAAAGACAATCAGGTACAAAGTAAATAGCAAGGACAGAGTATGGAGAGTCTACCCACAGAGCAGTGAAGCCTCAGGGATAATGAAGAGGATGGCGAGATGGTCCCTCAGACACCTACAATGGGCTGTAGCTAAAATCTGGGCAGTTAAGCAAAGAAAGATATGTCAATGAAATTAAGGGCTTTTTTTTTTTTTTTTGCATTGGTGGTTTCTTTGTGTTTTTGAAATGTGCTACTCAACAGCCAAAGAGATGCTACTCTGGCCCAGACTGTCCATATGGCAACAAGTTACACAGTCAGTGCAGTGCAGGCCTATAATCCCAGTATCTGGGAGGTTGAGATAGGAGTTTTCAGAGAGTGGGAAAACCAAGACAGAATTAGAGGCCGTCAAGGGAAGAGGGTAAACTAAGTCAAAGGCTTCAGAAAGCCTTCATATGTGCCTATTCTGCGGTTGCCAGAAAGAAGGCTACAACTTGAGTGGGAGCTCCCCATGGTACTTACACATCCAGGCACACTTTTAACATAGCTAGGGTTCAAAGTTACTAAGGTTCCCCATGCCACCTCTGTGAATTAGGGTTGACTCTCCTTGCTTGGTTTCTATCACAAGGTCTTCCATGGCTTTCCCGAAAAGTGGCCTTTTGTGCACAAAATTTCACAAAGGTGTGAAAATGCTGCACTATAGGCTAGGAAGGAAAATGGCTTTGAATAGAGATTTTAGGAAGATAAGAAAGGAATAAAGGTGGTTTTGATAGAATGTCAATTGTCATTCAAATATAATTTAGGCATGGCAAGATGCTCTGACCAGTGCACATACTCAGTCTGGCATAGGCGTGGTTCTAAGGTAGTAGAGGGACGTGTTTCCATCCTACTACTTGTGTATTACCAACAAACCTCATCTCAAGCTTCTCGTGGCAATTTTGAACTCCACACAAGGACCACAAAAATAGTACCTATTAATTGTGTTACCACGCTAATAATTATGCCAAACATTCCTAGGAAGTGAATTTTCGCTGCATTCATGACTCTTGAGGTGACAACTGCACGCATGGCTTGTGTCACTTGGAAATGCGTTTAGGTCAGCAGAATAGGGTAATTCATCATCGCTACGGACTGTTTTTCCAATAACCAAGTAACAACTTAATTTGCTTTTTCGAATGCAATCAACTTATCGTGTAAAATAAAACTAATCCTAAGTCAAAAGGTCAAAAAAAATTGATGCATTTTAGAGGGAGCCTTCAGGAAAGATGAATGACACCTAGGTGAAAACCAAGTGCAAAGGCCACTGCGTGCGTAATAAACCAGTTACAGTCAAAGGGAGTCAATGGTATTTAGCAAAACTGCAGTAATTTAGAAAAATTAAATACTTGCCATAGCCACTTTGCCCTGAAATGAACTGTTAGTAATGGACATTTTTTATAAATTATTTTCTTACATCATGTCTTCGGTTTTGTTTTTTTTTTAATGAGAATTCGTGTATACATGAATTATTCAATGTAACTAAAATCTATTATTGTATAGTATTATATACACTATGAGGCAAGAATTATCTGCAAGTGTGGACACTTCTGATCTCATTTGACCCCTCACACTGATTTTATTTTCCAAATGAGACAATAACTTTCTGTTTATAGTCTGCAAAATAATACAGTGGAGAAATGCTTTTCATAACATCAACTTTGAAATTTTTCACATGTAACATTTTATATGCGTACACCCATATTATGCACATAGGTAGCATAAGATTGTCTGACTCTTCTTTAAGAATCTTTTAGCTTTATTTATTGTATGTGTGAGCATTTTGCCTGAATGGATATGCACCAGTTATATGGCTGTGCTCATGGCAGTCAGAAGAGGGGATCGCATCCCTGGGAACTAGACTTACGGATGGTTGTGAGCCGCAATGTTGGTACTGGGAATCAAACCCATGTTGTCTGTAAGGGCTACAAATGGTCCTAACCACTGAGACATCTCTTCAGCCCCCATTTTGCTCTTTTATGCATAAAAATTGATAGTAACTTACAATTTCAAAAATATCTTTGGCTTTGCCAAAAGTTTAGTGCATAAACTTAAGCTAATCCTTAAACGTTTCTTTTCAATTTTTCTTGCGTTAGACAGTTCAGATTGAATTTGGGGTCAATTCATACATATTAACTGGGGAGCAAAAGATAAACATTCCCATTAAGCTTAATGTTCCCAGTATCTTTCTCTAGTGTATGTCTGCCATATAATAGCCAATTTTGGCATGGCACAAAGCCAAACTAATCTTGAAGCTTAATTCTCTCCATTTCAGCATCTGTGTAAAACACATTTCAAACAACAGATAGTATTGTCTAAAATAAGTTTTACCAAATGATATCACAACTGTATGTCTCCAGGAGAGGCCCTCTTCAACTATACCATAGCTTAGCTGGGGTTCTGGAGACATTGGGTGTTAACGTCTAGCCTCAAGCTTACCATCAAATTCATTTTACTGTTGCAAGTTTAGTGAATTTGTTGGGACTCAGGGCTAACTCCGTGACTTTTGAAAAGTAAGAGTGGACCAGAGGTCGTGGTGCACACTTATGTAAGTATTGCTACTCAGAAGGCTAAAGAAATGGGACCACTACTGAAGCCCACCCTGGACAACTTAGGGAGACTCTATATCAACATAGAAATAAAAGGAGTCAGCCGGGGAGTGCTGGCACAGACCTTTAATTCCAGCACTTGGGAGGCAGAGGCAGGTGGATTTCTGAGTTCCAAGCCAGCCAAGGCTACACAGAGAAACCCTATCCCCAAAAAACAAAAATATATTTAAAAATGAAAAATAAAAAAAGAGAGAGAAAGAAAAAAGAAAGAAAGGGAGTCTAGGGAGGCTGGGAGATAGGTCAGCAGCTAAAGTGCTTACTACACAAGCAAGGGAAACTGAGGTGAATTCCTTGACACAATGCAAAGGCAAAGATCTACTCTGCAAAAGGCAAGAGTAGTTCACCTGTAGTTCTAGCCTCAGAAAGCAGAGGGAACCCCAGAGCAGGTTGAAATTGACACTATGCAGATTAGAAAGCTCTAGGTTTGATTCAAAAAGCCAGCTTCAAAAACAAAAGGGTGCAGAGTCACAGACAAGACTCTTAACGGTATGACATTTCTCCAATCAGGAATTCGTCATAATATGCAGCTGTATCACCTAAAAAGCCAGCACATAATGAATACAATTAAACCTTACATTAAACTCAGTTCTCATTGACGCTGTGTCTATGTCTACAATCAACAGAATCTGATTTCATTTTAAAAATTTAGTGTCTGCAGAACAGCAAAGCAACAAAGATTTAAGCATTTAAGCACTCATTGAGTGCTAAGAGAAACAAAGTCACTTTATTTTGCCAAGGGAAGAAAAAGCCTAAAGGAAACTAGTTAAGTGTCAATGAATATTTCCTAAATATTTTATAAAGCATAGTTGTGAGGAATGATTTTTCAAGTTCACTAAATAGTGAGAGAGAGAGAGAGAGAGAGAGAGAGAGAGAGAGAGAGAGAGATTCATATGTCTGTGTCTGAGCAAACAGAGCTGACAACATGTAGCCGTGGAGAGAATACAGTTCAGCAGATGGAGAGGGACCTGGAATCCCACCCTTCTAATAAGCATCTTCAGATGGGTCCGGTGCAATGGACCATGTCCACACTGGAAAGATATCTTTAGGACAATCACTCAATAGTGTATGTGGTACGTTGTGAGTCTGCCAATTTTTCCTACTAGAAGGAAGTAAAAATTCTGGAAGCTTCTCATCCAAAGAAGGAAAAATACAAGCAACTGGAGCGCGGAAGCTAGGAAGCGAGAAGCAGGCAGCTGATACAATTCCCGTGGGGAGATGGAAGCAACTTCTACCTCTCCTACAAGGGTCACAAGACAAAGGAGGCACAATTCACCAAAGATCACTCTGGAGAACCAAAGAGATCATTGGGCTTAATTACAGAGTATACCCCATCACAAAAGAATACACATGAAATGCAATCACTGATGAGGGGGGATATTAATTAGCCCAGAAGCTCTGAATACTCAAGGCACAATTAGCAAATCAAAAGATTCCCAAGAAGAAGGAAGGAGAGGGCCGTGGTCCCAAAAAGACTTGATCCAGTATTGTAGGAGAGTACCAGAACAGAGAAATGGGGGGGGGGGACGGTGGTGCAGTGATTGGGGAACAGGCAGAGGGAAGAGGACTTATGAGACATATGGTGAGGGGGGATCTGGGAAAGGGGAAAGCATTTGGCATGTAAACAAAAAATATAGAAAATAAAAAAAATTTGCAGAGTATAAGAGGCTATTTACTGGAGGATGAGTGCCCTCCACCAACAAGACAAACAAAGCCATACCAGAAAGTCTTGGCCCAGCAGGGATGGTGGTTTTTCATGGCCCCATAGATGGAGTCCTCCTCCTCTATTCTCCCTCAGCCAGTTCACTCTAGTTCTTCCCTGAGGCTACGCATAATTAAGATGGTGCTTCATTCTGGTGTGTGACTGACTACCAATATTCAGGTGAAAATCCTGTGACCCTTCGCCTTCTTCATCAGCAGATGTTAAACTTCAACAAGCCCAGACACAGCTGAACTAAAGATGACAGCTGTTTGGCTCAGAGGAGGGCAGTTCTGAATAGCATAGGACGCTGATATCGTGGGGTGCATTTGATGGGAGGAAAGGAGTGGAGAGGTGGCAAGAAACTAGGAAAGAGTGGTACTGGGGGCAAACTAAGCAGGTGCTAGAATGGACAGGCTAGGGAAATGAGGGGACAGGGGAAACCCTTACCAAAATGAAGTAGGCATGAAGCTGCTGCTTGGGAAATAATCCTGGCATTCAACTTAAAAAAAAAAAAAGTAAAATAAGAGGAGATAATAGAACATGTGTGATATGAAATATCAGGGAGAGAACACAAGAATGGGAACAGGGGTTGGAAGTAGGGGAGAATGGAGGGGCTCACCAAAGCTCATGATAGATGAAGAAGCCTTGTGACGCGCCGCTAGTTTGTAAGGTAATTAACAATACAGTGTTTCCAGTATACCCCTTTTATTAAAAATAGGTTCTCTTCTCGTACACTATATCCTGACGACAGTTTCCCTCCCTCTGCTCCTCCCGGTTCTCCCCCCATTCCTTCCCATCCAGACCCACTCCCTCTCTGCCTCTCATTGGAAAAGAACCGGCTTCTAAAAGATAACAACCAAACATAACAAAATAAACTATATGTCAAAGGAGTTTGAACAAAAGCATTCACATCAGTGAATAAGGATGCTCCCAGACGATATGAGTTATTAAAATTAAAATCTCCGTGTCCAGAGCAGGACAGTGAGGCCCCCAGAAGCACCCAATACAATACAGACTATTGTCCTTGTTTTTGGTTTCCTGCCACAGCTAGATTCTATTTCGGAAGGTACCTTATACTTTGTTTGCAGGACAGAGAAAGCAATTTTAGCTGACCTGGCTGGTTTTCATTGTTGCTGTTTCTCATTGTGCTCAGAGTTGCTATGCAGACTTCTTGGGGAGAAAAGACATCGTTGGTCTTATCCAGCACTAGACCCTGCTGCAATTACTGACATGCTATGATGTGCCTACTTGTGTAATAGTGACACAAGTGATTAAAGACATCATCAGTTGCTCTCTTCACTATATTTGAGGCCTGCTCTGTAGAAAGGCAATCCTCACCTGATATTATAAAGTCAAAACCTATAGCTATGGAAGTCATAAATGCAAGAGGAGAGCCTATTGATGTTTTCTAAATGGTTACATTGTCAAACTGCCTTCTAAATATTTGTTCTAAACACAGAGTTCCACTGGTCTCGGCCTGGGTCAGAGATGCTTTTTATTGCAGTGGGTAGTGATCAATGATGAGGTTAAGGGAGTGAGTACTCAGGTGGAGCTAGAACATCGATATCAACCTCCCAAACCAAGGTTCAGGGAACATCTCAGAAGAGGGACAGAAGGAATGTCAGAGGCAAGGGATGGGAAAGTGGGCTATGACATGACATGGCCTGGTACACATGAACCCACAGCACCTGCAGCTATGTGCACAAGGCCTGCCTGCACAAGATCAAGCCAGCTAAAACTTCCAGTATGTGGGGGAGTTCACAAGGCCCCATCCCTGAGTTAATGGCTGCTGGTGACAGGGAGTCAATTTTCTTCAGAAGTGTGGCCACTAGTATGCTGCCATGGCTCAGTGGATGACCTCTGGGTATGAACTGCAGATGGGACCTCATTCGTGGGTGAACAGAGGGACTTCACTGTGAATACAAGAACCCCAATCCAGGCTGGACATCCTTCGGATAATGCAATCTCATCCTTCGGATAATACAATCTATACCATCAACCAAGGCAGAGGGGATCCATCAAGGGAAATGGGGACATCCAACTCTATTCAGGTAGCAAAAGCAGTTTTTTATGTATTTAAAATATACACTCTATTTGTAATGTATCTAGGAAAGAAAGGTGTGTGTGTGTGTGTGTGTGTGTGTGTGTGTGTACACCTATGTGTATAACCTGGAGGTCAACCTCTGATATCATTCCTGTGGAGATGTCCACCTTATATTTTGAGATAAGGACTCTCCTCAGGACCTGAGGCTTGATGACTAGGCTATCGGCTAGCTGGTCATTAAGTCCCAGAGATCTTCCTATTTTCTCTCCCCACCACAGGAGCCACAGTGCGCGTCGCTATGCCCAGCTTTTTAGATGAGTTCTTTGGGTTGAACTCAGAGCCTCATGCTTCACAGGCAAACCCTTTACTGATTATGCTATTTAAATAAAAGATTGTAAGGCAAACACAGTTAAGTGAGAAGTTATTATTTAATAGGTAGCAATTTTGGTCTCGGATAATGAAAACATTCTGGAAATGTGGTGGATGCTCACATGACAGTGTGAATATACTTAACACTACTGACTGTACACTTAAAATGATCAAAATAAATTTTGTGGTTATGCCTGAAAAAGAAACCACAATAAAAGAAACCACAGCAACAAATTCTCACGTTTGCAAGTTAATTAAAGCAATGTGTGGTGGTTGCAGGAAAATATTCACTTTACGCCGCAAACTCCTCCATCAATATTTTTAATGTCCTTTGAAAATCAAGAAGGCATTAGCTTATCCAACACATCTCCTGAGCAACGACTGTGACTTCGGCGCTGTAGGAACTGAGGCTAGGTGGGTGAAGAGAGCAGAAGATCATCCCTTCACAGATCATTTGCTAACTCACCCTCTCACGGGCCCTCCATTGTGAGCTAGCTACAGGTCGTGCCGCTCTATATGGGACGCCAACACAGAGGTGAAAGAGCAATAGAGACCTCTTTGGGCAGACTCTTCCTGCATTGAGAAAGAAGCTTCCAACCCAGTGCAGGAAGCAGACACTGGCCAAGTCGTCATAGCCCTGGGAACGAAGAACCAGTAGGGAAAGCTACCAACTGAAGAATGAAGCGAAGAACTCCTGAGTAGGCTCCTGGGAAGGTGTAAGCATGGGCGAAGCCCGTGGAAGCTTCCAGATGAAAGGCATAATTTAGGGTCTGGAGGAATTATCATGATCAAGTAAGAAACTTAAGAAGACTTCTATTTGTTCATTTGTTCGTGTGCTTCAAACATTTTAAGATCCCATTATATAATCTACTAAAAGCTGAATTTCACTAAAGGTAACTTCCCTGGACTTGTGACCTAGTAAATTAAAGTTGCAGATATTTTGGGTGGAAAAAGCACAGCAGAAACGTTTGAACAAATAAAGTGTATCAAACTTCACAGATCCTGAATATTTAGCCATCTTTTGCTGACACAAAAGGTGACAAAGAGAAATTTAATGACTGAACTAACTTGCTTAGCATTTAAGAACTTGAATCAATGAGCACACATTAGTAAGATCTCACCCCTCAAAATAGTTATCCTTAAATACTGTTTCAAATTGGAAAAACACTGACTCAAAATACCACGTGCTAAGAGAAGATAGATATAGTATAAAATAAAAATTCTAATTTTTATACTTTTTTAATAAATAAATTTAAATAAATTCTGAGAAGCCCCATGGGTGCCTGTAACACAGGCTAGTAATAACCTCATGTACACAGTGCCTCCTTCACTCTTTGAATGAAAATTGTTCCAGCTCTCTGTGCAAATGTCAAAATTAATGGATACACAGACATATATACATATGACTCAGATGTGGAGTTATAAGTAGGCCCTTCAGTTTGCCTCTCCTTACAACTTCCTATTTGGCATGCTTATTGAACTGAATCTAAGTCTTTCACAGGCCATGCTAGAAGCAAAAAAGAAAGGCACCCAACAGAAATGAAGGAACATGAGTTTGATTTAGATTCTGCATCTCCCATGTTCCCCTAATATTGACTGGAACCAGGGTCTTCTCCTGGAACCAAGGATTTTGTTTCTATTTCTTAATCACCCATGCAATTATCTAAGTATAGATTTTTTAATTTTAGTTATATTGATTTTTTTAAACCAAATTGATTTTCCAAACATTTCAACAAGTTTCAGCAAGATTTAAAGAATGGCTCAGGGAAGAAAGTTACACCTATAAGACCCGAAAGAAAAACGGGGGCACCCCAGTGCCCCACGCCTTGGAAGGCGTCACCCCAATGACTCACAAGAAACAGTCTTGATGCAACTGCAAGAGGATTTTTATTCCAGAGGCTCTGGGGTTCGCAGTCTTACCACGCAGGGTAAAAGACTGTGAGCCATGAGTGCAGAATCGGGGCAGCTTTTACAGGCTTATAACAGAACCCGCCTAACACAAACCACCCCATAGCTTCTAAGCCAATCAGTTTAAATTATCCAAGCCTGCACTCTCTGAGAACCAATCAGTTTCCTATAGAAGCTGGATAAACTAGTTAGGTCATTTCCACTTACGTGGCCTCCATGCACAGGGTCACGCCAGGCATTTTCTGTTACGCATTTCCTGTTATGGGGGCAGGGTCACATACGTACTTTCTGTTACAGGGCCAGGATCACGTATTCAAAGCCCCCCCCCCCAACTAGTAGTAGGTGTTGGGGACCTGAGCGCCCGCCAGGCACGAGTCCCTCAGCCAGCACGGTGATCCCGCCAGCCCAGCTGTGCACGCCCTTGCCCCAGCCGCCCCTTGGAGGTGAGATGGGAAAGGACACCAGGGACCTTCCCAGCATGCAGCTAGCAGCTGGACCCTGGAGGCGGGTGCTATACTCACACTCCCAGGCCAACAAAGAGCGGGCCAAACCTCTGCTCCTTTGGGGTCACCCAAGACTCAGGCACGGGGGATTCCCAGCCTGCAACGCTCATCCTTTCAACACCCAATCACAAGTCAGTCCACTCTTACAGATATCTCCAACAGTAATATCACAGCAGGATACTCTCATTCTGGTCGATATCAAAATTACCTTGGGAGCTCAATTCACACAGTTTTCTTGTCCAGTTTCCAAATTTAAGGAAATAAAATCAAGCTTCAAAAATCTGGAATATCATTAGTTCTGGGCCACTAACTCTAGTTAAGCCCATATATGAAGCCAATGCTCATACTTAAAGGAGGCTATCAGTAATGCAATGTGGTCTTTATTAGATACACTATCATTCCCTAATAAAGCAATCAAACTTTTAATTTAATAGCAGATGGCTGGCATTGAGCAAATTGTTTCCACTCTTTATGTACAAAATGTGTGAACAATTCTGACCTATCTCTTCAGGTCTCTGGGGACAATTCACGTAGGAGTTATCTAAGTGCTATATAAATGTCATCGGAAGGCCACCATAATAATAAAGAATTCAGAGGTTTAGTCAAGAGGTGACGTGACAAAGCAGCGTCCATGCTAATACAAGTGCCCTCTGACCTTGAACCGCCGAGCTTGAAAAATTGCACAGATTGGAATGTGAATGAAATTTACATTTCCAGAGGCAGAGTTTTTGTTCAAGCATTTCCCATTGAGTTCCTTTACTTTGAATTCATTACTATAAAACACACAGCCTCCATCTCTCTCTACATCCTCTCTTGGCATTCTGTTCTGGCTATTCCCTGAACCATTTACTTTTAGACACCATATGGGACATACCTTTTGAATCAACCATCCCAAAAATTCTGACTTGAACAATGTATGCAACAAGTTTCTTTTACTTTAAGGTGATTTAAAATGATGATGATGATGATGATGATGATAATAATAATAATAATAATAATAATAATGTAGCCGGGTGTGGTGGCGCATGCCTGTAATACCAGCACTTGGGAGGCAGAGGCAGATGGATTTCTGAGTTTGAGACCAGCCTGGTCTACAGAGTGAGTTCCAGGACAGCCAGGACTACACAGAGAAACCCTGTCTCAAAAACAAACAAACAAACAAAAAATAGCAACAATAATAATAATAGTGTAAACCTTAGGTTTTTCTTGCTCTTAAAGAAAGTAACCATTTTTCTTTAATTTCCACAAACCCTTACCTCATCTGACAAATAATACTATCATAAACTAACCACTACCCTAGGTTTTGAAGATAACAATGACTAAAACAGGTAGAAACTTCTAGGCTCATGTGGTTTGCATTCACATACGGTAAAGGCATATAGATGTGCTAATAACACATAATATGGTATGTTAGAAGAAAAAATAAGTATGGTGAGAAAACAGGAGTGCAAAGACACAGAGAGACTACAGTTTTAATTAACAGACTACTGCCTCTTTGAAAAGTAATACCAGAGACTAAGAAAATGACTCAGTTGGTAAAAATAACTACCTTGCAAGCAGGAGAACCTAAGTTCAGATCCTTAACACTAATAGAAAGCCACATGTGATGCCATTTATCTATAAGCCCAAGATGCTGGTATCAGAAAGAAGAAAAAAAGACACACACACACACACACACACACACACACACCTAGCTTGTTGGCCAACAAGTCTAATCAATTGGTGAGCTATGGGCTCAAAGGAGAGACCCTGGCTCAAAGGAGAGACCCTGTCTCAAAAGATAAAGTGGAAAATGACAGAAGAAAACACACGCGCGCGCACGCGCGCGCGCGCGTGCACACACACACACACACACACACACACACCCTGAACAAAGAGATCACTGGAGAAGCACTTTATAGGCTGAGCAAGTGGGTCTGGCAAATGAAAAACCCTTAAGGTAATTGTAGTGGTTTGAATCAAAATGCCCCCATGGGTTCACATGGAGTAGCATTATTGGGAAGTGTGGCTTTCTTAGAATAGGTGTGGCTTGAGAAAAGTATGTCACTGGGGGATGGTTGTGACATTTTAAATGCTCAAGCCAGGCCTAGTGTTACTCTCTCTTTCTGCAGCCTACAGATCCAGTTGTAGAATTCTGTTGCCTCCCCAGTACCATGTCTGCCTGCATGCTGCCATACTTCCTCCTATAATGATAATGGACTAGATTTGCACCAGGGAGCCAGGAAACTCCACAGCCTTCTGTGCATAGCCCACCAAGAGAGTGATCTCCCAGCAGCGCTTTCACTTTTGAACTCAGAGGAGTAAGGACACAGGCTTACAGGCCCATAGGAGGAACAAACTCCAGCCTGAGACAACAATATCAACTAGCACCAGAGATAACCAGATGGCAAAAGGCAAGCAGAAGAACCCTACCAACAGAAACCAAGGCCACAAGGCAATATCAGAACCCAGTTCTCCCACCACAGCAAGTCCCGGATACCCCAACACACCAGAAAAGCAAGAGTTGGATTTAAAATTGTATCTCATGATACTGATAGAGGGCTTCAAGAAAGACTTAAGTAACTCCATTGTTTGTTTTACTATGTACTATAACTCTAAAGGAAATCAAATGCTACCATGAAAATGTTATGAATATGTTTAATAATTCCACTACACCATGGAGTAGGGCATATCCTTATAGTATACCTAAAAATTAAAGTGTTAATAGAAATTGTAATAAAGTTTCTTATGGAGTAATTACCTTATATAGGAATTGACAATTCATTTTTACCTAATAGAATGATCAGATTCATGATATATACCATCTAATTCCAATTTCCATGATCATATATATTCCAATAGAAACACAACTAGTCTTACTTACTTTATTTCTATTCCTGAAATTGTCAAGGGAAATGGCAGTAATTGTATTATGTCCTGAATTGCTGTATACTGTGAATATTTGGAAAACTACAGGATGTCTTCTGTCATTTTATTTTGATAAGTAGCAATACAAGCTATATTTCTATGGGATTAGAGTCAAATCCTCCATTCAAAAAAGGAACTAATCAGATTATTTCTTACTTTTTTAATTTGGGATAAGACTGACTAGTGACTGTCATGTAAACACATTTTAATCATGTTCTGCCTCCAGATGAAGAGTGGGCCATTTTGCTACAAAGTGAAAATACAAGTTAGATGTGCAAAGACATTAAAAAGAATATAGTGAACTGTATGCACAAGTCCAGGGAGCTCAGGACTGAGAAGACAACAGCTAATATAGAGGGTTTCCAGATAATTTGAAGAAAATAGCTAATATTGAGGGTATACAAGTAATTTTCAAAGAAAGTAACCTTTTAGCTTCTGTTACTAAAAATAAATAAAGTAACTCTATGTGAAAAAAAAAAGAAAGAAATACAGGAGAACATTGGTCAAGAGGTAAAAGCCCTTAAAGAGGAAACACAAAAATCCCTTAAAGAAATACAGAACATGGGTCAACAGGCAGAAGCCCTTAAAGAAGAAACACAAAAATTCCTTAAAGAATTACAGGAAAACACAATCAAGTGAAGGAACTGAAAAAAACCATCCAGGATCTAAAAGTGGAAGTAGAAACAATAAATAAGTCACAAAGTGAGACATCTCTGGAGATAGAAAACCTTGGAAAGAATTCAGGAGTCATAGATGTAAACACCAAAAACAGAATACAAGAGATAGAAGAAAAAACTTCAGATGCTCAAGATACCATAGAAAACATTGGCTCAACAGTCAAAGAAAATGCACAATGCATAAAGCTGGTAACCCAAAACATCCAGGAACTCCAGGACACAGTGAGACCTAAGGATTATAAGTATAGATGATGAGAGCAAGGATTTACATCTTAAAGGTCCAGTAAACTTCAACAAAATTGTAGAAGAAAACTCCCCTAATCCCTAAGAAAGAGATGCCCATGAACATACAAGAAGCCTTCAGAACTCCAAACAGACTGGACCAGAACAGAAAATCCTCCCGTCACATAATAATCAAAACACCAAATTCACTAAACAAAGAAAGAATATTAAAAGCAGTAAGGGATAAAGGGCAAGTAACTTATAAATGCAGACCTATCAGAATCACACCAGACTTCTCACCAGAGATGATGAAAGCTAGAAGATCCTGGGCAGACCTGATACAGACCCTAAAAGAACACACATGCCAGCCCAGGCTACTATACCCAGCAAAACTCTTAATCATCATAGATGGAGAAACCAAGACATTCCATGATAAAACCAAATTTACACAATATCTGTCCACAAACCAAGCCCTACAAAGGATAAATGATGGAAAATGCCAACACAAGGAGGGAAACAACACCCTAGAAAAAGCAAGAAAGTAATCTTCTTCCAACAAACTCAAAAGATACCCACAAAAACATAAAAACGTCAAAAATAACAGGAAGCAACAATCACTATTCTCTAATATCTCTTAACAACAATGGACTCAACTCCCCAATAAAAAGACATAGACTAACAAAATATTTCTCATGTAAATCTTCAATTTTATCAGAAAATGTTTATAATTCCCCTTTTAATTAATTTAGTAATGTTTTTATGTCTACCATTTTATCTGCATTATATTTCATGATAATTTTTTGTTTGTTTTTGTTTTTGTTTTTTGAGACAGGGTTTCTCTGTGTAGTCCTGGCTGTCCTGAAACTCACTCTGTAGACCAGGCTGGTCTTGAACTCAGAAATCCACCTGCCTCTGCCTCCCAAGTGCTGGGATTAAAGGCGTGCGCCACCACCACCCAGCCCTGATAATCTTAAATTTTAATATGTCTTTCTATATACTTCCTCTATTTTATCAGAAATGTTTTCAATGTAAATCTTTGATTTTATCACAAATGTTTCTAATTCCACCTTCAATTAATTTAGTTTTTATATCTACCACTTTATATGTAAAACTTCCCATGAAATAGTCAATTTTAACCTGTTTGTCTATTTATTTGTTGAATTTTACCAAAAATATTTTCCATGTAAATATTCACTGTTATCTAAAAATGTTTATAATTCCACCTTCAATCAACTTAGAATTATCTTTATGCCTATCATTTTATCTATATAATTTCTATGATAATCTTTAATTTTAACATGTTTTTTCTATATATTTCTTCTATTTTATCAGAAATATTTTCCATGTAAATCTTCAAGTTTATCAGAAAATGTTTATAATTCCACTTTCAATCAATGTGGCATAATGTGACTTGGAGCTAGTGCCTACTTGCAAGGTCTTTAGCTTTCACTTTGAGTGAAATGAGAAAACTTTAATGGGTGCTGAGATCCCTTTGGAAGGACAGAACAGTGTGTTCTGAGAAGAAGCTGACAAGGAGTCATGCTGAGAAAACAGCCCCCTAAAGGGATCAGTGCAGAGTTTCAGACCTGATGTCACATGGGTACACACTCAGTGTGCAATCATCAAACATGTCCTTTATCTAGTTGTGGGTGATTACTTGAAGTAATACTTCAGTCTTCAACAACATTTCTGTCCTTAAAGTCTTTTATGTCTCTCTTCCTTCCAGTTAGTAATAATGGTTTTCCTCAAATCAAATGATTTAAGAAAGAGTGAAAACAAGTATACTTTAGTTATATTCAAATCAGCCCATAACCCATTCCTCCAAATACAAATGACTTGACAGGTGTCTGCAGCCATTCTCAGTAAAGCCACCTGCATCCTCCCCATGGGCTCTGAATTATAGAGGAAATGAGGGAAAGTCTGACCCCTTCCTTAGCTAACAGGGCAACAAGGAGAAACTGGGGATTCCAGAAGTCAGAGACGAGGCCAGCAGCTTCCATTGTCAGCACCTTCTACAGTCCTGAATCTGAGCGTGTTCACCACTCTTCATATGCTCTATGGCCATATGAACCAAAAATGTTGACTTTCAATGGTATTAAAAGTACTTGCTTATTAGCCTTGGTAAGCACCAGAAAAACAGGAGTAGACAGGTTTCTTTCCTTACATAGGAGTAGCAGCAGAAATCCTTGCTTCCCAGGAAGCTGGTAGCAAGCCCTGCTCCCCCACAGGCAGATTCTGGAAAGGGCCCTTATGAGAAAAGGGACACACACACACACACACACACACACACACACACACTTTAGTCTTTATAGCAGTGGTTTTCAACCTGTGAATCACTACCCCTTTGGAGGTCAACTGACCCTCTGAGGGTCACCCAAGACCATCAAAAAACACAGATATCTACATTATGATTCATAACAGTAAGAAAATTACAGTTATAAAGTAGCAACAAAATAATTTTATGGTTTGGGGTCAGCACAGCATGATCACTGTCTGTAAGGGTCTCAGCATTAGGAGGGTGGAGAGCCCCACAGAATGGTAACATTATGTGTGAGCTTGAAGTATAGTATGTTAGAGGTCACGTTTCCTTAGCACTTCTGGAAGGAGACACAGAAGAATAACCTTTTATTCTTAATCATTTCTCTTGGGGGAAATATTTGATGAGATATTTATATACAATTTCAGTCACTTTTTAAAAAAGAATCTCCCTCTGTAGACTAGGCTGGCCTAGAATTCATTATGCTATGTAGTGGAGGCTAGTCTTAAATTTAAAGTAACTCTCCTGCCTCAGTCTCTGAAATGCTGGAAATATAGGCATGCATGCCTCAGTCTCCCAGATGAGGAGATTATAGACATGTACCATTATACCCATCTCTCATCCATCTTTAAGTCATTAGAATTCTAAACATCATCCCTCCTATGTCTGAGTACCAGGGGTTAGAGGCCATTCTAAATAGTTTTTACAAAACTATCAGAATTTGCTTGACTAGGTTATGCCAATGCCAGAGACAACAGTGTCTGTGAATCTCTTACTAAGCAGGTCATGTTAAATAATGAATTACAGACTAAGCCGAAACATATTTATCCCAAGTCTTGCAAAGCACTTCAGTATTTTAAAACTGAACATAGATAGCAGTTTGGAGTTAAGTATGACATAAAGTGCTATCTATGCAGAGATTTCCTCAGGAACCTTGGGAAGATGCCTTAAAAAATCAAAGCCCAGTCTTTAAAGTCAAGGGAAATGAAGCTGACAAAGTAGTAAAATTAAACTCTAAGCAAAGTTATGTAAAGAAGAAATTCAGAATGAGAAGAAGTCTGATATCAGAAGCAATGTTCTTCATACAGTTCAAATGAGCCAGGGTGCTGGAATATACATTGTATCATGGGAGAATTTATCCATGTGATCATTAATTTTCTAGAAACGGAATAGAAATAGAATGCTTCTGAAGAGTGCTCTAGGGCTATCTAGTTATCTCACTGATAACTACTAGGCATAGCGATTCCTTAGAAGGTCCCAGAGACAGGAGCAAGCTGCAGGGAATGCGCAGGGACTTGGGGAAGGAGGGAAGCAAGAAGACCATGCACCATCTTGCCCTTAAATTACACTTCTTTTCTTGAATTCTGGTATTTGAACAACTTTCCCCTCATTCCCTCTCACTCTCATCAACTTCCAACTAAACAGGCTTTGGTGTTATCTTTAATCTACCTAACACCAGCTGTTGCCAGAGCCTTCCCATTAAAAGCTTAGTCCAAACAGTCTGATCATTAAGGCAAACACAGAACACAGAACATATGAAATGAGCACGGGGGCTGGGGACAGGCTCTGGCTGGAATGCCTGAGGGAAATTCAGCTCTGCACGTCCCTAGCAGGATGACTTAGGGCTTGCTGCTAAGGCTCTTTAAGTCTTAGAGAGAAGCTAAGGCCTCCTCTCCGGCAGGGCTTAGTAAGAGGATCAAACGGAATCCCACAAACTGAAAAGCTCCACAGAAAGTGGAAGTAAAATGCATAGTGACTTTTATGCAATTCTCTTACTGTCCATAGAAACTGACAGTAAAAAAAAAGGGGGGGGGAGGCTTGGAAAATAACAGTCTCTGAGTATATTTGCTTCATGTCTAATTGCGATAAATGAGTATTTACATGATAATTTTAGGATGCAAAACCTTTGTTTTTGTTTTTTTTTAAATAGCTGGGCTATCTATGTATAAACCTACCTAACCCTTCATTTCATATATTTCAAAATTATTAGGGCCCTACTGGGGATCAAACCCAGCACCTCAAATATTATAGGCAAATGTTCTAGCATTAAGCTCTATGTCCAACTCACATGTTCCTTTTCAAGAGGTTCAAATCTGAGACATATTTGATAGGAACTGATACATAGTCTTCTAGGATATTCCCAGGCTTAAGTGACTATGTGCCCCTAATCCAGCCCTTTCAGCTTCTTCTTCAATGAAAATCCTGGAAGACTGTGCAACAGACCCAGAAAAGTTCAGAGGAACTTGGGTTAGTACAGAGGCAGTGAAATCAGAATCCCTTCTCGCAATCAAGAAGCAGACTCTTAGCATTATAACCTTGGACACACACAAAAAAATATTATATGAAATGATTATTTAAAATATCAGGGACACCGAAAAAAGTGGGGGAATAAAATCCCATTAGAAAGCAGCTTTGTGGTATTATAAACATTGTCCACAAGAAGATTAAAAGTAAACATCTGAGCAATGATTAAACTATATTGAAAATTACCTAGGACACCCTTCCAGTGTGCTCCAGCAGCCATCACAAGCCTACTCACATTTCATTTTTCTTAAAAATGTACTCACATTATGCTGCTTCAAGTATTCACATCAAGTCCACCTGTCATTGCCCTGTCGAAGCCCCCTTTCCCAGTGATGACCAGATAACAAGCTAAGATAACAAGCTTGTTTCTAAAACAAAATCTAGCAACCAGATCAGCACGTTAAATACAAGCAAATCAGTGAACAGAGAGCATGCAGCCCAGCTGAGGCAAGTCCTTTCCTTTAGAACACAATTCTAGCTTCGCTTTGGCCTTAAACAAATCATTACAGTGACATCTGAGAGGAGGACCAAAAACCAATCTGTCCCTCTCAGCAAGGCTGTCAAATATTGCTTTCCTCTGCAGACAAACAAACCAAGATAGTACCTTAAAAATGAAGATAAGCTACTGCTTTCTTTTCCTCCCAGTGGCAAAAAGAAAACCTTAAGCAGACTGCCCATCCCAGCATATTTCTGCAGATAAAAGCCCTGGCAATGGAAGCCTGTGGTGGATGGGCTCTGTACAGCAAAATGTTAAGTCCCTTCCCGGCAGCCAATCCAAAGCCGCTCAGGCCTCCCAGGGCGATCAGCCTGGCTTTGTGGCAATACAATGGGGTTAACCATTTCCTCCTTGCCATTTAGAAGCTAGAGAGATCTGCTTAGCTGCTCAAAATCATCTAGCAAAAGAAACAATGGATGATTTTCAGTAGTACTGTTTCAAAAAAATTAAAATACCATGTTTTCACCCACAGAGGAGAAAATATGCAGAGTTTTTCCTTTTCTCAAACTTAACATAAATTCAAACCAACATTTAGAAGCCCTGTTTAGCTGTGGAAACATTATTTCTTTATAGCACCTAGCAGCAGCTCAAGGCCAGCACATGCAGACAGACTGCCTGTACCTAGGAGACTCACAACACCAACTCTTGACTGAATTCACAGAAAGAGCGAGAACCTCTCCTTAATTTAATGTGAGATCTTGGTAAAATTAAACATTAGAACTATCTTTAGTTTTTTTTCCTCTACTTATTTATCCCTCAATTTACCTTCTTCTCTGGGATCAATCCTTCAGTATCTATGCACTGTCATTAATACACACCTTTCCAAGACGTAGGAGTTTTAAAATGGTATATGTGGTTATTTTTCAAGTTAGATATTACTAGTATACAAATGCACAAATAAAAATAGTAAATAATGAGCTACTGTTTGGTGAACTGCTGTTCATATTACGATTGTATTTCATGTTAAGAAGACCCGGGAATGAGAGAATTTTAAAATATATTGTCTAACAGAGTGGAGAATCCCATTTTTTGAAGCTGCCACAAATCTCCAAGTGACCTGCTTCTGCCTGCATTTTTAATGTCACTTCTAAAGCTTTGAGGCTCTCTGGAAAAACCTCAAGAATAGTAGCTTTAGAAGTGACTTGGCAGCTCAGATTCCAGCTCAAAGGATCCACTGACTGTACTTTCAACTAGTTATTCAGTTCCTAAGAACAAATCCCCAAACCTGTTCCACATTATTCAGTGACCGCTGCGAACAATGGGTGAATATATTTCTTTGAAACACTTTTCAATGTTTCTTGAAATCTGCTTAGAACAATACCCTAGTTCACAAAAGCACAATCAACCTGCAACCCAACCTCCTTCAAAGCATATTGTTCGAGACAACCCAGGTCAGGGCCACAGGACCTCCAAAGCCAACCGACTAGAGACGTCAGACTCCAGACCGCTTCCTCTCTGCAAGTCTCGGTTCTACACTTTATATGTCCTAATTAGCTTGCGATTGTGTCAACAGAATCTTGCAAAGTCTTGCAAATTCATTTTTAATTCTTCTAAAGGATAAAATGAATAGACGAGGAAAGTGTTAATGTTATTTCCTCTTGGTTACACATCTGCTGCTCTGTGCATGTGTTATTAGCTGCATCAACTGAGAGAACAGAAAATAACTGGCTGCCTGGCTGCTGCCGTAGGTGACGCCACGGAGAGCAAAGGCATGCCGGGGAGAGTCTTGTATATAGTCATTATCGACATTGGCATTTTCCAGTCATCCCTACAGAGTCAGTGAAAAGCTTTAGATGAACGTTGCCATTGGAAAAACATGCTCCTGTTTTTCTGTGAACATGTGAACATAGCCACCTCCTTCCCTCGCTAGCTATTCTCACAGGTAAGAATAGCCTCCCCTGTTGGCAAGAGTGGCGTGAGGAGCACTTGGGATGGCGCTTTAAGCTGTGGCTGGGCTCTGAGCAGTGAGGGCTGAATGGAGGGGAGAGGAGCCCCATTATGCAGCTTGACTGACCGAGCCTAATCAGAATTATTTCAGCACACTGCTTCCCCACAGCTTCCGACACATTAAATGCGAAATGTCCTCGCCAGCCCTCCTTCCCGTTCTAGCTCCTACTGAGACCAAGCCTTTGCAACTGTGTTACACAGTAAGCCGTTCTAAACAGTTTGGTTTTGTTGTTGTTGTTGTTGTTGTTGTTGTTGTTGCTGTTGTTTTGGGAGGGGGTGTAAATAAAGGGAGTGGGTTTAATGGGCTCTTGGGAATCCATCATCCAATTTATTTTATGACAGGAATGGGTAACATCTAATAAATGCAGGCCTGTTCTCCCGCCATGCACCACTGGAGCCTTTGGATAAATTCTTTATCTTATCTATCGCTATCTCATTATTAGAAAAATCGAATCACAGTAACTATTACCATCTCTAACCCCAAGTAAAGAGCTGTCCCTTATTTAAGATTGTGATCTGGGTATCTCATTTTGAATCATTAGGTTATTAACTCTCCTTCTCCTACCTACTCAAATTTGGGGATAAGGAAAGTGGCACCTTCGGATCACAAATTACTAACTGTGCTTCCTGCCTCTCAGTTAGTTTCCCATATTTAGTGTATAGCTGACTTTCTACATGGGATAACCAAACCCATGATGCATAATGTTAGATGTGCTCTTTCCATATCCATTTCTACTTAAATATTAAAATACATAGCAAAACACTTATCAAGAGAGAGATGATCAGAAAATTTAAAGGTAACATCTACCCAAATGTTACAGCTTGGAGATGCATAATGCCCGCACAGAACATTCATCCCCAGTGTTTCCGTGGCCTCATCTGTAAAAGAGCCTAATCCTGCGTTTCTTCATAATAAATTCTAGGATATATATATAAGTGAATATCCACAAACTACATAACCATGCACCTTCAGGGGTAGATATGTCATGCTAGTGTTTTTTTTTTAAGACTTATTTGTTTATTTTATGTGAGTACACTGTAGCTGTCTTCAGACACTCCAGAAGAGGGAGTCAGACCCCATTACAGATGGTTGTGAGTCACCATGTGGTTGCTGGGAATTGAACTCAGGACCTCTGGAAGAGCAGTCAGTGCTCTTAACCGCTGAGCCATCTCTCCAGCCCCCATGCTAGTGTTTAATAGGAAAAAATAAACCTGACGCTCAGAGGGGAAGGGTGAGTGAATGGGCTTGAACGACTCTTCCAGAACAGAGGAGATGCACCCTGAGCACATCTACCTTCACATCCTTTATTTTTTTTTATTATTATTATTAGGTTTCCTTTGATTTCACTTTTGAGACAGGGTGTTATTCCCCCAGGATGCCCTCAAACTCACTATGTACCCCCAGGATGCTCTTGGAAGTCTTTTTGATCCCCCCTGACTCCACCTGGATTCCCCATGCCTTGTGCTTCCACACTGCCAGACTGAGGGCCCTATGACTGATAGGCAGGCATTCCATGAACTGAGATACATCCCCAGTCCCTATTTATCAGGTTTTTAAATGCGTTGTGCGTTGTATCTACAGCTTCTCTTGGCAGTGTTTTGCAGCTTCTCCTTCTGCAAGAATGATGAATGCTTTTCGTCTGAATTTCTGAAAGACGGCAATAGCCGGGTGGGTGAGATGAAGTGTTGGCTATAATATCCAGAAGCAGTCATGAGAATGAGTGGACAAAAGTTTCTCTCCTGTTCCCTGACATGCCCTCCTACGCTTAGATGTTTGTGAAATTAAAAGATTTGCCTTTCATAGCTGCAGATCTAGAGTGGAGGCACGTTCAATGTTGTGTCACCTGTCAGAAATGACACTGGAACCATCTGGTTCTGTGACTCCAGGTTGCAGAGCCAGGATCCCACATATAGTCTAACGGCACAGTGGCCTGGCATCCCATTGCCTTTCATGAGTCATCAATAGGCAAATCACCAAAATTCTAGAAAGGAGTTCTGAAGGCATGCTAAGAAGAGAGACAGGAAAGAGACATGGTTTTGAGGTGAATTGGTGCATCTGTAGTCATTTTAAGGGAACAACGATTGGACCTATCTGAACATCTGTACCACCCAAACATGAGATCTGCCGCCAGCTGCTTGGTGCAGACAGAAAAGCAAATCCTCACATTTACAGACTCCACATTCTTTTGCTTTGTCTCCGTTCCCACCTCCCTGTCACACCTGTCCCTGCCATGTTTATAGTACTTACACACCACTTCTTTAAAGAAGGAACTCTGAAGACAGGAAGGCTGTGGTGGTGGGCATCTTTAATCCCATCACTTGGAAGGCAGAGGCAGGCAGATCTCAAGGCCAACCTGATCTACAGAGCTAGTTCCAGGAGAGCCAGAATTACACAAAGAAACCCTGTCTTAGAAGAGAAAAGGCTAGAAAAAAATGGCTGAGCAGTTAAGAGCACTGTCTGCTCTTCCAGTGGTCCTGAGTTCAATTCCCAACAACTTGATGGCTCACAACCATCTATACTGAGATTGATGCCCTCTTCTGACATGCAGGGGGACATGCAGATAGAGCACTCATACATTAAAACAAATTGGGTGTACTGGTACATATGCCTTTATCCTCCAACACTTGGGAGGCAGAGGGAGGCAGATCTCTGTGAGTTTGAGGCCATCTTGGTCTATATAGTGAGAGTTCTAGATGAGTGAGACTCTAGCCAAAAAAAAAAAAAAAGAGGGAGAGCTCTGGTATTCTTTCAATAAAGATGATTTTATAAGAAAATTATTCCTCTCCACAGGAAGACCAACAGAGTCAACAAACCTGGAACCTTGGAGTCTCTCAGACACTGAACTACCAACCCAAAAGCATACATGGGCTGGACTTAGGCCCCTTCACAAATGTAGCAGATGTGCAGCTCGGTGTTCTTGTGGGTTCCCCAACAACTGGAGTGGGGACTGTCCTTACAACTGTTGTCTATCTGTGGAATACATTCCCCTAATTGAGCTGCCTTGCCTGACCTTAGTAGGGGAGGATGTGCCTAGCCCTGCAGGAACTTGATGTGCCAGGGTGGCAGGATACCCAGAGGAGGGCATCCCCCTCTCAGAAGAGAAGGGGAGTATGAGTAAGGGATTGTATGAGGGGGTCCCGTGAAGAGGGGCAGCAATCTGGATGTAAAGAGAATAGATAGATAGATAGATAGATAGATAGATAGATAGATAGATAGATAGAAAAGAGGTCCAGAAAACAAAAATAATCAAGATATATGATGCCATTAACAGAACTGATAGAACAGAATTTCCATACAATGCACTCCTGACACTTTTCATATACAATTTCTTATGGGCTTTACTAATATTCATGTCAAGATATAATGCAATAAGCCATAAAACAAACAAACAAACAAAAAACCCTACATATGTCTGTGGTGGGAAAGATGGTGTCACAGCCAAGAGTGATGGTTGCTTTTCCAGAGTACCTGAATTTGATTCCCAGAACCAACAAGACAAATAACAATCATCTGTAACTCTGATTCCAAGGTATCTGATGGCTTCTGCTGTTCTCTTCAAATCATGTATACACAGTGCACAGACATACACATAGTCAAAACACTCGTACACATAAAATAAATTAGCACACTAAAAAATTAGATGTAGTTCAGATCTTGAGGCAGGAAGACACATGCCTTGAAGTAGATCCACCCACTTCAATACATTTAATACCAGTGTGTTCTTAAACCTATTGAGATAACCATTATATATGTGAAAAGCTCAAAGAGTAAAACGACAATAGTGTAAATTCTAAGCAAAACTTGAAAGGTTCTGTATAACAAGAGAGGAAATGAGAAGAAAAGAACTGGAGTAACTTAGTGGTAGGGCTGGCTGCTTAATATGAGAAAGGCTCATATGAGGGTTTGACCCACAGCGCCACAAAAGCTCCAAGAAAATTAAAAGAGGGTGAGGACAGAAACACAGACAGGGAGCTAAAGAATAAACATCAGACTTCAAGCCATATAAACTCGCTGTTCTATAAATCAAAGGGACGTGGGACTTTAGCAATTTCATAGGAATTGCTTTCCAACAGAATATACATTCCCTATTCCCAGGGCATTATTGCCACTAGACAGACAGTTCTGGTGCTGTAACAATGACCCCCAGCAGCTTGGCATGCTGAATACATTCCTGTACAATGAAATGATAGACGGCATATAGGTATTTTTTTTCTTTTTCTTCTTTTTCTATTGGAGAAAGGGTCATGCTGAGGCGAAGGCAGCCTCAAAGGACAGGCGTCTTTACCTCTTTACCTACTGATGGCCATGAACATCGTAGTGCTAGAAGCTGTTCGTTTGCGATCTTAGTATTAGTGTTGGGGGGCATACCTGTCAAACCACAGACAGTACCACTTCGGATTCAACTTCATCTTGGCCACACATGTCACACAACAAGCTATAATCATGAGCTTTACAGAGGAAGAGACCCTTTTGCCACCAATGAATTTTTCTTCACCGCGCAGAGACAAGATTTTCTATTTCTTCCCTTCATCACAATTGAAAATTGAGTTTATCTTCAATTCATCACCTGGTGGGCTCATGTCCTGTGCATCTGTCCCGCCAGCTTCTTCTCTTTGCAATTTCCCTGCTGAGGCAAGAGGCTGGCTGGCTGCCCAGGAGGGAGAGAATCTTTGGAAATGCTCAGGAGAAAGCAGCCTTGGCTATTTTGATCTCTCTACTATCTTTTGGATGAGGACAGCGTCTCACTGCTCATCTCATGGGGAAGTCTTCAAAGCTACCGCAGCCTCCTTTGTCTCTCTTTTGAGCCAGGTCCAGAGGAGTGAAGTGGAAAATGCTTTTCAGTGTTTTCAGATTTACTGCTTCCCTCCAGCTGATGCACAGACCCTGGCTGCCGCTATAAACTAACTGCACGGCGTCTTTCATTTATCTCCAATTACATTCCTGGGGGAGACCACAACTCACACATAGGAAGATACATTACCTACATTTCGCCAATAAATGCCCACAGCTGCCCTTTGTTGTCTGAACTCTTTGTTTCTCCTTTTTATTTTCCGGAAGGAGCAGAAGGCCCGCGTCTTTCACAGGGTTTAATAACAAGAACAAGAGCACATTGTCAATCCCCCGTCCCCATTCCAGATCCTATTTTTGAGAAGACTTCCCCATCCATCTCTTATCTGAAGTGACCTTACATACAAATGCAACCCTGGGCTTGTTGTGTGTGTGTGTTGGTTTATGGGAGTCGCTAGTGGGCTGTGACCTCTGCTGCATTCAAACCCTGTCTCACTAGTTCAACGTTTATGCTGACCTTATTTCCCCGTAGTTAATTGCTCATATTTAAAAGCCTGTCGAATACCCCTCAACTCATTTGCATAACTGAGGCAGGCAAATCCACGGCAGGACCTTAAGCTTCGTCCACCGGCCAAGTGCTGGTTCTGGGCTGTCTAATCCAATTTGATGCTGTTTGTGTGACAGGGCGTCTGTTGTTTGGCATGTTTGCAGCTATTTGTACCTACCAGGAAGAACGGATGCAGTGTTTACAGAAATTATGACAATGGACAATTCGTAGGTATTTTAAAAGGATGCAAGCCAAAAAAGATGAGCAAACCTAAAGGTAACTGTAGGAACTAACTACTAAAATAATTTGCCTTTGCAACAGTTATTATCTGTGAGAGGTTTTTAGATGCTGGGTACTGATGGCAAGGTTATGAAATGCTAGAAGTCTCTCCTGGTTTGGATCCCCTCCCTTGGTGCTGTGCTCACCAATCATGCTTTCCTATCCTGCCAGATTCTACAAGAAACCTCCCTAACTCTAAACACATGCCTATGAGGAAACCTAGCCTAATTCTAGGTAGACCTTTGGAATCTGGCGACTCTCAGTTGCCTCATACAGCTTTAAAACTATCTAGACAAAAAGTAAAATTCAGAATGCAGGATGATTTTTAGCTAAACCAAACAAACTAAATGAAGAAACAAACAAAAAAATTCATATTTTCTTTAAAAGTTCAAATAAGCTAGTTACAAATAAACAATGAGAACTACATTTTGAGTGAAGAGATGATTTTAGGGCTGGAGAGGTGTCTCAGCAGTCAACAGCCCTTGTTCTTCCAGAGGTCACAAGTTCAGATCCCAGCACCCACACCAGGGAATTTAATGTCCTCATCTGGCTTCTAGGAACATGGGACACTCAAAACATACATGAGCCCACCTCCTCAACTCTCCATACACACACACACACACACACACACACACAGCAAATGTGGAGCCCCCTCCCCCCAAAAATGTTTTAAGGCTCTGTAGCCTGGGCCGTCTCAGCCTCCTGAGTGCTGAGGTTGTACAGCCCTGTATCTAGCCATATGCCTCATTTGCAGGGACAGTGATGGTAAAGACTTTCACCTCATATGTAAACAAACCTACACTTTAGATATTAGGACATCATTTTTCTTGTCTATAATTCTGTAAAATCAAGGATAAAGCTGAGGGAAAAGCCAATGTGGAATTCTCGCTGACTTCTCAGACAGGTTCAGACTCAGTCCATGGAATAGATCATGTCCACTTACCTCCCCCAACTCCTCCCAAATCCACTCTGTTTTTCCTACCTACCCAATTTTGTGTTCTCTTTTATTCCTTAATTGCTTTGTGTATGGGTGTTTTGCTTGCAAGTGTGTCTACATAGTACTTGTATTTCTGGTACCTAAAGAGGTCAGAAGAGTGTTGTCAGATACACCTCATACTATAGTTGCAGATTGTTGAGAGCCATGATATGGTTTCTGCCAACCAAAGTTGGATCTTTTGTAAGAGTAGCAAGTGCTCTTTACTGCTGATCTATCTCTCCAGCCAACCTTGCTTTAAACAAAATCTTTTAAAAACTATCCAATACAATTTGTGCTGCTTATTTGACTCTTAATGTGTGGCCTTCCACTGAATGTCACTGACCTACAGGGTCATGCTCCTAAAGAAAACTGACTCTTTCTCTTCTAGCAGCTTTCAATTGCCCAGAGCTCCTCCCTTAGGGGTGGGACTTCATGACTCCCAAATCCAGGCTGAGATTTTGTGGGATCTGAGTTTATGCAGACCTTGCAACTGCTATCCTATCACAATTGCTGTGATTTCATACATGCAATTGCTCTGGTGTATCCAGAAAATATTGCAAACTCTGGTACTTACAACTTTTCTACGTTGCTTTTTCAACAATCCCTGAAAGGAGGGCTCTCTTATTCTCCATACTTTAACTGGTTGTAGCCTCTGTGTTAATTACTATCTACTACAAAAAAAGCAACTTCTCTGATATAAGTTGGAAATGCAGTAATCTGATTGGATTTAAGAATCGCTCCACAAGTTGAAACCCATACCAGACATCATTGTCTGAGCCAAGAATCTGAGGCTAGACAGGTCAAAGGACCTTGGGACAAATCTACAAATATTATTCTGATAAACTGATATAGATTTAATCCAACTCCTAATGACTTATCACTATTCCTACATCTCTCAGAACATGGGATGTTTAAGGAAGCAACTTAGCAGGACCTGATGAATAGGGTTGAAGAATGTGAGTCCCTGACAGATTTAATTCCCTATAAGGAAAAAATGGAATAAAGGTACAGTTCAAATAAGAAAACTGATCATTTTACTGTTTATAGTGTCAGTTAATTAAATATCCTTTATATAAAATGTTCAGCAAAATTAGTCTTTCAAATTTTAGACTACTTCAGATTTTAAATATGAAATATTTGGGGTTATTCTAAATATCTACAACTCTAAATATGAAATCATTTATGTCTGATAGCTCACTCATACAGAATCTGAATATAACATGAGTATATTGTGGTATGTGTGTGTGTGGGGGGGTCATTTCCTGCTCGCCTTGCTTGCTCCTGTGGGGCTCTTTATCACTTCCACTTTTTTTTTGAGACAAGTTCTTTCATTAACTTGCAGTTATCTGTTTCGTCTAGACTAGCTGGCCATGAATCCCCAAGTATCCTCATTTCTGACTTACCAGGATCCCCATTACAGATACACACCCACACACCCTGCTTTTTTACCTGGGCCCTGGGTTTCCAATGGCCAAGCCAACAAAGGTAATATTAAAAGCCGAGTTATGCCTGTAGGGTATAGCAGTGAGGAAGCCAGAGAAAGGAGTGTAAATGATGGAACCGAGGATTTGAAAATAAAAATAAGCCATGCCAAGGACTGTGTGCTGTTAGGAGCAACCATGGACATTAAATATGGATGATATGAGTTCTATTTAGAAATGTTTCTTTGAAGCATGGAAACAGGATGCATTTAAGAAGTTGCTAAGGATACTCGCTGTGGCTCTCAAAGCAGGAGCTTACAAAGCCTGGAAGTAAGAGGTTGGGGGATGGGTAAGAGATAATGGCTATGAAATTATTTAAGAGGCAGTGTCAATACAATTTTGGAAGAAAGATAGTAATTTAAAACGTCTAGATTCAACCCCTTCATTTTACAGATAAGGAAACTGAAGACTTGATGAACTAACTTGCTTACTTAAGAAGCTAAGTTTATGCTGGGCATGGGGTCTCACACCTATAGCCCCAGCACCCAGGAGACCAAGGAAGATCACTGTGAGTTTGAGGTCAGTCTGGGCTACATAGCAAGCTTAGCAACAGCCCAGGTCATAGAGCAAGAATGTCTCAAAGAAAGCATGAAAGAAAGAGAGAGGAGGAAAGAGGGAAGGGAAGAAAGAGAGGGAGGGAGAGAGGGAAAGGGGGAGGAAGCCAGCTAACAAGCAAGCAAGCAAAGTAAATTCAACAAATGTAGAAATAAGACAAATTGTTTGAATCCAGGAGCCTCCAGTGCTCATGGCGGGCATGGTGTGCACAAGTGTGTGTGGTGTGTGGGTGTACATGAACATGTATGCACATGCATGTGGAGGCCAGATGTCCATGTGCTGTGTCTTCTATCACTCTCCCCTTGCTTTTGAGATAGAGTATCTCAGCAATCCTGGGGCCTGTAGATTCAGTTATTCTAGCTGCTCAGTGAGCTCTAAGGACCCTCCTTTCTCTGCCTCCCTGGTGCTGAGATTACAGGTATACACAATGGTACCTGGACTTTACAAGGAGGCTAGAAATTAGACTCAGGCCCTCACACTTACATGACAGTGCCTTATAGATTGAGCCATCTCTCTTATCCTAAAGCAGTTTCTCACTACAACTCATTATGTAAATATGTGTATAGGAAAATTCCAGAGATGAGCCAGAAAATTAACAGCAGAACATTCTCAGAAACTTGATACTATTTTCCCTGGAAAGGTGTAATATTATCTAGTGTAAATTTTTCCTAAATATTAAGCAACACCATATATACGATTTTACCATAACTTATTAACCCACAAAAAATGTACTCACAAAAAAATGGTTAATTAGGTGGTTAATTCTACTAGCTTATTCTTTCCTCCCTTCTCCTTCTTGGCTGTAAAGAGAAGAGCAAATGGAGTGGTCTTGTCATCTTCTCATTAAGTGATGGTGTTCTCCCAGCCAGTCCACTGGATGAGGTTTGTAAAGACTGACAAGATAACCAAAGGGAGACCCAGGCAGGCCCTTTAATGTCAACAGCATCAAGCACATTATTACATGGCCCGTCCGCAAGGCAACATATTGTATAAATATATATTGTTTGGGTTTTTAAATAATTAATGAAGGAATAAAAATCATGTATTGTATGTTTTAAGATTCACTCTTGCATGGTAAAATAATAGTGCATTAAGTTTACTAGGAAAGGATGATTGTATCCACCATCCCTTTGCTTTTGAAAATTATGTGACTATTAGAAATTTTAAAACTACATACATGGCTCAAATTGTATTTCTATTGGATTCTGCCACTCTAGAAAATTTACAACACATTTTGAGGAGACAAGACTTTAAGAAAACATATCAGAGTCACCAGGTGGGAAGTTCAAAACTCAAGTCTCCAGGGCTCTAAAGCATGAGAAAATAAAACACTGGTTTTTAATCTTGAAGTATAGAAAGAGAAACATCTCCCAGCAATTTGAACCCAAAATACCTGCTAATACTTTATATTGTTTTAACTAATCATCTGATCTCAAGTTGTGGCAGATCATGGACTCTTCAGCATCTTCTCAGTTAAAAGAGATCCAAACTTGTTCCTCCAAAAGGCCTTTGTTTAAGCCAGAATCATTTGTTAGCGCAGGGCAGGGAGTTTTGAGGTTTTTCAAAGCATACTAAAGCGTGCAGGACGCTCTCCTTGGTCCTGAGAGCTCTTAGTTTGGTAGACCTGACTGAGTCCTTTAGATCCCCACTCTGCTCTCTGGAACCCCCTCCTCCATACTATGTTCATACTCCAATAAACTCTCACAGGATTGTGTGTGCTCCATGACGTTGAGGGGAGCGTCTTATACTAATTTTTGTAATTCTTGATTTTGTATATGATTTTGTAATCATACAAATCAGTATGGACTTGGCATCCAATAAGAGAATAAGAAATATAAGATAATGCCTGCCACAGTGCTCCCCTGGGATGCATCCCTGCTGGGAACTGCAAAGAGTAAAGAAGGATTTGAGAGAAAGAATTGAGATATAATGCTTCATGGGCAAAGAAGAGGTGTGAATGTTCCTGTGTGTGCATGCATGGGTGCGTGCATACGTGTGTGTGTGTGTGTGTGTGTGTGTGTGTGTGTGTGTTGGTGAGTACATGAATATGTGTGTAGGAAAATTCCAGATGCGAGGAGCTAGAGGGATAACAGTTAGACATATCCTGAAAAAGATGAATTCTGTTAGACTAGGATTAGGACCCAGAGGAACCAATGGGAAATTAGCCTTATCTGGCCATCAAGGAGATTGTGTAATGCTTAGGCTAGGAACACAAACTTCATAAAGATTTAATTTAAGAGGCTGATAGAATAAAAGAAGTACATCAGGGAAGAGTGCTCTCTGGCTTAAGAGAATCAAAGGCAAAAATAGCACTTTAGAAGCCTTTGGGGTAATAAATGATGGAGAAAGTCTCCTTGGGCCTGAATTTTGGAGCTCCTGCTATGTAAAAGGATATCTCCTCTCTTGCGCCATCCTTTTCTTCTTCCTTTCTCCAACCACCTCTTTTCTTTTCCCTTTCCTCCATTTCTCTAATTTTCCTTCTCTTCTTCTAGATTTTAACAACTGTGAAGTCACATCACCTTCCAGCAAACACCTTGTCAAAATTTACGTTGCAGAATTTCTCTTTTCATATTGTTACATGAAATAGGTAACTTACCAGTTGAGGAACACCCCCTCCCCACCAAGTGGGACATGTGCTGAATTCAGGAGCTCATCCATTTTGGTCATTCTCCAATATTTCCCTGGCATCCTGAAAAGTCCCTGGCACTGAGCAAATATATCATATAAACACTTGATCATCTGTAGAATTGTGAGGATAAGATCGATCCTCCTGCTTTCCAGGAGCCACCATCTACTCTCCAGGGAAATGAGATATTAAGGTCTCCTATAGAGGACACTAACTCAGACTGGAGAGATGGCTCAGCAGTTAAGAGCACCGACTACTCTTCTAGAGGTCCTGAGTTCAATTCCCAGCAGCCACATGGTGGCTCACAACCATCTGTAATGGGGTCTGATGCCTCCTTCTGGTGTGTCAGAAGACAGCTACAGTATACTCATATAAATAAAGTATATAAATCTTAAAAATAAATAAAGTAAATAAATCAAAGAAGAAGAAGGAGGAGGAGGAGGAAGGAGGAGGAGGAGGAGGAGGAGGAGGAGGAGGAGGAGGAGGAGGAGAAGAAGAAGAAGAAGAAGAAGAAGAAGAAGAAGAAGAAGAAGAAGAAGAAGAGAAGAAGAAGAAAATAACTCCATCACTTAAGGGTGGAGGAACAAAAGGTAACAATAGTGGACCAATAAAGCAACTGCAATGCTGGATTGACTAGATTAGGGGCTTTCTCTGCTGAGCATTAAATATTTCATTAACTTAGGGATTGAAATAAATTATGAGCTCTTTTGTGTTTCATTTCCATTTCTGACAACTGAGAAAAAGAATTGAACCTAAAGAGGGTGTATTAGTTGCTATTTGTTGTTGAGACTCGGAAAAAAAAACAACTTAAGGCAAGAAATAATCATTTTGTCTCATGGTTTCAGAGTACTTGGCCCATGGGTTTGGGGTCCATGTGCTTGGACAGAACACCTAACGCCTGAACATGTGGTGGAGGAAAGCAGTTTGCTTCATTGCAGACCAGACAACAAAGAAAGGGAAATCTAGTACTCCATTGGCTTTCTCCTTCACCCTCCTTTAGTCTATGTCCCAGGATGGTGCTGTCCACATTCAGGCTGCCTGTTTCCTGAACCCTGCTAATGTTAATAGTCCTTTCCAGATATATCCTTACAGACATACCCAGAGATGTGCTTCATCAATATCCTAGACAGTTCTCAACACAGTCAAGGTGATAATGAAGACTAGCCATCATATCAGGGCATAAAAACTTACTGGTACCTATGACGGGCTTAAATAATTAACTAAAGATTTATTAAGGTAAAACAGTAATTATGATCGTAGATTGTAGAGTAAGCCATAAGTCACACTGAATGCCTTTGACTTTTAATAAGCCAGTGAAAGGAATTTAATGCCAAAATGAAATACGTGTTTAACAAAAGAAAATATTTGTCTCTCTGTATTTCCAGTACAAACACTGTGATGTAATTATGTGGACTGATCAGACCCATTAATCATTCAGAGTGAGGGTCCCAAACCACACTTACAGAAAACACAAACAGCTGCGTCCTCATCCTGACACTGCCCGAGGGATCCCTCAAAGCGGAGATTAAAAGACCACTCACTCCTGGCTGAGGGCTGTTAGTGCCTGAGTGTTGCTAATAACAGAGCCACCCTTAGTATAGATCAGAGCCATTATTTTGAAGAATGTTCTGTTTTCTAGGAATTGACTTAAGACTTTTCTGCACAAGTCATCAAAGATCTAAAAATCTAGTTTGCCAAAAAGTCAAAGATATAAATTCTGCTAATTTGGAAGCAAAGATGACATCTTAGCGTCAAATCTCTAGAGCCCTCCTGTCTGTTAAGATAACGAGAACTGTAGTGTTTCTTCTGCAATATTAAGAGCATCTTAATTACCTAATCTCCAGTGAGTGGCACACATATAAATTTTATGTACAATCCAAGCAAAGAGTGACTAAGCAGGGTTCTGTTTCAAAATCAAGGAGGACTTTCCTACAAATGTTACGGTTGGTGGCCCAACATTAAAACTATTAAGGAAAGTAAATATATGAAATACTAGGTTTTCTTAGAGTCAGAAAGATTGCTCTGTGATATATTTTTTTATATTTACAGTGCTATGAAGGCAATGATTTGGCATATGGTATTTCCAGTGGCGCCCATTAAAAACTACATAAGCACACATTTTTATATTTTATACAGTGTTTACCATGTTTTACAATAGTATCACATCAATTAACTTTTTGAAAATTACCTTTTTCCCCTTTCAGTGAAAAGCCTGTTCCTTCCCTAACATTATCACGTTATTAAATAGCAGGATTCAATTGTTCAACTTATAAAATCGGGAGTCATCCTGGACGGCTCTTGTTTTCTCCATACCCAATTCTTTATAGCAGCTGCAAACACCTGTACTCATAAACTTTTAGACGTTACCATTCGCTCTAAACAGCAGTAAATCCCATATATATGCTTGTAGACTTGAAACCTGAACCCTCCTACTCCTCTCCTAAGCTTCTACAGTGCCACTGTTGTCTCTCTCCTTCAGTCCTGGAACAACATCCTCTGCTTCCAGGATGGCCCGCTTCCCCACGGGCCCCCACAGCGTGTTCCCCGAGGAGTACCAGAGAGACTGCTTCAGGATGCAAATCTCATTCTGGAAACCAGCCACTGCTTTACCACTTTTCAATGCGTGATCTATTATCTGACCCTTGATAGTAGGTTAGAAACTTCAAGTAAAAACAGGAAGCTTTTCTCTTATCGCAAGCTCCTAAAACACACATATAGCAGGTGTACAACAATTATTTATTGAAAGACCAAATGAACAAACGAATGAGTGAATGAGTGCATGAATGAATAAATGAGATCCTCACTGTGTCTACGTACCTTGGAAAACATTGTATTTATAACGTCCCTTTTGATCTTCAGGCACCACTTGTGGTGCAGATTAGTGATACGATCTCCAGTGTACAAAGAAATGTTGGTTCACACACTAGTGAGTGGCACAGTTGCAAAGATCAGCGAGTACAAGCATTTTCTCTAAGTGCATTTCTCCCTACCTACCTCAGCTTTAACATAAAATTTTCCTACATTGTCCAGAGTGGCCTTGACCTCAGCATCTATGTGCTGACTGCTGGAATTACAGACATTTGCTATCATTTTAAAGCATAATATGGGGCTTGTCACATGATATATTTAGGTTTTGGTTTCTTCTCATGCGAAAAAGTACAATGTATATATATTAAAGGATCCTGAAGCCGGGCATGGTAGCACACACCTGTAATCCCAGCACTTGGGAGGCAGAGGCAGGAGGATTTCTGAGTTCGAGGCCAGCCAGCCTGGTCTACAGAGTGAGTTCCAGGACAGCCCGGGCTACAAAGAGAAACCCTGCCTCGAAAAACCAAGAAAAAAAAAAGGTCCTGAAAATGAATTACAGTCATTGAGCTTAAATTACTGATATAGAAATCCTTTTATATGCTTTGTAAAATTTTATACATTTTGATTGCATTTTTATTAAAAGTATTTTCATTGATTTCTACTATGTATTGCTGAGTAAAATGAGTAGAATGCACAAAAATACATAAATATCAAATAATGTTCCCAAGCAATATGTTTTAGTATTAGAATGGATATTAAAGCAAATTACGACAACAAATGATTAAGTGAGGAAAACTCTATGTTCATCTCATCAGGCAGAGAAAATATTCAATAAAATTCAATAGTTGCTCATGATGCTTTTAGAAAGCTAAAAATGGAAATCCTGTTTAATCAAAAGAGTTTATCACCGGGCAGTGGTGGCACACGCCTTTAGTCCTAGCACTTGCGAGGCAGAGAGGCAGGCTGATTTCTGAGTTCGAGCCCAGCTAGGTCTACAGAGTGAGTTCCAGGACAGTCAGAGCTACACAGAGAAGAAACCCTGTCTCAAACTCTCCCCCGACACACACACACACACACACAAAAGAGTTTAACAAATGTCTACAGAAATGTTTATAGTGACAGTGTATAATTGTTGCATTTTAACAATAAGGACCATGTCAGGTGTGGTGGTCAATACCTGTAACATCAGCACATGGGTTGGTTCTAACTGACTTTACAGTCAAGTTCCTCTGCTTCAATCCTTTCATAAAAAGCAACATGATGTGTAGAGGCTAACATTACACTTTAAGTCTAAATTACTATGCTTAAGAAATCTGTAAAAGAAAATTGCCTCTAACTTGTAAGCACTGCTTCTCCAAAGACTTGTAACTTCCCAGAATACTGTGAGCTGTTCTTGTAATTGTCTGGTCTGTACAACTTTAACAAAACTGTTGTTTATGCAAGATAATAGTCACAATACTAACTGCTGCTTCTGCTTCTGTAAACAAAGCTTGCTTGCTTAAGATAATCAGAACACCTGCAAGACTTGTTTGCTAAGAGTTCCTGATTGCAAGATAAACTAGGTTGTGTGGAAATCTCCTCCACCAAGCTGTTAATTGGTCACTCTTTAATTTAGCCTCTAGCAGATTCTTTTTGTTGTTGTTGTTGTTGTTGTTGTTGTTGTTGTTTGGGGTTTTTTGTTGTTTGTTTTTTGGACAAAGACAGAAAGTAGCCACATTCTTTACCAAAACATCAGAAGAACATGCTGTGGGCCACATACTAACATTCTTCTCCTCTGAAACCTCTTGAGCAGATAAATTAACTTTTGGAGAGAATTCGATAGTTACCACTCCCCGTGCAACTGAGGGGGCGCTCAAGCAGCCACCTAATCGATGGCTCAGTAAGGCCTGTATGACTCATTATCAGATTTTACTAATCAACCCTGGTTCAGTTACTTTACAGCCACCTATCTCCCTGAATCCTGTGACTCGTCTACCCGATTCTGATTTAGACCATCAATGTGACAAGGTTCTGACTCAGGTACACAGTACCCAGTCTGACTTGAGAGACTCTCCTCTGCCTTAGGCAGAGTGGAACTGGCTTAAGGATAGGGGAATGAAGGGATGAATTAGCAAAATAAGTTCCATTTTCTCTTTTAGACTTAATTTTAAGTTTACTTGTTCTTTGAGAGGCATGGCCCCTCACCCTTTAGTTCTGAGAAAAACCATGAAATGTCCCTGGCAGTTGCAAAGTGGACATAGTGGGCTAAGAAAACATAAGTTGTTCTCGGGCCAAGATGTTCCTTTTAGATGTATGGTCCCTCCCTGTGGATTGACCAGATGCTGTGAACCAACTAGCTTAAAGGTCAACATTATTTCTAGCCTCTTACCCAGTCATGTAACACCAAAGCTTGACAATCCCCACTTGTGGTTTTTCCCTTTATAAACTACTTTCCCCTGGACCTTGGGGTCACTCTCCTATCCTGCTGATACAGGGAAGTTTGTAGCTTGAATAAAGACTCCTGTGTACTTTCACAGGAGTTGTGGTTCCTGGTGGTCTCTTTGGGGGTCTCTCAATCTAGGCATAGCAATAACGCCTGTCTATGAAAAGGTTTTATCACTTTTCTTAAAAAATTCTTCTCTCATACCATACACCCAGTATGCAGCTTCCCCTCCGTCTACCCCTCCCAGCACCCCCACCTCCTCTCTGCCCCAGACCCACTGCTCCTTTGTTTCCTTTCAGAAAAGAGCATGCCTCCAAGTGATATCAACCAAACACATCATGACAAGATGCAATAAAATTAGGCACAAACCCTCATATCAAAGCTGGACAGGGCAACCCAGCAAGTGGTAAAGGGTCTCTAGAACAGGCAAAAAAGTCAGAGACAATCCATCTCCCACTGTTAAGATAGCCCACAAACACCCCAAGCTAAACATTTACTGATGGCCCAGTACAGATCCATGATTGCCTCTTCAGTCTCTGTGAGCCCATACATTACCTGCTTAGTTGATTCCATGGGCCACAGTAAGTCTTATAAGGAAACATTTAATTAGAGATGGATTATAGTTCAGAGGCTTACCATCATGATGGGAAGCAAGGCAGTATGCAGAAAGACATTGTGCTAGAGAAAGAGCTGACAGGTCTACATCCAGATAGATCATCAGGCAGCAAGAAGACGGTGAGACACTTGGGTTGACTTGAACATCTGAGACATCAGAGCCCCAATGCAGTGACACACTTCCTTCCACAGGGTCACACCTCCTAATATTGCCATCTCCTATGAGTCTATGGAGGTAATTTTTACTCAAACCACCACAGCAGTTCTCTGAATTTTGAACAAATTCCAATTTCCCTGGAACTATTCACTTCTCCACTAGGTTACCTACTTGAGGGGGAGAAAACAAATTAAGCTTACTGCATGGTCTCTCTGAGATCCCACCTCTTGAAATGGTATATAGGATGAGAAAGAAAGGGAAGTTCTGTCATCCATATGAACCGATTCTGAGCGCTCAGAAATTAAAACAAAACCTTACAAATAATAGTTCAGTTAGTCAATGCTGAAAATGACAAACAACTCTCCCAATAGTCTTTAGGGGTTTAAAATCTTCCCAAATAGTCCTAGCCTTCCTATATGAAGGTTTGCCTTTTCTAAAAAGGAAAGTGGAGAGATGTAGATATTCAACTGGCAAATTTCACAGAAGCTTTCCAACTCAAAGTGGCATCTAATTGGCATTGTACACAGATATCATGACCTGTGATGCAACTCATCCCCCGTGAAATGATTCCTCCCGGAAGCTGAGCCAGACTTCCATGTCCCGTGGCTGCTGATGTTCAGATTGCTTTGGCTTCAGCTGACTCTGAACACTGTAAGTCTTCCCTCCTGTCAGAGAGAGCTTGTTAACTCTATTAGCAAAATAAACCTCGTACCGCCTCTGGGTAAGTCACTGCGCCAGATGTCTGGGTAGGGAATTCTTCCTGAGGACAAAGTCTGAGCCACTGCCAGATGAGGCTAGCACACCCTCCCTCCCCCAGCACTTGGAGGGCTGTAATGGAAAAAAAAATGATTTAAAAGACTAAAATACAAAAAAAAATGCTTTGAAATTATTACAGAGTCTGTCATGTTGTTCAGATTTGCATTTATTTATTTATTTATTTATTTATTTATTTATTTATAAGCTTGGGGTTCTGCTAAAGGTCACAAAAATTATTCTCATTTGCTGTTACATTTAGTTCAACTCATTACACCTTTATTCCAACATTCTAAATAGGATGTAGATTATAGATTACAAACATTAGAATAACTAAAAATGTTGCCTCTGATACAAAACTTAAGGACAGATGCTGGTGTACAGTGACTGTAGTTGGAAGATAGAAGGACCTCGACATTCTTAGAAGATTCAGGATGACATGGGAGAGGGGAGATTCATTTTGCTGGAGCACTGGGTAAGAGGGAAAGAAAAGAAATTTGAAAAGATATTATGTTTTCATAGTCTGTGGTGACAAGGAATTTGAAGTAAGGACAATAGAAATCAAAGATTGGTTTAAGTTTTCACTTAAGAACTTGGGATTTGGGGCTGGGGAGATGGCTCAGCAGTTAAGAGCACTTATTTCTCTTCCAAAGGTCCTGAGTTCAAATCCCAGCAACCACATGGTGGCTCACAGCCATCCTTAATGAAATTTTATGCCCTCCTCTGGGGTGTCTGGAGATAGCTACAGTGTACTTACATATAATAAAGAAATAAATCTTAAAAAAAAAAAAAGAGTTGGCTCGTGGTTAAGAGGACTTGTTCTTGGAAAGGACCAGGGCTTTATCCTCAGCATCTACATGGAGGCTCCTCACCTCCTCGGGTTACAGGCGTGCATATGGCACCCAATCATACATGCAGGCAAAGCATTCACGCATGCAAAATAATAAGATAATTTTTAGAATCATAATTCTATATATGGAGATTAAAAGGTATTCAGTGTTTCGTGGGAAAGGCTGTGACAAATGCCTGCACGCAGTTAACGCTGCTGATGTGAGGAATAGTTTCATCCTTTTAGAATGTCTCCATGTGTTCATTCAATATCCACTTCTGTCCTCCAGCAGAGACAACTTCTCAATTTTACTCTCACAGATAGGCTTTTCTATCCTTGAACTTTATAAAAATGCAATCGCACAATATGTCATGTGTCTGGCTTCCTTCACTCAACATATTTTTGAGTTTCTTCCATGTTATAAAGTATTTGAGAAAGGAAAAAAATAGTATGATTGCAACTGTTCTTTGAATAATTAACCTATAATATATAGAAGTGTCAAAAAATGTAAAAGTAATTTCAGAAGCGTATTTCAGGGAAGTGAGATTTGTAGAAACATATAAAAGGATTACATTTAAATGACTACATGGGCTAGAACCACAGAAAGCAAAAAGTGGATTTCAAAGGTTAAGATATTTCTAAGCCTAAAATTCACACAAAAATGCAAAGGTCTAAGAACAGCCAGACAATCTTGCAAAGGAGGAACAAAGTTAAACATTTACTACAAAGCTGTGGTAAACATGACACTGTAATACTCATGTGGATATAGACATATAGATCAATGAAACAAACAAAAATTGAGAAATAATCATATCGTAGTTACTGATTTTCAACAATGAAACCAAGGCAACTCAATGAATAGAGACTATAATCTTTTAATAATGTTAGAATAAATGTTGATGCTAATTGCAAAAGAGAAAAATAGATCACATACAAATATTAACTCATTGTAAGTCATACATATACATATAATTTTTTTCTATCAGAAAAAGGTGTGCATTAGAGAATAGTTTGTTAAATATAACACCTGGAACATAAGAGGCAAAAGAAAAAAACTGCGAACTGGCTCCATCACAAGCAAAAACTTTGATCCTTCAAAATACGCCACTGTCTTAGTGTACTTTCTAGTGCTATAATTGAACATAGCTTTGATCATTTATAAAGAATGAGATTTACTTAGCTTATGGTTCTGGACACCAAAGAGTTCAAGACCTAGCATCTGGTAAAAAGTCCTTTTACTGCACCATAACTGGTAGACAATGCCAGATTGGTGAGACACGACAAGTGTGATGGAGGGAAAGCCACTCCCAATCACATTAGTTACTTTTCTCAATGTCATGTGTCAACCTACAAGAGCACTTAAGACCCACAGTTGTCAGGTAGTCTATCAGGCAGAGGAGGCATAGTATCCAGACCATGAACCAGCTGGCCCTGTTACATCCACAATCAGGAAGCAGAGAGTGAAGAATTTGATGCTTAGCTTACTTTCTCCTTTTCACTCTGTCTGAAAGCCCAAGTGATAGAACAGTTCTGCAGACAGTCAGGATGGTTCATCCCTCTTCATTCAGCCAAAAATAGAAACCTCCTTAAACACACAGCTGAGCTCTCTCTCCTAAGTAATTATTCTATGTCCTGTCAAGTTGACAATATTAAATATCACATCCTATCCACTTATCTTCAACTAAGTTAATATACTCCCAAGGGCAGATTCTTCATATCCTTACCACCTGCCCTCAAATATAATCAACACAAGATTTTACAGATCAAGTTTCTAAAGTATAAAATTTGGGAAGCACATTCAAATCATAGCAGACATCAGAAAGTGAAGACAGGACAACAAGGTGTCTCCGTGGGTAAAGTCATTGCTACCAAGCAAATATACCATGCAAATACACAGACGGTCATGTATTTATCCAATTGAGTTGAAAACATGTCACCATTAAAGCACAAATGTTTGTAGAAGCTTTACTCAATTATCCCAAACTGGAGAGAACCCAGATATCCTTCAGTAAATGTCTATCTTAGTTAGGTTTTCTAGTTCTGTGATAAAATGCCAGGACCAAAACACCTTGTCAAGGAAAAGGCTTATTTGGCTAATGCATCCTAAATCACAGTTCAGAGAAGTAAGCCAAGGCAGGAATTCAAAACAGGTTAAGAACCTGAAAGCAGGATCTGGCACAGAGGCTGAGGAGAAGTTCTGCTTACTTGATTTCTCCTCATTGCTTGTAAATCCTGTTCTTACAGCACCATGGACCACATGCTCAAGGATGGCACCATCCACAATGGACTGGCCCCTCACCTATCAGTCACTAATTAAGAAAATTCTATAAGGCTTGCCTACAGCTTGATCATATGGAGGCATTTTCTTTCCTTTTTTTTTTTAAAGATTTATTTATTTATTTTATGTAAATACACTATAGCTGTCTTCAGACGCTCCAGAAGAGGGCATCAGATCTTGTGATGGATGGTTGTGAGCCACCATGTGGTTGCTGGGATTTGAACTCAGGACTCTCGGAAGAGCAGTCGGTGCTCTTAACTGCTGAGCTATCTCTCCAGCCCTGAGACATTTTCTTAATTGACGTTTCTTCCTCTCAGTTGACTTTAGTTTTTGTCAAGTTGATGTAAAACTAGCCAGCACAATGTCTTAACCCATTGTAGATGCTAGAACAAAATAGAATAAACTGCAGGGCTAAAAAACACAAAATGTTACTTGTTACAGTTTTAGAGACTGGGCAATCCCATTCCAATGTGATGGTAGGTATGGTATCTGATGAGTGGCAGCCTTCCTATTCATATCGAGTAGCCATCTAGTAACTTACTGTGAACAAAGAGGTGAGGGATATGCTGGAGTTCCCTTTTATAAGGACACTCATCTCACTCATGAGGACTCTGTTTTCATGGCTTCTCAAGGTACCGCCTCACAACACCATCACCCTGGGATTAGGATTTGAGCATATGAGTCTTTTGAGGGCACACATTTTCATAGAATAGTACTAGGGAAATTGAAAAATCATGGCATATCCATAATGGGATATTATTCTGTTATTCAACTGATTTTAAAAAATACAGAGCCATCAAGCCATGAAAAACATTAATATTCTCTTCTTTTTCTTTTTTCTTTGGTTTTTTTTGTTTTGTTTTGTTTTTTCTTTGTTTTGTTTTATGTTTTTTGTCTTTTTAGACAAGGTCTCACTCAGTGACCCAGATCTAATTCTTAGATGCAGCTACATCTCAAATGCATATTGCTAAATTAAAGAAACCAGATGGAAGACGATATCTATATCTATATAATGTGACATTTTCAAAATGCAAAATTATAGAGGAAAAAACTGTCTGCTTGTATTTCAGACTTTGAAGCTATCTCACTGACGTGGGAGAAGAAACAGGAGCTGCCCTGAGGCAATGCCAGACATGAATGAAATTAGTTCAACCAAGTCAATGGAAACAGTATGTCAGTGTTTCCACATAGCACATACATGTAGGCTAACACTACTATGCTGGTTAGTTATAACTTTCAACCTGATATAACCCAGAACTGCCAGGGAAGAGGGTATTAAGAATTATCCAGTGCCGGGCGGTGGTGGCGCACACCTGTAATCCCAGCACTTGGGAGGCAGAGGAAGGCAGATTTCTGAGTTCGAGGTCAGCCTGGTCTACAGAGTGAGTTCCAGGACAGTCAGGGCTACACAGAGAAACCCTGTCTCGAAAAACAGAAAAAAAAAAAAGAATTATCCAGGTTTGCCTGTGGATATGTCTATAGAGAATTTAGAAAAATTATCAATTATCAATCAGCCTATTATGAGTGGTACCATTTCCTTGGCAAGTAACCCTGAACAGTACAACAGAGGAGAAAGCTCTCTGAGAGCAAACAAGTAAGGATGTGTGCATTCTTTCTTCCCCTTGGACTGTAATATGATGTGACTCGCAACTTGAATTCTTGCCTTGCTTCACCAAATAATGGACTCAACCAAAAAATGTAGTACTGCAAACCAATAACCCCTATTGACTTCAAGGTTGATTTTTGTCACAAAATAAGAAACAAAAATAGGACACATACTGATTCTTCCCTACCAAATGTTGCAGAATTGGACAGTTAAGAAAAGAAAACAGTTGATGGGCAGTGGGAGCTAGGTTTCCCACCAGTGATGAAATATTTACAGGTAAGAATGGGGAAGAAACTGAAGTAATCCACTTGCTAATAGAGGAGAATTGACAAGTTTAATATAAATTCGCATTAAACCTAATGCCAATGCAGCTACTATGATGTTAGCTTGCCATTGCTGCAATGAAATTTTTGAAAAATCAACTTGAGGGAAGGTGGTTTACTTTGGCTCATGAACCATCAACGATCCCTTGGCATGGTTACTTTTAGCCCCCTCGTGGGACAGTATAACATAAAAATATACACCAGTGTACATCTCATGTTGGCCAGGAAGCAAAGAGAGAAAGACCAAGACAGGGTCCCAATATCCCTTCAAGGGGATGTCACTAATGACCTGCTTTCTGTAATATGACCCCATTTCCTAAATTCTCCATTAGCTTCCAATAGCTCCCTCCCCTCCGGAGGAAGCTCTCAATATGGGAACTTCCAAAAGGAGATATTTAAGGTTCAAATCATAACAGGTACAGATAGAAATATATATATAGATTATATAAATCCATAGTTACCATACACTTATAGGTATGTTTTAAGGTCTTTCAGATAAAAGAAATAAGAATGGAGACCAGATACCCAACAAAATACACCCATGTTCCTTGAAAACATAATTGATTTCAGGACCAGGGCAGGGAATATACACAATGAGCCTGGAGTATCTCGTGGTTCCAGAAAGTGGGGATGTGCTGAACAAACAACCCACAAGACATCATAAGGAAATTATGTTGAGGTATACAGGAGCCAAGCGAAATAACTCCCAATGACCTAAATTAAAACAGCTTATGAAGTGAGAATGAAGTATAATTAGATTAAAATCCCAAGTATAATTCCATGCAGGATTTAAGATAATTCATGAATACACCATATCCTTTAGGAGATGGGACACAATTCCCTCCTTCTCAAACGTATGCATGTATCATGATTTCCTTCTAAAGAGTGCTTTAGGAGCGGGCAGGAGAGTCTCTTACCACGGAAGATCCTGATAAAAATGTCATAGTCAAGTGATTAAGATCTGTATTAACAGTACTATGTTGATTAGTTTGCTTTTGTCAATGTGGCACAAGCTAGAGTTATCTGGCAAAAGTCATTGTAGAGTTATGTGGAAATCTAGTTGAAAATCTGCCTCCATCAGACTGACTATGGGCAAGTCTCTAGGAAATTTTTCTTGCTTGATGATCAGGAAGAAGGGCCCAGACTACTGTTGCTCGAGGAACAACTCAATAGGTGGTCCCAGAAAGCAGCCAGAAAGCAGACAAAGCCAGGGGGAGCAATCCAGCTAGCAGCATTCTTCCATTGTCTCTGCTTTAGCTTCTGCTTCCAGTTCCTGTATTGAATGTCCACCAGCTAAGGTTAAGATGTGGAAGTGTAAGATAAAATTAACCCCTTCTCTCCTAAGTTGTTTTTGCTCATGGTGTTTATCACAATAGAAGGTAAACTGAAAAAAAGTGGCCATGGTTCCAGTTGTATACATTCTTTCTAATTTAAAAAAACATTTTTAAAAAAAGGTTTATTTTTAAGCGTGTGTGTGTGTGTGTGTGTGTGTGTGTGTATACTCGTGCATGTGTCCTCAAACTGAAAGTGCCCACTGAGGACAGTAGAGGCATTAGGTCCTCAGAAGCTGCAGTTGCATCCACCTGATTAATGTGCTGAGAATTCTGAATCCCTGAGCCATCTCGCCAACCCCTGCATTCTTGATACATGAAGAAAATAGCACTGTGCTTCTAGAGTCTTCCTCTCCTAAATCCCCAACCCTAATCTAGCCAAGAGAAAAACAACCAGCAAATCATCCCACACTACCTACAAAATATCTAACTCTACCTTGGAAATGTTAAGGCAATTATGACAAACCAGAAAAGTGAGAAATGATCAAAGACAAGAGACATGACAATTTAATGTACCATGATATAATCCTAGAACAGAGAGACAGAGAGCAAAAACACAATAAAATCTGAATAAAGACAAAGTTTAATTAATAATAGTGTCTCTGCTAGTCCATCCTTTGTAATACATGTATCTGACAAATATAGGATGTTAATAAAATAGGATAGTGAGCATATGTAGTGATGGTTAGGTGTTATACCCAAAGCACCCACTTCTAAAGCAACCACCCAAGCTTTTTAATGAACCAACTGACTGCTAGTTTCAATATTCAATTAGTAAGAGCTATAGCCTCTTAAAACAATTCTACTTCATAAGCAACGTGAAGTTGGATTTGGATAATTTGTTGGATTTTTTTCATACTTAACATTCTTACTGAAGTCATATCTCTAAGTACCAGCTTTCTTTCTTCTTTCACTAAAGGAAATTTGTATCCTTTGCCCACTGGAGAATCACTTGAAAGAATGATTATGTGTTATAAGAGGAACGTTGTAGAATAGTCATCATAATGTTTATTCATATACAAGGTGTCACATACTCATGTGTCCAAAACAGTTTGAAAAGAGAGAAACGTAGTGAAGGCACATATTTCCACTGCTGATTGGCAGCATGGACAGGATAGTTGGGCACAAAGCCCCACTGCTAGCTGAGGAGCCATTGGCAATCGATTGCTGCTGAAAAGGGAGAGTTAGTTTTCTTTAAGGATGTGAGCCCTGATATGTTGCCCAAAATCCAGAGTATGACACCTCACCAATGAGTATTTGAGTGCTTCAAACTGGCCTTGATTGTGAGGAAGGGCATAAGGGGGACGGAGAGGGAATGGCAGGGTGCAGGGGACAGTATGCAATGACAGGGACTTCCTGCAGTAGACCAGGATGGGGACATCTCAGCAGCCCACAGCTGCTCTTTGTAAAAAACAGTTGTTCCCATTTCTCCTAACCTTAGCCCTGGACAATGGCTGTATAAATTTCATTTGTGCGTGACTGCTTTTCAGTTGGCTAAAGGTAATTTTTCTTTTCTTATCTTTTTTCTTTTCAATTATTTTGTGCAAGAAATTCAGTTTATATTGTAGGACTTCCTTCCCAACTTGTATCTATGCCCATAAAGTTTTGGATTTTGGGATCATTTCTAATATCTGAATTTTGGATTAACCCTGTTATACAGTTTGACAAAAACATAGTCTGCCTCTTTTCCATGGAGTTGATTATTTTTATCTTGATCATCACCAGGTTTTTGACACTCTGCCTAGATCCCACAGAGGTATATTTAGCACTGGTGCTTCCTGCCAGTGCCTAGGCCATTTGGAACCACACTGTCACGCACCGCTCACAACTGCTGAAGATATAATCTAAGCCTAAAAATGAAAGAATAGTTTCTAATCACGGAGGTATGCGTGAATATTTTAAAATGTGACAGCTTATAGAATGAAGACTTTTAAACCTTGTCAAAAAGCTATCTGACTTGCTAAGTATACGCATATTCTCTCTCTCTCTCTCTCTCTCTCTCTCTCTCTCTCTCTCTCTCTCTCTCTCTCAAATAAAGTTAAAAATATTCTCCATTCAGAAAGAGAAAAGATTGTGAGGGAACAGATGAGTACCAAGTACTTTAAACCTTCCTCTCCAGATCACAGGTATGTGTATGTTTGGTTTGTAACAGCAGGGGCTCTGTTAATGTGACCAGATGTATATTTAACGCCAATGTTGCTATGGAATCCTTTTTTTCTCTAAAAATTAAATTTCTCCATCTGTTTTAGTGACTTTGTATTCATTGCAGTGCCAAGGGCCAGCTGATCTAACAGACATGGTACTGAACAGATTCTTCAAAACAGAAACACACACAGACACACACACACACACACACACACACACACACACAAAGGCCAAACTTGTGAAAAATAGAACAAATAGCAAGAGAAACCATAGGTTTTGTGTACTCTCAAAAAGGTGCATAGTTGTGGCTAAAATGGAAAAAAACTTAATTCCAAGTCACACTTTCACATAACACATAAACTTCTCATGAGCTTTTTAGAAATGTTGTGAAGCCAGATACTAAATTGCAATATAATCAACTAAGCCCTTCAAAAAGCAATCACTTAATTGCAATATAATCAACTAATCACCTTGAGACGACCAAGAACATCAGGAAATAGAAAACGGTTTTATGTATGTCTTTAAGACTCCCACTGTATAAACTCACTGTTTTCAAAAACAATTAGCATGGAGTGAAGGATAAATTATTTTGTTGAGACTAACTGAATAAATATAGGGGTGTTATCAAAACTTTCTAGGAGAACAAATTAATAATACCGAACCATCTCTTACAAGCAACAAGCACAATTTCCAATAGCCAAATGTGTCCCTCATTCGTACATATTTTCTTCATTAGTATAACAGATAAGCATCGTCCTGTGCGCCAAAGTAACAACAAACACAGAGGGTAAAAATCCCAGCACTTGCTATTTCTGCAATACATCTTCCCACATTGAAGTACACAAGTTACAGCTTTGCAACTGTAGTTAATTTTAAACTCAGCCAAGATGGTAGCACACCCACACTCCCAGGCTTAAAATAACACATCTTGCAGAGCTACGGCGGCTTCACACCTTACAGAACTCATACATGCATGCTGTCATGCTAATGATACTCCTCCAGCCAGGTTTTGCGTACATCGTACATCTGCCACCAAAGATTTGCTTTTTTTTTTTTTTTTTTTTAAACACACTGATGTTACTTACCCCACCCCACCCCATCCCCGGAATTGAAATTCCTCAGAGAGAGACAGAAGTGGGAGAGGTCTGTTGCAGATGATAGACTTGAGTGAGATAGAAGAAAAATGACTTTCTCTGTCCCTTAGAAACATTATGTTTTCAGATAAAAAAAAAAAAAAGGAAAATCCAAAGCAACTCATAATTACTTTACAGCAGATCTGTCAGGACTGTCTCCAGCGTAAACGAGAACTAGTCGACCTAGCGTGTGCCGAAACCCAGGCCTACAGGCAATAAATATGCTGAGTGTGTGGAAAGAAGAAAATGGAGCAAGGAAAACTGGACCTGGAACCTCATTCCCTTGGGTATTTCTTGGGAGAAATGGACATCTGTTGGGTTAGTTCTTCATCAGCAATCTGCTCCTTTGTTCATCCAGCAGGGAAGAGAAACGTCAAAAGGATTCGGCCTCTCCCTCACGTCCGTTTTTATGGAGTATTAGTCCAAACTCTTTAACATTTCAGAATATAGATGGAAACATATTATTAGTAAAAAAAAAAAAAAAAGTAATTTGAAACCTTTAAAAATACCAGGACTCTGAGGTGTTCTCTCACTCCTACCCTTCGCCCTCCCTTCTGCCTCTCTCTTTTCTGTCTCCAGATGTGTCTCTTATAACCTTGTAATTAGGAAGAGACCTGAGTGAGACCAGGAGGGGAACTGACTATGCCCACTCAACTCCATAAAGACGAAGGCCAGATCATCATAAAGCCAGTTAGGTTTCTGTTAATTTCTGTTTCACTGGCAGAGAACTGGCTTCTTCCCGGAAGTCACGTGACCAGCAGTCTGCTAATTAATATACCTAACCCGCTTAGACTGTTCCTGCCCCAACTGCAGCTCTTCGTCCCTTGTCCTAGTTCAATAAACGAGCTGTCCTCCCAAACAGCCTCCTAGGGTCTGTTCACGCCTGCCACTGCTGAACTGAACACCCCCTGAGACCCTGCTCTCCCCAGCTCCTCAGCATCCAAAATGGGCTAGTTTCCTTGGGAGAGAAAATTTCAAGAGAGCTCAATACTGACTCTGTCCTGTGATTAGTCATAATCACTCATGCGGTTCTACAGTGAAGACAAGCAAGAGGGGCTGTAATAATGTGTATATGCTTGGCCCAGGGAGTGGCATTATTAGGTGGTGTGGTCCCTGTGGGCTTGGGCTTCAATACCCTCATCTAGCTGCCTAGAAGCCAGTCTTCTCCAAGTGACCTTCAGATAAAGATGTAGAACTCTCAGTTTCTTCTGTACCATATCTGCCTTGATGATAATAAACTGAACCTCTAAACTTGTAAGCCAGCCCCAATTAAAAATTATCTTTACAAGAGTTGCCTTGGTCATGGTGTCTGTTCACAAAGGTAAAACCCAAACTAAGACAGGGGGGAAAAACATTTTGGAGAGAAAAGGAGCACCAGGAAATTTAATGTTGGAGACGAGGTCTATGCTGAGAGAAAGAGATTAAGGGAGGCCTCATCAGCTTTGAAGTAAACCAAGGGGTTCCCCAAGGGCAAGACTCCGACCAGCTACATTTGGAACTTGCAAAAAGAAAAGACCTAAGACATTTCCTATTCCAAAAGAGCAAACCTAAAAATGCGATTCAAGGGGAGTGGTGTTTACCCCAAGTGGGTTTATAAGTGTATAGTGTGTACCTAGGTACTGGCTTGAGAGTCATTAAAGATATACCAGTAGAGGTGTTATGGAATCCTCCTCCCCAGTTACTGAGAACTGTGAGGGCCAGGTGTGTGTTGAGGGGGGAGGAGTCCCAGCATGGAAACTCTGAGAGGACATTGTGTGAAGCTGTAAAGGTGACACATGGATTGCATCGGAGACCCCAATATCTTGGAGATGATAGAGCTGTGAAACATTTGCCAAGGATGTGTTAATTTGCACTGTAGTAAGATAGCAATTCTTCTTGGTAAAATGTGTGTGTAAGCATGTGTGAGAGAGTATGTTGGGACTCATCCCCAGACCTCATACATGCTAGGCAACTGCTCTACCGCTGAGATATAGCGCTCAATCTAGAGCCAAATATATTTTTAAATGATTTTCCTATTAATGAAAAGCATAAAACATAGCTACCTAACACAACTGAAAAGCAAAACACCCAAACCAGAAAAGCAGAAAACTGCCACACAGCCATTTTCAACTAAAGCGGGGCTCTGGTGGTTTGCCAAGAATGTCAATAAAGCCGGGCGGTGGTGGCGCACGCCTTTAATCCCAGCACTTGGGAAGCAGAGGCAAGCGGATTTCTGAATTTGAGGCCAGCCTGATCTACAGAGTAAGTTCCAGGACAGCCAGGGCTACACAGAGAAACCCTGTCTCGAAAAAACAAAACAAAACAAAACAAAACAAAACAAAAAAAAAAGAATGTCAGTAAAAAAGGAAAAATTCCTATTAGCATAAGCTAATAGTTACTATTTAAAGGCTATTCTAAAATAAAAGAAAACAAGACAAAAACAAAGCATAGGGTAAAGATCCCAGTGGTTAGACACAGGGAGTATGAAGATGGACGAAAGCTCACTGTTGAACAGGCCTATACAGGACAGTGGACATTTCTTCCAAGAAGACATACAGATGGCCAGGCAGGATACAAAATGCCCAGTGTCACTTTTTACAGGAAATATATTCTCAGTATCACCTCATTCACAGTCAGTACAAATTAGCATCATACCTTTTTGGGAAGTAACTAAGAGTAATCATAACCCAGCAAGGTATTACTTTTTCTGCTGTAAATAGTTTGGTACAGGGTATCACTCCAATGACCAAATTATTGTGTAAGAAGATCTAAAACAAATTACCTAGATGTTTAATTCAATGACACCTGAAGCCCAAGGCTGGCATTGCCTGAGTTTGTGATCATCCTGTCAGAGGGAACACAGGCATCTGAAATATTTAGAGTTCTCTCTTAATAAAGCTTGTATCTGGGGAGATGGTTCAATGGTAAAGAGCTTTGCTGCTCTGGCAGAGGACCCACCATCTACCTGGACGTTTACCTGTGACTAAAGTTCTAGGGTATCCAATGGCTTCTACCTGCCTCCATAGACTTTGAGCATGAAACATACACATAGTACACCACATACATACATATATACATACATATATACATACATACATACATACATACATGCAAGTAAGCAAAATACTCATACACCCCAAAAAAATTCTTTTTTTTTTTTTTTGTTTTTTTTGTTTTTTTTTTTTTTTTGTTTTTCGAGACAGGGTTTCTCTGTGTAGCCCTGGCTGTCCTGGAGCTCACTCTGTAGACCAGGCTGGCCTCGAACTCAGAAATCCGCCTGCCTCTGCCTCCCAAGTGCTGGGATTACAGGCGTGCGCCACCACCGCCCGGCTAAAAAAAATTCTTAAAAAGGATAAAACTTGCTTCTGAATTTGCTCAGTTTAGAGTAGATATTTAAGATACCTGGGCAGACAATAAACATGACTGTCAAGCTATGAGAGGGAGGGAGCACATGTGCATGCGAGAGATGCTTTTCTCCACATTTCCCAAGTCACCCTAGAACTGCTGGGCTCAAAAAAAAAAGTTTCTGTCTCAAATCTCCCAGTGTCTGGGAATATAAGCATGTAGCAGTGAAAATTCAGTTCGATGCATATTTATTGGAATTTATTCTGGGATACCACATGCAGGGGATAAATGGATGGCACAAGACCCTTGTTCCAAATGCACATAGATTGAAATGCAAAATACACCCTGGTGCAAAGAGAGAGCATGTGGTGAACCCTGCCAGGTCAGACATAAGGCAGCATGGTACAACCTCGTGGCTATCAACGAGGGAGAGTCTAAACGCTGTCCGTGGGTCAAGACAGTACAACAGAGCGTCTGCTCAATTGCCTTCTTGGGTATACACTACTGTCTTGTTTCTCACCATCAAGAGTGAAAACTCTTCAGCTTTAGATATTCAGACATAGAATGTTTATTGAAAATGGCTTAGAGTGTTATAGATGTTAGGAATTAATCATATTCTTCATTACACAGAATTTTGTTGTTGGTGGTGGTGGTGGTGATGGTTTTTTTTTTTTGTTTGTTTGTTTTTTGTTTTTTGTTTTTCAAGACAGGGTTTCTCTGTATAGCCCTGGCTGTCCTGGAACTCACTCTGTAGACCAGGCTGGACTTGAACTCAGAAATCCGCCTGCCTCTGCCTCCCAAGTGCTGGGATTAAAGGCGTGCGCCACCATGCCCGGCCTCACAGAAATATTTAAAAAATAAATAAACTAAAAAGCAGGAAGCCTGGGCAAATAGTTCAGTCCCTTTTTTGTCAAGTTTAGCTTCTTTTCAGGATAGATCAAACCAGTTCCTGATTGTGACTAAGGAGCAACTTGTTGTCAGTACACATCCTCAAGGGCCACCTCCTAATGGAGGTGCCACAAGGGTGGTGACTATAATCTCCTGCACAGTACATGGCACATTGAAGATGCCCAGGATCTGAGTGTTAGGTGAAAGAATGAACGGTTGATTATGTAAAGCATCCTTCTCCCCACCCCCCACTTAAATAATTAATACCTAATTTGAATGCTTTTTAAAGAGGGGCTTGTTACAATGCCTTTGAATAATCAAGGAAGGCATCCTTCTATGAAATAGATACAACTGAGGGTTTAATGAAGTTAAATGTTAGCATATTCAATTCTGTCATGCCGGGCTCTAAATCCTGCTTTGAATACCCTCATTAAGTCACCACTTTCCTTTGTTCCAGCTTAAGGGCATCCTTTAAAGAAAAAAGTGCGAGAGAGAAACAAAGGGGCAGCTGTCCCAGCCCTCTCCGCAGACATTTCACACTTGCTAATCGCACTATAGCCTGTCTTGAGACTTCTGTGGGTCTCCTGTCTTTTGTACACAGTACACAAATCAGCTAACCACAGAAATGGTGGTTAAGAGTCTACATTCCACTACCCTCTAGACAAGTTTTTCTATTCCTCTTGATAGGCAAGTAATGTTTACAGACTATTACTTACCCAAATATCTGTAGAGAAAATTACATGAACTTGATTCTTATGGGAAAGAAATAAAAGGAGAGAAAAAAAATACAGTTGGAATTGCTAGGAAAGCCGAGGAATATTCAGATTGCTGATATCAAGCAAATGCATAGCAGATGACTGTTGCTGCTTTAATGGTGACTGTCCCTTGCCCTAACCCTCCTGTAGTTACAGTCTAAGGTGCACATCTGTCAGTGCTAGGTTATCTGGGGTCCATGCCTCACCTAGGCACAGAGCACCATTTCCATGGAAAGTTGTCTCAGCCTTGGATATAATATGGAAGGTCTTTTTAAGTCTCTGAACCTTTCCATGCAAGAGGCAGCAGGTGAACTGACTTGTTCAAGGAAATGTCTGACTGGAATGGAAAATTTGAGCAGCTGGGGGACTTCGATCAGGCTATGAAGTGAAAAAACAAACAAACAAATAAATATTTGACGGAGCAGGATAACTAGAGACACTGAAAAGATGGTGCGCACACCTTCAGTGACTGTCACTCTAACCAGGGTGCTACCAGTGCAGGACAACACTGTCTTCCCCTTCCTTCTTCCGGGAGTGCTTTGCTCCTGCCTTTGTCCAAGTCCTGTAACTATGTCCCTGATTATCTTGTGAGCACTGCGTTCTCCTGGTGAACTTACAGTGCAGTGTTGTTCTCTGAAGTTGGTTAAGGCTGATTTCACCATGTGCAGGATGAGTATGGGCTGGGGTCCTAGAAAAGGGAGAATGAAAGCTCCAGGAGGAGAGGGGAGATAACTGTACCATCGCTTTAAAACCTAGTAAATCACACAGGTTAACTATGTTAGCAATATTCCCTGTCCTAGTATTCTTACCTTTGTTTCAGGAGAGCCCTAACTGAAGATAAATATTGGGAAGCTATCAAAACTTATTTTTGTCCTTCCTTTCTTCCTTCCTTCCTTTTTGGAGACAAGATCACCCTGTGTAGTCCAGGCTGGCCAAGATCTCACAGTCGTTCTTCAGGGATTACAGGTGTGCACCCCTTAGCCCCACTTGCATTATGTCTTAAACACTAGTAAAAGCCCACAGTTATACAGAAGGTACTGCTGAGCAATTTAGAAAAATCAGACAGCTGCAGAGTCCCACAAATACAAGCTTGTGTGTTTTCTCACCAGCATTCTCAGTGGCATTGAAAACAGATCTTCAACACAATGGATGGAATATATCTGCATATTGTATTCTCGGGTCATAATTTAGGCTTCAGGATATTCGCAGCCAGCGGGGGGGGGGGGGGGGGGAGGAAAGCCACTTAGGAAGCAGAATGAGTCCCAGACAGCTGTAACACTTTCACACTTGGGAACCTGGTTTACAGTCTTGTGAATGAAAAGGCATATGAAAAGAATAATGAAAAGATGTCAGCAAACCTCACTACGAATACCTTCAATGAGAACTCTGCATTTCCTTTGGGAAATTAATAAAGGGAGGCTAGACAGTGCCAGTGAAGAACGGGGAAGATCAAATTAAGAAGATAGAGTCAACATTCCAGAGAGCAAAGCAATCCCAGGAGTCTACAGTAATATCACAGCCTCGCCCCTATTCCTAGAGATTCAGAAAGACAGACAGGCCCTGGTAAAGTAGAATACTAACACCCTTCAGTTCACACACAGCAAGCATGCTCTGCTCTCTCATTACATGCTAAACATGAAGCAGTGCTGTCTCCAACACTGCTGAGAACCCACAGGATTTTACCCACTTCTCTCCCCAGCAACAAAGCACATTCCATACTCTGAAGGCAGACTAAACACCTAAGCATTCTGCAAACAAGCATGAGACAGGTACTGGTGAATGGGAGCAGAGCTGTAAGCAATTAAAAAGGAGATGCCAGAGGGTCAGATTGAAAGGAAAATAAGAATGCAAAACAAAAGCCAAAACTTAAAGGTTTTTGTTTTCTTCTTGTTTTTGTTTTATTGCTAATGGAGTCAGGTTGGGTAATAGTCTCTGGGCCCTTGGAAGTGTGTGCCGAAGTAAGCATTGATGTGCATAGAAATGACAGTCCCAGGCTGGAGAGTTGGCTCAGAGGTTAAGAGCACCAACTGCTCTTCCAGAGGTCCTGAGTTCAAATCCCAGCAACCACACCATGGCTCACAAACATCTTTAAAGAGATCGGATGCCCTCTTCTGGTGTACACTAAACTTCAGTGTACTTACATATAACAAATAAATCTTAAAAAAAAAAAAAAAAAAAAAAAAAAAAGAAAGGAAGGAAGAAAAAAAAGATAGGAAGAAAGAAAGAAAAAAGAAAGAACAGTCTCAAACTGGATGTTCAAATGCTGTATCCTTGATGAAAGCAAAGTTAATTCTATTAAGGGAAAGCAAAAAAAGCTTCCTCCTGACTTTGATGTTGAGAGAAAATGAAATGTCTCTCCAACAGCACCTAACCAGACAGGAGTCATATTCACCCTTAGATCTAGATTCTCCCAAGATCTCAACACACACACACACACACACACACACACACACACACACACACACACGTAATAAATTAAAGTAATACTGTACTATTTGTTGGTACTCTGTCCAAGCTCCACCCCACAGTTACCTGGCAATAGCCAGGTATGCCCCGCCCCATAGATCCTAGCCCACTAGAAAAGAGGCTGCTTGCCCCTCCTCTCTCTCTCTCTCTCTCTCTCTCTCTCTCTCTCTCTCTCTCCACTCTTACCTCTCTGCACTCTCACCTCTCTGCCCCCTCTTGGGCTCTCCTCCCCTCCCCCCCTCTCCACGTGGTCATGGCCGACCTCCACTCTCTACTTTCTCTCTCTCTCTCTCTCTCTCTCTCTCTCTCTCTCTCTCTCTCTCTCCCTCTCTGCCTCCACTACACTATTAACTCCCATCCTCTTCCCCGAATAAACTCTATTCTATACCATGTCTGTGTGTGCGTGGTCCCTCAGGGGGAAGAGGTGCCTGGGCATGGGCCACACTCTCTATCTAATACCCCTTCTCTCTTTTATAACCAATCCATCATTTGGTGCCGAAACCCGGAAACAACATTAAACCATCACTATTTGTCTTAGAACCAAACCTAAGCTCTAGTCAGGAATGGATCCCCAAACTAGACATTCTTCACAGATAAAGTCCTAGAAATATTACTTCATAATTAAAATTAAATTGTATGAAAAAGCAAGACACCAAGAAGAAGAATCAGCAGCTCCCATGCAAAAAGCCTGCTAACCCTAGCAAGGAGGAGAGCACAGGAAGATACCAGGGTGGGGCTCCAAGATCATTCCTCAGTCAGTCAGCATAGTGAATCCAAGAGCTCTGGGTTCATGAGATAAAATCCTCTGGACGGCTCACGCGTACTGAGAGTGTCTTTGAGAGAGGAGAGCGAGAGAAGGACAGACACACAGAGAGATCACTAGACGTATAATACACTATAATTTGAGAACTCAAAAAGCAAAGAACATTCCTGATAGCCAGACGAGTCTGTTTGATGAATGAAGAGGAAGAGTGTGAGTGAAGGAGGATGGAGAGGAGGACGGGACTGAAAATGCCAGGACTGTAAAAGATTAGAAGAAGAAGGAACGGGTGGGGCAGGCGGGACCCAGCTAAGTTGACTCTGTGAGGAACGAGGCTGATAAAGATGCCTCAGGACCCCACACTGTCATCAAAGCTGAGCGACTAAGTGTGCTCAAATCGGCAGGGCGTCTCGAGCAAATTAAAATCCTCCTTGCTATAGGTCTCAAAACTCCCACGTATTAAATCCAGTCTACTCAAGCCTCATACATAATATTTGCAAATATCTCGGGGAACAAGCTAGCATGAAGAGAAACCCAGTAAAATCCACCAAGTCTGAAAGCACAAGGACTTCAGATATTAATTGGCATTAGATCCTTAAGCTAAACTCTCACCACAAAATTGATTAAAATAAATAATTGGTTAAAAAATCACAGTGGATCATTCAATGGAGTATTGTGTGGTTTAGCAAAAAGAAGAAAATTCTAAAATATGCTATATCAAGCATAAGCTTTGATTATGCTAATTATAGCAAGCCAGAAACAACAACAACAAAAAAGTCTCATGATTCTACTTATATAGGGTACCCAGAGCAGGCAGATTCACAATGACAGAGAGTAGAAGGGGCTGTGTTAGGGGCAAGGAGGGGAGGGACTAATGGCCACAAGGTTCATTTTTACCAAGTAAGGAGCTCTAGAAACTGGGTGTGCAGGGATGGAAAGGCACTTGCCACAGCAGTGCTGGAGACTTGAAATGCTTTTAAGAGGGTCAACGGTATCCTTCCTCACAACACAAACATTTTAAATCACAAATAAAAAGGCACTGTAATTGTGATTAAGCCGCTCCAAAGGAAAAAACAAAGGGAATTTATGGAAAAAAGAAAATATAAAAAAAATATTAAGTCAATAAATGAGATAAACTTGCCATTAGATACAGCCTAATTGTAAAAGCAGAGCTAAAAAAGAAAAATCACTCATGTTTTAACACCAAAGAACAGTATAAGAAGAGCCAATAGAGGAAAATAAATGAAGAAGGTTCAAATATGTCTAGTTAGAAGTGCAAGAATAGAGGAGAGCAAAGACCACCGGAAGGAGATGATGCTCAGAGGGGCGCTAGCTAGGATTTTTACTGGAACGGACAAAAGATGCGAACAGGTTGGCCCTGGAATCACAGCGCACTCCAATAGGGGTCTAGAATAAGAAACATAGAATACATATATATTTATATGTATATATGTGTGTGTGTTTTCTTTTTATTTTATTTTTATTTTTATTTGATATTTGCCTCATTTACATTTCAAATGTTATCCCCTTTCCTCATTACCCCTCCAAAAACCCACTATCCCATCCCCTTCCCCCTGCTCAATAATCCCCCCCCCAACTTTCCTGACCTGGCATTTCCCTACACTGGGGCATCGATCCTTCACTGGACCATTGGCCTCTCCTCTCATTGATGTCCGACAAGGCCATCCTCTGCTACATATGTAGCTGGAGCCCTAGGTCCCTCCATGTGTACTCTTTGGTTGTTGGTTTAGTCCCTGGGAGCTCTGGGGGTACTGGTTGGTACATATTATTGTTCCTGCTATGGGGCTGCAGGCCTCTTCAGCTCCTTGAGTCCTTTCTCTAGCTCCTCCACTGGGGACCAGAAAGTAAAGATGTACTTTTAACAAAGTCGCCATTAAATTCCCAAAGACGTCCTCTCCCTTCTCCACATCATCACTGACACACTCCTGGTTTGAGCATTGGCACAAGCACCTTGAAAACTAGCCATTTAGTGGAGCGTGCTCATAGCCTGCAATTAAATTCCATTAAAAGTAAAACAATACAAATAAGCCTTTTGATGTGTGCAATGAGGCACAAGAGCATTTACAGATGCATCTTCTCTAATCACAGTTGATGAATAACTTGGAGCGGTACAGCTTATAGTATATACTTAAGATAGAACACTGTTATTACAGATAAAAAAACCTCCTTGAATAAATCTCATAAATATAAGGTTGAGTAAATATCCCTATAATATTAATCATATTAGGTTCAAAGTTTTGAAACGTTAAAGGGGGCAAGCAAGATAAAATGTTACCTTGCCTATGTTGTCTATGTTTTTAAAAATCCTTTTTACTTTATGTGTATATTATGCTTATTTTCAAAAATAGCAGTTAACACTTTGCCGTTTAGTTATAATAATACTCTATAAATAGTTGGCTGTCTTATCTTGTTTTTCACAGAGAACTTCAGCAAAGATATTAAGTAACTTCTCCAACGTTCCAGGGTAGCAAATGGTGCTATGCCCCTGGATATAAGCACAGTCTTATCCTTCTTGCACATATACAATATTTCATCATAGAAAAACAAAGAAAAAGTTAAAAAGAAGATAAAACTCAGCATTAATATCAATGGACCCTATCATCAAACAACCTACAAAAAAGATAAATATACATCTGTATATATATGCACTTTGGCATAATGAGAAAGTTAATTTTTGCACGCGTTTATTCTGTCATATTTTCTTCATTTTTTTCCAACTTGTTTGTAACAAGCGGGTACTACTTTAGCATGCAGGAAAGAAAATTAACACTATTTAAAAATACTCCTGCTCTTGAACATTTTTATAGCATACACTAGTCACTTGGTAAATTGCAGAGGAAGTCTAATTACATCTTGCCTGAAAGATCAAAGACAATTATAAGTGTTACCAAGTTCCAAAAGAGTACTTTGTATCCAGCAACAAGCTGGGAAATACTTAATTCTCACCGGCCTTGCTTCAGGCTCCTTTAAAGATGAGTCAGGAGACACATACAGGGAACTCTATCCAGCAGTCAGAAAATGGTCTAAATAAGGAGAGATCAGCTCCCTAAGCAGCACCCTCAGAAAGTGAGCCTCAGAAGGGAGTGCCACCCTCCTTTCGAAGAGTGGGACCCATGAAGGGAGCAGGAGAGCTGCTAATTCTGTAGTGCTTAACCGCAGGGCAAGCCAGGGCTGCACCTTTTGATTGCCAGAGCAGTGGAAAGGGATGCATGTCTAGCAAGCATAGGGAAACACTCTATGAACGGACGTGGCCGACTAACATCATCTAGTCCAGGACACACGAAGAAAGGCCAGCCCAGAGAGATCCTGGCCAGTTAAGCAAATCAGGAAGGGCAGGCTTAAAGGCGAGCAACATTTTTATTAAGAACATGATATATCCAAATGAAAAGTCCATCAGTTCTGTAGAGGGAATCCAAATCACCCACCGCCGGTTTCTATAAGAGAACGGAAGAACAGTGTGAGATCCAGACTCCAACATCTGGACTCACCTCACTCCTCCTCACCTCAGTATCCTGTGGTGATACAAATCGCTAGATCACGGTCTCCATGTTTTGGCTCACGGCTTATAAAATAGACACAGTTATAGTAGACACACACACACACACACACACACACACACACACACATGACCTGTGCCTTCTCAGCAACCCAGGAAAATCCGCTTTTCTGACCTGACTCAGGACCTTACCTAGACAGTAATGATGAACAGCCCAAACCTTTAATCCCAGACTTAATTCCAATTTCTGTAGTCCCAGCACTGGGGAGGCAGAAGCAGGCAGGAAGAGCTCTAATTTCTAGGCTAGCCTGATCTACAGAGTGAGTTCCAAGACTGTCAGAGCTACATGGAAAATGAGAAACCCTGTCGCAAAAACCAAACCAAACCAAAACAAACCAAAGCAAAAACCAACCAACCAAACAAACAAACAAAAATTACAAACAGTAGCTGGAAAGGGAAGTGGTCAATGAATATTCATGAAAACTGCTAACCAGAAGTAAAGACAAAGCCTTTGGGAAGAAGAAAAGGTCTCTCTGTCTCTTTAAAGTAAAAAAAATGAGCAAGGGAAGAACAGCCAGCCGCGGGAGAGCTTTGAGGGCAGAAACAAGAAGTCAGAGGTTGGCCATAATGGACGGGAGGGACCACTGGGGACACCACTGGGGACACACGCCCCAGAATGCTAAGGACTTGACTAGCTTTCAACTTTAACATTCCAGGGCAGTTGTTTGGTTCCTACAGTGTAGATCTCTTTCTTGGTGTCCTACCCAAAGCCAAACGGGGAGTTTAAAGAAAAAAATCAAAATCAAGAGCTTTCGAATATGTCTTTTTAATGGAGTTAAGAGCTGAGGCAGTAAATCAGATGTAGAGCACTTGATCAGCATGTGCAAGACTCTCCCACCAAACAGAAAAACCAATAATGAAGCACAGCCCTCCCCTCCCCCACCGGAGACAAGGCTTCTCTGTGCAGCCCTCGAGGTCCTGAAACTCAGTCTGCAGACCAAGATGGCCTCAGACTCAGAGATCCGCCTGCCCCTTCCTTCTAGGCTGGGATTAGAGGTGTGTGCTTGAGTTTCATTTCTGGGTTCCACTGAAGATTGAATGCTGCAATCAAACTTCTGAAAATTAAGAATCATCATGATGCAGTTACTGAGTCAAGGCTTGGAAGTGGTAGGTGTGCCTTAAGATAAAACAGATGAGGGGCAGGACAGACAGACGGTCCATTGAGTAAACCACTCATCATGCAAGCCTGGTATTCAATTCCTGGAACCCATGTTAAAAGCTGAGTGCAGTAGTGCCCACATCTGTAATTCAGCACACCTAAGGGAAATGGGAGGCAGAAAGGAGAACTTTCCGGAAGCCGCTGGGCTAACGAGCCTAAAATATGAATCTGCAAAAACAGAGACCTTGCTCAAAAACAAGGAGGAAATAGGACAGACTCTTGATAGTTGTTATCTGACTTCCAAACTCATGCCACGGACCCACAATACACACACACACACACACACACACACACACACACCATACACACATACATACATACAAAGGTGAGGAAAGGTACTTGAAGCCAAGCCTGATGACTTGAATTTGATCCCAGAACACACACGGCAGACGTATCTAACCCATTCCAGCATGTTGTCCTCTGGTCTCCACATATATGCACATGCCGAGCATATATGCTCACCATTTCCCGTGCATGAATCCACACATATGTACAAGCAAATAAGTGTAACTTTTTAAAAAGAAAAGGCTGATTAACAGTCAAAAAATTGTTGCAGTGCAAAAGCTGGGATGGAGGGAAGGAAATATAGGCTCCTGAGTTGGATGATTTAAAAAATGACTTAGGGGCAGGAGAGATGACTCAGCATTGAAAGCACTGACTGCTTTTCGAGAGGTCTGGCGTTCAATACCCAGCAAACACATGGTGGCTCACAACCATCTGTAATGGAATCCAAGGCTGTCTTTTGGTGAGTCTAAAGACAGTGACAGTGTACTCATGTATATAAAATAAATTAATCTTTAAAAATGACTTAGAACAAATTTAGACTTTTTTTAAAGGCAGTATTCTCTTTTTCCCCCCTAGATTTATTTACTTACTTAATGTATGTGAATACACTATAACTGTCTTTAGACACACCAAAGAAAGTATCCATCCCATTATAGATGGTTGTAAGCTACCATGTGGTTGCTGGGAATTGAACTCAGGAACTTTGGAAGAGCAGTCAGTGCTCTTAAACACTAGACATCTCCCCAGCCCCACAAATTTAGACTTTTTAAAGGTTGAGATTAACTACCATATCTCTGTGAAACCTCTTCAAATGTAAAAGGATTTGACAGATGAGATTTGAAGGCAGTAACAGAAGTAAAAATTACTCCTTCATCATCATAGGACAGAGGCTTCAACTGTCCTAAGACTACAGCATTTATCCAACTTTAAAGTGTACATGAATCCCAAGATTCTCGTTAACGTGCATATTCTGATGCAGGAGTTCAAAGGTGGAGCTGGAAAGCTTAATTTTTAACAAGCTCCGGGTGAAATTCAGGCAGCTGGTATGTAGACCACACTTCAGGAAAGGTGACTGTTGAAACTAAAATGTCCATGTTGAGTCTGCTGAGGAGGGCACATCCTCCAAGCTTTCTTATTTAGCAGATATAAATTATCCTGATTTATTTTCGATGACTTGTCACAAGCTAGAGTTATCTGGGAACAGGAACACCTATTTAGAAAATGCCTCCTTTAGATTGCCCATAGGCACATCTGCGAGGGCTCAGCCCGCCGTGGGCATGGCTATCCCTGGGCAGGTCATCCTGGAATTGTACAAAAATGAGCTGAGCAAGCCACGAGGAGCAAGCCAGTAAGCTGGGTTCTTCCTTGGTCCCTGCTTCAGTTCCTGCCTCCAGGTTTCTGCTTGAGTTCCTGCCCTGACTTCCCTCGATAGACTGGGATGTGGAAGTATAAGCCCTTTCCTCGCCAAGTTGCTTTTGGTTGTGGTGTTTTATCACAACAGTAGAAAGGAAACTACAACATTACTCTGTCCTAGGGTATCATGAGACTGAACATAGACAATATGCCACAGTGTTTTGTGAGAGGCAAAGAACCCTAGATACTACGTGATGTAAAGAAGTACCTGACCCTACAAAGAGATCCTCTAATCTCCCCATATGTATCCCCCCTACATCATTTATATATTTATATACATATATGCATACATACATATCACACAATAATTTTAAAAGCCTTAGAAGAATCTAAGACATTATTTTAAAAGAAGACGGAATAGATGCCTCGCTACTGAATGGCCCACAGGGAAAGATGAAACCAGGCTTAAACCTTAATCCTGTCATTAGGCAGTAAGCAGACACTTTGATCAGTGTGTTACTACTCAGGACATAGAGACCAGGACAATTTTATTTTCAGTCCTATTGCTAAATTTTGTTTCCAAAGTACCTTTATCTTCTTGTCTGGATGCATATATCGGACTGAAAATATACGTCTGAGATCAAGCACTTACATTACCTGAGAGGGGAGATGTTACTATGAATTCAAGAGTACTTTCTGACTCACTGTATAGCAGAAGATAGAGTAGTAGAGAAGTTCGATTTTATAGGAGAGACACAGAGACAGGTCACAGCGAGTGATTAGGATAACGAAAGAAGGCTTTGTAGAGGAGTATCATGTGCTTCATCACGTGCTCTGAAGGAAAGGATAGTTTAGTTAGCGGGAAAGTAGCTTAGGAAAGGGCAAAGACAATGCCGAACAAAACCCCAGCAAGGAAACGCAGATAAAACTGTTACTTATGAGGTCGTTTACATTGTCAGACATGGGCTGCATACCCAGATCAAGGTAATGTCCAGATACCGAGGGCATGCCCATTGATGTGATCTCCTCGCTTCACGATTAGGAGGGGATCCTGGAAGGATAATGATCGCCTACTTTGCTCCTCTTGGGACAGAAGTCATTTGAGAATCTCAGCTTGTTAGCAACAGAAAGAAGTGAGGTATTTGTGTAGAATGTCCTGAGGAGAATAGAGGAAGGATATCTTTCCGACTTAGTTTTCGAGCACTAGGCCCGTTTAAGCAGATTCAATAATGAACCAAAGAAAGCCATGTTTATATCTGTGTCAAAAGAGAGAGACAAGGAAAGCAAGGCTGTTATTATGAGGACTGCCCGGGTCCTTAGGCCACTCGGGGGCAAATGGACACTAGAGTCTACTAGGTGTTTTGTTTTGTTGTTGTTTTTACAAGAATGACTATATTGATTCACATGGAAGTTAGAATGTAGGAACCAGAAGTGCAGAGGAAACCTGCGCAGAGGTTTTGTTTGATGATGATGATGATGATGATGATGATGATGATGATGATAAGGAGGAAGAGGAGGAAGAGAAGGAGGAGGAAGAGGAGGAGGAGAAGGAGGAGGAGGAGGAGGAGGAGGAGGAGGAGGAGGAGGAGGAGGAGGAGGAGGAGGAGGAGGAGGAGGAGGAGGAGGAGATCACCTGTAGCTGAAGAACCAGAACCAGGTATTGGCTTCCTGAATAGTATATTCTCTCTCTCTCTCTCTCTCTCTCTCTCTCTCTCTCTCTCTCTCTCTCTCTCTCTCTCTGTGTGTGTGTGTGTGTGTGTGTGTGTGTGTGTGTGTGTGTATGAGAGAGAGAGAGAGACAGAGAGAGACAGAGACAGAGACAGAGAAAGTCTGACTCCTTGTGTAGCCCAGGCTGGCCTTCATCTTGTTCCTGCTGCCTCAGCCTCTGAAGTGCTTATATTATATTCTTTATTGTTTTGCCTTTTTCAGCTTTCCTTTGGAACTTGGTCTACTTTTACTCATATACTTTATTAAAGGGGACTAGTATTGTGGAAGAATTGTTTAAATTTCTGGATGATGCATCTTTCATTAGCCTCCATATTCACTGATCACAGTATAGTCCCTTAATCCTGGCACTCAGAGAGATGAGGCCGGAAGCCTGACAGCCTGGGTCAGACAGCAAGCTCAGGGTCAGCCCATGGTCTCAAAATTAAAAACCAACAAACAAATGAAAAATATCCCATGCTATATTACATTAAATTTAATAATGATGATATTAAAATATGCTTTGAACGGTACACTGATTGATCAGAACTACTGCATAATTTGTGGGATATTTATCTACTAGTATGTAATGATACCAGGCACTGGATACCCTGCTATAAAGTCTACAACCTAGGACTATTGTTTCTACTTTTTTTTCATAGGAAGAACCTGGGCTATATTCTCATGGGTCTTAGGAGTCCAAAACTGGAAGGATAAGTCAACTCATTCTCATATAAGCACACAAAATGGTCCGGGTGTGGAGACTGCTGCAGGCTAGATTTCCCTGGGGCCAGACTGTCAGCTACTGTTTTGCATATGGAGATTTTAATAGTGAACACTCTGGGGCTCAAGCCTTGTAGGAAAGTGCAGTGAAGGGATCGGTCTGAGGTAGTCACAGCAAAGGCCCCAACAGGTCCTGCAGGTGTCATACACTACAGTGAATCAGGATAAAGGCTTTTTCTCCAAGTTGCCCAGTGCTTGGATGCATCCTGATGGCACAGCATGGGTGAGGTAGCTTTTTTATTAACCTAAAGACTAAGGACAGTCTCTAAAAAGAAAGACCCATCTGTGAGGCAGGGAAAAGATGCCTCAGTCCAGAGAAGGAGATGGATGTGGGTGGTACCATAGCTCGGCTACAGCGACTCAGCTTGGGATATGGTTCTGGACGTCTGGCTAAGGGCCTATAAGTTACAGATCATATCATTTAATGCCAAAAGAATCAGGCATAAACTTGAGGGAAGAAATCCATACGCTGCTCTGTTTATGGGTAGGACAGGAATAGCCTTTCTGTCTTTTTCCAATCTTCCTCTCCTGGACTCTGTCTTTCTTTGAGTGCATCTTTTCTCTCTCACATTTTTATGTAGCATGCAACACAAACACGAAACTTAGATGTCAAAGAGGAGGGCAGAAGACGGAGAGAACTTGACATATGGAAAGAGAATGATTATCACCACGTCCAGATCCTCCCGTCAGTAGTAATGTCCCTGCCCTCTAGACGAGAGGCGTTACACTCAGCGAATATGAGCCGGTTTGTGGGTTTTGCATACTCAAGCATTGTTTAATCCCCAACTTTGCCTTCTGATTTCATTTTCCAATGCATATTAAAGGATACAGTTGCTTCAACATGACTCTTGACTCAAGCAGTCTTAGTAATGATAAGGTTGATTATAAGGAAGAAATTTTGCTGTATTTTTTTCTATTTTACTAAGGATAACCAAAATGTTTCAAAGTTTAAGATGAAAGTGCACATTATTCACTGTTTTCTCTTTATCCACCGAGTAGCAGCTCTTAAAAAGGTAGAAAATCATCAGCCAGCAGGAATGGTTTATTAGGCCATGAATCCAAAAATAGATGCCTCGGGGATAATGAATCCTGCTTATAGGATGGGGAAATGCACAGAGTCATTAATTCATGTGATGCTACGCTGTTCTTCTACCAACTCCTAGAACAAACTCTCTAACCACCACTCTCACTTCAGCCTGGCCAGCAAGACACTGGCATGGCAGCTGAGGTTCAAAAGTTAATAATAAACCGGAGTGAGGAATAACTTTGAAAGTACCCAAACGACAAAAGGCAGTGGAGAGTAAAAAGTCAAATGTTGCAGGATGTTATCCGATTCGACATCCACTGCCATTGTCCTCCATCAAAATGATGCACGAACTGCTGATGTGAGGTCTATGACCTCTACGGCAGGACTGAGCTTGCACCAAAAGTCAGCGGCTCAGCATTTCCTTTCTTCTTTATAAAACTGCACACAACACAGGGCACCGGATAACAAACTTTGCGGCTAAAAAATGACTCGAGCCTGTTGAAATACTGCCCACTCAGAAGTGTCACCCTGGCAACTCACCCAGGACTTCTGGTTTCCAACCGATTCTCAAAATCTTCTCCTTTCAGCATCCTATGTTAGGAGGACAATCTGGAAGCTTACTTCCAACTTTAAATGCATCCATGTGCCAACTCCAAAATGATCATAAACCATCCGCATTGCTTTTGTTGCTGTGGCTCTTGGTTTCTGTGTTCATTTGTTTTTAATATATTGGTACTTGCGGCCCTCACGCAGAATCTAGGCAGAAAGAAGTCACCCCAGCCTGCTGCTTCCCCAACGCTAAGACATTACTGCCACCGAGTCTGATAACTATGGCTAGAGCTAGCTCCCCTGTTCTCAGTGTCAGGCCGCCTTGCGCTCCGTCTACAGTAGTTTCCACATCTGCTCACCCTGGTTCATACTGCTCTGTACAATGTCGCCAAGCAAACCTTCTGCAAAAGCCACTGCCTCCCAGAGCTTGCTTTCCTTTTCCTGTTTCCACTCAGTTCTGTAGACAAGGTCCCATAAAGGTTCTTGTGTTTAAGAAGAATCAAGTGGGTGTGTCTGTGACAGAGAAAGTATAAGTGAGAAAGAAAAACAAAAGAGAGGAGACAAAAAAGTCAAAGAAGGTGAACCAGGGAGGAATAGTCCCATGCCTTGCATATATCAGTGGAAACTCCTTTTTCTGTTGGCAGCTTTGGGGTGATTGAAACACGTTCCACACACACCCTAATGAGTCACAGCCCACTGTTTTCATGGTCAAGAATGGCCAACCCATGACCACCACACAGAATAATTCATTGTCTTCGAGACCACCTACTACTTGCATGCTGATGCCGTCATTCTGAATCATAGCGACTAAGCTTGTTCACAGATTCATCTTCTATACATAAAATCCATGGCAGACTTCAGTGTAATTGAGAAAATCAGAAATGTTTTCTGTTTGTAAGTATTAGTTCTGAAAGCACTAATATTTATTTTCAAACTAGAAATTAAACATAGGTGGTTTCGGGTTCTACTGTAGTGGTAGAACCAGTATTTTTTTAAAAAACAGAAAATAACAAAAAGAATTGAAACTACAAAGAGCTACAGATTAAAACTATAAAGTATTAACCACAGCCTCATGTTTGAGAGTAAACTATATTAGGTCAATCCAGAGTAACTAAGCAATGTAATTGTCACCAGTGTAAAGCAGTTCTTGGCTCTTGATAAATTATGTGTTTTAAAATGTCTGGATAATTCCTACACAATTCAACAAGGTTTGGTGAGAGAGAGAGAGAGAGAGAGAGAGAGAGAGAGAGAGAGAGAGAGAGAATGAATATGATACTGGAGGAAGGCCAGAGTGTTTCAAGAAACCAAGTCTCTGGTTCCAGCTGCTAGGATTAAAGCAGTTACCAAATTCTGCCTTAATTTAATTTTCTGTGTTTGAAAATGAAAGTGATAAATGAACCGATCCTGGAAAGATGATAATGAAGTGGACTATAAAGACGACAATGGGAAGGTTTTGTAATTTCCCAGTACATCTTAAGAAAATTAGTCATTAAGCTAATTAAGGCCACAGTAATTCAATACAATTGACTCAGAATAGCACAATTGTAAGTATTATTTGAATTTAAAATTCTTACCCATGACATTCCCTCAAAGAAGGCTCTGAGTAATAAGTGCCTGAAGTCTAACTAGGGGGGACTCTCTCTCAAACACTGAGGCCTCTGTTATGATAGATCCGTCCACCACATTCAGAGTGGATGGTAGGAATACCAAGGGGTGGACTCAGTACCACCCTACTGAAGCATTCAAGACAGGCCCCGAGTCTCCTATAAACAATGCTCAAATACTTCACTAGGCAATGGAAATGAGGGATTGACAAGAAACAGGATAATTAATATTAAAAAAGAGTCATACTTGGGCAAAGGGCACTAATTGAAATGGAGAATGATACTGAAGAGCAGCACTTTTAAAATGTAGGGATTTGTTGTTTGTAAACAGCGTTTAAAAGTTCTTTTTCTCAGACTAAAAGGGCTACCAATTTGGTTCCTAGGAAACAGCTCAATCTATCATGCCATGAAAACAAGACCTACAGCTACATATACAAAGGACACAACAGATAATGTTCAAATTGAAATTGATTAAGATTTGGGGATGTGTCTTACATATATGATCGAATAATACTGAACACTTAAGTATTAATTTAAATTACATTTTAAAAAAATTGTAGTTAGTGCCTTCTTGGGATCTTGTTTCTTCTTTTCAGTTTTCATATTTTGTGATATTAGAGATGACCTCAGAGTCCCATACCTACAAGGCTAGCACTCCACAACTAAGCTGGATCCCTGGACAGTGGTCTGGAGTGTATGTGTCTCCAGAGAGCTTGTAGGTAAGGTGTAGTGGCTAGCCTGCGGGCCTGTAGAGAGCTGGAGGGGCCTCTTGGAGGTAAGGTGTAGTAAGAGGCCATCAGGGGCATGCCCTTGAAGATGGCATTGGGGTTCTAGCCCCTTCCCTGCTCTTTCTGCTTTCCAGTCACCCTGAGATTAACAGCTTTTCTCTAACATATGCTTCTCATCATGACCTCTTGCCTCACCACAGACCCAAAAGCTACACAGTCAGGTGACCATAGACTGCACCTGTGAGACACCAAATCTTTCCTCTGTTTAAGTTGGTTTCCTCAGGTTTTTGTTTTGCTTTGTCTTTTAATCACAGCAACAGAACACGACTAATGGCCTACAATTTCAATGTTTCTCGACCCAATTTCCCCCTTTATCTCCACTTTATTCTTCAAGCCACATGGTAAACAGTTCAACCCAGATGTGCCCACTTACCTTGATGCCTTAGCTTCTCCAAAAGTATTCTACTTTCACCTTTTATCCCCTGAACGTTTCCATCATGCTCTTAGTCATCCCAGCGAGAAACTCAAAAGTCTTAAGTCCTGATTTTTCCTCCTCCGAAGCAGAACCAGTCTTCAAGTCTAGCATATTCTCACTTCTTCAAATAACTCTCTTGTTCTCTTCCTTAGTGCTTCTATTCAGATTCTATTTCTCAAAAATATTCCAGAAACTATTCCAAAATTAGTCTTTCCTCTTTCAGTCTTGACAATGACCTCTTGGATTCTCTTCACTCACTCCAGAGGAACCCCTAAAATGCCCATGAGCTCCAGCTGGAAGCCCCTCAGAGCATCTGTGCCTCCCTCTCATCATACCCTGGACCATAAGGTTCCGCACTTGCAACAATTCGTTGCTTTCCTTTTAGTTTCACAGCTATACCCCGCTGCTCTGGCCTGGGGTACGTTTGCCACCTCTGCCACTTGTAGGGTTCATTTCTGACCATCTTTCAAAAGCCATTTCATCTCATGCAGCCTGTTTTTCCATACACTATCCTCCAGATCTGAGATTGATTGAGATGCCTGTTGACATGTTTAATGTATCCTCAGTATGTTTGTATCCTAGTGGGGTTGTCATACTCTTTTTGTTTTAACAGATCTATCACTAAAATTTGAGAGATACTCGTTGAGTGTCCACTATCATTGTTTTATGAGAACATAGCAAGCTTATTGACAAACTCTGGGGGAAAACAATTAAAAGGTTTGAGAGTATATTGGAGGGTGATGAATATTTAGAAATAATACTAAATGATTTTCTTATTAGGTAAAGATATTTGAGCATACAATATGCTTTTACATAAACTAAACCCTATGAGCCTTGGAAGGCCAAGTACAGCATGTATAAAGACCAACACTATCTACATAACAATTCTCAGAAATAGAGCACTACTACTGTGTTTTGATTGCTTGATTTTTTTTTTGAGGGGTGGAGTTTTTTGATTTTTAGACACAGACTCACTGTGTGATCTGGCTGGCCTGCAGTTATGTAGACCACACTGGCATTTAATTCATAGAAATCTGACTGCCTCTGCCTTGGGTGTTAGGACCGAAGGTATGTTACCACACTTAGCTAGACTGTGGGTTTTGTTGCTGTTACTTTAGCGATGCGCATAAGAATGTGTATATGTGCTCAAATACTTCTACATAGGTCAAAGTTTCAATTAAAATAACTTCCAATTCATTTACCACTAAAAATTATTTTCCAAGGCCGGGTGGTGGTGGCGTAGGCCTGTAATCCCAGCACTTGGGAGGCAGAGGCAGGCAGATTTCTGAGTTCGAGGCCAGCCTGGTCTACAGAGTGAGTTCTAGGACAGCCATGACTACACAGAGAAACCCTGTTTCAAACCCCCCCCCAAAAAAAGAAAAAAATCTTTCCCCCCAAAAAAATCTCATGATCATACACAGAGAATTCTCAGGAACAGTTCCCCATTCATTCTTTGAAGAAGTGGATTGTGGCAGACTGACCAGTTAATTTAACTACTGAGGACAAACAAACAAACAAACAAACAAAAAAAGCCACGCACTCTCACCTTCAGAAGGTCCTCAAGGTCAGGAAGGTCCCAATGCTTCCCCGATTTCTGAAGTCCACCTTTTCTCAGGGCAATGTCAAGATCTGAAAGCAGTCTTGGTACTGGGTTTCACTGGAGAGTATCACAAGAATTCCTAAGAAGGAGAAAAAAATAGCACAAAGGAATGTAAACTCTTGGGGGGGGGTCAGTTCATTCAATTAAGTTGAGTTTCCTTTTATTATCTACCTAAAATAAACAAGGGAACTCGATACATACAAAATTTTGTGATTAGTTTCAACTGAACATTATTGCATTTACAAGCATTAGTAATTCTAAGAACTTTAAACAATTTAAGGGACAGGAATAATGAAAAAAGGTAACTTAATTCCAATGACATTTCAGTGCAGCAGAGAAATCTGAAATACTTCTCAATAGAAGCAAACAACTGCACATGAATCAAAAAGAAAAAGAAAGAAAAGAAAAGAAAAGAAAAGAAAAGAAAAGAAAAGAAAAGAAAAGAAAAAAGCACCAGCTCTTATTCCTCTTTACTACTTCATGGCAATACATCATGGTTTACAAACACCTCAACACACAAACACTTCTTTCTGAGAAGAAGCTAATTCAGGCTGAAAAGAACAAATGATGAAGAACCCAGCATTTGATCAAGGTTGACAGTGTCAGAGAGTTCGGCCATGCAATTACATTTCAGAGTGGGCTTTGAAGGTGGCAAGGAAAGATGGCAACCAGGAATAAAGGGGTTGCTGAGCACACTGTAGTCAGGAAAAAAACAAAAAAATAAAACCCAAAAACTCATTAGGTAATGAGGAACTTAACAGAGTAAAAGCTTAATTAAATGGAATCCACCAAGCAGGAATGCTTGGATAGTGTATTTATCTAATACCTCTCTTGTATAAGAAAGAATAAGAATCACAGACAGGGTTGTTTAGAAAGCTGATGTTACCAGAACGGCAGACAGAGAATAGCTGGAGCTTGGAGTTCAAGCCCCTCTACCACCAATAGCATGAACTTGGGCTTGCGGGACTGAGAATGGGTAGGCTGGGAAGATAGCTCAGTAGGAGAGCATCGCAGGGTGAAGCCCTGAGTTGGAATGACTAGAACCATGTTAAGTTACACATAACCATCTGGGTCTGCGATCTTAGAACTCCTACAGTGAGATGGGAAGTGGAAGTGGGAAGATCCCCACAGTCTCTCAATCTAAACCTGGCATCAGTAGCCACAGACAAAAGCCCCTGTCTCAGATAAGCTGCAAGGCAAGGGCCCACACTCCCGGTCTGTGCTCTGACCTTGTCGTCTATTTGTCTGTTCGGTGACAGCTCACTCTTACACTGAAAAGCAGAAACAAAAGCATCCCCGGCAATTTTGAATTTTGACTGTATAAATAAGCAATTTCTGTTGTTTGTATGAGGGTTGATGTTTTATGGAGTGATTAGGAAAGGCTGAATATGGAATGCTGAATACTGTTTCACTTCAGACAATTTTCAGAAGAGTCATCACCAAAATCTGCCCTACAAGACTCAGCCCATCTGATGTCTGAATTTAAATGTGGCACTGAAGTCTCTGGGATGTCCTCCGCAATAGCTTCAGACAATAAACACGTTTAGGCTTATCTTCCATCATGGGAAAGAGGGATCTGTGCTGCAGTCTGCTATTACACCTCATTTATACTATGTAAATGATTCCCCTTCTTGAAGGCATTGCTACTGTCTATAACAAAATCTAATTTATAAATATTTCACACATGAAATTGAATTTAGTTAAGAAGCTAATGCAAAACCATTACTGTCTCTGACATCCTGGGCATATTTTAATTCCATTGCACCACAGTTATCTCTAGGGCTCTTTATAATATTAACATAAAACAGTGATTTCCATTAGACAGTGCTAGAAAGAAACAAAAGAGTGGTAGGAAAAATAAAATTAAAACCTAGGTGCCGGGAGGCTGTAAGGTCACACCCAGAGCCTAACCATCTCTCTGTCTATGGTCCATCCCATGTTTAGGAAGCTCCACAGAGAGCTGAATTTCTCATCCTACTCTGTACCTCAGAGGAGCTAGACTCAAACTCATGTTTGAATATGAGCATCCCAATCATGTCCCATTGTCCAGGAAAAAGGGAATGAGCTGTTGCTTTAGCAGAGCTAGCCAATGACGGGCTCATGGCTTCACCTCTGAGGTAGGTGGATGGCCCATTAAATAGCGTCACAGATAGCCAGGCGGCGGTGGTGGCGCACGCCTTTAATCCCAGCACTTGGGAGGCAGAGGCAGGTGGATTTCTGAGTTCGAGGCTAGCCTGGTCTACAGAGTGAGATCCAGGACAGCCAGGGCTACACAGAGAAACCCTGTCTCAAAAAAACGAAAAAAAAAAAAAAAAAAGCGCGTCACAAAAAAAAAAAGGCCTCTGTCCTAGAAAAGTGACAATAGGATTGGTCAATCAAACTGGATCACTCTGGAGTTTTGGAGAGGTTACTGAGGATACAGGGGACCCTATACAGAGGGAAGCAGAGGAGACAGAGAGTAATGGAAGCAGGTGGTGCCTGAGGGTCTCTCAACTGTCAATTTCTTTCCTACCTTCAAAATTCAAGCAGGGACTACGGAGTCCCTCCTCCTTAGAGTGCCCTGGTGATTAATATCTCTCTTATATCTTCATGGGTCTTTTTGTTAGAATCAAATTCTTAGGTTTTGTATCCATTATGCCCAAAGCATTTGACTCCCCAATTGTGGTTCTACGAATTGTGTCTTATGCCCTTCGCCCCCCCAGCATTCACAAATGAGGGGTACACTGTCAAGAATGACTTTCCTACCACAGTGGCATAAAAGGAATAAATACCTACTGGTTAATAAAGATAAATGTACTCCTCCTGTCTTGGTTGCTACTGATGATGAAATATTTCCAATACTACAAACCATCCTAATGATATAAAATGCCACAAACTATATAAACTGATAAAGCTTTTAACACGCAACGGGTTAAAGGCTGGAAAATCCAGAAGAATGACATCTGAGCAACAGTAAAGAAAATAAGGCTGGAGCTGAGAAAGGTGTCAGCAGGAACTCATTATTACAGTAATCACCTGTGCAGCGGACCAAGAAGTTGTGTTTGAGAAACATATTGGTGAAACAGAGCCAGGTTAGTTTCAGCCTTCCCTGAGGCAATTGTGGAAATTAGACGAATCTGTCATTTTGAGGCATCTGGTATAGCCCTGCCAAAGTGCAATTGTTTTCCTAAGATATCACCTGTATTGTCTAATTTAACTTTCAGTAAGCCTTGTGGAATCTCTCATTACAATAAAAAGCTCCATGGTCATCTTAAGTTCTGGTTTTCTCGATTTTCTGTCTCCAGCTTCACAGTCTAGCTGGAGAAACCCAGCTTAACTTCCCAGTTTAACTGGACACCTCCTGTCCTTCCCAGGCTGGCTCTCGGTGCTTTGAAAGGCCTGCTGTGCCAGCCTATATCAAAAGCATATGAGGAGACAAGGACATAACTCAGTTGGTAAAGTGCTTACCTTAAAAGCTCTAGGGCAGAAGTTTAATCCCCAAAGCTCACTTTAAAAGAAGCTGGGTGTGGTGACATATACATTTCGTCCCATGACTTGGGGGTTGCTGGACAGCCAGACTGGCCTATTTGGAGAGTTCCTGTTCTCCATGAAAGCAAAACAAACAGTAATGGATAGTGTCCAAGGTGTGGCATCTGAGGTTGTCCTCTGACCTGCACATGTGCCTGCATATACATGTATACCACCCCTCCACATAAACTCCCACACATAGAAAAGCACATAAGAGTGTGCATGAATTTTATACCATCAGTGTTGATCAGGCAAGGTTCCTGACATATGTTTTTTTCTATGTAGTGCTGAATTAATTCTTCAACCATTTATACTACAACTCTTCCTGTACATTCATAAGGACAAGGCCCGGCTACATACAAGCTATAGAAAAATGCTTGCATTGGAAATAAGACCTAGCAGCTTCTGCTAAAATGGGAGAAAAAACCACTTTGTGTTTGAGCATACTTTGAGTTTCTTTTTTCTAGTCATTCTCACTTTACTGAAAATCAAGTGCCTTTCTCCACCTATTAAAAACAAACAAGTATGCCCCCTCATTGCTTTACCACATCCCCCAACACCAGGAAGTACTCCCTGCTATCCCGAGGTCTCTCCTGCCAGGGCAACCAGTAGGCTGAAGGCCACTCCACACTTCATTTTGCTCTTCCAGATCCAGTTCCCCTGATCTCATCCCCAGGTCTACAGCAGAGCTCAGCTCCCCTTTCTTCTCTGACCCCATTTATCACCAATGGGTCACACCAAGTTTCTTCTCCAACCCTCCTTCCTCCAACTCATCCCAGTATCCCAGACTCCAACACCAACAGGCATTCCCTAAGAACAGGCCAGCTGAGCAGCCAGGGAAACTAGCAAGCTAACTAAAGACCTTCATCATTCCCTTCTCTCTTCCAGACTCAAACCCCAATCTCATCCCCATCGCTGCCACAGAACATCTGCTGCAGTTTTCCTTACCCTTCTGCCCACATCTCCTGTGGATCCCACGGATCTCCACCGACTCCAATAGCCTCCTTTCCATTTGTTGCTTTATCTCAGCCCCTAACTCCAGCAGGCATCTCCTGCTAATTCACAGACCACTACTGCTTGGGAAGCAGCATGCTTATGTCTGTGAATCACCACCTCTGTGCCTGATGCCTGCAGAGGCTAGAGGAGGACAAGCAGTTCCCCGAGAACTGGAGGTACAGATGTTTGGGAGCCACCTTTTGTTCTCCTAGATCCAACCCCCATGTCTCATCCTCACCCAATCCAAGGAGATAACAAGCATAAACAGATCCTGGTTAAGCCTTCTGCTCACCTCCCTCCTGTGAACCTCCGTTCTCATTCCTAAGTATAAGCTCCTAGGACCCAGAAACATGTCTTACCTATAACCACCAGTGGCCACAACTATAAGATACAAAGAAAATTCCCTACTAAGCAACACACAGGCATTACACTCTTGGAAAATCCAGAAAGGAAACAAAAAACACAAGAAACAAAACATCTACCCAACAAAGACAAAAACATAAATCAGTTCTTAGACCTGTAATCATCCGAATACAAGAAACTTAGATGCCAATGTCAAAACACAATCAATATACCAAAGCAACATGTCTCTACTAGAGGCCAGCTATACAGCCATCCATGAATACTCCAAAATAGCTAAAGCACAAGAAAAAGACCTTAAACCCACCTGCATGGAAGATGAGAGAGGAACTCAAGAGGAAATGAATAAATCCTTTAAAGAAATGCATAAAAACATAAACACTGGAAGGAAATGAATAAAACTGTTAAAGACCTGAAAATTAAAGGGAAGCAATAAGAAAAACCCAAAGTAAGAGAATTCTGGAAATAAAAAATTTATAAATGTGGATAGGAAATACAGAGGCAAGCTTCACAACTGAATATAAGAGATGGAAAACAGAATCACAATCATTGAAGATACAATAGAAGAGATAGATAAATCAACCAATCAAAGAAAATGTTAAATCTAAAAAACTCCTAACACAAAACCTCCAAGAAATCTAGGATACTATGAAAAGTCCAAACCTAAGAATAACAGGAATAGATGAAGGAGAAAAATCCCAGCTCAAAGTCTCAGAAAGAAACAAAACCAAGAAACCAACAACAGCAACAACAAAAACAGTAATCTTCATATATACAAATGACAGACTGAGAAAGAAATCAAGGAAACAATATTTTGAAATAGCCTAAAATAATATTAATTCAATTATCTTGGGGTAACTCTAACCAAGCAAGGGAAAGACTTGTTTGATAAAACTTTCTCATTTTTGAAGAAAGAAATTGAAGATGATACCAGAAGATAGGAAGATATCCCGTGTCCATGGATCTATACAATTAACATAGTAAAAATGGCTATCTCACCAAAAGCAATCTACAGATTCAATGTAATCCTCATCAAAATCCCAACCAATTTTTCACAGACTTTGAAAGAAAAATGCTCAACTTCATATGAAAAAAACAGCCATGCTGATCAATGGAATTGAATTGAAGATTTAGGCATAAACCCACACATGTATGTACACATGAATCTTGATAAAGAAGTTAGAAATACACACTGGAAAAGGGGCAACATCTTCAACAAATGCTCAAACTTGATGTTTGCATGTAGAAGTATGAAAATAGATACATATTTATCACAGGGCACAAAACTCAAACGCAAATGGATCAAAGACCTCAAAACAAAACCAGATACTCTGAACCCGACAGAAGGAAAATGGGGAGTAGCCTTGAACTCAATGTCACAGGAGAAGACTTCCTGAACAGAACACTAATAGTTCAGTCACCTCATGAAACAAAAAGCTTCTGCTTGGCAAAGGACAGTGTTGTTCAGACCAGTCAGCAGACTACAGAATTAGAAAAGTAAGTACCAACTTGACATACAATAGAGGGCCAATATTCAAAATATATAAAGAACTCAAAAAATATTAAAAAAAAAACAAATCCAAATTGTCTACAAATATAAACAGAGAATTCATGATAGGGGAAACTCAAATGGCTGAGAAATTCTTTTTTTAAAAAAAAGATTTATTTATTTATTATATGTAAGAACATTGCAGCTGTATTCAGACACACCAGAAGAGGGCATCAGATCCCATTACAGGTGGCTGTGAGCCACCATGTGGTTGCTGGGAATTGAACTCACGACCTTCGGAAGAGCAGTCAGCGCTCTTAACCGCTGAGCCATCTCTCCAGCCCGGCTGAGAAATTCTTAAGAAATGTTGAACATCTTTAGTCATCAGGGAAATGAAAATCAAAGCTCCTTGGATATTCAACCTTACACTTTTCAGAATGGCTTAGATCAGTAACACAAGCTCATGTTAGTGCGAATGTGGAATGATGGGAACATTCCTCCGTTGCTGGTGCAAATGCAAACTTGTATAGCCACTATAGAAGTCAATATGGCAGCTCCTTGGAAATGAAAATCAATCTACCTCAAGACCCAGCTATATCACTCTTGAGCAAATACTCAGAGGATGCTTCATCCTACCAGAAGGACACATACTCAATCATGTTCATTGCTGCTTTATTCACAGTAGTCAGAAACTGAAAACAACCTAGATGTCCTTCAACCAGAGAAAAGATGAAGAAAATATAGTATTTTTTTGTTATTGTTGTTGTTTTTGTTTTTCAAGACAGGGTTTCTCTGTGTAGCCCGGGCTGTCCTGGAACTCACTCTGTAGACCAGGCTGGCCTCGAACTCAGAAATCCACCTGCCTCTGCCTCCCAAGTGCTGGGATTATAGGTGTGCGCCACCATGCCCAATGAAAATATAGTATATTTGCACAATAGAGCAGGACTCAGCTGTTAAATGACATCAGGAAACTTGTAGGTAAATGAGTGGAACTAGAATGGAGCCTGTTCTTTTCTTTTTTCTTTTCTTTTCTTTTCTTTTCTTTTCTTTTCTTTTCTTTTCTTTCTTTCTTTCTTTCTTTCCTCTTTCTTTCTTTCTTTCTTTCTTTCTTTTTTTTTTTTTGAGACAGGGGTTTCTCTGTATAGCCCTGGCTGTCCTGGAACTCACTCTGTAGACCAGGCTGGCCTCGAACTCAGAAATCCACCTGTCTCTGCCTCCCAAGTGCTGGGATTACAGGCGTGCGCCACCACCACCTGGCTAGCCTGTTCTTTTCTAATGAGAGACAGAAAGGGAGTGGATCTGAAGGAGAAGGGAGGTAGGGAGGAGCTGAGAGGAAAGGAAGGAGGAAAAACTGTAATTAGGGTATTTTGTATAAAAGAAAAATCTATTTTCTTTTATAAAATAGATTCTTTCTTGTAAAAGGAATACAGATAATAAAAACTAAAACAAACAACAATAAGACCCATTGGCCCAGTGGATAAGAGTGCTTACAGCTCTTCTGGAGGATTTACATTGAATTTCCACCATCTACCCGGCAGCTCACAGCCTCTTATGACTCCAGTTCCAGAGTATCCAATGACCCTCTTGGACTTCCATGTACTTCTGCATGCATACGGTGTACATAAACTCACACAAGTACATACACACACACACACACAGAGAGAGAGAGAGAGAGAGAGAGAGAGACAGAGAGAGAGACAGAGAGAGAGACAGAGAGAGACAGAGACAGAGAGAGACAGAGACAGAGACAGAGACAGAGAGACAGAAAGAGAGAGACAGAGAGAGAAATAGTATTTTTTAATATTTCCCTAGCTTCTTAGTGATCGAGACAGAAAGTGACAAAGTCAGGACCAAAGGCGTCTTGTGGTTATTCTTAATGCACATCTCTTCTGCTGACCCAATGTCTTCTATTGGTTGTGCAAATAAAAGAAGCACACAGAAGCAATGGGTGCTTACTCCACTCTGCGTGCTACTGGATTCCGATGTACGTATTTGATCCTCCTAACAACATTTTGCCATAGGCATCTTCATTGTCCCACCTGGCAGAGGAGAACACCAAGGCACAGAACCTGAACTCATGAGCCAAGGTTGCATGACTAGTTCAGCGGCAGAAAGTGAGGGACCCACAAGAGCTCTGCCACCCAGAAGACTGGGGAAGAAGCTGTTGGATCTGTTGCTAGGAAAATGCCTAAGTGCATTTTGGAACGTTCTCTGGCATTTCCAGAACAGTGAGACTTTTCTTCTCTTGTAAATCCTGAGAGTAGACATTGGCATTGGAGATGAGAAACGATGGTGATTCCAAGAAAAGAAGGAAATGCAGTTCTTCCCTTCCTCTCGCTGCTGCGGTGAGGGACGTGTGGGTGACTTGGCAGCACAAACTGCTTGCAGCAGAAGTACCATCTGCTGCTTTAAAGCTGGCTATGTATATACTTTTGGTTATTTTAAAATCGGTGGAGAGATTGCACTGGGTGGGTGAAGCAGAAAGGATCGGCCCTTGACATGCATGGAGTCAGGTCCATGGCTTGTGGTTTGGGAGGGGATGCCTGAGAGACTCATGGAGCACCAGTTTGCATTGCACAGACTCCCGGCTGCATTTGCACTCACCCTTCTGTGAAGTGTTCCTTGGTCTGAGGATGTCTGAAGGTGAAATAAAAGAGGGAGGAGTCAGAGAGAAGGGGTCCAGTGGTCGGCGAATGACCCCCTAAAAGCTTTCAAAACAATACCCTTCTTAGTTCTCACGATGCCCCCCACGATTCCAAGGATGCCACATATCGGTATATTAAGGCACGGGCACATATATTTCTGCTAAAGCAAATCAACAAACAAATGCGCAAAGACTGTGGAAGGAGTGAATATCTCTAACTGAAAAAGAAAACCGAGGTTTTGAGTTTGAAAAAAACTGTTGGCTTTATGTGTATTTTCATGTGTACATGCGTGAGTGTTCAGGTGGATGAGGGTGCATGCATGTACACCTGCATGTGAGGAGGACAGTCTCAGCCATTGTTCTTCACGGGCTATTCTCCTTGTTTTTAAGGCAGGGCTCTGCACTGAGTAGGAACTTGACAAGCTGGCTGGGCTAGTGGAATGGCCAGCAAGCTGACAGGTCCTTCCGCCTCTGCTCCTGTGACACGGGGTTACAACTATACACCATTGTCCTTGTGTTGTTGTTTGTTTGTTTGTTTGTTTGTTTTAGCCCTTCAATATTTAAAGTTTATAGAGTATTTGAGAATTTCATACATGGATACCCCATTTACGTCATTTCCACTTTTCCTTCTCCTTATACCCAACACCTCCCATATTCTTCCTACTCTTTTCTAAAATTGTTACACATACATAATAAATACATTACACACACTTTCCTACCCATCCCCGTGTGTGTGTGTGTGTGTGTGTGTGTGTGTGTGTGTGTGTGTGATCAAGAGTTCATTTAGAATTGCTCTCACGTACATGTGTTTAGGGCTGACTACTTTGGATTGGCTAACCTGAAAGAGGACTACTATAGAGGACTGATTCTCCCCTTTTCAGTAGCCAGTAAGTCGAGACTTGTAAAACTTGCCCTATTCTATTTAGCACGTAAACTGATATTTATTCTGTAGGTCTTACTTTGGTTGCTGGATGACAGGAATGCCTGACTTTTTAAACGTGCTTTCTAGACGTCAAATTCAGCTCTTCATGTTTGCAAAGAGAACACTTTACCAACTAAGCTATCTTCCCATCCCCAAAGCTATTAACTTTAGATGTGAGTTATATACCCCCAACACAAGATACTAGATAGAAATGTATTGCAGCAGAGAACCAGGAGTATCTATAAATCTCTCTGTCTGAGTCTCAGTATGGGGCAGTGGGAAAATACTCTACCCTTGAGTTAAAGCTGCGGCCTTCTCTTTCCTTTCCGTTGTTCATGAGATGTGGTCTTCTGAACTTGCCAAACTCACTTTCTAGTCCAGGTGGGTCTTGAACTTTTATAGCTTCCTGTTCTACCTTTCCTAGAAGTTGGGAATTCAGTCCTTCATCACCAGATAGGACTTTCCATGTTCTAGAATTAAGAGATGTCCTTGGGTGTCACCAGTTTAAGAATTCAAAGGGAAAGGGAAGAATATGTCAATCACAGGAAAGTCCTGCCCCAAAACAGGAAAGTGAAGCAAGAGTTTGCCTGCCAGGAACGCCATGAAAGGCAAACACAGTGCTCGGGTAGCGGAGGGTGCAGAGAGAGAGTGCCCCACGCCAGAATCGGGCAGCAAACACTGACAACCTCGCGGCAATGGAAGAAAGAGATGAAACAGAATGGAAACCCCAGGGAGCAGCAGAGATGAAAAGTGATTTTAGGCCACAGGAGATGTGAGCACATTTGTAGGCTGAGGAGACGGAGGCAACAGGGAAAGGCCCAAGTTGGCAATGCGGGATGGGACCATAGAGGGCTGGGAAAAAGGAACAGCACAAAGAATGAGGCACTCCCCGCCACACTGCCACACACACCATAAACACAGGAACCACTTCAGCATGCGCCGTTCTGTGTGGGCTCTTAGCAAGTCTTCTCCCATGTTGAAGAGAAGGCTTTTCTGAGCGAAGCTTTCTGTGATGGGCCCATGTATAGACAACGGCTGATTTGCATACTGCCCAATCTCCTTTCTGAGAAACAGTTGGAGTCAGTCAAAATGAAATGAAATGCCAGCACACTTTACCGGGAAAAGAAAAGGCCTTGCAACCTTGGACTTGAGTCTATTAGAATAAACAAAACAAATTTACTTTGATGACTCGTTAAAAAAAAAATAAAAGCGAGTGAACTAGCTCCAACTTGAGCAGGATTTGTTTGTTTTCCTTAGCTTCAGTCATTTATGCAAATGCCCCAGAACCCATGAGTACTGGGTGATGCGCAGTGCTCCTGAACTGGACTGCTAGTGCTTTGTGTACCCTTCGTGTTTGGACTGCATTGATTTAGACGGGGTTTCATTTTTACACGGGGAGACTTCTGAAACTGATTTTGAAAACCTTTTACCTCTAATTTAAAAAGCATCATCATGTCATGAAATATGAAAAAAAGTCCAGGACTTTTCAAACAAAACATTCCTTCTGCTACTGCATAGAGTAATTTTTAATCTTTCATAGTCCTTCCAAAGTCTTTTATTTTGCTTGTGTGAATATGCATTTATGGATGGCTGAATATTTTTTTTTTTTTTTTTTTTGGTTTTTCGAGACAGGGTTTCTCTGTGTAGCCCTGGCTGTCCTGGAACTCACTTAGTAGACCAGGCTGGCCTCGAACTCAGAAATCCGCCTGCCTCTGCCTCCCAAGTGCTGGGATTACAGGCGTGCGCCACCACCGCCCGGATGGCTGAATATTTTAAAAAATCTTTTTACAACTAGGTTTTACATGTTCTTTAGTTCTCTTTTTCTCCTGCCACAACTGAATGAGTATTCATTTTCCTCGCTTGTTGTAGCAGTATATGCTAATAATATCTATCCTCCACTTCAGATTCAAAGGTATGCGGATCTTAAATCCGTGGCTATCCTGGGCTACACAGAAAAAAACCCTGTCTCAACAATCAAAAAATAAAAAAATAAGTGATATCTTTTATCACATAATTTAAAAACATTTTCTCTTTGCGGTATTCAATTAACTCCCCTAACTCATTAAGCCTATAAAATCAGTTTCAGTGTCTGTTTACTAGTCTACAATATAGAGAAATCATATCCACTTAATCAGTGCACTAATTTTGAACATTAATGTGATTCCGACTGGCTGATTTTTAACTGCATTTCCTAAAGATACACTACTTTACCAGTACGGACTGAAAAACAGTCACTTGATAATATGGAGGATGGTTCATTGCCTTCCCTTTGATTAGTGGCCAGTTGTGCTTCTAGTACACAGCCAGTCAGTGCAGCCTCCAGGAGAGCCTACCTGCACCTTTTGTTCTGTGTCAGTCACTGAACAAGATGTCTGCCCACACCCAAACAGTTACAGGCGGTACGTGTCATCAGTTCACGATCTTAAGACCCTTGGGGAAATTTCTCAGTGGGTTGGACTTAGCAATGTCCCAACAAGCTTTAAAGTCATGGGTGGGATGTTCTTTGTGTCTATGGTCATAGTGCATGGGTGACTGCATTAGGTTGAAAACTGTCAAATTGTCCATGTAAATATGTAAAGTTTGTTGCATATTAATTATTATAAAGATATTGAAGACGCAGAGAAATTCTGATTCCACATGACCTGTGTGGGGCTTCCAGGTGGTTTTAATGGAAAGCTGAGACCCATTGATCTACTAGGTAGGATTTCCAAATGTAAACTGATAGATTGATGGACCTGATGTAAAATTGACAAAGAAATATCTTTAAATTGGTTATTTTTCATTGTTTTTTAAGGATATCAATCATCCTTTAAAAAATTCTATTAAACAAAGCAACTTAGAGGATTGATTATGATAATTTCTAATAGTTCATTGTTCTTCTTTGTAGGAGTCTATTGGAGACAGTCAGTGTTAGGTGTGCTAGATGCTGTGAGAGTGTACATAGATCACATATGAATGGGAGTTGGCACTTCTTAAGATCCTGGGACTCTCCTAAGGGGATTTAAACCAGATTAAATACGCCATTGTTTAAATATTGATATGTGTAGGGAAAAAAAACTAAACAGAAACTGTAAAAGTGAAATTGTAAAAGCAAACCTGCTATGACCACACTGGTTCATCTCTGATTCTCACAGAGTTCCATTTCAATCCAAAAGTTGTTGCTCTGGTTGCCAAATCTCTGAGCTGGGCCCAGGCTTTTAGGCAAGAATGTGGGAAACACTGTCCCAGAAAATTGGAAGCGTCCTGCCAGAGGCCCCATCTCAGCCTCCTGACAGGTGAGGCTCTGTGCCAGTGTCTTCATCTGAAGATAGAAGAGAGCGTCGTATCCACAATAAAACAGTCAGGCCTTCTTATTAGAGAAAATTAATATTCAATATCGGCTTGCATGTCTTTACTCTGTTATTAATAAGAAACCCTGACTATAATTGGTATTGGCACAGAGTACGGTTTTGGCGCTTCACCCAGCTGGAAAAGGATCATGGAGCACAGAGCTTCCTTCCACACAGTCTCTCAGAGGGATTAGAAGAAAAAAAAAAGAAATGAAGCCAACAGGCCTTGGGGAGAATTGTTCTTCCTGAGTTCTAAAATGGGTGTGTGGGGAGCAGGAGCAGAGCTGTGGCTGTCGCTGGCATGGCCCTCCTCACTTCCTGGCTGCCTCACCTCCACAGGGAAGTGCGAAATGAAATGTCATGACGTAGCACTTTGGAGTTGGGGAACAAGAGGCATAGCCTGATCCAAATTGCTGCTGGCAGTGAGGCAAGACATCAAACACACCAAGGAGGAAGATGCTGTCATGGCGCCACAGACCACACACAAAACGGGGTCTTCTCACTGCAGCTGGAGGCCAGGCAAGTTAGGGTTGATGTGTGCAGAGAATGAAGAGAAATGAAACCTGCTCAAGGCAGGGTCTCCTAACTGCCCATCACCACTGCCCCAGCCAGAAGAAGGCAGAGCTGACTGCACACCCGAAGTGATGAGTGGAACCGGAATGGAGATGAGCTACTTCATATCCCTTCAAGGAAAAAGAAGCAAAGGCACCCACTAATGACCAATGTATTGTACAGGTTTCTACAACAGCTTGTGATGCGCGCTGTAAGCAGGCCTCCGGACTTCTTCTCCAGACCTCCAGCTGTTCCAACACCTCCTTACTCTGACTGGTTTCTCTGTAATTTCTTTAGATTCATGCTCAAGTCATTGTTGATGTCATTTCTTAGGTTATCCCAGCAGCCAAGTTCCAGGGCTACGGATGGTCCGGCTCACCCTCATCCCAGTACCCAGAGTAGGAGTCCAGGAGCCCCCTGTTTGGTGTGGTGCTGGTGTGGTTGTTTGGGAAGAGAGAGAAACGACAGCTTACACAGCCTCACTCATGCTCTGGGCTTTACTAGTGTGAAAAACACTTTGCAAGTGACCTGCAATAGACTCTCATTTTGATAGTGAGAAATTCAATCTTTACAAAATGTCCAAGCAAAATAAAACCCTCAAAGCCCAGAGTACTTGCAAACATTGTCTTTTTTTCCCCCTGAGATAGGGTGTCTCTGTGTAGCCCTGGCTGTCCTGGATATCCTGGAACTCACTCTGTAGACCAGGCTGGCCTCGAACTCAGAAATCCACCTGCCTCTGCCTCTCAAGTGCTGGGATTACAGGCGTGCACCACCACTGCCCAGCAAACACTGTCTTAAGTTACCAGATAAAGTAATATCTATAAATTTTAAAAGAAACCCATATTCTAATACTACGCATGTCATAATTCCTACTTGTGTCACCTGAACTTTAAGCAAAAAGTATATCCTGCGGTTATAACAGCTTTTGAAAGGTTGTATTTGAACAATTGATGTCCCTTTAAGTCAACCCAGATATGTGCTTCCTTTTTATGGTATTCCTATCCACAGTTTCTAGTCTATTTTTAACTTATTATAAAATTATAAAAAGTAAACAACACACCAACTTGATGGACCCCCAAAGAATCTCCGAGCCCCATAGTCCTGATGTAGCATGCCCTCAAATCAACATGCTCATATGCTAACTGCATAGACCTGAAGGTCCTAATGAATAAATATTCCAATACAGACAGTTACAAAGAAAATAAATAGACCTTCAAGAAGTTTTGTTTGGTCACCCCACTTCACCCAGAATAAAATTCTAGTCACTCTTACTGTATTTCTTAATAGATATATTCTGTTTTAATGATGTCAGTACAAATCAACACTCATTTTTTCCAGAATTTTTAATCATGTGATCCTCTTCCTGTGGAGACCAGGGGATAATTTTCTTGAGGAAGAGAAGGTGAAACACAAAGCAGTCTTTTAAGATTTAATAGACTTCTGGGAGAGTGTGCAGGGGTTGGCAGTCCTGGCTATCCCTGAAACTCCCTGGGGCTTGGGTCCCATTCTCGATGACTTAATTGGTTTAGGTGGTGACTAGGCCTTGATCAGTTTTTCAAGCTCATTCTGATGCATTACAACTATACCCCTCCTCAGGTAAACTTTTCTTCAACAGAGTACTAATAACTCTGCAACAAGCAAGTAATCCACAAACAGAACAGGTCATGTGTGAGGGGCAAATTCCTCTTACAAGTGTGCGTGGAGGGCTAGCTGCCTGAACCCCTTCCTAGGATGTTGGAAAGTGGGGTCCCACAGCAGCTGTTGCAGAACTTTGAAACTGTTTATTTTTTATGTGCCACTTCTACTGGGGATCAACATTTGACATAAAGTAAAACTAAGGAAAAAGCCTTGTTCATCTGCACATAAAAAGTTTTCCATATTTAGCATTAGTCCATTTTAACAACAACTTTTCTTCTACAATGAAGTGAATTAATATATCCAAAATTTTTACTCATAATTTTCCACTACTTCATCCCCCCCCCCGCCCCAAATAGCTGTTGGAAAATAGTCAGTACTTTCTTTAACTCATAAAAAAATACTTGTCATAAATATTCTGTGAATGTCATGAGCACATCATTATCCGTAACTTCCTTGCCAATTATTAGTTTTCCTTTTTCTTTTCTGTAAGCTCCATTGTGAAAATATACTCTAATTTCTCTGGAAGATTAATTTTTGACCTATCCAAAGGATATCTTTTAGGGGTGGCATATAGGATGTCTTGGGGGATGGGTAGGGTCTCACTATTAGCCCGGGCGAATCTTCCTGCCTCAACTTCCAGAGTGCTAGAATTATATATATATATATATATATATATATATATATATATATATATATATAAACTACCACACCCAGACTGCCCCACCCTGTAAGTTTAGACAAGGGAAATTTTCTCTATCCCCTAACAGCGCTACAAATTTCCAGATTTCAATTTCTAATGTCAAAGACAACAAAAGACCCCATTGGATTTTTACTAACTACAAATAATCATTTTCTAGACTGTTCTGTTTTATAAAAACGTGTCCAGACTGAACTGTCACAGAAAATGTAGGGAACCTGCCTAAGACCCAGTATCTAGTTCAGATATAAAACTCCATGAGAGCACGGCAGACAACTGCTTGCCCCTTACAAATCCTAAACCTTGCAGCCTTCAAACCAAAGCTCAAAGCTCTCCTCCTCCAGGATGCCTTTCCTTGGACTCACTCACTTTCATTCTTCCTGTTCTCTCATCCCTCAATGCTGTGGATTCAGCCAGAATTGTATCTCTCATTGGTACCAGTGACGTAGAAACACAGAGGGCAGACAACCAATAGAAGTCAGTAGGAACTTATTAAACGCTTAGACCACCTTGGGTTTCTTACTTATTTTTGTGGTGCTGGGAATTGGACCTACAGCCAGGCAACGAGCTAGGTCACTGAGCCCCAAGCCTCAGCACAAACATTTATGACACCAAGTTATCCAGCTAGTACTCATTTCCTGGGGTGTTGAGTTGGCCCCAGTCTTTGTGCCTTCTTCAGCTTGTCTGTGCTTCCTTCCACACAGTTTCCTCATTTGCTTACTTAGTGTAAAGTCACATCACCACTGTCACAGTGGCTCTCAACACCACCAGCTGGCTCTACTCATGCCTCCAGCTGCATGCCCACCATAGTAGGAGCTGTTGATGCTGTGCACCTAGTCCATCATGGCCGTTAACATGAAGAAGACTGGCTCCTTGAGACACTTCTACATCCTAGAGAAATACCATCTGTGGAGTATAGGATCTGAATGCTTTAGCTATAGGCCTGGGAACAAAAGCTTAGAAACACAACTTAAGACCCTATGGAAGGAACTAGGCCAACGTGCTGATCACTCAGGCTTAAGAACATGAGTTCTCCATTGATCTATTTTTTTTCTGTGCTATATCTTATTGCTGTAAACTGGGGCAGGAGGGGGGAGTAGAAATATTATTAAATGACTTCATAAAACATCAAACACAGAACCATCAGGTCTGTGCCTGCTGTGCTAAACAATGGGCAAGGCAGAAAAAAAAAGTCCGATAAAAAGAAATAATAAATGCTTCTGAGTTAAAGCAGTTGCCCTACATCCTAATTTGTCCCATAAAAGATTAGAGGGCTCAGTGGCTTGGCTGCAGTTCCTCCTGTGTGGTTTCTTTTATTTACCTAGATTTTTTTTTTAACAGTGGCTCTCCCCATCTATGTGTCTGCACCAACATTTATTTTCTTCTGAGAGATGCCACAAACTTTTCAAAATCAATTTTGTTTTCTACACCCCAGGAAAATGACTCTTCTGCAACACAATGGAACCAGCTGCCTGCCCATTTCTTGCTGTCATCGGGACCAAGATAATTCATCTCTATCCAGCAAGAATATCACTAAAGGAGGTTTGAACCCCATCCTTGCTTGATAAGATTGCAGAAGAAAGCCAACACATTTCTTCCATGGTGCCCGTGCCTGCTTTAATCAGTACTTAACAGATGTTTTAGGACATTCTCATTATGTTGACATGGTTGACAATGAGAGACAGAATTGCCTTATGGGAAGCAAACACTAACTCCTAGGCATGTGGAGAAAAACCTGCTTTGCTGGACCTCTGCTCTGTCATCATTTCTGAGATGAGAGAGATGTTTCTATGGCAACAGGCCACATCTGCTGGCAGAAGGCCGAGTTTGGGGGACTTCATTTTCTTTCATTTTATGTCTAATTACATACTACTTTGAGAAAGAAATAATAACAAAATTCTTCCTAAAGTAGGCACAGCAACACCCACAAGGAACATGTTGGATTTTTATACTATGCTTCCAAGATGTGAATTTCCTTGTCCATATCCTTGAAGGCATAGGACTCCTTTCAACAAAGCAGACGAAAGGCGATAAAAGGGGAAGAAAATTTCATAAAGTCTCATGGTCCGAAGAATAGTGCACACATCCACCACCATTACCATTCACAATTAACAGAGCTTCGCAGGCTTTTTCTGGCCCCACCTATAAGAACCACTGAAAGAAGCTGGGCTTTACGACCCCACCCCCAGTAGCCCCTGGTTGTTCATGCCCCCTTGAACCTAACTGAAGACATGATGCACACACTTTGGTTTTTTTCCAGAGAAGTATGCGGGTCCAGGAATCACATTTGACATGTTGCTCTTGTTGTTGACTATTCCAAAACTTAACTTTTTTTCCCCTAAAGCAGCAACTGAATAAATTCTTTGTAGTTGTTCTGTTTTGTTTGTAGCTAACATTTGGATCCTGGATTTTTATGAATAACACTGATGCGTCTGAGTATTTCATGAGCTAACAGCCAGCAAGAGCTCAATAATTCCAGTCACTGAGGTAAGCACTCTAGCATTCACCTGGGATTTCATGTCTCAATCACCTATAGAATATGTTGACTAAGTCAGCACTCAGTCCGCAGACCTCCAGGCATTATGCAAGTGTCTCTTCCTTCCTTCACAAGTCGGAAATGCCGATGTGCCTAGGGTAGAAGACAGCAGCAGATAGCACTCACTGGCATCCCGCTGATGCTGTGCAGCCTTTGAGCTGCAGGGACCTCCCAATAAGTTAGCAATACCGTCAAATTCCAAACCTCAGACGCCCAGCTTTTCACACTGACGGTTTCTTTAGGTCACACTGCCCCAATGGGATCCACAGTCATTACTTCATCTGAGGAGTGAAAGGCCTGTCCTTCAGAACTACTCTGCTTTTAGAGCTTGCCAGAAACACACCTGTGACACTACATGTGATATGGCCTCTGAGTGTCTGGGATCGACATCACCTAATTCCTTAAGAGTCAGTCAGTGCTGCCACAAATATACCCTTCAGCCTTTCCCCCATTTCAGGTCAGTGCACCGGACGTGCTGACGTGTTTCTGAAGCAGACATTCTCTCACCAGACAAACGATCTTGGATAAACCCACTCACTGGATATGTGCAGATGAGTGTCTCCAGGGAACCTGGTGACTGCTGAGGTCCTTGGCGAATGGTTTAACAGATAAGACAACTGGTGGCTCTGCCTTCTGAGCTGGCCAGACCACAACCTCACCATACACTGGCTAGGAAGGAGGACTTTAAACCTTTTTTTTTCAGGTGTGTGTGTGTGTGTGTGTGTGTGTGTGTGTGTGTGTTATGAGCAACACTGTGAACCACCGAAGCAATTGGAAAATATACCATCAGCACTCAGCAGATGACTCAATGGATAAGAGAACTTGCTGTGTAAGCATGAAGACCTAAGTTTGAATCTCCAGCACCCACATGACAAAGAGGGTATGTCCATGCGTACCTGTAGCCCTGGTCTGAGGGAGGGGGCAGAGATCAGATACAGGTGGACCCTGGGAATTTTCTGGGGGAAAGTCCAATCAAAACCATTGCGATTTTGTTCAGTGAGAGACCCTTTATCAAGGAAAATAAGGGAGACAGCAATAGAGGAAGACACCCAATATGCTCTTCTGGCTTCTCTATGTGAATTCATAGGTGTGTGCATCCACATATACAGGTGCACATATACATATACTATACACATACATACACGTGTACACACACACAAGAAAATATATAACCATTCTATTTTTTAATTCCTATGAAAATTAATATTTAATATAACTGATTTAAAAGTGTTTAATATAATTTCCACACAGAAATATAACATATAGGGTTTTTCTCTGGCTTACTTTCCAGAGTGGAAATTTATTTCAGCAACAGTAAAGAAGCCTTTGACTGTTCAACAAGTTTGAGATCATGGATTAAAAGTGATGTCCAATAAATTCATGGTAAGCGCAGATCACAGGGGAAATTTCTTACTTCAAACTTGCAAACTTGCTTTGAGAGTTTTCCAGAGGTGATTTTTTTTTCCACTCTAGAAACTCAGAAGACATCTGACAGTCTTTTTGGTAATGAGAGACACTAACAAGATGTATGCAGACTTAATTAGTTTGGCCCTCAAATTGGAGCTGTCTGCTCTGCTCAGTGTTTACCCAGTGGATGCCTTCCCGTCCCTTTCTGAGACCATGCTTCATCCTTTCTTTTAAGAACTGCCCTCAGCCTGGGAGTCTTCTTCAAAGGCAGTGTTAGTTACCTTGCCCCTGCAATGCACTTCTCTTCTGCCAATCCTCCCCCCTCCCCACCCCCACCCCTCCCCCACCCTCCCACCCCCCAACCCCCCGCAGGAACCAGGGAGCTTCTGACAGTTTATCTCCAGATCATCTCCAGTTAGCTGCTTCTCTTCCTTCTGCTGCCAGGCTCACTCTCAGAACTTCCTCTTGCAAATCCCCCTCCTCCCAGCTTACTTCTCCCATCTCCAGGAGGAACGCTGGATCTAAACTGTCCGTCTATGCTTTACTGTTTTCCTGTTTACCTACTGGCTACACATACAACTTGGTAATGTCCTGAGATAAAATAAAACTTCACCTTTTTGTCTGAGCTTGGTGAGTAGTCAATTCATCTTTTTGTCTTTTTCTTTTTACTGTTGTTTTGTTGTATTGTTTGTTTTTTATTGTTAAAAGCTTTCTAGCTTTAAAATTTTTTTTTCATTTTTAAAATTATTTTTTGATTATAATACAATTGTTCCATTTCTCCCCTCCCTTCCCCCCCTAAAAACCCTCTACTCTACCCCTTCTTGCTCCCTTCCAAATTCATGGTCATGGCCTCTTCTCTCACTAGTTGTTGTCATATACATACATAATACATACACACATAATACATACATAGCATATACATACATTCCTAAACACATAAACACAATCTGCTCATTCTGTATGATATATGTATGTCTTCAGGGCTGACCATTTGATAGTAAATAATCAGTTGTCCTTCTCTTCCTTGCAAAGGAATATTTCTCCTATTCTTCATATTCCTTAGTGAGTCGTCCTTCTTTGTGTAAAGATGAATCTTGTATGTACTCAGGTGTTTGTGTGTGAGAGAGAGGAAGGGGGGAGAGAAACAGAGAGAAACAGAGAGAGAAACACACAGAGAAAAAAGGATGAAAAATCTTCATCTCTATGACACAGTAAAGTCACATTGATATAAACATAGCAACTAAATATGAAAACCACAACTTAAGAAAATGAAAGACCCAACTCTGCTCTCCATCATACCCCAGTATAGCACATGTGAAAAAAAAACACTGTCCATGACCAGTTAGGAAGAATATGTTATGTTTATATACAAGTTTAACATTATGATAGAGGTTTAAGAAAGGAGGTAATATATGTACAATGTAGTCATAAGCAATATAAAATAATAATAACCATGCGTTACGTGAAATGAAATATACTGAAAATATTACGAGAAATTACTTGAGGTGGGTATTTGCAAACTCTGACTTCATTCCCAAACTTAACTTGTTTAAGCAAATATTGCTTATGCTGTCACATGCTACTTGCAAATATGCATGTCTCTTATAGTTCTGTATTTAAGTAAGTATACTTATTCCAGAGCATAGACTGATGAAATTCAACTTAAAATATACAAGCTGAATTTCTAAGGTTGAAAATAAATTGCTGTTAACCTTTCTGACAGACTTTTGAATGATGTAAGCAAAACCTTTGTCAACCAACAACAAAACCTGTGCGGAAAGGTTTCAGTGAGAATGTCTGTCTACAGCACTGTGCTAGACGCCAGGAAAGACACCAGAAGTAGGCGTGTCTTCATCTGTCCCACTGAAGTTTCAAATTCTACACGTTTTTTATGATTAAATTATTAAAGAAGAATATTGTGATCAGTCACGAAAAAAGGCGCCCACCATTAGAAAACAGACCTACAATGGAAATATCATGGGAATCTTTAAGCAATCGGTTCTCTAGAGGAGAACTCAGATGGAGATGAGTGCATTGTTTCAGGAAGTAGGTGTTTCAGTCATCACTGCTATTGTCCTCTTACTAATAAATCACCTTAGGGAACCATCAGAGCCCAGGTACAGACACAGTGTGTGCTCAGTCCTGTCTTACACAGAAGAGGAAAGTACCACCTGTACTCCAGGGAACTCAAGCTCTAGTCCAGGACTCAAGAAAGATCAACAGAATAGTAACCACTGACAGAAAAGCACTGCTCTTCAATTGTGTTGCTTTTCTGACCAATTGACACAGCTCATCATTTTTTTATCTATTACTGAAATCTTAGACATTTTACAAAGTCTTCTGGCCAGTCCTGAGAAAAATAATGCCATATTTAATCATACCTGATTGACCAGCAAGCAAAGATGGCCAACAGAATGGTGACAGGTCCTTCTGTAGAGATAGAGATATGCTTACAACATGCCAGAAAGTGTGGTTGAGTAGGAAACACTCTGAGAAGTAGTGCTTTCTCATGTGACATTTTTTGACTCTCACTTTCTCCACCAGCTTCACCCCAATGCTAAGATTAGAATCAGTTTCTTCTTTCTCTGAAATTCTCCCTGAGGTATGAGCCTTCAAATTCCATATTCTGCTCCCAAATAAATGTCTTGAATACATTATATCATGATTTAGTGTGAAATACTATGTTATTAAGGTGTTTTGGTTAACTTTTCTTATCACTGTAACTAGAGGACTGACAAGGAGCAACGAAAGAAAGGACAGATTTCTGTTGTCTCATGATTTGGAGGAACACAGTCCATTGTCATGGAGAAGGCATGCAGCCGGGAGGCACACGACAGCAGGAGTGTGCAGCGGCCATGACACACGTGAAACACAGGTGACTGGAAGTGAGCATAGGCTATACATTTTAAAGCCTGCCCCCAGTGACCTACGTTCTCTGATTCTTAAAGCTTCCAAGACCCACCCCCCAAACATTGTCTGGCCACCTGGTGTTCAAGTGCATGTGCCTATGGGAAACACTGTGCAGTCAGACAGTGGTAACACATGGCTAGAAAAATATTTATTTAGTTCTCAATGCTAACAAGCAATTATATTATTTCAAAAATCTATTTGGGGAGTTAGGGTGCTCACCTTTAGACATTAAAAGTTGAGACTCAGAGAAATTAATCTGTGTAAGGACATTAACCGAGTATCTGAACTGAGGTACCCTCAAGGTCTGTATTTCAAACTCCTCTGTGAATGTGTTATCTTTGAAACACAGAGACTTTCAAAGTCTCTGAAAAGCAGAGAGTATAAACTATAGCACCTAGTTCCTAGACACAATTCTTAACTTAAAATATAAAGAACCTTCTTGACATAAGAATACATTACAATGAGAAATGAAGTTTTTCAGTCTAAATGAAAAGGCAGTTGCGGTGTGAAGAAAGGAACTCTGCATTACCTCAGAGAAAGCAGCACCAAGGACAGTGCTGGTCCTGAGAAGGCACTTGGCAAAACATCAGAGAACACACCTTTCTCCTCTCCAGAAGTCTAACAGGAACCAGAAATAATGATCTGAACAAAAACATGACCTTCAAATAAAGAGCTAGTCAGGCAGTCTTGCTCTGTGGTGAAAGAGCTTCGCTATCCCATCTGCCCCCAACTCCTGTTGCTTTAGCGGCAGCAAGGTGGTCCTCTCATCTCAACACCCTGTGCCTCATTCCAAGTGTATAACAGCACGTAGGAGGCTGAGTCCGCAAGAGTGCTGGTGTAAATTCAAGGCTGATCTGAGCTACACCATGAGTTTAAGGTCATCCTGGGCAACATAGCAGGACCCCTTCTCAAAATGTCAGGGGGCACGATTATGAGTGAATGGTGGATCAAAAGGAAAAGAGAACTTCAAATGTTACAGGAGGCTTGCTTTCCATGAGTTCTGGCATGCCAGCAAAGCAGTTTGGTTGACAGAGTTCCTAAACCAAAGCAAGTGGCCACAAAAATATTCCAGGTGAGATCAGAACCTTATTTTGTGGCATTCTTGCTAAACCTTATTACCTGTCATGGCCCACTTAAGCAGAATCTGCCTTTTCTCCCACTCAGGGTCCTCACAAGAACAGAAGTGAGGCACTCAAAGGCTACTGCCGGGGAGAGAGATGAAGCCACGCTCCCTCATCAAAGAGCTGAAAGTTAAACATTCCTCTGGAAGCTCAAGAACTGGAGACTGTTCGCATCACAGAAGAGATATCCCTTCCTTGAGAGATTATCTTAGAGTTTTGCCTCACTGAATATGGTGACAGATTCCACATCTAAGCCTACTCTTGTCAGGACTTCATGCGTGCATGCTTCTTTCTGCCATCTAAGCCTACATCAAAAGGCCAACGGTACCTGGGGCAGTGGCTCCGCCTGTCCATCAATCACCCAGGCTGCTTTTAGCTCAACACCCATTCCTGCACTCAAACATAAAGAAAGAAGCCCAGCTCATCCCAATCTTCACTTCCAGATTTAGCCCAGCATTTCCTACCAAGAACGGACTATCAGAGGTTAATGGTGAGGGAGGAGTTAGCCCAAAGCTACCTCTCAAACCTCTCATGGCCTTCTGTGCAAAATGATTTTAATGTTAGCCATGCTATGCACAAAGGTGGGGTACTGAAAAACCAACCAACCAACCAACCAACCAACCAACCAACCAACCAACCAACAAAAAACAAAAAACTGTTCTATAGGTTCTGAGAAGCCCTTCAAAGAAAGCCCTTCAAAGAAAGCAGTCAGACCTCAGGGGGCATTTCAGATAGAAGTTACAAAGTCAAATAATTCCTTGAATAAAGTAATATATCACCTGTCAGGAAAAGAACTGAGATGTGGAAGCAGAAAGGAGCCATTTACATAGTAGGTTTAAGCAAACCATCTTCAAACCCCATCAGTTGGTCTTACAATGTTGCTATTGATGTTCAACGAGGAATAATGGTAATGTTATCTTTTACTAGCATACACAGTTGACCAGGTTGCTTGAGTAAATAGTCATTTCAGGACAATTGAAATAAAAATATCAGAGATACGACATGCTAGAAATTGATTTTTTTATTTTCTATATTCTTTGTTTACATTCCAAATGATTTCCCCTTCCCCAGTTCCTCCCTCCCCACAAGTCCCATAAGCCCTCCTCCCTCCCTCTGCCCCTTCCCCAATCAATCCCCTCATTCTTCTCTGTCCTGGCAATCCCCTACATTGCTGCATCAAGCCTTTCCAGGACCAGGGACCTCTCCATCCTTCTTCTAGGGAATCATTTGATATGTGAATTGTGTCTTGGGTATACAGACAGAAATTGATTTTTAAATTCCACTTTAAATCCTCAAAATTATATATTATCATTGAACAGCAATCTATTGATAAATTTAGGGTATATATTACACAAATGTATTACTTCTATTTCATCTGCAGCTGATCACAATTAGATTTACACACTTTCAAGAGAAGAGGGCTACAGCGAAATGCTGAGCATGAACCTTTTGCCTGTTCTCTTAAGGACAATGTGGAGCTAGTGCCTGGATGGCACAATAATCCACAATGATTGCTGTCGGAGGTACAGCCTGATGAACTGGGTCCTCCCGGTGTCACGGATCTTTTTTTTTTTTTTTTTTTACATACATGTTCATTTGAGCAAATTTCTGGGGTGAGATGTCATCGTTTTCATTAACTTCTAAAAATATTCATGACCCCAAAGGTTAAGAGCTATTGCAATAGAACATCAGTAACATTTTAGGAAAATAGGGCATTTATGGCATAGAATAAGTCAGAGAAGGGAATCTGTTCAGATAGTTTCTTTTTTTTTTTCTTTCTTTTTTTTTCTCGAGACAGGGTTTCTCTGTGTAGTCCTGGCTGTCCTGAAACTCACTCTGTAGACCAGGCTGACCTTAAACTCAGAAATCCTCCTGCCTCTGCCTCCCAAGTGCTGGGATTACAGGCATGAGCCACTACGCCCGGCCAGATAGTTTCTTTTAACTGAGGCTAGGCAGATAACTGAGATGGTAAAGAGCTTTGGCTCTTTACCCAGCATCTACATAGAAAGCTGGGTATAGAGGAACATGCTATGGTAATCCCAGAGCTGGGAAGGCTGAGACAGGCAGATCTTGGGACTCACCAGCCAGTCAGTGAACGTAAGTCCCAATGAAAAACCCTGTCTCAAAAAACAGGTGTCACTAAGGTGTCACTAAGGAGGAATAATACCTGGGTTGACCCCTGATCACGCTCGTGTACCTGGGTACCCATGGTAATTTCCTTTTTACAGCTATTTATTTCATTTACATTTCTAACTGCATTGCTAATGGTTTTTCCCTTTAAAGGACACTAAAACCCCTGTATAATTGTAAACCTCCAAATTTTCTTCTCCATCACCCAGACAGAAAGGGGAGAGGGAGTAAGATTATGAATGAATCTGAGCCTGGGAGAAGTGGCCCTGTGTAGTGTGTTATGTTGCTGTACTTTCTATGTGGGCTTGGAAAAGCCTTGGGACTCAAACTTAACAGTATGCCTTTTCCCCTGCACTCTAGTATGCTAGTCAAAGTTCACACATGTACCTCTGGAAGGCGGTTGCCAAAGTAACTGTCTTTGATTTATGGTTCTTACACATAATTTAGTCAATCAACGGTTCATCTGATAAATACAAATCCAATGTTATAGGATAACATACAAATTAGGAACCATCCAGATAACTGCATTGCCCTACTGGTGTGTGGCTCAACTAAGTTTATTGGCAAGCCCTGCGTCATTCTCATTACCACAGGGGTTTAAATAAACACTTAATGCTGTACACTGGTGCATGGCAAACCTAAGTGAGCGAGGAGCAGTCTACCATAGGGAGAGCTGCCCTGGTTCAAGAAGGCCTGGACATCCCTTCCACCGTGTTAGCAAGGCAGAGTTCTCTCACTGCTGCTTCGCCTTAGGGTCTAAGGAGCTGACATTTTAAAATTAGGAACCACAGAAGGATGACATTTAATGCATCAATTATTTTAATGAGTGACTTTGAATGTCTAAGGGAATATAGCATCTCCACAGCAGAGCTGATTATGCCTGTGTGGCTAAGAAAACAGGACCATCTCTGTGATTGAGACTCCACATACCCTTCTAATTATGTGCTCACTGTGAACAGCAGCTACCACACTGCTGTCCATCGGGTAAGCTCTCATGATAGTGCCCAATTCTGCTCCCAAAGTCTACCATGGAGAGTTATTATGGAGACAAGAGGATACATGCTCATATTTGGTGTGCTCTGGACACAAAGCTTAACCATAGGATTTGAAACTTTCATCCATTTTCTGTAGAGAATGGTTATTTAGTCACATGACCTTAAAGTTCAGGAGCATTTGAACGCATGTCTATCCGTAAACTCAACTCTCTTCTGGCCAGGTGAAGTCTGTACCACTTTTCTTGCTTGGAGCAGGAGCAGTATTTGGGGTGGAGCTGAAGCTCACCTATCTCAATTAGAAGGACTAAGGTGGACAGAGGAGGCCATTTTTCATGACACGTTCATGATAATTGCTAATCACAAGTACTACAACGTTCCCCTTAGCAGAGTTACACCGCCTGCCATATACTCGGAACAAAGAGCACACCAGTTGATTTTGTTAAGCAAGAAAAGCATGTAATTATTGTCCTGGCCCAAAAGAAATGTTTTTGTATTATTTGTTGTATTCTAAATATCTCAGACCTTACTTCCGAGGCCATAAGTATTCGAGGAGGGTCAAAAAGGATTCACACACGTCAGATGTTCAAATCTCACACAGATCCTGCCTACACATGGAAGGTCCACACTCTCTCCACGGACTCTCCTTCCCCACTATGTGATCAGCCTCTGCTTTGCTGCCATTGCCCGATGCGGCCCGACCTCTGGCTGGGGAGGTCCATACTCATTGGTGTCCTTCACCATCCCTCCATTTCTCTCTGTTCCTAGCACGACAGCCCTGCAAGGCTCACACCAGTAGTCCCCAGTGTGTCGCAAAGAGGTCGTCCTTCCTCCGGGATCCCCACTTTTACATCCCCACTTCAAACCTCAAGGCACCTCAAAATCCTTCTCCGTGTCCTCTTCGTCCGGAAAGCCCTCTCCAGCAATAGCTAGTTCCAAGGGACACTGACTTCCCTGAAGACTCAACAGTGTAGCCTCTCCGTTCTCCATGACCCCGCATCTAATGAGTGAATTGGACATACAGATATTACCGTTTCTGCTCCACTAGTCCTCTGCCATCTACTAAATGAGCTCCTAGAGGGCAAACAGTCCCCATGACTCCCACAGTGACTCTAATTGGCTCACTGAGAAATAAATTGTCTTCCCAAAGTTTGCATTGATAAAAACAACAACAAAACACTTAAGTTCTTCAGTTCTCAAACTTAAGAGTTTCCATCTAAATCACCTGTAAGACTTGTTTCAAGTACACAGATAAGCCCCTCCCCCACTGTCTCACTGGTAAGTGGGGTGTGTGTGGGGGGGGAGACAGCACACTGGCTCAGCTAATGAGTCCCCAGGTGATACTGATGGCCACAGCATGAGAGAACTCCTCTGTGAAGTTGGGCTAAAATTGTAAATATTTGTAAATTATTTGTAAATATTATTGGAAGGATTAAATGTAATCAAAGGTGAATAAGGAGCTAATACGTACACAGGCAATTTGCAAAGTAAGTTACAAACATACATGTCCTGTAATAAAATGTTAAATATTTAATAAATGTAATTACAAATCGATGTCCAAGATTCTAAGACAATTTTTTTAACATGTACACTGCTTGTTTTCACTATCGGAAAACAAATAAATACTTTCATGATGATTGTTAATCACAAATACTACAAATTTACCATCAGGAAAAAGAAATAAATTTACTATTACCATGATTACTTCATTCAGAATATTTGAACTCACACACACACACACACACACACACACACACACACTAAGAGATGGGGGAAGAAATTAAGACTTCAAGTTCTTTCTTTTTAAAAAAAAAACACCAATTTAAAAAATGAAATTTTCAATTCTGTGTGTAGAAAGAAAATGGACTCTGGAAGTTAAAATGTCTGTGATCATTTTAAAAATGAAACGCAGAGAAACCCCACCAAAGTTAATCCAATCTTGTTCCCAATTTATTGTTAACTATTTTCCTGCCATATGCCTCTTTATTTGTGTGATTAATCATCAATCAAATTTTAAGATTCCCCTGTGGTCTCACAAGCTACAAATTAGGAAAATGAAATGTCTCCTTTACCATGGATTCGAGATCCATGACCTTCTGGAGTATGTATAATAAAAAGGGGTCATGGGTCATTGATGACAAATGGGCTTTGTGATGGATGACTAAAACCAGAGAAAAGACACGGTGGAGCGCAGAGTGGTTAAAAGAAAATAGTTGATTAAATACTCTCGTTATTTGTGCCTAAATATATTCATATTATATACATGAAAGTATATAGATGCCTGCCTCCTTGTGCACTGTGTCCCTATAAGGCCTGCTTTAAGGAAAATCAAGTAACCAGGGCTTTGTACATGTGACCCTTCGGCTTGTAAAAAGGCTATATGTTCTTGTGAATAAACTCACAAAGACTGCAAAGCAAAGGGATCCCGAGGTCCTTGCACAAAAGAAAAGGAGAGAAGGGATAGGAGAGAGGGCACGAAAAGTTAAAAATCAAACAGATTTGAGCACCGTGGTCGCTAAGCGCCGGGGCATTCCGACACAGAAGCTTCCCCTCTGTGTGTGGGACTGCACTACACAGAGACAATAGATCCACAAACATTCTCCTTGACACCGGGGAGTCATTCCATGGAGTTCAGTGGGCATGTTTCAGACAGGATGGGGCTCCTTTGCTTTCTAGTCTGGGCATTTCTCAGACCCTCTTACTCACGGCTTCACTTACAGTTGGTTTTCAGTTCCTGTGTGGATGCTGGAAGAAAGAGAGAAGCCAAAGAAACAAACGAGACATGCCTTTGGCTATATTTCCTTCCTTCCTTCCTATCTTTCTTCCTCCTTCCTTTCTTCTTTCCTTCCTTCCTTCCTTTTAGAAAAAGCTTCCAAGTATTGCCCAGCAATCCACCTCTGCAGTCTATATAACAAAGAAACTCTGGCCTCATGAATTGTTGTTTTTTTTAATCAGAGGAACCACTAAAATATACATTAAGTGCTAAGCATTCAATTAATAAATATTAATATTTTTAATTCAATTGCAAAGTAAAGCTATGGTCAGTGTAAATGACACTTCCTCTTTAACACAGTTGACTATTTTTAAATGGATTCTCCCCCACATCAGTGAAAGATTTAGTCTGTTCTCTTTATTGGAGACCTTTCATGACTCTTCTAAGCCAACTGTTTCAGAGATGCCCATAGTGTTTCTTGAGATGAATACATTCCTTAATGCCAGGCAGCACTGGCTTCATTTATTCACTCAGCAAGCATTTATCAGGTATTTAATGTGTATTGAGTCTGCTTTACATGTTAGAGACATAAACATCTATGTCCCATGAAGTTTACATTTCTACCAAGAGTAAATAAGAAAATTAAACAGTATTCAAAAAGTGGTAGTAAGTCCTATGAAAAAAATGAAAACAACAACAACAACAAACCCTTATAGTCAAGTAAATGGAACCAGGAGAAAGGAAAAGAGTTGTGATTTAAATAAAGTGAACGGGTTAAGCTTCATTGAAAAATTGTCATCTGAAGAGAATAGAGGAGGGGATGATATTGAAAATTTCATCTGAAGAAAGAAATGGGGGGAAGAAACCCAGAACAGATATGCAAAACTGGAACTAGGCTTCCAGTCAGCACCTAGGCAACACTCAGTCCCTTGGGAAGAGCAAGACATGGTGAGGTCAAGGCTGAGCATCGTGGAAAATGCAAGGCCAGACAGGTAAGTAGGGTAGCATAGGCAGTGTCCTGTAGGATTTTGCTCTTTGCTTGTAAACATTTTGCAATACTTTGAGAGCATCTGGTTGTTATGCTGCATAATTAAAAGTTACTTGTACATGTGAAGGATCCAGTTTGCTACCAAGGAAGGAGGGAGATCAGAAGGTAGCTCTGAAAGTAAGTCATGAGGTGATAATGGCTTGATCCAGGACAGACTGGACGGGCAGGACTGAGAAGTGGTGAGATTCTGTATGCTCTAGAAGTAGACAAAATAGATGTCAACTATGGAAGAAAGGAGTTGAGCATTCCTTAAAGGATTCTGACCTAAGGAATGGGTTGTCATTGGCTGAATTAAAGCAAATCTGGGTTGTGGAGAGGAACAGGTCCATTTTGCATGTCTGAGATATAAAACAATGAGGTTTTAACCTACACAATGCCTGAATGAAATAGGACAAAGGCAATTGTTCCACATAAAAATGTCAAACACTACCACAGTTCTATGCCTTTCTGGTCAACTACTCTTCAAAGCACTAGGTCAAGTATGTTGTGATGGTTTTAGTGACTTCCCTTGACATAGGCAGTCATAGTTGTTTCTGTTCTACAAAGTATTTTGTAGCTGTTGAAATTATGAATTCACTCTCATTGCACTATAAAGATTTGCTCGTAGGCTCATCTCTACTCTGCATTATAGGAACCTAAGAGATTAAGCTTGAGGATCACCTCAGTGTCTCCTAGGGTGCTGACAAGAATCACTTAGATCTTGATTATACACATTTGCCGAGTCAATAAAGGAACTATTAATATTTGCTTCTCTCTTTCATATTTCAAGGGGCTCTGATTTATTATCACATTTTCGCTAGATAACAGTCCTAAGAAGAAGGCTGGGCATTGTTTATGTCAGGAAGAAGAATGAAGTTCAGAGAGCATGGCTTGCCCGAGTTCATGTCTCTTGACCGACTCAAATCCAGGCAATGCCTGGTGACTCCTGACTCAACGCTCTGTCCACACAATCATACTACTTCCTCTGCCACTGGTTCTGACTGAGATGCCAGCATCAGCACCCGCTTGCTGCAGACATGCTTCATTTAGGCATTTCAGGGCTCGTGTGACGCCACGGTCAAAGGCTGCAGCAACTTTTCAACAATTGACTACTGTCTTTAGTTTTGATCATGACTCATAATTCCTGTCAAGAGTGCAGAAGACAAGAGCAGCATTAAGCTCGCGGAATGAGAGAAAGGAACATCACAAGCCAAAGCAGGGCAAGGCAAAGTTGCCAAAAGTTAGTTTAAAAGATTCATTCAAGGTCATGTTAGTCAAACCAAGAGGTGGAGGCCAAGGTGACTTGGCTTTTATGAGTCCTGCTGGGTTAAAAGCTTGGCACTTCGTTATCTAAAGTGTCAAGATAAGCTGGTAGCTAGGAAGGGAAGAAGAGTGGAAGAAGAGGAAGTGATGCTAGGGAAAATTTTCAGAATGACAGTCAACAACCGCTCATGTTGTTTGCTAAGTTTCTCTGGCCACTGTTCTGCATGGGTTGTCCTGATTGCATTGAGCAATTAGCATCTCATCTATGGGCCTTTTACCTCTGTGTACTCTGTCCACCTTACTACAACAACTTAATAACAATACAGGAAGGTTAATGATGTTAATCTTTCAATCTTGCTGACAAACATGCAACTCTAAGGGCAAGCACTGGCTACTTCCACTACATCTTCAGAGATGTGACAAACGATACCTATCAACTTGCTTGATTGTTTAGTGATGCAAGATCTCCCTGTACAGTCTTTGTTGGCCTGAAACTTGCAGACACTCTCCTGCTTCAGCCTCCAAAGTGCTGGAAATTCAGATGTATACTGCTATGCCTGGCCTGCTCTTCTGGTTGTTTAAAGAAATGACATAACAAGACGATCAAGATCTGCCAAACCGTGACACATAGTACACTGAACAGGCAGTTAGAAAAAGGATTCTCACGGTCACCAAAGCCACCAGAACAAGCTGTTGAAAATTCATCCACATGCTTAGAAGTATTCAGCACTGATATATAAAAAAAAAAAAAAGTAGAAGTGTTCTCGTAGACAATAGTCATAACACAGATTAAAAGAGCAGAGGATGGAAAACAAGTATCTGTTTATATTGTGTTAGGTTCCAATATAAAAGAACTCTTCCCAAATCTTTGCTTCAGCGCTCACAAACTAAATTAAGATTTCAAGTGGAGGCTTCCCTGCCTTCCCACTCTAGCTCAGTTCTACACCCCGGGGCTATTATGCTTCTGAGTATAGAATTCCAGCTAGAAGTGGAAGCTTTCCAGTCTTTGTTCCTCATATTCCCCAGTGATAATACAACTGGCCCCCGGGCCCCAACTAACTTCCAGCTCCCTCTCTAGCATACGGATACATACACCGGCAGCTGCCAGTCTTCAGACAGCTACAATGGTCTTGCATGTAGGCACTGGGTCTTAAAGAAGCCAGAATGTTACAGTTCATGCAGTGAGGTCTAGAATCTTATACTCCAGTATGATCTGAGGACCAGCAGCATTGCCATAGCTTGGGAGTTTATTTTCTAGAAATGAAGATCAGGTCACCCCATAGACATATGTACGCAAGGTGAATTTTCGGAATTTTAATAAGATGACTGAGTGATACAGATTCACAGTCAAGTTTGAGAAACAGACTTCACATTTACTTGACTTTCACTTTTTGTCTTTTACTCAAGGGCCAGACACAAGGAGAAGCACAGCAGTATATCTTAACTACATGTCCAAGGCTTCCTAGCCCAGAATCTGTAATAATCAGGAAAGATTATTGCTTTACTCATGAGATTGTAGGAATGGATCTAAACAAACCCACTGCACTGACAATGTGGCATATACAGCTCTGGACAACATATAATACATATTGATAAATAATTATGCCTATGAATTATACAAATGTTATCTTTGTATCCCAGTGTACTCTTACTTCTTAAAAGCAAAGTCTGTTGTAAAACATTACGCTGCTACTTGGGTAATAGCCATATTATGTTCACTGTGTCTACTGACCACATCAAGAGACCACATGGAGTGACAGATCTGCATCACTAAGGTTTGCATATGTTCAATCTATGATGTTTACACAACAAAATTGCCACATGGTGCATTTTATGGAAGACACTCATCTTTAAATGATGCATGGGTCTGCTGAAAATCTTCTAATCTTTTCACAAGTAATATAGAAGAGGCCCTTTGGGAAATGAGTGCCTGGCATGGTAGATGCCATTTATTACTTGAAGGAGGTTACATGGTGAGTTTGAGTTAGCACTTTATTCTTGACCTGCTGCTCTAATTTACACTCAAACACAGGGAGTTTTCATCGTGCTGCTTGCAAACAGACCTCTGTTGAGCATATTTGTTGACTCCCTAGTCTACATACCAAGAAATATTTTCTATATTACATTATTGGTGGAACTAGATAGTCTATTTAGTTGTACTTTTTCTGAAATCTTTCTTCTAAAGTGGGTTGAAAATTGTTCTTGAATTTGTCAGTCCACTTTCTTGACTAAGTAGGCATACTATGAGAGAAATGATCTTATAGAATCTGAAAGTTGTCACTCTGCATATTTATAACCCATACTTGGGTCTGCTGATTAACTCTGTGAAAATCCAAGCAGCTAGGTTGATCCTGGGGCAAACCACTCATACATTAATGCTGTCATGTGCACACAATTGTTCTGTGATCCTAGAGAAGTCACTTAGGCTCCTAGGATCTTAGCTGTCCTTGCGAGATTGAGCATGGCTGCTTTGGATCTAAGTGTCAGTGCTTTCGTGATGAAGTTATCTGGGGGATGAGTACAGAACTAGCAGAAGTATAGAACAAAATAACTAACCAGGGAATACAGTGCCAATCTGCATTCCTGGGGCTCCTGTGAAAATTAGCATAGGCAAGAACTATGGTGACAGCCAGTACCTGGGGATCCATCCGGTCTCTGGTGGGTCAGAGCAAAAGCCACCATCCAGAGCTAATGCCAAAGAAATTGTCATTGACAGAAATTGGGAAACGCAGTACTGAGGTGGCAAAGACTTGATAAATAGTCCCTGTCACCACCATCCCTCCATTTTAGATGAGACTAAGAGTCCATTGATTTGTTACTCGCCTCCCTTGTCAAGACAGTTTTTCCGTTCAGAATCCAATGCTGCCCTCATTGGGAGTCTATAGTTCTTTACTCCGTGTCCTACAATGTCTCTCTTACCCTTTACCACTTCTGGTGATTTATTTAACTTTTCTCTTAGCAGGTTTTTTGTTTGTTTGTTTGTTGTTGTTAGAAAAAAATATACGCTAGAGCCTTTGCCTCATCCTTTAAGGAAAAAAGAAGTCAGTGGTGATCACTTGATATGCTTACAGGAGGAGAACTGACACTTTATTGGGGACTTTGCTTATACACCAGCTATGCCCTACATGTTGTTATTATCTCATTTAATCCTTACAACCCATATCTTACTACTGGAGAAGCTGAGGCTCCTAGAACTTAAACAAGTCATCTGAGGAAATACAAGTCATTGCAAACAGTACCAATCGGGCTGAAGAATGCTCTAGCTGCTATCAAAATCCCCTTGTCTCTGCACTGCATCTGTCACACATTCAAAGGCAGTTTGAGAAACAACTATATCCTCAAAACAATGTACTTCATAGTTATTTGGGAGTTCACTTGCTCTGGTAAGCAACACTTCATGAATACACACACACACACACACACACACACACACACACTCACACACACACACACACACACACAGTGAGGAGGGTTAAGGAGGAAATTATGAAAAAGACTTCCAGGTAGTGAGAAGGTTTTAGTTTTAAATTCATTACAAGTCAACAATTAAGAAGAACAAACTGGAAACAAAACCATTGTAGCTCTGCAAATTAATAACGCATTCAACAACCTGAGAAGCGAATCTTTGTAACCACCAAATTCAGTGTCAGAAATAGTCTGTGAGATGTTCCTGACTACATTTGCGTCTATTCCCTACCCAGCCTTGTTTTGTCACAAAAGTATGTCATTCAATTAAATCAAAACACATTGTCAAACAGTTACTTTCCTGCACTGGGAGTAGGGGAACATTTGGTCAGAGCACTCACAGATGACACTGATACTTTCGGGAGAAAGCGATCAGAAAGATGGTGTTTTTCATAGTCTGTTCTTGGAACTCAGTTTGGTACAAACAAAATGCCAGGGATGAGTCGATAATTGAACAGAGTTCTAGTAGGTGAACCAGATGTCAGTAGGCCAGGAAAAGGTCTTCATGCTCCCTGAGGTAACAAACACTCTACAAGCACATAGCAGAGACTGAAGGATCCTAAGCCATCCCAACACTCAGAGCCAAGGAAGTATGATTGGTCTACTGGCGCGCGCGCGCGCGTGTGTATGTGTGTGTGTGTGTGTGTGTGTGTGTGTGTGTGTGTGTGTGTGTGTGGTGTGTGTGTGTGTGTGTGTGTGTGTGTGTGTGTGTGGTGTATGGTGTGTGTGTGTGTGTGTGTGTGTGTGTGTGTGTGTGTTCCAATGTATACAAATAAACACAGGTAGTTTAGAAACCGCCATTTGTTGTGAATGCATTCCCTACCCACAGCAGAAAAAAAAAAGTTTTATTATGAATTTAAACACGCCGGTCAAGGTGGCACATGCCTGTAATCCCAGCACTTTTGCTAAGTCTTAGAAAGAACAGGAATTCAAGGCCCATACCTAAACATAGTAAAAGCAATATACAGCAAACTGGTAGCCAACATCAAACTAAATGGAGAGAAACTTGAAGCAATCCCACTAAAATCAGGGACTAGACAAGGCTCCCCCCCCATATCTTTTCAATATAGTACTTGAGGTACTAGCTAGAGCAATTCGACAACATAAGGAGGTCAAAGGGATACAAATTGGAAAGGAAGAAGTCAAACTATCACTATTTGCAGACGATATGATAGTATACTTAAGCAACCCAAAAAACTCCACCAGAGAACTACAGATAATAAACAACTTCAGCAAAGTGACTGGTTATAAAATTAACTCAAGCAAATCAGTAGCCTTCCTATACTCAAAGGACAAGCAGGCTGAGAAAGAAGTTAGGGACATGACACCCTTCACAATAGCCACAAACAATATAAAGTATCTTGGTGTGACTCTAACCAAACAAGTGAAAGATCTGTATGACAAGAACTTCAGGTCTCTGAAGAAGGAAATTGAAGAAGACCTCAGAAAATGGAAAAATCTTCCATGCTCATGGATTGGCAGGATTAATATAGTAAAAATGGCCAACTTGCCAAAAGCAATCTAGATTCAATGCAATCCCCATCAAAATCCCAACTCAGAGTAAGGCTTTGTACTCTCCACATTTTTAGCAAGCATTTTATTAGAGCATCTAGCTAAAAACTGATGGTAAGAATGAAAGCTGCCTTAACGCATGCTGTGTCATGGTGTTGGAAATCCTAAGAGATCCACAGAGAAAAAGCTCACATCCTAGAAACAGTCAAGCAAAGTTATTTAATCATGAGATTAATATATGAAAACCCATTTCATTTCAGTAATAACTGATGATAAATAACAATATGAAAGCAAGAAATTGAGAGTCACAACAGTATTATCAAAAAAAAAATCCCCTATTTTAAAAATTAGGGTATAAGATCTGTACAGTGTTCTAAGAGAATGAACAAAAATTAAATATAAAAAGCACTCAACATTAACACTTAAATGAGTTGATATCATTAAGATGTAATTTTTCCAGCCAGGTGTGGTGGCACCTGCCTGAACCACAGCATCCGGGAGGCTGGGGCGGGGGGGGGGGGGGAGTGGCGGGGGGGGGGAGTGGAGGCGGGGAGAGACCTGAGAGTTCAAGCCTGCCTGGACTACATACTGAGTCACAGTCAGCCTGGTGTACAAAGCAAGACTGTTTCAAACATTGAAAAGGTGGATTTTTCCCTAAATTCGCCTATTAATTTAATGCAAAACCTATCGTTGTCTTTAAGTGTATCTTTTCACAAAGTTAATAAGATAACATTAACATTTCATGGGAAAATTCTTAGAAGTAAATTTTGATGACTCTGGGTGGGGAAACTGATCATTAGATTTGAGATAATCACAAGCAACAAAAGAAAAATAAAATAATAGCTGAACGTCATCAAAATTAGTAACTTATGTGCTTCAGAGGATGCTACCAAGAAAATGAAAGAGGAGCTGTAATCAATGGAGCTGGATCAAAGGATCCAGGCTTCGAAAGACTAATTCAGGGGACCTTAAGGTGCAGGATGAACTGGGTGGGGGGCTCAGTGAGACCCTGTCTATAAATAAAAAGTTGAAAGAGGGCTGGAGGAGTATCTTAGTAGCAGAGTTCTGGCCGAGCGTGTACAAGGCCCTAGATTCAATCCTTGGTGACAGAGGCTGGGGAGGGGGAGGGAGAGAAATAGAAAGGGAGAGAGAAAAGAAAAGAAAAAGAAATTTTAAATGAAACAAATTTAAAAGATAACCTAAAAGCAGAAAATTATCTGCAGATATTAATATCTTTATAAAGAACTTGTGTCTAGAATATATTTTAAACCACTCAACAATATAAAAGTAAATTATTTTAATTGAAAAATAGTTTAAAATATACTAGATATTTCAGCAAAGACGATATATTGATAGCAAATAAAAATATGAGAATATGCTTTACATTATTAGCCAGTGGTGAAATGCAGTTAAAACTACAATGAAATATTACTATGCACTCTCTAAAGTAATCACAATAAAAAGGCAGGCAATAATAAGTGTTGGCAAGAATGTTAAGAAACTGGGATACTCACTCATTGCTAGTGAGAGAATTAAATGCTATAGGCCACTTTAGAAAACAATTTGGCACCAGGCAGTGGTGGTACATGCCTTTAATCCCAGCACTTGGGAGGCAGAGGCAGGAGGACTTCTGAGTTCCAGGCCAGCCTGGTCTATAGTGAGTTCCAGGACAGCCAGGGCTATATATAGAAACCCTGTCTTGAAAAAGAAAGAAAGAGAGAGAGAGAGAGAGAGAGAGAGAGAGAGAGAGAGAAGAAAGAGAGGAAAGGAGGGAGGGAGGAAGGAAGGGGGAGACAGGAGAGAGAGAGAGAGAGAGAGAGAGAGAGAGAGAGAGAGAGAGAGAGAAGGAAAAAAACAATTTGACAATGTCTTGAAAAGCTAATCATAATTATACCATTACCCTATCAACTCTGCTATCAACCATCTACCCAAGAGAATTTAAACATAGGTACACACAAAAATCTGAAGGTTACATTCAAAGCAGAAGTACTCACCAGAATCCTGAATTTCAAACCATCCAAATGTTGATTCAGCGATGAGCATATAAGTACAGTATGGTATCTGTGTGCAGCAGACTACTGATTCATTGAGAGTCTCAAAGACATGCTAACTTGGGCCCAAGATGGCACAGCAGATAAAAGCACTTCTTCCTGAAAGCCTGGGTGGCCTACGTTTGAGACTCAGACTCCACATTAAGATAGAAGTAGAGAACCCACTCTACAAGTGTCCCCTGACTTTCACTCACACATATGGCCTGTCCCCGTCATATATACATCCACACAATATTAATATTAATAATAAATAATATTAATAATAAAATAAAAAACAAAATAATATTCTAAGTCTAATAATATTTTAAGGCAGACCCAAAGGGTATGTGTTTCATCATTCCACTCATAAAATACACAGAAAAAGTAAATATATAAAGGAAGAAAGCAGCTGCCTTGATTGAGTTAAGTGTAATTGCAAATGGCCCCAGGGACATTTTGAGGAGACGATGAAAACTTTCAAAGCTAGATTGTGACGATGGCGCCTTTGGTAGTCTTTCTTCCATTGCTGTTATAACACGCTGTGCCATGTTCAGAGGTTTAAAATAGCACATCTTCATTACGTCATAGTTTCTCAGGCCAGAAGCTCAGGCTCGGCTGCAGTGGGCTCCACACGGCTGCTATCAAGATGTTGGCCAGGTCCCTTTCTCACCGACAGCTCGGGCTCATCTGCCAGCTCCTCTAGGCTGCTGGGAACAACCAGCTCCTGGCAGTTTAAGAATGAGGACCTTGCTTCTTTAGACAGAATTCACGGTAAAAATGTTGTCTTCCTCAAAGCCAATAAGAGAGAGTCTCCTGTAGTGGTATTTTAATTAGGCTTACACCTGATTATGCCAGGCCTACCAAGAATAAGCTCCTCTTCCATTAGCTCATAATTATCTTGGAATCTTTATTACTTCTCCGAAACCACTTCAAGCCTGCCACATACTGTAACCTAATTATGGTTTAATTAACATCCCATCCTTTTCATGGGTCCCACCAACGCTGCTCAGGAAAATACGGGAGTCAAAAATACTAGGTACTATCTAAAAATCCTGCTTCACAACCTGGAAACATATAAACATATTTTTTTAAAAAAACAACCACTACTTTTATATTCGTCATGGCTGAACTTTATATCATATAAAGCTATAAAATATACCATAAAAAATATTGTGATTATATTATAACAACCCTGTAGGCTATATTGTACTATACCCAGAACTATATTTTCTAAAAAATTACTCAATGAGGGGGAAAAAACGGTCTCTAAATTCATCACCCATACTCTTAATAATTTGTTACCAATTAATTTACAGAAACCACTTCCCAGGAGCGCAGCAGCCAACCTTCCCCCTGGCTGGCTTTTATTCCTCTGTGAGCTTTCATGGAAATGAATAGAGGCTCACTTGCATTCAAAGACATCAGCTCTCCAAAGAGAGTAGAGTTACCTTTGCACAAGGGTTTCACTTTCCGGTTTCTCCATCAGGGAGTGGCTCCCTTCAGCTGCCCTCGTAGGGAAGCACTCCCTGCAGCACCATGGAGTCCCCGCTTTACCAACTTCCTGCACATCCTCTATCTTCCTTCACCCCACAGGGAGGATCCTGGAGTTCTGGAGCTTGTCATGGCATTCCAGGAACATCTTTGAAGTTTATTTGTTCACGGTATCTTGTTTCCCCCCACCCCCACCCCCACCCCCACTCCCACACAACTGTCTACAACTAAGTACTTCATAATTGCAGGCACCTTCTGAGAACTTTCAGTCTTTGAAGAACTTGCTATTTAAGGCAACTGGATTTAAACCTAGAATGAGAAGGAAAGCGCAGGCCACCCCAGTGCTGCTTCAGGTGCTGTTCTGACCCCATGGAGGCTTTTCCCTCGGGGAGTCCTTGGCAAGGTCAGCGGGATGGTCCTCACGGCAGCTCTGCTTTCTGAAGAAACTACCTGTTACCATGGCAATAAACACAAAAGGACATGCCCATCTTGGAGGGAAGGGAGCAATTTGGAATTCTTTCAAGGGTTTTATGTTAAAACGAATAGAAACTCTTCTGCGGGGTGTTCTTTAGTGAAAATAAACATCTTCCTTTCAGTATTCAACGTATCCCACTATAGAAGGTATGGACCACCTACATGTAAGCAAACTTTCAAACCTGAAATTTCACATTTTTTTTTTTTAAAAAAAACTTTAGATCCTTTGCTCGCTTAAAGCCTATTTACTACAATAGTAGCCATATTGGTTACTATAAAGAATAGGGTATCTAAAATAATTATTCAGATAGTCAAGAATGCAGACGTTTCACTATAATGTGCTAAAATGAGACTGCCTACATTTACTTACATAGCATCTGGTGGATACTGGCTGATACAGTCTCTTACATGTTTCCCTTGGGGTTTGGCTTATCCTCCATTACGTACAACATACAGAAATTCCTTGTTATACACCTTACTAGCTTGCAGGAACTGAAGCTAAAGACAGGGTATAAGATTCTTTGGGTTAAATGCACATCGTTTGTTTGTTTGTTTGTTTGTTTGTTTTTCGAGACAGGGTTTCTCTGTATAGCCCCGGCTATCCTGGAACTCGCTCTATGGACGAGGCTGACCTCAGACTCAGAAATCCACCTGCCTCTGCCTCCCAAGTGCTGGGATTAAAGGCATGTGCCACCACCGCCTGGCTTTAAATGCACCTCTTACAACACAGCAGCTATGCTAGGATAGCTAGTTTAAGACTCTCAGAGCCTGTTTCCTTATCTATAAAATGGGTATACCAGCATAAAGTGAGAATAGGTAACCCATGACCTGTGGGCCAGACCTGACCCAGTGCCAATTTCGAAAAGATGAAATTTTATGAAAGCATACCATGCTGGACCGTCTACACACAGCCTATCCATGCTGGACCGTCTACACACAGCCTACCCATGCTGGGTCATCTACACACAGCCTACCCATGCTGGACCATCTACACACAGCCTACCCATGCTGGACCATCTACACACAGCCTACCCATGCTGGGTCATCTACACACAGCCTATCCATGCTGGATCATCTACACACAGCCTATCCATGCTGGGTCATCTACACACAGCCTATCCATGCTGGGTCATCTACACACAGCCTACCCATACTGGACCATCTACACACAGCCTACCCATGCTGGACCATCTACACACAGCCTACCCATGCTGGGTCATCTACACACAGCCTACCCATGCTGGGTCATCTACACACAGCCTACCCATGCTGGGTCATCTACACACAGCCTACCCATGCTGGGTCATCTACACACAGCCTACCCATGCTGGGTCATCTACACACAGCCTACCCATGCTGGGTCATCTACACACAGCCTACCCATGCTGGGTCATCTACACACAGCCTATCCATGCTGGACCATCTACACACAGCCTATCCATGCTAGACCATCTACACACAGCCTACCCATGCTGGATCATCTACACACAGCCTACCCATGCTGGGTCATCTACACACAGCCTATCCATGCTGGGTCATCTACACACAGCCTATCCATGCTGGATCATCTACACACAGCCTACCCATGCTGGATCATCTACACACAGCCTACCCATGCTGGACCATCTACACACAGCCTACCCATGCTGGACCGTCTACACACAGCCTATCCATGCTGGGTCATCTACACACAGCCTACCCATGCTGGGTCATCTATACACAGCCTACCCATGCTGGGTCATCTACACACAGCCTACCCATGCTGGGTCATCTACACACAGCCTACCCATGCTGGGTCATCTACACACAGCCTACCCATGCTGGGTCATCTACACACAGCCTATCCATGCTGGGTCATCTACACACAGCCTACCCATGCTGGGTCATCTACACACAGCCTACCCATGCTGGGTCATCTACACACAGCCTATCCATGCTGGACCATCTACACACAGCCTACCCATGCTGGGTCATCTACACACAGCCTATCCATGCTGGGTCATCTACACACAGCCTACCCATGCTGGGTCATCTACACACAGCCTACCCATGCTGGGTCATCTACACACAGCCTATCCATGCTGGGTCATCTACACACAGCCTACCCATGCTGGGTCATCTACACACAGCCTACCCATGCTGGGTCATCTACACACAGCCTACCCATGCTGGACCATCTACACACAGCCTACCCATGCTGGACCGTCTACACACAGCCTATCCATGCTGGGTCATCTACACACAGCCTACCCATGCTGGGTCATCTATACACAGCCTACCCATGCTGGGTCATCTACACACAGCCTACCCATGCTGGGTCATCTACACACAGCCTACCCATGCTGGGTCATCTACACACAGCCTACCCATGCTGGGTCATCTACACACAGCCTATCCATGCTGGGTCATCTACACACAGCCTATCCATGCTGGGTCATCTACACACAGCCTATCCATGCTGGACCATCTACACACAGCCTATCCATGCTGGATCATCTACACACAGCCTACCCATGCTGGATCATCTACACACAGCCTATCCATGCTGGACCATCTACACACAGCCTACCCATGCTGGACCATCTACACACAGCCTACCCATGCTGGGTCATCTACACACAGCCTACCCATGCTGGGTCATCTACACACAGCCTATCCATGCTGGGTCATCTACACACAGCCTATCCATGCTGGGTCATCTACACACAGCCTATCCATGCTGGACCGTCTACACACAGCCTATCCATGCTGGGTCATCTACACACAGCCTATCCATGCTGGGTCATCTACACACAGCCTATCCATGCTGTATCATCTACACACAGCCTATCCATGCTGGGTCATCTACACACAGCCTATCCATGCTGGATCATCTACACACAGCCTATCCATGCTGGATCATCTACACACAGCCTATCCATGCTGGGTCATCTACACACAGCCTACCCATGCTGGGTCATCTACACACAGCCTATCCATGCTAGACCATCTACACACAGCCTATCCATGCTAGACCATCTACACACAGCCTATCCATGCTGGGTCATCTACACACAGCCTACCCATGCTGGACCGTCTACACACAGCCTATCCATGCTGTATCATCTACACACAGCCTATCCATGCTGGGTCATCTACACACAGCCTATCCATGCTGGATCATCTACACACAGCCTATCCATGCTGGATCATCTACACACAGCCTATCCATGCTGGGTCATCTACACACAGCCTACCCATGCTGGGTCATCTACACACAGCCTATCCATGCTAGACCATCTACACACAGCCTATCCATGCTGGACCGTCTACACACAGCCTGTCCATGCTAGACCATCTACACACAGCCTATCCATGCTGGGTCATCTACACACAGCCTACCCATGCTTGATCATCTACATACATCTAAATACTACATTAGAATTTCTGGAGAGACGGCAAGGCTTATAAAGCTTACCACATTAATTATCTGTCCTTTTTCAGAAAAACAAAACAAAACAAAAAACAACAGACACACACACACACACACACACACACACACACACACATACAACAACAACAACAAAAACCAAGGGCCAGCTTCTGACACATTTGTTTGGTGAAGATTAAATGAGACTTCACAGAGTGTGCTCCCATAGCACATAGCAAATGTGTCTGGGATTATTACTCTGTATTCATAGTAACAAGTTGTCAAAACCACAGGAACCCCATTTTCTAAAATTTAGAGACACTTCCTATATAACACTTATGTATCAGGTCGAGCGTGAACTAATACTACCTTGGCCCTGGTGGGCTTGCCTGTGCTCCCCACCCACTTTCAGAGCTGGCCGTAGCCGTGGCTGAAGGGGGGTGACCACAGGATGTGATGTGCAGCTGCCAGGCAGGGCAGGAAGCCTTGTGGGCCACAGACAGCAGCTGTTGGGAGTCATCTGTTTCAAAAGTAATTGATACTGTGCCATTCCTGGATGGGCGAGCTGTCGGTCACAGGTGTGTGACGCATGCATATTCATGCCTGGCCCTGTTCCTAACTGTGCAGTGGAGACAAGAGAGTGAGAAGGCTTCGACCACACCCCACCCCACCCCCCTTAGAATATGGCCAGAGCAGACAGGCAGCCACCACAGAGCTTAGTTCCGCTCTCCTCAGCGAACTGCCCAAGGTGAATTATACATATTTGAAATCGAAAACAGAAAATGGTCTAATTTGTAGGACTTTAAATTATGAGTTTAATATAACAAATGAGGATCAAAAATTCCAAAGAATATAATAGCTCCAAAGCTAATGAGTGGTGCAATAGAAGACCCATTGTTTGTACATTTGCAAATAAAGTTGGATCCCCAAATCTATAAACCCTGGGAGCAATCCTCACAATGTTCTTTCAAACCAAAATATTTAAATGCTGAAAAGTTTGCACCAAGACCATAGTCTTCAGACACAGACTACCACGTGTGCCTGTCTAGACTCATAAGTACTCAATCCATTTGCACATTGCTGGCTTGAATATAAAAAGAAGGCTGTAAACAGGTGAGAAATTAATTTTTTTTCTTTTAAAAAAGTAGTGCCTGATGGATTCTGGTGAATTCATATTAGTCCCTCCTAAAAGAATCATAAATAAATTCAATCTATAGCAAGGATAAAATGCTATTACTGGAAGAACATTTCCAATTAATGAATGATTGTGGTTAGTATGCTAAAATGAAATCGCCAGCTTTCATAGGGAAAACCATACGGGTATTGGGCATTCTTTCCTAGAATCTCCCTCCCAAATATTTCATGTGTATTATTTAAAGCACTTTGGCCCATTTTTTGATTGAGCTGCTTATTAAGCCCCATGCAAAGGACTACAGCCAGGGTGATTGCTCTAGAGGAGCCTCGTGCCTCTGATGGGCCAAGGAAAGGAGGAGCAGCCATTCGCCCCCAACTGAGCATACATCACAGAAGGTCCTCTGAATTGCTTCCCAAATTTACTTTATATTCAAACCTTTTCTCAAGTCTATCCAGAGCACTCAGCAATCTGTCTTCTGTGAACAGTCAGGGTTGCTGCTTGATTATTGTGAGCTATGAAATTCAAAGTTAGTGTTCAACCCGAAGTTGTCTGAGAGCTCATCCCAGACATGAGTTCCTCGGCCTGAGTAAATAGCAACAGCTTATCATTTCACACGTCAGAAGGACCCTTTGAATTAGTAGGGAGCAGGAAGACATCTGCAGAGACCGCAACAGAAATATACCCAGGTGATCACAATTTGTACTCAATAAAGACAGAGAAATTGGAGCTGAGTTGATCATTACCAAGAGTCCTCAGCCGGTTAAACTACCAACTGCATTCATTTGTCCGGTAATGAAAATAACCCTCTCCACACACATACTATTACGTGTGTGGCTGAATTTAAAGTATACCGATTTCTCTAAACAACAGGTTTATACCTACATTGTAAATATCAGCTCCATAGCTACATATCCATTTGGTACCCACACTCTCCAGATAAAGATGTAGATTTAGACAAAGGAACACAGAGGGAAGCAACATTGTTCCTCCTTTTTGTTTAGAACCGGGAGGACTCATTTTATTCTATGCTTGCTCTCTGGGGAAGCTGTTTTTAAGGCACCTCATACTAAAGGACTTAAGCAGTATGAACCTATTGTTTCATAGCTCTAATGGTAGGAATTCAGGACTCAGGGTGGGTGGATTAGTTCCTCATGAGGATCTGGAGGAGTCTGCCCCATGTGTGTAGACTAGCTCTGGGTGGTTAGCTGGCGACTTTTAGTCTTCCTCAGATTTTGGACCTCTGCCTTCATTTTGACATGGCTTATTCTCGTTTGCCTTCCTCTAAATTACCCTTTTAAGTGAGGCCACTTGTCATATTGGACTGTTGCCAGGCCCAAGTACCCTCCATAAATATAAAAATCGTTTATTCAAAATGGTTATATTCTAAGGTGCTGAAGGGTAGGACTTTAAAATACAAATTAGGGGGCTGGGGAGTAAACTATTTAACAAAGGTGGTGGAGCATTGGCCTAGTGTGAATGACGTCCCTGAATTCAATCCTCAGCTGCACATATACAAAATAATAAAATATAAACCATCACTGTAAGGGGATATGTGAGGCAAGTGTAATCATGTCACCAGACAAAAAATGGGGAGGTTGAATGGATTCAGAAACCTTGGTAATTTTCGTATCTGAGAATGGTAGGCATTTCATCTATTCTCAGCCTGGTTCCTGTCCTGGAGCACGTGACCACGACAGCCCATATGTGCATACGATAACTAACCCCATAATATAGAGCCCATAGTTTTCCATGCTAATGAGTTATCTAGATGGGCCGGGCCTGAGGGTTTAGATAATAAGCTTCCCTTTCTAGATATTGCTTCCTACAAAAGGCATTTAATTTCTGGTCCAAAGTTGTATGTAAACAGTTTGGACAAGCAAGGACTGTCTCTCTCATCAAGGACTACCAAGGGGATGGGGGGAGCCTTGGTCATACAGAGCCATGCTGACTAAGTTGCCTGTATCCTCTCTGGCCCTCGGGCCCCCCCCTCCATTCCAGACTCCATTCTGTCACCCCTGAGTGGGTGTCAACCCTCTGAGAGCCCAGCCCCACCATGGTAGAGAGGATGGAACATAGCTTAGCGTTCACACATCCTGGCAGCAAGGTGGAACTCGGATCCCCAGAGATTCAGTTCAACCTGTCCTACGTTCCCAACTTTAACACCCGGTGTCTATGTCAGGTCAACAACTATATTTTACAGCACGAATCACATTGGAGGAGGAGGAGGAGGAGGAGGAGGAGGAGGAGGAGGAGGAGGAGGAGGAGGAGGAGGAGAATAGGATAAACTCAGCATATCACAATGATACAAACCTACCTCCCACAGCCTCGCTGCATATTCGTCTCACATTTCTAGGTTAATCTCACAACATGGCAGCCCTTGAAGCCAATTCCTATAATCCACTAACTAGATGGGAAAGGACCTGCAATAACTCAACTCATATAGAATGTGAGGAAGATGAAGGGTCAAGCAAAGTGAGGACAGGGTCCACATTTTAAACCTACAGCAGGTTTTATTTTCCTTTTTGTCCGGTGTGACTTGATCCCAGTTTCTGCAAATTCGCTTGGTAGAAAACAATCTCAGAAAGTGCTTGACTCAGTGAGCATGCTGCCACCCATACACCTCAGAGGGAAAAGACATGTGACAGCTTCAGAAAGAGAGGGAAAGGAAAGCCTTACGGAAATCCAGAATTATCTTGGGTGAGCAAAGATAGTGGTGGAGGAAATCATAGTGGAGGTCCTTGGGGGGGGAGGGGTCCCAAAGACAGCATTTAAGATCAACTTACAGTGATTTTAAAAAAATAGCACCATACTTCATTGAATCATTTCTTTTGCCAACTCAAGTGCCTGATTTAGAAGCACAAAGCAACTCACAATCTGCAAAATCTACACACATGCCATCACGAATGTTTGATTTCCCACGGGCTAGACTTCATCCGTCTTCAAACCAGGGCTAAGAACAGAATCGCACCCCATTCTCCTCCTTCAACAGTCTGACATTGTGCTATATTCATGCATTCAGTTGTTCACCACAAAATATGGGCCTCTCACATACACGTCTCTACGTGAAAAGGAAAAAAAAGCTGCTCAGGCAACAGAGAGAGGACGCAAGTCTCCCCAGTCAGATACCCCGGGAACGCTAACAGAATTCTCTTATGAGCAAGACCCAGTGGACCTGGATAACTACTAAGTTATCCTTTTCTCCTTGACATATGTAACTTGGAATCTCAATATCACGCAGCTGAGATATTTCTCTTAATTTCCACCTGTTTCCTTCTTTATTGGCATAACCTCATTTGATATGGTTTCCCTAGGTATGCCACACCCCTTCAGTAGACTGAATGAATGCATTCTCTCCTTACGCACACCTGAAAAATGCATTGAACTGAACTCGGATGTGTTTTAGGAGCCGAGGCACATAATTCTGTGCAAAGGAAAGAACCCTATTGGAAGTGAGTAGGAGTCCCAAGCAGGCTGGCCAGCTTCGCGGTTACATTTATCTACCGTCCTCAAGGTGAGACCACTACTAGTACATAGAGAAACGAAAGAGTTGGAGAGAGCCCAGCTGGCCAATAAGTTAACTGATTCATACTGAGATAACCTTTCTTAGGAAACCGTCCATTTCTTTTCAATGCAAATATCGTCATAATTTTGTCTTACACATTACATTGCGAATTATTTTTGTCTTATGACATCATTTCTTCAATGAGCCAAAGTCACAATACAACAAAATGTACCTAATATTGAGTGATTCAAAATAAAGGTTATTCTCTATTACCCAAGGGATCACCATACATTTTCATTTTTTAATCCTTCTCCTGTGAGATTTTGTATTACTAGAATTGCATAGCTGTGTTCACTCGACTCATTACTTAAGTCTCATTCTTTTTGCCACGGGACAGCTTCTCTGGGATGTCATAATTCTTAATGCTCAAACTGAGCCTTCCCTCCAGCCAAACTCTCAACAGTCCCTCATTTCTAATCTCTTATTCTCAGATCCAGAAAGTGAATCAGACCATGAACTCTTTCACTGTCTGTTATTTAACAAACGCTCTCATGGCGCAAGGAAAGCAGTCAGCCTTCGATGGATCCTACTGCCCTGTATAATTTCACATCATGGTAACAGCTACTAGAGACATATACTCCTAACCACGGAGTTTAAAATCTCTGTTGCAGTACTTAAAATGTAGTTTAGCTTAAAATGTAAGCGAGCATTTTATCATATGAGCTAAAAGGAGTAATCTGAAGCAAATTAGCTTTTGTCCACATTATATACCCTAAATTACCTCTCTAATGGCTATCCAAATTATTTCCATGTTATTCCTCAGAAAGCAGAAATTTCTCTGTATTAGTATGTGTAAGTATACATAGACATGTGAGTGTGTGTTCAGAACCAAAGACAGGGTGGTCAGGTCATTTAAAGAAGCAAAGTTACCAAACAAAGTTTGCTATTATTTCAACTCTCAATTTGGCTCTTTTCAAGAACTGTAATTTTTCAGTTTCTATATTTTGATGGAAAACTAAGAAAGTTTTAAATTAGCCCAAATTTTCTATTTCATTTAGACTCTAGTAACCTCTATTCCCTAGTAACTGTTTCTATTGAAACATTTTAAATTAGATGCCACCTATCCAACTGAATGAAGAACCATGTGTCATAGTAAGAACTTTAATAGCAAATAAAAATCATCAGCCCCATCATAACCAGAAAGCCCAACTTATCTTTCATAAATATACCATATAGGAAACAAACAAACAGTGTCTATCTAGCTAGTCAATATTTGTGACATATTCACTTTACTATACATAAAAATATTCTGTAGACAATACTGAAATACTATAATGTATTTTTACATGGGAGCATTTTTGTTCTTATTCATTCAGATAAGAGAAGGGAAAGCCACAGAACTGTCAGAAGAATATTTGCAATGCAATTAGAGGGACTGAGCGTGTGTGTCTGAGTGTGTGCCAGACACAAGGGGCCTCCCCTTAATTCACACAGCCCAATGTCTTAATGCACTGTACAGCATCAAACTGCACTTCCTACAGTGCTGGAACTTTTGTCAGTTAACTAGATGTTTACTGAGTGCCCGGCCGGGCCACTCCGCACTATGGACACGCCGTGCAGGGCTGCGTACAGAGTTCCAGCACCATCTGTCACTTGAGCTTCCAGGGGTTGAAATTTTCAATTCAAACTAATTTACACTGCGCTCAAACTGAAGCTATAATTCAAATTTCGACTCCAAGCTTGAATTCCTTTTCAGTGTTCTTCAACTCTGACCCAGCGCCCCCCCCCCTTCGCTGAAAGGGGCCAGGACAACAGCCCAGCAAGTGGGGCAGGCAAAACAGGCCTCCTTTGTTCACTTTTGTCCTTCCAGTTCTCTATTGAGGTGAGGGACTGAAAAGGCGCACCAGGCTTTGGAAGGCTGCTTGCTTCAAGCCATCCTCCCTCAAAGCACACACACACAAAAAAAGCCCTCCTCCTTCACAGCCCATTCTTACCTTAAGGCACAATTAGTGGGAAATTAGTACTCTTCCTCCCTCTTTCCTCTTCCCTTGATGGGATATGTGCATAGTGTCTAAGCGGTGTTTGTAATGTTCGTCAAAAATGCATGCTCAGATTACACTATTCAAATGCCAAGGGCATCTAGAAGTGGCATGGAATGAGCTTTAAGGTTGAAATTTGGAGAGAGAAAAAAAATTTACACGACACGCTGAATACACATACTGAATTTTTTGAATGCTCTCAACCCACTTGAGAAAGAGAAATCAAATTCATTGCATAGTGCCCCGTGGAAGACCTCCTACAGGATTCCCTGAGATTGCCCTGGGAATAGACTTCTTGTTAGAGTGGGTTTTGACACCATGCATATCATAAAATGTGGAATATATTATAAATGAACATGCATATGTAAAATACTATCCCCAGTATTTCCCGTTATCACTTAATAAGGGGAATTTTAGGATCATTTCTGATATAATAGTAACTGCCATCTTCATTCTCCTTTGAATTAAATAATGAAAAGTAATACAGAAGATAACAAGGGAACACACTATCCAAGATAGGACTCGCTAGCAGTGTTTTTGAAACAGAGTTAGACCTTTGATAGTGTTCAGAACACAGGAATCTGGGTGGATCACCACTGGAAAATTCTTACACTCATTAGCTTTTTAGGTATTTGAGGGAAACCATCCATCAGGCTGCTATTTTTTTTTTCCTCGAATTTGGAATTCCAATCTTGTAGGCCAATAAAATAGGTCAATTAAGTTGACACCACATCTTTTTTATTAGCTCAGCTGAGCAATTATAATTGGGCGGTGAGGGTCATTCTGTCGTCTTTGAATAGCCAATGGTAGAAAGAAATGCCCAATGCAGAGAAGTAATTTACAATTCCAGCAGCACACCTCCAACCATTCAGCATGAAGAGGGTCCTATCTGTTGCAGACCTGGGGCACATATGCTCTTGGTCTTGATTAAAATAATGATGTCACATTGGGGCAATAAAACAAAGGCATACTAATTTAATCTACTTTTATAACAAAATCATTTGGCACAAGTGCACCACACACATACATAGACTCTGATTTCTTCACATTAAACTATCAACAGGACAGACGTCAACAGTGCTGTCTCATGATTGAGTATAGCATAAATACCACAGCATCTGTTTTAGGCTTTTTACGAGATATACTTGTGTGAGCTTGTGCAACTCCTAGTTAATAAGGGTTAAACCAAAAAGTTAGGAAACGTTGTGAAGGACTTCTTGTTCATGATACACAGCATGCTGATTTTTGGCTTTATTTTGTGTGTATGGTACATGTGCCATGTATATGTATATGTCCTATGTCCTATGTCTAGAAGTGAGAAGAACAGCTCTGTGTCACTCCTTCCCCTATACCTTGTCGGAAGGAAACAGGGCCTCTGTTTCTCACCACTGTACTGCCTGCCAGGAGGTAGGACCATGATTGTTCAGCAATCAGCTTAACTCTATTCCTCTCTCTCTGTAGGAACACTGAGATTTCAGAAACATGCTACATTTGACTCTTCACAGGTTTGGAGAATTTGAAGTCAGGTTCTTGTGGCTCTGTGTGTTTTACCTACTGAGATATTTTCCTAACTGTTATTCTGTAGCTTTAAGAGTAGAAATGTTGTATCTATTACTACAGCTCTTATCAAGAAAACAGAAAGGAAGAAGTGCTGTTTGAGATGTGAAGTAATACTTTGACTTCTTCCTTTCCAATTTGTATCCCTTTGACCTCTTCTTATTCTCTAATTGCTCTAGCTAGAACTTCAAGTACTATATTGAATAAATATGGAGAGAGAGGGCAACCTTGACTGGTCCCTGATTTTAATGGGATTGCTTCAAGTTTCTCTCCATTTAGTTTGACGTTGGCTACTGCTTTGCTGTATATTGCTTTATTATGTTTAGGTATAGGCCTTGAATTCCTGTTCTTTCCAAGACCTTTAACATGAAAGGATGTTGAATTTTATCAAATGCTTTTTCAGCATCTAATGAAATGACCATGTGGTTTTTTTTTCTTTGAGTTTGTTTATGTAGTGGATTACATTGATGGCAGTCTGGCGGTTCCTCAGAAAACTGGGCATAATACTACCAGAGGACCCTGCTATACCACTCCTAAGCATATACTCAGAGGATTCTCCAGCATGTAATAAGGATACATGCTCCACTATGTTCATAGCAGCCCTATTTATAATAGACAGAAGCTGGAAAGAACCCAGATTTCCCTCAAAGGAAGAATGGATACCACAGAAAATGTGGTATATTTACATTGCGGAATACTACTCAGCTATTAAAAACAATGAATTCATGAAATTCTTAGGCAAGTGGGTGGAACTGGAGAATGTCATCTTGAGTGAGGTAACCCAATCACAAAAGAACACACATGGTATGCACTCAATGATAAGTGGATATTAACCCAGGAGCTTGGAATACCCAAGAAACAATTCACATATCAAATGATGCCCAAGAAGAAGGAAGGAGTGGCCCCTGGTCCTAGAAAGACTCAGTGCAACAGTATAGGGGAATATCAGGACCGGGAAGCAGGAGGGGGTTGATAGAGGAACAGGAGGAGGGAAGAGGGCTTATGGGACTTTCAGGGAGGGGGATTCCTGGAAAGGGGAAATCATTTGAAATGTAAATAAAGAATATATCAAATAAAAATAATTTTAAAAAAGGAGATGTGAAGTAATGAGAATCACTCCACAATTAGTGGGACTGAGAAATGATGCAGCTGGTATAGTGGAAAGCAAGAGATCCTAAAGCAAATTTTAGAACAGTTTTCATACGATCCAGCAGCCTAACTTCTGCGTGTATATCACAAACAATTAAAAAACAAGGATTCAAAAAGATACTTGTACATCCAGCTTTGTGGTAATGTCCATACAAGTGGTCAAAAGGTAACGGGACCCAGATGTCCACTGGCAGCTGAATGACACCGCACAATGGAAGGAAAGTCAGGCATACCGGGCAAAGGCCGGCCGGCCAGGGATTAAAGGCTACATGACTCGACTCAAATGAGATACTTAGTCCGATTCATAGAGACAGAGTAGAATGCTCTTCCAGGAGATCTGGATTCGAGTCCCAGTCCCTACATGCCAGCTCATAACCAGCTAACCTTAGTTCTGACGAATCAGGCACATTGTTCTAGCCTTTTGGGGAATGGCATGCATATGATGCAAACATACAAGCAGACAAAATACTCATACACAAAAACGAATCATTAAAAAGGAGTAGAGGAAGGGACTTGGGAAGGATGAAGAGGAGCCAGAGGAAGAAAAGGAGGAAAGATCAAAAAAAATAATGTCAGTCAAAGGCAGAAGCACACAGCTACATGGAAGTGGCGTGGGTTGGAGGCGAGTATGGGGATGGGGACGGGAGTGAGGAAGGGGGACATATCAGCCACAGGGAACAAAGTTTGTTAGGTTGAAACAACAAATTCTGGATAGCTAATGAATAGGATGGTGACTGTGACCAATACTATGAGTGTGATTGAAGTTTGCTCTGGCAACCGATCTTAAACTTCTCACTGCAAAATGAGAGAGAAAATGCTAATATAGAATGTGGTGAATATCTGATGATCATCTATTAATATATATCTACATCCAAACATCAAATATACGTAACTTTGTTTTATTTGTCAATTATATCATAATAGGTCTGTGGACAGGATGACTTTTTCCTTTGATGCCAACAGAGAGGTTTTTTTGTTTTGGTTTTTTCTGGTTTGGTTTGGTTTGGTTTTTCTTGTAAGGGGGGAGCCAAATGATCTTTTCACTAGCACGAGTTCAATAAAAATAAGCCACTGGATTCTTGCCCTTAGCACCCAGGTCTCTTCATTTTTCTCTTCAGCCAGGATGACGCTCGCTTAACCTGCCAAGAAGGTTAAGGGCTTCTTCAGGAGAAAAACAATGTCAATTTTAAAATAGAAAGAACATCTAAGTGCTTTTTAAGAGATTGAATTTCATGATTTTTAATTATGCGCATGCCTGTCTCTCTGGGTGGTATGTTCATACAGCATGTGAATGCTGGTGTCTGTGGAGGCCAGAGGCTGCGCAGTCCCCGGAGCCCAAGTTACATGCCATTGTGAGTCCCCGGATATTGGTGCTGGGAACCAGACTCAGGTCCTGTGAAAGAGCAGTGCGTGCTCTAAACCATCTCTCCAACTCTCTCTCCAATTTGGCAAATTTCAGTCATTCGCCAATCACTTCTAATCATCGAGCATCTCAAAGCTGACCTGAACGGTCCTGAGATACACGCACAAAGCTTCCTAGTGCGGGCAAGCGCACCAGGGCAGCCTTGTTTGTCCTGTGTGCTCTGGGTTGTCATCCTTCTCAGACAGAAACTGTTCTTCAGGATGACACCCCAGTGGCAGCTGATGTCACCTTCACGCTGGGACTTAATGCTGTTATGGTGAGGGCTGATATACAGGCATTCTGCTGGGCTGCCTTCAGGGAACTAGCAATTGCTTAGGACATGACCTGCCTTGGCTAGGTGCAACAGGTATGTGCTTCATATAAAAGGACCCACTGCCACTCAGCAGCTCTCTCTCTCTCTCTCTCTCTCTCTCTCTCTCTCTCTCTCTCTTACACACACACACACACACACACACACACACACAATATCTGTTCTCTGCCCTCATGGCTCTGCTCCTTCTGTCTGTCTGTCTGTCTGTCTGTCTGTCTACATGTCCACTTGTCTGTATCTATCCCTTTCCAAGGCCCTCACTCCTCTTCCCTTTCACTCCAGGTCTGTTGTATAGTATAATTTCTCAGGGGCGCACGTTGGCATGCGTATTTTATAACAGTGAGAGTGTCAATCATGGTGACATTTAGAGGTTGCCTTTCAGAAGAATGATAACAGGAAGAGGTCACGAGGGGTCTCTGCCTGATGATGTTACACTGTATTCCAAGATGATATACCGGACATTTACATTATGTAAAAGTAAATCTGTGGTCATTGATGGTAGAAATGTTATGTTCATCACGATCACTAGAGTGCCGAGAACGAACAAACTAATCTCTTTAGAGAAAACCTGTGGAATTCCATTTAATAGTATCTCCATAGAAACATGATATATAGAGCCGAGATTCCAATCTCTCCATCACATGAGGAGAATGATCAATAAAAGAAGAGATCCCTACGAAAGCTGTCTACACCCCTGGCCTGCACATTCTCAGCACACTCTAACACACGGTTTTGAAGCACTCACACCTGGCCATTGTCACCAACACACAGACTCACAAGAAGCAATATTTCCAAAGACAGCTGCTTTTCATTCACTGTCGACGCTTCAACAGCACTGTGGTATAAGGGTGTTTGCACCCAGTCCGTGGCCACACCACTACCTTGCAATGCATGAGCAGGCCAGTTCTCTGGCACCTGCTGCACTGCTTTGGAAATTCAAAGTGTCAAGTGCAAAGTTGTCCAGGGTCTATTATAGCACTGTAGTCCCACTAATGCGTAACACTTAGCTACTCTCTCGAGTCTGGTTATAAAAGCCAAGTTGATGCATTTTTCAGTGCATTGATCAATTGTGATTACTCTAACAGCTCTGCCAAAGATGGCCAATATTGCTCTTCTTCTAATTCTTCTTTTCTATAGGAATGTGGAGCGGCTTGGTAAAAGGATCACACATTGCCACATACTTAGAGTACTGAAAGCCTTCTTAAGTTGCTCTGCTAAGACTCTAAACTCTGTGTAGAAGTTGGGTAATAACTCTTCTGTAGTCCAAATAGTCTACAAAAGATAATCGGGATTGGGAGCTTCTAGTTAAATATAAATGTTTGCCTTGAGGCTGACACTCCTTCAGTGCAAGCCTATAAGGTGATTCCTAGAAGTCCTGTCAAAAACTTAATGCAGTGCCCAAATCCCAGGACTGTTGCAGTGAGACGGGAGACTGAGAATTGGTCTACACAAAAGAACACCTCAAAATATTGTGGCAAGAGAGAACCACTTCCTGAAAAGTCATCCTCTGAGTTGTGCATGAGAGCCAGAGTGTAAACACACACACACACACACACACACACACACACACACACACTTTGCCTTCTGTTTTTTAAAAGAAATGTTTGTTTAAAATTACACTGAAAGCTGGATATGATGATGCACACCTTCAGTCCTAGCATTTGGGAGGCAAAAGCAAGCAGATAACTGTGAATTCAAACATATCTGGTCTACGTAGCAAGTTCCAAGCCAGCAAGGGGTATCTGGTGTAACTCTCCCTCAAACAAACAAACAACAACAACAAATATCCCTGTGTATCCCCTGTGCAGGGACATCTGGTCACCAAGAATGAGTTAGTGACAGTAATGAACTGGATCGTGAATACACACACACACACACACACACACACACACATCTCAATAGAGATATAAAAGCCTGTAAAAGAATTATAGGAGTAAAAGATTATTCCATTATACTGTCGTCTGAACTACAGCATTGCTTGTTACCAAAATGTCTGCACAAGTCCGAATTAAATAGCTTTGTACTGTATTAAAAGGCATAGTATTTTTGGTGTTGAATACTCAGGATTTGACTTCCTCTAATTTCATGATGACCACACTTTCAAAGTATTAGCTAGGAACACCCCCCCACCCCCACCACCCCCCACCCCCCCACCCCCCGCACCGCTGCCTGTTCCCTGGCTATGTGGTCTTGTGAAAGTTACTTGAGCTGTCTAAGCCACTGTCTCTTTCTTAATTGTGAAATGGAGTTTTTATGGGAATTGACATGAAATGTGGTTTGTGCACTTTTAGTGCACAATAGTTCCGGCACACCTGGAGCTCTTTAATGCAGAAAGAATTCGCCTGTCTACGTTGTTTTAGCATTTCTGAAAGTCCTCACAGCAGGGAATGGGTGGTTAGCATAGGCCGTTTCAGAAGCAGCCCAACTCAAGCAGGTTTGTGGTTTGTATTCAGGGGCCACTACGGTCCTCCCCAGAACAACCCCAGGGGGAGCTCCTGGTGCGTGCGGAAACAGGGCTGCCTTTCCCATTATACTCCGCTCCATTGCTTCCTGCTAGAGCGTCGGCAAGGAAAGACCCAGTTCTTTAAAACCTCACTTTTATTTATTGACCATCCAAGAATAGCGAAGAAGAACGGTTCCCTCTCTGGGACTTCTTCCCTCTCAGTTTACCCTGGTGCTGGAGCTGTGGGTGAGGATAAAGGGAGAAAAGGATGAGGTAGGAGAGGGACTCTTGCTTAAAGCGATCTCTCTCTGTGCTGGCAGAAGCACAGGGACCTCCAGCCAGCTTCGGGATATGAAGAGGTAGCCTGGAGCAAAGGGAAAGAAATGACCTGCCCACCAGCCGGGTGGACTCTGGGAACTCATGCTGCACCTGCTATCCAGAGAACACTTGTCAGAAAATGACTCCCTGGCTCTCTCCACTGCGAAATCCTGTCCCTGCTCTGTGCCGTGGCAGATGTGTGCTGAGAGTGGCCGGATCCACGCACCGCGGGAACCGGAGTGTCGCCGCGGCCCACCCGCGCTGCCTGGAGGGCCCGGGGCGGTGCCGCGCACAGATGGCGCTCGCAGCTTGAAGATTCTCCAGCTCCCGCAGTCACTCTAGGCTCAGCACAGTACCCCGGGACGAAGCTGTAGACAGAGCCCACCCTGAGAGCCCCGGCAGGGAAGAGGCTCTTTTCAGTCTGTCCCAAACCCGGTGCGCCAGCCCTGAGAAGCCCCTGTCCACACGGACTGTGTGTGTAGTGGGGGAACTGTCACAGCCCTCACCTGGAAGCCAACAAAGCCAAGTGTCCCCAGCGCACCATTCCCGGTGTCTATCCTGTTCCCCTCTGATTCCCCGAGTCCTCCCTCTCCAGGGCTGAGAAAGCCGAGGAGGGCAGTCAGCATCGATCCCCTCCCCACCCACCCCCACCCACCCCCACCCCCGCTCACGGCGATTCGCTCAGGTGTGAGCACATCTGAACAAAGCCCACGCCCAGATGTGTCCGCGGGGACACGAACGCGCGCACGCTGCAGCGCGACCAGCGGGACTCGGGCGCTCCTCGCCGCCGGGCGACCCTGTCTTGTGACACTCGGCATCCTCTGAGCCCCAGCCCAGAAAGCTGTGTAGTGCCCGTCTGTCCACAGACAGACCTCTAGCCAGGGCTTCCCGAGAGGCGTGGGGCCCCGGCGCCCAGGCTGAAGTTGACCCGGGACCCAAGGAGCTGGTGGGCGCTCGCCCGCGCTACGGGAGCTGCGGGGGTCGAAGCCGCGTCCTCCCAGGGCGCGCGTCTCCTTTTTCTAACCGGCGCCCTGACTGTGTCAAGGGCTCGCACGAGAAAACCAAGTCGCCGACCTGCTTCTCCTAAGCTGCAAGCGCTGCCAGACTCCCACAAGAGCCCGGGTTGAGCCCGGGCGCCAGTGTGCGAGTGACAACGCGGCAGCCTAGGGCTCCTTGTTCTGCTCCAGCCGCGTCCACCCACCCGGACTGAGTGTCGTGCAACCGTCAGACACACCCAGGGCCACTCACGTTTTCGTGCCGCGCCCACCGCCCTGCCGGGGCGCTACTGCCCAAGAACCCGGAGCGCAGCTGTCGTGCGTGTTTCCGAAGCTTCCGAAGCTGTCGCCTCCAGCTGCCCCAGTCTCTCTGTCCCTGCACGGTTGCTCGCGCCCGCGCCTCTGAGGCTCGGACTGCGGCGCGCGTCCGCCAGCCACCCAGGCGAAGCGCGCGTCCCCGCCGCTCCCGCCCTCCGCTCCCGGCGATACCCAGCGTCGCGCTCAAGCCCCTCCCGACTCTCTTAGCGTCCCCGCGTCCCCCTCCCCCGCACTCACCGGGCGTCGCCCGCCCCCTCCCCTCCGGGCTAACCCCCTCCCACTCACAGCTGAGGCTGCAGCGAATGGGCTCCAGCCTTGAGCGCCTTGGGGACTGGGTGGCCCCTCACCTGAGAGGTCGCGCTACTCCGGACCACCACCGCCCCCTCGTACCGCGTAAGGTGGTGGCTGTATGGTGCCAGGAACGCAGGACCTCGGTGTTCAGTGAAATGGGTGACGGGATGTGTCTGCAGAAGATGTTATGAGTGTTTAAACGCCTCTCCCCTTGGTTTAGATTTTCCATGTGAGTGTGATGGATGGATCTGGATCACGCATTCCCTCCCTCTCTCCCTCCTCTCACCTCCAATCCTTCCCCCTCTCTTCCTTTCCCTTGAAGTATTCCATGCCTTTGAAACTCTAATTGGCATAGTTGAATACTGGTTTTTTAGTTTTACAACTGTCATTTCCAAATACACTTGAGGAAGGGGGTCGTCCCTTGAGCGTGCAAGCATGCTATTTTCAGTAAGGAGTGGGTTTCTGGAGTAGTTGGAATAAGCTTTTCAGACTTCAGAATATTATACAAGCCTTTTTTTTTTTTCAGTGCGAAACAACTTTTTGAAAAAAAAAGAAAAGATGTGTAGAATTTGAGTAAACCCACTACATACTACACAACTCAGGTTCAGGGGGACCCTCGCCCCTTCCAGCATGAAGACGTCCAAAGCACATAGCGACTTGGACCCACTCTCTTCTGCAGGCCCAGGTACAATTAGCATGATATTACCCAGCTCGACCATTTACTTTTGGAAGCTCCCCTCAGCCTCTACCTCCAGCCTCCACCATAGGTGTTAGATTGAGATTCATGAATAAAGACAGACCGGTCACGCCTCCGAGTCCTGACAGCTCCTCTGAACTGTCACTTCAATTTGAACTTAAGCTTCAACGTACATGCACGCATGTGTGCAGTGTTCTTTCTGCCCACCATACAGGGCCCCCCTCACAGCCTCAAACAGTACTGTGATCCAAATCTGTTCCCTAAACCCATAACCACTGCGCCATGCTGTGTCAATGACAGAGCACGAAGTTTCTTTCCCCTGCAGTAGCGCCGTGGAGCCCTCCAGCGGTACCTGGGGTGAACAGGGCTTCCACTTTCCTTTTCTTCAGTTCTATCTCCCCTTCCCCTTTACTTGTTTGCCTCCTTTGCCTGGATTTTCTCAACCAGGTTTCTTAATCCATATCCACACTGCAGGCCTCACGGGGAGACTGTCCCACAACTTGACCTCAGGTCTTCTGAAACGAAGCCTGTGCCTAGCTACGCTCGGGACGCCCAGTCTGCCCACCAGCAAGTAACTTGGGCTCTCCACTTGCTCCAACCCTGTAAAATCAGAATTTTAGACGAGGTAAACAGATATTTGGTTTTAGCTGTCTTTTTTTTTTTAATGTAAACTGATTTTTTTTCACTACCATCAGGCCCCTAGCAAAACTCAAATGAAAGGTTGGTAAACTCCAGAAAGATAAAAGTACTTTAAAAAAAAAGGTTCTTATGTTAACATCACTAAGTTATTTTCTACAAGAGTAGTATCTACCTGTGTCATCATTATCTTCAGATTAGGCAGAAATATGTTGATTATTTGAAAGAACATTATAATCCAATATTGTCAGAAACACAGTTATGATGGGCAGCTCAGTTTATAACATGATCTTTATTGACTGCCTGCTATATAATACAAGTGTGCAGTCCCTCCCCCTCCCCTGAGTGTTATGTCAGTCACTAGAACAAATACTAACAACTAGACAAAACTACAATGATGACAACAAATGCTAAAGGTAATCAGTGGACTTACAGAGTGTGTGTTTTTTTACTCAGTTACAAAGTTCCCCACGGCCAGTTGGGGTCATTGTATTTGGTGTGGCACACATCATGGCAGGAATGTGTCCTGGCAAACCTGTTCACCATAAGCCAGGAAGCAAAAGAGAGGGAGGAGATGGGTGCACAGTTTCCTTCAAGGACACACACCTATGGGGCTAAAGCCCTCCCACTGGGCTCCACTCCACAAGGTCCTACCGCCTCCCAGCAGCACCTGGCACTAGAGCTTTATCACAGGCATTTAGGAACAGTTCACCGCGAAGTAGTCAGTGCAGCCCAGGCCCGGTGGTGTGCTCCAAAGGAGCAGAATTTGCCAGTGCAGTGGGTTGTCACTCCTGACTTTAGGTTAGCTACAAAAATGTTCTGATTTCTTATTCTTTTGCTTCCTTAAGCTTAGAGACACCAGTTGCCACCTAAGGAATGTCCTTGAAGACAGATGCCCTTCTTAAGGGAAGTCTCTGGCCAGTAGACAGTGGAGAACTGAGGCCATTGGTCCAAAGGCCAGACTGCAGGTTAATTCTGTTCAGTCAGCCCAGTGGATTCAGTTGTCTCACTCTAACCCTGAGATGACTCTAGTGCAAGCCTAGTCTTTGGTTGCAACCTCATAGAAGGTCCTGAACCAGAGGATTCAGTGAAGCAATGGTTGGTTCTGGGTTCACAGATACTGGCTAACAAGAAATGCTGCTCCTGCCAAGCTGCTAAGTCATCTCAAAGATGTTTGAGAGCATTTCATTTTTGCTACCTGATCAACTGCCATTATCACCCAGTACAAAATAGTGGCAGATGAAGCAGCAATTGTGAAGCAGATGAATTGTCTGAAGATGACTTGTGAGACTTGTCTGAAGTCTGCCTCAGCAGGGCCCACTTTCACACCTAGTCACACTTAGTTCCCACAGACAAGATGGGCGATCTTCAGTGCCCCACCCAGATGTACCTTTCTCCTTTTGACTGCCAGCCATGGTCTCAGCTGGCCCAGCTCCTAGTGGGTGGTGATTACTCACTGTGGATAATAGTGGGGTGTACAGCTGCATGTTCCTAATATGTAAGTAATAATCTGGGGGGGACATGTACATCACGTGACTAATGAACAGTATAAAGTTTCCACAGATGCATAACACTACTTGCTCCTTCATATTTCTCCTTGCCATCTGCTACCCAACTACAAGCTTCTGTGTGCTAGCCGGATGGCATTTGGGTACACGTCAGATGAAGCTAGAAATTTGAAACCAATTTCTTGCCTGCTGCTTAGCAACACAGTGCCCTGTCATCTGTCTGAAGGAGGTGATATGCAAGCATGTGGAAGCAAGTGTGACCCACAGTGGCTGCCATACGTGAGTTTCTTTAGGAGCCCGTGAGTCACCATTTTCTTCATTTTGGCTCAGTATTCCCCAATCTTGAGCCCAGGGAACCAAGTTAGAAAGAAGGACATTTTCCACAGTAATAAGCGTGTTCCTGTAACCAGTGCTTTCATCTGTTCCTAAGGTTTCCATCTGCAGGAATATATAGCAGTTCCGAGAATAGATTTAAGACTAGCCAAGGTCAATGTGCAGCCAGCCATTGAAGATAGATAGGGTCGTCTAGAACAGGAAACTGCCCCTCAGGGAAAGCAGACACACTCAAAGGCACTCTTGATGTGCACCTTTCACTGCTGGCTTCAGGGGCACAGATGGCAGGTACAATGAAGGTCAGTGCCTTGGAGAAGAAAATGCTCCTGTACAGAATACTGAAGTCTAAAGGAGTGAGTGATTCAGTAGATTTCTAATCTTTGGCTGTTTTGCTACATTTTAAGAAGGGGGGGGTCTTCAGTTAATATACATTGATATACTTCTATCTGTACTTTAGTTTAACTCAAGCTGTTTTAATATACATAATAAAACTATCTTAGCCATTTTCAATGTACAGTTTGACAGTGTCACGTTTTGGGACCATTACTATCATCGGTCTCCAGAACTTTCATCCTAGAAAGCTGCAGTTTTACAGCCATTAAACATCTCCTGACTGTCCTCTCCCTTCAGGCTCGAGTAACCACCGCTGCCCTGGCTGTGTCTACAAATCTGACTGCTGTAAATATTTCATATATATGAAACAATATAGTATTTCTTTTTTTGTGACTAACCTAATATACTCACATTTTATCCAGTGTGTAGCATAGGTCAGAATTTCTTTTCTTAAGGCTGAGTAATACTTTATTGTATACACAAATCACACTTGTTCATCTGTTGATGGATGACACATGGCTGCATCTACCTCTATGCTATGTACAATGCTCTGAACATGGGTATATGCGTATCTCTGAGATCTTGTTTTAAATTATTTTAGTTGTATACATAGAAGGGACCTTCACTTGTCATATAATATTTAAATTATATGATTGAATATGATGAATGATTGCTGTATTACTTTCCACAGTGGATGCTATTAATGCTTTACATTTCTTTTACTTGTTTACATTTCTTACATTTCTCCCAGCTGTGCCCAAGGATCACACATTTCCATATCCTTAACAATGTTTTCACATTTGAGAGTTATACATATATAAAACACTGGGTGTGGAGCTGTCGATTTAAGACAGCTCTAGAGCAAGCAGACTTTGATCAGATTCACACCCCATTACTGTCTTTCATGTCTCCCCTGTGTCCTGCTTAACCCCTTCTTTCCCACTAGTCTCCCTCTACCTCATGTCCTTTCTTTGTGACCTACTGTGTTCAATCAGGATTGCTTGTACAAGCACAGGTAGGGAGCAGTTTATTGGAGCGATCACTGAGGAAAATGACTCCCCTTAAAGAAGGGGACCATGAGCGCCTTCCCAATCTGTGATGGGATGTTGAAGGGCCAAATCCTGAGCCATGTCTCATTTATGTAACCATGGCTGTGAGTTTACTGCGATGGCCACCTCCTGCCCAGAAGACAGCATGTCAGAGCACTCATTGCCGTTCTCCAGCCCTTACATTTTTTTCTGCTTCTCTCCTAAGGTGTTCTCGGCCCTAGGAAGTGGTGACACAGGTGTTCTTGTTAGGACTGAGCACTCAGCACTCATTCTTAGCCTTTAGTCAGTTATGAGTCGCTGCATTAACCACAGTCCACTGCAAAACACAACACTATTCTATGGATATAAACTAAGTGTTTAGAAGACATCTGAGAGCATATCCACTTATCAAAGTCACTATAGAAAATCCCTCACCATAGCCTGTGATCTTCTCAGACCTGGGACTTTAATCAGACTTATAGTACCAAATATGAATTCCTTCTACGGAGCAAGACTCAATTCCAATCAGAAAGTAGTTTGTTGTCCTCATAGCAATCACGCTACTATTGAACAAGTATTTATTGCTTAGTATGTCCATAGCTGGGTATGACCACTGGTTAACTTTTCTTCTGCAATGGTTTACACAGCACCTCTTGTTACTATAAACGTTAGCCAAGAGAGGTTGCCAATTCAGTTTCAGTTTGAATTGTGTACTGTACCCAAACTATAAGGCATCTTCATCAATAAGGTCACTTAGTTCTGGAGGGCAACCAAGTGAGATGGCACTGTCCTGTGTTGTTTTGAGGATCTCTGGAACCATATGACCATACTTCATCCTGAAAGTCTCTTACACATGCTTCTTGAAAATTTTTAATAACTATGGTTTCTGGGAGAAGTGTTATCCATTTTTACAGAGTACCTCCTTGCATTTATATATTCATTTATTTATAAATTACATTGTGAGAGGATAGCCATCCTAATAAGTGTTCTTATGTTTTCCAGTATTTTATGGTATAAAATATCCAGCAGATCAAGCAAAGGCAATGCTTTTGAAGGCCCTGTTCTGACTCCTCTTTGACTTATTCCACATCTCTTTTAGACCATGCTTGAGTTCCTAGGATTGAAGAAGTCCACCAGGATCTTGAAAATTCTTTTCATGTACTTTGAACAATCAATGTTCTGCTGGTGTGTACACATGGAGTGTAGTGCAAGGGTGTGTAAATGTCTGCAAAGGTGGAAACTGAATTTGGGTACAGGCTAAAGTGTTTCGCTTTATGTACTTGAGGACTCTTAACAGTTCAGTAACCAAGTCAGGGCTGGGGTGAAAGACTAATTCCACCTCTCCAGACAGAGTATTCTATCATAGAGCTCCCAAGTGTTTAAGAATTCTAAACTCAAATCTTGACTTTGACTCCAGATCTTTAACTTTGAATGTCTGGACATAAGGGTCCCCAACTGTCTTCTTTCTTCTCATTAGTTAGGGAAGTAAATCTCTAAATGTTACAGGTTCAATCAGATTCACTATATAGGTATTACTTCTGGAAATAAGAAATTTTAGTTTAGTAATAAATTGTACAAAAATGTATCTAGCACTAATTGTTTTTGTTTTTTATGGCAACAGGATGGGAGGCAAGATTAATTGGAACAATAAGTTTCTTCAAAATGACTAGTGCTATCTCAAATTTTGGTTAAGAATGCTGAAATTTTTTATCCTAGTATCCAAATGTCTCAAAAATTTCCACTTTTAATATTAATTTAATTAGCAGTATCTTAAAAAGCATCCCATTGAGCTAATAAAAATTACTCACATTTTATCCAGTGTGTAGCATAGGTCAGAATTTCTTTCCTTAAGGCTGAGTAATACTTTATTGTATACACAAATCACACTTGTTCATCTGTTGATGGATGACACATGGCTGCATCTACCTCTATGCTATGTACAATGCTCTGAACATGGGTATATGCGTATCTCTGAGATCTTGTTTTAAATTATTTTAGTTGTATACATAGAAGGGACCTTCACTTGTCATATAATATTTAAATATAATATTATATCTTGTCTGGTCTCAGTGGGAGAGGAAGCACCTAGCCTCAAAAAGGTTTGAAGTGTACCCAGAAGGGGCCCCACCCTCTCAGAGAATGGGAGGAAGGATGGGGAAGGACTGTGGCAGAAGTGGCAGTGAGTAGGATGTAAAGGGAATAAGTAAAAAATAAAAATCAGTTTTTATTAAGTATCAACAATATAGTTTATATAATATACAAAGCATAAAATATTTGTTACTGAAGATCCATTATCGTTTTCAATGACAAAATTTTAAATATTGATGGATTGCTATCTTTTGCCAATTAAACAACTGTGTATAAAACTTAGTAAAGTTAATTTACATATTTGGTATATTACTGCAGTAAAGAGTTCAACATTTGTTGAATGGGGGTGCTGAGGAGGCTCACAGAGGTTAAGCAACTTGTTTAGTGTTATATAGTAAGAAGTGTCCATTGAAATTTGAATCAGACACATTTGTTCCTTCACTGCATTAACAGCCAACAAGTTTATTGAGTTATCTATTGTGTATCGGATTCTATATAGGAGACATAGCAATAAGAGATAAGAAGGGCAGAAGTTGCTAACTCTGGGATCTTTTAGCTTAGAAATGAGAATAGTACCAAACAAATAAATACTTACCCAACGAGTTTAGTTTAATTAGTGCAACAAAGGAAAAGTTCAGCCTCTAGGAGGTTGTAAAAATGTGAAAACAATATAATGAATCGAAGGCTGGTGACGAAGAGGTTTCATGCTAAATGAATGAGGCCAAGAACAGGCTGTTATGAACAAGACCAACAACAACATTCCTCAGCATTCTGTAGAGGCCAGGAGGGTCTGGGTCATTTAAGCCAACTGAATGCAAGGGAAGGTCCTAGAGAACAGTAAGGAAAGCAAGAGGAGGCAAGAGATGAGGCTGGAGACACACACACAGCCAAGGGTAAGTGCTAAGGCCTTGGTACAGTTTGGAACACTGAACGAAACTCTTTCTTTTGTATGATCCATTATATGCTAATAATGAACTGTGGGCCACTGAAGGATTCTGACTTTCTCCTCCAAGTTAGAGAGCAGACGTGAAGAAAAATGATTGCACTGGGTGGTGTGGGGTAGAGGCTTTAGAAAAAAAAAATAGTAGAAATGAAGCAAATGAATTAAGGATCTAGAACCCAAATGGTAAAAATGATACTTTGGTTGGTAGATAAAGGATAGGCTTGGGTGATCACAAGAATGGTGGGATCTTTCTTTCTAGTCCTGAGACTTCAACTGATACCACAGCCAGTGCCACACTATTACCTCTGCCAAACCTGAGAATGGGAGGTCTCTTTTTTAATCTCTTTCTTCAGTGACTTACATTACAGAGGTTTTCCTCTCTATTTGGTTATTGTAGAAATTTTATTATTTTTAAAACTCTATTGCAAATGAGCCTTTTTTCCCCCCTGATTTCTTTCTTGGCAACTTCATTATTGGAATATTGCAAAGCTCTTGAGTTTTATATGTTGATTTTTTGTTAAATTTTTTTGCAACATTTCTGAAAATGATTAGGAAGCCTCAGTCTTCTGATTAAGCCTATCAGAGTGTTTTAAGTGTGGAATCATGTCATCTGCAAATGTGAAAAACTTGAATTCTTGCTTTCCTGCTTTTATTTCCCTTCTCTTGCTTTACTGCTCTAAAAATTCAGAGTGGGATGAGTATGCGTGTGTATTGTTCTGGATGTTTGAGGGGATTGCTTCCTAGTTTTCCCATTTAATGAACTCAATAGTTTTGTCATATATTCTTTATTATGCTAAGGTATATTTTTTCTATGTCTTGTTTCTCCAGGGATTTTATGGTGAAGGGATGTTGAACTTTATTAAAAGCTTTTCTCACTATCTATAAGGTTTAACAATGTGTGTTGCTAATTTATGCACTGTATTCCATTTTTTATCCTAGCCTTTCATGTGAATATAAAACTCATCAGTGACCAGATACTATAGAGAATATAGGTATAAATCTGAAAAACTATACATTTATAAAACCTACTTTATTCTTTGTCTTTTGTTTGTTTGTTCAAGACAGGGTTTCTCTGTGTAGACCTAGCTATCCATCCTAGAACTTACTCTATAGCACAGGCTAGCTTGGAACTCAGAGATTCACCACCTGTCTCCCCAGTGCTGGGATTAAAGGTATGCATCATCACACGTGGCTCTGTGTATTTTTACAGTGTAAAATTAATCACTCTCTGTATTATGTTTTTGTCCTAGAAGTTCAGTTCATTAAAGGAAATGTTCTTTAGGATAGTAAAACAATATAGAGACAAGGTAGTAATAGATATGGCAAGAAATTTCATTTCCATTTTACAAAGATTTACATTTTAAAATTTACAAGAATTTCCATAAAAAAAAAAAAGCAAGTCGACAGAAATACACCTTTTGGGCTGGTGAGATGGCTCGGTGGGTAAAGGTGATATATTGAGTTCCAGCTCTAGAATCCACATAATGGAAGGAAAGAATCAACTCCAGCTAGATGATCTCACCCAAACTAAACAAGTATAATAAACGTAAAAAAGTTACAAAAAAGTGCAAATCTCCTCTATGATCAACACTTAGTAAATGTATCTACTCCTCACCCCACCTTCCAAACAGTCCCTATAACTGGAAAAGCAGTGGACAGGTCTTGAGCTGGGAGGCCACTGATTTTGGTCTTATTTAGTTCTGAACTTTGCACAAGTTTTTGTGGAGTAACTGCTGGCCTTGTTTGGCCAAACAATAGTTAGAATAACAAGCAGCAGCATGCTTGAAGGTGTTTTAGAAGGTTTTTTTAGAATGTGTAGATATTGCTCACAGAGAGATAGAACACAAGAAACCTTTTGTTCTGTGCACAATGGGCCCTGAGCTCCTGTTGAAGCTTAAGCATGCAAATGTGTGCACCAGGTGACAGGACACTGACAGGCCAGTCATCTTTGGACAATTTCTAGAAAAGGAAGGGATCCCAGTCATGAGTCTACCTCCCAGCATAGGACACAAGTTTCACTTATAGAAATAGTTTCAAAGGGCACTTTAAAAAGCATTTTATTGGTCCAGCTCTCCATAATAGTGCAAAGCTGATGATTTGACTTAGCCAAACTTAAGACAAAAGGCCAGAACACATGTAGCAGTGCTGGAGAGGCATGAGATACTTCCAAAAAGCTTGTGGCAAGCTGAACTGGAAACATGTAATGAGATAAAAATAACTGTTTTTAGTTATTTACTGCTTAGTACAAATTTCATTTTTGGTGACCCAGGCTCAGAAAGGTGAACACCACATTCTCTCTCATTAACAGATCTTCACATCCAATTTTTACCTATGTGTATTTATGTGTGAGAGAGTGAATGGTAGAGCCTAGGACACTAGAATGAGTCCCTAGGAAGGGAAATAAGATTCTTTTTTTTTTTTTAAGGTTTATGTATTTATTATAAGCACACTGTAGCTGTCTTCAGACACACCAGAAGAGGGAGTCAGATCTCGTTATAGATGGTTGTGAACCACTATGTGGGTGCTGGGATTTGAACTCAGGACCTTTGGAAGAGCAGTCAGTGCTCTTAACCACTGAGCCATCTCTCCAGCCTAGGGAAAGGAGATTCTTGAGTAGTGGTGAGTAGTAGAAAGTGGCCTAGCGAGCCATGAAGAAGCAAATATAAGTTTAGCTACATGTTGTAAAATCAAAATAATTAATTTTCTTGATTTTTTTAATAATATTTTTGAGGGTTTTTTTTTGGGGGGGGGTCAAAATTTTTACAAGAATCTTCTAGTTGTAAAAATTAGCCAAAAGAGGGTTAAGTTGAGCTCTCTTCTTATTGAGATTATTATGTTCATATGGAGATGGACACACCAATTTCCACATGCTATCATGGGCACATGGACTGCTGTTCTGAAGAGAAGGATGTCACAATTTTCCGTGACAAAAACTGGGAATGCTATTGTCAATCTATCCTAGGTAAACTTCACCAGAACACTTGAAACATACAATTCATCATTATATTATAACATTCCATCCTTCTACAGTTCTAAGCATTAAGTACTGGGCATTTTCCACATAATCAAACATTGCAAGGGATACATGGGGCATGTTTAGATACGTGTGGATTAATTGTATCCTGATATCAGACACGGTCATCCAAAACCACCTAAATAACAGCACCTGTGATGTAGAAGAATGTGGCTTCAATGACTGAGAATAGAACAAGCACGTTAGTTCTAAACGACTCAATTTTACTGGCACTGTAGAAAAATGAAGCATGTTAAGACTAATCTAAAAAAAGAAAGAAAAAAAAAACCCCAGAGAGTGGTGTAAACTTTATTGGTTTTTACTTTTTCAACTAATCTAGATAAACCATCACAGGCATTACCTCCTAGGTGACCCTAGACTGTCAAGTTGACAATATTAACTATCATTATCTCATAGTATATAGTGTCTAAAAGCAGAATGAGGTAAAAATACAGCTTTTTATAATGAAGAAAAATCAACACGCATCCAGTATGGTCAATTTGTGGTAGATAGTTCTCTCTTATATGGGTTTTGGAGTTCATCATATTATCAGGCTTGGTGGCAGGTGCCTATTTCTGAGCAATCTCACTGGTCCAATAATTTATTTTTAACAAATTAACCAAACTATTCATGCATATTTGTGGCATGTGATGAATTTGAAACTCTTCATATCAGTTGAATAAAAGTTATAGTGAACAAAGCAATGCGTATGACTTCTGACAGACATATTTATCAAAGTGGTGGACCAACATATGCAAACAGTCTCGCCCAGGAGCATCAGTCGTCTGGAAATCTTTTTTTGGATTGTGGATAGCTCCTGCCAGGAGAAGAACAAACTGTTTTTTGATGTGTTTCCTATTTCTTTGTCATAAGAGTAACTGCCACAGATTTGCTTCAAAAAAGTCAAAGAACAGTTCTGCTGTATTTAAACTTGGCAAGAAACAATAACAGAAAAGAACACAGAGCAATGACTGTGAAAAGAATTTGTTGGGATGGGACCAACCTGGAATTTTCCAAATGGATTCTGTATTCTAACTGCCCAGAGGACAGCGTCAATTTCCTGTAGAAGAGATTTATTATGCCAATTCTCTGGACAGGAAGCTTCTTCTGAAAGACTGTAATGCTGGCGAACTGGGTAGGAAAGCTCAGGTCTCCTCTCCTCTCCTCTGGCCCCCTCTCCATGGATTTCTAAGTCCTTTTAGAGGTGTGAATCAGTAGAATACAATACAGAACCACAAAGCCCAGAATAACTAAAGACAAGACCCAAGATACAGTGACCAAACTGAACACTGAGACAATCTGCTTTTGCAAAAAGCTCGAGGTCATAAAGACTGAGGTGACATGTACTGAGATAAGAACATTTCCTCACCAACAAAACACATCATTCATACTCACTTCCATAACCTGTATCTGAAGTCATTCTATAACATTCCAGGAAGGATGCTCTAATTAAGACAGTTCTGATGAGAGTGTGCAATGGTCCTAGCTCTACCTTTCTGAGCCCTGGTACCTTGAAAAGCTTTTTCTAAGAATGCAACAATACTCACCTCAGGCTTGCTCATATGTAAACCTCCTAGCTCCTTTCCTCCTACTAAGCATGCACACATTTGCTATGCTTAGTCAAACTACTGCCAACTGATGCTGGGGGAATATTTCCTATAGGTTATAACTAATCTTCTCCTCCTTTCCTCATGCCTTCTCTTCCCTTTCCTTTCCTCTTAGATTTGTGTGTGGCACATGCCAGAATGCAAGTCAGGAGACAACTGATGGCAGTTGGGTCTCTCAGCATGTGGGTCTCCAGGGACCAAAAGTCATGAGGCTTGGCAGCAAGAGGTTTTACCTGTCCTGCCGAGTCTTAACTGCAAGTCTCTGTATTTCCTCTTTGAGGTATTTTTACTCTGTAGCCCAGGATGGCCCAGAACTCACTATGTAGTTGAGCTTAACTTAGAGTAGTTATGGATCCCAGGCTAGTGCTGAGGCTCCTGATCATCCTGTTGGAGTTTTTCCTATGCTTTGATTGCAGGAGTGCGCAACCATTCCCTGCTGATTAGAACCATTTCCAGCACACAGTGAGTTAGGACAAATTTTGGGCCTCAAATTTTAGGGGTCCTAGCTATGTCAACAATTGCAAGCTGTATTATGAATGAAAGATGGTGACTGTGAGCTGCTCCCTCCTGTTACCAAAGGTAGAAGAGTCCTGAATCCTCAAAATGCATTCAGGCTTTTTGTGACCTCGTTTCCAGTCAAAAAATGTCTATGATGTCTAATTTCTTAAGGATCAAAGGTATGGGGAGGCAAAAGAGAGCAGTGTTAATCAGAACCTAGCTATGGTGCTACCCACCCCTGTGGCCTCCACAGACAACTTTTGAGTTTCAATGCTTAGTAAAGAGTACTATCTGCTATTTATTTAAAATATTTGATTTCTCAAACAGTCAGCAAGGTCTAAGATCAAAATAATATTCTATTTTTGGTACAACTGATCAACTTGTATTTCATAAAACAAACTTCTTTACTGCTTCTTTGAGAAAGCCTTTTTAATCTATGTAAGACTACAAACTCATTTCTATGTCTGTCTTTTATAGGCTGCTTTTAGAATGACTTTTAGGCAGAGAGCACTTCCTTCTTTATAAAATGAAGGTTGTCTCAGGGACTGAGTCTTTGGATAACCAGTATCAGGTACCAATGGAGACAAGAATAAACAAGAACCTGAATACCACACAGATGGCTCTACCTTGTTAGAAGTTCACAAGTGGCACCCAATATATGTGGCTGAACAAAAATACTGTGGCCCGAGTACCCTTAGCAAATGATTAGCAAAGCACAAACCAGGAAGAGTGGATTTAAGTGGCAAAGCAGGAACTATACCAGTTGAGGACAAGAGACACACTTATATGGGCCAAGCAATACCTTGTGCTATTACAGAGAATCCCCAGAATATGAAGATTCCCATTAGTTTTTATTTTTCTTATACTAGTAAGTCAGTCTAGTTACATAACAGTTTATTTGTATTTAAAGGCTAAAAAGGAGTGTTTAAATCATCTTCTGAAATAACCAAAAGCTTATTTATCTTGTTCTTAAAAAATAAATACGAAGACACAAAATTTGACAGCTAGCTCTCCTCCTTTCACAAGTAGAAGAGCTGAATCTTATAAGCTGTCCACCGTCGTCAAGGTCCTGCCCAGAGGCTGGCTATTCAGCCGACCAACACCCACATTCTCAGCCACTCCACAGTTCCCCCATCTCATGGCTTCCGTCATACAGCACTGCAGACACTGTGACCACACACAGCTTTGGTCATACAGCGCTGTAGACACTGTGACCACACACAGCTTCCATCATACAGTGCTGCAGACACTGTGACCACACACGGCTTCAGTCATACAGCACTGCAGACACTGTGACCACACACGGCTTCAGTCATACAGCGCTGCAGACACTGTGACCACATACAGCTTTGGTCATACAGCGCTGCAGACACTGTGACCACATACAGCTTTGGTCATACAGCGCTGCAGACACTGTGACCACACACAGCTTCAGTCATACAGCGCTGCAGACACTGTGACCACACACGGCTTTGGTCATACAGCGCTGTAGACACTGTGACCACACACAGCTTTGGTCATACAGTGCTGCAGATACTGTGACCACACACAGCTTTGGTCATACAGTGCTGCAGACACTGTGACCACACACAGCTTTGGTCATACAGTGCTGCAGATACTGTGACCACACACAGCTTTGGTCATACAGTGCTGCAGACACTGTGACCACACACAGCTTTGGTCATACAGTGCTTCAGACACTGTGACCACACACGGCTTCGGTCATACAGCGCTGCAGACACTGTGACCACATCCAGCTTTGGTCATACAGCGCTGCAGACACTGTGACCACACACAGCTTCAGTCATACAGCGCTGCAGACACTGTGACCACACACGGCTTTGGTCATACAGCGCTGTAGACACTGTGACCACACACAGCTTTGGTCATACAGTGCTGCAGATACTGTGACCACACACAGCTTTGGTCATACAGTGCTGCAGACACTGTGACCACACACAGCTTTGGTCATACAGTGCTGCAGATACTGTGACCACACACAGCTTTGGTCATACAGTGCTGCAGACACTGTGACCACACACAGCTTTGGTCATACAGTGCTGCAGACACTGTGACCACACACGGCTTCGGTCATACAGCGCTGCAGACACTGTGACCACACATGGCTTCAGTCATACAGCACTGCAGACACTGTGACCACACACGGCTTCAGTCATACAGCACTGTAGACACTGTGACCACACACAGCTTTGGTCATACAGGGCTGCAGACACTGTGACCACACACAGCTTTGGTCATACAGTGCTGCAGACACTGTGACCACACACGGCTTCGGTCATAAGGCGCTGCAGACACTGTGACCACACACAGCTTTGGTCATATAGCGCTGTAGACACTGTGACCCACATCACTTCGGTCATACAGTGCTGCAGACACTGTGACCACACACGGCTTTGGTCATACAGCGCTGCAGACATTGTGACCACACATGGCTTCAGTCATTCAGGCAGCACTGTTTGTTCATGTGGACTAAGCAAAGGATACACACCTTGGTTTCGTTTTTCATAAAAAATTTCAATTCAATATAAAGATTTACAAGGGAAGTAATACAGTGAAGATTATTTGACCTATGGCACCATGTTTAACTTCTGTAATCTAACTAGACTAACATTTCCCAATAAATGATACAATAAACCAGGCAATCATTATGAGCAATAAAAAAAACTTTAAAATGGCATTAACCTTGAACAATTGGTCACTTCAATAATTTATTTTTGTTAATGATAAGAATATTAAAATTGAATAATTAATTCTGTAACAGTAAATGATAAGATAGCATTCGATCTACAAAAGTGAACATTATCTTGAAATTTCAAGAAAAAGTTAGCTCACTGAAGATTCATCAGTTTTTTTGAGTAGAAAACTGTACCCAGTCTTCTCATATTTCAAACATAAATGTACTTTAATAAAGAAAATCCCATTTCCTATATCTTTTTCAATGATTATTACAGTGAAAGGTAACACATGGATTGTGGGTGCACCTAGTGAAATGCTAAGTAGTGTAAATATAAAGAGAAATCACCTTTTTGATATGAAAGAAAATCAACAATCACACAAATTCCACATGATTGAAATAACTAAAAGTAAAGCATAAAGTATAACATTCCCCATTTCTTGTTTGGCACATATATTAATACATTTTCAAACAGTAAACAATTTAAGACCAATAGATACTAAAGCCAACTAGCATAGTAATAAAATGCCTAAAGGTTATGAACATCTTAAATACCTAATTCCCATATAACTTCTGTTACCAATCATATCTTCTATGAGGTTGGAGCTGTTCAAAGCATTATCTGATTCAGGGATAATTCACTAAGTGTCCTACAGAAAATTCACGTTGAAGCACACCGTTCCTCTCTTAACTGGTGGATCTTTTGATGGCCTTCATTTATGAGACCACATGTACACCCTACTCACAATTTTGAAAAAAATGGAAGACCTTCATACATGTCACTTTTTAATTTTATCCAATCATTGATCTTCTGAAGAGTTGTTTTCTCTTGATTTAATATTTTTGCAACTTTTTTCATCTTTTGATCATTTCTTTCTATATACTTCAAACCTTCCAGCTGAAGCTGGTCCAGCTTTTCATCTCGGCTCTCATCTAGGGGTATGTTTTCACATATCACAGGATTAAATCTAAAATACGTGTCAGGAGGTAATAGGCCATCAAGCATTATGTGGACTTCTGTTAAAACAAGAATGAAGAAAGGGTTGGTAAGAAAAGGTATGAGGTAGGTTATTTTGTAGTGATCCATTAAGTTTTATCATTTAAAACTCTTCATTTTAGGTACATTACAAACATGTTTACTTTATTCACAATAGGTTGAACCTATATCAAAAACAAGTCTACAAAAGACACATGCTCCACTATGTTTATAGCAGCCTTGTTTATAATAGCCAGAAATTGGAAGGAGCCCAAATATCCCTCCAAGGAGGAATGGATACAGAAAATGTGGTATATTTATACAATGGAATACTACTCAGCAATTAAAAATAATGAATTCATGCAATTTGTAGGTAAATGGTTAGACCTGGAAAATATCATCCTGAGTGAGCTAACCCAATCACAAAAGAATGCACATGAAATGCAATCACTGATAAGTGGATATTAATGAGCCCAGAAGCACTAAATACTCAAGACACAAATAGCAAGTCAAATGATTCCCAAGAAGAAAGGAGAGGACCCTGGGCATGTAAAGATTGCATCCAGTTTAGTAAAGAAACCGAGGGGGGAGGGGGAATGATTGGGGAATAGTTGGGGGGGAGAAGAACTATGGGAACTATGGTGGGTGGGAACTGGGAAAGGGGAAAGCCTTTGAAATGTAAACATAGAATATAGAAAATAAAAATAACTAAAAAAAAAAAGAAATAAATAAAAAAAAACAAAAAAAAAAAAACAAGTCTACAAATTACGATTCACTTTCCAAATACTTCATATATTTGCTCAATTAGCGATCCTGCTTGACCTCTCTCCTTGATGAGATAACTTCCTTTCTTTTGCTTTTCATCTTTGGGGAATCCTCTTCATTGGTCTATATATTTATGCATGTTAAGATTCATCACATTTAATTGTGTAATTTGAAAACATTTGGTAGTGGATAAGCATTAGTTTTACTATCATAAGTCATACACATTCCCACGACCTCTAAAGGTCCCTGAGTCTCCATAGTGAACCATCCTTTACCTGGTCCTTTATAAAGGATGTCAGACAAACATCCTTTATCATCATGTTAGTTGTCTTATCCTCCTCTTAATCATATATAAACTCACCACTTAATCAGTAATTGATTAGAGAGGTAACATAAACTTGCTATTATATTTCAATAACAATTTATTGTAAGTTATTATGTTTTGATATAATTCTTACATGTTTTCAAAGTTAACTGTCACAAACCTCTATATTTGTGTCATTAACTACAGCATAAGTACAGTGAGGTAACATTTCACATCTTCTAAAAATTCCAAAAGATCTTGCCACTGCCTGACGTACAGACTTATGCAGTATGAGACCAGTTCACTAAAGACTATCTACAGTAGATCAAAAAAATTTTCTACCACAAGAAAATTGTATTCATTCATCACAAATGCAAATTAAAACCACAATCTCACAGTATAATGTTAGCTCTTATTAAAAGATAAGGGAATATTAAGCTACTAATCATTCAGATGTCCATAGGTCAGAACACTGAAGGTAGACATAGTCTCTCCTCTCTGCCACGTTGGGTATATATTTGAAGAAAATGATATCAGCATCTTGAGAAGGTATTTGCTATACCCTGTTCACTGCACTACTCAAAACAGTCCAGATATGCATTCCAATATGTATTTTATATACAGTAGAATGTTAGCTTTAAAGGCAGAAAAAAATCCTGTCATCTGCAACATGACATATGGGTTTAAAGGACATCGCTCTTACTGAAACAACCTAGAAACATGAAGACAAACAATGCATGATATTTGTATGTAGAACCTAAAGGAGTCAAGCTTAGAGAAGATACAGAATGCTAGCTGTCCCAGAGTTTGGGGATGGGAAAGATATTGGCCAAAGGGTATAAACTTTCAATCACTACAGCTGAAAGAATACTAGTGTTTAAATATACAGTATGGTAACCATAGCTAATCACACCAGGAAAAGAAGATTCCTTAGCTTGTGTATGGCAGTAATTAAACAGATTCTACTAAAATTTAAAGAACAAGTTGTGCAGCTTTTGTCAGTTTTAACAAAGTAAAAATGGTGTCTTACTAATTTAGCAAAAAATTTTCAGATAGCAGAAAAATCCCATTTATCATGTTTTTTTGTGAGTTATTTTTTAAAAGATTAAGGTCCTTAACAGAAAGCAAAGAACCTCATTAAGTTATTAATTTAATTAAAGAAATGATGATTTAGATAGAATGACTTAAACATGGAGCTGTTACATGCTACTTTAAGAAATTACTAACCCATTTTAGAACCTAAACATAAAGCAGTAAGATAAAGAGATGTAAACAAAGCTAAGGTTCAAAACTCACTATTCAATAGACACTCACCAAAGGCTTAAATTAATATGTACCAAGAACTGGAATCAACAATAAATGAATCTCAGGGCTTCAGAAATACCAAGCAACAACTCTAATACTGAGCTACACTTTCACTTCCTGCCTTATATCCTAATGGCACAGAGAGATATGTAATAAATAAATATATAATGTACAGCTGTAAGAGGCAAATGTGCTTGGAGAACTGGCTGGAATAAAAAGGCGAGGAAGCTGACGTCGTCTGGAAAGGTCTCTGGAGAACAGACAGCCTGAATGACGCAAAGGCCACACATCTGTCTGGGCAGAGAGCCTTATCGGGACAGTGCAGCAAAGCCGAGGCCATGAGGCCCAGAAGTTCTTAGACAGTATGGAGAACAGTAAGGATCAGTGTGGTAGATACACTTGGGGAGAGAAGAGGCACATTCAGGGGTTCGGTTTTATAAGGTCTGGTAAGAGTTAGTGGAGGAAGGCTTTTGGTTTTTGTTCCACAGACAGAACACCAGAGAGAGCTTTAAGAAGAGGAAGGACAACTGGTATTGTACTGGCCCACTGTGGTCTTTTCTAGACTCTATTAGAAGGGCACCGGGAGCAAAAACAAGGAAGTATTCTAATGCTCGGCAACTTCCACATTTGCCAGAATCCAGTTCTCTTAATCATCCATCTTTTCAGTTATTATCTGAACATTTAGTCCCATCTAACCCTTGTTGCTTTCCTTTTTCTTAACTGGCAAGTCTCCACCTAAGCTTTTGCACCAGGTCAGCTTTACAAACTTCTCTAACTCTAAGCCAGGACAGCAGTCTCTTTAGGACCACTGAACAAAGGGAGGATGAGGAGCTCATGTGCGCTTCCCAAGCGCTCAATACAGACCTACGCCACTCTTTCACAGTTGAGATCACATTTTACCTAAATCAAAACACTGTAAGTTGAAGTGTCTGAAGGAGGCACAGAAAGACTAACCCTCTGTGTCTGTAGCACTGCTGATAACGTTAGAGAGCTTGGTCTTCAGGCTCGTGTATGTTGAGGTATTCCTCACATCACTCTCGTACCGTCCCGTGCCCAGGGATACTATACACTCTAGCGGGGTATCCGGCCAGATACATTTACATTCATGCAGGGCCAAGGCCGAAGGATTATTCAGAAGCAAACCTCCATCCTGTAAAACACAAGCCACAAGAGCAGTCAGTTCAGTGCTTACTATAGGGAAAAGCTATCACTGTAGTGATTGACTTACAAGAGGATTCTTTTAAATGAGTTTATTCATATGCTACAACTGCAAAACCCACTGTCTAGAAGGTTAGGTTTTAGTTTCCTATTTTGAACAACTTTTTGGATTGCTTTGTGTATACTGCTTAAAAATACTGAAATGAGCTGAAGATCTTGAAAACATTCCCATGTATATTCATTTACTCATGTGTATACACCCACATGAAGGTAAGAGGAAAACTGTCATGTGACTGAACTCAGGTCATTGGACTTGGAAGCAAGTACCTCTAACCACTGAGCAATATTGCTGGTCCCTGAACCAAACAGCTTTTAAAGACACTAGGATAATCTAATACTTAATAAGAACAAAACAATCTCTCACAAGTTCAGTGTAACTGAAATAACTGAAATTTAAACAAAATAATTTTGAGATATCATATCAATCATGTTATGATTGGGGTCACCACAACATGAGAAACTGTATTAAAGGGTCACAGTACTAGGGAGGTTAAAAACCTCTATTCTAAGTGTTTATCAGTAGCAACATGATTTTAAAGAATTCAAAAATGTAAAATACGCTGGGCGGTGGTGGCGCACGCCTTTAATCCCAGCACTTGGGAGGCAGAGGCAGGCGGATTTCTGAGTTCGAGGCCAGCCTGGTCTACAGAGTGAGTTCCAGGACAGCCAGGGCTACACAGAGAGACCCTGTCTCGAAAAACCAAAAAAAAAAAAAAAAAAAAAAAAAAAAAAGAGTAAAATACACTGATAGAGTATGATGTAGAAAAAAATAATCAAAATCAGGATTGAGAACTATAAAAATAAAGAAGTAACTAATATTAAAGACACTGTAACAGAAATATTTAAATCATACAAAATACTTAAATCTATATCATTACTACATTGTATATTGAGCTTAAAATCTAGAGACATATATCTGATTGAAAATATTTTGAGAAACTACTTAGACTTCTTCCTTTATGATTTCCACATATATTCCCTTTGTATGTGTTTGATTTATTCCTGTGTGTCACTTAGCTTTTGAGTTTCTGAGAGTACCTCTATAAAGCAAAAACTTGTAATTTTGATAAAGTCTGCTGTCCAAGTAACTTCTGTGAATGGACAGTAACTTAAAAAAAAAAAACAACTGTTAGGAATCTAATTAACCCTAAATCACAACACTACTCTTACACTTAAAATGTCTTACACTTAAAACTACATGTCTTAAAATGTTAATGTCTTACACTTAAAACTACAATCTACTGAACTACAATCCACTAATTGTTCTTGGTGTACGCTGTGAGGTTTGGAGAGAGTGGGAGAACAGAAAGAGGTGCGGGAAGAAGTGAGAAGAGTATCCCTGGGGCTGTGTAGATGCTTTGCTGGATAAAGTGCCTGCTATTCACGTAAGAGAACCTAGAGTTCAGATCCCAAGCACCTACTTGAGGTGGCACACACTGTGTTTGTGACCTCCGCACTGGAGGGTAGAGTCAGGCCGACCTAGAGCCTGCTGACCAGCCAGTCTAGTCAATTGGTAAGCTTTGGGCTCCATGAGAGAGAGACAGGCTGGAGCGCAGACACTCAGTTAACCTCTGATATCCATAGACTGCTCACATGTACAACACACACATGCACAGCTTGTTCCACAAAAGTACTATCCATATAGCTCATATGCATATGGGTCTATTTCTGGACTCTGCTCCACTTTACACCCAACTCCTCCCCAACACACACACACACACACACACACACACACACACACACACACACTGACCAAGCTTCCTCAGTTAACAGTCTAACAAGCATTCACTAGAAAGCAGAGATACACAATGCCAGAGATTGCTAATAGAAGTTTTATACTTCTGAGATTCCAGGGAAACAGGAGGCTATCAGATTCAGAGAAAAGCAGTTTGGTTACACCTTCTCATTGCTTATTCCATTCTACCTTTCAGTATGGGCTATTAGTTGTCACTTAATGATCTAATTTCTTTTTTTGTTTTTTGCTTTTCGGGGGAGGGTTGGGTTTTTTTTTAATTATTATTTTTTCTATATTCTTTGTTTACATTCCAAAGGCTTTCCCCTTTCCCAGTTACCCCCTCACCATATGTCCCATAAGTCCTCTTCCCCCACCCCCACCCAGGTTTTGTTTTTTTGAGACAGGGTTTCTCTGTATAGCCCTGTCTGTCCTGGAGCTCTGTAGACCAGGCTGGCCTTGAACTCAGAAATCCGCCTGCCTCTGCCTCCCAGAGTGCTGGGATTACAGGCGTGCGCCACCACCGCCTGGCTATGATCTAATTTCTATCTCTAAATTGCTGACCACCACCATCTTTACTACATGTCTTGAAGAACTGTGCTGTGTGTTTCTATGCTGCGACTTTCATGAGAGGATATTCTTTCAGCATATGTCTCTTGTTGAACACTGTGGTACACATGTTAGTCCAGCACTTTGGAAGCTGAGAAAGGAGGATTACCTTATCTTCTGGGCTGGCATAGCTACTTCTTTCTTAGTTTCTTTTCAATGTGTTAATTTTACTGTTTTTAATATGTATCTATGTGCACGCAGATGCCCATGGAGGCCAGAGGCATCAGATTTCCCTGGGACTGAAGTCACAGGTTGTTGTAAACTTTCTGATGTGGGTGCTGGCAACCAAACTAAGTCCTCTGGAAGAGCAGTATTCACTCTTAACCACTGAGCTATCTCTCCCTGATTAAACCCTTTCTTGCATTTACCTTTTTAGTTTAAGGGTTTTTTTTGGGTAATAAATTAAATATAGGCAAAATTTAAAGGGTATAACTCATTTCACAGGTATAATTCAATGGCATTAGCTAACTTTACACTGTCTTAAAACTTTTATTTATAACATTTCCAAAAACATTTTTATCCAAACTGTGTAAGCATTCCCCATTTCCTTTTATCTAATTGACTATTCATTCTATAGACAGCTCAGATGAAAACTTCTTTGTAAAGAATAAACCACATCTGTATTATTTAGCTACCTTTTTTTTTCCTTCGAGACAGGGTTTCTCTGTGTAGCCCTGGCTGTTCTGGAACTCACTCTGTAAACCAGGCTGGCCTCGAACTCAGAAATCTGCCTGCCTCTGCCTCCCAAGTGCTGGAATTAAAGGCGTGCGCCACCACTGCCTGGCATTTAGCTACCTTACTAGTGACTTTATCAACTCACTCTATAAATATTTATGTTGTAGTCTGAGTTATTTGGCCACACTCATCTACGCTCTTTAGAGGGATCCATGAATAAAGAAATTAATTCTGTAAGTTCTGTTAATTCTAGAGAACCCCAACTAATGCAATCATGTATTGGATTCTTTTTAGTAAAGATGGAAATTAACAACTTAATTTTGGAAGTAGAGATGAAAAAAATGAAACAGAATAATTCTGTGTGAAAATACTAGTTCAAGATAAATGCTAGTTTCTGACAAAGAGGAAGTAACTAAGAAAAAAGCCCTGCTTTAGTTTTGTCTTAGGGTTTCTATTGCTATGATAAAACACCACGGCCAACAGTAACATGGGAGGAAAGGGAGATTTCCCTTACCCTTTGCAGCTTGATGACTGGTGAATCATCAGCACATAAAATGCCCTAGAGACTTTCCTACAGGCCAGTCCTAGGGAGGCCTTTTCTCAATTAAGAATTTTTTTCTTCCTAAATCCTGTTCCATAATTTATACTCTACCTGCCTCCAAAAGAATACGAACTAAAATGAGATGATACCTGTAGACATGACAGTAAAAATATATTTTAAAATGAGATTAAAAATAATATAAATTTAAAGAATTTAGTATGAAAAGATTATGAAAGTACTATATTTTGATGTTATCTTTGGCATCTTCCTAAAGGGTAAGAAAAAGACAGAGACTAACTTTGCTTCCTTCCAAGTTTTGTTTAAGCAATCAAGATCATTCATATTTTAGAATAAAATACTATTTTTTCAGGGGAAAAGCTTTCTTATTTTTTTCTCAAGATTTACAAAAAGGTATTATGGAAGTATTTACTTAAGTAGGGTCTAAAATTACAGATGCCATTTGAATATTCTTTTTAAGATAAATGTGTCACTGTTCCTAGAATCTACCGGTTACATCAGAGTACATCTCTTATTCCATGTAGTTGTATCCTTTACATAAATTATTTTAGCAGTAGCTCAAAATAAATTGAGAAATTACAGTCATTTATATAAAAATGGTCAAAACCTAAAATTCTCTGTGAGGAACTTTTCAACTTTATATAGCTGACAGACAGCTTATACAGAAGGTCTATGCATGGGTTTTGTGATGAAGTTTGTATATTCTGGCCCAGGGAGTGGTAGGATTAGAAGGTATGGCCCTGGTAAAATAGTTGTGTTACTGTGGGTATGGGTTATAAAACTCTCCTCCTAGCTGCCTGGAGGTCAGTATTCTGCTAGCAGCCTTCAGATGAAGATGTACAACTCTCAGCTCCTCCTGTACCATGCCTGCCTGGATGCTGCCATGTTCCCAACTTGATAACAGACTAAACTTCTGAACCTGTAAGCCAACTCCAATTAAATGTTGCCCTTATAAGAGTTACCTTGGTCACAGTGTCTGTTCACAGCAGTAAAACACTAAGATAGGTTTGAATGCTAATGGTTCTTGGCAGTAATAGACTTTTTCCCCACATAACTGATTATCATAAAGCGTATATAAATGCTTCAATGATTAGAAAAGAAAGAATTCATGATTCCTTCAAATAAGATTGATTTTAGGTGGGAAGTTACATGAATATTCAGCATTTATAAAAATACATATTTTGAAAGTGTTAGCTCAAAAGCTTCAAACTGCCTTATTTTTATTATTTAGTATAAGTTATGAACTCAGATCTTTATACAATGTGAAAATTTTAACAGGAAAAAATTAAGTAAACGAATCTATACACAAAAAAAGAATTAACAATATTCAACTTTGCAGTTAATTCAATCATACACATGAAAGAGAATGGCCAGAGACTGCACCTGTCACTGTGGCTTTCTCTCGGGTCTATCCTTAACAGTCCTTTAGACTCTAATTTCTTATTTGTAAAATGAAAGCAGGTCTGTCTTCTAAGTAGCACCAAGGAATAAATGACATGTGAAGCTTATCTAGCACACAGCTAGCTTTGTATTTGTTGTTATGTGACATCCTTGTCTCCACAGTTTTCCCACCAAATCTGTCACACAGATAACCTACGCCTCCAGAAAATGTATGTTTTCATCATGTTGGCATAAAGTTCGGGCACAGTATCTCATTTTCCATCAATACTTACTGTACTTATCAACCACACAATATAAAATAGAAAAAGTTTTCCTAAGCCATACTCTCAATCAGAAAGCGTGTGTGTGTGTGTGTGTGTGTGTGTGTGTGTGTATATATATATATATATATATATATATATAAAGTTTCTTGAATTACAGAATTTTTGACTTTGTAAAAACACAAAGAAATTCCCTTTGTTGATCCTTGTGAAGTTTAGTAACAATAAGTAAATTCTGACTTTAAAAAAAAATCTGTTTTTTCAGATTTGAATATAATTATTTCATTTCCTCCTTCTCACTCCTCTGTCAAAACCCTTCCACATAACTCTCTTCCCTGACTGAAACATTTAGGAGTTTAAAGACAGCCACACAGGTCAACTTACTTGATGAAGATCACTCCCCAGCGCGTATTCTGCAAAGTAGCCTGGAGCAGCCGATGAGGCTCTAATGGCCTGCCACAGTTTATACTGACAGCCTCCTAAATAATGAGAGTTGGTGCCAGGAAAATGACCATAGTTTCTGAACACAAAAGCTTTTGGTGTTTGTCCTCTGTTTACTATGGTACTTATAGCAGCTACCTAGAGAATTAAAAAGTAAACAAAAAATATGACCATTAATCATAATGTCTAGATTCTTTAAAAAACAATGCTATTTATTATTATTAATTTGTTAAATGCAAGGAGCCTCATTCTATATGTAGTCCTACTTGGCCTAAAACTTATCATATAACCTACCCCCTGGCCTTGAACTTGTGCAATTCTCCTGCTTAAATCTCCTAAGTGCTGTAATTACAGTGTGAACTGTCATGGCCAGCTGAATACTATTTAGTGATACACACACACACACACACACACACACACACACAACAAGAACAATGTGTGAACACAAAATACTTACAGAAAACTACATGTGTGTTATAGGAGAGAGAAAAGATTAAAAAACAAAAGGATAAAATTTGACACAAGTTTGAGATATAGTAGATGAGAACCATAATAGAAGATGCATTTGAATACATGATTATATTTAAGAAGATTCAGAAAGATGCATACTTCTAAATTCATAACTGATGTAACAGTGCTGATAATTTATTCTTAAAGTTCATCAAGTGCAGTATTTTGAATTTAATTTACAAAATTTTTTCATGTGCTTTAAAAATATTTTGAGATTCCATTTTACACTTACCACAATGGCTAAAGTCAGTAACACAGTGACATGCATTCTTGCAAAGACATGGAATACGGAGAACATCCCACTGCTGGTGGGAGTGCAGACGAGTACAGCCACTATGGAAATTAGTGTGGAGGTCCCTCAGAAAACTGGGGCTCCATCTATCTCAGGACTCAGCTGTATTTACTCTTGGACACACACCCAAAGGATGTTTCATCCTTCCACAAAGATACCTGATCAACCATGTTCACTGTTGCTCTATTATAACAACCAGAAACTGGAAACCACCTAATGTCCCTCAATAGAAGAATGGATAAAGAAAATGGGGTACATCTACACAATGGAATGTTACTCAATTGTTCAAAAAAAAAAAAAAAGAGATTTGCAGGCAAATGAACGGAATGAGAAGAAAACATCCTGAGTGAGGTAACCCAGATGCTGAAAAATATATATGGTATGTATTCACTTGTTTGTGAGTATTAGTCATTAAATAAATGATAACCAACCTATATTTCACAAACCCTAAGAGGTTAGGTATAGGGGAAAAAACTAAGAGAGAACAGATGGGTCTCCCTAGAAGGAAGAAATAAAATAGATCTTATAGGTGTGCAGGGGGTGGGTGGGAGAGGAAATGGGAGGATCGAGTAGGACAGGGGAGGAGACAGTGCTGAAGGAGGAAATGCAGGGAGAAACAGATGGAATTGAGGGGCACTTGAGTGATGATATGGAAACACAGTGCAGTGGAAACTTCCTAAAACATGTGAAGCAATCCTAATGAAGTCTCCTAATAATGGAAGATACAAACTCCTAACTGGTCATCTCTTGTCACCAACAAAGCTTCCAGTACCAGGACTAGGTTGCATTCAATTTAGCTGGGTCAAGGGTGTCCCACTAAAATCCCCAAACAAATGCAGGCTGTTGCTAAGATAAGGGGTTACTCTCCACAAACTGACAGCCAGTGACACTGCTGAGGACAACACCCACACAACTCATTGACCATGGAGCAATGGAGCTGGTGCATATACTGAGTCTTCAGCCCTACATTCTAGTGTCTTTGGTGAAGGAAGTTATTCTATTGGCTTCCAAAAGAAACATAAATACAAACCTAGCTATAAAACCTCTGACCTACAATCTGTTCTCCCTGCAAGATAGGCTATGATAATGGTGGCACAGAACTTGTGGGAGCAGTGGACCAATGTCTGATTTGACTTAAGTCCCACTCCACAAGACAGAACCCCTATTCAATACTGCTTGGGTGACCAAGAACCTGACACTAGATAGTCCAAAAACCTAAGGTAAAATGAAACACTTCTGGTATAAAAAAGTATCAGTAAAATAATCCTAATGATACTGTTATACTCATAGTTCATGCCTTATTCAGTCTTCAGCAGAAAGGCTTCCTCTTGCAGGAGGCAGGAGACCCACAGTCAGTCATCAGGTAGAGGGTGCGTCCCTGGAACAGCTCTGAATGGGATGTCTCTATCAAATCCCTCCCCCTTAATGCTCAGGGAACCCCTCAGAAGAGGAGACGCATTGGAACAAGTTGGAAAGAGGCTGTGGGGGGGATTGCTAAGACCTTGAAAGAAAACGCCAAGTAAACAGACAAAAGTCTTGTAATCTCTATTCCTCCATAAAATGGTTGTTCTTGGAATGTGTTCCTCCCTCGTGTAGTGGATATGATAGTTTACTTCAGATTACTCATTACAAGTGACTATTCATTATTTGTTTGTATGACTGTATAGGAAAACATGTTTTAACCTGCATCTTTTCCTTAGGATTATATACAACTTGAACTCATGAAAACTTTACTCAGGTGACTTTCCTTAACCTTCAGGGTATAAATTGTCTGAATAAAGATGGCTCTTGAGTGAGATTTTATTCTATCTCATTTACTGGCCCCTTTCTTCTAGGTCTTACCACGAACTAGAGCAGCAAACAGGGGTGGAAAAGCACAAGAGCCAGAAGGGATGGAGAATACAAGAAGACCCTTTGAATCAACTGAGCGAGGCTCGTATAAACTCAGAGACTGAAGCAGCAAGCACAGGACCCACACAGGTCTGCACTAGGTCTTCTCCTATACATTATAGCTTTCAGTTTAGTATTTTCATGGGACTCCTTTTAAGTTCCTAAACAAGTAGGTCTCAAATTCCTATGCCTACTCTTGGGGCACTTTTCCTTCTGTTGGAATGCCTTGTTCAGCCTCAACGTGGTGGACTTCGCTTTGTCTTAATATATTTTATTTTGTCATGCCTGGCTGTTTTAGAACCCTGTTCTTTTCTAATGAGAGACATAAAGGGAGTGGATCTGAAGAGAATGGGAGATGGGAAGGAACAGGGAACAGAAGGAGGGAAAATTGTAGTCAGGATATATTATATGAGAAAAGAATATACTTTGCATAAAAAAATGGGAAAAATACATGATTTTAGTAAAGTCACAGCATAGTCCTGCACATATTCTCAAAGCTTTCAAATGATAGGCCCAAGTTTTCCTGTCCTGTGCCAAACCTGGCCAGGACCCTGTTTGTTTTGTCATTTAATAAACAAAGGTCCTATCCTAGATTTCTGGACTTCATGACTCTTGTCATCTATGGATACCAGCTGGCCATCCACTAACATCCAGAGGGTCTTTCTATAACTGAGATACAAAAAAAAAAAAAAAAAAAAAAAAAAAAAAGAGGATCAAGAATCCTATCGGTAGATGGATTCTACCTGCTCTATTACAACAAAAACCTTTGCGAATGGCTCAAGATTTCCTGTGCACATATGCTTTTACCCAAAGTTAATTTCCCATAATTTGTAAACAAGTATTCAAACAAAAACAGAGGCCCAGTAATCCAGAAGAACAAACAAGAGGGGTAGGTAGGGCACATCCTAGGGTCCTCTCCCAGGGAATGAAGTCATCTCTTTGTCATGGCCTTCGAGAGCAGTGTGTGACCTGATCTGCCTACGGTTCCAGTCTCATCCCACGTGCTGCCCTCAGATCCTTGGGCCTAGTCTTTGGGAAAGCTCACAGTTCCTGGAATTCTCTTTGAGCCCCACATAGACCACTCTCTTTGTCCTTCTGCCAGGAATGCTCCTACTTCTAGCCTTCACAATGAGGGCTCACAGAGCAGCCTTCCTTACATCCCTGAAATGGATGCTTTCAGAGAACTGCTAGTGTGCTCCACAGCATCCATTTCAGGACTGCTTCATTTCATGAGACTGTTTGCTTAATAATCACATTAGGTAGATGATTCACAGCCCCAGGGTCCCATGTAAGTGTCTAGCTTACTTTAATACAGTATTATCAGAAACAAAACCACTAAAGATTAACAAATACAGTATACTTACAAGTCATCCTTGTTTCTATATATTTTGAAAGCATTGTGATTCTAGTAAAGCCACAGCATTATTATGCATAAATTCAGTGCTGTCACAAAGGCATATAGCAGTCACAAAAATGAAGGTATGAAAGTGATGAAGTTATGAAGACCAGCAGAGGGAGTGATACATTGATTATGCATTCTTTGTTTTGTTTTTGTTTTTGTTTTTGTTTTTTGGAGACAGGGTTTTTCTGTGTAGCCCTGGCTGTCCTGAAACTCGAGCTGTAGACCAGGCTGGCCTCGAACTCAGAAATCCACCTACCTCTGCCTCCCAAGTGCTGGGATTACAGGCGTGAGCCACCACTGCCCGGCTGCTTGATTATGCATTCTTATAGCTTGCCATTCAAGAGTAAATACAAGCAGTGTGGGATCTCTAGGCACATAAATTATAATCCTCAAGCAAGCAAGTATTGTTAAAAGCAAGTTAAAACAATTTCGGATTGTGAGGTTTCAAACAAATGAAATGAACTTCATAGAGGCATACCTAAATGACTCAATTTTTAAAAATCAGGATTCCATTTGTACATTAATATAATCCTGTTGATTTTACATATTATATAAAACTTCTCTTTGAAAATCTAAGATAGAAAATACTTTCATTTTCCTTAAATCACTAGATTTTGTTAAAATAATTATAAGATAGTCTATATTTTCAGTCCCAATTCATTTTTTTAAACTTTTATTACTTTTACTACAATCTAATACTTACATCCTGTATTTTAATAGAATGACCTAATAGATAAGGAATCAATAACATCTATTACAAGAAGTTTCCAAGAATGCTTCTCACAACACATGTTTTTTCCCAGCCTCTGTGATGATCTGCCTAGGAGACGTCACTCACCTTAGGACATTCAGGGTCTCTCGCTGTTTCAATCATTAGTGCAGATCCAATTCTATCCCTTTAGTAAACAAGAACACATGAGTTATAGCAGAACTACTTTATCTCTTAATAATCAAGGACTATACACTTGTCTGTAGCTTTGTGATTGGTATGTGTAAGCCAAATCAACGCTTTCCAAAGATACTTTTGTTCATGCTGCTTTATCATAACAATAAAAAGCAAACTAGGACATATTCCTCCTTAAAAAAAAATACATTAAAGAGAAACTAGGAATAAATAAAGTATGTTCTTTAAAAATGTATTCTGGACCCATTAGATGGCTCAGCATAAGCATGCTTGTTGTCAAGTCTCATGATATGAGTTCATTTGTAGGAACCCATATTCTAGAGAGAACAGTGTAGTACAAATATCCACACACAGATATGCACACAATAAATAAATGTAAAAAACAACTGAATATACCTTTCAATATACAGTTAATATATTCACAATATAATGAGCACTGCCCTGATATGAAAATGAGCAAAAGATCATATCCATAATATTCACAAAAAGAAAGTAATAAAAAATATTTAAAAGGTTGATGGTCACTAAAAACCTCTCAAACTTATATATTTTAAAAATGAAATTATTTGGTTTTATAAAATAGAAATAAAACAGTTTGGTTCTGGAAGATGAGTAAACCAGGATCCTATTTTAAAGAACAATTCAGCGACATACACATATATATCTCAGGAAATTTATTTGAGAATTTCATACACGTGTTAATGTGTTTGAACCAAACCTGGCTCGATTCCCTGCCCTCCAAGCCTGACCCTCTCCCCATCACCACCTTTCCCTCCCACATTCAAGTGCTCTTTTATTTTAAAAACTTTCAAAATATGTGTAACATTTCTGACAATTTTAGGTTTAGGATTTCCCTTTAAAGTTATCAGCAGACTTAAGCTGACATATCCATGTCCATTTGTAAACTACAAAAATAAGACATCTTAAGGAAGATGTCTTATTTTTCTAATAGGAAATATGTTAAACCAAAAATAATACATTAATAAAATGAGATAATGAGCAACCACTAAAAGTGATTTCACTATATACATTGAGATCACCTGTGACAGATGCTATGTGGAAGTGCAGGATGTGAGCATTATCATCTCCACTGGAGGGAGGAGGAATACACACATGCACAAAGGCAAATACTTGTTTGGCTATACGTTCTAAAGGGGAATGCTAAATGCTTTTGTTCTTATTGGGATTATAGGCTGTTTTCAGTGTTTCCTTTAATGTTTCATTACTTTAAAAAGACAGCATTTGAACAAATTAGCATTTCCTATAAATTAACAAGATTGATATATTCTGAAATGTTGGCAGAAGTTTAAAGTTTTCTACCATGGCTAATCCTAATCACAAAAGTTAGAAAAATATAATTTTATGTGTTCATAAATATCCTAGGTAGAAAGTCTTAAGAAAATATGATACCAGCCCACTCTGGAATGTAGTGTAGCACTGTAGCACTTTCAAAGTGCTACTAGTTTTAATAAATTTGAAAACAAGTGAAATATAAATTTACAAGTATAAAATAACTTCAGCTGTCTAACTATATGAGGAAAACAGAATGTGCTCAGGAGATGTCTCACTGAAGCATGAGGACTAGAGTTTGCATCCTCAGAACTCACACAGAAAGCTGAGTATGTACTTGTAAATATGGCAATGGTGAGATGCGAGGTAGAGACAGGTAGAGCCCTGGAGCTTCATGGCCAATCAGCAGAGCCTGCTTGCCTAAGGTCCAACCTAGTGAAAGGATCCTGTCTCCAGCAAATGGTGGGCAGTGCCTGAGTAAAGACACTGGAGGCTGCCCTCTGAACTGCACCTCCACACATGGATGCATGTGCCCACACATGCACAAACATTCATCCACAATCCACACAAACACAAATTTAATCAAGAAAAAAACTAAATATATTACAAGTTACACAGGGTTCAATAATAAATTTGGGGTGATTTAAATTTTTACTTTTCACCTCTAGTTTTGGTTTTATCACAATATCCTAGTATTGATCCTAGTATTGATTTTATTCTGGAAATAAATTTTAACATTACAGGTTGTTTCAGATTAATGACTTGAGAATAGACTGTAAGTCATCAAAGAAAAACAACTGTATACAAATACAATCTATGTACAATATGGCCTCATGTTTTTTCTAAAAAGGCAACTACCACTAGTTAAGAAGAGGACTCCACCTGTGAAATCCCTTCCCACGAGCATGAAGCCCTGAGTTCAAGTCCCCAGAACCCATGGCATGGTGGTGTGGACCGGTAATTCTGGCACTGGGAAAACTTGCACCTTGTTTACTGTCATTCTAGGCAAATGATTGATGGCCTCCAGGTTCTGTGAAAGACTGTGTCTCCAAAAGTGAGCAGGGCTGGAAAGATGGCTCCGTGGGTAAAGGCACTTGTCTCAAAAGTCTGATCCTCGCACTCCAATCCCTAGACTATATCAAAAGGTTGAAGAGAACTGATTCCACCAAACTGTCCTCTAGCCTGCACACACATGCCACAGTATATTCATGTGGTGGTCTGAATATGCTTGCCCATGGGAAGGGGCACTATTAAGAGGCAGGGCCTTACTGGAAGAAGTGTATCACTGTGGTGGTGGGGCTTTGAGGTCTCAAATACATGCTCTAGTCTGGCCAGTGTGATCCAGAGCCTCTCCAGTTGCTGGCAGGAGACTGTCTCCTTCTGGCTGCCTTCAGATCAACATGTAGAACTCCCAGCTCCTCCAGCACCACGGCTGCTTGCAGTCTGCCATATTTCCTGCCATGATGATAATGGACTCAAACTATGAAACTATAAGCCAGCCTCAATTAAATATTTTCTCTTATAAGAAGTACCTTGGTGGTGATGTCTCTTCACAGAAGTAAAGCCCTAACTAAGACAATATGTCCACACATCATACACACAATAACAGGTAAATAAGGAATACAATGGGGTGATGGAGGACACCTAACATCCATCTCTGGCTTCCGCTTGCATGTTCATGGATCCCCACATACATAAACATACATAGGGATGAACATATATACTCTCACACAGCCAAACATGGTAATTATAATTCTACATGCAAATCTTACCAAACTCGAGAATCTATGACTAGAACATAGCTCGCCAAAACAGTAATAGTGGTTATTTCCAATTTAGTGGGAATATTATTCTTTGTATTTTCTATACTTTTAAAGCTTTAATATATATAAACAACTATATACCCAAAAATATTACAAGAGGGATTGAAACTCACTTAAGGATCTTTTCCCACGTGTGGCTGTCATAAAATGCATGGCTCCAACTCATTTTGACGGTCCCGACAATGACATTCTGTGTGAACACATCTGAGCCCAACTTTCGATAGAGTTCCTCACATTCATCCAGTGGCATGTGAAACAATCCCAGCATAAATGCTAATATGGCCCCTGAAAAGAACATTCTTAGTCTTTATCATTAGTGATATGACTGCTCTTACAATTTACACATGGCTCTAAGACAACCAAACTGCTGAAATTCTAGCTCTGATACTCTAAATGAACATGGGACAAAGCAAATCTCAGAGTCCCAAGTTTTCCCATCTGTGAAATGGGTATACATTTTACATTAAATTAAATTATATATAAGATATCACAGAAAGTAAAATCATGTTTTATTAAAAGAATACAATGTATTTGACAACTCATTAAATAAGTTATCCTTCAGTTTGGTCCTAGAATCAATATGATGAAAGAAATTAAATATTTTAGGATGTCCTTTAAATAGCTGATTTCCTTTAAATAGCTGATTTCACGTACCAGTTGCAATTGGTGGGACACACTGCCACCTAGTGGTTGTACTTGCCTAACTCCTAATTAAAGAGGAAAATAAGGTGTAGGGGATGAGGTGTCAGCAAGTCAGGCAGAGACCTACTTAACCATTTCACATGTAAAGAAATAAATAACAATGTAGTTTAAGTGTTTTTTAATTTCTGAAGTTTTTATCTTATGTGTATGAGTGTTCTGAATACATTCATGTCTGCACACCACATGTGTACCTGGTGTGCAGAAAAGAGTACTGGATTTGCTGGAACTGGAGTTACAGATGGCAGTGAATTGAACCTGGTCCTGAAGAAATTCAGACAATGTTCTCTTAATCCGTAAGCCATTTCTCCAGCCCCCCAAAGTGTATTGTATTGTAACTGGTATCAGTCCAGTAAAAGATTAAATAACTGATAACTTAAAAATGCAGTATTATGGATTAAACTATATAAAATATTTTTAACTTTGAAAATAATCCTAATAAACAAATAATTTGCTAAAGTAATTAAATGCCTATTTGGGGGCAGGTGATGGTGGGGAACGGGTCTCTATATGTAGCCCTGGCTGTCCTCGAGTTTGCTCGGTATACCAGGCTGGCATCAACCTCACAGAGATCCTCCAGTTTCTGTCTCCCAAGTGCTAGCAAAGTACCTTTCTTTTCAAAAAGGACTTCTATAAAGAAAAACAGATACTTAAGAAAGAATTAATTCTATTGTTTGTGAGGACATTACCCTTAAACTAAACATGTGCTTGTTGACATCATAAAAACCATAATTATAAGCTAACTTAGGAATAAACAAAATGGGAAAATGAAGATAAATTATGAAGCACTTATAAGTAAAAAAGTATAGTGGAAAGAAACTACATGTTACACACTATCATGATGGGTCACTGGTTTGTGGGACTCTACTATATTAGTCATTCAACAAGAAGCTACAATTAGGTGTTTCAACTGGCAATACTGCTCCAAATTTAAAAGAAATGGGTAGTGTTTCAAAACAAACTAGCCCACAAATAATAATAATATCCTTAGGAAATGTCTCCTTGACAAGTATTCAGAGTCAAATCAGCTTTTCTTATTATAAGAGTCATAATAAATTCTAATATACTAATAGAAATCTATGGAGCCCAAGCAGGCGTAAACCAGACTAGACTAACTAGACCTAGTTTGTCTGCCTCAGCATCTGGAGGGTTGAGACGAAACACATGTGCCCCCATGCCTAGCTACTTGCTGCCTCTTTCTTTTTTTGAGGGGGAGGAGGAAGTGTTTGTTTTTGAGACAGGGATTCTCTGTGTAGCCCTGGCTGTCTTGGAACTCACTGTGTGGACCAGGCTGGCCTCGAACTCAGAAATTCTCCTGCCTCTGCTTCCCAAGTGCTGGGATTAAAGGCGTGCGCCACCACTGCCCAGCTTTGCTGCCTTTCTTTACAGTAATTTTGCAGCTCTCTCCCTATCTGGAGGTAGAGTTCATTTTTCTATTTTGTGAATCTGAAATGAACTGAACTTGGGACTGTTTTTTTTTCCCATACATATACCAACTAGTAAAATTTAAAAGTAGCTATTTAAAACCAAAGTCACATTTGCTACTTTAAGTTCTACTTTCAAATCACCATATAAATAATATAGGAAAAACGTACTCATTGCTACTCCTTACAAGCAAACAGAACTTAGCAATTAGCACCTTTCGTGTCCTCTTGGCTCAGGTGCCGTCTGCCCACCCACCACCTCACCCTTCTACCGCCATCCCCTTACAAGAGACTATGTCCAAAATCAGACATTTGCAATTATTCCTTGCCATTGCAACTGGTTGAAAATATAATAAAAATAAGTAATTTTAAATGCTTAAACTTAAAAAATTATATATTTAAACTATAATCAGTTTTAAGAGTTCAATAAACAAATGATTACCCATCATTAAAGTTGTGAAATTACTGTCCGTCATTTCAGAGGGGCCCACAACCTCAAGCCTGTGCTGCATGCTCTCAGTCTGTGACCCACTGGTGGCACACAGCCATGCACTTGACGATAATTACCTGTGCTCACACCACAGATGTAATCAAAGAGCTGGTGAATCGGCTTCTGAGTAAGTTCAACCAACTTCCGCAGAGTCTGAAGAGCAACCACACCTCTGTGAAAGAGAAAACAAACTGATAATTTCTGTTTCAAGGGAAATTCAAAGTAAATAAAGCAATTCTCAAACCTTTTAAAGCTTATATACTGACATGAAAACAATTCAAACTAGCACCAATAAAAATCATCTGACCAAATTTAGGAGCACTTCAAAATATTAACACAAAGCCTGTGCAATGACAATGTACTTACACATTCATAGTATTGTTTTTATGTAATACAAAGATATGACATTATTAGATATATTTTTAAAACCTCAGTGGTTCTGAAATACTATAAACTATTTTCGTCTCTTATTAATACAGTTGGTCACCTATAATTCCCTGTATTTGTATTTATGTTTCACCAGATTTTCAAGCTACCTTCTTTAGTTTTTCATTCATTTTTTGAAACACTAAACTTAGAATCATCTGTATATTAAGAGTGTAAGAGTTAATATTACTGACACTTTATTTCTGGATTGTCACTAAAGGTAGTAAATAACTTAACTCTTGAAATAATAGAAAATAGCTTTGCTATTACTAAGTAAGAAAGGGAAATGTAAGAGTCTAGGGGATTTCAGCTTACTTAGGATGTATCACATATGTTGAAAATTGTAAAAAACAATGACAAGTTCAATTCCCAATATGTGATGAGGGGTAGGTCAGTACTACACAACAATGAAGAGTTTCAAATTGTACCTTGATGGGTCATTGAAAACTATCTAGATTGTAGTAGAACACCAAGTGCGGACTCTCACTTGCTTGCTCGGTTCACTTTCTTTTGAAGTATAGGCTCACTGTATAATCTTGGGTGTCCTTGAAGTGAGAGGGATGACCCTGCTCCTGCCTCTCAAGTGCTGGAATTAAAGGTATTACACTACCACACCCATTATGACTCCTTTTTTTTTTTTTTCAAGCTGAGATAAGTAATGTGTATTTCAGGAGCTGTGAGACAATGGCTTAAAGGAGAACTGCTATATTATAATTCCAGGTAAGACATGAAGAATTAAACATGGTGCTAGTAAAGCAGATTAACAATATGACATCCATTACCTTTTGTAAAGGAATTAAATATGGATGCATATATCCGTAAGAAAAAAATACTTGAGAAAAATAAATCAAAATATTGAAGTTTTGATTTATGGATTATCTTTTCTCTTCCAAAACTTTTCTAAGTACATATACGAATAGGGAACGAAGTAACTTTATTTAAATAAAGAAACCAACAAGGAATACTTATAAATGAATTCAGAGTTAATAACATATAGAGACTTTCTAAGTTGCTAGTGTGTGCCTAGCACTATGTAACTAATGCTTCTTACATATACAGAATTAAAGACATAATTCTTGGTCTAGGTGTGAGGGCACATGCTTGTAATCCCAGCACCTGGGAGACTGAGACATAGCTACATAGATAGTTGCAAGACCACCAGGGTTGCACAAAAAAACAAATCAAACAAATAATATATTGGCTCTTTTACAATCCCTTGCATCACAGTGCTTCAACAAAAACCTCCCTTCCTGGTTATTTTCCCTTACTTTCCTAAACCCAAGTTCCTCAAATGCAGAATGAGGGACTCTTGTGGGTCAACTAACACTGCTGTAGGGCACCTCGCATGTAGGATGACAGTCCTTCGGTGAGAACCAGAATTGTCTCCAGTCACGACCAACAGAGGAATGCTTATCTAACTTCCATTCCCATACACGCCTAGATTCTTCCATTAAGTCCTCACTAGTTTCCTCTGTGTGAACCATGAAAAGCCTAAAGATAAAGCACTTATGCAAATGGTTTTATCTATAAATCCATTCAAGTATATAATGCATTTTGATCATCTTCCCTTCTCCTTCCTCCAGCCCCTCCTGGAACCCACCCACCCCCATACCTTCCTCCCGTACAGGAACAATATATGAGAGACCATATCATCAAAGAAAACTTATACTCCCATCTCTGGCAGCCACTAATTGCTGATAGTTCTCATGAGGGGTAGTTCTCACTCAGCCCTTCCTTCATGGAGGTCTGACTGTGGCTTTATTGTGTACAGTATTGAGTTAACAACACTAGCTATTCTGGTTCATGAGTTCAGGAGTGCAACAACCCTGTCTTGTTCAGAAGACACAATTTTGTAGCATTTCTCTCTAATCTATAACTACTACCCTCTCTAAGATGTTCTCTCAGCATTAGGGAAGGAATGCTGATATAGATGTTCCTTTAGGAGGGAGTATACAGTCACTTACTCTGCATTTTCACTGGTTGCACATCTCTACATTAACTGCAGTCCACTGCACAAAGAAGCGTCTCCATCATAGGCTGGACACTCCACTAATCTATAAATTAGAAGTACTTAGAAGGCAGTTTGATACTATTTGCATTTAGGAGAACAACAGTAGATTCTACCCTGGGGCCTATGACCTCATTAGTCATTGGTTCTTAGCCAGGTTTACAGTACCAGGTATGAGTTTCCTGTGTAAAAAGCCTATAACCCAATGGGAAAGCTGCTGGCCAGTACACTAATGTGCATATCTTGCCAGGTGGGTTCCTTGCAGCTCACAAGGTTCATCTTTGTGTTAGAACATGACTGATTTTTCTCCCCAGCACCCTGCATATATATCATCTTCTGGCTCGATGAAATCTAGTCATCGGGGAGGAAACTCCAAACTAACTCAGACTTCATTTGTCCATGTCTTGTGATAACAATGTCTGGAGTCGCCAACACCGGTCTTACCATCAAGTTCTGAAGGGTGACCAAGGGAGATGGCCTTGGCCTGTATTGATTGGAGAGGGTGTCTGGAAACCCGTGACCAACAACTGGAAGGGAAGGTACCTCACACATACCACTGAACTCTTTGTTAACCTATGGCTTCTGGGAAGACCATACTTCCTCTGCCCTTCCTACAAGGTAACTCCAATTCAAACACCCTTAGTGTTAATTATACCTATCCCCACCCCATCCTCTCTCCTATTCTTCCATTCCCCACTATGGGGAGCCAAACTAACCCAATATGTTCTCAGAGGCCCAGATGAAAGAACAAGAGAACTTCAGTTCTGTGTCCTTCTCTAGAAACAAATATGACAAGGCTGGAGCCGGTGCCTTGAAGGAATCAAGGTTTTTGTTTTTGAGGACTGGTCTCTTCCAGCTGGACTGTGGTAATCTGTACTTAGGCAGTGGTGTTGGGGTATCCTGCATTCTCTTGGCCAATAATGTCTGACTGAGCTCTCAGCTGACCTTGGCCGTTCCCCTGGATGCTGTAGTTTTTAATAAAGTTGCTTAGCATAAGCCATCAGCTTGTGTCAGACATCCTGGTCCCCACTCTTGCTCTGTCTCCTTTATGTCTCATTCTTGGTTCTCCCATTTGCATGCCATCGTTCAGGATCCTTTGGGTCTACACTGCCTCACCTCACTTGCCATCTGTGTTCTTTCTACTATCCTCCCTTAAGGTTTTCCTCCTGCCCAGTGTCTGCTTTCTAGTTTCCTGGCTTCTATAAGCATTTCATGTTAACAACATAAAATCTAAAATCCACATATAAGAGAACATGTGACATTTGTCTTTCTGGGTCGATCAGAATAGTTTTTCCAATTCCATCCATTTATAAGCAAACTTTACAACATTCCATTTATATATATATGATATTTTACTGTCTATTCATCAGTCGGTGGGTATCTAGGCTGTTCCATTTCCTAGCTGTTATAAAATAGTAGCAATGACCATGGATGAGCAAGTATGTCTTTTATAGGACTCAGAGGCTTTCGGTTGTATGACCAGAAGTGCTATACCTGAGTTATGTGGCAGATTGGTTTCTAACTCTTCTTTTAGGAATCTTCGTGTTGATGTCTACAGCCTATTCTAGTTTGCATTCCTACTGGCAGTAAATAACTAATGTCTTTTCCAAGACTGTAGCTTTCATTTTAAACAGCAATGCTGATGACTTGTAATATTCTTTCAGATGATAAATATTAATTTCATACACAGTTAACCATTACAAAGTTTATGGCAGCACTATGAGTTTCTAGCCTGCCTTCACTTGGCTTTGACTTCCTTGACAGCACGCACATTTTGTTTTTCCTACTCTTTTCTTTCCTCCTCTAAAATAGAAGCATTATCAAGACACCGGTTTTGTCTACTTTGTTTCCAATATCTAAATGGGCTTCTTTAACTCAGAAGGCTTTCAACCAGCTGACTCCAAGAATGAAGCTACCGGTATATCCTAACTCCCTGAACTTAATGACAACCGGGACTTTCCTGCTGTTTCACTTAAGTAAGTCTTAGGACTCACTCAGTGAAGTATAAAAATTCTCTCCAATTCAGCACTATTTTATGTTAGCCCACGAAGAAAGAACACCTTAGTAGATTATTTAGCTTTTCCAGTAAACACCCACCATGCTGGCTGGTTGTGGTGATGCCCATATGTAACTTGAGCTCCTGGGAGGCTGAGCAAAGAGTATCAGCAGTTGGAGACCAGACTGAGCTACTATAAAACCCTGTGATCCCAAAACAAAATATTCACCAAGATCTCTTACGCTCTTCTCTCTTCATGTGAGTTGTTTTTTACAACTGAGCATCTGTTTATAATATATAAACTTATATTCAACTTGCTCAAAACAGCCCTCTTTTTGAATACCAATCATCTATGTCTCAAATTCTGTTTATCACTCACAGGGTTTATACTTAACATGATCTTAATTGATGTTTACTATATCTAGTCTCATTTTCTTCAAAATTCTCATATAAATCTTTTCTTCCTGTTTGGGAACTGTTAATTACCAACTACTAATTAACATTAGTAATTAATTGTCTTATACCTAGATTCTAAAATAGCTTCCTTCTCTTATCTACAGCTTCACTTTATATCCAAGTCAAAGTATGAAGGACTTGATGACAGGGAGAACTGTGAAATGGAATAAAAGGAGCACTGCTTGTACGCAGCAGTGGACAAGGAGAGCAAAAGTCAGAGGTAAAGGGGAAAGACAAAGGAAAAAGATATCTAACATAGAAGACTCTAGGGAAAATGTTCAAAAGTCAAGGTCGGAAGCCAGGTAAATTATGACAAAGTAAACTATGAAAGAATAAGCACAGATGAAGATTATAGGGAATAAGAGTTAAGACTGATTGTAAAATTGTTTCCTGAATAAGAGAGAGAGAGAGAGAGAGAGAGAGAGAGAGAGAGAGAGAGAGAGAGAGAGAATGAATTTGTTTTGGCATTGTACCAATGGCATGAGGGAAGACAGAGAGAAGCAGTAAGTTGAAAGCCGAGACTCTCATTCTAACCATCACCTTATTAAGTGATTTGTTGCCTATATTGAAAAGCTAAACACCAACAAAAATAAGTTAAAAAGCAGTTCATTTATTGAGAGAATGGTTGGTAAGTTCCTAAAGATGAAATCTGTAATATAAAACGATTAAACCAAAATAAAAATGATTCAAGTATGTCACAATCTTTTATACTCATAAATAAAAGTGGCTTTATGTTTTACTCTTAAAAACTGATTTTATGGTAACTATATTAAACCATTTTCTTCTAACTCTCTCAAGCTCAATGAAGCCTGAAGTCTTAAAACCCATTTTCTCTAGCCTTACCTTGTTCCTCCACCATCAATCGTGAGGATGCGGATTCCTCTGCCTTTCACTGGATCTACATAACCAATTAAGGCCAAAATTTCTCTAACTGCAGCCTGAAGAGTTTCATCCTTAACTTGTCTCAGCCGTAATAAATATGGAATAATTTTTTCCTATATTGAGAAAAAAGATATTTTGTTATTTATGTCAAACCAAGAAGGAATCAGTGTGGTGGCATACTTGTGGAATTCCAACATTAAGGAGATAGATGCAGGGTTATCTGGAGTTCAAGACCAGTTTGGGCTAAACAATGGTATCCTGTAACAAAAATAAAACAAGTGTTTTTAGCTGACATGAACAGATCATAAAATCAAAGTGTGTTTATTACTTTTTCTGTAATTAAAAATGATTGCTTTATGACATGTTAATATCAATAACAATTTAGCATATATTTGTCCTAAGTTGAGGACAAAAAATAGTGCCTGTTCAAATATTTTCTTGAAATGTACAATGTTTACATAATTTACATTCCTATAATCCCAGTACTCAAGGGTCTAAGGCAGGAGGATTGTGAGTTTGAGACCAGCCTGGGCTACAGAATAAACTCCAGGCCAGTCTGTGTTATATAGCAAGACTGCCTTTAAAAAGAAAAAAACGCAATATTCAATATAGAAAATAAAATCTCTTAATAGAATTAGTAGCAATTTTGATAAAAAGTTTGCATACATTTAAGGGAAAGCCTAGTTGAGTAATATTCAATAAACTGAGTAATTTTCTAGGGTTGTATCCACTTTGCTTCTCTTTCTGATAAGCCAAACTGAAATACTATTGTTGTTCTGTTTTTAATTTGTTGTTGTTCTGTTTAGTTAGTACTGAGCACCAAAGGAAATGTGAACAATATACAGAAATCTGAACAATGGCAGACCAGCCAAGAGCAACGACAAGATCCAGAGCGAAGCAACGACAAGATCCAGAGCGAACTCAGGAAGACCATCATTTTACCCAGTACAGAGCTGCAGAAGTAGCCCACGGCAGCCTTCCACCAGACAAGGCTAACTGCTGCCTGGAGCAGATAAACTGGCTCTCCTCCCTTCAGGGATTAAACAGTTCTGGGAAGATAGAAAGGACAGAAAAGCTGGGCTTGGTTTAGAGGTCACAAAGGAACAAAGAACCAGTTCAGCTAAACATGTGTTCTCTTGGGGCTGGGGCTTCACTGCACGGCTGATTTCAACTTAACACACCTGCAAAAGTCTCAAAGTAGGATATCTGGGAGGGAAAAAGCTAAACTAAAGCTTTCTGGAAAAAAACAAAACAAAACAATGTTTTGTCCTAAATTTTTGGACCCAAGGCATGGTGGCAGTGTAAGAATATACCCTAAGAAAAGGGAAAGCTAGGGGTCTTTCCCAAATCCTAACTATCCTTAACTCAGCTCTGTCCAAACTTACTGAAGGTTGTATGTCATCTAAAGAGCAAAGTAACTTTCTGGACAATAAAATCTAGAACTTTTTGAAGCTCACAATGCCCAACATACAGAAAAGTCTCATTGTAAGTCAAGTCATTATCACATAGTCAAACCCCAGAGGTAATTCTCCTACACCCGAAAGCGTCACATACGTATAAGTTATCAAAATAAGCCTAATTAAAGATATATAGGCACTCACAGAGAAGAATTTTCAAAGATTGAAGGAAAACAAAGAGCAAATTGATACTTATTTTACCCTAAACTGTCTCAGTTATTCGATGCAATTCTAGCATAATTTTATTCACCTTTTTGATTAACTTTAAAATTCATATGGAAATATGGCATGTTAAGAATAGTCAAAGTAGGGGGGTGTGGAGATGTGCATGTGATTAAGATCACTGGCTCTCTTCTCAAGATCATGTTTCAATTCCTAGTACCATGTAAGTTTACTACCATCTATAACTCCACAGGGTACCAGACTCATGTTATCAGACAGACATATAGACAAAATACCCATAAAGATGAAAATAATTTTTTTTTTGTTTTTTGTTTTTGGTTTTTTGAGACAGGGTTTCTCTGTGTAGTCCTGGCTGTCCTGGAACTCACTCTGTAGACCAGGCTGGCCTCGAACTCAGAAATCCGCCTGCCTCTGCCTCCCAAGTGCTGGGATTACAGGTGTGCGCCACCACCGCCCGGCGAAAATAATTTTTTTAAAGGAAGAAAAATAATAGCCAAGCTAGGAGGTTGGAGAGATGGCTTAGTGGTTAAAAACATGTACTGCTCTTGCAAAGATTCAGAGGTTGGGTCAGAGCACCCATATCTGGTAATTCCCAAGCACATGTACCTCTAGCTCTAGGTGAGCCATGCCCTCTTCTGGCTTCCGCAGGCAACTTTACTTGCATGTACATACACCTACACATGCATAGAGGTAAGTTTTAAAAATTAAAATAAATCTTTTTATAGAAGAGCTGAACTAAAATTATAAGGAAGAACAAAGTTAAGGGGCTACAGAGCTGGCACAATTATGAGCACTAGCTGGTTTTCTAGAGGATCCAGGTTCAATTCCTAACACCCACATGGCAGCTCACATCTGTCTCTGTAGTTCCAGCCAGAAGGGACTCAATGCCCTTATACAAACATACATGCAAGCAAAACACTAATACACATAAAATAAATCATTAAAAAAGACCAAAGATAAAAAACTTACAAGACCAGACATTACTTTTTTTTATAAAGCTAATTTAGGAAGTACAATGTTGGCGCAACAATAGATATATTAGCAAAACCAAATACTGTATCCAGAAACAGAATGTAAAAATGGACCCATGTATAACTGCCTCATTTATGACAAGTGTTTTCCAATAAATGGTCACTTGTTTAACTAAAGTGTGTATTAAGTATCAAATCTTCTGCCATATACAGTAAAATCAAGTCTGTTCTAGATGAAGAATACATACAGATGTGAAAGGCAAAAACATAATTTTAGAAGAAACATAGAAAAATACTTAGGTTAGGCAATTTCATTGGTGGACAGAGAATTGCATATATGAGTTCTGCACTTAACATCATTACCTCCTCTCTTCCTATGCCCCCCTCACTCCCAAACTCAGGAGCTCCTCTTCTTTGTTGTTGATGGTGGTGACTGATGGTGAGTCATGCATGCGCTCAAGTGCGTGTGTATGTGCGTGCGTGCGTGCGTGCGTGCGTGCGTGCGTGCGTGCGTGCGCCCAAACAACCTATTGAGTCCATTAAGCTTTTCCTGAATGTACATGTCCAAGGCAAACCACTTCGATTCAGACAATTTGTATGGGAGCTCTTCCCTGGAGGAAACTGGTTCTCCCTCTCAGCAGCCGCTGACAACCTGTGTGTATTTCTTCATCTAGAAGTAGAAGACTGGAATTTCTCCCACCCACATTAGCATTTCAATTGATGTTATCATTATGCCTGTCTAGTTAAGAAGAAAAAGAAAAGATGCTTAAAACAGTGGAAGATGAACCAGCACCACTTGTGGGATTGCAAAATGGTAAAACTGCTCTGGAAATCAGTTTGGCGGTTCCTCAGAAAATTGGGCATGTCACTTCCAGAGGACCCTGGCATACCACTCCTGGGCATATACCCAGAGTATTCCCCCGCATGCAATAAAGACACATGCTCCACTATGTTTATAGCAGCCTTGTTTATAATAGCCAGAAATTGGAAGGAGCCCAAATATCCCTCAAAGGAGGAATGGATACAGAAAATGTGGTATATTTATACAATGGAATACTACTCAGCAATTAAAAATAATGAATTCATGCAATTTGTAGGTAAATGGTTAGATCTGGAAAATATTATCCTAAGTGAGTTAACCCAATCACAAAAGAATACACATGAAATGCAATCACTGATAAGTGGATATTAATGAGCCCAGAAGCCCTAAATACTCAAGGCACAATTAGCAAGTCAAATGACTCCCAAGAAGAAGAAAGGAGAGGACCCTGGGCCTGAAAAGATTGGATCCAGTTTTGTAGACCCAGAACAGAGAAATCGTGTGTGTGTGTGTGTGGGGATGATTGGGGAATAGTTGGGGGGGAAGGAATTATGGGACGTATGGTGGGGGGGGGACTGGGAAAGGGGAAAGCCTTTGGAATGTAAACATAGAATATAGAAAATAAAAATTTAAATAAAAAAAAAGAAAAAGAAAAAAAACAGTGGAAGAAATTGGCTGTGAGTTAGTGGGTACATTCTCCTTGTCATCTTGTCCTGTCTATGGGACAGAATCCAGCAACAAGAACCCTGAATCTCTGGCTATTACAATTTTTCTACTACCACTACTACAATTCTGCCCCCCCCACCCCTACCCCCAAAAAAGCTTCTCTGATGAGTTGGTGAGAGCTACACTTAGCAGACAAAATGTGGAAATCCAAATATTTCTTAAATTGAACACATAAATACATATGGACTGGACTATATCAAAAATAGTATATGTTCTTTTTTTTTTTAAACAAAGATTAAAAAATAAGGACAGGTGGGTAAGATTTGGTGCACACACATTCTCCTAGAAAACTTAAACCCTAACTTAACACAAAGGAACTTTATCAACCAGTGAAAAACCTGGTTAACCCCCTACAAAGTGGTATATATCTACAAATCTAACACTTGAAAAGCAGAGGCAAGAAGATGACAATGATCAGTCCAGCATGAACTACACAGTAAATTTAAGGCCTAGGTAAACTTACATAATGAACCTAACTGAAGCTGCTTAAAACAATGGGAGAATTTGGCAACAAGAAAAGTTTAGTTGGGAAAGATCACAGCAGAGCAAAACATGATGCAAACAAGTTCTTCAGTTCCTTGGTTTTAGATTATTATTTAGGGGAAAGGTGACAACTTTTTCCAACTACCTAGATTTTCATTTCTGACTGATCTAAATAGAGTTTCTATACTATATTTCTTCTTGGTACTGAAGTGTTCTTGGATTTGGGATCAGTTCTCAAATATAAGAGAATCCTCAACAGTTCAACTATTATGGCTATTCCTAACAGACCAAAGCTGAAAACTACCCAGATTAACAGCACAACACAAACAATAAATTGTGACCCACCATAATAAATAAAAGAAGAACAAATCATTTACAACTACCTGCAACACTGAGTAAATCCTATCAATGTGCTGAGGAAAGAAAGCAATCACACATGGAGCCCAAATTAACCTTTTCTGTAGACTAAGACTGAGAGGTAGAAGAACGACTTCTAGGGCACTGGCGATGATGTTCTGTTTGCTTCTGTGCTGAGTCTGTGAACTTACATCAACACTTACAAACGTACCTATCGTATTCTTGCATAGGATACTATTAAATCATTCTTTAAATCATATGCTATGTCTGAATGCTAATCCTCTTATAAAGTTCATGTTGGAACTTAGTTCCAAGTACAATATTAAAAAGTAAGCTCTTTCAGGAAGTGCTTAGGACATAAGGCTTCTGCCTCACATATGAGTTTGGAGGCCTGAACTCATTAAGCTTTGCCTGAATGAACATGTCCAGTAGACGAAATGAGCTGCCATGCTGTTTCTTCTGCTGTGTAACTGAGTCACAGCTGCAGCATATACCCATCAAACCTTCACCAGACACCAGCCCTGCCAGCACTGTCTGTCCCTGTGCCTCTCAGTATGCACATTATGAGAAACAGGCTGCTGTTGGGTACAACCTATCCAGTGTAAGGTATTTTGTTACAGCAACTTGAAGGACTAAAACAGTAATTATATTTTAGATCTCTCCTATCTAGGTATCCCTGATATAATCATTATCCTTAAAAGCTCACATGTATTTCAAAAACATATTTCTAAAAATACATCAATATATGAAAGATAAATCTCAAATTTTATGAATATGAAATATTTAAGTTCTGAATATGTGTTATACAATGTAAAACTATTGAAGGGTACATTTCAAAGAAATATTTTTCAATAAGACAGATACTAAACAGTAGAGAAAGAATGAATTAACAATTTTCTGAGTGGTAAGTTAAAAAAAGCACTAACTGGGTTTTCATGAAACTGTAACAATATCATTATGATATTTCTAAATTAGGGGGTAACATTTGAAATGTAAATAAAATATCCAATAAATAATGAATAAATAAATAAATAAATAAATAAAGTATACAAGTAAAATTCGTATAGATAAAGAGGCTCACCTTTAGTCCCTTAGCTTCTCTTTAAATGGTGTATTTAATGAAGTCTAAACTGTGTTCACTACAGTATACATAAAATACTAAGGCAAAGAATGTTAATTGCTTTATCAATTCAATTATTAGTTCAATTTATTTGGACTTCAAATATAAAACGACCATGGTGGAATTATAAAATAATATCAGCAATAGCTTTCCATATTATGTTTCCTATCTTTTGTTTTTAGACAGAATCTTGCTAAATAGCCAAGGCTGGTCTCACATTTATGATCCAAATATTTGGATTAAACGTGTTTGACCATACCTGGCTATTTCCTATCCTAAAAAAAGATTAAGAGTAAAAGAGCTGCACTGCATTAAGAACTTGACCATTATGAGGCAATGCAACTAACATGCTTAAACTTAGGCTCCACTCTTACGTAGGCCCAGCTCAAAGTCTAAGTACTTATGATCATAGCAGAGTTTATATCACAGAACAAAAGGAACTCATTAGCCTAATGTATATCATAAAATAATGAGACAATTCCTGAATATATATTGTATGATTTAAAAGAACGAAATTTTCAAATAAAAAGGCTTTGCATTTCCCACTTTAATAGGTTTATTTGAATTTTTATTTCAAGACAAATATTAAATAAATTAGAAATTACCTTGACAGCCACTCCTTTTCCTTCAGGAAATTCTAGAAGATGAAAAGTCAGTTCTTCAACCCTAGTGATACAGAGCTTTGGGTCGGTGGTTCTTCTTAAGGCCTGAACTAAGGCTCGAGTTCTGTTATCAATACTCACTCTTGCAATAATCTATAAAGTCATATGAAACATGATTAGAAGACAGAGTTACTCTACAAATGGTTAACATTTCTTAAGCCCACACTAAAGAAGCACTTGCCTTTTCTCGCTGAAGTAGCACGCGCTTTTTCTCCTCGGCCTTCTTGTCCTTGCTGACAGCTTGCTCAGTTTTAGCAGGCTCTTCCTGTTCTTCAGGCTGACTCTTGGGATCAGACTTTAACTTGGGTACAAGTCCACCAATGTAACCACCGACTAAGGCTTGTACGCCTTCCGTGGGACGGGAAAGGAAGTTAGCAATACTCTGTTTTTTAGACACTGGGTGAACCTCAGGCGTCTGGGTAGGGCTGGAAAGTTTGTCTTCAACATCTAGGGAAGATTCCGAGTCTGGCCTTTCTGCCAAAATGTCAGGGCCAGGAGAACTGGATTTCCTTTCTTCAAGGCCTCGTTTGTGCTGAGGCTGTTTCTCTTCCTTGGTTTGAGACATTTTTTCCTTGCTTTTGAAATATGAATTAATATGATTTGCTAAAAAGTAGAATGACTCTCCAAATCTGGTGGTTATACCATATGTGTAGTGGTAAAGGCTGTGTTTACCTGAATCTTCTTCTTTATCTGCAAAGTAACTTTTCTGTTCTGCATAAGAATTCTTTTCTGCTGATTTATCACTATAGTTTTTCAGAGATTCGATGGCTTGCTTAACATTTTTTTGTTTTAACCATCCCCTATCTGATACTTTTCTTAATATTCGAGAACTTGGCTTAAATTGAGCTAACCGTGAAACCATTTCATTTTGACTGCCAAAAATAGCCTTTGAAACTGAATTCCAAGTACTTTTAATACGGGACATATGAATGCTCACTTTTGTAAGTCCCTTGGGAGCAGAAGTGCTAAGCTTCACAATTCCGATATGTAAGCCATGGTTGCTTGGAGAGTGCCAATGTTTGCTGGAACGCGCTTCACTTCTGTTCCATTTACAGCTTTTCTTACTTGTGTGAAACTCTCTGTGCACATTGACATGGCTCATGCGCCAATACTGTTTAGAACACACAAAATGCAACTGTTTGCTTCTCTGTTTCCCACAAAGACTTCTTGCATTATTAAGGAAGTAAATATATATATCTAGAGTCAAATTAATAGACATAACTTAAAAATCATTTATTTTCTATGTGACATTCTTTCATTCCATTCCTGAATGCGTCATTTAAGAAATTCCATAATTCATGGTCTTACCTGAAATGGTTTAAAAAAAAAAAAAAGATTAATTAGCATTCAAGTTAAAAATCAAAGTTGAGTTAATTCATGAGTTTGTACCACAGCAACAAACCATCTCAAAAAAAAAAAATAAATAAATAAAGCTGGAGAGATGGTTCAGTAGTAAAGAGAGCACTTGTTACTCTTGTTAGAAGAGTGGGTTCAGCTCCCAGTTCTGGGGAGTCCGGTACCCTTTCCAAGTCTCCAAGGGCACTGCACAAATATGGTACACAGATATATATGCAGGGAAAACAATCAAACAAACAAAAAATAACAATATGTGAATAATTTAAAAGATGGACTACTGTATTTCCAAGATGCTGGTAAGATTTCATTTTTAAAGTAAGGGGAAAGAATTAAGCATTCATTGCAGATGTCGGTGAGCAGGTGGGAAGGAGGACATTTAGGAGAAGAATTCAGAGACATTTCCTACCAGGTTTTTCTAATCGTATAGTTACTCTTTCTATTATTATTATTATTATTATTATTATTAAATTATTCAGTAGCTTGAGACATCAGATGGTAGTACTCTGAAGATAAGGGTCAGGCCTTTATTTAATCTGTGGTGTATCGTTACAGACGTCTCAATTCACAGTGAGCATGGTATAAAGTTTTGGGGCTATACACAGGTTACTAAAGAACTTCTAGCTTAAAGCAAGAAACAGCCATGACAAGACTATCATAATAATCTAGTAATAACTGCTCATTAAAGAGGCTTCCTAAGTTCCCTTACCGAACAATGGCTCATTAAATCAAGGTGATAAATCAAGTAGCTCAATGGCTACTGTGACTGCTGTGTTAGCATATACTTATAAGCCAACCACCACCCCACCACCCCTACAGAGTCAGGAGAAATCCAGGTACTCACTGACCCAGGTACTCACTAAACCAAGGGTTAGGTGAGAGAGCCTGTTTCAAAGAACAATAGTGACAAAAGAATGACAAAAGAAGTTCACTTCTAGCCTATACACACATACACACCAGACTAGTCTATGTGTGGCAACTTGCAAGTGGTTCGTAACTACAATACAGAAAAACATAAACAGGAATAACCTCAAATAGACAAATATTCACTCAGTGAAAAATAAAACAGTACATTGATGAGAAATATTTATAAGCCAAGAAAGATCAATTAAAACATATCTTGACCAGGTTTGGTGGCACATACAGGCAATCTCAACTTTCAGAAGGCTTAGGCAGGAAGATCACAAATTCAAGACTAGTATGAACTTCATGGTTATAGGCAGCCTGGAACACAGGGTGAGACCCAATGAACAAAAAAAAAAGCAAACAAGAAAAACCCTATGCAGTTATTTTATCCTTTTAACTAATAAAAGTTGGGGCTACAGAAACACCTGAAGTACCCGAGACATATTTTATCAAGTATATCCAAGGCCACAGAATCAGTTTCTACTCCTAGGCATAGGTGGTAGTAACTGGGAAAAGTGTGGGTGCTATCAACTGTTAATAACAGGTTAGGAAAACAAAATACAGAAGTCACTTGACTGATGAAATTTTAATTAGTTAATTAATTAATTAATTAATTAATTAGTTTATTTGTTGGTTTGACTTTTCAAGAGTTTCTCTGGCTATCTTGGAACTCACTGTGCAGACCAGGGTGACCTTGAACTCAGAAATCCACCTGCCTCTGCCTCCTTACTGCTGAGGTTAAAGGAATGGGTTTGCCACAATTGCCTGGCCATTTGACTATATTTTAAATGAGAGTTAAATTTTATTTAATTTTTAAAGATGGAGAAAAGTTAGACTAACAAAGTAGATGATATTCCTGTGAAGAGAGGGAATTCTAGGAAATAAAGAAGTCAATGCAGAACACAGTTTTCATGTTAAAGAGAAAAAGACAAGTTTGTTCTTGAGCCAAATATGAATGATTATGATCTAAAGATATAGATTCGGGTTGAGCAAAATAGCATGTTCAACTGTAGATGTGGTTATATAAGATATTTATTATTTATGGAGCAAAGACAGTCACAAATCAAGGTAGTAGGATCTGGATGGCAATGGGGAACCACAGGAAGATAAGATATAGGCAAGGCAGGAAAAACTAAGTTTCAGGTGTTCCTATCTTAAAAATAATATTCTTAGCTTTTAGACCCATCTATTGCTGTAGTAAGAAAGCATAACCATGGCAACTTATCAAAGAAAAATTTAGGGATCACAGCTTCAGAATGTTAGTTAGGAGTCCATGGCAAAGCATAACCATGGGGTCAGAACAGCTATTTAGTTAGTTAGGGTTACAACTGCCATGATAAACACCATGACCAAGGCAATAGCAACTTATGAAATGATTCATTTGATTTGGAGCATGATTACAGTTTCAGAGAGTTAGTTCATGATCATTGTGATAGGGAATATGTGTGGGGGTGCAGGGTTGGGGAGACAGACTGGGCCTAGTGAGGGCTTCTAAAACCTCAAAGTGGACACTCTAGTGACACCCTTTTAACAATCCCACACCTCTTAATCCTCCCCAAACAGTTTTACTAACTGGGGAGTGACTACACCTCAGAAGTACCTGAGACATATTTTACCAACTGAGGACCAAACATTCAAATATATAAGCCTTCAGAGGATCATTTTCTGTCAAATCACTATAAGCTTCTATCTTAAATCACAAGTAGGTGGCAGAGAAAGCTAACTGGCAATAGGAAGGGCTTGTGAACTTCAAAGCTTGTCAATGTGACACACCTCCTCAACAAAGCCATACTTCTTAATCATTCCCAAAAGGTTCTACAAGCTAGGGATTAAGTAGTCAAACAATGTAGTATCCCATTCTCATTCAAATTAGCATATTCAACTCCCTGCCCAACCCCCAAAGGCTTATGGACATATCATAATGCAAAACGAATTTAGTCCAAATTTAAAGTTCTCAATAATCTTTCAGTCTCAACATAGTTTAAAAGTCCAAAGTCTCTTATGAAAATCAAGGCAACCTCTTAATTGTAAACCCTATAAGAGCAAAAGCAAAAAGCAAATTATATATACTTCCAACATACAGTAGCATAGAATATACCTTACCATTTCAAAAGGGAGAAATAGTAAGGAAATACTGGGCCAAAGCAAGACCAAAACCAACAGGACAAACTCCAAATCTGATGTCTTTATGCCTGATGTCTAAGGGCTCCTTCCTTCCAACTTAGCTGACCACCACACACTTCTCTCTTTTGGGCTGGTCCTACTCACAGTCTGTAGTTCTCCTTGGCATATGCCTGGCCTTACCAATTCTCCTTAAGCATGAAGAAAGGTTCCACAGACCCTTTACTCCTCTTTACTCATGTGTCCATCACTGTAAAGCCCAAAATTCTTGGATGGCACTACAAGTTTGATTACCAACATGGGATGAGCCCTGGTTCCACTGAATCACATTTGCATGATTCCCTTTGTAGCTGCATTTTAGAGGCAGATTATTCCTCAGGTATTCCTTTCTACAAGCTAGAAGCATAGCTGGGTGGCATCTTGTCTAACATACCCTCCCTTTATCCTACTTTGGAACAAGCCTTTAACTTTTCATCTCTTTCATACAAGCCTTGGCTCCAGCTAAATTTCCTGGTGCTCATTTTCACTTCGAAATGTGTATTTTCTATTCCTTTTGCTCTGCTTGCTCTTTTTCATTAGAGACTCTCCTAAGAGTGATAACAAGTAACCACACGACAAAGACAATATTTTAGGCAGTCTTGAAATCTCCAACAAGGAAATGAATCCACTCTTTTTCCTCAGAAAAATGTTTTAGAGCGGGTAGAAAGCAAACATTTTTTTTTTTTTTTGTCAGAATATCACAAGAATACTCTAAAGGCCAGTTGTTATATTATTTTCTTTTGAAGCCTCATGAGCTGAGCCTCCATAATCCACACTGCTCTTGGTAGTACTGTCTTGCAAACTAGAATGGCCTGGTAAGCACCTGCTTAGAGTCTGCAACTGTTTTCCTAATCCAACCTCCTCAAAGTATCCCCCATTCCTAACCCCAAAACAGGATGGTCAGGCCTGTCAGCAATATCCTACTCCTTGACACCAACTTGTCTTAATTACGTTTTTACTGCTGTGATAAGACAACTATGTCCAAGGAAATTTACGGAACTTTATTTGGGGTTTATATGTTATGAGTCAAAGCAACATACTAAACAAATTTATGAATTTGTTAAAGAAGAACTGATTCCAAACTACACTTATGATTCCCAACTACACTTTATTCTAAACTACAGTTACCTAACAACACATGTTCACACTATAAAACTATAAAATTCTTACTTGGATTATTGTTTTTCTTTTCTTTAAAGTTCTCTTACACATTTTCTTTCCTTGTTTTCAGAACAGTTTGAGAATTACAGAATGTTATATTCCAGCAAGAGCTAACAAAGATAAGAACACATAAAGGAAGCAAACACAAAGAGTCAACATTTTTAAATATTAATCATGTAATTCCAATTATGCATGCAAATGCATTTGTTCCTTTGAATAAACAAGGGACCCAGCGAATTACTACTCTTTCCTGGGAGGAAGAGAATGAATAAAGTGGTACAGGTTAGACAACCTATTGGTGCTATTGTGACCAGTGATGGCAAGGTGGGCCCAGAACACTGGTCTATTCGTTAGAAAATATCAAAACATTTTATATTAATAGCTTCTCAGCCTTAATCAGAGAAGCTTCTCTTTGCCATGAACAGTGTAGAGAACAGATCAATGAACAAAGGTACTGAGAATGTGACAGCTTGAGTGCTAGGAAGAGTTTTTGAGCCAAATGGTAGGGAGAAGGACTGGAAAATGCTGTCTTCTGTACAGAGTACAGCCAACAGTCACGACCTGACAATAGCTATGGTGGACTGACAAGATTAAATTTATCAATGGTCAATTACTGACAAGGGAGAGACTTACGGGGCTCTACCCATCTCTGCTGAACTACTGGCTACTTTCAGAATGGAGGGAAGCAGTCCCTATCTTTAGTTGCGTTACATACTGAGGTTTCAATGGCTAGGTATAAATCCATGAACTCACGGGGTTTCTCTAAAGGGGTGTGTGTATGTGAGAAAGGGACTTATGTATATCCATGTTATAACAAGAATGGGAGGCACTTTAGGGAGAGAGTAGGTAGTTTCAATAATCAGAATATACTTTATATACAAATGACATTGTCAAAAATAAATACAATAAGTTATTTTTAAAAAACCCTGAACGTAATTGCTATGGCAGCTTCAGTAGATTCTGTGTGATAAAATTCAACAGATTGAGGCAGGAAAAAAATCGCTTCCTGGAGACTGTAGAACATCCCAATTTAGAAGCTGCAGTCTCACTTGGCAATTTACTTTCCTTCTAAACTTCCCTTCTTCCTAGTAGCCTGAGACTGAGTAAATTCAAGAAAGTAAGTTATAATCCATTCTTTGAAGTAATATCACTGGCCAAAAACCTCTGTTCTTAGAACTGTAACGCTTTGCCTTAGTCACATTTACCCCCCCCCCAAGATTAAAAAGGAGATCTCATTGAAAATATGAAACAATGAGCAGAATTTTTCCGGGAATCCTAAAAGTACAAGTTCCTCTTGTCATTCAACCCTTAGAAAAAGTCCTCGCAGGACACATGGGTGTTGGGCCTAGTCTTAGACAAAAGGCTCAAATTAGAAGATACTTATGTTTGAGGAACCTCATACTACACCCTTGCCGGACAGGTGGGTGTTGGGCAGGTTAAATTTATATTTGAGTTAGTGCAAAGCTCAGAGCTTCCTCAATGGAAGCTTGTGAGGAACTGCTTTTGTCTTGCAGACCCCACCTAGAGAGCTTTTGGCCAAAACAACAGACTTATCCAGGTGTGATTCAAAATGCAGTCCAAATAAGGCTAAGTAGAACTTACGAAGAGATTAAAATTTGGCCTGCCTAATCCATACAAAATTATTATAGATTTAAAAGGAACCTCAGGTTTTTACAGATGAAAGCTAGGTGTCAGGTAAAGTTTCTATCAGGAAGACTGATGTTATCTGTGTTTAAGCTTCTAAATTTGTTATACAGGAAACGTTTTTACCTGGTTGATTTTACATTTCCTTGTGCCATATGGTAATGCTAATTGTTCCTTGTGCCTGCTTTGCTGGATATATCTTTTGATATGTAAATGTCAACCCCTCATGCTCAAAACCTCCTGTTTGAGAGGTAAAATACACACTCAGATCTTAAACCACCTCTGCTTCTGGTGTCTGTGTGTCATTCGCCAAACCCGTATCTTCCTGGACCAAAAGAACCCTGGTTTTCCAGTCCCAGCTGGGTTTGGTCTGCGGCAGTAATTTGTCTTAAATAATAATAATAATAATAATAATAATAATAATAAAATAATAATAATAATAATAATAATAATAAACACTAAGAAGCTGGGACTGAAATTCAGGTGATAAATTTATTGCCTCACATGAATAAAGTCCCAGGTTCAATCCCTAGCACTGCAAAAACTGGACATAACAGTACATATCTGTAACCCCAGTCCTCAGGAGGTAAAAACATGAGGATCAGAAATTTTAAAGTCATCCTTAGCTACACAGGGAGCTCAAGAAAACCAGAACTACATAAAACCAAGTCTCTTAACAGAGGTTCTCCACCTGTGGATAATGACCACCAAAAGACCATTGCAAAACATAGATATCTGCATTATAATTCCTAACAGTTGAAAATTACAGTTATGAAGTAGCAACAAAGTAGTTTTATGGAGACTGGAGAGAAGGCTCGGTGGTCAAGGACAGACACCAGCTATTCTTTCAGGCGACCTGGGTTCAATTCCCAGCACCTACATGGCAGCTACCCAACTGCCTGTAACTCCAGTTTCAGAGGATCTGACACCTTCACACAAATGTATATGCAGTCAAAACACCAATGCACATGAAATAAATTGTAAATAATAATAATAATAATGGTAATTATAATAATTATTATTTTATGTCTGAGGGATCATCACATGAGGAACTATATTTTTGTTTAATTTATTTACATTTCAAATGTTGTCCCCTTCCGGTTTCTACTCTGCAAATACCCCATCCCATCTCCCCCTCCTCTTTGCCTCTATGAGGGTGCTTACCCACCTACTCCCACCTCTACCATCTGCCTAAGCTGGGGCATCAAGCCTCCACAGGACCAAGGGACTCCCTTCCCATTTATGCCAGATAAGGCCATCCTCTGCTACATATGTATCTGGAGCCATGGATCTTTCCATGTGTACTCTGGTTGGTGATTTAGTCCCTGGGAGCTCTAGAGGGTCTGGTTAGTTGATACTGTTGTTCTTCCTATGGGGTTCAATCCCTTTCAGCTCCTTTAGTCTTTCCCCTAGCTCTTCCACTGGGGTCCCCAGTATCAGTCCAATGCTTGTCTCTGAGTATCTGCATCTGTATTGGTCAGGAGCTGGCAGAGCCTCTCATGGGACAGCCGTACCAGGCTCCTGTCAGCAATAGTGTCAGGGTTTGATATCTGCAGATGGGATGGATCCCTAGGTGGGGTGGTCTCTAGATGGCCTTTGCTTCAATCTCTGCTCCTTTTTTTTTTTTTTTTTTTTTTTGTCCCTGTGTTTCCTTTAGACAGGAACAGTTCTGGGTTAAAAATTTTGAGATGGATGGGTGGCTCCGCCCCTCAACTGGGGGCCATGCCTATCTACTGGAGGTGGTCTCTACAGGTTCTTTCTCCTCTTTGTTGGGTATTTTAGCTAATGTCATCTCTGGGACTTTCTAGAGGCTAGCCCAAGTTCCCTCCACACATCCCCCCCCCACTGCTGTGAAGCTTGAGAACCACTGCTCTAAAACAAAACAAGATTTGCTAATTTAAAAACAAAGCAGAACAGTTTATTCTCTGCAAGAAACTTTATTCAAGCAAATGGTATTTAAGCAAGCAGGTGAAACTAGTTCTTAACTGACGAGGAAGGTTTCGTGTCAAAAAATTAGTCCAAAAATATAAATAGGGTCACTCTATAAAAGGGGTTAATCCAATAATCACATGTAATGAGTACAACATGTATGCACCAACCTTGGTACACTTAGCTTCATAAAAATGGATGGACACTAATGGTCATAAGCTGGTAGATAGGTTATTTACAATAATGCAAATGACCTTAATATATTACTCAGAATATTTCAGAACTGACCCCATAATTTATAAAGAAGCTTCAAATTAAACAGAGATCAAATGAGCTTGACATGGCTCTGAAGATTATTTCACCAACAGCTATGGGAAAAAAATGCATTATTCTCAGCATCTCAAGGAAATTTCTTTAAATCAGGTCATATTTTAGGCCACAAAACAAATCCTAATTATTAAAAATTCTGTATCTTATTAGATCAAATGGAAGAAACCTAGAAATAAACAGCAAGAAAAACTAAAGGAAAAAAAACATATAAGTATTAGAAAATATACTTTTCAATTATTAGTGGGACCTCAAAGAAGATGGGAGGATCAACTCATATAACCAAATGAAAATGAAAACACAATTTACCATAAAGTGCATCCCTATGAAGGCCCATTTATAAATCAGAGCAATAACAATAAATAAATCAGTAATACACCTCAAGATCTTAGAAAACAAGAGCCTATGTGGTGAAAGGAGAGAATTGAATCACAAAATTGTCCTCTGACCTCCATGTGCTACTGCACACACACATACATACACACACGCACACACACACACACACACACACACTAAACAAATGTATTCTTTTAAATCTATGACAAAAATGCTAGTAAAGAAAAACAATGGAATCATCTCAAATGCTTGGTTAAAACAGTAAAGATACTAAGCACAGCAGCATATACCTGTAATCACAACATGCAAGAAGATGAGGGAAGACAACAACAAATTTGAAACCAGCCTGGGCTCCAGGGCAGGACCTATGTATCTCATACACACATGCACACATGATTAAATTTGCAAATTAAAAAGAAACTCACATGTAAAGATGAGGAGAGAATTCTAAATAATGTTAACATACACTAACACACACACACACACACACACACACACACACAATCAAAAAGCGTGCAAACAAAGCACAAAAAGTATCTTCCCAGAGTACAAACAATGAAGTTTTACTCAGGATGTAGCTTATATAAGGGAGCAGTAAAGAACTGAGAAAATCAAAACCACAGTTTCATAAACTGTATGCAAAGGGAGAAAAAGTCTGAACTAAAATCTTAATACACTCACTAGTACAGAGGAAAGACAGAAAGGACACAAGCCTTCCTGCTTTCCTGGCTCTTCTGAGTTTCTCAGAACTTGTAGTGAATGTAATTATGTTTAGTTAGCATAAAACTGGTTAACTACCACCACAGAGAAATACTTGATAAAGTACATGTAGATAAGAAGTCTAAGGACTGGAAATGTCATTCAACTGGCAGAATCCTTACTTACCTAGCATTCAGAGAGCCCTGGGTTCCACCTACATAAACCAGCAAGAACAAAAACCTTGCTTAAGACCAATATCTACAGTCCTATTACCATCATAGCACTAATATCCTATGCAAATGAATACTGGTCTGAGCAAGTTAATTACGTTGAATTCCTGAAGAGACAACTAAAACTCCAAGGCAAAGTCACTATCCAAGGTTGGCCATGGGCAGCCACCACTGAACATTAACTCAGAATTACAAAACATGCCACGTGATGAACTATCACCTAAAGAGATCTGCACAAACAGCCATAGGAAAATGTGCAACCAAACTTTAGAAACAGCACAGAATTAAGTAAGGCTAAATGTCCAAAGATAACAGGAAGAATAAAAATACCAGAGGCAATAGAAAAACTAATAAAAGTAAAGAAGAATTCTAAAATATTAAACGTCAATACTCAAGCGGGGCGGGGGTGGTGCACGCCAGTAATTCCAGCACTCTGGGAGGCAGAGCCAGGCTGGTCTACAGAGTGAGTTCCAGGACAGCCAGGGCAATACAGAGAAACCCTGTTTTGTTTTTGTTTTTGTTTTTGTTTGGGGGGGAACAAATCCAAAAACAAACAAACAAAACAAAAATAAAATATATTAAAAAAAAAAAACAGGACTTGGTGTCAAGTATCAATGGAATAAGGAGAAGTTGCCAAGAAAACTCTTAAGTTTTCAAATCAGACACTGAGGGAAAATGCCACTTGTGAATATGAAAGACCTGGAAAGGGGCAGTTTAACATAAAGGAAACTGGATTTTCTTCGTATTTACAGAATGCAGTAATGACAGGGCACTGAAATAGAAACACAGAGACTGCATTTAAGTATGATAAAAGCAGCACAATAACAACTGAACCCTTAAGGCCAAATGGGATGGCCTATAATATTTGGATGCCCAGGACCTAACAAAAATAAGCTCTTTTAAAAAATGCTCAGCTACAAATAAATACACCCTATATTTTCCTTGACATGTCAGGATACTTATGAGCTTATTAGTATGACTTTGGTTTCAAAAGTCTGCAAATGTTACATTTGTTTTGAGGAGAACAATGTGGATATATATTTGAGTAGTACCCAAAGTTAGAAACAGGAAGAAAAGCACTCAAGCAAACCAGGAAGCATTGAAGGAAGGTATCCTTTTAAAAGCAAAGGATAGTAAACCGAATAAAACAGAAAAGATTGGGAGTTGGAACTGAGGTGAAAGAAGAGTCTAGCTCTGACCTTTGTACAAAAGTATGTTCCCCAGATGAAGTAACAAATCCCGTCTTTACTGACTGAGAAAAACAACTCCAAGTACAGACTGTTCTTGTATCAATTCTGCATGTGAAAGTATGGATGTATTAATATAAACTAGAGAAGCTGACCTTTTCATTAATCTGACATCATTTCGAAGAGGACCATTGCTACCAAGATTTTAAAATTAGATGGAGAAATACAAAACAAGATAGAGAAAAGAACAATTAGCAAAAACTATGAAGCGAGGTCTTTTTTTTTTCTCTTTCTCTTTCTCTCTCTCTCTTTTTGTTTCTTTCTTTCTTTCTTTCTTTCTCTCTCTCTCTCTCTTTTCTCTCTCTCTCTCTCTCTCTCTCTCTCTCTCTCTCTCTCTCTCTCTTTCTTTCTTTCTTTCTTTCTTTTTTCCGAGACAGGGTGACAGGGTTTCTCTGAGTAGCTCCGGCTGTCCTGGAACTCACTCTGTAGACCAGGCTGGCCTTGAACTCAGAGATCCGCCTGCCTCTGCCTCCCAAGTGCTGGGATTATAGGCGTGCGCCACCACCGCCCGGCAAGCGAGGTCTTTATATTGGAGATTCATCTAACATGCATACAATTTCACAAAATAGCTATATGGAATTTGGTACAATTGACTGCTTCACTAAAACATAAGCTTTCCAATTCAGTCTAATGTACTTTTATGATAATGTACTACCTTAAAAGAGCCTGAAATATATTTTTGACAATCAGGAATTCGGTCCTAGAATACAACTATTCTTGGAAATGAAAATGGTAACTTTAAACGTTATTCTAGGATAGCCGCTTATGTCACATCTGTCTCCTAAGATATTCCTTGAATGTCACTTTTCTTTAAAGTTATTGCAGTACTGGGCGTGGAAACTGGTCGAACACGCCCCCCCACCCACACCCACCCCCACCCCTGCGCGCACCCATCAAGACAGAAATGGCTGTAACAAGAGGCTCTGCAACCTGCTGACTCATATAGTTTCTTCATCTTTTAAAAGGCACGCACATCTGATTCTGCTTAAGCAACACCGCTCTGGGATAGGATCATTTGCGGACGGGAAGAGAAAAATCGCTGAGAAGTAAAACTGTCCAGCCACCAAAACACAAGGTGCTCACTGCCCAGTCACGGACGCTGTAGAACAGAGAAAACGTCAAGTCTCCAGTGAACTGCCAGAGAACACCCCATTCAGGACGCAAGGCGACACTGCGGGGACACTGCCGAGAGGGGCTGGGCGGGACCACCGGCGGGGGCGGGACGCTACCAACCAAAACACCCCGGCGGCCACGCCCGCGGCACCGGGGCAGCGGGGCCCAGCGCCCGCCGGGACCCCGAGGCCTGCGCATCGGGCCTCCGAGACGCCCGCGGGAGAGCCCGGCAGAGCGCCCACGCCGCGGAGCCCACCTGCCACCCTGCCAGCTTCCGGCCACTCACCGGGACGCAGGCAGTCGTCACGGGCGCCGCGGCCGCCACTCTCCTCCCGCCAGCGCGGAGGTCCGCATCAGCCTGCCCGGCCTTCTCGCAGCTGCGGCGCCCGGACCCCAAACACTGGCGTCACTAGCACCACCCTCCACTGCGCTCCGCCCCCAGCGGAAGTGACGCAAGCTCTAGGGCCTGGGTGTTTTGTTTTTTGTTTTTTTTTTTTTCCTGCCTTCTGCCCTAGGCCTGCGTAATAAGGCGCGGCTGTGGGAGAGAGTGGGGGCGGAGCGGGGAGTTTGGAGTCGAATGCATGGGAGAGGCACGGCTTCGGAAGGGGGCAAGTTATACTTTTATGGTCTGTTTTGACGGCTAGGCGGAGGTCAATGGCTTTTGCTATCAATGCTGTCTCAGAGTAGAGTCCCTGGTTGCTTGCTTGCCTGCATCCTGGTTGCCTGGTTGTTCAGCAGGGCTGAGCGTGCCAAGAATCTGCGCGTGCTCTGTGTTCCCCAGGCTCCTGGGAACCGCTTTAACAGCAGCCTTGATGTGAGCAGCCTGGTTGGACTCTGTGATCCTGCTGTGGTGATAACTCCTCTTTGTCCGATTCTATACAACCACGGGGTCTGTCAACTTAAAAGCTTTTTTCCTGCATATACCATCCTGTGGAAGTTAGCGTGTACTACCCCTCTGAAGGTCCTGTAATCAACACACGTTGAAATTTTTGTGTACCAGGGAGGCAAACTACAACCCACCACAGGTCTAGTGTTAAGTAAACTAGACCATCAGATTAGGACTTCAGTGTTCACCTTCAAGGGTAGCAGAGGGCTGAAGGTCTTGTAAAATGAAAATTATTGTAAAACCCATTAGGAAAGGCATTGCATGTGCTGCCAGATTCACTGACAGTTTTTAATTAAGGGGTTATGGATTACAGAGGTTAAGCATTACAAAGGTTAAAAATGTAGTAGGACTATAAACTCGAGGTGAGGGCAGTCTACATAAGGAGACCTTGACACTTCCTTCCCATAAAAAAAAAAAAAAGAAATAAAGAAAAAAGGAGTGAGCATACTAGGCATTTGGGGAACATAAGATATTGGATTGTGTCTACCATAATGTCTGGTAAACCCTAGCAGTGTATTCACTGTTAAATAGCTGCACAACAGTTCAAATATGTTTGCCAAAAATTAAGAAAGGCTTGGAAGTAACTTTAGTTCTTGATTTTTTTAAACTATATCCTGACACTGTTGAAATGGTGAAAAGATTGGTCAGAATTATTACCATAGTGAGCTGTCAGCTCCAAGTTCTGACACAACAAGGAGTGGAGTTTAGAACAGTAGGCAAAGCGGGTGGTCATTGGATGGAAGATTACGAAGAGATGATGTCACATCAAAGGTAACAGACATGCTTGCAGAACGGAAGCAGCTTCTTGGTGAGGGAAGGTGAGAATGACCAGTTACCAAGAGTGGGGATTCATTGTAGTATACCAACTTAGAGGATTCTTGCTAACACCAGACATAAGTCCAAGGCGGAGGTCAAAGGATGTCAGGTACCAGTGAAAAGTCATAAAAGGAGCCTAACTAAATCGGGTCAAGGAGTCAGTAAATCGCCACACCCTCTCCCTTTGTTTTTAATGTTTAATAACTTAATTCCTTAAGTTAGATAATATACCAAGATTTTCTTCCTATGTTAGAAATTTCCATGCAACTGTCAAGTCCTCCTCTACGTCCCTCTCTTCCCTTGTCAGTAATTTTACCTCTAGGTGGTAATAGTGGATCTTCCGTTACCATCTCTTGCAATTTCTTCAGCTCTGTGCTCTCCTTTAGTTTAGAACTTGCTGTAGGTCAGTCTCACAAAAACTGGTTCTACAGTTTGTAACTAACCTCTAACCCAGTCTCTTCTGCTGGGAAAGTTACCTTTCAGAATTGCAAATCCGATCATGTGTTTTCCCAGAGCAAAAAGATTGGACCAGGACCAGGAGCGCTTCTTCAGTAAACCACAGGGATGTGACACGCTTTAGCAATTGGCTTCTCACCCCTTGCCTAGTATTTTTTACCTTCCAGAAACACCATTATTTTACCATACACATTGAGCTTTTTCATAATTAGTGCCTCTGAACATGCTCTTGGCTCAGATTTCCTCCTGTCCTGTCCTGCAGATTTGTACTTAAACCAAGAAACTCTTGCCTTCCTGCTCCCATAGAGCAAACCACTTACTATGCTTAAACTTGCTTCACCTGTGTCCCTCTGTACCCTAGTATTTTCCCTACATGCCAGAAGTATAACGCTGTAATTGTATTTCTGTTTCCTCTTCTGACATATTACCTGTCCAGTAATTGAGTCTACAGCTCTATTTTATAGAATCTGGGGGAATAAAACATTTCATCATTTAATTTCAACCAAAATAAATAAATTCAGTAGCGTACAAAGTAGATTACCTTTCGTATTAACATCAGAGTTACCCCTTTAGAAAACAGTTAATGCTTGGACTAAAGATAAATGTAGCAATTGTTTAACTGTTCAGCTATGTAAAACAGACATCCACATGGCTGCCATATCATGTACTTGATACTTTTATTCTAAGTAAAGGGTTTATTGGTTCTTTTATCTTGTTTGGGTATTTCCCTCCTCTATGTACATAATCAGAACCTCTTTCTACTAACTGTTAAAGTCTGGTTCATTATAACTTCCTCAAAGGACTTCTAGACGTTTCATTGTTAAAACAAAACTTAATAATCTGACCAAAACTAAGATAGCTACATGCTTCAAGATGTTTCACAAATTATGTTAGAGATATGCCTGAAAATAATTTTAGGATAGTCACTGTGCTAGGTAGAAAAATGGTGTCCTGAAAAAATATAGTATAAGCTGTTGTGAGGTAAGCCTACAAGAGACGGCCAAGGGAACACTCTGAAAGCAGACAAGAAAGTCTTTATTGCAGTCCAGCAGCTATATGGGGAACTTGCCCAAATTGTACAGCTCTGTGCCTTAGCATTTCTCTTTTAGCCTTTTATGCACACACACACACACACACACACACACACACACACACAAAAACATATCCTGGTTGGCACATTTCAGTTAGCATGAAGCAGAACTACAGAAGTGAAAAGTATGGTTAATACATTTGGGGATTTTTCCCTTGGACGTTCCCAGACAAGTTCCAGACTGTTGACTTATTCCTATTCTGATGACTTTGCTCCTACTTTGGCAGATGGGCTATATCTTTGTTCCTTTTCTGGCAGGCATTGGGTTGCTGGGTTTCAAGGCCTGAATGGTGTTTCTAATATGATATCAGTTGTCCTGTTTGGCTTATTAATGTCTGAGATCTTGTTACAAGCAGTCCTTGGAGCCTGTTAATATTTTATGCTGCATGGCAAGGGAGCCTTATGTACCTGATTAAAGTCATGGATTTTAAGAAAGGGGTGGGGGATGTGCTTAATTATATATGGGAATCCTGTAAGCAATCAGATGTGAATTCAAGAAGAACACTGAGACAGATTGTTGGAAGTAAAGAGTTTATTAGAAGAGTTATTAAAGCCATAGACAATATGATTCGGGCTCTGCAATGGAAAAGAGCCCATGTGCAGAAGGTGAGGTCTTATATCATTTTGAGGTAAAGGTAGCTTTATAGCATGAGCCTACAGCCAGGCTTTCTGGTTCCCAGGAAGGAGACAGGCTAGGATGGACACCGATGAGTCTCTTAACTAGAGCTTCACAGAGATTGCCCTAAGTAGAGTTCCTGTGGGTATCTAATGGGGGAAGAGCTGCTGCCAGGTACTGTGGCTTGAGCAACAGCTAGACTCTTATAGACCCAGTCTAATCACAGAGCCTATACCAGTAGCAAAGATGAAGCAGAGGTCAGATTCAAGATATAAGAAGCAGGGCTGAAGAGATGGCTCAGTGGTTAAGAGCACTGACTGTTCTTCCAGAGGTCCTGAGTTCAATTCCCAGCAACCACATGGTGGCTCACAACTTTCTGTAATGGGATCTGATGCCCTCTTCTGATGTGTCTGAATATAGTGTCAGTGTATTCACCTATACAAAAGTAAATAAATAAATGTTTTAAAAAAAGATATAAGGAGGAGTCTGTGAGAAATTTGATAAGGAACTGTGTTTACATAAAAACAGACCTCCCACCTCAAAAGAAATCAAAGATAATATGTCCTGGAGCCAAGCACTGGTGTCCAGGGCCTTGGAAAATGGATTCATTTGACTCAAATGAATGTTCCAAACTAGTGACAGTTTCATGAAGTTTTTATAATTACAGAAACAAAGAAAGACAAATCAAGGCACCTTTAAAATGTATTGTTGGGAACATCAGGCAGGCAGGCTATAGCAAATCAGGGAAATTCCTGTCTTAAGTTTCAAATGTTACCTTGCAACATTCTTAACACTTGGGTTGGTAGAAAGTAGTGGTCTGTTTTTCCTGAAAGTCAAAAATATTTGGTCAAATAAAAGAGTGAACTGTGTTGGAATTGTGTTGGGAATTGCATTGAAGCTGTAGAATGCTCTTTGGTTGGATGGCCAATTTTACTATGCTAATCTTATTGATGCATTCACATGGGAGATCTTTCCATCTTCTGAAGATTTCTTCAGTTTCATCAAAGATTTGAAGGTCTTATCATACCAGTTTTTCACTTGCTTGGTTAGAGCAAGTTATTTGGGACTATTGTCAATGGTCTTGTTTGCCTAATTTCTTTCTCAGTCCATTAATCATTTGCTATATATGAGGAATACTGATTTTTTTTAGTTAATTTTGTATCCAGGTGCTCTGCTAAAGGTGTTTATGAGGTGTAGGCATTCCCTGGTAGAATTTTAGGGGTCACTTCTGTATATTATCATATCATCTGCTAATCCTGTACATCAAAGAACTTCTGGAGGTATCACCATCCCTGATTTCAGGCTGTACTACAGAGCAATAGTAATAAAAACTAGATGGTACTTAACATAAAAACAGATAGCTTGATCAATGGAATGAATCCAAGCACCAGAAGTAAATCCACACACCTATGGACATTTGAGTTTTGACAAACAAGCCAAAACCATACAACTGGGATGAGGAGTGTTTCAAAACCTGGTGCTGGTCTAAATGAATGTCTCTGTATGTAGAAGAATGCAAATAGATCCATATCTAGGACCCTGCACAAAATTCTAGTACAAGTGAATCAACGACCTCAACATAAAGCCAGAAACGATCGTAAATCTCATAGAAAAGAAAGTGCGGAATAGCCTTGAATTCATTGGCACAGGAGAAAACTTTCTGGACAGAACACCAACAAATCAACAATTAATAAATGGGACCTCATGAAACTGAAAAGCTTCTGGAAGGCAAAGGATACAGTCAAAAGGACCAAATGGCAGCCTTCAGAATGGGATTTTTTTTTAATCAATTACACATCTGACAGAGGACTGACATCCAAAATATATAAAGAACTCAACAAACCAAATAACCCAATTAAAAACTAGAATACAGATCTAAACAAGAATTCTCAACAGAGGAATTGCTAATGGTCAAGAAGCACTTAAAGAAATGTTTAACATCCTTAGTCATCAGAGACGTGCAAATCAAAATGATGCTGAGACATCTTACACCTGTCCGAATGACTAAGATCAGAAAGTCAAGTGACAGCTCATGATGGGGAGGATGTGGAGCACTCCTCCTTTGCTGGTGAGAGTGCAAGCTTGTACAACCACTTTGGAAACCGGTTTGGTGATTTTTCAGAAAATTGGGAATAAATCTTTCTCAAGAACAACCCGTACCACTCCTGGCCATATATCCAGAAGTTCTGCCACACCACAAGGACACTTGCTCAACTATGCTCATAGCAGCTCTTTTCCGAATCGTCTGAAACTGGAAACAACCTAGGTGTCCTTCAGCCAAAGAATGGATAAAGAAAATGTGGTACATTTATACAATAGAGGAGTACTCAGTTATTAAAAACATTATGAAAATTGCTGGTGAATGGATGGAACCAGAAAAGATCATACTGAGTGGGATAACCCAGACTCAGAAAGACATACTATGTACTTTTAAGTGTAAATTAGTCATGAATTTCAGGATAATCATGTTACAAACCAAAGATCCAAAGAAGCTAAGACCCAAGGGGGGAAGACCCAAGGAGGGCAGGGAGAATGTTTGAATCTCTCTGAAAAGAGGAAATAGATTAAACATTGAGAGTAGAGGGAGGGAGTGGGCTGGGCGGGGGAGAGGTGGCGATGGGAATAGGAGGGATGAGGTAGGGGAAGTCCAGAGGCAAAGCATACTGGGAAAGACCACTGGATGGCTGGATGGGGCAGGGTCAGGGGAGATCAACTCTGGGATGAGCTAGAAACCTAGGACAATGGAAACCCTCAGGAATGTGAGGGTGCCCCTGTAGCTAAGACCCCAGCAGTGGGAGATACGGGGCTTGAACCAGTCATCTCCTATAACCAGGCAAGACTTCCAATGGAGAGATTGGGACAGCAACCCAGGCACAAAACCTTAGAGCCACATTTGTCCTGCCTACAAGATGTGTAGGGGTAAAAGATGGAGCAGAATTTGAGGAAAGGGCAAACCAGTGACCGGCCAAGACCATTAAGTGGAGCTTGGGGAATCCTGTGGAAGAGGGGAAGAAGGATTGAATGAGTCAAGGTGGGGTGGGGTCAAGGACACCACAAAAGTAACTACAGAATCAACTAACCTGGGCTCATAGAGATGAACTGCCAACCAGAGAACATGCCTGGGACAGACCTAGTCCCTCTGCACATCTATCAGTTGTGCAGCTGGGTCTTCATGTGGGACTCCTAACCCAGGAGCACCTGCTAACGGTGACTAGATTGCCTGCCTTTGGATCCCTGTCCCCTGAGCGTGCCGCCTTCTCTAGCCTTAGTAGAAGATGTACCTAGTTTTATTGCAACTTTAAGTGTCAAGGCTGGTTGATATCCATGGGAGGCCTCCACTTTTCTGAGGAGGGGTGGTAAGAAGGGAAAATGAGAGAGAGGGAGGGACTGGGAGAAGAGGGAGGGAATCAGAATGTGATCAGAGTGTAAATAGATAATTTTTAAAAGAAATACGAATATTAATTAAATCCTAATTAGAAACAATAAAGTTTAATGAATTTTCCTTTAAGAAAAAGTGAACTATGAATGGTTATTAAAATATCCAGAGAGAGCTCAAGAAAATTTGGCTCCATCCCAGTTCTCCACAATCAGGAAGTTCTGATTAGTCAGCCTTGTATACTCTTTAACACAGATGCCCAGTTTTTCCTTTATTTTTTTCTTAGAAACTTCAATGCAGATATTTAGGTAACTTTAAAAAAACCAAGAGAGCTTTTTGGCTGACAGGCAACAGGGAATGGAGGCCTGAAGTCCTTAGCAGCAGGGACTCAACTAAATTCTCCATCAAGCCAGTTCATCGTTAAAATTTTATGCTTTTTATTTCATTAATGTATATTTTTATACAAAATAATGGTTTTAATGATGCTCTAGTAATTCCTTCATATAAATGTCTGGGCCTGCTGATACCTTCTTTCATCCTTCTGAGACCTGGTATAGAACAACCAGCTAGTAATTGTACCAGACTTTTGATGTATAGAACTGTGATGTAATACCTATGACATAATACCTTGTTTTAAGCCACAAACTGTGTAGTATTTTGTTTCAGCAATAATAGAAAATTCACCTAATTAGCTGCATGTAATTTGAAGATATAAAAGGGAAATTACTTTTGCCTGTAGTGCTGGGGTGTTGTATTTTATAGGCACTCAGTAAATTTGGTCAGCGTCTATTCGAATTAGAATGTTAGAGTCAACCTTTTCTGAGTGTCTTCTGTAAGCCTGGCACCAGCATCTTACCAGGTGTGAAGAATGACATCGTGATGTCGGTATGCAAGTGACTGCTTGTTCCTTTTCTCTAGTTCCAGAAATGTCTTAAAATGGTTGGCTGAAAACTGAAGCTGAACTTGCATTGGTTATTCTAGGTGACTTGAGTCCCTATCAGGTTTAAGGCAAAAAGGTAAATGCAGTAAAATGTAAGCTTTTACGTAGATTTCTTTTGATAGAGAGGGCAAACCTTGGAGGGAAGGATGGGTACTGTTACTCTCATTTCCTTTTGGATCTGAGTTGCATGTTATCTATTAGCTAATATCCATTGCCTTATTTATTCAACCCAAAGCCCTGGACCTGGGCCTGGGTGGTAGCTGAGTTGGTCAGTCTGCCAGATGTTCCACATCTGTCCCACCAGGGTGAGCGCTCCAGCTCTGCCCCCCCCCCAACCCACCTAATGCTGAAAGCCGCAGGGGGCAGGCCCAGCTCCTCTGCTCTCAAAATAATCTCATTTACAGAAAGAATACAAACAATATGTAATTAAGTTTTTATCTTGGCCCTTTTAGGGTCAAAACTGGCCCAATACTCTATTACCTGCTACTGTATTAGTGTAGTTTTCCTACAGACCATCATAATCCTATCCATCAAATCAGGTATCTTTTTTGACTATTCTTGAGTCAGGACACCTCCTGTAATTGTCATGGATCTTTAGACTCTCTTTTAGTGACAGTTCTTCAGTCTTTGTGATAAACTTGATACACATTGGTCATTTTGTAGATTGTCCTTAATTGCTATCTTGCCTCAAGATTACATTCAGATTATGTATCTTTGATGATAACTTCACAGAAGTGACACTATCTTCTCATAGCTCATTACTATCTGATGATACATGATTTTGTATCGTCCTATGGTAAATGACAATTTTCACTGGTCAAGTTGGTAGTTATATGCAAACTTATTTTCCATTCTGAAGAGCCTCTTTCTCTTTGTAATTAATAAATATTTTGTAGGACTTACTTTGAAATATTAAGTAATCCTATTCCTCATCAAATTACATTATCACATTAAGAACTCACAATCTTAAGAATCATAAGACTTTGTCTGTACTTACCACTTGTCCCAAACCCATCAGAAGTTTGGATGTAGGAATTAGAAGAAAACAGATTAGTATATATCCTATAAAAGACATGAGTTCAGGATCTTGAATGATACACTTAATGTCATTCTCCAAGACTATCAGAAATAGTGACATGGAGCCAGACTTGGTGGCACACACCTTTAATCCCAGAATTTTAGAGGCAGGAGCTTGTAGGTCTCTTGAGTTATAAGTCAGCTTAGTTTAAGAGTTCCAGGACAGGCAGGACTACTCAAAGAAACCCTACCTCAACCCAGCCCCAACAAAGAAAATAGTCATGGGGGGGCACTGAATAGATTGCTTATTGTTTAAGAGCATTGGCTGCTCTTGGAGAGGACCTGGATTGTGTTCTTTCTTTGGTTCATTTGACTAAAGGTTTGTCAGTCTTCTTAATTGTTTTTATAGAACGAATTCCCTGTTTCCTTGGAATTTTGTTGTTGTTGTTTGTTACTATTTCATTGGTTTCTTCCCTGGTCTTAAAAAGATGGCATAACCTTATTTGTCATCATTTTTAGGACCAGGCCTGATATTAAAAAGAAAGCCACCAATCCCAGGAACTAGGCCATAGGTCACTAAGCTCCAGGAACAGACCATAAATTTCAGGAGTAACATATTAAAACCCCCTTCCGAAGAACAACCTGGAGATAACCACAAGAATGGAAAAATACCTTATCTCAGGATGGGCCAGCTGTGCTGTGCAGCCCTATCTCATCCTGTGGTTAAACTTTCATGATATAAGAATTTGGACTACTGACCACCTGGCACAAGCCAATCAGAAGCCGACCCCTATGACCTCCCCAGCACCCACCAATGAAACCTTAAATTACCTAACTCACTCTCTAAGTGTAGAAGAACTAACATAGTAGCCAATCAATGTTATACTAATGTCATCACTTTGGCCCCTACCAATCACATTGAAGATTACCTAATGCTTCTAGAGAGTTTTCCTCGTTCCCTATAAGAAGGCTTTCATGTCTTTGTCTGGGGTCGCCATTTCAAAGAATGGTTGACCCCAGCATGCTGGCTGTTTCTGCAGAATAAACACTCTTTGTCTTTGCATATAATCTGAACCTGGGGTCTTCAGTAATTTTTGGACCCTTACAATCTATATTATTTCTTTCAACCACTAGTTCTGGTTTGCTCTTGTTTTTCCAAGTCATTAAGATGGTGGCACATGCCTGTAATCCCAACACTTGGGAGGCGGAGGCAGGCAGATTTCTGAGTTCGAGGCCAGCCTGGTCTACAGAGTGAGTTCCAGGACAGCCAGGGCTATACAGAGAAACCCTGTCTCGGGAAAAAAAAAAGATATACCATTTTTTATGATATTTGTGAGTCTTGGACCTGAGCACTCAGAGCTTTAAGCTTTCTCTGAGGACTGCCTTAGTTGTTTCCCTAAGTTTTGGTGGGTTGTGTTTTTTCATTTTCATTCCATTTTTATAACTTTCTAATTTCTTCCTCATTTCTTCCATGTGTGGTTTGGTCTTCATGAGCCTGGTCCTTGATCAGTAGTTACCTTTTCTGTTGCTGTTATACAATACACTGGGTGAAGCAAATTAAAGGAGAAGGGTCTTATTTTTTACATTATATGCTATAGTTCATTATTTCAGGGAAGTCATAGCAACAAGAGTTTGAGGAAGCTGGTAACACAGTGTCTGCAGCATTGTCAAAGAACAATGAATGCTTAAACACCATTTCCAAGTCCCCAGCCTGGAGAACTGGGTTGTACTTCTTTAGGGAAAAATTTCTTTCCTCAAGTAACTTACAGAAATGCTTTACAAGCTTGCCCAGACACTAATTTGTAATTCTTCCCAAGTGTGCCTAGAGATTTGTCTCCTAGGTGATTACAGACTCAGTCAATCGCCAATCAGCTTTAACTATCAACCCCCCACCATTTGTCAACCTCCTACTCACACCAATAACATTGAAACCATAGCCTCCTATCCCTTGTCACCCAGTCTCAAGGATATTTTAGTATATGTGCTGCGGAAGCGAGCATCAAGGATATTTTATAATGCAGAAATACAGGCAGTCTAATTTCCATGATCCCCACAAGGTTTAACAATTCCAATACTGTTTGAAAGTCTAAAGTTGAAGTCTCATCTAAGACACAAGGCAATCTCTCTTTAACAGTGAGTTCTTATGTTTAAAGTTACCTACTTTCAACATATAGTGACACAGAGCAAATCTTCCTATTCCAAAAAGGAGACGTGCAGCATAGTAAGGAATAATCAGACCAAACCCATCAGAGAAATCTCCAAATTCTGCAGCTCCATGACTGATATCAAGACCCATGATGGAATCATCTAGTCTCTCTCGGGCTTGGGTAACCATGCCCCTGTGAAACACACATAGCTTCTCTCTTGGGCCAGCTCTGCTTTCTCTATATAGCTTTGCTTAATGAATGTCTTTGGATGGATGTCTCTGTTGAGGTCTCCATTGAAACTTAAGGTTTACTTTTGCAGCTTCAAACAATAGCCTCTTAGGAAGTCTTTGCAGGAACTCTGACCCTTAGTGGCTCTTTTTTGTTTGTTTGGTTTGGTTTTGTGTTTTGAGACAGGCTTTCTTTGTATAGCTCTGGCTGTCCTGGAACTCACTCTGTAGACCAGGCTGGCCTCAAACTCAAATCTGCCTGCCCCCGCCTCCCAAGTGCTGGGATTAAAAGTGTTCTCCACCACTGCCTGGCAGCTCTCTGGATCATTAGAGCAAGCCTCCATGATCCCTTCAGTCTTGCATTTTTTAATTAATTAATTAATTAATTTATTTATTTATTTATTTATTTTGGTTTTTCGAGACAGGGTTTCTCTGTGTATCTCTGACTGTCCTGGAACTCACTCTGTAGACCAGGCTGACCTCGAACTCAGAAATCCGCCTGCCTCTGCCTCTCAAGTGCTGGGATTAAAGGCGTGTGCCACCAACGCCCAGCACTTTTTTTTTCTTCTAATGACTGCAAAATCAGTAACACGTGAACACTGTTGCCAGGTGTGTAGATCATTTACAAACATTTTTCTGGGCAGATGCTTTGAGGAGCAAGAGGGTTGCTTCAGTGGAATTCCGTAGAAGTTGATGCTTTCTTCTTTCAAATGAATTTTCGATGGGCAGTGGTGATGCACACCTTTAATTTCAGCACTTGGGAGGCAGAGGCAAGAAGATTTCTGAGTTTGATGCCAGCCTGGTCTACTTAGTGAGTTCCAGAACAGCCAGGGCTACACAGAGAAACTCTGTCTCGAAAAACCAAACCAAAACAAAAAGTTCAAATGAATTTTCATATCAGGAAATGGAGTCTTTGATGTGTGGGGTCTTTCCTCGGGGCATTTTTCTTTTGTCTCGGTACAAGATTCTAGGTTTCTTCTTAATGGTGCCAAGCCCTATAACAATTACTTTCAAGCCTACCTCATTGGTAATTTCAAACTTGTTCATACTCTTCACTCAAAACGAGGAATTTAAAATTGTTTCTGCTTCCGTTTCTGTTCTCTTTCAGTGCATACCTGGATGCACAGTAGACAGCAGCCACGCCACAGGTTAGGCACTATATGGAGAGTTCCTCTGTCAAACAGATCTGTCCATTAGTTTCAGATTTAACCTTACTCAAATGATCAGACCATGCACACAATACAATTAAATTCTTGGTCAGAATAGCAATAACGATTCTTGGGCCCATTCCTGATAGTTGTCCTGTTTAAAGTTTCATGAGCTGGGTCTCCAACTGTCCTTGGCATTCTTACCGTCCACTCTCCTACTGAAACGGCTCATTATTCTCAGTTTGCAAAATCCAAAGACTTTACTTGCCAAAGTAACAACTCTTCCAAAGTCCAGCCCGTAAGCAGTTCTAAAAGCCTAAGAACCACATTGTAAGGTCTGTGCAAGGCCCCAGCAATGCTCGCATTTTGTGTATCACTTTTCTGACTTAATTTTTATGTGTGGCGCTGTGTAAAATGCTCTCATAAAGGCAGTTTATCAGAGGAAGAGTTTATTTGGGCTCATAGCTTGATATTCATTCATAAGGTTTTTGCTTAGAATCAACTTGACAGAATCTGGAATAACTAGGGACATAGGCCCCGGGAGTCCCTGTGGGAGACAGTGTGATTTACTGATATGGGAAGACCCACCACACCACACCACTCCTTAGAAGGGATCTGTGTAAGTGTTGGAAGAGAGCTGAGTGTGATGTGACCATCTGCTTGAAGTGCATCTGCTTGAAGTGCGTGCCACCTTTGCTGGCCAACTAGACATGTATGCACACACATGGCATGTATGCTTCCTGTTTTCTCTTCCTTGTATCAGCTTCTTAAGGTACAACAAGTGTAGTAGGAATTTAAGTGGGTACATATACCTCAGACACATCTGACAGGTCACACCTCTCCATGAAGAGTATCCAGTTCCTAGAGAGTTCATTTTACTCTGTGGCTTATAGCTCTCAGCTCTGCTTGAGTACACAATGCACACTCCACTAAGCTGTATTGCCATTCATTCCTGTAGTTGCTCATCATTTAAAGGCACCTTGATGTGTGACTGAGGTATTTTAGATATTAGTAGTCCTGGATTCCAGCCTCAGCTTAAGCTTGCATTAGTTTCGTGATTATTGTCAAATCCTTTAATTTGATTGTAGAACTAAGGGTTTAGTTCAAATGATCTAAGCAATCTTTAAATCTTCAATGCTTTCTGCATCTGTGAAATTAAGAGGAATCTGTTTCTAAGGGTATAACATGATTTAACCATATGCTTAGTTTCACAGGTTTGTTTAATATATCTTTTTATGTAAAATTTTATTAAAATGCTATGTAATTTGCTTTTCTTTGCATTTTTTAGAAAGTATGTCATTAATTACTGTTCCATTTGAAGTTGACATTTCACCTACACTTAAAACATGGCAGTGTTGTTACTAAAGTACAAAAATAATGAAACAAAGAAACTTAAAATACAAAATTAAAGACAAGGCAGAATGAATAGCTTAGAAATGATTTAAACTTTTTTATTATCTTACACATGACAGTGGAACATTTCACTGACTCATGAACACTGATTCAGAATAAATCCTATCTTTATTCAACTGTGTGGATCAGAAATATTTTAACATAGGGACAGGAGAAAAGATAAGACAGAAGCATAGTGATATAGTTCTTCTAGGCAAGGGAGTCATGGAGACAGGCTCCTGAGGCAGCTGGCTATATTTAGTCCACTGTGAAGTAGCAGAGAGCAATGAATCAGCTAGCTTCTGCTTTTGGGCATAGTTCAAGACTCAAGCCAGGAAACAGTGATGTGCTCCTTTAGTGACCTCAAGTAATCAAGGTAATATCACATAGATATGCCCAGGCACTAACCTAATCTAGATATTCCCTAATAGCTGTGCATAGAAACTTGTCTCTTAAGTTATTCCAAATTCTGTCAAGTTGACAGTGGTATTAACTATTATACTTGGCTCTGTACTACTTTAAACTCAGTTGTGAAGACCGTTGGTCATGGTGTAGGTGAAGTAGCTCAGAAGACTTCAGCTTTGTATTGGGTAGCACAACCCTTGGCTTCACAAGATGATGTCCAAGCAATATGGTCAGTGAAAACACAATTGACAAGGTGGGAGATTTCATGTATTCTGACCTCAGAAGCCAGAGTGCACTTGGGATATGGTATGGTATGGTATGGTATGGTATGGTATGGTATGGTATAGTAAGGTATGGTATCCAGTGGTGGGGAGCGTAGCTTTACATCCTTTGACCTCATGCATTAGATTGTGTATGGTACAACAGGGAGAGAATGTGTATCAGGAGTACAACCAGAGACTGTGTTTTCTGACACCATGAACCAGATGTTGGGTATGGTGGGAGTGTGAGCCAAAGAGTTGTGCTTCCTCTCACCTCAGGAGCTGGAATGTGTTAAATGTGCTTGAAGTTTGTGTCTGAGATGGCATCCTCATGTATATTTTAACTGTAAAATCTGCAGTGCTTAGTGGTAGGAGTGTCTGCTTCAGGTAGAGTGCGCAGTCATGTATCTTCTAACCTCACAGCTGAGTATGTGTGTGGTTGGGCAGGATAATCACTAGGGATGGGAGTTTAGGACCACATCCTCAAACTTTATGAGTTGAGGTGCAAATATTGTACGGTATTTTAAATAAAGATACACAGGAAAAAAATGCAGTGCAACAGACAACAGAAATTCATAGCAAGAAATTCATCTGGGGCCAGGAAGTTACACATCTCATACCTGGGGCATTATTTCCTGTTTTTGAAGGAGGTTAAAGATGTCACTTTGAGCTCATGTCATACCAATAACAGGAATAAAAAAGGAAGGATAGATGTTATTACAGACTACAGACATTCAATTTATAATTATGAACAACTCTATGCTAATAATGAATTTGAGAAGTTAGTGCCTTTAAAAAATACAGGAGAGAGAGAGAGAGAGAGAGAGAGAGAGAGAGAGAGAGAGAGAGAGAGAGAGAATTCATTGGTTAAGAGCACTTGCTGTTCATCAAGGAGCCTAGAGTTTAAATTCAAGCATCCACACCAGGTAACTCATAACATCCTTTAACTATAGCTCCAAGCATTTTGAGGCCATCTTCTGGTCTTAACAGATGATGTACATACATAGTCAGGCACACTTATACATAAATAAAAATACTTTCTAAAAAACAATTTGGGGAGTTGAAAAATGGCTCAGTGGGCCAGAGCACTTACTGGGCAATCGTGAGGCCCCACATAAAAAGCAATACATGTCCTGAATTTCTCTGTAACCTCACCACCATAGAGAGTAGAGCCAAGAGGATTACTGGGCTAGTCTAGGTCCAGGTTCAGTTAGAGACGGTTGTGGGTGCTGTGGCCCCATGGTGTAACTTTAGTTCTTTCAAAACATATTTTTAATGATGGTTCTTAAATCTCCCTTGTAGCCCACCACCCACCAGAAGTCGTGGAAAAGAAAGGAGACGGTGAGGGTTGGGGGAGTACACCTGTTTAGAAAGGGTCTTTGGTGCAGCTCCCATCTGTGTGGTCTGGAAATCAGGAGCTCAGTTTACACATTAGCAGCAGCGGCTCGATCCCCTTGCAAACATGTCATGGACACATCAGTAGGCCAGCTCAGTAGAGTTGGGACAGCAAACAGGAATCAGCAGCAGTGGCACTACCTCACAGAGACAGGCCTCAGCCTCAGCAGGAGCCAGCAGGAGGGACCAGCAGGAACACCAGAAGTTCTAGGCTGTGCCTCTGGCAGGGAAGAGAAGACCCACAAGTGTTGGACGATCTATAAATAAGCCAATCTCAGCCTGTCACTGTCCTCTTCAGTGTTCTATTTATACCCTCGAAACACCATGTGTCCTTTATGGGTCTTGCCTCAGCTTGTGTGTCTGTTGTTTATCTCAGCTGGCATCACTCTGCCAATCAGCCAGAGTCTGAGAAAGAGGCAAGAAACTGCAGCACACCACCAGAAGTTTTTTTTGGTGAATTTCTCTCTCTGGTGTTCCGACAAATACAGCTCAACTGTTCACTGTAAGGCTGACCAATCTATGAGTGTTGTTAGCAAAGAGTCCTTCATCACGTGTCCTTTCACAGGCTTGCTTTAGCAGAACATCCTTTCACCTGTGTCTGCTTCCGAGAAACGTTCCTTCACACGTTTGCCCCAGCAAAACACTATCCCAATGACTTTCCAAAGAATGTTTAAGATTCCACTTCACCTGGATGGAACCAGGTGGTGCATGGTGAGGGAGGCTTCTATATGAATCTAATCATACCAGTGCCCATGGCTGCTGGCATACCTGGTGACACACACACACAAAAGGATTCTAGCAAATCAGTGGAACCTCAGAATGGCCCTGAAACAGGGCCGTGGCTGGTTGCCCCATCTTTATGGAAGTTCCTTTGGGTGCTGGCAGCTTGGCACCACTGCACTGGCAGCCATTGAGAGAGTTGGCTACAACAGAGTTCCTGTCTATCCCCCATTGGTCCAAACGCTGAATAAAATCACTTGCTGCTGTGCGACACAATTAATCTGCACCTCAGTGCAGGTCTCTGGAGTCTGTGTCCCATGTTTGTGACTCAGCCTGCCTCACCCACTTCTGGTTCCCACAGGCTATATTAGTTATTTTAGGAATTTAAGGCTGGACTTGGTAAATACCTTTAATCCCACCAATCAGGAGGCTGACAGAGGTGCATCTCTGAGTTCCAGGCCAGCCTACAGAATAGCACTAGACACAGACATGGGCTATATACCCTTGTCTCATAAACAAACAAAACCAGAGCAGAACAGAACATTTATTTTGGGTTATGTTTTCTAAGCACGAGATGTCTATAATGGTGGGAAAGGATTATGGGTGGGAGCAGGAAGCAGGGAGCTCATACAGCACACGGACAGTAACAAGAAGCAGAGTGTGCACTGGAAATGGGGTGAGACCATAAATTCTAAACGCCATGCTCAGTGCCTTCCTCTAGCAAGGTTCCCATCCGAACAGTCCTATAAATGTCTAAAACTGGAGAGCAAGTATTTCTATATATAAGCCGAAGGGAGTAATTTATCCCCTAGATTACCACAGACAGCCTGTCCCAAGGGAGTGAAGTGGAAAGTGAAGCCAGGCAAAGTGGTACACTTCTTTAATCCCAGCACCGGGGAGGCAGAGGCAGCGGGAACTCTATGAATTCAAGGCCAGCCTGGACGACAGAGCTCTAAGCCAGTGAGGGCTACAAAGTGAGACCTTGCTTAAACAAACAAAAACAAAAGAAGCGAGGGCTGGTGAGATGGCTCTTCCAGAGATCTTGAGTTCAATTCACAACGACCACAGGATGGCTCATATTGAGAGGCCAAACCTATTCCTTTTTGGGACCAACCTCCATTTCAAAAGAAAAGGGGCCTGAGAACTCAACATGCAAGTGACCCTAAGTTGTACCCAAGTTCTAGGAAGAACTACATAACTTGTCTCTGGCCTATATCCCATTCCCTAGTTACTTTCTAGCAACAGCCAATCAGGATTAGTCTGATTGTTCCAGATGTATTTTCAGCCCGTTTATGATCGTTCATAGTTTTGCGTCAAAGCACTCACCTGTCTGCTTACAATAGTCATTCAATTAGATGCTTGCCAGACTGGAAACCACCTTGTTTGCTCGTCATTTCCTATAAAACCTTGTCCCTCTGAGGGCTCGGGGCTTCACCCTTCCATCCTGCTGCATCAGGGTTAGCGGTGAGCCCAAGCTCGAGCTTGATTAAAAAGACCCTAGTGCCACTGCATCATAATCAGCTCCTTGGTGGTCTTTTGGGCTTCTCAAACACTATATACACGGAGGAATATATCAAATTTAATATAAAATGAAAAACAAATCAATATAGTCTTGTTTCTGTTTTTTTAAAAAACTCAATTTGTTTTAAAAAATATTTTCACAGAGCAAACACCAGATCTTTGAAATGTAACACAAATTTAAGAAAAGCAAGATTGTTCAGGTATTAAGAATCAAAGTAGGACAGAGTCATAAGATTTTTTTTCCAAAAAAAGGAGTAGAAGTTGGGTGTAAAGCAAACCTGCAGCTATTCACCTTAAGCCCACAGTTGAAATTCTGGGAAACAAATTCAGTGATGAAAACATGACTCTGAAAAGCAATTGCAAATTTTATGTAGGTTCATGTTTCTCCTAGCACAAAATACAGATTGCTATAGTTTACGAGTAATTTGAGGCTGCATATTGTGAAACAGCCACATTATGAAGAATGAAAATTATATTGCTCAGTAAAATGAGTTGATACAAGATTCGGAAAGATCTGTAAGTAAAGCATTGCACCATACTGCTATGAAGCAGCATTCAGAAAATCTCTAGAGTATTCTAGCAGGCTCGAAACTCATGAATAACCTCTCCCAGAACAACCATAAACAGGGGACACATACCATTTCCAGACAGTTGGCCTCCAAGAGTACAGGGTAGTAAGATAAGAGGAATGAATGTACAGACGATGTATGCTTGTATAAAGGAGTAGAGTGGTGACTTCTGAAGACACTTTGTGTTGATTCTTTGTGAGTTTCACACTGTGTACTCCTCCACTGCCCTTCAGCTCCCCATCCCTTCATAACCACCCTCTGCCCGTGCAGCTTCTACCCCAAAGGAAAGTAAGAAGCAAAACAAAACAAAAGCCATCTCGTTATGGAGATTGTAGTGTGTCCCAGTGTGTCCCAGTGTTGTCCACACGTCTTCATTTGCAAAGGTTCATTGCAGTGGGTCATTGCTCTGGTGTCTCAGATATCCAAAGCACAAAATGTTAGCAAGGTCAAACAAACAGCTGTTTAATTAACATTGACAAGTAATAGATGTTTTAAATCGAATGACTTTAATGGGGATGATTTGAACAGCTAGAATACTGTGATTGGCTTATTCCTTCAAAGAGGCCTCATATTTTTAAACCACACAATTGCCAAGTCTATCGACTTATTTTTCATAAGGAGTTCAGGTAGTCTCCGTGATTTCATTTTCATCACTAACCAAGGTTACGATCTCAATAAAAACAACTTCATTTCACAGTCATGACATTCTAGCCCATTGTACATACTTTTTTTAAACTAGCAAGCCAAACTTCACCATTATTATTATTATTATTATTATTATTATTATTATTAACTTCTAATTTTTTACAGTTTAGTTGTTAACTCCCCTCCCAGTCTGCCCTCCCACAGTTCTACATCCCCCCCTGTTGTTTCTAAGAGGATGCCCCCATACACACACCAGGCCTCCCCACCCCCTGGGGCCTCAAGTCTCCCAAGGGTTAGGTTGGTCTTCTCCCACTGAGGCCCAACCAGATAGTCCTCTGCTTGTGTATGTTGCCTGGTTGGTGATTGTTTCTGATAGATCTCAGGGGTCCAGGTTAGTTGAGATTTATGGGGTTACCCTCTTCTTCAGCTTGTTACAGCTTTTCCCTAATTCAAACACAGGCGTCCCTGACTTCAGTCCAATGGTTGGGTGTAAGTATCTGCATCTGTCTCAGTCAGCTGCTCGTTGGGCCTCCCAGAAGACAGCCATGCAAGCTCCTGTCTGCTTTAAAAATCCAAAGTCCTAAAATCCACATTCTTCCAAACCAAAGCATGGTTAGGCCTATCACAGCAATAACCCAGTCCCTGGTACCAACTTCTGTCTTAGTAAGGGTTTTACTGCTGTGAATAGACACCATGACCAAGACAAGTCTTATAAATGACAATATTTAATTGGGGCTGGCTTACAGGTTCAGAGGTTTAGTCCATAGTCATCAAGGCAGGAGCATGGCAGCATCCAAGCAGGCACAGTGCAGGAGGAGCTGTGAGTTCTACATCTTCATCCGAAGGAAGCAACGGAACTGTACATACTTTTAAAAATTGGATATTTTATGTATTTACATTTCAAATGTAATCTCCTTTCCAGGTTTCCCCTCTGGAACCCCCTCCCATTCCTGTCCCCCTGCTCCTATGAGGATGCTCCCCCTCCCATCCACCCACTCCCACCTTACCTCCCTGGCCTTCCCCTACACAGGGGAACCTAGCCTTCACAGCACTAAGAGCTTCTCACTGATGCCAGACAATGCCGTCCTCTGCTTCACATGCAGCTGGAGCCATGGGTCTCTCCATGTGTAGCAAACCACTTCAGCTCCTTCAGTCCTTTAACTCCTCCACTGGGGACCCCCTGCTAAGTCCAGTGGTTGGCTGCAAGCATCTGCCTCTGTATTTGTCAGGCTCTGGCAGAACCTCTCAGGAGACAACTATAACAGGCTCCTGTCAGCAAGCACTTCTTGGCATCTGCAATTGTGTCTGGGTTTGGAGTCTGTATATGGGATGGATCTCCATGTGGAACAGTCTTTTTCCTTCAGTCTCTGCTCCACACTTTGCCCTTGTATTTCTTTTAGGCAGGAGTCCTTCTGGCTTAAAAATTTGGAGATTAGTGGGTGGCCCCATCCCCCAACGGGGGGACTTGCCTAACCTCTGGATATGGTCTCTACAGGTTTTCCCCCCACATCCCGCCCCCCCCCCACTTTTGTTGGGCATTTCAGTTAATCTTATCCCTGTTGGGTCCTGGAGCCTCTTGCTGTCCTGGCGTCAAGTATTTTCTAGTGTCTATCCTTAGTTCCCCATCCCCCATTGTTCCACACCTCTGTTCTAATTCCTGACCCTCTGTATATCATCCACATCTCCTCACATACCTGGTTCTGCTCCCTTTCCCCCTTTCCCTCCTCTCTTCCTCCCAAGTCCCTCCCACCCTCTATCTCCCGTGAGTATTTTGTTCCCCCTTCTAAGAATGACTGAACCATCCACATTTTGGTCCTTCCTTCTTGAGCTTCATATGGTCTGTGAATAGTATCTTGGGTATTCTGAGATTTTGGGCTAATATTCACTTATCAGTGAGTGCATACCATGTGTGTTCTTTTGTGACTCGGTTACCTCACTCAGGAAGATATTTTCTAGTTCTATCCATTTGCCAAAGAATTTCATGAAGTCATTGTTTTTAACAGTTGAGTAGTACTCCTTTGTGCAAATGTGCCACATTTTCTGTATCCATTCCTCTGTTGAAGGACATCTGGGTTGTTTCCAGCTTCTGGCTATTGTAAGTAAGGCTGCTATGAACATAGTGGGGCATGTGTCTTTGTTATATGTTGGAGCATCTTTTGGGTATAAGCCCAGAAATGGTATAGATGGTCCAGTTTTCTGAGGAACCATCACACTGATTTACAGAGTGGTTGTACTAGCTTGCAATCCCACCAGCAATGGAGGAGTGTTCTGCTTTCTCTACATCCTTGCCAGCATCTGTCACCTGAATTTTTTTTCTTTTTTTATTTTCTATATTCTATGTTTACATTCCAAAGGCTTTCCCCTTTCCCAGTCCCCCCTCCCTATGTCCCATAGTTCCTCTCCCCCCCAACTATTCCCCAATCATTCCCCCTCCCCCCACAGTTTCTCTACAAAACTGGATCCAATCTTTCCAGGCCCAGGGTCCTCTCCTTTCTTCTTGGGAATCATTTGACTTGCTAATTGTGCCTTGAGTATTTAGGGCTTTTGGGCTCATTAATATCCACTTATCAGTGATTGCATTTCATGTGTATTCTTTTGTGATTGGGTTAGCTCACTCAGGATGATATTTTCCAGGTCTAACCATTTACCTAAATTGCATGAATTCATTATTTTTAATTGCTGAGTAGTATTCTATTGTATAAATATACCACATTTTCTGTATCCATTCCTCCTTTGAGGGATATTTGGGCTCCTTCCAATTTCTGGCTATTATAAACAAGGCTGCTATAAACATAGTGGAGCATGTGTCTTTATTGTATGCAGGGGAATCCTCTGGGTATATGCCCAGGAGTGGTATGCCAGGGTCATCTGGAAGGAACATGCCCAATTTTCTGAGGAACCGCCACACTGATTTCCAGAGCGGTTTTACCATTTTGCAATCCCACCAACAGTGGAGGAGTGTTCCTCTTTCTCCACATCCTCGCCAGCATTTGTTGTCTCTTGAGTTTTTAATCTTGTCCATTCTGACTGGTGTGAGGTGGAATCTCGGGGTTGTTTTGATTTGCATTTCTCTGATGACTAACAATGTTGAACATCTCTTAAGGTGTTTCTCAGCCATCTGAATTTCGGCTGGTGAAAATTCTTTGTTTAGCTCTGTACCCCATTTTTTGATAGGGTTATTTGGTTCTTTGGGGTCTAACTTCTTGAGTTCTTTGTATATATTGGATATTAGCCCTCTGTCGGATGTGGGGTTGGTGAAGATCTTTTCCCACTTTGTTGGTTGTCGTTTTGTCCTTCTGACAGTGTCCTTTGCCTTGCAGAAACTTTGTAATTTTATGAGGTCCCATTTGTCAATTCTTGATCTTAGTGCATAAGCTATTGGTGTTCTGTTCAGGAACTTTCCCCCTGTGCCTATGTCCTCCAGGGTCTTCCCAAGTTTTTTTCCTAATAGTTTCAGTGTGTCTGGTCTTATGTGGAGGTTCTTGATCCACTTGGAGTTGATCTTAGTGCAAGGAGATAAGAGTGGGTCAATTCGCATTCTTCTGCATGTTGACCTCCAGTTGAACCAGCACCATTTGTTGAAAAGACTATCTTTTTTCCACTGGATGGTTGTGGCTCCTTTATCAAAGATCAAGTGACCATAAGTCTGTGGGTTAATTTCTGGGTCTTCAATCCTATTCCATTGATCCACTTGCCTGTTGCTGTACCAATACCATGCAGTTTTTAACACAATTGCTCTGTAGTACTGTTTAAGGCCAGGTATATTGATTCCCCCAGAAGTCCTTTTATTGTTGAGAATAGTTTTAGCTATCCTGGGTTTTTTGTTGCTCCAGATGAATTTGAGAATTGGTCTTTCTAGATCTATAAAGAATTGAGTTGGGATTTTGATGGGGATCGCATTGAATCTGTAGATTGCTTTTGGTAAGATGGCCATTTTTACTATATTGATCCTGCCAATCCAGGAGCAAGAAATATTTTTCCATCTTCTGAGGTCTTCTTTGATTTCTTTCTTCAAGGACTTGAAGTTCCTGTCATACAGATCTTTCGCTTGTTTGGTTAGAGTTATGCCAAAGTACTTTATGTTGTTTGTGGCTATTGTGAAGGGTGTTATTTCCCTAACTTCTTTCTCAGCCTGCTTGTCCTTTGAGTACAAGAAGGCTACTGATTTGCTTGAGTTAATTTTATAACCAGCCACTTTGCTGAAGTTGTTTATCAGCTGTAGAAGTTCTCTGGTGGAGTTTTTTGGGTCACTTAAGTAAACTATCATATCATCTGCAAATAATGATAGTTTGACTTCTTCCTCTCCAATTTGTATCCCTTTGACTTCCTTATGTTGTCTAATTGCTCTCGCTAGAACTTCAAGTACTATATTGAAAAGATATGGAGAGAGGGGGCAGCCTTGTCTAGTCCCTGATTTTAGTGGGATTGCTTCAAGTTTCTCTCCATTTATTTTGATGTTGGCTACTGGTTTGCTGTAGATTGCTTTTACTATGTTTAGGTATGGGCCTTGAATTCCTGCTCTTTCCAAGACTTTTAGCATGAAAGGATGCTGAATTTTGTCGAATGCTTTTTCAGCATCTAATGAGATGACCATGTGGTTTTTTTCTTTTAGTTTGTTTATGTAGTGGATTACATTGATGGATTTCTGTATGTTGAACCATCCCTGCATCCCTGGGATGAAGCCTACTTGATCATGGTGAATGATTGTTTTGATGTGTCACCTGAATTTTTGATCTTAGCCATTCTGACTGGTGTGAGGTGGAATCTCAGGGTTGTTTTTATTTGCATTTCCCTGATGACTAAGGATGTTGAACATTAGCCAGGCGTGGTGGTGCACTCCTGTAATCCCAGCACTTGGGAAGCAGAGGCAGGCGCATGACTGAGTTGGAGGCCAGCCAGGCCAGCCAGGGCTATACAGAGAAACCCTGTCTCGAAAAACAAAAAAACAAAACAAAACAAAACAAAAAAAAGGATGTTGAACATTTCTTTAAGTGCTTCTAGGTCATTCGATATTCCTCAGTTGAGAATTCTTTGGTTCTCTAGAGTCTAACTTCTTGAGTTCTTTGTATATATTGGATATTAGCCTTCTGTTGGATGTAGGATTGATAAAGATCTTTTCCCAATCTGTTGGTTGACATTTTGTCCTATTGACAGTGTCCTTTCCCTTACAGAAGCTTTGCAATTTTATAAGGTTTCATCTGTTGATTGTTTATCTTAGGGCATAAGCATTGGTGTTCTTTCTGTTCAGGAACATTTCCCCTGTGCCCATGTGTTTGAGGATCTTCCCCACTTTTTCTTCTGTTAGTTTCAGTGCTTCTGGTTTTGAGTGGAAGTCCTTAATCCACTTGGACTTGAGGTGTGTATGAAGATATAAGAATGGATCAGTGTGCATTCTTCTACATGCTGACCACCAGTTGAACTAGCGCTATTTGTTGAAAAGGCTGTCTTTTTTTTCACTGGATGGTTTTAGCTCCTTTGTCAAAGATCAAGTGACCGTAGGTGTATGGGTTCATTTCTGGGTCTTGGAAAAATCAGAAATTCAAAGCCCATACCTAAACATAGTAAAAGCAATATACAGCAAAGCAGTAGCCAACATCAAACTAAATGGAGAGAAACTTGATGAAATCCAACTAAAATCAGGGACTAAACAAGGCTGCCCACTCTCTCCCTACATATTCAATATAGTACTTGAAGTTCTAGCTAGAGCAATTAGACAACAAACGGAGGTCAAAGGGATACAAATTGGAAAGGAAGAAGTAAAAATATCACTATTTACAGATGATATGATTGTATACTTAACAGACCCCAAAAATTCCACCAGAGAACTCTTAAACCTGATAAACAAGTTCAGAAAAGTGGCTGGATATAAAATTAACTCAAACAAATCAGTAGCCTTCTTACACTCAAAGGATAAACAGGCTGAGAAAGAAATTAGGGAAATGACACTCTTCACAATAGCCACAAACAATATAAAGTATCTTGGTGTGACTCTAACCAAACAAGTGAAAGATCTGTATGACAAGAAATTCAAATCTCTGAAGAAAGAAATCGAAGAAGACCTCAGAAGATGGAAAAATATCCCATGCTCATGGATTGGCAGGATTAATATAGTAAAAATAGCCATCTTGCCAAAAGCAATCTACATATTCAATACAATCCCTCTCAATCCAAATTCCCACTCAATTCTTCATTGAGTTAGAAAGAGCAATTTGCAAATTCATTTGGAATAACCATTGTACATATTTAAACATAGCCTACTTTTAAAAATAGAAAGCCTGGACCATTCATTAGGCAAACTAATGATTAGTTCTGAAATTGAGTCCTCTTTCATTGCCTCTCATTGTGAATTACAGGTTAGTAGCCAAGAAAACAAGAATGAAACTTACACATTCCTTTTCAGTGAACTAAAAAAAAAAAAAAAAAAAAAGAAAAGAAAAAGAAAAAGAAAAGAAAAAGAAAGCTATCTCCTTTGTTTCCTGATAACACATAACTTAAACAGTATAATTTATTTCTCAGAAAAATCATGATTTAGTCTGTGGTTCATAAGGCTTCTTTCTTTTTTATTTATCCCTACCTCCCATTGCCATTTTTAACATTTCTTTCTTTTTACTTTTATAAAGAATTTATCAGCCTGCTTTGGTTATGGGTTGGTTCTTCCTGCCACAATTCTACTTCTGATTAATCAAAACACCTAGCTGACTGGCCTTTGTTTATTTCCATCTAGAAATGCTTTCTCATTTCTCTATTTCAGGAATTTAGTGAATAATACATGGAAAGAGCTGTATGTTTCTCTAAGGAAAGATCAAATATAAATTGTTACTGTCTCAAGTAGCAGTGGTTACAATTTGGGGGTTCATTTATCTCCTTTCTAACATAACAGAAGTTATGAGTTCTTGCTGGGCACTGTTGCATGTGTCTGTATTCCCAGCATCTGGGAGGTGGAGCCAGGACCTCAAGGTCATCCTCAGGTACACAGGAAGTCTGTAAGATGGGCAACATGGGACCCTTATCTCAAAGTGAATTATGATCTCCTTCCAGAAAAGTGGTTACTATACAATTTTCATAAAATTTTAGGGGATCCAATGACCCTCTGAAGGCTTCTTTGATCTAGACCTGAGATCATAAGACTTTAGACTTGATGGCCCTCAACTTTATTTTAAACACATATTAGTAGTAACATGTCATGATTTAAGTAACATTATCTATTATATTCAAGTTAATATTTTACAGTCTGCCTGAGTAACAGGGCAATAATATATGTTTATAAGGCTACAAATTGCTGGGCCGTGGTGGCGCATGCCTTTAATCTCAGCACTTAGGAGGCAGAGGCAGGCGAATTTCTGAGTTCAAGGACAGCCTAGTCTACAGAGTGAGTTCCAGGACAGCCAGGGCTATAGAGAGAAATCCTGTCTGGGGGGGGGGGGAAGGCTGCAAAGTGACTAATAAATATGCTTGCTCTATTACTATGGAGCTAGGACTAAACACAGCAGAATAATTTTGAATTCTAGTTTAGTAGGCTCACTGTTCATTTTACAGATATTCACGGAATTCTGGCTCTGTAATAGGAACTGTGGTCAACAGTGAAGCTATGCGTAAAAGCTTATACTCTGTTTAATGAAAGCTAAGTGAGCAAGAAAGCAAGTAAAGAAAGGTTGGGTAATAAAATTAATTAAGGGTGCTGAAAGACTAAGTAAGAAGACTGGGACTGCAGAAATGACTTGGATGCTGAAGTGCTTGCTGTGCAAACGGAGAGTCTGAGTTTGGATTCCGAGCACTCAGGTAAAAATGCTGGCATAGTAGCACAACTGTACTCCTAACACTAGGGAACTGTGGTCAGGAGGATCCCTGGAGCTAGATAGCTTTCTCAAACTGTTAGGTTCAGTGAAAGAACCTTTCTCCAAAAATAAGGTGAAGAATAATAAACATACCTAACATCTATCATTTATGTTTATATATACCTGTGCACATAAACACATATGCATATATCTTAGTCTGGTTTCCATAGCTGTGATAAACCACAGCCAAAAGCAACTTGGGGAGGACAGGATTTATTTTGATTATATAACTTGATGTGACAATCTCTGAAGGAAGCTAAGACAGGAACTCAGGTAGGGCAAGACACTAGAGGCTGAGACTAAAGTTTGCAGTCCATAAGAAAGCTGTTCAGCTGGCTTTCTTATGCAACCAAGGACAACCTGCCCAGGGATGGCACTGCCCACAATGAGTTGGGACCTTCTACATCAATCACCGAGAAACTCTCCTAGAGACTGCCTACAGGCTAATTTGATGGAGGGTTTTTCTCAATTTTGCCTCTTTCCAAATGACAAATATCAAGTTGTCAAAAACTAACCAGTATAATGTCTCTGTCTGTCTGTCTGTCTGTCTGTCTGTCTGTCTCTCTCTCTCTTACACACACACACACACACACATACACACACATACACACACACACACACACAATGACTTTCATGCTAACCTCACCTTCTTAACAAGAACACATTATTTAAATGGTTATATTGTACTTACCATAGGTAAGTCAAAGTACCCTTGACTAGGTAAATAAAATTACATACTCTAATATGGATTGGTCTTCTATATTTTGTGTGAACATTTGCTTATCTCTGCTTATTATTCCAACAATGCCAATACTTAAAAATCCTTCCCAGTAGATGTGAGTTTTCTTTGAAGATGTTCAACATGTTTGCTATCCTGTCCTTTTCTGTCTTCCTGAAGAATTGTATTTTTAAACATCCTGTCCTAGTGACACTCTAGAACTATAGAGGTACTGTTAGGCTGGGACTACCTTTACCAACTTAGGATTCCTCTTGCCTTGAATTCTCTTTTGATTATTTCTTTTTCTAGGTCAACTGGGTAACATTATCATCTAAAAATCATTCCTGAAAATAATTTTTATGACTTTCCTCAATGTTCTTAATTTTCTTTCATCCATTTTACAATAGTGTCTTTGGTGGTGTAGTGGTTTGAATATGCTTGGCCCAGGGAGTGGCACTATTAGGGGGTGTGGCTTTGTTGGATGAAGTCTGTCACTGTGGGGGTGGGCAACTCAGCCCTCCTAATCACATGGTAGCCAGTCTTCTCCTAGCAGCCTGCAGATGAAGATGTAAAACTTTAAGCTTCTCCTGCACCATACTCTCATCTTAATGGTAATGGTCAGAACATCTGAACCTGTAAGCCAGCCAGAATTAAATGGTGCCCTTATAAGAGTTGTCTTGGTCATGGTGTCTGTCCATACCCTAAGTAAGACAATATGTATCTGGTAGAGGCACTTTTTAAAGAGCTTAAATCAAAGAATTCTACCTCAGAAATCCTCCCCACTTAGAATTTTCAGATCACTAATTTCTTGTCTTATTGCTTACACTGTAGCCATGAAGAAGCTGAAAGTCATTGTTGAGCTGAGATCTCACATTGTTACCCAGGTATGTGATTCGATTCCTTTAGCCTCTCAAGTATCGGGAACTACAGTTGTGCATCATCACAACCCAGGTGTGGTAGTTTGAATAAAAATGGCCCCAATAGGCTCATAGGGAGTGGCATTGTTAGGATATATGGCCTTGTGGGTTAAAGTAGGTGTGGCATTGTTGGAGGAAGTGTGCCACTGGGGGCCAGCTTTGACATCTCATCTGGTCAAGCCAGGTCACTGGCTCATGGTCTCTTCTTGCTGCCTGTGGATCCAAATGAAGAACTCTCAGCTACCTCTTCAGCACCATCTCTACCTGCTATGCTTCCTGATATGATGATAATGGACTGAACCTCTGAATGTAAGCCACCCCCAATTAAATGTTTTCCTTTTTAAGAGTTGCTGTGGTCATGGTGTCTCTTCACAGCAATAGAAACTGTAAGACACCAGGGGGAAATTCTCTTTTCTTGATTTTTGTGTGACTACTTTGCTTCTTGTTTAAAATCTTCTGTGTTGTAATTATTTTTTTTTCAGTGTGCCTTGGTTAATACCTATTGCCATTCACAATTCTAGTTCCACAGTGGGCTATTCCATTGGAAATACATGTTCTGATATATTAAATTTTTCTTCCATGTTTTCTTTTACAATTTTGATCTATTTTTCTCTTGGTGTCTTAGGGTTTCTATTGCTTCAATGAGACATCATGACCAAAAAGCAAGTTGGGGAGGAAAGGGTTTACTTGGTTTACACTACTATATTGCTGCTCATTATTAAAGAAAGTCAGCTGTCTTCTGAGAGGCCCCTGCCAGAACCTTAAAAATACAGAGGTAGATGCTCACAGCCAACCACTGGACTGAGCGTGGGGTCCCCAATGGAGGAGTTAGAGAAAGGACTAAAGGAGCTGAAGGGGTTTGCAACCTCATAGGAAGACCAACAATATCAACCAAGCAGACCTCCCCAGAACTCCCAGGGACTAAGCCATTAACCAAAGGGTACACATGGCTCTGGCTGCATCTGCATGCGTAGCAGAGGACTGCCTTGTCAAGCATCAAGGGGAGGAGAGGTCCTTGGTCCTATGAAGGTTTGATAGATATCCCATTGTAGGGCAATCGGGGGTGGGCAGATGGGAGGGGGTGGGTGGAGGAATACCCTCATAGAAGTAGGGGGAGGGAGGCTGGGATAGGGGCTACCTGGGAGGGGAGGGAGTGGGAAAGAGGATAACATTTGAAATGTAAATAAAGAATATATCCAATAATTTTTTTTAAAAAGGAAGTTAGGACAGGGATGCAAACAGGTCAGGAGCCTGGAGGCAGGAGCTGAGGCAGATGTCATGGAGGGTACTGCTTATGAGCCTGATCTGTTTGCTTGCTCAGCCTACTTTCTTATAGTTCCCAGGATCGCCAGCCCATGATGGAACCACCCCCAATGGGCTTGGTCTTCCCCCATTGATCACTAATTGAGAAAACATCATGGAGGCATTTCCTCAACTGAATCTCCTTCCTCTCTGATGACTCTAGCTTGTGTCAAAATGACACAAAATGAGCCGATACATTTGGATATTGAATCTCATGGATATACTGTTGAAAGCTGCATAATTACAGACTCCATGTATTATGGTGGCTCTATAAAATTTTAATGGCAATTTTTAATGGCAATTTTAATAGAAAAAGTACTATTGTTTAGTAATGAAGCTATGAAAACATATATTGCATTATGCACATAGTTTTGGTGATACAGGTGTGAACAAACTCACTACATTGCCAGTACTATAACTATAACAGACTATAACATAAAATTATTACATATATAGATGTACATGTTGTATATAGTATAAAATTATTACATATATAGATGTACATGTTGTATATAGTATCCAGTACTATATGATAATGAGTGACTATGTTGCTGGCTTATGTGCACTACCATTTGAGGTTAACTGTAGTCATTTGTTTAGAATCAAGTTTGTACATTTCTGTGATTTTCTCCAGCTAGGTAATCTGATGTTACAGGAAAAATAAAACGAGGGGAAAAAAAACAGAAGAAAGAAAAGGTATCTGAGTCTAACCAGGAACTGAATTAGACAAATAAGAGAATAAAATAGATTATTAGACAAAGAAAAGAAGCATAATGTTTTATAGGAGAAATAATCGTGAGTAGCACCAAGGAAGATGATAGATATAAGGAATAGCTTTAGTTGTCTAATCATCCATTCAAAAATTACAAGCTTAAAAGAAACACTTTGTCGAGAGTTTTGCAGAGCAATGTGAGAAGTGCTCAGACAGGTTTCTCTCTGAGGCACTGGTGTCATGTAGAGCAGCTGGTACTTCAGTATCAGTTGTCTTTACAGCCTATGAAGAATGGGCTTTTCCAGCAAGATGTTCTGGAGGTGAGGGGTTATCTTACATGGCATCTGACCATCTAAAAGTACTCCCGAAGGACATGGAAAATGCCAGGACAATAAATGAAAAAACCTGGAATTGTCAGTGTCATACCTGCAACATTCTACTGATACAGTCACAGAGCCTATCCATATTCAAGGAGGTATAAATGCTCTACCTCTAGATAGGAGAACTGTAAAGTCACATTATAGAAGAATAAAGAGGAATATAACATCCAAAAAACAGCTCTAGCCAGGTGGTGGTGGCACACACCTTTAATCCCAGCACTTGGGAGGCAGAGGCAGGCGAATTTCTAAGTTCAAGGCCAGCCTGGTCTACAGAGTGAGTTCCAGGACAGCCAGGGCTACACAGAGAAACCCTGTCTCGAAAAAAGCAAGCAAACAAGCAAACAAACAAACAAACAAAAAACCGCTCTAAAAGCCCACACTCCAATGAGCATGAGATATAATCACAATGATATAAAAAGTACACAAGTGCTGTTAGGGTGTTACAAAACAAAGCACAGGCCAGGGCTCTCTACTCAAAACATTCTACAGACAGAGACAGGAGGATGGCCAAGTTTGAGATTATCCTGGGCTACAGAATAAGATCCTATCTTAAAACCACTTTCCACAAAACCCAAAGCCCTAAGTAGACAAGAAACAATTTTGACTGGAAAACTATAAAAATAAAATCTCATTACAACCAAAGTATATTATGACATATTGGTTGAGGTTAGGGAATAAAATAAGGAGACACAGGATGGAGGTATCTGTTTAATGTTGTTTGGGAAGTACTAGGAAATCTAGTATGGGTAGAACACAGGATAAACACAATGATAGATCAGTCATAACGGTTAAGTTTGGCTTTTATTTAATATAACTATAAGGCAGTTAACAATATGTACAAGAATGACTAATGGTTCCTGTAATAGTCACATAAAAAATGAAGGTCAGAATTTGCAAATAAAAACTTAAGAGGTTGTCCTAGGGGTTTCTTGCTGTGAAGAGACACAGTGACCAAAGCAACTCTTATAAAGGAAAACATTTCATTGGAGCTAGATTACAGTTTCAGAGGTGTAGTTCATTACTGTCATGGCGGGAGGAATGGCAGCATGCAGGCACACTTGGTGCTGGAGAAGCAGCTGAGAGTGTATATTTCCATCCATAGGCATTAGGAAAAGAACCAGTCTAACTGATCTACTAGGCTAGTTTGAGCTCAAGCGCACACTTGGCAACACGCCTACTTCCAACAAGGTCACACCTACTCCAACAAGGCCAGCCCTTCTACAGTGCCGCTCCCCAAGAGCCTATGGGGCCATTTCCATTCAAACCAGCACAGAGATTAACTGGGTTAGACTGAGAACATCCTTGGTTTATTACAGTCAAGTCAAGAAAATATCTTACTTTAGTCTATTAAGTTTCAAGAAACACAGCTAGATTTATGCCTTATTCAAGAAAAAAAATGATGTAACTTTAAAGAAATAAGAAATTAATATGATACTAACACTTGTAAGATTATTTTGTTTGTATTACTTAAGTTGTGTATCACCAAAATGTAATGTGGAAATACTTTGTTTTTGTTTACCTAATAAAACAGTGTGTGTGTGTGTGTGTGTGTGTGTGTGTGTATGTGTAAATACCAACTAATTTTAGTACCCTGAAGAAATGAAGTCCAGTATGGTTAAAAATAATCAACATCCACTTGTGATTTTTGGATAACTATTATTGAGCACCTTCTATTTTCTAAGCTGTTTTCTATAATGTTAACATATTTGTTACATTATAGAATTTCAGAACCGTCAGTTTAGAGTACTTTTCATTGAGCAAAAAACTAAGAATGAGACCAATAGTGCCTTGCTCAATGCCACAGGAAGTAACATACTCAGTTGTTCTGAAACGGATTCTCAGGAAAAACTCAGCCATACTTCACACTTGTGCCATAACCAGTCTTCAGCTTCACATTTATTTCTCTTAAGTTCAATATGGAGTATTGTGGTGGCAGTGTCTTGGGGACTCTAGCACTGCCTCTCAAGGACAACTGCATCTCCACCCTCAAAAACTGGCCTTCCTGAAGGGCTGCTTCTACTGAGAGGATGACAGAAAAGCGTTTTTTCTGCTTCAAAAGTTTAAATGGCTAGGAGCCAGATGACAACCCCATAGAAGAGTGTAAAGAGCATTCATTCCTTACTATCAAGCAATGTTTTGAAGAACTAACTCTCAGTGAATGTTTGAAACTGGACAAAGATAAAGCCAAGAACAAAATGGCACAGGAGACCAACAATAAGCAGAAAGAATTTGAAGAAATATCCACCACATCATTGAGCAGCTGACTGCCTTGCAGTGAGCCCTTGCTGGGGTGACCTAGACCTGAGTGTCACATCGCATCCAAACCATGTGTCTCTTTCACCTGGGAGATGAAGGTAGCATGGATTAGGGTCAGCAGGAGAATGGAACACAATCTCATACAAAATGAAAAACAAAACAAAACAAAAACTAATGTGGGTCAAAACAGTATTTTTACTTAATTTATCACCATCAATGATCTCTCAAGTTTAGTTAAAATTTCTTCCTTATAATATACTAAAGTATACTTAGGAGGGAATGTATAATATTAAGTTATACAGTTTTTGATGTAAACTTGATAGAAATGTACTTCGAGAAACATACCTATTAAGAAATAAATAAAAACTATGATTTGTTATATATTATATTTAAAATTAGTGTCATTGAGCTTTTTGATTTATAAGTATAGGTTCATAAACACAGGGCGTTAAGATGCTTAAATGACTATATTATAATGGTGAATTACATATGTAAAGTACTGAAATTAATAGTGGTATTTTCCTTTATATTATAGGTACATAACTAGAGCCAAATGGTTACACAACTCAGAAACTATATTGAGTATAATAGTTAATATTAAATTCTAGCCATTATTTACTATTAATGTACATTATCATGCAGAAAATCTACTCTAAGCAAAGTATCTTCAAAGAAACAGAATATTAATGATATAATAAATGCTCTTAGTTTACAGATTAGGGACCAAGGCTTACCTTTTTTCCCCCAAGTCTTGAGGGTAGACCACTAAGGCCTTGTAAAAACCAAGCAAGTGATTTATCACAGAGCAATATCCCTAGCCTGCTGAGGGTAAAAATAATAGCTTGTTCAAGTCATATGCAAGCAACATTTCTATGCTGTAGTCTGGACAGTTTTTACTACTTTTTTATTATTTTATAAATAAATCTTACCATTATAACTATAATAGGAAAATTATCAAGTAATAAAACTGTTTCTTCACCCAAACAACTCTTCTAGTTTCCCCTTTAAAATAAGCATTTTAAGAACAGTATGCTCGGGTTGTTGAGATGGCTCAGTGGTTAAGAGCATTTCCGGAGGACCTGTATTCAATTCCTAGCAACGACATGGTGGCTCACAACCATCTGTAATGGGATCTGATGCCCTCTTCTGGAAGGTCTGAAGACAGCTATTGTGTAGTTATATAAATAAAATTGATAAATCTTAAAAAAAAATCTGTAACAAAAGAACAATATGCTGTTTGTAATATTAGAGCACTTTAATAGCTTCAAAGAACTTTATCTACAGGACAAAGTTCACTTCACATGACTTGATTTAGATGGAAATAGCTTACGCAAAAAAAATCACAGCTTTAAAAACTTCTTTATATCAGTGACTTCATACATTGTGAAATAGTTTCCTACTATCCTGACATTTTCTTCAGATAGCCAGTTCTCCTGTTGTAGTTGGTTTATAAGAGCTTCCACAGACTTTCATCTTCCTATAGTTTGCTGCTTTTATAGCTCAATAACATTGATCTTTGAATGTAGTTTAGATTATTTTTTGCCAAAGATATCCTTTGTTTGTGTCAATTATGAATGTTCAATTTGTAAAATTTCAGCACTTTGGTGTACATCCTTATATAAAGACTCTTCAATGTCTGTGTCTTTCATTTCTCTGACTTCCCTGGGAGCTGGTATAAAAGAATTAATGACAGGTTTAGAATTTTCCATAGGTATAAAATGGTTATAAAATATTTGTTATTTATGTTTAATTCTTTAACTGTGCTTAAGAGTGATTAATTTTCCTGACCTCACAGAGCTTCCATGGAATTATTTATAAAGTTTGGATTAACAAGAATGATTGGTAATGATGTCTTCTGAATTTGAAGTTGTCAAAGCAATAGTTGTAGAACTTACATTCTTAGAAGATGCCATCTATAGCACACAGCTTTTCTTCTAGGCTCTAGCTGATTCTACTATTCAACTGCTATTGTATGAGAATTAAGAGACCAGCATCACTGAGGTGAAATCTGGGAAGTGTTTTCTGAGAGCACAAAGAAAGCTGTGTTCCAGAGGCAGCCAAGGTTGTATCTTATACTGTCATCTGGACTTGGTGAAGGTGCAACCTCAGTTGTAGCTGAAGGCCCAGGACTGAGGAGGTCATGAAAAGAAATTGAAGCTTGGTACCATGAAGAGAGCCTATGAGAAGTTATTGGTAAAAGTGTAACCCAGTTACTGCAGAAGACTCCAGTGTTTTGTTCGAGATGCTAATATCATGCGTAACCACCAAGAACAATAGCAGCTGAATAGTAGAATCAGTTAGAGCCTAGAAGACAAACTGTGTGCTATAGAGGGCAGTGCTGGAAAAGTTACCCAAGACCTTTGGAGGAATCCAGAAGATCATGAGTGGATCCTAGATATTCTACAGTTGCAGTTTGATTTTGGTTTGATTTGATTGTGACTGTGCCCTGATTTTTCTGTCTTGAAGAAAATATTTTACTGGAGCTCACAGTTAAGAAATTTTGAATTTTAAAATACTTTGGAAAGACAATAGAAGATTTTTGGAATGAATAAGAACAAGGATTGTGGCTTAATAGTGACGTCTTTGTGTCAAGTTGAGAAAGGGTCAGTTGGACTGGCTGGTTTTGTGTGTCAACCTGACATAAGCTAGCGCCAGCCAACAGAGAGGAGGGAACCTGAGTTGAGAATGCTCATATAAGATCCACCCCTAAGGCATTTTTTTCAATTAGTCATCAATGGGGGAGGGGCCCAAGCCACTGTCAGTGGTGTCATCCCTTGGCTGATGGTCCTAGATTCTATAAGAAAGCAAGCTGAGCAAGTTAGGAAGAACAAGCCAGTAAACAGCAAGTTCCATTAGCTCCTATCTCCAAGTTTCTGCCCTGCTTGAGTTCTTGTCCTGATGTCCTCTATTTATGAACATGGATGTGGAACTGTGTCTTAGTTAGGGTTTTACTGCTGTGAACAGACACCATGACCAATGCAAATTTTATAAAAGACAGCATTTAATTGGGGCTGGCTTACAGGTTCAGAGGTTCAGTCCACTGTCATCAAGGCAGAAACATGGCAGCATCCAGGCAGATATGGTGCAGGAGGAGCTGAGAGTTCTACATCTTTATCTGAAGGCTGCTAGTGGAAGACTGACTTCTAGGCAACTAGGGTGAGGGTCTTAAGCCCACACCCACAGTGACACACCTACTCCAACAAGGCTACACCTCCAAATAGGGTCACTCCCTGGGCCAATCATATACAAACCATCACAAACTGTAAGCAGAATAAACTCTTACCTCTCTACTTACTGGTTATAGTGTTTTGTTGTAACCACAGGAACCTAAGACACCATGCTCTTTAAGAAATCTAGATTTTTTCCTGAATAATTTCTTACACTGACATCTATCTATCTATCTATCTATCTATCTATCTATCTATCTATAGATATATATTTTTGCTTCACTATTGTCTTAGTTAGGGTTTTACTGCTGTGAACAGACACCATGACCAATGCAAGTCTGAGAAAGGGAAACATTTAATTGAGGCTGGCTTACAGGTTCAGAGGTTCAGTCCATTATCATTAAGGTGAAATTATGGCAGTGTCCAGGCAGGCATGGTGCAAGAGGAGCTGAGTGTTCTACTTCTTCATCTGAAGGCTGCTAGTAGAAGACTGACTTCCAGGCAGCTAGGGTGAGGGTCTTGGGCTAATTGCCCACAGTGACACACCTACTCCAACAGGGCCATTCCTCCAAATAGTGTGACTTCCTGGTCCAAGCATATACAAACCACATCCCACTCCCTGGCCCCCATAGGTTTGTTTAAATATATGTGTCTGGGGCGGGGCATACCTAAACATACCATAATGCAAAACACATTTAGTCGAACTTCCAAAGTCCCCATAGTCTATACCAGTCTCAACAATGTTAAAAGTCCAAAGTTCAAGGTCTCTCCTGAGATTCATTCATCACAATCATTTTAACTGTAATACCTAAAGCAAGACAGGAAGCCAGCTGGGCAAAGTCTAAACTCTGCATCTCTATATCTGATGTCAAAGCAGTCTTCAGAACTCGTTTCTTTTTCTGTAGCAGTTTTTAATAAAATGGTACTGCCCTGCCATATGCCGGCAGGTCTCGCTCTGGATGACTCTCACAGCATCCCAGCTGTGTGTTTTTTTTTTTTAAAGATTTATTTGTTATTATTATTATTATATGTAAGTACACTGTAGCTGTCTTCAGACACACCAGAAGAGGGCGTCAGATCTCATTACAGATGGTTGTGAGCCACCATGTGGTTGCTGGGATTTGAACTCAGGACCTTCGGAAGAGCAGTCAGTGTTCTTAACCGCTGAGCCATCTCACCAGCCCCCCAGCTGTGTTTCTTAATCCCTCCCCCCCAGACAGGGTTTCTCTGTATAGCCCTGGCTGTCCTGGAACTCACTCTGTAGACCAGGCTGGCCTCGAACTCAGAAATCCGCCTGCCTCTGCCTCCCAAGTGCTGCCAGCTGTGTTTCTTTTCTGGCATAGACTCTGTAAATGGCAGGAGTCCTGTGCTCCCGCTCTACACCCAAATACCTGGTAAAGCATGACTCAAAGAGTTAACGAAATATATTTATGTATCAGAAACTCCCAATTTCATAATGCCAATTTTGCAATGATAAAGTATTATCTCAATATTTCTAACCTCTCCAAAACACCAGAAATACATAATACATCTGAAGCCATCTGGATATCCGAGTCTCCTCCTCTGCGCCACTCGTCCAGTGGTCCACCATGCCTGACCCCCTCCTCCCTCACTTCTCTTAGCTCCTCCTCTCTTCCCTCCAATCACTGGCCTCTCCCTGCCTCAATGTGAATGGATAGGAAATATTTTGCAACATTTTTCATCTTTGTTGACTGCAACAAACTTCTTTCACCTGGGCTAGTTCTCAGCAAGTTCTAAGAAAAGTTTAAATCAAGTGTGGTGGTACACACCTTTAATCCCAGGAGAAAGGCATGCAGATGGTGGTACACACCCTTAATCCTAGCAGATAAAGTCAAACAGATTTCTGAGTTCAAGGCCATCCTGGGACAGAATAAGTTCTAGGTGAAGACAGGCTTAAATCAAGCATGGTGGCACATACCTTTAATCCCAGGAGACAGGCTTTTCTCAGCAGATAGACCAAGGCTCTGGCATCTCGAACATCTTGGGGTCTCCAAGGCAACTTCAGTGTTACAGCTTTTTGTTTCAATGTCTGGGATCCACACATGATCTTCTGGGATCCTACAAAAGGCTGATATCACTTCTCCAGATTTGCCTTCTGTAGCACTCTAAGCTCGGGTTGATCCAATCCACAGCTACTGCTGCTCTTGGTGGTCATCCCACGGTACGGGCATCTTCAATACACTGGAGTCTCTTGCTGCAACTAGGCTTCACCAATAGCTTGTCATAGGCTCTCTTCATGTTGCCAAGCCTCAATTGCTTTGCATGGCTCCTTCAGTCCTGGGACATCAACTGCAACTGAGGCTGCACCTTCAAAAATGATGTTCCATGGCCTCTTACAGTGCCAAGCCTCAGCTGTTCTTCATGACGCCTTCATATCTTCAAAATCAGTACTACCTGAATGACTCTTACACATTACCCAATACAGCTATAGCACGAGGTACAACCTTGGCTATCTATGGAACACAGTTTCCTTGTGCTCTCAGAAAACACTTCCCCAGAAAATTTCACCTCAATGATGCTGGTCTCTTCTTAATCACCACTAATTTCTTAGCTCCAGTTAACCAGCATCAATTGTCCCAGTAGTCCCTTCTATTCTTGACTCTAAAGCCAGAGCCACACTGCCAAAGGTGACAAGTTCTGCTGCTTGTAGGAGCTGGAACATAGTCCCTTTGTTCTATTACAAAATCACTAGCTTCCTCTTTTGCAACTCCTTTACTGCCTAAGTTTGACTGTCCTAGATATTGCTCTGTAGACTGACTTAACTCGGAGATCTGTTTGCCTGTCTCCTGGGATTAAAGGTATGTACCACTATGCTTCATTTAAACCTGTCTTCACCTAGAACTTAACTCTGTCCCAGGATGGCCTTGAACTCAGAAATCTGCTTGGTTTTATCTGCTAGGATTAAGGGTATGGACCACCATTTGCATGCCTTTCTCCTGGGATTAAAGGTATGTACCACCACACTTGATTTAAACTTTTCTTAGAACTTGCTCTGTCCCAGGCTGGTCTTGAATTCAGGGATCTGCTTGGCTTTTTGTTTTGTGATTAAAGGTGTATACCACCATTCCTGGATCTAAATTTAGCTAGGTAGGATCTCACTCTCTTAATTCAATGTAATATCCTTGAACACAGGATTCGGCTCCATTTTACTTCCTGGTGCCCCTATAATGCTCGAACCATATGTTTTATATTTTTCTTTTCTAAGCTGGCTATACTTGTTCAAAATGCTCTTCATGAGACTTAACCAGAGAACAAAGTCTATGCTGGCCATTTCTGAGACTTCCTTTGTCAATGTAATTAATATAACTCTATTTACCTTAGCTTTAGGTAGACTCTTCAGACAAGGCAAAAAGCAGCCACATTCTTCACCAATATATCACAAAACAGTTTTTACTCAACATACTGAAATTCTTCTTCTCTGAAACCTCTTGGGTCAGGACAGCACAATTAAAATCACGCTCAGTAACAAAGTCTTCCATATTCCTACTAGGATAACCCATTAAGCCCCATTCCACTGCTTTCCAAATCCAAAGTCCCCAAATCCACATTCTTCCAAATAAAAGCATGCTCATATCTATCATAGCAAAACCTGAGTCCCTGGTACCAACTTCTGTCTTAGGTTTTTACTGCTCTGAACAGACATCATGACCAATGCAAGTCTGAGAAAGGACATTTAGTTGAGGCTGGCTTATAGGTTCAGAGGTTCAGTCCATTATCATCAAGGCGAGATTATGGCAGTGTCCAGGCAGGCATGGTGCAAGAGGAGCTGAGAGTTCTCTCTCTTCATCTAAAGGCTGCTTAAGGAAGACTTCCAGACAGCTAGGCTGACAGTAGCTATCCTAGTTGGAGTAGGACACTGGCTTCTTAACTAACCACAAGTTAAAATTTTCTTCCTCCTAGATATGACTCTGCATTTTGTGGAAGGGATTCAAGGAAACCAATCATGGGAATACCATGCTGTGGGAATTACTTAGGTTTATAATTTTTACCATTATTTGACTGAGCCATTATTGAATAACAGCATTGGGACTAAAGTAAAACTGTATTCACAAAATAAAGTTTGAAGTAACAGAAAAGTCAGGTTAGCTCTAGAATTATTTTTTTTTATTACAAGAGGAAAGGATATGGAATGTTTTAAATACATTGATTTTTCGCGTAAGTACATATTCTCTGTAAAGTACTTCTTTGTTTACTTGTATAGAAGAGAAATCAGAGGCGCTGAAAGCTTAAGCAAAAGGTCTTTCAGTTACAATGCAAGGGAACCAGGGTTTTGAACTCAGCAATTCTGGCTTTGGAATCTGACAAAGTTGCCCTGGCTTCTGAATAAAACTATGTACTTACATATTGATTCTGAAATATGTCGTGCTGTCATTCAGATACCGAAGACATAATGGGACAAGTTATAATTCCAGCCTGGCAGTTTTCAAGGTTGCTTATATTTTTGGTCTCAGTTTTCACAGGAGAGTTGACTCAGTGGTTAAAAGAACTGCCCGCTCTTCCTAGAGGTCCTGAGTACAATTCTTAGCAACCACATGGTATCTCACAACCATTGATACAGGGATCTGGCCCTCTTCTTGCAAAGCGGTGTACATGAAGATAGAACACTCAAAATATTTTTTTAAGAAAAGCCAAAAACAAGAAATAGGGTTGCATTCTACTTGTGTGACCAACCTTCCCACTCAGCGGCTCAGATGTACTTTAAACATACCTACTGTTGAAATGAGGTCAGCTGAGGCAGGGAAAGGGCTGGGAAAGCCCGAGCACCCTGCAAACTAGCGTGGTCTCGCCTACAAAGCGTCAAATACAGTGGTCTCGGCTCACGCCTTCCCGGGCACTAAGGATTTAGAGACTAACACATGACAGAGCCAGGCCTGGGCTCCAAAGGCCACTCACTAACACACCGCCTAAGGGTGAGACAGAGTTTTCAGGTCACCTCGCCCCTTATGAATAAAGCTCACGTCCCGGTTTTTATTACGAGAGCGCGAGCGACGACCGCGCAATATACGCGGGCTGAAAATGCCCGCGAGGGGGCGCCGGAGAGCACTGTTCTCTTAGGCGGGGCCGCAGGGCTCGGCGCACCATCCAAAGCGCCTGCGCGGCTATGCGCCCAAAGGAAGGATGAGGAAATCGTCCGATTCTTTTCCGCTTCCTGACGCCTTAACACCGCCCCCTGGAGGGTGGCAACGGAAGTGACGCAAGGACCAAACGGCAACAACAGTTTTCCACGTGCGCGTAGGGCGCCAAAGTCAGGTGGGCCGGCGGGAGCCAATGGGGAAGCGTTTCGTGTAGGTCTTCTCTAGAGGCGGTGGCGCCAGCCCCTGGCTCCTGCCAGTAGTGAGCGGGCCGAGCTGGAGGGAGGCTGGTCGGCGGTCGGAGGCGAGGTCGGAGCGTGTGCGGCCGGGGAGAGGGAGCCGGATCCGGGCTGCCGCGGTGTGGAGAAGCTGCGTCGGGGCGCACGGGGTAAGGACCGGGGAGGGTGGCGCGGAGTCGGGTCCGGCGGAGTCGGGTCCCGCTTTGTGTGCCGGCTTGGCCTCGGTGTCCTGCGGTCGCTCAGCCGCTTTGGGAAGAGAAGCGACGCGACTGTACCCCGAGATGGCTGCGTCACAGCTTGCGCTTGCGGTGGGGTTGGGGCTCGGCTTCCCCAGGCCAGGCCGGCAGGTTGCGGGGCTCGCCGGCGTTCCGGTGCGGGGAACCGGCCCTACGGCGGGGTCGGAGAGGGCGCGCCCATTGTTTGAACAGAGTGGGTTTGCTGGGGAAGCTAGGCCATTACAACTTCTCCAGGGTCGGCTTGAAGTGGCCGAATCTCGTTTGTTTTTTCACCGAGCCGCCTTGCTGTCAGTTGCCGACTAGCCCTTTAACTAGCCCCAAACCGCAGTCTCTGGCGTCCATCGGACATGCTCCGCTTACATTAAAATAAAAAAAAAAAATATGTGCTTATTTTTTAGTAAGGGTAGATCCGGCTGCCCTGGAGCACCTTTTTGTAGACCAGGCTGGTATTGAACTCAAAGTGATCCTCCTGCCTCTGCCTTCTGAGTGCTGCGATTAAAGGCGTGGGGCACTATGCCAGGCTTCTGCTTGAGTTCTTTAGACCGAGAGGTTGTACTTGGTACGCGTGACTATGACTAATTCTCAAGGAAAAAAAAGTAATCTACCTGCTAATTATGCTTAGAATAGGCCACAGGAGAGGTTGGCTGGCAGTTTCCACAAACCTTAGTGCCTTTTTCATCAGCCTTGTTATGTCATCATAGGTCATTAAGGACTTCTGTGGTACAGCATTCAAAAAAGCAAAAAGATACACTTCATCTCGAGTCATTATGTGTTATCAGTAATTCTTAGGTTAAAACTTTGTTTTAAAGAGAAACATTTTACTTGCTGAGAAATCTGGGAATAACCTAACTTATCCGCAGTACAAACTTTACTTCCTCTGCCCAGTTTTCATAGAAGTATTAAGTTTTATTAGTTGTGAGCCTTAGGCAGAAGTTATTTACCGATTTCTGAAGTATTTGGGAAGTTAAATTTATGAAAATAGACTATTTTAACCCCTTTAAGATCAAATAGATTTTAGAAATTTGAGGAAAATCTTTCCTTTCCTGCCTTTGCCTTTCTTGGTGAGGTTCTAGCCAAGCACAGAAATGACAGATTTTTTTTTCAATAATCGGTTCATATTCTGAAATTAAATGTGGTAATGAAGACAGCACTGAGGAAACTGGGGTAGGAAGATCAGGAGCCACCTTGTAATCCTCAGGAAGGTGCTGTCTTAAAAAAGAATCTGAACTAATTAAAATAACCTGAACTAAAGGTAATAATACCTTTAGTATCACAGACAAAAGATCATCACCAACTTAAACAGTAGAAATCCTAAGTCTCCCTAAGAATCAATTTTATCTTTACAGCAGATAAGCAAAAGTCTTGCTAATAGACTCTTAATATCAGAAATACTGACAGTGCAAGAACATGCCTCTATGATGCTATGTGCATAACAGTTTGTTGCTCCTGTCTCTTACACCAACGGTTTATTGAGTTTATTTTTTTTTTTTTAAGTCTTAAGATCATTGCTTGTATTTTAAAAAATACTGTTTTTCTTTCTTAGGTTATTAGGAATGGCTACTCCACAGTCAGTTTTCGTCTTTGCAATCTGCATTTTAATGATAACAGAATTAATCCTGGCCTCAAAAAGTTACTATGATATCTTAGGTGTGCCAAAGTCTGCCTCAGAGCGCCAAATCAAAAAGGCCTTTCACAAATTAGCCATGAAGTACCACCCTGACAAAAATAAAAGCCCTGATGCTGAAGCAAAATTTAGAGAGATTGCAGAAGGTAAGTAAATGATTCTTTCTGAGGTCTCATGGGCATTTCTAGTACGGGAATGGTAACTGATAATTGTGTGGGTCTTAAAGCTGTTATGGAGATGGGAGAGGTGTATGTAGGATTTTGTAGTTTGTTAAAATAAATACGTGGTTCCTCAATAAGTAAATTAATTATGGTAGGTCATTTTATTGTTTTACAATTTTAAAAATGTTGACAGTGTACCATTTATCTTTTTTGTTATTTATGAGAGCACTGTATATAAAAAGGAGTATTAGAAAACCAAAATTATCAACTGACTTAAGAAACTTAATTTATGCCAGGTGGTGGTGGCGCACGCCTTTAATCCCAGCACTTGGGAGGCAGAGGCAGGCGGATTTCTAAGTTCGAGGCCAGCCTGGTCTACAGAGTGAGTTCCAGGACAGCCAGGGCTACACAGAGAAACCCTGTCTTGAAAAACCAAAAAAAAAAAACAAAAACAAAAAGAAACTTAATTTACTAAGTCTTGACAGTATAAAAAAAAATAGCTTCATTGTGACTTCATTTCATCTACATTTCAAACCAGTGTGTATTTAAAAATCTGTAAAGAAAATTTTGTCATACTGTTCTAAAACAAACCATACATCATGGACATTAAGTAGTTAATGGTGAGTGGGCTTATGTAGAGAGTCAGAATTGAATATTTACTTCGGACTAGTAAAAAAGTAAAACTGATTTTCTATTAGCTGAATATGTTTGATAATTTATTTCTTTAATAAAGTTAATAAAGCTTATTTTATTAGCCTGCCTTGTTTTCCGTCTTATATTTTAGCTTTATTATTTGTAATAGTTTGTGATCTGAAACACAGAAGTTGAAGTCATGTATTTGAAGTTTGCATATACACAATATTTTATCCTCCACTCCTAAGAGATTTTTATCTATTTCAGCATATGAAACACTCTCGGATGCCAGTAGACGGAAGGAGTATGATACAATTGGACACAGTGCTTTTACTAATGGCAAAGGACAGAGAGGCAGTGGAAGTCCTTTTGAGCAGTCATTTAACTTCAATTTTGATGACTTATTTAAAGACTTTAATTTCTTTGGTCAGAACCAGAACACTCGGTCTAAGAAGCATTTTGAAAATCACTTCCAGACGCGCCAGGATGGTTCCAGTAGACAAAGGCATCACTTCCAGGAGTTTTCTTTTGGGGGTGGATTGTTTGATGATATGTTTGAAGACATGGAGAAAATGTTTTCCTTTAGTGGCTTTGATACTGCCAATCGACACACAGTACAGACTGAAAACAGATTTCACGGATCTAGCAAGCACTGTAGGACTGTCACTCAACGAAGAGGAAATATGGTTACTACGTACACTGATTGTTCAGGACAGTAGTTGAATCTTTTCCTGTTTCCACTAAGCCCACCTAGTTTATTCTTCCTCACTATATCTGATGAAAAAAACAGTTTTCTGTGAACTATTTTGGTAAATGCATGATTTCACTTATGTTAAGCAGTTTATTATAGGTATTCCATATATTGAATTTTTTTTAACAAATTAAAACACATTTATTTCGTAGACGAGTCTAATCTTGATTAGGAAAAGTTCTTAAGTTCTCTTGAAAGATCATTTGCAAGATTTTTTTTCCTTTACCTGTCCTTTGGCTAATTAATTTGACCCTGCTCCCAAAAATAAAATCCCAAACAAAACAAAACAAAACAGCCTAACACATACTTAACAATTAAATTTTAAAAGTTACCATAGATTTACATTGTGTGAACTTGAATAATACTTACAGTGAAACCTCTGCAGACTTAAAACTGCACGCCCTGTGGCCCCTGTGACTTGGGTCACTAAATGTGTATGAAGCTGTAATTGAGTCATTTAGTGAAGAAGACCATTGTTTTTTGGCTATTTGCCACTGAAAGCTTTAGAACATGATGGTTTTATGTTTATCACAGAAAGATGCCTCTTCTGCAGTAGAATTGGTATAATGGGAATGATTGATTTGCACGTAGTTAAGCTGAAAAAGTTTAAAACTTATGAAATAGTGCCAAGAAGTTGTGTTTTAGTACTGGGCTAAATGATTTTGTATGATCAAAATCATAGCTTTGTAAACACCTTTTTGAATATTTTTCTGTTTGTTGACTCTCTAGGTCTTTGAATTTGTTTTTGGTGTGTGTGTTTGTGTATAGTTACTCTTTTTGCACTTAACTTTATCTAGAGATTGACTAATACCTCATTCTTTTTGTAAAAGCAGCCAGTAATTTCTGTGCAACCTTACTATGTGCAATATTTTTAAATTTTAAGAAATGTGTGCTTCTTTTGTTGTTAGAGTTATTTCTTTAGTTCTGCACTTTTCCATGTTTTACTCCATATGAGTATTAATCCTATGGATGCATATGAAAACTAGTAATGTCTCATACAATATTGTGTGTGAGTAAGAGAAACTATAAATATTTACAACCTGATCTTCAGTGTTGTCATTTTATTATACAATTTTGGGATGTTTAGTATGTATAAAGTGAACCATATTCTGATCATAGGCCATACTCTTGAAGTTTGTCTAACCTGAAATTCCCCCAAGTGAGCTTATTTTATTGCCATTTGGTAGCTTCTGGTGTGTTACCATCTCATATTTCAGTAGTTTGATGGTTTTATTTTTATAAGTTTTGTGTATTTGGTTTTTGAGAGCAAGTGTTGTATCACAAAACCTTTCCTAATTAGGACTGGTTAAGAAAAAGCAGAGACTTCATAAAACTCCGTCATCTTTGAAAATGACTTTTCCCCTCAAAACAAACACACATGGAATGTGAAGTGCTTGGAATGACTCCAAGGTATGCCAGGTGTGTATTCTACCACTAAGCTGCATTACTAGCCTATCCACCTTTTTTGTTGTTTTCAGCCAGGTTGTCACTTGGGTCTTGACAGTACCACCTGTCGGCTAGTCAAGCTTCCAGGTTCCTTTAATCTCACCTTGCTGAGGTCTCAGGTGCTCACTGAGTACTCATGTGAGTACTGGGGTTACTTCAGGTCCTCATGCTTTTACTTTACCTGCTCTGCCATTTCTCCAGCCCCACCTTAAGATTTTTTTAAAGACGAATAGACTTACTATATTCATGGATCTTATTTCTTAGATGTTATATCTATTATTTGATAAGAAAACAGGCATATCTTGAAGTTGGACCAAGTGTGTGTGTGTGTGTGTGTGTGTGTGTGTGTGTGTCTGTCTGTCTGTCTCCTTAAAAGACTGGGAGGCCCTTGGTCCTGTGAAGGCTCGATGCCCCAGTGTAGGGGAATACTAGGGTGGTGAGGTGGGAGTGGGTAGCTGGGCTGGGGAGCACCCTCATAAGCTCATAGAAGCAGAGGGAGGGGAAACCGGGAAAGGGGATAACATTTGAAATGTAAATAAAATATCCAATAAAAAAGACTAAGTGATAAAAATATATCTCATTTCAAATAAGTATTAACAAAGGATGAAATATTTTCATATTAGTATGCTTAATCTCCTCCAAGGCCTGATTATCCTTATTTTTGCCCATTGTGGGTTCTGAATATTTTGACCATTTTGAGAATTTACAATTCCTTCTTGGGTATGATAGTACATGGCTGATCACAACCCTCCAGAAGCTGAGGGAATAGTATCCCACATTTAAGGCCAGCCTGAGTTATATATCAGAATCCTTTCTTAAGCACCAAATGATTTGTGCATTCCTAAGATAATTGTAGTTTTTTGAAATGTTTTGTTGAGCAATTATAGCAACTTACTAGTCTGAGATCATTGTTAAGCAGGATAAAGAGATTGATAAATCACCATTCACTGGGTCTCAGGATTATGTAGGATTTTAAAATCACATCTGTTTGTATATAAGTGTGTCCCTTGCATAGCATGTGTTGAAGTCACAGGACAACTTATCAGAGTTTTGTCCTTTCACTGTGGGAGTACTAGAATTACCAGGAATTGAACCCTGGCCTTCTGATTTGGCAGCAAAGGACCTAGTATAGCTATCCGTACATTAGAGTTCAAACCAAAACTAAAAATAATTTTAAAAAAGATACTACATGTTAATAAAAATTCATCAAGGTACAACAGTGTAAATATAAATGTGCACCTAATGTTGGAAACAAAAATTGGAGATGATTTTGTTTCCTATCAGATCACAGTGTAATTAAAGTAGAAATTAACTATTGATTTCATAAATCATAAGGCCACATAAATATGGACACAATAATAATATTAGGATATTAAATGCTATCCCATCTTCTAATCTAAAAGGAATTATAGAGCTATGTTGTGACTCCCAAACATAAAACTATTTTGCTACTTCATAACTAATTTTGTTTAACTGTTATAAATCATGAACATCTGATATGCAGGCCATTTGATCCTGTGACAGGGTCAGGTGACCTAAGGGTTTCAACCTATGGGTTGAGAACCACTGGTACTGATCAACTAGACTTAAGAGATAGATTCCATTCAATAGATAAAGGAATACTCATCTTTTTCACCTTCAATAGAAATTAATGTCAATTTCTAGAAGAACTGTGTAGGGAACTCTTGTTTCTTTACTCTTCTAATTAAATAACAGAAGTACCTTTTTCTTGAGGTCATGGAATAAGCCACTAGAAAGAAAGATTATCCTTAGGAGCTCCCAGAGACAATGATGCAGTAGCTGTAGTTATGAAGATAAAAAACGGCAGCAAGTGTGTAGAATAACTTTGGCATTTCAAACATACCTGTGGGTTCCTGCTGCCTGAGCCTACTCCGCTTATCCCAGACTGGCTTCTACCATAAAGAAGTCCTAAGCAAAGGGGGCTCCTGAGGAAAATGCTTTTTATCAGCTATCTCAGTTTGGTACGCTTTTATTGCACATTCAAAAAGTACCAGATACTAGCAAAGAATTGGCAGTCTCAACTTCAAGAGAGATTATTTAGGAATATTATTAAAGATTTCTGATAGAATTCTGCATCAATAAACCAGATTTTTTTTAAAAGTTTAAACTTACTAGAATTATAATTACAACATTTTTCCTCTTTCCTCCCTCAAATCATTTTCATGCTTTCTCTCAGATTTATGGCCTCTATTATTTATATATTTGTTGTACATATGTATATATATGCACATATATATTTGTAGATATATAGTTGGGGCTGAGTATCACATGATCACGTGTCCCTTGTGTTTTGATCACAGATGTGGTTTTGTGTCATGGCTTTTTTTCCTATTGCAAGGAGACATTTCTTTGATAAGGGGTGAGAACTATACTTACTTGTGGGCAAAAGGATCAATACTTAGGATGTAGTTGGGAATTAGGTTGGTTCAGTAAAGTGATTGTAGGTTCTCCAAGGTCTGTGGCTTCATTAGCCCTGGTCGTTGCCTGGGTTTCCAATAGAAGACGTAATTTCCCTCTTGTTGCACAGGTCTGAAGATCAGTTGGCGGGCTGCTCTTGGTTACTGCGAGGGTTTGTTACTCTTGTACCCTTAGGGATGTCATGCCATGCTATGCTGGTCATTGTTTTAGTTCATAGGCATTAGAGCTGGGTAGGAAAGAAGAGTGTTGGCTACTTCCCTCCCTCGGAAGCTTGCATGGTACTGTGGAAGCTAGTTTTCAGAGAGAATGCTTTCAAATCAGAACCATTTCAGATCCTCTGAGTTTTGTCATATACCAATTCTTTTTCTTTATTATTAGATATATTCTTTACATTTCAAATGATTTCTCCTTTCCTGGTCCCCTTCCCCCCCAAAGTCCCATAAGCCATCTCCCCTCCCCCTTCTCCTCCTGCTTCCCTGTCCTGGTATTCTACACTGCTGCATCTAGCCTTTCCAGGACCAGGGGCCTCTCCTCCCTTTGATGTCCAACAAGGCCATCCTCTGCTGCCTATGAGTCTGGAGCCATGTGTAACAACACTATGTATACTGGCTGATTGATGTTTTTGTCCCTGGGAGCTCTGGGGGTACTGGGTGGCTCATACTGTTCTTCCTCCTATGGCACTGCAAACCCCTTCAGCTCCTTGGGTCCTTTCTCTACCTCCCCCATTGGGGACACTGCTCAGCTCATTGGCTGGCTGAGAGTGACCTCCTCTGTCATGCACTACAAAGCCTCTCAGGTGACAGCTATACGCGGCTCCAGTCAGCAAGTACTTGTGGCATGGATATTAGTGTCCGGGTTTTGTAACTGTATATGGGGTGGATCACTAGGGGGGACAGTCTCTGTATGGTCTTTTCCCCCAGTCTCTCCTCCACACTTTGTCTCTGTATCTCCCTCTGTGGGTATTTTGTTCCCCCTTCTAAGAAGGACCAGAGATTCATACTTTGTTCTTCCTTCTTCTTGGGCATCATTTGATATGTGAATTGTGTTTTGGGTATTCTGAGCTTCTGGGCTAATACCCACCTTGTGTCTTCTTTTGTGATTGGGTTACCTCACTCAGGATGATATTTTTTAGTTCCACCCATTTGCCTAAGAATTTCGTGAATTCATTGTTTTTAATAGCTGAGTGGTATCCCATAAATATACCACATTTTCTGTATCCATTCCTCCATTGCGGGACATCTGGGTTCTTTCCAGCTTCTGGCTATTTTTAAATAGGGCTGCTATGAACATAGGCATGTGTCCTTATTACATGCTGGTGAATCCTCTGGGTATATGCCCAGGAGTGGGTCATATACCAGTTCTTAACCTGCCTAGCAAGAGATTCCTTCGATGAGATGACATGAGACAATAATGGAGCAGTGTGGATACATATGAAGTTTTTAATTAGCCATAACCACAGTAAATAGGCAACAGACAGGTAAGCACTGCGTCTTTTACTGTGTTGGTCTATTCTGTCCTACAAAGTTTATATCTTCCTTATAACTTTAGTTTGAAATCGGAAAGATTACCCTTAAGATAGGTAAACTTTTTTTTGTTTTTGTTTTTGTTTTTGTTTTTCGAGACAGGGTTTCTCTGTGTAGTCCTGGCTGTCCTGGAACTCTGTAGACCAGGCTGGCCTCAAACTCAGAAATCCGCCTGCCTCTGCCTCCCAAGTGCTGGGATTAAAGGCGTGCGCCACCACCGCCTGGCTAAGATAGGTAAACTTAATGAAGGCATTTAAAAGAGAATTTCAGTTTGGATATAACTGAGTTTCAGATAAGATTGTGAGTAGAGATGTTTTTAGCATTTAGCAGAGGGTTAAGTCAGTGGTAATGCATCATAGAATTGTAAAAAAACACGGAAAAATATTTGTAGACATCAGTTTCTCTCTAGTTTGGATGTACTTGTTTGGAGCAGGTTTAAAACAGAATGGTCTTAATGGAACTGGTCCAATCATCTATAGTGAAACCCTGCACATATTTTTAAAATTTCTTTTTAAGTTTTGATATTATAATTACAACATTTCCCCTTCTCTTTGTTTCCCTCTGGACTCCCCCATGTACTCTTTCTTGTTCTTATTCAAATTAATGGTCTCTTTTTCATTGTTATTGCATATTTTTTCATAAACCTAAACTGCCCAGGAAAATTTTAACATGGACATTTTGTGATATTTAGATGATTCCATCAGAGGTAGTGCCTCTTGCTCTTTTGACTGGTCACCAGTGTTAATAAGGATTCTGTGAAAATTAGAATGCTTAACCAAAAAAAAAAAATCCAGATAAATTTTCAATATTCAAATCTTATGATATTTACATTATGTTTCTCTATAGGCTAATACTGAGGCTCAGAGGTTTCTGTCCCTCCAAAATTCCTGTGTTGATATCCTCATCCTCTAGATGATGGCATTTAGATATATGAGCTTTGATTAAGTCATACGAGTCCTCTTGGTGCCTTTATAAAAAAAAATGCCAGGGTGGGATAGAGAGAGGGGGGATGAAAGAGAGAGGGAGAGAGAAAGTAGGGGCAGGGAGAGCACTCACTGGACCATTCTCATGTGAGATTACAGTAATAGGTTTGTATATGAGGTGTTTTCCCAAAAGGCTTATTATGGGTTAAGAAGGCCTGGTCCTCAGCTGGTGGTGCCATGGAGATTGACTAGCTTATGGCGACCATGACTTAGTTGATGGATTATTTGCTTGGTTGACTTAAATCCTTGATGCATAACGTGGCATTATTGAGAGTAGGCTGTAGTGGGAATGTGCCCTGGAAGGATGGCACCTTGTCCCCAGCGGTTGGCAATCAGGCACATCTGTGCACAGCTAGAAGTGACTTCAGGACAGTCAGGTATCTTTAGAGCCAGCTCTTGAGGGATCCAGCTGAAGAGGCGACAGCACGGATCCTGCTCTCCTCCCTCTCCCAGAGCCTGTCTCTATTCCCCTTCCCAATGAACCTTCCAGGTGAGACCTACTGCGCGTTGTGATTCGTCTGGAACTTGCTGCTTATTCTAACACCAGCCCCCTCTACTGCTATGTAATGAGCAGCTCAGCTCTACTATGTTCTTTTTACCATGGTGTTTTATCTCACAACAATCCCCAAACCAACGGAGTCAAACAACCATAGATCTTCCAAGACCTTTGGAACTGATACAAGATCGGTTCTGATCTAAAGGTAATGTTCCCTCTCTTAATGCTGTCATCATCTTAGGTATGTAGTTAACAGTGACAACTCTGACTAACACAAGAAGACCCTGCCTCTAAGCCTCATGGGAGCAGCAAGTCTTTCCATGCCTTCTTAGAAAGGTACGAGGACTGTAAGAAACACCTTTTTATAGTCCTCTCAGGCTGAGGAATTCTGTTACATCAGTCTGAACAGATTAAGATAGTGGGCTTCTCAGAGCTTCTACGGTGTTCATATATACTAGGACTCCCTTGGAGGCTCATAATAGATGGCTATTCTATTATTGGTTGTCAAATTGATTACATCTAGAATTAACTAAAAACTCATGCACCTGGGCACACCTGTGAAGGATTTTTAGTTATTGTATCATTTGAGGTAGAAAGACTCACCTTAAATCCAGATCACTTGAGGTCAGAAACCCACTTTAAATCTGGATTAATTTAGGTCTGATTGCCCATCCTGAAACTAGGCTATACCATCTCATGTCAGCTTATATAAAGAACCTAGAAGGAAGATTTGGTTTTTGCCTGTCTTCATTCTCATTGGCAAGTTCATAGATCCTGGTGCTGAGGCATTCCTTCACTGGTTTTAGAGCAGGGATTTAGGATCTTAATTCAGGATTCCAAAGTGAACTGAGAACTAGATGAGACATCTAGCCACGTGGACTCAACACCTTGGCCTTTCCATTGGGAGACGACCATTGTTGGACTAGCTGGATCACAGTCTGTAAGATGCTCTAATGAATCCCTATTGATATGGTTGTGCCCTGATTGCGAAAACCCCAGAGACCACCAGGAACCACAGCTCCAATGCAAGCATATGAGAGTCTTTATTCAAGCTGGAGCTCAGGCCATGAACTTTCATGATGCAACAGGATAAGGAAAGTGGCCCTAAGATATAGGGAAAGGGGGTTTATTAAGGAAAAAAATGCAAGTGGGGATTTCTAAACATTGGCTTTACATGACAGGGTAAGGGAATGCTGGCTTTTAAGCTAATTGGTTTTTCAGAACCTGATTAAACCACAAGGAGGGAGCATGCATCAAAAGGGAGAGTGTTGACCTGGGAACGACTTATGTTTTCTTAGCTTACTCTGTTATCAGCTAGCTGCAGCTGCTGTGTCTATTTTACAACTGTCAGGGACATTTTGTGATTTTTCTCAGACCTCAAGGGTGGGGACCATGCCTCTCTAAGGGCAAGCTAACTTAGAATGGACTCTTAAAAACAACATGGAGTTTATTCTGCTACCTCAGTCCCTTCAATATATGTATATTTATATGCGTTCTCTCAATATAAATTCATATTCTATCAGTTTTGTTTCTCTAAGGCAGTGGTTAGAAACTTGTGGATTATGACGCCTTTGGGGGTCTAATTACAGTTTCATAGGGGTTGCATATCAGATAATCTTGCATATCAGATATTTACAATTCATAACAGTAGTAAATTATGGTTATGAAGTAGCAATAAAAATTATATGGTTGTGGGTCACCGTAACACAAGGAGCTGTATTAAAGGGTCACTGAAGGTGAAGAATTACTGCTCTAGAGTGCTGGTGGACCAGCCCCGGCTGTTTCTTTCTTGTTTGGTTCTTCCTGAGGCAGCAGAGGGTAAGACTTGGTCTTACCAGATATTTAGGGTTATTGTATAATAATAAAACATTTACCTGTCTTAAGTCACTTTGCTTCAGTAGCTGACCTACCTTCCTCTGAGGTGAGAAACTGTTTAGTACCTCATCATAAAACAGCAGTGGATTAAGTGAAAGGATTTATTGCCAGTGCTCCTTCCTTTGGAGAGTCAGTCAGAAGCCTCTCTGGCAAAGCTGGTTAACTCTGTGTGAACCAGAGAGGAAGGAAAGATGCTTTGTACAGACAAATATGCACAGGCACATATACATTCAAACATTCATACACCCACACTCCAGCTGGGCCCAACTGTCTATCATAATCAACCCCACAAGTATTCATGCATGCTTACATACATACATATATACCCTACACACAAACATATAGACAAACAGATATACACATTTGGATGGATGGATGGACGGATGGATGGATGGATGGATGGATGGATGGATAGATGGATGGACAGATATGGGGCAAAACTCCTCAAGCCAAACCATTCAACCAAACAATTTTCTTTTCTCTGGTCTTTTATACCTTCTTAGACAAAAGTTCTCTAGAAAATTACCTCAGAGATAAAATGTTACATGGAATGGGAGTTACAGAAGGATGTTAACATTAAGTTCAAGGCAATGTTTCATTTTAATATACTTGTTAAAAGTTCAAAGTAACAGTTTTTGTATGGCCTTGTCTTGTCATAGTGCATATCTGTGACTTTATCCTTGGACCTAAATGATTTTCCTTGGCCCAAGTCTCTTTCTCTTTTTAGTGTAATTATGAAAGCTCATTCTATTTCTTATTATGCAACCTTTACTTACTATTCTGAGGAGTGGGCACATTCTATTCTTGATTCTAAGTTTATTACATCTTTCTAGCCATTAAGAGCATCTCTTTTATTCCTAACAGAGAGAATGAGAAGAAGGAAGGAGTGAGCCCTGGTTCTGGAAAGGCTCAAAGCATCAGTGTAGGGGAATACCAGAACAAGGAAGTGGGAAGGGGTGGATGGGGGAACAGGGGGAGGGAAAAGGGCATGTGGGACCTTTGGGGGACAGGGAACTAGGAAAAGGGAAATGAAATGTAAATAAAGAATATATCCAATAAAAAAAGAGCATCTCTAAAAACTTTCTTCTTAAATTAATTTGAATCAAGTCAGAACTTCTATAGAACTATTATCTATTTGTCTATGTAGTATCACTACAAGCTAGTACATCTTTGTGGGTTTGAAGAAATCTGCTCAAAAGGGTGGGGCAATAGCTGGTGATTGTTATATATTTAATAATAGGAAAAGCATATTAATAGCTGGAATCTTTACTAAAACGAATATCTCCCGGGCCATGCCATAGGTTATAATCCAAAGCAAACTCATCTCAGAAAGGTCACCTGCTAGTTTTTAGCTTGTTGCTGGCTCCTGACACTAGAGGACCCTGATTAATACGCAGTGATATTTGTCAAACTTCCGGAGTCATGGAGCCAGTTTTGCCAGATACCAATAACCATGTCTAAGGGTATAATGAATGTGTGGAACATGTGTGTGAAATATGCAAACTAATACTTAGACTGCCATCCTTGTATTGCAATGGTAAGTACTGACTAGTGGGTAAGAGTGTCCCATCAGAATCCATTGTGGTTTCCTTTAGGCTGCAGCTCATCAGTCGGCTTCTCCTGAATTCTGCTCTAGCTATTTAGATCACATAACATTTTTTTTTCAGAGCTATTTTTTACATGGATAGTGACTATCACCAAGGAATTTAAGTATAATTTAGATGAAAAGTCCTTTTTTAATCTTCTAAGAAAAAAGTTACTACTATTACTAAATGGTATTCTTAAAATAAGAGTATTTGAAAATAGAAGGCTCAAACTGTTACTGTTAGGTTCAAAGGCAAGTCCTTCTGATAATCCTTTTGCCGACTGGACAAGTATTATCACTGAGTGGTGTTAAACGTGCCCTGAGAGTAGAATATATATATCTATTCAGTGAGAGGCAGAATTAACAGTCACACAGATACAAATTTTCTCAGAAATACCTTTTGGCTGAGTCTGCAAAAGAAAGGGTGGAGGGAAATAACCAAAAAAAAAAAAAAAAAAGTTTGGGCTTGGAGCTCAGTGGTAGAGCACTTGCCCAGTATACATGTGATCTAAGCTCAATGCTCAGAACTGAAGAATAAAATTAATGTGATACTTACTTTTTTATTTTTTTTCTTTCCAAAACTTACTTTATTTTTTTCTTTTTTTTTATTTTCTATATTCTTTGTTTACATTCCAAAGGCTTTCCCCTTTCCCAGTTACCCCCCACCATATGTCCCATAATTCCTCCCCCCCCCATGCTATTCCCCACTCTTTCCCCCCCCACCCACGATTTCTCTGTTCTGGGTCTACAATACTGGATCCAATCTTTACAGGCCCAGGGTCCTCTCCTTTTTTTCTTCTTGAGAGTCATTTGACTTGCTAATTGTGCCTTGAGTATTGAGGGCTTCTGGGCTCATTAATATCCACTTATCAGTGATTGCATTTCATGTGTATTCTTTTGTGATTGGGTTAGCTCACTTAGGATGATAGTTTCCAGATCTAACCATTTACCTACAAATTGCATGAATTCATTATTTTTAATTGCTGAGTAGTACTCCATTGTATAAATATACCACATTTTCTGTATCCATTCCTCTTTTGAGGGATATCTGGGCTCCTTCCAATTTCTGGCTATTATAAACAAGGCTGCTATAAACATAGTGGAGCATGTGTCTTTGTTGTATGCAGAGGAATCCTCTGTGTATATGCCCAGGAGTGGTATGCCAGGGTCCTCTGGGAGTGGCATGCCCAATTTTCTGAGGAACCGCCACACTGATTTCCAGAGCGGTTTTACCATTTTGCAATCCCACCAACAGTGGAGGAGTGTTCCTCTTTCTCCACATCCTCGCCAGCACTTGTTGTCTCTCGAGTTTTTAATCTTAGCCATTCTGACTGGAGTGAGGTGGAATCTCAGGGTTGTTTTGATTTGCATTTCCCTGATGACTAATGATGTTGAACATCTCTTAAGGTGTTTCTCGGCCATCCGAATTTCTTCTGGTGAAAATTCTTTGTTTAGCTCTGTACCCCATTTTTTGATAGGGTTATTTGTTTCTTTGGGGTCTAACTTCTTGAGTTCTTTGTATATATTGGATATTAGCCCTCTGTCGGATGTGGGGTTGGTGAAGATCATTTCCCACATTGTTGGTTGCCGTTTTGTCCTTCTGACAGTGTCCTTTGCCTTACAGAAACTTTGTAATTTTATGAGGTCCCATTTGTCAATTCTTGATCTTAGAGCATAAGCTATTGGTGTTCTGTTCAGGAACTTTACCCCTGTGCCCATGTCCTCCAGGGTCTTCCCAAGTTTCTTTTCTAATAGTTTCAGTGTGTCTGGTTTTATGTGGAGGTCCTTGATCCACTTGGAGTTGATCTTAGTACAAGGAGATAAGAGTGGGTCAATTCGCATTCTTCTGCATGTTGACCTCCAGTTGAACCAGCACCATTTGTTGAAAAGGCTATCTTTTTTCCACCGGATGGTTGTGGCTCCTTTATCAAAGATCAAGTAATCATAAGTCTGTGGGTTCATTTCTGGGTCTTCAATCCTATTCCATTGATCTACCTGCCTGTTGCTGTACCAATACCATGCAGTTTTTAACACAATTGCTCTGTAGTACTGCTTGCGGTCAGGGATATTGATTCCCCCAGAAGTCCTTTTATTGTTGAGAATAGTTTTAGCTATCCTGGGTTTTTTGTTGCTCCAGATGAATTTGAGAATTGCTCTTTCTAGATCTATGAAGAATTGATTTGGGATTTTGATGGGGATTGCATTGAATCTGTAGATTGCTTTTGGCAAGATGGCCATTTTTACTATATTGATCCTGCCAATCCAGGAGCAAGAAATATTTTTCCATCTTCTGAGGTCTTCTTCGATTTCTTTCTTCAGGGACTTGAAGTTCCTGTCATACAGATCTTTCACTTGTTTGGTTAGAGTTACGCCAAGGTACTTTATGTTGTTTGTGGCTATTGTGAAGGGTGTTATTTCCCTATCTTCTTTCTCAGCCTGCTTGTCCTTTGAGTACAAGTTAATTTTATAACCAGCCACGTTGTTGAAGTTGTTTATCAGCTGTAGAAGTTCTCTGGTGGAGTTTTTTGGATCGCTTAAGTAGACTATCATATCATCTGCAAATAATGATACTTTGACTTCTTCCTTTCCAATTTGTATCCCTTTGACTTCCTTATGTTGTCTAATTGCTCTCGCTAGAACTTCAAGTACTATATTGAAAAGATATATAGAGAGAGGACAGCCTTGTCTAGTCCCTGATTTTAGTGGGATTGCTTCAAGTTTCTCTCCATTTATTTTGATGTTGGCTACTGGTTTGCTGTAGATTGCTTTTACTATGTTTAGGTATGGGCCTTGAATTCCTGCTCTTTCCAAGACTTTTAGCATGAAAGGATGCTGAATTTTGTCAAATGCTTTTTCAGCATCTAATGAGATGACCATGTGGTTTTTTTCTTTTAGTTTGTTTATGTAGTGGATTACATTGATGGATTTCCATATATTGAACCATCCCTGCATTCCTCGAATGAAGCCTACTTGATCATGGTGAATGATCGTTTTGATATGCTCTTGGATTCGGTTGGCAAGAATTTTATTTAGTATTTTTGCATCAATATTCATAAGAGAAATTGGCCTGTAGTTCTCTTTCTTTGTTGGATCTTTTTGTGGTTTAGGTATCAGCGTAATTGTGGTTTCGAAGAACGAGTTGGGCAGTGTCCCTTCTGTCTCTATTTTGTGGAATAGTTTGAAGAGTATTGGTGTTAAGTCTTCTTTGAAGGTCTGGTAGAATTCTGCACTAAAACCATCTGGTCCCGTACTTTTTTTGGTTGGGAGGCTTTCTATAACCCCTTCTATTTCTTTAAGGGTTATGGGATTGTTTAGCTGGTCTACTTGATGCTGATTTAATTTTGGTATTTGGTATCTGTCTAGGAAATTGTCCATTTCCTCCAGATTCTCCAGTTGTTTTGAGTATAGGCCTTTGTAGTAGGATCTGATGATCTTTTGAATTTCCTCTGTTTCTGTTGTTATATCCCCCTTTTCATTTTTAATTTTGTTAATTTGGATACTATCTCTGTGCCCTTTGGTTAGTCTAGCTAAGGGTTTATCTATCTTGTTGATTTTCTCGAAGAACCAGCTCTTGGTTTTGTTGATTCTTTGTATGGTTCTCTTTGTTTCTGCTTGATTGATTTCAGCCCTTAGTTTGATGATTTCCTCTCTTCTACTCCTCCTGGGTGAGTTAGCTTCTTTTTGTTCCAGGGCCTTCAGGTGTGCTGTTAAGTTGCTAGTGTATGCTCTCTCCAGTTTCTTTTTGGAGGCACTCAGGGCTATGAGTTTTCCTCTTAGCACTGCTTTCATTGTATCCCAGAGATTTGGGAGGTCGTACCTTCATTTTCATTGAAGTCTAAAAAGTCTTTGATTTCTTTCTTTATTTCTTCCTTCACCAGGGTGTCATTGAGTAGAGTATTGTTCAGTTTCCATGTGTATGTGGGCTTTCTGTTGTTCTTCTTGCTATTGAAGACCACTTTTACTCCATAGTGATCCGATAGGAGACATGGGTTTAGTTCGGTCTTCTTGTATTTGTTGAGGTCTGTCTTGTGACCAATTATATGATCAATTTTTGAGAAGGTACCGTGCGGTGCTGAGAAAAAGGTATACTCTTTTGTTTTAGGATGGAATGTTCTATATATATCTGTTAAATCCAATTGGTCCAAAGCTTCAATTAGTTTCACTGTGTCCCTGTTTAGTTTCTGCTTTCCTGATCGGTCCATTGAGGAGAGTGGAGTGTTGAAGTCACCTACAATCATTGTGTTAGGTGCGATGTGTGCTTTAAGCTTTAGTAAAGTTTCTTTTACGAATGAGGGTGCCCTTACATTTGGCGCATAGATGTTCAGTATTGAGAATTCTTCTTGGTGGATTTTCCCTTTGACAAGCAGGAAGTGACCTTCTGTGTCTCTTTTGATGACTTTAGGTTGAAAGTCGATTTTATCTGATATTAGAATGGCTACTCCAGCTTGTTTCCTGGGACCATTTGCTTGTAAAACTGTCTTCCAGCCTTTTACTCTAAGGTGGTGTTTGTCTTTGACACTGAGATGTGTTTCCTGTATGCAGCAAAATGTAGGGTCCTGTTTCCGTATCCAGTCTGTTAGTCTGTGTCTTTTGATTGGGGAATTGAGTCCATTGATATTAAGAGATATTAAGGAATAGTAATTATTACTTCCTGACATTTTGGGCATTGTTATTATTATTTGTATTTGAGTGGTTCTCTTCTTTTGGGTTGGATGAGATGGGGTTTCTATCTTGTTTCTTCTGGGGTGTTGTTTCCCCCCTTGTGTTGGTATTTTTCCCCTATTATCCTTTGTAGGGCTGGGTTTGTAGATAAGTATCTTGCAAATTTGGTTTTGTCGTGGAATATCTTGGTTTCCCCATCTATGGCAATTGAGAGTTTTGCTGGGTATAGTAGTCTTGGCTGAAGTTTGTGTTCTCTTAGGGTCTGCATGAGGTCTGCCCAGGATCTTCTAGCTTTCATGGTCTCAGGTGAGAAGTCTGGTGTAATTCTGATAGGTCTTCCTTTATATGTTACTTGTCCTTTTTCTCTTACTGCCTTTAATATTCTTTCTTTGTTTAGTACATTTGGGGTTTTGATTATTATGTGACGGGAAGTATTTCTGTTCTGGTCCAGTCTATTTGGGGTTCTATAGGCTTCTTGTATATTCATGGGCATCTCTCTCTTTAGGTTGGGGAAGTTTTCTTCCATAATTTTGTAGAAGATATTTGCTGGCCCTTTAAGTTGTAGATCTTCATTCTCATCTATCCCTATAATCCTTAGGTTTGGTCTTCTCATTGTGTCCTGGATTTCCTGAATGTTTTGGGTTACCAGCTTTTTGCATTTTGCATTTTCTTTAATTGTTGACTCCATCGTTCCTATGGTATCTTCAGCCTCTGAGATTCTGTCTTCTATCGCTTGTATTCTATTGTTGATATTTGCATCTATGACTCCTGATTTCTTCCCAAGGTTTTCTATCTCCAACATTGTCTCCCTTTGCGATTGCTTAGTTGTTTCTACTTCTGTTTTTAGATTTTGTATGGTTTTGCTCAGATCTTTCAGTTGCTTGTTTGTGTTTTCCTGTAATTCTTTAAGGGATTTTTGTGTTTCCTCTTTTATGACTTCTACTCGTTGACCCATGTTCTCTTGTATTTCTTTAGGTGATTTTTGTTTCTCCCCCTTATTGGGATTTATTTTTTGCTCTATATTCTCCTGGATTTCTTTAAGTGATTTTTGTGTCTGCCTTGTATGGGCTTCTAGTTTTTGATCTATTTTCTCCTCTATTACTTTAAGAAATTTATCTAAGTGATCCTCAATCTGCATCTTTACCAGTGATTTTAGATCTGAGTCTTGTTTTTCTGGTGTGTTGAGATATCTGGGATTTAATTGTGTTTGCCTTGCAATGGCTTCTAGCTTTTGATCTATTTTCTCATGTATTACTTTAAGAGATTTATCTAAGTGTTCCTCTATCAGCATCCTGACCAGTGATTTTAGATCTGAGTCTTGTTTTTCTGGTGTTTCGGGGTATCCAATATTTATTGCTGTTGGGGAACTGGGTTCGGATGCCGCCATACTGCCTTGATTTTTGTTAGTAGTGATCTTACGTTTGCCTTTTGCCATCTGGTTAACTCTGGTGTCAGTTGGTCCTATAGATACTAGCTGGTGCTTGACCCTCCTGTGGGGTTGTAAGGCTATTTCCCAGCGACTGGGATACCTGAATCACTGTCCTGTGGGGGTCTTGCTCACAGATTGCTGACAGGTGGCCTGAGTCCCCCGAGGTCTTAAACTCAGGATATCCCAGGTCTTGGTTCCGCCTGTTGGGCGGCTGCTCTGCACTGCTCCTGCTCAGGGTTTGCTGTCTGATATCCTGTTTCCCCAGGGGTCTTAAAGTTGGGATATCTCAGTTATCTGGTTCTGCCTGCTGGTCCCAAGCTGCTGGGAAGCTGGCTGGGTCCGGTTTCCAGCTTCCCTGCCACCGGCTGGATGGGAGGCTGGTTCCGCCTCCGGCTGGGTCTGGGCACCTGGCACACTGGCTGACTCCAGCTTCCCCACCACCAGCTGGACGGGAAGCTGCAGGCAATATGGCAGCTGCCTGCAGGGAGCTCGGGGTCTGCCCCGCGAGTGCAGAGTGCAGCCGCTATTCTGTGCCCAACTCCCACTCCAGGCCTGAGTCCCCGAAGGTCTTAAGCTCGGGCTGTCTCGGGTACCTGGTTACGTCGCCGCCGGCTGGGTCTGAGCACCTGGCACGCTGGCTGACACTCCGGCTTCCCCACCACCAGCTGGGCGGGAAGCTGCAGGCCTACTTTTTTATTTTTTTTAGAATCTTTGATATGTCTTATAAGTATTAACAATTATTACTTCTCATGTTCTTGTAATTGATGAGTATTTTTTTTTTTTACTGTTTTCTTTTTATTTTCTATATTCTTTGTTTACATTCCAAATGATTTTCCCTTTTCCGGTCCTCCCCTCCCCATATGTCCCATAGCCCTCTTCCTTCCACCCATTCCCCAATCAACCCCCTCCCAATTCTCTGTTTTGGTAATCCCCTACAATGCTGCATCAAGCCTTTCCAGGAACAGGGCCCTCTCCTTCCTTCTTCTTGGGAATGATTTGATATGTGAGTTGTGTCTTGGGTATTCAGAGCCATCTCTCCAGGCCCCTAATGTGATACTTAATTTGTTTTATTTTACCTATGTTAATTAGTTAAAATTTTCTGTTTTTACTCCTGGTGTAAACTTTTATTTTTTAAACAAATTCTATTAAGTATTGGAGAGATGGTTCCCTGCTGTAGGAGAAGGCAAAGGATTCTTTGCCTCCAATTATATCCAAAAACCCCAGTCATTACAAAAGAGTTTAAAGGGAATGATGGAGAAAAGGTGGAGATGGAAGTAGAGAAGTAGGGTACGCCAACTCTTAAAACCAGTAGGAAGAGTTCCTTCTCCACTTCTTCCTCCTCTCCTTATCTCCTCTCCTCCTTTCCCTCTGTGGTGGTTTGAATGAAAATACCTCCCCCTCCATAATCCCATAGGAAGTGACGCTATTAGGAGTTGCGCCCTTGCTGAAGTAGGGATGATTTTGTTGGAGGAAGTGTATCATTGAGAGTGGGCTTTGGAATTTCAAGTGTTCAAGTCAGGCCCAGTGGATCTCTCCTGCTGACTACAAATCCAGATGTAGAGCTCTCAGCTATCTCTCCAGTATCCTGTCTGCTTGCAGGACTCCATACTTTCCACCATGACAATAATGGACTAAACATCCGAACTGTAGACCAGCCTCAAATGTTTTCTAACAGTCGTCGTAGTCATGGTATCTCTTCACATCTATAGACCTCTAGGACACCCTCCTTCTCTTCTTTTTTCCTCCCCTCCTGGAAAGTGTTGTATAGTAATGAGCGAAATTTGGTAGGGAAGACATGTTCCTACAGAGTTTTAGTTTACCAGATCTCTGAAAATTAACGCTAAGATGGTGAAGTACAAGCAATGACCTGGAAGGTCTGGAGGGAAATGCTTTTCAACTTACAGCTAAACAAATTATTAACAGGGAGAGACCAAAATTACGGACATTTTGAAGAATGAAGCAATTACCACCACATACCCTTTATATAAAAACTTTTCCCTCTAAATTATAATATACAAGAAAAGGTGATACCTGAAAGATGAGGCGAAAAGAGCTAAGACAAAGGAACAGAGAAAGCCAGAAAGAAATTGAGAGCATACATTAGAAAAGTCTATAAAATTTTCATTTATTTGTGAATGCATTTTCTATTATGTTTTTAAATAAATGAAACAAAACAAAGAGATATCCCCCAAACCCCACATCTAGCATATAAGTTATGATTATTGCAGGTTCCAAGAAGAAAACCAACATTCAGTCTACTCAAACAACAAAAGGCTTATTTTTCTCTCTAACAAGAAGTCTAGAGGACAGGCATCTCCAGAAGTAGTATGCCAGGAGTTTGTCTCTGTTTTTGATTTTGTTTTTTAATTTTAGTTTTCTTGACTCTGACCTCTCTCTGTTGCAGGTTTCCTTCCTACTTTTACATCAAGTAGCATGACAGAAATGTTATCTGCTGTCACATGTCCATGTTTGAGCCAATCACTAATGAGGAGATGGGAGTATGACTGCCATGACTAACTGGTTTAGGCCAGTTAAGAGCATGGTGGATCTGGTCAGTTCTTTAAAAACGAATAAGGAGGATATCTAAAAGAACAGAATTCTGTATTAAAGAGTAGATAGGAGGTTAGAAAAACAATTTACATGTTCAAAGCAGTTGAATGTTGACACTTAAAAAAAAAAGCCTTAATGATATTGGGCGTTTCTAATCTTTATGTTTCTCATTGTTAGATGTGTTAAGTGTTTTTCAAAGAGCATCAGGCTCTTTTCTTTGTACCTCTAACAGATTGCCATTGTTGGATTTAGTTAGGAACAAAGTTCACTGTAAATATCGTAGCACCTCAGCAGAGTTAATATTGGTGGTTATAGCTATTCTGGATAGATCTTAACGTTCTATGATATAATTTATGAATTTTATAAGGCATAGTTGCAAGCCTTGCCTTTTTGCCTTGGCAGTTTAACATCTATTTGGGTAGTAACTGAACCTTGCTGCCTGCTTCATATCTATGTATCAAAATGCTGTTGAGTGTTTGTAAATACAATAAGTATGCAGACATTTTTAAGGGAGAAAACCAAAAGACTTTCAGTTCTTTATCTCTCTCTCTCTCTCTCTCTCTCTCTCTCTCTCTCTCTCTCTCATCAAAGTCAAGGTTATTATTTTTTGTCTGGAATTGGTTGCTGTCACAGTCCCATTGTTTAGTCAAAAGTTCTGCTGGCAATCCCTCTGCATTTTGCTTCACCCAGACACAGTCAAACTTAAATTTCCTGTATTAATTTGAATATTGTCTTTGAATTTCAAACCATGGGCCTCTAGACAGTCAAATCTACATCTGGATTATTTCCTGTAGCCATGGCCCTGCAAACTTGTTCCATTCTTTTTCCATCTAATTGTGCTTCCTCAGGTCTCAAGAATGGCAGAATCTTTTGCTAATTGTACCTCATGTAATTATCACTCATTAAATTAACAGTTTCAACCAATATTTCAAACACTTTACTCAACTTTAAAACTTAACTTCATATTATTTAAATATAATTTCACCTAATAATCACTTGAAGTAGTAGTATTCTATGACTCAGTACATATATTAGGGAAAAGTCATTAAAATGAAATTTTCTGTTCACATTTCTCAATTTACTTTTAGTTACAACTTAATTTATTAACACTTAAGTAATATTTTAAAAGTGCTCCATCATTTTCTTATTTAAGTTTAAATACATTTTATATTAGCATTTTTCTAATGGTTATTCTGCAAAATCATTCTTCCATTATGTATTTCATAAGTAGAACTAGGAAGGTTTGCTAATGAACATGATTTGGTTATTTGCAATTTATTATCATTGGGTAGTGTGGTGGTTTGACTAGGCATGAACTTTATAAGCTCACATATTTGGTGCCTGGTCATTATGGAGTGGGATTGGCAGGGACTAGGAGGTGTGGCCTTGTTAGCGGAAGTTTGTCGCTGGAGGTGGGCTTTGAGGCTGTACATGCTCAGTCCAGGCCCAGTGACTGTTGTCTGCTGATGCTGATGTAGGACTCTCAGCTGCCTTGCCGGCACCAAGTCTCCCTGTATCACTGTGCTGTCCACCATGACAATAATGGACTAAATCTCTGAACCTGTAATCCAGATCCAATTAAATGTTTTCCTTTGTAAGTGTTGCCATAGTCATGGTGTCTCTTCACAGCACTAGAAACCCTAAGGCAGGTAGTACTGATTCTTATTTTCTGACACACAGATTAGTCATATAGGCTCATTGTGTTTCTTAAAGATAAGATATGGAAAAAGACATTTCTCTTTGCCCTGAAGGGCAAGTTATGGTATATCTGCTCTGCTCTTTTCTCAGTGCAGTCAATGCTGCAATAGCAGCCCATGATGTTAGTGAATTAACTCTATCGTCCACACGATATCCAGGGGTCTTTCAGATGATCCATTCTGATCCAAGGGAATTACCTTGACAATTCTATGTAAGGTATCTTTGGTTATAAGGGAAAAATTCGCCCCCTCCAAAAAAAAAAAAAAAGCATTAAAAGTCTCTTGGGTTGCAGAGATGACTAAGCCCTTAAGAAGACACATTGCTCTTGTAGAGGACCTAAGTTAGGTCCCCAGAACCCATGTTGACTAGCTTTTTTTATCTGTCTGTATCCACGCACATTCACACACACCAATGTTCATGTAATTGAACATAAAATGAAATTTTAAGAAGTAAAAATCTCATGTTGTCAGATTTTTGGTCCCAAATTAACATATATAGTTCTCCTTATTGGTCAAGCTGAAGTCTTATGATGCAGCCTAAGATAAAGGATCTAGAAGTCTAACCTTCCATGAGGTAAGCTAGAGCTATATAATAGCAAATGTTAGCAGTATTGACTTCAGGGAGGCAGTTTGTAGACCATAAGAAATCCTTTAAGAGACAATCTTTAGTTTTGTAGCACTCAATGTACTCCTCATAGTTTCTGTGTGAAAGCAGATTGTTTGTATCAGTGGATTGTGTATGTTATCTGTTTGAGAAATGAAGTAAGTTCACTAGAACATGCCAGAATATATGTCATATTAATTTCAAATATTAGAATAACACTAGCAAAAGATTTCCATTTTTATTGTGGAATACTGTAGATTTGCAAAGGAATAGCAAATAGTAAGGCACTGCTTCCCACTTGTTCTGTTTTTGTTAATCGAAAAGTAAGAATTTCGTAGTTGAGGATAGCAAACACTGGGTTCAGAAGGTGCCTTATTATCCAAAGATTTTTTTAAAAGTCTTTAATATGCTAATTTACACTGGCCATCTCCACAAAACAGATATAGTTTGAGACATGTATAAAATATATGACCAAGAAACTTTTGCAAGAGGGTCTCTATGGACCAATTAAGAAGAAATCTATGTGAGGTTCTTTAGAAACTCTGGACTAGATATACTTTTAGACCTAATTAAAGAACAAACTACTGTGGAAAGGTAAATTTCAACTTTACTGTAAAACCATGTCATGAGCAAGTGCTTCAAAATGTTCCCCACAGAGCAGAGCTGAGCACTGGAGAAAATTTTCCAGAAGACCAATTTAAAGAGAAGGTGATGACCTTAGAGATGCAAAGTGCATGTAGTGTTATTTTGTTACTCTTTGTTGTAAACATTAAGAGGCTCCAGATTAAAGAGGGATGTTGATCATAAGCACATAATATCCATGATTTAAAACGTGTGTGTGTGTGTGTGTGTGTGTGTGTGTGTGTGTGTTAGCAAAAACTCTAAATATTCTCCTTACATTTGTATTCCCAGAGGACTCATTAACTTGAGGTTGCTACTAGGGTAATGACATAGAAATGTGATTATCAAAGCTAGTATTGAAGAAATACCTTTCCACCTCCATGGAAAGAGAAAAGATAAACATTTATTTATAGTTGTTATTTTCCATCTGGAAGGAAATTGGTGTAATCTGGCATAATTTCCCCCTCATTATATAAGAACAGCTCACTTTCTTTACCTTTGTGTGAACCCACTACCATCACCAAATCCTCCTGTTCCTATCTATAGCCAATCCTTCCAGCTGTGCATTGGATCATGTCAGTCAGAGCCAAAGTCCTGACTCCAGAGTTTCATGCCTTCTTGTCTGTGGCCAGTTTTCACTTTCCTGTAACAGCTCACAACAGAAAACAGGTCTGTGGCTGTTAATATATCTTCCATATCAAGACAAACTTCTTGGGCTTTTTTTTTCTTCCCTCTAACTGCTGCCACAGTTTTTTTGTTCAGCTTCATAATGAAACTTCTAGGACTTTTCATCTCTGCCACTCCTCTGAAACTTCTGTTGAGCTTACTGATGACCTGCACACACTGTGAAATTATCAAAGAACAAGTTGTGGATTTCTCAGATCTCAGTGTCCACCCAGGTCAACACCCTCTTCCTTGATATTCTTACTTCACTCTTCAAAGGAGAAACTTTGTTTGCTCACTGACTCGTGGCGATTCCCCCACCTCACCTCGTTCTCTCAATCCTGGTCCTTCCTGCCTCCTCTTCCTTTTAGTTCATTTTCTCTCTTCTCTTCCCGTCTTCATCCCTTTTCCCTTCCCCTCCATGTCCCCTTTTAGAGCTTCTGTTCTACTTCTTATTGTTATCATTTCCTCCGTCTGCCTTCTTAATCTCATAGTTTTAATATCATCAATACATCTGTCAGGTAGACATTTCTATCCTCTGCAAAGATTCATATGCTCAAAACTCCAGATTCATATATGCAACTGCTGACACATCATAACATATTTAACAAGGAATTAACATCCTGGCAGCAAAGCTATCTTTCCAGTTGTTCTCATAACCTCGGACTGATAATTTCTCTCATCCTCTTGCAATCATACTCTGTAGACAATCCTATGCTGTATAAATGACTATTTCCAGAATTTCATGGCTTTTTAGCTCCTCCAGTGCTGACCCCACCATGGTCTTTCATAACAATTATTAAAATAAATAAAAAATAAATATCCTTTACCCTTCACAGTCTGTCTCACAGAGAGCAACTAGAATTGCCCTTTTAAGAGGTAAATCGAAGCTTGTTTTTCTTCCTGTGCTAAAGCCTTTCATTTGCTTCCTTGTCATTCACATTAGAACTAAGTAATTTACAATGATACATGGAATCAGCCCGCACTCTTACCTAATTTTATTATCTTCTAATCTGACTCCCCTTGTTGACTCGGATTCTGCCACAGAAAGGTTATTTTTCTTCCAGTAGCATGCCGAGCAGGCTTCCTCTCTAGGGGTTTTGTCTTTCCCCCCTCGATTTGTGCCGTTCTCCTGTCTTGTAGCCACTCTCTTTGAATTCTGCCTTCTTAGTTCTCATGGAACCTTTTGTCCCACTTTGATAGTTTAATACATAGACCCAATCTACCATGACTGTATTTGGACCCTATAGGCCTTTGCTACCCCTTTTCTTTGCCTTGGAACCCCCTTCTTCTTCTCACCCTACTTTTCCATTGATTATATTATTAGAGAAAATTGCATATATCCCCTACTCCATCAACCATTAACAGTCATTACCTCTTTAAGAAGGAATGGGATCTCATAGGTACCTCGCCAATCAAAGATGAAAGTTGCAAGGCTTATTCTTTTTTTTTTTTAATCTAGTTAAGTGTTCATGGTTGCAAAAGCAATGTCATATCTGGGTGACAGTGTCTTATGGCATCTATCCTATCCCTGGTCCTTAAATTCTTACTTCTCTTTCATCTGTAATGTCCCTGGGAACTTGATGGGAGTGGTGTTGGCGATAGCGACCCAGATACGGTGTTTAAGGCTAAGCATTCATTAGTCACCTGTGAGCAACACTTTAGTCAGGAAAGAGTCACTAACCAGCATCCTCTGAAGAAAGGAATCTCTGCCTCCCAGTTTGGAAGCCACACAAATTCACTGATATATTTAGACCGTAGTTTAACCACATTGTCATTTAAGGAACTAGTGTATTGTGAGTACAAGGGTCCACATAGTCATAGAATGCAATAGTGAAGCCAGGAATCTTAAAACATGCAGGGTGGTCTTTTTAAAGGGAAAGATGTATAACCTGTTTCCCATCCAGAAGACTGGGAATGGTGGTGGCTAACAGCCTAGGTAACCTCTGTGGTCATACCTAGTTCCTCACAAGCTCCCACAAACAGGACCAAAGGGGGCAAATAGTCTAAGTGACTTCTGCTCTGTGTGGCCAGGAGTTCCCCCTTCCCACTCCCCCAAGCCTTCCACAAGCAGGAGCTAGTTAATAGCCTGGGTTCGCTTTGTGCTATCTGGCCAGGATCTCTCCGACAGATGACCTCGTTGTCTGACTGAGACTATGCCAGATCCTCCCCTAGGCACTTAAGGGGAGCCTATCTTCCATCTTCATGGAAGACATAGCATGCACTTTGAGAAGAATTTTGAGGTAATTATGCCTCCGTGTGTTACACCAGGAAACTTCTGGTGGTTTAACTGTAACTGGCCCACATAGGCCCATAGGAAGTGGCACTATTAGGTGTGGCCTTGATGGAGCAGGTGTGGCCTTGCTGGAGGAAATTCATCTCTGTGGGGGAGGTCTTTAAGGTCTCCTAGTGCTTCACCCAGTATCACCTAGTGTGGAATCAGAGTGTCTCCATGGCTGCCTTTGGATGGAGATATAGGACTCTTGGCTCCTCTAGCACCAAGTCTGCCTGCACAATGCCATGCCTCCCACTATGATGATAGTGGACTGAACCTCTGAAACTGTGAGCCAGTCCCAATTAAATGTTTATCTTTATAAGAGTAGCCTTGGTCACTTTGCCTCTTCACAGCAATAAAACCCTAACCAAGATAAAACTTCTTTTTCCAAATTTCTTAAGTATGCCTAAAATAAACTACCTGATGTCAGACTCTAGAAGTTTCAAACAACACTGGCCACTGAGTTATGCTGAACCAGATTTTCTTCTTGCCACACACGAATCATTACTCTACTAGCTATGATGTTTGCAGAGGCTCTGTCTTAGCTAGGGTTTCCTTTGCTGGGAAGAGACACCATGACCAAGGCAACTCTTATAAAGGCAAATATTTACTTGGGGCTGGCTTACAGTTTCAGAGGTTCGGCCCATTTTTATCATGGCAGAAGGAATGGCAGCCTAAGGAAGAGTGGTTTGGGAGAAGATGAGAGTTCCACATCCTGATCTGAAGGCAACCAGAACGAGACTCTTCTGTACTGGATGGAGCTCTAGCACAGTTCCACAGAGACACACTCCAACAAGACCACCCCTATTCCATCAAGGCCACACCTCCTATTAGTGCCACTTCCCATGGGCCAAGCATTTTCAAATAACCACAGACCCCCAACATGTTCCCTACTTGGGACTATACCATGGCCCCACAGCCATAGACCAGGATTATAGTATCAGATGAATATTCTCTCCCAAGAGACAGGACTTACATTCGATCACAGAGCAGTTGGTTATGGCCCGAATAAATGTGCTATTGGATATTTGTTATCTATTGGGTAACTATGTAATGCACATGCTTTGTTAGAATTGGGGGAGACCATTAATGAGAATTTTCCTCTATGAGCATCCTAGTATCTTCTGTAACCAAGGATGTTTGCCAGGAAGGTAGGAATTTCTAGTTCAGTGCCATCTTGGCTTCTTTGTGTCCTGTGACCAAAGAGTGTATGGTGTCTTTAATAATAGTATCTTACAATCCAGTTCTGATAGGCAAACAAGAGCTATGTCAACAGTTTGTATTCTTTTGGGGGCCTCTGAGAATGCTATAGACATTGCAGTGTTCCAAGGGCTTCCTTACCACATATTCTGCAACCCCAAACTCTGCATCCCTTTCTCTTTTCTTAGGTTTATACATGAAACCTCTTTTATTATTTATAAGTTATTGCCATATTTTTTCTCCTTGGGATAGGGACCTGTGTGTACCCTAGGTGCAACTACCAGTGACTGGCACAGAAATTCTCAATTGCTATTTAGTGAATGAGTGCAGTAGTAGTCTTATAAATGCATATATCCAATAGTTTGGTTTACTGAAACATGACAAAATACTCTACTTACATGATAGATTTTGTAACTGAATTAGGATGTTGTGTTTCTATTAAATACATTACATTTTTCTTATTGAGGACATTGCTTATTTGGTTATCTAAAATACTTTCTAAAAACTTGAAATAACATTTATTTGATGTAAGGTTTCTGGTCTCATGTCCTCTTATACATATTAATATGAGAAAATACTTTTCTGGTTAAATGCAATTGTCCAAATTGTCTAAAAGACTTTCTTAGAAGACGTTATGGCCAAAAGAAGACAGTACTAATTTATATATTGTATTAGTCAGACATCTCTAGAGGAATAGAACTGAAACAATATATATATATATATATATATATATATATATATATATATGTGTGTGTGTGTGTGTGTGTGTGTGTGTGTGTGTGTGTGTGTATAATCTCTAGTAAGGGTTTCTATTGGTGTGACTAGAAACCAGAATCTTGGCAGATTTAATAAGGAAACATTTAATTGGGGCAGACATACATTCAGAGATTTAGACTATTATTTTCATGGTAGGAAGCATGGTGGCACTCAGGCAGACATGATACTGGAGAGGTAGCTGAGAGATTGACATCTGGATTGGCAGGCAACGGGGAAGAGCCAGTGAGCCACTAGACATGGTTTGAGCTTCTGAAACCTCAAAGTCCAATCTCCAGTGACACATTTTATCCAATAAGGCCACACCTGCTTTAACAATGCCACACCTCCCATAATGCCACTCCCTATGAGTCTATAGGGGCCATTCTCATTCCAACCACCACAACTGTGAAAGGGATGTATTAGATCAGTGTACACAATGTGGGGTGGCCAGTTTAATAATGGCTAGCTACTTCCTAGAAGGCGGAGAACACTAGCTACTCAGTGCCAGAGGCTGGATACCTTCAGCAGTCCCAGGCTGGTGTTGAAGGCCTGGAGAATTCCTAGAGAGCTGCTTGTCTACACTAGAAGGCCAAAGACCACTCCATGGTCAGTGGAGAATGGAAGCACTGGAAGCCACATGGCATATGAGCCCACCAAAAGAGAGCAAAGCTGCTCTGTTTTCTTCTCAGATTTCCTTATGTCTGGGGCATTGCTGGCAGGTGATGCCCATACTCAGGAGGGGTCTTCCCTGTCAGCTAATCTCAGGAAACAATCCAAAAACCCTCCCCAGAGGGGTCTCTTTTATCTGATTCCAGATCCCAATCAAGATTAACCATTACATATGTATCAAAAGTGGTGGATTTTTTTTTAAAAATAAGGTACAGATCCCAAGTGTTAAGAAAATCACAGAACTTGAAACTTTTATTAAGGTGTTAACTAGAATAAAGATGTGTGAGTTTATCTTTAAAAATCTTTGAAACAATCCACCCCATCACTTTCTTTAAATTGTACAAGCCATACTAAGTGAATTGAAAACTTCTCTAATTTTTGAATTTCAAACAGATTAATTTTTTCTTCTTGTACTTTTAGGATACTTGCTATTTGATCGCATCATGGACCTAATAAAATACCCGTGAATTCATATTTAGACCATTCACATTTCTGCTAATCCTACTAAGAGAAGAGATAGTATAAACACGGTGTGTCCAAGGGCTACACTCTGGGCTGTGATCTCATCTGGTGATTTTTAGAGTTATTCATCTCTGGATCCAGCCATCTCTGAATGAGTTATGAGAGACAAAATGAAACAACCATGAAAATTGTCCTTAAGTCAAGTTCAAGTCTAGCGCTTGCCACCCAATGGGGTCCTTTTATGCACTGCTAGGAGCAGTGAGCACTTGCCCAGAACTGCATCAGAGAATGGGGAAAAGAAAAGGACAGGTAAAGGTTAAATATGCTAAGGTGGCACATACCTGTAATCATTTAGTAGGTTGAGGCTGGAACATAATAAATGAGCCAGACTGGCAATAAAGCAATACCTTGTTTTAAATAAAAATGGGCCCCAGGTTTGGAGAGATGGGTAAGAAATTAAGAGAACTGACTGCTCTCAGAAGACATAGGTTCAATTCCCAGTGCCCACATGTCTGCTCACAACTACCTGTAACTCCAGTCCCAGGGGATGAAATATTCTTTTCTATCCTCCACAGGCAGCAGCATACATACAATATACAGCTATACATGTAGGCAAAACATTCATACTCATAAAATGAAATAGACATTTTAGAAAGGTGAGCGACAAGATTATTTAGTGGTAATGGTTCTTACCTGACTATTTGTATCTGATCCCTGGTACTTACAAGGTGGAAGGAGAGAGTGCAACTCCTATGGGTTGTTCTCTGACCTCCACTCACACACTATAGCACTTGTCCCTAGACATGTACACAAAGGTATATAAACAAATGAAATATAATTAAAACATGCCCCCCCCAACCCAGAAGTAAGCTGGGCAGGTGGAGAGACTCTGGTGTCCAAAGTTGTAATATAATACATTTGTGTGGCTTTTAAGCCACGAAGACTGGTAATTTGTCGCAGCTGTTATACAAAATTTTGTAAAAAAGTTCAGAGCCTGGAGCAATATGTCTATTACTCTCTCTTGTGAAAAACACATGTTAAGCTAAATGTGTAGTTCAAGCAATATATACCAAGTGATTGTTTTTTTAGAAGAAATAAAGACAGCACCAACATCTGTAAGGAGAAGAGAAATTCTGCTCAGAGCTTGATGGAAAATTTGGGGAGTAGAAGGGAGCTCAATAATGATAATGGAGGTGTGAAGTAAGGGCCAGGCCCTTCTGCTATTCACCGCTTTATTTCCAGAATTCATGGACATTTCTCAGAGGCAAAGCACATGTATCTTAATGGTAAGACTTAATGGTAACACTGATTGTGGAGCCAGGGAGCCATGGGATAGGGGGAAGCAGGCCTGTAGCAAGAGTTGGGTCAAGGTTTCCAAACCCTGGAAATCTCATTCTGAGATTGGCAGGAATGGAATCACTTCCCCCTGTCCTGGCTTAGTGTCCAGTCCTTAGTTCCACCAGAGGAGTCACATAGCCTGACAGACAGGTTAAACTTCCTCTCTCCTTATAAAGTCATGTCCAGTAGCCCCTGGAAATCCTCCTTATGCAAATGAGGAATCTCCAGAACCCTGGCCATGGTCAATGATGTACACGCACCCTGGCAGCCCCTACTCTCCTCCCCCAAAGATTTAAATAGCCTTTGTTCCCCACCATTAAAATGAGCTGTCTCACTGAAGCTGCCTCCCAAGGTCACCTCAGATCTCTCAAGCCCCTGGCTGTTCCCACCTTGCTCCCCAAGGTGATGCTCCTACAGTGAGGAAGTGGTGCCCGAAAGACAACTGATGATCCTCTAACCAGAATAAAGGGTCCAAACAAGAATTATTTTCCTCCAAGACTCTGAATTAAATCCATGATACTGGACAAATGCTCTACCACTGAGCTAAATCCCCAACTAGCCCTAAACTATGATTAGCATCCAGAAAATCCCCAGATTGCTATGGAATAACTTATATCCACTATATTTTCTTCTCAGTTATATAATACCATTTCTGAGTTTGGTTCACTTATCCTTTGAAGTCACCTTTTGAAAAAATTATCATGTTTTGACAACTGTATCTATTCATGTAGACTTCTAAAATGAAGGCCATGGCTATTTCTTTTCAAAGCTTCTAGTCTACATTTAAAAATATTTATTTGTTTGTAGTGTACATGTATGTGGTATATTACCATGTATGTGGAGGTGTACATGCATCTGTTCATGAACAGAGGCCAGAAAAGGGCATCCCATGTCTTTCTCTATTATTCTCATTTTTTTGAGGCAGATCTCTTCCTGAACCAGAACTCTCATTTCTCAGTGGGAAACCAGCAAGCCCCAAGCTTCTCCTTGCCTTTGCTCACCTTAGAACTGGGATATGGATGTGTGTAGGACTCCAAGCTTGTTATATGGATACTTGGATCTGATCTCTGGATCTCAAGATTGTATAGCAAGTACATTTAACTGCTGGTCCATTTTTCCAGTTCCAGATTCTCTGTTTTGATATCTTTACCAATTATAAGTAGTACTTGAATGTTTTGTTGACTGTTGTTAAACATCTATGATCTTATTTTAAGCTTGTATCTTCTTTGTTAACCAGTTAACCATGAAACACATGTCTCACTTGGCTACCTTTACTACCTGACACAGGGTCAGGCTTTCCTTACCTCTTCTCTGACGATAGCCTGTGCTACCTTAAGGGCACATTCATCATGGAGGATCACTAATTTATCTTTTAATGTGACTCTAATTAGCTTCCCACTCTGTGAGCACTGCTGATGGTAGTTTGTTGATAGCTTTTCCCACCTATCCCAATCTTAGATCTATAATTTCTTTGATGTTTTTCTAATAGACTTCTAAAAATTACATTACCAACAACGATTGTTTGTCAATTACATGTGATTGTCAGCAGCTTATGTGGTGTCTGCATGTAATAGAACTACAGTAACACTAAATCTGATTTCAGTTCAAATAGAAACATGATACTGTTTGGGCTAATAAGACAGAATATTAAGTACACTCAATCATTTTTTTCTTTTTTTATTGAATATCATCTTCATTTACATTGCTAATGGTAAAACATTTCCTGATTTCCCTCCCTCCCAAAGACCCCCAACCCCTTCTCCAACCTCCTCCCTCCACGTATATGCCCCTCCCCCCCATTTCCCTTTGTTGGAACCTCTATTGAGCCTTTACCTGACCAAGGACCACTCCTCCTACTGATGCCCAACAAGGCCTTCTTCTGCCACATTTTTGACTGGAACCATGTGTGCCCCTTGGTTGAAGGTTTAGTCCCTGGGAGTCCTGGGGCTTCTGGGTGGCCGAGATCATTGTTCTTCCCATGGGGCTGTAAAACGCTTCAGCTCCTCCGGACCACCCTCCAGCTCCTCCATTGGAGACCCCACTCCCAGTGCTAGCTGACTGCTAGCATCTATCTGCCTCTGTATTTGTAAGGCTCTGGCAGGGCCCCCTCTGAAGACAACCATGGCATGCTCCTTTTGGTATACACTTCTTGTCGTCCATAGTAGTGTTGGGGTCTGGTGACTGTTTATAGGATGAATCCCCAAGTAGGGCAGTCTCTGGGTGGCCTTTACGTCAGTTTCTGCTCCACACATTTTTTTCCCTTGCCGCTCCTGTGAGTATTTTGTTCCCTTTCTTAGAGGAACCAAAGCACCCTCACTTAAGTCCTCCTTCTTCTTGAGCTTCCTGTGCTGGGTGCATTGTAACTTGTTTACTTTGAGCTTTACTCAATCACATTTTTTAGGGACAATCTTTTTTTCTTTTCCCCAAACTACTCTCAATGGTCACAAGAAATGAGACCCAACATGAGTTTTGTTAACTGCGATTGGGTGATTAGGGGAAATATTTTTATCTCACGAGAAGTCTTCAGTAATAAGCCACAGAAGAGAGTGCAATTTCACAGACTTTGATGCCATCTTTATTTCTTGTAAAATTCACTTGCTACGTACTGGTTGAATTGCACATTTAGCTTAACATTTGTTTTAATCAGAGAAGGTAATAGATATATTGCTCCAGGCGGTTAATGGTTTTTCTTTGCAAAATGGCTAGATTCTTCATCTCCACTGCTCTGACTAGCAGAGAAGATAACATCCGCCTTATTCTATCTAGCTGACTGCCTGCGGGACAGAGATTTTTTCATTTAGTTTCGCTGGTGCATTAGCATTTGTGACACGACAGAAGCTGGAACATTACAAATGCCTGTAATTGTTTGCATTGCTGTAGGGAATATAATGTTGTTAATATCTATTACTGAACTAAATGAATGAATTAAGTAGCCAGAAACAAATATGAGTGTCAAGCATGATTTAGTTGGCGTATAGCTTTGGAACAGCTGCCAAATTTAATGTGGGGATGGGAGGAGGCGAATGCTAGTGTTTGACACCCTTGCTTCCCCACTAGGTGGAAGCATTGCTTTACTTTAAAGCTACATACATTCAGGTTACTGTAGTGTGGTATGAGATTAGTAAGATTCTGACTTTACCCTGTTACAGTCTGTTGTTGTTGTTGTTGTTGTTGTTGTTGTTGTTTTCTTTTAGACTGGGCCCTAAAAACTAGAGAGTCAAATCAGTACTAGGCAAAGGCTGGGAAAGGCAAAAGGTGAGCTAGATGGAACTTGCTGAGAAGAGTGGTGAGGCTTTTTAGTTCTTCGGTCCAGTCCCTGCCAGGACTTTGTATTCATAGTTATACACAGTTGCCTGGGACTTCTCTTCTTTGGCCATTCCTGATATGCATAAAGCACATGCTTACGGTGTTCTTTTTTCTTTATTTAGATTCATATTTGTATTTATAACCTACCACACTTTGTGCCAGCTTTCATTTATTAGCCAGAGATGACTACATCAGTCAGGCATGAGTACATCAGCCATTTTGCCCTCACAACAGTTGTGAAGGCCGAGGGAGGGGTCATCTCTCAGCTCCTGGCAGTTACTTAGCCAAGATGGCAATTTGCTAAAATTTTAATACTGTAGTTTAATAAATTTAGAGTACATAGTGATGGTCATTATTACTAATGTGTTGTTAGAAGCGCTTTCTTTATTGAGTATTCAGCAGTGGTTTCTAGTTGTGGAATGTCCACATGCATCAATAACAATTCAGAGTCTCCAAAAATCTGTATTATATGCCCACAGCATCTATGGAGCTCTGAATAGGGACAGATTGTTTAAGACTAGTAATTTCTAATAAAATAATACTGAAGCTGGAAAGGGTGGCACATGCCTGTAATCAAAACACTTGACATCCTGAGTTAGAAGGATTGTGAGTTCCAGGTCAGCCCAGCTCACATCTCTATTGCAATTAGCAGGGGTGGGCTAGGGTGGAGGCAACATAAGGATTAGGAGCTAACAAAATCTCCAGGACAGAAGATGAGAATGAAGATGAGAATTATTCACATATGAGGGGATCGGTACCTTCTGGAACTTCATCTGGGTTAATGACTAGCACAGTTTGGAGAGTTCTTTTCTATTAACTCCTAGACTGTGGATTATGGCTTTCAGTTCCAGATTGCTTCAAATCTAATGGCTGGGTCAGTAAGCTGGCTCAGTGTGTACAAATTGATTACTGCTAATCCTGACCATTTGACTTGGAGACCAGAACCCATGATGGAAGGAGAGGCCTGATTTCACAAAGTAATCAGATTGTGGATATTAGCACATACTTTCATACCTACAGAAAAAGACCGTTAAGCCACTCAAATGTCCCACACTGGCTGTGGGGTGATGGATATGGGGGAAATGAGGCTGAGAGTTTCCTAGGTTTGTAAAGACAAGGGTCTGTGGAACTCTGCTTGGAGAGCCATGAGTCACCCTCAGCCAAGACCCTCAGAGCCTTATAGATTAGTTGACTGCTGCTGGCATAGATCATAGATCTATGCTGGCATAGACCTCCAGAACGTGGTCACTGATATTACAGGCTTTATATTGAGCCCAAGGGCTGGGTTTGATTCCTTCTTTCCCAGGAGGTTTCCATGCTTCTTATGTAAGTTCATTGATGTGCTTCTGCCACCTTTCCTAGTTTATCTTACTGTTCTAGCCACATGTATGCATTGGCCCTGTATGTATATTATATATAGATAACATATATTAGCCTTATGTGTTATTACATTTATGCATTATTACATATCAAGAACCTAAAACAAAGGGAAACCCCTTTGGTAACAGGAGGCAACCATCATTTGTCTCAGAAAGAAACAGGCCTTTCAACATCTGGAAACCATACAGTAGGTGCCAGGTAGTGCTATTTTTAAAGGGCTAGACATTGACGTGTATTCTCCTCACAGTGCAGTCATCTTTCCGTGCTACCCTAGCTCCTCCGGAGCACAGGATACCTCTTCCAAGTTTCCCTGAGTTTCAGTCTTACCTCAGTCTTGCATTCCACTACCCAAAGCACGCTTTCCATGGTGTACTTCAGGAAAATGTCTAGGTATTAGTAGTTTGGTGTGGGAATCAGTAGGCCTGCTTCTCAAGGTTGTGTAGAAAGAGAAGGATGGTGTAGGGAGTGTCTTCTTTTTCCAGGGAATGGGAACAGGGACACAATACTGTGGAAAGGTAGGCACTGTGAAAGGCAGCTGGATAGGGTCATTTTAGGGAGATTCCACCAAAGTCAAATGGCCCCATCCTGAGAGGAGACAGCCCGTGGGCAGCGTCCTAAGGTTTTGAGGAGAAAGCGGAAAAGCTCTATGGGCATCTAAGGGTTGCCATGGAGAGAGTCTTTGCGTCAGCATCCCTGAAGGAATACCATTTGCAGGTCTGTTAGAGTCTTCCACAAAAGCTCTCTCAATCTCCTCAGCCCGTTAGGAACTAAAGCGGAAGTGCCCACTGTACTAGCACCTCTTTTCCCTCTTATCTTGTTCTACCCCCCAGTCGGTCTGGGTGTTCTAGCAAGTAGGACAAAGAAAAGAAAGGGAAGAACTTTATTTCATTCTTTTCTATTGAAGGTTTCTGCCTAAGGGAGGAAGCAGGGATAAAACTGGATAAAAACTGAAGCTTAGGGTTAAACATGGTCTAATGCTCGATTGTCTACAACACACAGAGAGATCGTTCTTTGATATAAGATTGGTTTGAGAGTATATAGAACCTGTCCATAATTTTCTAAATGTCAGGGGTTAAGAACAAACTATGAACTGATGAAAGGTGATGCTAGCTCCCTCCTGCTCCCACCCTTCACTCTAAGGGCTCTGGTTTGTCTATGAGAATGGTTCTACTAAGAAGACCTACTCAGGTGGCAGTGGTTGTTGGGAAACACCTGAGGCTTTTCTAAGTCTCCAGCCAACAACGCCCTAGGAAAAATTCCAGAAAGTAGTGGATAATTACCATGACAAGCACATGTGTTGGGATATGTTCAGCTTCATCAGGTTGCACACATTCATCAGTTATTTGGGTATCAATGATAGCTTAATAAGATGGGTTCAAAGAGCAAGCCAGCAAACAAAGCAGCCAATTCTGGAGACTGAATCTTTCTTCTTAGGAATTAAGAGCCAGAGAGTCTAGAGCTCTGTCATAGTCTGTTTATAATCCTCCTTACCTATAGGTTGCAAAAAGAATAAATTCAGAGCATGGAAGTGGGCTTCTAAATGTTGCATAGATTTTTTTTCTCCTTTTGTCTGAAAAAATAAAAAAAGGACTATAATAATTAGAAAGACAAAGATATCAGCTTATCAACTGCACCACTGAATCAACTGTCAGACTAAACTCTAACAGTTTAGTACAGCTGGAATAAAGGAAACTATGGAATGCCTTAAGAAATACCCGTGAATTCTTCTCCTCTTATTGACAAAGTTGATTTTCCCTGGAGTTTCTTTTGGGTACAGTGGCAGATAGAGGACATCTCCCATTTTTGTGGCTTTCTCAGTGGTAGAAATTAACTTTAATTTAGTCATTTTCATGAAATTATTCAATTGCTCATAAACTCTCCAGACACAGTCCACATTTCAGTAATTAAAGATAGCCAAAAAGAACTTTTGCTGGCTAATACTAACCGAATGAGGTAGCTTGAACCCAAGCTGAAAGCCAAGCTCTCCTAACATTAATAGTCAACTCTAACTGATCGTCTGCAGAGTTGTCTTTACTGCTTTGCAGGCCTTAGCCCCTGACTCCTGAGTGCGGTGCATGATGTCATTTCTGTTTTTACCAATTTTTAGAAACTAAAAACCAAAATGCTAAAAGGGTATTTGCCTAAGACTTTTTCTTGCCCGTGTCATATGTAGAGGGAAACACGACCGCATTGCCCTTTTTCTTTCTGCCTAGTCTCCTTCCCCCAACTATACAGAACTTAAATAACATTTTCGAAACAATATTAGTATCTCTTCTTTTGCTCATGTTTTTGAAGAATTTAGAGATTAAAAAAAAATCTAGCACTGTAATTAAAATGTGAAAGCAAAAGCTATTTGTAGCAGAAAAACATCCCATTAATGTGATTTCCTTGTGGCGGATTGACAAGTTCAAAGCAGTAATGCAGGTTGCCATGGGCACCAGATTCTATTTGCTCTGCTGGTTCATTTTACTTAGCTACTAAAGGAGGAGGGTAGCATTCAGCCAGGACTCACAGAGCATTGTTAGAATAGATTTGTAATTTCTGTGGAATACCTTCTCTTTATATATCTATCCAGATAATAGCCGCAAACAGTGTATATGGTTGCTTTAGGGGCAGAGTTTTTGGAATTTCTTAGAAATATGGATGGCAGAAGGGTGCATGGTAGAGTGGATTTTCTCCCTTCTCGAATAGCTCATCCATCACAGGCTGTAAATGAATATTTGTCCAATAGATAGGGGAATGGATGAATGGGTAACTCATTATAACGTGCCTGCTGCCTGCATTAGACTCAGGTTTGTGAAGAGAGGAGCTGGGTTAGAAATTGCAAAAAGAAATAGCAGGGGATGTCAGGAGGGAGAAGCAAGTTGGTGTTCTGGACTGCTTTATACATACATACATACATACATACATACACATATGGGAACACAACACACACACACATACACACACACACACACACACACACACACACACGGACCAACTGAAATCTGTACTTTTGAAATCTGTACTTTTGCAGAGCCTGGGATCGGGAGAGAAAGCAAGAGAAGAGTGTGAGAACAATGATGCTTTTTCTGAGACCACCGCAGACCACATAAGAAACAATCAATCCACAAAACCTCCCTGACAGTGTCCTGTGACCACCCTCAGCTAACTCTGTGTCCTCATTAGATGCCTCGTGTCTCAAGGAGGAAGTGAGACATGGTGGGGGCTACTTCCTGTCACTGGAGGGACAGGAGTGGTTCCCTGACCCTGAATCAAAGGCTGAAGTTTTGTTTCATTTAAGTCCTTAGGCCAGGCAAAGTTCCTTTTGAATTATGCTCTTTTTTTTCCCTGACAAATGACGCCTCCTGCCAATGCCGTCACATCAGGAAAGGCTCCTGCTCCTTGGTGCGCAACAACCGCGGTTCAAAATTTAAAATGATGGTTCTAGGATTACAATAGAAATGGCAATATTTCACACTCACAACCCCACCCACACTCCCTACTTTCAATGTAGTCTAAGCAAATTCGGGTAGTGTCATTTGTATTTGCCCGGTGCCTAAGTAAGCAAAAAGGCAGGATATAGCAAATGTCTTCCAAATTTATCCATTTATTATGAACACAAATGATAGCTTTAGGGTTTTTTTTTTTGCTATATGCAAATCAGCTGACAGATGTATGCAGTGGCAGCAAATCTTGTGAGGGACATGGCCCTGTCTGCTGCTAAATATACATCTCTAGCTCTCCTGGGTAGGAATATAATTATGAACTGTAATTAATTGCTGTTAATGTTTCCTGACTTCTCATTCTATGCCCCCTAGTAGTTGCCTACGGCAGTCTTTGTAAGGGTTCCTGGAGGACTGATGATGATTCGCCTGCCCCCCGTGGATTCAGGGTACCTCTGTTTTGATTTTGGCTTATGAATATGAGTTTTAGAGTATTTTGTGCATTGCTTCAATTTACCCATCCACTACCAGTGGCCAATTATCCGTCTGTGCTTACAGGTCATTCTTTTGATGATGATTTCTGATGTTCTGATAACTTAACTCATAATAAATCCCAATAGACGATACGATCACAGAACACAACTCACTGAAAATTCCAATTCCAATTCTCCATAATAGCAAAAGCAAGAAAGTCATTAAAGGGGCATAGAGGTGTGTGTTAGGAAGTAGGAGATCCTGGCTAGGCAAAAGGAGGGCTGAGGGTAACTTTTTTTCAAAATCAGTTTTAAATTGCTTATTATTTAAGTTACTTAATGCCTTAGAATTTCCAAAACATTCAGCATAATTTCCCCTAGGAGAGCAGAGGCCTCATTCCTCCAGCACCTTTGCTGGGCCCCACCGGACGCCACCGCTCGGTGCTGCTGCACGTGGGCTCTGGTACACACGCTTAATTCAAACAAACTTCCACTTATTATTTATCTTATCCTTTAAAAAGTTTTATTGGAGAAAGCATAAATTATCAAGTTGTATTTGCCTTTAGTAAACTTTTCAGATGACACCAAAGTGTGAAGAAAAATGTCCCCCTTCCAATTTCCTTTTAAAGAAGATACGCTAATAATTTGAGGGTTGTTTGTTCAGGCTAACAAGGACCTACTGCTATGTAGATTGTAATTTCTTATAAGTAGTGTGTTCCCTCTCTAATCAGCACCGTAGTATTGATCAGTTAACCTTTCCCACACTTCAGTAAATATAAACACTGAAGAAATGGCTTCAAAGCTACACGCTAGAACTACTAAAATCACTCCAATTATTTATTTGGGTATTAGACTATATGTTGGAAATAGTTTATTCTTAGTAAAACCTGTGAAGTGTGCTGAAAGGCTTTGCACAGGCTCCCTTGCCCTTGAAGAAAAGGAGAGATGGCTCAGTGGCTAAGAGCACTGACTGCTCTCCTGGAGGTCCCGAGTTCAATTCTTAGCAACTCCATGGTGGCTCACAACAATCTGTAATCAGACCTGATGCCTTCTTCTGGTGTGTCTGAAGACAGCTACTGTGTATTCATATACATAAAAAAGAAATGATTAAAAAAGAAAAGATAAGCTGGGCGGTGGTGACGCACTCCTTTTATCCCAGCACTTGGGAGGCAGAGGGAGGCGGATTTCTGAGTTGGAGGCCAGCCTGGTCTACATAGTGAGTTCCAGGGCTACACAGAGAAACCTTGTCTTGGAAAAAAAAGAAAAGAAAAAAGAAAAGATAAGGAAGCAAGAACCTAGGAAAGCCCAATAATACCATCCCTGGTGTATTGCACATGAGGCTAAGGATTCTACGTTCTGTGTGGTAGAAATGAACTCTTTTTATTCCTTTCTAGCTATGGCTACTATATTCTGTAGTGAACATATGCCCTTGGAGACGTGGTTCATTCAAGGTTGGTTGCTTCTTTGGCCACTTCTTTGAAACGGAAGCAATTATGACTGTGCTTGAACTACCTGCTGATAAGTCTATGTATCTGCGGCAACAGTTCATCTGAAATTTGTTTTCGTCACCCATCTTTGCTCTTTCATGGCATAGAGACAAAATGCCACCACACTTTAGCCATCAGAGGTTATAACTATCCTGCAAAAAGAGCCAAATGACTGTGTACAAGTTGGTTTGGGTTTCTGTCTTAGTTAGGGTTTCACTGCTGTGAACAGACACCATGACCAATGCAAGTTTTATAAAAGACAACATTTAATTGGGGTTGGCTTACAGGCTCAGAGGTTCAGTCCATTGTCATCAAGGCAGAAACATGGCAGCATCCAAGCAGGCATGGTGCAGGAGGAGCTGAGAGTTCTACATCTTCATCTGAAGGTTGCTAGTGGAAGACTGACTTCCAGGCAGCCAGGGTGAAGGTCTTAAGCCCACACCCACAGTGACACACCTACTCCAACAAGGCCACACCTAATAGTGCCACTCCCTGGGAAAAGCATATACAAATCATCACAGTTTCCAACACAAAATATGATATAGAAAATATGATATTTTAATATATGCTAATTTATAGAAACAACCAAAAAGGATCATATAATTTTGTCCACTATGTATTGGGGGGAGATTATTTCTAATATTTTAGCTCCGAGTGCCTTCAAGATTCTAGTGGAAGATCCTGTTGGGAAAGATGAACCATGTCTCAAATTTATATCATACAAATCAATGTTTGTTCTGCTGCATTATCTCTTCACAGGAGGCTAGGTGCTTGAAAACATTTGCTTATTTTCTAATTTTAGTAGTAAAACACATTCATCTTGGAATGTCTGAGTGAAAAATGATAGACTGGAAATATGTTTTAGCAGGTAACTTCAGCATGTACTACTCTCGCAGTGGACCTTGGTTCAATTCCCAGCATCCATATGGTAACTCCCATTCATCTGTAACTCCAGTTTCAGCAAATCTGATGCCCTCTTCTGGGCTTTGGCAGGCAACAAATATTCATGCTGTGCACATACGTACATGCAGACAAACACTTATAACCATAAAAGTAAACAAATCTTGGAAAAAGAAAAAAAAAGACTAAAATCCTCATTAACCCTCTTATTAGTGTATAAACAGAGGGCATGCCAACTCCAAGGTATGGTTGATGGGAAAGTTTTCACTGTAGATGTGAAGGAGAGGTTTGCCAGAGGCATTTGGAAGAGTAGAGAGCGCAGAGGGAAAGTAAGGAATTGAAACTGAACATCACCAACAGACAGGACTGGGGTATGAGGAGAGAAGGGAGAGACAGGCCAGAGAGAGGGGAAGGAGACAGGGTTAAATGGAATGAGAAGCTGGGGGAAAGGATGCCCATGAGCGGTAGAAGGGCAGGGGGCATTGTGACTTGAGAAGAGCCACATGTAGTGTTGTGATAATGAGTGAGCCTGGAGACCAGCAGGTAGTTTGTGGTATGCTCGTAGTCACCACAAGTCGCCTATTGTCCAGAGTCTATTTTGGATCTGACATTAGGAGAAAAGTTATTGGCAGTTGATGTTTCTTTCTAATGTGAGAAAGTGTACAGACATTGGCACATATACCCTATAAAAAGACCACATAGAGACATTATTTAGTCTTATAATTCAGTTAATTTTGACATTTCTTCCAGATTATTAAATTGACTTGAAAACACAGTTTTACAGTTGTCTACTAATTTTACCATATTGATATTCCATAATCACACTATTTCCCTGACTGGACATTTAGATATCTGGGGATTCTTTTGTTCCAATTTTCCATTTGTGACATAGTATAGTGTGGAAAGTTTTGCTTTTGTATCTCATACTAAAATCCGGGCTGTTATTTGGAAAGCATAGTGTACACATGGCCTATTTTAACCTGCTTATTCAACTCCAAAAGTAAACAAACAGACAACACAGTGACCTCAGGCTCTGTTGTTTAAAAATATTTGAAAGATTGTCAAAGAAAAAAATGTAAAATGTCCTACATAAAGGTACTGGTAGTAGAGAAGCTACATTTTTATTTTGGCAAAAGGAAAACCATCTTATTATGGTCCCTTTGATGATTAGTTTTATTAAATGCCTTGAGGGCTCCAGCCTGACTTCACCATCACAGAAACCCTGTGCCCAGAGTTCTCCCTCAAGTGATCCATTTCATCCAGCCTTGACAGCCTAACCCAGTGATCCACCATTCTTTCACCACTGATTTCACCACTTTTTTTCCTTCATTCCTGTCATCGTGAGGGGACATCAGTATGTAAAGCATTTGCAGGGTACCAGCAGATGTTGGTGGGATCCATGAATTCTTTTCCTCTCAAGCTGTACAAGCAGGGGTGAGATGAATTAGCCACCACATCTCACAGTGACACAGAGAATCCACAGCTGTTCTCTGGCAGCCCTCTTATCTCAGGAGTCTATGAACTGACAGCTTCCATAGCTGGGGGTACATACTGGGAAGCTTTTTAGCTCGCTCTGACCCTAGAAGGTGCTAATTAAAGTGCCATCTAAACGCTTCTAGTGACTCTGAGCTAGTTATACACACGTTTTAAAGAGCTGACCTTTACCCTGTTCTCTCTTGTCCCCCATTGTGAATGCTCTGGGTAGCCAGCAAATAATAACAGATATTAAACCTCTCCTATTCTCTACAGAAATGCAAATTGCTACCTTCAGCAGGAAGCACATAGGCATATGAATTTTATATCAGCAAGGTTTGCCAGTGAGTCATACCTGATGTTGTAAAAACTATTCAAACAGCAAGGCTATTGCCCCAAAAGCAAATAGCATGGGAAGTTCCTCCTTCTGAATGTTCAGTTCTGGAAATTCAGTTCAGTGCAAAACATCATCAGTCACATGACTCCCAAAATGCAATAATATACAATTATATGTATATATATATATATATATATATTTTTCCCCCAAAATCACCACCAGAAGGGAAACTAAACTCCTCAGAAAACAATGGCTATTGTAATGCCAGAGAGCAAATCTGTAAGGTGGCAAGTTGTGTTAGTATGTGGGCAAGTGCCAGAAGTCATACAGATGTGTGCTATTTTATTTTATTTTTTTTTTAGATTTTTCAAGATAGGGTTTCTCTGTGTATCCCTGACTATTCTGGAACTCACTCTGTACACCAGGTTGACCTCAAACTCAGAAATCCGCCTGCCTCTGCCTCCCAAGTGCTGGGATTAAAGGCTTGCGCCACGACTGCCTGGCTCAGATGTGTGTTATTTATGTCTTTAATTGTGATATTTGGTAACTGTCTAGCTGCCAGTGGATATGACTTAAATACTGTAAAATAATAGATGTCACATGTCTCAAGAACATCAGGGAGTCAGTTAAGTGGTAGAGTAAATCTGATTACCCAAGACACTAACCAAAAGTAGAAAGGTACACAAGAGCAGATGAGCCTACGGCTGCAATTTATGAAACTACTGTTCTCATTGTGATATACACTGTAATTAATAAATTGTGATATATACACCAGGAAAGGGAGGAGTCTGGAAATAATAGAGTCTGTCTATGAGGAGGGAGAGGGGAAAATGTGGAGGGTGAGAAAGTAGGATCGAGAGAGAGAGAGAGAGAGAGAGAGAGAGAGAGAGAGAGAGAGAGAGGGAGGGAGGGAGGGAGGGAGGGAGGGAGGGAGAGAGAGAGAGAGAGAGAGAGAGAGAGAGAGAGAGAGAGAGAGAGAGAAAGGAGAAGGAGGAGGAAAAGGAGGGAAGAACAAACCAATGCTATGGTCTAGTGGAAGCAATGTGGGATGAAAAGAAAAGTTCCAGAGAAGCTGTGGCTGTAAATGCTAAAAGCTCCCTGACAGGGAAAGAGGTATCAGTGGGGTTTACAACGAGGCACCTACATACTGAGATGGTTTACAAAGGCTTAAGGGAACTTGGAGATTTGATGGGGAAAAAAATTAACAAAATAAGATTCAGCTGAGAAATGCAAACTTACACACATCAGGGGGAAATATTTTTGAAGATCCCCAACTGGAGAAACAAAATGTGTAAATCTCGGATCTTGAGTGAAAGCAGAGAGCAAATTCTGTCTGGATTGCAAGGTATTACAGCAGCTACAGAGGAAGGCAAGAATTCCCTTTTGGGGTTTCAAATGCAGAGCTGCCTCATTATGAGATACTGACAAAGGAATTCCTGCAGCTCTTTACAAATAGAGTAAGGTCCTCATTATCAGTCTGAATGAATGGGTCTCACCTGCACTGGAGAACACATACTGAGGGAGGTGAACGTGCACACGCCGTGGCACCTCTGACTCTTCTATCATTTCTAATTGTAGAAAATGACAAGAACTTGACATTAGCAAACTAATTTTCAGATCTTGAAGAACCATTTAATGGGAGGATGTACTATGTACCTGACAATGTATGAAGCTCTTTACATATTTAAGTCATTAACTATTTGTAAGAAACTCTCATCTACTTGACAGATGAGGAAACCGAACGGTGGATGGCTCAATGTTCTCCCCAATGGTGGTTTTGGGATTCAAACCAATGCAAATGATTTTCTCACTTTCTTCCCCTTTGACACTGCCTTAACCTTTCCACCAGAAGAAAGAACCGGAAGCTAACTAGATTTCTACAACTTGGCAGATTAAGTTCTGTGAATGAGATCAGAAGAACCAAAGACACATTCCCAGCGTCCACAGTTCATGCTGGCATGCCCTCCTGTTAGCTTAGCTTCGGAGAGCTAGTTTCTCTCTACAGGTCAACTGAGGCCTGTTGGACATGGTATCCTTATTATTTCTTGTGGCCCCTGCCCCTGAACATTTGCGGTATTTGGTCTATTGAGCATCAATGGCCTTTAATAAACAGATGAAACTATATAGTGCCTGCAGAGATCTAAAGATCCCCATGGGACTGTAGTGGAGAGCTAGAGATAGTTAATCTTAGGAGATTGCTCAAAATAACAACAGTCAATACTTTTTGAAAATTATTTCATGCAAATATATATGTTATTTATAAAATGTTGGTTTCTCAATGCCATCTGCACATGACAGGACCGTACCTCCATGAATGCACAGTAGCTTTGGTTAATCATTAAAGGACTCTGCAAAATCAAGCTAGCCGACATTCTCGCATGAGGGAAGGAAGGACCCTATGAGCCTCAACCCCTATCTGAGGAGTTACTGGCAGTTGATAGTTTCTCTCATAGGGAGACTCAGGATGGCTTTTGGCAGGCTAAACACACTCCAGCAGAGGGCCCCATGCCCGTGATCATACAGGAAGCACAGATTGAACTCCGTAAGTATTTAATAGGGTGAGAGGCTGGAGTCATAGTCTAACAGTTCAGAGCACTTGCTGCTCTTGCAGAGGACGCAGGTTCAGTTCCCAGCATTCATATGGTGGCTTTCAACCATCCACAACTCCAATTATGCGGAATCTGATGCCTTCTGCAATGCTTGGGCACTAGACATGCATTTGGTGTACATATATACAGAGTAAAAATTGTGTGTATAAAATAAAAACGTAAAACAGATTTGTTTAATAAAAAAAGAAGATTTGAAGTTGGAAGGGAATTAGAAAATGGGGGCCTGGATTGGGGCAGGGATAGAGGAATGAGTGGGGTTGAATGTGATTAAACATATTTGTCTGCATGTATGAAATGCTCAAAGAACAAAAATAGATATATCATCAAATGGAGAGTAATGGTTGAAAACGCACTTGTTTGGTAATATATACTTTTATTTATACTTTCTAATTTGTAACTATAACTGATCTCCTTGCTTAACAAATTATGTATGTATCAAAAATTACTGAAATGTTTGTATAAAGTATATATATATATATATATATATATATATATGTATGTATTAAAACTGAACATTCATAAAAAAGAATTGTTAAAATACTGGTTTCTCTGGTGACATCCTTTGCCTCTTAAGAATCCTACTAATAGGTGTCCCCATGATTGTGTGTTGGAGGGATCCATGAGCTTAGGTTGATCCTAAGATTTCTGACTCTGCTGCTGTGGCTTTGTGTTTTTTCTTTCCTGGCCCGAGATGCTCTCCATCAGAAGTACTGATTTTATCACACAACAAAAGCATGCAGTATCTGGAAGCTCCTTGTTCAGATCAAAGAGCAGTGTACCATAAGTCTCTCTCCCAGCACTGGCAGCTTGGAGATTCCCAGGGTCTAACCTGGTGCTATGTTATTACCCACCATCCCATTACCATCTTCAAAACTTGCCAAACTATTTTACTGTTTTTACTACTACAGAGCAGGAAAAAAATCCTGGCACCATGGTGGTTTTCTTTGTTATGCGTAAGGAACCCAGTATATTAACCATTTCCTGAATCTGCCTATGTCCGACTTAATTTGAGCATTTCTAAACTGTCATGGAGAAGGGAAAATCATGTCAAGGAAGAAAAGGGGCCAAGCTTCCTTTGGCTACACGGTATGTTCTGTGCCTTCTGGGAAGGAAGGGCTTTGGATGGATCCGTCAGAAAGCTGATTCAAAGGGCGTTGAGCTAACAGATCACCCAGAACTCCTTCACCACAGGAGCTGTGTACGCATAGTCTTATTCTTTTGAAACTCTACAAAGAGTCAAATCAAACACTATACACTGAGAATTTATGTGGGCTGGAGACATTCCATGGAGATCTCTGGCCTGGCCCTGTGCGAGGGTTCAGGCAACGGGGAGAGAGTGTGAGCAGGAGAGGGAGTCTCCTGAGCTGACTCCACCTCAGTCTCTGCCATTGGTCTCAGTCGTTCCCCTCACCCTGCGCAGAGTTGGGCCACGTTGAGCTGACAAGAAGCCAGCTTGTCAGCAAGGAGTGCAGAGGAACTTCAGGTGGCGTTTTTTGGGAGAGCAGAACTCTTCCCAAGTGGCATTGTTACAGCTCTTTTGACAGAAGCTCTCAGATGATGGAGTAGTTCTCACACACCTTTATTCTTTTTGGATAGGATTCTTATATACAGTTTGGGGTAGGTCAGGGTCTGACAGCAGGTGCTTCCCATTGGCCTGGTCTGAGAGCTTGGGGATACCTTATCTGCATGTGGGAGGGCTTGGGGTGCTGTTCCTTCATTACTGATGGCCACACACCTCTCTATGGGGAGATGCAGGGAGGGGAGGGAGTCTGTAGCTACATGTTGAGAGCCAGAGGCCGGAGGAGTATGGCCAAAGGCCTATAGTCCCTTGTAGGAGACAGTCCCCTGCTGGGTCACCTAAGCTTGACCAGGGACCAGGCTGCCTGTCACAGCTCACCACCCCACAATTTTAAGATGAGAAACAAATTCACCCAGGAGTAGTTTTAGATAAAGTGTAAACCAATACAAGTGATTATTATGTATTCAACTCTTTACACACTAACATTTGCCTTCATTTATTCAATTTATGTGGCAAACTTTTCTTGGGGGAACATTTGGAATAGGTGTTACACTAGATACTGGAGGTTATAAATGATTAAGATATGGTTCCTCTCTTAATGAAATCAGAACCTAATAGGGAAAACAGAGGGGTACATGATAATCCGAATGGATGATGTGGACTTCTGGTTCTAGGAATCAAGCACGATCCTACCAATGAGGAAGAGAGAATTCATTGCATTTGGCTCTGGAGACATGGGAATTTGAGTCTGCCCTTGAAGGACAAGATAGTTTCTCAGCCTTTCATAGTTTGGGGATCCTAAACATAGCAAACAGTTAATACATGCTACTGTCAAATAATCTCAGATAAAGGACAATAGGATTTCTTGAGGGCCGAGTCAGGTGTCACCCCCAGGTGTCTGGATTGACCAGACAGAGTTTTAACATGGCGTCACTTGACCCATACGAACAACCAACTATCCTGAGACCATTATACAGATGATATATAGGAAGAAAACTTGACATATTACAAATGCCAAGTTAGTTGTTGAAATTGTCATCTTTCCTATATTTTTTTCCTTATGAGGGTTTTATATTATTAGACTTAGGGCCCTGACATCACATTTATAATCCAGTAATACAACCCAAAGTACGTTCTGATGAATTACTAAAATTTATCACTGTAGCGACACTTAATTTGGGTCCAGTAAGAAGTCAACTTAGAGCTATAAGTTTTAGATTTCATAATGAAATTTTGATTAAACTGGGCCTTTCCCCTAGTGCCATTTATTTTGTGAACTAGTACAGTAGTTAGAAAATAAATGGTGGAAATGCCATCACAAATTCTTCTGTGTAGTTATTACCAATCCTATATTTAATAGCAATGCTTATATTTCTTGCTGTATTTAATTTCTACTGTCAGGCATCCCAAGGCAAATAACGAATACTTTAATGTTTGAAAACAAACAAACAAACAAAAAACAAAATGGCGATTCCCATTGACTATTCTTGTCTTATCTAGAGAGTGTTACATACCTGAATGAAAAAGGGACAAATTCTACCACCCGTTGATCTTTGCAAAAGGCCCTGTTTGGATGAATTCACAGATTATCTAGTGACTTTGTCACTTTTTTTCTTCCTCTCTTCCTTCTTTCCTCCCTCCCTCCCTCCCTCTCCCTCTTTCTTCCTTCCTTCCTTCCTTCCTTCCTTCCTTCCTTTCTTTCTTTCTTTCTTTCTTTCTTTCTTTCTTTCTTTCTTTCTTTCTTTCTTTCTTTCTTTCTTTCTTTCTTTCTTTCTTTCTTTCTTTCTTTCTTTCTTTCTTTCTTTCTTTCTTTCTTTTTTCTTTTAATTTGTCACTTTCTATTTAAACTTACCACTGGCTGTAAAGCTTTGGTTGTTTAAAGGGAGGAAGTAGTGAATTCTAATTTTCACCACCAGGTGGCAGGAGAGTACTGAAAGAGTATGAAACAGACCCTCATGAAAAGGTGCCTGTGAAACATGTATTTATGAGAAGAAAAACATTCTGAAGCAAGAAATAAGAAAATTATAGAAGGAGTCAACTAAAATCTAGTAATCTGTGGCTCTGCATAACATTAAATTTAGCTTCTCTATAGTTGGTACATTTCTTGCAAATTTTGCCTTCAAACTAAATATGTAGTTTATAAAGCAGGAAAAATACGGGAATAATAACGGTTAATGAAGGGAAATAATCCTGTATTTTATTTTCAAAGATAACATGGAATCTTAAGCATTTGGCATTGGTTATGTTTTCTCAGGTTTCCTGGCTGGCTGGCAGGAAAGTAATTATTTCCAAGGCTGTAAAAAGTAGAGGAGAGATTGGTCCAAATGCTTGTTTATGCTTGGGTATGTGTAGAGTAGACTTATTTGAAAAGGTAAATATTTAAACCACTCCTCTAGTTTTGCTTCCTGAGCCTTTTATCAGCAGAGAATAATCAGGTAAATGTACTTTTAATCAAGTCTGACTCAAGATTTTATTCAGGAGACATTTCCTATCTCATCCACCCTTGCGAGGCACATACCTCTTCTTTCGCAAGCATCAGAATCCTCTGGAGAAGTTGTGCAAACACAGGCAGGTGGGCCCCAGCATTAGACTTTCTGATTCCACAGATTTGGAGGAAGAGCTGAGATACAGACTTCAAGTAAATTCAACGGAACTGCTCATGCTGTGGGGGTGGGAACTTCTTTTGAGAACCATTTACGCAGCGTATGTAGCAACATTCAGAAAAGTCTGCAGAGTGTTCCTTATTTATTGTAATGGAGTTTGGGCTGGGAAAATATTGTTTGAAGCAAGGGGCTGCTTCCTGGGCCTCAGAATGCTTTGCTTTTTTACAGCTTTGCAGAATTAGACGTGGCTGTTGTCTTATAGCTTTGGGTACCTGTTTTCATGTTGGCTCATGTACTTGCACTGTAGCTTTGCAAGCTCACTGCCACAGGTATGTCTTAAGTTGTTGCTCCTCTGCTGGACTTTACTTCCTCATTGGGCTGGAGCAGTGTAAACTCTATAACTCTTGAGTACCCAATCTTCAATAACTAAAGACAGACACACCAAGGTCTTCAAATACATGTGCTTCTAGGGAGTAATTCTTCTAAGAAATACCAGTCCTAGTGTAAATTAAAATCAGAGAATGAATTGTTCTAAAATTATTCAACCATGTGTGTCAGGCATGGTTCTCCAGAGAGCCAGAACCAACAGCATTTAGTTGAGATCCATGAAAGTCAATGGATGTTTCAATTTCAAAACAAAAAACTAAGCGGTGATGTTTAATACTGACTATAAGGTCAAGGAAAGGCTCACCCCTCACCCAGGCTTCAGGCAGGGGTTCCTTTTACACATGGAAGGGAGGTAAGTCTTTGGTTTCATTAAAGACTTGAACTCACTGGATGCGAGCTACACACATTAGGGAGGAGTTAGCTTTGCTCAGTCCACTGATTTACATGTTAATTTCATCCCAAATCCATTCCTACAGATGTCCCCAGCATAATGGTTACTTAAATTTCTGGGCACACTAAGGCCCAAACAAGTTTATGAAACATCATACTATGTACACATCACCATCAGTTATATGGAAATTGACTCATTGTTTACATTTCTTTACCATCTGCCTCAATGAGTGAAAGATTGGGCCAACTGTTATTGGTGTACACATCTGACTTCTATTTTGGTCCCGAGTTTAGAGATTAAACAGTAGCAACATGCACTCTTTTAGCCTGTAGAAGTAAGATGAAAATTCACATTCATCTAAAATACGCTAAGAAAGACATCCAGGAAACCTTGCCACAAGGAAAAACAAAAACAAATTCTTGTTAATATACAATACTTTAGATGAGGTTATTAAGAATATTCATTTTCACATGGATCTTACTGGTCATATGCATTTCTTTGTAAGCCACTCCTCTAAAAATATAACAAGTGTAAGCCTAAATGCATAGATCCATTGAGGACAATATAAAATAATGACAACCACTTAAAGATACGGAATATTAAAGCTAACTACTTACCTGTGTGATATAATGACTGTAAGACTTTATATAACATATGATCTAGTTATTTAACAAATCAACATAGGCAAAGCAATATGGTGGGCCCTGTAGACACTGACACTAGTCCCTAGTTCACAGCAACTAACTCATCCAGCAGGGATTCTGAAGTATATGCAATTTCTAAAATCCAGCTCGTACAATTTCAGCTTCTGGATGATCATTGTCTTTTCTCTACTTACTTGGACTCGCAGAAAACTTCACAGGGCTAAAGAAAGATACTGGATTTTTGTATAGTATTCTAACCCTCAGCTCCAGGGCACTGACAGCAAGACTTCCTTTATAAAGGTCATGAAGAGAGTGTTTATGAAATGTCTTGAACCCCGCCAATAAAAAAAACAGGATATTACATGTGTCAGGAAACTCTTCTTAAGGGGAACTTTAAAAATAGATTCCAAAATGATTTTTTTTAAGTGAGAAAGTGAAAAAAGAAATCCTATTTACCCTGAAGAATTTGCTTGTGCTTACCCTCATAGACAGCTGTGTGTAGGTCTCTAGTTACCTGCTTGGTACTGTGTATAACTAGAGTTGTCGAAAGACAAACAGGCGGTAGCTGCAGGACACAGGCTATTAAGGACGTACCCTCTACCCAAGGGCTTACTCTGGCTGGAGGACGTTGCCTCTTTGAGCCCTTCTCCACTGACTGCAGTTGCCCTCTCTCCACGCTTGCCTCTTTGCTTTCTCTTTTGGTGGTGCCCTTGCTTCTAGCCACTGCTCTCTGGGTTCTTGAGAAAGCACAGATCCTCATGTCAAATCGCCTGGATTCAGTTGCTGTTCTACCCAATGGACCCTTGGGTCTGTTGTCTCCTCCCTGGCTCTCTGAATGGGGATTACCTGGAAAGAAGAAGAAGAGAAACCTCAAAGACTGGTTTTAAGGTTCGTTAAACTCAGTTCTTGACAAGTGTTTATGCTCAGCACAGGTTAGTTGTTGCTAGTAATTAAGTTTTAGTTTAACATCACGTGCCCTCGGCTCTATCCCTGATGTGACTTTCTCCTGGCCTGAATCTGAGGAACTATCTTGTTCCAAGGTTCCTGAGCTGGTGTAAGCTCTTCCTCTCTTACAGACTCTGGCCTCTTCGGTTGGGGGAGGATTCTGAGCTTGGGAAGCCTCTACTTCTTTAGTACTGGCGCTATAACCCTCAGTGACAGACAACGGCAAGCTCTTTAGCGGCATTGTTGGGTGTGTCCTCTGAGAACTCACTGTTGAAATATTTTGACTTCTGAAATCAGCCTTTCTCCTTGGGACATTTGACAGCAGTGCATCACACAGCTGTTCTACTCATTATTCACTGACTAACTGAAGATGCTTCCTTGAGCTGTATTTCTTGGGCAGTGAAGTGCCAGAAATACCAGAAATATGGCCGTCTAGCATCTGTTTGTTTTTTCTTAGCTAAGTTTCCAGTCAAACCATCCCTTGTTCAGGTTTGAATTTCTTTTTGCTGGTAACCCTTACTCAGCTAAATAGGTTGGCATGCTTAGTCACTCCTAAGGAACAAGCTTCATGCATGCTAGGTAAGGATTCTACCATTGAAGCTACATTCTCAGCTTTCAAAGCTAGATAGTTTTGCTGCCCTGTAGTGTAGAAGTCTGGCTTCTGGAAAGTGAGGGCCTGAGGCAACAAAAGTCTGAGAATTTATTTCTTGCTCATAGAGAACAGGCAAATAGAGGATTTCCTCCCTTGCTAGGCTTGAAGGACACATTTGGGCACTCTGATGAATTGGGATTACTGGGGAGATAAGCTAAATCAAACAAATTATACACTGTGAACAGACAACATTTAAAAATGGTTTCCCCCTATGGAATAATGCAAAGAAATCAGGTATATGTTTAAACACATCAACCTTAGTCTGTCCTTTAAGGATGAAAACGAGGAGCTTATGTCTCTATGCATTTAGAATACCTGTGCCGTACTACTTTAACTAGGGGTTGTTCTTTTATCCCATGAATGAGTTGGAAACAGGACATTCTTTTCATATGAAATACACCAATATTGTGGATTTTGTTGCATCCTCCTGCTGCTAGAAAGTCTTTTCATGTTCAAATTTCACTGTGTTTTCAATGCCATTTTTTTCTCATTCAAAAGGAAAAGGGTCCCCTGTGGAACTTTATGAAAGCTGACATTTTCTCGTAAAATATCCTTCTGAGATGACATAGTTTATTGTTAGGCACACATTTTTGGACCTTTTTAAAATGAGTATCATGAAATTAACGTGAGATGTTTTCAGAAAAATGAATGCTGTTGACTCAGTAGGGCAGAATGCCTTTCTCCTCTGTGGTTGTTACTCTTTCTAATTCCCTGCAAAAGACATTTCCAGATAATTAAAAAAGGTATTTTGGTCTGTGGAGCAAAAATACTTATCAAAAGAGGTTATATAACACATGCATGGCAGCCACTTGTCAAAGTTAAATATACCCATTCCTTTCCCCCCAAAGCCATTAGATCTATTACCACCTAATTGCTTGGAAAATTCATTTTCTTTTTCTCAAATCACAGCCTTAATTGAGGTCTGAAAGCTCACCAAGTGTCTCTTAAATCAGTAAACCTAACTTCTTCTTTTCTTAAATTCTTTTATAATTTAACTTTCTGGCTGGCTGAGACCTTTTATTTTTTCTTTTTCTTTTAAGACAATTGGGTGGTTGCTTCTAGTGGGAAAATTGCTCTGAGAAATAAGAGAGCTAAGAATCATGTCTACTGTTTCTGATAACGCACTCGAGGTCAAGAGTTCACAGCGAAGTGAATAGATATTAATGTGAACATATTTAATCATGCTGAAACCAAGGGATTTAGGAAAAAAAACCCAACTTGAGTGGCATTTTATTCTAATGTCAGAACGAGAAACACAGATGTTAGTCTTCATTTTGGCTGTGGAAATCTGCCCTCCATGTGGCCATCTGTGAGAGAGTAGTAGGTTTAAGACATGTAACCTTATTCTTTATTCTAAAAAACCTGATTTTTTTACATAACAGGAGATAATTTTCAACTTTGCTTTGTAGATGTATCAGGGTACTTTTAGGAGTATGTGGTGAGCAGAATATTAAAGCCAATGCCTGAAATCAGACACATATATATATGAGAAATAAGAAAAGGGGGGAATTTCATTTTTATTTATAATGAATATTACTACAACCACTCAAATTAGGCTACTGTTTTGAAAGTATCACTTTGGAAAGCTTTGAACTAATGTGAAAAATGTATTGGTCCTCAAAATGATTTTTAGATCCCTCCAGAGGTTTAAAATAACCTCAGAGTTAGTCTTTGGCCCGTCTCTTTATTGATTGAGAGTTACACTATAGTACACATGTTATCATCCTTCAAGGGTACATTATTTAAACTTGATTCTATATGAATTATTTTTTAGAATATCTTTAATTCAGTCTTTAACAATCACACACATGTGCAATGTGTCTTGATCTTATGCATCCCCAATACCTTTGCACTCCTTCATAAGATCTCTTTCCACTTTAATATCCTATTTCTTTATATAGCCCATGAGCTCAATTGGTGATGTCTACATATACATGGGTGTGGGGCCATCCAAAGAAACATGGACGACATACTATCAGCCACATCCAAAAGAATGAATTCCCTCTCACAGCAGCCATCAATCTAATTGAATTTTTCTTTTAAAAAAATTATGTAAGGATGGGATTTGAAGCAATTCCAAAATGCTCCATGTGGCACAAGTCCTCTCTGGGATGATGTTATAACTCTTTTCTCACCTTAGGACACTTTAGGTGTAAATTGAGAGACCTGGGTGATAACATGCAAAATTCTCATTTATGATTCATAAAATTCTCAGCAACAAGGATTTTATCACACTATCCGGCTGAGGAACAGAATCAGATCTTTAAAAATGTAAAACCCTGCCGGACTAGTGGATGCTTGTAACTGGTACCACATTCCCATTTTTTCTCACTTATTTTATTTTCTTCTTCCAAGATAACATCATTTTGGAGAAATAAGTACTGCTTATTTCTGACATTTCGGTGACATCACTCCAAGTGTGTTGCTTGTACTCACTGGTATGAGCTTAGGTCAATACATCAGGCATATTTTTAACATTCTGTTACTAAGTGACGATGTAGTTTCAAAAGATGCTGAATGATGAACAAATATTTTTTTATGCATATCAAACTGGTAGGAAAGCTGAAAGATATTGGTGCAACTGGCAGTAATGGTGTTTTAACGATCAGTTCAAAAAAATTCTCCTCAATCAACAAGACGAGCAAATGCACGCCACGTCACTAACATTTAGACCTTACAAAGTTAAAGGAGAAATAGCAATGGAATGTGAGTATCTGATTCCAGTGCCAGACATTGAGAACAAAGGGCTGCAGATGACTTGGGTCTTTATTTTTTGGTGTGTATCTTTGAAAAAAAACCAAGAGGTTCCAGAAACATGCTGGATTTTGTTTTAGAATGTTATGCATCTGACTCGATAAGTTGGGTTGGGTTTGGAAAATAAGATCAACTGGGACATTGTTTATCAGTTACTTATCATCTTGCTGTAACAAAATATCACCCAACTTCAGGAAGGGCCTGTTTATTTCAGTAGAGCTTGAGTGTAGGGATGGTATGTCTTGCTTGGGATTTTGCTGTGTTTAGCCTCTAACACATGCCTCAGCATTTTGTGGTGTTCAGCATCCAATACTGAGCCCTTCAGTCTTGGGTAAGTCAGGTTGATTTTATTTTGATACCAGGATATTTTCTAAGACTTTACACATAGATAAATGTATAATCCTCACAGCAACTCTGTGAGAATGGTGCTATTATTTCCCTAGTTTTATAGATAGGAAAGGCTTGGATAGAGAGGTTGAAAGACCTGCCTATGATTCTAAAACTAGAAGGTGCGAGAGTCAAGGTTTGTATGATCAGGTTCTATGGTGTCATGTCAGAATCCTTCTTGGGAGATTGTCTCCACATAGACTGTCTCTTCATGTGTCCTGATTTGTAAGAAAGGGAGATAGGGGAATCATTGGGAGTAAAAGGGTGGCTGAAAATTAGTGATACTCTCATAGTATATATGTGAAGTAGTCAAGAAAACAACCAATCACTAGTTCTGAAGAAGAAGAGAAACTCTGGAAAGTGAGTAGAGCTAGTTGGTTATGCATGGCTGACCAGTTAATTACCCCAGTCTGAAAGGGCAAGGTTAGCACGAGATAACACATGGTGGGATCTACTTCTTTCCTGAAGTGCAAAAGTTAGTCACTGGAGAGAAGTTTATTAGAATACCGAGCATTTATAGTAGACTTGGAAACAATGACATAATCTAAAGAAAAGCACAAATGACTGTTAGGGAGGATTTCCAGGAAATCAGAGGGCAGGGTGGCATCAATTTTACTGTGATTGTTCCCAGGTCATGGTAGAGGTGGTCTGAAAGCCTATGTGGCCCACGGAAATCTTAGATAAACACATAGCACTGAGGAATATTTCTCGGTGGGAGTTCTCAAACATGCCATGGTAGGTTGCATGTATATAACAATTACCACGGCAACCCAAACAAACTAACAGACAAAATGCAATATTTAGAAGAAAAAATTGTGGTTTTCTTTTGGGTGGGAGGTGGATTTTGCTATAAAAGTGTATAGAAGGACTGGCTACTTCCATCAGGTTTATTAATGATGGTGGGAAACTCAGGGTTTAGGGTTAGGGTTAGGATTAGGGTTAGGATTAGGGTTAGGGTTAGGGTTAGGGTTAGGGTTAGGGTTAGGGTTAGGGTTAGGGTTAGGGTTAGGGTTAGGGTTAAGGTTAGGGTTAGGGTTGAATCATGCTCTTTCTAGGAATGTGTCTTATTTGGGATGTTGCTTGGAAATGGGTTCTGAACTAAGAACAAAGGCTTTAGTATACCTGTGACTTGAGTGTTTCATTAGTAAAACTAACATTCTTTTATTTCCCTTTTTTTAAAGAATGGATATTTTCTTTATTTACATTTCAAATGTTATCCCCTTTCCATGTCCCCCCTCCAGCCCAGAAACTACCTATCTCATCCCTATCACATGTTTCTATGAGGGTGTTCCTCCACCCCCACCTCACTCCTTCCTCCTCACCCTCGCATTTCCCTGCACTGGGTATTCTAGGCTTCATGGGACCTTGGGCCTCTCATCTCACTGATGCCAGACAAGGTATCATATGTATATATGTGCCTGGAGCCATGGATCCTTCCATGTGTACTCTTTGGTTGGTGGTTTAGTCCCTGGGAGCTCTGGGGTATCTGCTAGGTTGATACTGTTGTTCTTCTTAAGGGGTTGCAAACCCCTTCAGCTCCTTCAATCCTTTCTCTAACTCCTCCATGGGGGACCCCGTGCTCAGTCCAATGGTTGGCTGAGAGCATCTACCTCTGTCTTTGTCCAGTTCTGGCAGAGCCTCTCAGGAGACAGCTATATCAGGCTCCTGTCAGCATGCACTTCTTGGCATCCACAATAGTGTCTGGGTGACTATTGTGAAGGGTGTTGTTTCCCTAATTTTTTTCTCATCTTGTTTGTTTTTTGGGTAGAGGAAGACTACTGATTTGTTTGAGTTAATTTTATATCCAGCTACTTTCCTGAAGTTTATCAGCTTTAGCAGTTCTCTTGTGGAGTTTTTGGGGTCAATTAAGTATACTATCATATCATCTGCAAATATTGATAGCTTGACTTCTTCCTTTCCAATTCGTATCCCTTTGACCTACTTTTGTAGTCTAATTGCTCTAACTAGAACTTCAAGTACTATATTTAACGGATAAGGAGAGAGTGGGCAGCCTTGTCTAGTCCCTGACTTTAGTGGGATTGCTTCAAGTTCCCCTCCATTTAGTTTGATGTTGGCTACTGGTTTGCTGTATATTGCTTTAACTATGTTTATTTATGGGCCTGAATTCCTGACTTTTACCATGAAGGGGTTTTGAATTTTCAGTATCTAATGAAATGTTTCTCTCTCTCTCTCTCTCTCTCTCTCTCTCTCTCTCTCTCTCTCTCTCTCTTTTTGAGTGAAACTAATACTCTTGAGCTTTAGGCCATTGTGGATTCTGATTTGTTCCCATAGCAGTCTGTATGCCAAAGAAGTTACAGACTTTCTGATTTGTGCCAGACACACATACGTGCACTCAGGCCAAAGTTAATTGATTCAACACAGCAGCTATCCAGCCCATTCCGTATTTGCTCATTTTTGACTTGCAGCTGGGTTTCATCTCTACACATCCTTTCTAGGGTTTGGTTGCAGTAGCAATAGTGCTACTCTGTAATATACTGTACTTGTGTGCTGCTTTATGTTGCTTGTGTTTGCTTTTTCATGTAATGTTTTTTGCTGGACAATCCTGGCTAAACATCAGACCCTTCTTGCAAACTTCTGAAAAGCATGTTTATCCTAGACCTTGGTTGGTTTGTATGTAGTCCCAGGTGATTCCTGTGTACAGTCTGTGGTTTTAGTTTGAGTTTCATTCCCCATGATTGGATACAGCCTGAACTTGCTGGATATCCTCTTAACATAAATCATAAGAATTAGTCTAGTACTCAGAGGGCCATTTGATACCACAATGGTGAATTCATGGTATGTCTTATAGAAGAACAGTGAACCATTGTACTTCCAAGTAGTATTCTTCAGACTACCCAAAGCAAACCTTCCATGGAGTCTGATAGCTATTTGGAAGGTTAATTCATGACTTTGGGTGCCCATTAAGTTACTATAGAAATTGTATATTATGAATATCTACCTCATCAACAGGATATGTTTTTCTTAAGAAAGGCTCTGGCAGCCTTACAATTATAGAGGCAGATGCTAGCAGCCAACCATTGGTCTGGGCATGGGGTCCCCAATGGAGGAGCTGGAGCGTGGTCTCGAGGACCTGAAGGGGTTTACAGCCCCATGGGAAGAACAACGATGTCAGCCACCCAGACATTCCAGGACTGCCAGGAACCAAGGGGTATACATGGTTCCAGCCAAAAATGTGGCAGAGGAATGCCTTGTCTGGCATCAGTGGGAGGAGTGGTCCTTGGTCAGGTAAAGGCTCAATAGATGCCCCAACAAAGGGAAATCGAGGGGGGGGATGAGGTGGGAGTGGGTCTAGTGGAGGGGCATATACGTGAGGCAGTAGGTGGGAGGAGGGATTGGGGGTCTTTGTGGAGGGAGGAAATTGGGGAAGGTTTTACCATTGGAAATGTAAATGAAGATTATATTCAATAAATAAAATACAAAAAATAAGAAAGAGAGACTCACATTGTAGCCATACTAAGGAAATAGTTAATGCTGAGCTACAAATGTTTTGCACACGGCTCATTTTGGGAAGTCACATCTTATCTCCTACTGTTTCTATAGCACCACATAAGGATGACCTCAGCTGTCTGACTATTGGATTGGCCATTTCTTGTCCCTTCACCTCCACTCTATGCACACACTGGTACATGCTCTAGGACTGTATTTCTGCATCTCTCCACGTCTGTGCTGGTGAATTTCCCTCTGTGGTTGGGAACTTTTGATGTTGTCTTGGTAGAGATACTTGGAGTTGGTGTTTGCTGCAGGGGGGTAAAACACTATTCACTTTCTATCCGTTGTTGCCTTGCTTAGATGGAATGCTTCTCTTTTTTAGTTCAGTGTTCTAGCTTGTCCACATTCAGTCTCAGTGGAGGCCAAAGGAAGGCAAGATCCCCTGCTTTGTGTGACTTTTGTTGGCTTCCTTGCCCTTTGAGACCTATAAACTGACTGAGAGCAGCCTTATTGTAGGAAGCAGCCTTTGCCTTACCGTGCCCCCTCCTACCTTCCCTGAAGGCCTAAATAGATCATAAGCAGAAGTTAATTGGAGATAAAAGTTTATAGTTAAGCAGGCAGGTTGTAGCACATATCCATATAATCTAAAGTAACTGGGGCACTCTCAGGGTCATTGAAATGTACAAAGGTATTCTTCCAATGCATTTTAAAACCTAGACAAATTGTGTGTCATATAAAATGCATTATAAACGTTCCAATCGAGTCATTGGATTAAATGATCCCTTCAATACCTTGCAGAGGGAAGGAGGTATTTGGTGTGATGGAGTAGCTCATGCCTGGCTACCTGCTTATTTGGCACAGGGTTCTTCTGAGGATGCTTTATTTTAGAGAAATAAAAAGAAATAAACCAATGAACTCCTGACTCTGTGTTAGAGTTAAGTGTTCTTTTGAAAGAGCAAGATTTTCAGGGTATTTTTTTTCTAACAAGGAAGATGATAAAGATCCTGCTTCCCTTTGACATACTGTTAAATGCCACCTAACCCATCTCCCCTGAACACAGTAGCCTCTCCCCATCCTAGCACTGATTACTCACCCACTAACCACTACCTGAATTCTCTCTCTTCTCTTCAACAGCAAAAGTTACATTCTACTAATGTGCAATAAATGGAAGCTGGGGGCCAATCTCTGCTCGGTGAGCTATACAGACAACACAGAGGAGGCAACGTGTGTGTGTGTGTGTGTGTGTGTGTGTGTGTGTGTGTCTTTAATTTTCTTTATTCTCAACCTATTCAAAAGAGTCTGTCAATGTGAAACTATTTGTATAGTTTCACCCTAACATAAGTTCAAGTTGATCATTAGATACTTACTTTGTTTGGGCAACATAGTGCTTTCTAGAGGATACCCAGTGAGAGAACATTCTCAATCTACCCTCCACACCTTCAGTCCATCATTTTACTGGCTACCTCTACCTCTCACTGATCTTACATGCAATCTTCAGTTTGTTTTCCATCCTAGAGACAGCTTCATCTTCAGGCACATTTGCTAACTCATCTGTCTATTTATGCCATGATTATTTCTCATAGAATTTAAAGTTTCTAAAAGTAGATTTGATTTTGCTAACATGATTTTCCTAGTTAGTGATGATGACAAGTTAAAATAACAGTGGAAATTCTCAAATTTGTCTCTTGAGAATGGCTATAATGCCTGAATAGAGTTTACATTATATTACTATTTATGGAAGAACTTCTCAAAAATAATACCTATGCACTGAGAAAATTAAATTTGTCAAAAAATTACTTTAATCTTGGAACTTTCCACAGTTTTTTAAGCCATTGAAAATAAAGATTTATTTATTTATTTTATGTATATGAGTACACTGTTACATTCTTCACACACACCAGAAGAGAGCATCAGATCTCATTACAAGTGGTTGTGAGCCACCATGCCATTGCTGAGATTTGAACTCAGGACCCTTGGAAGAGCAATCAGTGCTCTTAACTGTTGAGCTATCTATCCAACTGCAACTTTCCACACTTTTGTTGAGCAACTATGTTGTGCTTCACTCGAATGTAGTCCTTTCAGTTTTTTTTTTCATTCTGATCCCATTTGGGTAGAGCCCCATATTTTCCTGCTGGTCTTAGAAAGAGGGAGGACAGGAAACCGGCTGGAGAGTCCTGCCTGTGGAGGGTTACTGTGACAGAAGAGTGGTGCCTCCATAGCTTTAGAGTGGCAGAATAAACCACTTCAGTCAGAACCAACAGCTAATGACAGAGAGAATGATCATAAGCCAGACAATAGAGCATTAACAAATGCAAAAGAAGGCTGGTCACAAATCCCACCATATGATAAATTAAACATCAAATGCTGGAAAATGCCAGGAACGGACAGTCTAGTGGCACAACTTCTCAGATCATAGACCCACTTTTCCCTGACAATGAGGTAAGGGTTGTATTGATAAAATATTGTTTAAAACCCACCACTTTTACTCTCTATTACTGTGTCAACTGCCTTGAACAAAAGTGTAGTCTTCCTGATAGCCAGCCATCTTGAGCACTCTGTGCTTGCCTTGAGACAAGTATGCAGATTGCAGCTGTGTGCTCAGGATCCTGAGGACATGGTTCCACACAGGGCTGCACGATTGTTACCAGCTTTTCTGAGATCACATACCTTGATGAATGTCTTAGGATTATTGGCAAAGCTTTGATTGAATGGTTCAGCTCACAAGCCTTGATGATTTTGATTGGTCCACAATGGCTGTAATTGTCCAAATGGCTATGGTTGATTCAGACACCCCTTTTTGGCTTTATAATCAGGCTTCTCAGTGAAGGCCCACAGACAGACTCTTGTGTGTCCTCTGCTGGTCTTACAGTAGCAGGTTGAATAATGACTTCCGGAATAGTCTTTCCTTGCTTAGGATGAGTAGCATGAGCTGAACTGGAAATTGGGAAAGGAACAGCAGAGGATAACGACAACAGTGAGGCAGGGAAGCACAGTAGAGGTCTCTTGACAGCTGAATCAGCGTCCACCATCGGCAGGCAGGGCTTGACTGTGGTTCACTGCTAAGGATCCCTCTGCTGCTAAGGGTGACCTTACATCTCAGAGTGTATATTTTCCACCAGCTTGATAGATGAAGATCACTTGGTTGCCCCACCAATGCATCTGGTGGTCTGGAACTATCATCTCGCCTTGCTCTGGATGGAACATCTTGAAATTGTTGCTTGATAGCTAAGAGTTGTGGTGGTCTTGGAGGTGAACCCAGTGGCTGATGCTTGGCTTCTGATACCCAGGGAGACTGAGGCTGAGCTGTGGAAAAGCTTGTAATGACACAGGGTTCCTGGGTCCTAGTGTCTGGCTTCCCAGCCACTTGACAGCCAAGGAAGTAGCTGAACTTAGGTGGAGACTATGGTCTATGAATTAGCAATTTCCATAGACTGGAATCTACTGGAGGCGATAGTGTTAGTCAGCTGCCAGGACCTGCCTGCCCACTGGTCCCATTCACTCAAGCCATTACTCCAGTGGGAAGGAATGCCTGAGCTACTCCCAAGAACCCAGTTCCTGAACATCCCTCCCGATGTTCTCGATCCTGAATTCTGTCTTGACAGAGGCAAGTACATAAAATCATTGTGGACTGGCCACTGGCAATTGAAGGAGGAACAGGGTAGGAAGAAGGAAAGTATAATTAGAGAGATGCTAAGAAGGTAGCGAACTGCCAGAAGTATGTAAGGATTCTACAGCCATACCACCCTGAACACGCCAGTCTCATCTGGTTTTGGAAACTAAGCAGATTAGTACTTGTATGAGAGAAGGCTGTAAGGAACCAGAGAAGAAAACCTGCACATTCTAGCTACCAGAACATTTGCAAAGAGCTTCAAGTTTTCAAGGTCAAGGATTTTAGGGCCTGGGTGATTCTTAATTGTGGCCACTGCCAAAGGCATAGGATATTGATATTTGAGGCCAGAACAGTGGACTTGCAGGGCTAAAGGTCTTGATACCTGAGGTCCACATTAGGAACTATGACATTATCTGGTCAAAGACCCTGAAGCTGGCACAAGAGCTATGACATTAAAGGGTCTCCTTTGTTGTTGCTTCTGCCTTCTGTTCAAGGTCAGCTCACGGTCAGACACTGAGAGGGATGGAAGCTGCTAGAGAGCAACATTTGAGGAGTGTCTCGTCTTCCCACCAGGCAAGTGGAACAGAAGGACCCTGAGCCAGCTGACTTGGTCACAACTCTGATTGTCAGCCCAGCAAAACCAGGTTGAGAATGTAAATCTGAGGCCTCTTGTTCCTGCTTGGGAGGACACAGAAAACACAATTACATATAGTTGTCCTTTTAGGGAAAAGAAAGGAGAGAGAGCTGGACATTTATTTGAAAAAAAAAAAAGACAGTATTCTCTAGAGAATTAGATTCATTTACAAGAGAGGAGTGAACTCAGTTTTTATTACCCTCAGCAGGTGGGTGCTAATGAGGAAAATTAGATTGTTACAGACAAAATAAAGAAGCTAATTCTTTTCCTGCACATTTGTGTGACGTGAGAGAGCTTTTGGAAACCTCTGCTGTATGCATGAATGCATGCATTCATGTAAGAGAGGGAGTTGGGGTGGAGGTCTCATCTGAAAACAGAGAGGATATAGTGACAGGAAAGGAAAAAAATGGAGCAAATGTTTGTGTGGGTCTGGCAAATAGTGACCATGACCTCGATCCTAAACTGGCTCCCTCTGCAAGTGAATATTATTGTCTGTCAGAAATACTAGAATGGGAAAGGGGATCACCAAAACTGTAAGCAAAATATAAGGAACACACAGAAAAATCCCTCCTAACACTGCTCTGAACATCGTGAAAGACCATGTTAAAGGTGTATTGTGGGATGTGACAAAGATTTCCCAAGAACTTGTTGAAGAGCTCAGATGCAAGAGGCCTAAAGCACAGAATTGCAGACTGTCTTCAGTGTTTAGAACACAAATGGGAGGGGTTGGGGCGGGCTGCTAATGGAAGAAGGGGGGCAAGCTGGAATTGGGGCCCAGAGGACACTGTGTTCCAGTGGTCACAGAAACCTACGTGTGAATGTAGTTCATTTTATTCTTCAGCTGGTGCTCCTCATTGGCTGACCTTGATGGTCGTAGCTCCATCTTCTAGATGCAGTCCCAGGTGTCCTGTGAGAAAGCACATTCTGGGTCACACGAGTTTGAAAAATGTCCTGTGCTAAGGACGGCTTGATGGTTTGTCTGGAAATGGATGCCGTAGGCTCATACATTTGAATGCTTGATCCCCTGTTGGTAGAACTGTTTGGTGAGGGTTAGGAAGTGTGGTTTTGTTTGAAGAGGTGTGGCCTTGTAGCCTTGTTGAAGGACTGCAAGTGTCACTGGGGTTTCAAAAGCTCATGCCATTCCAGTTACCTCCCTCTCCCTGCTTCGTGGTTGTTTCAACATGTAAGTTCTCAGCTAGTGCTCTAGCACCATGACTACTTACCCACTCCCATACCCCCTGTCATGACTCTCATACACTATTCACCCTTTGAAACTATAAGCAAGCCACCAGCTTCATGCTTTCTTTTTTCTTTTGGTTGTCTTTGTCATGGTGTCTGTTTACAGACATAGAAAAGTAACTAAGATGGATGGCATCTGGTCTGAGTCTGCTCCCAGGGTCTGACATGGTTAAGGCTTCACTACTCAAGGTGGTGCTGCTTGGGACATAGCACAGCTTTTATGTGGAGAGGTCTATTAGGAGGTCTTTGGGTTTTTGGTGGCCTACTCTTAGAAGGTAGTTCTCATCTCACCCTTCATTTTCTCAGAGAATTGTCATAAAACCTGGAAGTCCATTCCCTCTTGTTCCTTTGTTCCTGATGCATGAAACATGTATTACTTGCTTGCTCTGTAGTACTTTCCATGATCTACCATTTGCCATGAGGTTCTTGTCAGGACTGAGTATCCCTTGAACTCTCAAAACTCTGAGCTCAGGGAATCTTTCTCTTTTTGTGAAACTGTTTCTCTCTGTATGTATAGTGATAAAAAGCTAGAAGGTGAATCTCATATCAAATACCATATCACCCAGTTCATGGAGAGACATAATGTATGTGTGTACTTTAAAACTAAAAAATTTCTATTGTAAAAAATCTGGGTCATTGATTACTCAACACAGCAGGTTTTGAGCCAATGATCAATGGAGCACTTAAAAAATCCTAAAAGTAGTGGGTTTTTCCTCTTATTTTCAATGTGTCCCAATTCCTTGCCTGAGAGCTATAAATTCTTTGTGCCCCAGTCCTGTCTTCAAATGCATGTTCTCAGCATTTTCTAACCTGTTACATTCTTTTAGACTCACCCGATTCCTCCTTTTGTGCAGATCAGATAAGAATTTGTTATTCTGTTTGTCTTCCGTGATGAACCTTTTATAGTATGTATTTATGATGATTGCATTTTTTTACTGTTCTTTGAGTCCCTTAAGGGTAGAGTAAATATTTCATTAATCTCTGGTTTTCTGTTATCTAAGGAAGTGTCTAGCACATAGCAACAACCTCGTTTATGCTAGATAACTTGATCTCTACAAGTAACAATGGTAGAGTAGTGAGAGATGAATTTGGGTGGACAAGACCAGAAATAAGAAGATGTAAGGCAAGCCAACGTAGTTGTTAGAGAGAATTTGGGTTTGTGATAAGGTAGTATGTATGGGGACAAAAGAAGGTCAGGGGTAAGATTTATTGACCATTTGTCTTATGCCAGCTGCTGGAGTAGCAGCTTCTGTCTTGCCTTATCCTCACACACCCTGTTATTGGGCACATTATGACAATAAGTGTTTAGTTACACCATCCTTGCTAAAGAATATTTGAGGGCTTGCTTGTTAACTACCTTCTCTTTAAAGTTGCATCTGCAGATGTGATGCCCTAGTCTAGACTTGAGCTGATTGATAAAGATCACCAGTTTCCCAGGCATCCATCCATAAGCTGATGGTCTGTGGTTTATAATGATTGGGCTTCAGATTCTGTCCTGATTATTTCTAGAGGCAGTAATTCCATCTGACGCTTCCTCTTGGACAGCTTAAAGATGAAAGAAGTAGGCAGTGATGCAGTGAGCAGTAGAAGGCTAAGAGGGGAAATATCCATAGGAAAGGTTAAGATGAGAGCAATAAAGCTGGCAGCTAGCAGGAGTCATTAGAGAGGAAAAGGCAGTTAGTGCAGAACGGACTGGAGCAAGTGGAAAACAGGAATTAGAGAAAGAGAGCCTGTCGCTGTGTGGACAGTCTCTAGGACAAATGCAGTGCATGCTCATCTTTGAGTGGGTGAGTCTGAGGTGGTGGACATTAGAACATCATCTTCAGGGTCCTGGCTCTCTGGATGGAGACTGAGGAGGTTCCCTTTGCTTTCTGCATCTTCTTTCTCATCTTTTTATCTTTATTACACCCTATAAAACACTTTATAAGATTCTGAAATAATCAGAGCATCGCCCACTCTCTTAAACCTGAGACAGCCAACATTATTCTGAGCTTTGCAGGTAAGACAACCTGGGCTCAGAGACAATAGGTATTTTTCTCAAGCTCAAGCAGGGAGTGGAATCAGAGCAGAAGCTAGATTTGCCCAACTCAGAGCTGATATTGAAGCTCACTCAACATAAAGTTTCCTCCATCTGGGATGAGAAGAGCAGATTCAAGGAACACTGCAGAATTAGCATACATGGTGCTTGGTGACCTAGTAACTGCTTCATTTACATTTCATTAAACAAAAGGTCTCAGTGCATTCTTTTTCTTCTCTCACTTTTTTTTTAAACAAACTTCCATTTGCAGTGTAGGAAGGTGGCACAGAATCACAGACCCAAGGGTGGGATGCTGTTGAGTTTAGGTCGTTTTGTTCTTTTTGAAACATTTCTGAAATACTGGTGCTTTGTTTGCTGCAGTTTAACAAAGATTTTTGTTTTAACTTTTATTTTTTTCATACATTACAGCTCCTCCACAGTTTCAGTCTCCCTCTATCCTCCTTCCCTCTACCTCATTCTCCCCCAGATCAACTCCTCCTCTGTTTTCCTTTAAGAAAAAGGAAACAAACCCTTATATCATGGCTGGATGAAACAACCCAGTAGAAGAAAGAGGGTCTCAAGCACAGGCAAAAGAGTCAGAGACACCTCCCTACTCACATTGTTGAATGTCCCACAAGAACACCAGCTACACAACTATAAAGTATATGCAGAGGATGTAGCTCAAACCTAGACAGGGTCTGTGTTTGTTGCTTCACTCTCTGTGAGCCCCTATGAACCTTTCTTAGTTGATCATGTGTGCTGTGTTTTCATAGTGTTCTCAACTCCTCTAGCTTAGGTTCTACAATCCTTCCTCTTCTGCTGTGTGATTACCTGGGCTCTGCCTAGTGTTTGGCTGTGGTCTCTGTATGTGCTCTCATCAGTTGCTGGATGATGCCCCTCTGATTACAATTGTGCTAGTCACCAATCTATGAGCATAGCAGAATATCGTTAGGAATCATTTCATTGACTTTTCAATGTTGTAGGCCGAAAGGTTTTGTGGCTGGGTTGATGTCCAGGTCCCATTGCCAGGAGCCTTGCCTGGTCACAAAAGATGGGCAGTTTGGGCTCCATGTCTTCATTACTAGAAGCCTTAGCTAGGGTCACTCTCATAGAAATCAGGGGGTTTCTACTGCACTAGGTTTCTATATCATCTCCCAAGAGCCCTTCAGTTCCAGCCATCTGTCCCAGTACTCTCTCAATCCACCTCCCCAATAACACACCCTTCCCTGACTACTCCCTCCTGTTCCTGTTCCAACCAACATCCAGTTTACCTACAAAATCTAAAACACTCCTGACATGTGTCACTTGGGAGGAAGACAAGCTTTTCTGCTCTCAACTCATCTACATGTTATGGAATTTGTGACCAGTGGGAAAAGACCATAGATTCATCCAGTTATAATTAAAAGATTTATTGATTAGCTGCTAGCAGGGCAAATAATCTCTGAGCTGAATTTGAGATTGCTATGAAGGAAGGGCATAGGAAAATGTTTTTAACCATGAAACCCACATGAAGAACTTCAGTATCTACGTAAATAAGCAAAAGCAGGTCTAAGTATGTGTGCATAAAGAGCACATACGCCAACTTCAAAGGTCTCCCAGACTTTGTTGCTCTTGTTTAAGGAAACTACCCCTACCATCTTGTCCTTGAAGCACTTATTCAGTGACTTCTTTTTTTCATGAGCAAGAGAGGCGGCTGCTTAGCTGCAAGGTCTGTAAACATTATTTCTTATATTACTTCAGAAATCTGTGATTAAGTGCTAGGGAGCTGAATGTAAGTGCTGTGCTGTAGAATGTGTTAGTGTATTAGTGTCTTAGGTGTATTAGTCAGGGGTCTCTAGAGCTGCTAGATTGGTCTTTAGACTAATCATGGAGACCTGTGTGTCAGTGTAAGGACCTCACGTCACCAGCCCTACCCAACCTTGAATACCATGTTATTGTGTATGAGTCTGTGTTGGGGGTAGGCAGGGTATTAAACATAAGACTGCTCTGGAACTTAACTGTAGTGCTTACTTGCTTTGTTGCTGTGATGAAACTCCTGAAAAAAATACCTTTGGGGTGGGGAAGGGTTTATTATGGTTCATTGTTCTGGGGCACAGGCTATCAAGGTAGGGAAGTCATGGTGGCCAGAACTTGAGGGGGCTAGTTACATCTCATCTATAGTCAGGAAGTATATGGAGATGGATGTTTGTGCTCAGATCAGATTCTCCTTTTCATTTAGTCTGTGCCCTCCCTTTATACAATGATGCCACCGGTGGTGAACCGATCTTAGAGCCTCAGTTAGCCTAATCTCAATATTGATGCTGACAGGTGTGCTAGGGGCTTATCAGAGGTGAGACTAGATCCTATTAGACTAAAATTGTTATTCATATCAATAGAATTTGTCTTTTTTTGAGACAATATCTCACTGTATAGCCCAGGATGTCTTTGAACTTTTGATAGGCATAGGTTACCATATCTGGCTAGAACCTATCTTTGATGATAGCCATTTTAACAGGATCAAGATATACATCATCCTGCTATTGACTACATTTCCCTGATGATTAGTGAGACTGTTTTTATATACTTATTGGTTATTTGTATATCTTCTTTTGAGAATTGTCTAGTTCTTCAGCTCAATTTATAATTGGATTATCTGTTGTCTTAGTCAACTTTTTTTTTGTTTTTTTTTGTTTTTTTGTTTTTTTGTTTTTGAGACAGGGTTTCTCTCTGTAGTCCTGGCTGTCCTGGAACTCACTCTGTAGACCAGGCTGGCCTCGAACTCAGAAATCCACCTGCCTCTGCCTCCCAAGTGCTGGGATTAAAGGAATGCACCACCACCACCTGGCCTGTCTTAGTCGACTTTAAAACTCAATTATATATTCTGGATTTTAATTCCTTGTTGGAGGAATAACAATGTAATGATGTTCTCCAATTCTGTAGGCTGTCTCTTAAATCTGTTGGCATTTCATTTGCTGTACAGAAGCTTCTTTGGTAAAATCCTACTTGTCTGTTTTTTTTTATATTCACTATGTCTTAAGGGTTTTATCAGAAAAATAATTGCCTAAACTAATATCTTAATGTTTTCTTGTAGTGATTTCAGGGTTGTAGATTTTACATCTGTTTTGATTTTGTCTTTTTTTGTATACAGTAAGACACAGGACACATAGGTTTAGCTTGATTCTTCTGCACATAAATGCAGAAGAATCAAAAGAATATCTATCTATCTATCTATCTATCTATCTATCTATCTATCTATCTATCATCTATCAATATTCAATTGAGCTGAACCTCTAGCTGGCTAGCCTGGCTAGCCTGTTCAGTAAGAGAATCTGACTCAATATAAGGTGAACACCGATTAACAAAGACAGCAGATATTAACCTTGCTCCTCACATTCATGCACACACATAGACTTAAATTCATGCAAACAGAAACACATACACACACACGTTATACATATTTACGTGTGTAAAAATAGCAAACAGAAAAATACAAAAGCAGATTACTGAAAACTCAAAATGTAGTGAGGAATTGAATGTGAATGTTTTCTTATTCATTCATTCATTTTTTTTGCTTGTTCTAGTATCTTCATGACCAATCTAAATAGTTATCATATAAAAATAGCTTGTAATAATCTAAAGGTAATTTTTGGTAATCCCATGGTAACCATGACAACAAAGTTATAAATGTAAGCAAAAATAATAAGCAAGTAATCAAAACACAGTACAATAATCACTTACAAGAAGGGTATGAGTGAGAGAAAGAAAGGCACCACAATCAGACTACAAGAGAAGGTACCTACTTCATCAGAAACTAATGAATGGATTACTCAATTCAAAGCATTGAATAAATAGATTTAAAAATATAACAAGAAAAATCAAGTCCCACTGCTGCAGAGATGACTCAGTGGCTAAGAGCATATATTGCTTTTGTGGAGGACATGTGTTTACTTCTAAGCACCATGAGGTGGCTCACAACTATTTGTAGCTCTTTTTCATATTAGATTACATAGCTGTGTGGCTCCTTATCTGAGTATTTGCTACAACAATCAATTCTATTATAATACTTTTATTAGTGGCAGGGCATCTCAGACTTTAAGTCAAGGAAGTGATTTAAGTTCAGATTCAAAAGAGTTGTTTGCATTAATTGTATTATTAAGAAATCTTGATGGAGCTAATGTGCTTTACATTTTGTTTTAACCTAAAAGCTTACTACCTAGGAATTCTTTTTCTTTCTAAAACCTTGTTCTTGTGACCTGCCATCTCTTGAACTTATCTCTATGTACCTCCCTCAGTTTAAGTACTAAAATTTATATTCCTTGACATGAAGAATAATGTCTAAAACTGCACTGTGATGGTTAATCTTGGTAATTTCATAATCAACTTATACAATCTGCAATCAAGCAAGAGGAATGTCTCTAGGTGGGTCTAGAAAGAATTTCTGGAAATTTTAGAGGGTCTGAGGGGAAGACCCTCTCCCCGTGTGGGTGGCACATTCTGGTCCATGAATCATTGCTGACAAAAGACTCCAGTGCAAATTGAAGGGCAGCAATATTTTGGGAGTCTGCCTATTCCTTAGTTTCTCCTGCATGCATATGGCTGTTGCTAGACTCTGCATCTCCCTACTGTATAAACCATTCTAGTAAATTTATGCCTATGAATGTATTATGTGTATTCTTTCATTTTGTTCCTCTAGAAAACATTGCCTAACTTAAGGTCTAACCATAGAGAGTGCACTTTGGGCAGTTATTATAGCTGGGCACTGTGCTGTATGATTTACCACAATTATTTCCTTTCCACTCACTAGTATATTAGGCTCTCTATTTTTAAGATAAAGATCCTGGGGTTTAGAGGATAAATGAGCTGCCTGTGATGGGTACTATCTGAATTTAATCTGTGGTTTCTTTTAATCCCAATTGTATGTTTTGAACTCTCTGGTGCCTCTTTTTTTTTTTTTTTTTTTTTTTTAAAAGACGAGTTTTAGTTTTTAGAGGGGTTTGTGTGCAAAGCTTGAATGAACAGAAAGCAGAGTTGCTATATAACTCCTGACTCATAATCAACACCCTCCACCAGAGACTGTATCATTTGTTACAATTGATGAACCTACAATGGCACATCCTTATCACTGAAAGCCCAGAGTTTATATTAGCATTTTTAATGCAACATTGTTATGGCTTAAACTGAAAATATCTCAGGCAGCCTCATGCTGTGGATGCTTATTATCCAGCTGTTAGCTCTGTTTTGGAGAGCTGTGAAGCCTTTATTAGGTGGGGACTCATTGACAGAAGTAGGTCAGTAAGGGCAGGCCTTTTTAGGTTATACCCTGTTACTAGCCCGTCTACTCTATGCTCACTGGTCCATCAGTTTCTTCTTGCTTCTGCCACTGTGGGTAGAGGTGGCTTGTAGGGATCATGGTAGGGGGTGGACTGTAATCCTCTGAAACCATGAACCCAGTCAAGACGTCCTTTTATAAAGTTTTCTGTCAAATATTTAATTATAGCCTTAAGGGACTGCAGAGTGTCGGTTCACTTAAGAAATGATGTGCTTCCGAGGACTGACTTTCTTACAATTCATACAGTAAGCAAATTATAGCATTCAAATTTCATGGGGACTTGTACTTTCTAGCACTAGAAAGCCACATCTAAGGTAAGCCGTTCCATTATTAAACTTCCTTGGCACCCCGGTTGTTAACTGAGAAACTGTGAAGGAATGTGAACATATGGGGATCTTGAGTGTTTTTGAAGGAGCTTTCCTATGGGTTATAACAGAATGTAGCGAATCACACCTGCCTCGAGATGTATGTGTCTAGTGACTCATGTCATCTAGATTCCAGATCTCCACATAAGTTCTAAGAAACAATTATTCTGCAACTCTCATTTTCTGAACTTTATGCAGATCATCCCCCTATTTTGCTCACATTTATAGCAGCATGTAGCATCTGGGTTGTGGGGAGTCAGAATGATCCAGGACTTTCTCAGAAGCCCTGATGAAAGACCAAAGGGAACTTTTGTTCTGTGTCATTGTCCAAGAGCGGACTTGGCAAGGCTTGTCTAGCATTGGAGACAGTGTCTTAAAGGAGTCAAGGCTGTGATTTCTGGAGACCTGAATCTCCCCTTTGGGTTGATTATCAATCTGAAGGCATCTGAGTCTGAGCTATCGCATGTCCTCTTTGTCTGCATTGTATGACTTACAACGTATTACACTGTATGCCTTAGTTGTCTGTAGACCTTTGCTATCCCTACTCCTTCTCAGATAGTATAATATTATGCTGTACTTCTTAATAAACTTGCTTGGCATAAGACAATGGATGTATAAGATGTTGTGAACCCAGGTTTTGTCTTGACTAGCTTCTATCTTTATCTTTCTCATCTCCTGACACCTCACTTTTAGGACCCTTGTCACTAGAAAATAATGTGCTGGTCACTGGGTTATTTGAAGACAAAGCCCAGGCTGTAGTGACTTAGACTTGTGAGATTAGGGTCTACTCTCCAGATAGAATGGTTAGACATGACAAGCTTCAGCATCACCTTGCATACATCTCTGGACATTTCCAGCGAGAATTATCTGAGGGGTGAAGAACCATCTTTAAAGAGGGTGGCATTGGTAGAAATATTTCCAATCAATATGATCATGGAGGGGCTCACAAGACTTTGCCCATCTCCACTGAACTATTGATGACTGATAGACTTTAGGGGTGGGAAGTACTTGTCTTCAGTTATGTACCAAATATTGATCCCATTGAACCTTGTTATCTAGTTCCAAACATGCAGCCATTTGCAAGATCCTTGTTAAAATCAGTGAGTCATTTAAAAAAGCAAAAAGACATGAATATAGAAAAGGGACCTTGTGGGTGGGGGTGGGGTAATGGCAGGGGTGAGAGAGAAATGAGGAAAGGGAGGGGGTGAGAGTAAATGGAATGCCCTATCAATGTGTATGAAAATCAAATAAATTTAACCAATCCCTCCTACCCCCCAAAAAAGGAAGAAAGAAAACTATCTAATGAAAAATAGGCATGGGTGTGTCTGCTTCAGCTTCTTCAAATGACATGTCTCTGTCCATGCTACTGTCACCCTCCTGTGTCATCACACTATGGGTGCTTTGGCCTTCCTCTGTGGACTAAATTCCAGTGACTCTCTAAGGAATATCTGAGCTTTCTGTGCTTGATAGAAACTGCTGAGGCATACAGCTTTCCAGATGGAGCAGATGCTGGTTTCTTAGACTACCCAGCCATTACTGTGCAGGTCTAATTAATAATCACATAGATATACATGTACCAGATGATTGATTCTGTTCCGCTCAGGAACTGTACTTTCCACACAAGAACAGCTCATTTTGAAGAAGTTTTCTTGGTGACTCCACACAAGGCTAATCACATTAGCTTTGTTAATTAACATAAACTTGAGTCTTAAAGGGTGACCCTTTTGATTTGTTCTCAATTTGGGTGACTTACTCAGGTTTTAGATTTTATCACAGACTGATGAGAAAGAGAGAGAGAGAGAGAGAGAGAGAGAGAAACATTATCTTGCCTTTGCTTATCCAGGGAAAATGACAGTCATCTGGCTGTCATTGTGACAATGTGTGCGTGTTTAAAGTTTGTTTTGTACTTCTCAGTATCTGAAATGAAGATGTCAGATATGTCGAAGTTACTTAACAGAAAAGAAGCCTTAGAGAAAGAAAAATAGAAACTTATCAAAACATAATCCCCTTAGTTTCCTCAAAATCCCCCTAGTCCCAACCCCACCTCTGCCCCTGGCTTAGGTTGCTTATGACACTGTGACCAAGAGAATTTCACTCTGACTTAGCCCAATTGTGCATCTTATGTTACAAGGACAATCTCATTCTCTTTAGTCCCCATGCCAGTGTCTGCCAAATTAAGTGTCACTTCCTATCGAGTATGGGGAGTGAACTGCTACCTTCAAAGGGACACTCTGAGAAGAACTCATTTTCTCACTTTTCCAGGTGGCAAACAATGGTGGCATTAAATTAACGAGCTCAGGGTCTGAACATAAGCAAAGGAGTGGAGGGCCTTCGTTAATAACTGGACTTAGTCCTGAGTCCATAGAGGGTTGCCCATAGAGGGTATTCTTTGATTATATGAATAGAAATTCAGAGTTTTTTTTAAAAGGACATTAAAAAAGCTAATTCTCCTTTATCTCTTAGTTGGCTTCAGCAAGGTACTGTTGAGTATATGTCCCAAGACTGTAAATCACTTTGAGATGTGTCTGTGTATATGGACATCAGTGTATAGTGGAAATGTATTATGTACCCTGGAATTTATTTCCCAGTGAAAATGGTTTTGATTCTGAGTAGTGAAACAGGCAAGTGGAAATCAGTATAGTATATTTTCTGAACAGAGGAGCACAGATATCCTTAAACATACCTCCTTTGAAATGGCAAAATTGATTTGTCCTTCTGTGGGGTGAGGTAGGCTAGTAGTGACAAGAGGTCTCTACCAGGTTTTGCCTCTCCTCCTTAAAATACAGGGTTAAATTAGACGGTAATAATGACAATCATGAAATTCATTACACTCTCTACACTGTTATTGCTAAAGAAGGCCTCATTAGTAAACAAGGGAGATTCCAGGGCCTCAAAGTTCTGCAAGGATAGCTTCCCTTGTCTGTTCCCTATTAGTGCAGACATTAGTTGAAATAAAACCTATTTTATCAATAACTTCCTGGATTAAGGATTTTTTTTTACAAGTGTCTAATTTAAATAAAATAAATTGATTTAAATAATTGATGCTACTTCGGATACTGTAATAGCTTGCTTTTCTGTTGCTCTGATAAATACCATGTCCAAAAGCAACTTGCGGAGACATTGACTTATTTGACACACAGGTTACAGTACATTATCTGGGGAAGCCAAAGGAGGAAATCAAGGCAGGAGCTTGAAGTAGAAACTATGGAGGAATAGAAATGGGTATGCTTCGCACTGGCTTGCTCCTAGACTTCCACTCAGCTGCCTTCCTTATATAGCCTAGCTCTACCTGCCCGGGAATGACATTGCCCACAGGAGGCTGGATATCCTTTATATCAATTAACAATCAAGGTAATACCCTACACATAGCCATAGGCCAATTCCTCAGTTGAAGTTCTCTCCTCTGAAACTGACACCCAAGATTATCTGTCACAGTCAAAACACTCAACTGCAAGTTGTAGAGAGTTTGTCTTGATTAATATGGCTTCAGGTGTTTTTCTTATTTCAGTGTGGATGAAGCTTTCTTACTATATTTATGTATCAGTGAAAACAAGCCAAAAATTGTAATAGAAACAATTTCTTTGACAGCTAATTATGAGGCACATGCCTGTAAATTTGTATCTTCTTAACTTCCTTTTTTTTTTTTTTTTTTTTTTTTTTTTTTTTTTGGTTTTTCAAGACAGGGTTTTTCTATGTAGCCCTGGCTGTCCTGGAACTCACTCTGTAGACCAGGCTGGCCTCGAACTCAGAAATCCACCTGCCTCTGCCTCCCAAGTGCTGGGATTACAGGCGTGCACCACCACTGCCCGGCTAAATTTGTATCTTCTTAAAGACCCAGCTGTAAACTGGAATGTAGGGCCAGATAGACAAGGAACACAAGCTCTTTCTAGAGTATGTTGCTGTCACACTATTCTCTTTTGCTTTCTTGGAAACACCCATATTTGAATTTCTTTCTTCATGAATATAAGAACTCACAGGAAATGAGATATGAGTGATTAGTGCTAAAATAAAACCATCTTGGAAAAGAATAGAGAACACACAATGGGTTTGACTTCTCTACTGTTACATGCACTTGAGTTTCAGATTGACTTTGACCTGTGCAACAGAATTATGGAGACTAGACAGAAGAACAAACAATCAAGGTTTAGAGTGAAGAGCTGTGCTTCAGTGGGCAGGCACAGACCAAAAATGAAATAGAAAAGGAATAATGAAGACAAGATTAGGATCTGCATTAGGGGAGTGTAAAAGAGAGAAAGAAAATGTGGGAGAACATGCAGGTCACACAAACCCACTTCTGTGCTAATATGGCAACAGATAGGTTTGGTTGCTTGCTAGACAATCCCATTGGGTTATCCGTAAATTTTTCACTGTTATAATAATAGAATGCTAGGCGACCTCCTGCATAAATCTACACGCGCATATGATCATTTCCATGGAGCAAATTCCTAGAAGAATTGCTGAGTTACAGAAAGAAATATTTTAATTCTTTTGATATATTTCATTAAAGCGTTGCATAGAAAGGTTGTAATAAGATAGAATCCACCATCAGGCTATGAAAGTGGGCACTGGAAATAACACCATAAACTCTTGTCAGTTTGTCCTGTACATGGCAGTGCCAGGAGGGACTTTTATACCTCTTTAAAGGCCAAGTATTGATAAATCTTCAATTTATACAAAAAAGAAAATGAAGCAACATTTAGTAATCATGTTAATTTATAAATACTTCTAAGCACCTGTAATTTCCCCTCTGTGAGATTTAGCAGTGAGTTCTAGTTATTTATCAAATCTTGGAAGAGGGCTAGGCCTGGTAGCATATGTCAATAATTCTTGTGGTCAGGAGGCAGAGGCAGGAGGATCATGAGTTTGATGTCAGAAGTTTGGAGTTTGGACTGAGGTCTGGACTGTGCTGGGATAGGAGTGAGAAAGGAATGCTGAGCCAGTGTAACTAGATTAATACATTTTTCATGATTTAGTCTGCATGTTCTATCTTCTTTAATGGAGATAAGAATCCCAGGAAATCAGATATGAGTGATTAGTGCTAAAATAAAATCCATCTTGGAAAAGAATAGAAAACACACAATGGGTTTGACTTCTTTACTGTTACATGCACTTGAGTTTCAGATTGACTTTGACCTGTGCAACAGAAGTATGGAGACTAGACAGAAGAACAAACAGTCAAGGTTTAGAGTGCAGAGCTGTGCTTTATTGGGCAGGCCTAGACCAAACATGAAATAGGAAAGGAATCATGAAGACAGTCTTTGAAGAAGTCTTCAAAGAGCATCTTAATTCCAAGATCTGATCTTTTTAGCCACATGCTTGACCAAGTCAGGCCCAAGAATATTCAAGAATACTACTTGGGAATCTTCTACCCAGATTCAGTGGCCTATTATTTCCTATCACTTCTACATCTTGACTATCTTTTAATCATTTTTCAGTTTCAATGCTTTAGGCTCCATTGTGTCATTTCTGGTTCTCTGTCTCTCTGTCTCTCTGTCTCTCTCTGTGTGTGTGTATGTTTTCCAGTTTCAGTCTTATTCTTCTATAATCTTTCATGCTGATTATAGAGTGGAATTTTAAAAATATGTGTCAGATTGTATCCATAGGACTAAACTTTATCTTCTTTTTCACATAATTAAATGCTCTATGAAAGTTTGAACCATCCTAGCCTAGTTCCGGAAAAGCTAGAGCAATTCAGTAAGACTCTGTTTCAAAAGACACAAATGAATACATACATTTCTTGAATTGAAGTGGTATAAATTATAGCATAAAACTTTACCCCATAAATATACACATTTATTGGGGCCTGTGAGATGGTTCCTACATTAAAAGTACTTGGTGCTCTTGTGGAGGACATAAGCTTGGATCTCAGCACCCACGTCACAGTGCTAGCATTAAAATAAACCATTACACAATAGTGACACTGCTTTCATTATATCCTAGCCTAGTCCTTCTACTCTTGGTTTGTGATTCATCCTCATTGCCAGCTCTTTTTTAAACTTCTCATGCATGCTCACTGCTGTGTCTCTGACTTTATGCATTTTTAATCCTGACCTAAGATTGAGAGTCTCCAGTCGTCCTTCTCACCATCATGTAATGTGGAAAAGACATCAACAACCTCTCGCTTTTGTGTGAGAAATAATGATGACTCGATACCTATTCTGAGGCAGTCTTACTATAGAGCACAGGCTGGCCTTAAATTTTCCATCCTCCTGCTTCAGTCTTGCAAAGATGGGATTGCTGATATGTTACCATGCCCAAGTTTATCTGGTCCTTCTCAAAGCACTTTTGTATAGTCAGAGCTGGGCTAGAGAATGAATTTGTCAGAAAGTGGCCCAGTGTCCTGAGGGTCAGGAATGAGGATTGCAGGACCAGAATCACAGCCAATCCTAGTCTTAGGAGCTGATTTCTCCCTGAAAGTTTCACTTTATTCACTTTTTCTTAAGCTATTTAGGAACGCTATAGAGACAGACCTTAATAACAAATACTCAATTATCACATTTATTCATTTTAATTAATAAAATCATGGCTTACTTAAGCTTTTTTATACTTATGTGTGTGTGTGTGTGTGTGTGTGTGTGTGTGTGTGTGTGTGTTTGTGCACGTGCATGAACATACACTTCATGTTTAGAGTGTAGAGGTCAGAGGTCAGAGGTTGTTTCTCTCTTTTCTTTCTCTATGTAGGTTCTGGGAGTCAAACTCAGGTCATCACTTGGCAAGTTGCACTGTTGCCTGTGGATTCATCTTATAAAAGCTCTGTAGCTTTAAAACTTATTTTATTTGTGTTTATGTGTATGTGCATATGTCTTTCTATGTGTATGAGGCCATCAGAAGGCATTGGATCCCCAGGACCTGTAATTACAGTTGGTTGTAAGCCACCTGACATGGCTATTTGGAACTGTAATGCAGTCATTGCAAGAGAAGCAAGCACTCTTAACTGCTGAACCATCTCTCTGGCTCCAGTACCCATTTATCTTTATGGAATAAAGTGTGATGCTGTGGTACATTCATACATCATGAAAGGAACAATTGAGGTATTTATTTAAAATCCTTTGAGGGAGGGTCTTACTATGTAGCTTTACCTGCTCTGGATCTCGCTATATAGGTAGTGTTAGTCTCAAACTTTCATTTACTGTCCTGCCTTTGTGCCTCTCCCTATACAAGGGATGAGATTATAGGCATGTGCGATGCACAGCTTCCAGAATGTTTATCTTTTTAAAATAATTTCAGATATTATTTACTAAATGGTTACAATTTTAATCTTTTTAAGCTAAATGAAACTTTGAAATTAAAACTTTAAAATAATAAAAATGAAATTAGAGAAGACTCATGGATTGTGAAATTGTGATCTCACAATTAATACTGTGAAAAGGACTATTATACCAAGAGTGAGCTATTGTGATTTCACAATTAATACTGTGAAAACGACTATATGCCAAGAATGAGCTACTGAATGAAATTTTATAGCAATAGAAACATAATTCTGGGTTTTATTTAGAAAAAAAAAGACTTCCTTTAGCCATGACATACTTGAGCAAAAAGAACAATGTTGGAGGTTCCCATCTATACTATTGTGTCAAAAATAACATAGTACCAGCACAAAGCCAGCCACATAGACAAATGGAATGGAATGCAGGGAACAAAATAACTCAATACAGTGACAGTCACCTAATTTTCGATAATGATGTCAAAAACCTACATTAAAGAAAAGACATTCCAAACTGGGTGGTGGTGGTGCACGCCTTTAATCCCAGCACTTGGGAGGCAGAGGCAGGCACATGTTTGAGTTCGAGGCCAGCCTGGTCTACAGAGTTCCAGGACAGCCAGGGCTATACAGAGAAACCCTGTCTGGAAAAAACAAAACAAAACAAAACAACAACAACAACAATAACAACAACAACAACAACAAAACAAAAAAAGAAAAGAAAAGAAAAAGAAAAAGAAAAGAAAAGACATTCCATTCTACATGGCATGGAAGGTTAGACTACAGTCACTGAATGAAGAACAAAAATAATAATCATATAGTTATAAAGCCCAGAATGTTCACAGTAAAGATACTTTCCTTTATGTAAAAATATGTTTTCCATTTTCACTGAACATCAAATAAATATTTGCCATATTTACAATGAATAAGGTGCCAAATTTTCAGTGCTAGAAGGCACAAAATTTCATTGTAATGAATAAAGAAAAATATTTATGTTTAGGCAAATGCTGATTTTCAAACATGTTGTGAACTCTTTCCAGATCAGAATAATTGTGTCTCAGTAAGAGACGCTTTCACTGACATCCCCTCCTGAGTAATAACAAACATATTGTAAAACACATCCAACTGATGAATGGGTTTTAGCTTTTGGGAGAGTTTTCAATAAGATAAAGAGACCAAAGTAGAGTAGAAAAGGAGCCAGCCATCTGTTTCAGTGTTGAATTTTAATTTTCTATTATTAACATAACAATTAACAGGTAACAATTATTCCACATAAAACCTGTCTTCATAAATATTTAAAACAAGACAAGTGGGTGGGTGGTTGGGTGACTTGGAGGGACTTTGAGTCAATGCATCGGGAATTTGATGGTTTTGTGGCTTGTGAGTCTGTTAAATTCTGGAATATCCTGGGAATAGAGAACAGCATTAGATTAATTTCTTTTTCACTCTTGTTTCCATGCAATCTCGCACATTATACTCTCTGCTATAATATGTGCCATGTTCAATTAAGGTGTGCTGGTATGTTGAAGTATTTTTCAACAACTCTGTTGAAATCTCATGAATGAGGTCAGCTCTCAGGGTCAAACTAATACATGCTAAATGCTTGTATGTAATTTTTTAGTTTGAGACAGGCTCTGAGGCATTCATTTGACGAACTCCTAAGAATAATTGGTTCTTCAACAACCTTGACAGAATAGGCTTTTTGAGAATAAAATAGGTCCTCTTTCATTCCCATCCTGTAGCTCATTTTAAGTAGCATCTTGTAACAATTCCAATTTTAAAGTTCCTTCTATTCACCTGGTGAAAGTCACTTGTTTCTTCTGCTCCTTTTGGTTGCTGGGTCATTAAATTGCTCTGAGCTGTTCTTGCAGACTGTCACTGTTAATCACACACATTTGTTTTGCCTTTTGCTATTAGTATGATGCAATTTGCTAGCTTCTTTGCATGATCCTGTTACTCTGATACACTTAACATCTGCCATAAATCTTGTATTGAGATTTAGTGAATATTGGGGATAAGTATATTTAGGATGCAAAATTGTTTGAAACCATAAATGGCTTAGTCACATTTTAGTGCTCTCCAATATTTTCTAATTATAATTAAGACACAGTTTCATTTCATTATTATTTTGGAGAGCTATACTGTCATATGTCATATTTCCTTTGGAATGCAGTATTTTTCCTTTAAATACATCCAAAAAACGTTCATCTTATTCAGGTGGGTGCTGGCTTTTTATTGCAATCTCTTTCTTAGATCAGATGCATGTTTCAAAGTGTGGGAGGTTTTGTAATATTTCAGAAAAGCTTAGGCCAGGAACATAACTTAACAGGTGTAACATATGAAGCAAATGGAATTTCATGTTCATGTATTTATTTTTATATTGCTCATCCTGGAGGGTACTTTATTCAAATGGGTCAAATCATTTTGGTCACTGAAGCTAATGCAGGAAGTCTGATTGCTTATGTTAAAGCATTGGCTTAATGGATTAATATGCCTCCTCTGAATAAACAGCTCTCTAGAGATTGCTTCAGCACAGGAGTTCAATAAATTTACCACCCCCAAACATTAGGCTTAAATAGAGTTCTACTCTCTTGAGAGTTCGGCCTTGCCAACTTGGAATCTAACTTATGGGGCTGTCAGCTGCATTTCCTTTCCAACTCCACCTCTGTTCTTGTCCCTAACTGTGTATTTGGGAGGACCTATGACTCAATTCTGTATCTGTGGCCTTGTATACAGCCTTACATCTGTAGTTGGTAACTATAGTGTAGCATACTATCCTGAAGTAAAGAACACCAGTTGACTTTGGTTGATTTACTTAATTTCTTGTAGAGCAAATGGTAGACCCTAGCTACATACATATGTGGGCAAAACAGGTAAATATTCCCAGGACTGCTGGTAAGAGAGGTGAATAATGGGAAAAAGCCATTCCTGCTATGATGGAATAAGCTGACTTAAGTTTGGTAAGGATTAAGTGGATCATTTTATTTTTTATTTAAGAAATGAAATTTACAGCCTGGGCACAGACCAGTGATTGCTGCAAAGCAGGCAGCACAGGGCCAACACTCTAAAGACTCCTGGATTTCAGTTTGGAGAGTGAGAGTGGTGAGTCTGGTGTGAATACTCATTAAATGAGTGCAATCAGCAAGCACCCACAGAACTCCTTCAATGGGGCTCATTTTAAAGTGTTATTAATTAAAACTGAGGACAATGTCCAAATATAGAAAAAAAAAACAAAAACAAGGACAGGTTTGAAATCCTGAGATCTGGGAAGGAAAATCATTCTTTCATGTGCTTTGTCTGATGCTCAGAAATGATTTGAAAAAGGAAAATGTGGGATTCCTTGAGCAGGACATGCACCACCATTTGTTTGCTATTGGCTCCACCCCTCCTACCTGGTGTGAGTTTGCCAAGGATATCTCCTTCCTTTTCAGGCTATGTACAGCACAGGAGTTCAATAAATTTACCACCCCCAAACATTAGGCTTAAATAGAGTTCTACTCTCTTGAGAGTTCGGCCTTGCCAACTTGAAATCTAACTTATGGGGCTGTCAGCTGCATTTCCTTTCCAACTCCACCTCCATTCTTGTCGGAGTGACAAGTGACATCACATGCTAAGGATAGGCACTCTCCATTCAGGTGGAAGTATACAAACCAAGCTAGAGGGACTCTTCCTTGCTGTTTCTCAAAATTCTCATGTTTACTGTTGAGACAAGGTAACAGAATGTATATCTCTGGCTGACCTGGAATTCATGTATGCCAGACTGGTTTAGAATTCAGAAACCTATCTGACTCTGCATCCTAGAGATGGGATTAAAGGTGTACACCCTCATACCTAGCTTAAAATTTTCATTCTGGAGTGCAAACTAGCACTTGCTACCAGATCTCAGTATGAATATTCCATTAATATTAGAAGCAATTATTAGTTGACCATTTTTTGAAAACATTAGTTTTTACTTCTTGGTGTAAATATAAGATTTCTCAACCTCTGGTCTTGGAAGAGGTAGTAATACTTCTTGTGCTGTGTATAGAGTTAATGGATGGGAATTAGGATTCTATTTCCAGTGTCCATCTCATCCATGGACAGTGGACTTTTTACTTGGTTTAATCTTTCCATGCCACATTTTGAATAAGTATATAAAAAAATCTTAACCTTAACACACATACTTCATGACTCAGTGATTTTTCTTCAAGGAATTTGTGGAAATGATCAGAGATGTGCAGGAAGATATATTTAGGAGCATAACTAGTACCTATTACTTGTATTAGGAAAGCAACGTAGATGCTTCAAGATGAACATTTGTTGAGTAAATTCTAGTGTGGTGAGTTGGAATTCACTGTAGTCATGAAAAAAGTCTTTATTAGAATGTGTATAAATGTAGAGAAATTATTCACAATATAGTGTTGTATAAAAAGCTTTATTTTTCAATAAAGAGATTTTACTTGTTTCTCAAAATCAATAAAGCTCACAGCATAAGTTTAGAACCATGCTCCCCAAAATTAATCATAAATTGTTGGAGGTAGGAAAGTCATTGAGTTTTAAAGATTTGTTTTAAAATCTCTTATTTCCCATGGCTGGTAATTTCTGCTGGGGCAGACTCTTGGCTAGTCTGCTCCAGTGAAGACACCATCTCTTGATCCATCCTAGAGAACCTGCTGTACTCAGAGTAGTTGGTAAGAACCCCTTCCTACCTATGGAGTCCCAGATCTGCTGCTGGGGGCCTGGCGGGACTGAAGACCAATCAACCACCAAAACACTCGCCCTCCAGAATACCACTCCCTTTCCATTCCTTCTGCCCCTTCTGCCACTGGTCCTTCTGCAGGAGTGCAGGAGATGCCTGAGAGGTATGCCCCCTGCTGCTCAGAGGAGCCTGTCCTGAACCCTCAGTAGGGAGTCCTCTGGTTTCTGTCTCTGGCTGGGGACCATCCTCTGCCACTGAGTGTCATATCCAGGTGGTTCAGGAGTGCAAGAGTGCTGAGAGGCCTGAGAGCACAAAGCTGATCCTGTGCCACAGAGGTACTTACACAAATACCACCACAAGAGAGCTGGTCTCCCAGGAGTGACTACATACCTGTGTGCACAGAGAGAATGGGTCTCCCAGGAGTACAGACACACAGGCTTGTAAGACAAGATAAACCATAGTCAGAGACAGCAAGACCAACTAACGTCAGAGATAACCAGATGGTTATCTTGCAAACACAAGAATATTACCAACAAAAATCAATGCAACATGGCACTATCTAAACACAGTTCTCCCACAACAGGAAGTCCTGGATACCCCAACACACCAGAAAATCAAGATCTGGATTTAAAATCATATCTTATGATGCTGATAGAGGACTTCAAGAAAGACATAAATGACTCCCTTAAAGAAATACAAGAAAACATGGGTCAACAGGTAGAAGCCCTTAAAGAGGAAACACAGAAGTCTATTAAAGAATTACAGGAAAACACAAACAAAAAAGTGAAGGATCTGAAAAAAACCATACAGGATCTAAAAATGGAAGTAGAAATCACAAAGGGAGACAACTCTGGAGATAGAAGACTTTGGAAAGAAACCAGGAGTCATAGATACAAGCACCAACAATAGAATACAATAGATAGAAGAATCTCAGGTGCTAAAGATACATTCCATAGACAGCATTCACTTAACAGGAAAAGAAAATGCAAAATGCAAGAAACTCATAACCCAAAACATCCAGGAAATCCAGGACACAATGAGAAGACCAAACCTAAGGATTATAGGTTTAGAAGAAAGCGAGGATTTGCATCTTAAAGGCTCAGTAAATATCTTCAACAAAATTATAGATGAAAACTTCCCTAACCTAAAGGTGCCCGTGAACATACAAGAAGCCTACAGAACTCCAAACAGATTGGACCAGAGCAAAAATTCTTACCGGCACATAATAATCAAAACACCAAATGCACTAAACAAAGAAAGAATATTAAAAGCAGTAAGAGAAAAAGGTCAAGTAACATGTAAAGGCAGACCTATCAGAATTACACAAGACTTCTCACCAGAGACTATGAAAGCCAGAAGATCCTGGGCAGATGTTATACAGACCCTAAAAGAACATAAATGTGAACCCAGACTACTATACCCAGTGAAACTTTCAATTACCATAGATGGAGAAAACAAGACATTTCATGACAAAAGCAAATTTACACAATATCTTTCCACAAATCCAGCTCTGCAAATGATAATGGGTAAAAAATACCAACACAAGACAGGAAACCACACTGTAGAAAAATCAATAAGGTAATCTTTCAAATTATCTTTCAACAAACCCAATAGAAGATAGCTACACAACCAGAATTTCACCTTTAACTAAGAAGATAGCAGTAAGCAACAATCACTTTTCCTTAATATCTCTTAATATCAATGCTCTCAATTCCCCTATAAAAAGACATAGACTAACTGACTGGATATGTAAATAGGACCCAAAGTTTTGCTGCATACAAGAAACCCACCTCAGTGACAAAGACAGTCATTATTTAAGAATCAAAGGCTGGAAAACAATTTTCCAAGCAAATGGTTCTAAGAAACAAGCTGGAATGTCCATTTTTAAAAAGATTTATTTATTTATTTATTTCTATGAGTACACTGTAGCTGTATGGATGGTTGTGAGCCATCATGTGGTTACTGGGAATTTGAATTCAGGACCTCTGCTCACTCTGGTTGGCCCTGCTTGCACTGACTTAAAGATTTATTGTTATATCTAAGTACATTTGTAGCTGTCTTCAGACACACCAGAAGAGGGCATCAGATCTTATTATGGATAGTTGTGAGCCACCATATGGTTGCTGGGATTTGAACTTAGGACCTTCAGAAGAGGAGTCAGTGCTCTTAACCACTGAGCCATCTCTCCAGCCCATGGAGTGGCCATTCTTATATCAGATAAAATTGAATTTAAACCAAAAATTGTCAAAAAAGATAAGGAGGACACTTCATACTGGTCAAAGGAAAAAATCTACCAAGATGAACTCTCAATTATGAACATCTATGTTTCAAATGCAAGGGCACCCACATTCATAAAATAAACTTTACTAATGCTCAAAGCACACATTTTACCCCACACAATAATAGTGGGAGACTTCAAGACCCCATTCTCAAAAATGGACAAATCATGGAAACAGAAACTAAACAGAGACACAGTGAAACTAACAGAAGTTATGAACCATATGGATCTAACAGATATTTATAGATCATCTCATCCTAAATCAAAAGAATATACCTTCTTCTCAGCACTTTATGGTACCTTCTCCAAAATTGACGACATAATTGGTCACAAAACAGGCCTCAACAGACATAGGAATATTGAAATAATTCCATGCACCCTATCAGATCACCACAATCTAAAGCTGGTCTTAAGTTCCAACAAATACACAGATACACATGGATGCTAAACAATACTCTACTCAATGATAACTTGGTCAAGAAGGAAATAAAGAAATTAAAGACCTTTTAGAATTTAATGAAAATGAACACACATCATGCCAAAATTTATGGGACACAATGAAAGCAGTGCTAAGAGGAAAATTCTTAGTGCTAAGTGCCTCCAAAAAGAAAATAGGGAGAGCTTACACTAACAGCATGACAACACAGCTGAAAGATCTAGAACAAAAAGAAGCAAATATACCCAAGAGGAGTAGATGGCAGGAAATCACCAAACTTGGGGCTGAAATCAACCAAGTAGAAACAAAAAGAACTATACAAAGAATCAACAAAACCAGGATCTGGTTCTTTGATAAAATCAACAAGATAAATAAATCCTTAGGCAAACTAACCAGAGCACACATGCTACAGCAGCTCCAGTAGATTCTGTGTGACAAAATTCAACAGAATGAGGCAGGAGAATTGCTTCCTGGCCTGTAGAGCACCCCAATTTAGAAGCTGAAGTCTCACTTGGCAATTTACTTTGCTTCTAAACTTCCCCTCTTCCTAGTAGCCCGAGGCTGAGTAAATTCAAGAAAGTAAGTTGTAATCCATTCTTTGAAGTAAAATACCTGGCCAAAAACATCTTTTCTTAGAACTGTAATGCTTTGCCTTAGTCATTTACATATTACATTTACCCCCCAAAATTAAAAAGGAGATCTCAATGGAAATATGAAACAATGAGTAAAATTTTTCTGGGAATCCTAAAAGTACAAGTTCCTTTTGTTATTTGACCCTTATACAAAGTCCTTGCAGGACACATGGGTGTTGCGCCTGGTCTTAGACAAAAGGCTCAGATTAGAAGATACTTACATTTGAGGAACCTCATACTATGTCCTCATACTATGTACCAGTGGATGTTGGGCAGATTAAATTTACATTTGTTTTAGTGCAAAGCTCAGAACTTCCTCAATGGAAGCTTGTGAGGAACTGTTTTTGTCTTGCAGACCCCACCTAGGGAGTTTTGGGCCAAAACAACATTCTTGACAGACTTATCCAGGTGTGGTTCAAAATGCAGTTCAAACTTATGCAAGGTTAATAAGGCTATGTAAACTTATGAAGGCATTAAAATTTGGCCTGCCTACTCCATACAAAATTATTATAGATTTAAAGGGAACCTCAGGTTTTTACAGATGAAAGCTAGGTGTCTTAGTCAGGGTTTCTATTCCTGCACAAACATCATGACCAAGAAGCAAGTTAGGGAGGAAAGGGTTTATTGAGCTTACACTTCCACACAGCTGTTCATCACCAAAGGAAGTCAGGACTGGAACTCAAGCAGGTCAGAAGCAGGAGCTGATGGAGAGGCCATGGAGGGATGTTCCTTACTGGCTTGCTCCGCTGGCTTGCTCAGCCTGCTCTCTTATAGAACCCAAGACTACCAGCCCAGAGATGGTACCACCCACAAGGAGCCCTCCCCCACTTGATCACTAATTGAGAAAATGCCCCACAGCTGGATCTCATGGAGGCACTTCCCCAATTGAAGCTCCTTTTCCTATGATAACTCCAGCCTGTGTCAAGTTGACACACAAAACTAGCCAGTACACTAGGTGTCAGGTAAAGTTTACTCATGGAGACTCATTTAGACTCAGGAGGTCTGCAAAATTGTCCTTTGAAGTCTCTTTCAATGTTTGTATCAGGAAGACTGATGTTATCTGTGTTTGAGCTTCTAAATTTGTTATACAGGAAACATTTTACCTGGTTGATTTTACATTTCCTTGTGCCAAATGGTTATGCTAATTGTCCTTTGTGCCTGCTTTACTGGATACATCTTTTGATATAGAAATGTCGATCCCTCATGCTTAAAAACTCCTGTTTGAGAGGTAAAACATACACGCAGATTTTAAACCACCTCTGCGTTTGGTGTCTGTGTGTCATTCGCTGAATCCATGCCTTCCTGGACCAAAAGAACCCTGGTTTTCCTGAGACTACAATTCCTGGCTGAGTTTGGTCTGTGGCAGGCACAGAGACAGTATACAAATTAACAAAATCAGAAATGAAAAGGGTGATATAACAACAGAAACTGAGGAAGTTCAAAAACATCATCAGATGGTACTGCAAAAGCCTATACTCAACACAGCTGGAAAATCTGGATGAAATACATAATTTTCTAGACAGATACCAAATACCAAAGTTAAATCAGGATCAGATGGACTATCTAAACAGTCCCCTAACCCCTAAAAAAATAGAAGCAGTCACTGAAAGTCTCCCAACCAAAAAAAGCACACGACCAGATGGTTTTAGTGCAGAATTCTATCAGACCTTCAAAGAAGAACTAACACCAATACTCTTCAAACTATTCCACAAAATAGAAACAGAAAGAACACTACCCAACTCATTCTATGATGCCACAGTTATGCTGATACCAAAACCACACAAAGATCCAACAAAGAAAGATAACTTCAGACCAATTTCCCTCATGAATATTGATACAAAAATACTCAATAAAATTCTTGCCAACTGAATTCAAGAACACATCAAAAATGATCATTCAACATGATCAAGTAGGCTTCATCTCAGGGACGCAGGGATGGTTCAATATACAGAAATCCATCAATACATAAACAAACTCAAAGAAAAAAAACCACATGATCATTTCATTAGATGCTGAAAAGCATTTGACAAAATTCAGCATTCCTTCATATTAAAAGTCTTGGAAAGAGCAGGAATTCAAGGCCCATACCTAAACATAGTAAAAGCAATCTACAGCAAACCAGTAGCCAACATCAAAATAATGGAGAAAAACTTGAAGCAATTCCCCTAAAATCAGGGGCCAGACAAGGCTGCCCACTCTCTCCCTATCTATTTAATATAATACTTGAAGATCTAGCTAGAGCAATTAGACAACAAAAGGAGGTCAAAGGTATACAAATTGGAAAGGAAAAAGTCAAAATATCACTATATGCAGATGATATGATCCTATACTTGAGTGACCCCAAAAATTCCACTAGAGAACTCCTAAAGCTGCTAAACAACTTCAGCAAAGTGACTGGATATAAAATTAACTCAAACAAATCAGTAGCCTTCCTCTACTCAAAGGATAAACAAGCTGAGAAAGAAATTAGAGAAATGACACCCTTCACAATAGTCACAAATTATGTTACATACCTTAGTGTAACTCTAAACCAAGCAAGTGAAAAATCTGTATAACAAGAACTTCAAGCCTCTGTAGAAAGAAATCGAAGCTCTCAGAAGATGGAAAGATCTTTCATGCTCATGCATTGGCAGGATTAATATAGTAAAAATTAAAGCAATCTACAGATTCAATGCAATCCCCATCAAAATTCTAAATCAATCCTTCAGAGGGCTAGAAAGAGCAATATGCAAATTCATTTGGAATAAGAAAACCCCAGGATAGCAGAAAACTATTCTGCACAACAAAAGAACTTCTGGGGAAATCACCATCCCTGACCTCAAGCTCTACTACAGAGTAATAGTGATAAAAACTGTATAGTACTGGTATAGAGATAGGCAGGAAGGTCAATGGAATAGAATTGAAGACCCAGAAATGGACCCACATATCTATGGTCATTTGATATTTCACAAAGGACCTAAAAACATCCAGTGGAAAAGACAACATTTTTAACATATGGTGCTGGATCAACTGGAGGTCAGCATGTAGAAAATTGCAAATCGACCTATGCTTATCTTCTTATACAAAGCTCAATTCCAAGTAGATCAAAGACCTCCACATAAAACCAGATACACTGAAGCTTATAGAGGAGAAAGTGGAGAAGATCCTTGAACACATGGGCACAGCAGAAATTTCCTGAAGAGAACACCAAAGACTTATGTGCTAAGAACATGAATAGCCAAGTGGGACCTCATAAAATTGCAAAGCTTCTGTAAGGCAAAGTACACTGTTAATAGGACAAAACAGCAACCAGCAGATTGTGAAAATATCTTTACCAATCTTACATCAATAGAGGGCTAATATTATATATATATACATATATATATATATGTATATATGTATATATATATATATATATCTCCAATATATACAAAGAACTCAAGAAGTTAATCTCCAGAGAGTCAAATAATCCCATTTAAATGGGTAAAGAGATAAGTGGAATATTCTCAACTGAGGAAACTCAAATGGATGTGAAGCACATAAATAAATGTCCAGCATCCTTAGTTATCAGGAAAATGCAATTCAAACAATTCTGAGATTCCACCTCATACCAGTCAGAATGGCTAAGATGAAAAACTCAGGGGACAGCAGATGCTGGAGGATGCAGAGAAAGAGGAACACTCTTTCATTGCTGGTGGGATTGCAAGCTGGTACAAACACTCTGAAAATCAGTTTGGTGGTTCCTAAGAAAATTAGACATACAACTACCTGAGGACTCAGCTGTACTACTCCTGGCCATATACCCAGAAGATGCTTCAACATGTAATAAGGACACATGCTCTACTATGTTCATAGCAGCCTTATTTATAATAGCCAGAAGCTGGAAAGAATCCAGATGTCCTTGAACAGAGGAATGGATACAGAAAATTCGGTATGTCTACACAATGGAGTACTACTCAGCTATTAAAAACAATGAATTCATGAAATTCTTAGGCAAGTGGATGGAACTAGAAAGTGTCATCCTGAGTGAGGCAGCCTGATCACAAAAGAACACACATGGTATGCATTCATTGTTAAGTGGATATTAGTCCTAAAGCTCAGAATTAAAAAGATAAAATTCACTGACCACAAGAAGCTCAAGAAGAAGGACGACCAAAGTTTGGGTGATTAGGTTTTTCTGAGAAAGGGAACAAAATACTCACAGGAGCAATTATGGAAACTAAGTGTTGTGCAGAAACTGAAGGAAAGGCCATCCGGAGACTCTTCAACCTGGCCATTCATCCTATAATGTCATCAAACCCCAACACTATTGTGGATGCAAAGAACTGCTTGCCAAAAGGAGCCTGATATGGCTGTCTCCTGAGGGGTAATGCCAGAGCCTTACAAATACAGAGGCAGATGCTAGCAACCAACCATTGGACTGAGCACTGGGTCTCCAATGGAGGAGTTGGAGGGAGGACTGGAGGAGCTGAAGAGGTTTGCAGTCTTATAGGAAGAATGATGATGTTGGCCAACCAGACTCCCCAGGGGTCCCAGGGACTAAGCCATCAACCAAGTGGTACACATGGTTCTAGTTGAATTTGTGGTAGAGGAATGCCTTGTCAGGCATCTGTGGGAGGAGAGGCCCTTGGTCCTATGAAGGCTCAATAGATGCCCCAGCATGGGGAAATCAAGCAGGGGTAGGTGGGAATGGATTGGGTGGAGGGGCATCTTCATGGATGCATGGGAGGGAGTATGGGTTGGGGGTTTTCTGGAGGCAGGGACCAGGAAAAGGTATAACATTTGAAATGTAAATGAAAAATATATTCAATAAAAAACTTATTTGCATATGTGCGTGAGTGTGTGTGTGTGTGTGTGTGTGTGTCTGTGTGTGTGTGTGTGTGTGTGTGTGTGTGTGTGTGTATGTGATGTGTGTAGGTGTCCACAGAAAAAGGTGCTGAATCCCCTGGTGCTGGAATTTCAAGTGGTTACAAGCCACCACCTCAGGTCCTATTTTAAGTGCTCTTAATTACTGAGTCTAGTCTACAGGTGTTGTGTAGTTGATTTGAATTTCTGAGTCCCGTTCTAAGTTTTATTGTTTTTAATGAGAAAAATTACTAAAAATTAGCAATTTAAGACTCATTACTGTTCTCTGTGACTCCCACTATGCAAGAATCATTTTTAACTCATTTTACATATAGGGTCTTCTGTCCACCTATGCCAGAAGATACATGCAGCATTTTAACAGAGAGCCCACCCAACTGTACAGTCCAGTTTTCTAACTTTAAGATAATCATGATTTTTAGATCTCTTGGTATCACAAGCAGTTTTTCAACTGTGGAGAAGTTGGAAGATTTTCATTGTCAGAGCTAGTGGCCCGGACTAATCTTTCTAAACTGAAGAATAACTAATTTTGCTTTAAAGTGGGAAATTCCTTGCTAATCTTGGGTTGGTTAACTGTGGGAATTTTCTCCTTATTTCAGGAGAAGTTGTTTGAATTTAATGCTTCTGGATGAGAGTGAAGGGAAGGGATGTTTGTTCTTAGATCTTCAGTTGTCTTGAAGCAATTTTTTTTTGAAGCTACTTGATGTCTGTTGATGCGACAAGGGCATTGGGACATTAGAAATTGCATGTATTGAAATTTCTCCATAGATAAAGGCTATACAATTTTATCCTAAAGAGTTAACAAATTAAAATATTTTACTTGTGTTCCAAATAGGGGTATAATAAGGAGAAGAGCTAAATATTCTAATTCTTCCAGTGTTTATAAGGTGGGAGATTTTCATATTTAAAACACAGAACTCCCAAATCCACACTGGTTTTAAATTTCTCTTGGACTCTAAGGTTTTGGCTATGTAAAGAAATTAACATATGCCATTGGTGAGTTGCTGTCTTGGTTTTGGATTTCTTGTATATATGGTATTTTGGGGATATGTGGAAGTAAATTACTATCATATGTATCGACATGTATTTGATGGAAATTGTGAAATGAACAGAAGGAATGCTTATATTCATTATCTAATACAGACAAATCAGTGAATGAGTTTGTACTAGAATCTGTAAGTACACATGCTAAGCACTGAAGATGAGGGTAAAAGAAAACCAGACTACTGGGCATGTGTGGTGAGGGATGTGCAAGGGTAACTGAGATAAGTGGTTGGTTTCTGTGTTTTGTTGGACTAGTGCAACTCTGGTTTTCCTTAAGAGACTCTGTAGAGTTGGAAGACATAGGGAGTTCATTGGTTATAGGGCCATGGTTATATGAATTCTAGGAACTCCTAGGAGCTCCTGCTAAATATCTAGGCAGTTCTGTTTTGAGACACTCTTATTTAATCACCCATAATTACCTTAAATTCCCAATCTTCCTGCCTCAGCCTCCTAGGGGCTGTGATTTCAGGCAACATGTTCTGCTAGGAAGTTTCCCTTTCCAAATTTGTGAATGAAAATACCAGAATCCAAAAAGATAACTGTACTACAGAAAACTAGTACATTGTTTTTGCTATTGTTTTGTGAAGCAGTCTTTTGATGTAGCTCAGGCTGGCCTGGAATTCACTGTGTAGTCTAGGTTTGTCTTCAACACTGGGTCCTTTGCCTCAGCCTTTAGACTGGATGACCACATTTGGTACAATGTTTCTGAGAAAATTGAGATGAACTCTTCATCCATAGGGTGAATTATTTTGATAACTAGATGAAAGGGGCAGGAAGGAAGTTGACCCAACAGTGTGAGCCAAAAGTGCTTCTCAAAAATTTTTACAATTTCTCCCCCAATGCAACCAGCTCCTCTCTTGCCCCTGAATGAGATGCTATAGTTTTGAAATGGGGGGGGAGCCCTCTATGTTGTCCAGGTACCCTGGAACTTTGAGCTCTAGTGGTCCTCCTGCTTTTATTCTTTTGGGGAGCTGGGCAAATTGATTCCTGTTGCTGAGTTGGCTTTACTTGTCTCTTACAGAGGAAATAAGCTGCCCTTTTAATTACTTGTCAGGCTGGGTTTACTATTTAATACAGGAATGCTTTTTAAAATTAAAATAAATGAATTTGAAAATTGTATCCACGACTATCAGAGTTATGTCATTTCCACCCTTTCCTCTCTCCTCTGTAATTCCTCCCGTGTCCCCTCAACTACTTGTTTTAGAGGCAGGGTCTGACTTGGTAGCTCAGACAGTGTTTCTTTTTCTTTTTCTTTTTCTTTTTATTGGATAGATATACTATATTTACATTTCATTTCCCCTTTTCTGGTTTCCTGCCCCCCAAAGGTCTCACATGCCCCTTTCCCTCCCCGTGTTCCCCCATCCACCCCTTCCCACTTCCCTGTTCTGGTATTCCCCTACACTGATGCTTTGAGCCTTTCCAGAACCAAGGTCTACTCCTTCCTTCTCGTTGAACATCATTTGGTATGTGGATTGTGTCTTTGGTTCAGACAGTGTTTCAAACATGCAGCAGCCAGCCTCCTGTCTCAGCTTCCTGAGTTCTAGAATGAGAATTCTAAGACACCATACCTGGCTTACGAGTGACACTGAGAAAATGGTGCGACGGGATGTCAATTTGTCGGAACTGTTAGTGGGAGGTGTGAATGAAAAATGAAGATGTATGTCTCCAGAGCCTTCACTGAAAAAGGCGAAATAGTGGTAGCTGGGTAATAAATGCCAAAAGTCTTTATGTGATCTGGTAGCGCTAAGAGACCAAATTTTGGGTTCAGACTCCTCCTTAGAGAACCTGACCTAAGTTTGAGCTCAAGGCTGGTACCTAGTATTAGTTTCCAAGTTATCCCCCAATAAAACCGGAACCTAGCTCTAGTTCCCAGGCTAATCCCAACAGGATGTGCATTTTCAGGTTAATCTCCCCGAACAAACCTGTGTCTAGCACCAGTTTCCAGGTTACTCCCCCACAAATCTGCAACCCCAGGTTACAATCTCGCCCCTGCCTAACAACCACCAATGCAGAAGGAAGCAGAAGTTCAGTTTATAGCTTGACTCCCAGCACCAGCCATTATGTTAAAGTCCATAATGGTGCTGGGAAATCAGATGTGCACCAGGCTAGATGTCTGCTTCTTGCATCTATAAATGCTTGCCTAAAACTAGGCTCAGGACTCCACCTTCCTGCTGTGTCAGTGTTGGTGGGGAGCCCAAGCTCAAACTTGATTTGTCTCTTTGGTGGTCTTTTGGGGTTCACAAATGTTTCCTGGCACAACAGCACAATGAAAAACTGGCAATTAGTTAGGAGGGCATTATTGTATTCTGAAAACGAAATGGTGGTGATCTGAACTGAGTGTCACCAATGGAGATGATGGAAATGGGGTCAAATTTTAGATATATTTAGAAGGCTCATTCAATGATTGCTTTATTGTAGGAGAGAGAGTCAGTGATGACTTCAAGGGTTTTGAAATAGCCGCAATGATGGGATTATGCTTTGCAGTTACAAGAAAAAATGATAAAGAAGCAGATTTGAGAGTTAAGTTGGCTTAGAAAAAATTAGAGGTTTTTCTGTTTTGTTTTTTTTCTGTTTGTTTTTTTTGTTTTTGTTTTTGTTTTTTTTTGTTTGTTTTTTTAACTGAACATCTAATGAGGTTGTAAACTGGGAGCTGGTTTAAAGCAGATTTCATCCTTTCCATGGTTTCTCTTGGAGTTTGCTTCTCTTTGTCACTCATATTGGCTAGGCCGTGACACTGGCATGAATCAATTAGCTGTGGGTAGAAGCCACCGTGTGCCAGATAAACTGAGCCCATAGCTGGTTTAGTTAAAAATCCAGCAGCTTTAAGAGTTTAGTGTCTGTGAAGAGAAGAGTCTTCCATTGAAGAGCTGTAGGAATGAGGGATGAGTGGAACAGACCTGAACATGTACCTGCAGCCTGAGCGAAGATGCCTCTGCAAACCTGAAGATAAACAAGTTAACACTTACTATTTGTTATTGTAAGCCACCAAGCCTGTGGGTTGCTTGCTCGACTGTGTTATTAAAGCAGAAACAAGATTGATACAGTTGGATATTTGAGAGTAGAGTAGTTTATGGAAGAAATCAGGGGTGAAATTGTAAGCAGGAGCTAAAAGCCTAGATAGATAAATCATCAAGGAAGTATAGACAGAGAGAGACCTAGAGGCAGCCCAGGGCCTCTATTGTAAGGGCATCCTGAAGGCAAGGAAGAGGAAACAGAATGACCCTTGGCTAGCAAGGGAAACTGATAGTGGATTATGGCCAAGATTAAAAACAGAAGGATAGGGGTTCTTGGAGGAAAGTCTTTCAGGGAGGAAATCAACCAAAGTGTGGGGGGGTGGTGACCTGTTAGTCATATAGGTGAAGGATTGAGATGTCTCACTAACATGAGAATTTAACTTTTGCCCATCGTAATTTATGTTGTTTAAGTGTTACATCTGAGTACTTTCCTTGATTGGCTTGTAGAAAATGACTGACAGGCACGGCTATGCAGTCAGTTCTGACTCTCTGTAAAAGATTTGTCTTACCTTCTATAATACTGTTATACACAAAGGATGTCAGGCAACAGTATAAGCTTCCTTAGGAATTCTACTTCTAGAAAACCTAATGTATGGAAAGCTAATAAAGCACTTGGTTTCTTGGAGCTTGTGGTCATCTAAGATGGGAGACCAAAGAAATTGAATTATGAGAGGTTGAAGCTCCACTATGATACATTTAAAAATGGATGTGCTTTAGTTAATCAATAGTATCCCATATTGTAGACTGGAGACTGGAGATCCCTTAGCTGCTTACTTATGTTTTTATATCTTGTAAATATAAATTAGAGACAAAGCAGATCAGAGCAATCTGCCTGCAAGAATGGATATACACTGGGGTTTGTCATTTTGTTTTTCAGGTAAAAGTCATAGCTGATAATAGTGAGTAATGTAGCTTCCATTAGGTAGTAAAAGTAGATTGTAGGATGATGATGATGATGATGATGATGATGATGATGATGATGATGATTTTTGCTAGTTTTTTTTGGGACACGGTTTCTCTGTGTAACAGCCCTGGCTATACTGGAAGTCACTTTGTAAACCAGAATGGTCTTGACCTCATAGAGATCTACCTGCTTTTGCTTTCTGAGGTTAAAGGCTTGTACCACCAGACTGAACATTGCAGAATTATGTGATATAACTTTGGTTCACATTTTTTATTTATAATGGGGAATTTACACATTAAAAATTGTCAACATATTAAAATATGCCATATGCAATAATTTGCATGTTTTCCCTTTTGCATTTTATTAAATAAATAATGGTTTTAAAAATAACCAGATCTGAATTTCTAGCTTAGCAGTTTGTAGTGTGATATCAGCCAAAAATGACATCTAGTTGAATGAGAAAGGAGAGTAAATGCATAGGGCAATGTATTTAATGTTCTCCAGTTTGGCTAAAGCTATGTAGATACTTATGGTCAATATTAGATAAAACAATGTCAGAAATTTAATCAGTCATTTGCTTTCTAAATTGCTTCTAAAATATCACTTCAAATTGCCAAGAAGACTATCACCAAAAAAAAAAAAAAAAAAAGCTGGATTAAATAATGAAATGTGGCTTTATTAGTTTTCTCTTGCTACTGTCACAAGTTGTCACAAACATGGTGGCATAGTACAATACAACTTAAAGTTCTGAATGTCAGAGGCTGCCTCAGGTCTCTCTGGTGTCAGCAGCTCCAAGGCTGAACCACCTTTGTTGTCTCTCTAGCTTATCAGAGGGTTTATCTCATGGCCTCTTTCCTCTATGTCAAAACTAGCAACATTTGGCCTAGTTTAAGCAATCTCTGGTTCCTAACCTGCTCCCCTGTTCCACTTAGAAACTCCTTGAAGCTCATGAGAAGAATCTGGGGTCATCCCCTAAGGTATAAAGTAAGGCTGGTTAGTCTTACTTCCTAATTCTTGTGATGTCACTCAACTTATTTACAAGTTCCACAAGTTAGCACTTGGCCATCTTTCCAGAGCCATGAGAGTTTGTAGACTGATGATGGGTCTCAGAAATCCAGTAAAGAAATAGACCATGGCTGGGCTAGGCTGGATGGTGGTGGCGCACACCTGTAATCCCAGCACTTGGGAGGCAGAGGCAGGCAGATTTCTGAGTTCGAGGCCAGCCTGGTCTACAGAGTGAGTTCCAGGACAGCCAGGGCTACACAGAAAAACCCTGTCTCAAAAAACAAAACAAAACAAAACAAAACAAACAAAAAGAAGAAATAGACCACAACCAAGGTGACTCTAAACAACTTGTTTTACACCTAGAAAATCTAGCTTCTGACTTAATAGATGCTACTAACATTTTATTGTTTTACAACCATCTTCATGATCTTTCTCATGCTTGTATGCTAATAATTATTCACTTTCAAACTTAGTCTCCTAAAATATGGATGGAATGGGAACAAAGGAACTATTTGTATATGGTAGATATTTTAATGCATATTTGTTCAAAGATATTAGATTATAGAACCTTAGAAATAAACTCACAAGAGAACTAAGGACTTTGGATGTCAATTTTAAGTTTATTAGTTGTACTAAATACACCTTTCTGGTGGGGCTATTGATAGTGGGTAGCTGTGATACATATGGGGAGGGGAAATACAACTCATCTATTCTCTCAGTTTTGCTTTAACCTAAATCAGTTACAAAAGTAAACTCCTTTTTAATAGTGCATTTTGGAATTTATTCTTCGCTACTTTTATGCAGGTATAAATGTATTTTGATTATAATCACCCATTGCTCTTCCTTCCAACTCTTTGCAGACACACCCACCACATCACCTTCAAAATCTCATATCTTTTTTTTTTAACCCATTGAGTCCAATTAGTGCTTCCAGAATGCCCATGTGCTTAGGGCCATCCATTCTCTGAGCATGAGCAAGCTATTAGGAGTCATACTGCTGGAGAAAACGTACTTTCTTTTCCCAGCAGTCATAAACTGTCAATAGCTTTTCTGCAGAAGCAGGGCTTCAGGAGTCCATTGTACATCCATGCTGGGATTTTGACTTCTTTGATCTTGCGATGGTCTCATGAAGTTATAGCTTCCGTGAGGTCATGTGTGCAAGGCACTGTCATGCCTGGAAAACACTGTTTTCCAGCAGCCTTCTTTCTCTGGAGGCTTTTACAGTAAATCCTTTAACAAAGAAATTCAAGCATAAAGGATCAAGGCAGAGATTACAAGATTTTTTTCTAGAGTCAATGGGAAGAATAAGTACAAGGCAGAGGAAAAAGTATCTCAGGAGGGGCTGAGGACCAGACCCCGAGGACAGTGCACACAAGATAGTAACCTGACTGGGACGATAGATGATAAAGGAGGGAACCAGTTTAGTAAGAAAATGTTAGTGGGACTGAGGATTGAAGAGGTCAGTATCATGATGTTCCATGTGAGATCTAAGCTAGCAGCTGAACATTGTAGCTGAGAAAAGAGTCCCTAATCATGGATTCGTCTGTCTGTTGGTGGTATATCCAGACTGATACACAAAAGATGGTCAGTGCCAAGCAGGAAGTTAGGCTTCCTTTTCCTTTCTTTAGGAGAGAAGTCAAATGGGGAGTCATGTGTGAAGCTTAAGGTGCTGGAGAGACAGTCAAGGAGTCTGACAAGCCTGGAGCTGCTCAAGACCTAGACCAGGTGTAAGATGAGAGTGGTAGAGTTAGGCAGAGCAAAGAAAAGTGAGATCCAGGGACAGGTATTTCCATAGCAAAGAAGTCCATGTTCAGCATAAAATGTGTCTGTTATCATTTCTAGGCAAAGGCATGACTGATAAGGTCAAACACTGCAGCAAGTTCAGGGAAAGTGAATTATATTAATGTCTGCTGAGGTTGGAATTCAGGGAGGCTGCCCAGCTGTACAAGTCTATGGTGTGGCGTGTAATGCACAGGGTGTAGTCTGTTTCTTGTATGCCTACTGGATCTTCCCTGATGTGTAGTTTCACTTCGCCCTTCATGAGAATTTTTTTCCTTAGGCATTATCCCCGTATAAGTAGTTATTAGTATAAAGAAGTATTGAAGGGGAAGACGAAGGAGGTCTGAACAGAATTGAAGGTGAAGGGAAAGAAGTGAGGGGAGACTAGAGCTGAGAAAGTGGTGAACTGGACAAGCCTGTGGAGTAATGGTAAGTCTTTTCTATAACAAGAGAAAGAAAGGAAAGTAAGGAAAGTTAGGCATAAATATTGAAGAGCTCACTGTTACTGATGCTCAGGTCTGCCTACGTAGCGGTCTTTATCTGGAGCAACTGACACACAATGACAATGAGGCTGTTTGGACTTCTCTTTTAGGTTGGACGTTTTTACAGGAACCAGGTCTGCATGTTCCAGTGCCTGGCTTACATGCTTTTTATATTAACCTAATTCGTATTGGCTGTACGGTCACAGTTGCTAGGGAGCCACGTCCTTCTGGATGAGAAGCACATGTGTTGCCAGAGTGTGTATTCTGGTATTCAGTTAGTATGCGCTTACAATAGAAAATGCTATCAATTACCAAGACTTAGAGTTTTGAAATACAACCTGATGAGAAAATGAGGGCGTGCAACTGTAGAGGACTCTCCTGTGTCGAATTATCTGAAAAATCCACAAGAGGGAGACATATTGCCATCAAAACAGAAAGAGCTATGAGTTGAGATAGCTACTCCTAACCTTTCTGAGCATGGTGTTTTTGTTTCCCCAGGAAAAAATGAGAAAAGTAGAGGGATGGCAAGGCTTGGTTTCAGTCTTCTTTTCAGATGGGGGACTAGATTTGGAAAGGCTTGGCAATTTACTTCTGGAATATACATGAAGCATTCATGTTTATAGCTAGTTAACAGCTTCAATGAATGTATTCAAAGGATTCAATGGTTTTGTTTGGTTAGTTTAGTTGGCTTGTGGCTTTCTTTAGGATGGCGGGTAAAATTGTCTTGTTTCTGTTTCTTCCTCCCCTGTCTTGGCCATAGTAGCACAGTTAGTTCTGCCATGACTGGGGGAAGAATCCTGGCTACAAGTGCCTCTAGAAGTCTTACTGTGTTTCTTGGGCCAGTTGAAGCAGTAGAATAAGCCCATTTGACCTGGAATGGCCCTCATCCACTAAGAGTTCCAAATGAATTGCTGGCAACAGTTCAGAAATGGGCAGGAAGAACCATGCCTAGTCACATGACTTTTAACTCGCTACTTATTAGCTGGCTCTTTCTTCTCTACATGGTGAGTGGGGCCAGAAGCTCTTCAGAATTTCATTAGAACCATTTTCAGTATTTTTCACTAGTTCACTAACAAGTTTTATTTGGCTTTCTTTTGTTGTTGTTGTTTGTTTGTTTTCTGTTCCCATGGACTTTGGGTGATATTATTGAATGGTTGCTTGTCTGTCTTACGTTCCTGACAATCTCTCCTTCGTAAAGCTGTTTCTTCCCTTGATATTCCCATTCTCAATACTTACTCTTCAGCAGAGTTTTGATTCGGTTGTCTGTCATTGCCATTCATATCTCTCAGGGCCATCCTCCCTCATGAAGTCTGTATTTGGTAGGTTTAAGAGCTCTGAACAGAGAGCTTCCTTTATGTTCACAACCCATCCCCAATACTGAGTAGCTAGCTGTATGTGATCTCAGGAACATTGCTTAAGTGAACAGTCTCACTAGCTGATAAACAAGGAGAGTGATTCTTCATTGGATGCATGTGAGGAAGAGAAGAGTTTGTGGATATAAAGGGCTGGAAACAGGGTCTGTCCAGGAAACTCAGGTATAACTGATTACTACTATAGCTAGCCTAATGTATCAATGGGCCCCACACTGATTCAACAGAATATAGATGAAAGGATTTCTAAAAAAATTGTCTGTTCTGAACATGTACATATTTACTTTTCTTCCTGTCTGGATTCCTCAGATAGTACAGATAGCCATGATCCACACAGCTTTTACATTGTATTAGAAGCTGTAAGATATTCAATGATAACTTAACCTATGTGGGAACATGTGTATAGGTCACATGGCAAGATTCTGTGCCATTTTGCATAAGGGAATTGGACATTTTCAGATTTTAGAGTCTCTGAAGGTCTTGTAGATAGCAAGGGAGGGTGTGGTTATCATTAATCTCTTCCACCATAGGCATTCTTTGTAGAAGCTCGTCAGCACTGAGGGCCTCACCTTCCTACTTTACAGAGGTTCTTTTTTTTTTTTTTTTAGCTCTGGACACATTTCCTAGGATATTTTAGATATATGAGTACAGGCTTCTCACAGGCAATTCAGCTTCGGCATGTTCAAAATTGAACTTCTGATATATTACATTTCTTTCCTGTAAGGCTACTTTTTTCTTTCCTGCTCTTTTTTGGAGAAAATAGTAGCATTTCTTATTTAGTAGGCAAAGCCAAGAGGAGGCGAGTTGTCCTTGCCTTCAGTCTCTCACCTTCAGTTTAGTTGGTTATCAGATTATACCTGTGCACCTTGAATACCCTTCACCCACACTCAAGATTTTGAAAAGCCAACAGATCTGGTGCTTATCTTCTTGCCGTTATTTGCACTGTGTTTTTTCCCCCCAATCTTTAACAAATGAAAATCTGATCCCATATCTCTCAAGAACAAAAAGATCACATAGTCTTCAAGGTTTTATGTAGCTTGACACGTGGATCTTTAATGGTCTGGCCTCTGTTTCCCTCTTTTTACTAGCTTATTGCTTCTGCCATTCACAGCATGATGAGGCATCCTCAATGCATATGAAACGGAAATAAAGTAGTGTATTTAATTCACATTCTAGCACATAGTAGGCATTAAATACAGTTCATATCTTACAAATAAAGGCCTGGACCCTGACGAATAGGAGTTCTCTCTGGAACACAGATTGTAAAACTGTCCTCAACGTGTTGATTGGAATCAGCATGTTTCACAACATAATTAAAATGTGAGAAATGTTTCTAGCACATCAGTAATGTAGACACTTTTAAATAATGTCTGAGGAAATGCAAGCTCAAACTTACAAATAGCCTTTTACACAAACAACACTCAGAGGTGCATTTTCTCCTTAATGCATGTACATAACTTCCATTAGCGTTCTCTGCCTCAGTGTTTAGCTTTTATTTTTATGTCTGTTATATAAATCTGACTCTTGACACTTTAATGGAAAGATCTTAGTTTGTAATGACATCATATCAAATGTGAAGTAGAGTGGTTGGGTTGCTTAGAAAACTTCCATCTGAGAATGTTCGTCTGTAATTCTGAAGAAAGTTTTTCTCAAAGCTCTGACAATCCATCTAACATGGAAGCCTCTCCATGCCAAAGGTCCTGATGCTGTCTTTATCCCTCCACACAGCTCTTGAATGAGATTTTATAGATAGATGAAGGACATTGACTTGGGGAATTCCAATTCCACTTAGTAGCTGAGGGGCCCGACTGAAGAAAATTCTTGAAAGTCATTATGTGTTCTGTGGAACTCTGCTGAGGTGGGGCTGGAGAGATGGCTAAGTGGGTGAGTGCTTGCTGTGGAAGCAAGAGGGCCCACGTTTGCTTTCTCAGCCGTTATGTAGATTTTTTCCTCACATTTCTCTCTCTCTCTCTCTCTCTCTCTCTCTCTCTCTCTCTCTCTCTCTCTTTCTTTCTTTCTTTCTTTCTTTCTTCAGATTTCTATGAAAGGCTGGCTTCTGCTTGTTTTAAGTGGAAATCTGAAACCGAGCATTTTCCTAGGTTATCTTGATTCCTCTTCCAACACATTTGCTTTAGTCCAGCAGTGATGAATTAATGCATGCCTTTGACCTTCATGCTGAATTGGGACCCTGAATTTTCATTCTTCTAATTTATTCACTGGATTATATGGAAACTGCATATTTTAATTCCAGAATGATACTATTTCTCTAAGTGTAAAGTGCAGTGGATCTCCCTGGGATCACAGGGTATTCAGCTGAATCTGCTAGGGAGGAGGAAGCTGACTCCAGGACTGAAATTACCCACTCAAGATAGATTGAGTTTTAGAGGTGTAGTGGGTCACACAGATGCTCCTTCCAATTTAAAGTTCCCATGTTTTCTTCCTTTCGATTTTCTCTCCCTCTTCCCACTTTCTCTCTGTTTTATGGGAAAACTTTTACAATGTAGTAGACAGTCATAAACTGAAAATATTCTTTCACAATTTCATGTGTATATAACGGAGTATGATCATATCCTCATCCTATCATCTTCTCTTATTCTATTTTGCATTCCACTGAACTACTTGTTCCCAATTTCCATGTGTTTCCTCTCTTTTCTTCTCTCTCTCTCTCTCTCTCTCTCTCTCTCTCTCTCTCTCTCTCATTAGGTTGCTTCTACAAGTATTCATGGGGGTTATTTACTTGAGTAGTTATACCACTAGCAAATATGACTATCCTCTCCTACACACTGTTAATTGTCTATTGCTTATGGCTTCTCAATGAGTGGTGATCTCTTAGGAGCCTGTTATCCCTGAGGGAATGTTGGTGGACACAGTCTTGTGTAGGTTCTGTTATCACTGCTGCCATAAATTCATGGACACAATAGTCACATCCAGAATAGAGTTTTACAGTAATCCTTTTCATCCTCCATCTCTGATATTCTTCTCTCCACCTCTTATACAATGATCCCTGAATCTCAGAGGGAGTGATCTACATGTCCTGTTGAGGGAAGAGCAAGCAACACTCACTTTTAGTACTTCTATTTTACCCATTGCCCCAGCAAACAAAAACATTTCTAGTTAAGGCTGAAAGTAGTGCTAATGTATGTGCATAAACATAAATATTCAGAAGGCAATTAGGCACCAGGTCTCTTTAGCAAAACAACAGTCATAGGCTCCTCCTAAATTCCATGACCTCCCAGACATGTATTTTAACTAGTTTGAAGAATCAGACGTGATCCCTCCTGAGGAATGGGTCTACAGTCCAACCAGAATGTGGTAGGTTATCCTCATAATAGTCATGTCTCTATTGCTTTAGTGGGCACATCTTGACTGACAGCTTGGAGTTAGAGCTTGCAGGGTTCATGTCTGGATTTGACTATTGATGACTTTTTTCTCCTAGTCTTGCACAGTCCCATCTGGTACTATGAAAGCTATCCAACAGGAAGGAAGTTTATAGTTCAGTGCTTGCTTGATTTTTCTGTCCTCCAACCACAGTGTAGGATTTCTTTAGCAACAGGTTTTTTCAGAGTTTTGAAGGTAACTTCAAGCAAAGACAATCTTCTTTATTGTTTGGGGGAGCCTCTGGTGTCTCCCTGATCAACAACTCATAACGAGGTATTCTACATCTCACACTGAATTTTTGTTTAATAGCATATGACTTCTGGGGCTGCATTATCTACCTATGCAGAATACTTCCCTTTAAACTCCTTTCAAGATATGTTTAAAAGTAGCTTACAAAATAGTAGGCTTCCATATGGCTTTGTCACATAGCCTTTGTTTTATTGACTTCTACCCCATAATCTGAGTTGATCTCCACATATGACTTTACAGTCCTTGTATTCTTTCTACTTTCATATCATATGCATTCTACTAGTCTTTCTCTCTCAATCCATTCACAAACCCTTTCTAGGCTCCTGGCCTTTCTATAAGTACTACAAATTAAATGCACATGTTGAAAATCTGAATCTAGGGCCTACATATCATCAACAACATGTGGTAGCTGTTTCTCTGGGGCTATCCTGGCTGATTTCATTTCCTAGTATTGTACACAGAACAACGATGAATATGGATCTGCAAGTATCTGTTTGGGAGGATATGAAGTCCTTTGGAAATACACCAAGAATGTTATAGTTGGGTGATGTAATAGTTCTGTTTTTCTTTTGAGAAATTTGTACAATGATATCCATGGTGGCTGTGCCAATTTACATCCCACTAATTGTGAATAAAGGTTCCTCATTTTCCACATCCTTGATAATATTTGTCATTTGCTTTCTTCATGAGAGCCGCTCTTGTTAGGGTGAGATAGAACTTCAAAATAGTTTAAATTTGCATTTCCCTGATGTTGAAGACTTGAAAAAATAGTTGCTATCTATTTGTATTTCTTTTTTTTTGAAAATTCTCTGCTGATCTCCATAGCCCATTTTCATCTGTTTGTTTCTCAATGTTTATTTCTTCAAAGCTTTTGTATATTCTAGATAGCAATCTTCAGATATATAACTGGTGAAGATTTTCTTTGGTCTAGCTGTTCATTTGTTTGATAATTGCCTTTGTGGTACAAAAGCTTATTAATTTAATTTTCTAGTAATTGATTTTATTTTCTAAGCAACCAGTCTTATTCAGAATGTCTTTACCTATGTAGACATGCACATCAAGCACGTGTTACAGTGTACATGTAGAGGTCAGAGGAAAACTTCCAGGAGTTGGTTCTCTGCTTTCACCATGTGGGGCAGTGAACTCAGATGTAAGGCTTGACAGCAGGTGCCTTTTGTCTGAGAGGCCATGTTGAATCATCCATTTCATCTCTCAGGTTATTAATTTGTATATCCTCTCTCTTGTGGTTTTGTTAAGGATTTGTTGACTTTGTTTCTCTTTTCAAAGGACTGATTCTTTGTTTCATTGGTTTTTTGGTAATGCTTGTTTCTATTTTATTAATTTCTGTCCTGATTATTTATTTACTTTTTTTGTTTGACTTGGTTCTTTTCTCAAAACATGAAGGCACATAATTATTTATTCAAGATCTTTTGAATTTGTTAATGTATTTTAGCTACAGACTTTCCTCTTAGGACTACTTTCATTGCATCTCATAGATTTCATTATGCATATCTTCATCTTCACTCAATTTTTTATTTTCTTCTTGCTTAATTAACAGTAGTTTTTTTTAGTTTCTATGAGTTTGTGAAGCTTCTGTGTTTTCTTATGTTGTTGATTTCTAGCTTTATTCTACTGTGAACAGATAGAACCCAAGAACTTGGACCTTAATCTATTTTAGAGAATGTTCCATTGGGGTGAATTCTGAACTATTTGAATGGAATATTCTGTAGATATCCCTTTAATCAATAATGTCATCATTAAGTTCCTCTTGCTAATTTTTGAAAATCAGAATGACGCATCAATTTGTGAGAGTTATTGAAATCACCACAATTACTGTGTTGGGGCTAATCTGTGGTTTAATGTTGAATAGCACTTGTTTTATGAAATTGAGTACACTTGTGCTTGGTTACATATTGTTTACAATTTTAATGGTCTCTTGAAAGATTATTCCCTTAACTGGTATGAAGCGACCTTAATCTTTTCTGACTGTATTTGGCTTGATGTCTATTTTGCCTCATATTAGATTATAGAGACATCTGTTTTCCAGTTACATTTGTTTGGAGTAACTTTTCCCACCCTTCTATCCTAATATAGTATCTATCTTTGAAGGCAAGGTCTATTTCTTGGAGGCAGAAAATTATTGGATCTTATTTTTAATCCAATCTTCTAGTCTGTCTTTTTTGGTTGGCGAACTGAGATCCTTAATATTCAGAGGTATTATTGAAGGTGTATACTGACTCTTATTTTCTGATTTTGTAGCGCTTGTTAGTTTTATGATCTTTATTTGTTTAATTACTATTCTACTCATTTTTTTCCTTTGTAGCCTCTTAGATGCATTTATTATTCTTTTTAGTGTAACGAATTTCTTTCTGTATCCTCTGTGCACTGGCTTAATAGTAATAAACTCACCTAGTGTGATCTTATCAAGAAATGTTTTTATTTCTCCATCAGTTATAATAAATTCTTTTACTGGCTATAGTGGTCTGGCTTAGCAGTTGTCATCCTTTAGAACTTGAGTTACATTCTTTCGTAGTGTTCTGGTTTTTAAAGTTTCTGTTGAGATCAGCAGGTACTATGATGGGCCTCTATTCTAAGACCTGATATGCCTGTGTCCTTCAATATACTTTTCTTTTTTTGTTTTTTTAGTGTCAGTGTTTAAGAAAATATGGTGTCATGAATTTCTTTTCTGGTCCTGCCTGTTAGGTACTCTTTTTCTTCCTGCTTCTTATATGAGCCCCCTTTCTCATAGATTTGGGAAAATTTCTATTATTATTATATTTAATATTCTTTCCATATCTTTTATATGAAGTTCTTCTTTTTGTATAATTCATAAATTTTTTCAATGCATCTTAAAGACATTGCACATTCTGTTTACATATTTAAGATATTTTAAAATATTGGTATGTGTGTGTGTGTGTGTGTGTGTGTGTGTGTGTATGCCATACTGATCAGGTAAAGGAGAAAAGGGGAAAACTTGTGGTTTTTGGAGAAAAGGGGACAACTTGTGGTATTTGGGTCTTTCCTTTTGCTACGTGGGTTTGGGGCTTGAACTTAGGTAATCAAGTTTGGCCGTTAGTGCTTTTATCCAGCAGGGCAGCTTGTAGACTCTTGTTCTTTCTTTCCTTTCTTACCTGCTTCATTTCTTTCATTTTCTTACTTTTGTTCTTTGTTTCTTTTTTAAATTTTTCATTGTCCTTGACTGAATGTACTGAGATTTGTCTAATTTTTTTTCTCTTCAAGACCTTGATCCATTCCTTTGGGGAGGGTTCTACTGAGCCTTTTATTTGATTTACTTAATTTTTTATTTCCAGGATCACTTAAATTTGGGTGTTCTTCTGTATTTCTATCTCTTTATTGAATTTTCTTTTCACATTTTACAATGTTTTTATTTAGTTGTTTGTGTTCTTACGTTAATTCTGGGATTTGTTTATATCCTGTTTTATCCCTTTTGGCATATTTATCATTGCTCTTTTGAATTTTTGGTCTAGATTTTTATCTATGTCACTGTCATTGAGTTTCACTTACTTTGGGGTTTGGAAGAGACATGCCTTGGGTCATATTCCTTGTGTTTTGCATTGGAATTTGAAAATCAGAAATTTTGATTTTTGAAAAATAAGGTCTCACTATGTAAGCCTGGCTCTCTTGGAACTTGCTATGTAGACTGGGCTTACTTCAAGCTCACAGACATTTCTCTGCACCTGCTTCCTGGGTGCTTGGACTAAAGGCATGTGCCACCATGTCCAGCTGATTAAAAAAAAATCAAACAAAACTTTATGTAATTCTTCTTTTATTTGGAAGATAGTTTTCTTTATTTACATTTTAAATGTCTCCCCCTCCCCACTCCTGGAAACCCCCTATCACACCATCCCTTCCCCTTCTTCTATGAGGGTGTTCCTCCTCCCACCCCACTCCCACCTCCCTGCTCTCAATTTCCCTACTATGGGGCATCTATCAAGCCTTCATAGGACCAAGAACCTCTTCTTCCCATTGATGCCTCACTATCCTCTGCTACATATTCAGCTGGAGCCATGTGTACTCCTTGGTTGATGGCTTAGTTCCTGGGAGCTCTGGAGGATCTGGTTGGTTGCTATTATTTTTCTTCCTCTGGGGTTGCAAACCCCCTTCAGCTCTTTCAGTCCTTTCTCTAACTCATCCATTAGGGACTCTGCACTCAGTGCAATGGTTGGCTGTAAGTAATCTAACCCTGTATTTTCAAGGCTCTGGCAGAGCCTCTCAGGAGACAGCCATATCAGTCTCCTTTCAACAAGCATTTCTTGGCGTCCACAATAGTGTCAGGGTTTGGTGACTGTATATGGGATGTATCCCCAGGTGGGATAGTCTCTGAATATACTTTCCTTCAGATTCTGCTCTACACTTTATCTCCATATTTACTCATGTGAGAATTTTGTTCCCCTTCTCAGAAGAACTGAAGCACCCACACTTTGGTCTTCCTTCTTGAACTTCATGTGGTCTGTAAATATCCATTTACAAGCCTGATCCTCCAGCTAAACTGCTCACTCTTTAGAAATCTTTCTCTGTGTGCCATTCTACTGAGCTGGTCTACCTTTCCCCTGAGCTCTCAAACCCAAGAGGGCTCCTTAGCTCTGCTTTCCAAGAATAATGTTTTACCTGTGTCCTGCCAGAGGCTTCTCTGTTGTTCCTGCAGCCCAAAGAGAAAATCCCTATCTTACCTGGATCTCTTTCCATAAAGGCTATTCCATGCTGAGAAAGAGAAACACACACACACACACACACACACACACACACACACACACACACACACAGAGAGAGAGAGAGAGAGAGAGAGAGAGAGAGAGAGAGAGAGAGAGAGAGAGAGAGCAAAGTATTTCATCATTTCATCTTTGGCGGGGTAGTTCAAGGTCATCCAGGGGCTTTGCCTTGGGTCATAGAGCAAAGAACACAAGACCTCTCCCAAGTACCTTGCTTTCTAAAAGGCAGCAACTTTCCATTCCTGTCTGTGGAGGGAGTCACCCATAACCTCTGGTTCTTACAATCTTTCAGCCATTTCTTCTGTAGAAGAAACGATTCTTCTGTAGAGCCTAAGCTCTGAGTGGAAAAGCTTGATGAAGACATTTTACTTAGGGCTGACTGCTCCAAAGTCTCCCACTGTGCACTTGGTCCAGGTTTGGGTCTCTATGTTGATTCCATATCCTGTGAGAAGCTTCTCTGATGTGGGCTGAGTGAGGTACTGATATCTAGGTATAGCAAAATGCCAGTAGGAGTCACTTTATGCTATGTTCCTTGAACAGAACAATAGCATTAGGTTTTCCTATAGGCTCATGGTCAAGTTATATTATGAATCACTCACACATCTTATTTCTAAAGCACCTACTGTAGTTCCCCTCCACCCCATTTCTCTTGCATTACGGGGTTTGAACAATTTTTCATATACATACTCTCAGTGCAAGGGCATTATAAAATATACGACCTGCATATGTATTTTCCTAGTCCATAGTTTGTCTTTTCATTTTATTGATAGTGTGTTTTCATGCACAATACTTAGAATTTGATTAAATCTAATAATCAGTTTTCTTTTCTTAACACATTTTTTTTGTGTTGTTTTAAACAACTTGCCCAGCCAATAAAAACTTTGTCTTAGAAGTGGTAGAGTTTCAGCTGACACATTTAGGATTACAGTCCATTTTAACTGACTTTTTGTGAGATAGGTCTGTGGGCTCTTAACTCGTGTCTTTGAAGGTTATTAATTGTGGTTATGGGGAGGGTACTGGAGGTGACAATCTTGTGCCTCATTGGGTTTTCTGGGGAGGAGAATGATCAGAAGTCAGTGAATACATTTCCTAGTTAGAATAAGTTAACAAGTATGGAATTGCAAAAAGTCTAAAGTGTAAGAATACCTTGCATCAGGAAAGCACCCACTTCAAAATATTGAGAATATTCATACTATAAGCAAGTAATAATGAGTGTTAGTCTCACTCTTCTATGTGCATAGAGTAGTAGATAGTTCAACAGAATATCAGCGTTTTTTGCAGTCTTTATCATTTACAGTCTTATCGTTCCTTGCAGTTTTAGAGACTTCAAGGGAGTTGTGCAAGTCCAGAGAGACCTACGTTTTTTTACAAAGATTTCAGGACATGACTCAACAAGGAACACTTTCATGATTCTTTCATAAAATGAAGGAACATGGATGTCTCTCTATAGGACTAACACCACTTTCTGTAAAAGTTAACTGTATACATGGATATAAGACTTTATTTTTTTCTTCTTTGCAGTGGCAACATCTTGGGAGCGGAGTGGGACACTACACAGAAGTTAATTAGCTGAGGAATTCCATAGTATGTGGCAGTAGAGTGCTTCTAGGCTGAAAAGGCAGGCACCAGAATCACTCTAAAAAATGTAACACCAAAAAACCACCCTTGCAATCTCTATTCACAAAGTGAATGTCCTAGTTCCCTTTGCCCCCTGTGCAGTTCCCTTCTTCCTGGGCAGTTGTGGGATTCTCCTCATATACCATGCTATGGCTTTGGAACTGATTGCTGCTTCTCTGAAGCCACGTTGGCAGACTATCATTGCTATGTTGCTGCCCACAGCACCCACGGGTTTTGAAACCAAGCAAACTTGCTTGGAATCTTGGCTTGTTGGTGGCTGTGTGGCCACGAGCCTCTTGATCCTCTCATTGTGCAGCTGTACAAATAAGATAATAACACCCTACTTTCAGGATTGCTGTGAGGATTAGTGACAGCATGGAGTATGTATCAGCGAACTTTGTTCTTCACAACCCTTCTCAGCATATAAAAGCACAAAAGCATGCTATTGAGTAGATGTTGTGAATAACCACCGTGGTTATGCTACTGATAGATTTCCCCTTTTTATGCAGTTTCCATCTCTTCCTCTTTTTCTTCCCTTCCTCTCCTTTTTTTCCTCTTCTCTATCACCATATAGAAGATGGTACTGACACTACAGACACTTGGTAGGTGGCTCCATGACTGAGTCACTGTGATTGCCCCAACCCCCCCCATCTGCTCTGGATGGTCACCAATTTTACCATCCTCCAGTGATACTTAAAGAGAGCTATGCTCACCATTCCTAATGAAATCTAATATCTTTCATTTCTAGTGTCATAGGATGCAATGTTTTTAGTGTTGTAAGGAGTAAGAGTTTCAGAGCAAACTCTAGGGTGAGGGTTCCTCTTCTGCAGCATGAATTACTAATCTGGTATGGGACATAAAGTGGAAGAGAAGATATTAGAATGAAAACGTTTAAGTGGGAAGGGGGAGAAGTAATATGAGGAAGAGGAGGAATGTGAGGACCAACTGGAACTAAAGGTGTGTGAAAAAACCTTAAGGCAATATGATACTTGGTAAGTTAATTAAAAAAATATTTGAACAGAAGTATCTGAAATAGACGGTAAGGCTGATTCTCAAAAGCCATAGGTTGTTAAAGGAAAGTGTCGATTCCGGGGATGGGTTAATACCCTACAACTTGTCTGTGATGCCCTGAATTGCTCCCCCAACAATATAGGCAGTGCTGCTGCTCTTGGTTGCTCATCGGAACTAGATGTCAAAACTGTACTGCCAAAGACTTCAAGAGGCTTGGTCATTAGACATAAGGGAATCAGGCTGAAATTGGTTTGGAAATGTCACCCCTACTGGCCAGATCTCACAATGTCAGAAGGGAACCTGTAGGCTTCTGGTAGAAAATTGTCATCCAGTCTTACACAGCTGTGACATTAACACCAGCTGACCAGGGAAGATGTGCCTATGGGTGCTTTAGTGACATATCCATTTAGTGACATATCCATTAATGGGGTAATGAACCAAAGACTTCCTGATTGAGTTTGAACTCTGCTCCACAGGAGGGGATTTAAGTCTGGTATGTTAAACTGAGTTAGTGGACAAAGGTGGAGAAGTCATAGGTCCTAGTGGGGAGGCCATTTTTCTAAATGGACATGCTATGTCTGTCAAATTGACTTCTACTTAAATTATGCTCATATATTAGTGTTGTTGTCCACTCTGCTTAGAGACAAAAGAGACTCCTTTGTGGGCAATGGTAACTGAAGAGACTTATGACTAGTCAAAGTAATTAAAATAAGTGAGTCCTAAATTCTCAGCCATAAAGGGCACATCCATATCACCCTGTTCAAAGCTAAGAGAACATTGCAGGAGAAAGGGTAAAAAAGAATACACAAGCCAGAAGAAGGGGACAGGAGTGGTGTAGAATGCAGACTTGTGGGCATGGCATGGTGATTGTACTCTTGATCTTATAGAAGCTGTGATTATCTGAACAAGATGTGCACAAGACTGGGCCTGCCAATATTCTGTCACGGAAGGAAATGAACTTATGAGCATATACCCACACCTGAAAATTAATATGTCGTTTGTGGTTCATGGTTGCTGGGAGAAGGAGAGACGTTTTCTTCAGTGCCCATGATCTTGGAAGCAACCCTAATGACAATCCTTGAGTCATTAAAAGGGCATGCTTTTAGATGAGGGACTAGTTGGGGGAGGAGGGAGACCAGTGTGAGTGGCAGGGGCATGAGCAGGCTCTGAGGGAGGAATGTGATCAAAATACATCATATACATGCATGAAGATGTCAGAATGAAACTGGTTATATAAAATTACCGTGTTAAAAAGATTAGCAAATTAAAATCCAAGTAAAGAATTAGTGATCTGCATGTGAAGTTTTCAGTGGCTGTTACCTGGAGAAACCCAGGCTTCTGTCCAATGTGGTCCTTGCCCACATGAAAAATGTTGAAGGGACTTACCCCCTACCCTGGGGTTGCAGCGTCTTCCTCATTTCTCATACCAGTAAATGGGCTCATTCTTCAATGCCTATACTAGGCTCTCAGAGTGCCACTAAAAATATATACTGAGTCACTTGACTAAGTTTTTTCATTACCGTAAACCCTATCCTAAGTGTCCATGATGTCTCTCTAGGTTAGGAGACACCTTATTTCTGAATCCACTTCTTTCGAATTTCTATTATAATCTATGCTCCACTTTACATCCAGAGAAATCTTGACATTTAAACCACAGCGTGCACTACCATACACAAAGCCTTCTAATTGCTTTTCATTGCTTTAGCACAAAATTCAAACATCATCATGCTTTGAAAAATTCTTTTCATCTTAGCCCCTCCAGTGCCTCCACCAGTATTTACTGTTCTCATCTGCACTGGCCACACAGACTTTCTCTTTGTTATTTAACCCAGTCAAATTAAGGTACACTGCAGGATGTTTGCTTTTTTTTGGTGTCTTTGACTATAATCCCTCCACTCCATATCATCACTAACTCTTTAAAATATTTTACATTTAGATTAGGCTCAAGTATTGTAGCACGAGAGGACTTTCCTAGTGCCCAGTGTAAAGAGACACCTTCACCCTTTAGTCATTTGCTATCCCACTGGTGTTTTCCTATGCATGTCTATATTTTTTTTACTTGCAATATATCTTTCCCAACTATTATATTCACCTTAGAAGGAAAAACAGCCCTCTCTTGTTCATTCTTTGATCCTTAGTTTACAGGGGAATGCCTTGTTCACATCATAGGTATTTGTGCAGTGTCAGTGCATAAATACATATCCAGAATGGCTTGCTCCCTCCAGAAAGCAAGGCCAACACTTCCTGCTACTTAGATACTCTGCTCCATAGTTGATGTCTCCTCTTTCCGAGGACAGCGCTGTCATTCCCAGGTATGGGAACTCCAGGTAAGGAGTGGGTCTGACTCATGTTTCTTTCAGAACCTGAAATGGGATTCTACACTCAGCTCCTCTTGTTCTTTAGTCTGGGTTCTTGTAAATGGTGACAGTTTAATTTGAAGAAAGTGTGGGTGCCAAAGAAATAGTATGATTCACAGTTGAGCTGTCAATCAGTGATATTAGGCAGAAAAACCATAACTGAGGTATGGAGTGAAGTTGGATATTGGAATTATGGCTTATGAGATCAAGCCCGCAGTGTAGTGTGGCCCAGTGGGAATTGTATAGAATACTTTGAGAGTTGCAGTATAGATTCCTTTTGCTTTCCTTATGGTAGCAGAGCATGTGTCTGATGTGTCCATTCTTGGCGTGTTTAAAGAAAGCATCATATAAGGGCTTGATTGTTTAACACCTGCCTAGGCCAGATCCCACCCCCCCCACTCCCAATTTTTTAAGGGCCACTCTGAATCCTCCTTTGTGAGAGGCTGCTGTACTCATCCATGTGGGCACTTGTGGAGGCCAGAGGTCAACATTAGGCATCTTTTACAATCACTCTTCCACCTTATCTTTTGAGTTTAAGTAACCACTATCAGACCCTAGGGATCGAACAGTCTCTCCCCCTGTTGTAGCACCAAGGTTTCAGGCATACAATGCTATACCCATTCCTTTACATGGGACCTAGGAATCTGAGTTCAGACCCCCATACTTGTGCATCAATTACTTCACGCACCGAGTTGTCAATACCACAGCCCTGATTTTAAAAGTTGTATCATATTCCACTCTCTGCAGGAATATGCATATAGAAACATATTTATTTACATACACACATAGTGATTTCTTTCTTACTTATGGAAAGACTTAGATATTTCTTTATCTTGGCTATTATAAATACTGTTACAAAGAACATTTGTTGTGTAGCAGTTTCCTTGAAATTGAAACATTCTCTGTAGGAAGGAGAAGAAGGCTCTTGACACTTTAGAGGTGTAAAAAAAAGGTTGCACATCTGGATCCTTGGAAGTTTCTGGAATACCCTTCCCCAGCTTCATGGAAGGTGTAAAACAACTGCTGGCAGAGGAAATTCTGACCAGACAAACTGCTGATAATGGATTTTCTGGGCCTGTCCAGTGGACTGTAGGGTCGAGAAAGTCATTCAGAGAGCTCCAGGGTTGAAGAGTCTATGAGTTCTCGCCCTTCTTGGCTGGTGGAAATTTCGGTGAAGCAGCTGCTTTTGAGTCATCTCTGTTCCAGTAAGTAACCTCTTTTTCATATTTCTGTTAATAATGCCAATAAAAACTTGATTAACCAAGCTGGGATTTGGCGTGTCATGAATTCCTTTTCTGGGAAAGCATGTGTGTGTGTGTGTGTGTGTGTGTGTGTGTGTGTTATGGCGGCTGTCACACAGCATCACAGGGGTGGATTTGTGTCTTTGAGTTACTATTTCCTTCAGTATCTACCCATAAATGGGATTGCTTCCTTCCTCCCAGCTGTCTTCAGAAGTGCTGGTAATTAGTCTCCAAGAGTAAAGCTCATATTCTGTTTCTAGGTATGTTTAGTGTTTTTGACCTAAACATGAGAAGATACAGCCTGAAACTTACAGGACAGAATTGCTTGAGGTGATGATACTAAGAGTTAGTGCCTTAAAGGCAACTCTACCTGTGCTTGAACACCATGCTCCAGACGTGACCATCTTATCAAGCAGTAAGTAATGGGCACACCTGAAGACTCAAAGAAAGATTTTACTTAAAGGAATATGATCACCTTCCTCATTTATGCCATACTATAAGAGAATACATACAGAGGCAATTCTCTTGTTCACGTGTAATATTTATGGATTTTTCTCAACTCTGCCATGTATAAAGAGTGTGGATTCTGGTTGGATTCTTTTCTAGGCAAAGCTATTATTTGTTCAAGGTTGTGTTTTCCTCAATTTTCACACCCCAAAGTATCACCCAGAAGCAACAGCTCCAGGCCTTTTCATTTGTACTTCTCAGCAGCCAAGCTAGGTGTGATTATCTCTGTTTTACAGATGTAAGCATGGACAGAACAACGGACTTCTCACAAGTGCCTGGAGCCTCACACATTAAGTCTTGCTTTTTGAATAATAGTCGTTTCATCTTACTTCAAATCAAAATCCCAGCAGGTTTTTAACTTCACCAATTTTCTCAGTGAGAAGAGAGCTAAACAATGAGGTGTCTATAAAATGAGCAAGAAACCGTAGGCCTAGAGCTTTAAGCAGAAACTGATTTCTGTTCTTTTCATCTTCACTTAAAATGTTGAGAAAGTCTATAAACAATGTTAGGTAGGCAAGAAGTTAACTAAGAAGTGTAAATATGCTGTGATGGCTTGGCTTTTAGAACAGGTTTATTCTTACTACTCCTTTCTATTTATAACCCTACTTATTTAGCTTAGAGGTATTTATCTAATTTCTTCAGGCATTACTATACCCAGAGCAAGATTTAAAATAGAATAGAACATCAATTAGTAACTTAATTATCTAGCAGTGATCTTATTTATTCAAATGAAAAACATAGAAGATTTGAGAATGACAATTGAGGACACAAAGCTTAGTTGGAATTTATTAAGAAACAGCTTTAATATAGATTTAAGCATGAGATGTTAAGGCCACTGGGGATTTGAAGCTCGGGGTTGGCGTGGTAGTGATCTGCAAGCGGGAACCTAGTGAGCCGTGTGGAGAGACTGTGGAGCTCTGAGTCAGAGTCTCAATGACATAAAACAGGTTGGCTTTTGCCTGCCAGTTCATGGCCGGCCAGGCTGCTGAGGCAGAGAGTGACCTGCACAAGCACAGGAACTTGCTGGTCCGTTTTTTAAAGAAAATATTTCCTGCAACAGAAGGAAAGATGGTGAGAAAGAGATGAGGTGGAGGCATCTAACTCAAATGTGTTGGCTTCTAAAGAAAGAGGTCCCCAAGATTATTTTTATCATGCTGAAAATATCAACTCATGTTCAGAACTTCTTAAGTATTTGATAGAAATTTAGTTATCTACTTTCTCTGAAGTAATCATGACTTTTTTATTTGCTTATTTATATATTTATTTTTGATAAGAATTTTTTTTATTTTCTATATTCTTTGTTTACGTTCCAAAGGTTTTCCCCTTTCCCAGTTCTTCCCTCACCATGTGTCTCATAAGTCCTCTTTCCCCTACCCCGCCGATTCCCCAATCACCCCCCAACCCTTTCTCTGTTCTGGTACTCTCCTGTTCTCTCTATGTGTAGCCCAGGTTACCCTTGAACCTGAAACCCTCCTGACATTGCTCCTCCTAAGGGCCTGTATTAGAGATATGTACTACCACACATAGCATGAAAACATTATAATAAATATATTTAATCACCTGTGGGTGATGGATCTTGAATTATATAGTATGATTTTCCATAAATAAACAAGTAAAATAAGAGTATATAAACTAAAAGTAAGAAGTCATATCCTACATGCTAGAATTATTTAAGAAGTGTTGAGAATGCTGAAAATCATCTGAGACCATCAGTGCTTCTTTTATTTATACATTTATGAGAAAGATAGATGCTGACAAATTGCTATGAACAAACCCACACGACTAAATGCAGTGCCTGAATTTTATTCTGAAGACCAGAGGTAGCAATTGTTGAAAATGGAAAAAGCCGGTGTGTGTCAAGGTTTAACACAACATATAATTGGTTTGAGAAAACACTAGAAGGTACTTGTTTATCACATACCAATGGACTTAAAATGCTGGGCTTTGGATCATTAGAAAGGTACTGAGCTATCAGAGGTCCTCAGTAGAGTATATAGAAAGCATAAAGATCAGGGTCCATGATAACTGCTGTATGAGCATCAGAGATAACAGAGCGTCAGAGTAGCCCAGAAGAGAGTCCATCAGTGAGCTCATGGCCCAAGCGCCCTTCAAACACACTTGTAACCCGTGCAGCAACTAAGTGGAGGACTTAGAATTTGGAACCTGGATTTACAAACACAACTTCTCTGAATCAAGGTTTAGGTGAACCACACCAGACTTTTAGAAATGCTTACTGATGTAGCTATGCTTGCATACAAAGTGATTTTTTAAAAGCTCAGTGTCACTTATGAGCTAACCAGTTCTAAATAAACACAATTGAGTATTATATCTTAATACATTTTCATGCTTTAGTATAAACGAAGACTTTAATTCCATTGACTCAAGTTTTAAATCCGACAATTAGGAATCACAGTCTCTTCTCTTTTGTAACTCAAGAGCAATCCTCAAAGAATTTGTCTCGGCAGGTTGCCATGACATTATGTTCCCATTTCAAATGTTCAAAATCAAAGTATTGATTTCATGTTCTTGAAGGGATATCTGTTTGAAATGGAAGAATTAATTAATTAATCTCATGAAGTAGCATAAATACTGTGGCTTCAGGGATAGTCCAGAGCTTTAGGATGGAAGTACAATGGAGAAGAGCTTCTAAGAGTTACGTCCCTGGAAGAGAAGACAGATTCCTGATTCCACCCCTGTCTAACGTACTCCCTGCAAGTAAGCACAGGCAAGTAAATAAGCTCTTTCAGTTCAGTGCCTGACAAATACAGAAGGGGATGTTCTCAGCAAACTGCTGGACTGAGCACAGGGTCCCCAATGGAGGAGCTAGAGAAAGGACCCAAGTAACTGGACTGGTTTGCAGACCCATAGGAGGAACAACAATATGAACCAACAAGTACCTCCAGAACTCCCAGGGACTAAACTACCACCCAAAGTGTACACATGGAGGGACCCATGGCTCCAGCTGCATATGTAGCAGAGGATGGCCTTGTTGGACATCAGTGAGAGGAGAGGCCCTTGGTCCTGTGAAGGCTCATTGCCCTAGTATAGGGGAATGACAGGACAGGGAAGCAGGAGTGGGTTGGTTGGTGATCAGGGAGAGAGGGGATGGGATAGGAGCTTTTTGGAGGGGAAATGAGGTAAGGGGATAACATTTGAAATGCAAATAAAGAAAATATCTAATAAACCAAGCATGAAATTATAAAAAATAAGCTCTTGCAGGCATATGCTATAGAAGTGTACATAATGAAGGATATATATGCACATACTTGTTGGGGGCCTTCTTAGCTACAGGATTTCTTCTTGTATATAGTTTCCATTGTGTACCAAGCTAAATTCTAAGAAACACCTGAATTCCCAGAAACAGCTTCTAGCCCCAGGTGTCTTGTATGATCGTAGACCATAATATCTCACTCTGTGTTTTGTTGGGTAGCACCCAGTTGGGACTGAAACCCAGTAGCTGCTAAAATGGCTCTGATTGACTCTACTTGATACTTGGCAGGTAATAACTCACTTAAGGTGCCAGGCCTAAAAATGGTTTATATATGCAACATATGCCTGTACCCGATTGGTTGCCTCTACCTCTTCTCCTACCCCCACCTAGTTGGTGGTTTTTTGCTTTAAAAGGTTGGTCTGTTCTGCACTTCCCCTGACCTCCCACAGTTAAGCAGTTTGGATCCTGACCCTGGCCTGATCCTGACCCTGTTATATCAGCTTTTGAATAAAGAAACTTTTGTTGCCCTGAACTTGATTTTCATGGTGGATTATTCCCAAGTCCTCAGACCCTAGCATACTATATAAATACATGCAAATTAATAGTGCTTGAATTGTGGTCAGAGATTTGATAAAGGAAGAGGGAGACTAAAAAGGTGAACATGTAATAGATAATTCTTATCCTTATCAGGTCCATATAAATTGTCTTCTTATTAATCCTGAGTATTTCTGATGCTTCAGTTCACTGCCTTATTTCCAATTCTCTTCATTAGGTAGGAAAATTAAGGTTTATTTCAAGATCTCTAAAAGCTAGAAAAATAAAATCAATATACAGTGATTTGAGAAATTGTTTCCCAGGACTAAATCTGGAAGTATAAATCAAGGTTTACCTATAATATAATCAATGGCATTTAAAATGGCCAGGGATGAAAGCACCAATGGAAGCAGCCAGTGGCACAGAAACAAAGATGGAGGAGAAGGAGAAAGAGCATCCTGGGAAAAGGCATTTTCACACTTTTTGAGTATCTCTAGCTGGTCTCTGGATTAAATACACATTCCTCCATATTTGCTGCCACAGTCACTGAAATCACAATTGTTCATGTTCTGGTTGCTGGTTTGACCTTTTGATTGTTATTTGACTTCCCATATAGCTTTGTTACAATGTCAATACAATATTTAATATACCAGGCTGTTATATATGTAATTGTAATGGTATGCTTTGGCATCCTGAGTGCAGAATATTGTGTGGTCAGCTATTGATGCAGATTTATGATATTAGCTGTCTGACAATTAATATTCTCCCTGTGTGCTGTGGTGGTCAGGGTCTGAATTGTAGGAATTTCACTAAGTATCTGTGCTTCATCAAATTTTTTTGTTTTTGTTTTTTTTTACTCTTTTTTTTTTATTGGATATAATCTATATTTACATTTCATTTCCCGTTTTCTGGTTCCCCACTCCCCAAAGGTCCCACATGCCCTTTTCCCTCCCCCTGCTCCCTCTTCCACCCCTTCCCTCTTCCCTGTTCTTGTATTCCCCTACACTGATGCTTTGATCCTTTCCAGCACCAGTGCCCACTCCTTTCTTCTTGTCAGACATCATTTGGTATGTGAATTGTGTCTTTGGTGTTCCAAGATATACTTTTCAACACTGTATTAGAATGCCTTACAGAAACAATTTAAAACCAGAGAAGATTTGTTTGAGTTCACAGTTTGAGACCCTTAGTCCATGATGACTATCTTTGCTGTTGGTGGGTTCATGCTGAGGCAGTTTATTGAGGAAGGGAGGGCATAGAAGAGCAAAGGCAATGACTCCAACATCTCTTACAATAGCCCCACTAGCTGTGGACCAAGTTCAAACACATGAGCCTGTGGGGTACATTCCATGCTCAAACCATAGCAATGCCATCATTGCAAGCCCAGGCTGAGATTTTTCCAATAGTGTTTTTATCTCAGCTCATCTCTTACTCAATGACAGTTTTTGATTTTTATACTTGTTTTTTTCCTTCCCTCTTTTCCATTTTCTTTTTTTAATTTTTATGTTCTATATTCTATGTTTACATTCCAAAGGCTTTCCCCTTTCCCAGTTCCCCCCCACCATACGTCCCATAATTCCTCTCCCCCCAACTATTCCCCAATCATCCCCCCCCACGATTTCTCTGTTCTGGGTCTACAAAACTGGATCCAATCTTTACAGGCCCAGGGTACTCTCCTTTCTTCTTCTTGGGAATCATTTGACTTGCTAATTGTGCCTTGAGTATTTAGGGCTTCTGGGCTCATTAATATCCACTTATCAGTGATTGCATTTCATGTGTATTCTTTTGTGATTAGGTTAACTCACTTAGGATGATATTTTCCAGATCTAACAATTTACCTACAAATTGCATGAGTTCATTATTTTTAATTGCTGAGTAGTATTCCATTGTATAAATATACCACATTTTCTGTATCCATTCCTCCTTTGAGGGATATTTGGGCTCCTTCCAATTTCTGGCTATTATAAACAAGGCTGCTATAAACATAGTGGAGCATGTGTCTTTATTGTATGCAGCGGAATCCTCTGGGTATATGCCCAGGAGTGGTATGCCAGGGTCCTCGGGAAGGGACATGCCCAATTTTCTGAGGAACCGCCAAACTGATTTCCAGAGCGGTTTTACCATTTTGCAATCCCACCAACAGTGGAGGAGTGTTCCTCTTTCTGCACATCCTCGCCAGCACTTGTTGTCTCTTGAGTTTTTAATCTTAGCCGTTCTGACTGGTGTGAGGTGGAATCTCAGGGTTGTTTTGATTTGCATTTCTCTGATGACTAAAGATGTTGAACATCTCTAACGGTGTTTCTCGGCCATCCGAATTTCTTCTGGTGAAAATTCTTTGTTTAGCTCTGTACCCCATTTTTTGATAGGGTTATTTGGTTCTTTGGGGTCTAACTTCTTGAGTTCTTTGTATATATTGGATATTAGCCCTCTGTCGGATGTGGGGTTGGTGCAGATCTTTTCCCACTTTGTTGGTTGTCGTTTTGTCCTTCTGACAGTGTCTTTTGCCTTGCAGAAACTTTGTAATTTTATGAGGTCCCATTTGTCAATTCTTGATCTTAGTGCATAAGCTATTGGTGTTCTGTTCAGGAACTTTCCCCCTGTGCCCATGTCCTCCAGGGTCTTCCCAAGTTTCTTTTCTAATAGTTTCAGTGTGTCTGGTTTTATGTGGAGGTCCTTGATCCACTTGGAGTTGATCTTAGTGCAAGGAGATAAGAGTGGGTCAATTCGCATTCTTCTGCATGTTGACCTACACTTGAACCAGCACCATTTGTTGAAGAGGCTATCTGTATTCCACTGGATGGTTGTGGCTCCTTTATCAAAGATCAAGTGACCATAAGTCTGTGGGTTAATTTCTGGGTCTTCAATCCTATTCCATTGATCCACTTGCCTGTTGCTGTACCAATACCATGCAGTTTTTAACACAATTGCTCTGTAGTACTGTTTAAGGTCAGGGATATTGATTCCCCCAGAAGTCCTTTTATTGTTGAGAATAGTTTTAGCTATCCTGGGTTTTTTGTTACTCCAGATGAATTTGAGAATTGCTCTTTCTAGATATATAAAGAATTGAGTTGGGATTTTGATGGGGATCACATTGAATCTGTAGATTGCTTTTGGCAAGATGACCATTTTTACTATATTGATCCTGCCACTCCAGGAGCAAGAAATATTTTTCCATCTTCTGATGTCTTCTTCAATTTCTTTGTTCAAGGACTTGAAGTTCCTGTCATACAGATCTTTCGCTTGTTTGGTTAGAGTTATGCCAAGGTACTTTATGTTGTTTGTGGCTATTGTGAAGGGTGTTATTTCCCTAACTTCTTTCTCAGCCTGCTTGTCCTTTGAGTACAAGAAGGCTACTGATTTGCTTGAGTTAATTTTATAACCAGCCACTTTGCTGAAGTCATTTATCAGCTCTAAAAGTTCTCTGGTGGAGGTTTTTGGGTCACTTAAGTAAACTATCATATCATCTGCAAATAATGATAGTTTGACTTCTTCCTCTCCAATTTGTATCCCTTTGACTTCCTTATGTTGTCTAATTGCTCTCGCTAGAACTTCAAGTACTATATTGAAAAGATATGGAGAGAGAGGGCAGCCTTGTCTAGTCCCTGATTTTAGTAGGATTGCTTCAAGTTTATTTTGATGTTGGCTACTGGTTTGCTGTAGATTGCTTTTACTATGTTTAGGTATGGGCCTTGAATTCCTGTTCTTTCCAAGACTTTTAGCATGAAAGGATGCTGAATTTTGTCTAATGTTTTTTCAGCATCTAATGAGATGACTATGCGGTTTTTTTCTTTTAGTTTGTTTATGTAGTGGATTACATTGATGGATTTCCGTATATTGAACCATCCCTGCATCCCTGGGATGAAGCTTACTTGATCATGGTGAATGATCATTTTGATGTGCTCTTGGATTGGGTTGGTAAGAATTTTATTTAGTATTTTTGCATCGATATTCATAAGAGAAATTGGCCTGTAGTTCTCTTTCTTTGTTGGATCTTTTTGTGGTTTAGGTATCAGCATAATTGTGGTTTCGAAGAATGAGTTGGGCAGTGTCCCTTCTGTCTCTATTTTGTGGAATAGTTTGAAAAGTATTGGTGTTAAGTCTTCTTTGAAGTTCTGGTAGAATTCTGCACTAAAACCATCTGGTCCCGTACTTTTTTTTTTTGGTTGGGAGGCTTTCTATAACCCCTTCTATTTCTTTAGGGGTTATGGGTCTATTTAGCTGATCTACTTGATGCTGATTTAATTTTGGTATTTGGTATCTGTCTAGGAAATTGTCCATTTCCTCCAGACTCTCCAGTTGTTTTGAGTATAGACCTTTGTAGTAAGATCTGATGATCTTTTGAATTTCCTCAGTTTCTGTTGTTATGTGTCCCTTTTCACTTCTAATTTTGTTAATTTGTATACGGTCTCTGTATCCTTTGGTTAGTCTGGCTAAGGGTTTATCTATCTTGTTGATTTTCTCAAAGAACTAGCTCCTGGTCTTGTTGATTCTTTGCATGGTTTCCTTTGTTTCTACTTGATTGATTTTAGTCCTGAGTTTGATGATTTCTTGTCTTCTCCTCTTCCTGGGTGAATTAACATCTTTTTCTTCCAGGGCTTTAAGGTGTGCCGTTAAGCTGCTAGTGTATGCTCTCTCCACTTTCTTTTTGGATGCACTTATAGCTATGAGTTTTCCTCTTAGCACTGCTTTCATTGTGTCCCATAGATTTGGGTAGGTTATACCTTCACTTTCATTGAATTCTAAAAAGTATTTGATTTCTTTTTTTATTTCTTCCTTGACCAAGGTGTCATTGAGTAGAGTATTGTTCCGTTTCCATGTGTATGTGGGCTTTCTATTGTTTTTGTTGCTATTGAAGATCACTCTTACTCCATGGTGATCTGATAGGAGGCATGGTATTAGCTCGATCTTCTTGTATTTTTTGACATCTGTCTTGTGACCAATTATATGATCAATTTTGGAGAAGGTACCATGCGGTGCTGAGAAAAAGGTAGGATGAAATGTTCTATATATATCTTTTAAATCCAATTGGTCCAAAGTTTCAATTAGTTTCACTGTGTCCCTGTTTAGTTTCTGCTTTCCTGATCTGTCCATTGAGGAGAGTGGATTGTTGAAGTCACCCACAATTATTGTGTTCGGTGTAATGTGTGCTTTAAGCTTTAGTAAGGTTTCTTTTATGAATGAGGGTGCCCTTGCATTTGGAGCATAGATGTTCAGTATTGAGAGCCTTTCTTGGTGGATTTTCCCTTTGTCCAGCAAGAAGTGACCTTCTGAGTCTCTTTTCATGACTTTAGGTTGGAAGTCAATTTTATCTGATATTAGAATGGCTACTCCAACTTGTTTCCTGAGACCATTTGCTTGTAAAATTGTCTTCCAGCCTTTTACTCTAAGGCAGTGTTTGTCTTTACCACTGAGATGTGTTTCTAGTATTCAGCAAAATGTAGGGTCCTGTTTCCGTATCCAGTCTGTTAATCTATGTCTTTTTATTGGGGAACCGAGTCTATTGATGTTAAGAGATATTAAGGAATAGTAATTATTACCTCCCGACATTTTTCAATTTTTTTTTTATATATATTTGAGAGGTTATCTTCTTTTGTGTTTGATGAGAGGAGGTTTCTATCTAGCTTCTTCCCGGGTGTAGTTTCTGTTCTTGTCTTGGTGTTTTCCCCCTATTATCCTTTGTAGGGCTGGATTTGTGGAAAGATATTGTGCAAATTTGGTTTTGTCATGGAATACCTTGAAGTCTCCATCTATGGCGATTGAGAGTTTTGCTGGGTAAAGTAGTTTTGGCTGAAATTTGTGTTCTCTTAGAGTTTGCATCATATCTGCCCAGGATCTTCTAGCTTTCATGGTCTTAGGTGAGAAGTCTGGTGTTATTCTGGTAGGTCTTCCTTTATATGTTACTTGGCCTTTTTCTCTTGCTGCCTTTAATATTCTTTCTTTGTTTAGTACATTTGGAGTTTTGATTATTATGTGATGGGATGTATTTCTGTTCTGGTCCAGTCTGTTTGGGGTTCTATAGGCTTCTTGTATATTCATGGGCATCTCTCTCTTTAGGTTGGGGAAGTTTTCTTCCATAATATTGTAGAAGATATTTGCTGGCCCTTTAAGTTGTAAATCTTCACTCTTTGTCTATACCTATAATCCTTAGGTTTGGTCTTCTCATTGTGTCCTGGATTTCCTGGATGTTTTGGGTTACAGCCTTTTTGCATTTAGTATTTTCTTTGACTGTTGAATCAATGGTTCCTATGGTATCTTCAGCTTCTGAGATTCTGTCTTCTATCTCTTGTATTCTATTGTTGATATTTGCATCTATGGCCCCTGATTTCTTCCCAAGGTTTTCTATCTCCAATGTTGTCTCCCTCTGCAATTTCTTAGTTGTTTCTACTCCTGTTTTTAGAACCTGGATGGATATGCTCAGATCTTTCGCTTGCTTTATTGTGTTTTCATGTATTTCTTTAAGAGATTTTTGTGTTTCCTCTTTCATAGCTTATACTTGTTGATCCATGTTCTTCTGTATTTCTTTAAGTGATTTTTGTCTTTCCTCCTTATTGTCTTCTTCTTTTTGACCCATCTTCTCCTGAATTTCTTTAAGTGATTTTTGTGTTTGCCTTATAAAGTCTTCTAACTTTTGATCCATTTTTCCTCTATTTCTTTAAGATATTTATCTATGTGTTCAGCTACCAGCATCCTGACCAGTGATTTTAGATCCAAGTCTTGTTTTTCTGGTGTGTTGGGGTATCCAGGGCTTCCTGTTGTTGGCAAACTGGGTTCTGATGCTGTCATGCTGCTTTGATTTCTGTTAGTTAATGTTCCTTCGTTTTCCTTTTGCCATCTGGTTATTTATGGTGTTAGTTGGCCTTGTTGTCACTGGCTGGTGTTTGAACCTCCCATGATGCTGGGTTCACCTGTTGTTTCTCTAATGGTGATTATGCGTGACTGCTGCTCTAAGGGACCGTGAGCTGGCTGCCACCAGCTGCCTTGGTGCAAGGCTGGAGGTCTTAGAGAAGTCCCGCAGAGCCTGGGTGCTGGGCCTGCCTTGTGGCGAGAGCCTGGTGGATCCCCCCAGTGCGATGGTAGCCCAGGCTGGAGTCTGTCTACGTGGGCCTCTTTAGCCCTGTCCTGGTAGCAATATGGAGGCCTACCACTACCCCTGCTCCAAGGGACCGTGAGCGGGCTGCCACCAGCTGCCTTGGTGCAAGGCTGGAGGGCGTGGAGAAGTCCCGCAGAGCCTCGGCGCTGGGCCTGCCTGGTGAGAGCCTGGAGGATCCCCCCGCGCGATGGTAGCCCCGGCTGGAGTCTGTCTACCTGTGCCTCTTTAGCTGTGTCCTGGTATCAATATGGAGGCTTACCGCTACAGCTGCTCCAAGGGACAGCGAGCTGGCTGCCACCTGCTGCCTCCTCCATTTTCTTTTTTTAGGTCTTTTGGTGGTGGTGGTGGTGGTATGTGTGTGTGTATGTGTGTGTGTGTGTGTGTGTGTGTGTGTGTGTGTGTGAGAGAGAGAGAGAGAGAGAGAGAGAGAGAGAGAGAGAATTTGTATGTGTGTATGCTTGTGGAGGTCTCTAGCACTCCCCATCTTGTCTGATGAGACAAGGTCTTCCACTTTAATCCATCTATCTCTACCCATGTTCTCTCTTCTCCATCTTTGTTTGGCATTCAAATTATTGCCAAATGTCTCCACAGTTGGTGTCTTTCTCAATTAAAAATAGAGGGGCATGGAGACAGATCTTAAAAATAAATTTTATGTATCATTTTAAAATTTTCTTCTGATATACAGAAATAATCTGTAAAAATAACAAACAGTACTTTACTTACAATGCCCCATCCTTTTCCTAGATTGCTTAAATATACAATATTATTAGAGTATAAATCATACACTTTATAATTTGAAAGTCTGCCATTTGTAGCACAAGGTGTATAAGAGAATTCATACCATTGTGTGTCTGTGTATATATCAGTGTGTGTGTGTGTGTGTATGTGTATAAACAAACTTACATCACATACATCATACATGCATGTGTGCCCACACACATGTTTTTGCAAGCATAGAAAAGCATTTTGCAGTCAATGGGAACTATATTAAAATGTGAATTTTCATTTTTCTCTAGGCAAGTGTTATTGTGAGGTATGCCCTCTTAGGATGCTAGGGGCATAAAGCAGTCACTGTTCCCAGTCAGCCATGGATCAAGGGGGGAACTTCTCACCCTCTGCAAATGTGCTGTGTTGCTGAACTTTATAAGGTGTTTTAAGGGTATATGACAATGTGTCACATTGTCAGTAGTAGTGTGTTCAACTTGGGATGGATTTGTTGGCATATAGTCAGTCCCATTATAAGTTCAAGAACACCAGTAATTTGAATCCTTCTGAAACTTCAAAGCATATTATTCAACAATAGTGGGAAATTTAATTTAATTATCTCATGTTATTTGACAGCCAGTTTTCACGATCCACTTTTGTTCATTTTCTTCAATCAGAAGCTTATGTTCTTGTTAAAATTTGTATAAAACTTGAACACCGACCATTTAGCTCTTAGGATGTCATTTTAGAATATGGCTGGTGATTTAGTGCTATGTTGACAAACTCTCATATCTCCACACTGAACACTAATATTACAATAATCCTGAAGTTCATAAGTGGACAAAATAAGACTGTAACCTTTTAGTAAAAATAATTTCTCTGCACTGTCAGCTGAGATCAGATGAATGAATCAGTCCCCACTATCCTATGTCTTTAGGAACATAAAAAAAGTGTAATGGACATTTGTTTAACTATTTTTCTGCCTTTACAACTTCCTTTTGTATATGGAATCCGCCTCTTAGAATTATGGCTTCAAGGAACTATCAACAACGTAAGGAACACCAGAGGAGCCAACTGAATCAGGGTAGTCAGCTTTGTGCTCTCCATTTTGTTTACCCCTCTGTCCTGACATATGGTGAATAACAGTTGTTAGAAAGACCAGGAATTTAACTATTTATAGTTTTCATGATAAAACTGAAGGTCTTTCTCATTCACTGAGATGGGAATTAGAATAAAATGACCAATTGAGACTTCTGAACATTAGACGGGAATATCACATATTTTACTTGCTGGGTTCTGTCAGGGAAGGTGGTACTGATTGTATTTATAATTTTACTTTGAGCCACCTAATTGATGGGTAAAACCATGTTAGAATCTACTTTTAAAGAAACACCCCTTTCAAAGAAAGGGCTAGGAATGCTAACTGCTCACCTGCACCAGTGTTGACTGGCTTTAACCTTTAAATAATCATTTATGCTCTCTATTCACGGAAGAATGGTCAAACCTAGGCTCATTTCAGAAAGGGACTCCATTTTATCCTCAAAGAAAGTGAATCTATGTGAAATGTTTTTAACTTAATACTTGTGAATGTTTCGTTAGCTTTCTTGAAGTACCCAGTGTGTTTGGATTCTCTTTGTAATAAAGCCTGCCACTTGGTTCTAGAACTCAGAATATACCTTCTCTTAAATCCATGGCCATTCTGGCTTCTTTGATGCAGACCAAGAGATGGCACCCAAAGGAGCATTTTGTTCTTCATTTGTGTATCACGTGCAATAGCATTTGTGATTTTTGAAAATAATCTGACAAATGGAATTTTAAGAGGAGTATTAAAACATCAAAATCACAGCCTCAGAATTCTGGAAACCAACTGAAATGACTTCTTAAACACATTTTTAAATAATGTATATTTGATATTTCAGATCCAAAGTAGCTGCTGAGAAGTGAATTAGAATCAAGACAATATGTTGATTAGGATTTCACTTGGCTAGATGGATCTAGAAAAATATGGTATAATTGCAGTCATTTTTGATGATTTTGTCAATGAGAGGCTATGTGCCAGACATGGGTAGGGAACTTCTCTGAGACTCTCCTTAAATGTGAAGATCACTTTGAATATGTGTTCTGTGTTTTTTAATTATATTGTTGGTTAGGAGTACTTTGTGAAAACTTCAGCTGTACCAAGCACAGGTAGACTTTGCCAATGATAGGAGTCAGAGACTACTAAGTTTTGCTGGTGTGGTGATTCATAATTCTATGTCATCCTTGAGTTTCAGTGACAAGATCTTGTATTCAACCACTTCTAGGAACTTAGTGTACTCCAAATGTCTGTATCTTTATTATGGTCCAGTCTGCAGTGCAGTGGTGCACTATGGTGCAGTCCATACTGCAAAATAAGAAAAATAAATGGTCATTTGTCATCTTAGCAGGGATTAAAGGTCAAAAATTTTTTTATGATTATGGCTGAGGTCTTATCCCAAAATATAATGTTACCAAAAAATTTTACTGGGTGAAAAGGAAGATTCAACCAGAGACCTCCTTATACCAGGGAGTGGGGCAGGGGAAGAGATTGTGTTTGGGATTGCTTATACTGAGCAAGGAGTGACTACTGATATTCAAGTGAATATCTTTAGAGTGTGGGTTTGTTAACTCTGAAGCTCAAGGCAGAGGGCAGGGTTATAGAACTAGCTTTGGTTATCATTAGCACATAAGTGAGAATTCAGATCTTTAGCTCAAATAAGAATTCTGCATTTAGAGAAAACTTGAAGAAATGGAGTTAAAAAGCAATTTAAGGAACCAACATAGGAGATTAAAAAATATGTGAAAGTTGGAGTAGTTCGATTGGAGGTAAAGCTAGGAGATAATAATAATAATAATGAGGAAATACAATGTTGTTTATTTATCTGATAAATCTCTCTTTGTGTCTGTCTATCTATTATCTGTTTATCCATTTATTCATCCATCTATCTATCAATGTACTTTGTACTCATGTATTTATGTTCATTCATATGCCAAGGTATAAATGGAGAGCAGAGGACAACTTCTGAGAGGTGGATCTTTCTACTGCTAGGTCCTCAGTTCTGAACTCAGACCATCAAGTTTGGCACAATACATCTTTACTTGCTGAGTGTGTTTTCACTATTTTCAGATGGGACAGAAAAGACCAATAAAAGTTGAGAATAGACAATTGGTAGATTTCACATTGTGGATGTAATTGGTAGTAGTAATTTGGCAAAACTGAGACAGTCATGTAGTAGATTATAAAACACAGATTTCTATAGTTGAGGGATAAGGAGAAACTGGGAGCACCACGAATGCCATGTAGCCATACTAGAATGTTTTCCAGAGGCATCTAGATAAGGAAAGAAGCAATCTTAGGGCTTAGACCAAGGAAAGGATTGGTATGTAAAGAAGTTTATTAGCTGAAAGACTGGAAAATCCAAGAGGACTAGATGATTTACAGGCTCAGCAAAAGATGACGTGGAGGAGATTTAGCAATAATAGTGAGCTCCTGGTCTGTTACAGTCAACTGTGTTGATTATAAGATGTTGTTATAAAATAGTCATTATATATGAGGTCTATTAATTTGTTTATTATGTCATGGATACATTTGCCAAGTTCTTCTGTTGCAGATATCTATTACAGATATTGACATTTCCTTTTTTTCTCTTTTTTCTTGTCTGTAATGGTATTCAGAGTTGGCAGAAACAACCAAAGACTTCACAAGCCAAAACCCTAATTTCATGCCTCTTTTAACCACTTTTTCCTGCTTAACATTTTAGAGAAATTCAAAATTTCATGTCCCCGACTAATGTTTATGCATATTTATTTTCTTTGACTTTCCAATTTACCCCAGGGGAGGGGATACTAATTAGAGAAAAAATTCTAACATTTTCCTGAGCAAAACAATTTACCAAACACACCTACCTCTCCCAATTCTGATACAAGTGGGTTACTCAATGGGAAAATTAAAGACAGGAAGTTCTGATGATCAGGAACTTTCTGTTGTTACAGAAGTTGTAACTGCTTCCTTATGGTGTATCAACGATCCTCAACTTGCTGTTAGATGTCAGTGGAGGTAAGGCATACCATGTCAGCAGAGATAGGGACTTGGAGAGACATAGCATGGGGCAATTATGCATAATGAATTACAGCTATATAGTCATGTGCCATCTGCTGCAAAATAATTTACAGTCTCAACACAAATTTCTGATATGGTGACTTGGTTCCTTGAGACATGAAATCAGATATAACAGTTAATTATTTTTGGAGCGTTTGCCATTAACAGCCTTACTCAGCTGTGCATGTTGTGATCAAAGCTCTAAGGAGCACTATAAACTTGAAGCAGCCAACATTTTCCTCTTTCTGTTAGAGTAGCTTTACCTGGCATCCCAATAAGACCCAGAGTGCTTCACATCTTCTCTTGCTGCTTCTCACTTGAAATATTGATGACAAATAATATATGTAATGTTACCACTGCGAGACTTTCAGAGTGCCTGGTCTCTTTCTCCTTCTCTTCCTCTCTCTCTTTTCTTCTCCCTCTCTTCTTTCTTTCTTCCTTTTTTCCTCCCTCCTTTCCTTCCTTTCTTCCTTCCTTCCTTCCTTCCTTCCTTCCTTTCCTTCCTTTCCTTTCCTTCTTTCCTTCCTTCCTTCCTTCCTTCCTTCCTTCCTTTCCTTCCTTCCTTTCCTTCCTTCCTTCCTTCCTTCCTTCCTTCCTTCCTTCCTTCCTTTCCTTCCCTTCCTTCCTTCCTTCCTTCCTTCCTTCCTTCCTTCCTTCCTTCCTTCCTTCCTCCCTCCCTCCCTTAGATCATGGTGTGGGTGGAGGCAAAGGTATGGATAATGCTATGTTTGTGGAGCAATGTAAGACCTAAGTCAATTACTGGTTTCTCTTGTACCTTCTTTCTTGGGTAGGCCTGGACTTTAGCTGATTTTGCCTCATTCTAGTTCAGAACTCTCAACAGTAGCCTTAGGCCTGAGTGGTTCTTCCTTCTATTGCATTAACATTTATATTCAAAAGGAAGAAATTACTTTTGTCCCCATTTTCTAGATATACTTGGGGCTGTTGAAAGCAAGAACACTCAATACCACTGGGGTGGGGACTATCATTTGTTCCCAATTCTCTAATCTAGTCACTCTTCCTCCCCTGCACATGGCTATATTTATTTCCTACTCTTGCTTATGGTTCAGTACACCTTCTGAGACTGAATTGACTGTGACCAGAAATGATGTAATGACTATGAGGAAGACAGTCCTACTGATATGAGCACCTTTCCATCTGGAAATAAAGTCCCATTAAATTTGATACACATTTATGGGTCTCTTTGTTTTAGAACCAAGCACTTTTTTTTTAATCTGTCAGCAACTGTATAAACATTTGACTCTACACTGGCTATATGAAAGATCCTTAAACATATACAAAAATATATGCATGGAAGATGTATAGTATCTATAAAAATCTTTGCATATATGTAATATATCTATAAAATAACAATGACATTTTAGTTGCCATGTTTGGAATATAATAATAATAATAACAAACAACAACAACAACAAAAATGGGAAAGTCCTAGAGGAACCTGGATTGATGTGCAAGATGTGTGATAGCCAAAGAATTTCTTCTTTACTTCACAGAGGGCCAAATTAGTCAATGGTAAGTGGAAGGATGACTTCGAATAGGAAGCATGTTAACTTCAGTTTGCATGTTTAAGGATGAAGGTGGGTGGAGTAATCCTGTAATATCAAGAAAGGCTCTGTAGAAGATCCCTAACACACAAAGATCCCTCACATCACAGTCTCCATTCCATGAGCTCTCAAGTTGCTTTTGAATGGAATACAATATCATTATCTTAGAAAAGTATAACAAGGTTTTTAGTCTCTTCTTTCTTACTGTTTGTACTTGACAAATAACACTGAATTCTGTTTCTACTCTACTTTTTGATTTATACTAACCTAATGAGACTGGACTTATGGGAATTTGATGATTCTTTGTCTTCTTTTCTAAGGGACCAGTATTTGAAAACACTTAGGTTCCCTGGACTAAATTACTGACTAAATTACTATTTAACAACAGTGTCAACATTTTTATAATTAGTTTTGCAGAAGAATATTCCACCTGCTTTTAATGATTGAAATATTGTTTCTACTCTTTGAGTCTAGGTAGAAATGTACTCCTATGTGATGACTAATATCTACAGCAATAACTTTTAGCAAAATTTATTACAATACTCTATGAAAAGTATGTATGTATGTACATATGTATGTATGTATGTATGTACATTGTTGCTGTCTTCAGACACACCAGAAGAGGGCACCAGATCCCATTACAGATGGTTGTGCCTCCATGTGGTTGCTGTGAATTGAACTCAGGATGTCTGGAAGAACAGTCAATGTTCTTAACTGCTGAGCTATCTCTCTAGCCCGGATTATGGTACTCTTTAAGGCCTATGGTAAAACCTATTTATTTGTTAATTTATAATTTTAAACCCTATTCTGAAGGATTAGTTTAAAAAATTGCTGACCGATTTTATCAGTAAGTAAAACAGGCAGGATACTTGTACTGTGTAACAGAATAATAATAGATAAGAAGGTACTAAAACTGAGACATGACACAGTGTGTCCATGGGAACTAAGAATATCACAGTGCCATCACTCTCCTGGGCTGGAAGGAGGAAAGTGGGGAAGAGATTTTTGAACTTGAAGTCAGAGAGGAAATCTGGAGGTAGTAAGCTGAAAGGAGCCATGGATAGTGGTTGAGGGAAATTGATAGTTTGCACAAATTTGCTGGAAGGAAATATGAAGATGCACATCTTTACTCTTCTTTTCCCCTTCTTCTTATAGATGAGTTCCAGCAACCAATCCCTAAACAGTGATTGATGGAGTCCTTTTATATAATCTATTCATGTAAGCTTAAGTATCTGAGGGTTGTAAAGAGATAGACCTGATTCCATAGGGAAACCAGCACATGAGACACTGCCTTTAGATCGCTGTTATGAAATTCAAGAATATTTGTGGAAATTAGAGGAATTAATTTACTACTAATTTACTTAAGCTGCTTTCTCATAAGTAAGGCTACTATCCTCACCAATAAAGTGTCTAGTGTACATATCTTAAAAAGAGAAAATGTTTATTTTGGTTCATGGTTTCTGAAGATTTAAATCATAGTTACTCAACTTCATATCCTTTGGCAGAACATCATAGTGGTGGCAATGTGTGGCCTAGGACCTGCCCAGCTACTTCATAATATACAAAAAGCACTTAGTGGGAGGGACAAGAAATTAGCTACAACTTTCAAAAGTGTAGGTCCAGTGGACATATCCCCCAAATAGATTCAACCTCCCAAGATGCCTCCTCCAGCTGACAACCCAGGCTTCAACATATGACCTGTAGAAATATTTGGTAATCACACAGAAGTATTATTACTTGTAAAAGTAAAAGCACTCAAGCTATTCTCTGTTCTAAAATAAGAATCAACCATATAGGGCATTTAAGTTAAGGTCAGTAAGTGCTAAATAAAATTATAAATTCGGTTCCTGAGAACAGCTGTAGTTAGTAGCTTTTTCTTAGGCAGCAGAGGTAGAGGGCATTTCAGTCATCAGTAAATTGTGCTGGATGGTGTTACACTGTTTATTTGTTCACTGCTCAATTTCTTTATTTTGGTTCAAAATGAAAGCAAAGTGTCTTTATATATTCTTTATTTTATTCTGAAATCTTAGACCTCAAACTTATTTATACAATTATTTTCTATGCATGGCATACATACACACATATACATACATGTATAAATTACTGAATCGAATGTCTTTTTTCTTGTTTCTCTTTTGAGCATGGCTAATAAACTGCAACCAACACCCACCTCACCTATCAGGACTCCAGCATTTACACACCTTCTGAAAAATTCCCAGAATTCCAAACATCACACAATTGCATAAACCATCTACAGCCAGCAAACTGTGCTTCTGCTAAACAGAGCATGAGACAATTCATAGTCAGCTGCTGCAAAGCAGCCCTATATATTACCACATCTGGGATTAAACATACATACATGTGTATATGTGTCTATATGTATACATGTGTAGATATGTGTATACACACATGCATATACACATAATATACATACGTATGTAGATGTGATGTATGTAGGATAACTTTGGGTATCATCCTCAGGAACGCTGCCTATCTCCTTTGAGACAGGATGTCTTATTGGTTTGGATCTTAATAATTAGGCTCATCTGGCTAGCCAGTAAGTCCCTGGGATCCTCCTTTCTCCTCTTCTCAGTGCTAGGATGACAAGTGTATACCAACCACCACACGGGGCTTTTTATTTGAGTTTTTGGGAATTGGACTCAGGTGTTCTTGCTTGTAAAGCAAACACTTTATCAATGGAGCCATCCCCAGTCCAGCCAAGAACTACATTAATGGCATAAACTATAATATTCTGAATGTTCCTTTCAGCTTTTTGTTGCTGTGAAAAACTCATGAGGTTAATAGTTTGATGGTAGAAAGGTTAATCTTTTCTCTCAGTCACCAAGGTTTTACTCTATGGTCAGATGACTTCATTATTTTTAATGCCTTTAAGCAAGTAGAGAGAGGTATGTTGGGGGAAATGGCCTAAAGAAAGGAGAACTCTTTCAAAGCCATACCTCCAGTGATACATTTTCTTCCCTGAGCTCCCACTTTCTTTTAAATTAGTTAATTTACTGAGTGAACATCATAAAATCCATTTCTTAGTAATACCACCAGCTGGGAACAAGAATTCAACACACCACACAACACCCATTTGGGAAAGCAGATTCTTTAAATTCAAACTATAAAAATGAGGGCTTTTTTGTTTGTTTGTTTTTGAGGCCATACATATAAATCCTGTGGCCAACTCAAACAAAAATGGAGGATGTTGAGTGGACATGCATATCTTGATTTTTGCAATCTAGATCTTTCTGAATTTGAAGCCAGCCAGGTTTAAACAACCAGACTTTATCTCAAAAATAAAAACGTCTCAATTTTAGCCCAGGGAAGATCATTTTGGACTTATAACCCCAAGAACTATGAATAAAAACATGTGCTTTGAGCTGCTAAGTAGTTGTAGTTTATTAGATCAGGAAGAGGAAAGAAATGCAGTATTCCAATAGGTTATGTTCCTCTAAAATGTAGTCTGGCACAGCGAAATTCTCATTAGGGAGAACTGGAGTTTAATTTCTCTTCTTGAAGGAAAATAATAAAAGGTTTAGGAAAACTGACACAGAATTTCAAAGACATCCCGCTTACCATTTCCCAAAGGGAGCTAGCACAGACTTGTAATCACTCCTGTGCCACGCCCTGTCCACGGCCTTCTGTTCTGGCATGGGTTGGATTTTTTCCCCCATTGCTGAAAAAAGCAAGTTTAGAGAAAGGATATATTATTGTCACGATTCTAGGCTATAACTGACCACTGCAGGGAAGTTGAAGTCACAGGGACTTGAAGCAGCTACTTGTGTTATGTGCATTGGCAGATCCAGATAGCAATGATTAATAATTATGTGTGATAGTGCTCAGTTCCTCTCTCCTTTCCACTTAGTCCAGAGCTCAGCCCATGAATTTGTGCTGATCGTGTTCAGGATGCTTTTTCCTTTGTCCATCAATCCAAGTAAATAAATATCTCTCAGTCAGGTATAAAGCCCAACCTAATCCCCACTATTCCCCATGGAGATTCCTTCTCAGCTGATTGGACATTGTGTCAGGAAAGCAACCAAAAGGGTGTATCACAAAAGGGTGATCCTATTTCTCATGCCCTGTTTTTGTGATCAGTTCCATCCTGACACTATTCACAGTATGGTTTCATGGCAAGGGTAATGGCCAACACTAAATGGACAGGTGGAAGTTGCTGAGAAGGAACTGGAATGATACTAAATGAAGAAAACCATCGACTCCTCAACAAAGATCATAAGCACGAGAGCTTTTACTTCCTACCTTTATGATTTCCTCTGTAGTAACTCTTTTTCTTTCCTTTGCTCAGTGGAGAGGGAGGTTTGTTCAGGGATATACTTTTACCTCGTTTAGAACTCTGGTTTTATTAGTTCTTACCACAAAGCATGGTGGTAAAAGATGACATTCCAAGGAGTTACCTGGGTTTTGTTTATTTTCCCTGTTCTCCCAGTGGACTGAGAATGCCTGACTAGCCAAGCAAGAGTTGTAGCTTCCATTTACACTGGTTTATTGTTAGGTGGCCCGTGGGAGAAACTCCTTTGTTATGTGAGAACTTTCTCTCTTGAGTGGCAAAAACTCTCGAACAACTAAGGTTTGTGGGGCTGTGAAACAAGATATTTGTGCCAGTTTATTTTGTGTATATGTGGTAGGGAGTAACTGAATTTGATGTTTGAAAGGCAAAAGAATATTTTAAACACTGGGGTGACATGCTCACTTGTACAGTTAGAAATAGCATGAGATTTAATCTACTACCTAGATTTTATTAATATTTGTTTAATTAGGTGGTTAAAGAACCCTCTGGAACCTCATGGGAGGTTGACATCTACCCTGTCATCATCTACCATGTTTTCACCATGCTGCCTCTAATCTAGAATTACAAGCTAAAGTTTTTTCTTTAATTTTTTTTCAAAATCACACCAACAGTGATGGTTATGATTTACCAGGGCAAAAATATTTTCTTTCCACTCCAGGGCAGTTTAGATGGGACAGGTATGTTTCTTTTCGGTTCCTTTCCATGCGGCAGGGCAGTATATTTCACTGTCTTGCATGGTGGATGTAGCAGGGTTCACTTGGAGGATTGCCTGCCTTGAAAGATCTGAGATGATTCTCACATTCTTGTTGATATAAAGAGATGCCTAAATGGAAGTTTAAGATCCATGACTTCTGTAGCAATCTTCAGGTCAAAAGTCAGCCTGGGGTCTCCTTTATCTGCAACTTCCTGGTTACTTCCTTCTAAGGTAATTTTCCTTTATCTGCAACTTCCTGGTTACTTTCTTCTAAGGTAATTTTCCTTTATCTGCAACTTCCTGGTTACTTTCTTCTAAGGTAATTTTCCTTTATCTGCAACTTCATGGTTACTTTCTTCTAAGGCACTTTTGTAATATCTTAATGATGAATTGAAAATTTCTTCAGCTGGAGTCTGTATAGGTCAGTGGTTGACCTCTTGCCTGGTGGGCCAGGGATTTCATCCCAGCAATGCAAAAACAAAAAGCCCAGAGCCTCAAAAATTATATAACAGCTTATTTTATTCAAAAGGGTTGTTCAGAGTGTCTGTTCTGTCATGCCATCAAAAGTGGAGTTTGTATACCTTCTTTCAAAGGGAAAGAATGAGGCTCAGAGAGAGTAGGCCTTCTTGAAGATCACATGGCTCTTTGGAGCAATCACATGTGCACATAGCTTATACTAACTTTTAAGACAAGGCTGAATCAAGCTTCTGACAAATCTTGTCACTTTGCTTTTTCTTTGGTACATGAAAAGGATTTATAAAAGATGATTTAACCATAAGAAAGAGGTTCTGATAAAATATGCTAAGCCAAAAGAAAGATGTGACTTTTGGAGCCTAAAGGCAAGAGATGTCATGTGGCCCATTGTTAAGGAAAAAATCACCAAAATTGAAGACAGTCACTTTCTGTGCTTCTCTCCCTCAGGGCCTCCATCTCTGACATAGTTTGTACGTGTTTATTCTTTCACTTTCATGTAAACTGACTTTATGCCACCCGAGTTTATTTAAGTCAACTGACTTTCTCATAAGGTGAAAGATGATCTCTCTGAACCCTTTTAAAATATATCACAGAGACCAACAGAGCCTGATTGATGACTTCTAGTTCTGACTCCAATACAATTAGTGCAAAACAACATGGTTGTCTCTACTAGGCCCTTTTCTTCCTGTTACCTTTGACCACAGTGTCAGGATTAGATTTAATTACAATGACTGACTTTATGAGGATGGATCTATGAATGTTTAAAAAGAAAAGAGAGGAAATGATTAAATTTCTTTATATATATATATCCATTTCTAAAATCACAGGATACATATTTACACACACACACACACACACACACACACACACACACACACCTTTCTGTGGAACTTTGGCATATACCAGTATTTAGTCTTGACTTGCTCTCAGCTCGACTCTCAGCTCTCCCTATGTATCCCTGGCTGGTCTAGCTGTCATTACATAAACTAGGGTGGCTTCATATTCACAGAGATATGCCGGTCTCTGCCCCTGAGTATTGAAATTAAAAGGAAATGTCACCATGCCTTGCCACTAATACTTTTAAAGTAAAATAATGCCATCTTTTCTTGTTAAAGTATCTAAAAAATATTTGGTCTTGATGTTAATCAAGTATTGTGTTTGGAAAGTGGTATTGCTTCTTTTTTGACTTTAATAGGCAACAGTCAATAAACACAGCTTAATGCTTTGTTCTAGATAGTAGTGCCAAATATAGATGCAGCAAACAACAAAGTTTATAAATCAACTCATCATAGATGATAGCTGCCAAAGGGAAGCTAGTTGATAGGCAGATTTAATGGATTGGACAATCTGCCATGAATAGGGAAAAGCTTGTTTGAACTTGGGTGGACTGTGAGCCTATTTCATGTTTTACCCAATTATCTGTGTCATCAATTTTTTCTTTGCTCTATCTTTATTTTACTACAAATATCATATCTTTAATTCAGCTTATTCTGAATACTAGGTAGAGAAAAGAAGGTCAGTTCCAGTGTATGTGTGTCAGACAAGAGTATAAAAGAAAGGATGGGAGGGAGGGGAAGGAGATGAAGACAGAATTTTAGCGAATTAAGAAAAATATTCTCTGGGGAAAAGAAAACCAACTCAAGGGCAGTTGTGCACCTAGACATCCTTTGCGAAGGGAGAAAAGGATTAGGAATGGATGCTTCTCTTTCTGCCTACAGGAGAGCTGCAGGAACATGGCAGGAACATGGAAAAGAAAGAAATGGGAACAATTGAAAATGTTTCAGTTTTGTCCAAAAGATACTCCATCTACCCTGAAATTCTACTCAACCTTCTAGTGCTCTTTGGTTTGTCAGAAAAACTGCCTGTGGATTCTGAGTCCTTTAATCACATTGCGAAACCTTTAAGATATACACCAATCTGGCATACCACTCCTGGGCATATACCCAGAGGATTCCCCTGCATGCAATAAGGACACATGCTCCACTATGTTTATAGCAGCCTTGTTTATAATAGCCAGAAATTGGAAGGAGCCCAAATATCCCTCAAAGGAGGAATGGATACAGAAAATGTGGTATATTTATACAATGGAATACTACTCAGCAATTAAAAATAATGAATTCATGCAATTTGTAGGTAAATGGTTAGACCTGGAAAATATCATCCTGAGTGAGCTAACCCAATCACAAAAGAATGCACATGAAATGCAATCACTGATAAGTGGATATTAATGAGCCCAGAAGCCCTAAATACTCAAGACACAAATAGCAAGTCAAATGATTCCCAAGAAGAAGAAAGGAGAGGACCCTGGGCCTGTAAAGATTGCATCCAGTTTAGTAAAGAAACCGAGGGGGGAGGGGGAATGATTGGGGAACAGTTGGGGGGGGGAGAGGAACTATGGGAACTATGGTGGGTGGGAACTGGGAAAGGGGAAAGCCTTTGGAATGTAAACATAGAATATAGAAAATAAAATAAAAAAAGAAAAAAAAGATATACACTAATCTCAATTCTAATTGAACTCTAGATAGTGCTCACCTTTGTAACTATGTTAAGCCATGTGCACTGATTCTACTGAAGTAAACTCAATTTAAGATAAATCCATCCTAGCACGTAGCTATGACTTGTAGTCCTTCCAACTCTACCCTGAAATCTTTTCAGGAGCTTTTTAGAGTCTCCAAAGTTTTACAGAGAAATCTGATAGAGATACATTCTTCTTCTTAGAAGTCAGGGACTGCATTATTCAGCAGCATAGATGGCATTTGTAACTAATATGCAGACTTCTCAGTGTGTATTCCATTATATTGCTTGTTGTCTGAACAGACAAATACTTGTTATTTGTTATTTGTTATTTCTAAAAGGAGCAAATGACATGATATACTACTACAGACCTTTTATGTAGTTTTAGGGTATAATAAGGTTGTTAAAATAAAGATAATTGCTACTAAATTGATTTGTAATTTAGGCTTGGAGTTCTAGGCACTCCTGGGTCATAAAATGATAGTCAAGGTTGAATCCACATAATGTATGCTAACTGCTGGTTTGTCCCTGAGAAATCTGCCCAGAGCTCACTGACACCCAAGAGATCAGAAATTATTAACTGCAGCCTTCCTGGACATATAATTTATTTCCTTTCATATGGCATTTACCTTGAACGGTGATAAATATATTAAAGTATCATAAATAACAAGTTTTGTTAGGCTGTATAGAAACTGAAAACTCAGGGAAGAAGAGATACAACAATAAAATAAATTGGATCATGAAGTAACATATTCTAGTAAAATAAGTTTTAAGTGTTATGAGAGTCTCTTCACATTTACTTGTATAATTAATGAAACTTCTAATTGATTAGAGCATCTGAACTGAACATCTACAGTACACGTATAACACACTATTCTTCTTTGAATTGTCAAGCCTAAGAAAAAGTCTCTCTTTACTTTCTTCACAGGGAAGTGTAGCTGACAATAGTCAAAGCTGTGTTAATTGGATAGTCTAGTTGCATTTGACTCTGAACCACTCACTTTCATCTTTGTGGACGGTCCTAGTGTAACTACTTTGGAGTATTTCAGAATTTTATTTCCAACTTATCTTTACTTAATACGATATGACATGACAATATTGCTTTAAAAATATTTGCGACACATGAATGGCAAGAGTGTCACCAAAAGTATTACCTAAAATTCCATTTTCCCATGGGGGCAAAAAGGATAAAGTACAAGAGACAAAGGCTTAATTTCAGTTTTGAATTGGATGTATCTTGAAACATGAGGCAATATATTCTTGGTTGACAAAGGCAATGTGTAAGATAAAATACCTTTTACAGAATCCATCTTGGAAAGTATAAGCCAATGACAGGCAATCAGTTGTTTCTCAAGATGAGATAAGAACACACTTAAAAGCTTTAATGTTGATGAGAAGTGGTCTTGCTGATGCTTTAGGGGATTGAACATTGTAGGAAAAAGAGGTTTAAGTTTTCAAGAAAAAATTTTAAGGTCAATAAAATGCCATTAATATGAGTTATTCGGGAATATTAACTGACCAGAAGAACAGACCTAAGGTTCTTTTTCTTGAGCCCATCTTTGCCAGGTTAAGGGATGCTTAGTTCTGTACATAGTAGCCACTCTACCATTTTATGCTTTTATTTCTATATAAGCTATTTGACTTTGTATCCAGTTTGAATCCAGTTTTGACCACTTTCCTGACCTTGGGGATTATAGCTATGTATTCCTGTGTACACCTTCACTTGGATATCCTACATATCCTGACACTATATTTTATAACTTTTGTTCCATTCTTCTTGCACTGCCCAAGAAGTACACCATAGTTCCCTTCTTGTACTGCAGATACCATTGATGATCTTATTAGTCATCCTTGTGCTGAAGTCACTGTTGATGACATCATTATTCATCCTTTTTGCTGAAGTCATGGTTGATGACATCATCATTCATCCTTGTGCTGAAGTCAGAAAACCTAGAGCTTAGAGCTCTCTCTTCCTTGTTCGACTCTTGTGCAATAACTGAAAGAAACAACCTTCTCTTGGGCACTCAAAGATCCTTCTTGGTGAGCTTGGGTCATTGGATTTTAATTTCACCTTTGTTCCCTCAGTGGGATTATTGCTCAGAGTATGACACAGATGGCTTTATAAGATGACTTTCATTCCAGATCATGCTACATATTTGTACTGATCAATTTTCAACTCACAAATATAAGCTCCTTTTTCCTTTCACCTTAAATAGTTTGGAGAGAAGGGGCTTATAGCTTATTATGTGTACTTTATAACATGGTGAAAAAAGTTGAACTTAGAACCTTCCCTTAACCATCATTTTTTTTATTAGATATATTCTTTATTTCCCTCAGCTGTCACTTTATTGGCATTTACTTTGTTCTTTCTGATCTTCACTGTCCATGCCACAGTTCACACTTCCATAATATTTCACTTTCATTGTAGCCCCCTAGTTTAATTTTAGCTTCCTAGAGTGTGCATGTCAATGCAGGAGCCATATCAATACAAATTTCTACATTTCTACATTTCATTTTCTTGCTTTGCTTATCTCCCAAAGCCTTCTATCCCTTAAGAAGAGACTCAAAATGTACAATGTGTCAGGCTTGGCTGTCTGAAGTCTGTCTCAACAATGTACTGAGCCCAAACTTTTGTTGTTCCAGAACTAATAGTGTTTCTTCCAAGAGACCACTCAAATGCTTTCTCAGCATGGGCTTAGTTCCCTCTTGCTTTCCCCAGCCAACCCTTTCTCAGTTTACAGAGATTCTCTGCCTCTCTCTCTCTCTTTGTAGAGTGCTAACTCTTTGAACAACTCAGAAAATCTACTTCACTTATTTCTGTTACTAATTTCATTTCTGGAGCATCATAGGATTTCAACTGTCTTAACTGAAATTAAGTTGAAGAAGTTTTGGGTAATCCCAAACCTTCATGCTAAGTATTTGTTTTTGATTGAACTGGTTATCTTGACATCTGACCCAAAGTCCTTTTAATCTGCCTTCACCTTTTTTTTTCTATCTTTTAAACCCAGAGTCTGAGTTATCTTGGAGGAGTAGTGTTAATTTTCCCCATGGTGCACAAAGAATGTGACAAAACTCCAGAACTTTTCTGGCATCATATAAACTCAACCACTGAACAATGTTGTACCAAGATCTCTTAGGAAAGTTTTTGTTTAATAATCACCCTGTATCTTCCCTTTATTTCCCTTCCATCTTGCACTCTGTCTCCCTCCCTTCTTTCATTCTTTTGTTCTTTCTTTCTTTGCTGCCAACTAGGTTCCTAATACCCTGAAGCTGTTATGCTGTGCCCAGTAAGGGTCCCGTGAGCCATTGTTCCTACAGAAGTTTTGCTTGTTGAAAGTTTACCCTCATTCCTCTCTCATTTTGCACATATCTTTTTTTTGTCCATAACTTATTACTGGCTCTCAGAAGAGGAGAAATCTCATTAAATTCATTCAATTAGTGTGTGAATACCTGTTATTTAACTTGCTGCATGAACTATCTCAAGTGTGTCTCAATTTTAAAAGAGGAAATGCATTCAAAGGAATGAAGCATGAAAGATGCCTTGCTCTGAGTGGGTAGTGCATACTCATGTTTTCCTAATCAGATAAAATAATGCACATGATAATTCCTTTTCCTATAAGCCCTGGCCTGGATTGAATGTCTAAATCTTTGATTTGTTTCTTTCATAAAAGAAAATAATAAGCATTATTAAGTACATGTAGTGGAAAAATCAGAAGTACGTAAAAAAACAAAACAAAACAAAAAAACCTTCAAAACCAAGTTGGTGGTTCTTAACTGTGAATGTTAGCCATGAGCATCAGATCCCAGGCTGTTCTTGACTATTTGAGCTCACAGAAACAAGGGGAGATCTGACCTTTCTATCTACCTCAGTAACTGTACCAGACTGAGAAATCTTTTTTAGCAATGTGGGTTTTCCACTTGTTTTCCAATCCAATCGTATACTATGGTGCTAAGGGATGTTTGGAAACATTAATACATCTTTCACAGTGACAATATTTGTTAAAAATATCCCTTTTTTCTTCCAGGACACTTGCAGGGAATAAGATATGATTCCTATCATCACATAGTTTACTAGAGGTCTAGAAGAAACGCAGGATGTGATCAATGCTATATAGGAGATACAAATAGCCCTGCGATCTGAGAGGAAGATTAATTCTATATGACAAAGACAAAAAGGACATTACAAAGAGATGGCATCTGACGAATTGCTATAATCTCACAACATAAGAATCAGACAAGGGCATTGCACAGAACAAAGAAGGACTGCGAGCCAGACTCAAAAGCAGGAAAGAAGAGCAAGGCTCAGGGTGTAGTTTGGAGAGCAAGTGTAAGTTGGGTACAAGAGGCATCAGGAGTCACTGTTGCTTTAGCTTTTGAACAAGAAACACTCTCAGCACACAGAAACTCCTTTGCTCCTCTTAGAAAAGAAGTTCAGTGTGCTGCCCTTTACTACTTAACATGTTTACAATTTAATTGCTTTCATTGTTAATGGTTTGCTATCATGTGTGAAGATGTGTGGGAGTGTGCACTCGGCATGTTTCCAGAGTACACGTGGAGGCCAGAGGTTGATATCAGAAAGTCTTCCCGTATTTCTCTCCACCTTATCTTTTTGAGACAGGATTTCTCATTGAACCTCATTGATCCTGCTTGGCTGGATGGACAGGGACGCTGGAAGCCTGTAGGCATCCATTCTCCTGGCATGAGGGTTACATGCACAATGCCATCATGCACAGATGTTTATGTCATTATTAGAGGTATGAACATAGGTCCCCATGTTTGCACAGCAGGCCATTTACAAACAGAGCTAGCTATAAATCCCTTCCATTGATTTAATTTTAAAGAATATAAAAAAACTTCTATTATCAACCAGTAAGTTAAATTTAGGAAATTGCCTTCATTTAAATATTAACACATTTTGTCCTTTAACATTTCATATATGTTGACCTTTAAATTTCTCATAATTTCTGATAATATTCAGATATTTATAATGATTTTTGGTCTAATTATCACGTACCAGTTGTAATCCAGATGCCATCCCATCTGAGATGAAATATGACAGTTTTTTCACTGTTGTATATAACTTATGTTATAGTCAAAGAGACAAGCATTAAATAAGTAAGTAGAGAACATAGCTTATCTACTGAGGAGATGTGTAAGCCTTGTTGTGGCAACAAAGAACAGAAAGCTCTTCATAGCTTAAAGAACAATACATAATTCCTCCTGTTAGGTTTGGAATTGACTGGGGTGAATGGTTTCTGGTGTACCGAGTGTTTGTCATACTAACACTATTTTTAAAAGCATACTGTTTAGTCTAGATGAGGCTTCCTTGCACAGAAGAAAGGTGGTGAGGTTCTTAACATCCTGTGAGACTCATTGTCACTTACAGCCATTTCTTAGTGGCCAAAGCAAGATAAGTCAGGTCAACAAGACAGGGAGGAGTGTGAGTAAGAGTGACCTTTTCCTTTTTTTGCAGGAAATAATCCAATATACCTAAAATATAATCAAAATATATAATGGTAGGTTTCAATTATGTATGTATTTATGTTATGTATGTATTTAGAATATATGCATTAAATATACATGCATATAACATATAAATGCATGTTTTATATATGTCATATACATATATGATATGTTCATCTATAATCTATAATCAATGTCTATGTATCATATATATATATATATATATATATATACATTAATGAGATAGAGAATGTTGGATTAGAAGGAGGGCTTTGTTTGATATGAGGGGTAAGGAGAGAGATGACTCTGTACTGGACATTCAAATGATAAGCAAGAGAAAAGATGTGAAGAAGGGCAAATATATCCTAGACAGTGATATAAATAAATAAAAAGGAACTGTGACATGAACATGCTTGCTCAAAGACTATTAATTTGATGATCAATAATGGTGATTGGCACTTAGAATAAAGACAGGTATTATATGGGGTGGGCAGGCTATCTCAGAAGTCCAGATTTTGTTCAAAATTATTAAACTTTCATGTCATGGTAGTACATAGCTTAATCTGTGCTTAAAACAATCTCTTAAGGCTGCATAGATTGTGGAATGTGTGATTAATCTTGGGCAAGGACAGCAGAGGGGACTATGGAGTATTTGGGGGAAGTCCAGGAGGGTGGATATTTGAAAGAGAGTAATAGGAATGAAATAGGGGATGTGGTACATGTCTTAGAAATCCAATTGCGTATAATTATCATCATCTGATTATAAGAGATAGTGTTCTTTAATAACCTAAACAATGGCAAGTAATTGTGGTAGAAGTGAAACCATTCTGTCTTTGGAGTCAAAAGACCTACCTTTTTCCAGGTTGTGCTTTGTAGAACATGGTTGGCCCAGATCAACCATTCTGACCATCATTTACATAATTCTAATAACAACTTACACAAGTGAATCAATAAGTAAACGGATGCAGAATAACACCCAGGTCAGAACTTCTCAGAGAGTCTTGTGGGAGCTGAAGTCTGAGCAAGGCTTAGATTTCTTTGACAGTCTATTGGTATTCTCTAGAAATGTTCAGAGGCAATTTCACAATTTTGGCTTTTGGGAAGATTATGCAGGGTAGCAACACCGGCTTATAAATTCACCCAATTCTTTAAATAAAATGTTATTATTTGTATCTCCTAATCTATAGGTGAGCATAGCCCCTGGGGCAGGCAGTGACTGCTGAAGTCAGAAGGTTTTCCAATCATGGATTTATGATGTATGTGCTTTGGAGTCACCCTCTTATGGGTTGACCTATCCCCTGCAGAGGAGGATAAGAGATGGCAGGCAGCAAGCCTTATCAGTTAGTGCAGCGATTTGGCCTGTAATGGAGTGATTAAGCCATTGTTTTGGTAAAAACACTTTAGCATCAAATTGAGCTGTCAGGAACTTGCAGGTAAATGTAGCAATTTTTCAGACATGGTTCTGGCATTTTCTGATAATATCAATATTTTATATGCAATTATTGCTACTGTTATTTGATTGGTGCCTCTGAAAACTTCAGCTGGTTCATAAGTCCCAGCTTAGAAAGAGAGATGACACCTTCTCAAATGACTGAATTTGTCTTTCTCTGTTTATATGCCCTCTCATGACTTGGGCTCCATAGTTTTACTACCAGTATCTTTTAAGTTTTTATGACAAGAGGTGCAGGCAATATCTTCTAGGTAAACTGTTTACTTGAGGTGGATTTTTCACAACCCAACTGACCTTGAACTTACTATATAGCCCAACCTGGCCTCTCCTAACTTTTGTTTCTCTTATCTAAGCATCCTGAGACATATGTAGTATACTCAGCTTCTAAACAAACATAAAGCCACTTTTATTAGGCATTTTTAAAATAAAGATCCAGATAATTATAATTATGTATATATGTTTGCAGCTTCAGAATTGAAAACTTAAATAAGTCATCTTAGTATAAATACTTATACTCTAAGTTCACATATGTCAAACAGTTTCTAGAAACAGGGTAAAAAAAATGGTGATAAAATCAGTTTCTTAGAGGGCTCCTACATAGGGGGTGAATGTTTAAAGAAAAATCACCACGAATTTAGTGTCCTAAAAACTACCAAAAAGGAAGCTCCACTCCTCCTGAATGGAAAACAGTATAGCTGAAGCCTTATGAGACTTTGAGGAAGGGAGAGAATTCCTCTATGTTCTAGTTGCAGTGGATCATGGGAGAAGGATAGGTGAAAGCATGCACAGAGCAGACTCACTCCTCTATCCTCACCATCCTCCAGTTTCCTTTGGTGGTGCCCACTGGCCAAGCTCTACCTAAGCCAGACTCCCGTTTGGCACAGTTGAGTGGATCCTCAAACCAGACCTCTATAACGGAGCCTAGAGAAGGACGGAGACTAAATTCATAGTAAGAAGCAAACAGCAGCTATCCGAGGTACGCATCTCAATCTTTTGCTCAACATGTGGAGCATGCACCCGGTAACCTGAAAAACGCTTTTAAATGCTTTCTAAATAGCAACTGACATCATCTTGTGCATAATGTTAAAAGGTAAGTCGTTTTGAAATTCTCTAAACAGTCATTGAATCATGAAAAAATTCAGAGCGTGTGCCTTTAGTTCTACACTGAGTATTCCTATTGAATACTCTAAATTCCACGAGGGACTTCTGCAGAATGCGTCCAGTGTGTCTCAGATTTTGGCTCCACCACCTGACAAGCAAAAGGCTGAAGCCATTCAGACTCTGAACTTCTCTTGAGATGCGTGAGAGCGTCTAGCCATGATGACCATTGTAAACAGTACTGAGTCACAGAAAACGTAGAGAAAATAGATGGAGGAAAGGCAACTGAACAGCTAAAATTTTACATGATTGTAAGAGCTACATTTTTTTTTTAAAAAAAATTATGTTATCACTCTGAGATTATCCGTAACATGGAATTCAAAACAGTAAGGTTAGCTGCAAATTGGCCTAAACACAGATGTCTGTTGCACAAACAGTCTGCTATAGGTTTGTGAAGTGAATTAAATGCAAACATTTGGGATAAAAAAAAAAAGAAGAAGAAGAAGAAGCAGCAGCAGCATGAGCATTACCAGAATTCAAATACTGATTCTGTGTACTTCTCTTTGAATACAGTCTTTTAAATATGCATTTGTGGGCAGTCACAGGTAACATGCATGAGGCCATTGGTTCTCAACAAGGTGAGCATTCTGAAGTCACAGACACACCTTCAATTTTTGCTGTCCACAGGGCAAATGTTACTTCCTCCTTTTTATGGTTACCTCTCTCCTTTTTATTCCCCTTTCTATGTGCAGCTTCTGTCTTCTAAATTCTGTATATGGTCAGGAAGAATCTCATGGCTTTCTTCTGAGAGGAGATATTATTGGCTGTTTGACTTGTATTTGTGTTTGACTTGTATATGAAGAGTTCACAAGAACTGCTTAAACACTCTGGAAAGGGCTATTGGGATCAAAATGTTTGCTGATGTTGAGTACTCAAAGTGAGTGGAGGGACCCTGCAAGAGAGACGTTGACTTTCTGTTCAAAGGCATTCTGGGAGCTAGGAGAGAGAAGTAGGATTCGGAGTTGTATTTTATGCCCACCCCAGCAGGGATGTCATTGAAAGTTGAAGAATGACATAGCCAGCCTCCCAGATCATGAAGATCATTCAGGCTGTTTACTAGGGAATAGATTTTGAGAGCAACAAAAGGGAGGCAAAGAAAACTAGTTGAGGGAGATTCATCGTTAAGGTGAGTGGAGGTAATAGCTTGGGTAATGGCTTGGAACAATGTTCTTCACTACAGGGAGGAGACAGAAAGTCTGTGGTGTGGATTCTGTGCTGAGCCATTAGATTCTTTCTTGGGACAGCATAGCCTACTTCTACGATGGCTCTTTGCCAATGAATGTGCCTTATCCAAGGTATTGACCACTCCCAGCCACTGACAGAGTAGGTGTGCCAGAGCTCTTGTCTTAGTGAGATAAATCAGAAGAACCCGAACTTCCTGTGGGATCAGGTCAGATCTCTTTTGCAGCCACTTTGCTATCTCACATCCCCACTCTCATGGTGCCCTCCCCTTCCATTAGAGAGACTGCAATAAGTGTCCAAATTAAACCCTTGGATACAAATCTTTTTCTCAATGCTTTTTTCTAGTCTGAACAAAGGACAGCCCAGTATTGACTCAGCAGGTATGGGATTTGTAAACAATTGAAGGGTTGGCTCTGGTGATGGGTGGTAATGGGGATAAATACAGACAAAGGAACAATCTGTGTATTTCTCATGTCCCTGACTTCTACTACTGAGGGCTTCATTATGCCTTTACAAAGCTTGGAAAAATTCATGATATCTAATAGAGTTTTAGGTTTGTTTTGTTTCAGAAGGCATTGTGACATGCCTGCTCAATCAGTTGATATCAAACATGTAGTTAAATCCTTCTTTGTGTAGCCATTACTGGTCCCTTATCCAGGTCATCATCTTGTACTTAGAGTTCCACAAAAATCCCTTGATGCATCTGCCTGATTCTAGTAAACTCAACCTAAGCCTTTTCACATTATTTAGTTGGGGCAATATGTTCTCATAGTTTCCTGCTGTACTGAGGATGAAATCAAAGTCTCTTGTTTTGGCCAGTAGCATCTTGTCCACATGATAAGCCAAATCTCTTGTCTCTCTCATATATGTCACTGAATTATTCTAAATGTGTAAACATCCTGCTTTGTCTGATCTCAGGGCCTTTGCATATGCTTTTAGTCTGCCCAGGACCATGGTTTCCAGCTGTCTACTCTCCGTGGGAAGGGATCTTTCCGTTAATCTCTCAGGGTCTCCTGTTCGCTGGTCTTCTCAGTGAAGACTCTCAATTGGAAGACCACGCTTGCTGTATCTATAGAGCCCACTATACTTTTATTTTCATAATCTATATTATATTCATATTTTAACAGGGTTCTTGAGAATATATTTCTATATTCAAGGAAAGGAAAGTCTGGTATAAAAATCACATAAGATTCTGTTTTAGTTTCCCATAGAGTCCTGTTCTTCCTCTGGTCTTTTATCATCAAATCAAAAGGCACTCAAAAGTACTGACAACTCTCCATCTGAGACCCTACAGAACACATTTTCATTAAAGTCAGCTCTAGGTCAGATAAAACTTAACGGATTTGTCTTTCTACAACTCACTACTCTATCCCCTCACAGGTATGGTTAGTGGGGATTCTGGTAGCAATACAAAAATTTCCTTCTTGCCACCTAAGGCACCCTGGGAATGGAGAGGTGTCTAGCATCTAACTGTTTTAAGCTTATTTGATGAACTTTGCTCTGTATGATTATATCATTCTGGCTTAAGTTACCCAAAGCTGTTCCCACTTGTGTTTACAGACCCAGCTTCCTTTTGTCCAAAGGGACTCTGGTCTCTTATATCAGTTTATTATTTTTAATCTAGAGACTTTTCTCCTCAGTTGTTCTTTCTCAGAGATCTGTCTCTGCTGTCATCGGAGAGACCAGAATAAAGGCAGACTTTTGAGAACTGTGGTTGTTGGATTGTACCTGAACATGGATTTCTTAGTCTTTAGAGTTCCTCTGAGGAGACATAGGGTGAACAGTAGTTTACCATTCACAGCCTTAGCGTTCAACACTAAATATGTTGTGGGCTATCTGCTGCAGTATTAAAGCACACTCGTTTCCAATGACAGCATTTATTAAAAGCACAGTACTAAGAATTTATGCCTAGGATCTGACCCTCCTCACCAGCCTCTGATAAGTATATGCTTTGTAGGACCTAGCCCAAATTACCAATCACGTGCACGCCATGATGACTTATAACTCACATTCAATAAGAACTAAACTTGACAGTTGATATTCTGAGAGATCTCCATAGAAATCTGGATTTCCCTAGGTGATAAGTAGATTATCAATTATGAGACCTTAAATTTCATTCAGTGATTGGACATAAAGAGACCATCCTACCAGGTGTGGTGTATATGTGAAGATGTTGCTGAGGGCCCCAGGTGCTACCTATGGACCCTTAAACCCAGTGCTTATTCCATCTTGGGAGTGGGAGCAGAAAAATCATAGACTTTTATGGTTATGAAAACCTGTCAAATTCACTGGTTTTGCCAGAAACACTCTGCTCAATGGCAACTCAGTTACTTCTGGCCTGGCATAGAGTCAAGAACAAAGACCTTAAATGGGGAGGCTGTTTCTGGAAAGCTAACTGAATGACTTTGGAAAGTCTCTTTGACATTCGCTGCCTAGTTTTCACATTGTGGAAAGGAAAGGACAAATTCTTATCACTAAGATTTGATCTGAACCTAGAAAGCCAACAGTTGACTCAAGGGAAATCATTTCAGCTGACTTGTAGAGCTTTTCCTACCCTCTCAATGCCGTTGTTATTAATCATCAGGATCAGTAAGGCAATAAGAGACAGAGGTTACTAATTTTGAAGAGGGAATTTAAATCTGTATTCCTAAATTTCCTCCTCTTCTTTTTTTTTTTTGCCTAAGGAAATGACAAAATGCTGACTGTCTTTGTTTTTTGAATATTGCATTATTGAATTAACCATTATTTTTCAGCCATCACTGTAGTCCTCTGAAATTCTGGGTACACTGAAACTTTGAATTCAGCTATGCTGACAACCTTATTTGACTATTATGTGACGGGAAGTATTTCTGTTCTGGTCCAGTCTATTTGGGGTTCTATAGGCTTCTTGTATATTCATGGGCATCTCTCTCTTTAGGTTGGGGAAATTTTCTTCCATAATTTTGTAGAAGATATTTGCTGGCCCTTTAAGTTGTAGATCTTCATTCTCATCTATCCCTATAATCCTTAGGTTTGGTCTTCTCATTGTGTCCTGGATTTCCTGAATGTTTTGGGTTACCAGCTTTTTGCATTTTGCATTTTCTTTAATTGTTGAATCCATGGTTCCTATGGTATCTTCAGCATCTGAGATTCTGTCTTCTATCTCTTGTATTCTATTGTTGATATTTGCATCTATGACTCCTGATTTCTTCCCAAGGTTTTCTATCTCCAACATTGTCTCCCTTTGCGATTGCTTAGTTGTTTCTACTTCTGTTTTTAGATTTTGTATGGTTTTGCTCAGATCTTTCAGTTGCTTGTTTGTGTTTTCCTGTAATTCTTTAAGGGATTTTTGTGTTTCCTCCTTTATGACTTCTACTCGTTGACCCATGTTTTCTTGTATTTCTTTGGGTGATTTTTGTTTCTCCCCCGTATTGGGATTCACTTTTTGCTCTATATTCTCCTGGATTTCTTTAAGTGATTTTTGTGTCTGTCTTGTATGGGCTTCTAGTTTTTGATCTATTTTCTCCTCTATTACTTTAAGAAATTTATCTAAGTGATCCTCAATCTGCATCTTTACCAGTGATTTTAGATCTGAGTCTTGTTTTTCTGGTGTGTTGAGATATCTGGGATTTAATTGTGTTTGTCTTGCAATGGCTTCTAGCTTTTGATCTATTTTCTCATGTATTACTTTAAGAGATTTATCTAAGTGTTCCTCTATTAGCATCCTGACCAGTGATTTTAGATCTGAGTCTTGTTTTTCTGGTGTTTCGGGGTATCCAATATTTATTGCTGTTGGGGAACTGGGTTCGGATGCCGCCATATTGCCTTGATTTTTGTTAGTAGCGATCTTACGTTTGCCTTTTGCCATCTGGTTAACTCTGGTGTTAGTTGGTCCTGTAGATACTAGCTGGTGCTTGACCCTCCTGTGGGGTTGTAAGGCTATTTCCCAGTGACTGGGATACCTGAATCACTGTCCTGCGGGGGTCTTGCTCACAGATTGCTGACAGGTGGCCTGAGTCCCCCGAGGTCTTAACCTCAGGATATCCCAGGTATTTGGTTCCGCCTGTTGGGCGGCTGCTCTGCACTGCTCCTGCTCAGGGTTCGCTGTCTGATATCCTGTTTCCCCAGGGGTCTTAAAGATGGGATATCTCAGTTATCTGGTTCTGCCTGCTGGTCCCAAGCTGCTGGGAAGCTGGCTGGGTCCGGTTTCCAGCTTCCCTGCCACTGGCTGGATGGGAGGCTGGTTTGGCCTCCGGCTGGGTCTGGGTACCTGGCACACTGGCTGACTCTGGCTTCCTCACCACCAGCTGGACGGGAAGCTGCAGGCAATATGGCAGCTGCCTGCAGGGAGCTCGGGGTCCGCCGCGCGAGTGCAGAGTGCACCCGCTATTCTGTGCCCAACTCCCACTCCCGGCCTGAGTCCCCGAAGGTCTTAAGCTTGGGCTGTCTCGGGTACCTGGTTCTGCCGCCGCCACCGGATGGTTCTGAGCACCTGGCACGCTGGGTGACCCTCCGGTTTCCCCACCGCCAGCTGGGCGGGAAGCTGCAGGCAATATCGACAACCTTATTTGAAAAATTATTGGCATTCTCCATCTGTTTTTAAGTATCAGATATGTTTCTTTTTTTAAAGATGTATTTTATTTTATATGTATTAATGTTTTGCCTACATGTATACCTTACATTATGTGCATGCCTGCTAGCCATAGAAGTCATAGGGATTAGATTACCTGGAACTGAAATTATAGATTATTCAGAGGCTCCATATGGGTCCTAGGACCTGAATTTTTATCCTTCGCAAGAGTTACAGATGCTCTTAACCAATGAGCCATCTCTCTAGCAAATAAGTTTTAAAATCATGAATACTTACTTTTAATGTAAAATTCCAGTGTGGATTTTTGTCATGCAGTTGCTATGTATTTCTGCTGTAGTTATTTTATTTGATGCTTAAATGCAGGTTTAACTTCCCCTTCAGTCATAGATTTCTAGTGGATACTTCTATAAAACTGTCTCTCCATTCTGGATTTAGTACAATTCTAAATAAACTTCACAATTCCTGGGAAGTAAAATCCTGTTTTAAATATCATTAGTTGGCTGCTACTTTTTTTGGCAAAAATCTGGTGCTTACTTATTTCTCCTCTACTAATGAGACGATTTTTTGCTTATACGGGTATTTTTTTTTTCTGACTTCTAAAAATGTGTATAGTAGACCAGACAATGTGGCAAAGTTCATTACTATGAGTATATTATCACCCCAGGCTCTCACCCGCCAGTCTTTATATGGAGATAGTGGGATAAATAGAAAGACTTCCAAATGGCATGTGAACTCTGCTGTTGTTTGCACCGGGGATAAATGTAGAACAAACAAGAGCAAAACAAAGCCTCTAGCGCATACAGATGCGTGACACCTGCGCTCCTTCGGGCCCCTCCTTGTATGATGCCTGCACTTTAGAGTGTTGATGGCTCATTGTTTCTCAGTGGCTGCTCTACGCTTGCTTTTGAAATTGTTTCCTTCTCATTTCAAGCATCTCCTTTAGTACATCAAAGATATTTTAAAGCATTTCATTCTTCCTGTTTCTTTTCTTAATCATTATATTGGTATACAGTTGTGCTTCGATAGTATCCAAGCCAGAATAAGTTCTGCTGTTTTGTGAACAGGCATAATAAAAGCACAAGTAGTCAGTGGATTTTTTTGGGGGGGGTGTATAATGAAGATTCAGATACTCTATTACGGCTCAAGCATTTGCATCAGTTTGGAGGAATATGGGCGCTATAGTGGAAAGAGGCCAAGTGCTCTTTCAGATGCCAGTAGTGAGATGTGAATAAAACAGAATGAGCAGTGGGATGAGTTTTACCATGTCCGCCGAGAGTGAACAATGAGCCCATGAAGATTCCTTGCTCTCAGGTACGTGGTGCTTTGAGTGCTGGAAGATGCTCACCGCTTCAGGGGCCTCATTAGCATCACAGACTTGAGGGCCTGTCATAATGCCAAATGCAGCCGAGTGCTGCTGTGGGCCTCTCAGCACCTGCCATACATGGATCACTGATCAGAGCCAAGCTTTCATTGCGTTTGAGTGCCTACCTTTCCGTTCAGCTTGGGAAGGGAAGCAAGGTACACAGAGGCAAAGACAGTAAATAGTGCTTGCAGGAAGCTCTGGATCAAAAGTCCTGTCTTTTCCTTCGTCTTCACAGTACATGAATGACAAGGGCATGCTTACTGTCGGGTTCTCTGAATACCCACCTCCCGAATGAGCTGACCGCATGTGCTCCTGGAGATTAAAGGTGCTGATTCTCTGGAGCCTGCCCTGCCAGTCTGCACTGTCACCAATAACAGCAATCACTGTCAACTTTAATGACGGTTCTTGAGACCCAAAGGGGACTAGTGTTCTGGATATTGAAATTGGAGTTTGGTTTTCTATTCAAAACTCAAGAAAAATAAACAATCATTTCTCATCTCTAGATGTGGATGGGGAATGAGTGAGTTAGTTTTTGAAAAGCAGCCACAAGATTTTTGTCTACATGTGATCTTAATTTTTTTTTAAAAGAAAGTGTTCTGAGCATATAGGTTTCCATGTTATGAATGTGCTTATGGAATAAGGATTTCCCCAATAAGCTTTCCCTTTCTACAGATTGCTTATGTTTTCATCTTATCTGGACTGGGTCCTTACACAGCTTAGAGCCAATGGCATAAAAGTTCGGGGTTTGCATGTGCAAACTGTTTCCTTATGATATGATTCTAAATCACTAAGGTGACTGATGTGTTCTGTGCACCAGCTAATCTTCTTGGTGAGAGGCGTTTGTCCTGGCTATGCTTCTTTCTTGCTTGCCTTTCTTTAATTATCCTTCTATTTAGGGAAGGAACTGGACTGTTCAAGTGGCCAGCGCCAGGGACATTCATTATCTGTATGCAGCAAAAGTTTCCTGTCAGCGCTGATAATCCTGTAGGAATGATGACAGTTAAAACTGGGCACAGAAACTACTTTACAAGCAAAGAATCAACCCTGGGAAAGAGAACCAGTTCAAGCTGTGAGTGTTGGTACCCTCGCAAGTCTCACTGGTATAGGGTAGGTATGGAAAGATCCATGTACGTGAAAGGGAATGACAGTGCTATCTTCTAGGAAAAGGCCAGATTCTGAAGGACCTATCCTAATAGAATTATTTTCTGTTATAGGAATGTTATATAGTTGCAGCCACATGGCTGAACCTTCCTATAGAAATAAAATGGGTGATGTTTATGATCCCTCTAAAGGCTGACTTTTTCCAGAGGTCAAAACAAATCCGGATACATTTCTGTTTTGTCCTCCAGTGTACTTTCACACTTTCTACATGGTGGCAGAATCTAACAGGACCTACTGGGCCATCTCAGAATCACATACTTCTTATAGTTCACTGTTTCCATCCTAAGATGGGCGTGCTTCTGGGGGATCAGTGGGGAGTGGAATTTGGGAACTCAGGAGGCACTCTATGACATGAGCTAAGAATCTGTAACAAATATAACACACCAGAACTTCTTGTGACTGTAACAGTAAATATTCGTTAGTAATTTGAAACAGACACCAAATGAAGAAATGTGAAGTGTGAATAGATTATCTTAAAGATATATTTTGTAGCATTTTTATCCTGATTTGAATCACACAGTGACCCACATTACCTGCTGCTGCTGTGAATTTTTTTTTTTAACTGATGGCTCCTGTCTAAATGTCAGGGAGTTCCAGGCTGGGTCCAGGGCAGGAAGGAAGTGAGAATGGTGATGGATGATAGGTTTGTACCCATCTTTCCCCTTGGTGCAGGATCTAAAATTTGAGCTCTTGAAAGGAGGGGTGACACAGCAAGCAGAACCATTCGAAGAGATTTGAAGAGATTCTGGGTATAGAAACGATTCTGTGGGAGACAGATATTGGAGACAGTGTACTTTATGCATAGGTGGGATACTTTGGGGCAGGAAACTATTTGGGGGACAACTACTGAACCAAGAACCGCTTATCTGGTGTGCTCTGTCAGCCATGAGTTTTCTTTTTCTTTTCTTTTCTTTTCTTTTCTTTTTTTTCAGTTTTTTCTTTTTCTTTGTAGACAATTTGGTTCCTGATTTTACTTACTGCAAGGTACTCTTTACATAAAGTTTCATCTTTACAATATTTCAAAGGCCACAGCTCAGTTTGCCGTGATGTCCTACTGCAGGTGGGCATGTACCCTAGGAACAACACCTGGATGCCACCAGGAAAGTGAAGCGGGATGGAGCCGACTGCCTCCTCTCCCTCAGTCCTCCATCCTCTCTGTCCAGTGATAAGTGGCCCAGGCCTGAGCTACCTGTCCACTATTGTAGTAAGTTTTCAAAACCAGGCAACTGGTAGCCAACTGGATGGCAAGGTTTTTCTCAGAACTTCAGCCTTTCAGGGAAACCCATCTCACTTCTGGCCCTCAGGATTTTTTTGAGACCAGGTTTCTTCACATTGGGCTCAAAGTAAAGGCATTCATCAATTCTTTGAACATCAAGACCCCATACATAGATCACACAGGAATGTAGGAATTTACAACTGTATGAAGTTGGGCTACATTTATTACCACAGACTGAGGGACTCTAGCAAGGGTACACACCTCACATCTTCCTAGAATGTTAGGCAGATTCCCAAAACACAGACAAGGAAGGATGCAAGGAACCTACTCAGACCACATGGAAAATGTTAGCATTTAATTAACCTCCAGAGTGGTTTTTTAAGCCACCAGAACACAGGCACCCCTAACACCTTTGATCTTCTCTTCAGCTCTTCTGCTGAAGAATTTGGCCTTGACGATGACAGGTTGCTTAGGGAGCTTTCCCTTGCCCAGAACTTTGAAGTAGCCCGATCTAACAGCATCAATGACGCGATCAGCTCCAGTCTTGTCTTTTGCTGCACTGACCCGTGTCTGCTCGAGGACCAACACCTACCATTTATCCAGGTTGACAGCTGGGCAGAAGCTCTGGTGGTAATGCTCCATGCCAACTTTCCCAAAGTAACCTGGATGATATTTGTCAAAGTTGATCCTGTGGTGATGCATGCCTCCAGCATTCCTGCCGCCTCCTGGGTGCTGGCGGGGGTTACCGATATGGCCATGGCCATGGCTCACATGGCCCCGGAGTCTTCGGGTCTTCCTCAGTCTGGATGGCAAGGCGGCGACAGAAAGGAAAGAGCAGCCATGATTTTCTACACTGGCTGTTGAAAGTATGAACCGTTGCTTGTGGTCCTTCCTCGTCACTTGGATGCTAACTGCCCTGGCCTCTTGGGCCTCTCAGATCTGCTGCCTTCCGTAGGTAGCACACCTACCTATGCGGATTTCCTTCTTTGCAGCCTAGATACTCTTTCTGGGCATACTTTATTCATTTCCTTTCCCGCAATGAGTACAGTTTTATATGATCTCATGTCCAATGTCTAGCAACCATTGCTTTTATACTTTTTTCAATGTTCTAAGCATAGGGATTTATTTGGCCTCTTTCCCAATCTTAGTCAGATGGAGAAGGCCTTAGGTGCTCTTTCCTATTCTGTTGGTGTTTCTTATTCAGATTAGTGGGAAGAACTGTAAAGGTTCTAAGATTTTTGCCTTGCTTCTAACACAGCAAATAAGTTTACCACAGTTTAGTGTACAGGCAGCAGACATGAGAGTCTTATCAACTTGATCTTACTGCTCTCATCATTTCCTCTTGTTCTCTTGACTTGTCTGTGCAGTTTTAGATGTGATCGGTGTTTCCACAGTGGACCCCTGCCACAACCAAGGAATCTGGAGCCATAGGCTTATAAAAGAGGCTGCCCGCCAATTTGTCAAAGTTTGTCATGAAAGGACATATTGTAAAAGTGCTTTGGTTGTTATATAAACCTGCTGCTTCCCCAGAGGGACACTCTATTTTTTTCTTTTCAGGACTGTTTGACATGCAATCATTCTAGGAAAGATAGTGAGGACAAAAGTTGTCATAACACCAGGGAGACTATCACTGGGACCCTGTCCAGGTAGGTGACCTTGCTGAGGGCTTTTTGTATGATGGTTATGTCAACTACATTCTAAAAATCAAATGTTATGAGATATAAGTTCTTGTGCAGGATGGTTTAAATGTAAATAAACATCTAAATCAGTTTGACAATGAACATTTAGTATATACCTAATTATTTAGCATTCACAGGGTTAAAAAATAGGATTTTATATAGATTTCACTAGAAGGCACTCACATTTTTTTACTTGACCAAAGTAAATTAAGAAAAAAGGCTGAGTACTTCTGCTTTCTTTCTTTTCTTCCTTCCTTCCTTCCTTCCTTCCCTCCTTCCTTCCTTTCTTTCTTTCTTTCTTTCTTTCTTTCTTTCTTTCTTTCTTTCTTTCTTTCTTTCATCTCTCCATCTCTCTCCCTTCTTTTCTTTCTTTCTATCTTTCTTTTTTAAAGAATAATTCAGGATCTCAACATAGGTGCATGTTTTCTGTATAGATTCAAATGAAATGCATTGATGCTGACCTTAAAAAGATATGATGGTATAACTGAGTACATCAAAAGTGATTCCCATCTTTGTCCCACCATTAACTTGAACATTTACTAAATGGAAAGGAAACATTGGAGTTAAGAAGCCTGCCAGCGTTCAGTGAGTGCCTTGACTTCACACTGGAGACATTTGGCGAGCCTTCCCCTGTGATGTGAAAGAAGAGGGTCTAACAGAGTATAGATATACCATATTTAGATTCAAGTATAGAAATAGAGCTGATTTATTGACTCTATTGTTTGTAAAGCACTATGGGAAATCACAACCATTAGATAATACTATCTTGAGAATGTCACATGCAACTTTACAGAAGTCATTCAAAGGCTTATGTGGTTCATATAACAATTTAAAAAATATTACACTCGCTAAAGAGTTGGCTGCTTTGCTTTTTGTTTTTTTAAATCCAGTCTCAAGATAGAGTCACAATAAATACAAATACAAAGGCATTGTTCTTGCTACAGTTTATCTGGCAGCAAAAAGGGAAGGGTCTAGCATCTATAGATGACTTGGAGGGTAAGTTTGTATGTATCTACCATGTCATGGGTCTGAAGCTGGTTGTGGCTGCCTTAGGAAAATATATAATTCTGTAACAACTCAGGACTCTTACTTGGTTAAGGGAACACAATGCTTTTGTGCATACATTACAATGTATATAGTTAATGCTTTTGTAAAATTTGGTGTTTATAGGTACGCTTTTTTTCTTCTCTTCCTTCTCCTCCTCCCTCTTCCTTCTTTAAAAATGGGGGCAAGACTCTGATTTCTTTAATCAGATTTACAAGGACCAATCAAGGTTAAGTACAGTGCTTCCGTGTCTAGAGTAGTAAAAGAGTACCTCAAAGACATTATGTAGAGTATTTATGTAGACTTTCCCAGTTATTTTGAATGAAAATGTCCATCCAAGTATTAGTGAATGGGCCAGTGAGAAGACTCAGTAGGTAAAGGTGCTTGCCATCAAACCCAAGAACCTGAGTTTGTTTTCCAGTATTCGTAGTGTAAGAAGACAATTGATTTCTGCATATTATTCTCTGGCTCTGTGAACACATTGTAGCATATGTGCTTCTTTCACAACAAAGAAACAAACAGACAAACATTAAGTGTTAGTATTTGAATTGGGTAGATGGACTAAACATAGGACAAAGTTAAAAATGGTATTGAAAGAGAAGAAATGGGATAAGTGAGATTAAGGGAATTGTATTAATTTGAGAAAAACTGTCACTTGCACATTTTCAGAGCAAAGCAGTTTTCTTTGCTCTGGCTAATATATAAGACAGTCTGGATTTTCTCTTTTGAAGTAGTCAACTAGAGCCAACGAATGCATTTGTAGTTGCTGAGAAGTTCTCTAGAACACCTTGAGAGCCTATCAGAGGGGAAAACAGGCGTGCTCTTTCCATGTAGTCACCCATCAGCACCTGCAATACTTGCTGCTGGCCACACTGATCAGAATTTCAAGGGAAGAATGCATGGCCATATCATTTCTTTTTCTGCTCATGCAGTGCTTTCTGCTTGTCAACATACTCTCAACTTGAATTAAGCTTAATTTGCTGCTTATCTCACAGTAAAGATCTCTTTGTCAAATTCTGTTAGCTTAGAAGTGTTGAGACATCATTTCTCACATTGTATTTTAAATGAAAACCTGGATTTAAGAACACATGCCCTTATTATTGACCATAACAAAAAGCAATTTCATATTAATTAGGAAAGTGTCAAAGAATAATTAGAGGCTATATAATGATTAATTGGCCTATAAAAATTCCCTTCGTGAATATTTAGGGACCATATATTGGCCTAATTGTACTCAAGAATTCAATCCTAGGCTATCATTTTTTTTCAGTCACTTTTAAAATACTATTACTAAAACCAAAATAAAGGCATTATAAGACTGGATAGAACTCTCTTTTAGTTAGTTAGTTAATGCATAAACTCTAGTTTATGCATTAGCATTTTTTTAGTAATGTTGTACCTCAAAAAATAGGAAGAATTCTCCTTTTTCCTTATTTTATTTTTTGAGAGTTTCATAGATATGTTCAATTTATTTTATTGTCTATACCCCTACATACACTGTCCTACTATCATGTCTTCTTCCTGTTTTAAATTTTATATATAAACCACTGAGTCCAATTGATGCCTGCCCATATGTACATAGGTATGGGGCCATCCTGGAACGTGGGCAACAAGGGGCCACATCCCTATAGGGATTCATGTGTTATACCCTTACCATGCTGAAATGGTGACTGGTTTGATCTTGAGCAGGTCATGTACAGATAGCCAAAGCTTGTCCGGGTTCATGTATGTGATGTCCAAGGCACTTCAGTGCACCAGGCCTCTTCAACATCTTCTATACTCATTTACATTCTCTCTGCCCCTTCGTCCATAATGGAATGAACTGATTTGTCTGCTGGATATAATTACATTCAGGTTCTTGCTTCAATGCTTTCTCCTTCTACATAGATACTTGGAAAATATTAGCCAAAATTACCTCAAGTTTTATGACACCTTTCTGCATTATATATTGTAGGCATAATGCTATTGTAAACTGCATCAAGATTATCCTTGTATTATTTAAATGCTAATTTCTGTGCCCACATGTATGGTTGCAATTCTTGTGCTGAGATTCTTCTGTCTCTATGTTATATTCTTCCCCAATTATTCGCTGACTGGTCAATAAAGAGATGATCATCCAATGACTGAGTAGGGGAAAGAATAGTGGCAGACTTACTCTCAGCCAGGGGAGGAAAAGGGGAGGGGGAGAGAAAGTGGGGATTCAGCCATGAGGAAAGGGTACAGTGGACATAAGAAAAGATCTGGAACAGAGAAAGCCATGAACTGTAAGTATGTCAGAGATTTTGTCCAGCAGGCAGCCAGATTAGTTTATACGGTTAAAACAGATTAATACTGCTCAGTTGTTGTTCCTTAAAGATGTTAAATAAATAAAATAGTCCTTTCTCAATTATCAGGAGCTAGCCAGGATAATAAGAAACTGCAACATTTATAACTTTGTAAAACTCTGTATGGCCTAGGTATTAAACTGATTAGGGTGATGGGAGAATGAAGAAATGACAGCTACACAGACACATGTACAGAATAGCTGCAAATAGGTTGGGCATGTGCAGAGATGGAAAGGCATCAGCAAGAGCAGAAACCATAAACAAGCAGCATGCTTATTTTTCCAACTGCTGTGAGTAAATACCTGACAACAAGCCACCTGAAGGAGGAAGTAGCTAACAGGTGAAAAGTTGCAGCCTATCATGCAGGGAAGGAAATGTGGGAGGCGTGGGAGCAGGCTGGTCACATTACATCCAAAGCAGTCAGAAAGCAGCTCCTCATTTTCTCCTTCTTATTCAGCTCCCCCTCCCCAACCAGAAAATCGTACCATCCATGTGGGTCCTTCTATAGCTATCAATCTAATCTAGAGACTCAGTCACCAACATACACAGACGTTTGTTTTCATGGTGACTTTCAATCCCATCAACAAGGTGAACTGCAACATTACTGTTACCATATGAAATCTCCAAAGCGAGATTTAAAAAAAGTAATTGAAATAATAAAAAAAAAGAAGCAATAAGCCTTCATAGAAAATCTAAAAGTATAAGAAGAGTGGCTAAAAATAAAAGGTACTGTATTGCTGTTTTATTATTTATCATAACAATTCTACAGCTACATTTAGAAATCAGGGTGTTAAGCTCAGGTGCTGTTAAAAGTGGTCTTTGATCTGGGTCCTTTAGATGGACGGTCTCACTTTTCCCCTTAGGTATCGGATTTTGCATTCTGTACTAGTATCTAAAATACTATAAGATTTATTTGAAACAAACAAGGCAGAATGTCAATTAATGAAGCAACATGAGTCCAGTCTCAGTGGAGCTATGTGTATAACTTTGAACTGCATAGTTTAGAGCTCACAGTGATGAACTGTAGACTGATTTATGAGCATCTCCACCATGCAGATGAATCAGCAGCTTTGCAATATCGGGTCATAACAAATTTTATTGCCATTTTTAATCTAAAAACCTCAGTTTTAGGAAAGATTTAAAAAAATCATCAACAACTACCCTTCTTGATGAATGGGGTGAAACTTGCCAAAAAAAATTGAGAAAACAGTTAAAAATGTCTCAGTCTTACTGATCCAAATGGTATTAGCTTTCTATCAGAGCTGAATGTTTTCCCATTAGCTGAGAGAGAGAGAGAGAGAGAGAGAGAGAGAGAGAGAGAGAGAGAGAGAGAAATATGGTTTCTATAAATTATGTTGCAGAGCAATTGCGGTAGAAAAATGGCAGCCATTATTTTATCAAATTACTTTTTATCTATAGGACGGCTCTCCTTGCTGCCACTGTGTTGTAAATTAGGTGTAATGTTTGAAAGGGGAGTTGTTACTTCATTTCTAATCTCTACTTCTATTACTGACAAAATAACTTTGTCTCTTAAGTAAAATCTCATAACATTGTCCTGATCCTTTGCAGTCCTGGCTCCTGCCTTTATTTAGTGCTGTTACATCCACAAGATAAGTATCAGGCTAAAGGAAGGCTTTCATTTCATTAGCTTGTGGAGCCATAGCAGTTAATTAAGCACCCAGTGTCTATATCTCTTGATAGTAACTTTTAACTAAATTTACTTTAACCAATGAAAATTATAAACTCCAACTTAGTAGTTCTTCACAAATATGATTTGTTTGTGAGTACAGGTGTCAGTTTAGAAGGAAAAAGAAAATCCCAATGCTTGTTCAGAATCTATGATGCGTAAGGTGCCTTATCTGCATCAGTATCCACAATTCTATACCTTATAGATATCCTGTAGCTGTCTTAGTACATTCTTATTTCAGATGACCATATTTTTCTATGACAAAATCATATAGCAACAAAGAAACAGATTCAAGGCTTCTCAGATGCTAAAGATATAATTTTGCACAACCTGTCTTAATCCCTTTGCATTGCTATTACAAAGCCTTACAGACTGAGGGGCTTATGCAGCTGGAATTTGTTTCTCAGAATCCTAGGGGTTTCAGGGTGCCAATGAAGTCTGTCTTTAGTGAGGACGATTTTCTGGGTTTCAAACTGTTGTCTTCTTGTGGAGTCATTACACGGTAGAAAAGAACAAGGACAATCTCTGAAGTCTCCTTTCATTTCCATTCATAAGGACTCTGAATTTTTCCTATCCATAAGGACTCACCTTCATGACCTAATACCTATCCTCTTATGCTACAAATTTGAGAAATAGGAATATGACATATGAATGAAAGTAGAATGCACAGATTCTCTCGTTCTTTTGTACAGTATCATCTTCACACATTCTGCATAACAGGTACTACAGCAAAGATGAGGATATAATTTTGCCTTCCAGTTTGGAGAATATAGAACACATCTTTAAGCAGTTTTCATGATTAAGGTGAATGATGGAACATGAAAATAATTTTAGATTCTCAGCTCCTTTGTTGGCACAGAAAACCTTCTCTGTGGAGATAAACAACACAGTAGGAACATATGTAGCTCTCTAGAAGATAAGATGCTTGATTTTAATATTTCTATTTTTTATAAGAACAAATTTTTATTAGATCCTTTTATTCACATTTCAAATGTTATCCCCTGGAAGGCCCCTATCCCATTCTTCCTCTCCTTGCTTCTATGAGGGTGTTCCCCCACCCAGCCATCCACTCCTGCCTCCCTGCCCTGACATTCCTCTACACTGGGGTATGGAGCCTTCACAGAACCAAGGGCCTCTCCTCCCACTGATGCTTTACAAGGCTATTCTTTGCTACATGTGTGTGCCTGGAGTCATGGGTCCCTCCATGTGTACTCTTTGGTTGATGGTTTAGTCACTGGGAACTCTGGGGGGAGGTCCGATTGGTTGATATTGTTGTTCTTCCTATGGTGTTGCAAATCCCTTCAGCTTCTTTAGTCCTTTCTCTGACTCCTCTATTTGGGATCCCACGTTCAGTCCAATGGTTGGCTGTGAGTATAAACCTCTGTATTTGTCAGACTCTGGCAGAGCCTCTCAGGAGAAAGGTATATCAGGCTCCTGTTAGCAAGCACTTCTTGGTATCCACAATAGTTTCTACGTTTGGTGACTGTATATGGGATGGATCCCCAGATGGGGCATTCTCTGGATTGCCTTTCCTTCAGTCTCTGTTCCACATTTTGTCTCTGTATTTTCCCCTGTGAGTATTTTGTTCCCTCTTCTAAGAAGGACCGAAGCACGCACATTTTGGTCTTCCTTCTTCTTGAGCTTCATGTGGTCTGTGAACTGTATTTTGGGTATTCTAAGCTTTTGAGCTAATATCCACTTATCAGTGAGTTCATACCATGTATGTTCTTTTGTGACTGGGTTACCTCACTCAGGATGATATTTTCTATTTCCAACCAGTCTGATGTACTTGATTCTGTGATAGTGACTGATTGCTTTTTCACTTACTATTATTCTAACTTTGGATACAAGGGGAAAATGGTTCAGAAAATACATGTGCACTAAAGGTAATGCTATAATCAGAGGCCATAGAAACGCTTTCCTCTCTGCTTCCCATTCATCTTATTCTTTATCTATCACATATTCTGAAAGGGAATTGATACTTTCCTAGAATTTGACAAAGTGTGGTTTTTCTCAAGTTTCTGAGTATCAATATCCACCTCAGTGCTGCATGTGTCTAATGTAAGGGCAGTTGACACTATGGCATTCCTTGGAATCCAGTCACTGCCTATGGACCCAGGCGATGCCTTGAGACCATCAAGCCAGTATAACGTCTACCTCCTCCCAGGGCTTGACTTCACATTTTGAATAGCTAGGTGTATAACTATGCTGGCAGGGAGACTCAGCTTCCAGTTTAATATTCTCTCACATTGCTATATAGATATCCTTATTTTATTAGACTCAGAAAGTTTGGTTCTCTGGTTGACAAAGTGGTGTTGTTTCTATTTTATTATATTTTAATCTTTGTGTGCATATGTCATGTGTTCTTGTTATTGTGAGCTTGCGCTCACGTGTGTGCACATGCATGTGAAGGTCCAAAGTTAATGTCAGAGGATTTCCTTGATTATTCTCTACTTCTCTCTTTTGAGGCAAAGTCTCTCATTAAGTGTGAAGCTCATTGATTTGAATAGTCTGGCTGACTAATGAGTGTGATGGAACTACTTTTCTGTGCTCTCTAGTGCTGATATTATAGGCAAGTGTCACCATCCCTAGTTTTCTAGTGTAGATTTTGGGGAATTCAAACCCTGCTTTTCTCATGTATGCTGGTAGCCACTTCACTTCTGAGATAATTTGTTGTTCATGTTGTTTCTTTCTTTTGAGACAGGATCTTTCTATGTATTCTAGGCTGGCCACAATTTTCCAATCCCTCTCTTTTCTCGTGAATATTAGGCTACAGGTATGTGCCGTAATGCTTGGCACAAAATTCTGCTTGAACAATGCACTTTTCCCACCATGCATAACTCTGATGTTGGTGTTATCATCATGATAATTCTTGAAGTGTTGTTACTCTATATATCAGTGTGGTTGAATTTGGCTTTGTAGCTGAAATTTCATCCGTTTAGCTTTTGCAGGTGAATGTGTCCTTTTGTGTCAGATCTATAATAACTTTTAATCTGGTGTACAGGAGAATATATCACTTAAACATATTCTGTCAATTTCTATAAAATATAACTGTAGAAAACTTACCCATGTTTCACTATCACAAAACCCAGTATAGGGAACCAGATGCAACCACAAAAGTTTCACAGCATCTTGAATTATTTATCTGAATTTTTCAAGCATGCAAAGTTCAGTTAAAACATAAACTTACTTCTCAACCATCTTCTATACTCTATGGACTTTTGGTTAATCATATCCCTTAAAATACTTTGAAATCTCTCTGCCTGACCAATTCAAGATCTTATGCTTTTAGCTTCACAAGGCTTTTAAAGCCAGTATGCAAATTAGTTGTGACTGAAAACATGGAAGAAACAGAGAAACAAGAACCTTTTTTAGGAGTTCTGATGAAAATCACATGAGTTACTAGTTCAGGTTGATTGGGAGTCAGATTATAGCTGAACATATTAAGTGAGATTCACAGAGAAGAGAGAACTGAGCTGTGTCTTCAGGGGTGGCTTTGTCAGTACAGAAGAAATATGAGATTACTGGCCCTTTATAAACCAGTGTGCAAAGCTTGATATTATAGTTTTTTGAATTCTTTCTGAAGAATAAGGCCAGTTAGTTCAAGCAACAGAGTATGAAGTAGGCAGAGTATCAGGAAGGATGTTGTAACATCTTAAAGAAATAAAAGTTTAGTCATGTGTTGTGAGAGAGGTATTAGAGGAATTAAAAGTTATTGGTCCTGTGAAGACTTGACTACCCATTGTAGGGGAATGCCAGGTCAGGAAAGTGAGGGGGGGGTTGATAACAAGGGGGAGGGGGATGGTATAGGGGATTTTTGGAGGGGTAATGAGGAAAGGGGATAACATTTGAAATGTAAATAAAGCAAATATCTAATAAAAAAAAGTTAGCTGGGCATGGTGGCGCGCGCCTGTAATCCCAGCACTTGGGAGGCAGAGGCAGATTTCTGAGTTCGAGGCCAGCCTGATCTACAGAGTGAGTTCCAGTCCAGTCAGGACTACACAGAGAAACCCTGTCTAGAAAAACCTTAAAAAAAAAAAACCTAAAAAAAAGTTATAGCAGTGAGGTTTTAGCTACATTCCCTTGTGTTGTGTTAGAATTAAGGCTCATCTGGACAGATTACACCAGACCAGTAAAGTTCTACAGGAGAGGTTTATTGTGGGGCAAAGAGGCAAAGGTTGCCAGAGTGGAGTCTCATTTTCTGGGACTGGGGAAAAGGTGGGTGGACATCTAGAGCTTAACAGAGCACGGTCCTGTTAGGGTCAATGTGTGTGAACAAATTTTAGATGAAGGGATGAAAGGTTTGAGGTGAGACAGGTGGACCCAGTGAAAGAGTCCGAAGAGTTTTGCAGCTATAGGGGTCACAAGAATTACCTTAAAAGGGCCCTGCCAATTTGGAGAGAGGGGTGAGGGCCGATGGTCTGGAGGGGATAGAAGGACTTGGTCTCCCATGTTGACAGAGGACAGGGGACAGTGTGTGGCTGTGGTAGATGGTAATCAGCAAAGTTCTATAGGAGAGAACGGAGGTGAGAAAGAAATGGGGTGAGTAGATGGTCTGGGAGGGGAGAGCATTTAGATGAGAGACCAGGAGTTAGGACCAGACGTCCATACATGAGTTCAAAGGGAGAGATGAGGAGAGGTTGCTTGGGGGGGAGCTCATAGCCTGAAAAAAGCTAAAGGTAGGAGTTTTACCCAATCAAGGTGAAGTTCCTGTGACAGCTTAGTGAGAGTGGTTTTTAAAGAATGAATAGTTCTTTCTACCTTACCTGAAGATTGAGGGTTGTAGGGAATGCCTAAGGCCTTCGACAGAGTTTGAGAAATTTGGGAGGTAAATTCAGGGCCATTGTCTGACAGGAGGGACACCAAATCAGGGGGATGATCTCTCAGAGGAGGAGATCAGAGATTGTCTGAGCACTTTTGTCATTTGTGGGAAATGCCTCTACCCACCCTGAGAAGGTGTCCACCAAGACCAGGAGGTACTTTGCACGTTTTATAGTGGGCATGTTGGTAAAGTCAAGTCTCTAGTCAGTTCTAGGAAGGGAACCTCTAGCCTGATGGGTAGGAAAAGGGGTGCTATGATACCTTGAGTTGGAGTCTGACATCTGACAGATTTTGCAAGAGGCAGTGATGATAGATTTTTTCTCACTGTTTCTTCTTTTTTCTTTTTTTATTATTTATTCTATATTCTTTGTTTACATTCCAAAGGCTTTCCCCTTTCCCAGTTCCCCCATCACCATATGTCCCATAAGTCCTCTCCTCCTCCCCCCACCATTTCTCTGTCTTGGTACTCTTCTACAAAACTGAATCCAATCTTTTCAGGACCAGGGTCCTCTCCTTCCTTCTTCTTGGGAATTGTTTGACTTGCTAATTGTGCCTTGAGTATTCAGAGCTTCTGGGCTCATTAATATCCACTTATCAGTGATTGCATTTCATGTGTATTCTTTTGTGATTGGGTTAACTCGCTTAGGATATTTTCCAGATCCAACCATTTGCCTACAAATTGCATGAATTCATTATTTTTAATTGCTGAGTAGTATTCCATTGTATAAATATACCACATTTTCTGTATCCATTCCTCCTTTGAGGGACATCTGGGCCCCTTCCAGCTTCTGGCTATTATAAATAAGGCTGCATACCACTCCTGGGCATATACCCAGAGGATTCCCCTGCATACAATAAAGACACATGTTCCACTATGTTTATAGCAGCCTTGTTTATAATAGCCAGAAATTGGAAGGAGCCCAAATATCCCTCAAAGGAGGAATGGATAAAGAAAATGTGGTATATTTATACAATGGAATACTACTCAGCAATTAAAAATAATGAATTCATGCAATTTGTAGGTAAATGGTTAGACCTGGAAAATATCATCCTGAGTGAGCTAACCCAATCACAAAAGAATACACATGAAATGCAATCACTGATAAGTGGATATTAATGAGCCCAGAAGCCCTAAATACTCAAGGCACAATTAGCAAGTCAAATGATTCCCAAGAAGAAAGGAGAGGACCCTGGGCCTGGAAAGATTGGATCCAGTTTTGTAGAGAAACTGTGGGGGGAGGGGGAATGATTGGGGAATAGTTGGGGGGAGAGGACCTATGGGACATAGGGAGGGGGGAACTGGGAAAGGGGAAAGCCTTTGGAATGTAAACATTGAATATAGAAAATAAAAATTAAAAAAAAATAAGGCTGCTATGAACATAGTGGAGCATGTGTCTTTATTGTATTCAGGGGAATCCTCTGGGTATATGCCCAGGAGTGGTATGACAGGGTCCTCTGGAAGTGTCATGCCCAATTTTCTGAGGAACCACCAGACTGATTTCCAGAGCGGTTGTTCCATGATGATAGATTTTAAGAATCTTAAGTCTAAAGGCTGTAGGTGGGTCTTAACAAAATAAGACAATACTTGGTTGTTAGGATGAAAGAGTTGTTGAGGATAGGACAGAGTTTGGTGAGTGTCAGGGGGTGAGGGTGGGGATGTGGGTTGCAGTGTGGGAATGCCCGAGGAGGGTGAGATGAGTCCAGGCCCCTGAGGGCCACAGCAGCTCTAGCTGCCTCATCTGCTCCGTTGTTTCCCTTAGAGACAATAGAGTCATCTGTCTGGTGGGATCTGCAGTGGACAATCCCGACAGTTGTGGGGACATGGGAGCTCTTTAGCATGGCCATAATTTGGTTTGCATCCTCCTTTAGTCCTAAGTAACCCGTGCTCCTTCCAGATAGCAGTGTGGGGCAGGAGGACATGGAAAATGTATTTGGAATCTGTGTAGATGTTGAAGGATTGGCCCTGTGCCAGCTGAAAGGCATGGGGAAGGGCTATTAGTTCAGCTCGTTGATTGGGTGTCTGAGCAGGAAGGGCCTGTGCCTCAAATACCTTTGTGTCTGATACTATAGCACAGCCAGCTTTTCTGGCCCTTTCACGTAGAAAAGAGCTGCTATCTGTATACCAGGTATAGATGGCCTGAGGCAATGTGCCCTCCTGTATGTGTAACTGTGATGAGGTCACAGTTCCTCTAATGTTTTCCCATATGTGGGACCAACCTCCCTTCCACCATGTGTGCCAGTTTCTCTCTGTCTCTGTCTCTGTCTCTGTCTCTGTCTCTCTCCAGGACTCTGCTTCTGTGCCCCGCCCACGGCCCCACCACAATCTTGAGAGAAACAGCTTTTGCCCTGTTCCCTTTGGACTCCACTCACTGAGAAGCCAGTTTTCCCACTATCGGACTCGACCATCTGCCTGTGCTTCTTCAAGCTCCCATACACCTGTGGGTGAGCCCCTTTCTCCCTTTCTCTCTTCCCAGGACTAAGGAACTGAGCTGCTAGCCCCTGCCACCTGACACAAGAATATCATGCAGACTCTGACAGGTGGGGGCGAAGGTAGCCATAGCTTGCCCTCAGGCGGAAACATTGGGCTGCAGCTTCGGACTGCCAGGAGGAAGCTCCACCCCACCTGCTCACATCTGAGCCTTGTGTGCACCTAGGCACCGCCCCTTGACACCTTCACTGCTGTTTAGTGGTGGTTTGGCCTTGTGCTCCCTGGAGCATACATGTTGTAATCGTGGCTCCTCGAGATCTGTGCTCTTCAAGCTGTCTACGCATCCGAAACAGCCAGCTGGGTTGCGTTGCCTGGTGCCTCAACTGCACATGCGCATGACATGTGCGTACCTGTCTCTAGGTTCACAGACCACCCATTCCCACGACTTTCTTGCCAGCTCAGTTCATGCCTGAACCTGCCTGGACAAACTCACTTTCTGTCACCACAAACTTATCCTACCACTGCCAGTTTTCTTATTCCTTTATATTCTGGTCCTCCACACCAACTATAAGCCAAACGTTTCTCTAATAATACAAAGCCAGTTGTTTCTCTGCTAATACAAAATGTGTTTTTTAATACTGTACAACTTGTCTTGACAAATAATGATCTTTGCTATTGCCATTAAATTATCAGATATAACCAATTGATATAGCCCTTGATCTAGTCAGAAGTCTGATAATTATTAATATATTTAAGTTTATGACAGGCAGAGTCTGCTGAAGTCTCACAGTTTAATCCACAAGGTCTCAGAAGACTTGGACACAGCTATAAGAGAATGTCTGAATTGTGGTATGATAACCACCGAGAAACACAGTGGACAAAACTGGATCCCCTGAGAGTCAAATGGCTTATATTGTCTAAATCAAAGTAAGTCATTGCTCATGTCACATGCATCCATTCACAGAGAAAAAGGCCCTTCATCTTCTGGGCTTGAAAGACAGACTGACTCTGCCCAAGTTGCCATGGAGACCACAGGGAACTGTTAGCTAGTGGAGTATAGACGAACTCTGTCATTTTTTAATTCATATATGACTGGTAGATTATAGTTTATTCTTCCCCCGATTTCTGACTACATTGACAGCTAAGATAACTATAGCTTGACAGCTAGAAAACAGACCTCTAAACTCAGTTAGTAGCAACTTGGTCAGATGTAAGCTTTTACAGATACAATGTTACTGCCTTAGCTAAACTTGGTTTCCCTTGATTAAATGCTTCATATTTCCTCTTCTTGCTATGCCACTGTCCTAATATTCAAGTTCTTATAAATTTGCCTAACTCTAATAAAACATCCAACTGTATAATAAATATGGTCCAACTCTATAATCACAAATTCTTGTTTCTTCTGTTCCACAAAAGACTCATCTTAAAGAATGTTCAGGTTGTTAACTCATGTTTTCTCTTTTGTAAACTTACAAGCTACAGGAAACCCACTCAGATCTAGCTCTCATGGACCAAATAGACTCTATCCTGATAAATACATCTACTGATCAATAGCCTAAAGTTCCCACTTGTTACCTATTCCAGAGGGTGGGATTCCTCTGGGTTTCAAATGTACACCTAAGAAAATAAATCCTTTATCCCAAATGTACTTAATCTTATTCTCTACCTATAATATATGTATGTGTCTCAGTGTCTTGTCAAGTCCAGGCACTTATTACATCCAGTACAGCTCCAGAGAAGCAATCTTAAGATCCTCCAATGTCCTCTTACAGACACAGATGTTTCTACTGGACTTGTATCTTCTGATCTATCCACAGGTGGTTCCACAGATCCCAGGCAACAACGGAACAGCCAACTCTCCTAAGACTGGACCAACATCTCCATGCCCACTTTCCTAGGTTCCCAAGAGACATGTCTCCCCAAAGTCAGAAGGAAGTAGTTAAAGATCACAATGACCATATTTCAGCTACACCATCACCTCTTTCTAAATTTTTTTCTTTTTAAATTAAACCAAAATGGGGGAATGTTAGCATTCTGTCTAAGCTCTACCCCACAGCTACCTGGCAACAGCCATGCATGCCTCACTCACTATAGAAGGAGCTGCTTGTCCCCTCCTCTGTCTCGCTCTCTCGCTCCTGCTCTTGCCTTCCTACTCCCGCTCTGCCCCCATTCCCTTCCCCACTGTCTCTCCATGTGCTCATGGCCGGCCTCTGCTTCTCTTCTCTTCTCTTCTCTTCTCTTCTCTTCTCTTCTCTTCTCTTCTCTTCTCTTCTCTTCTCTTCTCTTCTCTTCTCTCTTCTCTCTTCTCTCTTCTTTCTCCCTTCTCTCTCTCTCTCTCTCTCTCTCTCTCTCTCTCTCTCTCTCTCTCTCTCTTTCTCTCCCTCTCCTACCTTCTTAGTTCCACTCCCCATTCCCTGAATAAACTATATTCTAAACTATACTGTTGTGTGGCTGGTCCCTCAGTGGGGAGGGATGCCTCAGCATGGGCCTGCCGAGCCAATCCCTTCCCCCAAACCTGATCACTCCTCCACCAAACCTATCCCCCCATCTCTTTATCTTTTTATAAACACATCATCTTGTGCTACCAGTGGGACACATGCACACACCTGCTCAGGAGCTATTTGAATTTTTGAATGGAACACACACACACACACACACACACACACACACACACACACACCAGTTAATTTTAAAATGCCTTAAGTAACTCAAAGGCTGGACACTCCTAAACCTTCCCCTGCTACCCTAGGCCTTATCGAGGAAGTGGCCAGTGGTCACTTACTGAAGTCTCACATGGTTGACTGGCTTTATCTCCTGTCACTACTGTGCCCCATTCTTCTTCTTCTTCTTCTTCTTCTTCTTCTTCTTCTTCTTCTTCTTCTTCTTCTTCTTCTTCTTCTTCTTCTTCCAGTTATGCTGATTCTCTTTGATCCTCTCTGCATCCTACCCATACAACTCACAGTGTCCTGCTCTGTGCCCAGGTATTGACCTTTGGCTTCTTTATTGGTCAAAAATCAGTTGGGGACAAGACCCTTTGGTGTATGGTCATGCAGATTCCTGATTGAATCAAAACTTTAGAACCAATCTGCAACAGATAACTGGTGTTGGAACTTGGATTTCTGAAGACTAGTGAAGGAGTTATATGGAATCCAATGCACATAGACACTTTATCCTTATAGATTATTAAGAGATACCACATTGTCATGGAGAGGATTTTGGTGTCCAGAGATGGACATGTTAGCTAGAACTTCATAGAGAGTTCTGGACTGCATGTAGTTCTGCAGGAGAATAAAACTGTTTGGCAAGAGTTGCATTCAAGGAAAGGAGAGTATTTTCTATTATCCCATAGGGTATTGGTGGGAAGGGAGCCTCAAACTCTGGAACAAAAAGTAAGGAAAATTTCATGAAGTCTATTGATTCAGGTAAGGTTTCTATAGCAGGGAAGAGACATCATGACCATGTAACTTTTAATTTTATTTACTTATTTATTTTCATTTATTTATTTTGCATTCCTCTCAGTATCCTCCCAGTCACTACCCCCCACAATCCTTTCCCCCATTCTACTCCCCTTCTCCTCTGATTGGGTATGGGCCCCCATGGGTATCCCCTATCCCTGGCACATCCTCTCCCACTGAGGCCAGTCAAGGCAGACCAGCTAGAACATATCCCACAGGCAAGCAATAGCTTTAACCATAGCAATTCTTAAAAAGAAAAATGCTTATTTGAGCCCAGCTTATAGTTCAAAGATTTAGTTCATTATTGTCATGGTGGGAAGCATGGTGATATGTAGGCAGACAATGTGCTGTAAAGGTAGCTGAGAGTTCTATATATAGATCAGCAGGCAGCAGGAAGAGAGAGAGACACTACACCTTCTTTGATCATTTAAAACCCTAAAGCCAACCTTTAGTACACATATATTCCAACAAGGCCACACCTACTTCAACAAGGATACACATCCTAACTCTATTCCCTAAGCATTCAAATATAAGAGCCTATAGGAGCCATTATTGTTCAAATCACTGTATCTGCTCCCTGGTCTCCATAATCTTATAGCCACACCATGCACTCAGTCTAACTTTAAAAGTACCCTTGTATAGTCTAACATAAGTCTCCAAATTTTACCCTTGCATAGTCTAACATAGTCTCCAAATTGTCTTAAAAGGCTAAAGTTAAAACTCTCTTTTGGAGCTTCATGGCAGTCTTTTAACAGTAATTCCCTATAAAATCAAAGTAAAAAAGCAGATCACATCCCAACATTCCAAAAGGGATGAGAGGGAGTATATTGAGGAAATACTGAACCAAAGCAAGACCAAAATCATCTGAGGAAACTCCATACTCTTCATCTTCATATTTGATGTCAAAGTGCTATTCAGATTTAAACCCCTTTCAAATTTATTGACTACAATACACCTTTTTCTCTTGAGCTCCTTTACTTCCTGTTTTCAGATTTCCTTGGCCCATAACTTTGGCATCTATGACATCTTGGGGTTTCTAAGGCAATATGGGCTTTATCTTCATAGCATCATACAGTGATCTCTCTGGACTCCCATGCGGGGACATATACCTGGCTTCAGCATCTCTCCTTAGTCATGAAGTGGGATTCCATCATCTTTTTATTTTATCTTTGACTCTAAAGACAGAACCACCTGGCCAATTTCTGTTGCTTGCTGGGGCTAGAACATGGTTCCCTTGTTCACACACATTTTTACTAATATGTGTTTTTGATGGTTTCTTTTACTGCCTCAGCTTGTCTGTTCTGGAAATTCACCTAGCAGACCAAGCTGGTCTCAAACTCAGAGATCCACCTGCCTCCACCTCCCGAGTACTGGGATTCAAGGCATCTGCCATCATGCCCAACTCTAAACTTTTATTTAATTCATTTTCACAAGTTGAAAGCTTAGCTGGGTGGGGTGTTGCCCAGAGGTTACCACTCCCTTCATTCTATTTAAAATCTGACTTTTAAAAAAATTATCTCCTTGAGCAAAAGACTTAGCTCCATTATGCTTCTTGGTGCATCCTTTCTCCTCAAACCATACATTTTGCATTTTACCTTGCTCATTTTCATTAGAGATCTACATAAACCTAGCTATGAATAATTATATGTTATGGTTCAATAGTAGGCCATTTTGAAATCTCCTCTGCCAATGCCAAAACTCTTAAATTTATCCTCAAGCAGAATTTTCTACAAGGTCAAAAAGCAACTACATTCTTCTCCAAAATATCACAAGAGTGATCTGTAGGCTACTTACTAATATTCCTCTCTGAAACCACTTGAGCCAGGCCACCATAATCTACATTGTTCTCAACACCAGTGTTTTCTCTGTTCCTACTATTAGGGCTCATTAAGTCCCACTAAAAGTGTTCAACAGCTTTCCTAATCCAAAGCCCCAAAGTCTACACTCTGCCAAAAAGACATAGTCATACATGTCACAGCAATATCCAAATTCTGGTATCCACTTCTGTCTCAGTTCATTTATTTCTATAAAGAGATAGATGCCATGACCAAGGGAAGTTTTATAAGGGAAAACCTTTTTTTTTGAGGGTCTATTTATTGTCATGGTTGGAAGCATGTTTGCATGCAATCAGACATGGTGCTAGAGAGATAGCTGACACACTTCCTTAAACAAGGCCACAAACATTCTGCAAGGCCATACTTCCTAATGGCATTCACGAAGCATTCAAGTTTATGAGCCTATGGGTCCCTATTATTCAAGCCCCCACAACTATACAGTTATATTATTTTAAGGAAAGTGGAGATGTTGGAGATGTTTCTGAAATTAGTGCCATCTTAGTTGATATATTAATTTATCTTCTTCCAATTTTTTTTAGGTGCTGTTCTAGTGAAGTCAGATAGAATTTTCATTCTGCTTATAAGGCAGAGAAAGAGTAATTATCTAGCAGTAAATGAGTAAGAAAAATTTTAGAAAGGACTGAATGCTATATAGAAAACCATGATTATTTATTCATTATATGAATTTTTCATTACCTTCATGTATTATAGCACTTGACATTGGTCTAAGTACTAGGCATAGAGAGAACATCACAAGACAAATCCTCTTCCTCTTGTACTTTTGCTTATTTTTATTAGAGGAAAGAAGCTGTATATAAGCAAGAATGGTCTGATGCAATGTTGGCATCAGCAGTAATGATTAGAAACAAAAAAAAGCAGAAAAGGGGGAAGGCAAAGCTTGATAGAGTGGAAGGGACAAGGGTTTGCTCGGATGGTGACAGTCATGGAATTCTGCTCGACCTAATGAATCAATTCATGTAAATGTGTGGGAAAATTTTATTATAGATGGGGGAATTTGCCAGTGAAATTGTATTCAATAATGAGCAGGGGAGGTCAGTGGCTATGAAACTGGCAGGAACTGCATCCAATCCCAATGCTTTTCAGACAGAGAAGAGAATTTTGCTCTAAATGTGACTCAAAGCTTTAAGATGACTCAAAGCAGAGGTGTGAGGTACTCTGGACTCAAATTTTAAGAGATCACATGACTGTGTTCTTGCTAGCCTATGTAACCTAGATGGTGAATTTAGCTTGGGTGGACAGGGAGGAAATATCAAGTAGATTGGAGTTGCATATCACAGTGGAAAGCTAAAGGACAAGAACTGCTTATGTGTAGACTCAGAAAGCCACTGTGTTGTGTGTAGAGACATAAGTAAGAGGCCATCTCTGAAGATGATGTAAGCATGCCCTGATGATAGAACTGAAGTCCCGTGTACAAGTGCAGGGCTGTGACATAGGGGGTTGAAAATGTCGAGCTGCGAAGAAGCTAGTATTTATCCTAAAGGCATAGAACAAGTTTGAAAGACTTTAGATAATGAGGTATCAGAACAGCTCTACATGCTAAATGACTAAGGATGGGGAAAAAGAGATACATTAGGAGGATGTAATTGTATAGGCAGAGGGCTGGCTACTTAGTGTACAGTCAGATTTTAAGCACAACCAGGATTATTTTATACTAACTTGGAGCAGTGACTCCAATTTTTTTCTTTATTAGAATTATCTTGAAAATTCACTAATCTGTTTTCGTTTTTTCCCCCCTTAGGTCACATAAAAGAAATTAAGTTCTGTTTTTTTTTATATAATAATATGTTTTTAGAATTGTCAAAAGATGTCTCTTAGGCGTCTTCTCTTCAGCTTGAGTCTTTCTCAACTGATGTGAGTTCACTGACATGGCTGCATGGTGCTCATCATCCAGCTAACATTCAGGTTGGCCAAGTTTCCCTAAGCCAATGTCTTTTTCATTACATTTTACCCTGTTTTTACTAGCATAATAAAGGGATCACTTACTTTTTCTGTAAATACATTTTAAATGTCATCTTCTTATTTCCCCAAAACTTTTTTAGTAGGTTTTTAAACTACTATTATCATGTTTATAGTAAACTAAAACCCTCATTTTCTTTTCAGGTACATCACTGCTTTCATTTTTTCCTCTCTATGTAGAAGCTCCATACTCTTTCTCTATTGATCTATTTCTTGACAAAGAACCACACTAACATTGATTCTACTAGAATCTTCTAGCCTTTCTCCCACCTCCACATTATCTTCTCTATAGAGAAGTATATACAGTATGTGTCACATGCTCTGTGTTCTGTGTAATTAGATATGTAGATTTCTGATATTGCTTTAACCTGTTAAGATGCATTCTCCTTTAATAAGGTCTTTAGTAATAGACTTTCAAAACAGGAGATTATTGCACCCATTTAAATTACCTTCATATGTTAGTCAGGTCTTTCATTTTCTTCAAATCTAGGAACTGAATTCATTCAGTCAATACTTTTTTATTATTTATTCTATATTCTTTGTTTACATTCCAAAGGCTTTCCCCTTTCCCAGTTCTGCCCTCACCATATGTCCCATAAGTCCCCCCCCCCCGCCACCTATTCCCCAATCACTCCCCTACCATTTCTCAGTTCTGGTACTCTCCTACAAAACTGGATCCAATCTTTTCAGGCCCAGGGTCCTCTCCTACTTCTTCTTGGGAATCTTTTGACTTGCTAATTGTCCCTTGAGTATTCAGAGCTTCTGGGCTCATTAATATCCACTTATCAGTGATTACATTTCATGTGTATTCTTTTGTGATTGGATTAACTCACTTAGGATGATATTTTCCAGATCCAACCATTTGCCTACAAATTGCATGAATTCATTATTTTTAATTGCTGAGTAGTATTCTATTGTATAAATATACCACATTTTCTGTATCCATTCCTCCTTTGAGGGATATCTGGGCTCCTTCCAACTTCTGGCTATTATAAAGGCTGCTATGAACATAGTGGAGCATGTGTCTTTATTGTATGCAGGGGAATCCTCTGTGTATATGCCCAGGAGTGGTATGACAGGGTCCTCTGGAAGTGTCATGCCCAATTTTGTGAGGAACCTCCAGTCTGATTTCCAGAGGGTTGGCCAATCTTGCAATCCCACCAACAGTGTAAGAGTGTTCCTCTTTCTCCACATCCTTGCCAGCACCTGTTGTCTCCTGAGTTTTTAATCTTAGCCATTCTGACTGGTGTGAGGTGGAATCTCAGGGTTGTTTTGATTTGCATTTCCCTATGACTAATGATGTTGAATGTCTCTTAAGGTGTTTCTCAGCCATCTGAATTTCTTCTGGTGACAATTCTTTGTTTAGCTCTGTACACCATTTTTAATAGGGTTATTTGGTTCTTTGGGGTTTAACTTCTTGAGTACTTTGTATATATTGGATATTAGCCCTCTGCTGGATGGGGGCTGGTGAAGATCTTTTCCCAATTTGTTGGTTGCCATTTTGTCCTTCTGACATTGTCCTTTGCCTTACAGAAACTTTGTAATTTTATGAGGTCCCATTTGTCAATTCTTGATCTTAGAGCATAAGCTATTGGTGTTCTGTTCAGAAACTTTCCCCCTGTGCTCATGTCCTCCAGGGTCTTCCCCAGTTTCTTTTCTATTAGTTTCAGTGTGTCTGGTTTTATGTGGAGGTCCTTGATCCACTTGGAGTTGATCTGAGTACAAGGAGATACGAGTGGGTCAATTCACATTTTTCTGAATGTTGACCTCCAGTTGAACCAGCACCATTTGTTGAAAAGGCTATCTTTTTTCCACTGGATGGTTATAGCTACTTTAATCAAAGATCAAGTGACCATAACTCTGTGGGTTCATTTCTGGGTCTTGAGTTCTATTCCATTGATCTACTTGCCTCTTGCTGTACCAATACCATGCAGTTTTTAACACAGTTGCTCTGTAGTACTGCTTGAGGTCAGGGATATTGATTCCCCCAGAAGTCATTTTATTGTTGAGAATAGTTTTAGCTATCCTGGGTGTTTTGTTACTCCAAATGAATTTGAGAATTGCTCTTTCTAGACCTATGAAGAATTGAGTTGGGCTTTTTATGGGGATTGCATTGAATCTGTAGATTACTTTTGGCAAGATGGCCATTTTTACTATATTGATCCTGCCAATCCAAGAGCATGAAATATTTTTCCATCCTCTGAGATCATCATTGATTTCTTTCTTCAAAGACTTGAAGTTTCTGCTATACAGACCTTTCACTTGTTTGGTTAGAGTCACACCAAGGTACTTTATGTTGTTTGTGGCTATTGTGAAGGGTGTTATTTCCCTAACTTCTTCCTCAGCCTGCTTGTCCTTTGAGTACAGGAAGGCTACTGATTTGCTTGAGTTGATTTTATAATCAGCCACTTTGCTGAAGTTGTTTATCAGCTGTAGAAGTTCTCTGGTGGAGTTTTTTGGGTCGTGTAAGTATACTATCATATAATCTGCAAATAATAATAGTTTGACTTCTTCCTTTCCAATTTGTCTCCCTTTGACTTCCTTATGTTGTCTAATTGCTCTTGTCAGAACTTCAAGTACTATATTGAAAAGATATGGAGAGAGAGGGCAGCCTTGCTTAGTCCCTGATTTTAGTGGCATTGCTTCAAGTTTCTCTCCATTTAGTTTGATGTTGGCTACTGGTTTGCTGTATATTGCTTTTACTATGTTTAGGTATGGGCCTTGAATTCCTGTTCTTTCCAAGACTTTTAGCATGAAAGGATGCTGAATTTTGTCGAATGCTTTTTCAGCATCTAATGAGATGACCATTTGTTTATTTTTCTTTGAGTTTGTTTATGTAGTGGATTACATTGATGGATTTCCATATATTGAACCATCCCTGCATCCCTGGAATGAAGCCTACTTGATCATGGCGAATGATCATTTTGATGTGCTCTTGGATTCGGTTGGCAAGAATTTTATTTAGTATTTTTGCATTGATATTCATAAGGGAAATTGGCCTGTAGTTCTCTTTTTTGTTGGATCTTTGTGTGGTTTTGGTATCAGTGTAACTGTGGCTTTGAAGAATGAGTTGGGCAGTGTCCCTTCTGTTTCTATTTTGTGTAATAGTTTAAAGAGTATTGGTGTTAAGTCTTCTTTGAATGTCTTGTAGAATTCTGCACTAAAACCATCTGGTCCCACACTTTTTTGGTTGGGAGGCTTTCTATAACCCCTTCTATTTCTTTAGTGTTTATGGAACTGTTTAGCTTATCTAATTGATCCTGATTTAATTTTGGTATTTGGTATCTGTCTAGGAAATTGTCCATTTCCTCCAGGTTCTCCAGTTGTGTTGAGTATAGACTTTTGAAGTAGGATCTGATGATCTTTGAATTTCCTCAGTTTCTGTTGTTATGTCTCCCTTTTCATTTCTAATTTTGTTAATTTGGATATTGTCTCTGTGCCCTTTGGTTAGTCTGGCTAAGGGTTTATCTATCTTGTTGATTTTCTCAAAGAACCAGATCCTGGTTTTGTTGATTCTTTGTATGTTTTTCTTTGTTTCTACTTGATTGATTTCAGCCCTTAGTTAGATGGTTTCCTGTCTTCTACTTCTCCTGGATGAATTAGCTTCTTTTTGTTCCAGGCCTTTAAGGTGTGCCGTTAAGCTGCTAGTGTATGCTCTCTCCAGTTTCTTTTAGCAGACACTTAGGGTTATGAGTTTTCCTCTTAGTACTGCTTTCATTGTGTCCCATAGATTTGGGTAGTGTGTACCTTCATTTTCATTGCATTCTAAAAAGTCTTTGATTTCTTTCTTTATTTCTTCCTTGACCAAGGTGTCATTGAGTAGGGTATTGTTCAGTTTCCATGTGTATGTGGACTTTCTGTTGTTTTTGTTGCTATTGAAGACCACTCTTACTCCATAGTGATCTGATAGGAGGGATGGGTTTAGTTCGATCTTCTTGTATTTATTGACATCTGTCTTGTGACCAATTAATTATATGATCAATTTTGGAGAAGGTACCATGTGGTGCTGAGAAAAATGTATATTTTCTTGCTTTAGGATGAAATGTTCTATATATATCTGTTAAATCCAATTGGTCCAAAGTTTCAATTAGTTTCACTGTGTCCCTGTTTAATTTCTGTTCTTCTGATCAGTCCATTGATGAGAGTGGAGTTTTGAAGTCACTCACAATTATCGTCTTAGTTGCAATGTGTGCTTTAAGCTTTAATGAGGTTTCTTTTATGAATGAGTGTGCCCTAGTATTTGGATCATAGATGTTCAGTATTGAGAGTTCTTCTTGGTGGATTTTCCCTTTGACCAGCAAGAAGTGACCTTCTGAGTCTCTTTTGATGACTTTAGGTTGAAAGTCAATTTTATGTGATATTAGAATGGCTATACCAGTTTGTTTCCTGAGACCATTTGCTTGTAAAATTGTCTTCCAGCCTTTTACTATAGGGCAGTGTTTGTCTTTAACACTGAGATGTGTTTCCTGTATGCAGCAAAATGTAGGGCTGTTTCTCTATCCAGTCTGTTAGTCTTTGTCTTTTTATTGGGGAATTGAGTCCATTGATGTTAAGAGATATTAAAGAATAGTAATTATTACCTCCTGACATTTTTGAAATTATTTTTTATATTTGAGAGGTTATCTTTTTTTGGGTTTGATGAGAGGAGCTTCCTATCTTGCTTCTTCTGTGGTGTAGTTTCCCTCCTTGTGTTGGTGTTTCCCCCCTATTATCCTTTGTAGGGCTGGGTTTGTGGAAAGATATCATGCAAATTTGATTTTGTCATGGAATACCTTGGTTTTTCCATCTATGGCGATTGAGAGTTTTGCTGGTTATAGTAGTTTTGGCTGAAATTTCTGTTCTTTTAGCATGATATCTGCCCAGGATCTTCTAGCTTTCATGGTCTCAGGTGAGAAGTCTGGTGTAATTCTGATAGGTCTTCCTTTATATGTTACTTGGCCTTTTTCTCTTACTGCCTTTAATATTCTTTCTTTGTTTAGTACATTTGGGGTTTTGATTATTATGTGACAGGAGGTAATTCTGTTCTGGTCCAGTCTGTTTGGAGTTCTTTAGGCTTCTTGTATATTCATGGGCATCTCTCTCTTTAGGTTGGGGGAAGTTTTCTTCCATAATTTTGTGGAAGATATTTGCTGGCCCTTTAACTTGTAAATCTTCACTCTCATCTATACATATAATCCTTAGGTTTGGTCTTCTCACTGTGTCCTGGATTTCCTGGATGTTTTGGGTTATAAGCTTTTTGCATTTAGTATTTTCTTTGACTGTTGAATCAATGGTTCCTATGGTATCTTCGGCATCTGAGATTCTTTCTTCTATTTCTTGTATTCTATTGCTGATATTTGCATTTATGGCCCCTGATTTCTTCCCAAGGTTTTCTTTCTCTAAGGTTGTCCCCCTTTGCGATTTCTTCATTGTTTCTAATTCTGTTTTTAGAACCTGGATGGATATGCTCAGATATTTCGCTTGCTTGTTTGTGTTTTCATGTAATTCTTTTTTTTTAAATTCTTTTTTTAATTGGATATATTCTATATTTACAATTCATTTTCCCTTTTTCTGTTTCCCCACCCCAAAGGTCCCACATGCCCTTTTCCCTCCCCCTGATCCCTCATCCACCCCCTCCCACCTCCCTGTTCTTGTACTCCCCCACAATGATCCTTTGGTCCATTCTAGCACCAGTGTCCACTCCTTTCTTCTTGTCAGACAGCTCTTGGTATGTGATTTGTGTCTTTGGTGTTCCAAGATTCTAGACTAATATCCACTTATCAGTGACTGCATACCATGGGTATTCTTTTGAGACTGGGTCACCTTACTTAGTATGATGTTCTCCAGCTCCATCCATTTTTCTAAGAATTTCATGAATTCATTGTTTCTAATGGCTGAATAGTACTCCATTGTGTATATATACCCCATTTTTTGTATCCATTCCTCCATTGAGGGACATCTGGGTTCTTTCCAGCTTCTGGCTATTATATATAAGGCTGCTATGAACATAGTGGAGCATGTATCCTTATTGCATGCTGGTGAATCTTCTGGGTATATTCCCAGGAGTGGTATGGCTGGGTCCTCCGGAAATATTACGTCCAGTTTTCTGAGGAACCGCCATACTGATTTCCAGAGTGGTTGTACCAGCTTGCATTCCCACCAGCAGTGGAGGAGTGTTCCTCTTTCTCCACATCCTTGCCAACACCTGATGTCTTCTGAGTTTTTAATCTTAGCCATTCTGACTGGTGTGAGGTGAAATCTCAGAGTTGTTTTGATTTGGATTTTTCTAATGACTAATGATGTTGAACATTTTTTAAGGTGTATCTCAGCCATCCGAATTTCTTCAGGTGAAAAGTCTCTGTTTAGCTCTGTACCCAATTTTTGGATAGGGTTATTTGTTTTTCTGGGGTCTAACTTCTTGAGTTCTTTGTATACATTGGATATTAGCCCTCTGTTGGATGTGGGGTTGGTGAAGATCATTTCCCAATTTTTTGGTTGCCGATTTATCCTTTTGACAGTGTCTTTTGCCTTACAGAAACTTTGTAATCTTATGAGGTCCCATTTGTCTATTCTTGCTCTTAGAGCATAAGCAATTGGTGTTCTGTTCAGGAATTTTTCCCCTGAGCCAATGTCCTCAAGGGTCTTCCCCAGTTTCTTTTCTATTAGTTTTAGTGTGTCTGGTTTTATGTGGAGGTCCTTGATCTACTTGGAGTTGAGCTTAGTGCAAGGAGATAAGAGTGGATCAATTTTTATTCTTCTGCATGGTGACCTCCAGTTGAGCCAGCACCATCTGTTGAAAAGGTTATCTTTTTTCCACTGAATGTTTTCAGCTCCTTTGTCGAAGATCAATTGGCCATAGATGTGTGGGTTCAATTCTGGGTCTTCAATCCTATTCCATTGATCCGCCTCCCTGTCACTGAACCAATACCATGCAGTTTTTAACACTACTGCTCTGTAGTAATGCTTGAGGTCCGGGATATTGATTCCCCCAGAAGTTCAGAGATTTTTGTGTTTCTTCTTTCATAGTTTCTACTTGTTGACCCATGTTCTCCCGTATTTCTTTAAGCAATTTTTCTATTTCCTCTTTATTGGCTTCTGTTTTTTGATCCATATTCTCCTGAATTTCTTTAAGTGATTTTTGTGTTTGCCTTATAATGGCTTCTAACTTTTGATCCATTTTCTCTTATATTTCTTTAATTGATTTATCTATGTGTTCCTCTACTAGCATCCTGACCAGTGATTTTAGATCCAAATCTTGTTTTTCTGGTGTATTGGGGGTATCCAGGGCTTCCTGTTGTTGGTGAACTGGGTTCAGATGCTTCCATGCTGCCTTGATTTCTGTTAGTTTCGTTCCTACATTTTCCTTTTGCCAGATGGTTATCTCTGGCATTAGTTGGCCTTGTTGTCACTGGCTGGTGTTTGAACCTCCCATGAGGCTTAGCCCGCCTGTTGGTTCTCTACTGATGACCAGGTTGCAAGGTAGAGACTGCCTCTGCAAGTGCTGAGGGCACCTCAGGGAAAGCGGTTCCCAACCCAGTTGGTGCAAGGCTGGAGGGCATGGAGATGTCCCGCCAAGCTGCCGCCCTGGTCCTGGCTAGTGGTGAGAGCCTAGCAGATCCACCCGAGCGATGGTCATCCCTGATTAAGTCTGTGTACCTGGGCCTCTCTAGTGGTGGTCTGGTAGCAATATGTAGACCGACCGCTGCTGTAAGGAACCCTCAATAAGTTTTTTGAAGTATCTGTTCCACGTTAGCAAATGTTCTCAACATGGTCATATGTAAACGACAAGGACTTTTACCTTTATGGGGTGTATATTCTAGTGGTAGGAAAAGATTATAAGCAGACAATTATGTGTTAGTGAGTAAGAAATGCAAAGGAGAAAAATGTGAGGAAGGAGAGCATGGGATTCTGAATGCTTGCTGCCCAATAACGATGGTCAGGGAAGGATGTCATCTGCAATCTGATATTTATATGGAACCAAGATGGATGCAAGCTGCATGAACATCAGGGCCAAGAGGTTTCTGGACAGAAGAAAAACATGTGCAAAAATCCTGAATTCGAGGTATATTTAAGAATTTTTTTTCTGGATCTGAGTAAAGAGAACAAACAGGAAAATGGAAGGAGATGATTACAGCTCATGAAGAGGATGGAAGACATGGTTCTCTGAGACTGATATTTTCAGACACGAGCTTTGTTCAGTAGAATGATCGAAAACATGCAACTGTTCACCAGAATTTATAATTTGGTAATTGTGAGGAGAGGCCTGAGGATTTTCATATCCAACAAATATTCAAATGACTTTGCTACCATCATTATGGGGCACTGAATCTGAGGTAAGGCAGGACTTCTATAAACTTGTATGCGACACACTCAGTGAGAGAGGGTGGAGGAGAGACCTAATGTTATAAGAAGCATGCTGTACATAATGATATAGGAGACTTAGGAGAAAGCAAGATGTCATAGGGGCTATTGTATTGATCCAATAAGACAAAATTCTAGTTTTGTCTAGGGTAGAGGCAATAGAATTAGAGAAAAATAGCTAAGAAAAATGTCTTTGCTGTGCTATCTTACCTGACTGATCCATGTAAATTCTGTGTTTCCTGACTTAAGCCGAAGCACTGATATAAACAGGACATGTCAGAGACATTGAATTCCAGTGACCAGTTTCAAGTATGTTCTCTTAAATACTAGGCATCTTCTTTTGGTTTTGACTTTGTTTCACCATTGTTATTTTGACCTATTTTATCTATTATATTCATTGCTTTCAACCTCAAATTTCATTAATTTGCTTATTTAATAGTAGAAGACAACTGCAAAAGGATCTGGTTGTCCTTTGTGTCTTTTACGGGATTTCTGAGAATATCATTATGATTATAGATATTTTCTAGTCAAGATTTGTAAGAGGTGTTTTATATTTGCAGGAGAGATAAGAACTCCTCCTTTCTTAAGTTTAGATCACTGCCTATGAATCATAATGCATTTGCTTATGGGTACTTGTTTTCACAGGCCACAGCGATCTCAGGCTATCTGTCCTAGCTACAGTCCCAGGGATCTAGTCAGCTTGTCTTGTGCCATATCCATCCACACTTTGAACCAATTGTACAAAGCTATAGTTCTCTCTAAACGGCCATGCAGGATGGTCATTGCACTTCTCAGCTCAGCCAAGTGAAACCTTTAGTGTGTGTTCTCATCATGGATTGTGAAGCTGACAGAACATCACAAATTGTCTTGTCCAGGGAAGCAGGAGTGGGTGGCTTGGTGAGCAGGGGAAGGGGGAATGGGATAGGGGTTTTTGGAGGGGTAATGAGGAAAGGGGATGGCAATAAAATGTAAATAAAGAAAATATCTAATAAAAAATAAAATGTGCTTCAAGGACAAAGAAGTAATACTGAAAAAATAAATTGTCTTGTCTGTTCTCTAATCTTATGGGAGTGGAAAAGGAGGCTGGGAGTGCCTAAGATGAAAGCTTTTTTTTTTTTTTCATGTTTAGTTTTACCATTATCAGCAATAGGAGGTATGCACTAAAAAGGCTAGTATCTAGAGTTAAAGAACAGACACTAATAAGACATCTTTGTAAAATATCATAGCAATCATTCTGGGGTCAAAGCCATGGTGCTAAAATGTGTTGTGAAATTACTAAGGTAGCAAATGTACAGAGGAGGTACCTAAGATATGTGCCTCAATTTCCCCCTGTACAAAGTGATACTTTGTTTCTTCCATGAGATCAAATTTATTTTTGAGCTCTTCCAAATTAATTTTAAAGGGCTGTTTTATTAATAACAGCTAATGCAACTCTGGGGGATAAAAGCAAGATTAATGTTCTGTAATGAAAAAGGAAGAAAAACATAATGTGAGATATTACCTCAAGCTCATACCATGTCTTAAGGCATCTCATAACTGTCCTCCATTTAGCCGTCAGCCCAGCACTGATTTCATTTTCTCAGATATGTCTAAGCTGTGAGAGATGGCTGCCTAAAAGGCAATCTGGGGGAATGTTCCTAGAATAAGGTGAAAATTGTCTCTGGGAAAGAAAACAACAGAAATTCCCTACAGAGGGGTGCAGGGAGTGGAGCTTCCTCTGAAGGCTCTTTGAATGCAGAGCTGAAACGTGTCCACAGGCCAGATTTGCTTTCTGATAATTATATTTGAGAACAAAAGTAGGACTCAACTGCTATCCACACTCCCCTCCCCAGGAATCCAAGGCTGCATTCCTTGCTTTTCATTTCTTGACACTGGTCCAGAAAAGACTGGTTCCAGTTTTGTAGGAGAGTACCAGAACAGAGAAAGGGTTGGGGGGGGTGATTGGGGAATGGGCGTGCGGGGGGGGGGGCGGGAAGAGGACTTATGGGACACATGGTGAGGAGGGAACTGGGAAAGGGGAAAGCCTTTAGAATGTAAACAAAGAATATAGAAAATAAAAAATTTAAAAAAAAGAAAAAAAGAAAAAAAGGAAAAAAAAAAAAGAAAAAAAAACCCATTTCTTCAGGAAGGTTTGCATGACTGGGAATTGAGACCAGTGTCCATGAAAGGTTAAGGTGCTAAGGAGTAGACTGTGATACCACTGGCAGGCGATGGAGCCAGAGAGGTGGCGCTTATTGGAAGATGAGGCTGCTGAGGCTGCCTTTGCAAGGGATATTGAAACCTTAAGCCCTACTCCCTCTTTACTTTCTGGCTTTGATAAAGCAGGTGGCTTCCTTTGCCCTTTGCTCTTACTCCCTCTTCCTGGGACCAAAAGTTATGGGCAGTTAGTTGGTCCTGCTCTGAAACAGCCAATATTGTGAGCCCAAATAAAACTTTGTCAAATTTAAGTTTCTCAAATATTTGTTATACCAATGGAAGACCTTGTAATTCCTCCTTCTGTCTTGAACAATCCTTGCCAGCTTTCCCTCTGCTCTTTGTTCTTTCAATATGGCTGTTCTGCAGTGAGCTTTGCAGCATCTTCTGCAAGCTCATTTTACTTCTAGGTGAAGAGAAAGGCTTGGAGAGTGAGAGGAGGAAAGGCGTGCTAAGACAGTCTTCATCATCTATTTGTCTTGAAGCCCATAGATAGTTTGGCTTCTTCTCCAATTTTTTTTTTTAATGAGAGGGGTTGTCTATAAAAAAGCACATTACTGTGTGAAACACTTTGAAGAATGTGTTCTTCAAAAATATTAAAGGCTTAAATGCATGTGCATGTGTATGAGTAGATAATTCTAGACAATAAATAACATTAAACAGTAGATGTTCTACAGGGCTGTTGCTCTTAGTAAAGCCCTAGTACTACTGCAGTGGTCATTGCTCCACAAACACACAACACACACTTTCTTCTGTGCCACCAAACGTATTCCTGTCTTGTAGTCTCTTGTGATTATCAGTGATTTTTCTAGGAGGTTCTGAGAGATTTGCCTCTAAATCCTTTAGCTCAGATTCCTCTGGGTTGACATCAGAGGTACCTTTATTTACAGCATTTCGCTATTCTCATGCAAAGTTTAGATGTTTACATTCATGTCTGCACCCCCAGACTCTAGTCTTAGTGAGCACTGGCACTTTATGTTATCCACTTGACAGAGTGATTATTGTGACATATGTTTGCTGAGTGAAAGAAGTAGTTGGCTAACTTTACTTTCTATTTTCTAGTAAGGGCCTGAAGGAAGGACAGAGGCCATATGTTGTCTAAGCAAACACATCACGAATCAAATACAGAATCCAAATACTTAGGCTTGATTTCATTAAAACAGTGTTTTGTTTTTGATGTTTTCAGTGCACATATCTGTTCGTCTTTCATGTATTTTAAGACATATGGCTTGATTTTTTTTCTTGTAAGGTTTTCAAATAAGAATGAAAACAATTTGTTTACTTTTGTCACTTTCCTATCTACAATGTGTGACTTTATGCATGTGCACACACACACACACACACACACACATGAACACACACAATACATATACATACATTTATGCACAAAGCACATACAAATATGCAGCACATACACACTCGTGCATATATATTTAGTCAGTCACATCAGCATCACCATAATTGTTGCAGAGAACAAAGACTGTTTCTGGCTTATGGATTTGAGCAAACTGAGGCATAGGGATAAGGTTTGCAATTTAACAGCCGTTGTTTTCTGTGTAGTGCCCTCCTTGGAAACACTGTGGGTATATACTAGCTTGTAAAGTGAGTGAGTATGTAAATGATCAAAAGATTATTTTTAATTACAAGCCTTTGATGTCCTATGTTCTTTCCAAAAGGTTCCAGTTTCTCCTTCCTCTTCCTCTTCTCTCCTTTCCTCTTTCCTAGTTATCCTTACTTGCTTTACTCTCTTCTTTGTCTTTGTTCCTGCCTCCTCCTTTCTCCCCTCAGTAGGCAGTGTAACAAACTGATAGAGATTCTCTTATAACTTTTACCAATATTAAAACGTCTCTAGAACATAAAAACTAATGTTATTGCTTTGCATTTAAGTCATGGCCATGTGTGGCTGAAGCCAGCCTTAAATTCCTGGTCATTGTATTACTAGGTGAGAGACAATAGAAAGAGGAGAGATTCTTAGACTAATGGATGGAGCTGGAGAACATTATACTAAGTGAGGTAACCCAGTCTCAAAAGAATACCCATGGTATGCACTCACTGATAAGTGGATATTAGCTAGAATCTTGGGACACCAAAGACACAATCCACATACCAAATGATGTCTGAGAAGAAGGAAGAAGTGAACCCTGGATCTGCAAAGGCCAATGCGTCAGTGTAGGAGAATACCAGGACAGGGAAGTGGGAAGGGGAGGATGGGGGGACGGGGGGGGGTAAGGGAGGGAAGGGCATATGGGACCTTTTGGGGTGGGGAATCAGGAAAAAGGAAATGAAATGTAAATAAAGAATATATTCAATAAAAAAAGAAAGAGGAGAGATTAGAGGGTATTTGTTTGATGAAATTCTCAGAATTTGGTGGCTGTACTACAGGGTGAGGGTGACTGTGAGGAAGTCTAAGATAATGTTCAGTTGCTAAATTAGTTGATGGCTAAAAGAGCATTAAAAGGAACTTGCAATCCTAAAAGAAGTGGACTGTATTTGAAAATTGAAAAAAAAATTTAGATTTGGGCTTTGGCTATGAGTTCAAAGAGTGAGATGACTTAATAGAGGTTTGCAACAGTGTACTCTATACACACAGTTAGCACAAAGAATGTTATTGATTCTTATCTTAGTTACTTTCTATTGCATGGCAGAACACCATGACCTAGCCAACTTGTAGAAGAGTTTTTGTGGGTCTTAGAGTTTCAGAGGGTGAATTCATAACCATCAAGTCATGAAGCATGGCAGCAAGAAGGAAGGGTTGGCTCTGGAGCAGTAGCTGAGAATTTACGTCCTTATATGTACAAAGAACACACATATAGAGAGCTAATTGGGAATGCCATAAGATTTTGAAACCTCAAAGTCCACTCCCAATGATTAAACTCTTCCAACATGTCACATGCTCTAATTTACTCCAAACAATTTCACCAGCTGGGACCAAGCATTCAAACATATGACCCTATTAATGTGATTCTCATTCAAAATATCACAATACTAATTATCAGGATATAAGCAAATCAAACTAATGGGATATCTCAGCATAACTGAGATATACCAACCAGTAGAAAATGCATGGTAGCCTTGAGACCACTCTGCTTGTGATACTGTGACTAGGAATTTGTATGGAGTTCTTTATTTAGAAGTTTGAGACTTCTACCTGATAAGATTCATAATATGGTTTTAAAAGTACAATATTAGGAGGAGTTAAATGGAAGGAGATCAGATAGATCAAGAGACCATGAAACTGCCTATTAATATTGGTGTCCTGGCAAAAGATGAAAGTAATTTGGTTGATCAAGATGCTAGCCACTGCCATTGAGTGCATAGTTATTTTGAAATAACATCAGAAAGGAGTGATGGAGATGAGTTTGGCTTGCTGGTACAGCTTGCTGTGCAAAGCTTGTGGGTCTCAAATCTTTGAATCTTCACTGATTTTCACTTCCCTGAGACAAGCACAGCCTAGTACTTATCTTAATGTTCTTGCTGGTCCCGCCTGCTGACTCAATTGGAGGCTGAGGCCTGCCTGGCTGTCTCTGCTAGGTCTCGCCACTGCTGCTGATTCCTGTTTGCTATCCTGACTCTACTGAACCAGACTGCTGGTGTATCTGTGAAGTGTTTGTGAATAGATGGAGCTACTGCTGCTAACCTGTAAACATAAACTGGAGTTGCTCCAAAGAACTTTTAAAAACAGGTCCCCTCTGCCCCCTCCCTGCCCCTGATCCTTTCTTTTCCACTACCTCTGGTGGGTGATGAGCTACAAGAGAGGTTAAAGTGTTTAAGAACCATCATTAAAAATAAGGACCCAAGGAGTTGAAGGGGTTTGCAGTGCACAGGAGGAAAAACAATATGAGTCATCTAGTACTTCCAGAGCTCCCAGAGACAAAATTATCAACCAAAGATTACACATGGAGTTACCCATGGTTCCAGACACAGCAGAGGATTGTCTTGTTAGACAGCAAAGGAAGGATAGGCCCTTGGTCCTGGAGTGTAGAGGAATACCAGAACAGCGAAATGGGGGGGGGAGTTGATTGGGGAAAGGGAGATAGCTTATGGGATTTTCAGGGGAGGGGGGAACCAGGAAAGGGGACAACATTTGAAATGTAAATAAATTTTATATCTAATAAAAAGTAAGGTTTGAGTAGTATTCCATTGTGTAAATGAACTGCATTTTCTGTATCTATATTTTTGTTGTGGGGCATCTGGGTTGTTTCCAGCTTCTGGCCATCACAACTAAGGCTGCTATGAACATAGTGGAACAGGTGCCCCTGTGGCATGGTAGGGCATCTTTTGAGTATATTCCCAAGAGTGGTATAGCTGGGTCTTCAGGTAGATCTATTTCCAATTTTCTGAGGAATCTCCATATTGATTTCCAGAGTGGTTGTACCAATTTACAATCCCACCACCAATGAAGTGTTCCTCTTTCTCCACATGTTCTCCAACATGTGTTGTTACCTGAGGTTTTGATCTTAGTCATTCTGATTGGTTTAAGGTGGAATCTCAGGGTCATTTTGATTTGCATTTCTCTGATCACTAAGGACTCTGAACATTTTTTTAGGCACTTCTCAGCCATTTGTGATTCCTCAGTCATGAAATTTCGGTTTAGTTCTATACCCCCCCCTTTTTTTTAATTAGGTCATTTGTTTTTCTTTCTTTTTTTTTGGTGATTAGTTTCTTGAGTTCTTTATGAATTTTAGATATCAGCTCTCTATCAGGTATGGGGTTAGTGAAGATTTTTTTCCCAATCTGTTGCTGATTTGTCTTACTGACCATGTCCTTTGCCTTACAGAAGCTTTCCAGTTTCATGACATCCCATTTATCAATTCTTGATCTTAGAGCATGAGCCATTGGAGATCTGTTTAGGAGATTTCCCCCTGTGTCAATGAGTTCAAGGCTCTTTCCTACTTTCTATTCTATTAGATTCAGTATTTCTGGTTTTATGTTGAGGTCCTTGATCCACTTGGACTGGAGTTTTGTGCAAGCTGACAAATATGGGTTTAATATTGTTTTTCTACACACAGACAACCAGTTAGACCAGTACCATTTATTGATGCTTTCTTTTTTTCATTGTACATTTTTGGCTTCTTTGTCAAAGATCAAGTGTCCATAAGTATGTGGTTTTATTCTGGGTCTTCAATTCTATTCCATTGATCAATGTGTCTGTCTCTGTATCAATACTATGCAGTTTTTTTAATCATTACCGACCTTCAAGAGACTGGAGGCCCCAGGGAGTTTAGAGGTCAGGGGGGTGTAGGGGGGTGGGGACATTCATATGGAGACAGGGGGTGGGGAGGAGGTATGGGGTGTGGAACAGTCAGAGGGTTGATGGTGTGGAGGTATAAAATATGTAGTGTAAATAAATAAATAAAATTTTTAAATAAAAAGTTTTGAAAAAAAATAAAGTTACAGAAAACCATTCATTTTTCTATACTATTGATTTCCAGTTTCTGTGAATTAATAGCTATTGACTTTTAAAATTATAAATATAACTTTCATAGTGCTTTTTATACAAAATAATTATCTTTAGCTTTAGACTAATGAATTTCTTTCATTATGGTAGATACTCTTGAACCACAGAGTAACATATTTTATGCTGTGTATGTATTTTATGATCTTTGCAAAAGCTTTGGAGCCAAGTTTCAGACTTCTGCTTACTTTTGGATCTATATCAGGAGCTACCTTTAATAACTACCTAATTCTGATCAAGAATTCTGTTTCTCCCTAAAAAATGTCCTCCTGTTCCTGATTTTGTGTGGCATGGTGATGATTACCTTTGTTCTTGCTTAGATGTGTTGAAATTGCTTCAAAGCTTTGAAGTTCAGAGATTTAAAGCAGAGATGAAATGCAAATATGTACACGATGTTTTCATATGGAAATGATATTCTGAATCAGAAATACACTGCTTTGTTGGCTGACATGAAGTCTTATAGAATAAATTAAGGACACTTATAATTCAGGCTTATGAGATTTTTCTTATTAACTATGCCAAGATATATTATTAAGTAACTAGATTTTAAAACTTCTAGGATTTTAAGGGATGACTGAAAATTTTGTACATAAGAAGCTGAGGGTTTTACTTATTTATTTTCACATATGCAGTATGTCTACTTCAGTGTTTGAGTTCTAATGTTCCCCCTTTTTGGAAACAAGGTTTGTGTTTTGCCATTGCTGATTAGTCAAGCTGTGAATTTGATTATGAAAAAGTTGAATCAGTGAATAGGAAAGGTATAGTAAAAATGTCCTTCAGCCTCTACCCCAGGACTTCACCACTACTAACCATGTAGTTTATCTTCTTCCAGACTCTTGCCTTTTAAATATGTGTGTGTGTGTGTGTGTGTGTGTGTGTGTGTGTGAGAGAGAGAGAGAGAGAGAGAGAGAGAGAGAGAGAGAGAGAGAAGAAAGAGAGAGTCAATGTATGCATCTCATTCTGTCTATTTGGATTGGACTGTTCTGTCTTGATTGAACATTCTCTATTTTTCAAATATTATCTCTATTCAGTCTAATGATAACTTCTCTTCTTTTTATTTTATTGTCTCTGCCCTTCTGTTTGTCATATATATATATATATATATATATATATATACACACTACCTTTCTGTTATCTATAGATATTTACACACATGTATGTTCAAATGCATATTTATTGTATATAAGAACATATATGTGTTCTATATGTTATATGTTATGTATTAGGACTGTACACATATAGTATAACTAGGTAGGCTGTTTAGTTTATTTTGTCTCCTTATGATTATTGGTCCCTTCTGTGAATACTCATATATTTATACAATATTTTCTTCCTTAGTGATTGAAGTAAATGCTAAGACAGTTTTAAATAGTTTTTTAAAGGATGGTATGGTGACATACTTCTTTATAGTTCTGAGTTGCACATTTTAGGTTATTCTGCTTTTTGATATGAAATAAGACATCATCCTTTACAGAAAACTTAGATAATAATATTTGTCTTAACAAAGGTCCACTGTTTGTGTTATCTGATATTGTAATGAAGAAGGATGGACATAGTTTATTTATTATGAGAGTTAATTTTCCTTTGTGTGAAGCCTTTTGTTTTGTGGACATGGTTTATGGTTGTGAACATGCAAAAGGAGGATAGAAGATAGGTACACTCTGTAGGTTCATCCAGTTCGACTGTGCCATCTATAACATGATTCTGAAGACAGACAGGAAATGTTTTGGTTTCTCAATGATTTCTAGGTTAGGATGGTGGCCTTAGCATAAGGCTATCTTGCTCAGGCGTGTGGTAACAGTAACTAGAAGACACTTCAGGAAAGAAGTTAAGCAATCAATGTTCAGAAAGAAAAAGATAGGAATCAATATCAAATATGTCTTCTAAAAAGTATTTCTGTAGACTGTAGGATTAGAGTAGCTTAAGAAGGATTTAAATTTGGAACATAGAGACAAAGAGTTTGTCTCAAGGAAGCTCATGTAGAACACCAAAGTCAAATTAAAAAACCCCCGAACAGAAACAACAGGAACCCAAACCCCCAGGGTAGTCTCTTCCTCATGTGAAGTTCAGTTTGCATACAGATCACTATGAACCTTTTGTGTGACTGTCAGCTTAGCTCTGTCTGTATGTCAGGGATGCCCGGGCTTTGAAAATCCAGGCTTTTACTAACACAGGACTTGTGGACAAAGCTCCTATTCAAGGTAGAGGATTTGAGAGGGTAAAAACACAAAAAGACAAAGGGATGAAGGAGTAGAGGGATAACAACACTGAGATTGTCTATATGCAAAGTATTAAAGAGGAAGGTAGGCCATGAAAGGGAGTAATCAACAACATACTACAAGAATGCTATGGAGATACTTCACCAAACAACCTGAAAGCATGCCCACAAATGTGCCCTTTTGTCCATAGTTATCTGTTAGTAGTGACCCAGGAATCACCAATTGTTTAAAGAGAAAAATCAAGATGGTGCAAATGACTGGGAGACATACAGGGAGACAGAGATAATTCGGGGCATTAAAGTACAATAAATATGTATTTTACTAATGACTTTAAACTTATTTGAGTGTTACAGTCTTTTAAAACAAAAGTGGTGGCTACAGAAATAGACTGGCAGGAACTGAAAGCTTACTCATAAACTATACATGGATATATTGAACAGTAAAACCATTATGGGAAAGCTCATGTGGAAGGAAATGGCATTACTGAGATCAAAAGAGTGTGCTAAAAACAAAGCAAGGGAATTAGTGTATAGGAGAGCAACACTGAACTCTAATACACTAATTGGTGAACATTTGAAAATAGACTGAGACAATGGGAGGGAAGAATTTATCAAATCCCAAGGAACATTTCACTGAGCTAAATAAATGGTTAATAATAATAATAAAGGTACAAGGAAGCCTGGCTGGAAAAACATACAGTTGGACAATAATTTCTAACTGAAACCAAAATCTGGTCTATTTTTCCAAAGTGGAAAATACTCCTATGCTTCAACAGAATTTATTTATTCTCATAGGACATGCTCAAGGAATGTTGCTTTCTAAAGCAAATTTATTTTGAAACTAACCAAAATCTTTAGTATTTTCATGAAATAAAGCATTATTTGCCATGTAAGTGCTCCAAACCTAAATCGCTCCTGTGAGGAAGTTAGCAGATGGAGTGTTTTCCCACATTTGGTGTGTGATGGAGTTTCCTCAGATTGTCACTCCTTCATAGACATCACTAGATAGGCCTTGCTGCTAGTGTTTGTTAATGTCTGTAAACTCATAAGACCCAGACTAAGAATATCCTGATCTTTCTGATTTGCCCTGTAAGAATTCTGTCCCATTTTGTTCTTTGCAGTGTATCCTCTGAGTAGACTGAGAGGTCCTGGTAATGGGTAAAGAGAGAGAAGTCTGAGTGTTTACTCTATGTGTTCCAAATAGTCATGAACTATACAGAGTGATTTGACTAAGGCAAGAAAATAACCTCATGTGTCTTTACTAAGTTTATATAAAACATCTAAAGATGTGCAGTCATTTGAGACCCAATTTTTAAGTAAATCTTCATAATGGCTAAATTTTGCATATGACTCTAGTTTTGATGACATAATATGGTACTGTAATTGAGTGAATGTAGATAATTGCACACAAAGATTTCAGAGTTTTGGCTCCCTTTGGATGGTTATAACATGGGCATCATAGAGTATACCTTCCCCTGTGTTATCAGCCTTTCTGAGAAACATCTACCTCCTTAGATGGACCTCTATGGCACAATACACTGCTTTCCCCATACAGAAATGCTCCATTTAAAATTTTGTGACTTTCCTTGCATTGCGAATATATTAGTGGGGCCCATAAATATTAGTTAGATGTTGCAGATGTATAAACAAAAATTCAAGTTAGACCCAATCCATGCTGAATATGTTTTTTATGGAGTTATCTTAGGAAAGGGCAGAATATTTTTTAACAATTACAATGTCATGTTGTTAAGCAATTAATGGTGAGAAGTGTTGTTTATTATTATTTTATTGTTTGGGCTTTCCCATGGTGGGTATATTCTGAGTGATCTTCTCTATGGCCAACAGGGAGCAGGTTTTGAAAATTCCATTAGAGTTACATCTGCTATTTGTGAATGCAACTTACTTCTAGGTCCCAACTTCTCAGATCGATCCTTTTCTTTTCTCAGTAACAGCAGGTCCTCCTCTTAAGTTTCACTTCTCTATTCTTTGGATCTTTGTCTAAATAATCTCTAAGCTGCTTGAGACAGGGTTCTTGTTTTCATTGTGTTGTTTGGTGAAATGCCATATGCACACATGACATTTTGTAGATAATAAAAGCAGCAGTGATTATAGGCTTTTGGTAGTATTGTGTTGACATCCCTGCTGGTAACAATATACAGAGATATCACTTCACATTCCACTGAGTTAACAGAAGCCATTGTGATGATTTTTACTGCTGTTAAGAGCAAGAAGAATATTGATTTTAATCAGAAGAAACAGGGAGAGATTGCTTTGACATGTGTTTTTCACTTGGTCATTGCAAATGTCATGAAGTAATGAAAAGAATAAATAATAATCTGTGTTGGGTTCTTTCAAGAGACCTGTAAGGTTGTTTGAAAATAGTGATCCAAGGATGAGAATTTTGTTTTTGAAATGAGCTATTTAATCAGCCACCTTAAAGCAATCTCTTGCATGACTAATAGAAGCTTCTCACTAGAATATTAAACAATAGTGATTTTCATGAAATGGATTGAAGTAGAAGAAAATGGCTTTACTTATTCATTTTCCAAGTATATATTGATTTACTCATTCAACAAATATGCAGTGAACACTTATTGTGTAGTTGGTGTTGTCCTAGGTCCTGGGATATAGCACATAACAAGGCAAGCAACATCCTACTCAGGTAGGAAGCTAAGAGACCTGAATTCTGGCAAATTACAGGTTGGAAAAGTCAGCAGTGAAGAGCAAGAAGGTGTAAGATGACTGAGGTACTACCAAAGGGAGTCATATTTTAAAGGTCAGTGACCTAACTCTTCTAGAAGGAGGAAGGGATATTCAAAGTCAAAGCTCTTGGTGGTCTTATGACAAGAAGAAGGGAATCTGGCAATGGAGCTTATTGTTGAACATATTGTGACTGGTTCAGAGAGATGGACATGATGAGGCCTTTCTGAGATGAATTAAGAGGGAAATAATAATAATAAATACATAGTAAGTTTTGATCACATCTTTTAAGGTTGTTTTCTATAAAAAGGAGGATGGCACTATTGGAACAATGGTACTGCTAGAAAGGTACCCTTGAAAGAATAGTTAGGTAACACACATAGCAAATATCCTGGTGCAGTCTCTTGGAGGGAACATAAAGGGACACACAATATCAGAAGTATATAGTCTCTTGGTTTAGAGGATGTTACTTGGTGGAGAGGGCTTGGGCCATATGTGTGAACCTCTGGGTTTGATACCTAACCTCACAACTGAAAATAAACCAACCAACGAACCAATGAACCAACGAACCAACGAACCAACGAACCAACGAACCAACCAACCAACCAACCAACCAGCCAACCAACCAACCAACATGAATCACAATGCCCATTGTATTTTAAAGTAGTATACAGAGATCTATTCAGTCTGAGTGTCAGCTGGACTCCAGGAGCAGCAGTGGAACCTGCAGGGACTTACATGATCATTGTGTTGCAGAGTGTTGCAATTCATTGGTCTTGGTCCAGTTTTTTCACTTCTTGGCTTGAGTGATTACAGGTCTGTGGGGAGGATTTAAGCCATTTGTTGAGCAGGTGTTAATGATAACAGGCATTTGGTCCTGAGCTCTATAAGAGTTCTGGAGGACAGCAAATTCTTTCCTTGGTGCTCAGCCTAAAGGAAGTTAGTATGGAAAATATGAGCCTTGTAAAGGAGTGAGGCAATGTGCAGGCATAGGGCGTGTCTCTGAACCAGTTTTTACTCTTTTCTTTTTCCTCCTCCTCCCTCCATCTTTCCCCACACATTTTATTTCCTTATCTCTTTCTCTCTCCTTTTCTTCTTTGATATATTATAATACAGACTTTTTTATGTTGTTAAGAATTTAGTTGAGAGAACACGCCACTGAAAAAATGCACAGAATAAATTTGCTTGAGAATGTGATTGGGTTCATGGAGAGTAGAGGTGGGGCTTCTGAGAGGAGAGCAAACTGTTCATTTATATTAAAGACAAGATTGGGTTTGCAAGTAAGAATTATATACAATTATATGTATGAAGAGAGAGAGAGAGAGAGAGAGAGAGAGAGAGAGAGAGAGAGAGAGATTGGGTATTCTTTTAAAAGAGGTTAAGTTTCTCAGCAAACTGAACTTTGAGTGCAAAGGAGCAAGAAAGAGGCTTGGGAGTGGTCATAAGAATCTGTGATTAACAATTATGTTTTCTTAGAGAAAGCAAATTTCATCAAACAAGTGCCCTTAATAAAGAAGTTTCTTCTCTTTTCCTGAGGATTCAGTTCTGTGGGTTTCTAATGGACAGACTTTATTAACTCCACTTAGCTTTTGACTTGATGTCAATTTCTACAGCCTGTCTTTTATGGGAAAAAAATCTCATTTTTTAAAAAGTATTTTGTGATTTGAGCCATGTTAGAGATGGAGGTCTATAACATATAAATATATTATATATATATATATATATATATATATTCTATCTATAACATATAAATATGAAAAATGCACATGTACAAAATGCACATGTACAAAATATGTAGAAATAGCTGCACTTATCAAACATATAAATATGCTTGCATTCACTAACATGGATGAAGCTCACAGCAGACAAAAGCATGACATTTGAAATTATATCTTCATTGCATTTTGAGGGCATGGATGATTGCACACCCTGATCTAACTGTGGGGTGGAACCAGTTATTCACACCAGCTCATAGTTTTATATTTTGGCTTTAGACAATTGGATTAAAATATAAGAAAATAAATTAAGCAAGCTTTATATACAATCTCTTGAATGGACCAGGAATTTAGCTACTCTAGCAAAATCTCTGCACTTAAAAGTGTCTTATTGTGCGTAATTCTTGAAAAGTATGGAAAAATGTTACATTTTAAAATAAGTAAATATTCACTTCAAGATAAATAAAGCTAATAATTGAATTCTCTATTGGTATGCTGAGCTTTAACACAGAGGTCAAGTAAAGGTTGCACTAATTGACTTCTGTAGGATTGTTTGATTATGAAATTTTATGAACACTAAAAGTTTTAGTGGGTGACCCATCTGTATATGTTATTAACATACAGGATGCTATATATAATGTGCTTCAAAGCAATATCTAGCAGTTTTCTCTAAGATGGCCTTACCTTGTTTGCTTTAAATTGCCTCTTCCTTTCTATGCAATTGAAGACATTGTGCAGGGTCATAGGAATTAACATAGTTGTATGTGTTTGTCTGCCTTAGTAACACTGGCAAGAGGATCCAACCATCCTGATGTTTAACTTAAAAGATGTAGCATATTAAATGAATAGAGAATAAAATGCAATAGGTTTTCTGGTTTCCTATGGTACTGAGGAAGTGAAAATTTGGAGACAAGTTTCCCATGACATACTTCATTGATGGACTAATCTATTCATAGGAATCCTCATTGTTCCAATTGCCAATCAGTGGTTCCACCCTGGACATTGCTTTTGGGACCAAGGATTCCACACATGAGCTTAGGAAGGATATTCCAGATTCAAACCATGAAATCTCTGTACTTTTTCATTCACTTCCCATCTATACTGACTATTCTGGGATTACTTTTTTCTATGGGTAGATATTGAATGGCTGAGTTTTAAAAACATAGTCCATTCTATGAAAACAAATCCATGGAAGAATGGGTTGAATAATTAGTCATGTTAATTATTTATACATGTTAATATATATTAAAGATTCTAAGATATATATGTATATCTTAATATATGATATATTTTAAAATTGAAATACATATGATATACATTATATATAAAATATATATTTGTATATATTCTCAAATTAATCTTAAAACATAGGATGTATATACCACACTTTGGGAAAGATTTTTGTGATTTCATTTCTTAATCCACCTGGAGGATGAACACATACATCTGTCATTAGAAGGAGTGTAAAGAATAGTGGTACCATTCTAGAGGCAGATGGGTAGGTTTACATCCTGACCTGTCACTCGTGCAATCTGGAACATGTTAACTTACCTTTGGGAGCCTAACTTTCTCTTTTGTAGACTGGCTTAACATTAGTTCCTACTTAAAACCATCTCCTGAGGAGTTATTAGGATGATGTATGGAGAGATAAATATTTACCAACTGGTTTAGCTCTCTTCCTGCTCTATCATTAAAGCACAATCAGCAGTTGCTTGAGTCACTTAATTCAAACTATTTCCATCATGAAACTGATGAGAACAAAGAGTAAACTGAGATCAAGTGACAGTGTGTTCTCATGGACTTTTATTTTTGTTTTGAAACAAGTACTGCAATATTTAGCTTTCCTGGATATTTAACGCTATGTTTTAGAGCCATGCTTGGAATGTATAGGAGACTCTGACCATCCTTTCTTTACCTGTCTAGTTTAATCTACAGAGTTGCTTGAAAAAGGCCCATAGAACAGAGTCTGAAGAGCATGGAGTTGAACTTACTTTCTACAATGTCCTCCCTTTCAGCCATCCCAGTGCCCCAAATAAACCAGACATGACTGAATATCTATGTCTGTTCCAGGATTACAGAACAAGTGAAAAAATTGTTTTCCTCTCTCAGTGTTCTTGACCCTTCCAAGTGTCTCATGTCCAAAAAGCATTCTTTCCTATACAACTTTGAATTCTTGAATTCTTTTGGAAGTCTTTTGGGTGTAGGACTGGCCCCCTTTCTTTACTTTTGTGTCCTTATGTTCTTTGAATTTGCATGAAAATCTTTTGTGAAAAATAAAAGTATAGGAGAAAGAAATGACCAAAAAAAGAAAAAAAGGGGAAAAAAGTCAAAACCTACTTGACATGCTGTTTCCCTGACATTCAGCTGAAATACTGGTTTTCTGTGTGTAAATGGCTTTGTATTTCTTAGTAAGTTTCTTGGGCAGAAACCATTTCACTGTTTGCCTTGGGATTGTACCAAGGACAGCATGAACATCCATAAGGAGTTATCCCATATTTTCATTTCTGAAATGTGAATTATTCTTTTTGGAGTGTGAATTATGCATATGTGAAAGAGAATATCTTCTTTCAAGTCAGATCCATTCTACTCATAAGTATTGACTAGAAAAAGATTCAGGATTCAGTTATTATTTCCATGTCAGCACAAGGCAATGGTGGCTCTTGCTTTCTTTTCAAATGTTCCTAACATTAATGAAAATATTTCTTTTGTGTGTGTGTGTGTGTGTGTGTGTGTGTGTGGTGTGACTACTTAATGCATTTATAGTTGCAAGACCTTTATCTTACAACATACAGACTTCTAACATTTAACCCACATGAACCTGATACTTGAGATGAAATAGGTGGTATGACATGGACACTTGAAAAGTCAAGGCGGCAACATTCTTCAAAGATCTTGTTTCAAGTTCTTATGATCCCTTCTGAGACATTAGGCCTTTTGATCCAATACAGTGGTTTTTTTTAAAAAGTAAAACCAATTACTCTGGTTGTCAATGTTTATCAAATGAAAGGCCATTTCTTTTGCCATGAAATATTAATTAGGGATGATAAAAGAAAGTTAACTAAGTAATTGAAGTCATATTTTGGAAGAACTCCATAGGTTAGTTTAGTAAGTGAATTTTGGAGTTCTTAGTTAAAATTGGTGAATTCTTTTAGGATAATGACTATCTGAATTTGGAGGCAGATTCCACTCCCTTTGGTATTGATCCAGTTCTTCAAAATTTCCACCAAAAGTGGTGTATCAAACACAACATTGCTTTTATGCTGTCATGGAAAAAAATAAGGAAAAATTGTATTTTCAAAGTGATTAACCTCTCTTGAACAGCACACCAATTTTAGTTGTATGTTTCCATAAGAATTTTGTAGAATAAAATTGGATAAAGCAAAAGACAGCCTTTTTGACAAATAATATGTGGTAGAAGGCTTGGTACCTTGGAGAAGCAGACTACCAAGGGTTCTCTGCTAGTAATCTAAATTATTATTATTATTATTATTATTATTATTATTATATATTTTCTTTATTTACATTTCAAATGCTATCCCCTTTCCTGGTTTCCTCCCCCAAAACCTCCTATCCCTTCCCTCCTCCCCCTGCTCACCAACCCACCCACATCCACTTCCCTGTCCTGGCATTCCCCTACACTGGGGCATCGAGTTTTTACAAGACCAAGGCCTCTCTTTCCATTGATGTACAAAAAGTTCATCCTCTGGTACATATGTGGTTGGAGCCATGAGTCCCTCCCTGTGTACTGTTTGGTTGGTGGTTTACTCCTTGGGGGTACTGGTTGGTTCATATTATTATTCCTCCTATGGGGCTGCAAACCCCTTCATCTCCTTGGGTCTTTTCTCTAGCTCCACCATTGGGGACCCTGTGTTCAGTCCAATGGTTGGCTGCAAGCATCTACCTCTGTATTTGTCAGGCATTGGCAGAGCCTCCCAGGTGACAGCTATATCCAGCTCCAGTCAGAAAGTACTTGTGGGCATCAATAATAGTGTCTGGGTTTGGTAAATATATGTAAGATAGATCCCCAGGTGGGGCAGGCTCTGGACAGCCATTCCTTTAATCTCTGCTCTATACTTCATCTCTGAATACCCTCCCATAGTTATTTTGTTCCCCCTTCTAAGGACTGTATCCACACTTCAGTCTTCCTTCTTCTTGAGCTTAATGTAGTCTGTGAATTGTATATTGTATCTTGGGTATTCTGAGCTTCTGGGCTAATATCCACTTATTAGTGAGTGCATACCATGTGTGTTCTTTTGTGATTGGGTTACCTCACTCAGGATATTTTCTAGTTCCATCCATTTGCTCAAGAATTTCATGATCTCATTTTTTAATAGCTGAGTAATACTCCATTGTGCAAATGGACCACATTTTCTGTATCCATTTCTCTGTTGAGGAACATCTGGGTTCTTCCCAGCTTCTGTCTATTATAAATAAGGATGCTATGAACATAGTGGAGTATGCGTTATTACATGTTGGATCATCATCTGTGTATATACCCACGAGTATTATACCTGGGTCTTCAGGTAGTACTATATCCAGTTTTCTGAGGAACTGCCAAACTGATTTCCAGAGTGGTTATACCAGCTTGCAATCCTACCAACAATGGAGGAGTGTTCATCTTTCTCCACAGCCTCACCAGCATCCGCTGTCACATAGTTTTTGATCTTAGACATTTTGACTTGTTGAGGTGGAATCTCAGGGTTGTTTTGATTCTATAATTTTCATGAAGATATTTACTGTCCCTTTAAGTTGAGAGTCTTAGCTCTTCTCTATATCTGTCATACTTAATGTTTGGTCTCCTCATTGTGTCCTATTTCCTAGATGTTTTGTGTGTGGAGCTTTTTGTCTTTTGTATTTTTTGACTGTTGTGTCAATGTTTTCTATGGTGTCTTCTACACCTGAGATTCTCTTCTATCTCGTATTCTTTTGGTGATCTCTGTCTCCTGATCATTTTCCTAGGTTTTCTATTTCCAGAGTTGTCTCTTTTTGTGATTTCTTTATTGTTTCAACTTCCATTTTTAGATCCTGGATGGTTTTGTTCAATTCCTTCACCTTTTTGGTTGTGATTTTTTGTAATTCTTTAAGGGATTTTTGTGTTTCCTCTTTAAGTGCTTCTCCCTGTTCACCTGTGTTCTCCTGTATTTCTTTAAGGGAGTTATTTATGTCCTTAAAGTCCTCCATCAGTATCATGAGATGTGATTTTAAATCCAAATCGTGCTTTTGTGTGTTGGGATATCCAGGACTTGCTGTGTTGGGAGAACTGGGTTCTGATGATGCCAAGTAGCCTTTGTTTCTGTTGGTAGCATTCTTACACTTGCCTTTCACCATTTGGTTATTTCTGGTGTTAGTTGATCTTGCTGTCTCTGGCTGGAGCTTGTCCCTCCTGTGAGTCTGAAAGCCTGTGACAGCATTCCTGGAAAGACCAGCCCTCTCCTGGGCAAAGTTTGCATGTACAGGGCTGTGGAACAGCCTTAGCCCCTAGGTGCAGATGGAGTGCAGAAGGATGCTGTCTCAGCTGCTTCACTGTTCCTATACCCTGGGTTCTCCTGGATCATCCTGCTTTGGAAAGTTATTGGAGAGCATGTGGTTGTCTCACCTCTAACCAGGGAGTTTGAGCACTCCTGGGAGACCAACTCTCTTCTAGCAGGACCTGTGTACAGAGGGCCTGTAGAACAGCCCCAGTTCCTGGGTGCAGATGGAGACCGGAAGGGAGTCATCTAAATTCTAATGAGTGAAACAAAAAGCATATGCAACTTTTAGGAGGATATGCAAGTTTGTTCCTTTATAAAATCCACAGCTGCATACTCTTTTCCCCTATTAAATAATTAGTGTACTGCTATTAAGGCCTTCTAGGAAACACTGCCTTCCTCTCTTCAGCTTGGAAACCAGCTGGGAGGGATTGGCTTTTATGAAGGACAAGATCTGCGAAGAAAATCTGTCCATGGGTAGGATCTGAACTTAGCTAAGGTAGCTAGTTCTAGAAGCACATAAGGCTTTGTGTAAAATCTGGCTGTTGTAGAGCTGCAACAATCTTACTGGAAAAAATATTGTCTCAAGTTTATGAAGGCTTTAGGCTAGTAGCTTCACCTAGCCAAGGAAATGTGAGGGAATCGTTAAAGGTGTCAACAGTGCATAGGGACTGAAAGAGCCCTGAGTTAGAAGGTCAGTGTATGACGAATTAGAAACACTGTGTGTTCCATGGCCATATGCATGGAGACTTAAGCTTGTGAGGCAGTGTGCCTCTTATCAAGATGGAGTTTCCTGCATTGAGAAGTGAGGGACACATGTGATATGGAGAACTCAAAATGTAAACAGTAGTCCACTTGTCTGGAGGAGACTAGCCAGGCAGAATACAAAGACACACTTTAGAAAGCTGTGTAGTTTCAATGACTATTAGCCTTATATTATGAACTCTTTAAAATATACTTCACTATGTAGTTATAAGTTATTAAAGTGAGTTAAGAACTTAGATGCATTAACCCAACAATATAATAAAGTAAAAAAGAAATTAAGTTGAAAATACAGGTGACTGGCAACTATGCTCTCATATCTCCAACCCCAAGCTCTTTCTGTAAAATCATACTGATAATGTTTACTCTATCAGGTATTTGATTGTTAAGTAATAATATTCTTTGTAATAATATCAAACACCTACTTTGCAATTCCTGGTACACATTAGGATCTCAAGAAATTGTCACTACTTGTAACTACTTGGCACTTGGTAAATTTCCAGTGACAATGTGTTAATTTAAGAAAGTAGTAGCAAGAGTTATATATGTAATTATGGGTCCAGATCTGGGAATACATTTGTGTCAGTAATGAAAATGTCTCCTCCATTTTTTTTGTGTGGTGAGAATAGCCTTTTCTGAAAACCCCTCTTGCCTTCAGAAGCTGAGCTTTGACCAGACCTTGTAACCAAGTTAACAATAGGCTTTAAGACCATTTAAAACTACATACTCAGTCAGTTTTCATACCGTATATTCAGCCTGTTTAAATTTAACTGTCCTTTATGAAAGCAATGTAACCAACCTTATGATAACTTAGAATTTCCATGTAATTACCTTTTACAACCAAAGCTAAATACATAGCCTTTTATGTACTCTTTCATTCTTCAGACTCCCAAAATAGTGTGTGTGTGTGTGTGTGTGTGTGTGTATGTGTAAATGTGTGTGTGTGAGTGTGTGAGTGTGAGTGTGAGTGTGAGTGTGTGTGTGTGTGTGTGTGTGTGTGTGTGTGTGTTGACAATTCTGGTTGGTTTCTTTAACAACACAGAAATATTAAAAGGATATGTTTTTTTTCTTTTTTTTTCTTTTCTATATTCTATGTTTACATTCCAAAGGCTTTCCCCTTTCCCTGTTCCCCCCTCCCTATGTCCCATAGTTTCTCTCCCCCACAACTATTCCCCAATCATTCCCCCTCCCCCCACAGTTTCTCTACAAAACTGGATCCAATCTTTCCAGGCCCAGGGTCCTCTCCTTTCTTCTTGGGAATCATTTGACTTGCTAATTGTGCCTTGAGTATTTAGGGCTTCTGGGCTCATTAATATCCACTTATCAGTGATTGCATTTCATGTGTATTCTTTTGTGATTGGGTTAGCTCACTCAGGATGATATTTTCCAGGTCTAACCATTTACCTACAAATTGCATGAATTCATTATTTTTAATTGCTGAGTAGTATTCCATTGTATAAATATACCACATTTTCTGTATCCATTCCTCCTTTGAGGGATATTTGGGCTTCTTCCAATTTCTGGCTATTATAAACAAGGCTGCTATAAACATAGTGGAGCATGTGTCTTTATTGTATGCAGGGGAATCCTCTGGGTATATGCCCAGGAGTGGTGTGCCAGGGTCCTCTGGAAGGAACATGCCCAATTTTCTGAGGAACCGCCACACTGATTTCCAGAGCGGTTTTACCATTTTGCAATCCCACCCACAGTAGAGGAGTGTAAAAGGATGTTTTTATTTTAATCCCAGGTGTGGAATATGGGGCTGCTCCAGACTGTCCACAGCAGCCGACTGTGATTTGCATCATGTCCTGGTGGGGGTATGATTTTGCCAGATGCAAATAGTTTCTGCAATTGTGTGATGTTTGGAATTTTGGAGACTTTTAGAGGGTATGAAAATGCTAGGACTCCAAGAGGCATTTGGAGATTAATGTTGGTTGGTTGTTGGTTGCTGCTGGTTGCTGTTTCTTGTTGTTTGTTAAGTAGTGTGTAAAGAAGAAATAACAACAAGAAGAAATGAGATATCCTGGTGGTGAAGATCAGACTTGGTCAAAGGAACTAGATGCCCTTAATCAGTTTAATGATAACATTGCCCTTTTCAGACCTCCAACTTTATTCAGGGATCTGTTTCCTTTCCTCTCTATCCTAGCATTTTATCTTTTTTGTCTTTTATCTCTCATTAGGGTATTTTTTAATTGAATATTTTATTTATTTACATTTCAAATGTTATCTCCTTTCCTGGTTTCCCCTCTGAAAATCCCCTATCCCATCCTACCTCCCCCTGCTTCTATAAGAGTGCTCACCCACCTGCCCACCCAATCCTGTTTCTCTGCCCTGGCATTCCCCTACACTAAGGCATCAAGCCTTCCCGGGACCAAGGTCCTCTCTTCCCATTGATATGTGACAAAACCATCCTCTGCTACGTATAGCATTAAGGTGAAGAAGAGTGGAAGAATGAAGAACCCACAAGGTAGAAAAGATCATCTCTCTCTTTACCTCTCTAACCTTTTCTGCAGTGTTAGAAAATCTTCCTTGATTGCCTCAGGCTTTGGGACTGGAGGAAACTGTGGCTTCTCCAGTTGTAGATACATGTTTCCTATGGTGTGCCGTACCCCTCCTTTCCGAGGCAAAGGACGGATGTTTCTTGGTATGAGAATAGGGTGTTAGGGAAGCTGTTAGGATGTCAGCCTTGTCTCTAAGAATTACGGGCTCTCTCACACATACCTCTCCTTCCTGCCCTTTCTGACATTTGTGTGCTCTAAACTGTGAATGCATCTCACTTATTCCAAATGGTCCCTTTGGTTTTTAATGTGTTGTTATGGTTGTAACTTCTCTAGCTCTGCCAAAGGTGAACCAGCTTCTGTGTTCTGCTTCCTTTGGGGACTGTCATTGTCTGGGATTCATTTCATTTGTTGGCCCAGTGAATTTGATTTTCTGCCTGACTCATAAAACGTTATGATTTTGTAAATGTTCTCTTCTCATTTTCTACTCTTTGTACAGGAATGATGGCTTGAAGTGATGCTATTTTATACCTTTCGGCATCTTGGTGAAAGTCACTTCAACACCTGAGATGTTTTTTGGAAGTTACATAAGAGGTAATTGATTCAGGCTTTCATAGCTGGGGAGCTGTGTTGAGCTTCCAAACTCACTTCCCTCAATTCTCTCTCATTGAATTATTGAGCTCTTCATAGACCTGGAATGATGCTGGTAAATTAGATTTATATAGGTGTTTTCCAGTTAGGAACACTTTATCTTTACACTTAATAGTTAATTGAATCACCATAGGGTTGTAATTTATATGTTATTAAGGTCCCCAGTTTACAGGTGAGAAAATCATGATTTAGTAGCTAAAGCTGGTAAAGTAATAAAGATAAAATTCAAACCTACTTCCTAGCACCTAGAGCTTTTGAAATTCCACACCCATGCAGCAATTTAAGGTAGACAGAGCCACATGCATTACTTAAGTGTTGCATTTATTCCCTAAAAGGTAAAAATTAGTTAAGAAGAAGTTTAGTTTCTCAGTTGGAAAGCTAATTAGTAAAAAGTGACATTTCATACAAATTATGTTAGACATTTATATCTATTTATATAGATATAATTATTTTCTCAGATTAATATGAAAAGGATGATCTTACACTATCATTTTATCAAACAATAAGCAAATAATGTCAAGATGTTAAGAAATAACATTTGTATATCAGTGGGACACCACTTAGAGCACAAATCATTATTTTATTAATATCATCACTTACACATACCATTTTAACAACCCACACACAGTGATGTATTACAAAGACTCACACAACATTATGTGAAAGCCAACATCAATTCTGAACTTAAACACTTTAGACTCATAAGATTTAAAGTTGGTGCAAGTGGATGGTTCATTTATGCCAAACATTAGATGGCCTAAGTTAAAGTAGGATGTTCTGTTCTTTCAGTGTATGCTTTAAGAGAACTGCAGCTTATTTCTAATTTACCTCCAAAGTCAGGTAAATAAATGTGGAAAATTATTGTGTCCAGTTTTAAGATGGGAAATGTCTTCTCCTAACATATTAACATTTTGATATGTTTTAGTTCAAAATCCTAGAAGTAGTTAGGATATGGAAGAGTTTAAGCAAATAACAAATCCTATTTGTTTTGAAATGTGTTCTAAAGTATCTAAATTCTTACTAGTGATGCCCCTTGCAGGGTTAGTACATTGCTTCTAGATGAAACCTGACATTGGTTTGCAAAAATGATGACCTTGCAAGGGTGGCATTGTGGCCAGAAGAGTATGAATAGGAATAGACCAGAAAAGATACAGAAGGCATAACACTTTCTCAAGGAGAAGGTGCTCCTACTAGATATGACAACACTGATCATCTGAGAGAAATAAAGGTACTAATACTAAAATGAAGGCACCAATACTAATACTAAAGGATGGAACTGTTTTCAGTCTCCAGAAGCATAGAGAATGCACTCACAAGCCTATGCAGCATGTAGTCCCATGAACACCAAACCAGGGAATGCACACCATTTACAAAATAGCCACTATGGCCACAGTACCACTCTAGAAATCATGAGATGTAAAAGAAGAATATTTTTTATTTAGATAGTTTTTATATGTTTGGGGATATATTGATACAGAGTGGCAGGGGAACAAGGACAGATAATAGCAAAGATACATATGCACTAAAGGAATAGAGAATCCCACCAAATAATACCGACAAATGACGTTATTGATTCTGAGAATCAAATCATTGAGACCAGTAAGATACAAAATGATTCCTGATGATTAGTGAAGACAGGAGATGGAGGACATGATGGGCCTGTGGCCTCTATTGCTCATATCTCTCTTTTCCTAGTCTTCAAATATTGGCACTGCCTTGGTGTATAACCTCAAACTCTTTCTTTTGCATAATTTCCCCAGAGATGCATACTCTTTCAAATATTCAGTTATGAAGAATGTGTTGACAGTGTTTTATCTCCAGCTACTTTCCTCCTGTATTGCCAACAGGCTAGTATATTTAACCTCATATCATACTTGATCATTTGAATATCTTACTACCAAGAATAAGACATTCCAATCTGAGTTTATAATTTCTTTATAAAAGCTCCTTCTATCATCTTGTCTGCTTTATTACCTGGGCGACACACACATTATTCTTTGTACTTTGATTGCTGTGTTTGGGAAAGATAGATAAAAATATCTTCAAGCATGTTCTAGTTAGTTTTTTTTGACAACTTGATACAAGCTGGTGTCATTCAAGAGGGAACCTTAGCTGAGAAAAAAATCCCCCATCATTTAGCGTCTAGGTAAACGTGCAGGCCACCTTCTTAATTGATGATTGGTGTGAAGCGTCCAGCTCACTGCGTGTTGTGCCACCCCTTGCCCAGTGGTCCTGGGTGGTATAAGAAAGGAAACTGAGAAAGTCACGGGGAGCAAGTCTGTCATCCGCTTTTCTTTCTGGCCTCTGTTCAGTTTCTGCCTCAGGTTTTGATTGAGTTCCTGTTCTGATTCCCCTTCTTGATAATCTGTGATTGAGACATATGTGCTGAAATGAATCCTTTAGTCCACAATTGCCTTTGCTTGTGGCATTTTGTCACAGTAATAAAATGCTAAGTATATAAGAATTTACCTTGAAGCAAAAAGCAAGGCAGTTCAATAACCACTCCCCCAACTAATGTTGTCAGACATATCAAGTTTATTCTAACACTTAGCTGGTCACAGAGCTATTAACTATGTGCCTCTCTATGACATGTTTCCAGTGTCATCCATGTATAACAACCTTAGTCCAGATGCTTATTAACATTTAGCAACATTGAGGAAACTATAATAAACTGGTAAATACTATCCTTATCTCCAATTTCACTTCTTTTTTCTCTGACTCCCATATCTCACTGCTGTGATATTTTGGGGCTGCCTGAGGAAATGCTTCAGGGAACATATGTCACGCTCATAAGAAGACTAGATCTCTTTGACTAGCATTTCTACCCTCTCCTTTGTCTACTTGTTCCATTGCTTTCCTGTGTCTCCAGATGCCTCCGGCACATCTGATACTCTGCATTCTCTTTGTTTTTACAGAGGCAATTCCTCCTACCGCAGAGACTGTTTTCCACACTGTTATTCCTCACTATGATATTTCCCAACCTCCTCTAAATTAGGTAACAGTTCTGGAATTTAGAAAAGGGGATAGAAAGATGGCTTAACCATTAACAGCCTGTTCTGCTCTTACACAGGACCAGAGTCTGATTTCTAATTCCTAGACTGTATGGTTGAAAGCCATTCATAACTCAAACTGGCATGCACAAGCATCTGAATTTACATACCCAAACATATGTGCAAGAACACGTGCATATCCATGGTTTAAAATAATAAACCTCAATCTTTAAAACAGAAAAGTCAATAGGAAATAGCACAGTTAGAAATTTGAGTAGGGTTTAGTACTGAGCTTATTTATAAAAATGTGAATCAAATTAAGGGAACCACAAATAGATTGGGATTCTAGCATGAATGGTAGCTGAGCACCATTATCAGCTCTTTTGCTGGGGAGAGAGTAGTGCCTGTGATTTCCCCTTACAAGAGATATGGCCTACTATGTGATCTACAGTTTCCCCTCAAGGGGAAACTGAGGGTAACTTCTTCTAGCCATGTCTGTGGCCAATATGGAAATAGAATTTAGAGCTGTTGAAGCTGCATATCGTCTAGTCTACTTGGCAACACTAAGCACTCCAGGGAGGTTGAGAAAGGGGCTTCTGAAGGACATTCACCCCAGAAGCATTCTTCTGCCAGACCCCAGAACACACCTTCCTTATAACCCTCCCCCATGCAGTGCTGGTTATAACTTCTTTGTTATAAGTCAGGAAGCCCTTGGCTACAGGGGATAGCCTTAACTGTCCTTAGCATTTTGTCAGATAAGCAATACTCTAGCTATTGGAATGAATGAATGAATGAATGAATGAATGAATGGTAATGTCACAGTGAGGACAGGATCCGACAAGCATGAGGTTAATTATCTATTTTATGTTCAAGAACTCCAGGTTTGAGTTTCACAACTTTCTCTTTCTATCTTATGTGCCCCCTTCTTGTGTGTGATGTGCAAATTAGTACAAGTGTGTGCATGTGCCGTCTTCTTCATAATTTTTTTTTTTTAAAAACGATGGTGGGTTAGACAAATACCAGACAATTCACAAGCTGTAGATAAACATGAGAAAACAATTTCACTGAGAAAATGATCTCCACGTAGTAGTCATTTATTCATTGGATTTAACCCCATGCTGCTATTAGTTATGCAGTGAAAATAGTGTTTTAATGACTCTTCAGAAAATGTTCACCACAGGAAGAAATACCGTATGACTGGAATAGACTGAGAAGATATTTGTCTTTTGGTGCATTTTGTGGCTGCTAATGTCATCGCACCTATGTGCTCCAAGAAAGATACTGCGGTGGAACAGATGCAAGAAGCAATATATAATTCTTATGCAAATTAAGACATCAGAACACATTCAGTTGTCCAAACATCTGATCTGTCACCATTCTCCCCTTCCACTAAACAGTCTGGACTGTGGCTACAATGAAAGATAACTTAAAAATAGGAAAAGTTAGTAATGCAGCTCTGCCTGTTGTTTTATTTTTAATGACGTTCCTTAACCAAGGAAGTGTTATTAAATAGTTATGACATTTATGCTCAAGCTAAATTCTCTTGTGACAAGAAAAGCAAGTCTCTAAACATTTGAAGGAAATTATTTTTTATCATAAATTAAGGAACTGATTTTTACAGAGTTGGATGCAGTGTTTGGGCCCAGATCTAGGTGTTTTTTTCCACCTGAAATTCTTTGTCACATTGTGCTCTATCCTAATAACAAGCTCTCATGTAAAAAAGATATCCTCCAAAATTCATTAGAACTGGTTAAATAGCTCCACGGGTAAAGCACTTTACTGTCAAACTTGATGCTCTGAATTCACCTCCCTCAATGTGAACTTGAGATACTTATAAATCATAAAGGTGAAGCAAGGGCTGTGCTCACAGTTTATTGGGTGGAGCACTTTCTTAGCATGCACAAAGCTCTGAGTTCAGTTCCCTATGTAGCACAAAACTAAATGCGAGAGCACATGTTTATAACTCCAACACCATGGAGAAAACGGAGGAGAATCAGAAGATCGAGATTATTCTCAGGCTTTAGAGCAGGCTTGAGGCCAACCTGAACTACACAAAATCCTGGCACCAGCAAGCAAACAAATGAAACAGCTGTAGTCTATTTTGTCACTTAGTGTATTTTAAAGGGGAACCCTGGAACTGCTAGAGAGAAAATTTGGTTACTTCTTCTTTCTAAGGTATTTTGTGAAATAATTGGGGACAGGAGAGGGGCTTGGCTTTAACAAGATTTGGAAAGCTGTCAGAGACAGAATTTGACGGCTATAATGGGAAAAGTAGACTGCATGCCGTAAATCATGCCAGTTTATTGGGTGTGGGTGGGATAAATCCTGAACTATGTGAAGAGGGAATTAACAAGAGTGCTTTATTCTGAAAGCACTTTATAAGATATATAGCAAGGGAAACAGCTTTAAATAAAAGATCTGGTGAGAAGAGCAGGAGGGAGGGCTGCAGGCAGGTGCCATGCTCTGGAACTAGGCACCTGCCATAGGCCCAACCCTTTGATTTGGGAACCTGGGTTGCCTGACATTGTAAAAATAGTGGGTTGTGTATCTGAAGAGACTATACAAAATGACAGCCCGGGAAGAGCCAACTGTGGTGTTTAAAAGAATTTAGCATTGCCTTGTAGCACAAGTGAACTGAAGCTATTTGCAAGAGATTGAGAGACTGAAAGAAACAAAAGGAAAACCCATATGCAGAACTGAAGCCCTGTTAGTGGTGATTGCAGTCTCCACACTGACCCTCTTCACTACCTCTTTAAGGTCCTCAGAAATTTCTTCTTTGTTGGTACTTTATCAGCACTTTTTAGTTTTTGATTTCCAGCCCAGTGCTTATACTCTTTGTAGCCAAATTAGAAAGATACACCTACGTTCACTACTTCAGGCTCCATCAACCTCCCCAGGATTCACACATCCTTTACTGCCGAAGCTCCGTGTCTTGAACGTTCCTGATAGCCCCACCCTGCCATGTCTACTGGTTTCCTCAGCTGCCAATCTCCTGGAGTCCTGGGTGGTATTTACCATTGCAAAGCTGAATATGGTCCTCTGCCTCTTTTGGCCCATTGTTTTTCAATCTTCTTCAAGACTTCTTTACTTTCAGAGGTCTTTAGAAGCTGATATTAATCATAATGGTCTCTATTGGCTAGTGCTATTCCCTGTCCACTGCTGTGCCGGCAACCATGTTGATTTCCACTGAACTCTATCCCCAGCCAGACCTAGGACTAAGCATCCAAATATCATCTGCTCCTCTTGGCCTCGGGCTGTCTGAAGTCACAGACCTAGCTCTTGTTTTTTCTTAACCATTCTCGTCTTCTGCACTTCCATCCTTTAGTGGGTTCCTTTGCAGGCATATCTGGTGGACACTTAGCCAGCTGTGACTTTCATTTCTCACACCATTACAAATCTGTAAACCATATCAGAACATATAAGTTTATAGATATATTTACTTTAAGGGGTCTAAGAAGTAGGGAGTGGAGATGGAGGGAGGGAGGGAAGGAGACAGAGGGTGGAAGAGGGAGAGAGAGACAGAGAGATACAGAGAGGGGCTATACTCATAAAGCAGTGAACCATATCTGTGCTGAGAGGGAGAAGCTGGTGTGGTTGTTGAAACTGGAACTGTGTCCACTATGATATAAAAGGCCTAACTAGGGTACAAGGATAAGAAATGTGTTCAGAACAAGAAACAGAGGTTCAGGCCCAGACCAGTGAACAGATGGACTAGCAGGAAGTTGAGTAGGCTCATCAACAGCAGGGAAAATAAGCTAAGCTGAAGCCCCAGGGAAAGATGGGGAGTCCTTGGTCCTTGATGCAGACACCAGGTATCAGATAATATGTTGGTCATCACAGAGTCATATAGTGTCCATCACTTTCTGGAGTTAGATGAAGGTTTTACACCCTTTCTGTGGTCTGTTTTGTTCTATAAATTCTTGGACCTATTTTTCATGTGATTTTATTATTCCCATGTGACCCTATAGTCTCAATTACCCCAATAAATTTATGGGGTGGGTCCTTTTCTATTTCCAAGAATAAGTCATTTATCTGTATTTTGATTGGTTGTGCCTGATAGAATGTGTTTTTGGGGGGTTCACCCAGCGACTGTAGTCATTATTTTCTCTCAAAATGGAGTAAAAAAGCTGCTTATAAAAATGAGTCTCCTGTGGCAAGGCACAGCCTGAAAAAACACTGTGTTTATAAAATATTGAATGACTTAGAGTAGGGCATTGCCTCATCTCAACAGATTATGTGAACTTTTTTGATCACTTGATTTAGTGTTAATGATATCAGAATGGTCATATGGTCTATACTAACATTAACTATCAAAATTTGATTTTGATAACCACATAACAAATATTTAATGGAAATTCAGAATGTTCCAATATCCCTTTGACTTTTCAATTCATGTAGAAGATGCAAGACTGATTTAGGGTAAAGAACTTGTGGATGTAGTGTAATTATCTGCTATCCAAGTGCTTCCTAGTAATTCAGATAACCTGAGAGAGCTTGATGCTTTTTACCATGAAAGACAGGATGTGGATGTAGAAGCATAAATCTGACTATCACTGTTTCTGCTTCTCAACATTGTTTGATGAAGCAGAACAAAATGAAAAACTTTTCCAAGGGTCATTCAAAAGGGAAGCTGCAGGGTGTGGGGACAATCAGGCTACATTTATTGCCCCATTGATCATCAAAGTAGATTTGGATGACCTGGCTTGCTAGGTGTGTATGTCCTTTCTCACTGCTCAGGTATGTCCTTCCCAAAGCTGCCTTCTTAGTTAAGAGTATGCCTACCAATAGCCGGATTCTTCTGCTAAAAACTACTAGCAGTCTCAATTAATCTGGATCTCCAAGATCTCTCCAACACTGGACCACCAAACAGGCAGCATATACCAGCTGATATGAGGCCCCCAACACATACAGTAGAGGACTGCCAGGTCTGTGTTCATTCAGAGATGATGCACCTAACCCTCAAGAGACTGGAGGCCCCAGGGAGTTAGAGGTCAGGTTGGGTGGGGGTAGAGACAGGGGCTAGGGAAGAGGTATGGAATGTAGAATAGTCAGAGGGTGGGCAGTAGTGGAATAAAATATGGAGTGTAAAATAAATAAATTAATTATAAAAAGATTGAAATAGGGAAAAAAACTCCAAATAAGTTCTAAAAAGAACTGTGTGCATATATGACTGATCACATGTATCAGGATGATAAACTTCATAATGAGAAGACAAAGATTCATGGATATAAGCCATAAAGTAAAGGACAACTATGCTAAAATCCACAGATCCAGAGAAACTACTTGTCAAGGATGTACTAAGGGACAGGTTAAGTGTTACTGAGAAGGGGAAATAGAATAGATATTGCAGGTGGATATATGGGAGGGGTCTGGATGATTGTGGTAGGAATGGGATCAGCTGGGAATCTCATGGAATGAGTGACAACTGCAAATGTGGGGCATCTCCAGGATGAGCTAGAAACCTAGTGCAATGGAAACTCCCAGGAATGCAATGAGGTGACCCTAGCTAAGATTTCTGGCAATGGGGCATATGGAGCTGAACAGACCATCTCCTATAACTAGGAAAGACTTCCGGTGGAGACATTGGAATACCAACCCAGCCACAGAACCTTTGACTTACAATTTGTTCTGGCTATAAGATGAGCTGGGGTAAAGGTGGTGCAGAAGTTTCGAGAATGGCCAACAAGGACTGGTCCAGCTTGAGAACCATGCCATGAGAGGGATCCAACCCCTGACACTGACTGTAGAGCCAGGGCCCAGCCTAAAGACATAGGATAGAACCAAACATGATTGGCAAAAATTAAGGAAATGATTCCTATGATATTCTTCTATCCTAATAGATTGATGCCTAGCCCAGTTGTCAGAGAGGATTCACCTAGCAACTGATGGAGACAGATGCGCAGATCCAAAGCCAAACAGGTATAGCTTGGAGAATCCCACAGAAGAGTGGAAGGAAGAATTGTAGGAGCCAGAGGGGTCAAGAATACCATAAGGAAACCCACAAAGTCAGTTAACCTGGCTTCCTAGGGGCTCATAGTGACTTAAGTGACAACCACTGAACATGCATAGGACTGCCCTAGGGCCTCTGCATATATATTATTACAGTTGTGTAGCTTGGTCTTAGCGGCACTCCTAACAGTGGCAGAAGGGATGTCTCTGACTCTGTTTTCTGCTTTTGGGAACCTTTCCTCTTACTGGATCCAGCCTTACTTTGTGGGAAGGTGCCTAGCCTTACTGAACTTGATATGCCATGGGTAGTCGATGTCCATGAGAGGCCTGGCCTTTTCTAAAGAGAAATCAGAGGAGGAGTAAATGGAGGGGCCAGGGGGGAGATATGGATTGGGAGGAGAAGAGGGAGGGGAAACTGTGATAGCAACATAAAAAACTTCTTAAAAGGAGGGATTTCCTAAGGCAAGACAAAGAAATTAGAAAGAAAAATAAAAGAGGGTCTATGGCATATAGACCTATGGTGGTTTGTTCCTCATTCCCTGCTTCTTTTGGGGTGGGGATTTGTATATATATATATAAAATTTTATTTATTTTTTAACATGTGTATATTTTTATTTATTTTCTTTATTAATTGTTCCATTTGTTTACATCTCAAATGATATCCCACTTCCCAGTTACCCCTTCCACCAACACTCTATCCCATGATATCCCACTTCCCAGTTACCCCTCCATCAACCCCCCCATCCCACATCTGCCCTTTCCACTCCCCTTTGCCTGTATGAGGGTACTCCCCCACCCAACCACACTCTCCTGCTCCACTGCTCCAGCATCCCCCTATGCTTGGGCATCAAACATCCCCAGGACCAAGGGCCTTCCCTTCCTTTGCTGTCAGGCAAAGCCATCCACTGCTACATATGCGGATGGAGCCATGGGTCCCTCCAGTATACTCCTTGGTGGTAGTCTAGACTCTGGGAGAACTGGATGGTCAGGCCAGTCTATGTTATTTTTCCAATGGGGTCATAATCCCACTCAGCTCCTCCAGGTCTTCTGTCAGTTACCCGACTAGGTTCCCTGAGTTTCGTCTAATGGTTGACATCTGCGTTTTGGTCAGTTGTTGGAAGCACCATACTAGGTTCCTGTCAGTAAGCACCTCTTGACCGTAGCAACAATGTTGGGTTTGGTGTCGGCAGACATGATGGATTCCCAGGTGGGGCAGTCCCTGGTTGGACCTTCCTTCAGTCTGTGTTCTAATTTTTTGCCCCTGTTCTTCCTTTGGACGGAAGCATTTCTGGGTTAAAAACTTTGAGATGTGTTGGTAGCCCCATCCCTAGACTATGGGCCATGCCTATCTACTGGAGGTAATTTCAACAGATTCTATCTCCCCCTTCTCTGAGCATTTCTGCTAAAGTCATCCTCGTTAGATCCTGGGAGCCGCACATTTCCCTGGTGTCTGGGACCCTCCAGTGACTATCCCCAGTTCCGCATATCCCCTGCTACATATATTTTTTGATCTCTTGATTCTCTGTAGCTCTCTCACATCTCCTCCAGATCCTGACACTGCCACCCTTATTTCCCCAACTCTTTTCTCCTTCCCGGTCCCCCTCTCCCTCCACTTTCCACAATTGCCCTGTTCCCCCTTCAATTCAGGACTGAAGCATCCACAACCTGGTCTTCCTTCCTTCTATGCTCCATATGGTCTATGGGCTGTATCATAGACTTTGTGAGCATTGGGGCTAGTATCCCCATAAGTGAGACCATACCATGTGTGTTCATTTGTGCCTGTATTACCTCATACAAAATTTTCTAGTTTCATCCATTTGCCTGTGAATTTCATGAAGTCATTGTTTTTAATAGCTGAGTAGTATTCTATTGTGTAAATGCACCACATTTTCTGTATCCATTCCTCTGTTGAGGGACACCTGAGTTGTTTCTAGCTTCTAGCTATTATAAATATGGCTGCTATGAACATAGTGGTGCACATGTTCTTGTTATATGTTGGAGCAGTTTTTGGGTATATGCTGGGTCCTCACAAGAATTATTTCCAATTTTCTTAGGAACCACCAGAGTATTTTCCAACATGGTTTTACCAGCTTGCAGTCCCACCAGCAGTGGATGAGTGTTCCTCTTCTTCCACATCCTCACCAACATCTGCTGTCACCTGAGTTTTTGATCTTAACCTTTTGACTGGTGTGAGGTGGAATCTCAGGGTCTTTTGGATTTGCATTTCCCTGATGACTAAGGATGTTGAATATTTCCTTAAGTATTTCTCAGCCATTTTAGATTCCTCAGTTGAGAATTCTCTATTTAGCTCTGTACTCTACTTTTTAATAGGGTTATTTGGTTCTCTGGAGTCTACCTTCTTGAGTTTTTTGTATATTTTGGGTATTAGCCCTCTATTGGATGTAAGGTTGGTAAATATCTGTTCCCAATCTATGGATTCCTGTTTTGTCCTGTTGACAGTGTCGTTTGCTTTACAGGAGCTTTTCAATTTTATGAGATCCAATTTGTCAATTGTTGTTCTTAAAGCATAAGCAATTGGTATTCTGTTCTGGAAATTTCCCCCCTGTGCCCAAGTATTCAAAACTCTTCCCCACTTTCTCTTCTATTAGATTCATTGGATCTGGTTTTATGTAGAGGTTCTTGTTCCACTTGGACACGAGCTTTGTATAAGGAGATAAGAATGGATCAATTTGCGTTCTTATCCCCTGCTTCTTAAAGGAAGAGGTAGAATCTGAAAATTTAGGGCCATTGGGAATTTCTTCTGTTTTGTTCTATCTCCTCTAAGGTTTATTTGGCATTTAAAAGCTATGTAAGATTGCCAGCTCAGCTTTTGTTCTTATACCTAGAGGGTCCAGCTCACTAGGCAGCTCTTCGTTTCCCTACAGAAAATTCAGCCTATTTTGAGCATAATACCTTTTCTCTCACCTTCCATTCACTGCTTTGTTCCCCTGGCTCTTCCAAGGTTGGTGATGGTATCATTACTTAGTTTCATTCTTTGCTAGAAGTGTGGGATGCATTTCACATTTTCCCCGTTCTCTGCATTCTGTTACCCATGGGCCTGCAAGCCTTATTCAACATACTGTCTTAGATGTTTATGAAGTTGAGATAAATTTTCCCATTCCATTCTTTAGGACCACAAAATTTCTTCTTGTCTTGCAACTGATTTGGTTATCATAATTTCCTTACACAGTTATTATATAAGGCTACTCCCTCCTGACTTCCTGCTATGTGTACATGACAGGTAATACAGAAAAGCAACATCATCTTTCTGACAGCCTTTCAGTGGTTCAATCAGCCTTGTGCTCGCTCTTGCGTTTGCTCTGTTTGGTGGAATGGTCACATCTTCAGACTCTCTCAGCAAGAACAGTCAGCATGATTCTGAATAGAACACAGCAGGAATCTAAGGGGTTTTTCTTCTTTTCTATGTCCTAAAAGAATAAAAGCCATTGGCACACGCCTAGCAGCATTGCTCTAGGGCTTGAAAGTTCTCCACATACTGTGCATAGCTGTCTTGCTGTGAACTTTGTTTCTCTACTTAACTCCTGAGATTGTAGTTCTAGGGGAGACCCTTCCTCATCAGATTAGTTTGCCAGGGACAGCAAACTAATGACTGGGAAACTTATAGAATTCTTACCATTTTGGGCTTCATATTTCCCTTCCTTTCTTTTAAAATGTTTATGTTTCCTTAAAAGAACTGCAGAGTACTAGAAGTGATACTATGTTGCTAAAAATGATCAAGTGAGATCCTTGTGAGATACTCAGGAAGGACACGACTCTTCTTTCCCAATATGGAATAAAACTGGGTGAGTTTTACTTAATCGTCACAGAATGCAGGGAATTCTGTATTTTAGAAACTTTTCTGATTTTTTCATGTCTCAGGAAGTCCCTGCCTTATCCTTTAGAGAAGGCAATATTTCTAAAAATTCGTATTCAATATTATGCTTTCCTCCATAAAATCCTTTGGAAGTGTCTAAGTATGTCTATCATGTGAAATTTATATTGAAAGACTTGCTTTTCCCATAATGTACTGTGATTTTTTCCCACACTTGTCCTTACCTACCTTCCATGCCTTTCCCTGAGGCTCTCCTACTCCCAGCGTCCTGCAGTTCTCCATTGCTGGCTGCTATACCCACCAGCTCTAGGTCAGTGCCAGTGCCATCTGCTTAGGGAAAGCTTTCTTCACTGATAATATTTTCCTCCATTTCGATCTAGTCCTTTGTCCCCTCTTTCATAAAACTTACATATCTCTTGCTCAAGAACTGTCCTAATTCCTGATCTCATTGTTTATCAGACTAAGAACAAGATTATAAATTCTGTCATATTTAGAGTTTTTATTCCTATGTGTTTAGTAGTGTGCTTGAAATTTAGTATCGTAATCCAACTTTGTTGACTAAGAATGAAGAGTGAAGAATAAGGGGCTGGATAATCAGTGGTTAAGGATCCTAATGTTTCTTACCTCCCATGTCTCTTGTGCATTCTGGAGGGTCCCCCCCCAAACTCCTATTTCCTGAGATTGGAGATTGTCTGTTTCCATTCTTTCTGCTGACCCTCAGGGCTTCAGTCCTTTTCCTTCACTCAGATCAGGTTCCCCTCTACCTCCTGACTTCGCCCCCCCTCCACACAACCCCCCCTCGCGGGGGGGGGGGCTGTCCACTTTCCCTCTCAGCTCCCTCCCTCCCTTCTCACTTGTGATTGCTTTCTTCTCCCTCCCAATTAAGAATGAGGCATCCTTGCTTGGGCACTTCGGCTTGTGGATATTTTTGAGTTCTGGGGACTGTATCTTGGGTATTCTGTACTTTTTTGGGGGGGGGATAGCCACTTATTAGTGAGTACATACCATGCACGCCTTTTTGGGTCTGAGTTACCTAACTTAGGATGATATTTTCTAGTTCCATCCATTTGCCTGCAAAACTTAGGATGTCCTCATTTATAATAGCTGAGCAATATTCCATTGTGTAAATGAACCACACTTTTTTGTATCCATTCTTCTATTGTGGTTGTTTCCAGCTTCTGGCTATGACATATAATGCCACTGTGAACATAGTGGAATACATGTCCCTGTGGCATGGTGGGACAACTTTTGCATGTATTCCCAAGAATAGTATAGTCAGGTCTTCAGGGAGATCTATTTCCAGTTTTCTGAGGAAACTCCAGTTTGATTTCCAGCATAGTTGTACCAGTTTTCAATTCCACCAGCAATGGAAGAATGTTTCTCTTTCTCCACATCCTCTCTAATATGTGTTGTTACCTGAAGTTTTGATCTTAGCCATTCTGATTGGTGTAAGGTGAAATCTCAGGGTTGTTTTGATTTGCATTTCTCTGATCACCAAGGACTTTAAACATTTTTTTTAGGTGCTTCTTAGCCATTCGAGATTCCTCAGTCATGAACTTTCCATTTAGTTCTTTCTATACCCCATTTTTGATGGAGTTGTTTGGCTTTTTGGTGATTAGCTTCTTGAGTTCTTTATAAATTTTGGATATTAGCCCTCTGTCAGGTGTGGAATTATTGAAGATTTTTCCCATTCTATAGGTTGCCAATTTGTCTTATTGACTAAGTCATTTGCCTTACAGAAGCTTTCAAGTTTCATAAGATTCCATTTATCAATTCTTGATCATAAAGGATGTGCCATTGGAGTTTTGTGTGAGATTCACAGGACTAAAAGGGAGGGACCTTAGATGAAATGTCTGACTTTAGGGAGAGAGAACTTATAGAGCCTACCTTCAGCAGGAAGATAGGACTTCAAATGAGAAAGAGAGGGGCCATCCCACAGTCATAACTCTGACCCAGAATTGTTCCTGTCTGAAAGAATTACAGGATTAGAAATGAAGGGAAAAGACTGGATCCAGTTTTGTAGGAGAGTACCAGAACAGAGAAATGGTGGTGGCGGTGGGGGGTGGGAGGGTAGGATTGGGGAATAGGCAGGGGTGGCGCCGGGGGTGGTGGTGGAAAGAGGACTTATGGGTCATATGGTGAGGGGGAAACTAGGAAAGGGGAAAGCCTTTGGAATGTAAACAAAGAATATAGAAAAATTTAAAAAAAAAGAAATGAAGAGGAGCTTGAGGAAAAGAAGGTCCAGCAACAGGACCAAAGTGGGATCCAGCTCAAGGGGAGGTTCCAAGGCCTGACACTATTACTAAGTGCTCACAAAGGGGACCCAGCATGACAGCACTCAGGAATACCCAACAAGAAGCTGAGAGAGCCAGATGCAGATATTTTCACCCAAACAATGCACAGAAGCAGCTGACCCCAGCTGTTGAATTAGGGAAGACTGAATGAAGCTGAGGGTGACCCTGTAGGAAGACCAGCAGTCTCAATTAATATGGACCTCCCAGATCTCTCAAACACTGGATCACTAAACAGCCAGCATGCACCAGCTGATACAAGGCCCCCAACACACATAAAGTAGAGGACTGCTGGGTCTTAGTTCATTCAGAGATTATGCACCAAACCCTCAAGAGACTGGAGGCCCCAGGGAGTTCAGAAGTTAGGTGGGGTGGTGGGTGGGGCCATTCACATGGAGAGAAGGAGAGGGGAGGAGGTATGGGATGTGGAATAGTCAGAGGGGGGACAGGGAATAAAATATGGATTGTATAAACATAATTAATTAATAAAAAATTTCAAAAAAGAATGCTAATGTTTAAGAAGATCTGAGATAAATCCACAGAGTGGCTTAAAAGCACCAGCTGCAGAGCCACAATGGCCCCTTTTGAACAAACCTACATGGAGATACACACATACACATAATCACAGTCAGAGCAAACACACAAAACAAAAAATTCACCATTCCAAGTACAAAACCATGCAATCATTATTTTAAATGAAATCTCATGTTTTCTTAAATCATCCCCCATAGACAACCTAGTATATACAGTGTCATACTCTGTAGATGACTCATTGAACGTTAAAGTTGGACTAAACAGCTTATATAAATTATGCATATATGTTTATAGGTTTCTTAGTAGCTTCCTAGAAAGTACCCTAAACATTACTGTAAATTAAATCTCACTGAATGTTCAGACTGTAACTATATTAGCTTCTTAGAGAAGGGGAGAGAGTAGAAAATATTGTAGCTAACAGCTTTTTATTTCACCTGGGATGGGATTGGATCAAGACTAAATTTTTATGTACCACTTTGTAGAGCATAGAAAAAAAATAAAAAGTTTCACTTATTTTCTCATCCTGACTGAAATGGGGAGATTCTGACGACTTTCTGCCTAGGTTCATGGAAAAAGGGAACCGAGAAACACAAAGATTAGAGGACAGTGCTCTCCTATGCTCAGAGGGTCATTTTGTTCTCATTTTGTCAGCCCTGAATCAGTAAATATGAGTATGTTTTCTTAACAGCATAAAGAATTTTCCATTTTCAGCTCCACCCAAAATGTCAGACTTCTGTGATCTTGGAGTGTGTTAAAATGGCGGTCTCTCCTTGAGCAAGAGAGCCTAGTGGTGATGAGCCATATCAGCCACAAGATGTCACCTCATTTTCAAACAAAGGACTTTAAAGAACATTGGCTTAAAAGCTAACATGAATCTCAAGTTTTCTGAGTTCTTCTCCATGCGATCTATGGAGTAAGTAATGGAGCTATCATTCATTGGAACATATTTTCTCCACTTAGGTTTCGGACATTATTTTGCCTTATCCAACCATTGCATTGGGAACTGGCCTACAATTCATGAATGGTCCTTTTCATAATGCACTGCCGATCGTGTCTCCACTTGCAAAGATATGGAAACTATTCAGAAGAACAAAACAATATATATTTAATAGCCTTTCCATTACAGAAAGCTAATAAAAATTCCACCATGAATAGATTTTACTTAGGAAATTACATTTCCATTTCTCTTGGGAAAAATAGGTACTTTATTTTTATGTTCCTCTGTAAATGACTGCAAACTTTCACAACTTCTGCGCCTTTTAGCTGTGCAGCAATTTCATCAACTTTTGGAAAAAGTGCTACTAGATTATTGTCATCAATTATAAACTTTCTTCTGTGAACTCCTGACATTATGTTAGTTACATTTGATCAAGGGGCTGAACATGCATCTGTTTTTCCACAAGAAAAGTAAGATTAAATGTAAGAAAAGGTAATCAGCGAAGCACAGCAATCTCATCCTTGCATATTTTGTAATCTCTGATCACAGCAGGGATAATAGTTATCTAGCTGCATATTCAAATAATAAGCTTTAAAAATCTCAAACCAAACAGTGCCATTATGAACTGATGCATATTCCTCATTTATGTTTTTTGCAAAGATTGTTAATAAGTTGAACTTCTTACAAAAGACTGATCTTTAGTATTGGAAACCTCATTTTCTGCTCAAATATTTTTATCTTTCTGTCTATTTAACTGACAGGACATAGACACTTGTAGATTTAACACAAATACAGATCTCCCTTCAATGTCTTCATCCTATTTATTTCTTTTTTTATTTCTACACCATTCCTGCAATAGAGGATTTTCTTCTGGGATAACCATTTCCCCACCCCCCCCCACCTCATCCCATTAAAACCTCTACATACACAAATTGCTATTTTTATAGTTTGTATTCTGTAACTCTTTCACAACTGCTAGTAAAGTTTCTGTTGGATTAAATACTAATCTAGGTCTGCTTCTGTGGGGATGAAATGACTGGCATTTCCTTCCTACAGTGAGGGCGTCATGGAAGCAGCTCCTTGTGCTGTATGTAATGATGATAATTTTCACCTCTGTCAGGGCACAGGCAAGTGACAGAGTTTCAAAATGAACATTAACGATCAAAATTACTACTCTACTGAGAGAATGATATTATGCACTTGCAACCTCAGGCTCAATGGGCAGTTTGTCACCTTGTTCCCATCTGTGTTGGTAACAGAGGAGCTGAATAGACAGCTACATTATAAAAGGGATTTAAAAATAGACATTGGTGTTTCTTTGCTACTATTATGAGGTCTGTAATTCTGTTTATGAAAAATTATGCTATGTTTTTGTAACAAAATATCTTAACATGCATTGGTGTCATAAATTTAAGTGTCTCCCAGGGCAGTTGAATTTGGTGACGGTTAGATTGTGCTCCCTTGCTCTTCTATGTTTACTGATGGCATTGTTTGAAGACTGAAGGCTGAGATAGGGAGTGCAATCTACTTTGTTTCATAGTAATATGAAAAGAAAAGTCGTCAGAAGGAGAAAAAGGCTGCGCATGTGTAAAGGAGTTTACTATGGCTAAAAAGACAAAGTTGTCCTAGAAAGAAACTTAACTTATGATAACTACCACATGAAAGCCAAAAACATGACTTTTGCCTCTTGAGTGCATGCTTCTGTCCACTGTAATTCTCAGACATCTCTTGGCTATGTAGAGAAATGTCACCTGGTCACATTTCCCCACCATCATGGCACATCTATTGCAGTTATATGTTTTTGTGCTGAACATCTGTTGCTGTCATAGGGCTGTTTCTGTTTGATACTCTACCTCTGCTTGACAATAGAGTCAAGAAATTGATTTTTGTCTCATTTAGACATATGCATTTTAGATGTGTAACAACTTGAGAAAGTTAAACATACAAAGGATACATGAACTTAAAAGTATTAGTTGATGAAAGAGAACTCCAGCTAGTTAATCCGAGCAAAGGTGCTTTTCTAGATGTTCATTTATGACCGGTTCTAAAGGAAAGTTCACACAGAAGAGAAGACAACATGTGCCAGTGGTCTATCACAGTCATTTCTTTCCAGCCAAACCAACTCCACTGTATCTATTTTACCGATTTCCTTTGGTGGAGACTGGGTGACTCCCCAGTGTGACTGGGATGCTGAGATCTACCTCCTGGCATTTGTGTCCTTCCATCACACAATTGTTGATCCATATAGTTGACTTGATCTCAGTATCACATTCTTTATGTGATATAAACTAGAGATAGTGGTATCACCTATTGTCAGGTTATATTGTGACTTTTGAACAAACTGATACATACAAACACTTTTTTAAATAAAAAGCTCCAAGTGTGCAAAGCCACTGGCTGTTGTTATTGCTATTAGTACTATTATTACAGTATATTTCTGCCTGCTAATTCTTTTTGAAAAAAAAAAGATAATTTTCTTTAGCTAAGGAAATTTAAACCTTACCAATTTTGACTATTATTATATGAAAATTCTCTTTTACTACTCTAAGCATTTTGCCTGATAAAATTGGAATGGGTCCTGCAGATCAGAGCAATGAAGAGCTGGGTCAGTGCTCAGTGACCCCTGATAAATTGTTCTTTGATGAGTTGTCATTTTCTATTCTTAAAAGAGGCATTAAGAATTTATAACAATGTTCTAGCTGCATTATCATTTGGATGGTGTGTTTATGGTAATTTCTACTGCCAATCCTAATTACCAGAAGTTAAATTCATTAAAAAATAATATTTTTTCCAGTCTCTTGTCTGATTCACCTTGCTTCCTAGAATATATCAATTTCCTTGTGGTATACTTGTCACAATTATGAAATAATTTATCCACCAAGTGGAGTATATTTGAGACAATCTGATTTATTCGCCAGCATGTTTCCAGGCACTTCTGGGTGTATTGTGAGTGTCCACAAATTTTCCATAGAACCTAAGGGTGACATAATCTAAGAGATTATTACTAAGTTACTTTGATGTACTCAGTAATAGGTGTTTCCCAGTCTAGTTTTTCTTTTTCCTTTCTTTTTTTTTTTTTTTCTTTTTTTGAAGGAGGGGTTCTAGCTTGGAAATTATATGTGCAATAGTTAGGGAGACTATCTTAGAGCCAAGGTAAGGTTATAAACCCTTACTTGTTTTAGTAGTATTAGCAGATGGATATTACTAACAAATGTCACTAACTGTGTTGCAGAGGGTTAATGGAACTATTTAGATACTCCCATTAAAACACACTGCAATTACGCCACTTTTCTCAGAGCAATTGTTTCCCATAGAAAGTGCCATCAGTGGCAGTTAGATGGATAGATAGGTTAAAGCACTAGACTTTAATAAAGAACATTTGTTTCTGTGGTCAGACACCCTAGGCATGAGGCCAGGGTTTGTTACTACAACAGACATGTGAGATGCAAAAAAAAAAAAAAAAAAAAAAAAAAAAAAAAAAAACCTTTAATGCGCTCTGTCTTTACAGTGGAAGAAAAAAGAACGTAGACTATTCTGGCTTAGTCTGGAAGCATTCATATTTCAATGCTGTAAACCACACACTTTCTATTCCTGGATGACCTGACAAGAGACCTTTATCTTATAAGAGTTTTATGATGAGGAAAATTCTTTTTTTTTTAAACCCCCATTCAAGAAAATAGTGGATCTGCTGCTATTCTTTTGGGTGAGAAAGCTTATGAAAGAGTTTTATGGCTTCTATTGTGAAAACTAAATCTCTATGGGATTTGAAAGCTGGTAGTTTCTCCACATTAAAAGAACCCATTAAAGACTGAATAGGGAGTAGGGAGAGAACTATAAAAAAAACAAACAAACAGCTAGCCAGAGGGTTACTTGGTATCACAATATTGGAGAAGTACAGGCAAAGAGTGATTCTCGTGGCAGAGAAAAGGTGAAACCGCTCCCACGATTTGTTAACTAGAGAAGGATTACACTGGTTTTAAAGTATTGAAAGCTGGTGAGCCAAAAGCATGAGGACATCTCAGCGGTCATCGTCTGCTTCCCGCCCACGTCTACACCAGAGCTCCTTGGACTTGGAACTCGTCCTGCTGCCTTAGCTGCCGCCGTGCCCGGGATGGTGGTGCGCACCCGTCACTTCTGTTCGTATGTTTCATTATTGGCCTACAGATTTTGAATAGATTTTTAGATGTAAAAAAGCAAAATCATTAAATGCCATTCCCGCATCTGCTTTGGCTTTTGGATCAAGTTCTAAATCTTGTTTTTAGACTGTCCCTGGAAGATAGGGCTCTAATCAATCCTGGAGATGCAGGCTAGTCACAATCCATTTTCTAAAAAAAATTGAGCATAGATCCCCATACTCTTTTTAGTCTGAGGGAACATTTTTGGGATATCATTCTCCTTTCAAATTTATTTTGTTCAAAGTGCTGAGCTTATGAAGAGTATCAGATCAGGACGGCAACGAAGGGCTGCAATAAACAATGCGAATCCTGTTCTGTGTTTCAATAGTAATGAAGACAAAGCCATTGTACTGTGAGCCATAAATTACAACCTTACAGGACGGCGTGCCACATATATCAGTCACATATATCTTACCTGGAGGCCGAGAACCAGCCAATGAGAACTTAGCCAAGCATTCCGCCTTCTAAATGTCCATCTGCCTTGTGATGGCTGGGAGCTTGGCTGGTTCTACCCTGTTCCACCCGACCAGAGAAGCCTGGGCCACGTGGCTTGCTTCCAGGCTTCGAGCATTCATGGTTCCAGCTTTGTTTCTGCTGCCAGGAAATCTGCTCAGATTCTCCTCTGGGAACCCTCAGTTTCTCCCATGCTCATCGTCTTCTTTGTTCCTTGAACTCCAGGATTCCCAAGACTGGGAAAAAAATTACCTTTCATTTTGGACCAGGAAAGGTAATTTTTCTCTCACCTACAATGGCGCAACTATTTTCCTTTCTTCCCCCATGATGTCTGGCATCTCTTATCAACCTGCTTTCCAAAATTCCCCGACATAAAGCCCAACACCACAAAGCATTTTATGAAGCATACAGTGCCTCCAATGAAGTGGGACTTTTTTTCTGAAATAAAATAATTGTATTCACAAAACTTTGATTTTTCCCCCCTGAACTAATTGTATTTGAGGGAGAAAATGTTAGTTTTGAATAGAGGCGAATAAAGCAAGTGAGTGATTTTGGACTTTTTCAAAAGCTTTATAAATCAATAGCTGTTCCCCGCCCCCACTCCCGCCGCCCTTATGTTGGAGCTACTGTGAGGAAACAGAGTCCAGGCTATAATGTGTAACTCCATCGGAGGATCGGGTTCCGTGAAAAGACGCAGATCATCTTTCAAACAGTCCTCAGAATAACTACAACTGGTAGTGATGGGCACCTGCAGCTCCTGCCACGGTGAACAGGAAAGGTTTAAACGCTTCCATCTCTCGCTGCTGTGAACATGCATCTGTCTGTGGGAGGACCCGCTTTTAGCTGTGATTATAGTCATGGCATTTATGTTTTCCATAAACGTAATATAACATTTTTATAAACAAAGAGAATGTTTAAGACATTCAATGTTTAACTGTCGTTCTTATCAGATGTCCGAGCATTGGACTCACAATGAGACTGTCAGACTGTTCTGCAAAGGAGACTCATGGGATATTCTAGGGGATACTTTTAGAGACACAGAACTAAAGATGAACTAAGTGATTACTGGATAGAGATAAGCTGGCTATCCAGGCCTAATGGTTTGCTTCCTCCCCTGGCATTCTTCATTTGCTATATATTGCCATTAGCATATGGATAACTAAGGGCCCTGAGAAGACACATGCTATAATTTTGGCCTGGTCTACTATTTCAGGTTCATTACAAAATACATTCCATATTTCTCAACCCAGTCCTGTAAAATCCCATGCCTTAGCTGTATGAGACAACTTGTTGCTTGGATGTACAGAACAAAAAGTAACATACCCATACATAAATCCATATGGTAGAATATTAAAAATATATATGCAAATCTGAATACCTTATGTTAGTACCCAGATATGAATTTGCACTGCTTAATTCTACTAATGAGAAATCCAGGCAAAAGGATTTCATGCTGATATAAATTAAAACAGAGTTGGACAATGGTTGATCTAGACTGACTTGAGGATTCATGTTCCAGAGTTCAGTTATAGAGGATATTAGTGTGGCTCCTGAATTGTTAGCATGATCACATTTGCGTGCTTTGCTGAATAACTGGATTGCAGATGTTGAACATAAAGCAACAGTTCAGAAAATAGACACACCGCTGCTCCGTGAAGAATAAGGAAGCAACAGGGGGCTGGGCTAATGAAGGGAGTTTGGAGCCTGGCTTTGAGAAAAAAAATAATGGATTTGAATTGATATCATGATACTAAGGAATTTAGGTGAGTGAGTGTCTGGGCAAAGTTTAGAGAAAAAAATGACCACGATGTGGATCATCTGCAGTAGTTTGTTGTACTTTTTTTTCCCTACCAGATGCAGCAATCTCTATTATTATGGTTACTGCCTTTTGTTTTTGAGATAATTTTAACTTCTTTTAGGAATGTTATCACAGCTTTATCTTTATTGTGACCAGATACGACAAGAGTCCAAGCAAGTGGAATTGTCTGAAAATCTTCGAGTTGTGTAAAGCAGACACACCAGTCAGAAGTGAACTGTGTTATATGGTAAACAAAACCCAAAACACTTTGCACAAATTGCAAAATGGAGAAACAAAAATCCCCATCAAGATTCACTGCTATTTTATATATCTGTTGAGTATTATGTCATCTAGTTTATTAGTTTGTTTCAAATGTAGACTTCCTATAAACCATTATCTTATGAGCTAGTGCTTTTTGGGTTTAGTCATTCATTTGTTCTTCTCCTTGAGAGGTAAAAGCCTCATAAAGTATGAGAATTATAAGGACCCGAGAGACTACTGGATCCAACCCTGTGTTTTTGCAAATGATAAAATGGAGGTACAAAGAAATGAAATGATCCTCTCATGGTCATGCCACTGGAAAGCAAGAGAAATGCCGAAGTTGTGAAATAAGTGCTTGTTTTCTAAAGACTCTCCTGGGTGGTCTCAATGACAATATTTGTAAGTTAGTACTTTATTAAACTGGTATAAATCACACCATACATTATACACAAGCATTAAGGTACATTATAAGTCATATGAAGGCTTTATGAAATAGAATAAAATATAAGCAAGAATGAAGTTTTGTTTTATAACACATTAGGGAAATTGGGATTAGAGACAAGGACAGAGCATTAAAAATAAAAGAAATTTATATAGTGGCAGATCAAAGTAGATTCTTCATCAGGGAGTAATGTGATTAGTATATGTTCTAGAAGATTAGTCTGCCTGTTATACAGATATTGGCAACAAGCTACTTAAAAATCAAGAAAAGTGATAACAGGCTTCTGAGATAATCCAGGCTTGAAGCAAAAGTGCATCATACAGGATGGTGGAGACTGCTGTCTCTGGCTTACCCTTGAGTAGAAACTAGATAAGGCAATAATGAAAGAAGATAAAAATAATTTCACTCGGCATTGTTCCTCACAAAGGCTCTTTGAATCTCTGAAAAATTTAAAAGGTACAGCTACGCAATTCTCAACCTTTGTGACTGTGATTTTTGTCCTGAGTGAATCCTGTAAAATGATGTTTATATAGTAATAAATGAGAGAATTCTGGGAGTGCATAGGAAAGGAATGACTTTTTAAAGTAGACTTAGGGATCCCAAAATTTATAAAGGAAATTTTATTCCTTTTTCTTCATACGGTTTTGAGTAAGTTAAACAAAGATCATAGGTGTTGATGAGATAAATTATGGATACAGGGAAGGTTAGGGCCACATGCCAAGGCTTCTTGAAAGATTTGTCTGTCCATTTAGAAATGAGTTAATATTGCAAACACCCCCTTTGAATGTCTATTTCCTCTCCTTTTTCATTATCTTCCTTAAATCCCTTGCTATTGCCTGAATTGATGTAAGAGTGGAGAATTCAGTAATGATGGTGAATATTTTCATATTACTGCACCCACATCTTCCTTATTTTAGCATATACATATCAGACTTCAGTTGGCTTAGAGAGTCCTCTGTGAGGAAGGGTGAGAAAGGAAGTTAATGGTGCCAAAGTTCCTACATAAGTGAGAGAAAAAATGAAATCAATCACGATTCTTTGCTTTGAGAGTAGTCAGAGTGGTAGAATTTGCTGAAAACACAGAATTTTGCCTTTGTCTACATCGTGCTCGATATTAAATATTCAGATCTAAAAGTCCTATATTAAAACATGGAAGACAATGAAGCAATTTCTTTATTCTTCTAAAGTTTGTCACTTTTTTTAAATTTTAAGGCAACATTGCTCTCTAACTTCCATTCTCTAATGTCTAGGCTAACCACTCACAAACTCAAGCCTCCATATTGTATTAATTTGAACTCCAGATATCTATATTCTACTGTCTACTCAATATCACTATTTGTATAACAAATTAGAATCTCTCTCTCTTTTTAATTTTTTTATTGGATATATTCTATATTTACAATTCATTTCCCTTTTTCTGGTTCCCCACCCCCAAAGGTCCCACATGCCCTTTTCCCTCCCCCTGCTCCCTCATCCACCCCCTCCCACCTCCCTGTTCTTGTACTCCCCCACAATGATGCTTTGGTCCATTCTAGCACCAGTGTCCACTCCTTTCTTCTTGTCAGACATCACTTGGTATGTGATTTATGTCTTTGGTGTTCCAAGAGAATCTCTCTCTCTCTTTTTTTTTTTTTACAAATTGTGTCTACATGTACATGTGCATGCATGTGTATATGTGTCTGTGTGTGTGTGTGTGTGCATGTGTGTGTGTGTGTGTATGTGTGTGTGTGTGTGTGTGTGTGTGTGTGTGTGTGTGTAGATACAAGTGTACCATGGTAGGTACCAAGTGGAGACCAAACCACAACCTTGGTTGTCATTCCTCATTGTTCCTTTGTTTGAACCATGATTTCTTGTTATCTATCCAGTATACCCAACTGTTCCATAAGCCTCCAGAGTATTCTAGTTTCGTTTCTTTTGCTGTGTAAAATATGCTGACAAAAATAACTTCGGTGGAGTGGGTTTTATTACGTTTATGATTTTAAGTTTTGATCTTTTTGTTTTAGGGACATCAAGTCAGGAACTCAAGCAGTCAGTTTATATACTGGGCCCTGAAAGATGGCCCACTAGGGAGGAGCACTGGTTACACCAGGCTGAGGATCAACGCCAGAACTCACTGAAGAAGGAGATAACTAACCATGGTGTTTACATTGTCTTGATCTGTTGTTGGAGATGACCATGGGAACAACTCAATGACACCAACGTGTACTACTGACTCAGCTGCTGTGAGATAAGATTATGCTGAAGACTATATTCAGGAAAAAGAGAGGAGAAGATAATACTTTACTGAAAAACTGGAATCCCAAGTAATGATTTAATGGGAATTTGAGAACCAAAAATTAATCATTTTTCCAATAGCAATCACTTTTGAAGTACCTTTAAGGTTGTTCTTTATTTGCTTTTCTTGGTAAATCAAAGAGTTTTCAGTAATCTCAAAGAACACACCTTTGATGGAGTGATGTTCTCTAGAGAAACAGTTTTAATTACTGCTTTGTTTCTAGTAGACAGTGATAAGCTGCTCAGGACTCAGTTTAACTTCTGGAAAGTCAAAGTTTCTAGACAGAGTGTTTTATTCCTTGGGTATTGAATGGTAATGAGAACTATATATTGAATGGCCATAGGCTGAAGAGGGATAAGGCTTAGGAGAGATGTCCAAGTTTCAGTGACAAGCTAGAGGGTGTCATCTGCTAGGACATGTGAATTAAAAGGTAGAAGATATTCAAATCAGAAAAAAGAGAAAGAAACAGCAGGAGGGAGAGCACGAATGAAATAGGAGAGTTGATCCCCAAGTCTGTGCATTTTAAATCAACATTATCAATCTTCAACTTGATAACCTAACAAACTGCTAACAATTAGGAGAATAGAGTAGGGAGTTGCCAATCATCTGGCATGAAGATACAGTCACACATGAGATACAAATGAGAGTTCATCATGTAACATTGTACATTGTACCTATGTTCAACAAAAAGGTACTACATACTTACCATTTTTACAGTGGTTTAATTTAATATTTTTATACAATAAAACATAGTTTTTAATAATTCACATTATCAAATGGTCAAAACATATTACATATGTACTATGGATTGCAGAGGAAGCTGTGGGTAGCTATAGGACATTTCATCTAAGGTCTCTCCTTTTGAGTCCTGAGAGTCTCTCACCTCCTAGGTCTTTAGTACATTCTAGAAGGTCTCCTCACCTTCTACCTGCCGAGCTTGGGATCCATCTCAAGTGGAGGTCCCAAGGCCTGACACTGCTACTGTTGCTGTGGTGTACTCACAAATGACCACACTTTGGAAGACCCAACAAGTAGCTGAAAGAGTCAGATGCAGATATTTACTTCCAACCAATGGACAGAAGCTGGTGAACCCTGTGGTTGAGTTAAGGGAAAACTGGAAGAAGCTGAGGAGGAAGGCGAGCCTATAGGAAGACCAGCAGTCTCAACTAACCTGGGAACCCATGATGTGTCAGACACTGAGTCACCAACCAGGCAGCATATACCAGCTGATATGAGGCCCCCAAAATATATACATCAGAGGACTGCCAGGTTTGAACTCAGAGAAGATGCACCTAACCCTCTAGAGTCTTGAGGCCCTAGGGAGTGGGGAGGTCTGGTGGGGCTGGGAAGGGGGTAGGGACATCCTCTTGGGGACAGAAGGGAAGGATGTATGGGATGTGGAACAGTTAGAGAATAGACCAGGAGGGGATATAAAGTCTGGACTGTAAAAAAGATTAAAGAATAAATAAAAATAAATAAATAAAACAATTTATATGTTAAGTCACTATCTTCTGCTATTTAAAGCTTTATTCAAACATATGGGATGCATGGATGTGTGTATATTGAATGTGCGGATTACATTTAAAAAGCAGAACAAAATAGGATATTCTGTAAGGACATCCAAACACTAAGTTCTCAGTATTAAAGGAGAGTTATTTGCCCCAAAGGGGCAAAGGGTGGAGAATAAAAGACCAAGAGACCAAGGCAAGGGAGAAGGAAGACAAAAACAAGGGAGAGGGCAAGGGTATTTGTCTCAGGGGTGGAGGGAAAGTGGACAGGGGACAGGGAGTGAAAGACCACAAAGAACTGTCCCTAGATATAAAGACAGATGTAACCCATAGGCAAATGGCAGCTTGTAAAGATAAAAGGGAAAACCCTGTGTTAGGATGTGGTCTTTTATTTTAATTTAGCATGTTAATTAGTTAAGTCAGAGGGGGATTTTGATTGTTGGATTTCAATTCTTTTAAAGATGGACCTTGGTAGTCAGTCTCAGGAGGAGGAAGTGGCCTAATAAGGAAATAGAGGGCTAGCCTTAAGAGTGTGACATAACAGTTCTTAGCAACGAGGAGGGAATGCGGAAGAAGGGCAAGGCCTATATCCCTCTAAGGGATATAGGTTTGGAGAAGTTTCCAGAAGTGTATGACTTGTTTGCCATTTGCAGGCTGGCTAGAGTCCCTTCAGTTTTGAGATATAGCAATTGAGAAATGTTTTAAATGGCGCCATCGAGGTGGCCCAGTGGGTAAGGACACTTGCCACCATACCTGATGTCCCTTCCATCCATAGGGCCTACATGTTGATAAGAAAGACTGACTTTTCTCAGATATCCCTGTTCTTTACATGTGTAGCATGGCTCTCTCTCTCTCTCTCTCTCTCTCTCTCTCTCTCTCTCTCTCTCAGTAAGTAAATAAATTAATAAAAAATCTTAAAAGAAGGTAAAATAATTGAAAATAATTTAACATCTTTATGGAATCAATTAATTTATGTAGGAGATTTTGGGGATGGCCCAGGGCTATAGCTAACTCTAAGGGTTATAGGTTTGGAGAAGTTTCCAGAAGTGTATGACTTAACAGCAGGTGTTGTCTTACTAGGAAAACACTCGATGTGCCTATTGAAGGCGCATATTTATCACAACTGAAGTATCATCAGCTCTTCTCTTTCAGCCAGTTACTGCGTGTAAGATTGAGTGTTTTTAATTTCTTGAGCATCTTGACTGTAAATAGTGTGTGAACTTGATGACAGGTTAGTCAAAGTCCTATAATCTCAAATTGGAAACTGTGCTGATCTGGCATGCTGTGTAAGAAGTTCTTGTCTCTCTACTATTATCAAAATCCTGACAAGCTTTTAAATAATTGTTAGAATCAAATATGACACTTGCTTTAGTATACACATTGCCTTACAATTTACAATGTGTTTGCCATGCTAAAAGATTGATTTCAGATAGGTGTAGCTTGTCTGGCTGAGGAAAAAAAAATTGTCATTCTGTTTTATGGAACTAAAGGAACATTTCACAAGACACATTCAGTTAAAATGAAGCAAAAACTGCAGTGTTTGAGAATGGAAATGCCTTGTGTTATCTGGATTTATTGATCTAGATAAAAATCAGTGTTCCAGCATGCCTTTTTTCCCCCAACAGTTCAAATTTTGAAAGGGTTCTCACTGTACCACCCCTCCTCTTTCTTTAAGCATTTAAATTCCTGCAGAATTGCATACTAACTGGGGAATTACTGAGTTCATTTCTATAAGGTTGGGATGGAAAGTGAGTCAATAAATTAAAGATTCAAGGCAGGGCAACTGCTAAAGGGAACCTTTGAGCACCTGGGACCATTAAGTAATTTCTACCTCACCCAGTAGGTCAGATCTGAAAAATAAGTAATTTTACACTAGTTTCTCACAGCAGGGGAGAATGTACAAACTCTCAGGTGGACTTTAAAATATTTCCAGTTTGAAATGAAATTTTATAAATAATGTTGATTATGAAAAATAAATTTCAACGTTTATTTCCTGTGTGTCTGTGTGGATGCTGTGTGTGTAGATAAAAGGATTATTTGCCAAAGTTGTTACTCTCTCATTTTAGGTCATAAGACTTGGTGGCAAGCACCTTCACCCACTGAACCATTTCCCTGACACAAGATACTTAAATTCAATTAAACAGGAGAGAAACGTCAAGAAAATAAAATAAGTACTGTCTGTTTTCTATAGCTATTGCTTTTAACAACTCCACAATTAATATCTAAAAAGACTACCTAGAGATTTCACCTCTAAATTACATAGATTAAGAATCAGAGGAAGCAGCATGCAGAAGAATGCAAATTGATCCATTCTTATCTCCTTGTACTAGGCTCAACTCCAAGTGGATTAAGGACCTCCACTTAAAGCCAGACACATTGAAACTAATAGAATAGAAACTGGGGAAGACCCTTGAGGACATGGGCACAGGGGGAAAGTTCCTGAACAGAACACCAATAGCTTATGCTATTGACAAGAATTGACAAATGGGACCTCATAAAATTACAAAGTTTCTGCAATGCAAAAGATACTGACAAAAGGACAAATCGGCAACCAACAAGTTGGGAAAAGATCTTCACCAACCCCACATCCGACAGAGGGCTAATATCCAATCTATACAAAGAACTCAAGAAGTTAGACCCCAGAAAACCAAATAACCCTATCAAAAAATGGGGTACAGAGCTAAACAAAGAATTTTCACCTGAAGAACTTCAGATGGCTGAGAAGCACCTTAAGAAATGTTCAACATCATTAGTCATTAGTGAAATGCAAATTCACAACCCTGAGATTTCACCTCACACCAGTCAGAATGGCTAAGATTAAAAACTCAGGAGACAGCAGGTATTGGTCAGGATGTGGAGAAAGAGGAACACTCCTCCACTGCTGGTGTGGTTGCAAGCTGGTACAACTACTGTGAAAATCAGTCTGGCAGTTCCTCAGAAAACTGGGCACAACACTTCTGGAGGACCCTGCTGTACCACTCCTGGGCATATACCTAGAGGATTCCCTAGCATGTAATAAGGATACATGCTCCACTATGTTCATAGCAGCCCTATTTATAATAGCCAGAAGCTGGAAAGATCCCAGATGTTCCTCAACGGAGGAATGGATACCAAAAATGTAGTATATATGCACAATTCAGTACTATTCAGCCATTAGAAACAATGAATTCATGAAATTCTTAGACAAATGGATGGAGTTGGAGAACATTATAATAATAAGTGAATTTCAAAAGAATACTCATGGTATGCACTCACCGATAAGTGGAAATTAGCCTAAAATCTTGGAATACCCAAGACACAATCCACATATCAAATGATGTCCAAGAAGAAGGAAGAGTGGCCCCTGGTTCTGGAAAGGCTCAGTGCATCAGTGTAGGGAAATACCAGAACAGGGAAATGGGAAGGGATGGATGGGGGAACAGAGGGAGGGAAAAGGGCATATGGGACCTTTTGGGAGCAGGGAGCCAGAAAAGGGGAAATCATTTGAAATGTAAATAAAGAATATACTGAATAAAAAACTGAATCAGAGGAAGCTTGGTTGAATGATTATTTTTGGACGTCTGCACTGATGGTGGAGATGGCTTGGAGAAACTCAGCTGACAGATGTAAGGGTTTGGAGGGTATCATTTCCACTTGCATTTCTAGACATCTGATATGAATGGCTAAAAGGTATTTCTACCCCTTATTAAGAATTATGAAGAATATGTAGTAATCTTTTGTTGTTTGTTTGTGACATAATTTAGCTGGCCAGAAACTCCCTATGTAGCTCACTGTGGCCTTATGTCCATGACAACCCTCCTGGTTTAGCCTTCCTAATGCTGGGATTACAGGAGTGAACAGACATCCAGCTGAATTTGCTTTAACACAACAAAGACAGGCCCTTCAGGAGGTCAAAGCAATTGTACATTCAAATTATTGAGAGGAAATATTTGCGAAGGCTAAAAACCAAGGAAGCAAGGGAACTCAGAGCGCCCTCCCAGCCATGGAGGTTGATGTGCATGAACAGAAAGAGTTGGGAAAGACTTGGATAGAAAAATATTGGAAGTTCTATAAGACTCTGACAAGTCTCCGCTCTGTGGAGAACTTGACCCTTTGAGGTAGAAATAAATGCTGATTCACTGTCTGGGAACAAGAAGATCATTTAAAAAGGCAGCAAACAGGATTGTCAATCAGCTCTGTGTCTGACAGTATTTCCCACTGAATCTCTATGCAAATCAGACAGTTCCATGGCTAGGATATTTACAGAGGTAAGGAATATATAAACAAAATATGGAAGATAAAGGTAACAAGAAGAATTAAATTCATGAATAAGTAACAGTCTAGAAAGAGAGAGGGAATCAAGAAATCACTCTCTTCTTGACCTAAGAGAAAACCTGTAGGCTGGCAGCAGGCTCTCAAGTTTTGATTAGGCCAATCTTAAGGGATATTTCTGTCTTAATGCCTAGCCTTCTCAATTTTGTCATTTCACAGAATATTGGTCTGGGCCAGAGCTGTTGGGATGATCAGGGAATAGTGTGGTTGAGGCTATATGGAAATAAATGTGGGGAAAATACTACTGAACACAAGCCACATATACCATGCTAAGAGCCATTATGCAAAATCACTAAGGCCAGAACAATTCTATTTGACTTATAAATTATTTATGCCCCAAGGAAAAGTGAAAATAAAGTTTCTTGGCACCAGGATGCTAATTTTCTTGCTTTGCTTTTTCAACTGGAACTGTCTCAATGACTTCCGGGACCTTCTTTTACCTTCCATTTTTGAGTGCTTTTTTCATTTCTTCTCCATCACCAAGGGAAGCATGCCAGTTGTGACCAACGTTGATTGTCCTTTGCTGCCCTCAGTAGTAACGGACTTTAATGTCTATGCTCACAAAGAGGAAACAAATAGGAATGTATATTTGGTTCTTGTCCTGAGACCAAAAGTTATTTTTGTTAAATCTTGAGGCTACAGTGCATTAAGTTCACCTGAGCAACCTATTAAAAATGTGGCCATCAGGGCTTTCAGTCCTAGGGATGCTGGCTCAGTAGACTGGAGGCTCCAATTCCCTAAATTTAAGAAAACCTTTCTGGCATGCCTGGTGCACAAGAAAACTTCCAAATAGTTGGTGTCAAAATTAGGTAAGAATAGTTTTCAGGATAATTACTCAATTTTTCATTAATATCCAATATATTGTTATAAGTTTACTATGGACCTATCTGTTTTCAAATGGTTCTTTTGAAAACTACATTGTGGATAACTGTTCTGTACTTGGAGCTCTTTTAGAAGGTGGGGCTATTCCCAAAAGAATAAAATGCCATCTTTACCTTAAGAAACTCAGAGTTCACAGAGGCAATAGGCAAACATACAGTGCAAATGTGTCATAAGTAGGAAGTTTCTGAAGGGACGTGATATACTGTGAGGCCATGAATGGAGTTCTCTAGGCGAAGAAACATACAAACTGGACTTTTAAGGATGCTTTGATAAATGCTAAATGTATTAGGACATCAATAATAATTTGGAAAGTAAGTTCTGGTTTGCACTTATATAAACTAGGGGTGTACGTGAATAACTGCAAGCAGTCTACTTTATGTGCATCAAATACATCAAGTGAGTCTCAGAGGCAGGGAGTGAGCAGACTCTGAAGGGTCTTATGTTCCCTGTTAAATATCCTAGTGTTTTGTCTTCTCCCTTCAGTAGTTTTTAAATAGAATTACTGGTCCAAAGAGTTCTCTGGGATAAACTTATTGGTTTACATGTTTACACAGTTGAAGAGTGTTCCTTTGGCTTTATCATGGAGCCCTCATTGTAAGAACCATTTTTTCCAGGCAATGCAGCCTTGAGTTTTACACTAATTGTAAATTAGTAATTAAAGACAGTTCAATAACTTGTGATGGATGAGAAAAAGGCATGGCAGAGTGAGGGAAATGTACTTGTAACAGTGGCCCTAGAATAAAAGCATCAAAGTGGTTAGATTTTGAGATTGTTTACATTGAGAAAATAAGATGATGGATAGCTTTCTCAGGCATCTGGCAATAGTGTGTGTGTGTGAGTGTGTGTGTGTGTGTGTGTGTGTGTGTGTATAAAGATATATCTACTTATGCTTTCATGCATGAATACAAGTTGTCAATGTTCAGTGTCTTCCTGTGTTTCTCTTCATATTTTTTTTTTGAGACAGGGTTTCTCACTGAATTTACACTTTATTGATCTGACTGGCTGATTGGCTAGTGATGACATAGGATTATCCCATCTGTCTGCAATCCCTTAGTAGTTGAGTTATGGATTTTTGCAATCATGTTCAGCTTTTATTCAGACACCACATCCAAATCTTTAGGCTTGCACGGAAAATGTTTTTTCCCACCAGGCCATCTCCACAGCCACCCTTCTCCATGGGATATTTTATTACTTATGTAGAACATGACAAGATGCAACAGGGCACATAAGGAGATCTCACAAAAAGGAAGAGCACAGAACTTTGCTGAGTTTGGCGAAGAGTGGACAGAGTTGTACATGCGTTCATGGCTTGCTGGAGAGCAGAACAGACAACCATCAGACAAGAAACCGTTACTATATAATTTTTTTGGTCTTGCTGACAGAATCATGCCTTTGTACCTTTACCCTCTGCTGCAGCCATGTAGTCTGTGAAGAGAAGACTCTTGAGGAACTTGAAGCAGGAATGATGGTGGTCTGCTGCTTGCTGACTTACTTAGGCTCATGCTTACTTTACTTCTTTATATAGCTCAGGACCACTTGCCCAGGGATCAGGATATTCTAGGCTATGTCAGGTTGACAGTTAATACTAACCAGGGCACTGCTTTTTTAAAATGAGATATTATTCACACTCATTCCCACCATCTCATCTCTCCCATTCTCAACTTTATGCTGTAGTGAGCATTTCCAGGTAGCCTGGAACCAACCCGGAGCCAGTCTGCAGCTGCTTCAGAGGTCCTGATTCAGCTCCCTGAATGAGCAAATGGATCATGAGCAACTTTGTGCCAGGTTTGTCTTAATTTGGTAAAATCTGTGACTCCCTTGGTTTACACTTATGTAAGCATCGTGGAAGAGACATTGTATCTTGGATAGTTAGAGCTCAGTTTGTGCATTAACACTGTCCTAGTCTTAGGCCTGTCTATGATGGGAGATCTTTATGCTGCTATATCCAGAAAGTCTCATCTGCTTTAACATTGAAGCACATTATTCATTATTATCTATTTTCTTATATTCCTGTTTATAGTGGAAAAAATAGTTTTATATAGTAACAAAGACCACCTTTTCTCCAAATATTTTCTCTGTGTTCACAAATGAATATTTTATAAAAGATTGCAATCAGTTTAATTATAAACCCAGTGGTGATGATCCCATGTTGGTGGGCTAAGCCATTCATCCTTGAAACTATAAATTTAGAGAATTTATAAGAGATCCAGTATATGTCTAGGGTAACTTTGAAAATAAATATAGTTTGAATTGCTTCCTCTTAGCCAGAGTGAATTCTTATCTTCTCTTTTTATTTATTAGATATTTTCTTTATTTACATTTTGAATGTCATCCCCTTTCCTGGTTTCCCCTCCAAAAACACCCTATCTCATCTCCCCTCCCCCTGCTCACTAACCCACCCACTCCCACTTCCCTGCCCTGGAATTCTCCTATACGGGGCATCAAGCCTTCTCAGGACCAAGTACCTCTCCTCCCATTTATGTCCAAGAAGGCCATCCTCTGTTACATATGTGGCTGGAGCCATGGGTCCCTCCATGTATACTCTTTGGTTTGTGGTTTAGTCCCTGTGAGCTCTGGGAGTACTAGTTGGTTCATATTGTTGTTCCTCTTATGGGGCTGCAAACCTCCTCATCTCCTTCAGTCCTTTCTCTAGCTCATCCATTGAGGACCCTGTGCTCAGTCCACTGGTTGGCTGAGAATATCTACTCTGTATTTGTCAGGTACTGGCAGAGCCTCTCAGGAGACAGCTATATCAGGGTCCTGTCAGCAAGCACTTGTTGGCATCCACAATAGTGTCAGGGTTTGGTATCTGTATATGGGATGGATCCCCAGGTGGGACAGTCTCTGCTTGGTCTTTCCATCAGTCTCTCCCCCACACCTTGTCTCTGTATCTCCTCCCATGGGTATTTTGTTTCCCCTTCTAAGCAGGACCAAAGTATATCTTCTCTTAAAGAGATTAGTGGGCAAAGATGATCTTAAACACTGTGGAAGAGACATCAGCATATTCAGATAAGAATCAACCCCAAGAAATTATATTAAAAATGAAACTTGGTTATTTATGGATCTCTCATTTGTTTATTTAAAATATATTAAATGAAGAGACTTCAATGTGTAAGACATTGAGAGCATGCATATTCCAAAGAGTCCTTTTGTGAAAAACCAATGTTTATAACATTGGTTTTCTGGAGAGAAATAGACGGGGTGCACCTGGAAGAGAGTATGTATGGAGGAATTAGAAAGATAGGGAGGAGGGGAAGATACAGTCGGGTGTATTGTATGAGAGAATAATAAATAATGATAATGATAACAACAACAACAACAATAACCAGAAAGAAAAGCAAAACAACAAATTCATTTTTTAAAGATTTATTTATTATTATAGCTAAGTAAACTGTAGCTGTCTTCAGATGCACCAGAGGAGGACGTCAGATCTCATTACGGGTGGTTGTGAGCCACCATGTGGTTGCTGGGATTTGAACTCAGGACCTTCAAAAGAGCAGTCAGTGGTCTTAACTGCTGAACCATCTCTCCAGCCCCCAACAAATTTACTATTTTTAACAAATTAATTTATACATACTCATCTGTTCTAGTATAGGCACAACACTAGGTGCCTATTTTGGTGATTTTTCTCTGACAGATAATGTTTCTCTTCTAATTCTAAGTAACTACTGACTTCACATAGTAAAATGAATCTCTTGACTACTGATTAAAATTCAGAAGCTGACTCCAGAGACTAAGTATTATTAAGGCATTAAAACTTTCAGATTTATGAAGCAGAACTCAGATACCTTTGAAATAGTGTGCTTAAAAAACAACCTTTGAGGGGTAGGAACAACCTTTAGATATGTAGATTGTTTCACAGAGTGTTTAGTTTTGCAGTGAATGAAATAAATTTTGAAACAACTTAAGGCAGTAAATATCAATTAATTCCCACAAGGGCAGACACAATGAGAAAAGGATCCTGGAGAACAAGTCATCTTGGGCTTCTGACTATTAAAATGAAAACATCTCACTGTTCTTCCAAAATAATGGTGTTAAATAAAAGACAGCTACCGTACACAATTCTCTTTGTGTTTGTTTTGCTGCTTGGCAGTTAGGGTGTTTGCTGGAATCCAAATCAGATGTCTGTTTATTCATTTGTTCCAACCCCCCAAAGGTCTCAAACTTTCTTCTTGGCCTCTAGGCTCTGTGTATTCTTGAGGTTTGAAGATTGAATCCTGTTCATCTTATTATGAAATAGTCAGCCCAGGAAGCCAGATCTAACCTGAATATTACTTAGGAGAACCCTCTGACTCTTACCTTGATATTTTTAATTATTATTGGTGTCTTGTAAAGTAGAAAGTCAATTTAAGGTTGTTGTTTCCGAGAATTTCTGACAGTGGGAAAGGTGAGGAATGCATTTCTGGGTTGGGGATGCCCAGACAGAAGGGCAGCCTGAGCATAAATGAGTGAGTTAACAGACAGTGGTAACTGGATACCTCCTCTTTTCCTTCCACAGTTTCCCAAGATAGCCAATTTAGTCTGGGAAGGCTTTCCCTGGAAGCGAGAAGGCATTATTCTCCCATTCTTAGTGATGACAATGTATGTTTTTAATTGATCTATTAATTAACATTATAAAGTAATCTTTATATATAAATAAAATTAATAATTAAATAAAATTATTATTATTATTATTATTATTATTATTATTATTATTATTATTTTGGTTTTTTGAGACAGGGTTTCCCTGTGTAGTTCTGGCTGTCCTGGAACTCACTCTGTAGACCAGGCTGGCCTCGAACTCAGAAGTCTGCCTGCCTCTGCCTCCCAAGTGCTGGGATTAAAGGCGTGTGCCACCACCGCCGCCCGGGAGGAATAATGGGATGTATGGTGGCGGGGGGTGGGGGGTGGGGGGTTGGGGGGGGAACTGGAAAAGGGGAAAGCCTTTGGAATGTAAACATAGAATATAGAAAATAAAAATAAAAATTAATATTGAATCTTAACAACAACAAAAAACAGAAAGATAACAAAAATCCAAAAGGAAAAAATAAAATCTATGAAGTGATTGACTAGGCCAGCAGAATGATTTTTGCCCATGGGCCACTGATGTCTGGTCTTTAATATTCTCTCACTGTTTATGCAGGGGAAATTTCTTTCTCTTCTAAATTCATATAACAATCATTGTCTGCACAATTCATTTGGAACTTAATCATGAACTGCCTCATGACATCTTTTCTATTATTTCTTGAGCTGTTGCTTAATTTTTAATGTCTAAGACTTTTCATTTGTTTTGAACTTCTGATCAAGTTTTAACTTCATTAGTGAAGAATCTAAGTCTTATAGCTCTTTATTTTCCCCCAGTTCCAGAGCAATGAAGCCTCAAGAAACTAATATTAGTTTCTTTTATTTCATATGAATGTTTAATTTTATAAATGTACATTCACTTTTTTTCAAGAGTGTTGAGGGTATTGCAAATGAAATACTTATTGGATATTGTTTATTTTGCCATAGAAATTACTTCAGAATTTTTTTTAAAGATTTATTCATTTAATGCATATGAGTACACTGTAGCTGTCTTCAGACACACCAGAAGAGGCCATCAGATCTCAATGCAGAGGGTTGTGAGCCACCATGCGGTTGCTGGGGATTAAACTCAGGACCTCTGGAAGAGCATTCAGTGCTCTTAACCCCTGAACCATCTCTCTAGCCTCCAGAAAAAATTTAAAGACATAAACATTTGAAGAAACTCAGTAACTGATTCACCTGTTTTCCTCTTTCCTTCACTACAGTGTGAGTAGAGAGATGGAAGAGGAAGAGAATTTTAGAACCATTACATGCACAGCTCTTTAATTCTGACAGCTGTATCAGTAGTAATTATTATCCCCATATTAAAGCTTTGCATATGAAACTTACAGAAGTCATAAAGAAGGTTGCACAGCTCCCATCAGATATTTGACCTTTATTTGATTCTGTGTGCTGAGCAGAAATTTAGCTATTTTCTTTTGCCCAATCAGTTTTTCCTACCTGCTTCAGGGACAGAGATGCATATGAATGTTCAAGGCAAAAGAGTCCTGGTCCAAGATCAACGCAGTACCTGAATGATGATGTCTCTGTGTTTTTCTTCAGCAGCTCTGTTCTCTCCTTCTCCTTTTTTTTTTTTTTAACGTTCTGCTGCCTTCATTTCTCCATGTTCTCCATGACTTTAATTCTCAGTTCTAGGACCTCACACAGAGTCCAGTCTTGGTTTTTTTCTTTGCCACATTCTTATTCAACTTTATTTAGCTCTGAGTCCTTTAATTGCTTTCTATTAAGTCAATTCTTACATAATAATAATCGTTCCCTAGAGAGAAAGCAGGTCTTGTGAGGAATTTTGAATATGATGGGTAGTGGGTGAGGAAATTATGTCCAACTTTTGGAAGTGGCTGATTTCTGTCTCAAGTCAAAATACATGAAGGAATTACATGAAAAGAAAAAATGCTTCCTCTATCAGATGCTCATGCAAATTTCTTACTTCTCCGTAAATGAGGATTATTTAAATAACCAACCCCGTTTCAGAATCTTATTTATTAACCCACCTATATCATTCCTGGGCATATGCAAAATGACTCTGTATTCCACCACAGAAGTCCTTGCATATCCAAGAAATCAGAATCAGCTTAGAAGTCCACCAACTGATAAATGGATAACGAATATCTGGTATCTGTACAATATAATTTTATTCAATCACAAAGTAAAATGGAATTATGAAATTATGAAATTTCTTAGAAAGAGATGGAACTGGAGAATACTGTATTTGATAAGAAATACAAACCCAGCAAATTATCTCTCAGATGCAGATTTTCATATGAACATTTAAGTAAGCATGAGTGTGGGCAGAGGAAAGGATGCTGAAAGGGAAATATAAAGGGTAAAATGATTCTTTAAGTGGGGTGCATAGTGTGATATGATAGCAGAAGGGGGAAAACTGGGGTTGCAGTAAGTGGGAGAGGAGGGCAAGGGAATGAGGGAAATCTTCAAAGTGGTTGAAAAGAGATGTCCTGTGTGGTGGAAGAAGCTGTTCCCAGAAGCCCTGAGTCTGTTAGCTGAAAGTCCTAGTGCCAGGGACAGGCTGCCTTCCAAGGGGGTGATTATAAGGGAGGTCTGGAAGTCCCCCAAACAATGTAGGCAAGGGCTGCTACTGATGGTTGCCCCAAACTAAATTATATGCTGGCTAGTTGTATGTCTACTGGACGCAAGCCAGAGTTATGTGAGAAAAGGAAACCATAATCAAATCTTATGAAAATGCTTTCATAAGAGTGTCCTGTAGACAAGTCTGTGGGCTACTGTCTTAATTAATGATTGGAAGGGTGTATCCTATGGAGGTGGAGTCACTCTTGGGCAGGTGGTCCTGAGTTGTATCAGAAAGCAAACTGAGCAAATCACAGCACACAAGCCAGTAAGCAGCATTCCTCTAAAGCCTCTGCTTCAGTTATTGTCTCCAGGTACCTGCCTTGTGTTCCTGTCCTGACTTTCCTTTAGGATCAACTGTAATTTGGGCTTATAAACTGAAAAAACCCCTTCCTTCCCAAGTGTGATGGTTTGTATTTCCTTGGGCTAGGGAGCAGCACTATTAGGACGTGTGTCCTTGTTGGAGTAGGTGTGTCATTGTGGGTGTGGGATTTAATACCCAAGTGCTAGCTGCCTAGAAGGGAATATTCTACTAGCAGCCTTCAGATGAAGATGTAGAACTCTCAGCTCTGACTGCACCATGCCTGTCTAGATGATGTCATTCTTAATAATTATGGACTGAACCTCTGAACCATCTCAATTAAACATAGTCCTTATAAGAGTTGCCTTGGTCACAGTGTCTGTTTACAGCAGTAAAACCCTAAGATTCCAAATGTTTTTGGTGTTTTATCGTAGAAATAGAAATTCTACCTAAGACAAAGAGTAAAATCTATTATTGATAGTCCTACATTCCCTGGTCACAGGAGATAGAGAAATGCACCTGGAACTGGGTTGGGAGTGTCTTACCTGCTGGCCTTCATAGTGAAGGAAGATATTATGTCAGTTGCTGCAAATGAAAATTACAATCTTTATCAGCTGTGGATCATGGATTCAACAATGTTGACTCTCAGACTAGATGGCCCTTTGGTACAATAGTGGAAAGTTTGTCATGGGAGTAATCAACCGCTTTATGACTCTATGTGGATTTACATCTCTTCCTTGAATTCATCACCAGAATCCCATGCCTGGGAGGTCATAGACCCTAGTTTTGTTGTATTCTTAAATGGGCATAATATTACCATCAATTTATCTGCTAAATGCTTATGTTTATGTCCACACAAGAGGAATACCATCAGAGCAGTAGAGAAGCTGGCTCTCTCTCTCTTTTTTTTCTTCCTTTCTGTTTGCACATTAAGACTTGAATCTCATTGCATGGAACTGGCCAGACCTCAAATTCACAAGGATGCACCTTCTTCTGCCCCCAAGCATTAGTATTGAAAATGATTGCTACTACACTCAGCTTTTGAGAAATGTTTTTTTTACATTAAATTGTGTGTGTGTGTGTGTGTGTGTGTGTGTCTGTGTGTCTGTGTATGTGTATAAAAGACTGTAGACTAGAAGCTGTTGTAAAATATTTTGTTTTTTTTCTCTACTATTTATTTATTTATTTATTTATTTATTTGAGACAGAGTCTCATATTAATTGGTCTCAACCTTTCTAATGCTGTAGACCTTTAGTAGTTCCTCATGTTGTCGTGACCATAACTTTAAAGTTATTTTGTTGCTACTTCACAACGGTAGCTTGCAGCTTTTATGAATTATAATGTGAATATCTGATATACAGGATATCTGATATGTAATATCCACCTCCACACTCCCCATCCCACCCCACCTCACCCTGTGCAAAGGGTTCATGGGCCACAGGTTGAGAATATATGGTTTAGGTCCTTGCAGTTGGTATTAGACTATCTTTATCTTTAATGCCATGCACTAGAGGGCATTCATAAACATATCTGGCATTTACTCAGCCTACGATAATAGTGATACCCTCCTCAAATCAACTAGGAAGTTCTCCAAACTTGGAACAAACACCTTTTGGTGGACAAAAGGCTCCTGTTGAAATTTCACGGGTTAGAGTTAGGGTATGTGGCAAGGGTCTGACTTTATTCACTCCTTGATATGTTCCTTTGCCAACACCATCTATTAGAGTAACTGCAGTTAGGTGCAGGGGCTCATGCCTAAAGGGCTTGTTATATAGACGGGTGAGTCAAAAGGATTGAAATGCATTTGAGGTCCGCATGGACTATATAGAAAATTTGAGACCAACTAGGCTTACATACTGATACTTATCTCAGGAACTAATAAAATAAAGTAAATAAAATAAAACAAAGCAGGAGTCTGCATGATAACTCAGTGACTAAAGGTACTTGCTCCCAAGCCTGTTTGTTGCTCCCTGAGTCCCAGATGGTAGAAGATGACAGGTGATTCTCAAAAGTTATCCTCTGTTGCTCTAAATTGTCTGTCCTACTTAAGGGTGAGCTCATGATAGACTCTTACATCAGCAAGGTGGAATCCACAGTCACTGGAAGCTTAGAATGATTGGAAACCTCCAGGGGTATTTTAGGGGTCTGGGTCAGGACATCATAAAAGCTGATAGCAAGAAGTGCCTTGTGTCTTAGGCCTCGAAAGTATTACCAGTTTTTAGATGGACACTCTTTGCTTGATTAATATTCTTAAGCATGGGACTAAGCCAGTGACTGACCTCAGGTAAAGTAGATAAGTACAACTGAAGGCTTAAATGCCCAGCTTTAATCTAGTTCTGAGTTATCATGTGGGCCCAAATGGATGGCCAATGCTTCTCCGCTAAAGCGCTTTTTAAGCACTTGCTACAGTAACTTTTTAAATGATGGTTAAAACTTTCTTTGTAATGATAATTTGTGATGATTACATTCACTTAAGTGAGTGATAATTTACCAATGCCACATGCATGGAAGTGCTGCAGAGGCATCCGTGTCCCCTGCTCTAAAGTAAGTGTCTTAAAATGAGGACACGGGAAGGATTTCACAAAGGAGGGATAAAATAAATTTTTGGGCAGCCAGAGGCTCAGGTGGTTCCAAGCCCTGGCTTCTCATGCACACAGAATGAGACTTAAGCTCAGCCACCACGAAGGGCTGACTGAGCATTAGTCGAATAATCAGGGATTATCCACTGGGATAATCCTAAGGAGGCAAGTGCTCAAACTCTGACTAATCACAGAACTGCTTCCCTTAGCTTCCAAATGCATCCCTAGAGCCTTCCATGTAAACTCCTCCCTCAGAGCTTCAAACCACTTTTAGGTAAAGACCACCAAACTCACATGTCTGTGTGGGCGCACACACACACACACACACACACACACACACACATCATTAAACAGGAAATAAAGATTTTAAGTTGCTGCTACTCTGATTCAGTGGATCATAATTTCTAGTCTTTTGAAGTGTTATGGATGAGAAGGGGAGATAGAAACTGATCAGTCAGTGTCCTGCCAGGAACCATACAGTGAGCAGTTCTAATTCTTGTCCTGGGCCAGAAACTGGTGTGGCTTTGGTTCTATCTTGGCAGAGGTAAGGAATGTGTTTAAGGGCTTTAGTTTCTGGTCTTGGCTCTTGTAATCTGTCTTTTCTTTTGTAACAACTGCCTAGGCCAGTTTCTAGCTCCTGTTTTCTTCATTGAGACTAGGCACCCAAAAGGGAGTCCTGAGTTCCTTAGAAATATTTCTTTAAGCTGGTGAGGTGCTATCTTTACAACCTTCTACAATTAATTTTGCCATGTCACCTGGAAAAACACAGTGCTTTAAATTACTTCCGTTGTTCACCAGTGCCAAAGATGAAGTAAAAAATCCTTAATAAAAAAGGTAAAGGACCAAAAAAAAAAAAAAATCACTAAGTCAAGTCGCCATAGTTAAGGAGAATCTACAGTTTTTTGTAGTACATTAAACACAGGTGTCATGCATATACTACTCACATCGTGCAAAACTATCATAAATGTTTATCTTTTTTGTTTATTTGGGGTTTGCTGGTCTTTCTTTTTCTTTATTCTTTTTCTTTTTGACATGGTTTCTTGTAGCCCCCAATGTCCTGGAACTTGCTGGGTAGACCAGGCTGGCCTCAAACTCAGAAGTTCTACCTGCCTCTGCCTCCTGAGTGTGGGATTAAAGGCATGCACCACTAAAGCCTGACATGATTGTGTATCTTTTAGCATTTCCCAGTGGATGGCTGAGATTCTACACAAAGCATGTGCAGTGTTTGACTGTCCATCAGTTATTTGTACAATCACGTAACAACTCCATTTAAATGTTGACTTATATATCAGAGTTTTTCTCTCTTTTATGTTCTTTCTCTTCTTTTTTGTTCTACAGGTAGTTGTTGCTTTAGGAAAAGGTACTCAATTAGCATTAGCTGAGCTGGCTCCTTGCTAAGGTTATCATGGTGCTTTTGCTGAAGTCCACCCAAGTGGCAAAAAGATCTACATGTCAGGAAGCATGGCCGTGGCTTTGATGCTATTCCATTGGGCAGTGGGCTGATGTCCATCATCCTGGAGTGAGGAGGCCAGAATGGCCAGTTTCTGTTGTCCTTCCCAGTTGTGCCTTTGAGAAAGCAATAGAGGCTGTCTGTAGTTTTTCATGTTAGAATATGCTAATATTTTCAAAGAGCTTTTTACATTTTCATTGCAAAATAATATGCATATTTTTAAGAGAAGACTTAGAAACAAAACATAAAATGTATCATTTGCATTTAAACTAGTTAAATAAGATGGAAATTACTTATTTGAGCGAATCAGCATTTTCTTTTAGAGTGTATTATGCCATCACCCATTTCTTAAGTTAATCGCTTTAGGAAGATGGCTGTGGAGGTGGTGGGTGGGTGGAAGCTAAGCAAGGTAGTTTAAAGCATTCTTTTAATGTGTATCTGCTTAAATTATTGTCTCCTTAAAAAACGAGTCTGGTCAGCATTTCAGAGCACAATCAACCAGAAAGTAACATTGAAACATTCTTTTCCCTTATTGTGCTCTTGGTCCTTGTTACATTTTTAGGAAAAATACTTTTTTAAAGAAAAATGTTAAATGTAGAGTTCTATCTGTAAATGAACTTCCCAAATATTTATATATTCATATGTTGCTCACACAAGCACATACAGGACCACAAGTATGAGCTATCTCTGACTAATATCACAAGAAACTATAGTTCATTAGGAGGGAGTTGATCCATAGAAAAAGGGAATGGGAACCTTTCGAGAATTCCAACTTTGAAGGACTAGTATGGAGCCATATATGGTTAGGCTATGCCTAAAATCAGCCTAAAAATCTACTATACTGAAATCTATAGAGTTGGTGAAAAGGACGGGTTGAGGAAATCCCACCTGCTGTGAGGATCTTGCTCAGGGGAGAAAGTGTAGAAGGTAGGTGGGGTTTGTTGTTGGGAGCACAAAGGTCCTTGCATTCACATAGGCATGGGGAAGGGGGGATTGTCTCTTCAAAGAAAGAGATGTGTAACCAGTTTTCTGCCCAGAAGCCTGGGAATGGAGGTGGTTAATAGGCTAGATAACCTCTGTACTATCTGTATGGCTAGCGGTTTCCCCAGGCTCTCACATACAAAACTAGAGATGGTTAATTGCTTAGGTGACCTCTGTGCTATATGTATGACTGAGATCATACCAGATCCTCCCCCAGGCTCTTAAGATAACACAGGTAGTCTATCTATAGAGCTTACTCTCATGGAAGAAGTGACACATACTTTGCAAAATGTTTTGATGGAATGATGCCTCCTTGTGCATGTGGAATTATGTTACACCAGGAAACATATTTCAAATTGTACTGTATTTAAATATGCCTAAAATAAACTGTCTGAGGTCAGACTCTAGAAGTTTGAACCAACCCTGGCTCCTGGGTCATGTTGAATCTGATTTCCTTCTTGCCTCGCACGGATTGTTACTCTGCCAATCTTGTGTAGGTTCAGACCCATGCAGGTTATTATGAGGTAAAATTGGGGACTCTTAATGGTCAGGGCAGATAATGACCAGAGAGGTAGTACCAACCTTTTAATTTACATAGGCTTTGTACTTTTTATAAAGTCTCTGGAACAGCCAGCTTTCCCTTAGGGCATATTCCAGACCATGTGATTCAGAAAACCATTTGGATTAACTCTTCCCGGGGTTTAATTGTACATCTCCGTTCTTTACCAGAAAGACTCCAGCTAAATAGCAACCTTAAGGTCTTTTAGGCAGTTCAGGATATCATGTCTTCATCCACAGCCCTAGTTACAACTTAGATCCCATTGTTCTGACCAGTGTTCAGAGGCTGGTAGTTTTAGTTACTGCTTTACAAACTGTGTATGAGAGAGGGGTGACTTTCAAGTCACTTTTGTTGTTGCTAGGTAGTATTGGGTATCAGCAAGGACTTTCAAGCCTGCTGATACCCAATACTACCTAGCAACAACACTTTCCTCAGCATTTTGTGCATTGACTATATGACATGTGATTTGGACATATGGGTAGGGGCCAAGATTCTTTCTACAGTTATTAATAAGCTTAATTGGCTTTTTAAGTTCTAGAATGAGATAATGGCAGGTTCAATATTTTCTTTCCTAGCTCTGCTTCCAGCATTAGTGCGTGTCCTTATAATACAGGGAATACAAAGGAGAGGTCACTCTTTAGAGTCACAATTAGTAGCAACCATAAAACAATTATAAAACAGATACGATGTTTCTCCTTTCCCCTGATCTTCTAGTAATCAAGCATGTGCTTGCTTAGTAATAATTAAAGTGAAATGAATTTAGGTGGGGAAGAAAGGAGGAATCTTTCCGCCATTTCTCCCTTAAAAGTGAAGCTAGACCCTGAGTTTTCACCTGTGTGTTCTCTGGTCTCCTTAGCCAGGGATTCTTACTGCTGAGATGGTAATTCTCAACTGTGTGTTGAAAAAGCCCCCAACGCATAGTAGTTCAAGTGCAAATTATGTTTTCTGGTAGGAATTATAATCCTTGCCACAGTGGCAAACCACTGAGATACAATATGCTGCAAGGCTTTTAGGTGACGATTAATACAGTTGCCCAAGTGCTTGTGTTGACAGTTGGGAGGCATGCATATTTTCCTTCTGCCCTCTTTGAGTCGTAGCTATTCTTTGGGGCATGTTGTGTCACGTATAAAGCTAAGCTCTGAACACTGGCGGTAGTTTTACCCTGAATAAACATGTGCATTGTGCCCACTCTTTTTTCCCCCTCGCTCTGGTGCAGACTGTCTCTGCAATCTCAGGGCTGCTTTCTAGCGCTGCACTTTACGTTCCCTGGTGTGAAGCATTCTGTCTTCCAATGCATTTGGCACTTGCTCGAAGCAGAGTTAACTGAAAATTGTGCCTTTTTTTCCCCCCAGACAGTGATTTGCTTTAATCATGAAAGAACATTTCCCGGGATTGCTCTGTGATAGCATGAGAAGAAAAATGATTATCACAAACACAGTTTTGATATCCACCTCTAGATACACAGTCTCAAATGACTGTGGTCCATTTAATATGTCAGAGGTACATAAACTCAGGAGAGAAGTTTATCTTATTTTAGGACCTGGAAATTTTTAGAGATAAGTAATGTAAAGGAAAAGTGAAAGGGTTTGACATTTTATAACCGTTCCATGTCGAAAATGAACACTTCCAACCGGCATCTCCATAGTGTCATTTTCAGAAAGAGAACAGAGGAAAGCTTGCCGCGACGACACACTCTGCAGTGTTATCTGCCACAAGCCAAGACGGGAAGTTATAACCATGCCTCTACTTGGATGCTTTTATTGAAAATTGATTTTAAATCTAAATTATATAAGTGATACATTCTTCTTGTAAAAAAAAATTACAAAGTTCCCCATTCTTCCCACAGACCATCTGCTTCCAAAATCCTACTCCCCAGATCTCTAGAAGTCATTATTAACTACTATTAAGCATTCTATACATATGTTCCCTGGCATTTTGTGTGTATATTATTATACAGAAGTGCACATGACACCACACACACACACACACACACACACACACACACACACAAACACACACACACACACACTGTTTAGGGGTAGGTCAGCATTTCTGGAAGAAGGAGTTCTGGAAGGATTAATATAAGCACAGTGTGGATCATCATCTACACGGAAATATGTTCTTTGAACCATACATGAGCAATTACTTTCCCATTTTCATTGAATCTCCCAGGATGATGTAATGCCTCTGGACAAACTTTCTTCCATTTTCCAATTATTTATGCAGCTGTTGCCCAATCTTTCCAGAGCAGATGTTGAAACACTATACCTCATTCTCCATTGATGGCTAAGATCTTTCTTAATTCCTTTTCCTATTCTCTCAAAATCCCTTTGAGCGATTCCAAATTTGTATTTAAATCAACAAGAATGTGTCTCTCTTTGTAGTAGTCTAGTAGTATCATTAGTAAATCGCTTTGATTTAGATGTAAGATGTTCCCGATAGGCTGCAATGTTTGAACATTTGGCCTCTAGCTGGTGGCAATGTTTGGGAAAGTTACAGAATCTTAGGGGTAAGCCATGCTTAAAAGAAGTAGGGCAGCCTTGACATATTATCTTCTGGCTTTACTTCTTGTGTACTCTCTGCTTTGGGGCTGTGGATGCAACATGACCAGCCACTTCATATGCATTTTGCCATTCCTTCTCCAATGTGCTGAACTATATTCTCTCAGTCTAAGGCATCAAAATACCTCATTAATTTTAGGTCCCATGTCATCATAAATTGCACATAGCAACAAAGAAAGTAACTAAAACACAAACATTTCATTAATCATGATGAATTTTAATTTGTTTCCCTGAAGATAAACACTTAGAGGTTATCATAATACAAACAATAACTTAAACAAAACCTCTTCAACTTGTAACGATAGTCCTCATCAACTGAGTTTGGACTAATTAGTTGAAAATTTATAGTACTAGATAGTTCTTTTTAGGGAGTGTATTTGGAGAACACAGAATCTTCAGATCACAGGAAAGTTATCTGCATCTTTTTTTACACAAATCATAAAGCATCAAGCAATATAAACTGTATTAGAGAGCTATGTGAGGAATTCTGTAAGTGGGCTAGAAAACAGCATACTTCCATGGTTTCTGCTTTGGTTCTTGCTCTGATTTTTCACAATGATGGATTATGAGCTGCAAGTACAATCCAAATAATATCTATACCACCGCCTTGCCCATAGGGGTTTTTGTCTAACAAGAGTATTTTATCACAGCAACATAAAGGAAAACTGGACCAGATTTTGGTACCAGAGGTGGTTTTGCTGCTGTGATAAACCTCATCATATGACCTTCTAATGCCATTGGATTATTTGTTTTGTGGAAGATTTTGTAATTTTGAGCTGGAAAAGCCAAAGAGTGATTAGGGACTGATATACTGTGTTGATGAGATCTTGGAGATAAGAACGCTAAGGGAAATGAAGACGATGGAGGCTCAACTTGAAGTTTCAGAGAGAAGCAAAGACTGTAATGGAGTCATTTGAGTGCTCCTTTGTATTAAGAATTTAGGACTTCTGGTAATGAAGTGAATAAAGAATCTGCCATGATTAACACGAAATCAGCACCACTGAAGTGAAACTTGTGTCTTACTGGGACAAGGGATATATATGGTCAGCTGGGCTGCTTGCTGTATAAATAAGAGATTGGCATCATTGAGATGAAATCTTCCGGAAAGTATTTCATCAGAGTTTGCCTATAGAAACTACGGTACTATAGGCAAGAGTGTCAAGGATGAACCTGTCAGTAGATAAGAGTTTTGTGCCTAGCACTGGTGTTGAAGGCATAAGAGATACAAGTCGTGGAGAACAGCTGAGGTCTGGTACCATGTGGCAGAGTTAAGAGGCCAGAAGGGCATTATAGAGGGTATAGCCTCAATTGCAGTATGGACTCCAAGATGTTGGAGATTCCAATCCCACAGCACAACTGCCAATGACAGCAGCAGATTCGGAGTGGAGCCAACCTGAGGCTATGAGGGCTGGAGAGGTGGGGCTACTCAAACCCTTTGTATCTGAGAAGATCATAAGTGATTCCCAAATGTCAGACATTGAATTATTTACATGGCTGAGGGTTTTTTCTCTTTGTTTTAATCTGATTATAGCTGTGCTTTGGTTCTTACCTTTTAGAATAAGAAAGTACATATTTTTTTTCTCTGATTTGTTTTTTGATACAGGGTTTCTCTGTTTAACAGTCCTGGCTATCCTGGGATTTGCCTTGTCGACCCGACTGATATGAAATTACATGCCTTTGCCTCCCTAGTGTGGGATTAGAGGCATGTACCACCGTGCCTGGCCCACACTTTATTTTTGATTTTACAGAAGTCCACAGTTAAGAGACGTTGAGCTTTAAAAGTGTTGGTTTTTTTATTTATGTATTTTTTACACTCCAGATTTTATCGTCTCCCCATCTACCCTCCAATTGTTCCACATCCCATACCTCCTCCCCACCCCCTGTCTCCATGAGGATGTTCCCAACCCTAAACCCCACTTCACCTGACCTCTAAACTCCCTGGGGCCTCCAGTCTCTTGAGGATTATGTACATCTTCTCTAGTTGAACACAGACTCAGCAGTCCTCTGCTGCATATGTGTTGGGGGCCTTGCTGGTGTATGCTGCCTGTTTAGTGGTCCAGTGTCTGAGAGATCTCAGGGGCCCAGGTTAATTGAGACTGCTGGTCCTCCTACAGGATCACCCTCCTCCTCAGCTTTTTTCAGCCTTTTCCTAATTCAACCACAGGGTCAGCAGCTTCTGACCATTGGTTGATTGATGCAAATACCTGCTTCTCACTCTTTCAGCTGCTTGTTGGGTTTTCCAGAGTGCAGTCATGCTAGGTCCCATTGGCACAGGGGGAAATTTCCTAAACAGAATTCCAATGACTCAGGCTCTAAGATCAAGAATTGATAAATCAGACCTCATGACACTGGAAAACTTCTATAAGGCAAAGGACGCAGTCACTAACACAATTCGTCAACCTACAGACTGGGAAAAAAACTTCATTAACCCCACATCTGATAGAGGGCTAATGACCAAAATATATACACCTGATCTTAGCCAAAAGGCCAAGAAGTGATATGACCAAAATATATAAAGAACTCAAGAAGCTAACCACCAAAAATCTAAACAACCCTATCAAAATATGGGGCATAGAACTAAGCTGAGAATCTATAGAACAATAGAGGAATCTCAAATGGCTAAGAAGCACCTAAAGAAATGTTCAAAGTCCTTAGTGATTAGAGAAATGAACATCAAAATGACCCAGAGATTCCACCTTACACCAGTCAGAATGGTTAAGATCGAAACCTCAGGTGACAGCACATGTTGGAGAAGATGTGGAGAAAGAGGAACACTCTTCCATTGTTGGTGGGATTATAAGCTGGCAAAACCACTTTGGAAATCAATCTTGACGTTCCTCAGAAAATTAGAAATAGATCTACCTGAAAACCCAGCAATACCACGCTTGGGAATATACCTAAATGATGCCCACTATGCCACAGGGCCACTATGCTCATAGCAGCCTTGTTTGTGATAGCCAAAAGCTGGAAACAACACAGATGACCCACAACAAAAGAATGGATACAGAAAATGTGGTTCATTTACACAATGGAATACTACTCAGCTATTAAGAATGAGGACATCCTGAATTTTGCAGGCTAATATCCACTTACTACTGAGAGCATACCATGTGTGTTCTTTTGTAATTGGGTTACCTCACTCCGGATAATATTTTCTAGTTCCATCCATTTGCCTAAGAATTTGATGAATTCATTGTTTTTAATAGCTGAGTAGTATTCCATTGTGTAAATATACCACATTTTCTGTGGTATATCCATTCCTCTGTTGAGAGACGTCTGGGTTCTTACCAGCTTCTGGCTATTATAAATAAGGCTTCTATGAACATAGTGGAGAGTGTATCTTTATTATATGTTGGAGAAACTTCTGGGTATATGCCCAGGAGTGGTATAGCTGGGTCCTCTGGTAGTACAATGTCCAATTTTCTGAGGAACTGCCAGACCAATTTCCAGAGTGTTTGTACCAGCTTGCAATCCCACCAGCAGTGGAGTATTCCTCTTTCTCCACATCTTTCTCCACCACCTGTTATTGCCTTAGTTTTTGATCTTAGCCATTCTGACTGGTGTGAGGTGAAATCTCAGGGTTGTTTTGATTTGCATTTCCTTGATGACTAAGGGTGCTGAACATTTCTTCAGATGCTACTCAGCCATTCAGTATACCTCAGTTGAGAATTCTTTAGCTTTGTACCCCATTTTTAATAGGGTTATTTGTATCTCTGGAGTACAATTTCTTGAGTTCTTTGTATATATTGGAAATTAACCCTCAGTCAGATGTAGAGTTGGTAAAGTTCTTTTCCCAATTTGTTGGTTGCTGTTTTGTTCTATTGACAATGTCCTTTGCCTTACAGAAACTCTGTAATTTTATGAGGTCCCATTTCTCAATTCTTGATCTTAGAGCATAAGCTATTGGTGCTCTGTTCAGGAAGTTTCCCCTGTGCCTAAATCCTCATGGGTCTTCCCCACTTTCTTTTCTATTAGTTTCAGTGTGTCTGATTTTATGTGGAGGTCCTTTATCCACTTGGATTTGAGCTTTGTACAAGGAGATAAAAATGGATGGATTTTCATTTTTCTACATACTAACTGCCCGTTGAACCAGCACCATTTGTTGAAAAGGCTATTTTTTTCCCACTGGATGGTTTTAGTTCCTTTGTCAAAAATCAAGCACCATAGGTGTGTGAGTTCATTTCTGGGTCTTCAATTATATTCCATTGATCTGCCTGCCTATTACTATACTAATACCATGCAGTTTTTAATCACTATTGCTCTGTAGTACAGCTTGAGGTCTGGCATGGTGATTCCCCCAGATGTTCTTTTATTGTTGAAAATAGTTTTAGCAATCCTGGGTTTTTTGTTATTCCAGATGAATTTGATAAGTGCTCTTTCTAACTCTATGAAGAATTGAGTTAGAATTTTGATGGGACTGCATTGAATTTGTATATTGCTTTTGACAAGATGGCTATTTTTACTATATTAATCTTGCCTATCCATGAGCATGGGAGATTTTTCCAACTTCTGAGGTCTTCCTCAATTTCTTTCTTCAGAGACTTGAAGTTCTTGTCATACAGATCTTTCACTTGTTTAGCTAGAGTCACACCAAGATATTTTATATTGTTTGTGACTATTGTGAAGGGTGTCATTTCACTAATTTCTTTCTCAGTCTGCTTATCCTTTGAGTATAGGAAGGCTAATGATTTGTTTGAGTTAATTTTATAACTGGCCACTTTGCTGAAATTGTTTATCAGCTCTAGGAGTTCTCTGGTGGAGTTGTTGGGGTCATTTAAATATACAATCATAATCTGCAAACAGTGATACTTTGACTTCTTTTCCAATTTGTATCCCTTTGATCTCCTTTTGTTGTCTGATTTCTCTAGCTAGAACTTCAATACTATATTGAATAGGTATGGAGAGAGAGGCCTTGTTTAATCCCTGATTTTAGTGGGATTGCTTCAGGTTTCTCTCCATTTAGTTTGACGTTGGCTACTGGTTTGCTGTATATTGCTTTTACTATGTTTAAGTATGGGCCTTGAATTCCTGATTTTTCCAAGACTTTTAACATGAAGTGATGCTGAATTTTGTCAACTGCCTTTTCAGCATGTAATGAAATGACCATGTGGCTCTTTTTTCTTTGAGTTTGTTTATGTAGTGGATTACATTGATGGATGTCCATATATGGATGTCCATTTCTGCATCTCTGGGATGAAGACTACTTGATTGTGGTGAATGATCATTTTGATGTATTCTTGGATTCGGTTGGCAAGAATTTTATTGAGTATTTTTGCATTGATATTCATAAGAGATATTGGTCTGAAGTTCTCTTTTTTTGTTGGATCTTTGTGTGGTTTTGGTATCAGCAGAATTGTAGCTTCATAGAACGAGTAGGATAGTGTTCCCTCTGTTTCTATTTTGTGGAATAATTTGAAGATATTGGTGTTAGGTCTTCTTTGAAGGTCTGATAGAATTCTGCATTAAAACCATCTGGCCCTGTGCTTTAGAAAAGTCTCCCAAAAAGGTTGGGAGACTTTCAATGACTTCTTCTCTTTCTTTAGGGGTTATCAGACTATTGAGATGGTTTATCTGATCCTGATTTAACTTTGTTATTTGGTATCTGGCTAGGAAATTGTCCATTTCATCCAGATTTTCCAGTGTTTAGTATAGGCTTTTGTAGTAGGATCTGATAAGTTTTTGAATTTCTTCAGTTTCTTTTGTTATATCTCCCTTTTGATTTTGTTAATTTGGGTACTGTCTCTGTGCCCTCTGGTTAGCCTGGTTAAGGGTTTATCTATTTTATTGATTTTTTTTTCAAAGAATCAGCTCCTGACTTTGTTGATTGCTTTGTATGGTTCTTTTTGTTTCTACTTGGTTGATTTCAGCCCTCAGTTTGATTATTTCCTGCCATGGACTCTTCTTGCGTATATTAGCTTCTTTTTGTTCTAGATCTTTCAGGTATGCTTTTAAGCTGCTAGTATATGTTCTCTCCAGTTTCTTTTTGGAGGCACTTAGAGTGATGAATTTTCCTTTTAGCACCGCTTTCATTGTGTCCCATAAGTTTGGGTATGTTGTGCCTTCATTTTCATTAATTTCTAAAATGTCTTTGATTTCTTTCCTTATTACTTCTTTGACCAATTCATCATTGAGCAGAGCATTGTTCAGCTTCCATGCACATGTTGGTTTTTGTTGTTTGTGTTCCTATTGAGGATACCCCTTAATCTGTAGTGATCTGATAGGAGGCATAGGATTATTTCAATCTGTCTGTTGAAGTCTTCTTTGTGACAGATTATATGGTCAATTTTGGAGAAGGTACCATAGGGTGCTGAGAAGAAGGTGTATTCTTTTGATTTAGAGTATAATGTTCTATAGATATCTGTTAAATCAATTTGGTCCAAAACTTCTGTTAGTTTCACTGTGTCTCTGTTTAGTTTGTGTTTCACTGATCTGTCTATTGATGAGAGTGGGGAGTTGAGTTCCCCCATAATTATTGTATGAGGTGCAATGTGTGCTTTGAGCTTTAGTAAAGTTTCTTTTATTAATGTGGGTGCCCTTGCATTTGGAGAATAGATGTTCAGAATTGAGAGTTCTTCTTGGTAGATTTTTTTCCTTTAATGAGTATGATGCATCCTTCTGTGTCTTTTTTGATGACTTTTGGTTGAAAGTCGATTTCTTTATTTTATTTTTTTATGTCCCTTTTTAAAAATGTCTATATTCTTTGTTTACATTCCAAATGATTTTTCCTTTTCTGGTTCTCCCCTCCCCATAAGCCCCATAAGCCCTCTTCCCTCTGCCCTTTCCCCAATCACCCCCTCCCATCTCTCTGTCCGGTACTCCCCTACAATGATGCATCAAGCCGTTGCAGGACCAGGGCCCTCTCCTTCCTTCTTCTTGGGAATCATTTGATATGTGAGTTGTGTCTTTGGTATTCAGAGCTTCTGGGCTAATATCCACTTATCAGTGACTGCATTCCATGTGTGTTCTTTTGTGAATGAGTTACCTCATTTAGGATGATATTTGCCAGTTCCAACCATTTGCCTAAGAATTTCATGAATTCATTGTATTTAACTGCTGAGTACTATTCCATTGTGTAAATATACCATATTTTCTGTATCCATTCCTCCATTGAGGGACATCTGGGTTCTTTCCAGCTTCTGGCTATTATAAATAAGGTTGCTATGAACATAGTGGAGCATGTGTCCTTATGGCATGCTGGGGAATCCTCTGGGTATATGCCCATGGGTGGTATAACAGGGTCCTCTGGAAGTGTCATGCCAAGTTTCTGAGGAACTGCCAGACTGACTTCCAGAGTGGTTGTACCAGCTTGCAATCCCACCAGCAGTGGAGGAGTTCCTCTTTTCTCCACATCCTTGCCAATACCTGCTGTCTCCTGAGTTTTTAAACTTAACCATTCAGAATGGTGTGAGGTGAAATCTTAGGGTTGTTTGGATTTGCATTTCCCTAATGACTAATGATGTTGAACATTTCTCAAGGTGCTTCTCAGCCATTCGAAATTCTTCAGGTGAAATTCCTTGTTTAGCTTTGTAGCCCAGTTTTTAATAGGGTTATTTGGCTCTCTGGAGTCTACCTTCTTGAGGTCTTTGTATATAATGGATATTAGCCCTCTGTTGGATGTAAGATTGGTGAAGTTCTTTTCCCAATTTGTTGGTTGCTGTTTTGTTCTTTTGACAGTGTCCTTTGCCTTACAGAAACTGTAATTTTATGATCTTAAGAGCATAAGCTATTGGTGTTCTGTTCAGGAACTTTTCCCCTGTACCCATGTCCTCAAGGGTCTTCTCCAGTTTCTTTTCTATTAGTTTCAGTGTGTCTGGTTTTATGTGGAGGTCCTTGATCCACTTGGACTTGAGCTTAGTACAAGGAGCTAAGAACGGATCAATTTGCATTCTTCTGCATGCTGACCTGCAGTTGAGCCAGCACCATTTGTTGAAAAGGCTATCTTTTTGCCACTGGATGGTTTTAGCTCCTTTGTTGAAGATCAAGTGACCATAGGTATGTGGGTTCATTTCTGGGTCTTCAATTTTATTCCATTGATCTACCTGCCTGTCACTGTACAAATACTATGCAGTTTTTAACACTATTGCTTTCCTGGGTGACCAACTTCCTTGAGGCAATATTTGTGTATGTGGCTCTGTAGCCCAGGATCAGCTCTGGGCACAGAGGGCAATCAGAAAACTCCTGTCCCTGGCTGCAATCCTGGAAAGCTAGTTATCTTTCTGCAGCACCTGGGTATGCAGCCCTGTGGCTGAGGATGGTCTCCAGCAGCAGACAGATACTGGAAGTCTCCCACGCAAGTGTTCAGGGCAGGTGATAATTTTTTAATTTCGATTTGTGTACTATGTATTTTGGATATAACCACCTCTACTGCTTTCTGCTAGCTCTTCAAGGGACTCAACCCATCTCTACCAACTTCATCTTCTGTAAAAAAAATTAATGAACTACTTAGTCTCATTGGTGCTGCCCCATATACACATAAATGTGAGGTCTTTCACTGGAGCATTGGCAGCCTGCCATTACCCACCGTGCACAAAGTGACTACCCCTGTCCCAAGAAGCCTTAAGTTCCAAATAGTTCCTCAGAAAAATTTGGTGTCTTAAGAAACAGTTACCCATTTATGCTGGATTTTTGACTGGTTGAGTCTTGGGCAAGTAATCACTTCTGTTTAGAGTTCATATATGTAATAGTCTGGTTATATTCAGAAGACAGTATGATACAACTTCTGTAATTATAAAGCTGAGGTAGTAGAAGGGGCATGAAAAAAGTGTGGTAGAGGAATAATAGGAATGGTGACAGTTGTAGATTGTAATACAGCTTTATAGGTTGTAAATTAGAGAAATAAATTAAAGTACATATAAGTGACATTAAATATAAACCCAAAGCTGTTTGTCCTTGGAGATGGCACTTTACATACTTCTTTTAAAACTGATAAATTCTAATTTATCAGTTTAACATAAATAATAAATACTGATAAAATTTAACAGTAATCCAAAGGAAGTTGCCAATCGGTTGGAAGAAAGGATCTGAACTTGAAAGTTTTTGTCACAGATAACTTGATTGCAGCCCTTCCTGTATCTGTTATTAAAAGAAATAGTAAGAACTTCACCTTGAATATGATTAAATCTTATTATTTTTTAACCCATTAACAACCTGGTGAAATTGAATTTGACTATCCAATACTACTGTATTACCTAGTATTTGTCTTCTGTTTATATGAATTTCTGTGTTGATACCATTCAGAAAAAAAATCACTGGACTATTTGGGGTCCCAAAGGTACAATTATCTTCCTGACTCTAAATTGCAAACCATCCCCCGTGAAAATATCCTGCCTCTCACATGTGAATATTGCCACATCTAAGCCTTGTATGTGCTTCATAAGACATTTTACCCCTCTGATTCCTGGACATGGAGAGCTGCTAGTAACTACCCGAGTGGCCTGCACAGTGCTGGTCTTTGGGTTTGCTGTATTGCCCATTGTCTCAACACCTACGACTAGCCAAATTGGGTAAAATAAATAAAATCAAAGAAATCAAGTCTAAAAATTACCATCATATGATGATTACTCTTAAAACTATTTCCCAATGTAAGACATTTAGCTCTTTTACAATATTTCTGGAGAGTATTAATATTCTGTATCTAATAGTTTAGTAGCAGCCTTGAAAACTCTGTAGCCATTTGTGCAAAATATAATTGAGGTGAAGTTTCCTAAAATCATTCTACATTTCTTCAAAAATAGTTGCTTGTATATAAACATATACAATTGTGAGTTTTACATAATTAAATAGCAAATTACTATAAATCCATTTGGGGCTTACATCACTTAATATAATTTGATCCATGAAAATGATCTCTTCATTTCATTTTTTTTATTGTTGTTCTTTGGGGACGGATGTGCTCTGATATGGTAGGCAGGCAGTTTTTTTCAGTTTTATTAATATGTATGGCCTTCTCTGGGTAGGGTTAGTGTCCTTAAATTTATAAGTGGTTGCTGGCAGGAGAAATGGAATAAACAGGTGTGCTTAGCTCTGCAGAAAATAGAACAACAAGTAATTCCATCAACTTACTTTTTAGTTGTTAGTTCTAAATGCAATTCTCCTGTTAAAGGGTTAGTGAGACTGGCTTTAACTCATCATCTGAGGCCTGAGCTGAAACACACTGGATTATGTATTTAAATGTGTGCACACATTATCTCCACACAGAATGAAACAAAGTAATCAGATTTCCACTTTCCTTTTCTGCCAGAACCTGCAGTACAATTTTGCACTCACTGGAGGGAACTTGGCAATGTGTTACTCTCCTCAGGCCTGTTTTCACACACTGGCAATTCCTCTGAAGTACAGTGTAAAGTATTTATTAAATGTAATTCCCCTCTGGCACTCGGAAATTAAAGACAATAAGAATATGCCGCTTTCTCTCTGGGAAGGGTTCTCATGTTGTGAGCTGATGAAAAAGTTTAGTGTATCACACCTTAAATAAATATATATGTACTTGTCCCTGAAGAGGAAATGCAGGGCATTTCAAAAGTTCTTGAAAAGCTCAAAGACTAATGCCCGGCATCTTGGAGTAAGATGAAGGCAGATTAATGCCCCATCTTCCCAGCCCTTTTAAATGTCAACTTCAGTGATTTTCTTACCCAAAGGGTGAGTCTCTTTCATTGGCCATCAGCATTGCCCTTCCCTAATGGCCTAAGCACATTTTCCTATTTCCTATTGGAAATGCACATAGATTCTTTCTGTCTTGGAGTTTTCATACTCTGGAATTTTTCTGACTAACAAAACATCCAGTCTAAATGAACAAGTCAGGAGCATCAGTGTGCTCAGGGAGGTGCAATGTTGGGTTTAGATACTCTAGTCAGTCCTTGATTAAACTGGTAATTTCTTTGTATGTGTTGTATTACCTGTCTTGGCATGATGTGAGTAAAATTCTGTTCACCCAAGGTTAGGCACCAATGGAAGACCAAATAATTTATTCCATTCATGTCTAAATCAATGAAGCAGTGAGTTCATTGGGGTTACTTATAGGACCAGGGATGATCAAGGGCAACCTTGCTGATAAGCCCACCCCAGCAAGGGTGACAACCTAAGACTTACATCCCTTGAATTACCTGAGCAACATGTAGGCAGTGTGTTGAACGAGAGAGTTTCATCTCTTAGTTACTTTTCTATCGATTTAAAGAGACACCATGGACAAGGAAAGTTATAAAAGGAAGCATTTACTTGCTACTTGCTTACAATTTGAGATGGCTAGTCCATGACCATACAGGGATGCACAGAACAGCCAGGTAGGTATGGCATCAGAGCTATTGCTGAGACCTTGAATCTTGTCTAAGAGTTGGACAGAGGGAGGAAGAGAGGGAAAGAGGGAGGAAGGGAGAGAAAGGGAGGGGGAGAGGAAAGGGGAGAGGGAGGGAAGGGGAAAGGGAAGTGGAGAGGGAGAGGGAGGGGAGAGAGAGAAGGAGGGGGAGGAGAAGGGGAGGGAGAGGGGAGGGGGAGGAGGGAAGGGGAGAGGGAGAGAGAGGGAAAAGGTGGGAGTTTTGACGGAGGAGAGAGTAAGAAGGAAAGAAAGAGGAGCAGGAGGAGAGAGAGAGGGAGGAGGAGGGGAAGGAAGAGGGGGAGGGAAGAAGGGGAGTAGGAGGGGAGGGGGAGTGGAGGGGGACAGGAGGGGAGAGGGAGAGAGGTGGAGGGGGACAGGAGGGGAGAGGGAGAGAGAGAGGAGGGGGAGGAGAGAGGAAGTGGAGGAGAGAGACAGAGAGAGAGGAGGGGAGGAGAGAGAGAGAGAGAGAGAGAGAGAGAGAGAGAGAGAGAGAGAGAGAGAGAGAACACACTGGGTCTGATTTGGGCTTTTGAAACCTCAAAGTCCACCTCCAATGATACTCTCTCCTCCAACAAGGTCAAACCTTCTAATCCTTCCTAAATCCTTCAGTAACTAGGTATTCAGCATTCAAATATATAAACCTAGGGGAGGCCATTCTCTCTCTCTCTCTCTCTCTCTCTCTCTCTCTCTTAAATTTTATTTTCTATATTCTTTACATTCCAAATGATTTTCCGTTTCCTGGTTTCCCCCCTCCTCATAAGTCCCATAAGCCCTCTTCCCTCTGCCCATTCCCCAATCAACCCCCTCCCACTTCTCTGTCCTGGCAATCCCCTACATTGCTGCATCAAGCCTTTCCAGGACCAGGGCCCTCTCCTTCCTTCTTCTTGGGAATCATTTGATATGTGAGTTGTGTCTTGGGTATTCAGAGCTTCTGGGCTAATATCCACTTATCAATGACTGCATTCCATGTGTGTTCTTTTGTGAATGAGTTACCTCACTTAGGATGATATTTTCCAGTTCCCACCATTTGCCTAAGAATTTTATGAATTCATTGTTTTTAACTGCTGTTTAGTATTCCATTGTGTAAATATAATACATTTTAACTACCACAACCCCTACTAATCATCACTGCTTCTATAAGATAGCTAGGAGCCTGTGAGTCTCACAACTTGGTGAGATTCCTGGACTTTATGGGTTGCACCAGCTTCTCTTTGCCCTCCATGTGGGAGTGTCCCAATTCAGAAGAGATGGCTACACAAGGTGTGTGTGTGTGTGTGTGTGTGTGTGTGTGTGTGTGTGTGAGAGAGAGAGAGAGAGAGAGAGACAGAGACAGAGACAGAGACAGAGAGAGACAGAGACAGAGACAGAGACAGAGGGGAGAGAGTAATATGAATTTTATGTTCTATTAAATCAATGTTATTACTTATTCTAAATCTGCCAGGAAATTGTTTTCTCAAAGTATATAACATGTTATATGAACAAATTCCTTGAAATTACTATTTACTTTATAAGTATCTATTCTTTAAATACCAAAGAATTAATTATTAAAAAATATAGGTGCCCCTTAAAGCATGTAATTAGTGCACTGGTTTTATGGATTTCTTTGTAAGGCATGCTGATCCTTATTTGCAATCTTTCAATTCCTGTGCCAGACAGACACAGTCCTTGGTAATTGGTAGTGTGAATACAGAGGAAACCAATGCACAGCTGCCCTGCACAGCTTCTCCAACAGGAAGCCTTTGGGGACCAGCAGACAACACACCAGTAATGACTTGCATGGCATCTCATTGTTCCTTTTGGGAACTGTGTGTGTGAGAGAGAGACTCATTCTTTATAGATCACGTCTGGAATATAAAATATTGATAAATAATATGAAACAGTTGGAACTTATTATGGGAAGGAAACTGGAACATTATGAAGTCCTGTTCAATACTTGATTTGGTCATTACTTTTTCCTTATGGAGAGTATCATGCATTGGGGTCATCAAAGAATGAAATTTTCTAGAAGTCAATTGCTTTCTTTTACCAATTAGAATGCTTTATTTCTGATGAATGACTGCATGAATAACTAGTTATTAAGGTAATTTGCATTAGAAGTGCTTCAAGCATTTAATTGAAGAGGTGAAGCCTAAAGGAATTACTCTTTTTGTGAAATAAAGAAAGTATTATAAGATGAGGCTAATTCCATGTGGGCATAGCTTGCCTCTGCTGCTGAGTCTTACAGCATGCTGCTAAGTGTGCCACGTGTGGTTCCCTTACCTCTGTCTCAAGACCGACTTTTTCCTTGTCCCCTTTCACTTCCTTGTGCTGCATCCAATTTTCATGGCTTGTGGTTTTCACTTTTTTCTTCTTCATTTTCACATCTGAGGCTAGGTCCTTATGTTTTCTTTTGATGTAAACAATAATCATAGGCAGTTGGCTGAGTATCTTCAGGTTTATTAGTATGTATTATGCTTTTGTTGCCGTATTTCAGTTGTTCCTTGAAAGTTACCTTTGTAGCTGCTTTCTGGCAGGCATAGATGATGCGGCAGCAGCCACCCAAACTTTATATGGAGAGCAAGTCAGTAAGAAAAGCAGCCAAAGCACTATGGCATTTGTGTCAGGTACTACTCCCATTTTAATTTTTGTATTTTAGTTCTGTTTCCCTACAGTATCAGAATTATTAGAAGTTATGTTAAAATGTTAAAAATTATCCCGTGGATAATAATCTTAAATTAGCAGGAAAAGTGGTAAATGTTTAGTGGTTCTTTCTGTGACAAATCATATGTACTTGATTCTTTAATTATGCCTTAAATGTATATGAATACAACCCTGACCTGTGTATCATGTGAATACTTAGCACAATTTTTGGGACACCGTGAAGTTGGTAGCTATTCACTAAATAAACAAGTTCCAGTCTGAGCAACATTGTTGGCTAAGAAACACATTGTGGCTTACTCTCTTTGGAAGGAGTAGCAATTATTGATTTGCCCTTTACCCATTTCAATCGATAAAATACTACGGAATGTAAATATATGCTACAATCTCTAACAGATTCCTCACAGCACTGTATCAAGACTGTATCAAGACTAAAGCACCGAGCTTTAAGTAGAAGAAGGCTGTCAAATTCATCTTGGTTAAATGTAAATATTGACCTTTTATCTTGAAATTACTAGGCAGCAATGATATCATATGAGCTGAAGGTGCTAAAATGAAGAATTTAAAACTGTAACATACATTTACTATTCTATTGTATGTTGGAGAGACAAGTATTTCTATGCCATATTTTATATATTCAGTATTATGTACTTGTATTACAAGTGTGTAATATAATGAAAACTGTAAATTAGGGGAAATAAAACTTTAAAAACAATATATAAATACTAATACCTTTATATTTCTCTTTTTTTTGCATTTTTTTCTTCTAAGATTAGTTCATGGGTTGGACAATCCATGAACGGTTTTTAAAATGATATGACTAAAATTTTTAAGATGATAATGAAATATTCTCACGTTTGTTCCAGCTCAGAGATACTTTTGCTGATAAAAGGGGTGATTTACCATAAAATAATTTTCAGTCTCTGTTAATTTATAGAACAAATGATGTGTCCCTGATAGCCCTGCATCATTTCATTCATCAGCCAGGGAAGCTAATGAAAGTTTGCCTGAACTCTCCCGTATTAGATGAGCAGATTTTAACTTTTCTCATATTAATATAAATTAGATGACTTTTGTCCTTGCCTGGAGTGACAATGTCAGGGTCTGGAGCTTACATCTTTCATGACTGTCAGCTAATTAGGATGCAGGGTCGCTTCAAAGTCCTCACTTCTAATCTGCCCTTCTGGATTACATCCAGTGTGAGCATTCCTGCTGGCTTCTGTGGGGCCCCGGAGCTAAGTTCCCTCAGCCTGCGATAAGCAGACTCACCAGGGGAGATTCCACAGCAGGAGGTAAAAAGCCACCTTTTTATGCGCCCTGGTGTAAAAATAAATCTGATAACCATATTATTGCAAAGTCCTCAATCCACTGCCGCTGAGCAGATAGCATCTTCCTTGGAACTGAAAGTCTGTCAGTCAAAGAGGGGCTCTTGCTGATTTCTGTTTACAGACAAGTGGAGGGCATTAACTGTGTAGTTAAAAGAGAGGGGTTTTTTTTTGTGTGTGTGTGTGTGTGTGTTTGTTGTTGTTGTTAGTGATTTCTTCTGCATCTCAGGATGACGTTGACTTTATTTACAGCCTCTTCAGCTATTACTCCTCTTGATTCCTGGTTTTTCTGGTCCTCGTAAGCGGGGCAAGTGCAAGTCCCTCAGTCTTCCCTGCCTCAGCCCCTCTTTCCATTTCACTGTCCCTTCCTTGTTCCTTCCCTCTCCCTGCCTCCCTCTTAGGCTCCATTTTCCTTCCTTCCTTCCTTCCTTCCTTCCTTCCTTCCTTCCTTCCTCCCTCCCGCCCTCCCTCCCTCTCTGTCTCCCTCCCTTCCTTTCCTTCCTTCTTTCTGTTTCCTAAAGCAGGGTCTTCAAGTAGCCCACCCAGCTGGCTCTAAGTCGCACTGTCGATGCGGGTGGCTTTGGCATCTGGCTCTTCCCACCTCTGCCTCACGGACTGGGATCACAGGTGTGTCCTGAGGCACCAGCCGGCACTTTCTCTTTAACTCTCACTGTCTGACCCCCAACTCCTTTGTTGACATTGTTCCCAGATGTTCACGCCTAACTGCCTAACTCTCATCTTTTCTTTCTGAGCTTGCATTTATTTTTGATTGTTGTCACTGCCTTGCTGCTTAATCGGAGTTTTCTAGTACACTCTAGTCTCTGAGGAAGCTTGTTAGAAGCTGCCCTTCAGGGGTTCATAGTCCACTTCCCTCTGTGACTCCTCTGTCCCAAAGAGTCATTGCTTTTGCTGGATTTTTTTCTTGCTCCAAAATCTGAGCAAATCTATATCCACCTTCACACTGTTGAGGCTGTATCATCTATCAATAACCCCTAATCTTGTCCTTTTCTTCAGATACATAAAACAAACAAAACTCAACAAGCAAACAACCCCCCCCACACACACACACCTGACACTTGGACACATAACTTTTCTGTGACCTCATTCTTCAGAAGGCACCGTTTGCTCTCTAGTGTCTCTCTGCGTGGTCTCCACAGTTGATGTCTGCTGTGCCCTCAGCTTGCACTCCCATAATCCCCTGCAGAATCCCACCGCATTCCCCACAGCTTCTTTTCATTTTGCCGTTCCGAGCCTTTCTTTTATTTCATCTTGATATCTTTTAAGATCTCTATGTCTTATACTTTCTTGCCACTCAGAATGGGTTCTGTCGCCGAGCAGCAAGGATCTCTCGGTAGTGCTCCTTGGAGATGTGGCACTTTCTGCCTCTCTCTATTCTGTGCTATAATGAAGTTCCCAGGACAAGCATCTCTACAGAAAAGCTTGGCCAGGGCTGTACTGCTATCACTCCGCTCTCTTCTTCCTGCCCATAGTGGATCCCAGCTCAAGGATTTCCGTGTTCTCCCATTAGCCCCCTCCCACCTCTGCGTACCAGCCAAGTCCCTCCTGCGACCGATCAAAACACTCTGCCTGCTCTTGTTCTTAAGTGTTACAAGTCTCCTAGGGAATACCTGGACTGGAACAATTATTTACTTGTGGTTTGTGACCCTGACAGGGCACACGGCTGCTGTTGTTTGGTGCCGTTTCATTCTTCTGCTTTACAAAACTGTAGACTGTCTTCTTCTCAGAGGCCTTAATTCCACCCTCCCATGCTAGCTCCAGTCAGCACTGCCCATTCCATTTTTTTTTTTTTACTAGTTTTGTTGTGTAGCAGTGCCTCTTAATACCAGTGTTATACCTTTGCGGTACCAATTTCACCTAACCAGCACCTGCTTTTAATTATGGATGAGCTTTTTTATTATGAACTATATCTTAGTGATAGGATGAATCTGGATTATGCAGAAACTGGGTATTGTGGCTCTCACTCATTATCCGAAAGCATGAACCCTGAGGCAGAAAGTCACTGTGGTGACCAGGTCACACTCAGCCTCCATAGAGTGAATTAAAGGGGAATCAGGGCGGGCTATAGAGTCCTTATCTCAAATGCAAGCAAAGAGAAACAAACTTATGCAGGGGCTTTCCACATGAACCCTGGAGTGGGTATGTAAGGCCTAGTATAGTACTTGTGAGCTAGACTTTTGCTAATTAGATTTTGCTGATGCCACAAGTCAAGCCAAGGCTGCGTGCATGCCAGGCAAGCACCGCGGCTCCGGCCCTTCGCAATTCTGACTAGGAGTGCAGTTTGGCTTTGAAGTTCCACTTAAATAGTTCAGTGTAAGCTATCCAGATCAGAGTGGATCCTAAATCCCATTTCAAGCATCAAGTGACACAAAGACAGGGTGACAAACTGCCACCCAAGGGCAGCTAGCTGCAAACTCAAACTACGAAAGATGGTTAGAAGCCAGCAGAAGCTAGCGCAGTGCGCCAACAACTTGACTTCCGATGTCTGGGCTGTGAACCTGTGAGAGGACCAGGAAAGCAGAGTCCCAAAGGCCATAGTAGGTCCACTTCCCGCTGGGACCGGGACCGCTGCAACTTCTCCGGTGTTTACAGCATGTGTGTCACAGGGTAGATGCATGACAATTCAGACACCAATGGGCTGCACTGCTGGTAGCAAAACTTTAGTCTTTTGAAAATCCCTAGCTCTGATAGCAATGTCATTTTTTCTGACCCGGGATCCTCTGTAGGTTAACATGTCACGTTTAGTTAGATTGTCTTTGTTTTCCATGATATGTGACAGCTTCCCAGTCTTTGCTTTCTTATGAGTTTGCTAGTGTTGAGGGGTCCTGGCCGGTTGTTCTGTAGAAGCCAGTTCAGGCTTGTCTGACGTTGCTCCTATAATGGAGAACACCAGGGAGGGACATCTTTCTTGCTGGACAATTTGTGGGTATGGGAGAGCAGCATGGCCACACCAAAGAAGTGGAGATGGCTCACACACTAGCTTCCACTTGTTCCCCTTTCCAGCATTCCTGTTTAGAAAGAAGCTTTGCTCCAGACAGAGGATCATCTGTGTCAATGTCTTATATTTCTGTAAGGAAGATTTATTGCTGTCCCCACTTATTTGCTTAACCAATCACTTATCCATCTTGATGTAGATTTGTGTCCTATGAATTTATAACTTTTTCTGTTGCATTTTCACATTTCAAATCAAATCCTTTTCTCTTGCTCTGTTTTTTTCCCTTAACACTAAACTTCCTTAAACCCACAACCGGAGTTTCTTCCTTCCTATCTTTTTCCCATCTTTGTAAGTATTTGTTGAATACTAACAAAGGATCAAAAGGTCTCTTTGAAAGATATGGTAATTTATGATGGATATTTTAATATCTCCAGAGGACACAGCCTAGAAGATTCCACCATGTGCTGTTTATATGCACCAGATCTAACAACATAGAGGCACTTTGGGACCACCCAGAAGGGGGCACTGTTTCTTTTATACAGTCACTCCTCTCTCAGTCCATGACTGATTGTGATGTGCTTATTTCTTTCTTCTGTGCACCGTCTAGGGAAGATTACATTATTTGTCTGTTTTCAACTTGTACCAATGATTTTGAATCATATATGTGTGTGCATATGTGTGTGTATGTGTGTGTGTGTGTGTGTGTGTGTGTGTGTGTGTGTGTATGTATGTGTAGATGCTTGGCCAGACATAGTGTTTATACTACTGCTACTGGGAATAGTCCTGAGATGCTTCAAATACTGTCCAGGTCATACAGTTTTCCTCCAAACCCTGACACTATGAATTAATGACACAGCATTATTTATTGTAACTCCTTCCTAGAATCTTCTAAGTCCAGTCAGGTAGAGCCTGGAGAATCTTTAGGAGAGCCTAAAGATGCCAAATAGCTTGCTGTTATTTTCTCTCAGCATCTCTGTTTAGGTATTTAGCAGCATCTAGAATTAGCATTGTAGAACAGAATTCTGCTTCCATCTTATCTATGTGTTTGCAGCACCTCTTTGGTTGAAGACACAAGCGTGCAAGACTTGTAAAAAGTCTTGATCTATTTTGCCATGGTTGAGCACTGTTGTGTGTGGTGATGCTGAATCACATGCCAGACAGGCAGCTTTAATTACTTTGTTGAACCTTTGTAAACTTCCTTTCTTGTTTTTGAATCTGGATGAGTTCTCCATTATTTCTCTCGTATTTCTGCTCTTTCTTTATGGCCACAAAGATATATCAATATATATTGTAAGTACCTTCCACACTGTGGAGGCATGGCTTCTCTATGCCTCCATAGACTTCCCATACCAGATGCCTTTTAATATATTGATTTTCTCTAGAGGGCGAGCTGTGAGGGAATAGGAGTTGTGCTTGGTTTCTGTGTTCATGACTAACCATGCAGGAGTTGGTTTTCAACGCACATTCACTTAAAGAATAAAGGTGTTCAAATTTGCACAAATGTCATTTTCTTCCTACCGGCTCAATGCTAGTTCTAGGGTGGACATTTCTATCTCATATAAAATAACCATCGAAGTGAGTCTAGTTTCAAGTGGTCTCCACTGTTAACCTACAAGAAAATGGAGTATATGAAGGTATGAGGAATAGAGAAGATGAAGACCTTTGAGTTTCAGAGGCCTTACTTGGCAGCTGCTTGAGACATTTGTAGTAACAAATGTCATGGCACAATTTAGTTGTGACGCACAGCCATGTTCCCAAGCAAAGACATGGCATCCACACTCCTGAGCCGTCTCTTTCTCCTATCCTCATGCTCTTTCCTCGGTGTGCCATGTGCTTCAAATCTGTTCCCTCTTCCTGGCCAGCAGTCATCTAGTGCCAGCGCACCCCTTCACATCTCAGCTCTTGCAAACAGTCTTCCTACTTTCTTTTCTTTCCTTTATCACCACACTCAGCTGCTGTGATTGTCTGGCCAACTGCACAGGATCTGCAAACACTTGGGAACAAGACTCCAGGCAAATGTGAGAGATTATTTAGCCTCTGTTTATGCCTGTGAGGAATTATCTTGATTCAGTTAAATGAGGTATAGGGACTTGTGAACTGGCTAGTTTTGTGTGTCAACTTGACACAGGCTGGAGTTATCAGAGAGAAAGGAGCTTCAGTTAGGGAAGTGAAATCCAGCTGTGGGGCATTTTCTCAATTAGTGATCAAGTGGGTGGTATCATCTCTGGGCTGGTATTCTTGGGTTCTATAAGAGAGCAGACTGAGCAAACCAGGGGAAGCAAGCCAGTGAGTAACATCCCCCGGCCCATGGCTTCTGCATCAGCTCCTGCTTCTTGACATGCCTGAGTTCCAGTCCTGACTTCCTTTGGTGATGAACAGCTCTGCGGAAGTGTAAGTGGAATAAACCCTTTCCTCCCCAACTTGCTTCTTGGTCATGATGTTTGTGCAGGAATAGAAACCCTGACTAAGACAGAGTTGCCTACTGTGGGTGGCACCATTTCAGGGAGGAGTTCTGGATTGTACAAAAAGGAGAAATTAGGCTGAATACATATTCTCTGCTTCCTGACTGCAGATACAATTTGATCAGCCTGCTTCCTGCTTCTGTGCTATGACTTGCACACCATTGTGAGTAATACCCCAGGACCGTGAGCCAAAATAAACCATTCCTTATGTTGCCTTTGTAAGGGTATTTTATCACAGCAACTAGAAAAGAAACCAAGACACGCCACTGGAATTTCTGTGCTACACTGTTGGGAAATTTGGAAAATGTGTATACTCTAGGGTACCAGCTAACAAGGTTATGTAAACCTTCACTTGATTCTGTTTCAGAGGATTATTGTCTCTATTTTCAGACCATTAAGTTGAGAGTCACAGAGTTCATGTTTTCTTTACTTATTCCTCAATAAGGGATTTGGATATGGAATCCTGTTTCTTTTTTCCCCTTGTGTGCATGTGTGTTCACATGTGTTGTGAATGTGTGTTTACATGTGGTGTGTGTGTGTGTGTGTGTGTGTGTGTGTGTGTTTAAATTGGAGGACAACATTGGATAGTGCTGTTCATTAGGTACTTATCCCCTTACTCTTGGAGAAGGAAATCTGTCATTGACATGGAATTCACCAGGTAAACTGTGTTGATGATTTAATGAGTCCTCCTATCTCCAACCTAGGGTGACAGGAATGTATGACTTCTCCATTATGTTTTAATGTGGGTTCTTAGAATAGAACTCAGCTTTACATGCATAGAAGGCAAAAGATTTACCAACTGAGCTGTCTATGCAGATCCACTTTCTAATTTTGATTTATGTATTATTATATAAAATTGGGTGTATTAGTGGGATAACACATGACATTTGACGTGCTGCATTGTTTCATATTCCAATACATTTTAACATAACCAGGTCACGCAACCTTTACCATTTCTTATTATATAACACCCATGCTTCATTCTGGCTTTCAGAGATGTACAGTTCATTTCTGTTGTTACAGTCATAATGCAGGAACACATGAAACTTCTTGCTTCAATGTATCTGACATTGTAGCCACCAACCATCATTTCCTAGTGCCTTCCTCTTATCATTTCCTTTGGCTCCTCACAATTACTATTCTTTTGTCAGCTGCAAAGACTTCAACTTCTACAAATAAAGCTTATGGGTGAGATCATTCTGTTCTTGGATGTTTCTTGTATCTATTTTATTCTGATCTTCAGTTCCATCTGAGTTGTCACAAATGGTCATATTTTGTTATTTGTGGCTGTATTTTATTGCACTCTATACACGTACCAGTTTCCCTGTCATTCTTTTATGCATCTGTACCCTTTCTTCTTTTCACAAAATTGACAGATACTTGTTTTTTTTTCCTTTTCCATGCAGACAAAACATACCTTGATGATATCATTTGGACTTTCAGAACATGATATCTCAAATTACATGGGACCATCTGAGAGAACTGTAGTGGTAACTGAAATTACATCAGAAGGTCTCAGTTATCAGAGCCAATGCTTTGTCAGCAGCAAGTTACTTCTGGTTTTCTGACTACATAAGAGATGATAGTGCTAAAAATGTTATTTGGGTCAGATGTGGCCTTTACAAGCTTTGATGTTGAGACTGGGAATATTCATAAGATATTCTTGTGGCAGAAGAGGAAGCACAAGAAACCTTGTCATATTTTTATTGCATTTGAAACAGAAGAAAGTAAATTATAAAATGAAAATGTTCTTTTTTAAACAGAAGTGTCTCTACATTCTATATTTTTTGTTATAATTATTTTAAGAATGTGAATATAAGTGGCTCTGGAAGGGAATATATACATATATTCATCCATTCCTCATTCCATATACATATATAAATTTTGCACTTCCTGGTCACCACTAAACTTAGAATTTTTCCATAGAGAATCAAAACATGCCAATCCTACCATTCTGTAATTCAGTGTAGCTGGCATTACGAACAGGTAGGCTTCTTCCCTTAGAACAATGGATAGGATATAAGCCAGGGTCCTTGCCACATGGCAGATGAGTGAAGGAGACATGTTTGACTCCTGAGCAGCTTAATTAATCTATGGCATTTTCTCTCTGCTCTTTCCAGCAGCCTAGCTGAATCAACACTGAATCCCAGTTTTTTTTTTTTTCTTTTCTCGCCTCGTGGTCTATGTGGCTTGGCATAACCTAGGAAATTTGGAGGTAATCCATCCTTTGAGTTTTCCTGTGTTTTCTTCTCTCATTTGTTCATTTTAAGGAGGGACTTTAAAGCAGGAGGGCACACACACACACACACACACACACACACACACACACACATCACTGGGATTAAAACCCGACATTTCCGTGCCTTACACTAACTTCAGGGATAATGGACAGTGCTTAGCTTCTGAGCCAGCCTGCTGTCCTGATGCCCCGCCCCGCCCACCCCTGCAGCAGGCATCCTCCCCCCTCCACCCCCCCTGCAGCAGGCTTCCTCTCCTAGCAGCCAGACAGCCATGCTTTCCCTTACAGCTCATATTCTTTCAAGTCTGACTGTAAAATGAAGCCTGGTCATTTGTTCTGTAAAACACAATTTGGAGTTGACACACGTGTCATGTTGAAATCTTATCAGCTTTTAAAAATGTCATTTCTGGTGAAATGCCACAGGAACCTATGTCACAGTGTATCATTTAAAAATGCTGCCACACTCATAGATTCCGCAAAATAAGCCCAAGTAGCATTTTAAACATATGAAGTTTTAATATTATTTAGAATTTTATTTATGATTGTGTGCGTGAGGGGTCTCTCTCTCCCTCCCTCCCTCTCTCCCTCCCTCCTCCCCCATCTTCCATAGGCTTCAATATTCCTAAATGCCATCAACTTAACACCAATGACTTAAACAAATAAACTAAGTAAATGGTCCCTAGAAGGTGATATAGTTTAGTGGAAAGTCCCATCAGTCCTGAATTAAAATTTATCTGGCATTATTACTACTTTTTTTTAATCAAATGGTTGTAAATAGGAGTCCTTATGTGAAGAGGGAAGATATTGATATGCACTAGCAGGGCTATTGTGAGACTAATATGTTCCTGATACAAATTGAGACATTGGATGGATGCAATTGTTGTTAAAATTATCTTATATATCCTCTCTGAGAATTAAAACAAAAAATGTTCAGGGGGCTGGTAAAATGGCCTAGCAGGAAAAAGATGCCTGGTGCAAATGCTGGCAAATTTGAGTTCAGTTTGTAGGACCCTTAACCCCAGAAGATTCCCCAGCATGCAATAAGGATACATGCTCCACTATGTTCATAGCAGCCTTATTTACAATAGCCAGAAGCTGGAAAGAATCCAGATGTCCCTCAACGGAGGAATAGATACAAAAAATGTAGTATATATACACAATGGAGTACTATTCAGCCATTAGAAACAATGAATTCATGAAATTCTTAGAGCAATGTATGGAGCTGGAGCACATCATACTAACTGAGGTAACCCAGTCTCAAAAGAATACCCATGGTATGCACTCACTGATAAGTGGATATTAGCCTAGAATCTTGGAACACCAAAGGCACATACCATATAACAAATGATGTCCTACAAGAAGGAAGGAGTGGACCCTGGTTCTGGAAAGGCTCAATGCATCAGTATAGGGGAATACCAGAACAGAGAAGTGGGGAGGGGTGGATGGGGGAACAGGGTGAGGGAAAAGGGCATGTGGGACCTTTGGGGGTGGGGAACCAGGAAAAGGGAAAAGAAATGTAAATATAGAATATATCCAATAAAAATTAAAAAAAAAATAGAAAGAGAGAACTTATTCCTAAAAGTTGTTCTCTGACTTCTACCTCTGCAGCATGGTGTGTATAATAACGTCCATGTATCCGTTTGCATTCATGTGCACACACACATAAAATAACCAAAATGCATTAAAATTGTGAATATTTATTGTTATTTTCATGTGTGTATACTCAATACATGTGTGTGGTCATACATGCCATGGTGCATGTATGGAGACCAGAGAACAATTTTTTCGAATGAGTTTTTTCTTTCTACTTTCATGTGGGCTTCAGGGATTGAACTCAGATTGCCAGGCTTGCTTGACAAACATCTTCCTCATGTAAGCCATCTCAAGAGCCTATGCAGATTTAATTATGATTGAATATTGAATTATTGATAATTCAATTAATTTAGTTCATTTTCTATAACATTGAGTTGTAGCACTTTTACACATTTCTCATTATATGTGTGTATGCGTGTGTAAGTGTGTGTGTGTGTGTGTGTGTGTGTGTGTGTGTGCATGCATTTATGTGAGTATGGATGCCATTGAAACTAGAGGAAGGCATTGGATTATCTGGAGATGGGCTCATAGGTTATTGTGAGTCACCTGACATGGTTGCTAGGAACTGATTGTGGGTCCCTTGCGAGAGCAGCAGGTGTCTGGGCTGCTTAGCCACCTATCCTGCCCAGGAGGTACATAGTGAACAGATAGACAGTAGGCATGAATGAACATGGTTACTGTTTGGTAGTGGTATGCTTTGGAGGCACATGCTGCAGCATACTGATAGCACTAACTCAGAACTTGAGCTCTCTAATCTATATAGAGTTTGGGCGTTTTATAGGAAAGGTACCATTTGACCGTAGTAAGTACAATTGAAGTGGCACATGTGGACTAATCATTTTGTTCTCATAAGGAGCCTAAAGAACAACTTAGATTTGCAAAGAGTAGAAGTAGGTAATGCATTTAACAACAAATCCAAGAATCTCCCTTACACAGTTGTTCACTTACTTTCTAAGCAAAACCACAATAACTTAATTTCTGTCCCTCATTTTCGGTCTTTCCAGTCCAACCTTAGACTTCTCAGGGCAGCTCTGTTGGTTCAGTCATTTGGATATCATTGTAGATTCAAAGGTTAGACATTTTAGAAAAACTTAAGATACAATCCCACTTACTTTGTGTCCTGACTTTGTGTGGGATGGTGCTTTTTAGGGTAGTGTCTCTCCTCTCTTATGTCTTCAATATATATTTCTTTCCAACTATATTACCATCAACATAGGCTAATGACACCTTCTTGGTATTCCTGCAGTTGCTCCTAATGTCACTTTATATTTGTTATACCTCTCCTGCCATGGGCATTTTCTGCACAGAGGCCAGTGTGATCATCAAAAGATCAGCCACATTCTGCTCTTCCTTTGCTCTAAGACTTCCAATGGTTTTCTGTTTAGTTGATTAACTAGAGTGTGGCAAAGTATTGCGACAAAAACATCTCTTACAAGCAAAGAGTATAAAACTTTTGTTGGAACTCACAATCAGAATTAATACACCTTAAAGTCACTTAAGGCTGCCACTCTATTGTTTGTTTAACCTAACTTTAAGAGAACAATGTAACAACCAACCTTACTTCCTTTGGAATTTTCATGCAGTCAACTTTTCCAACCTAAGCTAATGCAAAGCTGTAATCTTAAGTTATGTACTCTTCCACATCCTTGACCCAGACAATTCATGTGTATCATTTGCTGATAGCAGCAAATGTAGAGGTTAAAAGAAATATTATAAAATTAATAACCATCATAAATGTTGACTACATTTATGTATAGTCTTGAGTATAACATTTGTTTATTGGTCCATAAATGATGATGGTTGTAATATTGCTTGTTGTCTGGTCATTTGGGGTTAGTTGGAGTCAGTAACTTAATTCATTGTGAAACTCTTAAAGAGTAAAGTATCCCTCATTCCTTCTTCATGTGATGGCTTCTGTGATGTTCAATGAAGATGAACCAAAGCCCTTTGTGAGGGAGAAGCACAGACAGACACAGACATAGGGACAGATTCTCACATTCGGACTCATAAGACAAACAGAAGATGGAAGGCACAGGAGCCTGTAGTAAAGAACTCAGTTATGGGCTCACTCTTCCAAAGAGGACTGCTTTTTTTTCTTTAAGAGACAGCAAAGCATTATTGGTGACTTGGAGTTAATCCTTTATGTTTTTTAAATTATTAGATATTTTCTTTATTTACACAGTGCTGTTACATTTTACATATCAGCAAAAACATATTTTTGTGTAAAAGGTACTGGGCAAGCTCATGACAAATGATAAAATGTTATTAATATTTTTATGTTGAAAGTGGAAATTAGTAAAAGTTTTCTAAAGCATAAACATTTTAATTTTCTAAAACTTATGAGTAATCTTAAGTATCATGACTATATATTTTGATTTCTAGACAACCTGTAAAAACTCATTTTTAAAGCTAAAACTACTAAAATCAGAACACTAAGTATCGCTCTGCAGAGGTTATTATAGTAATAAGCACATGTTTTTGAAACTGACTGAATTCAGTTGGCTGAGATGTCATATCTTTTCCCAAGCTCTCCATGGGAATAATATTGAGTTTTGGAATCCTTGAGTTGTTAGACAGAGGGATTTTTTTAGAAGTAAAATTGCTTACCCTCCCTGTTGACATAGCTAGAAACACCTTTATGTTTCTGGGAAGGAATACTACCCAGAAGACAGTGGGTTATTTGGGGGAATATATGCCCTGGACCCTAAATGGTCAAATAGAGTTAGCAGACATATTTCTACAATAAAATGTTTCTGAGTGTGACTCAAATGTACTGGAGAATTTTTATAGGGGTGTCAATGTCCAGAATGCTAAGAAAAACACAGGAACAGAGGGAGGCTCTGCTGGTGCACCTGGTGAATCCTATATAAATCCTCAACTCTATGCACTCAACAACATGGGCCAGGCAGCAAGCAGAAATCTCAATTAGAATTTGTGAACCTCCCTTCTCTGGATTGCAGTATATTTCGTATAGTGATTCCCAAATTTTAGTTCATAGAAGGACCTTAGAAAACTATCTAAGAATGAAATGATTTCCACTCTTAGGGATCATGATCTTAAAATTTGAACCCCAGGTATCTTTTAGTGTATACTTCCAGTAACTTTGAAGAGAATGGTTCCAGGAGCTCATTTAATATTGTCTTTGTCTTTTTATGTAGCCATAAAAAATAACTTAGACTTGTAATGTATACATAATGAAAATTCACCACTCCCAATTCTGGACACTGGGAAGTCCAAGATCAAAGGTACCAGTATGTTTCCTGTTTAGTCACAATTTTGTTTCTTATAGAGTGTTTTTTTCTTATTTTGCCCTCACAAGGGAAAAAGAAAGCCAGTTTATTAGGTTGCTAATCCCATTTATGACAGTGACACTTCATGAATTAGCTAGTCTCCAGTGACTTCATTTCCTAATCAATGCCACACTAGGTATAAATTTTCTGTGTATTTACATTTTGAAAGACATTACTATATAACTATTAAGAGTTATGCACTGATCTGGTGCATAGGAGATTTACCAGATATGAGATGAATCTATCATTAGGAAATATATTTCAGCAAGTCTTTAGACAATAGGATATTGTGTGATTTTTGAGTTCTAAGGTATTAGTGTGGGTTATAAAGTATTATTATGTCATATATAGCACATTTTTAAAAATAAATGAGTGTAACTTTTGATCTAGTCAGTGTGTTGGCAAGTAGGAATCATCTGTGAGCCTACTAGGTTCCCCAGAGGAGAGAGCCTTAAGCCTTAAGCTAAGTGGAGCATGACATTTCTCAGAAGCATCTAGGATTACTTTAGCCATATAGTTAGTTAGTTCTACAGGCAGCATTATAGAGGAGAACGCTTTTCAAAGAGGGAAAGACTCACAATGTTTCATAGGGTTAAAAGCAAAACAACTCTGTACCTGCACATTTTCAAACCAGTCCTGAATTTATTATAATGTTTGTGGGATTAGGTGATATGCACAGACGTGCCTGATGGTTGTTGAACACATCAGCTGCTGAATTCTATCCAAAGTCAAGTCAAAGCAGTGTGCATTCTGGGAGGAACGCCAGAGACCAATTGTAGTAATTCAGCCTTGTTGTTATAAAGGCATGAATCAAAAGCTCAGTGTCTTGCTGAGACAGCAATCGTCTTAACCTTGTTATACTCCCGAGATGGTAATATGAGGTCTTATCAATGTGGCTGATATGGCTCTCAAAGGAAAGCTGAGGGTCAAAAATAGCTGGCATTCATCACAAAGAATATTGCTTTGTGGGATGTCCAGGCACAGAATTGTGAATACCCATTAAGCTCCCAGCAAAGCAAGGCATATGTGGCCCACTGCTTGCAGGATAAAGGAAGGGGAAGGTGCCAAACGTGAAGTAAACTGGCCAAATGAGCTAGAGTTCGACTCTCTTAATTTTCTGCTATGAGCATCTGTGTTTACCATTAGGGATCTTCTGATTAAGTGAAGATAGTTCTATGCCCTGAAGAATTAATACCTTTAGCGTGCCTGAATTTGAAGAGTTGGTATCTTCTGAGTTTTTTGTTTTAAGATGGATGCTAAGCTCTGTTTATGTGAAAAGCAAATTACAACACACTCTGAGAATTAATAGCATTTACATTAGTGTAAGGACAAAACTGCAGTGATCTGTGCTTTCTGTACTCGAGCTACAAGCCTTGTAACTTCCTTAGAACAATGTCATGCTGAGATTGATACCAGAAGACAGAGCTTTCTGTTGGGATGATCATTAGCATTCAGTTCCAAACCCATGCCCTCCAGGAAGAAGGGTGATATGCAGAGTGTTCGTAAGCCCAGCCTTTGAATCGACAAAGAGCTGGGCATGAATCATGGCTTTGTCATTCCAAAGCTGGGAGACCTTGAGGAAGTTACTTAACCTATTTTTGCCTTGGTTTTATTATCTATAGAACACAGGTGATACCCATATTTGCCTCAGAATTTTTTTTGTGAAGATAAGATGAGATAGTGTACATAAAAACGCTGTGCTTGATATTTGGCATAGTCTCTAAATTTTAGAAATTGGAATTTTGAAGTCTTTTTATATTGAGTACCTTTTTAGCTAGTTTCTGAGCAATTGGAGAATTAGAGAAAGTAAGGATAGAGGGAAAATACTACCTTATTACTTATAGAGGCATTTTAAAAGATAGATTACTCTGCTAAGGGCATTACCAAATTGGGTAGACTCACCTTCTTATAACAGTATTGCCTTAGGTCTCAGACAGAAAAAAAATCCTACAATAATCTGGGGTTCAGGAGATATAGGAGATATAGCAGAATTGAACAGAGTGTGAACACACAAAGAGAGAGAGAGAGAGAGAGAGAGAGAGAGAGAGAGAGAGAGAGAGAGAGAGGGGAGAGGAAGGGAGGGAGATGGAGAAGGAGACAGGGAGAGAAATAGTGTAGAGAGAGACATACAGACACACAAACACACACAAGTACACAGACATAAATACATACAGACTGAAACACACATACACACACCCTCAGTTCTTAACATAAGTATATCAGTGACTCAAAGGTCACAAGAGTCAGGAAAGTGTCATAAATTACATTATGGAAAGAAAGGCTGGGAGGAGACACTCACTAAGAACATCTCATTTTGTTACACTTTATTCTGTTAGTTGAGGGTACCTTCTACCTTTACTTTTTAAGCTGAACTGTTTCTGTGTTCATATCCAGGCACTACTGTAACAAATGACTGAGAATCGTAAAACTGGAGATCAGAAATACAAAATTAGTTTTAGTGGGTGCCGGTGGTCAAGATATTAGCCAGGCTGGCACTTTCAGAAGCCTTTGGTGAGAGAATCCTGTCTTGATTTGTTCAGCTTCAAGTGAGCACCTGCTTGGACCCTCCCCCTGCCGTTCCAGGAACTACCTCCGCCTCCGCAGAATCTCCCATCTGTCCAGCATCTTAATCTTCACTTGCCTGTGACCTTCTTGCTTCTTTCATACAATGACTGCTGTAATTACACTAGGCCTAATAAATGCAGAACAATCCTCCATTTTTAAGATTTCAAATTAATCACTCCCGCAGAGTTCCTTTTACCATGTAAGATAAAACAGACATAGGCTGCGAGCATTAGAACCTGGATGTATTGGGGCCATTAATCAGATCCCCACAGTGACATTTTGATTGCCCGACTCTCTCTAACTTGCAGTTGTTTTTCATGTCCTGTGTATGGCATTCCTTTTAATATGTCCTGAATCTAGGTGTAAATTCCTCTAAGGTAGATGTCAAGTCTTTCATGTTTTCATATTTCCGACTTTGTTATCTCACTTTTGTAAAGCAAAACAACTCTTCATAACATTCAGCAAAATGTGTTGATTTAAAGCTATTTAAATTGGAAGGCTTTGAGGGGGTTGTGGCTCCAGATTTGCTGTGCTCCAGGACAATATCTTAGCTCTGAATTTGATTCTATAAACTATGACTATGAACAAAATAATCAAAATGTACTTAAGGTGAAGCATCAGAATCCTACATCTTGGTCTCGCACTATTGGAGAAGAGAGAATGTTTGAGACAATAATGTTTGTTATGTATGGGATTATTCAGTCTTACTTATTTTTTAAGAGTAAAGAAATAGAAATATTGTGATACTAAAGAAAGGATGTGAAAATTCACATTGCACAATTTAACTGACTCTCCGCATTATACTTTGGAGGAAAGAGGGTCATGGCACAGTGAGGTTTAATCCTGATTTGGCTGCAGTGGTTGATAATACATGTACTATGATTTGAAATGAACACAGAGAAAAGATGTTTTGCTGCCAGACACAGGTACATTTTAAATGCATGATTGTTCATCACTTATGAATTGAATTAGAAAATTATGGAAACTAGTATGTGATTTTGTTATTAAATTTATGCTAATATGTATCTAAATGATCCATAGAATTAGCTTTTAAGCAGGCAGCTTTATTCTCTACCCATCATTCTCAAGTGTAGTGATGTTATGAAGAGACTTGCACGTAATGCCTTGTTACATTAAGACAAAAGGATTGCTTTTGCCTTTAGCCCTTGTCTTAGTTAGGGTTTTACTACTGTGAACAGACACCATGACCAACGCAACTCAGAAGGACAGCATTTAGTTGGGGATGGTTTACAGGTTCAGAGGCTCAGTCCATTATCATCAAGGTAGGAACATGGCAGTGTACAGGAAGTCATGGTGCAGGAAGAGCTGAGAGTTCTACATCTTCATCTGAAGGGTGCTAGCAGAATACTGACTTCCAGGCAGCTAGGATGAGGGTCGTAAAGCCCACTCCCACAGTGACTCACCTACTCCAACAAGGTCCCACCTTTAAATAGTGCCATTCCCTGGGCCAGGCATATTCAAACCATGAAAGCCCTGAACATTTGTACTTGACCTGGGCCATTTTGATGTCTCCCTTTTCTCCCTTTAGTTTTATCATCTAGAAAAGAGACTGTAAATTTTAGGACAAAAGAGAGAACTCTAGAAGACTTCTTGTCAATTTGGACAATTAGAACTAAAAACAGCAACCTAGAAATGCACAGATATTAAGAGTGTTCAGATCTTGTGACTCTGAAAAGAGTTCTCCTCATTTAGGCGTGATAATTGAGGAAGGACTTTAAGAACAAGAGAAACAGCTGAGAAATAAGCCAAAGGGAATGAGAAGATCTTGGAAACAGTGGGGCTTAAAGAAGTCATGGTTTTCATTTAGTCATCTCTTTTCTGTATGTTTTCAGCTATTAAAGAAAGGGAAATAAAGGTGAACCTGACCTGGAGATGAAAATAAGCCTACATCACGGTCTAGCTTCATCAGGGTGTGGTGCCAGGGAGTGCCCAAGAACCAAGAACAAAAGAAGCCAAGAAAGGATCTAAAGGAAGAGGCAGGAAGCACTCTGGAGCTAGTCGGGACAGAGCTAGCACTAAACTGTTATTAACCAGAGAAGAGGCATAGGAAGTTAAAAGCACTAAGGAGGGCAGGAAAGTACATGTCATGATCATAATGTACCCAAGTAAACAATGTGTGAAGGTAATGAAGACGCAGGTAAGGAAATTAACAAAAGAGTGCGCAATAAAAGCAATAAGTATACATGCATGGATAAATTGCAAAATACAAAGCAAAATTTAGATAAATAAAATATATGGAAACTAAAATTGTTAAATTGTTATTGCTTGTATTTATGTATGGAGAGTAAGATACACAGGAAGATTAAGAAATACATATACCTAGTAAAACACTTGTAGTGACAAATAATATTTCATTGACTGCTTATAATTAGAGACAGCTTCTGGGCTAGGTATGGGGCATGTGTTGTACACTTCTATTCTCAGTGCAAGGACCTCATCAGTCCCAGAACTGAGCAGTCTCTGCATGCTGCTGCTGTCTCTGTGACTTCATATGCAAATTGTTCATGCTGTGTTTAGAGGGCCTTTTTTTCTTCCTGTTCTTCATTCCTTCTACCTCTTAGAGTCTTTCTGCCTCCTCTTCTACATGTTCCTCTATGCCGTGAAGGGAGATATCACATTTGTAGAGGCATCACTTTTGGGATCTAGTATTCCTAAATCTCTCACTCTCTAAGTTTGCAAAATACTGTTAAGTGAAACAAGCCATCTACACATAGGAAAGTATACAATCACTAATATAAGGCATTCATCAGTCGCTGTATGCAGCTCCTAAGATGGTGGTTAGTATGGCATAGTTTTAAACCTCCAACTTAACTAATGGGGCCTTTTATTTGATATAGTCTTTATTTACATTTCAAATGATTTCCCCTTTCCTGGATCTCCCTCCCAGAAAGTACCATAAGCCCTCTTCCCTCCCCCTGTTCCCCAATCCACCCCTTCCTGCTTCCCTGTTCTGGTATTCCCCTACACTGCTGCACCGAGGCTTTCCAGGACCAGGGTCGTCTCCTTTCTTCTTGGGCATCATTTGATATGAGAATTGTTTCTTGGGTATTCCAAATTTCTAGGCTAATATCCACTTATCAGTGATAGTGCTCTTTTGTGATTGGGTTACCTCACTCAGGATTATATTCTCCAATTTTAACCATTTGTCTAAGAATTTCATGAATTCATTGTTTTTAATGGTTGGATAGTACTCCATTGTGTATAAATACCACATTTTCTATATCTATTCTTCATTAAGGGACATCTGGGTTCTTTCCAGCTTCTGGCTATTATGAATACGTCTTCTATGAACATAGTGGAGCATGTATCCTTATTACATACTGGGGAATCCTCTGGGTATATGCCCAGGAGTATCATGCTCAGTTCTGAGGAACTGCCAGACTGATTTCCAGAGTGGTTGTACCAGCTTGCAATCACACCAGCAGTGCAGGAGTGTTCCTCTTTCTCCACATCCTCACCAGCAAGCACCTGTTTTCTCCTGAGTTTTTGATCTTAGACATTCAGACTGGTGTGAGGTAAAGTCTCAGGATTGTTTTGATTTGCATTTTCCTGATGACTAAGGATGTTGAATATTTCTTTAGGTGCTTCTCCGCCATTCAATATTTCTCAGGTGAAAATTCTTTGTTTAACTCTGTACCCCATTTTTAATAGTGTTATTTGAGGCCTCTTGAAAGAGCATTTTGAGATCAGAAAGTAAATTTTTTTTTTTTTTTGGTTTTACGGATTTGGTTTTTTCGAGACAGGCTTTCTCTGTATAGCCCTGGATGTTCTGGAACTCACTCTGTAGACCAGGCTGGCCTCGAACTCAGAAATCCACCTGCCTCTGCCTCCCAGAGTGCTGCGATTACAGGCATGTGCCACCACTGCCCGGCAGAAAGTAAATTTTTGAAATGTAAAATGTTGTGCATCCCCAAACCAAACTTTTTTTTATTACATATATTCTTTATCAAAACCAAACTTGTATCACTTCAGTACAAGCAGGAAAAGTGTGAAGCTCAGCAATGTTAAGTTTAGAAACTTGTCAGGGCGAAGAAACACATTAATTTTTCTACACTTCAGAAAGTAAAGACACAAAAAAAGAAAAGGGAGTAAATAATAAAAATGTTAATTAGCCAACATTCATTTAATTAGCCAAATTAAGAGATGGAGAGTAGAATAAAGTTTGCCAGAAGCTGGAAGAAGTGAAGATTGGAATATGGTAGTTTTATATGAGAACTGTCACCCAAAGTCTTGAGTATTTGAATACTAGGTTCAGAATTAGTGATATTGTTTGTGGGAGGTCTAGGTGGTATGACTTTGCAGAGGGATGTTTGGAGGTGGACTTCAAGAATAAAGACCCTCATCCTATGATTTCCAGTTCACTCTATTTGACTGATGTTTATGGGAACAAATGTGAGTTCTGTTTTCTTTTCTGCCACCATGCTTTTGGTTTATTACCATGCTTCCCCACCATGATGGATTCATCCATCTGGAACAGTAAACCAAACACACTATTCCATAGTTACCTTGGTCATGGTATTTTATTACAGCAACCAAGAAGTAACTAATACAGGGAGACATGATCTTTAATGGTTACTGAGTTCTCGTAAAGATAATGGAAGATTCCTGAACATGCTTAGTGGTGATATTTGCTCAACATCCAAGATCAGATTGTGAAGGTGGAAAGTTTTATGTTATGCATATGTTATGACAATAAAAGGGCATCATGACCACAAATTTTTATGAGCTTTAGTTAATCAAACCATGGATATTTCTCTTGTTATTTATTCAGTTTATATAATGGCAAGTGTTTAAGCAGCCTAAGTCCATTTTTGAGACCATAGTGTAACACTATAATAATTCATTAACAAGATTCCAAACTGGAAGCTAAAGATTTATTTTTCATGTGAATATGGATATGTATATTAGTAACAATGAATTTCAAGTTGTATCTGGAACTGTATCTAAAATTTATTAAAACTCCCATGAGATCAATGGTAAGTTACTGGATAAAGGGGATTAAATCATCTTTTCATTGATAAATGAGATTTTATATTTAAAAATCCTAACACCTGTTACAGAAGAATGGAACAAATAAGCTAATTTTATGGATAAATAAAAGACATAAAGCTTAGAATGAGAATGAAGGATATCCACTGGAACATTAATGCTGGCAGACAATTCTCATAATTGCCCTGTGTTAAAATGTTAGATTCACACATGAGGTCATGAGCACAACACTTGGTCTTCACATTTGATATGTATGGCAGCACAGAAACTTCACACTACTGCCTGGAAGATAACGTTAGTTTTGCAAATAAAGATTTGTGTTATTTAAGTTTTTTAGATTTATTTTGCTTTATGAACATGGATTTATTTTCTTATCTACACACTATGTACATGCCTGGTGCCCAAGAAGCTGTCACATTTCCTGGAATTGGAGTCATGGATGTAAGCATGTGGGTACTGAGCACAGAACTGTGGTCTTCTGCAAGAACAACTTCAGAGGCATCTCTCAGCTCCAGTTTATTTTATTTTTAAATATGTGTATTTATCTTTGTGAGCACATGTGTGGATATAGGTATGTGTACCTGAGTGCAGGTGTCTTCAGAGGCCAAAAGAGGCATCAGATACCCTAAAGCTGTAGTTACAAGTAGTTGCAAGCTGCCACATTGCTGCTTCTAACCCAACTCAGGTCCTTAGAAGAGAAGTATACAATCTTAAGCACACTTTTTTTTTGAACACTACTTGAATGTAACAGGTTTAGTCAAACCCACTATTAAGTCTATTCTTAGGGTCAGAAAAAAGTATGTGTGATCTGTGTGCTGTCAGGAAAAGGGAAAGAACCAATCCATCAGATGCATTCTGCAGGTCTATCAGATTTCTAGTAGATTTGCAAGGATTTCATATTTGTAGGCCTTTCCATAATTTAGTCTTTATCCTTGAGTATAATTATCAAAAGAGTTTCCCACTTATTCATTGGCTAAGAAAACTGAGGGCAAATCTTATAAACATACCTGATTCTGAATTCACTCTTGGAAGATTTGAAGTCATTTTAATTTCCTTATGACAGGCAGTGAGGTGCTGTCATTTGAACATAACCCTGACATATGCACTTAACTGCATACGACATTTTGCAAAGATTTGTTAACTTCTCTTTTTTATTTAATATTTTGTCTCCTCTGAAATGAATATTGCATACCCTCTGGTTTCTTGCTGAAGATCCTAAAAGCCTTACTTGAAAAATGCATCCCTATTGAATTATTAATCATGATATGACTGTCTTCAGCTCCAAAATTCCCTCACATTTTTGAATACTGAGTCGAGTAAAATCACTTATCTAGAAGGCATAGTATTCTTAAGGGTCAGAAAAAGCATGTGTGGTCTGTGTGCTGTCAGGAAAAGGGAAAGAACCAACCCATCGGATGAATTCTGCAGGTCTATCAGATTTCTAGTAGATTTGCAAGGATTTCATATTTGTTGGCCTTTCCATAATTTAGTATTTATCCTTGAGTATTGCATTACCCCTACAGTACCTCAATGTAACATGGTATCTAGTTTTCCAGTCTTTGTGGACAGGTCTCCACTCACTATTTTGCTTGCATGTGTCTTGCACACGTATCTTCACACATAGATTTCTATGTACAGAAATATAGAGCAAGAATTTGGTATTTTATTTGTTTGCTTGGTGGATCATCAGTGAAGGCAGAAATGTCATACAATCTCACATTTATCTCTTCTCACCAGCTGTACTGGTATTTCTTTTTCTAAGGTACACATTAAATGGTTAAATTCTTCAGTGAAACTTTGGAATCAGTCTATTCTTAGGCCTCTATGGTGGGATATGAGATAAGAAAGGACTAACCTTCTCTCAAAATTAGAACATTTTTCCCAAGAGAAATGGGCCCTCCTGAGGAGGGCTTCTGCCACCCTCTGTGTACATAATGCATTTTCTTCATCTTATTACATATTTATTATAAGTGTAAAAGCAGGTCTTCAAGAAAAGCTGGGTTCAGTAATATGTCAGATTGGAATAATCAGCATGAATTCACATCCTTAAAATATTATCTTCTAGCTATGCCATTATTATAAATGTTCTATCAGCAGGGGCACTACTCTAATTTATTAGCAACCCACTTGTGCACCCCTAGCTCACAAATTTTGATCCCTAATTGGTAGTTGTCTTTAGGTTTCAAACAGACAAAATGAGATGAATTGAAAGCAGGTTGTCACTGACCAGAAATCAAGACTGCTTCTTGAAATATTAGGGGTATAGTTTTAATGGTAAATCATAACAACACTGATAATACTAATGGTTAACCTGGAGCAAAGTGTGAATAGTCTTGAGTTCATAGTAGCTGCCAAAACAGAAAAAAGATGTACAAAATTTACAAAATAGGACAAAGATTAAGCCTAATGAAATCTTCCAGACTCATTTATACAGGTAGGAGAACACTGGAATAACATGATATTTTATTCTCTTTATTTGACATATTTTTAGTACAGATACATGGTTGTATTTATGTAAAACTAAAGAAACTGAGATATGTGGATGAACCAAGACACAGGATTTCTTTACAATGATGTAGACCTTTTCTTTCAGGAAAAAAAAGTACAGGAAAGAAAGGATGAATTAAGTAGAACAGGAGCTGTACAGTTAATAGTCAAGTATATTAATCATAGCCCATAATACTTGATTACAGCAATGCAAACAGCTGTACACAGGGACTATTATAAAATAAATTGTTCCCAAACTATAAATGGATCAAATACTCCACAGAGAAGCAAACACAAAGATCCAATCCTTCATCCTTAGGAGATTGAACACCCACTAGTGATGAATACCTTTTAAATTTTGTACTAATTTGCGAATAACATAAAAGGGTAATGTTACTGTTCAGGTTAATGTATCACAGTTCAAGGTCATAGCATGCTGTTAGCTATGAAAAGCCAGAAATGATATCTTACAAGGGTAAACTTTATATTAATGCCAGTGATGTGTAGGGGTTATAATAACAAGAAAACCTGATATAAAAATATCAGTGCTATTATTAAAACTAAAAGTTGATTCACATTGGACCCTACTGTCAAATTTCACTCTCTAAATGTAAATGAAGCAGCTAGACACTTGGATTTTGGTCTTCTTTTTGGCACTTAGCATATGAAATGAGTTTCATTATGCATTTTTGTATACTTGTATAATTATTGTTCTTATTCCGCTGCCTCTCTCATTTGTCACCCTCTCCCACATGCTCTGTCTCGCTATTTAATGATCTCCTTCCTTCTCTCTCCCTTGCTTTCGTGTCACGTGTACTCCATTTCTTTTTTCTGTCACTGTCCCCTTTCTATTTTCATGGCCTATATGCATGTGAATCTCTGTGTGTGAATGCACATGCACACACACAGACGCACATACAATGAGGAGTTAAGTTTACAATCTGCTCCTGAGAGAATACATGTGAAATTTAAGTTTAGCTTATTATTATTGACATAATTATTTTCAGTTGTATCCATTTTCTCCTGATGTCATAAGTTTTATTTTTCTTTTATCTGAATAAAATCCCATTGTACATGTTTCTCACATTTTTAAACTCATTCTACTCTCTAGTATTTCGAGATGGCATTTTTGGTTTTCAGGTCCGGGAAAAGTAATTTTAAAAAAATTTGTCCTAAGGTTATAAATATTGGTGGATCATCAATGGAGGCAGAAATGCCATATAATCTCACATTTCTCTCTTCTCACCAGCTGTACTGGTCTTTGTTTTTCAAAGGTATACACTGAATGATTAAATTCTTCAGTGAAACTTTGGAATCAGTCTATTCTTAGGTTTCTATGGTGGGATATGAGAGAATCCTGGCAAAGTTTCATGCCGCTTTAGAAAAATGTCAGAAAATTTCATACTCAAAGATATAAAAATAATAATTAATCTGACCATTCTCTCATATTATTAATATTTTTGTCACTAGTCTTATCTTTGGACATTTGGTCTGTTCTGAATCCACAAGTCACTATAATAGTTACAATTAACATGGTGCTGAAATCTTCAAAAGAACCAGTCACAAAAATTATTTATTTCAGCTTAAATTGTTTAAAAATCTTTACTGAATTTCTAGTCAATAATTGATAATCCAGACAAAGATATTTTCCGTGTGTTGTTATGTTAACGTGTTGGTTTAATGTACTGAGCACTGAATAAAATGAATTTTTGTATTGAATCAAAATGGTTCTTGAGATGTTAACTACATAAAAAAAAAAGACCCTAATTTTATCTCTTACTTTTTAATGTCCTCTGTAGGGCTAAGTTTTCTCCTATTCAGTTTGAAAACTATGACAGGTTCATAATTTTTTTGATCATGGTTACGTTAAGTTCAAACAATTTGTAGTTAACATTTAAAATATTTCATCACTTTCACTTAGCAGATCTCTTAACTTAAATTTGATATATCTTCCTTTTCTTAACTTGAGCTTGTTGCTGGCAGGAAACCTAGAGAGAGGGAAAGATGTGATTGAGTACTTCTGATTTACTTCCCTTCATTAATGTGACCAACATTTCTGACTACTTTTCTGACCACTTTGTAGTCAGGGTTTAGGAAAGAAGGCATGGAAGTTTAACTGACTAAACTTATGTTGTCATTAGCTGGCATCATGTGCTCTTAGACCCCAAGGAAATTTGAAGTTGAGTATTCTTATAAGGGTTCTTTAGAAGTTGTCTATTCTCCCAGTTATGTGTTCTTTTGCACAACTGAGTATATACCTATTTTGGAGAACTTCTGGTTCAGACCACTGATACTTACTGTTAACATTAAATTCTTTTTATTTGATCAACAACTGTGATTGTGATTCTTGGTTAGGATTTAATGTAGATACACATTACATCTCCTGAGTATGTCCTCAGTTTTGGCGTATGCAAAGTACTTGTATATTGCTTGTCCCAACTAAGTCTGGATTTCTAAGATAACCCCATTTTTTGGCTTCAATGTCAAGACAGTAGGATGCCCCTCTCACTCTGTTGATTTCTTATGTATCAACCTATTGTAGAAAATATTTTAACCCAGTTATGGGCTTCTACCCAACCTTTGATTATTCAATTCCCAGGTAAAAGATACATGTGACTTTTAATTATAATAAGCCTGTATCAGCACTAGAGCTGGCCAGATATCTATCCTCCCTGCTATTCTGTTTATTTCCCTGCCCATAGCCCCATTATATGCTTTGCCATGTTTTTTCTGGGCTGCTCGTAACTCCAATTATCTAGCTCTAATGGCTATTATTTTAAGCTTCTTAACCAATGGCGTCTTCTCTTTCCAACTTTTCTCTCTCCCTTGTGGTTCTCCTCCAACATCCGGTCTGGGAACCCCAAACCCTGTCTATGTCTCTTCTTCCTAGCTATTTGTTTTGGCATCTTTACTTAACCAATAGTTTTACATTAATCAGCAAGGTCATATTGTATGTGCAGATTCTGTACTCCTAGAAGCAACCAGCTGTTGGGGGCCATTATTTATTATTACAATATGTATCAAAAGATTAACCCTCAACATCAATCACTGTTACTAGACTTGTGGTAGGAAGGAAGGTACTTATGCTTTGTTTGGTATACCTCTGACCAAGGAGATCTTCATTTTCAATTTTTCTGAAAATTTAACTCTTGGTCTATTTAACACTATGACTGGATTTGCGATTAAAAGACAAACAGTTTTTAGAAACAACTTTTCAAGTTATGATGAGAGCTACAGTAAAGATTTCAGTGCCTGGGGAGCCTCAGATAAGGAATCGATAAAATAGTTCATTCTATGAATGGAATGCATTCCAACCTCCCCCGTGAGTATTTGTAATCCACTGCTTTTGTTGTATTAAAATCTTATAGGTGGATATCAACATGACAAAGATTTGCAATCACCTAAGAGATAAGTAACTAGACATGCCTTTGAGGAAATACCATAAGAGGTTATATTGGAGTGATAGACGTAGTCTCAATGCAGAAGCACTATTTCATGGCTTTGGACTAAATAAAAAGGAGAAAGCAAATGAAGTACTGGCCTGATAATTTGAATGAGATATTTGCTGTTGTCTCAGACATTTAAATACTTGGTCTGTAATTGATGGGTCTATTTGGGAAGTTTAAGAGGTTTGGCCTTTAGAGAAAGCATGTCACTACAGAAGGGCTTTGGGAGTTTCAAGACTTGTGCCTTCTCTGGTTTGCTTTCTTGTTTTGGGATTACAATTCCGGAGGCTTCTTTCTCCTGCTCCCATGCCTTTACTCTGCCATCCTGGTCTCTATGCTTTTGGAACTGTAAGCACAGATAAATGATTTTCTATAACTTCCTTTGGTCATGATATTTTATTATAACAATAGAAAACTAACTGAAACAACTGGTATTCTAGTGTTTGTGGTTCCAGACTGCATGTGGTATGCAATGCTACAGGCTGCCTCAAACATCTGCCAGAAAGCCTCCTCCGCATGGTGGACATTACCCTACAATTTATCCAAAATAAACCATTTTGTTATAGTTAGTTTCTACTCAGCCAAGCAAAGTATGATTGATAATTTTACTAAACTTAGGGCAAAGATAATTTTGTGCTGGAAGCCATAACAGGAAGCTGAGGAGAGCAGTACAGAGGTAGCTGCTTCTGTTGTAATGATATTACTTATTACCTACACAATTCCTAATAGAAGAAATGAAATGGAAGGGTCACAGTATCCCTACTACATATTCCGTCTATTACTTTTGCCCACCTCTGGTAACAAGTGATCTTCAGAAGCACTAGTGTACAGAGAGAGCGGAGGTTAACATAAGGACGGATTCTGTGATGATATAGTTGTTTTTAGGTTGCCCATGTTTTTATAATTAACCTTTTACCTATGTTCTCTAAGTACACCTAATAAGCGCATTGGTTCAGCAAGTTGATTTTAATGGTCTAGTATTTTAGTCTCTTGTTGGTGCTCTGTCTGAGGTAAATAGACTTTTGACTGTGGACCATGTCTTCCAAAGGAAAGTAAATACAAAGCTTTCTTTACAATGTTTTTGTCATGAATTTATCCACAACAATAACAACAATAACAACTACCTAGTACACTATGCTTTTTCTTATACATACATACTTATGATAAGGCTTAATTTGTAAATCAGACAGATAGCCTACTAACAACACTAAATAATAAACATACTAGTTGTACTATAATGAGTAGAAATAAAACCCACTAAGAAAAATAGCAAGATAATAGACTCTGGCATAGGTAGAGAACTAACATTCTAGTTGGCCCAAGTCAGTCATCGGGCCAAGAGACCAACCCTAGAAGGTGGGATTACTTTAATTCATGTTATAGAGGTAGCCTAAATAATTATTTCTTAATGAGACTTTCCTTCTCCAAATTTCTACCCTAGTGAGTTCCCAAATAACACATCAGGTATAACTGTGTCTGCCCACATTTCTGAAGACTTATTCAAAACATACTTTTCTTTTTCTTGGCTTTTCTTTTGGGTAATTTTTCTAATACTTTAGTCTTTGTTACACTTTTTATTAGATATTTGTTTTACTTAAGCAAATGTTATCCCCTTTCCTAGTTATCCTTCTGAAAACAACCTAGCCCATCCCCCTCCCCCTGCTTACCAACCCCGCCTCCCACTCTCCTGACCTGGCATTCTCCTACACTGGGGCATCAAGCCTTCACAGGAGCAATGGCCTCTCCTATCATTAATATCTGAAAAGGCCATCCTCTGCTACATATGTGGCTGAATCCATGGGTCCCTCCATGTGTACTCCTTGGTTGGTAGTTTAGTTCCTGGGAGCTCTGGGGGTACTGGTTGATACATATTATTTTTCCTCCTATGGAGTTGCAAATCTCTTTAGCTCCTTGGGTCCTTTCTCTAGCTCCTCCATTGGAGACTCTATGCTCAGACCATTGGTTGGCTGTGAGTCATGGATATTTTGATTCCCCTTCTAAGAATGACCAAAGTATCCACACTTTGGTCTTCCTTACTCTTGAGCTTCATGTGGTCTGTGAATTGTATCTTGGATATTCTGAATTTTTGGGCTAATATCCACTTAATAGTGAGTGCATACCATGTGGGTTCTTTTGTCATTGGGTTACTTCACTCAGGATGATATTTTACAGTTCCGTCCACTTGCCTAAGAATTTAGCAAATGAGACCTTATAAAATTGCAATGTTTCTGTAAGGCAAGGGACACTGTCAATAGGACAAAACAGCAACGAACAGATTGGGAAAAAGATCTTTATCAATCCTACATCCAATAGAGGGCTAATATCCAATATATACAAAGAACTCAAGAAATTAGACCCAAGAGAAATAACCCTATTAAAATTGGGGCACAGAGCTACACAAAGAATTCTTAACTGAGGAATACAGGATGGTTAAAAACACCTAAAGAAATGTTCAACATCCTTCATCATCAGGAAAATGCAAATCAAAACAACCCTGAGATTCCACCTCACACCAGTCAGAATGGCTAAGATCAAAAACTCATGGAACAGCATATGCTGTAGAGAATGTGAAGAAAGAGGAACACTTCTCCATTGCTGGTGAGATTGCAAGCTAGTGAAACCACTCTGGAAATCAGTTTGGTGGTTCTTCAGAAAATTGGACATAGTACTACCTGAGGACCCAGTTATACTACTATTGAGCATATACCCAGAAGATGCTCCAACATGTAATAAGGATACATGATCCACTATGTTCAAAGAAGCCTTATTTATAATAGCCAGAAGCTGATAAGAATCCAGATGTCCCTCAACAGAAGAATGGATCCAGAAAATGTGGTACATTTACACAATGGAATTCTAATCAGCTATTAGAAACAATGTTACTCTCTTTTAAAGATTCATTTCCTGCCATATACTGACCTAAACACCAGCCTTAATGACATGGATGTTCTTCTTTCTCCCCTTCATTCTCCTCTTCCACGCAGCAACTGAGATTTACAATTCGTCTTTCCTGTCGGTCTTGGTTTATCTCTAATAGCATTGCCTTTGGGCTTCCATTTGATACCATTTTTAAATCCATATATTAATGAGATCAAGAACTTCAATAGCACACCACAATTTACCCTGTCTCAGTAAAAAAAAAATGTAATTCAAGAGCTTTGTACCTTTTGAATTTTCCATTTTAGATGTACTGCCTAGTTGATCATGAGTTACTCAAACCTCAGGATAGGAAGGCAAAGAAGGGAGGACTATGATGAAATGCCCGAATGAGACCTTTTCTTAATGTTCCATTAGGGTAGTCTTTTATATTTGCAATTAAGTTATCACTGCTGGATTGTCAAGTCAGAACTACTTAAGAGCTTTTTATTGGTGGGAGGAACCATAGGTTTTGGTTGTTAATTAACAACACAGAAGTACTCTTGTCTTCTTAGGTCTATAATGGAAACTCGGCTTGAAACCTTAGCACCTGTATTATTAGAAAGGATCCCTGAGGTATCACACGGAGTGCTTTCATTTTCAATGCTGTTCAAACACACCAAATGGACTGTTTTCCTTGAAATTACTTTAATTCAGTGTTTAATAACCTTTACTTTGTAATCATCCTTTTCCAGTATTTTAATTGTGCATGAGTATTTTTAGTCTCAGACTCAAATAAAATTCAGTAGGCCTATGATGGGATTGTGTGTGACCATCTTAAATAAAGACTAAATGTTGGTCTAAAGTGACACTTTTGAACATATAATTTTTCTTTCATGACAAACACATGGACTTACAAAATGAAAAGTGATGGCCATACTCTCATCACAGCTACATGAGAATGAGTGAGAATATGCTCCAGTATAATGCTATCCAATATGGTGAGTGCCCACTAAAAGTACTCCTTTCTTTTTTGACTGTTAGATGCATAAAGCAGAGTCAACCCCTAGATTCTAATTGCCAAAGTGTTCCTGCTTAGAACACTGACCTAAATTATTTTTTCCTGGGCAGTTATATTAGCTTTTAAAAAGGTGTTTATCATCTTTTCTGATGTTACTCTCATATTTCATTCCTATTTCTATCTTGGTTGATATTACATTTTGCAGATGGAAATATTCATAAAAGCAGTACTGATGTACACAGGAGATGCAACATCTTGAGAGAAATGGACTCTGGATTTATTACCCATGATTCTGCTTGCTTTCAGTCTGATGTGGGATTGATCATATGTGAACCCTGCACATTTTTTTTCCTACTGGAATCAATGCTTTGATTTATTTCTTATTTTCTTGACAATATGTTATGGACAGTGGCAGCAAACCTTCAGGTCTAGGATGGAAAACCAAATCTGTCTGAGAGTCAGAGCAACTTACTAGAATCTGGAAAGCCAAATAAAAATGTTTATGTCATTGAATAATTCATTCATTTAAAGGTGGATGTTTCATTTATTTTTTTTTGTTAGGGATTCCATTCTAGCCTATTACTTTACCTCCCATACATGGGGATAGTGAATTTTTCTTCAGGCTTTAAATTATTTTGACTACACTTAAAGCCTCTGTTTGATTTTAGTTGTTTCTTCAATGGAACAAGAGGAGTCATGTTTCCCGGAACAGCAGGAGTACACCATGGAAAGGTCATACCATGTAACAAGGGTGATCATGATTGCCAACCAGATACCTGCTCCTTCCTGTGTTTGCCTCCTCCACCCCTTGGGAGTTACACCTAACAGATGATGGGTGGCGGTCACTAGGAGAGAGCATCCCTGGACCCATAACCTCAGTCACAGTTTTATACTGCAGTTTCTTTCAAAGATCTGATTTCCATGGCTCTGGAGCATGAAGCACTTCACATTGTCTCATTTCCTGGCTGCTGAAGCCCTGGGGAATACAGAAAGCGTCAGTTTGTAATAGCTTCCCCTGGTCCTTCCTCAGTCCCCTTGCTCATTCCTCTTGCACTGTTTTTCACTTGCCAATCAGTTCCTGAGTGCTTTAATTCTTTCCTAAAGCTTCATTTTCTAGGAGATATAGCCTAAGAGGATGGTCATTACTATAGACTGTGTCTTTATTATTATTATTATTATTATTATTATTATATTTTCTATATTCTTTGTTTACATTCCAAATGATTTTCCCTTTCCCGGGTCCCCCTCCCCATAAATCCCATAAGCCCTCTTCCCTCTACCTGTTCCCCAATCAACCCCCTCCAACTTCTCTGTCCTGTTAATCCCCTACAACACTGCATCAACCCTTTCCAGGACCAGAGCACTCTTCTTCCTTCTTCTTGGGAATGATTTGATATGTGAGTTGTGTCTTGGGAATTCAGAGCTTCTGGGCTAATATCCACTTATCAGTGACTGCATTCCATGTGTGTTCTTTTGTGAATGAATTACCTCACTTAGTATGATATTCTTCAATGGAACAAGAGGAGTCATGTTTCCCGGAACAGCAGGAGTACACCATGGAAAGGTCATACCATGTAACAAGGGTGATCATGATTGCCAACCAGATACCTGCTCCTTCCTGTGTTTGCCTCCTCCACCCCTTGGGAGTTACACCTAACAGATGATGTTAGGTGTTCCAACCATTTGCCTAAGAATTTCATGAATTCATTGTTTTTAATTGCTGAGTAGTATTCCATTATGTAAATATACCACATTTTCTGTATCCATTCTTTCATTGAGGGACATCTGGGTTCTTTCCAGCTTCAGGCTATTATAAATAAGGCTGCTATGAACATAGTGGTGCATGTGTCCTTATTGCATGCCTGGGAATCCTCTGGGTTTATGCCCAGGAGTGGTATAGCAAGGTCCTCTGGAAGTGCCATACCCAGTTTTCAAAGGGACTGCCAGACTGATTTCCAGAGTGGTTGTAACATCTTGCAATCCCACCAGCAGTGGAAGAGTGTTCCTCTTTCTCCACATTCTCGCCAACACCTTTCTGTCTCCTGAGTTTTTAATCTTAGCCATCCTGACTGGTGTGAGGTGTTGTTTTGATTTGCATTTCCCTAATGACTAATGATGAACATTTTTAATGCTTCTCAGCCATCTGAAGTTCTTCAGGTGAAAATTCTTTGTTTAGCTCTGTACCCCATTTTAAATAGGGTTATTTGGTTCTTGGGGTCTACCTTCTTGAGTTCTTTTTATATATTAGATATTAACCCTCTGTCGGATGTAGGGTTAGTAAAGACCTTTTCCCAGTTTGTTGGTTTTGTCCTTTTGATGGTGTCCTTTGCCTTACAGAAACTTTGTAATTTCATGAGGTCCCATTTGTCAATTCTTGATCTTAGATCATAAGCTATTGGTGTTCTGTTCAGGAACTTTTCCCCTGTGCCCATGTCCTCAAGGGTCTTCCCCAGTTTCTTTTCTATTAGTTTCAGTGTGTCTGGTTTTATGTGGATGTTCTTGGTCAACTTGGAGTTGAGCTTAGTACAAGGAAATAAAAATGGATCAATTTGCATTCTTCTGCATGTTGACCTTCAGTTGAACCAGCACCATTTGTTGAAAAGCTATCTTTTTTCCACTGGATGTTTTCAGCTCCTTTGTCGAAGATCAAGTGACCATAGGTTTGTGGGATCATTTGGGGTTCTTTGATCCTATTCCATTGATCCATGGTATTGAACCAATACCATGCAGTTTTTTTTAACGCTATTGCTCTGTAATATTGCTTGAGGTCTGGGATACTGATTCCCCCAGAAGATCTTTTACTGTTGAGAATAGTTTTACCTATTCTGGGTTTTTTGTTATTTCAGATGAATTTGAGAATTGCTCTTTCTACCTTTATGAAGAACTGAGTTAGGTTGATGGGAATTGTATTGAATCTGTATATTGCTTTTGGCAAGATGGCCATTATAACTATATTAATCCTGCCAATACAAGAACTTGGAAGATTTTTCCATTTTCTGAGGTCTTCTTCGATCTCCTTCAGAAACCTGAAGTTCTTGCCATATATATCTTTCACTTATTTGCTTAGAGTCACACCAAGATACTTTATATTGTTTGTGGCTGTTGTGAAGGGTGGGTGTCATTTCCCTAATTTCTTTCTCAGCCTGCTTGTCCTTTGAATATAGGATGGCTACTGATTTGCTTGAGTTGATTTTGTAACCAACCAATCAGCTGTAGGAGTTCTCTTGTGAAGTTTTTGGGTCACTTATGTATACTATCATATCATCTGCAAATAGTGATAGTTTGACTTCTTCCTTTCCAATTTGTATCCCTTTGACCTCCTTATGTTTTCTAATTGTTCTAGCTAGTACCTCAAGTACTATATTGAAAAGATATGGAGAGAGGGGGCAGCCTGTGTAGTTCCTGATTTTAGTGGGATTGCTTCAAGTTTCTCTCCATTTAGTTTGATGTTGGCTACCAATTTGCTGTATATTGCTTTTACTATGTTTAGGTATGGGCCTTGAATTCCTGTTCTTTACAAGACTTTTAGCATGAAAGGATGCTGAATATTATCAAAAGCTTTTTCAGCATCTAATGAAATGAACATGTAGTCTTTTTTTTCTTTGAGTTTGTTTATGTAGTGGATTGTATTGACGGATTTCCGTATATTGAACCTTCCCTGCATCCCTGGGATAAAGCTACTTGATCATGGTGAATGATTGTTTTGATGTGTTCTTAGATTCAGTTGGCAAGAATTTTATTGAGTATTTTTGCATTAATATTCATAAGGGAAATTTGCCTTTGTTGGATCTTTGTGTGATTTTGGTATCAGCATAATTGTGGCTTCGTAGAACAAGTTGGGTAGTGTTCCTTCTGTTTCTATTTTGTGGAATATTTTGAAGAGTATTGATGTTAGGTCTTCTTTGAAGGTCTGATAGAATTCTGCACTAAGACTTTCTATGACCCCTTCTATTTCTTTACGGGTTATGGGATTGTTTAAATGATCTATTTGATACTGATTTAATTTTGGTATTTGGTATCTGTCTAGGAAATTGTCCATTTCGTCCAAGTTTTCCATTTCTGCTAAGTATAGGCTTTTTAAGTAGGATTTGATGATTTTTTTAATTTCCTCAGTTTCCGTTGTTATATCTCCCTTTTTATTTCTAATTTTGTTAATTTGGATACTGTCTCTGTGCCCTTTGGTTAATCTGGCTAAGGGTTTATCTATCTTGTTGATTTTCTCAAAGAACCAGCTCTTGGTTTTGTTGATTCTTTGTATGGTTCTCTTTGTTCTACTTGATTGATTTCAGCCCTGAGTTTGATGATTTCCTGTCTTCTACTCCTCCTGGGTGAATTAGCTTCTTTTTTGTTCCAGGGCTTTCAGGTGTGCTGTTAAGCAGCTAGTGTATGCTCTCTCCAGTTTATTTTTGGAAGCCTCAGGGTTATGAGTTTTTTTTTTCTAAACACTGCTTTCATTGTGTCCCATCAATTTGGATATGTTGTGCCTTCATTTTCATTAAATTCTAAAAAGTCTTTGATTTCTTTCTTTATTTCTTCCTTGACCAAGGTATCATTGAGTAGAGTATTGTTCAGTTTCCATGTGTATGTGGGCTTTCTGTTGTTTTTCTTGCTATTAAAGACTACTCTTACTCCATAGTGATCTGATAGGAGGCATGGGAGTAGTTCGATCTTCTTATATTTATTGAGATCTGTCTTGTGATCAATTATATGGTGGATTTTGGAGAAGGAACCATGAGATGCTGAGAAAAAGGTACTTTTTTCCTTTTGGATGAAATGTTTTATAGATGTATCTCTCTGTGTGTGTGTGTGTATATATATATATATGTGTGTGTGTGTGTGTGTGTGTGTGTGTGTGTGTGTGTGTTAAATCAAATTGGTCCAAAGCTTCAATTAGTTTCCCTGTTTCCCTGTTTAGTTTCTGTTTTCTTGATCAGTCCATTGAGGAGAGTGGAGTATTGAAGTCACCCACAATTATTATGTTAGGTGCAATGTGTGCTTTGAGCTTTAGTAAAGTTTCTTTTACAAATGAGGGTGCCCTTGCATTCGGAGCATAGATGTTGAGAATTGAGAGTTCTTTTTGGTGAATTTTTCCTTTGACCAGTATGAAGTGTCTTTCTATGTCTCTTTTGATGACTTTAGGTTGGAAGTCAATTTTATCTGATATTAGAATAGCTACTCAGGCTTGTTTCCTGAGACCATTTGCTTCTAAAATTGTCTTCTAGCCATTTATTCTGAGGTAGTGTTCGTCTTTGACACTGAGGTATGTTTTCTGTATGCAGCAAAATGTAGGGTCCTGTTTATGTATCCAGTCTGTTAGTCTGTGTCTTTTTATTAGGGAATTGAATCCATTGTTGTTAAGAGATATTAAGGAATAATGATTATTACTTCCTGTTATTTTTGATGTTATTTTTATATTTGAGTGGTTATCTTCTTTTGGGTTTGATGGAGGACGGTTACTATCTTACTTTTTCCAGGGTGTAGTTTCTCTCCTAGTATTGGTGTTTTCTATCTATTATCCTTTGTAGGTCTGGGTTTGTGGAAAGATATTGTGTAAATTTGGTTTTATCATGGAATATCTTGGTTTCTCTATTTATGGTGATTGAGAGTTTTGCTGGGTATAGTAGTCTTGTATGGCATTTCTCTTCTCTTAGAGTCTGTATGAGATCTGCCCAGGATCTTCTAGCTTTCTTGGTCTCTATTGTGAAGTCTGGTGTAATTCTGATAGGTCTTTCTTTATATGTTAATTGACCTTTTTCTCTTACTGCTTTTAGTATTCTTTCTTTGTTTAGTACACTTGGGGTTTTGATTATTATGTGATGGGAGTTGTTTCTGTTCTGGTCCAGTCTGTTTGGAGTTCTGTAGGCTTCTTGTATATTCATGGGCATCTCTCTTTTTAGGTTAGGGAAGTTTTCTTCCATAATTTTGTTGATGATATTTGCTGGCCCTTCAAGTTGTAAATCTTTACTCTCTTCCATACCTATAATCCTTAGGTTTGGTCTTTTCATTGTGTCCTGGATTTCCTGGATGTTTTGGGTTACAGGCTTTTTGCATTTTGCATTTTCTTTGACTGTTGAGTCCATGGCCCTATGGTATCTTTGGCATCTGAGATTCTTTCTTCTATCTCTTGTATTCTATTGTTGATATTTGCATCTATGGCCCCTGATTTCTTCCCAAGGTTTTCTATCTCCAAAGTTGTCTCCCTTAGTGATTTCTTAGTTGTTTCTACTTCTGTTTTTAGATCCTGGATGGTTTTGCTCAGTTCCTTCACTTATTTGTTTGTGTGTTTCTGTAATTCTTTAAGAGATTTTTGTGTTTCCTCTTTCATGACTTCTGTCTGTTGACCCAAGTTCTCTGGTATTTGTTTAAGTGAATTTTGCATTTCCTCTTTATTGGCTTCTATCTTTTGACCAATATTCACCTGAATTTCTTTAAATGATTTTTGGGTTTCCCTTGTAAGGGCTTCTACCCTTTGATCCATTTTCTCCTGTATTTCTTTAAGAGATTTATTTATGTCCTTGTTGTGTCCCTCTTACAGCATCAGGACCAGTGCTTTTTAAATCCAAATCTTGTTTTTCTGGTGTGTTGGGGTATCCAGGATTTGCTGTTGTTGGAGAGTTGAGTTCAGATGCTGTCATATTGCCTTGATTTCTGTTAGTAACGTTCCCACATTTGCCTTTTGACATTTGGTTTTCTCTGGTGTTAGTTGGTCTTGTTGTCACTGGCTGGTGCTTGAACCTCCTGTTAGCTTTCAAAGCTATTTCTGCACCACTGGATGACTGGGATTCCCCTGGCACAGATTGCTGATGTACTGCCCTACTCTTGGATGAAATTGGAGCCCTGGTGTGTCTTGCCCCAAGCAATGTTATACTCGGGTCATCTCTGTGCACCTTGTGCTGCTTGTCTGTTCAGTCAGGGAGTGAAGATGGAGTATGCTGTGGGGACCTTTTCCAACTGCTGATCACACTGTAGGGCAAATGTCCCATGACAGGGCTGGCACACAGACATCCTGCAGAGCTGCCCAGGCCCTGGGTGCAGGTAGAAGCCTGATGGGCTGAGACCCAAGTGATGCTAGACTTGGGATATCTCTGTGTACCTGGTGCTGCCTGTTGCCCCGTGAATCAACTGTGTCTTTATATCATTTGCCTTAGGTTGTTTCTGAATTTATAGCTCATATATTAATCAAAATAAATGTTTCTAAATATCTTTGAATTGAAATAAAAATAATGATAAGAGCACAACAAAACCCAACCAAGACTTAGGGCTCAATTTAATATACATATGATATATGCTAATATATGTATGGATATAGGTTTTATATAATATTTAAATTTAACAGGTGTATAATGTACATATGAAATTTGCATATTTTTTCTAATCATGTGTTGCACTTATTGAAATACACAAATGTCTGACTGTTGGTAGCTGTAATGGGAGATGAGTAGTGAGAAGACCATATTCTTCAATCTTGTGTCAAGAGTTCATTTCCAGCTATGAATCTTGTTTTTTCTTGATGTCTTGCTACTTCTCGAATTGTAGAAGGACCCCAGCAGTGACCACAGAACCTTGGTTCTTCTTTGTACTAGAAACAGGGCAAATGAAAGACCAACAAGTTGGGAAACTAATCTTCTTCTCAAATGGATCTTTGTATTCTTTCTGACTTACGTCTGGAATTAAATGTCAAATTATCTTGGGCTAGCACAGTCTCTTTTGACATTTATTATCGATTTCTTTATGTGATCTAATGTCTTTATGACTATTAGGCAAATCATTTGAAGTTACAAATGGACCTCAAGATTCCAACCAACCAAAAGTCTAAGCATGGCATCAGAAAGAATCTGAGACCTATAACAAGATTCCTTATGTCTCTGTAGGTTCTCTACCAAGAATTTCTCTGAGAATATTTGAAAATATTTGACTTATGACTTTCTTTGTCCTATTAGTATAAATTTTTATGAAATTGTTGCCACATTGAACATGGAATCTTGAATAACTCGAGTTCCTAACCTATGACTACTTTTATGTGGTTCCAGACTAAACTATCTCTTAAATTCTCTTTGAGGCAAGAGTTGCAGTTTTGTGTTGACAACAGAATTGCCCAGTGGCTTTCACTGGACCAAAGTTTATTTTAGGAAGTAGGGTATACAATATGGACAGATCTTTTACTTCAAAGAGGTAATTTCTAGACGTAAGGTCACTGTCTTGGAGTGAAGGTGTCACTACACTGAAGGGACTACATTGAAGCTGACAACAGGCTATGACATCATATTTCTGAACTTTGTTATTGTTACTTCTCTTTACCTCTTAGAAATGTGATCTTAAATGAATTTTGTCTCCACTCCCACTGAAAATCAATAAAGATGTGCATTGCTCAGCCTAATGGTTTAGCTTGAGTGCCCTGTTGTGTAATTATTCCAGTAATAGTGCTCTGAGAGAAAGCAGTGAGTTAGAATGCTTTTCTGTTTCATCTTGAGATTGAAACAGATTGACAGGAAGGTAGTGAAAGAATTCAACAGCCAGGATTGGTCCAATTTTTATGTGTTGCTAACCATAGCCAGGTCCAGCTGTTCCCATGTGCACACTCACATAAGCACACAATATACATACATTCACACATGCATGCAGTTGTCCATCATTGTTACAGTAGAAAGATCTTATAGTAGATGTAGGAAAGGTGTTATAGATAAAGTAGAAAGAGTTATAGGTCTAATGGTAGAAAAACTTAGTTGGAAGTTCCAAACTAATTGACTCCCCAGGTTATTTCTTCATCTTTCTTTGGAGTGTTGGTGTCTATGTTCTTATTCATTTTCAAAAACTTGAAAACTCATGTTAGTTGAAGGAAAATAATCTTGCTTAGTTGTTAAGCCTTGTTATTTTAAATAATCATATTTATATTTTAAGAAATAAGTGCATCTCGAACAATTATTTTTCCTCTAGAAATATAATTCAGTTCTTTAGGACAGAAATATGTGCTCTAATCTAATTTTTGCCATATCTAAAGTGGCTGTGAATCTCATAGAAAAGTAAATGTTTAAATACACATTTCAAATAATTGGAGCACATGGAATAGGAACTGAAATTGCTGAATATTTTAAATGTATGCATTGTCCATTTCAGGAAATAAATCCCAGGTTAAAATGAATTTGTGAGTAGACGTGTATTAAAATTAGGGAATCTGCTGTGATATGAGCACAATATGTTTTAATAAAGCTCAAAGGATGTTGTGAACATGCAGTAGCCCAGAAAGTGTGTCAGAGAGTGAGAAACACCCTTCATTACTCGTTACCGCTAGAGAGAAGTTTAACAAAAGAGAAATTTACCCTCTGGAAAATGAGGTGAGTGTCTAAAAGTACCCAATAAAAAAAGTAAAAAGAACTCATTCATTCTGTGCTTCCCTTGCAGGGTAGAACATCGAGGCTATTTTTAGGTAATGGGCTTTGAAGTCCTGGGTACTGGCTACTATGACTTCATTTCAATGCTCTCTGTTGCCTTTCTCTGCTAACCACTTAGGAAAAAATTGGTCAAGTTATCTTGAAACCCACTATGCCCCATATGATCATGAGGAGAAAAGGGGATCAACTATATTTTGAGACATGCACACATACTTTATGAGTTACTTAGAAAAATAAAAACATATCTAAAATGTAGGTTAATAATTTAACAACTGACATTAAGGTAATGTAAAGCCAGAAATGGCAAAGAGAACATCTGTTTATTGTTAAAAATAATATCCTGATTTTACATTGAAAGACCACTTAATTCAGAGATGTTCCACAGTGGGCTATCATAGTGGTCTGCATTTATTAATTGCTTACGATTAAGGAAATTATCATTGAATTGAGTAAATGAATGTCCTAATTAAAGCACCTTCACACTTAGCAACATTTTTACCAGTTAAATGGGACCTTCTAAAAATGCTTTACAAATCAATTTGATTCAAAAGAATCAAGGAACATTAATTGTTTTGGTTTGGTGCTCATGTCTCTGAACTTAAATAACGAATGAAGTTGATTTAATGTATTTGAAAAGGGGCTTTGCTGTTAAATCAAATCTTTCCTTTTTATTTACATTCAGGTACTGGATTCCCCTTTCACTCATTTTTGCATCATCGGCTGGTTAAACAAGTGGGAATATTGAACATTGTGAGTAAGGTTTCATGGGAATTCTTGTTCTGATATGTTTCGTATCTGCATGGGTTTACTCACTGTAGCTTCTATCTGTGAGTTTGTGCCACAAAATTCAAGGACATAGCACAATTTTCAGAATTTCCATTGTTCTTGCCTTTGAATTATTAAAGTCTCAGAAAAGTAGATTTTTTTGTTTGCATTTTCAGTTATCTTCCTTGCAAGACACCTACACATATTTGGCATCAGTGAATTGATAAGCATTTAAAACAGCTACTAAAATTCTCAGCTATAAGGACACATTTTATGTGAACTCCAGATATTAATATATGTAAGAATATTAGTAAATTTAGTGTCTAAAATTGTATAGTACAAGAATATAAAGCTAAATCCGTGAAAATGTATAAAGGTTCTTGGGAAGATCTAATGTATTTAGCAATAACTTGACAAAACTCATACTTTCAATTACTTGAAAAGGAAAAGAATATTCAGTAATGGTATTCTCAATTGATTAATACATTCATTAAGCAAAGATGAAGGTCTGTCTTTTCCTTATGTTATATGCCAAAAATGAATGCATAAATATGAGAAAAAAATCAAAGAAATTGAAGGAAATCTAGTTTCATATATTCTGTAAAGTCATTCTTGAGAAGAGCTTCCCATTCAAAGAAGACATTATGAAGACAGCAGATAGAGTTTTGAGCAAAAAGAAACCTTGCTAAAACATTGTGAAAATTAAAAATATAAAAATGAACAGAAATTTAGTAAAGTAGATGAAAGGGAAAACTACGTTTCGTGAATTGATGAGCACTTTTTAAAAATTCTTAAATATATATGCTGTATTGAAAAGGGGACAAAATGCTTAAGGATGTTTCTATAAATAATAACTGAATAAATAAAGAAATAAATAAAATGTCCAAAGACCAAGTATCTTAGGTAAAGGAGTCCAACTTTATTGCTGGCTAAAGAAATGAAAATTAAAAGAGTAAGTACCATCTTCCCCACCACATTTATATCTTAAATATATTTGTTGGTGGCTTTAATTTTCATGGTGGGTAATTGCTCTGATTGTTAAAACAAAGATTCATTTTAATGAATATAGGTATCTATTGTATTAAGCTGTGTACCGAGTGTTAACATTTTTTAATTTTTTTCTAGATTGTGATAAGCATATAAGTTCATAAGTAAATTAAACAGTCCCCCTTTTAAAAAAAAAAAGGAAAGAGGGAGAGAGAGAAAGGGAGATATGGAGAAGGAGAGGAAGAGTGGGAGAGAGGGAGAGAGAGAGAGAGAGAGAGAGAGAGAGAGAGAGAGAGAGATGGAGGGAGAGTCTGCATGCATGCATATCCTTACACATACCACAGCGCATGTGTGGAGCTTAGTAAATGAGACTTTGGAGTTGATTTTCACCTTCCACCTTTACGTGGGTTCTGCGTCTGGAATCCAGATCGAAAAGCTTTTTCAGGAAGCACTTTTACCCACTGAAGCATTTTGCTGGCACCCAAACATTCTTGATTAAAACCTTGAGAGTGCTTCAGGGACTAATTTCCTGATGTTAAGATGCTCATATAGGCATGAAAACATGTCTAAAATGACCTGGAAAGATCAAAATTAAAGTGTCTTATTTTTTAAACTCTACAAGTTTGTTTCATTTGTTCAAATTAGATTGAAGTCTGACGATTCTTTGCTATCTTGCTTGTTTGCAGCTCTTGCTCTTTCTGATACATTCTAGACTACACATGTCCATCTTGCTTCTAGCAAACAAGTCCTTATCATATAATGTCCAGTTCCTGGATCTGCTTGTCTAAGGCACACGTTCTCCACCAATGTGCAAAACTTCCTGACCATTTTCCTGGTCTGTTTTCATTCACACGTGAGTCTCCTCATAGAGGGCTGGCAGCATCAAATTCACCCCAGCAACCTGGATAGCTTCTGCCAGATGGCAAATGAGCATTGGATGAATGAGTCAATAAAATAAAAATATGTCGGCCTCACGTTTAGGCATTTTGAAATTCATTGGAGGATCACTAGAATATAAGAAACGATGAGCAGGCAGCTTGCAAGTTGTTAGTGTTTTCCTTTTGGTACTTTCAGAAACATTACAGATCTGTTATAAATGCAAAAGCATGAATAAGTAACTAAGTAAACACACAAATATAATGCCCTTCAAAGAAGAAGCCCATAGAGAAATCCCACAGACATGTAGACTGCAGTTGGTCATTACGAAAGCAATGCCAGGGAATATTCGTTAAGAGAGGCGCAAGTCAGCCGGGCGCTGGTGGCACATGCCTATAATCCCAGCACTTGGGAGGTAGAGGCAGGTGGATTTCTGAGTTCGATGCCAGCCTGGTCTACAGAGTGAGTTCCAGGACAGCCAAGGCTCCACAGAGAAACCCTGTCTCGAAAAACAAACTAACAAACAACAACAACAAAAAAAAAGAAAGAAAGAAAGAAAAAGAAAAGAGAGAGAGAGAGGAGCATGTCAAGAGGTGAAAGATACAGGGAGCAAAACGGAAAGACAACAACGGTAGCTTGGTATACACATTTTAGTTAGGCACAGACTAATGGCTATTTGGCCAGAGTGTTTGAAAACTTGTTCGACAGTCTAAAGCAAAGTTCCAGCATGGTATAAAGTGGCTCACCTTCAAGAAAGCCTAAAGGTAAAGGAGTAAGAAAACCAAAAGGCATTACCTCTCCCAACATTCACTCACATCTGGTAGCCGGACGTGCCATGCACACATTACTGTGTTAAACGAAGCTCCGGAGACCAACGCTATTGACCAGGAAGAATGTAGCGTTTTATTCTGACTCTTACTACAGTGTGTTTCACACCTTAGCATACTTTGTTTTCGTTGCCTTTGAATGCTCTTTGCTATTGTTAGTTTCTATATTATTTGGATTCCTCTTAGGTCTTTTTCACTCTTATTCTAGTTCATTGACTTCTACTATTTGTGCTGGCTAATCTCCTCCCACGCTCCTTATGGCTCCTTCATGAGGGTGCTGTCCTTCCTGACTATAAAACTGCACTGTGATTTTTCAGCTCCCCTACAATGCGCCTAGGTAGCGGTCTAAAGAATGGTCTATTGCTTTCCGATCCTTCTAGGGATACATTGGACTTCCATAGCCTGAAAATTGAGGGAATCTAACAATTCTGTAAATTCTTCATCTCTTTTCTCTTTCTTTATTGGCCTTTTCTAGTCTATTATGCCTGTGTGAAATGCCACACTGTTTTAGTGTCAGGCATTTTCACTGTCTTCTGCGATTTCGATTTCCATATTGTTTTCCTCTATTTTCTATTTTGTCTCTTTGGGATGGGCTTTCTTTATTAGTCAGGATCAACAGTTGGTGGTCTTGGTAGCAAATGCAAAAGGGACAGTGGGAGAAACACCAAGCACACTGGGAAGCTGGATGAGGGTAACTTGTAGTTAACAAAGGTTTAAGAAGAAATGTTTTCATTCTGTTTGCGTTGGTTTGGATGTAAAATGTCTCCCACAGACTCTAGGTTTGAATACTTGGTCTCCAGTCGGTGGTGCTGTTTGGGAAGTTTAAGAGCAAGAGCATATCACCTTGCTAGAGGAACTGTGTCACCAGAGAGGCTTTTAGAGCTTGAAGCTTGCTCTTCTTCCGTTTGCTTTCTCTGCTTTGTGTTTGCATTTGAAGATGTCAGCATTTGGCTTCCTGTATCTGCCAGCATGCAGCCATGTTTACTGTTTGCTGCTGTGATTGCACCATAATGGACTCTTATTCCCCTGGGACCCTAAGCCCAAATAAACTAGTCTTTCCATAATTAGTAGAAGATCCAAAGCTGGAAATATCCTTTAAAGTCTACTATAAATAGTTTATTTCTTATTCTCTTTTATTTAACCCATGTTATATAAATCCAGCAGTTATAGCTGGATTTTTTTCCTATTTTTTATTTATTTCTTTTTTTCAGGTGTAATCTTAATTTAATTTTATTCTTTTATTTTTTATTATTTTTGGTTGTATATTTTTTATTTGCATTTCAAATGTTTTCCCCTTTCCAGATCTCCCCTTTAGAAATTCCCTATCACATCCCGCATCCCCCTGCCTCTATGAGGGTGCTCCCCTACCCACCCACTCCTGTCCTCTCACCCTGGCATTATTTTTGTTTGTTTGTTATTTTTACATTTCAAATGTTTCTCCCTTTCCAGGTCTCTCCTTAGGAAACCCCCTATCCTCTCCCCTCTCCCACTGCCTCTATGAGGGTGTTCCCCCACCCACCCACCCACTGTCTTCCAGCCCTGGCATTCCCCTACACTAGGGCATCGAACACCCTCAGGTCCATCTCTCCTCCCACTGATGTCCAACAAGGCCATCCTCTGCCACAAAAGTGGCTGTAGCCATGGATCCTTCCCTGTGTACTCTTTAGTTGGTGGTCTAGTCCCCAGGAGCTCCAGGGAGTCTGACCAGTTGACACTGTTGCTCCCCGCATGGGGCTGCAACCCCCCCCCCACCTGAGCTTCTTCAGTCCCTTCTCGAGCTCCTCCATCTGGGATCTGGTGCTCAGTTCAATGGTTGGCTGCATACATCCGTATCTGTATTTGTCAGGATCTGGCAGAGCCTCTCAGGAAACAGCCAAATCAGGCTTCCATCAGCAACCACTTCCCATCATCCACAATAGTGGCTGGGTTTGGCGACTCTGTATGAGATGGATCTGCAGATGGGGCAGTCTCTGGATAGCCTTTCCTTCAATCTTTGCCCAACACTGCCTCCATATTTCCTCCTGTGAGTATTTTGTTCCCCATCCTAAGAAGCATTGAAGCATACACACTTCGGTCTTCCTTCTTCTTGAGCTTCATATGGTCTCTGAATTTTATCTTGGGTTTTTCGTGCTTTGGGGCTAATATCCACTTATCAGTGAGTGCATACCATGTATATTCTTTTGTGACTGAGTTACCTTACTCACGATGATATTTTCAAGTACCATCCATTTGCCTAAGAATTTCATGAAGTCATTGTTTTAATAGCTGAGTAGTATTCCATTGTGTAAATGTACCAAATTTTCTGATTTCATTCCTCTATTGAGGGACATCTGGATTGACAGTGGTATTCTTTTTTTTTCTTTTTTCTTTGATATATTCTTTATTTAAATTTCAAATGATTTCCCCTTTCCTGGATTCCCCCTCCCCGAAAGTCCCATAAGTCCTGTTCCCCAATCCACCCCTTCCCAATTCTCTGTTCTGGTATTCCCCTACATAGCTGCACTGAGCCTTTCCAGAATCAGGGGACACTCCTTCCTTCTTGGGCATCATTTGATATGTGAATTGTGTCGTGGGTATTCCAAGCTTCTAGGCTAATATTCACTTATCAGTGAGTGCATACCATGAGTGTTCTTTTGAGACTAGGTTACCTCACTTAGTGTGATGTTCTCCAGCTCCATCCATTTGTCTAAGAATTTCATGAATTCATTGCTTCTAATGGCTGAATAGTACTCCATTGTATATATATACCACATTTTCTGTATCCATTCCTCCACTGAGGGACATCTGGGTTCTTTCCAGATTCTGGCTATTATAAATAGGGCTGGACAGCAGTATTCTTAAATAACACATAAATCTCGCCCGTGCTCATTGGCTTTAAGCAAATCTCACTGCTTTTCTTTTGTTTGTTATCTTTAGATGTAATAATAGTTGAGTGACCAAGATGTTTATATATGGATTGGTTCTTGATTTTATGTTTCTTTTTACTTGTGTGCATGTGCTGGTGGGATGTAGATGCATATGTATGTACATGTATGTGGAGACTAGAGGTAGAGGTGAAGGTTAGTGTCTTTTCTCAGCAACTCTCTACCTTCTTTTATTTCAAGACATGTTCTCTCACTGAATCTACAGCTTAGCAGATGGCTAGAGTTCCTGGCCCATGAGCTCCGGGATGCATCTGTCTCTCCCTCCATAGACTTGGGGTTAAAGTGGTGCACTGCTGTGTCTGGCTCTTTTGCATGGGTGCTGGGGATTTTGAATTAGGTACTTGTGCTTCCACAGCAGACACTCACCTGCATCTGACTGAACTATCTTCCCAGCACCAAAGCTTGAGACTTATAATCTCATGGTGGCAGTGAGACTCCAAGCTTTTTCTCATAGTGGCAATAAAGCACAAGAGAACCAGTTTGGCTCTGCAAGAACCAGTAAGGCTTTAGCCTACATGACATTTTCTAACCCATCTTTGGTCAAACTCAACTATTCAGCTAAGCCTGATGGTTGCAATTACTTGGAGAGTAATTCAAAAGACTGAGGCTGGCTGAGTTCATTTAAGATTTTATCGTATTATTGACAATGTTTAATTATAGTTTTGCCTTTTTTTCCTATAATGAGTCTTGTACAGCTGCCAATAAAAGAGACCAGAATTTACTAGAATCCCTCAGGAACTTAACTTTAAAGACTCTGATTTTGTTTAATATTGGCTTCTGTGCTAAATAAGTAATATATTTAGAATATTTAAAAAAGTTATTCACGGGGCAGTGGTGGTGCACACCTTTATTCCCAGCACTTGGGAGGCAAAGACAGGTGGATTTTTGAGTTCAAGGCCAGTCTGACCTACAGAGTGAGTCCCCGAACAGCTAGAGCTACGCAGAGAATCCCTGTCTCGAAAAAAAAATTATTCAATCAATCAAGTATTCTGTATATTTCCATTAGAAATCTAGTTGAGTTTATTAAGTGTTACCTTCTAAATGATGCATTAGTCAAGTTCCCTTGTTAGAGAGCTCAGTGGTCATTTCATTTTAAATACATAGACAAATTCCAGTTAGGTAAATAACGGCATTTTCTTCATTGCTACTGTGAGAGTTAGCCAGCTTTTGTTTAGTTTGCCGATAGGTAAATCTTACAGAACAGTGTGTGGTCCTATAAGCTCTGTATTAGTTACCATTCACGTCACTCTGAAAGGTTACCTGGCAGAAGCAACATAAAGGAGGATTTGATTTCTTCATGGTTTTGAGAGATTTCAGTCTTTCGTTTAGGAGAAGGCATGGTGGCGTGACTCCATAAATTCCAATCTGTCATAGTGCGGAAGACAGGGGAAGATGTCACAGAAGTGTCATAGTGGGGAAAACATAGCAGGTGGCTCCAACAGAAGCAAGGAGCATGTTAAGGAGGTGAGGCAGAGCATTTCCTGGAGGTGTGATACTGGGGACAGCATGGCAGATGGCTCCATGGAGCTGGAGTTTTACATTTTTTTCAGGCGACAGCAGCAGCAGCAGCAGCAGCAGCAGCAGCAGCCATGAGCAGATTAAACTAGGTCATCACTTCTGAAGAACTACCTCACCAGTGAGGTTCCATGGGGTCTTCTAAAACAGCACCAGTAGCTGGGAAAACAAGTGTTCAGACATATGAGTCTGTGGGAGATACTCAGCATTCAAACAATGACAAGCATCAATAATATTCTATGATCACCATTGTCATTTTTATTAAAGCTGTGAACAAGGCAAGTTTCAGGAGAACTCTTATGATTAAAATAACAATGGGGTCAATCAACAGAGAATTTTGTCAAATGTTCTGTCCTCAACATTTAGCAGTCATGTCTTCTGGAATCCTGCTTCCCCAGATAGACCCACTCTAACAGCTTTCCTGGATGTTACTACTAACACCAGCTGCAAGAAATATTTTCTGGGGAAAAAGAAAAAAAAGGAAAGAGAAAAGGAAACGAAAAAGAAAAAGGGAAAGAAATGAAGGAAGGAAAGAAGGAAGGAAGGAAGGAAGGAAGAAAGAAAGAAAGAAAGAAAGAAAGAAAGAAAGAAAGAAAGAAAGAAAGAAAAAGCAATCTCTGAGGTCTCTGTGCAGCAATTTCTTGGTAAACCATTAGTTGTTGTACCTCGGGTCCCTGGGAGGGCCCAACGACAGGACCTGGTGACCTTATCTCCTACAGAAATGGGCCTCCTTGCAATGGCAGCCCCAGTAGCAACACTGTCACCTGCATTCCATTTTTGGACCACCGTGGGGTACACTTTGATCCAGCTCTGTGCCTTTCTCAGGTTTCCTAAATTTATAATAAATGAGCAGTTCCGGTCACGGGTTACTTGTTTCCACAGCAGAAAATGAGGAAGATGAATATTTAATGCATCAAAGCTCTTAGAGTTTAATGCTCTTCTTCAGTTGCTTGAGCAGAGCCTGACACTCAGCTTCATTAAAGTCTTAGAATCACTGGTAACATGTTCCTGAGTCAGTCCCTAGCATTACAAGTGGCTGCTATTAGAAATAACTGTAGAAAATGCATTGTAATATTTGCTGCTGACATATATTTATCCCTAATGTTGAAGACTATGGTACTGGTAAATGATAAATTAAATGCTTAGCTTTTGGTTCAACCACCAGTCTCGTCTCCACCAAAATGACAAAACCTTGAGAGTATGTTTTTGTTGTAACATCACACAGTATTCTCTATATAAACTACATGAATATACTTTGTAGAAGGGAGTCGATAGAGGTCCTCCAGGAACTGTTTTTTTATTTCCCATTCTATTAGGAACTTCAGAACTAAACACAACATAGGGACTGATTACACCACTAGTGTTGACTCTTCTGGGTTCCATGTTTGTATTATGGCTTTTCTGTTCTTTTTCATTTTTTTATTGGTTATTTTATTTACTTACATTTCAAATGTTAGCCCCCTTCCTAGTTATCCCTCTACAAGCCCCCATCCCCTCCTTCCTCCCCCTCCCCTGCCTCTATGAGAGTACTCTACCACCCATCCACCCACATCTGCCTCAGTGCCCTAGCATTGCTCTACCCTAGGTTGTTGAGTCTCCACAGGACTGAGGGGCTCCCCTCCCAGTGATGCCCACTAAAGCAATCCTCTGCTACATAACCAGAAATAAAAGAAACACATGTGGAAACAGGATAAACTGGTACCAAGGGGGCACATATGGGATTTATACTTATACATATACTCTTGGTGGTTTAGTCCCTGGCAGCTTTCTGTCCTAACTTTTACATGTGTGGTTACTTTACTGGTTTTTAAACCACTTTGTGTCATCATTGTTCTCTTCCTCCTCTTCTTCCTCCTCCTCCTTCTCCTCCTCCTTCCTCCTCCTCCTTCTCCTCCTCTTCTTCTTCTTCCTCCTCCTCCTCCTCCTCTTCTTCTTCCTCCTCCTTCTCCTCCTCCTCCTCCTTCTCCTCCTCCTCCTCCTCCTCCTCCTCCTCCTCTTTCTCCTCTTCTTTTAAGTTACAGGGAAAAAAGCATTTTGAGTGGTCCTATGCTACTTGTAAAATTTTTCATATTTATATTAATAACCCACTAGATTGCATTGCATATTTGTTATCATCACTTAATAATGATACTTAAGGCAGAATTTAGGGTATTTTTATACTTGAAATATCTGTCAGAAGACTGGTCAGACAAAACTTAAGCATAAGAAAACTAAAAATTAAACATCCACAAACACTCATAAAAGCAAAAGTTATATATCAAGAATTAAGCCAGCAAGGAAGATTTATTCAAGGCTATTGGGTTTTGTTCAAGAGCATTGTAAAATTCAGTTTAATGGAAAGGGTTAGAAGGTTTTAGGGATAAGGATAAGGGCATGGTAAGAATGGACACCAGTGACTATGCTTGTTAACTTTGTTTACTTAGAAGCAAAAACATCCTCATGACAGTAGGTAGGCAGCTACATTTCTAAAGAAATGAGAGTATGGTAGTTTTGCTGATGACTACTTTTCTTTTTCTTTCTTTTTTATTAATTAATCATTTTATTTGTTTACATGTCAAATGCTATCCTCCTTCTTGGTCTCCCTTTCATGAGCCTCCACCCAATCCCCCTTCCCTTTGCCTCTATGAGGGTACTCCCCTACACACCCACCCATTCTGCCTCACCCCTTTAACATCTCCCTTCCCTGGGGCATCAAGCCTCCCCAGGACTAAGCACCTCTCTTCCCACTGATCTCAGATGAGGCAGTCCTCTGCTACATATATAGTAGGAGTCATGCACAGGTCCATATGTACTCTAGTTGGTGGTTTAGTCTCTAGGAGTTCTGAGGGGTCCAGTTAGTTGATACTGTTGTTCTTCCTTTGGGGTTGCAATCCGCTTCAGCTCCTTCAACCCTTCCCCTAATTCTTCCATTGGGGTCTTTGGGCTCAGTTCTATGGTTGGCTGTGAGCATCTGCATTTGTCTTAGTCAGGTGTTTGCAGAACCTCTCAGAGAATAGCCATATCAGGCTCATGTACTTGGCATCACCAATAGTGCTGGGATTTGGTGTCTTCCAATGGGATGGATCATATGGTAGGGCAGTGTCTGGATGGTCTGTCAGTCTCTGCCCCATTTTTGTCCCTGCATTTATTTTAGAGAGGGACAATACTGTTAAAAATTTGTACATGGGTGGGTTGCTCCATTCCTCCACTGTGGCCATGCTTATCTACTGGAGGTGGTCTTTTTCAGTTTCTATCTCCCTGGTGTTGGGTATTTTGGCTAATGCCATCCCAATTGGGTCCTGGGAGCCTTTCAGATCCCTGGTCTGCGACTTTCTAGTGAAAGAACTCCCCAGGTTCCCACTCCCACTGCTACTTTTTTCTATTCGATCTCCTGGCCCTCTGGACTTCTCTCTTGTTGTTTCCTTACCTGGTCCTACTCCCTTTTTTCCTCCCCTTCCCTTCTCCCACTCAGGTCCCTCCTTCCCTCTGCTTCCTAAAGGAGTAGCTTCCAGGCTATTCAGAAAGATGTTACTGGATATTTTTAAGACAGCATCTACTATATACTCTATTTAGATTTATATTCTATAGGCCAAGGTAGTATTGAATTTCTGATGGTTCTGTCTTGGTCTCCCAAATGCTGAGATCACAGGTATATATACCAACAAGCACAGCCATTAAAACTTGAAACAACTTTTTAAAATTACATTTTAATGGGCCATAGAATCAACTGAATTTTCTAAAGTAAATGCTGCAAAAATCATAGCCCAGGCACCTAGAATCTGGGAGAAGCCTATCTACAGAATACTAAAGCTGAAATAAAACTATCTGGTTCCTCCTGTTAACATTCCATGTCAATGGATAAGATCTTGGAAAAATCAAGACAGTTCTATGGTTTTTCTCTCCTCAACAAAAGCAAAAGGCCCCAGCTGTGGTTCCACTGAGGGTCACATTCTTTCTAATTGGGGTCATTTGCTTTGATCACATTTCAGGAGCATTCAACACTGGCACCACCACGAAAGATATTTACATGAATTTTGTAAAGATTTAGGTATATTGTAATGGGAAGAAGAAGTGCAGTAAATCTATTTAAGAAAAAAGTCAATGTTTTACAATTCAACATGACTCGCTTTTGTACATAGCAAACTGTCAAAAATAAATTTCTCACTCAAACTGAGAGGAAATAAAAGGAAGATGGCGCAAGGCAGTAGCAGCAGGGTAGAGGCTGATTTATATTTTGCTGAACAGACACTTCAGGAGGCCACACAGGCTGGCTAGGACTCCACAGATGTTGGGTGAATGTCACCTGTAGGGAAGCCAGAATGAAAACTGCAAGGCTTTAGGAATATAAACCACATAAACCTCAATGTCTGCTTTCATCGAACTACACACACCTCAATGTATGCCATCACCATTTAGTGACATTTCTCTAAGCAGAAATGACTGCTAAAGTTGTTTAAACAAAAAACCAGATGTGAATATTTTGGAAAGAGGAAAAAACGTACCAAAATTCATTGGTATTGAGTTTTCCTATTACAGAAATACTAAATCCAAGACCCCAACTTCTTCAAGGAGAATAGCAACAACAACAAAATCTCTACACGTAATAAAGCTCTTCAGAGGGACCATTGACGTTTAATACAGAGGTGTGCAGATTGACTTAACATGTGGAGCAGCTGGAAGACAATGTCCTCTTGAATAGTTGGTTCCATCCAGTGAAACCAGATTTTGAATCTGTTATTATTAATACTACTATTACTACTACTATTATTATTATATTATACTTAATTTCTTCAGACATCCCTAAGAAATATCAGCTACAATAAATAGAAAGACTATAAACTACAGATGGCAACATTAAGCTCCCTAACTATGTCCAGTTATCAAATTTTTTATGATATAGGCTTTTATAAAAAATCGGACACTTGGACATAGTTTAGGAAAAGCCCATTTCATTGGCTTGGGATCAGAACATATAACTCTTAAAAGGAATAAATATCATTAATATATATTTCTAAAACAGTCAGGGACATTTAAATCAAAACAAATTTCAGGTTTCATCTTACCTTATCCAAAGGAATAGTGAAAGTTAACAAAACAACCAAAAAAAAAAAAAAAAGAAAGAAAGAGAGAAAGAAAGAAAGAAAAGAAAAGAAAAAAGGGGAGGATGTGTGGAAAAGAAAACCCTGAGTCTCTGTGGGTAAGGAAAAGTCATGCAATCATCCTGCCAATCACTGTAGAAAACCATCAAAAAGCTAAAATTCACTCTACCATATAACCTAGCTATAGCATAGCTTGGCATATGACCAAAGGGCTTGGCATCCTACTCAATAGATACTTGCTCAGCCATGTTCATTGTCATTATGTCTGAAAAGAGTAGGAAATGGAGGCAACCTAAATGTCCTTCAACGCATAAATGGGTAACTAAAATGTGGTACATGTACACCATGGAATAGCTGCAAATAAAATGAAATCATAAACTTTTAGGAAAATGGGTTATAAAGATCATATTGAATGAAGTATTCTAGAACCAGAAAGGCAAACACAACTTGTTAACTTTCATTGGTAGTGCCTAGTTCCAAAATTCTAAGATTAAATATTGGATATAGAAACCAAAGAAAGGTGAAATCTCAGGGTTGTTTTAATTTGCATTTCCCTAATGACTAGTGATGTTGAATATTTTTTTAAGGTGTTTCTCAGCCATCTGAATTTCTTCAGGTGAAAAGTCTCTGTTTAGCTCTGTACCCCATTTTTGGATAGGGTTATTTGGTTTTCTGGGGTCTAACCTCTTGAGTTCTTTGTATACATTGGAAATTAGCCCTCTGTCGGATGTGGGGTTGGTGAAGATCACATATCAAGTGATGTCTCACAAGAAGAAAGGAGTGGACACTGGTGATAGAATGGACCAAAACATCACTGTGGGGGAGTACAAGAACAGTAAGGTGGGAGGGGGTGGATGAGAGAGCAGGGGGAGGGAAAAGGACATGTGGGACCTTTGGGGGTGGGGAACCAGAAAAAGGGAAATGAATTGTAAATATAGAATATATCCAATAAAAAAATGCAAAAAAAAATTGCCCACACTGTGGTATTCAGTAAACAAAAAAAAAAGAAACCAAAGAAAGTAAAAAGGGATTACTGTCAGGGTGGGGGCTGCGGAAGTAAGAGGGAGAGGAGTGCAGGTGTTTGGACAGGGGAAATGAGACATCTGGGAGGGAGGATTCTTAAGAAGGGGAAGTAAGTATAGAAAACGTGAGGAAAGAGAGTAAGATAATAGTAAGAATGTCTGAAAAAGTCATAATTAGTCATATTGTTATCTATCTACTTAAAGTTATATATAATACTAAGTCTGTGGATACATATACATACCTAGTTTTAATGAAATTTCCCTATACAGACTGAAAATGATCTCTGTAAGAGCCATACACTAAACTAATGAAAGCCCCAATACTACACATGAGAAGATCTCTTTTGCAATTTGGTCAGGTTTTTCCAAAAGTCTCCCAATACATACATTATTGCTGTTGCCTCCCCGAGGTAGAAAGTAAATCTTTACTGTTGAGGATACCATGTACTTCAGACCCAGGATCCAGAAAGACTGGAAATGGATCAAACCAGGAAGCCTTCTCCTTAAGGACTTAGCTTTCATGGTACCAGAAGGCAGCATCTAAGCTTATAAGGAAGGGCAACAAACAATAATTCTACCCAGCTATGATACCTATGAACCACAATAGTCCTGAGGGTACAATAGTGGCATACATACCTTTTACCTTGGTGGTAACCAGCAGCCTCCTAATTGGACTTATAGTCTGCTCAACAAGAGGGAAATGATGCCTACACTAGAAATCTAGCCAACTAACTGGTGCTAAAGTAGTTGTGGATCTTGGAGGAGAATTTATAACTGCCACTTTACTAAAACAGGATAATCCCTAACTACATTCTAAATATTTATTCTTATGCCCACAGATTAGTGTAATTATCATTTCTCACTAAGGAAACTCCTTTTTTACAACAGGCAGTGACCATTGCAAAAACCCACAACAGATCCAAATGCACAGAATAAAAGACTGTGTGATGCCTAGTCCTAACATCCTCAGTACAACCCCTGCACATAAGAATTAAGGATAATTGTGGATGAGTGGACATAAAATGTTTAAGAGCTAGAGGATCAAGAAACCTGCTATGATAAATTATGTCCTAGAAATGTCAGAAAAACTCTATCCATGAAGTCTCATTAACATGACTACCTAAATAGATTTGAATAATGAAGACAACAGCAGACATGCTAACATGAAGGGAGGAGAGCTCAGGAGCTCCCAATCCTAGACAAAGAACTACAGGTAACTAAAGAATGCTGAGAATTTGAGGCATACATAGCATTCCCCATGAAGAACACCCCGGTCATCCAGTACCAAATCGTCAGCCTTGAAACATAATACAAGTAACATTATTCAAAACAATGGGTATATACACATGTGTGTGTGTGTGCATATGTGTATGTGTGTGTATTTACACATCAACTATAAATAGATTTTTGTTTTATTTTATTTTTTTATTTTATTTTATTTTATTATTTTATTTTATTATTTTATTTTATTTTATTTTATTTTATTTTATTTTATTTTATTTTATTTTATTTTATTTTATTTTATTTTATTTGTTTTTCGAGACAGGGTTTCTCTGTGTAGCTCTGGCTGTCCTGGAACTCACTCTGTAGCCCAGGCTGGCCTCGAACTCAGAAATCTGCCTGCCTCTGCCTCCCAAGTGCTGGCATTAAAGGCGTGTGCCACCACCGCCTGGCTGATATATATTTTAAATATGTAAAACATTTGAACATTCAAAAGGCAGGTAGAGGAGGTAGTGGGAAGAGCTGGAGGGAAGAAAAAGAAGGGGGAAAATTATTTAATTATAATTTCAAAAATTATATATTAAAAAAGCCCATTTTTAGGTTATCACGGGGTTTTGAGAAGTCATGAGTGAAGATGAGTTTGTTTTCTAAGATCTATTCAACATTGATTCTAATAGTATACTATTCTAATGTTCCTATAATTGTACTGTTTTCCTGATATTTTTAGTGTATATTTTAGATGGTTAGTATGTTTAAATCATGCTATTTCCCTTTCTAAATAGAGTATATTTGTCTCAGTCTTACAGAGCAATTTCTTCTGCTCTAGTGATTAGGGTTCTTCTTAAAGTGCCTTCAACTTGTTAAACTTCAAAATTCAGTGCAGACCTACCCTTGTATGACAATTGCAGACAATACTCAGACCAGAATGCCTGTGTCTCTCCCCAACCATTCTCAGTAGTTGGCCTTTTCTGTAAGTCAATATCAAAGCCTACTGGGGCATCTCTGTGGTTGACACACAACTTTTACACTCACCCATCCTATCATCTATTTCTCTAAGAATGAGTTCTGCAATGACCTTTTAAATTGTAGAATCAGTGCAATCTATATGAGAATGTAAACATTTCATTGAAAAAATAATGTGGTGGGTAGGAATAGAATCTATAGACTTTATAAAAATGAGTAAAAGACTAAAAATAAGCTGGCAAAGGCCTTTTGCCTCTCTATGCTTTTCATGCCATTCATCTGCAATAAAACCTACAAAGGGAAGTGAAGACTAGGTCTGTAAGTGTATTGCAAGCTCTTCACCTCCAGGAGCTTAGAACATCCTTAAAGATTTTTATTCCTTTGTTGTTGTTTATGGCCGATAGTTGAGTTCAAGAGAGCTAAAATAGTCATGTGATGTTGCATATTAGCATGTGTACTGTTTCTTTCTTTGAAATAAGGAGGTGAATATGAAGTTGTGATTAAAAGATGAAGATACTGAGATTTATGATGTGTAGCCTCAAAAGCTATGTTTCTACTGGTTTTCAGGGAATTTGAGAAGGTGGTTAATGGTCTGTGTAACTGATCTACCTTGCTATAATGAAAGATCAGTGAAAGTCTCTGATACAAGTACATATTTGAATCACCTGGACTATGTTGAACAAGACTTCAAGGCAACTCTTGTCTTTGTCTGGTAGTTTTAAATGGCCTACGGTCATACTTGTAGGGAAAAGCATTTGATGAGGCAATGCAATGTCCTGAAATGAGGAACTATTAGGCCAAAGAGAAATGAAAAAATAAGCAGGGCTTTTCCCTAAAGTTCTAAAACTTGGTCTCAGCTTTTCTCCCTGTAAGTGTGTGGATTTGGCCCACTGAAGCTGAAATCCAAGTGACTGCAGGGCAGAGCTTAGCAATGGTGCTATAAAACACCACAGGGCCACAAAGCAGCTCCTCAGTTAATAGAGGGCAGATGCAGTGAAGGCAAGGACTAGAGACATCTGAGAAGATTGCATTCTCATTCCAAGCACAACAGGCAAGGAAGGACTTGCACATCTCTGCTGTCGGTCACGTCCGTCTCTCTTTCCATGAACAACCACGTTTTTAAAGCATCTTCTATGTTCCCCACAATATGAGTGATATGACTTCCTAATGAGATTGTCTTGTGATTGGAAAGGGAATGATTATATTAAACAATTTCATTGAGAATGATGAAATCCCAGGGATCAAGTATGAGATAATAATATAAAGATCCTGAGAAAGAAGTATTAGGATGTGATTTTTATGAAAGTAAGTATGAGTCATTGAAGACTTTACAATACCTAGGATCTCTTGCCTTTTCAGAAATCCTATTCACAATTCAAAGTGTAATGTATATGTATATATATATATATATATATACACATATATATACATATATATATATACATATATATATATATATATTTTTGTTCATGATTTTCTTGGGAAGAAGACTGACAATTATGGTTTTCTTCTTTATTTGACAAATGAAAATTATATTATTGTATACATGTCTTAAAATTTGCATAGATGTGGAATAAGTAAATCCAGATAGTTTGCATAAGCTTCATCTCACAGACTTGTGTTCCTCATGGTGAGAACACTTTAAAATCTTTCCACCATTTTCAAGAATACAATGCATTGTTATTAACTTTTGGTACCAAATTGCACAATGGTGCTGCAGAATCCATTCTTCCTACATATTTCTATTGAAATATCTTAAAGTGGCTTATATAATAAAATTAAGAATCAGTGACTATTTTATTTTTCCCACTTCTCAGTGACTATTTTATCGTTATCATTTTTTACTGAAAAATTTTAAAGAAATCATTGGGTTGAAAATTCTTGAATAAAGAAGCACAGTTTCCCATTTTACTCCAAGAATTACCCAAGTGCTTCAGAAACCGTCTATATAGGTATAGCTTAAACTATAGAGTACAATATATGTGAGTCCCATATGTACCAGTTTATCCTGTTTCTACATGTGTTTCTTTTATTTCAATTAATGGCTTCTTATGTATAGTAATTCATGCTTGTTTGAATTTGAATAGCAGATTAATGGGTAGGTTAATAAAGCAGTTGCATGCCTTGGTTTGACATATCTCTTATTCCTAAATCCTTTGTGAAGATTGGTTGTCCCCGGGATTGGCCTCCTGGTCATGTTGCTTATCCCTGAATAGGAGACAGAGAAAGTTCATTTGTAGTGGTAAACATGAAGCAGAAATTACCTAGTTCATCGTTCACAACCTTCTTATTGAAGTGAAATTAAAGGTATCTTGAAAATGGGAAAAAAAAGGGAAATCAATTATCTTCGATAACCCATGGTATATATGAATGGACACTGGAAAGTTCTCCTGCATATGTTTGTGTATACACACACACACACACACACACACACACACACACACACACCTATATATTTTTCTCCCCTGAGATGATGAACGCTGGTGCTGTGGTTGCAATTATAAAGGTTTTAGAAAGTTTTATTTTCCTCCTTCTGTGTCTTTTACCATAATGCTAATTTTTTAAGGCTAATGCCCAAGTTTTAAACTTCTCAAAATATTTCCTGAGGGAAAATTGTGACAGTATGCTGTGCTTTGATATAATTGGTTTTACTTTAACTATGGAAGGTTTAACTAGCTCTGAGTAGCAGAAGAAAATATTTTCCTAAGAAGGGTAATAATTAAAAGTCAACTGGAGGTTGCCTGAGAATATGGGACAAAGCCTGCCGACACCTAGAACAGAAATGTGTGAGCTTTATAAAATTAACTCTGTACCTTGTCACAGCTATGCTTTCATTTGACATATTTCAAGTTACAGACTTGTGGGTCATCTTGGACACATTTCTTGCAAACTTTATTTCCATGGTGTGTTAACCTACCTTGTGTATACAATAGCAAAACCAAAGGAACGCCAGATTCCAAAACAGTGGATTCTGATTGAGAGAGAAAATCTAATTGTTTTGGAAAGGCTTTTTTTCAGCTAACACTTGTATGGCCACTCTAAAGAAAACTGGTCACAAGATCCATAGGTGAGCTTGTTTGACATAGATGATTCACTGATCATGTCAAATGAAATCAGTGGGCTGTGAAGCCCTGGAGAACATAATACTGCCTGTGTAATGGAGAGACAAAGATAGCAAACTTGGGACCAAAAGTCATGCAATTTTTAAATTATATTGCTCTCAGTAGTTTTTCCAAATGGGAAGGGATTAAACAATAGTTATGTGTATACTAAGTAACATATATCACGGCATTCCGTTCCAATCAGCAATAAGTGAGAAATAGTTCTACAAACTTAATTCAAAGTGTAGGTGTACCTTTTGTGAGGCTTTCTGCTAACCATTTTACATGCTAAATAGCTGAAAGCATCTATGTTATTTAGTTTGGTGAAAAGATTCAAGTACTTGTCTCCTTGAAAATTCCCCGAGTTCCACAAGATCATCCAAATTAGTAGATGGTCTTATATAACTCGCAAGATTTTATATATTCTATGATTAGTAAGACCCATTTCGTGATGGAGTCCATCAAAATCAACTCCCACTGACAGAAAATGTGGGGGTTTGAGTCATTAATACTTAATGTGGAACAGCAGATTAATAACAAGTTGGAGGAAGTTAAATGAAATGTAGTAGTAACCCAGAGGTAGTAACAGTGACGGTGGGTGAAATACAATTGACATATTTTTGCCTACATAGTAGTAGCCTCTGATGTGTTGTACCAATCTGGATGCCTAAAACAATAGGTTGTACTAAACCCTGTGTACAGAACAGTGATATTCCAACAGGTGAATCAACTGTACATAGTGAGCCGCACTCACGGCTTGGGGAAGACATGGAAGGCAACACATGATTGCATCACATTATCCAGAATAGTGTAAAATTTAAAACTCATCAAGTTAAATTAAAACTTTCTGGGGATTTCCATTTAATATGTTTGAAACACGATTTACTACAGATAAATGAATCCACAGGAAGAATGAATAATAGGGGACCACTATATAAATAGCATTTTTTTTTTAAAAAATTGGATAGTAAGATAACAATTGTCCTATGTTGTATCAGGAAGATGTATTGTTACTATCAAACACATTGGACTGTGGAGATGAGGATATGGGGGAGTGGAAACCTTTTCATTTCCCGTGAATGGTTCATTTCGAGCCTTGCTTCACGTAACAAGAGTCACCATCTGAATACAAAGCATTACCTCTCTCTCCTACCCCTGAAGTTCATGTATTGTAAGTCTGCTCTCTAGCTAGTGATATTTGTTTGCAATATTTTGAAAATTTTAGGGGGTGAAGCATAGCTGGAGAAAGTAGTGAACTGGTGTTGTGTCATGTTATCTCTCTCTCTGTGTCTCTCTGTGTCTCTTCTCTGTTTCTGTCTGCCTCTATGTTTGTCTCTGTCTCTATCTCTCTATTTCTGTCTCCCCCTCTCTTCTCTCTCCATCTGTCTCTGTCTCTCTCTGTCTCTCTCTGTCTCTCTCTCTGTCTCTGTCTCTCTCTGTCTCTGTCTCTCTCTGTCTCTCTGTCTCTGTCTCTCTGTCTCTCTGTCTCTCTGTCTCTCTGTCTCTCTGTCTCTCTCTCTCTCTCTCTCTCTCTCTCTCTCACACACACACACACACACACACACACACACACACATACACCTGTCTGCCATAAATTAGGTCCCTCCATCACATCTTCCACCACCATCATGTTTTGCCTTCTCAAGGACCCATAAATCAAAAGACCATTGACCACGGTCTGGTCTGATGGTCTGAAATCTCTGAAACCCGGAACAAAAACAAATATTTCCTGTTGTAAATTGACTTTCTCAGGTATCTGATCAGAGTGGCAAACAGCTGACTCATATTGATAAATAGCATTACTCTGGGGTGGGAAAGTCATTCCCTGGATTCATTCAATATAGATATTTTAAAGTATTTTTAAAATATGTATATTTCCATACAAGAATAAATGTATGTGTATGAATAATGCGTAGGCTCATGGGAACCTGTCTGGGGGAGATGCTAGGAACAGCAAGCTGGGAAAGCCGCGGGGACTAAGCCAGCAGCGCTCTTCCATAGCCTCTGCATCAGTTCTGCCCCCAAGTTCCTTCCCTGATTTCCCTAGATGACAGAATACAAGCTGTAAAATGAAACAAACCCTTTTCTCTCCATGTTGCTTTTGGTTATGGTGTTTTCTCACAACAATAGACATTGTAGCTAAGAAAATTATTAATGAGTTTCCATATAGAATTTCCACAGAGTGCCACTTCACAGACTGCCATATGAAAAGGCTCAGTGGGTTGCCCTTTATCTGCCTGTGTGGCTTTCACTGCCTGAAACCACCTGCTTTCCACCTAAGAGGGTTTTGTGGCTTGTTAAATTAACTAGATTTTATATTTTCCATAATGCACTAGAAAAATCCCTCTTTCTAATTTGACCACAGGAAAACTTCTAGACAGTGGTTTTCAGCCTTGCAAATGCTGGAGCCCTTAATATGGTTCTTGATGTTGTGGTGACTCATAACCATAATTTTTTTCTCTTTTTTAACATTTTCTATATTCATTGTTTACATTCCGAAGGCTTTCCCTTTTCCCAGTTCCCCCCTCACTATATGTCCCATAAGTCCTCTTCTCCCCACCCATTCCCCAATCACCCCCAACCATTTCTCTGTTCCAGTACTCTCCTGCAAAACTGGATCCAGTCTTTTTGGGACCAGTGTCCTCTCCTTCCTTCTTCTCGGAATTTTTTGATTTGCTAATTGTTCCTTAAGTATTTAGATCTTCTGGGCTCTTTATATCCACTTATCAGTGATTGCAATTCATGTGTATTCTTTTGTGATTGGGTTAATTCACTTAGGATGATGTTTTCCAGATCCAACAATTTGCTATAAATTGCGTGATTATTTTTAATTGCTGAGTAGTATTCCATTGTGTAAATATACCACATTTTCTGTATCCATTCCTCCTTTGAGGGACATTTAGGCTCCTTCCAACTTCTGGCTATTATAAATAAGACTGCTATAAACATTGTGGAACATGTGTCTTTAGTGCATGCAGGGGAATCCTTTGAGTATATGATCAGGACTGGTATGACAGAGTTCACTTGAAGTGTCATGCCCAGTTTTCTGAGGAACCACCAGACTGATTTCCAGAGCGGTTGTACCATCTTGCAATCCCACCAACAATGGAGGAGTGTTCCTCTTTCTCCACATCCTTGCCAGCACTTGTTGTCTCTTGAGTTTTTAATCTTAGCCATTGTGACTGGTGTGAGGTGGAATTTCAGGGTTGTTTTGATTTGCATTTCCCTGATGACTAATGATGTTGAACATCTCTTAAGGTGTTTCTCGGGCATCCGAATTTCTTCTGGGGAAAATTCTTTGTTTAGCTCTGTACCCCATTTTTTGGTAGGGTTATTTGGTTCTTTGGGGTCTAACATCTTGAGTTCTTTGTATATATTGGATATTAGCCCTCTGTCGGATGTGGGGTTGGTGAAGATCTTTTCCCAATTTGTTGGTTGCCATTTTGTCCTTCTGACAGTGTCCTTTGCCTTACAGAAACTTTGTAATTTTATAAGGTCCCATTTGACAATTCTTGATCTTAGAGCATAAGCTATTGGTGTTCTGTTCAGGAACTTTCCCCCTGTGCCCATGTCCTCCAGGGTTTCCCAAGTTCCTTTTCTAATAATTTCAGTGTGTGGGGTTTTATGTGGTGGTCCTTGATCCACTTGGAGTTGATCTTAGTACAAGGAGATAAGAGTGGGTCGATTCGCATTCTTCTACATGTTGACCTCCAGTTGAACCAGCACCATTTGTGGAAAAGGCTATCTTTTTTTTCCACTGGATGGTTGTGGCTCCTTTATCAAAGATCAAGTGACCATAAATCTGTGGGTTATTTTCTGGGTCTTCAATCCTACCTATTCCATTGATCTACTTGCCTGTTGCTGTACCAATACCATGCAGTTTTTAACACAATTTCTCTGTAGTACTGCTTGAGGTCAGGGATATTGATTCCCCAGAAGTCCTTTTATTGTTGAGAATAGTTTTAGCTATCCTGGGTTTTTTGTTGCTCCAGATGAATTTGAGAATTGCTCTTTCTAGATCTATGAAGAATTGAGTTGGGATTTTGATGGGGATTGCATTGAATCTGTATATTGCTTTTGGCAAGATGGCCATTTTTACTATATTGATCCTGCCAATCCAGGAGCAAGAAATATTTTTCCATCTTCTGAGGTCTTCTTCGATTTCTTTCTTCAAGGACTTGAAGTTCCTGTTGTACAGATCTTTCGCTTGTTTGGTTAGGGTTATGCCAAGGTACTTTATGTTGTTTGTGGCTATTGTGAAGGGTGTTATTTCCCTAATTTCTTTCTCAGCCTGCTTGTCCTTTGAGTACAAGAAGGCCACTGACTTGCTTGAGTTAATTTTATAACCTGCCACTTTGCTGAAGTTGTTTATCAGCTGTAGAAGTTCTCTGGTGGAGTTTTTTGGGTCGCTTAGGTAAACTATCATATCGTCTGCAAATAATGATAGTTTCACTTCTTCCTTTCCAATTTGTATCCCTTTGACTTCCTTATGTTGTCTAATTGCTCTTGCTAGAACTTCAAGTACTATATTGAAAAGATATGGAGAGAGAGGGCAGCCTTGTCTAGTCCCTGATTTTAGTGGGAATGCTTCAAGTTTCTCTCCATTTATTTTGATGTTGGCTACTGGTTTGCTGTAGATTGCTTTTACTATGTTTAGGTATGGGCCTTGAATTCCTGCTCTTTCCAAGACTTTTAGCATGAAAGGATGCTGAATTTTGTCGAATGCTTTTTCAGCATCTAATGAGATGACCATGTGGTTTTTTTCTTTCAGTTTGTTTATGTAGTGGATTACATTGATGGATTTCCGTATATTGAATCATCCCTGCATCCCTGGGATGAAGCCTACTTGATCATGGTGGATGATCGTTTTGATGTGCTCTTGGATTCGGTTAGCAAGAATTTTATTTAGTATTTTTGCATCTATATTCATAAGAGAAATTGGGCTGAAGTTCTCTTTCTTTGTTGGATCTTTTTGTGGTTTAGGTATTAGCGTAATTGTGGCTTCGAAGAATGAGTTGGGCAGTGTCCCTTCTGTCTCTATTTTGTGGAATAGTTTGAAGAGTATTGGTGTTAAGTCTTCTTTGAAGGTCTGGTAGAATTCTGCACTAAAACCATCTGGTCCCGTACTTTTTTTGGTTGGGAGGCTTTCTATAACCCCTTCTATTTCTTTAGGGGTTATGGGACTATTTAGCTGGTCTACTTGATGCTGATTTAATTTTGGTATTTGATATCTGTCTAGGAAATCGTCCATTTCCTCCAGATTCTCCAGTTGTTTTGAGTATAGACCTTTGTAGTAGGATCTGATGATCTTTTGAATTTCCTCAGTTTCTGTTGTTATGTCTCCCTTTTCATTTCTAATTTTGTTAATTTGTATACTGTCTCTGTGTCCTTTGGTTAGTCTGGCTAAGGGTTTATCTATCTTGTTGATTTTCTCAAAGAACCAGCTCCTGGTCTTGTTGATTCTTTGTATGGTTCTCTTTGTTTCTATTTGATTGATTTCAGCCCTGAGTTTGATGATTTCTTGTTTTCTACTCCTCCTGGGTGAGTTAACTTGTTTTTCTTCTAGCACTTTAAGGTGTGCTGTTAAGCTGCTAGTGTATGCTCTCTCCAGTTTCTTTTTGGATGCACTTAGAGCTATGAGTTTTCCTCTTAGCACTGCTTTCATTGTGTCCCGTAGATTTGGGTAGGTTGTACCTTTATTTTCATTGAATTTTAAAAAGTCTTTGATTTCTTTTTTTATTTCTTCCTTGACCAAGGTGTCATTGAGTAGAGTATTGTTCAGTTTCCATGTGTATGTGGGCTTTCTGTTGTTTTTGTTGCTATTGAAGACCACTCTTACTCCATGGTGATCTGATAGGAGGCATGGGATTAGCTCGATCTTCTTGTATTTGTTGACATCTGTCGTGTGACCGATTATATGGTCTATTTTGGAGAAGGTACCATGCGGTGCTGAGAAAAAGGTATATTCTTTAGCTTTAGGATGAAATGTTCTATATATATCTGTTAAATCCAATTGGTCCAGAGTTTCAATTAGTTTCACTGTGTCCCTGTTTAGTTTCTGCTTTCCTGATCGGTCCATTGAGGAGAGTGGGGTGTTGAAGTCACCCACAATTATTGTGTTAGGTGTAATGTGTGCTTTAAGCTTTAGTAAGGTTTCTTTTACAAATGAGGGTGTCCTTGCATTTGGAGCATAGATGTTCAGTATTGAGAGCTCTTCCTGGTGGATTTTCCCTTTGGCCAGCAAGAAGTGACCTTCTGGGTCTCTTTTGATGATTTTAGGTTGAAAGTCAATTTTATCTGATATTAGAATGGCTACTCCAGCTTGTTTCCTGAGACCATTTGCTTGTAAAATTGTCCTCCAGCCTTTTACTCTAAGGCAGTGTTTGTCTTTAACACTGAGATGTGTTTCCTGTATGCAGCAAAATGTAGGGTCCTGTTTCCGTATCCAGTCTGTTAGTCTATGTCTTTTTATTGGGGAATTGAGTCCATTGACGTTAAGAGATATTAAGGAATAGTAATTATTACCTCCAGACATTTTTGAAATTATATTTATTTATCTTATTTATTTTTTATATTCGAGAGGTTATCTTCTTTTGGGTTTGATGAGAGGAGGTTTCTATCTTGCTTCTTCCCGGGTGTAGTTTCCGTCCTTGTCTTGGTGTTTTCCCCCTATTATCCTTTGTAGGGCTGGATTTGTGGAGAGATATCTTGCAAATTTGGTTTTGTCATGGAATACCTTGATGTCTCCATCAATGGCAATTGAGAGTTTTGCTGGGTAAAGTAGTTTTGGCTGAAGTTTGTGTTCTCTTAGAGTTTGCATGATATCTGCCCAGGATCTTCTAGCTTTCATGGTCTCAGGTGAGAAGTCTGGTGTTATTCTGATAGGTTTTCCTTTATATGTTACTTGGCCTTTTTCTCTTGCTGCCTTTAGTATTCTTTCTTTGTTTATTACATTTGGAGTTTTGATTATTATGTGACGGGATGTATTTCTGTTCTGGTCCAGTCTGTTTGGTGTTCTATAGGCTTCTTGTATATTCATGGGCATCTCTCTCCTAAGGTTGGGGAAGTTTTCTTCCATAATTTTATAGAAGATATTAGCTGGCCCTTTAACTTGTAAATCTTCACTCTCGTCTATACCTATAATCCTTAGGTTTGGTCTTCTCATAGTGTCTTGGATTTCCTGGATGTTTTGGGTTACCACCTTTTTGCATTTAGTGTTTTCTTTGACTGTTGAATCAATGGTTCCTATGGTATCTTCGGCTTCTGAGATTCTGTCTTCTATCTCTTGTATTCTATTGTTGATACTTGCGTCTAAGGCCCCTGATTTCTTCCCCAGGTTTTCTATCTCCAATGTTGTCTCCCTCTGTGATTTCTTAGTTGTTTCTACATCTGTTTTTAGTATCTGGATGGATGTGCTCAGATCTTTCGTTTGCTTGATTGTGTTTTCATGTATTTCTTTAATAGATTTTTGTGCTTCCTCTTTCATAGCTTCTACTTGTTGGCCCACGTTCTTCTGTAGTTCTTTAAGTGACTTTTGTCTTTCTTCCTTATTGTCTTCTTCTCTTTGATCCATCTTCTCCTGAATTTCTTGAAGTGATTTTTGTATTTGCCTCGTAAAGGCTTCTAATTTTGATCCATTTTCTCCTCTATTTCTTTACGAGATTTTTCTATGTGTTCAGCTACCAGCATCCTGACCAGTGATTTTATATCCATGTCTTGTTTTTCTGGTGTTTTAGGGTATCCAGGGATTCCTGTTGTTGGAGAACTGGGTTCAGATGCTGTCATGTTGCCTTGATTTTTGTTAGTAACGTTCCTTCGTTTTCCTTTTGCCATCTGGTTATTTCTGGTTTTAGTTGGCCTTGTTGTTAGTGGCTGGTGTTTGAATCTCCTGTGAGGCTGGGCTCACCTGTTGTTTCTCTACTGGTAAATATGTGTGACTGCTGCTTTAAGGGATCATAAGCTGGCTGCCACCCATGCGATTGTAGCCCCTGTTGGAGTCTGTCTACCTGGGCTTCTCCAGCTGTGTCCTGTTTGCAAGGAACTCGGCCTGCTTGGTTCCGAGACCCTAGCAGATCCCCCTGTGCGGGTAGCCCTGGAAGGGGTGTTTACCTGGGCCTTTCCAGCTATGTCCTGGTTGCAATATGGAGGCCCGCAGCTACCGCTGGTCCAGGGGCCAGTGAGCTGGTTGCAGAATGCAGCCTAGGTGCTCGCCAGAGGGCGCGGGGATGTCCCACAGAGCCTGGGCCTTTCCAGCTGTGTCCTGGGCCTTTCCAGCTATGTCCTGGTTGCAATATGGAGGCCCTCCGCTTCTGCTGGTCCAGGGGCCGGCGAGCTGGTTGCAGAAAGCAGCCTTGGTGCTCGCCAGAGGGCACGGGGATGTCCCGCAGAGCCTAGGCGGAACTCAGCCTGCTTGGGTCCGAGACCCTAGCAGATCCCCTGTGAGGGCAGCCCTGGAAGGGGTGTTTACCTGGGCCTTTCCAGCTATGTCCTGGTTGCAATATGGAGGCCCGCAGCTTCTGCTGGTCCAGGGGCCGGCGAGCTGGTTGCAGAAAGCAGCCTCGGTGCTCGCCAGAGGGTGCAGGGAAGTCCCACAGAGCCTGGGCCTTTCCAGCTGTGTCCTGGTTGCAATATGGAGGCCCGCCGCGCTGGTCCAGGGGCCGGCGAGCTGGTTGCAGAAAGCAGCCTCGGTGCTCGCCAGAGGGCACGGGGATGTCCCGCAGAGCCTAGGCGGAACCCAGCCTGCTTGGGTCCGAGACCCTAGCAGATCCCTCCGTGAGGGCAGCCCTGGAAGGGGTGTTTACCTGGGCCTTTCCAGCTATGTCCTGGTTGCAATATGGAGGCCCGTCGCTTCTGCTGGTCCAGGGGCCGGCGAGCTGGTTGCAGAAAGCAGCCTCGGTGCTCGCCAGAGGGTGCGGGGAAGTCCCACAGAGCCTGGGCCTTTCCAGCTGTGTCCTGGTTGCAATATGGAGGCCCGCCGCTTCTGCTGGTCCAGGGGCCGGCGAGCTGGTTGCAGAAAGCAGCCTAGGTGCTCGCCAGAGGGTGCGGGGAAGTCCCACAGAGCCTGGGCCTTTCCAGCTGTGTCCTGGTTGCAATATCTACTTGAGTTGATTTTATAACCAGCCACTTTGCTGAAGTTGTTTATCAGCTGTAGAAGTTCTCTGGTGGAGTTTTTTGGGTTGCTTAAGTAAACTATCATATCATCTGCAAATAATGATAGTTTGACTTCTTCCTTTCCAAATTGTATCCCTTTGACTTCCTTATGTTGTCTAATTGCTCTTGCTAGAACCTCAAGTACTATATTGAAGATATGGAGAGAGAGGGCAGCCTTGTCTAGTCCCTGATTTTAATGGGATTGCTTCAAGTTTCTCTTCATTTATTTTGATGGTGGCTACTGGTTTGCTGTAGATTGCTTTTACTATGTTTAGGTATGGGCTTTGAATTCCTGATCTTTCCAAGACTTTTAGCATGAAAGGATGCTGAATTTTGTTGAATGCTTTTTCAGCATTAAATGAGATGACCATGTGGTTTTTTTTCTTTTAGTTTGTTTATGTAGTGGATTACGTTGATGGATTTCCATATATTGAACCATCCCTGCATCCCTGGGATGAAGCCTACTTGATCTTGGTGAATGATCATTTTGATGTGCTCTTGGATTCAGTTAGCAAGAATTTTATTTAGTATTTTACATTGATATTCATAAGGGAATTTGGCCTGTAGTTCTCTCTTTGTTGGATCTTTGTGTGGTTTTGGTATCAGCATAATTGTGGCTTTGAAGAACGAGTTGGGCAGTGTCCCTTCTATTTCTATTTTGTGGAAGAGTTTGAAGAGTATTGGTATTAAGTCTTCTTTGAATGTCTGGTAGAATTCTGTACTAAAACCATCTGGTCCTGTACTTTTTTTGGTTGGGAGGCTTTCTATAAACCCTGCTATTTCTTTAGGGGTTATGGGACTATTTAGCTGATCTAATTGATGATGATTTAATTTTGGTATTTGGTATCTGTCTAGGAAATTGTCCATTTCCTCCAGATTCTCCAGTTGTGTTGATTATAGACCTTTGTAGTAGGATCTGATAATCTTTTTTATTTCCTCAGTTTCTGTTGTTATGTCCCCCTTTTCATTTCTAATTCTGTTAATTTGGATACTGTCTCTGTGTACTTTGTTTTATCTGGCTAAGGGTTTATCTGTCTTGTTGATTTTCTCAAAGAACTAACTCCTGGTTTTGTTGATTCTTTGTATTGTTTTCTCTGTTTCTACTTGATTGATTTCAGCCCTGAGTTTGATGATTTCCTGTCTTCTACTGCTCCTGGGTGAATTAACTTCTTTTTCTTCCAGGGCTTTAAGGTGTGCTGTTAAGCTGCTACTGTATGCTCTCTCTAGTTGCTTTGTGGATGCACTTAGAGCTATGAGTTTTCCTCTTAGAGCTGCTTTCATTGTGTCCCATAGATTTGGGTATGTTGTACCTTCATTTTCATTGAATTCTAAAAAGTCTTTGATTTCTTTTTTTATTTCTTCCTTGACTGAGGTGTCATTGAGTAAAGTATTGTTCAGTTTCCATGTGTATGTGGGCTTTCTGTTGTTTTTGTTGCTATTGAAGACCACTCTTACTCCATGGTGATCTGATAGGAGTCATGGGATTAGCTAGATCTTCTTGTATTTGTGGACATCTGTCTTATGACCAATTATATGATCAATTTTGGAGAAGGTACCATGTGGTGCTGAGAAAAAGGTATATTCTTTTGCTTTAGGATGAATTGTTATATATATATATATATATATATATATATATATATATATATATATATAATCTGTTAAATCCAATTGGTCCAGAGTTTCAATTAGTTTCACTGTGTCCCTGTTTAGTTTCTGGTTTCCTGATCGGTCCATTGAGGAGAGTGGAGGGTTGAAGTCACCCGCAATTATTGTGTTAGGTCTAATGTGTGCTTTAAGCTCTAGTAGTTTCTTTTACGAATGAGGGTGCCCGTGCATTTGGAGTATAGATGTTCAGCATTGAGAGTTCTTCTTGGTGGATTTTCCTTTTGACCAGCAAGAAGTGACCTTCCGTGTCTCTTTTGATGACTTTAGGTTGAAAGTCAATTTTATCTGATATTAGAATGGCTACTCCGGCTTGTTTCCTGAGACCATTTGCTTGTAAAATTGTATTCCAGCCTTTTACTCTAAGGTAGTGTTTGTCTTTGACACTGAGATGTGTTTTGTATACAGCAAAATGTAGGGTCCTGTTTCTGTATCCAGTCTGTTAGTCTATGTCTTTTTATTGGGGAATTGAGTCCATTGATGTTAAGAGATATTAAGAAATAGTAATTATTACTTCCTGACCTTTTTGATGTTATTTTTTATATTGGAGTGGTTATCTTATTTTGGGTTGGATGAGATGGGGTTTCTATCTTGCACCTTCTGAGTTGTGGTTTCCCTCCTTGTGTTGGTGTTTTTCCCCTATTATCCTTTGTAGGGCAGGGTTTGTGGAAAGATATTGTGCAAGTTTGGTTTTATCATGCAATACCTTGGTTTCTCCATCTATGACGATTGAGAGTTTTTCTGGGTAATGTAGTTTTGGCTGAAATTTGTGTTCTATTAGAGTCTGCATGATATCTGCCCAGGATCTTCTAATGTTCATGGTCTCAGGTGAGAAGTCTGATGTAATCCTGATAGGTCTTCCTTTATATGTTACTTGGCCTTTTTCTCTTACTGCCTTTAATATTCTTTCTTTGTTTAATATATTTGGGGTTTTGATTATCATGTGACAGGAGGTAATTCTGTTCTGGCCCAGTCTGTTTGGAGTTCTGTAGGCTTCTTGTATATTCATGGGCATCTCTATCTTTAGGTTGGGGAAGTTTACTTCAATAATTTTGTAGAAGATATTTGCTGGCCCTTTACTTGTTTATTTTCCCTCTCATCTATGACTATAACCCTTAGGTTTGGTCTTCTCATTGTGTCCTGGATTTCCTGGATGTTATGGGTTACAAGCTTTTTGCATTTTGCACTTTCTTGGACTGTTGAATCAATGATTCCTATGGTATCTTCGGCATCTGAGATTCTTTCTTCTCTCTCTTGTATTCTGCTCTTGATATTTGCATCTATGGCCCCTGATGTCTTCCCAAGGTTTTCTATCTCCAAAGTTGTCTCCCTTTGTGATTTCTTAGTTGTTTCTACTTCTGTTTTTAGATCCTGGATTGTTTTGCTCAGATCTTCTGCTTGCTTGTTTGTATTTTCATGTAATTCTTTAAGAGATTTTTGTGTTTCCTCTTTCATGGCTTCTACTTGTTGACCCACATACTTCTGTATTTTTTTAAGTGATTTTTGTAATTCCTCCTTATTGGCTTCTATTTTTTGATCCATATTCTCCTGAATTTCTTTAAGTGATTTTTGTGTTTGCCTTATAAAAGCTTCTAATTTTTGATCCATTTTCTCCTGTATTTCTTTAAGAGATTTATCTATGTGTTCTGCTATCAGCAGCCTGACCAGTGATTTTAGATCCAAATCTTGTTTTTCTCATGTGTTGGGGTTTCTTGGACTTACTGCTGTTGAGGAATTGGGTTCAGATGCTGCCATATTGCCTTGATTTCTGTTAGTAACGTTCTTATGTTTTGCCATCTGGTTATCTGTGCCTTTGTTGGTCCTGTAGTCACTAGCTGGTGCTTGAACCTCCTGTGGGCTAGTAAGGCTATTTCCCCACCACTGGATGACTGGGTTTCCCCTGGCAAAGATTGCTGATGGGTTGTTCTCCTCTTGGGTGCTGTTGGACCCCTGGTGTATCTTGCTCCAAGCAATGTTATATTTGGTTATCTCTGTGGCCCTGATGCTGCTTGTCTTCTCTGGTTCTGTTTGCTTAGTCCAGTCAGCAGTAAGGATGTTGGTGGTGGCCGGGAGTGGGGAGTGCAGGGTCTTCCACAGGGCAGAGAACCCACTCCCTGCAGGAACACAGGAACTGCTGCTCTGCCAAGCTCCTGTTCTTAGATGACTGGCTGGCAGCCTGAGTCCCCAGAGATCTTACACTTGGGGTATCTTGGGTATGTGGTTGTGCGGAGTGCAGGGTCCCCCTTGGGGTGCAGAGCCCATGCCTGGTTAGGACCCAGGAACCACTGCTCTGCCCTGATCTCTGCCTGGCAGCCTTGAGTCCCCAAATTCTGGATATCACGGGTACCTGGTTCTGCTTGCTTAGTCCAGTCAGCTGCAAGGATGCCTGTGGTGGCAGTGGGGAGTAGAGAGTGCAGTGTCTCCCACAGGGCAGAGAGCCCATGCCCTGCTGGAACACAGGAACAGCTGCTCTCCCAAGCTCCCGTTCTTAGATGGCTGGCTGGCTGCCTGAGTCCCCAGAGATCTTATGCTTGGGATATCTCAGGTATCAGGTTCTACCCGCTCAATCCAAGGAGCCGCCACCAAGATGCAGTTGTGCAGAGTCATAAATTTTTTTGTTGCTATTGTCGTGAATTATAATGTAAGTATTTTTGAAGATGGAATATTGCCAAATGGGTCATGACTTGCAGCTCTAGAATGACACGTTATTGTGAAAATACAGTTGACCATATCTAAACACTAACAATATTCCTATTTAGTTTCACAAATGTTGTTTTGTATTACCATTTTAACTTCTTAAACATATAAGAGATGGCCAAATTCCATGCTGATGACCAGATGGCCTCTTAAAGCTGATATGCTAAACAGGCCATCTTTCTGCCTGTTGTGCCTAGGATAGATGCTGTCCTTGGTGATTAGCAATGGGCCTCTCATTTCAAAACTCAAATCTTTCTTCTCACTGAAAGCATTCAGTTTTTTTTTTCATTTTTGTAGGTACATACATGTATAATCTCACATAGCCACAGAAAGACAGCCTGACAAACACACAGAAACACACAAATAAACAAACACACACACACACACACACACACACACATACACACAGGAAAGGAAGGGAGGGAGAGAAGGAGGGATTAAATGTATTAGTGATTATCTCTGCGTTATCAATAATAAATTTATGTCATATTAAAGGAAGAAATAAAAGCCCTTCCCCTTAGACAAATAGCATGCCCAGATTTGAATTCTTGCTACTTCCTGTTCCTGTGTCTTCTCTGCTCTGTCTGTCTATTGTACAAGATTGAGCCGTGCATGTCTGAAGACTGTCTTGTAAATCTGTCCTGTCCCTGTGTGTGTCTGTCAGTGTGTCTCTGTGCATGTCTCTGCCTGTTGGGTGACTGTGTATGACTCTGTGTCTGTCCTTTACAAAAGGTTTTGCTATACATTCTTTTAACAGCACAGAAGGCATCATGTGGGGGGAAGGAATGAGATAATTTATTGAAATATTTAACAGAATTTTAGAAGAATTTTAAGTCACCAACTCCAACTGACCCCAACTGATGCAAATAACAAACAATATTTTATACATCATTATTTATCAAGCAATATCTGTGTTCAGTATTTATGGTGGATATTTATTTTATATGATTGTTTTTAACCTCTATTTTTGCAGATTTTAGCAAATGGTTATTAGAACACTGAGTCTGGGGCATGGGGGAGTACATACGTTAAGGTTACAGCTATGCATTTGCTTAGGTTGTAAAGCTGAATATTTGGAAAATTGAAGGTAAGAAAGGTGGGCTGTTAACATTGTTTTCTTAAAAGCAGGTTAAACAAATAGGCTGAGCACACAGAAGGATAGCAGTCCTAATTCTTAAGTGACTTCAAAATACATTATTAACTCTAGCTGTGGAGTTCAGCAAATGTTTCAGTCTCAGAATGTAAGAGATATTTTCATATTATTGCATTAGCACAGAAAGCCACTTCACAACTAATAAGAAATAAAATATTCTATCTCACATGGGCCAGAATTTGTTCCAAATTCTTGTTCCAGTTTGATTTTTGCACACGATTCCAGATTAAATATCTATCATACATAAAGTGGTTTTAATTGGAGTGTGGGAAAACAGTAGCCTGACTTTAAAGTTTTTAAGCCCAAAATTGAAGGGAAAAATCCCTTTAAAGCACATTGCTTAACAAATAACATGTAATTAAGTTTCACAGCTATGCCGTACAGGCAGATGACTATTTTCAACCTAGTTTAAATAAGTTATTCAAGAATATACTTGTCTAATAAATTTGTTAATTCCAGATGTCATAAAAATGTGATTTCAGGAATGTGTGTATTGGAAATGGTAGTTTTATGTGTGACATCCACCAATGTATAAAATATATGTGTATCCATTTGTTTTTTTATCTAATTTTTTATTAAACGTTTTTCAGCACTAAACTACTAACATCAATAAAAGGATATTTTTATTTTAGTAATGCATCAAAATACAAGTATTTTTGCAATACTCAATGGAGCTATAAAAATTTAGCCTCAAGTTCACTTCAAAATAAATGGTAGGCCAGGGTTGGTGGCTTCTATCTGCGATCTAAGTACTTATGAGGCAAGGGCGGAATTGCTATAAGTGATGGCTAGCCTCATCTACCTGGTAATTCAGACCAACCAGGATAGAATAGAGAAATCATATCTTAAAAGGAAAAAATAAGTAGAAGAAAATAACTGACACTCTTTGCTAATTTGAAAATTGATGTGTGTTACCTGTTCTTTCCATTCCAATCAGAGGATATGCTCCAGGAAAAGACAAATGGAATTAACTTTTAAGGGACGTGAATGACACCATTTTTCAGCAATGACATCTAACCTGATATTCATAATTACACCACTTGGCGAGTTGTCTGGAAGGTCAGGATTCTGTCTAATTTGCTACATAGACCAAAGCAATCCACATTGCTAATCTAATAGGCAGCCTGGAAACATCTGCAAAATAGCTTTAATTGTGTGTTTTGCTTTTAAATAAAGATGGTCTTTTGTAGCAAAGACATATCGCTCCTCATTTACCCAGTTATGCCCAGAGAATGTGCTGATGCCTGTCTCTGACTGGACCAAGCCCTGGGTTTTATTTCTTCTTTGTTTTGTTTTTTTTGTTTTGTTTTGTTTTTAGTTTTTAAATTTTCTGCTATTATCATGATGTTTTGAAATATTGCAGGTTTGAGATGCTATAAATCAAGATCCGCTAATTCATAACTGTCAGTAAAATCCCTTGCAAATATTTTTAATAACTTTGAAAACTCACAGGAAGTGTCTGATTATATGCACAGTTCTTTTGATGGCTCTTCAAATATTATTGAAACTTGATAAAAATGACAAGGAGATCCAGGCAGAACTGTGATTCATTTGAAAGTATAAAGAACATTGTGCAGTGAGTTATTCATGTGGTGATGTGGAAAAAGGTCTCCTGTGATGACACATGGCTCAGAGGCCTTCCCTCCCTTAGCAAATGGAGCAGAAACCAGGGAAGCCCCCAGTGACAGAGATGGAAATGATTGCCAGGTGCCTGGGACAAAATAATAACGAAGGAAACGCCACTGGGGGGAACACAGAGGAGAGCCTCCAGCCTAGGCCACTTGGCTGCAAGAACCAAAAGATGGGCTGAATTTAAACAAATGCTGACTTCAATACTGCATATTTGAGAGTATGAAGTTGAATGGGTGGCTGATGGTGATGCATTCAATCATTGGATAAGAATGGAGAAGTACAACAGGACAGAGAAAAAATTTTTTAGCAAGACCTTGTGTAGTGACACTAGCCTTGAGCAAACAGGAAGTTTTGTGTGTCTGTGGTTCAGTCTTTAGCTAGGCGGGAAAAGGGCAAGAAAGCCAGACTCTTTTCCAGGGAACTTTTAATTAAACTGAGGAGAAAACTCTAATGCCACAAATCAAAGAAACACACACACACACACACACACACACACACACACACACACCAATACACATCTCAATACACGAATTAAAGAAGAAAGGGTGTGGGCTTAAATCCTGCAGAGTGTATCTACAAGATGGAGTTTGCAGACAGCTCAGACAGGACTAAATGTTTACCTGCAGCCAGGATAGGCATCTGGGGAGTGGCTCCCTCTCTATAACTTTTAGAGAGGTTAGTGCTCACAGAAAGGCTTCCTTGAGAAGTGTAGAGTGCCTGATACAGAGTAAAAAGAAAACAAACAAACATTGCTAAGGAGACGCTGTCCTTATGTTTTTGAAAAAAATATCTGCAGCTTTTTGGAAGACTGTCAACGTTTACATTGTGTATGGGGTTGAGAACACTTAGGATCTATTCTCCATGCAAATTATATATGGCAAAGCATTAACTGTGTTCACCAGAATTGCAGTAGATATCCAGAATTATTCACTTTAAAGCAAGCTCGTAGCGTGTAACGGTGTTTGTCCATGCCCATATTTCTTCTAAACTGTTTCCTGGTAGCCACTTTTCTAATCTGTGCTTCTAATGACTTGCTTCCTTTGACTTGAAAAACAAAACAAAACAAAAGGCAATGAAAAAACAAAAAACAGCTATGTACTTCAGATAAAAAAGTATTTGTCTTTCTGTATCTGAATTTATTTTTTTTATTTATTTTTCTTTTCTATATTCTATGTTTACATTCCAAAGGCTTTCCCCTTTCCCAGTTCCCACCCACCATAGTTCCCATAGTTCCTCTCCCCCCCAACTATTCCCCAATCATTCCCCCTCCCCCCTCGGTTTCTTTACTAAACTGGATGTAATCTTTACAGGCCCAGGGTCCTCTCCTTTCTTCTTCTTGGGAATCATTTGAGTTGCTATTTGTGTCTTGAGTATTTAGGGCTTCTGGGCTCATTAATATCCACTTATCAGTGATTGCATTTCATGTGCATTCTTTTGTGATTGGGTTAATTCACTCAGGATGATATTTTCCAGGTCTAACCATTTACCTACAAATTTCATGAATTCATTATTTTTAATTGCTGAGTAGTATTCCATTGTATAAATATACCACATTTTCTGTATCCATTCCTCCTTTGAGGGATATTTGGGCTCCTTCCAATTTCTGGCTATTGTAAACAAGGCTGCTATAAACATAGTGGAGCATGTGTCTTTATTGTATGCAGGGGAATCCTCTGGGTATATGCCCAGGAGTGGTATGCCAGGGTCCTCTGGAAGTGACATGCCCAATTTTCTGAGGAACCGCCAAACTGATTTCCAGAGTGGTTTTACCATTTTGCAATCCCACCAACAGTGGAGGAGTGTTCCTCTTTCTCCACATCCTCACCAGCACTTGTTGTCTCTTGAGTTTTTAATCTTAGCCATTCTGACTGGTGTGAGGTGGAATCTCAGGGTTGTTTTGATTTGCATTTCCCTGATGACTAATGATGTTGTCATAATGTCTTCCAGTTTAATCTATTGTCATCAGTGGCAAGAAGTTTTTGCTTAGGGCTAAATAACACACACACACACACACACACACACACACACACACACACTTTCCTTGTCTACTAATACAAAGATGAACAAGTAGGGTGTTTTGATGTCTTGGCTGTAGTAGATAAGTCAGGAGGCCTGGGAATTCAAATATCTCTGTGAGGTGCAAATTTTCTTCCTGATACAGAAGCAGAACTAGGATGTCTGGATCACTAAGCAGCTCTATAAATGTCTAATATTAAACTTGATGAACTTGATAAGGAAGTCTAAACATATGAGTAGTTAAAGAAAACTTGATACTGTACACACACATACACAATGGAATATTATTCGGCATTAAAAAAAGAAGATAACTTTCCAGTTTCTGTCAAGGAGGATGCCAAAGATAGAAACTTCTGGCTATGAGAGGATTAAGTTCTGGTGACCCAGAGTACTGATGGTCTCCAACACTGTGTGTTCCGCTGGGAACTGCTGAAGTAGTCTTTACTCTATGTGCTTCCTATACACAGGCACGCCACGTAAATCTCATAGCAAGGCCTGTCGTCACAGATGTCTCACACATTGACATTGAGGAAGTGACAGCTCAGAGTAGCCAACATGGCTACCTGTCAACTGCTACCACTGTCGAATCCGGATTCCACCCAGGTCTGCCGGTCTACACACTCCCACCTCCAAATAAACTCCTCAGCATCCACACAAACGCTTTTCTGCCTCAATTCATTTTTTAATTTAATGTGTGAATGTGAAAAAGAACAGTTCTTTGATTTATTATGTGAGGGTTTTCTTCTCGGTATAATTAAAAGCTCCTTGGGAAAGAGATTCTGCCTTGTTTGTATGAAGCACAATTTCAACGCTATGCTATAGGCTCTTCCTAGAGAATTGTTGCTTAAGCAAAAAAACTTTTCTATTTGTTTATATTTTTTGCTACATATTAGTCAAAGTGGCATTTTGTAGTCTAAGTTATTTAAGAAATACTTTTTTTTTTACTATGCATTTTTGGAGCAAGTAGAAGAAAGTCTGACCATCCACCTGGCTATTCCTTTATGCCTTTCACATTGTCATTGAGCTTAGAGGGTATTTCATGACTGAGCAACATTCCCTATATTCATTTCAGAATAAGAGCCTGAGGTATCTGATACCCACTATCTGTATGTCATTAAATAAATTAAATCCTCCCACAAAAATAGAATCCATTTTGCTTTATTGGTAAACAACCTATTTAGAATTTGTGAAGTACGCTACACATAAATAACTCAGAGACGCTAATCACAAAGGACTTTTCAAATACTTAAGAAAATTACCCTTTTCTTATATGACTCCAGTGACTCCATATCTGTGTTGAAACGTGGTTAGGGATGTAACATTCCCCTGAGTGGTGTCAAAGTCAAAATCCCATTTTGCAAGGGATATAAATCTCTGAATTTGAAATAGCTTTTGAAAATGTTTGGAGTTTTAATTTCATACTTGCCTAATTTTAATGTGGGTCAAGGAAATGGAATAGGAAATGCAAATGACAGTCGGGATAATGGAACAGCATCTACAGAAGAACACAAAAGTCACATTAATGAAGTGCGTTGCATCTATACACGGAGAAAAGAAAGACATATTTATAGTAAACCTGCATTACTTTGCAGTTAGGTGATATGTTGTTAGTTAATCCTCACGACTCTTAGACTTGACTTATTTTCCATGCAATGGTTTCCTTTTCTCTACTAGAATTAGGTGTTCTAGCTCCCCAATATCCAGTTTCTTTTCTTTTCAAAGTTCCCCAGAACTTTGCTTCACAAGAATTGCTTGCGAGGCTTTTGCATGCATTTGTGCCTCATCTCGTTCTCTTCTTTAAATTACAGTCTCCTTCTTCTGCCCCATCCAAGTCTCCCAAAGACATTGAAGCTAATTTATAGTGATGCTTTCACTGCGCCCAATTATTAAGGAGTGATAGATAACGGCGATGAGTGTGCTCTACAGCGGAGTGAGGCCATTGCAGTCACAGCCCCCTTATTTCCTGTTTATCCTCAGTTTAATAAAGCTGATTGACTTATAAAAAGTGCTTGGTAAGAAAAGTGATTTCCAAGTAAATTAATGGCTCAATTATCTCACTGTGATTTGCTTACACAAATCTTCTCATGGATTTCAAGGTGATCCTGCTTTTCAGTAACAGATGGTTGATCAGAAATCATGTATGCATATGCCTATAAGATAGTCCCAACAACCTTTAGGACTCAGATGCTCTCAGGTTATGATACATTAGGAATACAAGTACGTGGGTCTATAAAGGGCAAATGCAGGTGGTGTTTGTTGATTCCATAACAATGTATCTCTGTCCCCTCCTTGAGTTGAGGTGTTACTGCTCACTGGCATTGGACACAGTGGGACTGTAGGAAGAGCTTCATTTCTCCTTCACAGGCACTATAGCTGCCTATCGGGATTAACTCTGGTGAAAGGCCTACCACATGTGCCTGTGACAATGGAAAAGGATGCCTTGGCAATTCTCCCTCTCCAAGCCCTTCACAAGATCCTCATTTCACCCAGTGGTTTGGAAATATTTACAAAATCAGTTACAGAAGAGCTGTAAGTGCAACTGGTGCCCTTAGGTCTGTAATCATACCTATATGGGTGGGTGAGGCAGGAGGATCATAGTTCAAGATTGACTTAGGTTACTGTAAAGTGTATTCAAGGCCAGTGTGGGTAACCTAGAGAATGGCTGTAAGGAGAAGGTTAGCAGTACCATTCAGTGACAGATGCATAGCCGGTGTAGGTGAGGCACTAGGTTCAAGCTTCAGGACTAGAAAAACAAACCCTAAGAACAGAAAATAAGGAAGTAATCATAAAAAAATAACAGCAAAAGAAGAACAGTGCTTATGATTCTAATCAAGATGAGCACGCTAGCTGTGCACATGCCAGGCTGCTGAGAACGGAGACTAAATGTAGCAGAGCGACCTTTTAAAATCTAAGTTGGTGCCCAAAACAACTGCCCATTTGTCAGTGTGGTGTCCTAAAGACTATACTTCAAAAGAGTGGATTTTTCCATAAAGTCAATCAACTGAATTCACAGATTCTTTTGGGTTAGGCTAAGATAATTAAACTATTGTGGATTCTCAGGGTTCTTAAATACTAACACCGAAGTAGTCAAACAGGGTCAAAACTTTTCTATTTGGGAAGATAATTCCTTCCTTCAAAGCAGTTGGTGTCCTAGGCAAACTCCTCCTGTCTACCATTTGCTCCCAATTTTTGAGATAATGATCCATTATAGACAATTTTCTTCTGGTTCCTTTAAGACAGACACAGAAGCATTCTCTGTGTAGTGGCTTTTTGTCATTGTGACACTTGTCCTCCCCTCTCCTTCCTGAGTCATTGACTATTTCCAGGCAATCTCGATGCTCCTTATTTTATGAAGAATTTTCTTTGTGAAACATTCATTTCTTTGGAAGAGAAATTATGTAGAACCTCCGTTTGTTGCTGCATGAAACTATCCAATTTGTAATCTTACTTAATATAAAATATTCATCATTTCTCCTTTAGACAAAACCGGTAATCCCAAATTATCTGAAAAGACTAATTTAAGAAAACAAATGCATGTGCTAAGTTTGGTTGACACTTTATGGAAGAAAAGATAAAAATTTCCTAGTAATATGATGCTTGAAGTTTAATTTGAAAGTAGTTTACCTTGCTTCATAGGTTGAGAAATAGTTAAAATGATACAATGTAACAGTACTATTTATTCACAATTTTCTTTTCACTTCCTGTTCTACTTGACAGACATATACATCCCCAAACAATCATTAATTTATATCAGTCTAAATGCTTATCTTATACAATTGGTTCATGATTATAAAGAACAAAACTGACTAGTGTTAGAAATTATGTGTGAAACATATGACAGCTTTGGGCAAGTCACTAATTTCTTCACCTAGAATTGAAAAGGAGAGTATTGTCTTGTGAGATATGACTGACCATGCTCCTTATGAGGATTTTCTTTCTAGCGTCATATAACATTCATAGCTTGTTCTGAACAGTTCAGCTTTTGTGGTGATGCAGGTTTCAGTGTTTTCAAATGGCACTGTTTGGACATGAAGAAGGCATGCTATCTTTTAATGAGTTGAAAAGTAGATTGATTTGCCTTGAAGCTATGAAACAAATCCATAAGAGCATGAGAGTTTTCCTTAATTAGCAATTCCCTTCTAGGACTTCCTAAAAGCCTTTCCAAAGTCCAATCTCTGTAAAAGTCCCTAGTATCACTTACAGGGTTTTTAAAAAATCACTTTCCCCACCCCTGTGCCCATGTGTTCGAGGCTCTTCCCTACTTTCTCTTCTATTAGTTTCAGTGTACCCTGAGATTCTACCTCACACCAGTCAGATTGGCTAAGATCAAAAACTTAGGTGACTGCAGATGCTGGAGAGAATGTGGAGAAAGAGGAACACTTCTCCACTGTTGGTGGGATTGCAAGCTGGTACAACTTGGAAATCAGACTGGCAGGCCCTCAAAAAATTGGGCATAGTACTACCTGAGGAACCACCCTTACCATTCTTGGGCATATAACCAAATGCTCCAATAAGGACACATGCTCCACTATGTTCATAGCAGCCTTATTTATAATAGCCAGAAGCTGGAAATAAACCAGATGTCCTTCAACAGAGGAATGGATACAGAAAATGTGGTACATGTACACAATGGAATACTACTCAGGTATTAAAAACAATGAATTAATGAAATTCTTAGGCAAATGCAAGGAACTAGAAAATATCATCCTGAGTGAGGTAACCCAATCACAAAAGAACACATATGGTATGCACTCACTGATAAGTGGATATTAGTCTAAAAGCTACAAGATACAATTCACAGACCACATGGCACTCAAGAAGAAGAAAGACCAAAGTGGGAATGCTTCAGTCCTTCTTAGAAGGGGGAACAAAATACTCACAGGAGGAGATGCAAAGTGTGGAGCAGAGACTGACAGAAAGGCCATTTAGAGACTGTCCCACCTGGGGATCTATCCCATATGCAGACACCAAACCCAGACACTATTGCTGATGCCATATAGTTGTTTCCTATGAGGCTCTGCCAGAGCCTGACAAATAACAGAGGCAGATGCTCGCAGCCAACCATTGGACTGAGCATGGGATCCCCAATGGAGGAGTTAAAGAAAGGACTGTAGAAGCTGAAAGGGTTTTTATCCTCATAGGCAGAACAACAATGTCAATCAAACAGACTGACTCCCTAGAGCTCCTAGGTACTAAACCACCAACCGAAGAGTGCACATGGAGGGATCTATGGCTCCAACCACATATGTATCAGAGGAGAAGTCCTTGATTCTGTGAAAGCTCTATGCCTCAGTGCAGGAGAATGCCTGGGCGGGGAGGCAGGAGTGGAAGGAAGGGGACATGATAGGGTATTTGCAGAGGGGAAACTGGGAAAATATTTGAAATGTAAATAAAGAAAATATCCAATAAAAGAAAAGAAAAAATGAAGTCCTTTTTTCCCCTAGCATCATTCTTCTATCCTGTGATCCAGTTCCTCCTGTGATGCTCTGTGTTCTAAGCTGATTCCACCTGCTATGTCTCATCACATGTTATCCTAGTTTAACCAACAGTCTAAAGAGCTAATGTACTCAGCCATTTATGAAGTATTGTGGGGAAATTACACGAGACACAGTTCCTGACACTAAGGGGCTTGCAGTGTAGTGGAGATGATGTACAAGATCACTGTTAGGAACAACTAACAAGTCCTGAGAAAGACACACACATAGGGATTTTAGCAGAGGAACGTGGTGTCTAGTATAGATCCAATAAAGGATAGTGTGGGGGAATAGATAGCATTGGAAATGAATCTCAATATTTAAGCAAATTTTGAAGAGAAAGGAAAGTGTCTATACTGGCTGTAGAAAGGAGCATTTCTAAACAACAGAGTTTTGTCCATTGGGAAAAGCACTGATAGGCAAATACACAAAAGGAAGGATTTGTTTAAGAAATAAAGGTGGCCTGAGATGATATCATATAAGGAAATGAACAAAATTGACATGGGTCTTGTAGCCATTTCAGTGGGTTCAGCTTTTATCAAAATGGTAATAAAGAGGACATGTTTGTTGAATGTACATGTGGAAGATTAAAATAATTGTATTTGTTTTATGAAGAACCATCACTCTAGAAATAGTGTGACAGAGGATAGGTATTGAGAGAAGTTTACTGAAATTATGAGACATACCACCTTAGTATTGTATCTGAAGGGGGAAAATTATGCATATAATAGATTTTATGTGTTTCTTGAATAAATGAGTTAAGTCACTTTTAGAGATGCATGGTCCTGTGGGGGAGGAAATGGTTTAGACTTATTCTGGAAGAAATGGGTAGAGTAAGAGATTTGTGCTTGAACAATGTTTAAAAAATTTTTTCTTTCTTTTTTTATTGGATATTTTCTTTATTTACATTTCATATGTTATCCTATTTCCCAGTTCCCTCAGAAACCCCCTATCCTATTCCCCCTTGCCTGCTTCTATGGGGGGTGTTCCCCCACTCATATACTTTTGCATTCCTGCCCTCAAATTCCCCTACACTGGAGTATCTACCCTTTACAGGACCTAGGGACTTTCCTCCCAAATGGAAAGAATGCACACTGATCTATTCTTATCTCCCTGTACAAAGCTCAAGTCCAAGTGGATCAAGGACCTCCACATAAAACCAGATGCACTGATACTAATAGTGGAGAAAGTGGAGAAGAGCCTCAAACACATGGGCACAATAGCTTATGCTCTGAGATAAAAAATCAACAAATGGGACTTTATAAAATTGCAAAGCTTCTCTAAGGCAAAGGACACTGTCAATAGGACAAAATGGCAACCAACGAATTAGGAAATGATCATTACCAACCCAACATTCAATAGAGGGCTAATATCCAATATATACAAAGAACTCAAAAAGTTAGACTCCAGAGAATCAAATAACCCTATTAAAAGTGGGGTATAGAGCTAAACAAAGAATTCTCAACTGAGGAATACTGAATGTCTGAGAAGCACCTAAAGAAATGTTCAACATCCTTAGTCATCAGGGAAATGTGAATCAAAGCAAGCCTGAGATTCCACTTCATACTAGTCAGAATGGCTAAGATCAAAAATTCAGTTTAAAGTTTTAATAAAAAATTCTATTAATCAATAGTTTGTCAGGATCATAGAACAGATACTGCTGAGGAAGACTGTTTGGATACTCATGTGTATCTGTGTTGGTTTGCTTATGTATGTGAATGATTATTATTTTTGTTTTTATTTGTTTTTATTTATTTTTAAATTTTTCTTTTCTTTGTTTTAAACCTTTTCATTAGTTATTTTTTTCTGAAAGCATGTTCTTTTTTGAAAATGGAAGTGAAAACATTTTATGATAAAATTGAAGACTTACATGGAAAATATTTCTGATAAAATAGAATGGAAAATTGAAGAGTAAAGGGGTAGACATAAAAAACATTGCTAAATTAATTGAAAAAGGAAGTAGAAACATTTTATGATAGAATTGAAGTTTTACATGGAGAATATTTCTGGCAAAATCACAGAAAATGTAGAAAAACATGTTAAAATTGAAGATTATCATGGAAATTTTTATATAGATTTAATAATGGTAGGCATAAAAGTATTCCTAAGTTGATTGAAAATCAAATTATAAATATTTTCTGATAAAGTTGAAGATTTACATGGAAAATATTTCTGATAAAATTGAAGAAATATATAGAAAAACATGTTAAAATTGAAGATTATCGCCGGGCAGTGGTGGCGCACGCCTTTAATCCCAGCACTTGGGAGGCAGAGGCAGGTGGATTTCTGAGTTCGAGGCCAGCCTGGTCTACAGAGTGAGTTCGAGGACAGCCAGGGCTACACAGAGAAACCCTGTCTCAAAAAACCAAAAAAAAAAAAAAATTGAAGATTATCATGGAAAATTATACAGATAAAATGGTAGGCATAAAAATAATTCTAAGTTGATTGAAAGTGGAATTATAAACATTTTCAGGTAAAATTGAAGATTTACATGGAAAATATTTCTGATAAAATCCAAGAAATATATAGAAAAACATGTTAAATTGAATATTTCATGGAAAATTTTACAGATAAAATGGTAGACATAAAAAATTCTAAATTAATTGAAGGTGGAATTAAAAATATTTTGTTATAAAATCAGAGATTTACATGGAAAACATCACAGGGCATACAATCAGTGGAGCAACTGATATTGAAGTCTTCCCACTGCCATTTGCACCAGGGAGATGGACTACTCCACATCCTTCTGTGCACAGCCCACCAGGAGAGAGTGATCTCCTCACAGTGCTTTCTTTCACTTCTCCATCTTCTCTCTGGAGGGGAACAGCTGGGAGCTCACAGGGAATACAATCCATGGAGCAGCTGAGACAGAAGTCTTCAGGCTGCCATTTGTGCCAGGGAGCCAGGAAGCTCCACAGCCTTCTGTGCACAGACCCTGCCAGAAGAGAGTTGGTCTCCCAGTAGTACAGACACAGGCTTACAGGCCCACAGGAGGAACAAGTTCCAGCCAGAGGCAGCAAGACCAGCTTGCACCAGAGATAACCAGATGGCAAAGGGCAAGCACAGGAATCCCACCAATAGAAACCAAGGCTAATTGGCAACATCAGAACCCAGTTCTCCCACCACAGCAAGTCCTGGATACCCTAACACACCAGAAAAGCAAGAGTTGGATTTAAAATCATACCTCATGATAGACATAGAGGGTTTCAAGAAAGACAAATAAATCCCTTAAAGAAATACAAGAGAACATGGGTCAACAGGCAGAAGCTCTTAAAGAGGAAACACAAAAGTCCCTTAAAGAATTACAGGAAAACACAAACAATCAAGTGAAGAAACTGAAGAAAGCCACCCAGGATCTAAAAGTGGAAGTAGAAACAATAAAGAAATTACAAAGTGAGAAATCTCTAGAGATAAAATACCTTGGAAAGAATTCAGGAGTCATAGATGCAGGCACAACAACAGAATACAAGAGATAGAAGAAAAAATCTCAAGTACTGAAGATATTTTCTTTCTTTTCATTTCAAATGTTATCCCTTTTCCTGGTTTCCCCTTCAAAAATGCCATATCCCATCTCCCCTTCCCCTGATCACCAACCCAGCCACTCCTGCTTCCCTGTCCTGGTATTCTCCTATACTGGGGCATCGAACCTTCTCAGGGCCAAGGGCCTCTCCTCCCTTTGATGTCCAACAAGACCATCCTCTGCTACATATGCAGCTGGAGCCATGGGTCCTTCCATGTGTATACTTTTTGGTTAGTAGTTTAGTCCCTGGGAGCTATGGGGGGGTAAAGGCTCATTCACATTTTTGTTCCTCCTATAGGGCTGCAAGCTTCTTCAGCTCCTTGGGTCCTTTCTCTAGCTCCTCCATTGGTCACGTTGTACCCATTCCAAAGGTTGGCTGAGAGCACCTACCTCTCTATTTGTAAGTTACTGGCAGAGCCTATTAGGAGACACCTATATCAGGCTCCTGTCAGCAAGTGCTTGTTGGCATCCACAATAGTGTCTGGATTTGTAGACTGTGTATGGAATAGATCTCCAGGTAGGGCAGTCTTTGGATAGTCTTTCCTTTAGTCTCTGCTCCACACTTTGTATCTATATTTCCTCCTATGGGTATTTTGTTCACCCTTCTAAGAAGGACCAATGTATCCATAGTTTGCTCTTCCTTCTTGAGCTTCATTTGATCTGTGAATTGTATTGTGGGTATTCCAAGCTTCTGGGCTAATATCCACTTATTAGTGAGTAGATGTGTGTTCTTTTGTGATTGGGATACCTCACTCAGGGTGATATTTTCTAGTTCTATGATTTGCCTAAGAATTTCATGAATTCATTGTTTTTAATAGCTGAGTAGTATTCCATTGTGTAAATGTACCATATTTTCTGTATCCATTTCTCTGTTGAGGGACATCTGGGTTATTTCCAGCTTCTTGCTATTATAAATAAGGCTGCTATAGATATATTGGAGCATGTGTTCTTATTATATGTTGGAGAATCTTCTGAGTATATGGCTAGGAGTGGTATAGCTGGGGCCTCTGATAGTACTATATACAATTTTCTGAAGAACCACCAAACTGATTTCCAGAGTGGTTGTACCAGCTTGCAATCCCACCAGCAGTGGAGGAATGTTCCTCCTTCTCTATATCCTTGCCAGCACCTGTTGTCACCTGAGATTTTGATCTTAGCAATTCTGACTGGTATGAGGTAGAATCTCAGGGTTTTGATTTGCATTTCCCTGATGACTAAGGATATTGAACACTTCTTTTGGTGCTTCTTAGCCATTCGGTATTCCTCAGTTGATAATTCTTTGCTTAGCTCTATGCCCCATTTTTAAGAGTGTTATTTGATTCTCTGGCGTCTAACTTTTTGAGTTATATAAATATATATATATATATATATATATACATATATATATATATACATACATACATACATATGTATGTATACATATACATATATATATATATATATATATATATATATATCGGATATTAGCCCTCAATTGGAAGTAGGATTGGTAAAGATCTTTTTCCAATTTGTTGGTTGCCATTTTGTCCTGAAGACAGTGTCTTTGCCTTACAGAAACTTTGTAATTTTATGAGGTCCTATTTGTCAATTCTTGATCTTGGAGCACAAGCTATTGGTGTTCTATTCAGGAATTTTTCCCCTGGGCCCATGTGCTTGAGGCTCCTCTCTACTTTCTTTTCTATTAGTTTCAGTGTGTCTAGTTTTATGTGTAGGTCCTCTATCTACTTAGACTTGAGCTTTGTACAAGGAGATAAGGATGGATTGATTTGCATTCTTCTGCATGCAAACTGCCAGTTAAACCATCACCATTTGTTGAAAAGGCTATCTTTTATCCACTGGATAGTTTTAGCTCCTTTGTCAAAGATAGAGTGATCATAGGTGTGTGGGTTCATTTCTGGGGCTTCAATTCTTTTTCATTGATCTACCTGCCCATCACTGTACCAATACTATGCAGTTTTTATCACTATTGCTCTGTAGTACTGCTTGAGGTCTAGGATGCTGATTCCCCCAGAAGTTCTTTGATTGTTGAGAATAGTTTTAGCTATTCTGGGTTTTTTGTTATTCCAGATGAATTTGAGAATTGCTCTTTCTAACTCTATGAATTGAATTGGGATTTTGATGGGGATTGCAGTGAATCTGTAGATTGCTTTTGGCAAGATGGCCATTTTTACTATATTAATCCTGCCAATCCACGAGCATGGGAGAGCTTTCCTTCTGAGGTCTTCTTTGATTTTGTACTTCAGAGACTTGAAGTTCTTGTCATACAGATCTTGCACTTGTTTGGTTAGAGTCACTCCAAGATACTTTATATATTCTGTGACTCTTATGAAGGGTGTCATTCTCATAATCATTTTCTCAGCCTGTTTATCCTTTGAATATAGGTAGGCTCCTGTTTTGTTTGAGTTAATTTTATATCTGGCCACTTTCCTGAAGTAGTTTTTGAGCTGTAGCTCTCTGGTGGAGTTTTTTGTGTCACTTAAGTATGCTATCATATCATCTGCAAATAGTGATAGCTTGACTTTTTCCTTTCCAATTTGTATCCCTTTGACCTCCTTATATTGTCTAACTGCTCTAGCTAGAACTCTAAGTACTATATTGAAAAGATATGGAGAGAGAGGGCAGCCTTGTCTAGTCCCTGATTTTAGTGGGGTCGCTTCAAGTTTCTCTCCATTTATTTTGATGTTGGCTACTGGTTTGCTGTATATTGCTTTTATTATGTTTAGGTATGGGCCTTGAATTCCTGCTCTTTCCAAGACTTTTAGCATGAAAGGATGCTGAATTATGTCAAATGATTTTTTTCAGCATCTAATGAAATGACCATGTGGTTTTTTTCTTTGAGTATGTTTATGTAGTGGATTGTATTGGCAGATTTCCATATATTGAACCATCCCTGCCTTCCTGGGGTGAAGCCTACTTGATCATGGTGAATGATGGTATTGCTGTGTTCTTGGATTTGGTTGGCAAGAATTTTATTGAGGATTTTTGCATTGATATTCTTTTTTTTCTTTTTCTTTTTGGTTTTTTCGAGACAGGGTTTCTCTGTGTAGCCTTGACTTTCCTGGAACTCACTCTGTAGGCCAGGCTGGCCTCGAACTCAGAAATCTGCCTGCCTCTGCCTCCCAAGTGCTGGGATTAAAGGCGGGTGCCACCAATGCCCAGCTGCATTGATATTCTTTTTTTTAATTTTTATTTTCTATATTCTATGTTTACATTCCAAAGGCTTTCCCCTTTCCCAGTTCTCCCCCACCATATGTCCCATAATTCCTCTCCCCCCAACTATTCCCCAATCATTCCCCCTCCAACCAAGGTTTCTCTGTTCTGGGTCTACAAAACTGGATCCAATCTTTACAGGCCCAGGGTCCTCTCCTTTCTTCTTCTTGGGAATCATTTGACTTGCTAATTGTGCCTTGAGTATTTAGGGCTTCTGGGCTCATTAATATCCACTTATCAGTGATTGCACTTCATGTGTATTCTATTGTGATTGGGTTAACTCACTCAGGATGATATTTTCCAGATCTAACCATTTACCTACAAATTGCATGAATTTATTATTTTTAATTGCTGAGTAGTATTCCATTGTACAAACATACCACATTTTCTGTATCCATTCCTCCTTTGAGGGATATCTGGGCTCCTTCCAATTTCTGGCTATTATAAACAAGGCTGCTATAAACATAGTGGAGCATGTGTCTTTATTGTATGCAGGGGAATCCTCTGGGTATATTCCCAGGAGTGCTATGCCAGGTTCCTCTGGAAGTGGCATGCCCAATTTTCTGAGGAACCACCAAACTGATTTCCAGAGTGGTTTTACCATTTTGCAATCCCACCAACAGTGGAGGAGTGTTCCTCTTTCTCCACATCCTCGCCAGCATTTGTTGTCTCTTGAGTTTTTAATCTTAGCCATTCTGACTGGTGAGAGATGGAATCTCAGGGTTGTTTTGATTTGCATTTCCCTGATGACTAATGATGTTGAACATCTCTTAAGGTGTTTCTCAGCCATCTGAATTTCTTCTGGTGAAATTTTTTTGTTTAGCTCTCTACCCCATTTTATGATAGGGTTATTTGGTTCTTTGTGGTCTAACTTCTTGAGTTCTTTGTATATATTGGATATTAGCCCTCTGTCGGATGGGGGGTTGGTGAAGATCTTTTCCCACTTTGTTGGTTGCCATTTTGTCTTTCTGACAGTGTCCTTTGCCTTACAGAAACTTTGTAATTTTATGAGGTCCCATTTGTCAATTCTTGATCTTAGTGCATAAGCTATTGGTGTTCTGTTCAGGAACTTTCCCCCAGTGCCCATGTCCTCCAGGGTCTTCCCAAGTTTCTTTTCTAATAGTTTCAGTGTGTCTGGTTTTATGTGGAGGTCCTTGATACACTTGGAGTTGATCTTAGTGCAAGGAGATAAGAGTGGGTCAATTCATGGTGGATGATCGTTTTGATGTGCTCTTGGATTTGGTTAGCAAGAATTTTATTTGGTATTTTGGCATCTATATTCATAAGAGAAATTGGCCTGTAGCTCTCTTTCTTTGTTGGATCTTTTTGTGGTTTAGGTATTAGCGTAATTGTGGCTTCGAAGAATGAGTTGGGCAGTGTCCCTTCTGTCTCTATTTTGTGGAAAAGTTTGAAAAGTATTTGTGTTAAGTCTTCTTTGAAGGTCTGGTAGAATTCTGCACTAAAACCATCTGGTCCTGTACTTTTTTGGGTTGGGAGGCTTTCTCTAACCCCTTCTATTTCTTTAGGGGTTATGGGACTATTTAGCTGATCTACTTCATCCCAGGGATGCAGGGATGGTTCAATATACGGAAATCCATCAATGCAATCCACTACATAAACAAACTGAAAGAAAAAAACCACATGGTCATCTCATTAGATGCTGAAAAAGCATTCGACAAAATTCAGCATCCTTTCATGCTAAAAGTCTTGGAAAGAGCAGGAATTCAAGGCCCATACCTAAACATAGTAAAAGCAGTCTACAGCAAACCAGTAGCCAACATCAAAATAAATGGAGAGAAACTTGAAGCAATCCCACTAAAATCAGGGACTAGACAAGGCTGCCCTCTCTCTCCATATCTTTTCAATATAGTACTTGAAGTTCTAGCAAGAGCAATTAGACAACCTAAGGAAGTCAAAGGGATACAAATTGGAAAGGAAGAAGTGAAACTATCATTATTGCAGACGATATGATAGTTTACCTAAGCGACCCAAAAAACTCCACCAGAGAACTTCTACAGCTGATACACAACTTCAGCAAAGAGGCAGGATATAAAATTAACTCAAGCAAGTCAGTGGCCTTCTTGTACTCAAAGGACAAGCAGGCTGAGAAAGAAATTAGGGAAATAAGACCCTTCACAATAACCACAAACAACATAAAGTATCTTGGCGTAACTCTAACCAAACAAACGAAAGATCTGTACAACAGGAACTTCAAGTCCTTGAAGAAAGAAATCAAAGAAGACCTCAGAAGATGGAAAAATATTTCTTGCTCCTGGATTGGCAGGATCAATATAGTAAAAATGGCCATCTTGCCAAAAGCAATATACAGATTCAATGCAATCCCCATCAAAATCCCAACTCAATTCTTCATAGATCTAGAAAGAGCAATTCTCAAATTCATCTGGAGCAACAAAAAACCCAGGATAGCTAAAACTACTCTCAACAATAAAAGGACTTCTGGGGGAATCAATATCCCTGACCTCAAGCAGTACTACAGAGCAATTCTGTTAAAAACTGCATGGTATTGGTAGAGCAACAGGCAAGCAGATCAATGGAACAGGATTGAAGACCCAGAAATTAACCCAAAGACTTATGGTCACTTGATCTTTGATAAAGGAGCCACAACCATCCGATGGAATAAAGATAGCCTTTTCAACAAATGGTGCTGGTTCAACTGGAGGTCAACATGCAGAAGAATGCAAATTGACCCACTCTTATCTCTTTGCACTAAGATCAACTCCAAGTGGATCAAGGACCTCCACATAAAACCAGACACACTGAAACTATTAGAAAAGAAACTTGGGAAGACCCTGGAGGACTTGGGCACAGGGGAAATGTTCCTGAACAGAACACCAATAGCTTAAGCACTAAGATCAAGAATGGACAAATGGGACCTCATAAAATTACAAAGTTTCTGCAAAGCAAAGGACACTGTCAGAAGGACAAAACGGCAACCAACAAAGTGGGAAAAGATCTTCACCAACCCCACATCCAGCAGAGGGCTAATATCCAATATATACAAAGAACTCAAGAAGTTAGACCGCAAAGAAACAAATAACCCTATCAAAAAATGGGGCACAGAGCTAAACAAAGAATTTTCACCAGAAGAAATTCGGATGGCTGAGAAACACCTTAAAAGATGTTCAACATCATTAGTCATCAGGGAAATGCAAATCAAAACAACCCTGAGATTCCACCTCTCACCAGTCAGAATGGCTAAGATTAAAAACTCAAGAGACAAGAAATGCTGTCGAGGATGTGGAGAAAGAGGAACACTCCTCCACTGTTGGTGGGATTGCAAAATGGTAAAACCGCTCTGGAAATGAATGTGGCGGTTCCTCAGAAAATTGGGCATGTCACTTCCAGAGGACCCTGGCATAGCACTCCTGGGCATATACCCAGAGGATTCCCCTGCATGCAATAAAGACACATTCTCCACTATGTTTATAGCAGCCTTGTTTATAATAGCCAGAAATTGGAAGGAGCCCAAATATCCCTCAAAGGATGAATGGATACAGAAAATGTGGTATATTTATACAATGGAATACTACTCAGCAATTAAAAATTATTAATTCATGCAATTTGTAGGTAAATGGTTAGACCTGGAAAATATCATCCTGAGTGAATTAACCCAATCACAAAAGAATGCACATGAAATGCAATTACTGATAAGTGGATATTAATGAGCCCAGAAGCCCTAAATACTCAAGACACAAATAGCAAGTCAAATGATTCCCAAGAAGAAGAAAGGAGAGGACCCTGGGCCTGTAAAGATTGCATCCAGTTTAGTAAAGAAACCGAGGGGGGAGGGGGAATGATTGGGGAATAGTTGGGGGGGGGGAGAGGAACTATGGGAACTATGGTGGGTGGGAACTGGGAAAGGGGAAAGCCTTTGGAATGTAAACATAGAATATAGAAAATAAAAATTAAAAAAAAAAAGAGTGGGTCAATTCGCATTCTTCTGCATATTGACCTCCAGTTGAACCAGCACCATTTGTTGAAAAGGCTATCTTTATTCCACTGGATGGTTGTGGCTCCTTTATCAAAGATCAAGTGACCATAAGGCTGTGGGTTAATTTCTGGGTCTTCAATCCTATTCCATTGATCTACTTGCCTGTTGCTGTACCAATACCATGCAGTTTTTAACACAATTGCTCTGTAGTACTGCTTGAGGGATATTGATTCCCCCAGAAGTCCTTTTATTGTTGAGAATAGTTATAGCTATCCTGGGTTTTTTGTTGCTCCAGATGAATTTGAGAATTGCTCCTTCTAGATCTATGAAGAATTGAGTTGGGATTTAGACAGGGATCGCATTGAATCTGTAGATTGCTTTTGGCAAGATGGCCATTTTTACTATATTGATCCTGCCAATACAGGAGCAAGAAAGATTTTTCCATCTTCTGAAGTATTCTTCAATTTCTTTCTTCAAGGACTTGAAGTTCCTGTCATACAGATCTTTTGCTTGTTTGGTTAGAGTTACGCCAAGGTACTTTATGTTGTTTGTGGCTATTGTGAAGGGTCTTATTTCCCTAACTTCTTTCTCAGCCTGCTTGTCCTTTGAGTACAAGAAGGCTACTGATTTGCTTGAGTTAATTTTATAACCAGCCACTTTGCTGAAATTGTTTATCAGCTGTAGAAGTTCTCTGGTGGAGTTTTTTGGGTCGCTTAAGTAAACTATCATATCATCTGCAAATTATGATAGTTTGACTTCCTCCTTTCCAATTTGTATCCCTTTGACTTTTTTATGTTGTCTAATTGCTCTCGATAGAACTTCAAGTACTATATTGAAAAGATATGGAGAGAGAGGGCAGCCTTGTCTAGTCTCTGATTTTAGTGGGATTGCTTCAAGTTTCTCTCCATTTATTTTGATGTTGGCTACTGGTTTGCTGTAGATTGCTTTTACTATGTTTAGGTATGGGCCTTGAATTCCTGCTCTTTCCAAGACTTTCAGCATGAAAGGATGCTGAATTTTGTCGAATGCTTTTTCAGCATCTAATGAGATGACCATGTGGTTTTTTTCTTTTACTTTGTTTATGTAGTGGATTACAGTGATGGATTTCTGTATATTGAACCATCCCTGCATCCCTGGGATGAAGCCTACTTGATCATGGTGAATGATCGTTTTGATATGCTCTTGGATTCGGTTGGCAAGAATTTTATTTAGTATGTTTGCATCAATATTCATAAGAGAAATTGGCCTGTAGTTCTCTTTCTTTGTTGGATCTTTTTGTGGTTTAGGTATCAGTGTAATTGTGATTTCGAATTACAATTCGAAGAATGAGTTGGGCAGTGTCTCTTCTGTCTCTATTTTGTGGAATAGTTTGAAGAGTATTGGTGTTAAGTCTTCCTTGAAGGTCTGGTAGAATTCTGCACTAAAACTATCTGGTCCCGTACTTTTCTTGGTTGGGAGGCTTTCTATAACCCCTTCTATTTCTTTAGGGGTTATGGGACTATTTAGCTGATCTACTTGATGCTGATTTAATTTTGGTATTTGATATCTGTCTAGGAAATTGTCCATTTCCTCCAGATTCTCCAGTTGTTTTGAGTATAGACCTTTGTAGTAGGATCTGATGATCTTTTGAATTTCCTCAGTTTCTGTTGTTATGTCTCTCTTTTCATTTCTAATTTTGTTAATTTGTATACTGTCTCTGTGTCCTTTGGTTAGTTTGGCTAAGGTTTATCTATCTTGTTGATTTTCTCAAAGAACCAGCTCCTGGTCTTGTTGATTCTTTGTATGGTTTCTTTGTTTCTACTTGATTAATTTCAGTCCTGATTTTGATGATTTCTTGTCTTCTACTCCTCCTGGGTGAATTAACTTCTTTTTCTTCCAGGGCTTTAAGGTGTGCTGTTAAGCTGCTAATGTATGCTCTCTCCAGTTGCTTTGTGGATGCACTTAGAGCTAAGAGGTTTCCTCTTAGAGCTGCTTTCATTGTGTCCCATAGATTTGGGTAGGTTGTACCTTCATTTTCACTGAATTCTAAAAAGTCTTTGATTTCTTTCTTTATTTCTTCCTTGACCAAGGTGTCATTGAGTAGAGTATTGTTCAGTTTCCATGTGTATGTGGGTTTTCTGTTGTTTTTGTTGCTATTGAAGACCACTCTTACTCCATGGTGATCTGATAGGAGGCATGGAATTAGCTCGATCTTCTTGTATTTGTTGACATCTGTCTTGTGACCAATTATATGATCAATTTTGGAGAAGCTACCATGCGGTGCTGAGAAAAAGGTATATTCTTTAGCTTTAGGATGAAATGTTTATATATATCTGTTAAATCCAATTGGTCCAAAGTTTCAATTAGTTTCACTGTGTCTCTGTTTAGTTTCTGCTTTCCTGATTGGTCCATTGAGGATAGTGGAGTGTTGAAGTCACCCACAATTATTGTGTTAGGTGTAATGTATACTTTAAGCTTTTGTAAGGTTTCTTTTACGAATGAGGGTGCCCTTGCATTTGGAGCATAGATGTTCAGTATTGAGAGCTCTTCCTGGTGGATTTTCCCTTTGACCAGCAAGAAGTGACCTTCTGAGTATCTTTTGATGACTTTAGGTTGGAAGTCAATTTTATCTGATATTATAATGGCTACTCCAGCTTGTTTCCTGAGACCATTTGCTTGTAAAATTGTCTTCCAGCCTTTTACTCTAAGGCAGTGTTTGTCTTTAACACTGAGATGTATTTCCTGTATGCAGCAAAATGTAGGGTCCTGTTTCTGTATCCAGTCTGTTAATCTATGTCTTTTTATTGAGGAATTGAGTCCATTGATTTTAAGAGATATTAAAGAATAGTAATTATACCTCCCAACATTTTTGAAATTATTTTATTTATTTATTTATTTATTTTTATATTGGAGGGGTTATCTTCTTTTGGGTTTGATGAGAGGAGGTTTCTATCTTGCTTCTTCCCGGGTGTAGTTTCTGTCGTTGTCCTGGTGTTTTCCCCCTATTATCCTTTGTAGGGCTGGATTTGTGCAAAGATATCTTCAAATTTGGTTTTGTCATGGAATACCTTGATTTCTCCATCTATGGCGATTGAGAGTTTTGCTGGGTAAAGTAGTTTTGGCTGAAGTTTGTGTTCTCTTAGAGTTTGCATGATATCTGCCCAGGATCTTCTAGTTTTCATGTTCTCAGGTGAGAAGTCTGGTGTTATTCTGATAGGTCTTCCTTTATATGTTACTTGGCCTTTTTCTCTTGCTGCCTTTATATTCTTTCTTTGTTTAGTGCATTTGGTGTTTTAATTATTATGTGACGGGATGTATTTCTCTTCTGGTCCTGTCTGTTTGGAGTTCTGTAGGTTTCTTCTATGTTTATGGGCATACCTTTCTTTAGTTTAGGAAAGTTTTCTTCTATAATTTTGTTGAAGACATTTTCTGACCCTTTAATTTGGAAATCTTCACTCTCTTCTATACCTATAATCCTTAGGTTTGGTCTTCTCATTGTGTTCTGGATTTCCTGTTTGTTTTGATTTAGAAGCTTTTTGCATTTTGTATTTTCTTTGATTGTTGAGTCAATGTTTTCTATGGTAATTTCTGCATCTGAGATTCTCTCTTTTATTTTTTATATTCCATTGTTGATGCTTGCATCTCTGACTTTTGACTTCTTTCCTAGGTTTTCTATCTCCAGAGTTCTTTTCCTTTCTGATTTCTTTATTGTTTCTATTTCCAATTTTAGATCCTGGATGGTTTTGTTCCATTCCTTCACTTGCTTGTTTGTGTTTTCCTGTAAATTTTTATGTAATTTTTGCTTTTCCTCTTTAATGGCTTCTACCTATTTACCTATGTTCTCCTGTATTTCTTTAAGGGAGTTATTTATGTCCTTCTATCAGCATTATGAGGTGTGATTTTAAATCCAAATCTTGCTTTTCTGGTGTGTTCATGTAACCAGGACTTGCTGTTTTGGGAGAATTGGGTTTGGAAGATTCCATGTCACCTTGGTTTCTGTTGGTAATGTTTTTGAGTTCTGCCTTTCAACATCTGGTTACCTCTGGTGTTATTTTGTTTTGCTGTTTCTGACTGTGGCTTATCTGTCCTGAAACCCTGTGTATCAGTACTCCTGGGATACTGGTTCTCTCTGGGAGGAATGTAGTTATGGAGAGCTGTGGTGCAGGGTCAGCTCTGGTGTGCAGACAGAAACCACATGGATCCTGTTCCAGCTGATCCTTGGTTCCTGTCTCCTGATGGCTCTGAGCAGATCCCTCTTGGGACAGGAATTTGAAGAGACAGGGTGGCCTTACATGTGTACACTGGTATGTAGGCACTCCTGGGAGACCAGCTCTCTTGTGGAGGTATTTGTGTATGTTTCCCTGTGGCCCAGTATCAGCTCTGGGCATTTATGGAAATCAGAAGACTCCTGTTCCAGGCTGCCTCTGGGTTATTGTGTCCTAAGGGTTTTGGGCAAGTTCCTCTGAGCAGCAGAGGTTGTCCTACCTGGGCTTCCAAGTCTGTCTGCACTCCTGGGAGGTTAGCTATCTCCCCATGCCACCTGGGTATGGAGCCCTGTGGCAGAGGATGGTCTCCAGCCACAGATAAAAGCTGGAAAGTTCCCACCTAAGTGGTTATTATTTTACATTTTTTTCATTTTTAAAGCTTTTTATTGATTGTGAGTTTCACATTATGTCCTCCAGTCCCACTCATCTCTGTGTCCCCTCGTATCTGCTCTTTACCCTTTCAACACCTTGCCCCCAAATAAAGCACAAACAAACAAACAAACAACAACAAAGCATAGCAAATATTTCCTTTTGGAAGCTGTAGTATGTCAAGGGTGTTCCCACAGAATATTCCTCTGGCCACACATCTTCACTTGCAATGAGTCATTTGTCTGGTTCGAGATTTCTGGCTTCTGTGACATCATTGATATTGGATCATCATTGGGACTTCCTTCTGGTTATGCTGTCATAGCCCTGCCTCATGGAGATCCTGCAGCTTTGGGTCAACAGGACAGGTGTTTTCATATGTCCCAACCTTTCATAGATGGCGTAGATTGGGGGTTGGCCTATTCAGAGGCCTGAATTTGAGCCAGGGTGGTGGCTGAGCTGGGCAGTCCAGTGGCCCTCTGCTCTCAGTGGGCCAACCAAGGCCACCATCAGCAGGAGGTAGGGTCAGTTCTTCTGCTCTCATGTCCTCAGGCCAGCTCACCTGCACCCACACCTCCAGAGGCAGCTCCACTGTGCAGTCTGCTCTCCCAAGTGCTACAGCCTTTATAGGGCTGGGACAGTTGTCCTGTTCTCTGGTTCTTACACTCCCCAGGTTGGCTCACTCATGCCTTCACCATCAGGACCAGCTCCAGTGTATTGCCAAATGAGGTGCAGGGCCTGATTTACTGAGTGCTACAGCCAATGAAAGGGGAAGATCTAACTTTCCTACTCTCATGATCCCAGGATCAGCTCTCCCAGCCACTGTAGGTATCGAGGGAGAGAAAGGGAAAGGGTATTATCCTTATACCCACACTGCCTCATGCCAGAAGCCAGTCAAGTGGCAGGGCCTGCTCTCTCATACTCTCACCCTCAGTGCCAGTTCACTTGTGTTCTTCCATGAGGGCTAGCTCTACTGTGGTGCCCAGGGAAGGTACAGGACCTGCTCTCCCAAGTTTGTAGCCAACAAGGTACAGGGACACTTCACCAGCTCTCATGACCCCAGGGCCACTTCTCCTGACTGCCAAAGGTGCTAAGGGGTGAGGGGAAGGACATCATGTCCTCACACATGCCAATCATGGCAGACACGTGACCAGGCTAGCTCTTCTAAGTTCTTGCCCTTGAGTCTGGCTGACCTTCACCCACACCACCAGGGTTAGCTTTGTGGTGCTGGCCCTGAAAGGTACAGGGCACACTCTCCTGAGTGCTGTAGAAGTTCAGGACTAGCTATCCTGAGCTTATGACTCTGTGGGTAGCTTTTCCAACTGTGGGAGGTAGATAGGGGCTGGGTGGCATCACCTCTGCACCCGTGTCACCCCACAGCAGACAAGTGGCAAGCTTATCTCCCCCACACCCACAAGGGTTGGCTCATGTACCCTCACAGCCTGGACCAGCTCCACTGCTCACTGTCACAAGAGCTGTCTGTGGTGAGAGATGGAGCCAGCCCTCCAGTGAAGGGTGGAACCAGTTTTGCACAGCTGCTGAATATCCACCTGGTCTTTAGCAGGTGCTCTGACCAGAGACATCCCCATGTTCTCTAGTGGTAATATGAGCCAGGGACATCATCGATACCAGGTCCTTCTACTATGTAGCCATGGACTCAGATATCACTCTCAGTGGCAACTTGGCCTGGACCTCACCATGGCCCCAGTTGGCAGGGACGGCCACTCATAACAGACTACTCCTCTTCACCTTTACATCTCCAACTCTGTCTCTCTTCATAATGCTCAAACTATTATACTTTTCTTTTTCTCCCATCTTACCATCCCTTACTTGAACATTTTGGTGACTCCCGCTACAGGCTAGCCATGTGACTGATGGACCCATGGGTGACATTTTCCTTCTGTCATATGGGCTGTGCTGGCAAGCAGGTCTGTGCTATGGCAGTTGGAAGATCATTGTCTTTCCCCTCCTGTGCTGTGTTGCTTGAATTTGGTTTGATTTTATTTTATTTTTATGAGTCCTAGGCATAAATCAGTTTCATCCATAAAGCCAGGTAACAAATGAGGATAAACAAAGTACTGCTATTTGCTCTGCTTCTGACTAATACAAGAAAACCACCGCTAACAAGATGTCTGTCTATTGCCAGAGGGTGATTATTTTACATTTTAATTGAACTTATTTTCTTCTCTCTCTCTCTCTCTCTCTCTCTCTCTCTCTCTCTCTCTCTCCCTCATAGTACGTATGTGTGGGCACATACACATGAGGACAATTTTTAGAAAGTGGTTCTCTTCTACCATGTGACTTCTAGGGGTTGAACTCATGCTGTCAATTTTGGAGTCAAGTGCTTTTATCCATTGGCTGAGCATCTTACCAGCCTTGTGAGCATATTTGTAATTTGTGTGTGATGCTTATGTATGCACATATTCTAATAGATACTGGTGAAGGGAGGAAGAGAAAATTTAGTAATAGCTTAATTCTGAATTAATTATCAAAGTTCCAAGAATAAAAAGTATTACATTAAAAGAAGACAATTCCCAATAACCTAGAGATTGATATATAGACATAGACATAGACATAGACATAGACATAGACATAGACATAGACATAGACATAGACATAGATACTGTTGTTTTCAACTGAGGGGCCAAGCCATACATTAGCAATATGATTACAATGAGTTTTGTTGTTGCTGTTGCTTTTTTATAGTAAGCATATTTACTTACTATACATCTTAAGATATATAGAGATATTTTACCACAAAAATAGAAGAGTCTACAAGATAGTGTCTCAAAATTATTTCAGGTGGAAATTATGGGTAAACCTGTATAGATAAGCAGGGTTCTCTTGTTTATAGCGTGTGTATGAGAAATGAGGTCATTAGCTTCATTCTGTAATAGATTCTTCCTAAAATTACAATTCATAATTTTCATAAAGAAAAATTTAATTTTCTTTAGTCTAACCCCAATAGAATTAGGAATTTGTTTGGTCTTGCAGAGGAACTGCTGATAAAGTAGATTTTAAAGGCTTTAAAGCTCAGAAAATAGATGGCAGAAGACTGAGAGATCTCAGTGTGATTTATAGTGGGAGACAAAAGGTAGAGTAGAAATTAAAATTCTTCCAAGTTGTAGTGTATGATTTAAATAGAGTGCAATTTCCATGAACCAGAGTGGAAAATCAATATAACAAGGGTTGGAGATGTAAAGAAATGCTTACCCAGCATGTATGCCCTCCATTACCCTGACCCTTTCCTTTCGAGGTTGAAAAAGTGATGGGAGTCATAAAGGAACAGTGATTTCTCCCAGGAAAATGTTATGAGGATTAAGAGCTGCCTAATAGTTCAAACTAATAGACTACTGTACATGAGTATTCAATATCCCCAGACTTTGTAAATGAAAGGAAAATTTAATATCAGCCTAAGGGACTTTTTTTCAGTTAAATTTTAAATTTTGGAACATATAGAATTCAGTATGCATAGATTGAATAAAAGCTCAAGCCACTGCATTTGAAATGTAAGGAAGAAAACAAGAGCAATGTTTCCATTTCAGGGAGTCTTCCAGCTTATGTTTCATCAAACATACTGCATCTGGCCATACTGCCAATTCATTTATTTCTAAGCATTGTGTTAGTGGAGACTTTTTTCTATACTACTTTCAAGTATAAGGTTCAGTGTACAGGTTTAAAGAGCTTAAAAGCAAACTTCTGACTTGCTAAGGCAAGTATTTCCTTCTTTTCAATCACTAGTACTTATGTAACTATAGAAAAATGTCTTGAAACTTCTCATTATTGCATAAATAATCTTGCTAATAGAAGAGTTACCTTTAATTCTTCTTAAATTACACAAGCACTATTCTGAGAACACTTGGAAAGATTGTTTCCTGGAGTGCCTGACAGTTTTCTTCAGAACTACTGCTTTGTAGAGAAAGTAGTAATTGTTAGACCTTTCTGCATAAAGCATACAATTTCTCAAATGTACCCTGCATAGCTATATTTTAAGAAAGACTTCAATTTGGTTGCATAATTTCAGCATAATTTTGCTGTACCCGTGGTGTTGATAGCATTGAAAAATAACTTGGTAAGCTGTTTGTTCTCCCACTGCTAAGATTTCATCACCAACTGCTAGTTTGCTAGAGATTATAGCTGCTAAAATGCTCTCCTGATTAATGTGCTAATTAATTAATGCAGCTGCTAAATTGTGATCTTGATTAAAATACACCACACAGAGAATACTGGAAAACCTCCTCGAATTAGTCAGTCATTCCAGGTGCATCCCCACCCTAGAAAATGCTCAGAAGCAGAATAAGCGGACCTCTTGCTGCTCGTTGGAACAAGTGGGAGATGTTAGTCAAATTCCCATTTCTTTGTTTTCATCCTAAAATGGGCTTTATGGTTAGAACTCCAAGGTAAAAACATACCCAAGACAGTTTTGGGTTTTATATTTTTCACTAGCAGATTGGTTTTCCCTAGCAATTGTATCCACTTTATAACACAATAGTGTCCATTGTGTACACTGAGTTCAGACTCATCTTAGTTAGGTTTATGGTTGTATGAAACAATGACATTTCCTTCCAAGTGACATCAATTGTGGTTTTATTTTGCTAAGGTCCTGACTCTCAAGATAAGCTTTTATCTAATAGAGAGCGAGTAGACATTGATTAGATATAAGACACTAGAGATGAAATGAAATATTTCATATTTATCTTTATTTTTTGGAACAAACATAGGATTTGCCATTACTAGGTAACAAACAAATAAACACCAAATCAGTGGGAAAGATACAAAGAAGCTCAGAGATATGGGAGGTGAATATTTGTCTCCCTTTCCAGTGGGAAATGACGTACAGTTGGAATGATGCAGAAAGTTAGAATGAACAGAATCGATGGTGAATACCTGGAAGGAACATTGGAAGCTTAGTCGTGTAAATAGAGTTGAGACCAAACTGACAAGACGCTAAAAGGAACCTGAGAGTGGGAACCAATGTTGATAAGTTAGCATGGAACGTCGAATGGTGGGCATGAACGAGGTTAAGGAATCACTAATCCTTTAGAGAGAGAAACCAGCTTAAAAGTACCAGTGTGTTTAGAGTTGCACACTGGGTTGTCTGAGGAAACAAAACACTGGGGAGGAAAACTTACTTAAGATAAGTAAGTTTTTTCTTGCAGTCCATGGATGCTACTTGGCATATGGAAAACATCCAATCCAATGTTCCAAGGTGGATCCAGAAGATATGTCAGTCAGCTTCTAAATGTGGCAAAACATCGGAAAAAAACAACATTATAAAGGAAAAATTTATCATACTCATGACTTTAATTCATGATTGGCTCTGTTGTTACTGACATGTGGCAAGGCAGAGAGCATCATGCTGTCCAGGCAAAGATACCTATTTTATGGTGTCCATGAAGAAAGACTAGCAAATGGAGAAGACTGGGAATGAGCCATGGTATCCACAGGCTTTCTCCCAGTGGCTGATTTCCTCAAACTTGGTCCTGTCCGCTAACATTTGGACCACTCCCCAGTGATGTCTGCACATCATGAATCTCTCAACATATTATTAGACCAGAACCCTTGAAACAAATTAAAACTACAATGTTTCTCATGGGCTTATCTTTTCAATGCTCTATTTTGAGGGGTAAAAAATGTTTAGGAGGTAGGGGCCTAGCTGGAAGAGCAGGTCATGATAGGCAAACATTTGAAGAGTACATGTAGGTAACTCTGTTCTGCTTCCTCTGTCTTCCTCAACTGCCATAAATTTCCAGGCGATGGACAGAGACATTTCTATCACCATGCCCTTCCTCCAAGATGGACTAAAATCTGTACATAAGCATGAGTCAAAACAATCCCTTTCTCCCTTAAGAGGAAACTTATTCGGTCGGCAGTACAAGATTCAGTAATTCAGCTTTTATTATCCCAAACACTTTCAGGAAGGCTTAAACATATGAGCCTTATGCAGGACATGATGTTTCCAAACTGTAATACAAGTAACCAGAATTGACAGAGAAGACACCTGGTAAAATGGGAAACAGGCTCTACAGACTCTTATTTTTTCATGCGGAGTCAATAAAGAATCACAGTTATTGTGTAATCTTGGGGGATTATTCATAGATTCCATAAAAAACTTCCAGAGAAGAATGGTCCCTTGAATCACTCTGTGAATCTTTAGGCAGTGACAGTTTCAGTTTCAGTCCCAGTATGGGTTAAATTGTGTCTCCAGAAAGATACGTTTAAATCCTGTCCACTGGGCCTATGAGTGTGGGTTTTTTTTTTTAGAAATAGGATTTTTGCAAAGGCCATGAAGTTTAGATCAATTCATTAGAAAGTAGTGAGACACAGAGAAAAGTGCTGATGGAGTATTGTATAACAATTTCCTTCAATTGGAACATTCTCTGTTGGAAGTTTTATCATGAAAATACATGTTTAAGGTAAAATGGGTATAAGCTTTTAAGACTCTGAAAATGAGAACACTGAGGGTAGTAAGTAAGGGAACCTGCAGGTGGGTATGACATAGCGATACTGGCCAGAATAAAAGGATGTACCTCTGGTTGAATAGAGGTAGTATCAACAGACTGTGGCTGACTCCAAGGGAGGACCCTCAGTTACACAAAGCACAGTTGACCTTTCATATATTTGTGTATCTAACAGAAATAAACAGAAATGAGCTGTGGGAAAGGGTATATTCTAATAGTCTTTCCTATATTATGGGAGAGAGATAATCCTGTAGACAGTAAGCTAAAACAAGGGTGACAAAGAAAACCTGTGGCTCCACTGTTGGAATTGTAAGCTGGTACAAACCACTCTGGAAGTTAGTCTGGTGGTTCCTCATAAAACTGGGCATGATACTATCAGAGGACCCTGTTATACCATTCCTGGACATATATCAAGAGGATTGCCCAGTGTGTAATAAGGACATATGCTCCACTATGTTTATAGCAGCCCTATTTATAATAGTCAGAAGCTGAAAAGAACCTATATGTCCCTCAACGGAGGAATGGATACAAAACATATGGTATATTTACACAACAGAGTACTACTCAGCTATTAAAAACAATGAATTCATGAAATTCTTAGGCAAATGGTTGGAACTGGAAATTATCATCCCAAGTGAGGTAACCCAATCACATAAGAACACACAAGGTGTGCACTCACTGATAAGTGGATATTAGCCCAGAAGCTTAGAATACCCAAGACACAATTCACATATCAAATGATGCCAAGAAGAAGGAAGAACAATGTATGAATACTCTGGTCCTTCTTAGAAGGGGGAATAAAATGCCCACAGAAGGAAATACAGAGACAAAGTATGGTGCAGAGATTGAGGGAAAGACCATCCAAAGACTACCTCACCTAGTGATCCATCCCATATACAGTTACAAAACCCAGACACTATTATTGGTGCCCATAAGTACTTGCTGACCAGAGCCAGATATAGCTGTCACCTGGGAGATTCTGCTAATGCATGACATAAGTAGAGGGGGAAACTCTCAGCCAGTCATTGAACTGAGCACAGGGTCCCCAGTGGGGGAGCTAGAGAAAGGACCCAAGGGGCTGAAGGGGTTTGCAGTGCCATAGGAGAACCAAAGTTATGAGTCACCCAGTACTCCCAGAGCTCCCAAGGACAAAAACATCAACCAGACCGTGCACATGGTGTTACACTTTGCTACAGAAGGATAGGCAGCAGAGGATGGCCTTGTTGGACATCAAAGGGAGATGAGGACCCTGGTCCTGGAAAGGCTTGATGCAGCAATGTAGGGGAATACCAGGACAGGGAAGCAGAAGGGGGTTGATTGGGGAACAGGGGGAGGGGAGATGGCTTATGGGACTTTTGGGGGTGGGGGGGTGACCAGGAAAGGGGAAATCATTTAAAAATGTTAATAAATATCTAATTAAAAAAAGAAAAACTGTGGCTCCATCTTAGTAACTGTGGTAAGCATTTTCTATAGGCTTTAAGACAAGGCTCCACGGCACTCAACAAGCTGGTTACATCCGAGTAAGAAGAAAGAGAAGACGTTTCAATTAATGGGTACCCTACCCAGCCAAGGTCAGTGTCTGGCACAGCAAGCCAAGGTCAAAACCAGAGCGAACAGGGATGACCACAACACATGACTGTTTCCCTGAGAGAGCAGCACAGCACATGTTCCTCAGCCTGTTGGGGAGATAGAGGCATGGGGCATGCGGTGCCCCCTTTGGCTTGACTCACTCTATGCCCTCAAATTTAATCCATCTCCAAAGAAATGACCTCAATTTGTGTTCTGTGATAAGACCCAGGAAAAGCCTCAGGACCAGCAGCTTGGTGGTATTTCCTGTTTTGGACTCCTCCCCCTCTGGGGAGTCTTCACTTTCCTTAATAGAGTTTCTTCACTCTTTTGTCACCATCCTTTTTCCCTCACCAATTTTGAGATCCATTGACTTGGGGCAGCTTTGGTGGCTGTTGGCCTTCTAGTACTTTAGCCCCCAGAGTTAAGCTCTCCGCAGCCAAGAGAGGCTCTGTTGGCTCTACATCAGAGGGAGCAGGGAAGGAAGGAGACACAGCTTCCTCAACAATCTCCTGACAGAATCATGAAGCCCCTCAGCAAGGTTATATAAACAACTTTTGGGGAAGAGAAGCTTCCAGTGAGCTGCTAGCAAGTTCTGCAGGGAGCTACAGGGATGTAGCCTTCATGAGTCATCGCCCATGCTGGAGTGGGCATTTCAGGGCTGCAGCTGCTTTTGAGTCATCTGTTCTCATTATAAATAACCTTCATCCATACACTTGTAACTAACCGCAATAAATGCTGGTTCACCACGTTAGACTTGAATAGAATCATTTCTTCCATCTGTTGTTGGTGCCCTATCTGAGGTAAAGCTACATCTGCTTCTCTCCCTAGGAAAAGTCACACAGCATAGAGGTGGAGATTGGAGTCACACATGCATATGATTAAGGATGCTAAAGATTTCCAGCAAATTCTAGAAGTCGATCGAGCCAAGGAAGAAGTTTCCCTTACAGGTTTCAGAGAGAGCATGATCCTGTAAATACTTAATCTTAGGCTTCTGGACTCTAGAAATATGAAACTATATTTATTTTAAGTCACATAATTTGTGATTTACTGTTTCATTACTGCTCCGGGAAATTAACACACCTAAACACCGAAATTAACAAATTTATTATGTGCTTTTTGGTGAGCTTTTATTAAAGGCTAAGTAATATAGCATTTGTATGCATTATCCCAATCTTCAAAAAAACACTATGTAATAAGTATTTGTGTTTTCTTTTCATAGACATGCATGTATCTATACATATGTATGTATCTATACAAATATTTATGGTTTTATATGAAAGAGGTTGAAGCACTGGCTGAAGTTAGTCTGCTTCGGAATACTTCTGAGTTTGTACGTACACTGCAATAAGTCCTAAAATGTAAAATAAAGTCACTTTCGTCTATAAACTATTAGTCTAGAAGACATAAACTCTGACTCAGCAGAACATGCATCAGCCACCCAGTTTCTGTCTGTCTAGTTGCCTTGCATCCTATTATTTTAACATTCCAGACTTTGGTCTGGCATTTGACTAGATAACGTTGTATGTACTAATGCTATGCTTTTTGTAATGATAAAAGTAATTTCTTGACCTACTTTTTCGGATGTCTGCAAAAAAAATATTAAAGCATTGCAAAATGCTCAGTATATGAGAGTCCCTACATATGAGTGAAGAGCCTTTCTTTGATCTTGGTGCATATTCAAACTGGGGATGAGTCCTATGGATACAGAAAACTAGGATTTCTGAATAAATTTAGAAAGTATCATAGTTGTCCCTTTGGCTTACCTAAAAAACTTCTTTGTTGGATTTCAATTCCATATGATTTCTTTCTAACCAAAGAATCAGTTCTTCATTCTGTCTGTTCTCCACCTGACCCAGCCTGGCTGTTCCAAGGATTTGAACACAGGTGAAGCTGTGTCTCTGCTTTGATGTGATTTGATTTGAGTTTGATTTGATAAACAGGATTTTCAAGACTGAAGTGATTCAGAAAGGACCTATTTGGAGTAGAAAGAAACCATTGCTGGACATTGCTATCTGCAAATTTGATCCTGGCTTTGCCTCAGTTTATCGCTTAAGTTTGGGTCAGAAAACTCTTAAATGTGATTTATCAGTAGACCTATAAATACCTGTAGGTTTCCCACTAATTCAGTCAGTAGTCTCTGCTAGTGGAAAGAATTTAAGCACCATTTCCCAAGGGTACTCATGCCATTCACAGATCAATATAACAGGCTACTTCACAATTCTCAAGTATTTTCAAAAGTCAGTAGCTAATATATTTTTGATTTCAACTACAGTGTTCTTTTCTGTGCATCATATCATACAAGTTGGAATTTGTTTATTATCCCCTGTGATGTGATTTCTGTCATTGGTTTATTTTAATGAGAAGTTGACTTTTAAGCATTATAAAGTCTATTCATTACAATCAGAGCTTCATGACATGGCAAGGTCAGAGCTCCATTTGAGGCTGCAAAGAACTGCAACCAAGATACCATCGGCTATGTGATAAAATAAATTTGACTTTGTAGCTTTCCAACTTTCATTAATTGTTAGGGAAGGACGGCTGCTTTCTTGGAAAGGCCAGGACAAAGCTGCTTCCTTAGGAAGTTTAAATTCATTTTAGTCAATGCACATAAATTCAATGAGTACATTTTAGAAAATTAAGCATCCCACTGGCTATGTGTTTAATCATTTCATAATTGTGCTTTTGTGTAAATCTTTCTTCTGTTTCATAGTACTTTTCTCAACAAGCCTTCCAGAAATTGTGTAAAAGAAATAGGCCAAGGAAATATTGTTTATTACAGTGTGGAGAGCAAAGAAGTCTTAGATATCTTTTGAATGTCTTTTTTTTTTCTAGGAAAATAACCTGGAGATTCAATGACTGGATTTGCATAATGGCTTTTAGGAAAAGGTCAAAGTCAAAACTAAGATGGTTCTTCTTGGTATAGAGAGAAAAGTTGGCTCTTTGAGATCACTCTCTTATCATCTTTCTTCTATTGGTCTATGGACCAGTGGGGAGTGGTGTTTAGGGTAATGATGAGCAGAAGGGGACCCATTCTTGTCAGCATGTGTATTAGTGAAGATAGGCTAGACTATACTGTAATATTTACCATCCCAAATCTCATGCCCAGAACAACTGATAAATGTTCTTGTCTAGTAGAATCTGAGTCAGCATCCTTTTCAGCATCCTTTCTCATCCTCTACATTCTGATGGGACAATCCGTATCTGAGGTTTTGGTGGTTGTTTAGGGAGATTCGTATATGCTCTTACAACACTAATTAAATGTGACCGAAATAATTTTTGTCCACTTTATCTGAGAAAAGCAAACATGTAACTGAATTGTTATTAGAAAATATAGGATAAATTTGCTGATTTAAGCAATAGAGGCTAATTATTATGAATTCTAAAATCTACCACAACCTTAAAAATTGAGTTATTTTTATTGTTTCAATAAATCTGAATACTGGCTGTACACCTGAAACATTGCCTATTCTAAGATCATGCTTTATAAACAGGCTGTCTAATTCCGAAAAATCTGGGCTTTCAGAGCCTGTGATCCCACAGAACAGAAGGTACCCTACTGAGTTAGGCTAGCATTTCTGCCAGAGAACAATTGCCAGCCAGTAAGCTGCACAGAAGAAGGGGTTGAAAATATGATAGGTCAGTCACTGAGTCTAAACAGCCAACAGTTACTGAAGTCCCAGTGGACTGAGGCGCCCAAGGTAGACATGTGAGAGAGTGGAAGCAGTTAAATCTTGAAAGCATAAAATGATGGAGAGGCAGAAGCAGCAGAAGCTTTAGAGTTCACATTGGTTCTTTAGAACGGGGAATTTTCTAACTCTTTAATTGCAGAAAGAAACTTTAAACCAGTAAGAGACACTGGAAAGCTATTCGATCTGAATTCCTAATAAAAGAAATATAAACAAAAATAAAATGAAATGAAATCTTTACAGTATCAATGATACATAGCTACCAATTTAGATTTTTAAGTTAATGAAAGATCCTTTCTTACATCTATGACATTGCAGCAGGGGAGAAAAGAATGCTTTTAAAGAAGAAGAAAAATTCAATAAATTGTCAACATTAAACTATTTTTCCCAATTTCCCAAAGCTACACAGACAAATTCTCTTTAAATGTAGAAAAAAAAAAACCAGTAAGGCTCCTAGGAAAAAAGCCACAAGAATACTTCATAATTTTAACAGCATGCAAGAAACACACCCCAAAGTAAGGGTGATAATTTGGACTATATTAAGTTTAATAATAAAAATACAAGACCCAGAATCAGAGCATCTATTTTCAGGACCTTTTTTTTTTATTCATAGCATCTAGAATATACAAATATTTCCTGAGTACCAGTGAGGAAACGAATGAAACTGTGTAGAAAACACTAAGAAAACATTTGAGCAAACGTTTCATAAAGAAAATATCTGAGTAAATGTAAACTTTCAAAGAGTGCTTCTGTCAAGTTAGTGAAATATGAAAATTAAGAAATAAATGAGACACCAACGTACACCCACCAGCCTAGTGCTGAGATTCTCATGGAAACCCAGAGAGCTGCCGATGGAGTGTAACCTGGTGTAAACTCACTTGGAAGACCACTTGGCAGTGTCTCTGGGAGGTCCGTCTGAACAGCAATTTTATTTTATGCTCAAAAATGTAGACATATTCACTAAACAATATATTCAAGAATATTTGTAGCAACATTATGTATTATAATTCCCAGTTTGAAACAACTCAAATGTCTATCAAGAATAGAGTGGGTTTCAAATGTGGCCTGTTGATACCATCCACCAAGGAGAAAGAGTGAGCTCTCCTGAACTCAACACTACGGACACCATGCACACATGGCATAAACCCAAGCTGATGAAACAAAGTATAGACACAAAAAGAATCCTTCCCATTTGATTCCATACACATACAGTGCTAAAATAGCAGAGTTGATTAGTGGGGATGGAAACCAGGATGGACTGTTGATCTCTTTGAGGGAAGAAAGCATGCTGATTAGGTAATGCAATAGAGACTATACTAAGGGGTGTTTTTAATTCCTTGGATTAAAACAAAACCAAATTGATATTATTTTAATTAACTGTGCATGTGTTTGTCAGTCCGTGCTAATTCAGGCACTCTCAGAGCCTGGAATAGGGAATCAGATGCCCTGGAGCTGGCGTCACAGATGGCCGTGAGATCCCCGTGTGCCTGCTGGGAACTGGTGTTGATTACCTTATTTCTTGAACTCTGAATTGGTCACTGAGATGTGAAAATAATTTACTCTATAGTGCATTTGTATACATTTTACACAGATGAAATCTTCAAATCAATGTTTGGACTAAAAAAATATCAAAAAGCAAAGACTCAACTAAGAAAGAGAACTTCAGACCAATCTCCCTTAAGTACATCGATGCAAAAATACTCAATAAAAGTCTTGCCAATCGAATCCAAGAACACATCAAAATGATCATTCACCATGATCAAGTTGGCTTCATCCCAGGGCATGCATTTTAAAACCCATGTGAGACCAATAAGCATCTCTAGACTGTGATTCTGAGTCCCTTCTTAATCTTGTGTCCTTTTCTTCCCTAAACAGAGGTTTCTAATTTCTATTTACAACAGTTTGACCAATTCAGAAAATGTATTATTTTTCTGCCTTTGGATTAATGTGCCTTTGGATTGGAAAGCATCTAGATTCCTGCTTCTGGATGTGTACTGAAAGAGAAAAATCAGACATCAAAGTGAAAAAGAGCAAACTTCATTTTAGTGTGAAAACAGTGGTTGTTTGGCAAAGTTTTGAAGCAAGAGTTGTTTTTTTTTCTTTTTAAAGTCATACAGAAGACAACTTTGAGTAAGTTTGAGACAAGGGAAGAGCATCAGAGTGTCCTGAAGGCTTCAGCATAGACAGCACAGACCTGTTATGACAATTTTCTTCTTTTTTCCTCTACGTTTATTGTGATAGCCAGAGTGGTTCTGTGCAAGACATTGCTCTATTCCTATATGAGATGAAATCAGTCTAGCTGGGCCACTGCTGCTCAGGTCATGTGACAACTGCACTCCAGGAAGTCAGGGTCAGTAGGTATAAAAAAAGGAGCCACTGAGGTGGGGGGGGGATGAATCCTAAGAGCAGATAGAGTAGAAGATCTCTCCTTCATCACACATTGTGGATATGGCTGCCATTTCTGCCTTTGCTAAATCTTTGGCCTCTTCTAAGTGTTTGGGAAAAGGAAAGTATGTCTTGGGTTGTACGTCTCTTTTGATATAAAAGAAATGGGAAAATCAGGTTTTCAGTTTGGGAACATGGTGGTCAGGAATTCAGGCTTTTCTGTCTGATTTGCTATCAAAAGTGTGTAAGATTGGTTTCAGGGATAGTCACCATATGCTAACCTTATTTATTGTAGACTGGTGTAGAAGGCACAGTGGCTGATCCCTCTGCTGAACCAAAGAGGAAATGAACTGTATTTTCATGCTGCAGAGTCTCTCCCCAAAAGGATTATGAAGGATTCTTTACTTAGTTTATGCATTTCAATGTGCTCTGACATATAATGACTGTATAGCCAAGACTACGTATATATGGACACATACACCCAAGACTATGAATATATACATATATATTGACATTTGTTGACAGAGGGAATCTGTGCACATATCAAATTCATGTAAGGTTTATAACATGAAGGATATTTTAAAGTATTAAGACAGAAAATCTATGAAAATTGAATAGCAAGCTGGAACAGGAGACTCCCAGAAGCCCAATGTTATTGCATTAATTTATGAAACGCCGCATATTTGTATATCTGTTAACTTGTTTGATCCAATAAGCAATTAGAATTATACCTCAATGGGCAGAATCTTTAAAAAAATATTGAATACTCTCAGATGAGATTTTCCTAGCATTGCATGAATTTGCTTTATTTACTTATTGATTTTTTTTATTTTTCCATCAGAAATAAACATAAAATGCCTCCTGTGTTGACTATTTATACAGAAACCAAATTGTTTGAGACCATGAAGTGTCTTCCTGCTCAAACTTTTATTCTCCCCTAATTCCTCACTTACCACAGCAGAACCCTGCATTTGGCTCTTGCATTTGGTAAAGCTACTGAGTACCAAGTACCACTCACTTGCAGTATTATGAAAACTCACCCAGGCTGTGCGTGTCCATTTCCTTTGGGCCTGAGAACACAGTGTGCCCTGTTGCCATGCAGAAGGACAGCAGCATCCCTGGCTGTCAGCTGTGGTTTGGCTCCGCTTAAAATGAACTGCTTTTTTCTTCTTTTTCCTCTGCTCTGACTGGCCAACTTGACCATGAAGAAATTTTATGTTCAAGAAGTTAGGAAGCTCTATTAGAATGAAAGTCCTCTGTGTTTCACCTTGATGTGGATGGAAAAAAAAAAACCTTACTGCCTAACAGGCACACACATGCACTAATGCACATAGGCTCAAAATGTCTGTTTATGAAAACACATGTAAAATGGCACTGGGTGCTTGTGGAATTTCTTTGGTCTCTGCTTGAAGGCATAGCGTGTATACCGAAGCAGTGCGAATGCCAGCTGGAGCTTATTTCATGTGTTAAAACAGTAATCATGCTACAAAGGAAAGGAAGCAGCAGCTGTAGCCTCAGACATTTTAGCTCTCCCAAAGCTTCTCCCGGCTTGCTCTCTCCCCTCCCTCCGTGTCAGAGCAGCGACAGCACTGCACCGTGCAGGTGCAGCATGTTCTCCTGTGTCCTTGCAGGCAAGCCTTGGCAATTGTTGAGACATGCCACCTAAGTCCACCTTGCTACATCTTTAGATGAAATTACTCTTGTTTAACAAGTGTTTCCCAATTTCAGAGGTAAAATGTGTATCTTCCTGCTGACAGAAACATTTGAGAAACCTATACATCTTACTTTATGAATTTCCTGTTTATGTTTTTGTGTTCATTTAAAAATGTGGCTGAATACGATCTCTACAGGTCCTCTCTCCCCTTTGTTGGGTATTTCAGCTAATGTCTTCCCCGGTGGGTCCTGGGAGTCTCTTGTTTTCCTGGTATTTGGGACTTTCTGGTGGCTACCCTCAGTTCCCCATCCCCCACTGCTACACACCTCTGTTTAATTTCCTACATTCACAGCTGGAGCCATGGCTCCCTACATTTGTATTTGATTGGTGGTTTAGTCCCTGGTTGGTGGTTAGCTAAAGGGGGTCTGGTTGGTTGATATTGTTCTTCCTATGGGGTTGCAAACCCCTTCAGCTCCTTCAGTCCTTCCCCTAACTTCCCTTTTGGGGTCCCCATGCTTAGTCCAATGTTAGGCTGTGTACATCTGCAACTGTATTTGTCAGGCTCTAGAAGCATTTGTCATAGAAAATGACATATTTGTCATAGAAGCAGGAGGGAGGGGGAGAGGATAGGGGGGTTGTGGGGGGAAACCAGAAAGGTGGATAACATTTGAAATTATATATATAATTTCAAATATATACAGGGCACAGCTATATCAGGCTCCTATCAGCAAGCACTTCCTGGCATCAGCAATAGAATCTGGGTTTGGTGGTTGCATATGGGATGGATCCCCAGGTGGAACAGTCTCTGAATGGCCTTTACTTTAGTCTGTGCACCAGTTTGTCCTTTTATTTCCTTTAGACAGGAACAATTCTGGGTTAAAATTTTTGCCTTATCTGGCAGCAATGGGAGGGAAGGTCCTTGGTCCTGTGAAGGCGTGATGCCTCAATGTAGAGGTTTGCAAGGTTGGTGATGCTGGAGTGGGTGAGTGGGTGGGAGAAAACATTCATAGAAGCAGGGGGGGGGAGAGGATAGGGGGGTTGTGGGGGGAAACCAGAAAGGTGGATAACATTTGAAATTATATATAATTTCAAATATATACAATATATAATATATTCTTGGTTATGATATACATATATCATAACCAATAAAAAAATAAAATATGGGCCTGAGTATCCTTTTAGACCTAACTATTCTTTTATTTAGGTCACTAGCATTCTCATTGTCCCTCTTTGTTTCCATGCATTTCCTCCAGCCCTTCCTTCTTTTTCCTACAGTGAGAACATTTCACTTCATGGACTTTTTCCAAAACAAAATCTGATGAGTATTGCCTACAGTTTGAAAAGATTGTCTGTTGACTTTGCTTTACAATTCTGAGAACAGTGTTTGTGTCTTTGTGTGTGTGTGTGTGTGTGTGTGTGTGTGTGTGTGTGTCGCATGTGTGTTTGTGTGCTAGGGCAAGTGCACACGTGCAGAGGCACACGAAGGATGGTGATGGTCCCGCCCTATCACTGTCCTGCTGACTTCCTCGAGACAGGGTTACTCACTGCACTTGGAGCTAAGCTGTTGGGCAGCAAGCCCCAGAGTTCCGTCTCCTTTCCACAGCACTGGGGTTACAGCTGCATGGGAGGTCATTTCATGCCTGCACAAGCACTTTTCCCCACAGAACCATCTCTCCGGCACCAGTGTTTAACCTAGTCACCAAGTAGTTTTCTCAAACTGTATAATAAAAGACAGAAACTAATGAACTAGTGTTTTTCTGGGTTTTCTATATGAGTTTTGATGGCTCTTGCATAGCAAGTACCAGGACCTCTGAAACCTGTGACATCACATAGGCAACAACGGGACATACACACCTGTTGCCAAGACAATGGATGTCATATTCCCAGAATCCATTGGGCTCACCTTTACCTGTGACCAAGTCACCATCCATATATAAGGGGAACACCTCTCTCTCTCTCTCTCTCTCTCTCTCTCTCTCTCTCTCTCTTGCCCCCTTCTCCTTCCTTCACCACCTCTCCCATTCCCCTCTCAATAAACCACACTTGGAACTGCTGGCCTGGCGTGTGTGGTGTATCTGGAGCTGCCACCACCACCCAGGGATCCCAGCAGCAGGTGCTCTTGGCCTTTTTTTTTTAAACTTCTTTTTTTATTGTATATATTCTATATTTACAATTCATTTCCCTTTTTCTGGTTCCCCACCCCCAAAGGTCCCACGTGTCCTTTTCCCTCCCCCTGTTCTCCCATCTACCCCTTCCCACTTTACTGTTCTTGTACTCTCCCACAATGATGTTTTGGTCCATTCTAGCACCAGTGTCCACTCCTTTCTTCTTGTGAGACATCACTTGATATGTGATTTGTGTCTTTGGTGTTCCAAGCTTCTAGGCTAATATCCACTTATCAGTGACTGTATACCATGGGTATTCTTTTGAGACTGGGTCACCTCACTTAGTATGACATTCTCCAGCTCCATCCATTTCTCTAAGAATTTCGTGAATTCATTGTTTCTAATGGCTGAATAGTACTCCATTGTGTATATATACCACATTTTTTGTATCCATTCCTCTATTGAGGGACATCTGGGTTCTTTCCAGCTTCTGGCTATTATATATAAGGCTGCTATGAGCATAGTGGAGCATGTATCCTTATTGCATGCTGGTGAATCTTCTGGGTATATTCCCAGGAGTGGTATGGCTGGGTCCTCCGGAAGTATCACGCCCAGTTTTCTGAGGAACCGCCATACTGATTTCCAGAGTGGTTGTACCAGCTTGCATTCCCACCAGCAGTGGAGGAGTGTTCCTCTTTCTCCACATCCTCGCCAACACCTGATGTCTTCTGAGTTTTTAATCTTAGCCATTCTGACTGGTGTGAGGTGAAATCTCAGGGTTGTTTTAATTTGCATTTCCCTAATGACTAGTGATGTTGAACATTTTTTAAGGTGTTTCTCAGGCTCTTGGCCTTTTTTAATGCTTTATTTTACGCTGAATCAATCCAGTATACAGATTTATGAGAGTCTCCATTAGTGGATAAACCAAAAGGTAATGTTTACATTCCACTGTATAAAATAGAACACATGAAAACAAAATGCGGACCATAGATTTCTTCTTGGATTCAATACCTACCGTGGTGGTCTCCTGTGGTCCAAATTTACTTGGGAGTGAAAACAATGGAAGGAATTCAGACTTAATCATCCTGAGTTTGATTTCTCAAATGCAAAATGCAGTCTTTTCTCAAGGATTGTTTTTCCTTCTATATTTTTAACAGAATGGTGGGGTCCTGGGTGGTTGTCAGAAACAGTGATTCTGTATACTCTTTACCCTGTCTCCTCCAACAGCAGCACCATATCTAACCGTGGTGTAATATTACAGTTAGGAAGCTGACATCAGTTCCATGTATGAGCCTCTTGGAGACCTTTGGCTTGTGATTATTCAGCATAATAAGTGATATGTCCTGTGGGGAAGAACACTCTTTACTGTACTCTAACGCACTCATAAGAAAATACTCTGGGGTCAGTTTAGTGGCAGTCTGGGCTTGAATCCCTCAAATCACAGAACTCCTCTGATTCTTGTGTTTCAACTCATTGTTCTGTGAGAATCACTTGGGCCATACTTCTAATAGTTCTCTGTATATTCAAATACCAGTGTGGCTGTGGGAAAGAGGCTGTTTCATGACAGATCTCACCACAAGTGTAGGTGGATCCTGAAACTGCATTCTAAAGCTTTTTCGGATGGCATTGATATTGCTTGGCTTTCTTTTGTTTTTTTTTTTCTTTTTCTTTTTTGTTTTTTTGTCTGTTTTTGTGTTTTGAAGGTCAAAAAGCCAGAAGGAAGTCAGGCACTTACTGAAAGTTTAGCTCTCTCAGAGTTTTACAGAATTAGAATGATGTCAGTGCCATACCACTGGACCTGCCGAGATTTCATCAATGTTTTGAAAAGTCTTCCTCAATAGCTCCTTCTCTGATCTAAATAAATAACACATTGGATTTGCAGCAGGAATTTCTTATCATCTCTGCATTTACTCTTCCAGGTCCAGATAAAAAGTAGCGCTTAATCCCCTGAAGAGGCAGACGGTTATGTGAGCTGGCTGTATTGATAAAAGAGAATTATGGCCAAAGAGAAATTGCAGGGATCAACTGTAAAAATTGAAGCAATATGAATTGTCAAATAACATGGGAATTTGAAAACATCATTATAAGCAACTTGTGCAAACCCCCTGATGTTTTTAAATTAGTCATGATACTTGAATTACTTTGTAATAGTTTAGAAATCCTAAAAATTTCAGCTTTCAAATCAAACTTTTCCCATTTGGCAGGAACATTAAAGACCTTCAAAATAATTTAAAACCATTTGCAGTGGCAGGTATGCCTTTAAGAAACCTGTGAGTGGAGAACAGGTTTATTATTTCCCATTACATGCATAAGGGTACTGAGCTATTAAGATATTCAAAGCTCTGATTCTTCCAACACTGGCAGTTTTTATTCTCACCTGTAAACTTCTCAACACCATTCTACCTGATCGTATTGTTTTGGGTTATTCTAATGAGGAACAATCTCTCTGTTTCCAGCTGTTAGCTTAAGCTGTGTAGAATAGTGAGGGTGAGCTTAGCGGTCATGCTTTCCAAGATTTGTGTTCAAAGTTCCTATTTAGAGAGGGCTACTATTCTCTTTTTTGTTAATACTTCTACTCTCTGTTCATTTTTCTTCAATCAACTCATATTTCAGGACTCCAATTTCTGGTGAGTTTATTTCTATCATTGTTAAAAATCAAGTTCAGTAGGAGACCCAGCAAGTCTAACTAATGTGTGCCTTGCTTTTTATGAGTAGCAGTTGGTGAATCACCTATCTCTCTGCTTTTGGATGTTTTATTTTGTTTCGAAAACGCATAGCAAAATAGTAGGGTCCTAAGCCTTTTAGGATATTATTTAGATACAGATGCATGTTTCAATGTCCCCATAGCCCTGTACTTTCTATATAACCAGCAAGGCTACTGATCCTCATGTAGAAAGCCAGAGTCTTGTCCTGCAGACAGGCAGAACAGAGCTAGAATGGCTTCTGGCTCAAGTAGCATCTTTTCACAGAGTAGATAACTCACAGTGGTCATGAGACATGATCACCACCCTCTTCTTAAACTGGGCACAGGTTTCTCTAATGTCATAACTTACATAATCGTGTCTTAACGTGTGAGGCTCAATCAGTATTGATGATAATATCACCCTACATTCCTGCTGTTATTAATGAGAACTGGTGTACTTGCATGTAACTGAAAGAGAGCTTTAGGGTGCAGTTGTAGATTCTATGTCTCCATGAGCTCTACTGGTAGCCTTCTTGTTTGCTAAAGCCTGTGACTCACAGCATATGGGGAAGAACATTGTTTTGTACCTGTTATGGACTTAATGTTTGGCTCAAAGAAACTAAGGCCTGGATGTAACCCCCAATACTGCTATTTCAGAATGAACTGACAAACTTTCAGTACAATAGCTTGTATCTAACAAAACTACCTAAATAACATAAGCATCCAGATTAGAAAGATGGCTGCATGTCCCTCAAACCTTCTCACTTGAGCGGTTCACCCAGGTGGTCAAGTGGTCTATTTTAAAGGAAAGTTCAGTGCTCAAGTTAAACACCTGGGGCTCCCCTTAGATTTATTCCCACCCCACCTCCAGACTCTCAGGCAGTGGCTAATGGTGACAGAATACCCGTGTTTATTGTAGAGGCTGCAGCAATTTTTCTTGACCAGGCAATTTGCTCTAAGTATCCACATCTTGACAACCTTTTTATTTCTTGTGCTAAATCTGGCATTACCCTTAAATTGCATCAACACTTTGGGGCCTATAAAGCCCAGTTCTACACTAACCCAGAGTTAATAGTAAACAAGAAAAGTTAGGGTTGCTCAGAAACCTCCATGGTTTCCCTGCATTCAACTACCCTGTTGCTCTAGCCTTCAAGTCCCTGTTAGAGTTACCTAGAGACGTCTTGGATATGAAACTTTGAACATGAAATGGGCTACCTAGCAATGCTCTGAAGATTACTTATTTTACATGTATACATGCATGCATATATTTGTGTGCACCACATATGTGCTGGTATCAATGGAGGTCAGAATAAGACATCAGATCTTTTTAGACCTGAAATTGCAGGCTACTCCGAGGGGCCTGATGTAGATTCTGGGAGTAGAACCTGGGTCCTCTGTGAGAGCACTATGGATTCTTAAGCCATTTCTCCAGAACCTCACACAACACTTTAATATCATTGCTTTGAAAATTCAGAATCAAAGTCAGTTCTCTTGTTCAGGTTTATTCAAAGAGCGAATATAAGCCTTTTTTTTTATAAAGCAAACTCTTAAAATATCAGATTCCTTGTTTGTGAAATACAGCAAGCCAGTAAATGCCTCCTTTGCACTCTTCCAAGATCCTTTACACATAGCTCCTGTCAACCCCATTACTATTACTATGCATGAAACAAAGAGCAGGTATCACACAGAGGCCACCTGTATACAGAATACTTATAACTTCACAGAACTGAAGATATGCTAGTGCCTTGGTACAAAGAAAGGAGAAAGAAAAGGAAAGCAGTACAAAAGAGGAGCTTTTAAATGTTGCGAATTTCCCCTTTATGTAACAGTGCATTGTATTATATTATCTCTAGCATGCCTATTATTCTGAGGCTTTAAATCTCAATGAAAACTTGTGGGGTGGGTTATAGAGGAGACAAAGAAATGAAGAAAACAGAAGAGAAGAAGGAGGCAGGAGAGGAAGAAAAGAGAATTGGAGGGGGACATCAAAAATAGAGAGGGAAGAGGGGGGAAAGGTGGAGAAGGAGGGGAGAACGTAGTTGAGAAAAAAACCTCACACAGCAATGGCCTGGGAGGTGATCCCGTCATGCTGAGAAGGAAATATTCTATTTGCTATTCAGAGGGATTAAATAAACAAGCAAATGACAAAATAAATCATAAAAAATCATAACTAGTTGTCTCACAGTAAAACGTGATTTAATATCCAATTGACGCTTGGCTGGTTTCATGAATTTTTCATGTGTCCCTTTGGGTGCTACCTGTGGCTGATGGAGCTATATGGCATCACTGATAACGGCAGAGTCATGCTTGGCTTGTAGAAGCCAGAGTGTGAAGACTGTAAACGATCGCTCTGATAGACCAAGAGGTTATTCCACTTCATTAAAAAGCCTCTGAGATATAAATAACTCTCGTATACATGAATGGCGAGACACTCATCTTTGTCACGTTCTCTGTTAATAACTACGAAAATAAACTTTGAGCCTGCAGTCATGCCGGTTTACATATAATAACAATACCTGGACTTTGTCTCTGCTAAAATAAAAATCATTGGGCCACGCTTTATTTTACAGAAACTGCCCTCTAAATACCCTGCAAGACGTCAAATTAATATGGATATGTAACAGGATTTTATGAGAAATCAATATGTACATATTTGATGCCTGACTTTAACTTTAAAAAGAAAAGCTGTTGTCCCAGAAAGGCTAAAGCTCAGATTTATTTGTGTGAATTGAGGAATGGCTGGGAAGAATATTTAGATATTCAAGGAAGCAAGACAGATCACTAGAGGGCGCTCTAACTTCATGACAAACTTGAAATTAAAACCTTCCTTTGTTCTCAGGCTTCACCTACAATTGATGGACTCCCCCTTCATAAAAAATCAATAATAAATATAAAAAGTGTCTAGAGAAGAAAAATGTCTTTTTTTTAATGCTGCATGTGCTTACAAATAAGGACAGCATTACTATTTGGAACTGGCAATATTTAAACAAGTCAAAAATGCAGGATAATTCATAGGGACAGTCTAGGTACCTTTTGTAAGGAAAAAAATCCTTCCGAAAATATATTAACCTCTCCCCACTCCCAACCTTCAGTGATAATGTCTTCTCTGATCTTGTTACCCTGGAGTCCAACTAGGCAGCCTGGATCATTTGGACCTCATGTATACAGTTGGACATACATGTTCTTGGGGGTGTAAGATGGGATGGAGTCTCTATGGAGGTGTGAGTGACATTTTTGGTTCTATTTTTTGCACTACCATTCCTGAACCTGCATCTTATCAGCTTTGCAAGGGCCACTTAAATTTTCACAGTAGGGTAGGGTCCCCAGAGACCTAGGCTAAGAGCTACATGGTGGAACTTAAGTCCGAGCTGATTTTGGAACGACACACGGACCTTTAGACGTTCTTCTCTCATATTCTTGCAGCTGTGAAAAGTATAAGAGGGTTGAAGTATATGACCTTCAAGTTCACCCTATTTTCTATGCCACAGTTATTGAGTTAGGTTTTTTGTTGTTGTTGTTGCTTTTATTTTTTTTGGGGGGGGTGAAGTGCTTTATTAACAGACCATAGAATATTCTTACAAATATTTTACACTCAGTCCTGTCACTTACAAATTAAACAGCTAAATTTAAAGTATCATATTCATGATCATGATGATAAAAGACTTAAAACAAGCACAGAGTCCTGTGAAGCACAAGACACTATGGGGCGTGTGTGGCCCAGAGCTGCAGGGATGGGTGTTGGACTTAATTTGCTAGAATTAGTTTTGACTCTGAAAGTCTTACTTCCTCTTCCAAAAAGCTAATCTGTATGATAAAACATAACAAAAATCATGACGCTTATGTCATCTTTTTTTTTTTTTCCTTTTTAGGTGAGAAAGTGTTTTAACAGGGAAGCTGTGATTGTGTCTGGGCCAAATCCTTGGAAGGATAATTAGTTAAATAGTTCTGGAGAGGAGAGGTTTGGAAGTCAGATGATAACAGTGTTTATATAGCAATTAAGATTTCTCCATGTGAGAAGGAATGGTGTCTTCTGAACTCTTTCAGGACATTGGAAAGCCATCTGGAGATACCAACAGTGGTCCAGTGTTGGACTAGAAATACCCTACAGGAACTGAGGGTGGGTGGGGAGTGCTGTCAAAAGGCGAGAGGCCCCTTGTTACCTCTCCCACCCACAGCCTGAACATAGTGGAAAACACAATCTGCAAGAGTTTGGCTACATAAGTTCTTTGTGTTTTTTTTTTTTTTTTCCTCCAAGATTTTATTTCTGTCTGATTCTAAATAAAGTTATTATTCTGGTGGGAGAAAGTTACCTTGGAAAAACAATGCTCCCCATTTTAGCCTCCTGTGGACCACCTGATGGTTTTAAAACAATCATGAAGCTATTTATCCCCCCAACAATAGGCAGTTTTCTGCACTGATTGACTTTATGACACCTCTCCTTGGCATTTGTTTTTTTCCTTGAGTTTAGAATGCCACAAAATGTGTGAATATTTTAGAGGGCGTCTTTTGTCATCAACAGAAATCTGGAGCAAGTCAATTTACCACTGTTAATTTATCGTTTTTTTCTTTTCTCTTTTTTTTCTTTTCTTTGTAAACGCACACAGAATGACTTTCTGCAGAGAGGAGGCTCCCTCATCCTTGGTAGAGATCTCCGCCCTTCTTCCCACCTGTCTCCGGTTCCTCCATTTTCTATCCTCTGGACAGGGGCTGTTTGTCTTTGTTTTGTTTTGTTTTCTTTCTTTTTACACTAGCACTTTGGGAATTTAAGACTGTGAATATTTTTACTATATTCAGGCCCTTCCTTAATCCTTCCAGATCCATCCTGTCTTAGTCAGGGTTTCTATTCCTGCACAAACATCATGACCAAGAAGCAAGTTGGGGAGGAAAGGGTTTATTGAGCTTACACTTCCACACAGCTGTTCATCACCAAAGGAAGTCAGGACCAGAACTCAAGCAGGTCAGGAAGCAGGAGCTGATGCAGAGGCCATGGAGGGATGTTACTTACTGGCTTGCTTCCCTTGGCTTGCTCAGCCTGCTCTCTAATAGAACCCAAGAATACCAGCCCAGAGATGGTACCACCCACAAGGGGCCCTCCCCCACTTGATCACTAATTGAGAAAATGCCCCACAGCTGGATCTCATGGAGGCACTTCCCCAACTGAAGCTCCTTTTCCTATGATAACTCCAGCCTGTGTCAAGTTGACACACAAAACTAGCCAGTACAATTGACCCCTTGTCAACTTGACACACCAACATATCACTATTAAGCCTCAACCCTCACTTTCTTATTCATCTCCAAGATGTAAATAACGTAAAAAAAGTCCCACAGTCTTTACATATTAAAAGTTCTAAAAATTCAAAGTCTCTTAACTGTGGGCTCCACTAAAATACCTTCTTTCAAGAGGGAAAAATATCAGGGCACAGTCACAATCAAAAAAGCAAAACTCAAACTCCAATGGTTCAATGTCTGGGATCCAACTCACGATCTTCTGGGCTCCTCCAAGGGCTTGGGTCACTTCTCCAGCTCTTCCCATTGTAGCACACACCTTGTCTTCTAGGCTCCAGCTGCCTGTACTCCACTGCTGCTGCTGTCCTTGGTGGTCATCACATAGTACTGGCATCTCCAAGCCTCAACTCTTTTGCATGACCCCTTCAGTCCTGGGCCTGATTACAACTGAGGGTACACTTTCACCAATGGCCTTCCATGGCCTCTCACAGTACCAAGCCTCAGCTGTTCTTCATGATGCCTTCATGCCTTCAAATGCAGTACCACCTGGGTGACTCTTACACAGTACCAAGTCCTGCTACAGCACAAGGCACAACCTTGGCTATCTGGAACACACCCTCTGTGCTCTCAGAAAACAGTTCCCAGAAGATTTCATCTCAGTGATGCTGGTTTCTTCTTAATCACCACTAATTTCTTAGCTTCAGCTAACCAGCATCAATAGTCCCAGTAACACAAAGGTTGACTTTAATGGTTTTGGTATCTTGTTACTCACAGCTGATTCTTCAGCCCCAGCTAACCAAAACCACAGAATCTTCATGGCCCTGATAAGAGTCTTTAATTTTCCCTCTGAAACTTCACAAGCCAGGCCTCCATCTTCTGCCTTGCTCTCAACATAATCTTCCAAGCTCCTACACATCTCACAGAGGTCTCAACACTGAATGGACCATCTAATCCAAAGTTCCAAAGTCCTTCCACAGTCCTCCCCAAAACATGGTCAGGTTGTCACAGGAATACCCCACTACGCTGGTACCAATTTCACTACCCATCTAACTTTGTGTCCTTTCCGTTTTATTTTTACCTTATGCACACAGCTGTTGTTGCTCATATGCTTTTGGATGTGTAGTTTCCTACTGGGGCATGATCATCACACCAGGATTGCACCCATTAAAGAAAAATGACTCTCCTCCCAGAAGCTACCAGTTGCCTATAGCTCCTTAGCTAGGGTAGAACTTGGTGCCAACCTTTCCTCTCCATGGTGGGATTTTGTCCGGCTTGAGCTTGTACCAGTCTTGTGCATGCGGTCTCAGCTGCTGTGAATTCATATGTGCAACTGCCCTGCTGGGTGCAGAAAGCAACGTTCCTTGTAGTCAGACAGTGCTTCTGGCTCTCACCTGCTTTCCTATCTTATGTCCCATAATGATCTGAAAGCTTTGGGAAGAGAAATTGTGATACAGTTGTCCTGTTTAGAGCTGAGCCTTCTAGTCTCATATTCTATGCACCTTGTCTGTGCTGGTCTCTGTGTAAGTCTCTATCTACTGTACAAAGTCTGATAAGGCCTGAGAGACACTTTAAGCTATGAGTATAATAATAAGCTATTAAGGGTTAATTTAATAGTATGCCCATTTATCAGAATAAGAGTAGTAGGTTGACAATCAGTCTAGCCAGATTCATGGCCCTGATTTGGTGCTAGATATTAGTTATAACTAATGCAGTGAGCTCTAAATCTAATCAGAACATTTTTGGTTACTAACACTAAAGACATTTCAAAAAGATCATATGGAATTCTACTATATGTTTCCTAAATTATGCACATACATGTCCATTAAATAACTTAAAATGGAATTAACCTGTAATGAATCAAGAAAATCCCTACTAGATACCAGAAGCCAACAAATTAAAAGGGCCAGTGATGACTTTAAACCTTCACATTCTCTAAATACAACAGTTAATTTTCTCTTTTGGGTTAAAATCTACTTAATCTGACAAGCTAAATCTTATTTTGTTTATGAAAGAACTATGGTTATAAGTATTCTAATTTGCACAGATGCTGTTCCTTCAAGTTGCTGATGCTGGATATAAGTGTTGAGTTACAATTAGTATCTGAATGGTAAAATTTATATCTTGGAGAGATTTGTTTAGACAGGGGTTATATAATGTGATCTTGCAATCAAAGTTATTTATTTTTAAAAATAAAGGGAAAACTGTTTGTTGTTGTTGTTGTTTTGTTCTTTAGATGCTGAACTCATCATAAGTGTCATGTTGACTGACCAAGGACAAGTTGTAGAACTGAAATATTAGGAATCTGAAGTCAGACTTTACTTCTATACTCCAATTAGAATGAAAAGAGACTGAACTTAATAATCAAGGGGCAATCCTGAAATGCAAGTTTCATATTGAAATCATATGTATTTCTTTAACAGCTCCCCTGAGTTAGACCTCAGTAGTCTACAGTTTCAGAATCTGTTCCTTTTTATAATGTTACAACAAAGTTAGGAGAAACAGTGCAGATACCAATCTGTAGAAACACAGAATATTTCAGACTCACAGGGTAGTCATTGCCTAACAACACAGAGAATACCAGTTGCAATGAAATAGCTCTAGTCATGACCTTTACTATTTCAGCTTTTAGAAATTACTAAATATTAAATTTCTAGGTGACTACTTTAAAAATGAAGTCAAAATACATTATTATTCATGCAAATGATGCTATCATACAAGTGTTCTGAAAGTAGAGGGAATTATTTTCCTCATTTTCATAAGATCCTCCCTTAGGCAGGATGTAGAGTTATTTCAGATGGATAAATCTCACTTCACTGCACAAAGAAGCAAAGGACATTGCTACTTGGGGATTTTGTTAAACTTTTAATTTTGAAATCATTTTCAACAGAAGTTTTGTGTGATTTCATTTGGTGAATTCCTGTATATCTTCCTGGGTATTTCCCCTAAATTTATCATCCATCAGAAATGCAATACAATGATTAAAAAAAACCAAGAAATTAATATTGGCGTAATGCTATTAAGTAAAGCACAGATGGAACTTGAATTTGAACAGTTTTTCCATTAACGTCATTTTTTTTTTCTGTCACAAACTCCAATTGAAAATCCCATACTGCATTCAGATGTCAAGTCTGTTTCATCTCTGCTGATCTGTGGATGTTCCTCAGTCTCCCCCTGTCTTTTACAATCACAGTCATATTCTAAACAAGATTTATTCCTCAGAGCTGAATAATAGTGGAAGAACAATCAAGTCTCTAACAACACTGAACAAAATAATATACAGTTGCCACTTAATGTCTGTTAAAGATTGGTTCCTGGACCCTTGGGGACACTCTGTAGATGTTCTATTTCTTTGTACAAAATGGGTGGTGTTTACAAGATATCCACCTATATCATTCCATATGCTTTTAATGATTTCCAGATTGTTTGCAACACCTATTGTATTATAAATTCTATGCATATAGTTGCTGTATTGTGCCTTTTAGGAGTTTAAGCAGGTTGATGCAGATGCGTTCCAACCTGTCCAATATTGTCAATTCATAACTGGTTTAATCTCCAGATGTTAAACTACAGATTGAGTCAATTTCATTTTCTTTGAAATATTTCAACTTATTGAAGCATACCTTGCTCATCTTTAAATGGTGAATCAAATGTCACAATGTTTATATATATTCAAATATTTCTGGTAAATGTACAAATTGATTGTTAGTTTATAATGATTGCCAGTTTCTTTTCTCTTATCATATTGTGCTAATAAATGCTGGTTTATTTTCTTCCTGGCTCAAGGACCTTTCACTGTCCAGACAAGAGGCTTGGAACTTGTTAACTCTTCTAGAACTAGAGAGAAAAAGAAAATCATTTACATAGATAACATGCACAGGCACACATACATACATACATACATACATACTCTCTCTCTCTCTCTCTCTCTCTCTCTCTCACACACACACACACACACACACACACACACACACAAACACACTCTGGTCTGGCCGAGTTACCTGTCTCATCAACTACACAAGTAATGATACATACTTACATACACATATACATACATATATACAGACAGACATATATACATATGTGTGTAGGCATGTGGATGGGGCAGAGCCTCCATGCCACACTTCTCTCTGGCTTTCTCATCCCTTCTTAGACAAAAGTTCTTTAGAAAATCAGTTCAGATAAAATGTTACCCAAAAGGGGAGTTACACAGGGATGTCAATAATGCACTCAAAGCAGTGTTTGAGTCTAGAAGCTCATTATAAGTTCACAGCAACCATTTCACATGACCTTGCTTTATCATAGTGTACACCTGTGGCTTCATCCTTGGACCTGTCATAAAATGAATGATTTTTTCTTGATCACAAAATTGTCCCAAGCCTATTTCTCTTTTTTGGTGTAATTGTGGAAATTCTTTGTATTACAAATTATGCAGTCTTTACTTACTGTTCTATGGAGGGTTGGCATATTTTAGTTTTGATTCTAACCTTATTACATTTTTTTCTGTCAAAACAACTAAAACCACCTCCTAAAACATTCTTAAAATGATTTGAATAAAATCAGGAATTTTACAAAGTCATTATTCATCTGAACAGCATTAATTCGTAAAAGTTCATCTTCGTGTTGATCAGTAAGGAATTTGCCCAGTAGGTTAAGATGATGCCCAGGAATCACTAGACTAGGACACAGTGACAGGAAAAGCATGTCAGTAGCAAGAAGCAATCCTGGGATGAAGTCACTAAGGATCCCGAATTCTTAGAGTTCACCCATTGTAGACCATGCAAAATGGTGGGCCAGATCCAGAAAACTCACTTGCATGCCTTTTTTTTTAATTTTTTTTTTATTTTCTATATTCTATGTTTACATTCCAAAGGCTTTCCCCTTTCCCAGTTCCCACCCACCATAGTTCCCATAGTTCCTCTCCCCCCCCCAACTGTTCCCCAATCATTCCCCCTCCCCCCTCGGTTTCTTTACTAAACTGGATGCAATCTTTACAGGCCCAGGGTCCTCTCCTTTCTTCTTCTTGGGAATCATTTGACTTGCTATTTGTGTCTTGAGTATTTAGGGCTTCTGGGCTCATTAATATCCACTTATCAGTGATTGCATTTCATGTGCATTCTTTTGTGATTGGGTTAATTCACTCACGATGATATTTTCCAGGTCTAACCATTTACCTACAAATCACACCAGTCAGAATGGCTAAGATTAAAAACTCAAGAGACAACAAGTGCTGGCGAGGATGTGGAGAAAGAGGAACACTCCTCCACTGTTGGTGGGATTGCAAAATGGTAAAACCACTCTGGAAATCAGTTTGGCGGTTCCTCAGAAAATTGGGCATGTCACTTCCAGAGGACCCTGGCATACCACTCCTGGGCATATACCCAGAGGATTCCCCTGCATGCAATAAGGACACATGCTCCACTATGTTTATAGCAGCCTTGTTTATAATAGCCAGAAATTGGAAGGAGCCCAAATATCCCTCAAAGGAGGAATGGATACAGAAAATGTGGTATATTTATACAATGGAATACTACTCAGCAATTAAAAATAATGAATTCACACTTGCATGCCTTTAGCCTCTCTAAATGACTTTTGGCAGTGGAATGCTTTAAGTATACACTGATAACATATTTTTCATATGAGTTATTTTCTGTAACATAAGTGTCTAATGACATCATTTGAGATGGGAAAGAAAGTTAAAGTTTTTTTTCCAACTATCTTTTTTATTTATTTATTTATTTATTTATTTATTTATTTATTTATTTTGGTTTTTTGAGACAGGGTTTCTCTGTGTACCTCTGGCTGTCCTGGAACTCACTTTATAGAACAGGCTGGCCTCGAACTCAGAAATCCGCCTGCCTCTGCCTCCCAAGTGCTGGGATTACAGGCGTGTGCCACCACTGCCTGGATGAAAGTTGCAGTTTTTAAAAAGTAAAATGAATATGGTTTTGCACCTGATTTTCTACTTCAATACTTAGATTATGTATTCTCTTTGCCCCGGGGGAAGCTCTCATGGTTCTTTCTCAGTCCCAGTCTGTCCTCCCTTTCAGAGGAGTTCAGAGCCTATGTGTGTGAAGAGTGTCCTGTTGCTGTCTTAGGACTCTTGGTGGGCATATGACCCTGCATATTTTTGCAAGGCCAGGGAATCTCTCCTCATCCTGTCTCTGCCAGAATGGAATGATTGAACTCTAGTCCTCGGCATCACTCTACCCGACATTTGTGTTTCCCTCTAGAAGAAAGACTTTGCAGAAGGGAAGCAGAAGGCTTGCGTTGCAGCCACGTCGTATCACCTTTCCTATTGTCCGATAACATCCCTGTATACCCTCAGCTTTCGGTCCTGTTGCTTCTTGAGGTGTATTGGGTGATAGCTGAGAAGTGGACAAGAAGGTGTTCTCCTACCAAGTTACGCTGATTGTGATGGTCCTATTCCACTAGGCAATACGGAATCTCAAGCCATTACTGCCATTATTGAGACAGCTAGAAGAACAGACAGACTAAATATCGCATCAAGGTCAAGGCTGGGTTACAAAGCCGGAGGATACAAAAATAAGATCATCTTGAGGGGGAATAATCACGTCTCCTCAGACAAGGCTAACTTTCTAGGATACATTTAACCTTCGTGAACGCTCTTTATTTTTCTCTACAAGGAAGGAGTTGAGCTCTAGATCAGACAGACTGCTTGCTTTGAGCATAAGATGGATAATAGTGGGCTACTACTGATTTTTTTCCTTCTTAAAATGATTTAGAAACCAACTGGAACAAAATGCCTATTTTTTAACTTTTAACTGTAATGTTACTTAATGTTCAGAATATTATGTTAGTACAAAAATTAGTTATGCCTGAAATTATCCCTAGCAAATGTATACATACAGTTTCCTCTACTTTTAAAGATAATCTGCACATAAAGCAAATTAATGTTTGTTTTGTGGTCTGTTTGTTCTCTAGACCATGAGATGTAGTAACCAGGGAAGAGGAAACATTGCATAAATGCTCATTGATTGATTTCTTGATTGTGTCTTTTTACCTGGGAAGTGATACTATTTTTCAACTACATAGTAACTGGACTTATCTAGTGGCATAAGGGTCCCAAGTTGGGCATTGTAGAGTAGACATGCACAGAAGATCTTCCCTTTTTAATGTTTTTGCCGAATGTTGAAACAAAACAGCAAACTCTGCCATTTGCTGGAGAGGTTGTTCCATTGTTAATAGTACCTGCTGCTAGGACCCCAGTTTGGTTGCCAGTGCTCATATAGTAGCTGACAACCATCTATAACTCAAGTTCTGGGAACAGTGGAAACCTTATAGCCTCTTCAGACCTCCACAGGCACTAGGCACACACTCACACAAGTAAAAATACTCTGGTATTGTTTAGCTTTCATTCATACTCAAATTTAAGTGCTTTGGCCTTCCATCCTCTTGAATTAAGAAAGCCTCCCTGCCCCCAACAGAACACTAGCTATCAGCAGAGGAAGTAAAAATAGAGTTCTTCCTCACCATCCCGCACCATCAGCAGCTAATGGAGTTTTATGAAAGGACTCATCTGCTCATCTCAGTATTGAATTTTTACAATTGCTTCTTCAGTGCTGTTGCAAGGCTTTGGAAAGTTCTGTTGGTAGAGCTGGTGATTGGGTAACATATTTTGAGTGAAGTTGTAAAGAGTCCATGAATAAAAGAGAAGAAAAAAATGACAAAAGATATAGATTGAATCTCAGGGTGTTAAAATGCAATTTTAGCTTTTGCTCTGATAGCAAGCTCCAGCCACGGGCTTTTCTCCCCTCCTCCTGTATCTGAACAAAGTGCAGGGAAGGCTGAGTTACTTGGTGCAGAAGTCTCCACTGTCGTTCTTTCTTCCTTTTATCTGTCATCTGTTTTCTTCTTACATTTCTTTTCCTATTTAAACAATGCAGTCTTTTTTTTTTTCCCTCAGAGGCAGAGATCCTGAAGTAAATACCAGGTTGCACTTTTTCTTCATATGGTGATTTGAGTCAATACTTCAAATTAGAAAAGAAATAAAGAAGTGTACCAAGTCTTCTCACCCTTTGGCAGCTTCGTGTGCATTAAAGGGACAGTTTATTAAGGGGCCATGTGCTTTATTGAGAGTCTCAGACATAGCTGCAAGGGCCATCTTGCAGGGAAGTTGTGCTCAACCTGAAATTTAAATATTTCATTCTATTACCATAGATTCCAACACTGGTAGTAAACCCACCCTTCTTTGGAATTAGCACTGGTCCAGTTCATGAAAATTCATTTGTCCTGTCCCTTACCGCCTGTGATTGCCTCATCACTTACAGTCTGTGATTTTTGTGTGTGTGTATGTGACTAAAATCAGGAAACTATACACTTTGGGAGTTTGCTTAAAAGAATGTTTGACTATTGACTTTGAAGGGTGTTTTTCTGTTTCTGTATGTGTCTGTGTCCCTGTCTCTTCTCTCTCTCTCTCTCTCTCTCTCTCTCTCTCTCTCTCTCTCCCTGTCTATCTCACTATCCTCTCTGAGTGTATGAATATGTATATATATGCAAATAAATATATGCATGCAAGCATATATGTTTGAATAGGTATGGGTATAAATGTTTGTGCAAGAGTATATTATATGTATGCTTACAGAGGATCAAGGTTGATGATGAGAATCTTCCTCAATCACTTTCATATATATACATATATATATGCTAAGTCAGCTAGTCTAGCTAGTTTGCTGTAGAGGTAGAGATGTCCTGGAGATTAGTGTTAATTGTTAACTTGATAAAAATCTACAATTATCCTGGATATGAACAATGGTGTTAGTTAATATTCTATTACTGTTATTGGACACTAGGATCAAGGCAACCTATAGAAAGAAGAATTTAATTGAGCTTATGCTTGTAGAGGGTTGTAGCTCATGAAGGCAGAATGAAGGCGTGGCAGATGGAGGAATGGCTGAGAAATTACACTTGATCCACAGAAGGAAGCAGACTCATACTTTGAATGACACAAATCTTTTTAAACCTCAAGCCACTTCCCAGTAACACACCTTCACACCTTTTTTTTTTTTAATAAGGTCACATTCCCTAATCCTTCCTAAACAGTCTCACTAACCCAAGGGGCAAGTAGTCAAACATATGAGCCAAATAGGGAACATCCCACCACAGCATCTGAGTGTGCCTCTGAGAATCTTCTTAGTTGAGAAGTAGGAAGACTTATCCTGAATATGGCTGGCATCATTTCACAAACTAGATCCCAGCCTTGAATGAAAAGGACGAGAGGGAGCCAAGCAGCAAGTGCACACCTTCCCCTTGTTCCCTACTTCTTTATTGAAGAAGCATTGTGGTTAACTTTCTTAAGGTCTTTATCTGTTTCTTGTTCTCTACTTCTTTATTAAAAATGCAATGTGATTAGTTGCCTAAATTTCTTTCTACTGTGGGTTCCCCTGCCTGAAATGAGTGATGTGCTAAAATAAACCCTTTCTTTCCTGAGTTACTTTTGTCAACATTTTATCACAATTGAAAAAAATTAAGACACCTTGTCTCACATCTTACATGCTCGGGCTGTAGGCGGGCCTCCGTGCTCCATGCCTACCTTGCTTTTGGGATGCTAAGGATCTAAATGCAATTTCTTATATTTTCCCTGCAAGTGTTTTATCTATTGAGCTATCTCCCAGAAATTCATATACTGTAATTCAGTTTAATTAATAAAATACTTGTCTTAATTTTTTAATTTCTAAAAACATGATTTATTTATCTATGTGTGTGTGTGTGTGTGTGTGTGTGTGTGTGTGTGTCTGTGTGTCCCCGCTTGCTTGCACATAGGTGGCTGTCTGACTGTGTGTTTAACAGTGTGTTTGCCTGCCACACGTATGCTGTTGTCTGTAGATATCAGATCTCCTGGAACTGAAGTATAAGTGATTGTGAACTCAGGTTCTTTGGAAGAGCAGCTAATACTCTTTAACTGCTGACACTTCTCTTCTGCATCCAATAATTTTGTTCTCTGTTGCACACCTGTTATGTCTCTAGATATGAATGTAAGTCACTGACATTTTCCATTTTCTACTAACCTTTTAAAAAGCTGCCATTTTCCTAAACTGCATGGCAATTTTGACTCACCATTGCCATTGCACTAAATCTTCTTTGGTGATAGCAATGTCAGAATAAATAGTGGTTATATGCTGGTCATGAATAACTAGTTTATTATTCAAAAGTGTCTCTCTTCACTAAGGATAATTATAGAAAATTTTATATACAAGTATATGCCAGAAATGCCTGTTTTGTTACAGGTTGAATATCTTTTATCACAAATACTTAAGACCAGAAGCACCTCTGAAATTTAGAAGTTTTTCAGCTTTAAAGATATTTGCACAGAGTTTAGTAGTAGGCCACCTCCAATACACAGATCTGAAATCTGACACTTTCTAAGTATTGTTGTCATTCAAAGTGATTTAAATTTTGCAGCATTTCAAGAGTTTGGAGTTTTAAATTAGGACTGTTTGAACTTTATGAGCTAAGATTATAGGTATTATTAGAATCATGATGATATCAAGACTTTGCAAAAGTAGATTATAATTTTTCTGACCACCATTGCTATTGTTTGTGATGAATAGAAATACTGCCTGAGGGGACAATGTTGCTTTCTCATTCCCCAATCTGTTCCTGGTGTATTGATGTAAGTTTTAGAAAGTGATTTTTGTAAACAACATCTTATTCTGCTTTTAGTTTCTAGTTAAATGATTTGAAGTCAGTGACCTTTATATCCAGTTGCTTATAACTTGAAGTTTTAATTAATGGTCATCAACAGTTTATGAATTAATTCAATACGTACATGCATTCACTTTTCCTCACTCTCATATAATAACATAATAAAAATAACATGGTCTTTTGGGAGAAAGTTTTTTCTCTATTCTAACAAAGGGCTAAGTGGCATCTTATTTTTAGAAAGCTTGAATGCAATGTGCTACTGTCTTCATAAACCCCCTCCTTATCCAGGTTTTAAGGGAATGGAATGATGGATTCAATGATCCTCCTGAAAAGACCTCAGAAGAACAAAGGCACTCAGAAAGATATGGAGGTTATCAGGATGCTCAGCTTCCTGCTGGGATAGCCATGGCCTTTCTCATTGTATGGACCTTTTCAATGCTGTAAGCAAATTCCATCTTGGTCTCCTAGGGATGAGCCTTGCCTATATATTCATACCATTGATATCCCAATGCAAAATGTATCTCAGTTCTTCTAGGATTAGAGAGCCATACAGTTGTGGACACTGTTTATACTAACTTTGGAAGGGATTTGTTATTAACGCTGCTTACTTAACTTCTTTTTTGTAAGTTATTATTGTTATTATTACTATATGTGTATATATGTATATCTGTCTGATATGTGCATGTTAGTGCAGATGTGTTACATACAGTACATGTATGGAGAACATTAGAGTAAGTTTGAGAGTTGGTTTGCTCTTTTCACTGTGGATTCTGGGGATTGAATTGAGATTATTAGGATTTATGGCAATAGACTTTACCTGCTGAGCCATCTCACTGCCAGCCCCAACTTCTGCTTTTTAATTACTTTTATCACTGAATAATTTTGAAATGTGTGGTTAATACTTAATTGAGTTATAAAAGGCTGGAATTATGAAGTAATAAACACAAATGAATCTATTTCATATTTTAATGATCTTTAAATTATTCCTAGAGATGAAAAATGAAGATGTGGAGTGAGGGTCACAGCTCAGGGAAGGGTGAGTTATTCATCTTAGAATGTATTTCCCCCTTGCAGAGGTGGAAGGGGCCATAGCATACTTAAAAGACTTGATATTGTGTTTAGTTAGGCCATTAGTTGTCATTGTGAGGACTTAGAAGAGATACCACCCCTCTGAACATCATCCTACCAAAGAAAGCTGCAGGCATTGAAGAAAGAGTATGGAATGATTCCTAAAGATTGATTTTATATATTTCTCCTTTTTGAGGACCAGGTTATCACACACAAAAAAGAAATGTTCAATAACACCCTGAGCAACATTAGTTGCCCCATACTTGTAAGTCCTAGGATATTGCTAAGAATAAAGTATTAAAGGAACTCAGAAATGAAATAAAAGAGATGGGGTTGGTGGGAATTATTCAGAACATGCTCTTATATAAGGTGACTTGTATTGGGATTGTAAATATGTGTTAAGAAATGTGGATAAAAGGACACATTGTGTGATGTAGCTTTGTAGAAATAAAGAATCTAAATACTGGAGAATGATATGAGGGAAGACTTAATAGGAAGACATTAGTGCTGACAATGATAGTAATAATAATAATGACTACAATAATAAATAACCAATAGGTATTGTATATTTACTGTCTCAATGCATTGTGTTTAGTGAGTTATATGAATTAACTCATGTAATCTTTTTTTTTCAGATGATAACAAACCAGAAGGCTTTATATTTATATTTGATAGAAGAAGTGATATAAATTTTAAAACATTCAGAGATTATCTGGATAGGTTGAATTGAGACAGAGAAATAAAGAAAAGTAGATTAGAGATAACCTGGAAATCCAAGTCCTAGTGAATGGGATCCGTTTTCAAGAAAAGATTGGATTCATCCATGATCATGTGGTGGTAAATATCTGATCATTTACTCAGGGAGAGTTGGGTTGAGAATTTGTAACATTCTGTGGCACAAATTCTTTCAGAACTGCTGAATCCAAGTTGCAAAACAAATTATGAGCAACTGGTTCCAAAATCCCTGAACATTTAACAACTGATCCAGAGAAGCTGCTCCAATACAACACTGAACTGACACACCCTGACAAATGGAGAATGACCGGCTTGTGTGGAGTATAGGAGAATAATGCATAAGTTGGGTTAAAATGGTCCTCGACATCAGAACTGTTTGGATATGGCAGAAGTGCCACCTGTGCCTAAGCTGAACACAAGCTCCATGGAGACTCTGATGGTACAGCTCCAGCAGGCAAATGTTTCCTTCTATTATTTGACTTGCTTTGAGGAGAATATATTCTGCCCTGGTAAGGAAGGGGAATGCAAAGATGATATGAAGATCAATGAAAAGAATCCAGGGCCTTGTAACAAATTCCTTCTGACCTGTTAGGACAGGGAGGCTTGACACTGACAAAGCTCCCTTGGAGAACTCATATTCATCAAAGAGCCTGCTCTGTGATCTTTCTAGGGGAAATCTGAACATTAATTTACACAATATGAAGCAATGATGAGACATCACAGGCAGGATTTTCTACAAGTCCAGTTCAGTGACCTGGTGAGTTATTGAGGTTACTTACAGGATCATGGATGGCAAATAGAAAGCTGCATCACTGCAAAGCCCAACACAACATGTATGATGACTCCCAGAGGCTGGGTCCATGGAGACTGGGTCAGTGGATGCTGGGTCAGGGGTCTCCATGTACAGCTTGCAGGCAGCTTGGCTGCTCAGAGTTTCTGCTCCCCATCAACCACCTTTGCAAGTTATCAATGTGAATCTCATAGCTTTTGGAACTATACGAGTTTACTTAGCTTCTAGGTGTTATGAGCCATCTTCTTCCCTGCAGAAGGGAAAATTTTGGCTTTAATTTGGAGAAAATAGTGACACTGTAGGTCCCTATGAAATACATCATGAAAAATTTTTACCAATTTTTCCAGGTATAAGGGTATCTTAATTACATTCTATGGCTGTGAAAAAGCATCACAACTAAGACAATTTGAAGAAAAAAAAGAGTTTATTTTGGGCTTACAGCTCCAAAGAGTTAAAATCCATGATGGTGGACTTGAGGTAGCAGGTAACAAGTGACTGGAGCAGATGCAGAGAGCTCAAATTTCTTACCACAAACAAAAAATAGAGACCTTGCTGAAAGCCTGCTGGCGACATGCTTTCTTTAGTAATGCTATACCTGCTACCCTTCCCAAAAAGACACCAACTGGGGACCGAGTATTCAAATACCTGACATAAGTGGTCCATATCACTCAAACAACAATGAAGGTTAAGATTTAGACTAGTGGAAGTTATATTATATATAATTTTTCTATCTGCGGTATGATTTCAGATTTATAAGTCACTGTTTGGATACTTGCAAAAATGCCTTGGAAGCCAGAGAAACTCAAGTATGAACTCTTCTTTTTGAAAGTATGAAGTGAAATCATTTTATACTTGTTGTTATGTAAATTTAGAGTTTGACATTTCTGAAGCCTATGAGGTTGAGGACAGTAAAATGCATTTTAGATAGTAGGGAATGATTATGTCATGTTTCGGATGACAACCAACAAATATGTCATGTAAGGTAGATGATGTTAAAGACGGAACCTATAATTAAAAGACTCGAAATAAAGGAAAACTATGAAGATTAACAATGTTGCTTCTTGGCTGGAAGAGCAGATGAGTAACTTAGACCAGAAAGACTTAGTAGGGGATGATGTCTTTTTCTGATGAGGCCTTTATAAATATCACAGACAAAGAATTCTTTATCATGATTATGTCATTTCTCTGCATATTGTTCTTTCTTTTAAGAATAAGACCCAAACATGTTTACTTGTAATTATAACTATCTGATATTTGACAAAGAGGCAAAAATATACAAAGGAGAAGAGAGTGTCTTCAACAAATTATGCTGTAAGAACTATCTACAATGCAGAAGAAAATTAGACCCATTATTTGTCACTCCAAATAGATCAAAGACCGCAATTTGAATCCTGCAACAGTAAAACTACAAAGCTTCTTCATACATGAAAAAATAATTGAGTGAAGGGAAAGTGCAGAGGATGGGAAAGACTATCAATCTGATGAAAGAATAAGACCCATAATATACAAAGAACTTGGAAACCAGAGTCAAGGAAACAAATGGTCCAAACAAACAATGAGTTAGGAATTTAAACACATAGTTCTCAGTAGAAGAAATAAAAATATCTAAGAAATACTTCAAGAAATATTCATTATTCTTAGTAATTAAGAAAATATAAATTAAGACAACTTTGAGATAACCCAGCATTCCAGACAGGATGCAACAAATGCTGTCAATGTTGTAGAGAAAGAGGGACCCTCACTCACTGTTGGAAATGCAAGGTGGTATTGGCACTTTGGAAATGAGTATGGAGAATCCTCAAAACAACTACAAATAAATCCATCATATGATTCAGGTATATCAATCCTCGGCACATAACCAAAGTATCCAACTTGTAATTGCTTAGCAATAGCTCCACAGATAATCGCTTAGCAATGTTCATTGCTACCCTATTCACAATAGTCATGAAATGGCAACAACCTAAATATCTTTCAATAGAAAGATAATGTAAATGTGACTCCCCAAACAACTTATATTATAAATGTAGCCCTGGTTGGTCTCTCAGTGGTCAACAGTGGGTCCCTATTGCTGTAGACACCACATGCTTAGGAATCAAGACTGATGACTTGGGGTGGATCTGGTCTGAAGGCTCTTTCTTCCTGTCTAGCTTCCATGGTTTCAGAAAATGCAGTGCAAGCTAACAATGGTGGGAAGCACTAAAACAGTTTGATGTAACTGCAACTCCTGTGAAACATGAACATGAGTAATGATCAACATGGCAAGATTCCTGTAAAGTCACAAAAAATGGCATCTACATGTTCATGGGAATCATATGTTAATTAAAATAACTTTGAGATTTCATTTCACCCATGAGAATCGCAACAAATTCTGGTGAACCTGTGGAACTGAATGCCCACTAAACTTCAAGTAAATCATACTTGGTTTTGAAAACCTTCCTGGGGACAGTGATGTTATGAACTTTAGAAAAGAATCTACTACCCCCCACTTTGCTATATGAGCATAATTCCTTACTACATTGTGATACTTGTAGTTATATACATACTAGTTACCACCCCTCATCAAAGAAGCCTTACTTTACAGAAGATGGAGACCATTGCAGAAAACCACAACTCAACACATGGCAGATTAATTGATTGTGAAGGACCCAAGCCCCAACTGATTCATCTACAAAAATGGCTTCTGCATCTCTAGCTCAGGGAATATCAGGAGAAAAAGCAACACAAAGATTGTAACAACCAGAATACTAGGGAGTCTATAGTGAAACTTTCCTTCATAGAAATATCTGTATAAACAAGTACAATGGCAATACTTAAGAATAGAATGAGAAGGAAGAGGGAAAATATCATGGGGTTCTACCAATATACTAGAAATTATTGGTGACTAACAATTGCAGGGAAAAGGAGAATTAGTCTCTTTCAGGGATGTGGCCCCAACGATTGGTTATCTAGGGCAGAGTGATCAGCCTTATTTACACACAAATAGCAAAAATGGACTCTAAAAGCTGTATTTACATATATGAGAGTCCATACATTCATACTTATATACATGTACATATGCATGTATGTGTAACAGTAATACTCAAAAGGAAACTATCAGCTTGAGTAGGGAGACATGGGAGGGGCTAAGAGAGAATACCTTGGAGGGACTGGGAAGAGGACAGGGAGTGTGTAAGTTTTGTAACTAGTTCAACTAAAAACATATTTAAAAACTAAATAACCTTCACAGACTACTATATCCATTCTCATAATTTTCTCTAATTCTTCAGTTTTATACAATGTGTCTTTGATTTCTATCACAGTTCTCCAAAAGAATCTCCTTGAGACTATAAGGCACATGCAATAATCTATCACTATGTTTTTGTGGTTCTCCCCTCTCCCCTTTTGTGGATTCTCCCCTTTCGTGGATTGTAGGCCAATAGAGGGCACTGGTAGCAGAGACATGGAACTCTCTGAAGGTCATTCTGAAGGACCCAAACTAACTTTACAAACTCCATTTTGTATTCTGTATAACTGAATTAGTTAGAAATGAGTTAGAAAGTCCTACAACCTGCTATAAACATGATAAAAATACAAGAATTGGCCGGGTGGTGGTGTAATCCCAGCACTTGGGAAGCAAAGGCAGGTGGATTTCTGAGTTTGAGGCCAGCAGCCTGGTCTACAGAGTGAGTTCCAGGACAGCTAGGGCTACACAGAGAAACCCTGTCTTGAAGCCCCCCAAAAAAATTTTTAAAAAAGACAAGAATTTACCAGCTTCGGCCTTTGGCACCCATCCACTGTCCTGGAGAGGATGGAGATTCCAATCTCCAGCTTGAACAAGGACTCTGCTTCTGCACCAAGTTGGACTCCTTGTGGTTTCTGCTGGTCTGTGGGAACCCTGCAATCTGGGCATAACAGTTAGCAATCCCTGTGAGTACATACTGTGAATAAAAACACATGGGTCTCTTAGTTAGAAGGCAGATCAACTTTTCTTAAGGTGAATGAAAGCTTATAAAGTTTGGGGGGCTAAGGGTAGGAACATCCAGGATAGGCAAAAGTCATTGGCTTAGGGTAGCTGGAATGCCTCGTTAACATGGAAAGCATTTCAGGAATATCAGGTGCTGTCTGAACAGGTTTTGTCAGTAGAAAGGAAATTGGTCCTATAAACTGATTGAGGCTACATGATATTCCTCAGGTAGCGACAAGTATGAGGGAGTATAATTTTCCAAAGTGAGAGGAGAAATTCCACCGAACTTTGACCTTAATTTGCAGTTTTCCCATATGTTTTAGTCTGCATTTTCTTGGTTTCCAGAGACAGAGTTTCCACTGTAAACAATAACAACTTCACAGGATTCTTTGGCCTCTGGCTTCTGTGAATCAGTTTTGCTTTGACTGCCTCCTGCCTCCTGCCTCCTGCCTCCTGCCTCCTGACCATGATTTCTTAGATGTCCTCTTCATATCTCATGCATTTCTTTGTGCTCCTCCTTCATTCACATGTAAGTAAACATACACTTAGATGAACAATTAGTGAACATTTACTAGCTGCAGCTCAAGTGAGCGTTGGTAGGCAGGCACAGCGTGGACTCCTCCATGGTCCTGTTGGAGAGTCATGGGGAAACCATTGTGTTCAATGAAACTTTCAAAGACATTTCTATGACCTTTCATTATGTGTAAAATTCTCATTATTCATTTTTTATTACTTTTGGCTCAGGAATTTATGATCCTTGTTGAAATGCAAAAAATGTTCTCCAGGAGGCTTCACACATAGAGTCAGCTACACCTTAAGTCAAAATAGAAAAAAAAAAAGTCAAATTATCTAATAGAACACAGGCCAGGAGGCATAAAATGCAGAACAGATACATTGTAATGAAGTAGGGGACAGAGGTGAGAGAACACTGGGTTATGGGAAGCACTCTCTGGACAACGTTAGCCATTCATTTGCCCCTGTGGCATCCAAAGCAAAATCTCCAAGGTCTGGCTGTGTGCCTAAGTTAGAAAGCCAGAAAATAATTCTGTAAACAAATTCCCATGACTGAATAAGCTGAGCATTTTGAAAATATGAGTTCTCAGTGCATACCCTCCCAATACTGCTGAGTAAATGAGTCACTGGAGATGGCTTCCCCAGAGGAGCTTAGTCTAATTAAGAGTGATGATAAAGGCAATCTCCATCACAGCTTTTACTCTGGGAAAGCCTCCGGGACCTGTTCCTGTGCCTGCAGATTCTCCTTCACCTCCACCACAGTGATTTGAAGTGAACACTCTTTGATACTGGGCATTTCTATACTGAACTACACACTGTGTTGTAATGATGAGGCTTTTTTCTCCTCACAGTGGGAGTTCTTGCCTATGTTAAAAACTGAAACTAATTCAGCACCCTCATATTTCTTATAAAATATTATTTTCACATGGGATAGAATTGGAGTTTGGAAAAGATAGTCTTTTTAAAACTTGTTTAAAACTCTATGACTTTAAAAATCCTCGAGAACAGCAGTGACAGAAGTCCCCTACTGTGGTACTGTTGAAAGCTCCAGCTCTGTAGCACCATCTTCATTTAAACTTCCCTTCTGCTTAAAGCTTAGATTTACCATTAGGTGTTGCCAAGTTAGTGAGTCTTCATTAGGTGAAATTCTTACTGTGATATTCCTGTGGAGCCTTTACATCTACATATTCTAGCATTTGCCTTCTTATCCACACGTCTATGATATTAAGTAGAAACTAGTCAGTGTTTTCTAAAGTGACTACAATCCTGTACTCAATTTTCTATATTAAAGAAAGTATATTCAGAGACTGACAGTATGTAGGGTGTTCGTGAGCAACTATAAAGTAATTGATTTTGTAAAGCTGCTTTTTGTTAAGTATAGCAAGGGAGTATTTGGCCTGGAAACAAGTAACAGGGCACTTGCATGTGATACTGTTTGTTGTCTATAGTTTTTAGATTACCATTGCTTTCATAACATACTCATCTTACTATATACCCATGTACCCAGAATTCTCTGGTTCAGACATGGCAGCCTTCTGTTTCCACATTTCCCCTTTCCTTTGTATGTCTCTCTCCTTTGGCAATGAAGGTGGTGCTTGTGTTGTGCTTAGAAGGAGAGTGGTGATTGTGGGGAGCCTCTCATCAGTCCAGCAATAGTTATGGTTTGGGCTCCAACTAGTAAAAGATATTCCACATGCTATCAGGTTACTGCGAATCCTTTTCAACCTGCATTTTCAAGCAGAAGAAAATGCTTCTTTTGATCTGAGATTTCTAGATCATTAAAGGCACTGGACGTAAGTAATTTGTAGATAAAAGAGAATGTAATTTTTTTTTAAATAAAACTTTCATGTAAGACAAATATACTCGAAAGACAGGTTGATTGGATCTGGGTTGTATTGGTATATCCTACAGCTTCCCATGACTGTAAACAATGTCTGAGAAAAGGTTTATTTTACTTACAGTTTTGATGATTCCATGACTGGTGAGCTGTGTGACTCTGGGCTAGTAGAAAAGCAGTCCACCATGATGTCAGCACATAAGAGAGCCAAACTGTTCACTTCATAGTCATAAAGCACAAGAAAAATGAGAGACCTGGGTCTCACAGTCCTCTCCAATGTCTCAGATGATCCAAGGACCACAGCTACTGCCTCACCTCTTAGAAGTTATAACTCCTCTCATTACCTAGGAAACTAAATTGTTAACACAGGGACCCTGGGGAAACTTTCAAGATTGAAAAATCATAGCCTTAGGTAACTTAGCCATTTAATAGCAAAAATAAAGGACAAGGAAAAATAATTCTGTGTACACAGACACATGAAGTAGAAGCTTTCAGCTCTTCTAAAACCCTGTCTCTGGCACTGGAGAGCTGGCTCAGCAGTTAAGAGAACTGGCTGTTCTTCGAGAGATCTAAAGTTAGTTGCATTCCAACTGCCGATATCAGAAAGCTTGAAACTACCTGTAACTCTAGGTCCAGATGATTTGACACTCCCTCCTGACCTTCTAGGTATACACAATTACATGCACATATGCATGTATGCACACAATTAAAAATAGAATAAATTATTAACAACAACAACAACAACAAAAATAACATCTTAATGTGGATCTAGGGCTGCACATTAAAATTATTCAGCGAGCACTAAAGCTATTGATGTCTGGTCCCACTTCAAGTCAGCTAAATCATGATCTCCAAAAGAAGGCTGGATCTAGGGAATCATTAGTTTTAAAAGCTCTCTGCTGGTTCTAATATGCAATGAGACTTGAGAATCATCATTCATAATTGTTCTCACAATTAAGCATTCTTTTTGAAGAACCAGCTTTAAGTTCCAGTTTTTTAAAGAACAGCAAGCAGAGTTGGTCATTTTGTTCACTCCTCCTGGGAGGTCGCCTTGCTCTGGTCAAGTAGTATCTCTTTAAAGAAATGGTTGTTGCTAACACAAACTTACAGCTTAGCCTTCTCTTGAATAATCTGTAGGTTCTAATCAGAGAATAGTATGTTTTGTTTTGTTATAGATCAGCTTTGTCTTTCCTTTAACATTTTCTGTTCCAGACCAACAGTAAGATTTGCATATTGGGCTGCTTTCTTCTTGACGGGCTCTTCTGTTCCCTGACAAATTTCTCCTGCTTCTAAGGCCTTTCTCAGTGTCTCCTTTCTCTTTCAGGCACATCTTAATGTCTACTGTCTGGGACACACTTTGTTTATTTTTCTTATTTTATTCTTTTTCTTTTTAAATATGTTGTCACAAAGTTTCATATTTGCAGATCATTATGTTTCTGGCTTTCATTTTTGTTTGAATTTTCTCTGCTCTTGTGTGCACATACACACATGAGCGTTTGAGTTGAGACAGGGTCTCACATATTTTCGGTTGTCTCTAAATTCCATATATATCAAAGGATGACTGAAAACTTCTGATCTTCCTGTCTCTGTGTAACAAGTGCTGGCAGTGTAGACATGCTCCACTTCTTCTGTCTTACGCTGTGTCTTGTGTTGGGTTCAAACCCAAGGCTGTACTCATGGTACCCAACTTACCCCACCACTTTGTAGACTCTCTGCCAAGCAGCTATGCTGGCAGAACCAACTCTTCTGGCTCCCAGGAGACATTTTTCTGCATTGGAGACACTAGAATCATCTAAGTGATTGTGTAGTAGTGACACGTTACTGTGAATTAGTGGCAAAATGTTATTTATCAGACGATTTCTCTGCCTGTGTCACAAGAGAAGATTGTTGTGCAATGGTCCATGGACAAAAACTCCCATGTGTGAAGCAGCTGAAGGTTTAGCACATTGAGCTTTGCATTAGAGAAGTAGGAATTGGCTTTTTCTCAGAAGGATTCCAGACCTCTGCCTCCAATCCTATCCCTATTCAGATATTTGTTAAATGCATAAACACAACATTCTGCAGTGAAAAAAAATTCAGTGTAGATGCATAAGATTTTGTTTAATGTCCATGTTATATAATTCATTTCTAAAAGTGAAAATCACATTTAATGTCATCTAGCAAAATGGGACTATGATATTCTATGTTTTTGAATCAGGGGTTAGTCTTTTATATGTGCTTTGTTTCTTTTAGGAGAATTTTATTAGCACACATAAAATAGCTAAGAGGTAAAATACTTTCTTTTTGTTTAGCTGTATCTTGGGAAACATATTTTGTTGCTGACCATAAATTGAAAATAGTGGTAGCCATGGTTAAGTCAGTCTAACTTGGCAACATTTGTTAAGCACTTGCTACATGTACAACATTCTGAAGAGCATATGGGAACATACTATATTACCTATAATTGGTATTATTAAGGAGATTAAAATATATTGTGGGAAATGTGGGCATGACTATAAACACAAGCAATATCTGCTACAATGCTGCATCTGATATACTTTTACTATATCTGACATCCGTAAAAATTTCTTCAAATTTGAGTAATAGAGGGAGCTTTCAAAATGCCCAACTTGTCAACAGGGATAAAAGAAGTAAAAGCAGAATAAATATGATGTAAAAGTTTAGACACTGTGATGAATTGATAACTGCAAATGAGCAATACCTTTATGATTCCTCTCAGCAAAGGACCTCGTATTTTTTATTTCTGACAAAAGACCTGATTTATCTGCAGAGACCAAGATATTTTTATAGCAGTGCACTCAGACGGGAATACATCTCAAAGGTTTTTGTACAGTGAATATCAGGCTGCATAATAAAATCAGCTTCGGTTTTACAAATAACAGGGAACGTAAGTCCACAGAGAACAGTCTAGATGTGGCCATCTGTGGGAAGAACAGCATGTCTTGAATGAAAGCAAAGTTTTATATGAGAAATTGAGCTAATAAAATACCAAGACACATGCTTTATCTTCCAAAATTATATCTTATAAAATTCATATGTCTTATAAAATATTACATGAATTTGAAATAAATTTAGACAGTCAATAACAGAAAATTGATGTGAACCATCCCTTTCTTCTTTCTTCTAAAGCACTGAGCTGCATCCAGACCTGGCTATTTCTTCATATAGTCATTTGAATAAAGTCTAATATCTTATTATTAGAACCCAAGAGGATCACTGTGCCTTTTTCTCTTCTTTCATTTTCCTCCAAAATTTATTACAATTCTTATTTTTTATTACATAATTAGAAAAACTAATTTCTAATTATTTAAATGAATGTCATTTTACTTTGAATATCAGTGTCACCAACTAGGATATTTTGAATTTCTTCTGATCTATTAAACTCTACTCTAGTGTATAAACTGCATATAGAGTTATTTTTACATTGCCATCATCATATTTTCCCTTACCACTTATATAGCAGTTTCTTCTCAGATCCATACCCTGTGTAATGGGATGCTCTAAGGGATGGCAAAACATTACACCCTGTAGGAAAGCTTGCTAACTAATACAGGAAGTAACACTCAAATAGCTTCAGGAAGTCCCTGAAACTGACAAGATTCATTAGGCTCCCTGTTCCCCAAGAGTGATTTAATAATAGCAGAAATTAAATAATAATAGAAAGCTGAAACATCATCCTAAGACAAATTTACTGCTTGACTAACTGAACTACCTGGAAAGGCAGGTTTTCCAGTGTGCTTCAGGTTTCTAGCTCTTGTGAACTTTTACCCATGCTTGGGTGGATTTTGGTGATTTAGCTGGCTTTGAGATGTTTCTGCTTCTTTATGTAACCCCCTCACCCATATTTCTGTAAAAAATCCCAATAAAACTCACTGCTTCACCAAATTGCACTTTTGCAATGTCTGTATTTTTCTCTAATTGATTCCCTCACTTTCTGAGGAGAGTAAATATCTGTTCACACTTCCCAAAGAATAGTGTAACATAACACCATTAAACCAGTGGTGGTAAAAGATTATCTTAAGTTACAGAACTATGCCATGTTTTATTTTGGTTGAACCGTAAATTCAATGCATGACATTTGACTTGCCTTTCAGTATCTAGCTGTATTTCCTCTGTTCAAAAACATGTTATCTTATCATGAAGGTGCCTCGCCTTCATAGCCCATGCTCTTGAAGACAGCGTCTGCATTTATTTCCTAGAAAAGACCTTTCTAATGTGCTTTGTGTTTTAGAAAGTATTTTCCACTTCCAATCCTCCATTTTTGATGGATCCTCTTTTTATTTTGTTGATCTCTTTTATCTCTTTTCTTCTTTGTAAAGAAAAAGTGCTTGGCAATAACATTTTGCTATTTTGATTGCCTAAAAATATTTACTTTGCCTTCTAGTTTGTTGGAACCTGAAAAACCAGGTTTAAATGAATTTAGCCTAAGATAATGAAAGCATCACTCAGTCATGTCTCTGCTGTCATCAGATGAACTATCATGTACATGATTCCTGGGCCTTGAAGATACCTCTACCTCTGTCCTTGGGAATATTTTTTCCAATGAAGTTCAGTGATGCCCAACTTCCTAAGGATTATATTGAGCTAGATTAAAAATTTGCTGATCAATGCACAGGGAGTTTTTCACTCTAAAGATCCGTGCCATTTTTTTCATGCTTTTGAACATTTTCCTTCTCATTGCTCTATTTCCTTTCCTTTAATTTTCCATTCATTCACTGTTTCTAGATGGGTGGATATTAAATGACATCAGCTCTCACAGACTGAGCCAGAAAGTCTCTTACATTTTCAGTCATTTCTAAAACTTTAACCTGTTTCAGTGTTTTTAATTTTTCATATTATTTACCATTTGCACAAACTCTTACATTTTCAACCACTGATTTTGATATGAATTATATTCTTGTACATTTTTAATTAATTGATTAATTAAATTACATCCTTTCCTCAGGTTCTACTCTTCTCAGTCCTTCTCCCCACCCCCATCCACTTCTCCTCTCTTTCTCTTTATAAAATGGGAGGCCTACTATGGATGCTAACCGGCCTTGTCATATCAAGTTACAGTAAGACTATGGACATCTTCTCCTATTGAGGCCAGACAAGGAAGGCTGTTAGGAAGAAAAGGTCCCAAAGGCAGGCAACAGTGTTAGAGACAGCACCTGATTCTGCTCTTAGAAGTCCTACAAGAAGACCAAATGACAGAACATTACAAATGTACAGTTTTCCTAGGTCCATCCCTTGCATGCTTTTGGGTTAGTGATTCAGTCTTTTTGAGTCTCTGTGGATCCAGGTTAGTTGATTCTGTAGGTTTTCTTGCAGTGTCCTTGACCCCCTCTGACTGCTAAAATCCTTCCTCTCACTCTTCCACAGGATTCCCCAAACTCCACCAAATGTTTGGCTGTGGGTCTCTACATCTGTTTACAGCAGTTGCTGGGTAAAGTCTCACACATTATGATTGGGCTAGGTACCAATCTGTGAGTATGACAGAATATCATTAGTAATCATTTCATTAATTTTCTTTTTATTATTATTATTTTTTATTTTTTATTGGATATATTCTATATTTACATTTCATTTCCCCCTTTCTGGTTCCCCGCTCCCCAAAGATCCTACATGCCCTTTTCCCTCTCCCTGTTCCCCCATACACCACTTCCCACTTCCCTGTTCTGGTATTACCCTACAATGATGCTTTGATCATTTCCAGCACCAGTGTCCACTCCTTTCTTCTTGTCAGACATCATTTGGTATGTGGATCGTGTCTTTGGTGTCCCAAGATTCTAGGCTAATATCCACTTATCAGTGAGTGCATACCATGGGTGTTCTTTTGAGACTGGGTTACCTCACTTAGTATGATGTTCTCCAGCTCCATCCATTTCTCTAAGAATTTCATGAATTCATTGTTTCTAATGGCTGAATAGTACTCCATTGTGTGTATATACCACATTTTTTGTATCCATTCCTCCATTGAGGGACATCTGGGTTCTTTCCAGCTTCTGGCTATTATAAATAAGGCTGCTATGAACATAGAGGAGCATGTATCCTTATTGCATGCTGGGGAATATTCTGTGTATATGCCCAGGAGTGGTATGGCTGACTCCTCCGGAAGTATCATGCCCTGTTTTCTGAGGAACCTCCAGACTGATTTCCAGAGTGGTTGTACCAGCTTGCAGTCCCACCAGCAGTGGAGGAGTGTTCCTCTTTCTCCACATCCTCGCAAACACCTGATGTCTCCTGAGTTTTTAATCTTAGCCATTCTGACTGGTGTGAGGGGAAATCTCAGGTTTGTTTTGATTTTCATTTCCCTAATGACTAATGATGTTGAACATTTTTTAAGATGTTTCTCAGCCATCCGAATTTCTTCAGGTGAAAAGTCTTTGTTTCGCTCTGTACCCCATTTTTTGGATGGAATTATATGGTTTTCTGGTGTCTAACTTCTTGAGTTGTTTGTATACATTGGATATTAGCCCTCTGTCAGATGTAGGGTTGGTGAAGATCTTTTCCCTATTTGTTGGTTGCTGATTTGTCCTCTTGACAGTATCTTTTGCCTTGGAGAAACTTTGTAATTTTATGAGGTCCCATTTGTCTATTCTTGATCTTAGAGCATAAGCAATTGGTGTTCTGTTCAGGAACTTTCCCCCTGAGCCAATGTCCTCAAGGGTCTTCCCCAGTTTCTTTTCTATTAATTTTAGTGTGTCTGGTTTTATGTGGAGGTCCTTGATCCACGTGGAGTTGAGCTTAGTACAAGGAGACAAGAGTGGATCAATTCTCATTCTTCTGAATGTTGACCTCCAGTTGAGCCAGCACCATTTGTTGAAAAGGCTCTTTTTTCCACTGGATGTTTTCAGCTCCTTTGTCGAAGATCAATTGGCCATAGATGTGTGGGTTCACTTCTGGGTCTTCAATTCTATTCCATTGATCCACCTCCCTGCCACTGTACCAATACCATGCAGTTTTAAACAGTACTGTTGTGTAGTATTGCTTGAGGTCCAAGATACTGATTCCCCTAGAAGTTCTTTTACTGTTGATGATAGTTTTAGCTATCCTGATTTTTTTTATTATTCCAGATGAATTTGAGAATTGCTCTTTCTAACTCTATGAAGAACTGAGCTGGGATTTTGATGGGGATTGCACTGAATCTGTATATTGCTTTTGGCAAGATTGCCATTTTAACTATATTAATCCTGCCAACCCACGAGCATGGAAGATTTTTCCATTTTCTGAGGTCTTCTGCCATTTCCTTCTTCAGCGACCTGAAGTTTTTGTCATATAAATCTTTCACTTGTTTGGTTAGAGTCACACCAAGATACTTTATATTGTTTGTGGTTATTGTGAAGGGTGTCATTTCCCTAATTTCTTTCTCAGACTGCTTATCTTTTGAGTATAGGAAGGCTATTGATTTGCTTGAGTTGATTTTATAACCAGCCACTTTGCTGAAGTTGTTTATCAGTTATAGGAGTTCTCTGGTGGAGTGTTTTGGGTCACTTAAGTATACTATCATATCATCTGCAAATAATGATAGTTTGACTTCTTCCTTTCCAATTTGTATCCCTTTGATTTCCTTATGTTGTTGAATTGCTCTAGCTAGTACCTCAGGTACTATATTGAAGAGATGTGGTGAGAGGGGGCAGCCTTGTCTAGTCCCTGATTTTAGTGGGGTTGCTTCAAGTTTCTCTCCGTTTACTTTGATGTTAGCTACTGGTCTGCTGTAAATTGCTTTTACTATGTTTAGGTAAGGGCATTGAATTCCCGTTCTTTCCAAGACTTTTAGCATGAAAGGATGCTGAATTTTGTCAAATGCTTTTTTAGCATTCAATGAGATGACCATGTGGTTTTTTTTCTTTGAGTTTGTTTATGTAGTGGAGTTAGTTGATGGATTTCCATATATTGAACCATCCCTGCATCCCTGGAATGAAGCTAACTTGATCATGGTGAATGATCATTTTGATGTGTTCTTGGATTCAGTTGGCAAGAATTTTATTGAATATTTTTGCATCGATGTTCATAAGGGAGATTGGTCTAAAGTTCTCTTTCTTAGTTGGGTCTTTGTGTGGTTTTGGTATCAGGGTAATTGTAGCTTCATAGAATGAGTTTGGTAGTGTTCCTTCTGTTTATATTTTGTGGAATAGTTTGAAGAGTATTGGTATTAGGTCTTCTTTGAAGGTCTGATAGAATTTTGCACTAAAACCATCTGGTCCTGAGCTTTTCTTGGTTGGAAGACTTTCTATGACCCCTTCTATTTCTTTGGGGTTTATGGGACTGTTTAGCTGATCTATTTGATCCTGATATAATTTTGGTATTTGGAATCTGTCTATCAAATTGTCCATTTTCTCCATATTCTCCAGTTGTGTCGAGTATAGGCTTTTGTAGTAGGATTGGATGATTCTTTTGGATTTCCTCATTTTCTGTTGCTATATCTCCCTTTTCATTTTTTGTTTTCTTCTCAGCCATTAGAGATTCATCTGTTAAGAATTCTGTTCAGATATATACATCATTTTTAAAAATTGGGTTATTTGATTTTTGATGCCTAGATTCTTGAATTCTTTATATATTTTGAATATCACACATCTGTCATATGTTGGGCTGCTGAAAGTGTCTTCCCCTTCTGTAGGATGCCCTTTTACAGTGTGCTTTGTCATTCAGAAGCTTTTCAGTTTCTTGATGTCAATTCATTAATTGTTGATATTCCATTTTGAGGAATTATTTGATAAGTATTGATATTAATTCTTCTTTGTAAGTTTGATAGAATTCTGTGCTAAAACTAGGTAGGCCTAAGATTTCTTCTTCTTTTTAGGGTCAGGAAACTTTTAATCACTGCTTCTATGTCTTTAGGGGTTATGTCTATTTAGATTGTTTATCTGATCTTTATTTTGCTTGGTAATTGAAATCCAATTTTCCATTGAATTGTCCATTTTAAAAATTTTTAAAATTATGTTGAGTACAGGTTTTAAGGTAGAACCTAATGATTATTTGGAGTTCTTCTCTGTTTATTGTCATGTCTCCCTGTTCATTTCTGATTCTGTTAATTTGTATGTTCTCTTTCTGCATTTTGTTTAGTTTTTCGAGGAATCAACTCCATGTAATTCATTTTTTGTATTGGTCTCTTTGTTTCTGTCTTATTGTATTCATCCATCCATGACTCTGATTATTTTCTACTGTCTAATCCCTTCATTATGTTTGCTTCTTTTTGTTCCAGTTTTCAGGTGGGCTGTACGTTGTTAATATAAGATTGCACTAATTTTTTTATGAAGACCCTTAGTATTATGCACTTTTCCATTAGCACTGCTTTAATTGTGTTTTCATTTTCATTGAGTTCTATAAAGTGTTTGATTTTTTCCTTGACTCAGAGGCAATTGAGTAGGAAGTTGTTAAATTCTCATGAGTATGTAAGCTTTATTTTGTTTCTGTTGTTGTTGAAGTCCAGCTTTAATCAATGGTGATCTGATAAAACACAATGGATTATTTCAATTTTCTTCTATCTGTTGAGAGGTGCTTAAGGTATGTGACTGAGCATATAGTCAATTATGGAGAAGGTTCTTTGATGTGCTAAGAAGAAGATATATGCTTATATGCTTGATTGAAATGTTCTGGAGATAACTAATAAATCCATTTGAGTCATACCATTTGTTAGTTCTATTTTTCTTTGTTTAGTTTCTGTCTGGATGACCTGCCCATTCATCAGAGTTGGGTGTTGAAGTTACCCACCATTGATATGTGGGATTTGATGTGTTATTTAGTAATATTTCTTTAAGGAATATGAGTTATTTTATTTCTTCTCAGCACCTCATGATACCTTCTCCAAAATCAACCATATAATTGGTCACAAAACAGACCTCAACAGATATAAGAAGATGGATCTAATTCCATGCCTCCTATCAGATCACTATGGAGTAATGGTGGTCTTCAATAGCAACAAAAACAGCGGCAAGCCCACATACCCATGGAAACTGAACAGTGCTCTACTCAATGATACCTTGGTCAAGAAAGAAATAAGGAAATAAATCAAAGACTTTTTAGAATTTAATGAAAATGAAGGTACAACATACCCAAACTTATGGGACACAATGAAAGCAGGGCTAAGAGGAAAACTCACAGCCCTGAGTGCCTCCAGAAAGAAATTGGAAAGAGCATACACTAGCAGCTTAATGGCCCACCTGAAAGCTCTAGAACAGAAATAAGCTAATACTCCCAAGAGTAGAAGAGAGGAAATCATCAAACTCAGGGCTGAAATCAACCAAGCAGAAATAAAAAGAACCATACAAAGAATCAACAAAACTAGGAGCTGGTTCTTTGAGAAAATCAATAAGATAGACAAACCCTTAGCCAGACTAACCAGGTCGCAGAGACAGTATCCAAATTATCAAACTCAGAAATGGAAAAGGAGATATTACTACAGAAACTGAGGAAATTCAAAAAATCATCAGATCCTACTACAAAAGCCTATGCTCAACATAACTGGAAAATCTGGAGGAAATGGACAATTTCTTATACAGATCAAATACCTAAATTAAATCAGGATCAAATAGACCATATAAACAGTCCCATAACCCCTAAAGAAATAGAAGTGGTCATTGAAAGTCTTCCAACCCCCCAAAAACAAGGGACCAGATGGTTTTAGTGCAAAATTCTATCAGACCTTCACAGAAGACCTAACATCAATACTCTTCAAACAATTCCACACAATAGAAATAAAAAAACCACTACCTAACTCATTCTATGAAGCCACAGTTATGCTGATACCAAAGTCACACAAATGTCCAAAATAGAAAACTTCAGACTAATTTCCCTTATGAATGTCAGTGCAAAAATACTCAATAAAGTTCTTGCCAACTAAATCCAAGAACACACCAAAACTATCAATTTCCATGATCAAGTAGGCTTCATACCAGGGATGCAGGGATAGTTCAATATACAGAAATCCATCAATGTATTCTACTATAAAACTCAAAGAACAAAAACCACATGGTCACTTCATTAGATGCTGAAAAAGAATTTGACAAATTTCAGCATTCTTTCAAGCTAAGTCTTGGAAAGATCAGGAATCCAAGGCCCATATCTAAACATAGTAAAAGCAATATACAGCAAAAACTAAATGGAGAGAAACTTGAAGCATTCCCACTAAAATCAGGAAGCAGACAAGGCTGCCCTCTCTCTCCATATCTATTCAATATAGTACTTGAAGTTCTAGATAATTAAACAACAAAAGGAGGTCAAAGGGATACAAAGAGGAAAGGAGGAAGTCAAGTTACCACTATTTGAAGATTATATGATAATATACTTAAGTGAACCAAAAAAATCCACTAGAGAATTCCTATAGCTGATAAACAACTTCAGCAAAGTGTCTGGATATAAAATTAAGTTAAACGCCGGGCGGTGGTGGCGCACGCCTGTAATCCCAGCACTTGGGAGGCAGAGGCAGGCGGATTTCTGAGTTCGAGGCCAGCCTGGTCTACAGAGTGAGTTCCAGGACAGCCCGAGCTACACAGAGAAACCCTGTCTCGAAAAACAAAAACAAAAACAAACAAACAAAAAACAAACAAACAAAAAAAAACTTAAGCAAATCAGTAGCCCTCCTATCTTCAAAGAATAAACGGGCTGAGAAAGAAATTGGGGAAATGACTCCCTTCAAAATAGTCACAAACAATATGAAATATTTGGGGGGTGACTTTAACCAAAGAAGCGAAAGATTTGTATGACAAGGACTTCAAATCTCTGAAGAAAGAAATTGAAGAGGACCTTAGAAAATGGAAATATCTCCCATGCTCATGGATTGGCAGGATTAATATAGTAAATTTTTGGCCATCTTGCCAAAAGCAATATAAAAATTCAATGCAATCCCCATCAAAATCCCAACTCAATCCTTCATAGAGCTAGAAGGAGCAATTCACAAATTAATATGGAATAACAAACAAACAAAAAACCCAGGATAGCTAAAACTATTCACAACAGTAAAAGTACTTTTGGCAGAATCAGTATTCCAGACCTCAAGCAGTACTACAGAGCAATAGTGTTAAAAACTGCATGGTATTGGTACAGTGAAAGGCAGGTAGATCAGTGGAATAAAATTGAAGACCCAGAAATGAACCCACGTACCTATGGTCACTTGATCTTGGATAAAGGAGCTAATATCACCCAGTGGAAAAAAGATAGCCTCTTCAACAAATGGTGCTGGCTCAACTGGAGGCTAGCATGCAGAAGAATGCAAATTGGTCCATTCTTATCCCCTTATACTATGCTCAAGTCCAAGTAGATCAAGGACCTGCACATAAAACCAGACACACTGCAACTAATAGAAAAAAATCTGTGGAAGGGCCTTGAACACATAGGCACAGGGGAAAATTTCCTGAACAGAACCCCAATAGCCTATGCCCTAAGATCAAGAATTGACACATATGACCTTATAAAATTACAAACTTTCTGTAAAGGAAAGAATACTGTCAATAGGATAAAACAGCAAACAACAAATTGGGGAAAAATCTTTACCAACCCTACATCCGACAGAAGGCTAATATCCAATATATGCAAAGAACTCAAGAAGTTAGACTCCAGAGAACCAAATAACCCTATTAAAAATGGGGTACAGAGCTAAACAAAGAATTTTCACCCGTGGAATATCGAATGGCTGAGAAGCACCTAAAGAAACGTTCAACATATTTAGTGATCAGGGAAATACAAATCAAAACAACCCTGAGATTTCACCTCACACCAGTCAGAATGGTTAAGATAAAGAACTCAGGAGACAGCAGGTGCTGGAGAGGTTGTGGAGAAAGAGGAACACTCCTCCACTGCTGGTGCAATTGCAAGCTGATACAACCACTCTGGAAATCAGTCTGGCGATTCCTCAAAAAACTGGACAGGATATTTCTGGAGGACCCTGCCATACCACTCCTGGGCATATACCCAGAGGATTCTCTCCCATGTAATAAGAACACATGCTTCACTGTGTTTATTGCAGCCCTATTTATAATAGCCAGAAGCTGGAAAGAATCCAGATGTCCCTCAGGAGGAATGGATACAGAAAATGTGGTATATATAAATAATGGAGCACTATTCAGCCATTAAAAACAATGAATTCATGAAATTCTCTGACAGATGGATGGAACTGGGGAATATCATCCTGAATGAGGTACTCCAATCACAAAAGAATACTCATGGTATGCACTCACTGATAAGTGGATATTAGCCTAGAAGCTTCAAATATGCAACAGAATTCACATATCAAATGATGACCAAGAATGAGGAAGAACAAAGTATGGATATTCTTCTTATGGATATCTGGGAGACTCTGCTAGTGCATGACAAACACAGAGAGGGAAACTCTCAGCCATCCATTGAACTGAGCTCATGGTCCCCAATGGATAAGATAAAGGACCAAAGAAGCTGAAGGGCTTTGCAGCGCCATAAGAGGAACAACAATATGAGTCACCAAGTACTCTCAGAGTTCTCAGGGACAAAACCATCAACCAAAGAGTACACTTGGAGTTACCCATAAACACATACAAATCGGCAGCAGAGGATGATTGTGTTGGACAACAAATGGGGGAGAGGCCCTTGGTCCTGGAAAGACTTGATACTGTAGTGTAGAAGAATACTAGGACAGGGAAGCAGGGGTGGGTTGATTGGGGAGGGGGAGATGGCTTACAGAATTTTCCGAGGAGGGGGAAACCAGGAAAGGGCACAACATTTGAAGTATAAATAAAGAATATACCTAATTAAAAAAAAACAATAAATGTGTGTTCTCTTGTATTTGTGGCCTACATGTTCAGATTTGTGACAACATTATCATGGATTTTTCCTTTGATGAGTATAAAGGTTGCTTGTCCACCTCTTTTGACCAATTTTGGTTGGAAGTCTATTTCCTTAGACATTAGAATATCTAACCCAGTTTGTTTTGGGGTCAATTTGCTTGGAAAATATTGTCCTAGCCCTTTACTCTGAGGTAATCTTTGAGGTTGAGATGTCTTTCTTAAATGCACCATAATGCTGAATTCTGTTTCACTTCCATTCTGTTTGCTTGTGATTTTTTACTTGGGAGATTGAGTCCAAAATGAGGAATAGTAAAGACAGATAATTGTTAATTCCTGTTATCTTGATGTTGTGTTGTTGTTGTTTTTGCTGTTGTTGTTGTATGTGTTTCACTGGTTTTTGTTTGTTTGTTTTGCTGTCATGCAATTATTTCCCATGTTTTTTGGCATAGTTAACATTTTTGGGGTAAAGTTTTCATTCTAGCATCTTCTGTAGAGCTAAATTTATGGACAGATATTTACATTTGGTTGTGTCATGGAATATCTTGTTTTCTCCATCTATGTTGCCTGAAAGTTTTGTTGGATACAGTAGTCTGTGCAGGCAACTGTGATCTCTTAGAATTGGCAAGACCCAGTTCCTTCTTTTTCTTAGAGTTTCTGTTAAGAAATTGGATATAATTCTAATAGGTTTGCCTGTAAATGTTACTTGGCATTTTTCCCTTGCAGCTTTTGATATTCTTTCTTTGCTCTATACATTTAGTATTCTCTTATATGGTGGGCATAATTTTCTTTCTGGTCTAATCTATTTTGGTATTCTTTCCATTTCTCATGCAGTTATGAGAAGATGCAGTTATAGGCATCTTTTTCTTCAGATTATGGAATTTTTCTTCTATAATTTTGTTGAAACTATTTTCTGGGATTTTGAGCAGGAAATCTCCTTCTCCTATTCCTTTTATTCTTAGCTTTGTTTTTTTTCATAGGGCCCATATTTCCTGGATGTTTTCTGACAGGAAATTTTAGATTTATTATTTGGGGGCTAAAATATCAATTTCTTCATCATATCAACTATGCTAGAGACTTTACCTTCCTTCTCTTATATTCTGTTGGTGATGATTGTGTCTGTAATTCCTGTCTGCTTTTCTAGATTTTTCTATCTCCAGAATTCCTTCAGTTTGTGTTTTCTTTTTTGCTTTCATTTTCATGTTCAGCTCTTAATAGTTTTATTTCCTTCATTATTTTAATTATATTTTTCTGTATGTCTTTAAGTCATTCATTTCCTCTTTAAAATAATTTATCTTCGTAAGATTGGATTTAGGGTTATTTTCTTGTGCTTTGGCTGTGTAGGCATATCCAGGGCTTGCTGAAGTATGATAGCTGGACTCTGGTAGTGGTACATTCCCTCGCAGTTGTTGACTGTGTTCTCATGCTGGCCTCCACTCATCTGTGTTGGGGGTTATTATAGGTTTGATGATTTCTGAATTTATCTTTGTTGGATGAATGTTTTTGGATGTTTTTTCCCTTGGTTTTTGTTTCCTGTCTGGTCTTCAGCCTTGAGTAGCCTGGGTTTCTGGTGACCAATGTGCCTTTAGTTCCAGTAGGTATTTCTTCTTCTTCTTCTTCTTCTTCTTCTTCTTCTTCTTCTTCTTCTTCTTCTTCTTCTTCTTCTTCTTCTTCTTCTTCTTCTAATTCGTCTTCTTCTCTTGTGGCCTGCATGACCTCTAAAGTTTCAAGTACCAGTGTTGTCTCTGGGGTCCCTAGAATCAGTATGGCCTCTAAGAACTGGAGGTCTTCTGCCAAAAATATAGACCAGAATATGGAGCCCAGGGGATGGGTTCCAATTTCCAAATTACTTTAAAAAGTTTTCTATGTTTTCAGTAGTGTTCTATTACTACAAACAAAACAAAAGCTAGATGAAGTTCTATTGTTTGGGATAAGGAAGTAGTTTCACTCCCCATGTTTTAGAAAATCTGTAATTATAAAATATATTTTTGTCTCTTTGGAAGAGACAGAAATATTTCCAAACTAACTATGCTTCATCGCCAGCTTTAAGCCTCAGGGATGTCTTTACGAAGAATTTGGGAGCTTGAAATAATATCATACAGGAAGCTCAACTTCACACCTCCCATTTTCTCTGGGAGCTCAGGAGCTTGACTTATACTGGGTCTTTGCTTGATGTTACAAAACTGCTTCCTGCTGTAAAGATATAGGGAATTTATTTTCTCATTTGATCAAGCTAATTAGCAAATCTAGATGGCTGCTCTTGGTATCAGGTCAGTCCAGGATCAGCTGGGTCTATACATTGTCTGTCCTGTTCTTTTTTTCTAAGGACTTGCTGCTGATTATTTGGGGCTGCAATTGCTTGTCTGTAATGGGCTACATAGAAGAGTCTCATTCCTTCCAGTCTTCAGATTATCTGGGCTGTGAATCACAGGATGTATTTGTGCTCATCTTATAATTAAGTTTTTTCCTGTTTCTTCTCATTGGTGCAGGAGGTTTCTGGTTGAAGGGAATTTGTTTCTATTTCTTCTCCAAACTTATCATCCTGCCTTTTTTTTTAAACCTCAGGAAGTTTGGCATTCTTTCCTTTTTTTCCTCTCCTTTTGTTTAACTTTTTGCATTGTTTTCCTTAATTGCTTTTTCCTGTTACTTTGCTTATTCTTATGTTTTTAATATTACACTGAGCAGTGGAGTCACTTATTGTGACTGTTAGATAGATTTGTCTATTTCTAAGTAGAACTGACTGTGACCAGTCCAAAGGTAAGTGTATATCAGTTTAGGCTACTGTGGGCTAACATAACCCAAACTGAAGGCTTAATAATGGACCTTTGCATTCAGTAGCAGCATTCATAACACAATCTTGGATTCTCCCTAATCCTGCCATTATTGTGTTTCTAATGTGCTTTCCTGGCTTGATCAAGGTGAATTGTACTTGCCAGGGAGTCTCCATCTGACTGTGGCTCTGCATCCTAAGCAGCTAACTGGTCATCAGATGCCCTCTCCCCCTTCCCCACACCCATGCCCAGATCTGCCTTTAATAAGTTTAGAAGTTCTTTGAGACTCTTCTGGGAGGAGTCTGCTTCTACTTACCTGTGGTCAGAGTCAGGGATGGGCAGAGTCTCGCAAGGAGAAAGCAGCCAGTGAAGCCTGGACCTTCATCTTAGGGTCGACTAGCTTGCTCTCGCATTCTTCCAGCTTCTTTAATTTCCTCAGCCTTTCTCCTGACACTCAGCGGAAGGAAAAGGAAACTTTTTGTATGAGAAATGTTCTATTCTCTGTCTCACATTCTTGTGAATTTCACAATGCCACCTCTGATTAGGTGGAAAAGGTGTGTGAGGTTTTTTTTTTTTTTCTTTCAGACACACTGATGGCTAGAAATACAAAAAACGCAACCAGCAAGGTATTGCTGTCTGAGATTCACTAGAACGTACCTTCTTGGTGACAAAAGTATCTTTCTTCCATTTTTCACGCCCCAAGTACATGTCAGGCCAGATTAAGTCAGGTATTGAAGTTCATTATTGCAGAGAAATAAGGATTTTATACTATATTCAGTGACGTTGTGCTGAGATCAGAGTTCTAGAATAGCTTGTGTAAGGACACTGCAAGTTCATTTTTTTTTGAGAGGATTATGAGGGGCTCTGTGTCCTCTGCTTACAGCAGCCTCTTAAAAGTTTGAAAAGTTTCTTGGGTATTTTGAGGACTTATGCTTGGCAATCGAATGCATTCTTATCTGAAAGCCACATATTGAAAAGGCTTAATTTGCCTTTGTTTTCCTAGAAGAGAGATGATTTGCTCACAACTACTGACTAGCTCTTATTTCATCCACCAATGTTCAGATAATTACATTCTCAAGGACCTTTCGTGAATACTTGAAAAAATAAAACAGAGTTGCTTGTTTATTGATTGATTGAGTGAGCGAGTGAGTGATTTGCATCAAAGCAAAATACCACCTAGTGACAGAAAAACAGCACATGGGATCTCCATGATATTGACCTAGAGAAAAGGTCTCATAATACTTGTCTTTATGCAGCATATTTTCAACAGAATATAAACAAAACAAGCAGAGACAAAACAAAAATAAAAAAAAGAAAAACCACCTGTAACAACAACAAAAAGTGCCGTGCTTTCAGGGAAAGATAATTTTAAATCTAAAACTTCTAAACACAGGTTTAAGATTTTCTGCCTGCCAGCCCTGGGCTGTGCAACGTCCTCTCTTTTCAATTGAGGGCAACCACTGAATTAGCCTCCTTTTATGTTCTGTGGGTTTAAAGCTCTTTTTATTTCAAAAGGCCTTTGGCATGGTACACTAGTTTTATGTTTGATTTTTATTACAGATTTTAATTGCTTCTGCAGTTGTGTGTATTTTGGGTACTCTAACTATACTGTTCCTTGTAAAATACCTGGAGTATTTCCTAAGAGGCAGAATATTTTATGAGTCATGTTTCTGTATAATTAAATAATATATAATGTTTATGATACTGGTTTAAATGTATTAAATTATTTTTAAAAGAATGCAAAGTGATATGAGAAAAAACTGAAATAACAAACTTCCTCAGATATTAATTTCAACATATATGATGAAATTTAAAAGAATAAAATCATGTTTTACAAACTACATTTGTTATTTTTCTTGCCTTTTGGGGGCATCTTTATATTTCAGTTTTAAAATGGTTTAGATCTATTCTTTATGGCAAGTCAGATATTACAACCCGCTTTTGTGTATAGCATATGAATGTACACTTACTTATTTGTTGAATGATAAAATTCACCAAATAATTTTAAGTGTCATTGATCAAATTTAAAGACAAAGATACTCATTTGTTTATGATGGAGTTTTAGCAACTTAGTTTGAAACTGCTATAATTCATGCTAAAATGTATTGTTTGAAGCACAATTTACTTCTATATGAATATGGCCCTAATGAGCGGGGATTTTGATGGAATTGTGTTCCAACACTACCATGCCAAACCTGACACAATCGTCTGGATTCTCTATTTGATTAGCTGCACTTTATGTAAATTCCTCTGTATTATGGATAGGAGTTTATATTCATTATAGGATAGATAAATAAGTTGATAGCCCTCTCATTTATTTCTTCTTCTGTGTTTTACTGGGATAAAAACATAACTAGACTGTTTTTGTGTGCAGCTCTCCTCAAAACTCAGTGCTGCACAATCTCCTCAGTGACATAAAGTCCCTATTCCCCCTGCTGGGCAACTGCTCTGTTCATTGGGATGTGGTTCTCAGGGACTGTGGAAGAGAAATAATTCAGCTTCTCGGACTTTGAATCTTCAGAAAAAGTGTTTATGATAAGCATTCCAAAATCTTCCTACAATATGGTATCACTAGCCTTTTCTATCTTGGGCACTGAATAGTTTATGTTAAGAAGTATCTTTGTTTACAATGTGAAAATAAATCATTCTCCCTAAGGTGATGTATATGATTTCAGTCAATATAACCAGGAATATTATTTAAAATTGCAAAGATCATTACATAAACGAATTTTATTTTCATAAGTCAGGGTACACAAAATGAAGAATGCAAAAGCTTCAATAAAAATCTATGTGGGCCAGACAATTCATAGCCCCAGACTTTGAGGTGTTACAATTAAGAATTAACTTTTCTATATCACCATTAGGAACAAATTGTAAATGCTTTCCAAATTTGCAGAGGACATTTATGCAACATTACTTAGTGTATTCACTTAACACTAAAGTGTGACAAGGTACATTTGCATATTTTTCATTAGCTAAAACTCAGACATTTCTCTTATGCTGTCTTACCAGAGTGTACAGTTTGCTCACCTTCCTATTCCCGGAAATGTTGATAATGGACTTTGGGAAATCATTTTACCATCTACTCAAGTGGTATGATTATCTGGATTGTTAATTTAAACAAGATTGCTAAACTTTAAATTCTGACAATCCCCAAAGAAATAATGTCTACAAAGCTCTTAAACCTTCTCCAACATTCAATTCCTCATCATTGCCATCATTCTTCATAAAGTCCTTTTACCTTGATATTCAGTGGATTGGCCTCTCCTTTACTCCTCAAGGTATTACTTTAATTATTGTGTCTTAATTGTACAAAGTTGTTTCACTATGATATTTTCATGTTCTATCACCCACACTTACCTATTGCCTCCTTCCTCCTGCCTTCATTCCTCACTCATTGTTTCTGTCTTCTACTCTATTCCTTGTTTTATTTTAGAATTCATATGAGAGAAAATATATATATTTTTTCTGAGTCTGGTTAATTTTACTTAATACAATGATGTATAGTTCCATAGTTCTTTCTGTAAATGATTTAACTGAATTCTTTATGACCAAGAAATATTCCATGGTGTCTATATGTCCTCTTCTTTATCCACTCATCTAGTAATGGACACCTCCTTTGGTTGCATGACATGGCTATTGTGACTAGTGATGTAATGAGCATGGGTATCTCTGCTGTGTGCTACCTATGATCACTTTGGATATACATCTGGATGTGCTATAGTTTGATGATACAGTAGTTCTGTTTAAAATAGTTTTGGTTGTTTTTTCTTCATCTTTTTGTTTATATGTTTGTGGGTATATACATGTGTATATGTGGGTAAATTAAGTCAGTGACACATTATCTTGTTTAATAACAAGATATCTTGTTTAATAGCCTTACTGCTCTCTGCTGCTTGTGCTAGTGTATATGAGCCATGAGCTCTTCGTGATTCTCCTCTTACCTCCCATCTCTCTGTGATAGTTCTGGGATTTTAAACATGTGCAACCTCATCCAGCTTCACATGGGTTCTAGGATTCTGAACTCAGGTCTGCACACTTATGCAGAAAATGCATCACCCAACCAGATCATCTCCCTCACCCATGTTTCTAATTTTACGAAGATCCCGCTCACTGATTTCCATAGTTACTCTGATAGCTTGTGTTTTCACAAACATATGTTTCTTTTCTCTATATGTTTGCCAGCATTTGTTGCTTTTTAATCCTTCAAATAGACAGTCCAATGGAGATGAGATAGCTCTCCATGTAGTTTTAAGTTGATTTACCTGATGATCAATTACTTTTAAAATATTATTTTATTGTTGTGTCTGGGCATGCATGTGCCACAGATGAATGTGGATGTCAGAGGACAATTGTGTGAGGTCTGTTTTCGCCTTCCACCTTTCTGTTGGTCTTGCGATTAAAGAGAAGTCACAAGGTTTGCACTGCATGCACATTTGCATGCTGCCCTACTTCAGTGTCCCCATTCTTTGTTTTCTTTTTTTCCTAAAAATTCCACAATGAATCCACTTTCAATTACAGATAATTGAGGCCCATGTCGCTGTTTTATAGCTCCTTCTCTTGATAGTTACTTCAGAGATCTCAACTCAGAAATTACTGACCATCACTTTCACGCACAGAGGCCATTCCTGCCTGAATACAAATCTCTGTGTAGTATATATGAGGCCACGGAGTTAACCACCCTAACTCTGCAATTCTATATGGAATCTTCCTTGGTTTTTATTTTTCTCTCAATGGTTTGAAGTTGTAGATTATCTTTGCTCTGCCTCCAGCCTTGGTCCCCAAGTCTAACTTTTTATACCTGTTGAGCGAATTTAATCAAATGATTCCTACCGTCCTTCCTAGTCTTACCTTAGACCAAGCTTTTAGCATTGCTTTTCTCTCTTCTGGCCTATACATTGTGGGAAACAATGATAGGCACCTTCAAACAAAGCCAATTTAATCTACCAAATCAACTTGGTTCATGTTGCAAATTTTTAATTGATACTTAGAGCTTATTTGGGTCTTTAACTCATTCCTACACTCTAAAACTTATCTGTGTACTTTGCCATCACATGCCTATTTGAAAACAAAAAAAAATGGGAGAAAGTTGGATTCTGATCTGAAAGTTGTCTATCAGACACTAGAAAAATTCAAGAAATTGTTGAAATTTTGTACAATTGATCAAACCCCTGGAAGATCTGTTTGTTTAAAAAAACAGAGAGAGAGGAGGGTATATGTTTGGTGATGTGTGGTGAGGTGTGGGGGAAGAATGTGCCTCAGTGGGCCCATGCTAAGGCATCCCTGCCCCTGGAGGGACCAGCCACACAATGGTATAATATATACTAAGGTCATGGGGAGGGGAGGTAAGAGGATAGTAGAGGTGGAGAAAGGGGGAGGGAGGGAGGGAGAGAGAGAGAGAGAGAGAGAGAGAGAGAGAGAGAGAGAGAGAAGGGAAGGGAAGGGAAGGGAAGGGAAGGGAAGGGAAGGGAAGGGAAGGGAAGGGAAGGGAAGGGAAGGGAAGGGAAGGGAAGGGAAGGGAAGGGAAGGGAAGGGAAGGGAAGGGAAGGGAAGGGAAGGGAAGACAAGAGAAGACAAGAGAAGAGAAGAGGCAGGCCATGAGCACCTGGATAGAGAAGGGGAAGGGGTGAACAGACAGAGCAGGAACAGGAAGGTGAGAGCAAAAGAGAGCAAGAGAGAGAGAAGGGGGCACGCAGCCTCTTTTATAGTGAATCGGGCACACCTGCCTGTTGCCAGGTAACTGTGGGGTGGAGCTTAAATGTGGGGCATAGCTTAGACAAAATGCAACACTGGACAAAGGCCGATGGTCCCTGATGACTTTCCTTATTGCAGAGCCAAGTTAACAATGGAATGAAATGCCTGTGTCAAGGGATTTTCATCAGAAACACTGCCTGATTTTCTGGATGAGCGCTGGGGCAAGGTAGTGCATAGCAACCTGGGTGCTGGGCCTTGGGTTCAGACCACTTGGCACCCCCTTTACTGTGGTTTACATGTAGTTCTCTGCTTCACCAAGCGGAAACTAGTAGTGAGCCAGGGCTTCCTCAATTCACACCTCCCACAGTCATCTTTACTTTAACAATTTTAATGATGACATTGTCTCATACACTGAAGCAACTCAGCTGAGTTAAAAAATAAAAGATTAGAGGGAATAAGAAAGGCATACAACTAAATTTTTATTTAATGGGTAGTTTGGTACTTGCTTCAATCTATGAATCTTGACTAGTTCATTTCTGTACCGATGATTCATTTCTCTTTACAAATGATTATAAGCTAAGACACCAGGGTCTGTTCAAGACACTTCTTCCTTAAGACATGGGAATTAGATTCCAGGTCTGGATCTAGTTAAAGCCTGCTGCAGAGGAGACAGTAGCAGATGGGTAAAGCGTCTGAGACATGGGGTCAGATCTTACTGTTATTGCTTACCTTTTCTGATGCTCTCTATCTAAATTTCTTAAAAAGAATTCTTGCCTCTAGAAGCCATATAAAGTCAAGTATGATGATAATGAAATAATGTGTCTTTTTTTCTTTCTACCTCTCACATGTTTATCTCATGCTATAAAAAATTTCTTCTATAGTATTTAGCATATCTCTTCCTATTAGAGAATGAGAATTCTCTTTTTTTGAAAATTTTTATTATTTGTATGTGTATGAAAATATGTGTATGAAGATTGTGTGTGTGTGTGTGTGTGTATGTGTGTGCATGTGTGTATGCATGTGTACTGTGAACTATATAGAGCACATGTGTGGATGTCATAGGACAATTTTTGGAGTCCTTTCCTCTTTTCACCTTTACAGTGATTCTGAGGATTCAGGTTCCCACGCTTGCCTTTCAAAGGTATTTACTACCGATCCATCTGACCAGCCATGTCATTTTCTTTTTGAAAGACTTAGAAGATTTAACAAGAATAAGAACTTACTAAGCTAAGTAGAACAATTTTCAATAGCAAAAGCATCAGAAACAGACACAAGATACATCGTCGTTAATAATTCAGATCTGTGAAAACTTACGCTGTTACTCACAAATGCTCAGTTGACATGTTGTTTTAAGGAGCATATATTGTTTAAATAGTGAGGTGACTCCATGGCAGGAATTCAAGCATGATTAACTTTCATGAGCCCTCTGTAAACTTTATTAGGATTTGCTAATTGGCCATTGTCAAAATTATGATAGTCATCAATTAATCATCAGTAAAAAGTTCTTATCTTTCTATTTTTCTTTATACCTCACACCATCTGGTTCTGAGCTCTGCCATTATAAAATGCCTGAAAAGGTTTATGAACCTTAGTTATAAATTGTAAAACTTTTGGTATAGGAAGAAGTGGATTTCAGTTTAAATAACCTAATAAAAGGGTAAATGCTTGGCATTATCATTTTTACTTTTATTGGCTAAATATGTAAATGGAATTGATTATGTAGTTACATGGAAGATAAAATAAAATGATTGAGAATTAAAGGTACATCTCTGAGAGCATTGTTCTTTAGAAGTGACCAGTTTAAAATGAAAATAAACAGAAATTTCTGAAATGTCTCTAAATTACAAATCGTGCTCAGGTTGGTGGACCAATTAAAGCAAAATCAGGAGATCTGCAGTGACTATTTTTCCTCTTGTCTTCCTTTGGGCTATAAAATATAGGAGATAGGAAACAAAGTTTATCACAGTCCACGCATTCTTCAAACAAAGCCAAGGGGGCTTTGACCACACAACTAGAACTTCAGGACTTAGAACTCTCAGCTGAATTCCATTATAAAGTTGCAGAATGAGCAACTATGAGGTTGGAGAGATGGCTGGTCTTACAGTTAATAGCACTGACTGGTATTGTAGAAGACCAGCACACCCATGGAGGCTCACAACTGTCTGGAACTCCAGTTCCAGGAAGTCCAGGACCGTCAACTGTCTGTGAGAACACAAGACATGCAGGGGAAATATTCAAACACATAAAAATACATATATCTTTAAAGAAAGAATTGATAAACATCAGATCAAGATAAAAATAGCAATGACTTATTTTTAATGTGGTAGAGAGAAAGTCAGTAACTGAGTAAGCTTGTAAAAGGAGAAAGTGAATTCTTACAAATCAATCTCAGGGAGCAAGTGGTTGTCTCCAAAAAGTTCTTTGATGTTGAAGATAGTATTATGAACTATGACTTTATGATTTTCTTGAGAAGTTGCTCCTGTCATGGAATATTTTGATTTCTCCATCTATGTTGATTGAGAGTTTTGCTGGGTATAGTAGTCTTGGAGGGTTGTTTCTAGCACTACTTGCTTCAAAGGTGGAAATTATAAAATAATCATTTTTTAACTATGCAAGTCATTTAACTATGGATATGCAAATGTATGCACACACGAGTCAGAAGGGAAATGGAATTTTATAGATGCAAATGACATGAGAAATAATATTTCCTAATTAAATATATCTTAGGCAAATTGCAAACCCACAAAGCATTATGCTTGTGGGTTCCTTTAATATATTTTATCAATGAGTTGTAGTTTGTAATTGTGTATGGTCGTCACTGCATATATGTTCGCGTGTATGTGAACGTATTGATGGTGGCATTTTGTAGGATACAGTACAAACAGATTAATCTGGAACTGAATGTTTTATGTGGATTTAAAAGTTTCAGTTCTGTGGTTAAAGTACCCCTCGCTTTGTTTTAAGGAAGTACAGACTGTTAAACTTTGTTTCTTTATTTTTTTTTAATTTTTATTTTCTATATTCTATGTTTACATTCCAAAGGCTTTCCTATTTCCCAGTCTCCCCCCACCATATGTCCCATAATTCCTCTCCCCTCCCCAACCATTCCCCAATCATCCCCTTATATGTAAAACATGTAAGAAATGTTTTACAACGATTTCTCTGTTCTGGGTCTATTTTATTGCCAGAAAGAAAACAAGAGGGTAAAAACACTTCACGTGCACGTGTGTGTGTGTGCACCCACACACACACAAATATATGTATGTATGTATGTATGTATGTATAAAAGTATGTAATATTTACACATATAATGTACATATATATTTATGTATGTGTATATATTGTAGGAAAATGTAACCTCAAATCGGGTCAGCAAACTTGTAAGGAACATTGCCAATTGCAAAAGTCAAGTATATAAAAAAAAAAACTACTTGTGAGAAATAAGGGACAACAGGAGTGCTAACCTGTCTGGTCTGGAGTCATAGTCATCATAGGGCACAATATTACATAATGCTGAACCCAGAAGCGACTATTGTTTTCCCAAAGAAAAGCAATTGTGAAGAAACTGCCTTGCAGCACTTGGGAGGATTGTTTTACAATTACGTCCCATCAGAATCCCAAAGGATCTGCTCAAGATAAATTTGCAATAAAGAAGCAATCTCACAAGGCCCAAAACTAACCAAACAAACAGATAAAAAATAAACAACATAAAGATCAAAGTAAGCAAACAAACCCAATAGAAAAGAGATGAAAAAAAATATAACCCTTGACACAAAAACCTCAATAGACAACAGAGAGGTTAAGTATAAGACTCAGCTGAAGAAACAGTTCATGAACTGGAGAACAGATCCATGGAAGTCAAAGGGCTATCTTAAGGTTGAAAATAGCAAAGACAAAACCAAAGCTCCAGGTGTGAGCAATGCAGGGATTCCCGGCATAGTTATTACAAGGATTCCATAGGAAGAAAGAGAGAACCTTCAAAGAAGGAATACTTTAGTGTCTTTCAGAAAAAAACCCCTATAACTGACAATAAAAAAACAAGTTCAGAAAATGTATGCCATACATAAGGTCAGCAGGAGCAAGTACATTGGCAAATGCATTGTACTGCAGTTAAAATCATGTGGGCAGTTCTGCAAAACCAGGTTAATGTGGGGAAAATTAAAGAGAACCAAGAAAACCCAATCGCAATTACATGATAAATGATGTATGAGAGAGGTAATTGAAATAATCTTGAATTCCTGTATTTGCTTTCAAGAAACATCCTAATGCTTAAAAGATAAATAGAGGTAAGTATTGATTGGGGAATATATTTAAAGTACAGTATGATTTATATTACATAGCCATTTAGATAGATGAATATCACTATTGTCTCACCACTATTTAATCTTGATTAAGAAATAACTAATTGTAGCTATGCTTGATAGTCCATCGGAACTTTTATATGCTTGCTTGCTTGTTTGTTGTTTTCAAGTGAGAGTTTCTCTCTGTAGCCCTTTGTCTGCTCACTTTGTATGCCAGACTGCTCTCAAACTCTCAGACATCCACCTGCCTCTGTTTTCTGAGTACTATCCATGTGAACTTCTAAAGTAAATACATTTTGCTTAATTACACAGTTTCTATATTTTAATATCCACAGTGCCGAGAGATAACATATTCACTAAGTTCATGGTAATAATGACCCTTGGGGAGGAGAGTGGAGGGTGAAGCCTGAGCTATCTGGTTACTGTTGTTTTCTTTTGTCTCTATATGAGATGTACACTTGAGCAAGTTTTCATAGGAACACCGACAATGTCATATTATTTCAAGATTCTTTTTCTTTCCTTTGATTATTTACTTGTATTTTATTTACATATATTTGTATGTGTCATTGTGCTGGTATGTCCATATGTCTCAGTAACCACAAGGATGTATTAGGTATTCTAGATTGAAGTTATGAGCAACTGTGAGCCACCTGACTTAGGTGCTAAGAACAAAACTTGTCTCCCCTGAAAAATTATCAGGAGTTCTTAACTGCTGAGCAATCTTTCCCACACCTAACATTACCTTTTTGAATGTAGAAGACACCTAAGTATGTAAAAGGTGAAGCAGAGTCCAGGAACTTAATTTAGGCTTATCTTCGTCTTCTCCAAAAATAGCTATTGCTTGCCTTCTGATTGCATTCACAGGCTTGGCCTTGGAGGACTTACAGAGGAGCTCTTGTGTTGTCCTTATTTATTTATTTTATTTAGGGGGAAAAACAAATGTAGAAAGCTTATCTAGCCCGAAAACCTTGTTTCTGGAGGCAGTCTTCCACAGCAGTGTCAGCAAAATGACAAAAGGCAGAAAACTTGCAAAAGTTGGTGCTTGGAAATTTAGGTAGTGCAATTAAAAGAGGATTCAATAAGATTTGTTATTATGGTGATATCTGAATCATGCAAAGATTTTCAGACTTGTATTCGCAAATGAAAGGATGCCTCATGATGTGTAACTTGGGATCCTGAAATATTTCATAGTACTTCCAAAATGTGTTGCAATTTATACTATTTGTTCTTCAGGGGAAAATAGAGAAACTTCCTAAAAATCAAATGGAATTTTGCTTTCCTTGGAATCCTAGATAAACTATATATGTAGAACTTATTAATACCATAAACTTTGTTTTGATTGTAAGAGCTGTTAAGATATTTGCTTATGTACTTGATGAGTTGAAACACAACTTATTGCAACAGATAATAAGGATATATTTCTTTTGAAATGTATGTTTGGCAAATGCAATAAAGCACTTTCATCTTGATGAGCTTTGCATTTGGTTAAATGCCCATCAGAAGGAATACTGGCTCATATCTTCTTATTGCTGTTTTTTGATGGACGTTTGTTTAATTGGAATTTTTGGCAAAACAGTATTTCTAGTACCAGTTTTGACCAAACAATATAAAGTTGTTCATCACCCAAAAGGTTCTGGATAGGTATGCTTAGTTACTTCCTTTTCATTTAAAGGTGGCAATTTTCTGTAATGGATGTTGTCTGGTGCAAAGAGAAGTTTACTTCATGAGGACTACATTTATTTAAGTATAACGACAAATATTTAGAATGTAGCTAGGGGTTATGTTGGCTTAGTAAAGTGGTGGGTATATGTCTCCTCTATAATCCATGACTTCACCAATTCTGAATGTTGACTAGGTATGATCTCCTTCTTGTTGAAGAGTTTAATTTTATTTAGAGAGCTATTGGTTACTACTAACATATGTGTGTTAATACTGAACTTTTAGGGTTATTGTACCATAGTGATCTTTGTTATAATTTACAGGCATCATCCTGGGTGTGACTGTTGGTGTCTTCCCTCCTTTTGAAGTTTGTAAGATACCCTCTGGTAGTCCTTAGGAATGAGGTTTTCAGGTCAGTTCCTGTTCAAGCTCCCACACACAAATCAAATCACAGTTATAGAGTCCAACCAAAGTGGGTACTGGATCATTGAGGAAGATGTGAAGGAAATGTTATAAGAGAGGAACAAGGAGTTTGTTGTGCGATTGTGTCTCCTAGTAATGTCAGAAGCTACAACCATGAAGTGTTAACAACACGGTTGCCTAAACATGACCAAGAACAATAGAAATGCTATTGTGGAGGTAGGGAAAGGTCAGGAGGAATCAACTCTATACAAAGAACTATGGGTAGCGACTGAATGCTGAAAACAGGAGAAATAGTCTTTCCCAGAAAAGAGCATACCAACTGGATATTCAATACCAAATGGTCAGCTCTGAAAATATACAAACAAGTAACACTTTATAGACTGAAAAGATTGAATTTATGTATTGGGGCATACATATATACATGCAGACACTCAGTGATGTGTGTTTGTGTGTGTAACAGCAGTTACGGAGAAAATAATCTATGAATTTGAAAGAGAAAAAGGAGGTGTTTATGGAGGCTTCTGAGAGAAGAAAGGGAAGGGACAACGAATGAAAGAAAAAAAATTAAACCAATTAGACCTGAAACTCAAAGGTGGTTACAATTTTTGTCAATGCTCATCCTCTACAATCTACTAAAGCAATGACGTACATCTGGCACCCCTGACCAAAACAGAAAGCAAAGTATTAGAAGCAGTAAATGGAGCCAAGTAGACTTAACAAAGTGATACAGTTCTGGATCAGAGCCTTGGTAGCCAAAGCAAACCTATATATAAGAGTAGACAGTAAGCTCTTCCAACCTCAAGTGTAAAGCAATGGATGTGCAATTGGTGGCACAGAGCTTTTGCAATCCTTTCCCTCCAGTCAGAAAGATTTCTTTGCAGATGGTGGATGGGATGACTCCTCTTCTTTGTTTTCCCACCTAGCTGTCACATCCTTTAAGAGGCAGCCTCTGGCCACACATTCTTCAACATTAGTAATGTCAACATGGGCTGGGAGATTCCTTACACATGTTCTAAGTCCAGTATCAAGACGTGACATTACATTGGTGACATTACCATTCACGAACTTGCTATGTTCTTCTGTTTTCTACCTCAAAAGGTCTGTATACTCCATGTTTATAAAGTTCTAGATCATCAGTCATTTAAACAAAATATGCTAAAAAATGCCCATGAGCAAATGAAATACTTTGATCTATCTTCCTATAGATTATTTATATCTAGGTGGCACAGATTGATAGCTAGGTAAAAATTGATAATAATTATTCATTGATAACTAATAATACAGTTTAGTGAGTGGCAGCTGATTGTGTACTTGCTTCCTTGGGTTCTGAGATGAATGATCCTAACAAGTGAATATGGAAATTGGTGATATCTTTGTCATAAAGCGATAATTTTTTAAAATTTTTTATTGGATATATTCTATATTTACATTTCATTTCCCTTTTTTGTTTCCCCACCCCCCTAAGGTCCCACATGCCCTTTTCCCTCCCCCTGCTCCCTCATCCACCCCTTCCCACTTCCCTGTTCTGGTATTCCCCTACACTGATGCTTTGATCCTTTCCAGCATTAGTGTCCATTCCTTTCTTCTTGTCAGACATCATTTGGTATGTGAATTGTGTCTTTGGTGTCCCACGATTCTAGGCTAATATCCACTTATCAGTGACTGCATACCATGGGTATTCTTTTGAGACTGGGTTACCTTACTTAGAATGATGTTCTCCCGCTCCATCTATTTCTCTAAGAATTTCATGAATTCATTGTTTCTAATGGCTGAATAGTATTCCATTGTGTATATATACCACATTTTTTGTATCCATTCCTCCGTTGAGGGACATCTGGGTTCTTTCCAGCTTCTGGCTATTATAAATAAGGCTGCTATGAACATAGTGGAGCATTTATCCTTATTGCATGATAAAGCGATAATTTAACCCCATTTCGTATCCAGATAAATGTCCACTCCCTGAAAAAAATTTGATGCTGTTCACCAGATTGAGGGCCACATTCAGAGCTCTGTGTGCTACTTCAGCTTTGCTTTTCCCCCAGATGCCTGCTGCACTTTTGTGAGGAGCCTCAGCTCAAGCAGGCCTTTTCATGACCCAAATGGAGACTACTCCTGGGCGCCTCCTTTGTGATCTGCCCTGGGTAAGGTTTCAGGGAAGCAAAGAGATGAAGAAGCTTCAGTGTCTGTCATTGAGGATGTCCCAGGCTAGGAGGGAAGGCAAAACACACAGCTAACGATAATTGCAATGTGTTAAATGATAAAAAAGGAAATAAAGGAAAAAAGGAAGACGGTGCTGTGGGAGATGTGACAGCAATTAATTCTGCCCAGAGGTGGTGAGGAACAGATAGAAGTGGAAATGAAGTACAACGCTCTGTGAATGCAGTGTAATGAGGCCAATATTTTTAGATCTTTTATTATAGATGGAACATTTTATCCACCTTTACTCCAACTGACAAGTGGGGAGAAGATACAGTGACTTGGGAAGAAAAAAAAAGAAGGGAGTCCTTCCCTATTCCAATAGAGGGATAAAACAGAAGGCAGGCAGTTAGACAACATTTAATTTGCCCCCCAAATCAGAACTGATGTAGAGTTGGGGGTCACCATATCTTTCAGCTCAGTATAGGATTTTCTGAGAAACCCCGGTTCATGGCCTACTCTCAAAGTATAGCCCCCAACCATCTGTCCCTGGAAAGCCTAGGGTATGGTCCCAACATCGTGCCAGAGAAGCAGAGAACCTTTAGTGGCAAGAGATAGTGAGATAGACAGACAGCATCTGTGGGAGATAGCTAGGTTCCTTATATTCCGTGCATAGAATACAGGACTTTTGCATGTTTCAAGTGCCAACTACCAGGGAGGGAGGGTGAGTATCTGAGAAGGCAGAAAGCTGTTCAGTATCAGAGCCCAGGACACAGGCTTCTTGGCCACATAAAGGTGGGGTTGGTGAGGGGAAGACGTAAGCTGGTGTGTGAGATAAATGGGATGCTTTCTTCCTTGAGTAGTACCTGCTTCAGTTTATGAGATTACCTTATAAGTATGGGGCAGTTGAACAAAGGGCTGTGTTAAGATTCTTGAAATGTCTTCAATTAAAAACCAAGAGCTCTGAAAAGACCTTGCTTGAGGACCTGGCGGATTTGTGCTGTAGGCCTCCCTCTGTGCGGAAGGGGTTAGGATGAACAATAAAGGCAAAGTGGCTGGTGGGATTATAATTAGTTTTTTTGGAAATAAAAGAGCACAAGAGAAGATTGATAGAAACAAAATATATTCTGTTTGAGGCATGATTAACATACCTGGAAGGTATTTAATTAGAAGCAGTCAGAATGCAATATAGGTGAGGAGCCACTAATTAACGATCAAATTAATTATTTACATGAATATTTGCTCCTAACTGCTCTATAATAGAGTATTTTCTATACACATGCATGTACACTTACAAACAAGATTTTATATTATCTTTATTCACATACTTACACTTTAATCTTTTTATTTCATGCTATAGAACAGAAGAGCACAATTGGAGTAATTTATTTTTTCTAAACAACTTTTAACTGTTCTCACTCTTTTGAAAAAACATTTCCTTATTTTACTTTTACTTTCGGGTCTTGAATGGTTTTGTTTGTGTTTTCATGTATTTCCTTAAGGGATTTATAAATTTCCTCTTTAAGGACCTCTATCATATCCCTAATATCTAGTTTAATGTCTTTTTCTTGTGCTTCTGCTATGTTGAAATATTCAGGGCCTGCTGTGGTACTGTTGCTGGGCTCTAGTGGAGACATAACCAAAGAAACAAGGCCATCTAAGATAACATGGTAAAACTCATGAACTCGTAGACACTGAAGCATCATGCACAGTGCCTGCATGGGTCTGCCTCAGGTCCTCTGAATTTTTATGATGGCTTCCAGTGTAGTGTTTTAATTGGATTCCTGAGTGTTCAGAAGAGGGTGTCTTTGATCTTACTGCCTTTCTTGGGCTCTTTTCTTTCTGTTATCTGGTCTAACTTTGATCTAGTAATTTCGGTTACATTTTATTTTGTAATATTTAAAAAATTGAATGAATGTAAACCTAGAGAGTAGGATAAAGATTAACAAATTTTCATTTATACGAAAGGAAGAAGGAAAATCTGTTTTCTTTAATGGAGTGACATGGGTATTTAACCACTCCAAGGCAGGCTTTGAGTTCAGGGGCTCATCAACATGTAATGGACTCCACAGGTGTGTGTGTGTGTGTGTGTGTGTGTGTGTGTGTACTTCTACTTGATTTCAGTTTGGTGTTTTGCTTGTTTGTTTTAGGGCATTGTCTTATTTTCTTTGTTTGGGGGGAACTTTTGTTCTTGTAGTGTTTTATTTGTTTGTTTTTTGGGGGGAGAACTCTAGGTCAAATTCATCCCATTAGAAATATCCTGTGAGGTGGTAAGATTAAAAACTCAAGAGACAACAAGTGCTGGTGACGATGTGGAGAAAGAGGAACACTCCTCCACTGTTGGTGGGATTGCAAAATGGTAAAACCGCTCTGGAAATCAGTTTGGCGGTTCCTCAGAAAATTGGGCATGTCACTTCCAGAGGACCCTGGCATATCACTCCTGGGCATATACCCAGAGGATTCCCCTGCATACAATAAAGACACATGCTCCACTATGTTTATAGCAGCCTTGTTTATAATAGCCAGAAATTGGAAGGAGCCCAGATATCCCTCAAAAGAGGAATGGATACAGAAAATGTGGTATATTTATACAATGGAGTACTACTCAGCAATTAAAAATAATGAACTCATGCAAGTTGTAGGTAAATGGTTAGATGTGGAAAATATCATCCTAAATGAGCTAACCCAATCACAAAAGAATACACATGAAATGCAATCACTGATAAGTGGATATTAATGAGCCCAGAAGCCCTAAATGCTCAAGGCACAATTAGCAAGTCAAATGACTCCCAAGAAGAAGAAAGAAGAGGACCCTGGGCCTGTAAAGATTGGATCCAGTTTTGTAGACCCAGAACAGAGAAATCGTGGGGGAGGGGGGAATGATTGGGGAATAGTTGGGGGGAGAGGAATTATGGGACATATGGTGGGGGGGGGACTGGGAAAGGGGAAAGCCTTTGGAATGTAAACATAGAATATAGAAAATAAAAATTAAATAAATAAAAAAAAAGAAATGTCCTGTGACAAACCGGGCGTGGTGGCGCACGCCTGTAATCCCAGTACTTGGGAGGCAGAGGCAGGCGGATTTCTGAGTTTGAGGCCAGCCTGGTCTACAGAGTGAGTTCCAGGAAAGCCAGGACTACACAGAGAAACCCTGTCTCGAAAAACCAAAAAAAAAAAAAAAAAAAAAGAAAGAAATGTCCTGTGACAGATTAGTGTGGCTTTAGTAATATTGCTACTGCCACCCATAAGACATGGGCCTCCTGCAAAAGGAATAACGTTGAGCAGTGTCTCTCTGGGGTTAAAAAAATGTCTGTGGACTGTGTTCTTAGTTGTGGGAGAAATACATCTTTCCTTAAAGAATGATCTGGGAAATTGATCTTTATAGCCACTATAATTTACCTCTCAAGCATCTCCATGATACCACTAGCCTTTCTTCTTGCTAGAAACATGGATGTCAGGTGTTGGTTAAAGAGCTAGAGTTTGTGTGCAACAAGGTTTTGGACTCAAACTGATTCTGACGTTTTCCTCCTATGTCCTCAGTTCTAGGGTCTTGCCCTACTCATTAAGCACCTCTGATCGTCCTTGTTATTTTTCTGGTGGTAGGACTTTGAGTTAGTACATCAAGTAATTCTATCTTCCTCAGCCTGGGGTCTCAGTGCTTTTGTATATGGTGCCACGGCTGGAAAAGTGATTCCAATAGCTCCTCTGGGTATCACTGTGCTCACTGTACAGAGGCAGGCTCATCTCTTTCCTTATGGACAGGCTCAACAATTCTGCTTTATGGAGGACTTCTCTCTCCTTTATCTACTGGTTTCTGATGCAAGGAGCTCAGAGCCCAGGGCATTACACTAGCATATAGTTCAGTGAAACTCTCACTATGTTCTGTAACATGTGTGTTCTAAGGGACTAGCACAGCACACCTAACTGCAGAACCTGACTTTACCACAGGTGCGCACTGGTTAGTTTTTAGGTTCCCCTACCCCAACTTGACACAAGCTAGAGTCGTTTGGGGAGAGTGAACTTCAATTGAAAAAAATGTCTCCATAGATTTGCCTGTAGGGAAACCTGTGGTAGCAGTTTTCTTAACTGATGATTGATGTAGGAAGGAGGGCCCAGACCACTGTGGTTGCTGTCACGATGGGTCGGTGATTGGAGGTTGTACTAGACTGAGGGAAGCATGGAGAGCAAACCAGAAAGCAGCATTCCTTTATGGTCTCTGCTTGTGTTCCTGATTCTAGGCTCCTACCTTGAGTTCCTGATCTGACTTAGATTTATAATGAAATAAAGTTATTAAGTGAAATAAACACTTTCAATCCCAAGTTCTTTTGGTTATGGTGGTTATCACAGCAAGAGAATAACCTAACAAATACAAGGATATATGAGAAAGAAATGTTCTCTCGTGATAACCTCTTGTTTTTCACAAGTGTTTTTTTTTGTTGTTGTTGTTTTGTTTTGTTATAGAGTTTTGGTTTGTTTTATGGTTTTTGGATTTTGTTCACTATTAGAAATACAGTGCTATAATCATTTCTGAAACAATGAATGTAGCTCATGCAGGATAATGGAAGTCTATCTTCAAAGAGCACTACTTCCAAGAAAGCCCTCCAACTAAGTGCTCTCTGTGGCTAGCTGCTTTGGTGGAATGGTGTGTAACATAGCGAGAGGATCCCAGAGTTTGAGGCCACTCCTTGCTCCCTTGGTCTAATGCAATGTCACATGATATGTCTTCAGATAGTGGTGCTGTGTTGTATATAGTAATGAGAATTATATCTAATCCCTTATTGTGAGAACAGACACTGTGATTGTGTATTGATACAATGCATCACTTTCAAAGAATGAGACAGGGTTACATTCATTGTTGAAAAGGGTTGCTAAGACATTACTGAAAGCATGTTTCAGAACAATGGTAATACAAATTAGCTTGTCTGTGTGTGTGTGTGTGTGTGTGTGTGTGTGTGTGTAAAAATTCTAGTGTTGAAGGCCAAACCATTATTATTGATTTCTAACTGAGAGAGCAACAGGTTTGAGTGTTATGCAGATGGAGAGGTACATGCAGCAGTGAACTTTTGACATTAGACCCCATAGGTTATTGAATCATGTATATACATTCAAGTATTTCTTGTGTGGAAAAAAAAGGACTTTGAAAGTTGAAACTGTACATTGTAGTAGAGAATCTTAATTAACAGATTAATGGCCTACAGGGACATGGGGTTTCCAGCACTTACTTAATGACCTCTCTCCAAAGACCCATTTTTAGCACTAATGAGCTCTGCCTGCTTCTTACTGTTGAATACTGTGCTTCTATAATTTATTACTTTGGATTTATATTTTTTTTGTGTGTATCTCCATACATACATTTTTACAATCTGTTTGAGCCAAAGAAGCTTACTTCTTTTCATATAATTCATCTACCTGCTTCCTACAGGAACCTCACACTCTTTTCAGGGCTTAACAAAAGCCTGATATGTGGTAGACACTAAATACTCAATAAGTGAAAAACTATGTTTGGAAATTCTGCATAGAACATCACCTTTCATTCTTTCTATCACTGCACACTTTTGTTCTTTAAAATCCATTCAGTACATGTTATGTCACCCAACCCCATACTCTTCTAGAATCTAGGCAAGGCAGGTGCTGATCCTACTTTCCTAGCTTTCAGGAGAGGAAAGTGAAGCTAAAAATCACCTCACCAACTAAGCATCACATCTTCCTAAACAGAGGTTTACAGACCTGCATCAAGCACTTCTGTCACGGCAGCACAGGCACACCATACATCCCACAGATCAGCCTGTGTGAAATAAATGGATAAGGGCAAATTAATACAATCTTTTCATTCTCTGAAAAAGAAAACAGTACTAGGCCATTGCTAGCATTTTAACAAGAGCCAAGACTCAATGAATGGAAGTATTAAGTTTAGGAAGCAAAAGTCCTTGCCCAGTTTAGAAACCGGAATAGTGTTGGAGTTTTGGAGCCTTTTGAAGTGGCAAAGGCAGTATGGCCATCCATTGTAGGAAACACACATCGATGTTCAGAGATTGTGCAACACTCTTCTGTTTTATACACAGGTTGCAAGTCCCTTTGTGAGGTGCTCATCTGTCCTATTGTTTTCAATTCAACTGTGTCTAGTCAGTAGACCCAGTGCTTTGAGTAGATCCTGCTTGTGGCTCCTTTGCTTCTGAACAGTGACTCTTTCTGAGGCTCTTTCTGATTCTTTTAGCCATACATGTCCAGCCTTTACCTAGCAGTTGAACTTTGATAATGCACTTGATCTTAGCCAAAGGGTGAGAAACCACAGCCTAACAGTCTATCAGTCTTTCTTTCTTTTAACTGAACTACATAGAATCTCTGGCTCTGCTCCATAGAGGGAGCATATCACTGAACAAAAATCTGACAAATCTTGGCTGAGTGTCACCACTTCTGGGCCTATCCATATTGCTTATTTTTCTGCTCAGAATTACTTCAAAATAAATCTGGTTCCAAGTCAGAGATCAGGATGATGGGATAGTGAAAACATTCTTAAACATTTATATTGTGGTATTCAGTTTCTTTTCATCAATCTCTTGCCTGAAACTGGAGACATGAATGATAGTTTTAAAATACCACTCTCACTTATGAATCATAAAGTTTAGATGTTTTTAAGAAGACTCCTTTTTTCCCAATGTAAGCACATTTTGATAGTTTTATTAGTTAGTGCATTTTGTCTTTTAATCTGTAAAAGAGTACTAACTGTAGAGCTTATGATAGCTGATAATTAAAACAATTTGTATGTGGTTTTTTACTAAAAGGAAGAAATACAAATCCTCTTTACAGATACACTATGAGTTTGTGATGTCCCTATGTATACTTATATAGACATCTTTCTCTAATGACAGCTGACACTCTAGCTTGCAAAACAGATAAAAATTGTTTAATATATCCATCATAGAAAATTGCTGGATCTCTAGAATATATTAATTCATTTCTGGAAGTAAGCTTTATTCTATATAATTTGGTTGATGCATTTGCAGCATTAAATTTTAAAATCACAATGAGTCAATATTTACATGTTTTGTTCATTTGTTTGACCAACAGCCACCTTGCTGAAGAGCTGAGGAAAATTGTAATGAGCAATATTTGATAAGATGCTGTATTTTATATTAATTTTAGGACCATTGAACCAAAAATTTATATGTCCTAAAACATGATTAAAGACTTCATTCAGCACTTTTCTCAGTACCTATACTTCTGAAAATACCTGCTATAATATTATAATCACATGAAGATTCTCAGTTACCTGAGCTCTAGTTCTCTGATCCAGGAGAAGACAATGATGGGAACCCTGTCAGCTTCTAGTAATGTTCACCAAGGCAAACTATCACCTAATGGCATCGAGCTAGCATGGGGTTTGAAAGTTACACTTCTAAGGTCAAAATCATTCAATAGCCAATACTAAATAAATAAATACTGAGCAGGAGTTTACAAAATCAGGATTTCTCACTGAACAGGCAATGGTATGCACTGCTTTGCTTGTTGTCTTCCCTATAAAATGGTTCCACCAACAAAAATATACTTTGGTATTTTGAAAAGAGAAATGGATCCAAAGAAGGGAAGGAATTCCAGAGACTATTACAATTGGAGAATAAAGTGACTACCCAAGTGCTTGACTACTGTATAATGAGTATTGGCATTGGAGACTATTGCTGCTAAAATCTCAGGGCCTAATGAAGAATAAGAAAATGGGTGTGGCATATGATCATAGTTATAGAACCCCATCTGGTCAGTGTACCCTGAATTTGCCTTCCTTTCATGAGTTCCCAGATATAATCTCATACATGCCTGGCAATTGTGTTTAAATTGGTCTGTTTTGAGAAAGTTTTGGGAAATGGCTGTTCTGTTAATATTTTGAATGTTCTTACTGATGTTTATCTACATGTTTTACTGATTTTTTCTAAACCCAACCAACCGTCCTTAGATCATTGTTTTCTTTGTTACTGAAACTGAAGTAAGGGTGTTTATAGCAGTAGACCCCAGTCTGCCTCAGGTCCTCAAATCCCTGGCCCAGCAGACAAAATCTGCATTAGCTGGGTGAAAAGTCAACGTTATACAGCATTGTACTTTATGCCATTAGTTGTATTCTTCTTTTGTGGATATTTGAAGTCATTTCATTTTGTAGCGATCACACAGAATGTGTCAGTAAGCACTCATTTTCACATCTCAGGTGCAAAAGTTTCTCTGTGGCTACACCAGGATGAGGACTATAAGGTTACAGGCTGCAAACATTTACATCTCTACTAGGTGAGAGCAAATAATTTCCCACAGTAACTGCACCCAATGGAATTCATATATGAAGCTCATAGAAGTCCAAATTATTCATCTTTTTACTTCTTCAATGGATAACTGCAAAAGTGAATTAAATCTCATTCCTCCAATAATTTGTGGCATAAAGCACTTCTTTGCCTATTTCCTCTCTTTTCAAACATTTATTAAGGTATTTAACTCATTTTGATACCTGGGCACCAAATGTTCCTCTCCCACCTCTCTCCTTCCCTCCTTCGCTCCTTCCTGTGCTTCCTGACTCCCGTGCTCTTTCTGAGAGTGGGAAAAACCAGGCTTTCCTGTGTTTAGCTCTCTAATTGATTATCCAATTACAAATGGTCATTCCTAAATGTACAAACACACACACACACACACACACACACACACACACACACACTCATATATAATGATATATGATACATGATGCATGATATGTGATGCAAGATGTGTGATGTGTGATGCATGATACATGATACATAATACATAATATATAATATATAATATATAATATAAATATATGATATAATATATGAGGAATAATATATGATGTATGACGTATAACACATTATACAATTAAACATATATTATACATCATATATCACATAATATATAACAAATTCACAATAATTGGTTCATGAGTTTGTATTTCTATATTTATTTATATAAAATTATAAATATTTGAAACAATAATAAAACGGGAGGCCATGAACACAAGATCTAGCATTACAGGTGCAGGGTAGAAACAGTTAAGGAAGGAGAGGGAGAGAGAAGGATATAAATGCCATACCTGAACATAAAATTTAAAAATAATAAAATTTTTGAGGCTCTTTATCTAGATTCTGTCAAATTGGAGAGTTATATATAGCTGAGAAAAGTAACTTAGAGAGGACAGGTATAGTTTGATTTACAGTTGAAGAGGGCACAGCCTACCATTGTGAAAAAGGAGCAGTAGGAAAAATGAGGACACTGGTCCCATTGCATCCATATTGAGGAAACCGATGCGGTAAAAGCAGAATTCATCTCACTTCAGTCTAGAATCAGCAACCTGTACAGGATGGTTGGTACATGTCTTTGTGATTTATTAAAGTGATTTGCAGACTGTGGTTTGCGTAGGCACACAGTGACTGTCTTCTGATGCAATGGTCAAAGATCTGTTGTCTGGTCCCTGAGAGTGTATATCTTAACAGTCCCAATTCCCAAACAGGGAATTCCAAGAGAGCTGACAATTTTCAGGCTATGTTGGAATTCCAAGTAGGTTTTAACAGCAGTGGCTCAGGATGGATAAACTTACCAATGAGACCGAGGGCAAGCAGTCAGAAAGCAGAAAGTTTCTTTTTCCACGTTCTTTTATGTGGGCTGCCACCAGAATGTCTAGCTCTGATTTATGATGATTATTCTAGTCAGATGATCCAGATTTAGAGTGGGCCTTCCAACCTCAAATAATCTAATCACAAAACAATGTCTTACTGGTGCTCCCAGTTCCTTGGGTTGCTTGATTCCAGATATGGTCATGTTGACAACCAAGCACATAACCTGAAGGTGATATTACACATTTCTAAAACTCCTGCGACCTACTACATGAGGCTAAGTGAAAAGTTTTCTAATTGTGTCATGATATGTGTGTTTAAAATTGTTAAAATTAGTTTCAAATTATTTTGCTTGCTATATCCTTACCTGTACTAGGAGGTGCGTGAACTTTGGTGTTCCACACATGCCATTTAGCTCAGCCTTCGAGTCTCTCTTCGGCAAGGACAATATATCTAGCATACTTGGACCTTACTTTATCTATATAATACATATGGCAGTGACTGACTCTGAGTTCTATTGCAAGATTATATAAATTACTCTGGCCTTAAATCTAGTTGACAGAAGAGTTTCAACAAATTGTTACAATTAAGATAATAGGTAATCTTTAAAAGTAAAATGGAAACTAATCAAAAACCCAGAAAGGCTACATATCCAAAAACATAATATTAAAATTGTATTAACTTCAAATTATATAGAAGTGTTCACTGTCTTTGGCCAGGCAAATTTTCTTTTCCTTCCATACCCAAGATATGAAATTTATGATGTGCCCATTTGATGGGGTTTATGGAGGTATTGTGGATAAGAAGAATAGTGAGCTATTTCCAAGGTTGAGCCCCCTATCTTATTACAATTCCAAGTAGCCAGACCTGAAAAAATATATACATAAAAGCAACACTAAACAGACTCAGAAGGTAGTATATATAGTAGCAATACAAGAAATAGAGACCATGAATTTGAAAGGAAATAAGGAGGGGCTAAAGCATGTGTAGGGTTGGAGGTAGGAAAGGAAATGGTAGATGATCCTATTATATTTAATTAAATTTAAAAAATGTAAAAAATAGAAAGTTAGGACAATTTGTGTAAAAAGAATACTGGGTGCTATTATAATCAGAGCTATATGAATAGAATGAGATAATGTATCAAGAAGAAAATATGAAAAGGTCACTATTCTTTAGAAGTACAACATGCCTAGGCCAGCTGGTTACTGCTTGCCCTCAGTCTAAGTCTAGGAAAGATACAGGGTCTGAAGCATCACACTGTTGACTTATGTTAACATCTTTAATCAGCTAAATATCCTGTTTCTTAATATGTCTGTTAACACATATTAATTTGCACCATGCTTAATGATAAAACACCAATAAAGCTTGTGAATACATTTCAGCAACTAATGTGTGATTTTTATAAAGTATAAATGACTAAAAGAAATATGTATCTAAAGGGACTTGGGCAGATAGAACCCAGTCACAAGAGACAAAACATGGATATCTACAGAGTACCTCTATGGTACTTGGAGGAAGTGGAGGTGCAACTTCCTCTTCCACCAAAAATCAGCAAGAGGATCACAAGGTGGTCTCTTCATAGCATAGTCCTTACCAATGTACCTAAATGATAAATAATATTTAAAAGATTTCTCTTAAAATATTTATTTCTTGTATTTTAAGAAGCAGCACAACCAAATACAAAGAAATTCTTTGCCGTTTCTATGACTATAACACTGAGCAAAGTGGCTTTATCAGCTTTCAAATTTCTCTTGTAATATATGTTTCCCCTTTTGAGGGAAAATCACTATAATGAAAGGGAAGATGCTGTCTACATGAATTAAAACAGCCTTTGGTTTGTAGGAAAGCATACAGCAATGTTTGCTTATATGGCATTTTTTTTCAAGGCTGAATACTTACAATCAATTAACTGTGAGACAAAAATCGAAAGAATTAACAGTGTAGAGCAAAATGGAAGCCATGAAAATGATGTTTGAGACTTGGATAAGAAGTTAATTGCTGAGAAAATGAGCAATTATAAATTCTTAGTCCATTCCCATGGATTGACAGTGAGAGCATTAACAGTAAGGAACAATAGCTATATTTCTGTACTGAAAACATCCTTTGTTTAATTTTCCTTAAGCAGTCATAGAATAGGAATCATGGGTTGAAGACTCTGTCCCCTCATCCCCTGCCTATCATTGCTGCTTCAATAATTACTGAAATTTCCAACACAAACAACCCAAGCTTTCTACTACCCTACGTCTTAGTGGTTTTCCAGGAACTGATTTTTCTTAAAGAAAAGACTTGCTAGCTTTATTCTTTTATTTGATAATAATGATAACTTATTAAATATGACTGATATTAACTGAAAAAATTATATAAATCATTAAATTCACCTTACTTAAATCCAAATTTAAGTTTCCAAAGTTGACAGATTCATTATAATGTCACTCTGTTCCTTGCGAATGAGATATGCTAAAAAAATTTTTAGTACATGTTAACTTTTACAATTGGATTTTACTTTTATTCAACATATATTTTCAGGCAGCTTTCTGATACTTGTCGATTGTCTCAGAATCTATCAAATGATAAACAATCTTTGTCCTCATAGTCATTAAGAGTAAAAAGTAAACAATATAAAATAATTTATATTACCAAAGTTTCATGAGTTTTAATTTCAAAAAAAAAAAAAAAGAAATGCATTAAAATTACACCTTCATTTGTCACTGTTTCCTATATTATCTCCAGACCTCAAGGTAGACCACATTGTTGTTAGTCTGTATTAGGGACTTTAAACAAGTCCAGTGTGAGTTGCATTCCTATCATTCTAGTAAAATGTTTAAGCTGAGTATTTTATAAAGAAATATATTTACTTGGCCCCAAATCCAGAGATTCAAAAATATAAAGCTCAGTATCTGGCAAAGAGCTTGTGGCTCCATCATATCCTGACTGAGGGCATCATGGTAGAGGAAGAGTAAGGGAGAGAGAGGCTGAGTTGCAAAGCAGAAGGCCTGAGGGATTCAGAGATCAAGACATGCACTGTATATAATAGCTGTGACTTGCAAGAAGTAATGAGAGAGTGGCATGAATCTCTCAATTTCTAATTAATTCTTACTACACACTGCCTCTTATGGTTCCCCATTTCTCAGCACTGCTATGCTGGGGACCAGGCTGCTACAACTGAACCTTTGAGAGACACAATGTCCAGACTGTCTCATCCTCTGAACAGTACTGCACAGAGAAATGCAACTTCTCAGTTATTTGTTACTTTACATCCTATTTGAATACAGAAGCTCCCAGGCCTGAGTCTCTTCAATTTCTAAACTAATATGAAATCCTACCCAGTTCATTCCTTATCCCTGACTCTTACACAGGGAACATACTGTCAGTCTTATCAACATCTTAATTCAACTGCTGTGTTTCTATCAGCAATTTTTAAAATTCCATTTTAACATGCATTTTTTGAGATTATATTATAATCACATCATTAGAAAAGCCATTTTAATGTCTTACATTTTTTTAAATCATCCTGACTGTCTTGACCTTTCATAAGGTACACTGACAATGCACTAACCTATGAGTGTGATCAAACACTCATCTACATCTTTCCTTAAACATCATTGGTGAATGAACTAAATATAGTGCCTGCCATCCCAGAATTTAAAAATTAAAACAGTTAAAACACGCTATTCCTTATACTCATTTAGCATAAAAGTATAAAAGTGTGTTATTTCTAAAGATAGACAGGAGACTATTTTCATGTCCTCCTACTCCTGGCTGTTTTGTTTTGTTTTTTTTTGTTTTTTACAAAACACAACATGCTTAAGTTGTGATTTTCTTCAACTTAGGACTTTAAGGAAAACAGCTAAATTTTCACCAAAGTCTGATAATGAAAGATAGTGAAGGACACATGAGACAGTGCCTCTGCTCAGAGATTCTTCACCCAGAATCTACATTAATTTTCTTTAAATATATATGTATGCATACATACATGGCCATATATACATGACGATATATATTGGCATTTCATCTAGGCTCTGACCCACAGTTACCTGTCAACAGCCAGGTGTGCCTGACTCGCTATAAAGGGACTGCTTACTCCCTCCTCTCTCTCTTGCTCTTGCTTTCTTCTCTTCTCCTCTTGCTCCTTACCCTCTCTTTCCCCATTTCCCTCCCCTTTCTTCATATACTCATGGTCAGACTCTACTCCTCTTCTCTTCTCTTCTCTTCTCTTCTCTTCTCTTCTCTTCTCTTCTCTTCTCTTCTCTTCTCTTCTCTTCTCTTCTCTTCTCTTCTCTTCTCCTTCTCCTTCTCCTTCTCCTTCTGCTTCTCCTTCTGCTTCTCCTTCTGCTTCTCCTCCTTCTGCTTCTGCTTCTGCTTCTGCTTCTGCTTCTGCTTCTGCTTCTCCTTCTCCTTCTCCTTCTCCTTCTCCTTCTCCTTCTCCTTCTCCTTCTCCTTCTTCTTCTTCTTCTTCTTCTTCTTCTTCTTCTTCTTCTTCTTCTTCTTCTTCTTCTTCTTCTTCTTCTTCTTCTTCTTCTTCTTCTTCTTCTTCTTCTTCTTCTTCTTCTCTCTCTCTCTCTCTCTCTCTCTCTCTCTTCTCTCTCTCTCTCTCTCTCTCTCTCTCTCTCTCTCTCTCTCTCTCTCTCTCTGCCTTTCTTTCAGCTCCCCTCCTATGTCCTCAATAAACTCTATGCTATACTCTATGGTTGGTCCCTCAGGAGGAAGGGATACCCACAGAGGCACCCCCTTCCCCCACACCTTACCTTGCCTCCACCAAACATATCTCTGTTTGACAATAATATATAGTCATAATTAAATTAAAATATTTAGACTGAAACACAAATTCTCTTTAAATATGTATAACGTTAATTATGTATATAGTTGTTTTACATTTACTAAACATAAGCTATATTTCTTAGATTATTTCCCCACTGCTCGTGAAATGAGACAATTCAAGCTAGATTTTGTTATATTAACGGCAGGTTTATTGGGAAGCTGTTCTTCTGTGAGTGAGTTCACTGGCCCTAAGGACCAAGACCAGAGAAAGAGAGAAAGGGCCATACTGGCGCAGAGAGAGGAGATGAAGATACCAAAATGATTGGATTATATAGGGAGAAGCCCCTGAGGAAAGGTCAGCCCAGCCCATGGGCTGGGAAATTCATGGTTGAGGGCAGGGTATGCCAGGTGGGGACTGAGGGATCCTGGGAGAACCTGGAGGCCAGGTCTGCTTTGGTATGTAAAATACAGATCTGGGTCCCTTGGGTGTCTGAAACTACTACTGTCCATAGATGTGTGCATAAATTGCTTTTCTAATGAGTTCTGGGAACTCTATACTGGTTCCTATGATCTTAGGTCTGAGCAGATGCCTCTCAGTGATTAATGGATTTTGAGAGATTTTCAGAGAAATTAATGCTCAACTTGTGCAAATGCTCACATACCTCATTTTGATCTGGACTTCATCCCTCCCCCACAACCCCTGAAGTCAAAGGCAAAATTAACCCCACAGATTCTGAAGAAAGAACCATTATCATCAAAGATAGGAAAATAGCAATTTGAAAGGAAAGACACTTTGCATGTCCATGTGATGGGAGGTATCCTCTCTGGAGAGGGCCATTATGGAAAAGAGCCTACAAAGTTATGCTGTGTACTTCTTGTGGCCTCAAGATGAAGGGAATGTCTGATTTGAGTGGCAGTGGATTTGCTGAAAGGAGTGCCTGACTTCTGTATGAGCTGCAGTGCTAAAGTCCACTAGAAATAAAAGACCAGTTAGGTTCAAGATTGTCACTTGTTCTCAGTGTTTATATTCAAACAATATGGTGTTTCTCATGCTGTCTAAAACAAGTGAGTGGTAAAAAGCAGTTCCAAAAAGAGCCACCTATGTATGAGGGTGAGCAGGGGGTGTTTCTTGAGTGAAGTGATGCCTGCCTCAGGCCCAGAGATGGGAGATTCTGATACCAAAGAGAAGAGGACCCAGTCTCTTCTTCCAAGTGTTGTGGGGTATCCACCAGAGAAGTCTGCTTGGATATGGATTTAAGCTAATAGTCTTTATTAGCTGGCAAGCAGTGTTCAGCATCCCAATACAGCTCCAAGCCTTTCTCAGAGTGAGTTTAAGCAGTAAAAACATATACTGGCTTGACATACTTCTGTTAACAACAACAGTCAAATAGAAAAACAAGGTTAGTACAGTTAGAGACCTTCCTAGAACTGTGATTTTGATGGATTAGATCTGTGTTTTTCTTTTGACAGATAGTGCTATCTATGAGCTGAGTTTTATGGCCTGAAGTGTTCTTCCAACATGGAGTCAGTAGTGGTAAGGTTCCGGGGGCCTACTAACGACTGGGACTCTATTATACTTGTCAAAAAGAAGCACAGACAAAGCTATACTGAAGCAATATGGAAGCTGCTTACATATCACCCAGGGTTAGGGTCCGCAATTATGACATAATTACTTGCACCTAAACTATGTCATCCCATGCAGTACCTTGGTGTACAAATGCACACACAGTCCACAATTTCAGCGTAGTGTAGGTTGGCATTAAAAATTTATATTCAGCAAACCCTTCAAAAATGGAACCTCAAAGTGTTGTTATTAAAAACATTGATTATACAACTACCAAAGTAAATTTATGTGAGAAATAAACTATCCTTTTCTTTTTCGTTGTTTATTTTTGAGATTATAATTTAATAACAGTATTTCTTTCTTCACCTTCCTCCCTACAAGCCATCTCTTACACCCCTCCCCACTTTCCCTCAAATTTATGGCCTCTTATTATATTAATTGTTTCTGCATGCATATATGTAATCTTTTTAATGAAGCAATTTACAGGTTCTTTGCTACTTAAAGTTGAAGGAAGCAAAGCACAGTGGTGGATGAGCTTTTGCCTTCCAGTGTGAGGTGCACTTGCTCAAGGCTGTCTACATGGACTTTAATATCTGCAGTTTAAAGACAATATATAATAGTTATTCATGGCTTACCTAACTGGACAGGTGGAAACTGTTCAGTACTTGTTCCCTATTGCTAATCAGCACTTGACCAGACTCAATTCTTACAGCCATTCCTTGCCCATGTGCTTCTGCCTCATTTCCACCTGCTTTACAGCAACTCTCTTACTCCCCTTTCAACTGCATTCCTTGCTTTCAGAGATCAGGAGAGGCTTCCATGAAGGGCCCCCTGCTCACCATTAGGAGCTGCTCTCGAGCCTCTCTGTGCACTGTGGAGATGATTGAGATAGTTTATGTATCCAGTAAGCCTGCAAAGCAAGGGTTGAGAGCACAGCACAGATGTGGAGGCATGCAAGAAAGACTTCCACTGACTAAATCTATGGAATTTCTAAATGTCAACATGAAAACAGTAAAAACCTGAAAAATATGTTTTATCTTATATTGATAACAGGAAATTACAAAGTTAGAGATTGTATGCAGTAGAATAGTCGATTTCAAAGTAATGTAAAGGAGAGTTCATGGTGGGCTGATTAATTAGAGGAGGGCAGGACTATTATATGGTAGAGGACTGTGAGACACTGTCATTAGATGATAAAATTTATTATGTTTAATGAGGAAGAAATAGACATAGTATATCTCTCACAAGGCAGGTATCCTATTGGCTCTGCATCTTCTGGCTGACAGAGCATAATCTGAACTAACCAGGAGGAAATATCAGATAAGCCCAAATAGAACATCCTATTTTTAGAAAGAAAAGAAGATTCTATTTTTAAAAAAATGATCAGCGTTATTAATGATAAAGACTGTCAAAAACTTTGAGGCTAAAAAAAGCTAATTATGCATAAAAAGACAATAGCAGATACCATGCTAAGTCAGACACTGCATTTGGGAGAAGAAAGTTTAAAGGACGTTAATGGATCAGTTGATTATATTAGAATACAAATGGTTAATTAGATAAATATATATATATATATATATTATATCAGTATTAAAATTTTTAATTTTTAAAAGGATATGTATGTATGTTGGTATGTGCACATGAAGACAAGTATCCAAGAGATCACAAGGGATGATTGCTTCCCTAGAATTGAAGTTACAAGCAGTGAGGAAATTCATGTGGATACTGAGATCTAAATGCAAGTCCTCAGCAAGAGCAATCCAAAGTATGTGCTCTTAAACACTGAGCCCTCTCTCCAACCCGTTACTGAAATTTACAACTTCTCTGTGTTGTTATGTGAGATAGTTCTCTCATGTTGATAATATATATGAAATTCAGTGAAAAGGACCACTGTGGATCTTTGAAATTACTTGCAAACAGCTTACAAGAAATATAAATGCAAATACATGTGTGTGTGTGTGTGTGTGTGTGTGTGTGTGTGTGTGTGTGTGTGGAGAGAGAGAGAGAGAGAGAGAGAGAGAGAGGAGAGAGAGAGAGAGAGAGAGAGAGAGAGAGAGAGAGAGAGAGAGAGGAAGGAGGAGGAGGAGGAGGAGGAGGAGGAGGAGGAGGAGGAGGAGGAAGAAGAGCAGCAGGAGGAGGGCCAGAAGGAGGAGAAAGAGAAGAAACCAGTGGCAGAATGAGCAATAGGGGAAGAAATAATAAACAATAAATGATTAAAATGTTAAAAAACAGGTATACCTGAGAAAGGAGATCTTTGTTAACCTTGCTTTAAGTATTTATTTCTATATATATTTTACTAAACAGTTTAAAGGTGTTTACTCTTTCCATGAATAAGTAAGATTATTATTCCTTTTTGAGATGGTCCTTTTCTAGAGTTGGTGTTGACACAGTAGAAAAATGGGATCTGTTTCTCCCTCAGGTCAAGTCATTGTCTCCTCCTTGTATAGTTAATCCTTTGGGCAGGTCAATCATGTGGCCAAGGCAACGCCTCTCATTTTAAGCTGTGCTATAGGTGTAGGAGGAATAATTATCCCTTTCACAAGATAACATACTTATCTCTCCAGATTCCTTATGTCATTGTGGTCACTACAGGGCTGCCATGAGGAATGAATGGTGAGCCTTTCTCCTCATGAGTTCTGTCTTAGGAAGGCCTGATTTTCCCTTTGTTTTCTCTACTCTCTTTCAGATGCCAAAGAACAACTATACACTCCTGGCTCTTTGAATTACCTTACTTGTTCTCTGATTCTTTTCTCCTTTCACCTTGTAGTTTCTTGTCAGCCCTGTGACTACCTCCATCCCTAATGGATTTTTCTCCTGTCTTCTTCTGGGCAGCTGCCTCAACTTTCAGCTTGCCCTTAGGATTTCTCCTCTCAAACTCTGATAAAATTCTTTCTTTTGAGTCCTTATTAATGAGATTATGAAAATAAGCGACTCAGATTTCCATGTAACATGACGACATTGTTGGGATGCCCTCACATTTTTTTAATGACAGTATTATTTTTGCCCTAGTTTTAAATGTATTGGGAGAATATTTTCTTTCCTTTGTCTGTAGAAAGACTTTTGTAGTATTGGTAAACTTTTGTCTCTCTCTCCTTCCCAACCCTATCCTTTCTTGAGAGAGGATCTTGCTGTGTAGAAGCAGCATAAAGCAGAACCATTTACAAACATGATATTTCTGTCCATCTCCCAGACTCTTCTGGGTGGTGCAGTTGTTCTATATCATCCTTGGCTTTCTTAATTCCTTTTATTTTGCTGTTGAACTAAGTTTTTACTGTGGTGGCCATATTTTGGCTTTTTATTTATTATTTAGTCCATTTTGCTCATATCTTTCTTGAAATTTATTGTATTATAATTTTAGATTTGATTCCTAAAGTATTTTCATTTGAAGCTTTAATATTTACACTCTCTTTAGTTAGTACCCACTTGAAAAGTTTCCAAAATTTAAAGCATATTTAACTCTCTTTAATTTTGATCAACCTTTCCTCTGTACTGTATTAGTTAGCACTTTAAAACTTTTAAGTTTTCTTTTTATTGTTATTTTGTGAGCTTTTTTCTTTCTTTTTTTAATTGAATATTGTCTTCATTTACATTGCCAATGGTAAAACCTTTCCTGATATTCCCCCTCCCCAAGACCTCCCAACCCCTCCCCCTCCTCCTTCCCCCTGCCTCCACATATATGCCCCTCCACCCAACACACTCCCACCTCCCACCCCTCAGTTTCCCTTTGTTGGGTCCTGTGTTGAGCCTTTACCTGACCAAGGACCATTCCTCCTACTGATGCCCAATAAGACCTTCCTCTGTCACATTTTTGACTGAAACCATGTGTGCCCCTTGGTTGATGGTTCAGTCCCTGGGAATCTTGAGGTGTCTGGGTGGCCAAATCATTGTTCTTCCCATGGGGCTGTAAACCCCTTCAGCTCCTCTGGACCATCCTCCAGTTCCTCCATTGGGGACCCCATACCCAGTCCAATAGTTGGTTGCTAGCCTCTGCCTCTGTATTTGTAAGGCTCTAGCAGGGCCTCTCTGGAGACAGCCATGGCATGCTCCTTTTGGTATGCACTTCTTGAGATCCATAAACGTGTTGGGGTTTGTTGACTGCTTATAGGATGAATCCCTAGGTAGGGCAGTCTCTGAGTGGCCTTTTCTTCAGTCTCTGCTCCACACATTGTCTTTCTCCATTGTTTGTGGAATTGCAAGCTGGTAAAATCACTCTGGAAATCAGTTTTTTGATTCCTCAGAAAATTAGACATAGTACTACCTGAGGACCCAGCTATACCACACCTGGGCATATACCCAGAAGATGCTCCTACATGTAAAAAGGACACATGCTCTACTATGTTCATAGCTGCCTTATTTATAATAGCCAGAAGATGGAAAGAACCCAGATGTCCCTCAACAGAGGAATGGATACAGAAACTGTGGTATATATACACAATGTGGTACTATTCAGCCATTAAAAACAATGAATTCATGAATGGAGCTGGAAAGTGTCATCCTGAGCGAGGCAACCCAATCACAAAAGAACATACATGGTATGCTCTCACTAATAAGCGGATGTTAGCCCAAAAGCTCAAAATAAACAAGTTACAATTCACCCAGCACAGGAAGCTCAAGAAGAAGGAGGACTTAAGTGAGGGTGCTTTGACTCCTCCAAGAAAGGGAACAAAATACTCACAGGAGCTTTTTATTTCTAATGAATTTTTATTTATTTTCGAGACAAGGTCTCACTCTATAGGTCTGGCTGACCTGGAACAAACATCTTGTGTAGTCTAGCCTGGCCTTGAATTCACAGAGAACTGCCTGCCTTTTTCTCCATAGTGTTGGGATTAAACATATGCCACCAAGCCCGGCAAGTTTTAAATGTGTCTTGGTTTCTATTTTTAGTTATTATAATATCCCTTTTCTTTCAAGATTTTTATTGTTGTGATGTTTAGCATCTAAATTTGAACATTTAGCTTATCAATTTTTAAATTGATTTATGATATGTACATCACCTGGAAAACACCTTCTAAGTACTACTTTATAGGCATTATGCACATATTGATCTACTGTTCTCATTGTAATAGCCTATATTTGTTTTTTTATTTCCTTTTATCACAAATGTTAATGGAAAGCACTTTGCATACATACAAATATATGTGCATATATATTTTGGCATAAAAACAATACACACTGACTTAATAAACAGTTAAATTACATTAATTTAGAATGTTGTAAGCATTCTGCTAAAATGAATGATGGATTTAAGAGGCAGGAGTCAGGTCTCACATAGGATGTTTATTCAGGAAAAGTCTGTGTGGGAGCGTGGGGTGGGATACAGAGGCCACCTCTGTGTAGAGAAAAAACAGGGGAAGGGAGTAGGAACAGTGCCTTTTACTGGGGATTTGGCACATGTGCTGGAGGAAGTCATGTGACATGTGGTGACAGTGGGCATGCATTGCCTCTTGGCATCTAGTGATGACATGTCTTGGTGTCCTTGGGTCCTGTGGGCTGGCCACAGAGGTGCCTGATTGCCAACATTCCTTTCTTCTGTTTATCATAGAGAGGGAGAATTAGAAGGGGAGTGATGGCGAGACAGGGATAAGGATGTCATCTCTCTCAAGCTACTTTCTGCTGTCTGAGGGCATCCGTTTTGGGGGCTGCAGTTTTTCCTTACCATCAGGGCATATTCCATAGTCTTTAGTCTCAGCAGTTGGTAATAAAGAATATAAAGAACTCCTGATGACCTATTTCTTTTCCCAGAGCTCCCCCAACACTAAGTCTAAGCTTAAGCACTTGGGAAGAGGACCCCTAACTCTATAGGCAGAAGAAATCAGCACTGGCCTTTAAGGTATACCATGGGACAGAAGAAAAATCTCCCAAGCAAAAATAGCAAATGATGACCAAGACCACTGAACCAACTTCAGTGACTGCCTAGGCTCCCTTGCTTGCAATAGCTGAAGGACCACCAGGTCCCTGTCTCAAGTGTGGTCAGGAGAGACATTGGAGCTGGACCTCTTCTAATCCCCACAAGCCACCAGGGCCACACCCAAAGGGGCATCAAGAAGGACATTGGGTTTCTGATTGCTCTTGTGCTGTTCACACTGCAGGAACATCACTCCCAGACTGCCTTCTAGTTGATGTCTGTAGAGGGCTGCGAAGTGTGGTGCCTTAAAGATGGTGCTGGTTTCCGCCTTCCTCCCCCCAGGGGGAGAGTGCCCTTTGAGATAAACAACTCCTTATTTGGCTTTGTGTGATCAGATGCTGTCCTTCCACTTTGAGGTAGCCTATCTGCCTTGCCCATGTGTCATCCAGGGATCGGCCAGCCTTTGAGATATAAGAGAATGCTGGGGTCGAGGTAGAGAGAGAGAGAGAGACGCCATAGTATAAGGTTCCTGATTAAACTGCTTGAAGAAGATCACTGGTGTTGTGTCCTTCCTTGCGGGTTTAGGTTGGGCGCAACAGATGTCCTAGGCTTGGCCATGGATTGCTGGAAGGGCCCTCGAATGGGTCACTGACATCTCTGAGATAGAGCCCTGGCTTGTCATCACAGTATTAGGGTGAGGTACCTCCTTCCTTCCTTCTGGATATCAAAGCCATTTATTGGGTCCTGACAGAGTTTTAGGGACCTACTTCTCCTCATTTCCCTAGTATCCAGAAAGGTGGACAGCCTTCCAATCTCACCAGACCCAAACACCCAGTCGCAATTTTAGGGGTGTTCTTATCCCCCATTGTTTTCTAGTGGTGCCAACGTGTCTTGTTACCTTATTGGGAAGGGATCTTCTAGCCAAAGTGGAAGCTTCAATTTCCTTTGCTTCTGTGATTTGCCTGAACTCAGGCTCCCAATCATCCCCTCTCCTCCTTCTTCTAGCTACTCAACCCACTAGCTCTAACATGTCATTTCCAGCTTCTCAGGTGGACTTCCAAGTCTGGGATGTCCAAAATCCCGTCTGTTACTAAACACCATTCCTCTGTTGTCAACCAGTTATAGAATTCTGCCTGATAAATCACCCAACCTCAGTTCTCTCTCTCTCTCTCTCTCTCTCTCTCTCTCTCTCTCTCTCTCTCTCTCTCTCTCTCTCTCTCTCCAGAGACTCAGGGGACTTATGTTTATCATCTCTGACCTCAAGGAAAAAAAAACTTCTTTGCCCCACCTCTTCCCCTTTTGACACTCCTATACTAGCAGTTAAAAGATCCAATGGGACCTACTTCCTGGTTCAAGATCTCCAGCTCCTTCTGCTGGAGAGTGGTCCCTCTCTACTTTGTCATAGCTGATCCTTATAGACTTCTTTCCACTATCCTCTCTGGATACCTCCAATTTCTCAGACCTGGATCTCAAGGACACATTCTTCTTTATACATTTTTGCTTTTACCTATAGTGACCCTGACACCCACTTCTCTACCCAACTCATCTGAACTGTTCTACATCTGAATTACTACTATCCTGTTCCTGGATAGTCCACACTGTCCAGGCCCTGACTTCTGATCTACTCTCTCCCTGGGTCTGAGGTTATATGGTATGTAGATGACATTCTCTCTCTTCTACAGCTCATCCCTACAAATTAGCCAAACTGACACCTCTGGTCTTCTAAACTTCCTGTCCAGCCAGGGATATAGAGTCTCACGTTCTAAGGCCCAACTCTCCACCCCTCAGGTCACCTACAATTACTCCAACTCACAAAGCCATTACCTCAGATAGAAAACACCTAATCCAGTTCCTAGCATCCTCTTCTACTAAAAAAGATACTGTATCATTCCTGGGAATTTCTGGTGTCTTACACTCCTGGATCCCGTCCTCTCCTTCCTTGTCCACCTCATACATGAAGTAGCGTTAGGCCCCCTGCATGAACCTCTTCTCAAAACTATCACTAAGCCCTTTGAAAGGCTCCAACAGACCCTCATTCAGGTCCCAGCCTTATACCTCCCAGACTTAACCTGTCCCTTCTCCCTCTATGTAACAGAAAAATAGGGATAAGTGCTTGGGGTCCTAGGTCAACTTGGACCCTCCTTTGAATCTGTGTCATGGCACCAAATATTGTGTATAAGTTGTAGGATCCGTGAAGTCATACCATGTGATTTAGGAAAAGGGGTGTGTGTGCGGGGGAATAGAGGCTGCCTCTGAGTGGAGGAAATAAAAACAGGGGTGGGGGAAGGACACTGATTTTGGGAATATGGCACATGTACAGGAGGAGGAGGAGCAGAGACACAAGATGACAGTAGGAATGTGTTGCCTCTTGGTAGCTAGTCTCGCTGACTCCAGGTCCCTTGGGTTGGTGATGGAGGTACCTGATGATTTTGGGTTGCTTGCTCCCTCAGGCTGGCCATGGAGGTGCCTGATGGTCCTGTTGTTGCGATCTCCCTTGGGCTGGCCATAAAGGTGCCTGATTCCAACAATTAGAACAAAAGGTCCAATTCGGAATGGGCTACATTTTAGAGAGAGGAGTTGGTACTGACTTCACTGAAAGTAGCTCTTAAAGCAAATACTTGAGGAACTTGAGGCAGTGGGACATGCACATGGTGAAAAGAGCATTGTAAGCAGAGGGAAATAGCTAATGGAAAGGCTCCTTCTGTGTTCTAACCTCAAGAGCTAAACCATTGAAGAGAGTAAGGCAGGGACAGCTGGAGTAGGGAGAGAGGAGACAGTGCGGAGACGGAGTAGTTCAGACCACCTAGGGTTTGTCATTTTTATGTTGTCAGGAAGTTGATCTAAATATGCTTGGAAACTCATTGTGGGGTCAACATAGCTTTTCCATCATTGAAATGGCAAATTCTTGCTACTCTGTAGAAAACACTTCTAGGAAAACAAGACCTGAAACAGGAATACTACTAAGAAGACTACTGTTAGGGCATGAGGAAGAAGATGGCTAGATTTAAAATTTTGTTGAGAAAGGTTTGGCACAAATATTTAAGGGAAAAAATAAGCAAACTAAGTTTCCCTTTAATAAAAACACCATCATAGGTTTGAAAAAGGAGCATGGTAATAATGAACATGTACAATTAGTTATAATAATTGAGTTTTTAATTTTCGTGTTGGTAGGCTAGCCTGGAAGGTATGGTCTTTCTGCCTCAGCCTCTGGAACACTGAGATTGCGTACATGAATTACCATACCTTTCTAAAATATAAAGGCCAAATTAACATCACAATTACAATTCACATATAAGTATATTTTGCTAAAACTTTTACTTTATTAAGCAAACATCAGAGTTGAAACTGACATAATTTTTACTTGTTTGAAAATGATTTCGTTTTTTATTTTGTTATTATTACTAATTAGAAATGACCACAAGATACCTGGTGGTCATTACAAATAATAATGAAATCCAAAAACCAAGAATAAGATAATGCAATAATTATGAAACTTTTTTAAGTAAAATGTTTTAAAATTAATGTCTGAGCTTCTTTATGCTTTGCATTTCATCTATTGACTCCATAAGAGATAAAGTTTGTGAAATTAAGGAAGTTTGCTGTAATGCACAGAAGAAGAAATAGGCTTTTAGACTTAATTGTTATATATATCACATGAAAATCCATGAGTGACTAATACAGTTGCAGTGTTAAAATTATAACCACGATGCTGAGGCTTTAAATAAGGGCAATTGCTTTCTTGTGACAAATATTTTGAAAAAGAAAAAAGAAAAAGAAAACAGGCATCCATCTTTCTTAAAGATACCATCACTCTGTAATTACTACCATGTACAAACCTGAATTTCATTAACAGTACCTTTCACTGAATATAACTCCTCAGGAAACATTATGTATGAAGTCCAGGTCATGATGGGACAAATAGCACACTGTATAAGAATTAGTTAAACTGTTTTTGCCTCAACAATACAGGTTGACAACCAGTGTAATGGACCTAGAAGCACTGGAATTTTAAAAGCTGGAATTCACCCAAGGATAGTGGCACATACCTGTATGCCACCAATTAGAAGGCTGAGGATGGTGAGTTCAAGGCCAGTCTGAACTATACAGTAGGATCTTGTCTCAAAATTTAAAAAAAAAGTAAAATTAAAAGCCTGAATTATCATCACAGTTTGGTGTAATGCCTGTGAATGTTATAACAGTTGGCCCATGTTGAATTATCATGTTGGCTGATTTCCATGATGTGAAAATCCCATTATGGCTGATGATGGCTAAGGACATAATGTCACTAAAAATATTTGGGGCATTATGTGCACACTCATCCCTTTCAATCAGTGCATGCCAGCTGCAGTATGTCCCAGATGAAGCATCCAAAGATCAGTGAAAAGTTTTAAACTTTGATTTTGGCAACTCTTAAGGCATGTTTAAGATACTGTTTTATTGTTGTGGGAAAACATCATGATCAAGACAATTCTTATGAAAGAAAGTGTTCAACTGGGGGGCTTACTTACAATTTCAGAGCTTTGTCCATTATCACAGTGGGGATCCCGATGACTGTAGATGTGTGGGAAAGACAACCGAACCCCCATCTTGGCCAGCCAGAGACAGCAGGCCCTAGTGGCATAGGTGTGATAAGACCAGAAATCTGATCAACTCCACAACCACCCAGGCTCAGGTCCAGGGCTTTGAATTAGCCCAGCTCGTCACCTTCTCCATCTGTGAGCTGCTGCGGTGTGTGAAGGGGCTGGTCCTGGGATCCATATCATCAGAATCCTTATCACTCAGGGTAACAGCAGAGTCGAGACTCCAGTATTGGTACTGTAGCATAAACCAGAAGTCTTAAGCTAGCCTAAGGACTCAATACAATGAACATTTGCAAACAGAGTTGTTTGGGCAAAGGGATATACTGCTTAACACATAGCAGCTTTTAGTGCTACTAAGACAAGCAAGTGTGTGATAGAGATGTGGGAAAGACAGAGAAGCAGAATGGTACATGCCTCCTCCCTGCTCCACTGTCTCCTCAAGGATGCCCCCACTCCAACCCTCACTTCATCAGACCTCTAAACTCCCTGGGGCCTCCAGTGTCTTGAGGGCTAGGTACATCTCCTCTGACTAAACCCTGACCCAGCAGTCCTCTGCTGTATATGTGTTGGAAGTCTCATATCAGCTGGTGTATGCTGCCTGGTTGGTGTTCCAGTATCTGAGAAATCTCAGAGGTCCAGATTAATTGAGACTGCTGGTCCTCTTACAGGGTTGCCCACCTCCACAGTTTCTTCCAGATTTCCCCTAATTCAACCACAGGGATCAGGATCTTCTGTCCATTGGTTGGGTGCAAATATTTGCATCTGACTATTTCAGCTGCTTGTTGAGTCTTTCAGAGGGCAGTCATGCTAGGTCCCCTTTTTGTGAGTGCTCCATAGCCTCAGTAGTAGTGTCAGGTCATGGGACCTCCCCTTGAGCTGGATCCTACTTTGGGCCTGTTGCTGGTCCTTCTTTTCCTCAGCCCCCTCTCTATTTTCATCCCTGCAGTTCTTTGAGACAGGAATAATTATGAGTCAGAATTTTGACTGTGGGATGGCAACCTCTTCCCTCACTTTCTGCTGGAGGTGGGCTCTACAAGGTCCATCTCCCCAGTGTAGGGCATTTCATCTAAGGTCCATCTCTTTGAGTCCTGAGAGTCTTACTTCCCAGGTCTCTGGTTCATTCTGGAGGGTTCCCCCCAACCTCCTACCTGCCAAGGTTGCGTGTTTCCATTCTTTCTGCAGGCCCTCAGGGATTTCAGTCCTTACACAACACCCAATAAGTGATCATGTTCCCCTCTCTGGATCCCTATCCTATTTCTATGCTAGAACCCTCTATCTTCCCTTGTGGTTGCTTATTTCTCCCTCCCAAGTGGGACTGAGGCATCCTCACTTGGGCCCTTTAGCTTGTTGAACTTTTTAAGTTCTGTTGGCTGTATCTTGACTATTCAGCAATTTTTCTTTTTTTCTTCTTTCTTTCTTTCTTTCTTTCTTTCTTCCTTCCTTCCTTCCTTCCTTCCTTCCTTCCTTCTTTCCTTTCTTTCTTTCTTTCTTTCTTTCTTTCTTTCTTTCTTTCTTTCTTTCTTTCTTTCTGTCTTTCTTTCTTTCCTTCCTGTTTTTGGCTAATATCCACTTGTTAGTGAGTATATACCATGCATGTCTTTTGGGTCTGAGTTACCTCAAGCAGGATATTTTCTAGTTCCATCCATTTGCCTGTAAAACTCAGGATGTTCTTATTCTTAATAGTTGAGTAGTATTCCATTGTGTAAATGAACCACATTTTCTGTATCCATTCTTCTGTTGTGGGACATCTGGGTTGTTTTCAGCTTCTGGCTATCACAGATAAGGCTGCTACGAACATTGTAGGACACATGCTCCTGTTGCATTGTAGGGCATCTTTTGGTTGTATTCCCAAGAGTAGTATTGCTGTCTTCAGGTAGATCTATTTCCAACTTTTTGAGTAACCTCCAGATTGATTTCCAGCATGATTGTACAAGTTTGCAACCCCACCAGCAAAGGAGGAGTGTTCATCTTTCTCCACATCCTTGCCAACATGTGCTGTAACCTGAGGTTTTGATCTTAGCCATTCTGACTGGTGTAAGGTGGGATCTCAAGGTCCTTTTGATTTGCATTTCTCACATGTTGATCAATGGAATAGAATTGAAGACCCAGAAATAAAACCAAACACTTATGGGCACTTGATCTTTGATGAAGAAGCCAAACATATGCAATGGAAAAAAGAAAGCATCTTCAACAGCTGGTGCTGGTCTAAATGGTTGTCTGTATGTAGAAATACGAAAATAGACCCATATTTGTCACCTTTCACAAAGCTCAAGTCCAAGTGGATCAAGGACCCCGACATAAAAGTGGACACACTGAATCTAATACAAGATAAAGCGGGAAAGAGCCTCAAACTCAGTGGCACAGGAGAAAATTTCCTCAACTGAACTCCAATGGCTCATGCTCTAAGATCAAGAATTGATAAATGGGAACTCATGAAACTGGAAAGCTTCTGTAAGACAAAGGACATAGTCAGTAAGACAAATTGGCCATCTACAGATTGGAAAAAAACTTCACTAACCCCACATCCTGTAGGGGGATAATAGCCAAAATGTATAAAAAACTTAGGAAGCTAACCACCAAAAAAACTAAACCAAAATATGTGGTATAGAACTAAACCAAGAATTCACAACCGAGGAATCTCAATTAGCTGAGAAACACCTAGAGAGATGTCCTTATTGATCAGACATTTACATTTTTAAGTATCCATCTTGATCTGCAGGCAGCAGAGGGACACCATGTATCATACTGGATATAGCTTGAGCATAAGAGACCTCAGAGAGCTCTCCTACCATAGCATGGGGGTTTTCTATATACCTATACAGTTATAATGTGAGATTTGCCTAAGATTTAATAAAAATTATATTAAAAAGGTAAACATTTTGTGTTTACTTCTCCCAAATAATAAATATCATGTAAGGAAAAGAGACTTAAAAAGAAATACTTCTTAGATTTTTACTATGAATGTAATCCAGTGAGCAGCTAAATTAGCTGGAGTTAACCAGGCCATAAGTTAATAACTTGAGTGCCCTCTGGAATCAGAAGTTAATTGGAGATCACAATTCCACCAAGAATTTTTAACTTGTGTAAATACAATAAATTATGCTGATTTAAAATAAAATACATTTTATTATCATCAATTCTGTTTCATAGTTTTTACCATAAGCTACTTTATCGTAAGGATTTCATGCCTCACCTATACATGCCAAATATTGCCTTGAATCCTTTATTTTGTTCCATTCATATAAAATTATGTACAGTCACTTAATGCACAGAAATAGAATTATGCACATCATGTTTGTCATTGCTTCACAAATTGTAGTTTCACTTTATGTAAATACCGTATCCCATACTATATCCACAAAATAGCTCATAATCATTTGTCTATTTCTACATCTCTAAGTGTTCATAGTAATATTATAATATTGATTATTATGTTGCTTATCATATATTATCAGCTGAGGTGATATTAATTTATCAGCATATTAATAATTTATCAGATTTATTATTTTCCTTATGTATGTTCTATATTTTCTTACTCAGTTTTGGTAGATATTCTATATTTTCTTGACTTTAAATTTAAAATATTGGCCCATTTCTTTCCAAAATTATTATGCATACACATGTATACCACATGTATGGGTATACATGTGTATGCATATGCATATGCATGCAAGCCAGAATATATCATGGTATTGTAGGGGAATTTTCATTTAATTTAAATTTATTTTTACATGGCATGAATGTAGAGGTCTGAGAATTCTAGGAAGAGTACTGTCTACTCCCTCAGGACTGCACACATACATCCTTTTTTCCTGTGCCATCCTGCCAACCCAGCTAGTCTATTTCCTTTTTATAGGATAGAAATATCTTATTTTTATTTTCTACATTTATATTTTCTGTATGAATTGAAGTACTTTCTTATTCTTATATTTTGAATTATTTTCACTTTTCCAAAAATGGAATTATTTTTATATTCATAAGTATTATGGAGTTTTCATATTAAGTGTGTGATAATGCAAAAGGCTGAGTTCTTGAGAAGGACCATGCAAATTATGCATATCACTGGTAGAAGACTTACTAACATTTAAAATATCTGTACAGAAGAAAGAGAGAGTTCTAGGAAAGGTAGACACATGGCACAAAGTGCTCTCTCAATATTAGAACATGTTTTAGTTTTGGAATAGCAGATGTGTTTCTGCGTAAGGAGCAAGTATTTCTTAGAGGAAAAGGGAACTGCTTCTACTAAAGCTACTTCTCCCTCTCATGCTTCACTGATTCAGTGATGACTTGGTTGGCTTCTGTTTTCAGAATCATTCTTGTGAACCCAGCACAAATCCCAAGCTTACCGAGAGTAGCAGACATAGAGAGGGTGTGGACTTCAAGTTGATCATGAAAGATGCCCTCAGCATGGTCACCATAAGTGTTGTTTGACATACTTAACAGGGTATTTGATTGAGACCATTCTTGCTTGTCAGGAGTACAAGTAGAGAGAGCCTTTGTTTTTAGAACTGCTGCTAACCCTTTCCTTAAATCATCGTCATTAGAATACATTAGAGTCTAGGCACTGTTTGCTTTATGGCAAAAATAGCTTTAACATTTTGACAGAGTAATAGTGCTTTGAAGCTGTGTAGGTTGCTAATGTATCAACATCTGCATACCCTCTGTATTAGTTTGTCAACATAATGGCAACACACTGCAAAGGATAGGACTATTATAAAGACAACAAATACTATTACAAAAGATGAGTGTAGTGAACTGAAAGACTTTATTCTGGCTGACTGGCCTTATAGCAAAGTATTTCCAGACCTAGGTGTGGCTATGAATGTCCACAGTACAGGAGTTTTGAAAGCAACAACCACATCTTGGCATCTTGCTCTTCAGGCTGCAAAGGGGGCTTCCCAGAAACAAACAGTTTAATAGGAGCTAAGATAAATGGTTAGCTGTAGGGGATTCCTCATATAGAGGCTAAGATGAATTAGCAAGGACATCCTGACTGTGGGTTCCTAGAATAGACTTGGGTAAATTTCCATGGAAATCTCCATCAAGGAAATCAAATTCTAGTTAAACGTGAAATAACCTCATCAAAAAAATACAAGACGGAGGACCCTTCCCAATGTCTTTCCTTGTCACAATGTCTCTTCTTATATATTTGTGATCAGTAATCTGGAATCAAAGGCCTCCCTGGAGAATCTGGAGAAGTTTTCCTTGCTTCCTTCAGCTTGCAGCAACTGTCAGCTTTCCTGTGTCTTGCCAGTCTTGTCTGTCCCCCCTCTTCTCATTGCAGTGCTTTTCTCTGTATGTCCTCCTCTTTGACTTCTTATACAAAGCTTTGGTTTTGAAGTAAAGGCCTTCAGGGATACTCCAGGATGATATCAGCTAGACATCTTTAATTCATTATATTTACAAAGACTGTTATTTCAAATAAGGTTTCACTTACCTGTTCAGGAAATAAAGATGGACTGAGGAGCAGGAGTGGGGAAGAACAGGGGCGGAGTGGTGCTTATTAGACACAATGTGGTAAGGGAGTTTAAGAAGGATTGTAAGCAACTTGCCTTTTTGTACAGTGCTTTATTAGGAGAGCACTGAACACCATAGAAAGAAAGCATGGGTGGACCCTGATGACAGTTCTGGGTGAGCACTTCTACTATTTATAAAGGAACAAACTTATGTTGTATTCTTTATGGTCCTGAAGTGTTATTCATTGATATATTGTTGATGTTGGCTTATGCACTGATGCAGCTAACTGTGGTCATCCTAACTCGTTTGTTTTGTTCTGAACAAGTTGAGGTTATGCTGACTTCTAAAATTAGTTAGGGAAACTTCCCTCTTTCATCTAAACATCTAATATTCTTATAATTTAATATTTAAAATAGATTCAATGTGATCCAATTTAGCCTAGTTCCCATTGGCTCTCATATAATGTTTTTCTTTAATTCCTTTCCAATTTCATCTATTATGATCGTGTTATTTGCATTTTGATTTCTTCATGAAAAAAATTAGTATTTGAAAACTTGATAGAACATTGTTTTGGGGGCTAGAACTTCCTCACCATAGCATCACATGCAAGATACTGTCATTGTTACTCTACATGTTTCAGTTTATACCAATATGCTTAGTTTTTGGATGATGATGATGATGATGATGATGATGATGATGATGATGATGGTGATGGTGACAATAAATGAAATAAAAAGGAGGACATCACTGCTTCTAGGTATAGTGGAGGAGAAGGTTTATTTTAGATATGAGGGCAAGCATAGCTAGCAGAAGAGACATTGGGGCAAGCCCAGGGCGAACATGATGAGCAGAGCTGAGTGAGCTGTGCCATGTGGAGGAGAGTGTAAGGAAAGGGGAGAGGAGAAAATGAGAAGGAACATCCAGGAGACTCAGAAGCTGGGAGGCTAAGAGACCAACATATAAAATGGATCCTGTATCCAAAATAGCTGGGTGTGTAGGAATCAGAGAAGCTAGGGGAATGGAAAGCTCAGCTTAGTCCCTCAACTGAAGGAGTTTAGGGTAGCTCGTAGAGTAGGCCAGTGGTAACAGTTAGAAGCTTGAAAAACTTGGCAGCTGCTTCAGCTTTGATATGTTAATAGGCAACTCTGCCATTTGTCCCACATTTGAGAGCTAACACCCCAGCCTTTTTGTTGGTAATAAATGACAGAGAGCAACAAGATCTTTTCTATGACTATTGTCTGTTGACATTAGGGCATCATTGTTGGGAACCAGAGTGAGATGGTCGAGTCTGGGAGGAGAAAAGAGGAATGCAGGTAGTTTCACTCTCTGCTCATTGCCCAGGTTCTGGGAGACCACCTAGGGCCAGGGAAGAGTGGACTACATTTAAGCATTATGGGAGGCTAGACCACCTAGGGCTAATTAGAGTTGGAGCTGTCTAGGATTCAGAGTCAAAGGAACAGCTGGGGCTAGTGAGTCCCTTGAGCAGTCTACAGTTGATTTGAAATCTGCTGGGGCAGATAGACTATGGACAGAAGGTAAACATGAAAAGGTTGGAGGAATTTTTTTTATCTAGTGTATATATTTGAGACTTCCAGGCCCATGGTCCTGGTAGGTGGGGAAAGGAATTCCATGACTAGGGAAAGTAGAGATACTACCCCTATTAAAAGGCAGGAGGCCTAGACTGTTGATTGACAGAAGTACTTGTATGGAATCCAAGTTGTGAGATCCAAACTGAGCTTGAGACATTGTAGCTCTGGGTAAGTGAGGCCTGATACCTTATTTTTATATATGAAAACAAGGCTTCTGTAGCAGGAGGAGGAGCTGGTAAACTTGCTGCTGTTAAAGCAATTGTCAGTCAATATCATCAGAGATTTGAGATGGCTAAATAATAGTGAGAAGTATTATCCAAATGACCTCTGTATCAATTAATGACAGAGACTTACCCATCAGCTTCACAGTTGCCCTATGGTCCCATGGTCTCTGTGGCTTCACTAGGGCAGGGGTCAGTTTTTGGCTGCCATACAGAACAGAATTTAATCTTCAGATACCATAAAGAGCAGCATTGGAATTTGGCTGCCAGATACAGATGGTCCGAGGGATTTTTCTCTGAAGAAGGAACTTGAGAAGATTGATATACTTAGGCAGAGTAAAGTAGCCAATTCAGTAGTATACAGTTTGAGCAGAGCCCCGGAGGCAGAAGAGGCATGGGGTAGTTTTTCCCAATAGTTTATTGTTACCACATTTCAGGTGGAGTTGTCAGGCCCCATCTATCTTCTTCAGAGACCTTAGGGCTCCTGATAGAAGCTGTCTATTATGAGAGGCTTTAATATTACTACTACTACTACTACTACTACTACTACTACTACTACTACTGAACATTTTAAATGCCACATTTAGCAGACCTCTGAAGAATTTGGAGGTCATCTATTATGTATACCTGAGTTAGTTACTGGCTTTAGGCTTAACCTTGAAAACACATACAAGAGGCTAAATAAAGCTTGTCACTAAATGAATTACATAACAGTCTATAAGTTAGTGGCTTTTATAAGATTAGGATTTTACAGATCTATCCTGCTAGATCTGAGACTTAAAATTTTGAGCTATAACTAACCTGGACCCTCAAGATGTCTTAGATACTAAACTACCAACCAGATAGCATATACTACCTGATATGAGGGCACCTTCTGGTGCTGTGAATGTTAGCTGGCAAGGAAGATTCCTAGTCATTACTAGGTGGATTTCTTCATGTCCTATGACTAATGTATGTGATGTTTTTATTAATAGGATCTTTCTTATCATCAAAATCTAAGAGTAATTAAGAGTAGCGGTAATGTCTGTATTGGTTTTGTGACTTTTGGGAGCCACTCAGATAAACAATTCAATGACATTATCTCATATCTAACACTAGGCTTTTGTAGTTTGCAAACCTTGAGCTTCTGAGAGGAGCATTACCTATCCTTGTAGGGTAACTCCAGGCAAACTATTGCTTTTGTATATCTTTGAAGCTTATAAAGTAGTAGGCTTCCACATACCATTTTCAAAAATCCTTGGTGTTATTTTATCTTTTACCCTCACCTTTCTCTGGTGTACCTTCTCACCTACTTCCTCTCCCAGTCATACTCTCTGCGATCTACTGCTGTGTCTCCACTCCTCTAATCTTTCCACCCTCTACCTCCTTGGATTATATGGGTACTTCAAGTAAAACCTACAAATCTAAATATTTGATGCTAGATGGCACATAGGAAAGACAACATTCAGAATTTGTGTTTCCTGTCTTATTGCTATAGCTAAGGCTTCAGGTATTATATTGAATAAACCTGGAAAAAACTGAGCACATTTGTTTCATTCCAGATTATATAATTCTGTCAGTTTTCCCCCTTGATCATAATGTTGGCTGTAGGTTGTTTGTGAATAAAACTAGTGAAAAAGGACATGGTATTTCCTCCTAGGAATGTCCACACACCTCCTAGGTACGGTGGAGGAAAAGGTTGTTGTAGATATGAGGGAGAGGCATCTGGGAGGTTCCAATCTGAACATGACTGACCAACTGAACCTATCACGTTAGGAGAGAGGGTGTAGAGGGAGAAAAGAGAAGCAGGAGTACACGCCAAGAAGGCAAGAGGCCAAAACAATCATGTAACCAAAATGACTGGGCTCCACAGGGAAGAGACTCTATGGAAAGCTAGACCACCCAGCTCAGTCGCCAGGATGGAGAAGTTTAGAGTGGGGCATTGGGGTATGCCAGCCAGGAGGACTCTGTAGCAGGTAAAGACTGCAGGATGCTGGTAGAACCTAATGGGCAGGAGCATCTTTGACATGTTAGTAAGCACCTCAGTTGTCATTTGTCCTGGGTTTGAGACCTATCACATTCTAACTAGGAAAATGAAAGGCCAGCCAGGAAAAAAAACCTCCCTGCCTCAGAATGCAAACATGTCTGTAAAATTCTGAAGGGAACATATAGAAAGGGCTGAGGGGATGAACTGAAAAAAAGAAGCTCACATCTACTGATGACAAGTAATAAGACATCACCAATTATCAGTGATAATTTGCTCTCAGCACACTGTCTGGAAAAGAACGAGTCTGCACATTCACAGATTTTTTAAAAGGTAAAAAAAGCTGAGAGAAAGAAGAAATGCCTTTACAGAATAAAGGAAACAGAAAAAAGTCACTATTTGAAGTGATCAATATAATAAATTCCATCAATCTAAACAATAAATACCAAAATCATGCCCAAAGTAAAAATACATTTACATTTAGTAATGTCTATATTCCTCTTTCTCATTACTGATCAGTTAAGGGGAAAAAGCAGGTGAAGACAGAAAATAGCCAAAGCAATGCTGACTGACTGCAAAGGACAGGAAATGGTAACAACTGAGCATTCTACTTTGGTTTCAAGTGCATACATAGTGTTTAGAGAGAAGATATGCTCAGCCAGAAAGCAAGCCTACATAATTTTTAAAGTAATGCTATTATATAAGATTCATTAGCAATAAGATATCCAGAAAAGAAAAAAAAAAAAAGATATCCAGAAAAGGCTTACAATTTGCATAGACAACAAACACTTCTAAATAATACAATATCACAGGACATTCTGTAGCACACATTAGAAAATGTACTCAGTAATAGTGAAAATAACACACCCACAGTTGTACAGTAGAAATTTGAAAATCTTATGTTAGATAAGCGTAAATATACAAACCTAAGCTTCCTCCTAAAGTAAAGCCAGAGGGAGAAAAAAAATGAAAATTTAAGCTCAGAAAATGCAAAGGTGGAATAATAAAGATAAAACAAAAATGGTTGAAAAATAGATGAGATATTTCCATGTATATTCAGATGTATTTTCATATATATATATATATATATATATATATATATATATATATATATTGGATATAGGAGAAGTAGGAAAGAGAATTATCAAAAATTGTGTCCTTTTTAAATGCAATTATGCAGTATTTTAAAGCAAAAATAGATTACTACTACCAGAGAAAAGGGTGATCTAAAGATGTGTTTGTGTGTTTACTGCTCTAATAAACTTTATGAAAATAACTTAATTACAGTGAAGAGAACCTATAAAAAAAGCAACAAATTAAAACAGACACAGAAAGAATGGAGCCAAAGATAAATTTACCTCTATCGGCTAAAGAAATTAATTTTTTTTTACACTAAACTCTTCCCTTAGGAACACTCTCAAGTCTGCCTGATTTCTTTGGTGAGTTCCATCAAATATATAAGGGAGGAATATAACCAAAATTAGCTACCCCTCGGAGGAAAAAAAAACTAATAAAGGAAAGAACATTTTCTGTCTAATTTTATAAGCCCAATAAAATCTTGATGCTAAAACCTGGTGGATATTATCAAAGGAAAATCATAGGAAGTCAGAAAAGCTAAAAACTCCCAGCAAAACACTGTTATTCAAATTTAGAGATGTGATATTCAGAGTTAAGTTGATTTATTTCAGAAAAGTGATACTTGTTTTATATTTGAAAATCAAATTGTGTGATTCTCAATAAATGTCAAAAAATCAACATCTCAATACTGAAAACTAATTACACATTAACGGGAGAAAGAATCAATTCAATAATGGGCACCAAAGAAAAATAACTATAGAAATTAATGGCTATATTTTGTAAGTGTTAGGAATTAATTGGGAACTGTTCCACACATCTGAGAATAGTAGTCAGCTAACAGTACACCATTAATGTCACTGCTAGTCAGCATGGTTTTAGATGCCATTTCTTCTGAAATGTTGCAAAGATTCTGAAACAACGGTCTCTATAAGAGACCAGTCATCCTTTTAACCTCATATTTTAAAGGCAAGTATATTTGGACTATTGAAGCTTGCATAGAAAGTAAAACATTTACAGAATAATTGTGAGAACTAATAAGCAAATCGCAACCCAAAGCATTTCATGTTTGGAGTATGCGGTTTTGTGATGGCCCTCAGCAATCTCTCTACCTGGTGTTTACACGTCCATATGCCAACCCACATGTCTTGCACTTTCCCTGCTTTGGTTGTGGTTGGGTTAGTGAATTATCTATTTTTTAAAAGTAGCAGTTTACCTCTTTTCTAATGTATCCCCATAGCAGAGATTTATTATCTAACAGCTCTGAAGTTTAGAGTCTAAACTTGGTTTTAGTTTGCAAATCAAGCTGTGTGTAGGGCAACCGTCTTCCCACAGGCACTCGGCAGAATCGTTTCCCCTGCTTTTTGTAGCTCACTTTTCTCTTACACGGTCTAATAGCAAACGTGGATGCATATGGAAGGGTGATGGCTTTGAACATAATCAAGAGCCAATGCAGAGAGCTTTGCACCCCAAGTACAGAAAGCAGACAAATCTCACCATCATCACAGCCAATGACCACTACCTGAACAAGGGTAATGAGAATACCAAGGTGCTTCTTCCAGCAAATGTATGACTGATGGTCTCCATGTGTCTCTTCACTAGCACTCTGTCATTATAGAGTTCATTAATTCATAAATACATTTTATGTAGAAGGAAAACCTTAAAAGAGGTGAAAATTTAATGTGCAATGATAATACACATTGTTTTCCCATCTCCATGTTTATAGTTTTAAATATAGGACTGGATCAACAGAATTAGAGTTTTCATGAATAGTTTGAGATAAACCTGTTGTTCAAATAAATTATGGAATTACGTCGTGATTATCTGACTCTAGGTTTCACAAATTTCAAATAATTCCACAGTTTTCACTAGGTTTGCATGCTTCTCTGATTGCTAGAAGAATTTATTGAAATTGTATTAATTTCTGTACCTCTATCTCAAATAGGACAGTATTTATGTATCTCTGGGATTTTCATCCTATATTAGCTGTATTTTCACAAAGTTACCATTATTAGCACAGGCTATAAAAATAGTATCTTAGCACAACTTTGTTGACCTCAGAATCCTTGAGTCATTATCAACCCTAGTAGGCTGGATCTAGACTCATGGCCATCCTCCTGCCTCAGCATCCTGAGTTCTAAGATTACCATTCCTCCATGAAGTGACAGTGCTGTCTGCCCCATAATGTTCAACAGTTTCCTTCTATTAAATTGAAATTTTATCTTCTTCATTCATCTGTTCACATGGCCTCTATTTATTTTTCAACTATGATGACAGCAAGCAAGATGTCATGGAAATCTTGTCATTATAATTTATTCCCTCATCCTGTTATAGGAATAGGTAATTTATACAATTATTTTGTGTGTGTGTGTGTGTGTGTGTGTGTGTGTGTGTGTGTGCGCGCGCTACTGTGCAAATGTAGAAATCAGAGGACAAACGAACTTGGGGACTTGATTCTTTCCCTTGAGCCTTGGTCACAAATGCATTTATTTACTTGCTAAGGAAGCTCATCAGCCCAAGCTTACTTTTTACATTAATCAACATGTCACCTTAGGATGTAGTAAGACTTGAGGAGAAGATCAGGTTCTCACACAGGTTAAATTGTATAAAAAGGTTATGCTCACTACTCAGGATGTTCAATAGTTTTACCCAATGCTGATAAAGGTTGCATAATAAAGGCAATTTAAAGCAGGAAGTTTTTTATTTTGGGTCACAGTTTATGGGGGTATAGTTCATCACAGTTTTAGAACTCTGAATTGGGTATTCATCTTACATCAACTCTCAGGGGTATAGAGGTAGATGAATGCTAGTTCTTCATACTATTTCTTCTTTTCATTTAGTCTCAGATCCAAGCCCATGGAATGAATGGTGCCACTCATTGTCATGGTAATATATTCTACCTCAGTCAGTTTTTTTGCAGACATACCTCCAGACATATCCATAGATCTATTTCTTATGTTATCCTAAATCCTGTTCACGGGGCGATCAAGATTAACCATTATAGATTCATAGATGAGGTAAGGTGATCTCATAGGGCGATAACAAGTCCAATTCTTCATACTTCCATTGAAGTCTTTCTTGAACATGAGTGGTCATCATGACACCTGGACACAGAGAGTCTGATCCTGATGCTTGCATATGGCAAGGTTGTAACTTCTGAGGGAAATGTGTGTGTGCTTCAGTGTCAAGCTTCTTCCAACAACAACGAAACTGAAGGCTCTAGTTGAGATGCTAGGTAGCAGTTACTATGGATAAACTTACAGAGACATGTGTCACAGTGAGTGTAACTAGCTTCAGTGAGACTTGGAACACAAATAAGACTAGCATCTTTGATATTTTAAGACAATGAAGTCTTTGGATTATTTCTTAGTATAAGAAAATCTGACTCTATGTAGTTAGGAAGTTTTCAATGTCCATGAAGATCATTGTTCCATGATGTTGTCATGGAAGAAGGTGATATCACTGTTTAAATTTCCATCATCATCATTCTTGCAGAGAAGGTGAACACTCAGCAGTTAGCTGATCCTGATCCATTATTCAGACTTAAATTAACCAGAATGCCTTGAAGATAATTTCCATGTTGAGAAATCTGCTCTTCTTTGACAAAGGACAGTGTCACAGGAGCTTAGGAAACTCCACAGAAAAAGCGAATACCATTCTAATGTTTTTGGAAATCTACTTTCATTATTAAAAGGACAACTTCCCTTTATATCACTGCTTAAGCCCTTATAACAGAGGAGTTTAATGAATGACTCTGGTTCCCATTTTATTAGATCATCCATGATTTTACTAACTGATAGGAAATAATAATTAAAGCGAAGTATAAGTATACATCAATAGGTTATAGAAGATGTTTTCCTCCCACAGGACTAAAGGTCTTAGTAATGGAAAGCTAGATGGTGGTCAATGGTCTTAACTAATTAAAACACATCAATAATTAGGTGTCCTTAGTGAGGTGAAACTAATGAGTGAATTTCAAGATCTAATAGATTACAATGAAGCATAATTCTTGCTTATGTGGTGCTAGCCTGATGTCAGTGACATAATTTAACTTTCTAATGACCTTTTCATTCAGATTTGATTAATTCCATATCAAGGCATTAGCTCATGCAATGAGCCTTAATGCCACAGTAGATATTATAATTATCCAGCAGAATCAAGGCCTCTAAGCACTCAGAATTACAATAGAAAATGTCATCATCTAGAAGTGTTTTGGCATTGGGAGGCAGATATAGGGCAGAATTATCTATTATCCATGTAGCTATCAAATACATAGATAACAGGGGATATGAAAATATGCTAATAGCTGCCAACAACTTCAAATTATTAAAAGTTATTAGTAGCAATACTCTAATGCAAACAACTTGATTGTTTTAAAGAAATTAAATTGTTTCCTTTCCTTTCATTCACTCACTGTTTTCTAGCTATTGGCTGTTTCCCTGGTATCCATTGATCATATATTCCTTTCAGTGAGACTTTAGGCTGACAAAAATTCAGTTTGTGAAGTTGCCAACACTTCAAGAAGCCATTAGCCTAGTTTTCGAAAAAATTAACAGTGTTAAACAAAAAGGTGCTGGAGATTTTCAAAGAAACTGAGAACAAAGATATTGAATAGTTTATTAAAGAACATATTTCCAAAGGGCAAATGAAATATATATTCTATTTTTCAGGTAGTAGCTGGTAAAGTTCATTTTTTTATTTTTTTAAATTGGATATATTCTATATTTACATTTCATTTCCTTTTTTCTAGTTCCCCACCCCCCAAAGGTCCCACATGCCCTTTTCCCTCCCCCTGCTCCCTCATCCACCCCTTCCCTGTTCTGGTATTCCCCTACACTGATGCTTTGATCCTGGTAAAGTTCATTTTTAAGGGGGCTGAGTCGGGGTTTGAATTTTTAAAATATCTGAGCAAAGAACTGTTTCAAATGTTTACCTCTCCTTTTTTTGTTTTTATTTTTTTCAGTGTTCACTAGATTTGTTTTGTTTTTGTTTGTTTGTTTGTTCTTGTTTTTTGTTTTTTTTGTTTTTGTTTTTTGTTGTTGGTATTGCTGGTCTCACTATACAGTGTTGTCTGAACTGAAACTATATATGTAGGCCAGGATAGTCTCAAATTCACAGAGATAACACCTGTATCAGCCTCCCAAGTGCTGAAATTAAATGTGATTATGTTTACATTCTCAGCCACATATAGGATTAATCTTTTTTTCAGTAATTAGTTTATTTTAGTGTTCTTTGCTAAGTGCTGCAGTGTTACTGGACATTTTTTTCTTTTTTCTTTTTGTTTAATTTTTATTTTCTATATTCTATGTTTACATTCCAAAGGCTTTCCCCTTTCCCAGTTCCCCCCCACCATATGTCCCATAATTCCTCTCCCCCCAACTATTCCCCAATCATTCCCCCCCCCACGGTTTCTCTACAAAACTGGATCCAATCTTTACAGGCCCAGGGTCCTCTCCTTTCTTCTTCTTGGGAATCATTTGACTTGCTAATTGTGTCTTGAGTATTTAGGGCTTCTGGGCTCATTAATATCTACTTATCAGTGATTGCATTTCATGTGTATTCTTTTATGATTGGGTTAACTCACTCAGGATGATATTTTCCAGGTCTAACCATTTACCTACAAATTGCATGAATTCATTATTTTTAATTGCTGAGTAATATTCCATTGTATAAATATACCACATTTTCTGTATCCATTCCTCCTTTGAGGGATATTTGGGCTCCTTCCAATTTCTGGCTATTATAAACAAGGCTGCTATAAACATAGTGGAGCATGTGTCTTTATTGTATGCAGGGGAATCCTCTGGGTATATGCCCAGGAGTGGTATGCCAGGGTCCTCTGGAAGTGACATGCCCAATTTTCTGAGGAACCTCCAAACTGATTTCCAGAGCAGTTTTATCATATTGCAATCCCACCAACAGTGGAGGAGTGTTCCTCTTTCTCCACATCCTCGCCAGCACTTGTTGTCTCTTGAGTTTTTAATCTTAACCATTCTAACTGGTGTGAGGTGGAATCTCAGGGTTGTTTTGATTTGCATTTCCCTGATGACTAATGATGTTGAACATCTCTTGAGGTGTTTCTCGGCCATAAGGATTTTCTTCTGGTGAAAATTCTCTGTTTAGCTCTATACCCCATTTTTTGATAGAGTTATTTGGTTCTTTGAGGTCTAACTTCTTGAGTTCTTTGTATATATTGGATATTTGCCCTCTGTCGGATGTGGGGTTGGTGATCTTTTCCCACTTTGTTGGTTGCCGTTTTGTCCTTGTGACAGTGTCCTTTGCCTTACAGAAACTTTGTAATTTTATGAGGTCCCATTTGTCAATTCTTGATCTTAGAGCATAAGCTATTGGTGTTCTGTTCAGGAACTTTGCCCCTGTGCCCATGTCCTCCAGGGTCTTCCCAAGTTTCTTTTCTAATAGTTTCAGTGTGTCTGGTTTTATGTGGAGGTCCTTGATCCACTTGGAGTTGATCTTAGTGCAAAGAGATAAGAATGGGTCAATTCGCATTCTTCTGCATGTTGACCTCCAGTTGAACCAGCACCATTTGTTGAAAAGGCTATCTTTATTCCACTGGATGGTTGTGGCTCCTTTATCAAAGACCAAGTGACCATAAGTCTGTGGGTTAATTTCTGGGTCTTCAATCCTATTCCATTGATCTACTTTCCTGTTGCTGTACCAATACCATGCAGTTTTTAACACAATTGCTCTGTGTTACTGGACATTTTAAAGCAAGCCAACAACAACGTCGACTTTGCAATTCCTTTCCTTATACTTGTCCTTATTCATTCTTTATTTGTACATTTAGTGGTCATTGTAGCTCTAATATACTATTTCTAACATAATAAAATAAATAATAATGTTTCATTCCTAGTCCTTTTAATGTTTCTTCATAGTCTTTCAGCCTTATGAATTAATATAAAATTCTAAATATATAAGAAAGTCATACATATATCTATACCCTAATTGCAAGAGTTATTTTTAGAACACAGTACTTTAGATGTACCCCTATTTCAGAAGCTATCGATAGAATTCACCATGAGCAAGAACAAGTTGCCTTTGTTAGTGGTAATATTTTCTTTTTTAACAAGTCATCAAAAGAGTTTATAAAAGTTAAAAGCCTCTTAAATATATATGATATCTTCTAAAGCTAAAATAATATGCACTCAGCCAGTTTTTAAAATCTATTTGGAATATTAAACATAGTAGAAGTAGAAAAAAATCTGTTATGAAGTCCTCTATGAAAGGAAATTGTGACAAGTTCCTGATTAGACAGAAACTGTTCTATCTCCAAGGGAGAATATGCAGCGTAACTATGGCTTCATAGAAATGAATTGGGTGGTGTTCCTGCTGTTTCTATTTGGTGGAATAGTTCAAGGAGTATTGGTATTAGGTCTTCTTTGAAGGTCTGATACAATTCTGCACTAAACCCATCTGGTCCTGCGATTTTTTTTTTTTTTTTGGTTGGGAGAAATTTAATGACTGCTTCTATTTCTTTAGGTATTATGGGACTGTTTAGGTGGTTTATCTGATGGTATTTGGCATAAGTGTAGAAAATTATCGATTTCATCTAGATTTTCCAGTTTTGTTGAATATAGGCTTTTGTAGTAGGATCTGATAATTTTTTGAATTTCCTGTTTCTGTTGTTATATCTCCCTTTTCAGTTCTGATTTTGTTAATTTGGATACTGTCTCTGTGCCATCTGGTTAGTTTGGCTAAGGGCTTATCTATCTTAATTTTCTCAAAGAAAGAGCTCCTGGTTTTGTTGATTTTTTTTGTATAGTTCTTTTCATTTGTACTTGGTTGTTTCAGTCCTGAGATTGATTATTTCTTGCCATCTACTCCTTTTGGGTGTATTTGCTTCTTTTTTTGTTCTAGAGCTTTCAGGTGTGCTATTAAGCTGCTAGTATATGCGCATTCCAGTTTCTTTTTGGAGGCACTCAGAGCTATGTGTTTTCCTCTTAGCACCACTTTCATTGTGTCCCATAAGTTTGGGTATGATGTGTCTTCATTTTCATTAAATTCTAAAAAGTCTTTAATTTCTTCCTTTGTTTCTTCCTTGACCAAATTATCATTGAGTAGAGCATTGTTCAGCTTTCATGTGTATGTGTGTTTTCTGATTTTTTTTTGTTGGAATTTAGACCTGCCTTAGATATGATAGGGTGCATGGGATTATTTCAGTCTTTTTGTATCTGTTGAGGCCTGTTTTGTGACCAGTTATATGGTCAGTTTTGGAGAAGGTATGATGAAGTGCTGAGAAAGTATATTCTTTTGCTTTAGAATGGAATGATTTATAAATATCTGTTAGATCCATTTGATTCATAACTTCTGTTAGTTTCACTGTGCCTCTGTTTAGTTTCTGTTTCCCCTATCTATCCTTTGAGTAGAGTGGGGTGTTGAAGTCTTCCACTGTTATTGGGAGAGGTGCAATGTGTGCTTTGAGCTTTAGTAAAGTTTATTTTATGAATGTAGGTGCCCTTGTATTTGGAACATAGATGTTCAGAGTTGAGAGTTCTTGTTGGCAGATTTTCCCTTTGATGAGAATGAAGTGTCCTTTCTTATCCATTTTGATAACTTTTGGTTGAACGTTGATTTTATTCAGTATTAGAATGGCAAACCCCTTTAGCTCCTTGGGTCCTTTTTCTAGATTCTCCATTTGGGACCTGTGCATATTACAGTGGTTGGCTGAGAGAATCCCTTCTGTATTTGTCAGTCACTGGCAGAGACTCTCAAGAGACAGCTATATAAGGCTCCTGTCAGCAAGCACTGGTTGGCATCTCTAATAGTGTCTGGGTTTGGTGACTCTATATGGGATGGATCCCCAGGTGGGTCAGACTCTGGATGGCCTTTCCTTCTGTCTTTGCTCCACACTTTGTCTCTGTATCTCCTCTAATGGGTATTTTGTTCACCCTTCTAAGAAGGACCAAAGTATCCACACTTTGGTCTTCCTTCTTTTGATCTTCATGTGGACTGTGAATTATATTTGTGTATTCTGACCTTCTGGACTAATATCCACTTATCAGTGAGTGTATACCATGTGTGTTCTTTTGTGACTGGGTTGACTCACTCAGTATAATATTTTCTAGGTACTTTTCCTAGGTTTCTATCTCCAGGGTTATATCCCTTTGTGATTTCTTTATTGTTTCTATTTCCATTTTTATATCGTGGATGGTTTTGTTTAATTCCTTCACCCGTTTGGTTGTGTTTTCTTATAATTCTTTAAGGTTTTTTTTTTTTTTGTGTGTGTTACCTCTTTAAGGGCTACTAGCTGTTTACCTGTGTTGTCTTGAGTTTCTTTAAGGGAGTTATCTCCTTCTTAACATCCTCTATCATCATCATGAGATGTGAGTTTTAAATCAGAATCTTTATTTTCTAGTGTGTTGGTGTATCCAAGATTTGCTGTGGTAGGACAAGTGTATACACATGATGCCACGAAGTCTTGGTTTCTGTTGCTTATGTCCTTGCCCTTGCCTCTAGCCATCTGGTTATCACTGGTGTTAGCTGTTCTTGCTGTATCTGACTCTGACTTGTCCCTCCTGCAAGCCTGTGTGTCAGTTCTCCTGGGAGAACAATTCTCTCCTGGAGGAATTTGGGTATGGAGAGCTGTGGGACAGGGTCACCTCCATGGTATAGACAAAAACCAGAAGGATCCTTTCCCTGGCTATTCTTGCTTCCTGTGTCCTGATACTTTGGGTGGGTCCCTCTTGGGTGAGGAATTTGAACAGAAGTGGTGGTCTTACCTGTGTTCACAGGTGTTTCAACACTCCTGAGAAAACAGTTCTCTCCTGGAGGAATTTGGGAATGGAGAGCTGTGACACAGGATCAGCTCTGGGCACAGATGGAAACCAGGATTCTGTTCCAGGTTGACCCTCAGTTTCTGAGTCCAGGGCTTTGGGCAAATCCCTCTAAGCAGAAGTGGTGGTCTTACCTGTGCTCACAGGCTTGTCAGCACTCCTGGGAGACCTACTCTCTCCTGGTGGTACTTGGGTATAGAGTGCTGTGGCACAGGCTTAGCTCTGGGCACTATGGCTAACTCTCCTTTCATTAAGTACATGCTACTTCAGTTACTTAGAGTTTATTAATTATTGTTACATCTGATGTAACAGCCATTTAGAGGAAGACTATATTGCTAGTATAATTTTCCATCCTCCTTTCATGGAGGTAGATATTAAGACCAGGGCACAGAACCACAAGTGACTTAACTAAGATTAGTACCTAGTAAAAGTCCCTGCTAGTGTGGGATCAGTTAAAATCCCATATGCCTGGTAATGCCAGCTTCCAGGAGGCTGAAGAGAGAGGAATTCTTAAATCTTGTCATTATTGGTAACAGAATGAACCCATCTCAAAAAGAAAAACATATCAGAACCCTGGTATTGGTCAGAACACCTAAAACTCCTTCCCGTTAAATTGTGTGCCCGCTATGTGTTGCAAGTTTCTGTTATCAGAGTTTCTTAGGCTCTATTTTCTACACATAGGCTAAGGGGTTATAATATGACTGAATGAGATAGTAAAAAGAAAACTTCACACTTGTAATTCAAGCACCCAGGATACTGAGGCAAGAGGATGGCAAATTTGAAGTAACCCTGAGATGTATAACGACTTTGTCCTTCCAAATAAGCCTGAGCTACATAGTAAGACCATGGCTAAAAACAAACAAACAAACAAAACAAAATAAAAAACCCAACCACCACCACCACCACCACCACCACCACCACCACCACCACCACCACCCACTACCACCACCACCACTACCACTACCATCACCACCACCACCATCACCACCACCACCACCACCACCACCACCACCACCACCAAAGAAATCCAGATGATATATAGATAAGACAGAGAGATAGAGCAAGAGAGACAGATTTGTATAAGATTTTAATTAATTCTTTGAGAATTTCACACCTGCATATCAAGTATTTGATCATATTTGCCCTCATTCTGCTTCTTCATTTCTCATAAATCCACCCTCTAACACCAAGCCCATCCATGGAACTTAATGTTTTCTTTCTCTCTCTTTTTTTCATCTTATAACCTTTCCTTATTCACATAAGTATGGGGTCATCCACTTAGATAGGTCTACTACCCAGGGGCACACCATGAAAGGAAAATGACCCTCTCTCCTCCCGCAGCCATCACATGCCAATAGTTTCTCAGCCAGAAGCTGAGACCAGTGGGCTCCTGCACCCTTCATGTCGAAGCGCTGACTCTCTTGATCTTGTCTAGCCAGTCATAGTCATTGTGAACTCATGAGTGCCGGTGTTCTATCTGCCATGTCTTTTATACTGTTTTATTCTAGTCCTTCCAGACTTCTGGCTTTTAAAATCTTTCTACCTCCCTTCTTTATGCAATGATCTCTAAACCTTGGAGAGAGGGACTTTTATTTGTGACTGAACACCCCATAGCAATTATTTGCTGCAGTTATGTGTTTTTGCATTATCCATTGTCCACCACATAAAGAAACCCTTCTGATGAGTTCTGAAAGGTGTATTAATATATGGATATTGAGATGTGAATTTTGAAGATATTTTGAAACTATATAAATTTAGTAAAATAATAGTAATCTGTTGTTTCTGGATGTCTATGTGCTCCCATTCTAAGGGATCTTGACCATATTTATAGTACTGTAGATTAAAGTTTTTATTGATCTGAAGAAACACCAAGAAAAAAGCCAATTTGGGGAAGAAAGCATTTTCATTTTATACTTCCATATCATAGTTCATTATTGAAGGAAGTCAAGGCAGGAAATCAAAGAGGGCAGGAACTTGGAGGCAGAAGCCTCTGCAGAGGCTGTGAAGGAGTGTTGATTACTGGCTTACTCTTTATGACTTGCTCAGTCTGCCATCTTATAAAATCCAAGATTGTCAACCCAGACATGGCAATATCTGCAATGGGCTGGGCCCTCCCATATCATCACTAACTAAGAAAATTCCATGCATTCTTGTCTCTAGACCAATATTATAGATATATTTTCTTAGTTGAGGTATACTCACCCCCCAATCTCAGGTTACTCTAGCTTATGTCAATTTGACATAAAAGTATCATACACTAGGCATGCATTTCTTCTTGTAGAACTAACTTTAAATCCAATTAGAAAGCAATTGGTGACCCCTATAATGTTTGTACCACTACTGTACCCATTTCTTGCCATGCAGATAGCTATTGTAGTTGTTCAAATGGTTTGCAGCTAGGTAAGTTTTCTCATGATCATTTTTTCCCCTGAGGAATATGAGTGGAATTTTCCTATCTGTAGAAAAGGTACTGAGAAAGTTTCCAAGTACCAACATTTTCCCCTGTGTCCTGAGACCAAAATATGTGGTGTTTTCACCAATAGGGGCTTATTATAAGTCCTGTTAATCAACCATGAGAAATGATCACAGTCTGTGTTGTTTTGATTTATCACTGGCCAACAATTTGAGGGAAATATCTCACACCTGGAATTAAGTATTTTTATTTAGTGACTTGTGGCTTTTAGGAAAAGCATTATCTCTTTTGCAGGATAATCTCAACTAGTCTTTTATATGAAAAGAATAAAAATGAACCTCATAGAGTTCAAGACTCCTACATACTTTTTCCAGAGGTTTTTAGTGCCAGCAACATACTCCTCTGCTCTACCCTCCCAGTCTTTTACACTTCACCCTGCCTCCCCATTACTTCTTACAAGCACTATATTAAAACAAACATCTGTTTCTCAAAAACAAAAGCATGTATCACTTATATCAATCATAATTATATATTTTATGGATATTTTGTATTATAGCACACAGTGAACAAATAATAATAAAATGTAACATATTTATCATTTGATTCTAGAGAGATGAGTAAACAGCAAAGAGTTTGTACTACTATTGCAGAAGAATAGCTATAATATATTTGCCTCTGTGGGCACCTACATTTTCATGCACATACTGTCATAATTAAAAATAGTAAAAATAAATCTTTACAACACTTACATATCTTATTGACCATGAGAAGTTGATCTGGTGCATACCTTTGATGACTAGTGTTTATGGTACTGGAAGGTATTCTGCCTACTACCAAAGGAGGAGGATAAATACCATTACAGTTACAAAACTTTCAATCTACAGTGGAGACCTGTCCACATTATATGCTGGCCCTGCAGTGGCACAAATGTTGTAGCAGTAACAAACCACCATCTAGTTAGCTTTAAGGTCCTCTTCATGAGATGGAACCAATGTCTGACACAGCTTAGGTAACTAAGATCCTGAGACTGAATAGGCCATGGAACTAAGAGAAAACCAAATACTATTATTCTGCTAAAGAACTAAAGCAGTACAAAGATTCCCAATGACTTTGTGCCATGCAGCGAGATTAGTGTCTTGCTCAGTTATTATACAAGAAATTTTCTACTGTAATTAATAGAAACAAATACAGAGACCCACAACTAGACAATGAGCAAAGAATGAGAGACCTTAGAATAGTCAGCCTTAAATCAAATTCCTCCACTCAGGGCTTAATGGAAAGATTGTATGTGCCAGTGAAGAGGGAGGACACCAAGGAAAAAGTGCCTTTCAGATACAATAGGACTGATTACATTATAAACTCACAGAGATTGTGGCAGCATACCCAAGGTCAAAGCCAGTGCTGACGTGGGGACTGAACCTGACCTCCATCTATATATAACCCAGATGATATCTCCAGTTGACAACAGCTCACAAATGGTAGTTTTCTCCAATGGAGTCTCACTGTGTATACAAGCCAGACAAGAGTGTGTACTCCTGACTGTCCTGAAACTCACTCTTTAGATCAGGTTGACCTTGAACTCACAGAGATTCACCTGCCTCTATCTCCCAAGTTCTGGGTGTTTCTTGTGCTTTTTATTTTTCTCTTTCCTTTGTGTTATTGTGGCTTGATTGTTTTTTCCCTCTTTCTTTCATTTTTTTTGGCTGTTTATTTTCTAATGAAAGAAAGAAGGCATGATTAGGGGTGAGGACCCAGAACACACCTAATTGTGTTGGTAGCATACAGCTATAATCCCAGTGTCCCTACAGCAAGATTGGAGGTAAAGATAAAGGCAAAAACAGTACCTGGAATGTTATTGGAGATCTAACCTGGCTTTCCTAGAAGTGAAATAAAGTGGAAATGGAGAAGTGACACCAGAAACTCTCATCTTTCCTCTACCTGTGTTCTGAGGCACCTACACACCCACACATGCACACATATCATAAACACAGGCATACAAAAGAAATCTCATTAATAACTGTGTCATCAATTGTTATAGTATGTGACATGTATGCTGGTTGATTTCTGTTTGTAAAATATTGGGAAGAAATAGTACAGGGATAAGTCCCTTGCCTGATCATTAATGGCATAAACAATGCCTTCTCCAAAGCCAGATAACTTTAAATGATAACAAATAAATCTTTAGATTTATACAATATTATTCACAATATGGATAACTTATCACACTTTCAACTTTAAATGTCATTCTAAACGTCTCATAAGATTACATAATGAACAGAATATTAATTCAAGACCTGAGTTTTAGCATTTGCCAATTGTGACTGATGCTGTTTGATATTGTGCTGAGTTCATTAGACTCCTACAGGTATATCTACAAGGCAAGAGATATATGAAAAAAATATTTTTCATTCAAATTATTTAAAAAATAAGTGACCTCATTAAAAACACAGGGGATAATGCAGGACAGAAAAATAATTGGAAGTTAGAAATCTGACTTTTTCTTTCTTTCTTTGTCATATTCTTATGGTACATAGGATATGTATCTCAATTTTTTATAATGGACTCTTTTGGAACCTCTTCAAAATTTAACAATGGGCTCTCACAGGCAAACCAGTACTCACTTTCTGGAGCCCACCTGGTTTTAGATATTCAAGGAATGTTTACTTTCTTCTATTTTTACAGTCTTGTTAACTACTTGCCTATTGTCCTTACATCAAACATGCAACCCAAAGCAGCAGGTGAGCTGGTGTGCTGAGGAGCCTTAGGGAGGTAGATGGTAGCCAGTTCCTCTCTGGTCCATTTCAGAAGCTTCTGCAAACTACAGCTCTCTAGCAATCATTCCATAGCCCAAACATGAACCTGGCTGAGGATTTCCAACCTGTTTTATAATATACTTGTTGTGATGGTTTGTATAAGCTAGTCCAGAGAGTGGCACTGTTAGGAGGTGTGGCCTTGTTGGTGTAGGTGTGTTACTGTTGGTGTGGGCTTAAGAACCTCACACTAGCTGCCTGGAAGTCAGTCTTTGCTTAGGGGCTAGCAGATGAAGATGTAGACCTCTCAGCTTCTGCACCATGCTTACCTGAATGCTGCCATGTTCCCACCTTGATGATAATGGACTGAACTTATGAACCTGTAAGCCAGCCCCAATTAAATGTTGTCCTTGCTTTGGCCATGGTGTCTCTTCACAGCAATAAAACCCTAACAAAGATACTTGCCTAGGATAAAATAGCAAAATCCTAAGATAAAAAGGACAACTTTGAGTTCAAAGCTATTCTCTTGTTTTCTCCAGAGTCAATTGACAGAAGACACAATAGCACCTACTAGTGTCCTTTCTGTTTTTAGACTTCCCAGTTCTTCATGTAGGAAGTGTCCAGAGCTGGACAATGTACTAAGAATTGTGACTGGAGAAGGGGAGGTGCTAAGAGGAACTCAGAGCCTCCTCTGAGCACTGGGTCCTGTGAGAGGCAGCATTTTCTCTAGATAACAACTTCTGAGTTTATCTCTTTCCTCATACCTTCCTCCTGAGGATTGTGGAAACATACTTAGAGTTCTTCCTGCCTGCTTTTTTATAGGGTAATCAGTCAGCCCCTAATGTTTATTAGTCCTAATTATTCTGACTGCCTCAAGCTAGATGGGAATGAGCCTTGAATAAAGCAAATATCATTTACAACTAACCGTATTAAAGATAAAATTTTCAAATATGCAGTTTCCTTTCTCTTCAAATTCTTTTTCTTTCTTCATTTTTTCCTTTCAGTCTTTTTTCTTCCTGTTCTTTCTTATTCAACATTTTAACTTAGATTAAATTCTCTTCTTATTTTCTTGATCCTCTTCATCAAGAGAATTTATGTATTTGCTTAGAAGTTGATATTTTTCAACTCTACAACAGGAAAGAGTTAGTTCCAGACTCAACGAAATGAGAAGGAATGAGAAGTCCATGTGTTCTCTGTTTTCCATCTCCATCCCTGGCCTAACTGTGACTTCTGATCAAACACCTCTTCCCCTCTGACTCTTAGATTTCAGGGCACCATAGCCTTCCTGTCTCACTGGAGATGTGTCTATGTCTGTTGTAAATAACTATGGGATATTTTAACAATGCCATATGATGATAAATGCTACATCTGAAATGGTATCTTTTTATATTGAATCCAAGGTCCATGATTCACCCCTCACTTAGCCCTTTCATCTACCCATGCAAGCAACATCTAAGAGAAGTCCCAGTGGCACTGTGAGAGAGAATTGAGCACATTGGGCTTCTAGTTAAACATGATAATTGACCATGTTTGGTGGCAATTTACCTTGCTGTGTCCCATGAGAGAAGAATCTCTCAAAATATTCCATATCACTTTATATAGGCCAACATTTATTTTTATCTTTTTTCTTTCTTTCTTTCTTTCTTTCTTTCTTTCTTTCTTCCTTCCTTCCTTCCTTCCTTCCTTCCTCCCTCCCTCCCTCCCTCCCTCCCTCCGTTCTTTCTTTCTTCCTTCCTTCCTTCCTTCCTTCCTTCCTTCCTTCCTTCCTTCCTTTCCTTCCTTCCTTCCTTCCTTCCTTCTTTCTTTCTTTCTTTCTTTCTTTCTTTCTTTCTTTCTTTCTTTCTTTCTAAATCAGGACTACTATAAATCTGCCAGAGCTCCAAAGCTACAATTCCAGTATTTCACTTTAAAAATATGGAATTTTCCTAATGTTTTTCTCATGCTGTTTATTTTCAGCCCTTACAAGTTTAAATTCTAGGATGGACTAAAAATAGTATAGTAATAAATACATTACAGTCCTCATGAATCTGTTGTTAGATTCTAGTTTATATTATAAAATAATAAGATTTAGCACCAGTGTCAAGTTTTCTGTTTAGTAGTTTTAAGACTTACTACAACATCCAAATCATCTGGATGTAATAGTAAATAATAAATCCCTACTTAACTAATCACGTGATTGGATCAATTAAAAAATACATGTGTTTTTTAAATAGAAAAATACTATACAAAGCATAACATGTGATTATGCTTTAATTTATAATCCTTCAGTTCTTGCACATACCCAGGAGCAGACGTATTGAGTGTTGTGTGAAGGAAACTGATAGCATCTACATTATTGCATTATGCAGTCTTTCACTTGTAGGGGACCCTAGGAGAGAAAGGGATTTAGATGGAGGCAGCAAGGCAGCAATGAACTATTCTTTCTCAATACAACCACAGCCATAATCAACACAACCACCAGCAACTCTGATAGTCTCTATTTATAGAAACATTCTCTTTTTATTAGAATGGAACATTAGCATCTTGAAATGGAGTCTATATCTATATAATTGCAATTATGAACTGGCCAGAAGATGCACTGAGCACACTGTGCTGGGATTCATGCTGTCCATTGCTTCATCATCACTATCTGGAGCCCTCAATGCAAGCTACTGTCAGTCATCCCCCTGAACAAGCTGCCCAGAGAGGGTTCTGAGACCTATAATTGGCATTTAAAGACAACAGACCAAAACCAATTTAACAAAGATGAGAAAAGAAACTTTCCTCAAAGTATTTTTGAGGGAATGAAAGTTTTAAGGACTTCCTTGATCTTTTCCTGTTATTCTCTATCTGTAAGACTGACCTAGTCTATAGCTGTGAATATAAAAATGGCAAGATGCAGTGAGAAGATGTACGGAAGAGTGCCAATTCCCTTATTTGAAATGCTTTCATTCTGTCTGAGCAGGGGTTCCGGTGGCTTCCTCTTCAGAAGTTGAAAAACCCAGGAAGGAGACAAGTTGTTCAAAAACTTAGATATGGTTTATTAATAGAAGATCATGGGCCCAAGAAATGGCCAAGCAAAGAACTCAGGTTTGATGCCAAGGAGCTCATGGTGGCTCACAACCATCTCCAACTCCAGTTTCACTTTTGGGGAATCCCACACCCTCATTTGGCCTCTATGGGTGCCAAGTATAGACATGGTGAACAAATGCACATGCATTTAAAAAACACATAGACAGAAAAGTATGTATTTCAAAAACCATAAAAAAGTAATTGTGGGTTAGGAGACATTAATTCTGAGGGCTAGCTCCATATACATCAGGAATAAAAAAATACAATAAGCACAGAGAGGCATGGATACTATGTTGAAAGAAAGGAAATTTTAGCAGAGGTGCTTCATTAAGTAGACTTCTGCCCCCCTGATAGTTTATAGAAAACAGGGGGCTTGTAACTCACAGGTTAAAACCTGCTATTCTACTATAACAGGCAACATATAAAGTGTGGAGTGCAAAACTTGTTACCTGAAATAAGTTTGTTTTAAGACTTAGAAGAATTTATTTTTTAATTGAGAAAACTTGAAACGTCAAGAAGAAGGTTAGCAAAAAAGATGCATTGGGCATTGTAATCTTTCAGAATATCTTTATTAACTTTAAGGGAGGTTAAAAGACTACATGTTCTCCAGCACAAAATCCTATTGAATAAGCGCAAGATACCTCAGTTTTGACTGTGCTATAGAATGGTGGATGATAGACATTAAAGGAAAAATATTAAAGTGTATAGTGACTAAATGTAGGAACACAAGAAAAGAGATTTCTGGGGATGGAAGTTGCAGAAGGGAAGCAGCCATTCAATCTCTTCCAAGGGAAGAGGTAGACTTCCTGATTCCTCACTGCCTTCTACCTTAGGAAGAGTGACTCTCTGCCAATAGCAGAACACTTATTTGTTCATTTCAGTAGTGGTTACAGGACCTGGAACAAAGGCAGAATATTGTTCCACTCCTCTTTATAGAACCTGGCAATTTTAACAGTAGGAATCCAAATCTTTTATCAATACCATGCTACAGTTTATGTGGGGAAAAATCCTCACAAAGAAAGTCCCTTCAGGAATGAGTGTGAATGCTTCCTGAATTGCAGACATAGAGTGTGAAGGGGGTCAGAGAAGACAGCAAGATAGCAGTTTCAAATAGTAGTCAAAGAGGCCTTCTTTTTTGTGAGCTCTCAATGATGCCCTACTTAATTCTCTTCTGTAAAAGATTGGAGAATATATACTATAGAAAGTAACAGCTTTAATTTAGTGGTCTAGCTTAAAACTTTGATTTCACCTCAGGCCATCACACATAACAATCATAATGATTCATTTTTTTCAGTGTTATCATGGCAGAATCCCTGGAAAATTCTCACACAATTAACCAGTTGAATCTTTGCTCAACAGAACCCCTGCCATTGCTGGTGAAGCAGACATGGTTCTTATCTAAAGTTCTGCATTTTAGGGAACAAAAATGCAATGCTCATCTTGTCTTCCAAAATTAACATAGAAAGATCTAAGACCCACATGAGCACTCCAAACACATACATTCTAGAGAACTATAAATATCTCCTGAGGTTGCAGTATAATGCAACCTGATTGACCTGATGCCTTGTTTAATATATTTTGATGTCAGGCATAGTAGAACAGGCATATAAATCCAGGGAGCAGTGGAGGTAGGAAGTTCAAGAGTTCAAGAGCAGCCTGAGCTACAAAGTCTGGTTGAATAAACAAAACAATAATACTCTTTGACTGCTCAGTAGAAGATAATTCTTATACTTCATTCAGTAGATCTATTTATTATTTTATAAATGCAGTGTCTTTAATACAGGCTATAAAATCCAAGACATTGTTGGTAGATTCTACATGAAAACTAAATGTTTATTTTAAAATATTTTATTCAGAATTTCTTTATATGCATATAATATACTATTATCAAATATACCACCCATTCCCTCCTCTTCATATCATCCTCTTTGGCCATCTAATATTCTTTTGTAATATCATGGGTTTTTACATTTTTAATTCCCACTGAGCCCATTTGCTCTTAGCTGTGTTTGGGTATAAAATAATTTATTGGAGCATGAGTAGCCTCTTAGGTCCCATCCATAAAGAAAATTGACTCTCTCTCTCCCAGAACTATCAATTGCCAATAGCTATTAGGCTAAAGGACAGAAGTTCATAAATCCCATCTGTGTTGGGATTTGGGCTTGCTTGGTTTTGTGTGTGTAATCACAGACTCTGTGATTTCACGTGTACAATCATGTCTGGTAAATACTATTTTGCTTCACATGTCCACTAATTGAGACCTAAGGAGCCACAAATGCTGCATAGTATCTCTTATATGTACCTGATAGCTTTTAATATTTAGTGATGTGTATACAAACTGGCATATCAATACAAAGAAGAAAACTTGTGAGAACTCTGGAAGTGGATTTCAAGCAGAATAGGATATAATACATGTAACATGAGATAGAAAGGGAGAATAATGGAACAGAGGGGATAAGGGAGATGAATATTGGGAAAGCACAGTAAAAGAGGACATATGGAAATAGATAACTAACATAGATCCATATGAAAATATACTGCTATAGAAACTTCATAAAGTGTGTACATAGATAAAGGGAGATTAAATGGAGATACTTGTTATACAACAGAGGTAAAATTCCTCCCCAAGACAATATAGGCTAACAAATAAAAGTTCAGTGCCATATATGAGATGTATGAGTTTCCTTTTTTTTTCTTTCTTTCTTTCTATTTTTTTGGAAATATTATTCAGTGGTGTCCAACAAACATTTCCACTATCAAACATTAAAGGATATTACCATTACTTTTGGTTACCCTTTAGAACTTAATGGTAAGATTCTATTATTTAAAACACCGCATATTTGACTCATAAGACATGGGAGATTCAAGCTAGTATTAAAATGGAAGCTTTATCTTTACTTGCCAATTTTCATATTGCTTAAGCAGTATGATTCTATGCATACAACTTAGGGAGACAAGTAATCAGCAAACTTACTTTATCTGGTGAACCTTGCGAATTGAAATAGTTGCTCTGCCAAGATATGCCAGTGGTGCAATTTTGGATCAAATGTTATTGGAGCAACCAACCTCATCCTGGTTGTATCTAGAGCCCACTCCACAAAACAGAACTCATGTCTATGCTTGGTACTATTATTAGAAGTTCACTCTTAAGAATTCATCATTAACTTGCAAACTGCTACATTTGATACTTAACATAGTATCAAATATCAAAGGTAGCAGTTTGCAAGTTGATCGCTCACAACCATCTATAATGAGATCTGCTCCCTCTTCTGGAGTGTCTTAAATATAGCTACAGTGTACTTACATATAATAAATAAATCTCTAAAAAACTAATAATAAACGAGATATAGAATAATGTGGAATTAGTAGACAGCACAAAGTCAAGATCAAGATGGTTCTAAAATAAATAAATGTTATGGATACAGAAACTAGAAAAGAGTTCATATGAGTATAAGGAAAATTGAATCTTAGTTAATATTTGAGTTGGGAGAAAAGAAACAAGGTGACAGTATACTCTGGTCAGAAATGAACCTGGTTTTATGGTAACATAAAGGAACACAAGCGATAGATTATAGCTAGTGGTACCTGAAAACGTGAAAAAATTAAAGTTTGAAAAATAAGTTAGATTTTGATTTCAAAGTAACTTGACTTTTAGCTAAGGTGGATCATATCATGGTCTAAAATTATTTGAGGAAGTTAACTGATTTAAAAAAAAGCCAAATTTAGCCAGGCAGTGGTGGCGCACGCCTTTAATCCCAGCACTTGGGAGGTAGAGGCAGGTGGATTTCTGAGTTTGAGGCCAGCCTGGTCTACAGAGTGAGTTCCAGGACAGCCAGGGCTACACAGAGAAACCCTGTCTCGAAAAACCAAAAAAAAAAAAAAAAAAAAAAAGCCAAATTTACATATCCTGACAAAAATAATTTAAATAAAAGTATTTTAAGACTCAAGACATTAATAGGAATAAATTAATCTTTGAATCAATCCTATATCACATTTTATACTTGTTAAAATTGAATGAAATTAAGATTTTTTTAGACATATAGCAATTCCCATAAAAAGAAAAAAAGAGGCATCATCTATAAACAAGACTTTGTTTACAAAACCCATATGATTAAAACTATGCATCACAAAAGGAAGGTGGTGAATAATACAATAAGCACCATCCTCAGCAATAAATTAAAATCGTTAAAAGAATATTTTTCAGTCCATCCCTAACAAAGCTAGCAACAGCCGCCAGATCCATGTTGAAGTAATAGCACAGCAGTGATGTGCTGTTCAGATGTGCTTTTTAATATCAATTTGACTAAATTCAAGATTACAAGATGAAAGCATCATCATAGACTATTGAAAGACATTATTGATCCTCTGGCATAGCATGCCATACCCAAGTGGCTCAGGGAGGTAGCTTAACCATCCAGGAGTGAGGAGAAGCCTGACTGCACAGGTAGAACCAACCCCTCCCCTCAGAGGATCATGACTGGATCCTTCTGGTGAAATCCCTCCAGTTTCTATCTGGCTTGGCACCATCCTCTGGCACAGCGCACCTTACCCAAGTGGCACAGGGAAGTATTTTAACCACCCAAGAGTGCAGAGAGGCCTGACTGAACAGGTAGAACCACCCCTGCATCTCAGGGGATCATGCCTGGAACCCTCTGGGGGAAGCCCTTCAGAATATTTCTTCAGTGTGGGACCACCCTCTGCCACCTTGCTGTATCCAAGTGGAGCACAGAGGTAGTGAAACACTCAGGAGTGCAGAGAGGCCAGACAGCACAGGTAGGACCAGCCACACTACTCAGAGGAAACAGCTGGAAACCTCAAGGACACAAGAGCCTAGGAGCAGCCTGGGACAGGAGTCTTCCTATTTCTGCCTGCACCCACAGTTGATCGGGGCCACAGAGCTCATATGCAAATACAACCTCAAGAGGGTGGGTCTCACAGGAGTTCCTACACACCTGTATACACTGAGAGAATGGGTCTCCCAGGAGCACAGATACAGAGGCTTGCATGACAGACAAGCCACAATCAGAGACAGCTAATACCAGAGATAACAAGATGGCAAAAGGCAAATGCAAGAAAATTACCAACAAAAACCAAGGCAACAGGGCACCATCTGAACCAAGTTCTCCCACAACAAGTCCTGGATACACCAGCACACCAGAAAAGTAAGATCTGGATTGAAAATCACATCTTATGATGCTGATAGAGGATTTCAAGAAGGACACACACACACACACACACACACACACACACACACAAACCCTTAAAGAAGAACAGGAGAACATCATTCAAAAGGTAGAAGCCCATAAAGAGGAAACACAAAAATCACTTAAAGAAATACAGAAGAGCATGGGTCAACAGGCAGATCCCTTTAAGAGGAAACACAAAAAATCCCTTAAAGAAATACAGGAAAACACAAACAAGTGAAGGAACTGAACAAAACCATTCACATTCTAAAAATAGAAGTAGAAAGAACTACAAAATCACAAAGGGAGATATGGAGATAGAAAACATTGGAAAGAAATCAGGAGTCACAGATTCAAACATTAACAGAATACAAGAGATAGGAGAAAGATTATCAGGTGCACAAGATAACACAGAAAGCATTGATTCAAGAGTCAAAGAAAATGCAAAATGCAAAAAGCTTGTAAGTCAAACATTCAGTAAATCCAGGACACAATGAGAAGACCAAACCTAAGAATTAAAGGTATACAAGAAAGCTAAGATTTACAAACTAAAAGACCAGTAAATATCTTCAACAAAATTATAGAACAAAACTTCCCTTACATAAGAAGAGAGATGCCCGTGAACATAGAAGAAGCCTACAGAACTCCAAACAAACTGGACCAGAACAGAAATTCCTTCTGTCACATAATAATAAAAACATTAAATGTACTAAACAAAGAAAGAATATTAAAAGAGAAAAAGGCCAAGTAACATATAAAGGAAGAGCTATCAGAATTACACCAGACTTCTCACCAGAGACAATGAAAGCAAGAAGATCCTGGGCAGATGTCATAAAGAACCTAAGAGAACACAAATGGCAGCCCAGACTACTATACCCAGCAAAACTCTCAATCACTATAGATGGAGAAACCAAGATATTCTATAATAAAACCAAATTTACACAATATCTTTCCACAAATCCAGCCCTAAAAGGATAATACATGGAAAACTCCAATACAAGGAGGATAACTATACCCTAGAAAAAGCAAGACAGTAATAGTCTTTCAACAGAAGAAGATAACCAAACAAACATAAAAATTACATCAAAAATAACAGGAAGCAATAATCACTGTTCTTTAATATGTCTTAACATCAATGGACTCAATTCCTCAATAAAAAGGCATAGACTAACAGACTGGATACATAAACAGGACCCAGCATTTTGCTGCATACAAGAAACACACCTCAATGTCTAAAACAAACACTACCCCCAGAGTAAAAGGCTGGAAAACAATTTACCAAGCAAATGGTTCTAGGAAACAAGCTGGAGTAGCCATTCTAACATCAGCTAAAATGGATTGTTAACCAAAACTCATCAAAAAAGACATGGAAGGACATTTTATACTTATCAAAGGAAAAATATGCCAAGAACTCTCAATTCTGAACATATATGCTCCAAATACAAGGGCACATTCATTCATAAAAAAACTTTACTAAAGATTAAAGTATCAACTGAATCTCACACAATAATTGTGGGTGACTTCAACACCTCACTCACCACAATGAACAGGGAAACACAACCTTAACAGAGACACAGTGAAACTAACAGAACTTTTGGACTATATAGATTTAACAGATATCTACAGAACATTTCATCTTAAATCAAAAGAATATACCTTCTCAGTACCTCATGGCACCTTCTCCAAAATTGACAATATAATTGCTTACAAAACAGACCTCAACAGATATAAGAAGATCTAACAAATTCAATTCCTCCTATCAGATCACTATGGAGTAAGGGTGGTTTTCTTTTTCTTTTCTTTTTTTTAATTTACCCATTTTTTCTTCAATATATTCTTTATTTATAATTCAAATGATTTCCCTTTTCCTGGCTCCCTGCTCCCCGAAAGTTCCATAAGCCCTCTTCCCTACCCCTGTTCCCCCATCCACCCCTTCCCACTTCCCTGTTCATAAAAAAACTTTACTAAAGATCAAAGTACCAACTGAATCTCACACAATAATTGTGGGTGACTTCAACACCTCATTCACCACAATGAACAGGGAAACACAACCTTAACAGAGACACAGTGGAACTAACAGAACTTTTGGACTATATAGATTTAACAGATATCTACAGAACATTTCATCTTAAATCAAAAGAATATACCTTCTCAGTACCTTCATGGTACCTCATGGTACCTTCTCCCCTACACTGCTGCACTGAGCCTTTCCAGAACCAGGGGCCACTCCTTCCTTCTTCTTAGACAACATTTGTTATGTGGATTGTGTCTTGGGTATTCCAAGTTTCTAGACTAATATCCACTTATCAGTGAGTGTATGCCATGAGTGTTCTTTTGAGACTGGGTTACCGCACTTAGGATGATGTTCTCCAAATCCATCTATTTGTCTAAGAATTTCATGAATTCATTGTTTCTAATGGCTGAATAGTAAATTGTGTATATATACAATATTTTTTGTATCTATTCCTCCATTGAGGGGTATCTGGGTTCTTTCTAGCTTCTACTTATTGTAAATAGGGTTGCTATGTACATAGTGGAGCATGTATCCTTATTATATGCTGGGGAAACCTCTGGATATATGCTCAGAAGTGGTATAGCAGGGTCCTCCTGAAGTGTCCTGCCCAGTTTTCTGAGCAGCCCCCAGACTGATTTCCTGAGTGGTTGTAGCAACTTGCAATCCCACCAGCAGTGGAGGAGTGGTCCTCCTTCTCCACATCCTCAACAATACCTGCTGTCTCCTGAGTTTTCAATCTTAGCCATTCTGACTGGTGTGAGGTGACATCTCAGGGTTGTTTTGATTTGCATTTCCCAAATGACTAATGATGTTGAACATTTTTAAGGTGCTTCTCAGCCACCCAAATTTCTTCAGGTGAAAATTCGTTATTTAGCTCTGTACCCCACTTTTGGATAGGGTTATTTGGTTTGCTGGGGTTTAACTACTTGAATACTTTGTACATATTAGATATTAGCCCTCTGTCAGATGTAGGGTTGGTGAAGATCTTTTCCCAATTTGTTGGTTGCTGATTTGTCCTTTTGACAGTGTCCTTTGCCTTACAGAAACTTTGTAATTTTATAAGGTCCCATTTGTCAATTTTTGATCTTAGAGCATAAGCTATTGATGTTCTGTTCAGAAACTCAGAAACTTTCCCCCTGTGCTGATGTCCTCAAGAGTCTTCCCCGTTTCTTTTCTATTAGTTTCAGTGTGTCTGGCTTTATGTGGAGGTCCTTGATCCACTTGGAGTTGAGTTTAGTACAAGGGGATAAGAATGGATCAATTTCCATTCTTCTGCATGCTGACCTCCAGTTGAACTAGCACTATTTGTTGAAAGGGCTATCTTTTTTCACTGGATGATTTCAGCTCTTTTATCAAAGATCAAGTGGCCATAGGTGTGTTGGTTCATTTCTGGGTCTTCAATCATATTCCATTGACCCACCTACCTGTCACTGTACCAATTCCATGCAGTTTTAAACACTATTGCTATGTAGTATTGCTTGAGGTAGGGGATACTGATTCCCCGCTAGTTGTTTTACTGTTGACAATAGTTTTAGCTATCCTGTGTTTTTTGTTATTCCAGATGAACTTGAGAATTGCTCTTTGTAACTCTATGAAGAACTGAGTTGGGATTTTGATAGGGATTGCATTGAATCTGTATATTGCTTTTGGCAAGATGGCCATGTTAACTATATTAATCCTGCCAATCCACGAACATGGAAGATTTTTCCATTTTCTGAGATCTTCTTCCATTTCCTTCTTTAGAGACCTGAAGTTCTTGTCATACTTCTTGTCTTGTTTGGTTAGACTCGCTCCAAGATACTTTATATCGTTTGTGGCTATTGTGAAGTGTGTCATTTCCCTAATTTCTTTCTCAGTCTGCTTATCTTTTGAGTATAGGTAGGCTACTGATTTGCTTGAGCTGATTTTATAACCAGTCACTTTGCTGAAATTGTTAATCATCTGTAGGAGTTCTCTGATGGAGGTTTTTGGGTCACTTAAGTATACTATCATATCATCTGCAAGTAGTGATAGTTTGACTTCTTCCTTTCCAATTTGTATTCCTTTGACCTACTTATGTTGTCTAATTGCTCTAGCTCATACCTTAAGTACTCTATTGAAAAGCTATGGAGAGAGGGGCAGCCTTGCCTAGTACCTGATTTTAGTGGGATTGCTTAAAGTTTCTCTCCATTTGATGTTGGCTACCGGTTTGCTTTATATTGCTGTTACTATGTTGAGGTATGGGCCTTGAATTCCTGTTCATTCCAAGACTTTTAGCATGAAAGGATGCTGGATTTTGTCAAATGCTTTTTCAGCATCTAATGAAATGACCATGTGGTTTTTTTCTTTGAGTTTGTTTATGTAGTGTATTGCATTGATGGATTTCCATATATTGAACCATCCCTGCATCCCTGGGATGAAGCCTACTTTCTCATGGTGAATGATTGTTTTGGTGTGTTCTTGGATATGGTTGGCAAGAATTTTATTGAGTATGTTTGCATCGATATTCATAAGGGAAATTGGTCTGAAGTTCTCTTTCTTTGTTGGATCTTTGTGTGGTTTTGGTATCAGCAAAATTGTGGCATTGTAGAATGAGTTAGGTAGTATTCCTTCTGTTTTTCTTTTGTGAAATAGTTTGAAGAGTATTGGTGTTAGGTCTTCTTTGAAGGTCTGATAAAATTCTGTGCTAAAACCATCTGGTTGATTGTTTTTTTGTTTTTGTTTTTTTTTGTTTTTGTTTGTTTGTTTGGAACACTTTCTATCACCCCTTCTAATTCTTTAGGGGTTATGTGTCTGTTTATATGATCTATTTTATCCTGTTTTAAATTTGGTATTTGGTATCTGTCTAGGAAATTCTTCATTTCCTCCAGATTCTCCAGTTGTGTTAAGTATAGGCTTTTGTAATAGGATCTGATAATATTTTGAATTTCCTCAGTTTCTGTTTTTGTATTTCCCTTTTCATTTCTAATTTTGTTAATTTGTATACTGTCTCTGTTCCCTTTGGTTAGTCTGGCTATGAGTTTATCTATCTTGTTGATTTTCTCAAAGAACCAGCTCCTGGTTTTGTTGATTCCTTGTATGGTTCTCTTTGTTTCCACTTGATTGATTTCAGCCCTGAGTTTGATGATTTCCTGGCCTCTACTCCTACTGGGTGAATTAGCTTCTTTTTGTTCTAGAGCGTTCAGGTGTGCCATTAAGATGCTAGTGTATGATCTCTCCCATTTCTTTTTGGAGGCACTCAGGGCTATGAGTTTTCCTCTTAGCACTGCTTTCATTGTGTTCCATAGTTTTGTGAATGTTGTGCCTTCATTTCCATTAAAATCTAAAATGTCTTTGATTTCTTTCTTTCTTTATTCTTTGGCCAAAATATCATTGAGTAGGGTTTTGTTCAGCCTCCATGTGTATATGGACTTTCTTTTGTTTTTGTTGCTATTGAAGACCACTCTTACTCCATAGTGATCTGATAGGAGGCATGGGATTAGTTTGATCTTCTTATATTTGTTGAGGTCTGTCTTGTGACCAATTATATGGTCAATTCTGGAGAAGAGACCATCAGGTGCTGAGAAAAAGGTATACTCTTTTGCTTTAGAATGAAATGTTCTCTCTCTTTGTCTCTCTCTGTTTCTCTCTGTCTCTCTCTCTGTCTCTCTGTCTCTCTCTCTGTCTCTCTCTCTCTCTCTCTATATATATATATATATATATATATATATATATATATGTGTGTGTGTGTGTGTGTGTGTGTGTGTGTGTGTGTGTGTTAAATCCAATTGTTCCAAAGCTTCAATTAGTTTCACTCTGTCCCTGTGTGCTTTCTTTTTTCCTGATTAGTCCATTGAGGATAGTGGAGTGTTGAAGTCACCCACAATTATTGTTTTAGTTGCAATGTATGCTTTGAGCTTTAGTAAAGTTTCTTTTATGAAGGAGTGTGCCTTGAATTGGAGCATAGATGTTCAGAATTGAGAGTTCTTCTTGTGGATTTTCCCTTTGACTAGCAAGAAGTGTCCTTCTGTGTATCTTTTCATGAATTAAGATTGAAAGTCAATATTATCTGATATTAGAATGGCTACTCCTGCTCCTTTCCTGAGATAATTTGCTTCTAAAATTGTCTTCCAGCCTTTTACTCTAAGGTAGTATTTGTCTTTGACACTGAGGTGTGTTTCATGTATGCAGCAAAATGTAGGGCCTCATTTCCATATCCAGTCTGTTAGTCTATGTCTATTTATTGGGAAATTGAGTCCATTGATGTTAAGAGATATTAAGGAATAGTAATTAATACTTCCTGTCATTTTTGAGGTTATTTTTATATTTGCCTGATTATCTTCTTTTGAGTTTGATGACAGATTACTATCTTGCCTTTTCCAGGGTGTAGTTTCCCTCCTTGTATTGGAGTTTTCCTCCTATTATCCTTTGTAGGACTGGGTTTGTGTAAATTTGGTTTTGTCATTTAGTTACTCCATCTATGGTGATTGAGAGTTTTGCTGGGTACAGATAGTAGTCTTGACTGACATTTGTGTTCTCTTAGGGTCTGCATGTGATCTGCCCAGGATCTTCTAGCTTTCATGGTCTTCTGTTAAGAAGTTTGGTGTAATTCTGGTAAGTCTTCCTTTATATGTTACTTGGCCTTTTTCTCTTACTGCCATTAAAATTCTTTGTTTAGTATTTTTGGGGTTTTGATTATTATGTGACAGGAGGTATTTCTGTTCTGGTTCAGTCTGTTTGGAGTTCTGTAGGCTTCTTGTATATTCATGGGCATCTCACTCTTTAGGTTAGGGAAGTTTTCTTCCATAATTTTGTTGAAGATATTTGCAGGCCCTTTAAGTTGTAAATCCTCTCTCATTTCTACCTATAATCCTTAGGCTTGGTCTTCTTATTGTGTTCTGGATTTCCTGGATGTTTTGGGTTACAAGCTTTTTGCATTTTGCATTTTCTTTGACAGTTGAGTCAATGGTTTCTATGGTATCTTCAGCATCTGAGATCCTTTCTTCTATTTCTTGTATTCTGTTGTTGATATTTGCATCTATGTCCCCTGATTTCTTCCCAAGGTTTTCTATCTCCAAAGTTGTCTCCCTTAGTGATTTGTTAGTTGTTTCTACTTTTGTTTTTAGATCCTGGATGGTTTTGCTCATTTCCTTCACTTGTAGGTTTGTGTTTTCCTGTAATTCTTTAAGAGATTTTTGTGTTTCCTCTTTCATAACTTGTGCTTTTTGATTCAATTTTTCCTGCATTTCTTTAAGTGATTTTTGTATTTCCTTTTTATTGGTTTGTGTCTGTTGACCCATATTCTCCTGAATTTCTTTAAGTGATTTTTGTGTTTCCAGTGTTAGGGCTTCTAACCTATTCATGTTCCCATATATTTCTTCAAGAGATTTATTTATGTCCTTTTTGTGTTCTTCTAGTAGCATCATGACCAGTGATTTTTCAATCCAAATATTGTTTTTCTGGTGTGTTTGGGTATCCAGGACTTGCTGTTGCTGGAGAATTGGGTACAGATGTTTCCATATTGCCTTGACTTCTGTTATTATCATTCTTACATTTGCCTTTTGCCATCTGATTATCTCTGGCATTAGTTGGTCTTGTCACTGGCTTGTGTTTGAACCTCCTATAAGCCTGTAATACTATTTCTGCACCTCTGGATGACTGAGTTTCCCTGGCACAGATTGCTGATGTGCTGCCCTCCTCTTGGATGCCCTTGGAGCCCTAGTGTGTCCTGCCCTAAGCAATGCTATACTTAGGTTGTCTCTGTGAACCTGGTACTGCCTGTCTGCTCTTTCAGGGAACATAGATGCTGGATGCTGTGGGTATCTTTTCCAAGTGCTGATCACTCTGCATGGCAAATAACCCCCTGACCAGGTTGGCCCTGGGTTCAGGCAAAAGCCTGAGAGGCTTAGACCCAAGTAATGTTAGTCTTGAACAATGTCTGCATACCTGGTGCTGTCAGATATCTCTGGCGTCCGGGAGCCAAGATGACAGAGTGCCCCTGCAAATCATCATTTCAAGGGTGGTTTTCAATAGCAACAAAACCAACAAAAAGCCCACATACACATGAAAGCAGAACAACGCTCTACTCAATGACACCTTGGTCAAGGAAAAATAAGGAAGGAAGTCAAAGGCTTTTTAGAATTTAATGAAAATTAAGGCACAGCATACCCAAACTTATGGGACACAATGAAAGCAGTGCTAAGAGGAAAAGACATAGTTCTGAGTGCCTCCAAAAAGAAGTGGCAGAAAGCAAATACTAGCAGCTAAACAGTACACCTGAAAGCTCTAGAACAGAAAGAAGATAATATATCCAAGAGAAGTAGGATATCATCAAACACAGGGCTGAAATCATAAAAAAAGTAGAAACAGAACAAACTATACAACGAATAAACAAAACCAGGAGCTGGTTCTTTGAGAAAATAAAATCAACAAGATAGTTAAACTCTTAGTCAGACTAACCAGAGGGCAGAAAGACAGTGTCCAAATTAACAAAATCAGAAATGAAAAGGGAGATATAGCAACAGAAACTGAGGAAATTTTAAAAAAATCATCAAATCCTACTACAAAAGCCTATATACAACACAACTAGAAAATTTGGACCTAGACAGTTATCAAGTACCAAAATTAAATCAGGATCAGACAGACCATCTAAATAGTCTCAAAACCCCTAAAGAAATAGAAGTGGTCATTGAAAATCTCCCAACGAAAAAAGCACAAGACCAGATGGTTTTAGTACAGAATTCTATCAGACCTTCAACACAGATCTAACGCCAATACTCTTCAAACTATTCCACAAAATAAAAACAGAAGGAACACTTCCCAACTCATTCTATGAAGCAACAATTAGGCTGATATCAAAACCCCACAAAGAACCAACAAAGAAAGAGAACTTCAGACCAATTTCTTTTATGAATATCAATGCAAAAATACCAATGAAATTATTGACAACCGAATCTAAGAACACATCAAAATGACCATTCACCAAGATAAAGTAGGTTTTATCCCAGGGATGTAAGGATGCTCCAATATATGGCAATCCATCAATGTAATCCATTACATAAACAAACTCAAAGAAAAAAAAACACATGGTCATTTCATTGGATGCTTAAAAAGCATTTGACAAAATTCAGCATCCTTTCATGTTACAAGTCTTGGAAGGAATTCAAGTCCCATACCTAAAACATAGTAAAAGCAATATTCAGCAAACCAGTAGCCAACATCAAACTAAATGGAGAGAAAATGTAAGCAAACTCACTGATAAACAACCTCAGCAAAGTAACCAGATATAAAATTATCTCCAACAAATCAGTAGTCTTCCTATGCACAAAGAAACATGCTGAGAAAAAAATTAGGGAAATGACACCCTTCACAATAGTCATAAACTATATACATAACTTGGTGTGACTCTAACCAAACAAGTGAAAGATCTCTATGACATGAATGTCAAGTTTCTGAGGAAAAAAATCAAAGGAGACCTCAGAAGATGGGCAGATCTCCCATACTTGTAGATCGGCAGGATTAATATAGTAAAAATGGCAATTTTGTCAAAAGCAATTAAACAGATTCAATGTAATCATCAAAATTCCAACTCAATTCTTCATAGAGTTAGAAAGAGTAATTCTCAAATTCATCTAGAATAACAAAAAACCCAGGATAGCGAAAATTATTCTCAACAGTAAAAGAAATTCTGGAGCAATCAGTATCCTGGACATCAAGTAGTACTATAGAGCAATAGTGTTAAAAACTGCATGGTATTGGTATAGTGACAGGCAAGTAGATCAATGGAATAGAATTTAAGTCCAAGAATGAACCCACAAACCTATGGTCACTTGATCTTTGACAAAGGATCTAAAACCATCCAGTGGGAAAAGATTGCCTTTTCAACAAATGGTGCTGGCTCAACTGGAGGTCAGCATTCAGAAGAAAGCAAATCTATCCATTCTTATCTCCTTGTACTAAGCTGAACTCCAAGTAGATCAAGGACCTCCACATAAACCAGACACACTGAAACTAATAGAAATGAAACTGGGGAAGAACCTTGAGGATATAGGCCCAAGGGAAAATTCTCAGATCAAGAATAGACAAATGGGAACTCATAAAATTACAAAGTTTCTGTAAGGCAAATGACATTTTCAAAAGGACAAATTGCCAACCAACAAATTGGGAAAAGATCTTCAACAACCGTACATCTGACAGAGGGCTAATATCCAATATATATAAAGAACTCAAGAAGTTAGACTCCATAAAACCAAATAACCCTATAAGAATAAGGTACAGAATTAAACAATGATTTTTTACCTGAAGAACTTTGAATGGCTGAGAAGCACCTTAAGAAATGTCCAGCATTCATTAGGAAAATGCAAATCAAAACAACCCTGAGATTTCACCTCACACCAGTCAGAATGGCTAAGATTAAAAACTCAGGAGACCTTTGTATATATTGGATATTAGCCCTGTGTCAGATGTGGGGTTGGTGAAGATCTTTTCCCAATTTGTTGGTTGCTAATTTGTCCTTCTGACAGTGTCCTTTGCCTTACAGAAACTTTGTAATTTTATGAGGTCCCATTTGTCAATTCTTGATCTTAGAGCATAAGCTATTGGTGTTCTGTTCAGGAAATTTCCCCCTGTGCCCATGTCTCCAGGGTTTTCGCCAATTTCTTTTCTATTAGTTTCAGTGTGTCTGGTTTTATGTGGAGGTCCTTGATCCACTTGGAGTTGATCTTAGTACAAGGAGATAAGAATGGGTCAATTCACATTCTTCTGCATGTTGACCTTCAGTTGAAACAGCACCATTTGTTGAAAAAGCTATCTTTTTTTCCACTGGATGGTTGTTGCTCCTTTATCAAAGATCAAGTGACCATAAGTCTGTGGGTTCATTTCTGGATCTTCAATTCTATTCCATTGATCTACTTGCCTGTCGCTGTACCAATACCATGCAGTTATTAGCACAATTACCCTGTAGTACTGTTTGAGGTCAGGGATATTGATTCCCCCAGAAGTCCTTTTATTGTTGAGAATAGTTTTAGCTATACTTGGTTTTTTGTTACTCCAGATGAATTTGAGAATTGCTCTTTCTAGGTCTATGAAGAATTGATTTGGGTTTTGATGGAGATCGCATTGAATCTGTATATTGCTTTTGGCAAGATGGTCATTTTTACTATATTGACCCTGCCAATCCAAGAGCATGGAATATTTTTCCATCTTCTGAGGTCTTCTTCGATTTCTTTCTTCAAGGACTTGAAGTTCCTGTCATACAGTTCTTTCACTTGTTTGGTTAAAGTCACGCCAAGATACTTTATATTGTTTGTGGCTATTGTGAAGGGTGTTAGTTCCCTAATTTCTTTCTCAGCCTGCTTGTCCTTTGAGTTCAAGAAGGCTCCTGATTTGCTTGAGTTGATTTTATAACCAGCCACTTTGCTGGAGTTGTTTATCAGCTGTAGGAGTTCTCTGGTGGAGTTTTTTTGGGTCACTTACATGAGGTTAGACCCCAAAGAACCAAATAACCCTATCAAAAATGGGGTACAGAGCTAAACAAAGAATTTTTTTAATTTTTATTTTCTATATTCTATGTTTACATTCCAAAGGCTTTCCCCTTTCCCAGTTCCCACCCACCATACATCCCATAATTCCTCTCCCCCCCAACTATTCCGCAATCATTCCCCCTCCCCCCACGGTTTCTCTGTTCTGGGACTACAAAACTGGATCCAAACTTTACAGGCCCAGGTTCCTCTCCTTTCTTCTTCTTGGGAATCATTTGACTTGCTAATTGTGCCTTGAGTATTTAGGGCTTCTGGCTCATTAATATCCACTTATCAGTGACTGCATTTCATGTGTATTCTTTTGTGATTGGGTTAACTCACTCAGGATGATATTTTCCAGATCTAACTATTTGCCTACAAATTGCATGAATTCATTATTTTTAATTGCTGAGTAGTATTCCATTGTATAAATATACCACATTATCTGTATCCATTCCTCCTTTGAGGGATATTTGGGCTCCTTCCAATTTCTGGCTATTATAAACAAGGCTGCTATAAACATAGTGGAACATGTGTCTTTATTGTATGCAGGGGAATCCTCTGGGTATATGCCCATGAGTGGTATGCCAGGATCCTCTGGAAGTGGCATGCCCAATTTTCTGAGGAACCGCCAAACTGATTTCCAGAGCAGTTTTACCATTTTGCAATCCCACCAACAGTGGAGGAGTGTTCCTCTTTCTCTACATCCTCACCAGCACTTGTTGTTTCCTGAGTTTTTAATCTTAGCCATTCTGACTGGTGTGAGGTAGAATCTCAGGGTTGTTTTTATTTGCATTTCCCTGATGACTAATGATGTTGAACATCTCTTAAGGTGTTTCTCGGCCATCCGAATTTCTTCTGGTGAAAATTCTTTGTTTAGCTCTGTACCCCATTTTTTGATAGGGTTATTTGGTTCTTTGTGGTCTAACTTCTTGAGTTCTTTGTATATATTGGATATTAGCCCTCTGTCGGATGTGGGGTTGGTGAAGATCTATTCTCACTTTGTTGGTTGCCGTTTTGTCCTTCTGACAGTGTCCTTTGCCTTGCAGAAACTTTGTAATTTTATGAGGTCCCATTTGTCAATTCTTTTTTTTTCTTTTTTTTATTGTATATATTCTATATTTACAATTCATTTCCCTTTTTCTGGTTCCCCACCCCCAAAGGTCCCACATGTCCTTTTCCCTCCCCCTGCTTCCGCATCCACCCCCTCCCACTTTACTGTACTTGTACTCTCCCACAATGATGTTTTGGTCCATTCTAGTACCAGTGTCCACTCCTTTCTTCTTGTCAGACATCACTTGATATGTGATTTGTGTCTTTGGTGTTCCAAGCTTCTAGGCTAATATCCACTTATCAGTGACTGTATACCATGGGTATTCTTTTGAGACTGGGTCACCTCACTTAGTATGACATTCTCCAGCTCCATCCATTTCTCTAAGAATTTCATGAATTCATTGTTTCTAATGGCTGAATAGTACTCCATTGTGTATATATACCACATTTTTTTGTATCCATTCCTCTGTTGAGGGACATCTGGGTTCTTTCCAGATTCTGGCTATTATATATAAGGCTGCTATGAACATAGTGGAGCATATATCCTTATTGCATGCTGGTGAATCTTCTGGGTATATTCCCAGGAGTGGTATGGCTGGGTCCTCCGGAAGTATCACGCCCAGTTTTCTGAGGAACCGCCATACTGATTTCCAGAGTGGTTGTACCAGCTTGCATTCCCACCAGCAGTGGAGGAGTGTTCCTCTTTCTCCACATCCTCGCCAACACCTGATGTCTCTCCACATAAAACCAGACACACTAAAACTAATAGAAAAGAAACTGGGGAAGACCCTTGAAGACATCGGCTCTGGGGAAAAATTCCTGAACAGAACACCAATTGCTTATACTCTAAGAACAAGAATAGACAAATGGAACCTCATAAAACTACAAAGTTTCTGTAAGGCAAAAGACACTGTCAAAAGGATAAATCGGCAACCATCAAATTGGGAAAAAATCTTCACCAACCCCACATCTGACAGAGGGCTAATCTCCAATGTATACAAAGAACTCAAGAGGTTAGACCCCAGAAAACCAAATAACCCTATCCAAAAATGGGGTACAGAGCTAAACAGAGACTTTTCACCTGAAGAAATTCAGATGGCTGAGAAACACCTTAAAAAATGTTCAACATCACTAGTCATTAGGGAAATGCAAATTAAAACAACCCTGAGATTTCACCTCACACCAGTCAGAATGGCTAAGATTAAAAACCCATTTGTCAATTCTTGATTTTAGTGCATAAGCTATTGGTGTTCTGTTCAGGAACTTTGCCCCTGTGCCCATGTCCTCCAGGGTCTTCCCAAGTTTCTTTTCTAATAGTTTCAGTGTGTCTGGTTTTATGTGGAGGTCCTTGATCCACTTGGAGTTGATCTTAGTGCAAAGAGATAAGGGTGGGTCAATTCGCATTTTTCTGCCTGTTGACCTCCAGTTGAACCAGCACCATTTGTTGAAAAGGCTATCTTTATTCCACTGGATGGTTGTGGCTCCTTTATCAAAGATCAAGTGACCATAAGTCTGTGGGTTCATTTCTGGGTCTTCAATTCTATTCCATTGATCTACTTGCCTGTTGCTGTACCAATACCATGCAGTTTTTAAGACAATTACTCTGTAGTTCTGCTTGAGGTCAGGGATATTGATTCCCCCAGAAGTCCTTTTATTGTTGAGAATAGTTTTAGCTCTCCTGGTTTTTTTGTTGCTCCAGATGAATTTGAGAATTGCTCTTTCTAGATCTATGAAGAATTGAGTTGGGATTTTGATGGGGATTGCATTGAATCTGTATATTGCTTTTGGTAAGATGGCCATTTTTACTATATTGATCCTGCCATTCCAGGAGCAAGAAATATTTTTCCATCTTCTGACGTCTTCTTCGATTTCTTTCTTCAAGGACTTGAAGTTCCTGTCATACAGATCTTTCTCTTATTTGGTTAGAGTTATGCCAAGGTACTTTATGTTGTTTGTGGCTATTGTGAAGGGTGTTATTTCCCTAACTTCTTTCTCAGCCTGCTTGTCCTTTGAGTATAAGAAGGCTACTGATTTATTTGCTTGAGTTAATTTTATAACCAGCCACTTTGCTGAAGTTGTTTATCAGCTGTAGAAGTTCTCTGGTGGAGTTTTTTGGGTCGCTTAAGTAAACTATCATATCATCTGCAAATAATGATAGTTTGACTTCTTCCTTTCCAATTTGTATCCCTTCTAAACAAAGAATTTTCACCAGAAGAAATTCGGATGGCTGAGAGGCACCTTAAGAGATGTTCAACATCATTAGTCATCAGGGAAATGCAAATCAAAACAGCCCTGAAATTCCACCTCACACCAGTCGGAATGGCTGATTAAAAACTCAAGGGACAACAGGTGCTGGCAAGGATGTGGAGAAAAAGGAACACTCCTATGCTGTTGGTGGGATTGCAAGATGGTACAACTGCTCTGGAAATCAGTCTCCGGTTCCTCAGAAAATTGGGCATGACACTCCCAGACGACCCTGTCCTCTACTGTCCACTATTGGGCATATACCCAGCGGAATCCCCTGCATACAATAAAGACACATGCTCCATTATATTCATAGCAGCCTTATTTATAATAGCCAGAAGTTGGAAGGAGCCCAGATGTCCCTCAAAGCAGGAATGGATACAGAAAATGTGGTATTTTTATACAATGGAATACTACTCAGCAATTAAAAATAATGATTTCATGCAATTTGTAGGCAAATGGCTGGATCTGGAAAATATCATCCTAAATGAGTTAACCCAATCACAAAAGAATACACATGAAATGCAATCACTGATAAGTGGATATTAATGAGCCCCAAAACTCTGAATACTCAAGGCAAATACACAGTTAGCAAATCAAGAGATTCCCAAGAGGAAGGAAGGAAAGGACCCTGGTCCTGAAAAGCCTGGATACAGATTTTTAGGAGAGTATCAGAACAGAGAAATGGGGGTGTGATTGGGGAATGGGTGGAGGGAAGAGGACATATGGGACATATGGTGAGGGGGGGACTTGGAAAGGGGAAAGCCTTTGGAATATAAACAAAGAATATAGAAAATAAAGAAAAAAATCTAAAAAAAAAACCTCAGGAGATAGCAGGTGTTGGCGAGGATGTAGAGAAAGAGGAATACTCCTCCACTGCTGGTGTGATTGCAAGTCGGTATAACCATGCTGGAAATCAGTCTGGGGGTTGCTCAGAAAACTGGGCATGACACTTCTGTTGGACCCTGCTATACCACTCCTGGGCATATACCCAGAGGATTCCCCGGCATGCAATAAGGACACATGCTCTACTATGTTCATAGAAGCCTTATTTATAATAGCCAGAAGCTGGAAAGAACTCAGATATCCTTCGATGGAGGAGTGGATACACAAAAGCGTGGTATATTTACACTATAGAACTGTGCGCTATTCAAAACAATGAATTCATGAAATTCTTGGGCAAGTTTGTGGAACTGGAGAATATTGTGAGGCAACCCAATCACAATAGCACACACATGGTATGCACTCACTGATAAGTGGATATTAGCCCAGAAGTTCTGAATACCCAAGACACAATTCACATATCAAATAATGCCCAAGAAGAACGAAGGAGAGTCCCCTGGTCCTAGAAAGGCTTCATGCAGCAGGCATTACCAGGACAGAGAAGTGGGATGAGGTTGATTGGGGAATGGGTGCAGGGAAGAGGGCTTATGGGACTTATGGGGAAGGGGAACCAGGAAAGGGAAAATCATTTGGAAAATAAACAAAGAATATAGAAAATAACAAAAGAAAACACAACAAAACAAAAACCTGCAAAGTTTCTGTAAGGGAAAGGTCACTGTCAATAGGACAAAGTGGCAACCAACAAATTGGGAAAAGATCTTTTCCAACCCTATATCTGACAGACAGCTAATATCTAATATGTACAAAGAATTCAAGAAGGTAGACTCTAGAGAAACAAATAACCCTATTAAAAATAGGGTACAGAGGTAAACAAAGAATTTTCACCTGAGGAATATCGAATGGCTGAGAAGCACCTAAAGAAATGTTCAACATTCTTAGTCAGGGAAATGCAAATCAAAACAACCTTAAGATTTCATCTCACAAAAATTAGAATGGCTAAGATAAAAAACTCAGGAGCAGCAGGTACTGGTGAGGATGTGGAGAAAGAGGAACACTCTTCCAGTCTTGGGATGATTGCAAGCTGGTACAACCACTCTGGAAATCAGTGTGGTGGTTCCTCAAAAAAACTGGGCATAATACCACAGGATGACCCTATTATACCACTCCTGGGTACATACCCAGAGGATTCCCCAGTATGTAATAAGGACACATGGTCCACTATGTTCATAACAGCCCTATTTATAATAGCCAGAAGCTGGAGAGAACCCAGATGTCCCTCAATGGAGAAATGGATAGATAAAACGTGGTATATTTACACAATGAAATACTACTCAGCAATAAAAAACAATGAATTCATGAAATTCTTAGGCAAATGGGTGGAAATGGAAAATATCATCCTAAGTGAGGTAACTCATTACAAAAGAACACACATGGCATGCCCTCACTGATAAGTGGATATTAGCCAAGAAGCTTGGAATTCTCAAGACCCAATTCACATATAAAATAATGCACAAGAAAAGGAAGAACAAAGTTTGGATACTCTGGTCCTTCTTTTTGTTTGTTTGTTTGTTTTTGTTTCTTTTCAAGACTGGGTTTCTCTGTGTAGCCCTGGCTGTCCTGCAACTCACTCTGTAGACCAGGATGGCCTCGAACTCAGAAATCTGCCTGCCTCTGCCTCCTGAGTGCTGGGATTACAGGCATGCGCCACCACTCCTGGATTAAGTCTGGTCCTTCTTATTAGGGTGAACAAAATACGCACAGAAGGAGATACAGAGACAAAGTGTGGAGTCTGAGGGAAAGACCATCCAGAGACTGCCCCACCTAGGCATACATCCTTATATAATTACAAAACTCAGACACTATTATTGCTGCCCACAAGTGCTTGCTGACTGGAGCTGGATACAGTTTTCAACTTGGAGGCTCTGCTAATTCATGACCAATAAAGAGTGGTACACTCTCAGCCAGCCATTGAACTCAGCACAGAGTCCCCAGTGGAGGAGTTAGAGAAAGGAACCATGGAGCTGAAGGGGTTTGCAGTGCTATAGGAAGAACATCAATATGATCTATCCAGTCCTCACAGAGCTCCCAAGGACAAAATCATCAGTCAAAGAGTCCACATGGAGTTACCCCTGGCTCCAGATTTATAGGCAGCAGAGAATGTCCTTGTTGAATATCAAAGGGAGGAGAGGCCCTTGGTACTGGAAAGGGTCCATGCTGCAGTGTAGAGGAATACCAGGACAGGGAAGTGGGAGAGGGTTGATTGGGAAAGATGGGAAGGGGAGATGGCTTATGGGATTTTTGGTGTCTGGGGAGGAAACAGGAAAGAGGACAACATTTGAAATGTGTATAAAGAATATATTTAATAAAAAAGGAAGACTGTTTACTTTTGAATAAGCCCTTAACACATTGAAAGGGCTAGGAGAATATCTCCAGACACCTCTTTATAGCAAAACAATTTGGAATTGTTTCTTTGGTCAGATGTGGATAATGAATGCCCCTATATTTTCTCCTTCAGCCTCTGCTCTATGAAGCCTATACCTCATTTCCAATATAAATGCCTTCCACATGAGTTACCAAGTAATGTTTGACATAATATGAGTTTTAAAGTAAATACAGAGTTGCTGAAATTATCCATCAGAACTTAGAAAGCCTGACTTGATAGATAGACACCTGGTTGTCAAGAGCACTACAACTTCTAGTCTTTTGATGTGCAGTTGCATTTATTTTATACTCTAAGCAGAATTTGAAGGGCTATTCAGGAAGACCTTTCTGAAGAACATGCCATTTCTATGGCATAAAACCACCATGAACTCATAATCAGCTTGGAGAGGTTTTATGACACTTGCCAACACTATACATGAAGAAAGCTTTTCTCAGTCATTCACCTACAGAACTGGTGAATTATCTCATATATTTTACAATGCAGTGCTCTATACAGTAATTATTTGCATCTTCTGATGCCTGCTTCATGCTTATTTTTGTCAATGTAAAATTTGCTGCCTGTCAGTTATAAGTGAATCAGGCTATGTAAAATTGTAAATGTGTTCTTTACATTAAGAAGTTATAAAAGGACTTGGCAAAAATGGACAGAAATAAAAACCATAACTCCCAAATTTAACCCTAAAACTAACAATTTAGTGTTAAATTTTCTCACACAGAACTTCTTCAGTTGACTTAAAATGAACAGAAAATCTAAATTAGATGACTTGTTATACATATATACATATATATAATTATCTTGTGTGACTCTATAAAACATCATTTTACTGTGATAATTTGCATTAGTTATTTTATGTTTAAAGGATTTGAAATTTCTTACATTTATAAAAAAGACACAATTTATTTCCACATGTTGAATGATAGTCCTTTTATCAGGGACTACTCTTTATTGATTAGATATGGTTATCTTTACTAAAAGCAAATGAAAATAAATAATTTTCTAAAATAGATAAGATCCTTTATTATAAAGTTATGCCATAATATTTAGAGTAAAGTCATATAGTGTACAAAATAGAACATAATACTTTAATTCAAATATTTTAAATATTTTCGTACTTATCAATCTCATTGCTTCCTTAAACTGTTATTCTAATAGTATAACCTTTCTTACTTTAAAACAACTTTCAAAAAATCATGTTAGACTCTGATTATACAAAATGTCTGTAAAACATTTTGTGAAATTGTGAAATTTATCAAAATTTCAATTGTGAAAGATATCAAATCAATAGATGGTTTATTATTTTCAGGCACAAATTTTTTGAACATACTTAAAATTTTCTACAAATTTGCAATGTACATTTGCAGTTCTGATAGTCATCAATAGAAATTATATGTATATGCAAATGTATGTAACTCAAAGATATTATGTCATGTACATAATATAGTGTTTATTATAACTCTTATACTTACCAAAGCAGACTTTTTCTTCTAGAGTGTGTATGTGCATGTACATATAAGTGCATTCATGTCAAAACTGGATAATAATATGGCAGGTTATTTTGTAAATAGATAAAATATAAGTTTAATTTCCTCAGTACCATCAACACTTATATATATATATATATATACATATATAAATTTTTGTACATATAAAATAAATTTTTATACGTACATAAATTTTTATGTATATGTATATGTATATATATATATATATATATATATATATATATATATAAATTTTTACCAAGTATTAACAGGCATAAAATTCTCAACTGAGGAATACTGAATGGCTGAAAAGCACCTAAAGAAATGTTCAACATCCTTAGTCATCAGAGAAATGCAAATCACAACAACCCTGAGATTTCACCTCACAACAGTCAGAATGCCTAAGGTCAAAAACTCAGGAGACAGCATGTCCTGGCGAGGATATGGAGAAAGAGGAACACTCCTTCACTGCTGTGGGGATTGTAAGCTGGTATAACTACTCTGGAAATCAGTTTGATGGTTCTTCAGAAAATTTGGCATAATACTACAGGTGGACCCTGCTATACCACTCCTGGGCATATACCCAGAGGATTCTCCAGCATGTAATAAGGACACATGCTCCACTAGGTTCATAGCACCTTCATTTATAATAGCCAGAAGCTGAAAAGAGCACAGATGTCCCTCAACAGAGAAATGGGTACAGAAAACGTTGTCTATTTACAGAATGGAGTACTACTACACAGCTATTAGAAACATGAATTCATGAATTCATGAAATCCTTAGGCAATTGGATGGAATTAGAAAATATCATCCTGAGTGAGGTAACAGAATCACAAGAGAACACACATGGTATGCATTCACTGATAAGTGAATATTAGCCCAGAAGCTTGGAATACCCAAGATACGATTCATAGACTAAATGAAGGTCAAGAAGAAAGAAGAACAAAGTATGTACATGCTGGTCAATTCTTAATCACCATTAATTTCTTAGCTCCCGCTAACTAGCCTCAATAGTGCCAGTAATGCAAAGATTTGGTTTAATTAGTTCTGGTATCTTGTTAATCACTGCTGATTCTTCAACCCCAGCTAACCAAAACCACAGAATCTTCACAATCAAAACAGCAACAGCCCTGATAAGAGTCTTAAATTTTCCCTCTGAAATTTCACAAGCCATGCCTACATTTTCTGTACTGTTCTCAGCATTATCTTCCAAGCTCCTACTGAACATTCCACAGAGCTCTTAACATCCCAACGGCTCTTCTAACTCAAAGTTCCAAAGTCTTTCCACATTCCTTCCCAAAACATGGTCAGGTTGTCAGAGCAATACTCCACTATTCTGGTACCAATTTTTCTTAGTCATGGTTTCTATTCCTACACAAACATAACCATGAAACAAGTTGGGGAAGAAATGTTTATTCAGCTTATACTTCCATATGTATCTTCTATGTATATCTACATAGCAGATATACAGTGGTCTTCATGCAGGTCTGTCAATAACTGGAGGGGCTGGAGGCACTGGTTCTCTGCTGAAGGTCTGCTTGATGGTTTTTCTTTCTGGTTCTCTCTTGGAGATAACAGGGGAAGAGTGTCAGCAGGAGCAAGACTTGGTCTTGCTATATATGTAAGGTTGCCTTTTCAACATTAAAACGTTTAAGTGTCTTAAGTCTAAGTTACATGGCAGTATAGCTGACCTGCATGCCTGTGTTCCTGAGGCTAGACACTACATTTTCTGGAGTTTCATAATTCAAAACAGTGCGGGACTAAGTAAAGGATTATTTAGAAGGGATTTTTACATTTTGCCCAGGAAGCTTGTCTCCCTCATTAGTCAGGATGGAGGGAGGTTTGGGGCAATAAACTTTTATTGAATCAGGAGAAGAGAGTCACACACACTAGCAGAAGTAAACATTGTTTACACAATCAAATATACATAAGCTCACATACATTCATATAAAAATTCAAGCATGCATATTCATACATCTTCATGCAATCCAGTTGGGATCAGCCACATGCTTATAATCATATACTTTCACAAACACATCCATACTTACATATGGATATGGAGCAAAAGAACAAGTGCCAGTGAAAAGCAAACCTCACTCATTCTGAGTGAAAAATGAGGTACAATCTTTATGGCATAGAGGAAAAGGGGAGGGGCTTCTACCCTTTTATTGCTAAATAAATTAAACCTAAGTCCATAAGGGAGAACCTTTGTCCTCTCTAGTCAGCCATGTTGAAAAAATGTTCCATCCCATGGTAAGGAGAAACCTGCCTGCTCTTTCAGCTCTCTCTCTGCACATTCTTCTTTGTCCCTCTTTTTCTCTGCAATATGCATATTGCTCTCTTAATTTCTAAATTCTAAGTCCTTCTCTTCTGCTGTCTTTCTTCCACCTCTGAACTTGCTCTCTCCTCTGATGTAAAAATACACAAGACCAAGGGCCTCTCCTTCCATTGATGCCAGACAATGTCATCCTCTGCTACATATGCAGCTGGAGCCATGGGTCCCTCAACTCTTTGGTTGGTGGTCTAGTCCCTGGGAGCTCTGGGGCATCTGGTTGGTTGATGTTGCTGTTCTTCCTATGGGGTGGCAATCTCCTTCAGCTCCTACAATCCTTTCCCTAACTGCTCCATTGGGGTCTCTATGCTGTTTAATGGTTGACTGCATGCATCCACATCTGTATTGGTCAGGCTCTGGCCGAGGCTCTCAGGAGATGATTATATCAGGCTCCTGCCAGCAAGCATTTTCATTTTTAGAAAAAAAATTATGATTTCTTCAAGTGTAATTTCCAGTTCTGCATTCTTCTTTCTTTAGATGCAGAGATATTAATGATATACTTTTGATACTTTTGTTATTTCATTTCCTAATTCTGTGGCTCAGACTTATTAATTGCATTTGATCTATCCTGAAGTGTACTGACTCCTTTGTTTATTATTCTCATTTTCTATTGAACTACGACAGTAATTTTTCTTTTTTCTTCTTTTTAAAATTTATTCACTTACTTTACATCCCAGTATCAGCCTCCCTCCCATTCCAGTACCACCTCACACAGATCCTCCATCCATTAACCCCTCCCTTTCTCTGACTGAAGGAGCTGAGGGAGTTCGCAGCACCATGGAGGGAGTAACAGTGACAACAGGCTAGGACCCCCCCCCCCGAGCTCCTGGGGACTGGACCACCAAAGAATACACATGCAGTGACCCATGGCACTGGCCACATATGTGGCAGAGGATGGCCTTGTTGGACATCAGTGGAAGGAGAAGCCCTTGGTCCTGAGGGTGTTTGATGCACCTGGATAAGGAAATGCCAGTGCAGGAGGATGAAAGTAGCTTGTTGTGTAGGGGAGCACCCTCATAGAGGCAGGGGAGGGGGGTGGGATAGGGGGATTTCAAAGGGGAGACCTGGAAAAGGGAAAATATTTGAAATGTAAATAAAGAAAATTAACCCTCCCCAAATTCTCAACTGAGGAATATTAAATAAATGGCCAAGAAACACCTAAAGAAATAATCAGCATCCTTAGTCATCAGGGAAAGGCAAATTTAAACAACCCTGAGATTCTACTTCACACCAATCTGAATGGCTAAGATCAAAAACTCAGGTCAAAGCAGATACTGGTGAGGTGAGATGTGGAGAAAGAGGAACTCTTCTCCATTGTTGGTGGGATTGTAAGCTGATACAACCATTGTGAAAATCAGTCTGGAGGTTCCTCAGAAAATTGGACATAGAACTACCTGAGGACCCAGCTATACCACTCCTGGGCATATAACTAAAAGATGCTTCAACATGCAATAAGGACACATGCTCCACTATGTTCTTAGCAGCCTTATCTATAATAGCTAGAAGCTGGAAAGAACTCAGATGTCCTTCAACAGAGGAATGGATACAGAAATTGTGGTATATTTACACAATGGAATACTACTCAGCTATTAAAAACAATGAATTCATGAAATTCTTAGGCAAAAATCCTGAGTGAGATAACCCAATCACACACACACACACAAAAAACCACATATGGTACTCACTCACTGATAAGTGGGTATTAGCCCAAAAGTTCAGAATACCCAAGATACAATTCACAGACCACATGAAGCATAAGAAGAAGGACGACCAAGGTGTGGATGCTTTAGTCCTTCATAGAAGGGGGAAGAATATATTCATGGGAGGAGGTAGAGGGTGGGTGAGGCTTGGGAGTAAGAGAGGATGGGGAGAGGGAAATGGGAGGGGATCAGATATGGGAGGAGATAACTTCCTGCCTGATGAAGTAGACTTCAAAAACTGGTCAGAGGAGATTAACAAAAACAATAAAAAATAAAACTATGTCATAGTATTAAGATACTTAGCAAGATCATGTATCCATTATAAACATTGTTCAGGCTCTCAGTTTTATAAGTAAGCACTAAAAGGCATGAAGGATTAGTTTGTGTGAAGTCCTGATAGTAACAATGACCTCAACTCTCACATTTAGATATAACTCACAAATGAAGGTTATCAAGAAAACTTCATAGCAAAATTCTCCTATAGATGAATTGGACTTCATAAATATATATATAATATTCCAGCCAATGGAAATAGGATCACATTCTTCTCAGCAACCACACTCTGTTATCTAAAACAAATCACATAGGCCACAAAACAAATAATACCAAATACAAATCAATCAAAATCCTTTCTTGCATATGATCATATCCCAGTGGAATAAAAACAGAAATCAATAGCAAAACCAATCGCATAAGTAATATGAATATGTAAAAGTTACACATTAAACTTTAGAATCAATGTACATTATTGAAAAGATTAGAACCATTTTATTTAGAATCAAAAGAACTTTATATCATAGCTAACTAGGACCTAATTTAGCTATAGCTAAGGCAGCTCTAAGCATCTATATTGAAAATCAAATATGAAAGTTGATACACATCAAGGTCCTAGAAAAAGATAAATAAGTCAAACTGATTCAATAGGTGACAAAACAAAAACAAAAAAACTACAAACAAAAAACTTGAGGTTTGATTGAAAATCAAAGAAGTAGAAACTGAAAGAATAAAGCATAGAACAATCAAAACATTGGTTCTTTTGAAAGGTAAATATGACTGATAAGCTTCTAACCAAACTAAACAGAGGAAACACCAAACTCCAATACAATTAGACATGGAAAGAGAGTTAACAGTAGGTTACAATGAAATTAAGTGAAAATTAATAAGTACATTGAAGTTGTATTTCAAAAAGCTAGAAAATAAATGGTATTAATAAATTCCTCGAGACATACAAATTGCTAAAGTTAAGCCCAGTTTATATTTGCAACTTAAATTTGTGCATAAGTAATAGTATGCTTGAAATAGCCCTTTAAAGTCTTGGCCAAAGAAAAACCCAGTACCAGATGGATTCACAACTAAATTCTTTGAAAATTTTCAGAAAAAGCATAACATCTTCTTAATACATCTTAAAAAAATGTACACAGAAAAGCATGGAATTCTTTCAAACTCATTCTACACAGTCAGTATGATCCAGATACCAAAATCAGTAAGGACATAACAAAAATATAAGTGAATCTCCTTGATGAACATGGGTACAAAATTTCTCAAAATACTTGAAAACTGAGTTTAAGAATACATTCAGAAGATTACACACAATGACCCAATTTATTTCATCCTAGAGTTTCAAGGTTGTCTCAACATATACAAATTATGAATGCAGAACATCATATTAATTAAAAATCACATCATACTTTTAAAGGATGCCCAAAATACTTTTGGCAAATTTCGACTTCTTTTTATAATAAAATTCTAAGGCAGTTAGGGAATAGAAGAAATTTATCTAAAACAAACAAAGCATATGCAAGCAAGTGGTTTTCAAACCTGAGAGAAAGGGCTAAATGAGGTTCCTGTTACCATTTTAAAGCTGATGCTGTGAACATGTTGACTCGTTCTTTTCCAGTGTGCTTAGAGCAATCATCAGTTATTTGTTTATGTCTTATTACCTGTCATCATTAGATGTGATATGTTTTATCTTTTTTTCAGTTCTTCCACTGTGTCATTTTGATGTGTCCCCTTCAGAATTTGAATACATGTTTGCATTCTGAGGCAGGGAATTTTTTCTGGCTTGACTTTCATTTTCCCAGTTGGAAACTTTTAGGGCTCAAACCCAGGACAAATGGCAACTGAGGTGCTTACTATCATATCAAAGTGCCACTGGTCTTCAGGTTCACTCCGCATCTCTGAGGTCCCTACCTGTTACAGGGTCCCCTGGCTGCCATACTCCACCCCTACTTAAACTTCTCCACCCCAGGAACTGAGCTGGCTGGTCTAGCCTTCCACAGCTTCTCTTCCCTATGTAACTCAGTCATCTTGCTTACATGATCATTTTGGTCTCTTGCCTTCTTGACTCCTGCACCTGATTCTCTTCTATCCCTCTGCATTCCCCTGTTCACATGGACTTGTTTAGTTGGTCAGCCACATTCAATCTGAACTCTTCTAGATGCTTGTAGCTATGTTCTCCCTCATATCTACAATAATTCTCCTCTATCACATGTAGGAACAGTTATATTCTCTATCTATCTATCTATCTATCTATCTATCTATCTATCTATCTATCTATGTATCTATCTATCTATCTATCTATCTATCTATCTATCATCTATCTATTTTCATTCTCAATTGACATTTAAAAAGCAGAATCTTGGCATTACATCATATATATTAATCATTTTGGGCAATCCTTCTTTAAGTCCTCCAATAAGTTTGGAAGTGTGTTTTTATTTAATCCTTAACTCATAGCTGCTTCTCATTTGGATTCCAGAGTATAGGGGTTGTACTTTCATTTAGCTAATGCGTACTTGTATTTTCTTCTCCCATTAAATAGGAGTATTTCCACAGTAAAAACAGAAGGAATAAAATGCCTATTGACTACTGTTTGAATAAATTCAAAGGGGAATGCAAAAGTAGAAGTAAAAACATATTAGTATGTCATAAATAGAAAACAAATAACAAAATGTTAGACATAAGTCTAACTTTACAGGTACTTACTTAATGTAAATGATATGACACTGAATATAGAAAACATAGACTGCCAATGGTAATGTCAGTGTAGACAATGAAAGCATGGTCAAGTTATGTGCTGTGCAAGCTAATGGTACATCAAGTGTATACAAGACAGGTTGATAGTGAAAGAAAGACATTACATATTGGGCTGAGCAAACATAATAAAGCAGATGTGTCTATTCATAACAGGAAAGATTACAATACAAAGTACTTAAGTAGAAAAACTTACCTTTCAAAGTTGTAAAAGTATTTCATCAGGAAGACAGAATGCAAATGTTTTTAGTTATGCGACTGCAAAGCCATGAAGTAGAAAACCAGAACAGAAGGGAAAATGCAAATCTTATCTAGAGATTTTATCATCTACTTTTAAGTAGTTGAGAAAGCAAACAGGCAAAAAAAATTAGTGAATATTCAAAATACAAGAAAAATTAACGATGCAACTTGACTTGTCTGGTATTAAAATTATATCTAATATCAGAGCAATAAATCAGGCCAATGGCATTCTATAACCATTTCTCTGTTAAATAGTTCTCACTAGAATATAAATGATCAAAACTGTTAATATGTGGGCATGTCAAATATAACTGATTGATACATCACATATATATAATGTAATCTGGGGTTGTAAAGAACAATATATCTAATAATTTGAGGGAAAGAACACAAGTTATGGGTATAATATCAATGTCAAAAAAGAAAAGAAAATATTGAGAAGTGAATGATAACTTTTATACAGCTACAGGACTATTCATAAGTAGTTTAAATACATAAATTATGAAAGATTAAAGTTAACTAGCAATATAACTAAGTTCCAACATTGAGAAAACACATATAGGGAAAAGAGAAGAGGAAAAATGATAAAAGTAAAAATTAATATATAATAAGAAATGGACAAAAGGAAAACTTTGAGTTGAAATAAATAAGTTCTTTGAAAATAACAACATAATTTGAAACTCTTTGTAAGACAGAACAATAAAGAAAAAACACATTGCCATTATTAGATATATAATTATAAATAATTATAAATTTAAAACCTTTGTAAATATCCAATATATACAAAGAACTCAAGAAGTTAGACCGCAAAGAACCAAATAACCCTATCAAAAAAAGGGGCACAGAGCTAAACAAAGAATTCTCACCAGAAGAAATTCGGATGGCCGAGAAACACCTTAAAAGATGTTCAACATCATTAGTCATCAGGGAAATGCAAATCAAAACAACCCTGAGATTCCACCTCACACCAGTCAGAATGGCTAAGATTAAAAACTCAAGAGACAACAAGTGCTTGGGCATGTTACTTCCAGAGGACCCTGGCATACCACTCCTGGGCATATACCCAGAGGATTCCCCTGCATGCAATAAGGACACATGCTCCACTATGTTTATAGCAGCCTTGTTTAAAAATAATACTGATAAGTAAGATTGCTTCCAGTTTAGTAAAGAAACCGAGGGGGGAGGGGGAATTATTGGGGAACAGATGGGGGGGGAGAGGAACTATGGGAACTATGGTGGGTGGGAACTGGGAAAGGGGAAAGCCTTTGGAATGTAAACATAGAATATAGAAAATAAAATTAAAAAAAAAAAAAAAAAAAAAAAAAAACCTTTGTAAAATTGAAGAACTCACTGAAAATCACATCTAAAACTATAGAAGAAATTCTAAACACTCAATTTCTTAATAACCATAATTAATTTGGTTATTTAAACTTTTCTTGCAAGTAATTCTGGCTTCACTAGTATATCTTAACAAATATTTAGTTAGCATAATATAAATATTCCAATATTTAATGAATACTCTTAAAGAAGCCCTAATTATACTATATAAATATTTCAGGAAACAGAATGATAGCAACCTCCCTAATTGTTGTATGAGTGGAACTTTGAATAAGAATGGTCTCACCTACTTGAATGCTTAGTCATCAGGGAATGATATTATTTGGAAGGATTAGAAGGATTTGGAGGTATAGCCTTGCTATAGTTGATGACCTCTTCAGGTTCCATTTTACACCGTTAGGCATCTGTGCTAAGGTCATCCACATTGACTTGTGGGTGCCTTGTTCATCTCAGGTCTCTGGTTCTTCCTAAATATCCCTCCACCCTCACCTCATGGGGAGCTGTGGATTTCCATTCATTTTTCTTGTCCTCTGGGTTTATTTCCTGTCACCTCATCCCCTCCCCCATTCACCCCCTTCCCTCTTCCACACATTTCCTTCCCTCTGTCTCTGACAACTGACTGTTTTGTTCTCCTAAGTGTGATTTAGGTATCTTTGCTTGGGCCTTGCTTCTTTTTAAGCCCTTTGTGTCTGAGGAGTATGGAACTGTAGCCAAGCACCCAATTAAACATTTTCTCTTATAATAGTTGCCTTGGTCATAGTGTCTCTTCACAGCGATAGAACTGTGGCTAAGACATTATACAAAACTGATATTGTTGTTGTAATAAAGCAAGTGTCTATCAAAATATGCATAATAAATAGAATTATGATATTGGTTAACAGAAAATGTAACAAACACACCTAGCAATTTGTTTAAGACTCAGCAAAATTATACCAAATCATTACCAAATACTAGATTAATTTGTTATTGATAAATCAGTCTAATGGAATACTAAATAATAAAATGAACAGATGATTTGTATAACAGCAAAGACAAACCACATATGTAACAGGATTAAGGAAAGATCATGATATTAAAATATTATAAACAGCATGATTTCACATTTTTGAAAAGGTAATAATAAAGAAAATAGAAATTAAGGGTTACCAAAGTGAACATAATAACTTTTTAAAGTGTAGGGATTTTTCTGCATCTTTTCTCTGTGATTATAAAAACAAAAATATGTGTATAAAATCTAACAGATTTATATAAAAAATAAAGTGAGACATTTTCACTGAGTAGGTTTAAGATAAAAAATAGGGAAAATCAACTTAAAAATGTCTATTAATAGAATAAAGCAAATGAACAATCACATTTTTAAAAATCAGGTAATATATTTTATGAAAGTCATTACCTCAACCTACTGGAGGCAGAGGAAAATGTCCTCAGTCTAATAAGTGGTAGTACCAACAAACTCACAGATGATGCCATATTTCCCAATGCAAACAAAGAGAGAGCTTTCTTTATACTATTTAGCAAGTATATTCCGTCTTATTCCCCTGTTCAATATTATACTGAGTAGCTAGGCTAATGAAAGAACCCCTAGTTCCAGAGAGCAGTGGGGAGAAAGCAAAACACATTGTAATCAATATAAAAACTATTATTAGCCACCTTGTAAACCAGTAAGAGACCTGTAATTTTATTCAGAAAGCTAGCAGTTTATTTGAAAGTCTTCATTGGTCAATCCAAAATTCCAATAGACCATATTTCATCTGCCTTAATAAAAGGAATTGGCTCATTTCATATTATTCAAAACAGTAGTAACTCATTCTCTACAATAAAAGAACTTCTGGCAGAATCATCATCCCTGATCTCAAGCTGTACTACAGAGAAATAGTGATAAAAACTGCATGGTATTGGTACAGAGACAGGCAGGTAGATCAATGCGATAGAATTAAGACAAAGAAATTAACCCACACACCTATGGTTACTTGATCTTTGACAAAGGGGCTAAAACCATCCAGTAGAAAAAAGACAGCATTTTCTTCAAATCATGCTGGTTCAACTGGAAGTCAGCATGTAGCAGAATGCAAATTGATCTATTCTTATCTCCTTTTACAAAGCTCAAGTTCAATTGGATCAAGGACCTCCATATAAAACCATATACACTGAAACTAATAGTAAAGAATGTGGGAAAGCACCCCAAGCACATGGGCACAGGGGAAATTTTCCTGGACAGAACACAAATAGTTTATGCTCTCAGATCAAGTATTGACAAATTGGACCTCATAAAATTGTAAAGCTTCTGTAAGGCAAAGGACACTGTCAGTAGGACAAATGGCAACCAACAGATTGGGAAAAAGATCTTTACCAAATGTTCATGTGATAGAGGGTTAATGTCCAATATATACAAAGAACTCAAGAAGTAAGACTCCAGAGAAACAAATAACCCTATTAAAAATGGGGTACAGTGTAGGAAAAAAAGAGGTGGGGCCAAGGCAGAGCCTGCATAGGAGAACATAAGAGCATAGGGAAACACTGGCTAGGGCTGCTCATATTACTGGAGTAGGGAAAGCAGCGAGCGCCCAAGTACCTGTAGAGAGTGAGCCTGCCTGGCTAGCGGGAGGGTGGTCCTTGCTCAGAAGGTGATACCACTCTGGCATGGGTTTCCCGGGTACCTGTTGAGGAAACTTGACTGAGACAAGGCTGGATCCTTTCCTGGTGGCTGGGAACGCTGAGGCTTGCTCCATGCTTCTACATGGTAGATTTTGATAAGAGACAATTCATCGTTTCAATGTTTTATTATAAAAGAGTAGGAAGAACAAAGGAGATAGAAAAGTAAAGAGAAGAAGAGAAGATAGATAGATGAGGAATGGCCATGACCATGTGGAAAGGGGGGAAAGAATATAGAGAGAGGGGGAACAGAGAGAGAAGGACAAGAGAGGGCAGAGAAAGATAAGAGAGGGGCAAGAGGGATGAGAGGGGCAAGAAAGGCAAGAGAGAGAAGAGGGGCAAGAAGCCTTCTTTTATTGTAGGCTGGGTTACCTGCCAACAAGTAACTGAGTGGTGGGGAAAGCCTGGCTGTAGCCAGGTGACTGTAGGAGTGGAGTCCAGCCAGAACACTAGGGTCCTGGGACATGGCCATATGTGAGTAATCCCCGCAGGATTATGGAGTTAAGGAGTCAGCAGTCTGAGAGCATAGCTCACAGATCCATCCCTTGTAGAATATTCTGCTGGGTCTCTGAAGTGGGCCTTGCTCAACCAGGCTACAGACTGCCCTATAATGTCCCACAGTACAGAGCTAAACAAAGAATTCTCAACTGAGGAATATGGAATGGCTGAGAAGCCCCTAAAGAAATGTTCAACATCCTTAGTTATCAGGAAAATGCAAATCAAAACAACTCTGAGATTCTACCTCACACTAGTCAGAATGGCTAAGATCAAAAACTCAGGAGACAGCAGACGCTGGCAAGCATGTGGAGAAAGAGAAATACTCCTCCATTGTTGGTGAGATTGAGAGATGGTACAACCATTCTGGAAATCACTTTAGTGGTTCCTCAGAAAATTGGACATAGTACTACCTGAGGACCCAGCTATGCCACTCCTGGGCCTATACCCAGAAGATGCTTCAACATGTAATATGGACACATGCTCCACTATGTTCATAGCAGCCTTATTTATAATAGCCAGAACCTGGAAAGAGCCCAAATGTCCCTCAACAGAGGAATAGATACAGAAAATGTGGTATATTTATACAATGAGGTACTACTCTACTATTAAAAACAATGAATTCATGAAATTCTTAGGCAAAAGGATGGAACTAGAAAATATCATCCTGAGTGAAGTAATCCAATCACACATGATATACACTCACCGATAAGTGGATATTAGCCCAGAAATTCAGAATACCTAAGGTAAAATTCACAGACCACATGAAGCTCAAAAAGAAGAAAGTCCAAAGTACGTTGGTCCTTCTTAGAAGGCAGAACAAGATACCCATGGGAGGATATACAATGATAAAGTATGGAGCGGAGACTGAAGGAAAGGCCATTCAGAGACTGAGCAACTAAGGATTTATTTGATTAATAAACCTAGAGACACTATTGTGAATACCGGTATATGACAGGAGACTGATATAGCTGTCCCCTGAGAGGCTCTGTCAGTGCCTGACAATTACAGAGGTGGATGCTCTCAGCCAACCATTGGATTGAGCACAGATTCTTCAATGGAAGAGGAAGGATCCAATGAGCTGAAGGGGTTTGCAGCCCCATAGGAGGAACAATATGAACCAACCACTTCCACCTGAGCTCCTAGGGAACAAACCACTAACCAAAGAATACACATCGAGGGACCCAGCTGCATATGTAGAAGAAGATGGCCTTGTACATTAGTGGGAGGAGAGCCCATGGACATCAATGGGAGGAGAGCCCCTTGGTCCTATGAAGGGTTGATGCCCCAGTGTATCATGTCAGGACAGGGAAGCAGGAGTGGGTGGGTTAGTGAGCAGGGGGTTTGTGGAGGAGTAACCAGGAAAGGTATAACATTTGAAATGGAAATAAAGAAAATATCTAACAAAAAACAGAAGTAACTCAAGAAAACTAAATTTTAATAGGTCAAAACTTAACTTGACTATAGAAGAGTTTACTCAGCCCTATGCTGGCAGGCTAAGATTACTAATTTTTTTGGTGAAGGGTTAATACTAATTGCTTTACTCTATTGTTATGTTACATAATTTTTTATTATGTAATCATAGAAAACTATATACTTTCTAGTCAAAGTCAATGGACTCAGTATAGATATGGTTTCCATATTGGAATTATAGAGAAGAGACTTTACTATAAATATGATAACATTGTTATACTTTCTAATGGAGAAATACACAAAGATGACACATGTAACAATGTGGTAAAATATCACACATAAGAAAAGTTATATAGATAGTTGACTTAAAAATATCAAATATTTTTTTAGTTTAATAACTCAATATTACACATGAAAATATTAATACAATTGAGAACAAATATAGAAAATATCAGAACAAATGCAAGTAAGTGAAATAAAAATTTAAAAAGGCCTGGTGGGAACCATGGGAAATTATCTGGCATCTAATCTTTGACAGAGTATACACGGAGCCTCCAATGATGATTTGCTTAAGGAGGCAGTCCATGTACTGCTGGATGTAGATGTATTCCTGGTCTCTACACTCCAGATGCAACTTCTCATTTTGACAATTGAAAATGTGTCTAGCCATGGTTGGATGGTAGCTGGAGAATAAAATTATCCACAATTGATAACCACTAGTCTAGACTATATTTCCAGCAGGAGGTGGGAGAGAATTAATAGGGCAAAGAAATATTTGAAAAGCTGCTAAATCACAATATTCCTAAGCTTCCTAAAGTGGTAGAGATCTCAACTTGTATTTCCAAAATGTTGGTGAAATATGGTAGAGTAACGAGGAAGACCTTTTATAATGATGCATCATAAGATGTGTAGTATCCAAGCAGAAAGAGTCATGTAGTACAAATGAGAACAGCGAACTAAGTCTTGATGACTCAGCCAAAATAATGTTGGAGCAATATCATTTTTGATCTTGTTTACGGAGATCAAGTTTACTGAGAGAAAAATAGGCTGCCATCACAGAATTTTTCCCCCCAGAGGAAGAACACTCCACATGAAAGTGAATGAAGACATTTAAAATGTAACACTTTGAGAAAATTTGACACAGACATATATTACCAGGAAAATTAAAAGTAAAGCTATCTAGAATAAAGTGAAATAGTGCCAGATGGAAATGTAGGATGAATTTAAAGAAGAGATGAATATCCATCTCAAGATTCAGTGTAATTCACCAAATTTAAATGAACTCTTTGAATAGATCCCACTGTAAAAACATGCATGAAAAAAGCCAATGCTGAACAGCCAGCTTTCTTAAGAACAATGTTAGAGGACCTTCACTACCTTATTTCATCATTTCTTTCAAAGCTATAGTTGTCAAAATAGTGTGCTGTTGTCATAGTGGAAAGATAAATGCAAGAGACAAATAAAAGACATGGTCCAGAAGTTGACTCTCTCACAAAAGAGCAACTGAATTCTTGGCAAGTGATTTTAGAAATTGCACATGGTGTTGAAGCAACTAGATGAATGTGCTAAAGTGTTGGCCTCGATAGCAATCTGATTCAGTCTGTAAAAATCAACTTGAGATTCACCATGGATACCAATAGAAGCTTCAAACAACAAAGTCTCTCAAAAATATACAAAGGATACCTTCAAGATTTTGGATCCGGGAATAACTTCTGGGTCAGAACACAGACACAACTTAGAAAGTATACAAAATTAGATTTTGATAAACAATTCCTGCTCGATTCAACATTGCAAGATCTGCAGAAAACTACAGGAATATGAATCTTCAGTATGTAGATCTGAAAATAAATATAAGAATGACTAAGTCAATAAGAAAAAAATCTTAAAATTCAATTTAAAAATTGACAAACTAGCCTGACATGAGGGTATATGCCTGTAGTCCAAAACCTTGGGAAGCTGAAGTCTTGAGGCTTATCTCTCCCTATTCAGTGAGTTTCACACCAGGTTAGGTTATGTTATAAAGACCTTGTTATAAATCTCCTAACCAATCTAAGCTGCACCATACCCCACCACACCAACCAGCCAATCAACCAACCAACCAACCAAGCAACCAACCAAAACAGAATAAAACAACCAAAAGCCAACCAACCAAACAAAACCAGTGACAATAAAACTGACAGGCAAAACAGATACTTCCACAAACCAAATGAGGGATGCTAAAAAGCAGAGGAAAACAAATCTCCCCTGAACCTATAGGGACAATCAGTTCACCATGTAAGGAAGAAGAAGTGACATGACAACAGGAAGTGCTTCTGCCCGGTAAGAGAAATGTCCCCCTCCACTAGACATGACAAAAGTGAAGTCTACTTCATACGCTTCTGAAAATCATATAGCCACGTATTACAATATATTCTGAATATAAAAATAAAATACATGTAATTATTTATGGAAAGAGATCCATATAATGTGTGCTCCTATATCTTCCTAAGTCTTGACTCAAGAAAAACCTGAGCACATCTACAAAGATTTTTTTCAAGGACCCTTATAGCAGCTTTGCTTATAATTCCTTATGTCTTGAAACAAGGCAGTGTTATTTATAGGTGATTAGGCAAAGGAGTAAGACTTAACAAAATCAGAGGAGTAAAATTTAAAATCATAGTGATGTATACAATAGCAAGAATGAACTTCATCAATGATTTGTGTGAGAATATCCAACACAGAAAAAAACTATGGTCTTTTAAATTCCATATTTATGAAATCCAAAGAATCAATTGCTTATATATAGAAATGCAGTTGCTTCATGTTGAGTATGGACTTGGTGGGAGAGGGGAAGCTTCTGTGAAGATGAGAATGTCTAAGTCTTCAGTCAAATGGTGGCTCCAGAGCAGATACTTGGGTAGAGTTATTGGAGTGTGGACACATAAAATTGATACATTTTCAGATGTTAGTCACTCCTCATCATAAAAGAGACAAAGACAAATAAGCCAATTAAAAAAAAGGCAGCTAAAGGGTTGGCAGTCTTCAAAAGAAAAGACAGCAATGGAAAAAAAAGACACATGAAAGATGTACAGTACCATTCATCACCATTAAGTTAAAATTAAAATTAAAGTAAATACATCAGTCAGAGAAGCAACATTTAAAATGATTCACAAGAATAGTCTTAAATTTTAGCAGTTTTATAATGACTAAGTTGATAAATAGGTCGAAGCTCATCAAATTTTATATTTAAGATATATTTTTACTTTGTGCAAATTTTATCTGAAATCTCAATAATTAAAAAAAAAGTCAGAAATTTGACACATGGATGACTCAAAGGAAAACAAAAAGAATTCCACAAAACTCTTAGCTAGATTTTTAGAACCACTTTCTAGGGTAGGCTTAGAAGAATGGTATCACAAGTATGACCTAACTGTACTGCTAGGATAGCTTTAAAGAAAAATGAGGTGTTGAAGCCATAGCTACTCTCCATTAGCTGGGACAGTAATATCATCAACCACCAGTAAAGCAACTCCCTCATGACAGGAATAAGGTTAGTGATTGATTTTGCAAGCATTGCCTTGTTAGCACTCCCACGGTGGCTACTTGACTTTATTAAATGGGGTTAAATACTGGAGTTTGACTGCAGAGAAATATAAAACCACCTTCTCTGCATGTGCCTTGTCAAAGGGATCAATACCATTGTCCTTGTCTTTCTATTTTTATGAAATATAAGTAATTGGTGCAACATGTCTTATATTTAACACTGTTAGCTGTAAGAGAACATGGGGACTATTACCTTCATATGGCAGTGGCTCTAGAGAAGGAAAGTCCACACTAACAATGTCATGATGGAAACCAAGCATTTGTCAGCCATCTTCGACAGATGTTCAGTCACTCTTACCTTTCACAGGCACAAAGACCAGCAATGTTTAAGGCTGGAAGCTGAGTGCAATGTTTAGCTATCTAAGCACTAAGCACAACTCTGAAAGGTACAGTCTATTTTTACTTGCATTTTGATTACTCCAGCTCAATATTCTGGTACAATCTTTGGTTCATGATCTGTGATACAGAGAATACTAACGCTGGAAATCTTGTTTGGAATATTAAGGAAGAGGATTGGAGAAAACCTTCATCATCTGATGCATATTTTTTCTCATGCAAACATTTTTAGCTAGTCATTTTCACTTAAATGGAATGTAATTATATGATTAGACTGAAATGAGCTACAGGGAAATTTACCAATCTAATTGAAACTAAAAAATAATTGGAAAGCCTATCTATGATGCTCCAAACTGCAAAATATATGTATATTAGCTTTATCACTGACTTCGCACTGAAAATTGTTCTGGGTCTGGCAAAGGCAGAGCTCAAGGTAAGGAGTGCATTGAGAAATTTTACTACATATTCTGAGCCCATGTGGCAAATTAATAAAGGACATCATTCTGATTCCCTGAAAGTTATACTTCACATTTTACTCTGCAAATTACTTTGAAATTTATTCTTCTATCTTGGCATGAGATTAATTCAGTCACCTAAAGACTACCAACAGTGTCTTGAGTGACAGGCTCCATATTGAAAGTTAAGATCCAATTTGCACTTCAAAGTATCAGTTCCTAGGCCTAAGATCCTGCTGGCACCATTCCACTGGGAGGAAGAGAGTTCCTGGACATTTCAGTATTGGAATCAAATCGAGGTTTAGTCACTGCCAACTTTCTTGGATCTCCATGCCCTTTGGCCCATCCCAATCTGTTAGGTGAAGAGAGGAAAATGAAGAGAGTGCTATTCCTGTGACCCCATACCCATGTCCACTGGGACCTAGTGGGCACAGTATGTAGCCAAACACCAATGTGGGTTCTTATCACAGACAGAAACTGATGCATTCTAAGATGGAGCTTCCAGCAACTGACATCTTTCATTTTATAGTTCAGAATACCTCCCTCACATCCATCATAGGTGTTTTATTCCCTAAGAGATCTACAGTTTTCTATTATAAGACTGAAATTTCAATCAAGCAGTTTCTTAGTTCACAAACTACTTGCTGAATACCTAAATCAGTGATGAGAAGAGGATGTTGTTGAGAAGGTAATTAGCACAATTATGGCTAGTAAAATTGTAATAATCACGTAGAGATAATTGTGCATAGATAAGAGCTGTAAGATAGCCTTAGAATAAATTCCATTCACTGGTTGTGTGAAAGAAAAGTTAGAACAAGAAGATATAAGTAATTTATTAATTTGAAAATCATGCAAAGGGTGTCGGGTTTTGTATTATCTTTACTTCTTATGTTTCTCTTTAAAGCATACCTGTCTGGGTTACTTTTAAACAGCTGTATTTATGAAGTAGCAATCAATGCCTAGGGAGACATAACAGTGAGCCAAGGCAGATAGAAAATCTGGTTAACTATAGTGATACAAGATAGTACTAGGGAGAATAGGACACATGTGCTATCAGATACTGGCACAGTCAGTTCACAGAGGGAAGTTGAACTGGCCAATTTTAGCTCCTACCTCCTAGAAAAATTAATATGCTGCATGGTCCTGCTATATGAGGCAGAATTCCAAAGAGGGAATAACAAAAAAATAATAAGAGTAAGAAACCTAGGAAATTAGTCATTTAGTACTTAACATGAGTATATTTACTAATTGCTGTGTGATCAGTTAGAAACAAAAAATCAGAGAGAAAAAGTAGAATTTCTTTTTATATGCATTAATCCATTGATTAAATCTTATGTGAGACAAAATTTGACTATGCTTTTGTGTTAAAGGAGTCTACTGAGCTAAATTCACGAGCATTTACCTATGGGTTTCAGTACATTGTCATATTTTCTAAAAGTTTCCATAGGTTACTATAGGGATCTGATGTGAAAATGCTCATAATCAAATACCATGTCTGCAGATACAGGGATTTGGACTTCAGAGCATAACTTCCCAGTCTGCACAAGGCCTTCCAAGAAAGATGTTTTGATAGTAGCCAAGGATCTATAAGACCAGGGCTAAAAGTTCATCTGACATATAACATCAGGCAGATATTGTATGACAATGAACAAATGCCCAGTGTCTATATATCTGAGGTATAAAGTAGAGCACCAATACAGAGGACATTCAACACCCAGACTTGTGGAACCTGGGATCACTGTAAAGAGGTAGATTTTGGCTTGGGGGTGGGGAACCAGAAAAAGGGAAATGAATTGTAAATATAGAATATATACAATAAAAAAATTGAACTGAACAATTTATCTTCGGAAACATGTGGATAAATGCACAGAAACTGGACCATTCATTCAATAAACACTTATGGACAACAAAAAAAATATTTGAGGCAAAATATATTCAGCTAAGAGTCTTTAATGAATTTTACATTAAAAACGTCATTTCACAAAAATTCAAATATCCTTTTTTAATAGTTGATTCAAATATCCTTTTATGACATTTAAAATATTGTATTGTTTTAAGGTACTGTCTTGACAGCCTGTAGCTTTTCTTCCCCGGCTTTCCTTAGACTGTGTTCTGTGAGGGGTTCCACGTGAGGTGACAGGCTGTGCTGAGAGGTGCTTCTCTAGATTCAAAGTGACCAATGAAGAACCTGTTCCCAAAAGACTGGTCTTAGTGAAACAAACAAAAAACAACATAAAGGCATATGTTCAAGTGTTGGAAGGGAACTAATATCAACTCAAATGGTATGTCTCGCACAAGGGAATCTCATGCACTTAGGCAGGAACATCAGAGCTCCAGGTCAAACCAGAGTCAGGTGAATTTTACCTTTAAAGTGTTTATATGTTAGGACCTATCTTCTAACAGCTTGGAGACAATCAATCAAGTCGTAGCTACAAGCAGTATTCATGCAAATCTTATTTGCTCTGAGCACTCTATTACATAATGGAGCATAAATGGTTTGTTCTTTGAATGTTGTGGAAATTAAGGAGAACCATAACCAAGGATGTGCAAATGTGTAGGTATGGTTTCCAACTTCAGGTTTAAACAATTTGAAGAATTTTAAATACTCATTTTACTATTAAATTAAATAAGGTGTTAGCTGTCATGAAACTCACCCTGTTCAATAAACTTTCACCTTATTCAGCAGGCACATGTTAAAAAATATTGTCATTGGTGTTAATTAAGGAGCATGATTCCTTTATTATATGTGAGACATTTATACAGATATTAAATTATATTTTGATATTAAATTAAATTTTCCTTGAAAAAACTAAAACAAAGTCAAAATGTCAGAAGTGATCACAATTTTTGAGTGGACTTTTGTTAATGCAAATACAGATGTTCATAGACTGTGTGTGTGTGTGTGTGTGTGTGTGTGTGTGTGTGTGTGTGTTAAAGACTTCATAGCATAAGGCTGTATTATTGAGTGAACTCACGTAAATTCACATAATACCTGGTAGCCTCAAGGTAACTGACTAGCAGTTCATGGCAGGATAATTTCATTGATAGTTTGTTAACTCTTAGCGTAGGCTTGTAGAAAATAAAGTCCTAGAAATAGAATGCTTGAGAATATTGAGAGTTTGTGGGTAAAATGCAATGATTCAGACCTTAGAAATTTGTATAAAACCAAAGAAATCCACTGTTTAGAAGAAAATGTTTGCTCAACAACGTTTTTAGCAATTTTCATCAGAAAGCATAATCCTAAGTAAGTGCGGGGACAAGCACCTGACAGATATTCATGAGAGAGTTTGAGTTGCTATGGAAGTTGGTAGATTTAAACTGGCAATCATGAATGGCTAATTGTGAGTGAGGCACAATTCAATGCATTGGTACAAATGGGCTGGTAGATGATATCACAAAGTTCCTTCTGCTCCTCTACCTGGACTCGGTGTTAAAACCTGACAGATTCAAACCTACAGAAATATCTATTATCAGATTAATAATCAAAATCTCTAAAGTCAGCAAAGGAGGCTGACAGAAATGCTCTTTTCATGTGTTAGAATTCTCTGGGATGTGGTTTTGGTTGTCTCTTTCCAAGTCTATTTGATTAATTTTACAGGTCTATATTTGACTGATATTCAAAAGTAGTACTATTCTTATTCTATAGCTGTAAATTTGAAAAAAAAATCAAAATAACCTTGTTAACTCTGAGAGAGCAAAACCAAAGCAGATCTATAATTAATTGGAAGCAAGAACTAGCTGTGGGGTATATTCCATGAATCCCTTAGAATTTAGGAGTAGATCTGAAAAACAACTAAACAAGAAAAGCACTATTCACATCTAGTATTTATACAGATCTCATAAAATTTTTATTGCTGTGTAAAATGCATTTTATGACATAGTTCATAAATATATGGCTTGAATTTCTCAGAGTAATTACATCTGTGTCATCAGTTCTGTATTGTTAATGTCAGAATTCCTTTACTCTGATAACAATTTCTGATAAAATCAGCATACAGAAGGAAGGGTTGAACTTCCTTTAATTATTTCAGGGGGTTGTTTAACTCCATACTCTTGGGCAGAGCAAGTGTAGTACATCCTGGGTGCAGGAATTTATAGCCAACATACTTTCTATTTCCATGATGGACAGAAAGAAGAAAGACAAGAAATGAGCATAGAGACAAGATATCTGAAGAGGTAAACCCCCATGACTGACTTCCTCCAGTTAGGTCCTATATTCTACTTTCTAGAATTTCTCGAAATATTACCATCATCTGAGGACTTAATGCCAATTTGTGATATTTATTATTTTATCTATAACAAGTGCCTAGACTGTGAAAAATCCATAGCATTAGGAAAGTCAGCTTTGTATTGTCATTCAATAATTAACCATTTATTTTTCAGTGGAAGTCAGCTTTGGAAATTGTAATGAAATGGAATTCTATGGCATTTGCCCTACTTTACCTATTAGATATCCTGTGTCATTTCCAGTTTGATGTTGCTCATTTATACTATGATATTATTTTGCACTGTGACTATGTTGTGATTTATTTAGCCATTCCATTTTTGATGGTTGGATACCAGCTGGTTTGAAGCTACTATGAATACTACAGTCACGGAATATTTTAGTAGATGTATTTTGGTAAATATATGTGAACATTTTGGTTGGGTATAACCAAAGAGCAGAATTTCCAGGTCATAAAGGTTGTTATGTTTATGCCAACATTTAGAAGATGTTGACAAATTTGTTCCTTCTAGAGGATATGAAATTTACACCTCATGTAGCCAAAATGAGAATTGTACTTCATATTTAGCACTTGTTAGTCTCTGCCTTAAACAATTTAGACTTTCTGTGATGTGTCATACCGTGGTTTAAATGTGATTTTCCTTAAAACGTATGACATTAAACTCTTTCAATGTGTCATTCATGTAAAGTAGTGTTAATGCCTACTTCTCTAAGCATGTCAACTCCTAAGTCAAATGCATGATTTCTTTGTTGCTTACTAAGTATTGAAGTATAATATTTTAGAATGAAATTGGGATATTTGGGTTATTAGTAATATTTTTCTTTCTAAGGACAGGATTGTGTAGGTTTTCTCCATAGTAACCTAGTGTTAAGGATAATAGTGTTTCTGAGTAAAACATGTGCTATAACATCTTATTTCAATGAAGAAAAAGGCTAGGGCCTTGCAAAATTACTAGCTTTATTCATTATAAAGCATTCATAATCTGCCTAACTAAGGTCCCAGGCTAAAAGCAAGTATCACTGAAGCCTATGAACATATAAGTCACTATTAAAAATATGTAGACATTCTGAAGAGTAATAATAAATTTAGAACCACCAAGTATCCAGTATTAGTATATATTAAATATACTAACTTTGCACTGTAATTTGTCAGTAAAAACTATATATATATATATATATATATATATATATATGTGTATATATATACATATATATACATATAATTAACTGATCACAGAAGTACTTCACTGGAAAAAATACTGTGCTTTTATGTGTTTTAGCCCAGTTTCCATATTCTCTCCAGTTCAATTGAATCTCTATATTCACTGTGATTTCTGTTAATTTTTTTTACAGGATTGCTTCATAGAGTGGCTACCTCTCATACAGATAGCGATTGAAATAAAATTAAGTAGATATTTGAGGTAAGAAAGAAATAAGTATTGAAAAAAATCTACCACCAACAGGTGTTGGTGTTCAACAAGAAATTTTCTATAGAGTAGAAAGGGAAGGATAACAGAACATATCAAGGAAAGTGATACTCTGAGCTTGGAGTTGAGATGGAGAGAGTGAGTACATGCCACAAAAGCGGGTTCTCAAATGTATCTCAGGGCATGTCAAGCCTATTTCCTGTGCTGTGTGTGGCGATGAGCCATGTGACCCCCTACTATTATTACTTATGTGGTTTGACCTCTATTGCTGGGGTAAAGATTCCTGAGTTTAAAAGGCATGAATAATCACTGTTAGGTATAGTCTACTTCTGTATGTTAAAGGAGTGCTGGCTAAGGGAACTTCAGAAGTCCTAGTCAAAAGAAGACAACTATAGTAGCAGCGGCAACAAAAGCCTGCTTAAGGCAAGTCTTCTCATCCATCTCTATAAGCATATGTGATGGTAAGGTATCATAGCCTTGTCATATTAATTCCTAGGATTCTGAAATAGGAATAACTCACGTTCAAGACCAGCCTGTGATACACAGTAAGTCTCTGTCTCAGACAGAAAGAGAATAAACCACAAACAAACATGCAAGTGAAGCTAAGGAACACTGGTACTAAAACTGAGAAAATAATTTGTTAAAAGAAAATAAAAAATAATTTAAAAGGTACATTGAAGTATTTAAATATTAATTTAAGGAGTCTAGCAGGGCAAATAATATCCAAAAAAGGAACAAGTGGAAACAGAAAAAAATGATATGAAAATTTACTAATAAGTCTCGGAAATGAAAAGACATACTTGAAGTGGAAACTTGCTAATCTAATGTGACCACAGTTAAATAGCAAATTCAAGGCATCATGAAATGGTTAAGCATAAGAGGCAGCATAGGTAGATATTGAGATAGGAACTATTAAGGAAAAAATCAAAGGACAAGGAAGATAAAACAACAGTAGCACCATACGTTAGATACAGTTTATCAAGGAAATGGGTAAGGGAGCTGGAGAGTAAAAAGGTGATGATTGCTGTAAATGTGTTTGGAAGTAGAGAAAGCTTGTATATCAAAAGTTGAAGTACATACTCTTGCACTAGGGATAGAAGCACACACTAACCATACTCTCTTGAAACTAACAGATATTCAGAATAAAAATCAAAATTTACAGGTGGATGGCAAAATGAGTAGGGAGTAATTTATACTGTGAGCAGAAGTACTACAGATCTCACTCACAATGCTAAAGAAATTTCAGTGAAAACTGTTATCCAAGAGGAATATACTAAGTTAGGATTAGAGGTGTACTTCTGTAATTCTAGCACATGGGAGAAAGAGGCAGGAGGATCTGGAGTTCAGATTACTCTGGGCAATTTGAAAACCTGTCTCTAAAAGCAAAATGGGGGTTTGGTGTAAAACAAAAACAGGTCTGTTTTTCCCTATTGTAAACATTTCTCAAAGAGTTTTTAAAGAGTGTTTCATAGAAACCCGATCACATTTTGCATTGGATGTGACTTCATTATAAACAAAGCATCTGGCATGGCTATAGGTCTTTATCTACTTCTCAGAATTACAATGGACCAAAAATACGACAAATACAATAAAATAATTACATCTTCCTGAGTCCCTCCTGGCCTAGACTTACATAGCATTCAGATTAGTGTAGAAATGGCAATTTCTGTGTTTGTAGCACGTCCATATGTGGCCTTTAGATTACCAGCTTTCACCAATTCTACAATTGAACACCAATATTTATGCCTAAATCCCCTATGCTAACTTTATTCTTATCACACGTTCATATAGCCCTTGTCTTACAGACAGGCTTCTTATGTATAGTGACTTCATGCACTGAAGTGCTGCTGTCAGGGAATCTTATTGATTTTTACATCTTAGGAGAAAACAATGGCATCTTCTGGTCCATGTAGAAGCTTTGTGGGGCTACTCAGATGGTTCGCCCTCATTTTTGTTTTTATCTCCCATTTCAGAGAAACCTTGTTCTCTTGGAGTTAGACCCAGCAGTCAGGGACTGCTCCTTTCATTTGTTCAGGCGCCATGCAATAAGAGTCTATTCATATTACTGGTTATTGGCAGGGTTAGCAATTTTTTAAGTTAATTGATTTCTTGGCACTGAAGATTACACTTTGAAAAACACTTTTATTGGAGGAAATATGAAGCACAAGTTGAACCTAAGACCTTAAGCCATTCTTGATTTCTTTGCTTGCTATTCATTCTTGCAGCTTTAAATAAAACCTGGTCCCAGACTGCGAGTGTTGACAGGGCACACGAAGGAAAGTCGTTCCTCAGCTTAGCCCCTTAAACTAGGCTTTGTGAATGTATTTTTTCCATATGTTCCTTACTGAGGAATGCTTCCTTTAATTACTTGCTGATTTAATCTTCTGATAATAGTAATATCTAATATTATATATTAAAGTTACACAGTGTATCTAGTATATAAATTAAAAAAAAATATAAACCTGAAAAATGTAAACCTGTGTGACAGAAATGATGGTCAGCTGTTGATTGGATGATTATAATTTGACAAATTTGGACCATTAACACAATAAATGTTTGTTTATATTCTTCAATACTTCAAAAATGATTCATACATATTCAGATCTAAAATATTTAAAACAAGCTCAAAAGTAAAATAACTAAAATATGGTCCAAAAGACTTAAAGATTAGAAGTAATATTATCTATAGTAAGCATTTATTATAAGTGTGTTGGTATCAGATAATTCCTGGTTGTTGGAGAGTGCTATAAATTTGGGTCTCAGTGTCTAAATACCCATAGAAAAGAGGGAGGATCCAGACCATTACAGTGACAGAGAAACCTAAACATACCGGTAGAAATCTTCAATCATGTATTTGTAACAAATTTTAGGAACAACTTATGTTCTGGGAGCACATCTATACAGTAGCCCCCATTTTAACTTTTCTTTAGCATCAGAATCTATGTTTTACCAGAAGTGTCTTTAAGCACACATTTTGTAGTACATCATTCAGTGTTAGTAGACATTGTTAGTGAGTGCTTATCAGCACATTCTATTTTTGAATGGCTAGGTCTCTTTTCATAGGAATCTATTTTTTATAATACTTTCTTTCTCCATTAAGCTTAGTGATCAGGAGAAGATAAATATATCCTTGGGTAGTGTAAAAAATTCTCTAGTTTAGAAATTTCAATGAACCTCAACCCTATACCACCAATTAGCAGGCAACAACTTTGTTTTCCTACTGTATTAATGTAGTTCATTGACTTAGTATTCTTCACTTTGGAAGTTTCTGTTTATTCTTTTCAGGATGCCTCAGGGAGATCATGTTATTCATAATTCTGTGAATATAAACAGACCGAGAGATAAAAGCTGATCACTAAGTCTGTAGCCAATGGGGCAGAGCAAGGCAGCAGATACAGTTTTTCTTCTGGCAATCTCAAGACATGCTGGTTCAAAGTAGGTATTTGTTTGCAAGTGAAGTTTAGGTAGAAAATATGCATATCTTACTTCTTCTATAGTCTTGCCTTTTCCCTTTTTAAAATATGATGCCCAAACCCTCATGTGTCCGATAACAGCAGCAACAGTGCTCATACTCTTCTCAAATCTTCACATCCAATATGACATTGTTAGAGTCAAACACTGGAGAAGGCTAGCACATCCAGTAAAACTAGAAAGCTGAAGTGTGCTCTTCCTGCTGTTTTCTAGGCACTGTGTTAGTCATTCTGGAAATAAGGAGGTGTATAATGCAGATGTGGAGCAGCTAAGACGTTCACATGAATGCTCAGTCCTCCTCAGACTCTCCGTAAGAACAGTTCACCTCAGTGTAGGCAGGTAATTTTTCTTTGGAAGACAGGTCACCATGTCAGTATTTTTTTTCTTGGTTATTTACCACTGTAGGAGTTAAATATTATATTGTGACATTAATTGTCATTGTATTTATTCAGAGAATAAAAGCAAAAAAAGACATTAGTTTTGCTTAGGAAAGTATGAGGGGGAAGAAAAGTCAAAACATTGAATAAGTATTGAGGTCACTATAACTTTCTCTCTGCCTTAGCAAACAAGAGTCACAAGGTTGGTTATGTTTGTGTTCTGTTCTTTCAACAAGAAGATACTTGCAAAAATGTCAAAATGATGAAAGAATTCAATTAGTGAGACAATTTCTTTCATTGGTTAGCATGCACTCTAATCTCAAAGGAATGCTTCTGAAATGGCTTTAAATTTAATTCAGGTAACAACTTTTGCAGAAAAGCTGTTTCAAAACCATAGAATAATCAAAATAGCCTAATTTAAAAGGGGGTGTTCTATTCAACTTCGGTGGCAGAAAGTAAAGTCTGGCCAAGTACTAGTTGATAGCTAATGATTTAAGCAGGAATGATGAGAAGGAAATTAGCTAAAAAGTATAAGAATTATAAAGAATAAAGAATTATGTTATCTAATACCAATGTCATCTTCCCCATAGTAGTTTCATACATATTTATTTTGACATTTTTAAAATTCATCCAAACTAACAGAACTACAGGTTTGTACCTGTATTAGCTAATTGTATCCATGAGTCATTTTGTTACTTAATAGCAGGTCTTAAGCCATGGGAGAGGTGGTGGAAACTTATGAAAGTAGGGACTACAAGGAGAAAGTATGTCATTGTGGATGTTTCTTTGAAGAGTGTTTGAGACTCTGATCATTCTCACTCTATTTTTTCTAGCATCCATGAAGTGAGAAGCTTTGCTCCATTGTCTGGTCACCATCACAAGGATTCTTCTCATGGCTGAAACTGAGAATGTTAATCAACAAGGAATGAAGTCTCAGAAGATGTTCCCAAGAGGGGGACTTCAGAGAATCATTTTGTCCAGATTCTTATCAGCCTGGCTCTGTCAACCTTGGCACTATCATTTTAGCAGCACTGTAACTGACTGGAATTTTGTGGTGTCTAGAGGTTTTTTGTTTTTTGTTTTTCTACATTCTCTGTTTACATTCCAAATGATTTCCCTTTTCCAGGTTCCCCCCTCTCCATAAGTCCCATAAGCCCTCTTCTCTTTTCCCATTCCCCATCAAACCCCTCCCACTTCTCTGTCCTGGTAATCCCCTGCATTACTGCATCAAGCCTTTCCAGGACCAGGGCCCTCTCCTTCCTTCATTTTAGGAATCATTTGATATGTTAGTTGTTTCATGGGTATTCAGAGCTTCTGGGCTAATATCCACTTAGCTTTCCATGTGTGTTGTTTTGTGATTGGGTTACCTCACTTAGGATGATATTTTTCAGTTCCACCAATTTGGCTAAGAATTTCATGAATTCATTTTCTTTAATAGCTGTGTAGTATTCCATTGTGAAAATATTCTACATTTTCTGTATCCATTCCTTCATTGCGGGACATCTAGGTTACTTCAAGCTTCTGGCTATTATAAATAGGATTGCTATGAACATAGTGGAGCATGTATCCTTATTACATGCTGGGGAATCCTCTGGGTATATGCCCAGGAGTGGTATAACAGGGTCCTCTGGTAGTATCATGCCCAGTTTTCTGAGGAACTGCCATACTGATTTCCAGAGTTGTTGTACCAGCGTGCAGTCCCACCTGCAGTGGAGGAGTGTTCCTCTTCATCCACATTCTTACCAGCACCTGCTCTCTCCTAAGTTCCTGATCTTACCCATTCTGACTGGTGTGAGGTGAAATCTCAGAGTTGTTTTGATTTGCATTTCCCTGATGATTTAAGAAGGTAACATGACTGCGTGCAGGTGTAGAGCCTGAGGTGCCTTCACAAATAACAACAAAACTCAGATAATTTGTTGTTAAATTATAATACCAACAGTATTTATCAACAGGACGTGAAAGTTCAAAATTACATTTCAGCTTGGACACTAACCAAGACATTTCTAAATGAACAAGACAATGTGTCATTGAAGAACATAAGAGGAAAATAAAAAATATTTTAGAACCAAATTAAAATAACAGCATAATCTATCAGACCCTCTGAGACATCACCAAGGTGTTCCTATCTGAAAAGATTATAGGTATAAATCACCAGATTAAAAAATGTGTAAAAATAACCTAATGATGCAACTCAAACCTCAACAAAAGGAAAAGGCAGGCAAACTCAAACTCAGTCGCTGAAACAAAATAATAAATATTGGAGCAGAAATCAATGAATGAGGGATCCAAAGAACAATACATAGCATTAAAAAAAGGCTAGTTCTTTCAAAATATTTAAAAGACCTACAAACCTTTTACCAAAGTAATGAAAAACAAAACAAAGCAAACAAAAAATGAAAACAAAACTCAAATTAGTAATATAATATAAAGGAATTCAGAGAATCTTAGGAACTTTGAGAAGGAATATTTAAAAAAGCCGGAAAACTGAGAAGAAATGGGTGAATTTTTAAATGAATGTATGTGACCTATCTAATTAGGATTACATGCAGACAACACAAAGAAGTTACAGACCCATAACAGAAAACAAGATTGATGAGGTTTTGCTTAATCGTGTTTCCTTAGAAAGATACTTCAGGATTCAGGATTGGGCAGATCTGTGTTGTTCCACAATTGTGTGTGGCTAGTTATGGTAATGAGAAATGGTTTGGAAAATAGAAATAATGTAAATGAATTTAAAAAGAGACCAAGGAAAGTCATATGGGTGGGTTCAAAGGATGGAAAGATTAGAGAGAATATAATAATTGTATTATCAAAAATTAAAATAATTAAAAGTGTTTATATCTTTGTAGTATTGCCACCACGAAGTGCCAGCAGATAATATATGCTTAATGTGTTGAATTTGCTCCTGTATTTCACAATGCAATGTTATGATAAAGATTTCTCTTACATTTTGAAAAGCTGGAACTTTTGCAGGACCTAATAGCCATAATTAATAACATATCTTGAGGTCACATAAGACTGCTATCCTACTGTTTACTCAGCCTGTTTGTTTATCCTGCCTTAAAGAGAGCAATGTAATAGCATCACATAACTTGGATTTCTCACATTATCATCTTTTATAACCTAAGCTAATAGTAACTGTATTCTTAATTTATGTACTCCTCCAAGCCCCTGATCCAGAAAGCAATGCATGTTTAATTAAATGTTACTATAATCATTTACTGTAACAGAAAATGTAAGTTGAGCATCCTTATAAAATGGACATCCACCATATATAGTGAATTTAGCAAATGGATATTACTTAATAAACAATGGTGTTTGCAGTGCTATTTGTTATCTGTGTTAGTTGGAGTCAGTGATTAATCCCTTGTAAAACTCTATTAAAGATCTGCTAGTATCTGACCAATACAGAAGGCGATAACTAGACTGAGCACTAGGAACCCAATGGAGGAACTAGAGAAAGGACCAAAGGAGCTAAAGGGGTTTACAGACCCATAGGAGGAGCAACAATAGGAACCAACCAGTACCCCCAGAGCTCCCAGGGACTAAACCATCAATGAGAGAAGAGGCAGTTTGTCCTGTGAAGGCTCAATGCCCCAGTGTAGGGGAATGAGAGAGCAGGGAAATGAAATTGGTGGGTTAGTGAGCAGGGGGAGGATGGATGGGATAGGGGTTTTCAGAGGGTAAGGAGGAAAGAGGATAACATTTGAAATGTAAATAAAGAAAATATCTAATTAAAAAAAAGATTTCTGCAAAGCATCCTGCATTCCTTCCCTATATGGTGCTTTGGGGAATAGTTGGAGGGGAGAGGAATTATAGGACGTATGGTGGGGGAGAACTGGGAAAGGGGAAAGCCTTTGGAATGTAAACATAGAATATAGAAAATAAAAATTAAAAAAAAAACAGACACATCCAGATAAACAGACACAGACACCAGGGCAGATTCACAGGACAGCATATAGGCCAGGTAGAATCAGACTCACACACCAAGTGAATCAGAGAATACAAATCTGGGCTCCCTAGCAGTCAAATGACACCAAGTGCTTTATTGATTTTTGTCCTTAATGTAGCACTGTTGCATTATTGACAACTCTGAGTTTTTATTAATGCATTCCTGCTGATGTATTTGTGCTATTATTAATAACCTTATTTTGTGGATTTTCTTCCCACTCAACCTGTGATTTTCTATTCAATGTGTGCTATTTGAGAGGCATATTCAATGTATCAGCCTTGCATTAATCAGTGACAATATTTAACAATGAAAACCTAATATATCAGAACGGTTTTGAATTGGTTATAACCATCTTTTCATTTTTTACTAATTACTTTGTGGGTTTTCTATACATTTTGTTAATTTAAAGGACTTTCAAAAGGAAAAGAAGAAAGACTTTTAAATTCCCATAGGCCTTTTCAAGTTATTCTTGCCAATTTCATAAGCAATAAAAAGAAAAAAGGATGCCTCCTGCAGCTTTGAAGCGCCCTTAGTGCTACACTGGACTTTGAAGGTTGGTCTGTATCTCGTTTAATCATCCTTTACATCCATGCCTCCTTTCTCTATACTGACATTTTTTATAACTTATGTGTCTTTAATTTTCCTCGGCTAATATCTTTATACTACCGATTACAGAGATAGCAAAAGCCCTTCAGTGAGTTCTTTCTTTCACCTTGTTTCTTGTTTACATCATCTTCTCTCTGTGTACACGTGTACCATTGACTTAACACCTGGCATCTTCAAATCACACATCTGTGGCCAGTTGTAGGGAATTAAGCAGACACCAATCACTGGAATCTGCTATTATTTTAAATATGAAGGATTCACAAAACCAAATTGGTTGTCCTATTGCTTGGTTATTTCAGGCTTAAATATTCGTGTTATTTTAAGGGATCTAAAGTGTGCTGTCTTTCTCATTTTTTTATTTTATTTTTTATTTTTACTTTATTTATATTTCAAATGTTATTCCCTTCTTGGTTTCCCCTCCACAAACCCCTATTCCCTCCCCTTTCCTCCTGTTTCTATGAGGGTGCTTACCCACCCACCCGCTCCAACCTCACCCCCCAGCATTCCCATATTCTGTGGCATCAAGCCTTCACAGGACCAAGAGCCTTCCCTCCCATTGATGACAGATAAGGCCATCCTTTGCTACATATGTACCTGGAGGTACGGATTCCTTCATGTATACTCTGGTTGGTGGTTTAGTTCCTGGGATCTCTGTGTTGTCTGGTTGGTTGTTTTTGTTGTTCTTCCTATGGGGTTGCAAACCTATTCTGCCCCTTCAAGCCTTCCCCTAAGTCTTCCATCAATGTCCCTGTGCTCAGTCTGATGGTTGGATGCAAGCATCCACATACCTATTGGTAAGGCTCTGGTAGAGCCTCTCAGGAGACATCCATAGAGGCTCCTGTCAGAAAGCACTTCTTGGCATCAGAAATACTGTCTGAGATTGGTGGCTACACGTGGGATGGTTCCCCAGGTGGAACACTCTCTAGATGGCCTTTTTTTCAATCTCTGCTCCACAATTTTCCCATCTAAATTTCCTTTAGATAGGAACAATTCTGCATTAAAATTTTGGAGATGCATGATTTGTCACATCCCTCAACTGGAGGGATGTGACTAACCTTTGTATATGGTCTCTACAGGTTCTCTCTTCCCTTTGTTGGGTATTTCAGCTAATGCCATCCCCATTGGATCCTGGGAGCCTCTTTCCCGGCATCTAGGACTTTCTGGTAGCTACTCCAGTTCCCCATCCCCGAATACTACACATCTCTCTTCAATTTCCTGACCCTCTGTACATCTCCCCTCTCTCCTCCCACACCTGACCCTGCCTCCTTTGCTCCATCCCCCTCTTATCTTCCGACCAAGTCTTTTTTACCCTCCACCTCAGTGATTATTTTGTTCCCCCTTCTAAGTAAGACTGAAGCATCCACAATATGCCCTTCCTTCTTCTGGAGCTTCATATGGTCTGTGAGTTGTATTATGGTTATTCTGAGCTTTTTCCTAATACCCACTTACTAGTGAGTACATACCATGTGTGTTTTTTTGTGAATGGATTGTCTCACTCAGGATGATATTTTCTAGTTCCATCCACTTGACTGCGAATTTCTTGAAGTCATTGTTTTTAACAGCCGAGTAGTAGTCCATTGTGTAAATATATGATATTTTCTGTATCCATTTCTCTATTGAAGGACATCTGGGTTCTTTCTTGCTTCTGACTAGTATAAATAAGGCATATTAAGAAATAATTTATATATTTTCTATCAATACAATGAACAATTAGAGTTGTACTTTCAAATGACCAAATATTCACCATCAGTTCTTCTTGGGATAAACTCTGGGACTGACAACATTCCTTGCAAGGTGGAATGAAATACTATTGGTTAGTATGGAAGTCAGTTTTATGTCATGAGATTTGTGAGAAGAGAAAGCATTTATATGAGATAACTGTCCTAAAAGATGGAATCTTCGACCCATTGTGTGTAAGTCAGTGAAGTCAGGGGCAGTGGTATGGAAAAGGATAATAGAAAAGTTGCTTTTGGCCGGGCGTGGGGGCACATGCCTCTAATCCCAGCACTTGGGAGGCAGAGGCAGGCAGATTTCTGAGTTCGAGGCCAGCCTGGTCTACAGAGTGAGTTCAAGGACAGCCAGGACCACACAGAGAAACCCTGTCTCAAAAAAAAAAAGAAAGAAAGAAAGAAAGAAAGAAAGAAAGAAAGAAAGAAAGAAAGAAAAGTTGTTTTTGGATTTTCCTGTTTGCTTATTTTGTTTTATTCTGGTTTGGTTGCTTTTGCTTTTATTATTATTATTATTATTATTATTATTATTATTATACTTTCTTTATTCTATGGTGAGTGAGAGGGGAGAGAGAGAGAGAGAGAGAGAGAGAGAGAGAGAGAGAGAGAGAGAGAGAACTTGGGTGAGTTGGGGAATGTGTGGTATATAAGAGGAGTTGGGCAAGGGAAAACTATAATTAGAATATATTATACAAAAATCTATTTTAAATTGGAAAACAAAAGAATAATAAGCAATTGTTTGCTTCTTCTTCCATGTAGCATATTGCTGTTAGTGCTGCCTGGCGTCACAAGTCTGTGTTACTGTAATTACCTTTCCATTCTTAGTGAGTAATACAGAATACACAATCAGGTGTTCAATCAGTATTTGCTGAATAAATTACTACACATAAAGGTTAAACCTTTGGGGATTTACATTGTTTTCTGAAAGTTCAAGGAAATGGGACAACGTTAGAAAACTGTGAAGGGAAAGGTTGTTTGTGAATGTAATGGAATGTCTCTAGGTTACATTGTGGATTCTCCCTAATCCTCCTATCCTCTTTTTTTGTGCTACAGCAGTACTCTGAACCAGGTATGACTTGATTGAGGGCCCTGCCATTAATTTTTTTTTCAGTTCACTTTCCTGGAGCAGATCTTAACTCTGGTCTCACATGCCAGATTTCCTCAAGCTGACTCTACTTCTCAGTCTTCCTGTTTCTCTCTCTCTCTCTCTCTCTCTCTCTCTCTCTCTCTCTCTCTCTCTCTCTCTCTCTCTCACACACACACACACACACACACACACAAACACACATACACTTTTCATGCATGTGCACACACAGGCATACATGCACCCCATTGCCATGGTTGTTTGAAACCTCATGATTTATTAAAATAAGCACACCTAATAAAAATAATTGTTAAATTTCTGGCCTAGCATTTGGAAAGAGCACCACCTTCTTATGTTCATATAGGACATTGCTGACCTGTCTTAGGGACTTGTGGGTTTCATAAAACTGTAGTAGCATTGTCTCCTAATTCTTCATTAAACTGCTTTTATTTTCCTATTGTCACACTGCTGATGAGCCTGACAAGTGATAGTGTCCTGACCTTATTTTGGAAGAGATAATGAATGGATGGAAAAAGAAAGGTGTTAGATTCTATTTTCCTTGAACTTTATGACCCTAAACTGAAAATGATCTTCCTTGTATTTCATACACTTGTGAGTCTCCACCTGAGTCCAAAGTGTTCAGCAGCCTCTGTCTTACCCTTTCACCCCTTCCTCTTGTATCTCTTCTATTCCCTCCCTACCTTGTCCCACACTGACAGGTTCATAAAGATTCTGATGTCACCCCCAGCTGATGTGTGACTTACTTCAAATAGTGTTTTCTGAAGGATGAAAGGAAGCAGCAGTGATTATAGTTGTTATGAATAATAAGGCTAGTGATTATTGATAATTATGACAATAATAAGTGCTGGGATTATTTTCTTCTTAAAAGGATGTTGTAAGTTCTGTAGTCCATTACATTGCAAAGTGTTTCTCTGAGGAAACACTGTAATTTACAGAAATCATGTCTAACATCTTGATTACTATTGGGATAAGGCAATATTTGAAACAAACATTGAGGTTCACTTTCTTTTTTATTGAAAGCACAATCTATACAAATTGATTGTAGACTATGATTGTGTTGCAATCACACCAATCCTTCCTTTGAAAATTGTCTTAGATGAAACGCTTAAAGCCTCTTCTTTTCAAAGGTTATTTGAAAGTTTTGAACTGAAACTGCCTTTTCAGTCTGTGAATGCATAAAGAAGGAGCTGGTGGTGCTCTACAGCATTGGGTGCAGAAGCATTTGTCGGTCCATCACTCACATTTGTGACAGAACATGGAAAGTTCACTGCAGCTGTCATTTCTATGGAAAATTTGAACAATGGTCTCGCATCAATTAGATGTCGACTCTGCTCTGACTACTAAGAACAAACTTTCAAAGCAAGGGTTTAACATACAACAGGAGCTTCACTTGCACTGCATATTTTTCATGGTATTTATGTATGTTTCATGGAAGAATTCTGTCTTCTTGAAAAAATGATTAGTGTCTATTACAGAACTGTGACAGTGGAGGAGAGCTACATAACCCCTCAGTTCTCAAGCATATATAAGATCTGATTGCAGGAGTAAGATTATCTGGAAACTAAGCAAAAGATGATTATGTTATCTAAGTGAGAGTACCAGCCGGGCAGTGGTGGCGCACGCCTGTAATCCCAGCACTTGGGAGGCAGAGGCAGGCGGATTTCTGAGTTTGAGGTCAGCCTGGTCTACAGAGTGAGTTCCAGGACAGCCAGGGCTATACAGAGAAACCCTGTCTCGGAAAAAAACAAACAAACAAACAAACAAACAAACAAAAACCCAAAACAAATCTAAATGAGAGTACCTTCCTTGCCAGCTAGATTTGGAAGCAGAAAAATCCCTCATGCAAATGGGATTTACTAGAACCATTCATTACTCTGTTCACCTGAGAATGAAACTAGGATTATATTTAAAGGGGAAAATGCATCTCAATGGCTAGTTCAGCTGGAAAGGTTTTCGAAAGCTATTGATGTTATGAGTTAAGCCATGGTTAAATAGACTTTAGCTTTGAGTATGTGAAGGTCAGGGTACTTCTAAGAAAAAGAGGAACAAATTCAGCCAAAGACTCAACTATCACATCAGTAACCCGAGGAATAAATCTATGAGTGGCAGAGAAGCACACAGAAGTGACAATTTAATGCCAAAGGTTACCGACACACTTGTTAAGTCTCCATCAAGTGTGCATATTTAAAGGCAAGGTATTTCTAGATGGAGGTTAAACTTTATGATACATTACCAGTGTGAGTTTGCATTTAATTAAAATAACATGCGCATGCTTATTTATAACAACATTTAAATTTTAAAGTAAAAGGACTTGCCTCACTTTGGCCTGAATAGCTGCCGTCAAGAATTCTGATAAATGTTGGAGAGGATGTAGGGAAAGAGCAACTCTTATTCACTGTTGATAGTGATATAGTGATACATATACCCTTTATGGAAGTAACTTTGGAGGTTCCTTAAACAATTAAAACTAGAAATACCATATGACGCAGCTAATTCCCTCCAAGTCACATATCCAGAGAACTCTGTACCTAACTCAGAGAGGTATTTGTACATCTGTGTTAATAGTAATGAAATAGAACCAAACTGGGTACCAGAAAAAGATGAATGGTTAATGAAATATGTCATGTTTATGAAGTAGAATATTATGTAGATATAAGGAAAAATAAATCATGAAATTTTCAAGAAAATGCATGGTCTTAAAAAGTATAAAATTAAATGCCATGTCATTCAAACTAGTTAACAAAATAAATCTTTGTATTTTTACTCATATGTAGACCCTAGCTCTAATATAATCAGTTATAGCTATAACATAATGTTTAGAAAGGAGATAAAGAAGGGGTATTAGGTGATGAGGAAAGATGGAATTCAGGAATCATAAAAGAGAATATGAAACTGTTTTTCCAGGTTGAACTCTGTTTTTTGGAAGTGGATAGGTGATTTAAAATGTAATTGACATGAAAATATAAAGTGCCAAGAGATTATGAAGATGGACTGTATCCTCTAACCCAAATAAAACTCATTCCTCTCCAGGTTGCTTTTGGTCATGGTGCTTTTTCACAGCTACAGAGAGCAAACTAAAGCAAATTCAAAAAAATATATAACCATCTAGTGCATTTTGAGACTGTATGAGATGTGATTGATATTTACCATCTTACTATCTACTGGAAAAGAGAAAGGAATCCCAACAAGATAATCACAATAAAACATAACAAAACATGACATCCTAGACCACAAAATTATTGGATATTTCAGTTAAGAAAAACATTTTAATTGAGATAGAAAATGTAAAGGTTAGGGTGGAAGTGCTTTAAGTAAAAAATATAAGTGGCTTGCTAGCTACAGGAAGGAACCAGCCTCCACCATGGCTCTAAATGATGCCCTCACTTGGTGCCCATGCCTGGCATAGTCCTCTGCTATGTGGATGGGGTCTGGTGTATACTAGCAGAAGAATGCAGTAAAGGTAAATGTTTATGCAGAGATAGCCACTTATAATGAATGGAAGCATTACCTGTCCATTAAAGGCTGATTGGACAATAAGCTGAGGCAAGATTAGAAAATGGGACAACCTGTAGAGAGAGTGAAAATTTCTGGGAATAGAATCAGGTGTGAAAGAGATTCGCCCCAAACTCTGAGGAGGAGGCAGATATATGCATAAAACTGAGAAGGTGACCATCTATGTGATATGCTTAGACTAGAAAAAAAACTGAATTATTGGGATATGAACAAGTCAGGGAACAGAGGCAAAGCTATTGACCTATTCATATATAGGAAGTCTCATAGTCATGATTTTGGGGAACTAAGGTGGAAAATTATGAGGTTACAGATGGGCTTAACTACAGATTTATTACTTTGTGTGACTTGTAGAACTAAATGCTATTCTACTAATAAAACTTTTACTCAGTTATGGATTCAAGAAACATGTTTTCAAAGTCAATTCTATGTCACATGAAATAAAATTAAACACAAAGAATTGCATATAGTTTGCTTTCTTATAACATGATTGTAAGAATGTTAGTTGTCTAATAAATCTTCAATGATATTAAAAGGTAAGTAATGAAACTTAATGGCTTCAGAATGGCAATTTTAACTGTATGAAGTTCATTGAGAAGTATGGAGTTTAGGACTAAGTGATTTCCTTAACTTAGGTGTGTGATGTTTTTGTTAGTTTATTACAATAAATTTATTTGAAAAAAAAAAGGAATCACCTTCTATAGCTAGAAATTTTCCTGTTGCAGCAAAAAGTAACAAGGTCATCTGCCTTCACACATATCTGTTTCTGTGTTCTAAATTACTTGTTAACAAATTTCCCATTACCTTGGCTTTATCATTGTTTCATTTTCTTATTCAGGTTTTAGAGACAAATAATCACTTCTCTGTCAGTAATTGCTTTAGACCCATAGGATAAATTAATGATTCCTTCCTCATCTTTGTTTTAAATACAGCCCCTTGCTTTTCTGGGATTTATGTGGCCAAGTGCTGGGACACCAACACCTCTGTTTTGGCTGTCCATGATTTGCCTAGCAAAGAATCTGTCCTCCTTATTACATGCCAACTGGGAAAACAATGATAGTGGTATGGAGGTGGAAATCCACTGGGGAGAGAAGCAACTGTGTCTCTAAAAAATGACATTTTCTGTATCCATTACTCCATTGAGGGACATCTGGGTTCTTTCCAGCTTCTGGCTATTATAAATTAGGCCACTATGAACATAGTGGAGCATGTGTCCTTATTGCATGCCAGAGAATCCTCTGGGTATATGCCCAGGAGTAGTATAACAGGGTCCTCCAGAAGTATCATGTCCAGTTTCCCTAGGAACTGCCAGACTGATTTCCAGAGTGATTGTACCAGCTTGCAATCCCACCAGCAGTGGTGGAGTGTTCCTTTTTCTCTACATCCTCGCCAATACCTGCTGTCTCCTGAGTTTTTAATCTTAGCCATTCTGACTGATATGAGGTGAAATCTCAATGGAAGAATGGATACATAAAATGTGGTATATTTACACAATGGAATACTATTCAGCAATTAAAAACAATGAATTCATGAAATTTTTAGGCAAATGGTTGGAACTGGAAAATATCATCCTAAGTGAGGTAACCCAATCACAAAAGAATACACATGGAATGCAGTCACTAATAAGTGGATATTAATTAGCCCAGAAGGTCTGAATACTCAAGACTCAATTAACATACCAAATCATTCCCAAGAAGAAGGAAGGGAAGGGCCCTGGTCAGAAAGGCTTGATACAGCATTGCCAGGGAGTACCAGGACAGAGAAATGAGAGGGGGGTGATTGGAGAATGGGCAGAGGGAAGAGGGCTTATGGAACTTATGGGGAGGGGGAACTGGGAAAAGGGAAATCATTTGGAATGTAAACAAAGAATATAGAAAAAAAATGTCATTTTAGTTGAATTTTTCAGAGACCCCAAAAGTCAAATGTAAACTTTCATATGTAGAAGGAGCCGGTTATGATGGACAAAGATTGAAGTAATGGTAGAAAGCCTAGCAGTCAGATCATGGGATTGGTCTTAGGCCATATGGAAGTTTGAGTTTCTTTTACAGTTTAATGGAAAAACACTCTTTGATGAAATTGTGAGGAGGGTGGTGCTATTATTATGCCTTATTCTGGTGTTTTTGTTGTTAAAGATGGATGTGAGAAAAGCAGGAAGACTGAAGGGTGTGGAGGTTTGCATGAATAAAGATAAAGTTGGAGTGCCCTTTAATGCGTCTCCTTCAACTGAGAAGGAAGGAGAAGGTAGTTCCCTATGGATTCAGTGCCAACTGTGACAGTTAAGAACAACAAATAGCCTATCTTTCCCCATTGAGTTCTAAATAATGAAATAAGATCAATTTATTATTTGTTGCTCAGGCTCAATTTTTCCTTTTGAACAGAAAGTGACATTGTGAAAAGTGTCATGGTAAGACATTAAATTCAATAAAGATGGTGTTTCTTATACACTACAGAATAGTCATTTCTTCAGGGAAAATGTCTTTAGTTAGGACAGGAACCTAGAGAAACCTGAACATTTCATGTTCTTGATCCATTCATTAGCAGACACCACTTGCTTAGGGTTTCCTTGTATCCTATCCATTACAGAGCCGCATCTCAGCTATCAAAAATAAGTCTATTAACCAATATCACCGCGCTCTCAGTTTAACAGCTTGGTTCTGCCCTGTGATAAATGCCCATGGCTTTTTAAAAAGCATACTTTCACATATTCAATTTCACACATGATGAAGCACTAGATTCTTTTTTTCTGAAGGGTAATCAAAGACAATGATATCTTGGGGAGATTGCTTTAAAATGAATCCCCATGTGTGTTAGGCACTTTCGTTGCTATGACAAACTAGCTGATAAAATCAACTTAAAAGAGGATAGATTTATTTTGGCTCACAGGGTCAATTTTCAGTATGTGGTGAGCTGTCTTCATTGCAATGGTCCTATGGTGAGGCATAGGGAACATCATGACAGTGACAGATATGGCTCAGGACAGAACTTACCTCATAGCAGCTGGAAAGCAGAAGGATAAGTAGAAATATATGTAGGGGGCAAGGCATGAGAAAGGTATAACTATTAAAGGTGTGCTCTCTAAAACTCACCTCATCCAATCAGACCTCAACTTCTACAGTTTCCATCATCTCCAAGTAGACTGTTTGCGTCCACTTGTGGATAATTCACTGATGTGTAGTGGCCATCATGTTCAAAGCCCTGCCTCTAAACATTGCTCTGGGAACTAAGGCTTCAACTCATGATCTTTTAAGGGGATACTCTATAGCTAAAACAACACCGGGAGTCTCTGAATTCATTTGGTCCTCCAGCTGTATTTTAGGTAATGGTCCAATGTTTTATGAGCAAAGTTTAAAGGAACAACAAATTCAGCTATAATAGTTCCAGACACTCTTCCAAAGTGTGTACTGCACCAATGTATCAAACAGTTAAATATAGTTATGTGGAAGCATGCTGTGTACCCTGGCAAATACAAATAAGGCCTTGGTGAGACCATCTGTACAGTTAAAATATTATAAATTATAATATTGAGTATTAATTTAAAAATAGATGACATATGATTTTTTAGTTAAATAAGACAATAAAATAAGATAAAAAGAACTAATACATCAGAATTTGAAAAGTCAAAGAAACAGAAGAAAAATATTCCAAGAAAAAGCACCAGAGTTAGAATCACTTGTTCACACACTTAGGAATCCTATAACAATGCTAAACTGGTGGCCATAATACTTACATAGAGGACCTTTTGCAGATCTGTGTAGGACCGGTGGATGCTACTTTAGTTTTTGTGAGTTCATATGAGCTCTGATCATGTTGATTTGAAAATATTATTCTCCTGGGGTTTCCCATTCCCTCTGGCTCTTACACTTTTTCCATAATATTGCTAGAAAAGTTTGGGGAAATTTTTTGGTACTTAGAGGTGGTCAAAAAGAGGCAGAGGATTGGTATGATACACATATTATAATCCCAGCACTTAAAGGCAGAAACTTAATAGTCTTGAGTTGGAGGACAATCTCAGCTATATTCATAGATTCTGTCTCTAAAACTCAAAACAAAAATAATAGCATAAAAGGCTAGATATATTTTCTTGGAAACCATAGCATTTTAGTGAATTATAAAACATCTGTGTTCTTCTCTAAGAAAAATAAAATTGTAAACATGTTTGAAAACTCATTTTAAGATGTGCATGTTAAATGTGTGCTTCTTCTGTACTTCTAATACATATCAAAAAATCTATCAAGTGATAATATGTACAAAAATTTAGAATCCAAACAAATTGAATAGCAAAGATTTCTGATGAAATTCCTGTAGTTGTCTCTACTCAAACACTAAAGAGCAACAGAATTTGGTGCTTATCTAGGAGAGAGGAAGCATGTGAAAAATAGAAAAAGAGGGGAAAAATGAATGAAGACAAAAAATGAGAAAAATATGGCAGTGACAAATGACCAATTAATTATGCATAAGAATATAAAAGTATCAGACACTGCAGATTAATTATTAGGGAAGAAAGCAATAAAAATCAACAGAAAATTTGCAAGATAAAGTTTCAGGTATATTGAATATACCTGAAACACGTTTTACGTGTTTATATACTTACTTATATACTATGTCTCTTCATAGATGTGTAGACAGTTAAGAGACAGAAGTATTCCATTAACCTATTTATTTTAGGGACAAATTTGGCTTATATAAACACACAGTTGCTATAAAGCTGGAAGATTGTCAAGATAAGACCAAAAGGAGTCAGAGTAACATTCAACACTAAATTTCTGTATCATAAAGAAGATTCAACCTAGAATAATGTATTATTTTGCCTTTCTTATTTTTCTAATTATTCGTATTTGAAATTTTCTTAATATTATTTTATATCATTAAGGAGAATTGTCAGGAGCCATAATGGAACAAGCTAATATACTAGCAGGTATATCCTGAAATACCTGTTTCGGGTTATTATATAATCTGCGACAGGTGAGCTCGCATTCAGCAAGGTTGTTTGGGACTAATTTTAGGAAAGATTCCTGCTATTAATATGCTTTTCCTGTTATTATTAAACATACATTATTATCAATAAGTAATAGCACACTCCTTTGGAGCAGATCTCTGCAGATCCACAACGATGTACTGTCTTATAGCGATGCTGTGTAGACAAATAGGTGACTTAAGTTTTAATGATGATCCTATAAGAATTCCTAAAATTATATTTGTGATTATTAAGTTCTTTTATAATGGGACTGCTACAAGGATCTTTTTCTGATAGTCAAAACTGCAATGAGAACTCTGCCAGTCTCCCAGTGTCACAAGTGAATTGCTTTTAGATGGCAACCAGACTTTCTCCTACTCAGAGCACATTCCAAGAGGTTGTAAAATAATTAACCAAAGGTCATAAAAAGGGAACTAACGATTTATTATAGGTGCTAGAACAGAAGGTAAAATATTGACTGGGTTTATCTGTACAAAACTTCACTTATAATTTAGTTATGGTTTTAAGCTTTCTATGAATCTGTAGAGAAGACAAATGATAGCTAGATAATTACTCCTAATGGATATGCATGTAAACATTCTCTGTTGTAAATTTCTATTTCAATTTCTATTTATGACTTGGTACTTTGTGTGAACTTGTGATGAACTTTGTAGCATGTGATCATGTATTCTGAAAGATGTTTAAGGGCTGAGGACAAAGAGAAGGGAGATCAGAAGAATTTAGTGAGGAACAGAGCAGAGACAACTGAACTGAGGAGAAGTTTTTTGTCAGAAGAGAACAAGATTAGAAGGAGAATGCAAATTGGAATAACTTAGAAACTATAGGTAACATAAAATAACTAGGAGAACAATGTGCATGAAGCAGAGGGAAAGAGGAAAAAAAGATGTTGCAGAAAGCAGAAGGAGCAGGCAGGCTTCTCCTTACCATGGGACAGAACAGGTCCCATGGTAAGGACAAGACAGGCTTAGTCTTATTAAGAGAAAGAAAGCCTTTTTCTTACAAACACAGATTTAATTCATTTAGCATTAAAAGGGTGGAAGCTTTTTCTTTCTCAATGCAATAAATATTGGAGTCCATTTTTCATCCAGAATGAGTGAGTTCTTTCTGCACCGGTGCTTGGTCTTTTGTTCCATATGCATATATAAGTATGGATGTGTGTGTAAGTACGTAATTGTGAGAATGTGTGCATGTGTGTGTGTGTATAAGTATGAAATTGTGAGAATGCATGCAAGCTGGGCCTAGCTGACTACATGAAAATATGTATGTTTGAAGTTGTATGTATGAATTTATGTGAGATTATGCATATTCACTTATGTAGAAGTTTTTCTTTCTGCAAGTGTTGTTCTCTTCTCTTGCTTCAATAGAAGTTTATTGCTCCTAAAGTCCCCCTAGACTTACAAACAAGAAGCATCTGGACAATAGAGAAAGGCTCTAGCAACTAATCCTTTACTTAATCTCCTGTTGCTTTAGGATGAGGTGTTAAACACTGGAGACTGCAGTCTCTGGCTTCAGAGGAACACAGAAGGCAGGTCAGTTCCATTAGCATAGTATCTTAGATTTGGATAAATAAACCTTTTATTATACAGCAACCCTAAATTTTCTGTAAGACAAAGTCTTACCCCAGAGGCTCTATGAAGTACAAAGCGTAGTGTATTTCAAGACGAAAAGAGTAATGTATTTCAGATTATGCCATGCTAAGTTCATTGCTTACACACTTTTCCTGTGGGCCAGATGTTTTGTAGTCAATAATTAGGACTGGAGTGATGAGGTGATGAGGCAGTCAGCGAATTCTGCATGAGAATGAACATGTTTCTCTCGGCAAGTCTTTCAAGGATTTGAAAGCCATTTTGTTTTGTTTTTGTCTTTTGCCCAGAGTTAGGGATGGTAAACGTGTGTCACCGCTCCCCATTGATGTGGTACTAGAGATTGGAAACAGTTCTAGGCTTACTAGCTAAGAACTCCACAGACTGAGCTGCACACCTAGCTCCATTCCAGGGATTTGTTTTAATTTATTATTTGAAAATATATTGACTAATCTGTATTTATTCTCTCCATTAAGCAATAATGCAAAGCTGTATACTAATACAATTTAAATGAAGGAGCTTTATTCTGATGAAAATAAACTACACAATTAAGTCAGTATTCTGGAAGTAGAAGTTTAATTACTATTCAAAATTATTTGTGGTTTCCCTATTCTAAAACAAAATGTTAAGTGTTCCTGGGTATTAATATGAGTGGCAGGGAAGCTATACCTTTTAAAAGGAACAATTTAATCATGATTATTCACATTTTCAAGAAGCACTCAGTACTATGAAAATGTTAAACAATAAGACTGTACGAAAACATAGCTTAAATCATAGGTAGTTGATAGGAATTCTTATTTTGGTGAATCCAAAATGAAATACTTCATCTTTAATAACATTCAGAATATTTGTTGAAAGAGACAAAATGTTTGATGAGTCTGAATGTCTTTAGGAGAGAGAAAATAAACAACTTTTATTTGATTTGGGTTCATATTTTAGGAGAAACAATGATACAGTCTATTATATCTTATACTTTTCTTTAATCTAGAAAGAACTTTATTTGCCTTTTATAAAAAACAATGAGGTGACCAATGAAATGGCTCAATGGGTAAAGTCACTTGCCACCAATCTCTAAGAGCTGAGTTCAATTCTCAGAGTCCAGTTGGATAGAGGAGAAAATTAATTCCTGCAAATTGTCCTCTGGTTTCCACATACACCTATCTCATGACGTGTGCACATCCAAACACTAAACAAACAAACAAACAAACAAACAGAAAAACAAATTATTAAGATTAAAATTAAATGTCATACCAATATTCAGCCATTTTAGAAAAGCAAACATATGCCAGGTTGAACTTTGCTTGAGTATGCCTCCTACTGAAGGAGTTGTAAAGCAATTTAGAAGTGGAATAACTCATGAATAAAAGAAAAATTACTTTAGAATAAGCATGATATAATTTAATATATTCCAACAAGGAAATAGGGATTACTATAACAGCAAGTTAGTCTTTTGTCAGTCAATAAAATCTTTCTATATTTCTGTTAGGAGATATATAATACCCTTCCTGCAGGTTTGTTCTCTCAAACTCTGCTTTCCTTGATCTCATGTATCTCTCCTCAGGTATAAAGCATGAATAATCAATGATAGTGAAGTAAAAGTGAAGCTGACATATACTAATCAGAATCATTCTGATCATACTCTAGGTATTCCCCAAGGACAATTGAGTATCCTGAAAATAGCTGATAGTATACAGTTCTGCATGGTCTGAAGAGATCTTCCTTGTGAGAGTTGATTGACATGGGTTCAATCACAAGACATGAGTTTTAGTAGATTGTAGTCTCTAGCAATGAGAAAGTATTTAAAATAAGCACCCATTTAAAGACATATACAGTCATTTCGCATAAACAGCATTCTGGTTAGGTACCCATAGCAAGGCTACTTTACAGATGCCAAAACTGAGCATCTCTAGATTAAGTACGTTACTCTTATTCATAAAGGGAGAAATACAGGGATTGAGACAAACTGCAGTCCATCTGACAGCTAACCCGAATGCTAACTGATGCCTGTGGCCAATAGTATGCTACCTCAGTCTTTCAGGTAAGCTCCTTAGCTCTTGTCTCTGGGACTGTAAAACTATGATACACATTTTATCTTCTACAGACTGGATGAAGAAGCATTTCTCCACAATAAAGAGATACATCTTTGGGACTGTGGCTTTATGCCTGCATGTCTGGAAACATGCCAACTAATACCAATCTAAAAATTTGAAAACTAGTGCAGAGATGACTTTACAAGTTACTCTAAATAGCATAATGTAAGGATGACTCATTACCAGAGAGAGGAGAACCCTTGCTAAGAAAACATTTGCATGCTTGTCAGTATTTTATGTGATTAAAAATATTTATAAAATTAATATACTGCTTTAGGATAAATACCTCTAAATTTAAGACTGGAAGTCAAAATTACTACTGTGAGCATTGCCAAATATCAGTCATGTACTGAGACTATAGATTAAAAATATTTTTAAGCTATGACTACAATTAACAACTTGCTTTTCTAGAATACATCCTGCAAGCATCTAAATCACAAGGGGTAAAAGCTTGAGTATCTAGGGTTTCAGTAAGGTCCAAGGCAAACATACTGATATATGACATATAACCATCACTGAAATGAGATTGATCTGAGATGGCAAAGCTGAAAAAAAACTTCTTTTTCTACTAGATATTTTACTTACATTTCAAATATAAGTTTATTTACTTACTTTTTACGTACTTATTTACTTAACTTTGCTCTTTTCTTCTGGGCAAACCCTCTATCCCATCTCCTTTCTCCCTCCTCACCACACTCTTCAGCTTCCCTGTCTTGGCATTCCCCTACACTGGGGCATTGAGCCTTCACAGGACCAAGGGCCCCTCCTCTCATTGATGTCCGACAAGGCCATCTATGATACAGCTGGAGACATGGTTCCTCCATGTTACTTTGGTTGGTAGTTTATTCCCTAGGTGATCTGGGAGTACTGGTTAGTTCATATTGTTGTTCTTCCTATGCGGCTGCAAACCCCTTAAGCTTCTTAGGTCCTTTCTCTAGTTCCTCCATGGGGAACCCTGTCCTCAGGACAATGATTGGATGACAGCATCCATACCTGTATTTGTCAGACACTGGCAGAGCCTCTCAGGAGACAGCTATATCTCATTATTGGCTTCCACAATAGTGTCTGGGTTTGGTAACTGTATATGGGATAGATCCCCAGGTGGAGCAGTCTCTGGATGGCCTTTCCTTCAGTCTCTGCTCCACACCCTCTGTATCTTCTCCCATGGGTATTTTGTTCCCCCCTTCTAAGAAGGACTGAAGTATCCACACTTTGGTCTTCCTTCTTCCTGAGCTTCATGTGGTCTATGAGTTGTATCTTGGGTATTCCAAACTTCTGGGCTAATATCTACTTATCAGTTAGTGCATAGCATGTGTGTCCTTTTGGGATTGGATTACCTCACTCAGGAGGATATTTTCTAGAATTTGCCTAAGAATTTCATGAATTCATTGTTTTTAATAGCTGAGTAGTACTCCATTGTATAAATGGACCACATTTTCTGTATCTATTTCTCTGTTGAGGGACATCTGGGTTCTTTTCCGCTTCTTGCTATTATAAATAAAGCTGTTTTAAACATAGTAGAATATATGCCCTTATTATATTTTGGAGAATCTTCTGGTTATATACCCAGGAATGGTACTGCAGGGTCCTCAGGTAGTACTATGTCCAATTTTCTGAGGAAACATCGAACTGATTTCCAGAGTGGTTTAAGAGCTTGCAATTCCACCATCAGCAGAGGAGTGTCCCTCTTTCTCCACAATCTTGTCAGCACTTGCTGTCACTTGACTTAGACAAAATAATAAAAGGGAGCCCTCTCAACAGATTCACCACAGAGCTACTATACATTTAAATACAAAACAATGAAACAGACACAGGGTTGGTGAGAAGGCTCAGTGGATTAAAAATATTCAATATTCTTTCAAAAATCAAGGGTTTGTGATACCCAGTACTTATGCCCACCTGTAACTCCACTGCCAGGGGATCTGATACCTCTGACCTTTGTGGATTCTTGCACTCCTATACCTATGCCCCCAGACTGAAGTACAGGCTTTTACTCTTTTACATAATGAAAGCAAATGTAGAAAGAAAAATAACACCCTATGATACTTTGAAAACCTTATATGCTCTATTTGTTCTCCTTTCTGCTGTACTAGAACGAGCAATATGTACCTATCAGGACCATGCTGACTAGAGTAGGAGAGATGTGGCCAGGGCATGCTAATCTTATGCTGATATTTATGCATGTACATGTAAAGTAGAATAAGGTAGAAAAGGCTAAATATCCTTCTAAATGACACACTTTGAGTATGTTTAAAATTACTTAAAGGTTTACTTTTGTGAAGAAAATAATCAACATTTTGAATTTGACATAGCCTGTGCTATATATACTTTTTTGTATAATAATTTTATAGAACATAGTTAAATTGGTATATATTGTTCAACTGAAAATAAAATATAAGGAAAATGTTCATAGGCAATGAATTGTTAGTCAAGAAGTATGTTAAATTTTAATGTCAAGTTATTCTATGTGGATGATTTAGAATTCAGAGTAGAATATTTTGACTTATGAAATGTTGTCTTTTAACTTTGATTTAATTGTTTTGTCATTACATATGTAATTAACCACAAGTTTAATAAGTAAAACTTTTCTTTGTCCTGATTGCTTAATGGAACAGGAAACTATATAGTCAAGATGTATTTGTAAGGTTGTTTTATAACTATTAAACAGATAATATTGGTGCATAAATCTGGAAACCCACACATCAACCTAATAAAAAGAAATACTTTCTTGGATTTTATTTTTCCTTTACTGATTTGGAATGCCACAGGACCATTTAAAAAATTATCAGAATAGACCTTATCTGTCGTGAAAATAAATTTGTTCCTTGGGTAGCTAAGCAACATGAAGGGAATAAATTTCTTAGAATTGTATCCCCTGAAGGATGCTATCCATTATTGTTACAAGTTAGCAATGGAAATAACTTTATGGTTACATAGAGAATATGATAAAATTTAAAGCTGTGTAAGATGATTAAGAAACAAATAAAACACATATCTAATATATTACCAACAATATATTGCTATATATATATATAATACATTTGTTTACTCAATCTTTTGAATTTATCAAAATAAATATAGAAGAGCTTAAATCTGAATGTTAATCCAACAAGTAATAAAAATGAAATAATAATGCCTACAAGGTATTTGACATTAAATATTCTTGCTTTTCTAACATTGATCATTTACACTTTATGCTTCAATGACGGGCATGAACCCTGTAAATCAGATTTCATCATATTGATCTGTTTTATTTAATTGTACTTCTTCCACACAATTCTTAGTCAAACCTCAAAAGGTATCAAGTCCTTTTTAAAGAGTCCCTTGGTGGAAAAATAAAGCAAAATTCAGTGGAGCAGATTCCACAGGTTGAGCTCAACGTTTGCTGTTTTCTGTAGACTTTTAATATAAACTTCACTGCGTAAGTTATTATATATTACTATCCTACCTCCTTATGGATTTATACATTGGTAAATATGTTTCAAAATAATTGTAGTGTTGAAGACTGTGTGCAGATCCATATTAGCATGTTTTCTTAAATAGCAGGAATGAACAAATTTAATGTTCTACCAAATGCATTGATGTCACTCTCTTGATATCGCAGTTCTCTATAACTTTCATGTATTTTTATATATCTTATACATCTGTTTTCCTAAGTAGCTTTGATTCCATGATTTAAGATTAATAATGATAATGACCTTACTACCTATAGTTTTTTTCATTACATTTTATTTACTGTTTTGAATTATATGAGAATTGGTAATATGTAATAGAAAGCAAGACCCTTTTATTAGGGTAAACACAATTGGAAGAAAGTGTTATGAAATATTATTAGAGATTGTGTCTTATTAGAAAATGCAGTTCCAATATTAGCAGGCAGTTTTTAAAAGTTGATATAAATTTGTACCTTGGGATCTGGGTGCTAGATATCCCAGCATGTTACTTTCATTTTTGAACTATTACAGTTAGGTTAAGAATTTCTATTTAATGTATATGAAGTTTGATAAAAAAATCATAATTTAATCTCTTTATTATGTAATTTGAATGATCTACCATTAAAACCCAACACCTCTACTAATATTAGACATCTGTATAATATTGTTAAAGTTTTGAGTGCATTTTTAATGTTTTTAAGCTGGGCAGTTCCCCAAAAGGTATGATTTCCTAAAATTTTCCCAGTATACTTTCATTCCAAGTTCCTGCCAATCTGCATCAGGAAATGTTCCTGTTTGCTTTCTCTCTGTGTCATCCAGGCCTGTTACACTTCACATAGTCCCCAGTCTGACTTTGCCAGACTGTAGAGCTATTCATCATTGTCACCAAACATGTCTTTCTACAGGAGCCAGAGGACTGTCATTCTTTCTTTACTGAGAAGCCCCAACTCTACCTCTTTGCTCACTGTTTTTGAAGTGCTAATATCATGTGTGTTTGCATGATATTCCACGTGCATGCAATAAGAAATTTCCTTCTTTTATCCTACTCATGTTGAGAGTCATGCCTGTGATCAGCATAGAACATTCATGCCTTACCACTGATACAGGAGCTGATCAGAAAACATATATGTGATTAAGAGGAGTGATTTTTTAGTTTTAAATGTGTGAGGTGGTATTTGTGTTTGTGTGTTTGTGTTGTGTGTGCATTCATGTGTGCGCACGTGCACATGCACAGGCTCATGAGTGTGCTTGTATGTATGCTCATGTCTGTGTATGGACAACATTAGTTGTCTTTCTAAATTGCTCTTCAACCTCTGTTTTGAGATAGGCTCTGTAAGTGAACCTTGAGCTTCAGCTATTCTGGTTAGCCAACAAATCCTAGAGTCCCACTTCTCCTTGTCTCTATAATACTGAAAGTGCAGGAAGGCCCTACTGTGCAGTTTATATGGGTGTTGGTAATTGGCTTCTGGTCCTTCTGTTTGCTTGATAAGCACTGTACCTGCTGATCCATTTTCCCAACCTCTGTTTTTATTCTTATGGTACTTAAACATCCCCTATGGAAATGAAAACTTTTATGTGTTTTATCATTATTACTTTGAGCTCTTTCAAGAGAATAATATGACATCAGCAAAACATAAAAATGTTATTCCTAGAAGACCATAAAATGAACCATCAAAATGTGATGATTTTTCTGTTACAAATGATGAGTTATCATTTTTTTTGCTAATTTAGCTCAAGAATGAGTGGCTCTTAGAAATGACACATAAACAGTATTTTGCTTTGTTTATTAAAAAGTGTCTAACACGGAGGAAGTGGCACATGAGAACTAAATTTTACTTGTGTTGATAGGTCCATGTGTAGTTATTCTTTTCTGCATTCCACATGACTTGTGAGGCCTACTAGAGCAGACTCATCTTCTTTATGTGCATTTTTTCAGAATTTATTCAGAAATTTGTATATTCATAATTTTTTTTAAGTTATTTTTATTTTCTATATTCTATGTTTACATTTCAAAGGCTTTCCCCTTTCCCAGTTCCCACCCACCATAGTTCCCATAGTTCTTCTCCCCCCCAACTATTCCCCAATCATTCCCCCTCCCCCCTCGGTTTCTTTACTAAACTGGATGCAATCTTTACATGCCCAGGGTCCTCTCCTTTCTTCTTCTTGGGAATCATTTGACTTGCTATTTGTGTCTTGAGTATTTAGTGCTTCTGGGTTCATTAATATCCACTTATCAGTGATTGCATTTCATGTGCATTCTTTTGTGATTGGGTTAGCTCACTCAGGATGATATTTTCCAGGTCTAACCATTTACCTACAAATTGCATGAATTCATTATTTTTAATTGCTGAGTAGTATTCCATTGTATAAATATACCACATTTTCTGTATCCATTCCTCCTTTGAGGGATATTTGGGCTCCTTCCAAATTCTGGCTATTATAAACAAGGCTGCTATAAACATAGTGGAGCATGTGTCTTTATTGCATGTAGGGGAATCCTCTGGGTATATGCCCAGGAGTGGTATGGCAGGGTCCTCTGGAAGTGACATGCCCAATTTTCTGAGGAACCGCCAAACTGATTTCCAGAGTGGTTTTACCATTTTGCAATCCCACCAACAGTGGAGGAGTGTTCCTCTTTCTCCACATCCTCGCCAGCACTTGTTGTCTCTTGAGTTTTTAATCTTAGCCATTCTGACTGGTGTGAGGTGGAATCTCAGGGTTGTTTTGATTTGCATTTCATATTCATAATTTTTGATAGTAGTTTGCTTATCTCACAACCTATTTCAACATTAGCTAGTAAAATATTGAAGTCTAATTCATTCATATTTGTGTGTACACACACAAGCTCATGCAGCCACATATATTACACATAATTTTATGACTTCATAATAATTGATAAAGAACAATAAAATGTATTACTTGCTTACAGAAATATAGCACTTACTTCAGAATCTTGGAGAAGAAGCATTATTAAGAAAGACTTTCAAAATCCATAACTGAAAATTTAACAGTGTAACAGAAAGCACAGGATCTGGAAAAGGAGAGGGTTGAAGGTGAAATAGGAACACAACTCTGACTGTTGAAGAAAACAGAATAAACAAGGGAGGAAAGATGTGAAAGTATGTCACAGGTTTGAGATTATTTGAGTCAGGACTTATGAAGATTGGGGCTGTTGGAGAAGAAATGTAGCAGTAAATACAGCTTTAATCCATCAGTTCAAAATGTGCATTGAGAAATTTTGTGCTTGACTACGCCAGCAGGAGAGCAAAAAAAAATCATTTTGGCATCAAAAGTAAGGCAGAACCTACTAATTAATTAATTAATTGCAGCTCACCAAATAAAAGCAGTTTAGAAAAGAAAAATGAAAATCAATGTAAAATGTGGTAAGAATAATTAAAACAGACATGAAGAAGTTGGAAATGTCAATCATTATGTTACAAGAAAATGAACTGAGATTAAATTTAAGATTTTAAAAAGAACTATATTGCTACAAGAAACACATTTTAATAACACTAACTAAAATATCAAAAATAAGGCATACATAAAGAAAACCTCAAAAATTACAAAAATAATAGAATGTATATGGTTATAAAAAAGAACTAGGGCACCATATTAAAGAAAGAAATTGAGGAATTTATAAAAGCAAAATGTGAAATTTATGATAAAGTGATGGTAGGGATGTTGATGCCTCTCCTCTACTCAAAGCATTGCAAATAGTGTTTAAAAGATTGTTCAGTGGGTAAGAATTCTTCCATTGTACTTGAGTTCACTTTCCAAAGCACACATCATGTGGCTCACAAACACCTGAAATTCTAGTTCCAAGGGACCTGGCACTTTTTTCTGGCCTCCACAGGCCTGGTCTGGCATCCCTTTATCCTCTTCACTTGTACCATCTTCATGACAAGCCTACTGAGAACTGACCTGAAGTCTATTACCAAACCACATTATGCAAGCCTGCTGCCTCTGTGGGCTACCTACCAGGCACATGCATGGTCTCAGAAGAGTAAAGGCATTAATAACCCACAAAATGGCCCTTGGCATTCATGATAGAGAACCTGGAACACATTTTAGACCTTTATTTCCTGCCTTGCGGTCTATATTTGAGCAGGATCTAGGTCTCTTGGTGGTTCCTCAGTGGGACCAACTTCTAGTTCTCCAGAATACTGGGAAGTTCATGGCTCATATTCCTTTATTCTTTCTCTTCCCCTTCCTCCATTCATCACTGAAAATACCTCCTTTTCTTGAAAATACCCCATTTTCCCCCTCATAAAACACCTTTAAATTTTTAGAAGCTGTGGCCAAGACAATTGCATTAGATATCAAATAACATTTTCTGGTTTTTGTGACCTAAGAAAATACTGATGCAGCTGTCAGTTTCTCTGTGACAAGCTCAGAGACTGAGTCAGAGAAAGAAATTTGGTGACATGGTAGAAGCAATTCAAAGATGAGTGTCAGTCAATAAGCACAGCATGCAACTGAAATGACTGGTCAATTTTATACTAATTTCTTACCAATGATAGCAATTCTTCACTAAGGTTTTTCATTGATGACTAGATAGTATTGATTCTGTTAAAGTCAGAGTCATGTTTAAATATAATGGAGACACAGATCCTTGTAACTCTCAATTTAAATCTATGCTCCCTGTCTCTTTTTCATTTATTATAAATGATAAACTCATTTTAGATATTTATTATAAATTATAAACTCAAAGGGAATTCAACACAATGGAAGCTAATAAATAATATACTACCACAAACCCAACATTGTTTATTATTAACTTAGCCTGTCTTACCGCCTCTTGTGTTCTTTGGCTGGGCCCTTGTTTTAGATGCTACAAGAGTTGTAGTTTGATAAATTGTTAAATACTACCTTTATGATGAATGAGAAATAATTTATGTAGGTTAATTTTGTGAGTAAACAAGAATTAAATACTATTGATAGATTTCTACATTTTACTGGATTATGTAGTATCAAAGGAAATTTTATAATCAAGACTTAAAATTCCATGAAAGAAAATGGTTTTCTGCAATTATTAGTAGTTTAAAATTACTTTTACATCCCAATGGCATTGGAAAGAGAAGTCATGTGTTCATAAAATTATTGCTGTCAGCCTTCCCTTATTGTACTACCAACCTTTAAAAGTAATAATAAAAGAGAAGAGGATTGTATTTATAGTACCTTTATAGTACATTAAAATCCCTCTGAATTAGGTTTGACTTAAATACTCCACATTTGAATAAAACACACATCATTAATACTATTCCATTGATCAGATTTTCATATCAGTAAATATTTCTATTTTTCTAATTTAATTGATCATAATTTGGTGTCAATGAAAGTATGGTTTAATACTTAGTCTTATATAGAGAATTTTCTCATCAGGAGGTCAAATGCCTCAGGACAAATACATCATCCTGAAATTGGGAATCATTCTTTACCCTTGCTAACCAAAGGCTCAGGTCTGTGGTCAATACAACACAGTATAATAATAGTTTTACACAGTGTGCATGTGGGTGTGTGTCTTGTACATTTGCATATGAGTTTTTATTTAAGGAAATGGTACTTAGTGATGGCAGAGTTCATACTGTGGTATAAATGATTAAGAAAAATATTTTTTTGAAATTATTAACTTGATCCCTATTCTAATTTTAGTGTCCAGCCTTACAAGATACTCCTGAGGTTCCCTCTACCAAGACTCCTTTTATTTCTATGTGTTTCTTTCATTACAGTCACAAAGTTCTTTTTACTTGATTTCAAATTGGACTCCGTTTCCAAATATTTGAGGTGGTTCTAGGTATCTTTCTGGTTTTGATTTCTAATTTAATTGTACTGTGGTCAGAGAACGTGCTGTTAAGTGCTCACGGCCTGTGAAGTTTATTGAGATATATTTCACAGTGCCTATCTGGCTGATCTTGGTGTGAATTTGTAAAGAAAGCTCATTCTGCTGTTATTTAAAGTGTTCTATGAACAGGAGCAGTGAGAATGTGGATTAGTTGGAGCTGTATACCCATGACGTAATCCAGCTGGTCTGAGGGCCAGGAAAGCAAAGGACTGATATGAGCCCCATGCTCAGAGGAAGCAGCGTCCTCCAGCTCTTGGCCATTCCTGCCTTACTGGTTGACCTCGGAGCTTTGTTGAGTGAGAGGGTAGTGGAAATAGCGCTTTCTGATATGGTACTGTTGGAACTGAGTAAGATAATTCAGGACAAAGCACTCAGTTCAAAATCTGGCACTGATTACGGGGTTGGTTAGGAGTTAGTGGCCATTAGTCATTACTGGGGACGGTGAGGACTTGCTTCCACCTCTAACTATGAATGTGTAAAGCCTGAGTTCTATCCCCCAAACCAAAGTATCAGAGTTTCCCAGGCACTTATATCTATGGTACGTGGAACTCTGGTATATTTTTCACTGTTATTCTTGTTATGATCATGGTGAGCATCTGTATGTAGGGTTTTAATTACCATATATAATTTGTGTGGAACAACTATGTTCTCTGTTTTCACATATGTGCAATGTACTTCCACCATATCCCTCTTTTCTCCCTCTCTTCCCTTTCTTTTTTTTATATTTTTTTCTTTTTTTATTGGATATATTCTATATTTACAATTCATTTCCCTTTTCCTGGTTCCCCACCCCCAAAGGTCCCACATGCCTTTTTCCCTCCCTCTGCTCTCTCATCCACCCCCTCCCACCTCCCTGTTCTTGTACTCCCCCACAATGATGCTTTGGTCCATTCTAACACCAATGTCCACTCCTTTCTTCTTGTCAGACATCCCTTGGTATGTGATTTATGTCTTTGGTGTTCCAAGATTCTAGACTAATATCCACTTATCAGTGACTGCATACCATGGGTATTCTTTTGAGACTGGGTCACCTTACTTAGTATGACGTTCTCCAGCTCCATCCATTTCTCTAAGAATTTCATGAATTCATTGTTTTTAATGGCTGAATAGTACTCCATTGTGTATATATACCACATTTTTTGTATCCATTCCTCCGCTGAGGGACATCTGGATTCTTTCCAGCTTCTGGCTATTATATATAGGACTACTATTAACATAGTGGAACAGGTATCCTTATTGCATGCTGGGGAATCTTCTGGGTATATTCCCAGGAGTGGTATGGCTGGGTCCTCCCAAAGCTGGGGTACTTCTAAAGAAACATAGACTTAATATTTATTCTATGGCAATGGAACCCCAAGGAGAACTAAGGCATAATGTAAAGACAGTGCAGTGTATAGTACTTCAAAAAAAAGTTTAGCAGGCATAGGCTTGTACTTGTAGCATATGAGAGTTTGAAGGAGAATCATGAGTTTGAGGTAAATCTGAGTTACATCTTGAGGATCTGGGTCAAAGTCAAACCAATACTGAAAGTAAGAACACCTACAGAAACAAGGAAAGCAAGTAAAAGCAATGACACCCGTTAGAGCCTACAGTTCACACTTAGCAAAGACAAGAGGAAAACTTTGACGGAATGAAGTAGAGAGTTTTCCTAAGCAAAAAGATAAAAACAAGCTTGCAATTAGGAAATATTAAACTCCTTTTAGACTGATATGTATGTAGGCATGTATATATCTATATCTATTGTTATGGTTTGTATATGATTGGCCCAGGAAGTAAACCTATTAGGAGGTGTGGCCTTGTTGGAGTAGGTGTGTCACTGGGTGTGAGCTTAAGACCTTCACCCTGGCTGCCTGGAAGTCAGTCTTCCACTAGCAGCCTTCATATGAAGATGTAGAACTCTCAGGTCCTCCTGCACCATGCCTGCCTGGATGTTGCCATGTTTCTGCCTTGATGACAATGGACTGAACCTCTGAGCCTGTAAGCCAACCCCAATTAAATGTTGTCTTTTATAAAACTTGCATTGGTCATGGTGTCTGTTCACAGCAGTAAAACCCTAAGACATCTATATAGATAAAATAACTTATCTATTTATATTAATGTCTATAGATAACTAAGCAAAATTTTCTATGTTTTTTAAAAAAAGGTAGATATCAGCATATATACATATATACATACATATTCCTGTTAATATTAATAATTGTTTTTGTACATACTGCTTTGCTGGAAGAGAAGTTGTGTTGCTGTTTTAAGGTTATGAAAAAAATATTTTATCCCTTAGAAAGTCTTGATTAGCATGGAATTATATGGTGAGACTTTCTGGTTTGAACTTTTACTTTGAGGGAAATAAAAACATCTGGTAGTAGAAAAAGTGCTAGTGTTGGGGATGGTCCTGGTGGAGATCTGGCAGGTGCTAGACATAAATGGCTTTTTTCTACATTTCCTGCCCTCCCTTCAGCAGTTTACACCTGTCAAGGTCATGATCATTAGCAAGGGCTCAGAAAAGAAATTTCTACTCTAACCTTAAAAATTTAGTGCATGGTTGGTGGGTGGAAGGCATCTAGTTGCATATTGTAAATACATTTCTAAATAATATATTTGAGGATAAAAATAATTTTCAAAGACTTGTCTTGAATGACAAAGAGCATGATATATAAAATCATGTTAACATTGTAAATGTTAACATACATATATTAGCATATTAACATCTTATCCTTGTTAGTTTTTGTCAGCTTGACACAAAATTGATTTATTTGAGAGGAGAGAGCCCCAGGTAAGGAGTTACCGCCATCAGATTGGCCTGTAGACACATCTATAAGTTGTTTTCTTGGTGAAGGATTGGAGAGGATCAGCCCACTGATGTTGGTGCTATCCCTAGGCAGGTAGTCATTGTTTGAATAATGAGAAAGCAGCCTGAGTAAGCCATGGAGAACAAGTGAGTAAGCAGTGTTCCTCATTTTCTCCAAGCTTCTGTGTCAGTTTCTCCCTCCAGTTTCTCCCTTGACTTCGGTTTGCCTGGATAGTAGACTGTGATCTGTAAGGTGTAATAAGCCCTCTCCTACCCCAGGTTGCTTTTGACCATGTTGTTTATCACGATAACAGAGAAGTAAACTAGAAGCCATCTAATCCATGGAATTTTAGATCAACAATATAGAAATGAAGTCCTGGAATTCTTGGGGAAATTACATAAATAATCAAAAATAATTTGATTTTCATTTTTCAGGAGAAGGAAAGAGATATTGTTCAACTTTATGTTTAAATATGAAAGCTAGAAGACTTATACAGAGTGATTACACCTAGAAAGAGAATGCAAAATTTATTCAGATCAGCAAAAGAACAATTTTGAACAAAAGAGGGCAAAGTCACACTATTGTAGCAAAATACAAATAAGATAATTTTAATTTCTTGTTGCATTATGAAGGCATTATCAGATGAACAAATAATAAAATCCATCAAGAAGAATGAAAGCCATATTTTATTATATGATACTATATCAGATTCAAGCACTGACTGTAAAGCTAGAAGATAAAACTAATGCTATTATAACTAGTTACTAAAATAGAAGGTGTTGCTATATTATTATCAGACCAATTTGGCAAAAGGTATTTATAAAATATAAGAAATCTTCACTTCTCCAGAAATATATATGGCTTCTGACTTCACGATATTTATAATGAAGTCTTAAACATGTAGATCTGGAAATGTCATTTAGAAGTTCACTGATCAGTGAGCAAATATATGGCTCCAATTAAAATTTCCAAGTGTCTTTGGATAAAAGACTGATTCTATTTCTATGAAAGCAAGTGCATTGAGAGTGGCTGAAAGTCTCTCTCTCTCTCTCTCTCTCTCTCTCTCTCTCTCTCTCTCTCCTCTCTCTCTCTCTCTCTCTCTCTCTCTCTCTCTCTCACACACACACACACACACACACACACATACACACACACATTCTTTTTCTCTTTCTCGCTCTGCTCTTGCTCTCTCTCTCTCTCTCTCTCTCTCTCTCTCTCCCTCTCTCTCTCTCTTTCTCTCTCTGTGCATGTGTGTGTGTGTTCATGACCATGTGCATGTGAACATGCATGTGTATGTGATATATGTACATGCTGATCTACATGTGTTCAGGAGCTGTGCACATATGTGTGCACTCATATAACTTGTAGAGATTGATGCAGAGTGTCTTCCTTGACTGCTCCCCAGCCGTCGTTTTTGAGACAGTCTCTCACTGAGCCTGGCCTCATCCCTTCATTGAGATGGGCTGGCCAGCAAGCGCCAAAGCGTCTCTTGTCTCCACACTAGTGCTGGGATTGTAGACGAAGCTTTTATACCAGGCTGGATATCAGAACTCCGATCTTCATACTTGTGGAGCAGCGACTTTTCCCAGGAAGCCAGTTTCTCATCCAGGGCCTGCAGACTCTTTATAAGAAACTGAGGTTTCTGAAGATATTTTTAGGTGTAAAAACCTTAGATACAAAATTTAAGATTCTTCCCTTTTCTAATTACAAAGAACAATAAGGAATATATGACTCATTGAATAAAACATAATATTATTACTTTTAAAATTAAACTTTTTCTTAATCACATTTGGTAAATTCTATGCAAACATCTATTTCCAAACACTAGGTAATAGAATGAAAAGAAAAATAATTTACCTTCTTTCTTGAAATATTTGTACCTTAAATTAAACAAGTAGTAGATAAATGTATTTACTGTAAAGGAACATACACAGCTAGTTAATGGGCAGAAATAAAGTAATTATAACCAGCATTTTTAGACTGGAACTTCATGGTTAATGTGTATAGTAGCATGGAAAATATACAATGAAAGTGCCCAAGTGGTCATTGTACAGAGAGATTAAGAACCATTTGTTAGGGTCTCAGAGCCCCATGTGTTTTGACACAATAGAAATTTAGAGTCTAATTTTTGGTTTGTGAGTTTATGATAAGTACAGCAGATAGAGAAACAAGCATGCAGTCAGAAAAATGTACGGGAAATCTGCAGGCATTTGGACAACATCTGAACAGTGGTAATATAGAGGTTATTAATTTTAAAGGTTACAATAGTGTGGTTACAGTTTTGGAAAGAGTAATCTTTTCAGGTTACATAGTGAAGTATTTACAGGAGAGTCCCTAAGAGAAGGAAAATCCTTTTCAAAATGATCACAGTTGAAGAAATAAAACAGTAGTGGCTGTTTGTTCAAGGTTTGGATGAAAATAGTGTCTGTCCTACGAGCCACTCTACTTCAGCTGGTGCTTTAAAATACCCACAATGCAAAAGGTTAAAAAGAAAATGATATTTATATTAATTTTCTCCTAAAATATAATTTCTAGGATGTTGAAAAACCCTTTGGCTATATTTCTAATTTCAAGGAAATTTGCATATCTAGCCACAAATAGAATATAAAGTTCAGAAAAAGCAATAAGGGAAAAAATGACTCTCATTTCATGTGAGTATTTCATTGAAGAAAGTTCTTTTATGTTTATATCTTTGATGGTAACATAGTAAAAAATGACAAGTGCTCGGTAAAATATTAATGTAAACTTAACAGGCAACTTTTGTGAGAATGGTGTTTGTGCTCCTTAGATACTGTGAAATTGTCAGTTGGTGGGATTACATTGTTGTGTGCTTCTCCATGAATGACACATGTATTTAAATATGTTTGAAAAATATATGCATGTATGTATAAATGAATCATTATGGCCCTGTCATTGTTTCTGGTGTTTTGTGTGTCTGGGTTTCTAGTGTGTATGCATGTATGTATGTATGTATGCTCTTGGAGCATATCTAGTTCATGGAGGCAGAGTCTATCAGCTGAGCAGAGAACTCATTGATATGACTACTCTACCAAGTCAGCTTGTTTTCAGAATCTACTGTCTCCATGTTCCAACTGCTGAATTTACAGTTTGGCTGAACATTTGTCATATGTTCCATTTCATTAAATGATGGATCACAGTATTTTAAAATAATATATAATATCAAATGAATTGTATACAATATTAGTTGTAGTTGTAGGCATTAACTCTATGCTGCAGGCAAGCCAGTAACATAAACGAATACACAAATATGTTTCATATTCTTTGATATTTCAACCTCTTAACAATTCTTATTAAGTGAGTATATTAGTGATGGTTGTTATATAACTTATCATAACTTAAATATCTGTATGATAATTTAATAAAGACAGAAAATTTTAAACCTATTTGTTAAAAATGCATTGTTTGGTTCCATTGACTGAATCGTCTTTCCATATTTACTGTCATAGACAATGCCTTAGAAAATTTCCTTAGGAAACAACAATAATACTGAATTTTGGCACCAAACACAGACTTAAGCTGTAAAAGTTAACTTGAAAAATGTTTAGTGTTTTTCTGCCTTAAAAGTTAGGAAAGCCCAAAGACAGAGTTTTTAAAAAGAACTTAATCAAAATCTTCAAATAAACAATTCTTCTCAGAAGAGAGTCTTGGAGGCATTTGTATAGCTAAAGGAAAAGAGACTAAATTATAATAAATATTAAACTGAAAAGTAGTGAAAACTGAAAATTATTTGGCATATATTTTTTCCTACACAAATGGTTATCTAATTCCTTTCTTCTGTTTTACTACAAAGACTTTCTTTTACTCTTCTTAAGTGTCCCTGAAGAATGTTTAAGTGTGAGTCAGAGACTCATGTTCAAGGTCTAGCTCCTACAATTCATACCATTGTAGTCATTCAAATAATTCGGCTGAAGTTTTATTTTCCAGTGTTATAAAATAACCATTATAATAATTATTCTCCTCTCTGCAGGACTATTGTGAGATCAAATAGTTATTTATATGAAACTGTGCTTGAAAAGTTTAAGCATAGGCTTGTTGGAAGGTTAGTGGAGGAGGAGGCCAGAGGCCTTTAAAGCACTGTGGGCTGGAATTCATCACTGGTGTTCATTGCTTGTGTCGTAGCTTATTTGAGGTTGTGTGCTGTCAGGTATGCTATGAGTCCACATGTCCATCTATCATTTGTTTCCAGAAAACAGTGCTTTCATATAGCTACCCCAAACCTCTTGTTCTGACAGTCTTTCTTTCAAATTTCCTACAATCATATTTGTCTTGGGAAGAGAGAGAGTGATAGATGTCCCATCTAGCTGTGGACATTCTCCTGTTTTTTTATTCTTTGTATCCTGACAGGCCATAAATCTCTATGTTAATCACAATCTACTAAATAAGAGCTTCTCTTTTAATCTATGGGTATAATGGGAGTTCATTAGAAGTAGGTTTAATTCTATGTTGGTGTAACAAATAATAGCCATAGATTTTCTCTAAGGCACATGACCTCTATATATACATGTTTTGGCCCTATTAGTGATGCTATGTGTGGGGTTCATTTTGTGGACATAATTAAATCTAATCAGAAAGTAGTATGCTATTCCCATGACATCTCTGCCACTACTACACCAGTAGGTTTGTCTTGACAAGCCAATTGATCTTTAACTGACTACATTCATAGCTGGATGTATGCTCATGTGTGCTCTTTTTATATGATACCATGTATGTCAACCTTCAGCATTATGAAAGCTAGCCTGAAGGGATTAAAACAACCAAGGAAGCTTCAGCTTAATAACTCCAAATGTTGTGTATGTGTGCGTGTGTGTGTGTGTGTGTGTGTGTGTGTGTGTTAAAATTCTATTTCACTGGCTTACAATGAGTTGGTAAGTAGGATTTATCACCTCAATAAATATGTTCTTTAGCTCTTTATTACTTCCCTTTAAAGAAATTCTCCAAATCACTCTCATCCCTTTTCTTCTTAAACTTCACTATATGTGTTATGAGCTTATATCTGCAAAACACAGTCACTGCCAGTCCACTGGTTAATCCACTTTCTTCAGACATGTACTTCGCTCTCTACCATCAGGACCTAAGATTAGACCAGAGAAGTTCTGCTTGCAAATCCTTTTACAGTTACCTTGAACACTGTTTGTTAAGTGTTATAATGAGATAAAGTCAATCAATCATTTAACAAAATGCTTTCCATAAAACAGAATTTATTTCTTCTTCCATTCTCCTTTGAATTCATTTATCACTATTCCTAACTAAAATAATAGCTAGAACATACCAAGACCATGATTGCATTTCCTTGGAAAGTTTTGAGTTTATAAGAAAATCAAAACATTAGTAGTTTTTGAAAATACAAACAAGAGAGAACTACAAAACAAATGAAATGAAGATCATCATAAATATTACACATGTAAGTAGTTAGAGTTGCAGTATTTATTTTTCTGACAAGAATATATCATCCTGTGTTACTAATTTTAAAATTTCCCTTAGATTTGCAAGCTATGCAATTTTAAATTGTCAGAGTCCAATAAATTACTGACTTACTTTAATAGCAGAGGCTATTTTCTGGTATCCAGTGATTAGGTCTGAAATACATTTTATAGAAAAGAGTGAGATTGAATAGGCTCACCTCTCACACTCTTATGCATGTATCCTCTTTAAAAATTTACTGTTCATGTTCGGTAGAGAGTGAAATTCATCAGGGACAAATATTGGAGGTGAGCTCATTCTCCAGTTACCTTGATGTATGGAATTATTCCCTTGGGTCTAAATCTAATCAAATGTGACCACAATTCATCTAAAACTTTCCTTTGGATCTATGCAACCTGAATGACATACTTGCTATGAAATTACCCTACACAGCCATTTATAGGAAAGTCCTTCTATAGCCAAGTGGTTCTTGAGGAAATTTTATTGTATTTGGGACCTATGAGTATCTTTATTTGAGTTATCATTACCCCAGGAACTTGGTAGACAACCTGGGTATAGCAGGATGTAATGACCTAATTTAAACATTCTGCCAAATGCCATAACCATTTACACGATGTTAAACTGAGTAATATGTACTAGAACAGAAATATAGTGTAATTTGGGACTTTTAGAGCTATCATTTGAGAAATACTTCTCTTGTTTCAAAACATGGTTGAAGCAATTGGGATTATCAGCACATACAGATGCTTCATCTGAATTGTATTTTTCAGAGAGAAACCCTGAGAGGCCCTGATTCCACATATTCTAAGCACTTTCTCAAAGCCCAAGACAAACAGCTTGTAAGAGAAGTCAAGCAAAACTTAGTAAGCTTCTTAGACTTCTATCTGCATCACAAAACAAGTAGTAAAAGTCTCAGTGGACATTGCTCCAAGGACGGACTGAGCTGACTGGTTTTGGGAGGGAACAAAGAAAAGACAGTTACAGGAACAGAACACTGGAATTGCCTGGCCTTATGGTGGGAGAAGCCTCAGTATGTGTAAATTTCAAGGTGTTTATTATATCGAATTGAACACAGAGGGGTTTATTGCACTTATCTAAACTTGGAGGCTAGCTTTTAACATACAGAAAAAGAATAAGAGATAGAATTATGATACCCAGCTGTATCAAGGAGACAAGGTTTTCTAATTTCAGTAGGGTTTGTCATTGTAGGGGAGCAGAGGACATAAATATTTATAAGTAGGAAAGCTGCGATGGGCATTTTCTGCCCTGGCTATTAACATCAATACATAGACCAGAAGAGAAGGCATTGCTATCTCTCTGTGGTTCCAAGGATAGTGTACTTGACAGAGCCAGTTCGCATCAACAACATCATTCACTTAGGATTTTATACACTCAGGGCATCCCATGTTCCCTACAGACCAAGTAACATTTCACAATGTCTGTGATTCTGTATCATTGAATTACTACACAACATGCCAGGTGTTTCAGTGAAATCCCGTTGGACTTTGTGAAGGTTTAGAAAAGATGAAAAACAGATAATCTACCTCTGGTGAGTGGTGACCTGGAATACATGGTCCAGTTGAGATGTGCACCACACCTTCCCTTCCACTGTGATTCTCCAGCAGCCTTGCTTCCACTCACACTATGTCCACAGTGCCACAGTGGGGCAGGGAGCTCACAGTGTTTAGTAGTGATTCAAAAAATCCATGTCTTTGGGACTACGACTCCACAAGTTCAAGTTCCAGCTTAGCATTTAACTAGCTTCATGATTCTTGGAAGTGAATTTGGTTCTACAAATCTAAGTTGCTTGTCCACTAGGACAAGTGAATCAGACTCTTAAAATGTTTGGTTTTCTTCCGGGTGCACAGCCCAAGTTGAATGTTAGCTTCAAGAAGTTAAACCCCAGAGAAACAAATAACCCTATTAAAAAATGGGGTACAGAGTTAAACAAAGAGTTTTCCCCTGAAGAAATTCGGATGGCTGAGAGGCACCGTAAGAAATGTTCAACATCATTAGTCATTAGGGAAATGCAAACCAAAACAACCCTGAGATTTCACCTCATACCAGTCAGAATGGCTAAGATTAAATACTGAGGAGACAGCAGGTGTTGGCAAGGACGTGGAGAAAGAGGAACACTCCTCCACTGCTGGTGGGATTGCAAAATGGTACAACCACTCTGGAAATCAGTCTGGTGGTTCCTCAGAAAATTGGGCATGAGACTTCCAGAGGACTCTGTCATACCACTCCTGGGCATATACCCAGAGGATTCCCCTGCAGGCAACAAGGACACATGCTCCACTATGTTCATAGTAGCCTTGTATATAAGAAGCTGGAAAGAACCCAGATACCCCTTAATGGAGGTATGGTACAGAAAATGTGGTATATTTATACAATGGAATACTACTCAGCAATTAAAAACAATGAATTCATGCAATTTGTACGAAAATGGTTGGAATTGGAAAATATCATCGTAAGTGAGCTATCCCAATCACAAAAGAGTACACATGAAATGCAATCACTGATAAGTGGATTTTAATTAGCCCAGAAGCTCTGAATACTCAAGACATAATTAGCAAATCATATGATTCCCAAGAAGTGAGGAAAGGGCCCTGGTCCTGAAAAGACTTGATCCAGTATCGTAGGGGCGTACCAGAATAGAGAAATAAGAAGGGGTGATTGGGGAAGGGGCAGAGGGAAGAGGACTTATGGAACATATGGTGAAGGGGGGGAACTGGGTTAAGGGAAACCATTCACAATGTAAAAAGAGAATATAGAAAATTAACGAAAAGATTTCTTTTCTTTTAATAGTAACTATAATATTGAGTAAGGGTATAAGCAGTCACAGTTTCTGAACCAGGATGATACAAGTGTTCTGGAAAACAGAAGAGAAGAGACTAGTCACAGAAAAACTACACAGATTAAAAAAATCTATCATGACCTGGAATTAGGAAATTTTGGGCTGACCCCTATGCTTTCTACACTAGAAGGACACTATTATGTATTGGTGTCCAGATGCTGACAGGAATATCCTGGAAAAATTTGATTGTGATATAAACAGAGGAGGACAGTCTGATATACAGAAGATGTTGGGTCACTAAAGTGGCAAACCCTCACTGCTCGGGGTTAGTGTGCATGCTTGCTTTGATGATGAGTGTAATTCTGGAACTATCTCGCAGTGAGCAGACAAAGTCCTGGAAGTTTAGATGGGTGTGTCTGTTGGGGTCAGAGGATAGAGAACATAGCATGAATTTGCAAAGACAATGACTGACTGGTCAAATTCTAATTATGATTTTTCTCTATACCTTAGAGTTTTGAGGCCTATCACCTTGATACATAGATAGTGCTCAGTAGTTTAAAGTTAAGCATGTATATTAAATATGCCTCCCATTGCACAGATAATCATACTGGCATAACTTTGATTCAGTCTTGGCACTGATTTTCCAAATAAATCCAGTAAAATTTTAAACATTTGATTTTCTATTGTCTTTAGAAGAGTCCACAGTATTTTTATGGTGATCATAAAATGCAAATATTACACAGATCACACAGAAATAGCCTAGGTTTCTTTTCCTCTTGTATTCCTAAATATTTTCTTTTTATATTTATTTTTGTGGTATTACAATGAATATATACACAACTTAATTATTACTACTAACTAATATGTAACAGTGTTATAGAGCCATCAATATGATTTAATTCACTAACAATTTCACATGGCTACTGAAAGAAACCCATAAATTAGGCGGTAACTTTCCAATTACCTCTCCTTAGCTTCCGATTGCTGCCAATATTTCTGAATACGATCATGCAATATGTAGCATTCATACCCAGCTTATATCAGTTTGTATATTGTCTTTAAGGTTTGTTATAGCTGTGTATCTTGCTGTTTATATTTATCATACTTTAATTTTTCACTCATCAATTTATGGGTATTTAGTTCTTCCATTTTTTTGGTTAATATAAATAGTAGTGTTCCCAACATTGTGTTCAATATTTGTTTCAATAACTGACTTAAAATCATTTGACCTATAAAAATGGGTGTCATGTCTCTAGATCTTATAGTAAATCTATATTTAACTTATCAAGGAGCTAGGAAATGTCAGTTTTCATTAGCAACAACATCATTTTACATTTACATCAGCCATTCACAAGGGATTCAGTTTCTCCATATTCTTGCCACCACCTTGATAGTTTTCATTTCTTGTTTATAACTAAACCAAACAAGTGGATATGAAATGATACCACAATTTAGTTTTAATTTCATTTATAAAAATGAGTGATGTTGAGCTTTTTTTGCATTTGCCTATTGTACTTGGAGAAATTATTACTTAAGCATAATCTCTTCTTAAATTGGATTGTCTTTTTTCTTTATTTGTTTATTGGATATTTTATTTATTTAGATTTCAATTGTTATCCCCTTTCCCAGGCTCCCCTCCACAAACCCCTGTCCCCTTCTCCTCCCCCTGTTTTTATGAGGGTGCTACCCTTCCTACCCAATCCTCTCTCACCGTTCTGGCATTCCCCTGCACTGGGGAATCGAGCCTTCATAGGACCAAGGGCATCTCATTCCATTGATGTCAGATAAGGCCATCCTCTGCTACATATGTAGTTGGAGCCATGGGTCCCTCCATGTATACACTTTGGTTGGCGGTTTAGTCCCAGGAAGCTCTGGGTAGGGGCAGGGTCTGGTTGGTTGATATCGTGTAGGTTTGAAAACCCCTCAGCTCCTTCAGTCCTTTTCCTAACTCCTCCACTGTGGTCTCTGTGCTCAGACCAGTGGTTGGCTTTGAGCATCCACATCTGTATCTGTGGATTGTCTTTTTGATGTTGTGTTGCAAGTGCCATTTGTATATTATGGATACTAGACTTTTATCAGATACATGCTTTTCAAATATACCCTCCCACTCTGTGAACTGTGATTTGCTTTCTTGGATAGATTCTTAGATCCTGGGTTTTGTGCTGTTCTTCCACTATCTTCTTCTACTCCTTCCCCGGAGGAGCTCTGTACTCCCCTTATGTGTTAATAAGCAGTGCTTCTGTTATCTTTCTCACAATGTATCAGTTCAAACGCTATCAAACTCTGGGACTCAGATTTCAATGGCAAGATTTTATTTTCTCAATGAAGGCAATTTTCTACAAAGAAAAAATTCAAACCAGAATCTAGGAAAATAAAATATTCTCCATCATTTGTATTTTTGAGAGTAAGAACTCCCCTATATTCAGCAGTGGTTATTTCTTTCACATCATTTTACAAAGGAGCTCTACTTCTATAATTCAAGGAATGAGGTGGATGCCTGGATGCTGGTAGGTTTTAAAATGTTAGTAACCTTTTCTGAGAGCATTAATACCTTGACATGAGCACACAACTTCCTACAAGTCTGAATTTGGGCTTAATCATTTCTGCAGACATATAGGCTAGGGCTCAATACATGTCCTTAAACATTTAATGTGGTAAATAGGGCATTGTGAAAACTTCTATTAGAATGAATTAAAATTCAACAGTTAATATCTCTTGTGTATTAAATCTCAATCACAAAGAGATGAGAGAAATGGTGATCTTTTCATTTTTAGTTTTTTATTTTTTTAACCTATGAAGATATTTCCTTTACTTTTAGACTATATTTACTTCTGGTTTTGTCCCAAAGCAAAGAAATTAATTTCATTTTGACATGTATTTCCCAATCAAAAAATGTGATGCTATTACCTATAGAAAACATATTTACTACCTTTCAAGAACAAAGGTTCAGTTGTAATTCCTGAGAGGATGTTAGTTTCATATGTGCCTTCAGTTTGACAATCACCTTCTATCAAAGTTGGTGGAAGCTTTCCCTGCTTCTGTAAATATTAATCTGATTGAATATAGTGTTTACATCAGTTTTGAATATATGGCTGAAAATATACTAAGTTCATATATAGGCTGAACTTTAACATCATCAATGAGCATCCCTCATATCTAGTTCATTTCAATCTTGTAGAATTATAATCAGCTCAATTTACCCACATTTATTTATCCCCAATGTGCATACAGCCCTTATACTTATGCCTGTATAGAATATATTAAAATGATCGGAGGCCTCCAACAATATATAAGTTATATCTCTTGGTAACTCTGAATGTGACCTTATTTGAGAGAAAAAAGGCTTTTCCCATACAATTAACTTAATTGTGAGATGAGATCAGGTAGAATTGCTTGGGTAGACCCCAAGCCTCATAACTTACAGATGCCTTTGGAGGAGTGGGTCAGGGTTTTGCTTTATAGGTTTGAGAAAGAAGACAAAACATATAATGCAGTGTCAGAGGTAGAGGTCATGATGTACCCAGTCTTCCCTTGGCATTTGCAAAGGACTGCTTTCAGTTTTTCCTGCCCTGAAGCTAGCAAAATTTGTCAGAATACAAGTTCCTTATGGAAAATACATATTCCTTTGCTGATTTATGTGAATTCTGTTGTACACTTTAAACAATCTCATATATGATATAAATAATGTACATATATGAGCAATATTATATATGTATATTGCCTTTGCATTAGACAGTATAATATACACACACATACAAATGTAATATACATATATGTAAAGAGTTATGTCCTATTGTTTCAGGAATGGTAACCAAGAAATGGTGTATGTTCTGGAAAGATACAATAGGGTTATCTTCATGTACAAGTGTGGAATCCAAGGAACACAGCAGCTGGCTCTGCTAGGTATAGCATGCAGAATATTGACAACAGAGGCTGGGAGGAAAAAAGAGAACATATTTCTTTGTGGGGAATGTAGTAGTGCCAACACCTTTATTTCAGATTTCTTGCCTCTAGCTTAAGAGAACAATTTTTTGTGGCTTTAACCCACTGGGTTTGTAGGAGTTGTTATGGCAATCCTAGGAGGACCATATAGGGATGCTGTTGTAGAAATGCTGAGACTGTAGAAAAGTCTTCAAATGAAGCCATGCCTAGGAGCTGGAGGTACTCTGAGGTGCTATAGATGACATCCTATATTTCCTTGAGGAGACTTAGTAGAAATATGGACATTACTATGCTTTTCTGAGGTCTTAGAAGGAAATGAGAAATGTGATATTGAAAACTGTTCTTTACCATATGGTGGCAGAAAACCTGGCGGAACTGTTTACTCTTGTTGACAGGAAAGCAGACCTTGCAAGAGCTCACTCTCGTATTGAGGCGAGTAAAGTAAGAAATGTAGTTTTGTTTATACTTATTGCACGAAGCAAAAAGAGAGATCAAAGCAGATCAACTTCAAATGAAGCTGTGAACAAAGTGGAATTAGCATTTGATTATTTGTAGGGGCATCTGGCCTATCTAGATTTTAAAGTGTGCTCAGGAGGGAGGACCTATGTTTTGCTGGAAATTTTTCTGCTAAGTATGGTTAACAGATCTAATCCACTTGCCTAATGGAGCCAATAGGGATACTCTTACCCAGGAGGGACTGTAGAGGGTTCTCTTTCCTTCCTTCTGTCACTGCACCTTACCCCACTACCTGACCCATGCTCCATTTACTTTCCTTTCATATTTCTTTTATGACTTTTTGAGTCTTACTATATTGCCTAGCTAGCCTGAAACTCACTCTGCTGCCGTGTTTTTCACTACTACATACATAGGTGACTGACAGAGGAACTGCTGTACTGCAAACACTGGTAACATCGCTTAAAAACAGAAGACAAAGAAAGGATCACTAGTGGATTGTTTGAGGGGATTTGAGGTTATATATGCTCCCTCTTAAACAAAGGAGAGTGTTAGGGTAAAACCACAGAGGCAGAGAGGCCCGAGAGCTTGTTGCAGAAAGGAGTAGAACAAATATTGTCAGACCTCTGAAAGCATTTCTGATGGTTTGAGTTTCTAAGTCAGTAGCAATTTGCTACAGCAGCCCCAGGAAACAAACTCATCCTCATTTCCTGATATCTCCAGTTATAATTGGCATTCTATTTTAGGCAATAATTTAACCATCATCCTCAACAGAATGTGTGACTGACAGTTTCTCTCCCTTGCCCCTCTCTCTCCTTCCCTCTCCCTTCCTTCTGTACATATAAAAACTACACAAAAGCAAAATAGACTAGAAGATGGGGTGACAATGAGAATCGTATTCAGATGTCTCAAATTAGCTTTAAAGTCTATGACACAGCTGTGCATAAACTTAAGGAAATGAAGCACCCATTAAACCTATATTTTTAGGTCTAAGATTTTCAGGAGGTCAAGCGCTTGCTGTGTAAGCATAAGAACTTACTTGAGTTTGGCTCTCCGGCACCCTCATAAATGCCAGGTATGGTAACATGCACCTGTAACCCTAGAGATGGGGGACCTGAGCAGGCAGATTGAGGGGCCCCAGAATAAAGCATAGGACCAGTTAGAGACCATGACTTTAAAACCCGCAGGTGGGGAGCAATAAAAAGTGGTACCTGAAGTTGACTTCAGGGCTCCATGTGTGAAAAGATAAGCAAATGAGCAGAATCACACACACACACACACACACACACACACACACACACACACACCACTTTTTAAAATGTGAGCTGAAGATAATAATATACTTACAACAAATTTTGAGTTGTAAAGTATTTTAATGTGTTAAACACAGGCTTTAGTAATTTGTACTCTGCCTTTTATCCCAGGACAAATACCGTAGAGAAGTAAAAGGAAAGTAAAGGTATAATTCTGAATTTAGTGATTAAACTAAAATGTTTAATCTTTTAAGCTTGTTAAAGTTCACATGGCAATTTTGAGAGACTTGTCAGAAACATTTTATCTGCCACAGCCTTTATGTTTTCTACTGTCTTATGAATCTCACCTGCTCAATCTGATCACAATTATTAAGATATTATGACACTCTCTAAGGGTTCTCCAAATGACCTTTATGATGAGTGAATGTCTGCTCATCATAAAGCTTTATGTTGAACATGCAGTAGACAAACTATGTTCTACTTAACCTTAAATGGAACATGGGAAGAGTGCCTTGACTGGATGTGTAGGTTTTTTTAATTAGATATATTCTTTATTTACATTTCAAGTGATTTTTGCGTTCCTGGATTCCCCCTCCCCCAAAGTCCCATAAGCCCCTTTCCCTCCCCCTGTTCCCCAATCAACCCCTTCCTGCTTCCCTGTCCTGGTATTCCCATACACTGCTACATTGAGCCTCTCCCGAATCAGGGACTTCTCCTTCCTTCTTCTTGGGCATCATTTGATATGTGAATTGTGTCTTGGGTATTCGGAGCTTCTGGGCTAATATCTGCTTATCAGTGACTGCATACCATGAGTGTTCTTTTGTGATTAGGTCACCTCACTTAGCATGATATTTTCCAGTTCCACACATTTGCCTAAGAATTTTATGAATTCACTATTTTTAATAACTGAGTAGTATTCTATAGTGAAATACACCACATTTTCTGTATCCATTCCTCCATTGAGGGACATCTGGGTTCTTTCCAGCTTATGGCTATTATAAATAAAGCTGCTATGAACATAGCAGAGCATGTGTCCTTATTACATGCTGGGGAATCCTCTGGGTATATGCCCAGGAGTGGTATAATGAGGTCCTCAGGTACATCCAACAGACAGCTAATATCCAATATTTACAAAGATCTCAAGAAGGTAGACGCCAGAGAGTCAAATAACTCTTAAAATTGAGGTACAGAGCTCAACAAAGAATTTTTACCTGATAAATATCGAATGGCTAAAGAAATGTTCAACATCCTTAGTCATCAGGGAAATGCAAATCAAAACAAGCCTGGGATTTTACCTCACGCCAGTCAGAATGACTAAGATCAAAAACCCAGGAGAAAACAGGTGCTGGAGAGGATGTGGAGAAAGAGGAAACCCAGTCTCAAAAGAATACCCATGGTATGCACTCACTGATAAGTGGATATTAGCTTAGAATCTTGGGATACCAAAAACAAAATCCACATACCAAATGATGTCCGACAGGAAGGAAGGAGTGGACCCTGGTTTGAGACTGGGTTACCTCACTTAGTACCTCACTCCTCCACTGCTCATGGGGTTGGAAGCTGGTACAACCACTCTGGAAATCAGTCTGGCTGTTCCTCAGAAAACTGGGATGTGTAGTTTTGTACCAATTGCATCTACAGCTTCAGTGTCTCAAATGCAAGTTCCAAATTTCTGAGCCTGCTAATTGATCAATCAATGCTTCTTTTTTAAATTTATTTTATTGGATATATTCTATATTTACATTTCATTTCCCTTTTTCTGGTTCCCTGCCCCCCAACGGTCCCACATGCCATTTTCCCTCCCCCTGTTCCCCCATCCACCCCTTCCCACTTCCCTGTTCTGGTATTCCTACACTGATGCTTTGAGCCTTTCCAGAACCAGGGTACACTCCTTCCTTCCTGTCGGACATCATTTGGTATGTGGATTTTGTTTTTGGTATCCCAAGATTCTAGGCTAATATCCACTTATCAGTGAGTGCATACCATGGGTATTCTTTTGAGACTGGGTTACCTCACTTAGTATGATGTTCTCCAGCTCCATCCATTTCTCTAAGAATTTCATGAATTCATTGCTTCTAATGGCTGAATAGTACTCCATTGTGAAAATATACCACAATTTTTGTATCCATTCCTCTGTTGAGGGACATCTGGGTTCTTTCCAGCTTCTGGCTATTATAAATAAGGCTGCTATGAACATAGTGGAGCATGTATCCTTATTGCATGCTGGGGAATCTTCTGGGTGTATGCCCAGGAGTGGTATGGCTGGGTCCTCTGGAAGTATCTTGTCCAGTTTTCTGAGGAACCGCCAGACTGATTTCCAAAGTATCTTGGTGTGACTCTAACCAAACAAGTGAAAGATTTGTGGGACAAAAACTTCAGGTCTCTGAAGAAGGAAATGGAAGAAGACCTCAGAAAATGAAAAAATCTTCCATGCTCATGGGTTGGCAGGATTCATATAGTTAAAATGGCAATCTTGCCAAAAGCAATATACAGATTCAACACAATCCACATCAAAATCCCAATTCAGTTCTTCATAGAGTTAGAAAGAGCAATTCTCAAATTCATCTGGAATAACAAAAAAACAAGATATCTAAAACTCTCATCAACAGTAAAATAACTTCTGGGGGAATCAGTATCCTGGACCTCAAGCAATACTACAGAGCAGTAGTGTTAAAAACTGCATGGTATTGGTACAGTGACAGGGAGGTGGATCAATGGAACAGGATTGAAGAACCAGAATTGAACCCACACATCTATGGCCAATTCATCTTCCACAAAGGAACTGAAGATATCCAGTGGAAAAAAAGATAGCCTTTTCAACAAATGGTGGTGGCTCAACTGGAAGTCAACATACAGAAGAATGAGAATTGATCCACTCTTATCTCCTTGTGCTAAACTCAACTCCAAGTGGATCAAGGACTTCCACATAAAACCAGACACACTAAAACTGATAGAAAAGAAATTGGGGAAGACCCTTGAGGACTTTGGCTCAGGGGGAAAATTCCTGAACAGAACACCAATAGTTTGTGCTCTAAGATCAAGAATAGACAAATGGGCCTTCATAAAATTACAAAGTTTCTGTAAGGCCAAAGACAATTTCAAAAGGACAAATCGGCAACCAACAAATTGGGAAAAGATCTTCACCAACCCTGCATCTGACAGAGAGCTAATATTCAATGTATACAAAGAACTCAAGAAGTTAGACCCCAGAAAACCAAATAACCCTATCAAAAAGTGGGGTACAGAGCTAAACAAAGACTTTTCATCTGAAGAAATTCAGATGACTGAAAAACACCTTAAAAATGTTCAACATCATTAGTCATTAGAGAAATGCAAATCAAAACAACCCTGAGATTTCACCTCACACCAGTCAGAATGGCTAAGATTAAAAACTCAGGGAACAGAAGGTGTTGGTGAGAATGTGGAGAAAAAGGAGCACTCCTCCACTGCTGGTGGGACTGCAAGCTGGTACAATCAATGCTTTCATAAAATCTGAAATAATTATTTTGTAAAGTTTTCCAAATAATAAAAGGGAGTCCTCTTTCACTTTACACAATGTCTATTCAGAACTTTTCCCAAAATGTTGACTATGTTCTTCTTTTCCTTGTGGAATCTTAGCCCTAGTTATATGATACAGTCCTGATATCTGGGTCTTGGATAGGACACTATAGTAATAACATGAGTGCTGGATCTCCCACATATTTGAGAGTGATAGATATGTGCTATAGATTCATCACCAGTTTCAACAATAAACAAATCAAAATTTTGTTTCCTCTGCTCTTTTGTTTCATCTGCTGCTTTGTCTGGATATTTATTTCATTTTGGACTGTGTTGAAACAAATTTAAGTAATTGTATAATTTAATTTATTAATATTTTATATAAATGTTTCATATAAAATATTTTTAAATGTAGCCACACAGTCTGATCATGTGCAAAGTAACAATTATTTTTTAACAACATTAATTACTCATGATCACATTTCCCCAAATATTCAACCAAATAATGTTTTATAGTTTTCAGTTTGTACCTTCCTGATATACAAAGTTTGCAGTTGAAGTTCTACAGGGTCTCCTTCCTGCTTTTTATTTATGTGTTACATATCTGTTGAAAAAAATGGGTGAGAGAGCACTGTGGTCCAAAGTATTTGTCCTTAACTTCATGTTGGTGTTTACATTTTGATATTTAAAATGTAAAGAAGTTTAGTAAACTAAGAAGCCAAAGTTTAAAATGCTACAGAAGGTATACTTCAGGACTGGGTTTTGCCTGTGTAACCATTGTTTTATACAATGTACCTGTGCTGAAATGATCATGGAGAACAGTGATATTGTTTCCCTCATCTACTATTTTCCTGATAATATGTCATTTAATATGATGTATGTCCTCCTCTACATTTCCTGTCATATTCAAATATTGACTATATTTTTGTTCAATACTTTGCCAAATCTACTACGTATTTATACTTATATCAGGTGGCACACGATATCTTCCTTGTTGTCTCTTTTTTAAGATAATCTTAGCCACTTACTTTTATTTTTTTGTAAGATAGTACATTTTTATTGTTCCATAACTTCTTCAATTTCTTATTTTGATGTTATTCTTATCTGCAGAATCACAGTAGTTGCATGGGAAATATAGCAGATAATTTTTAGACATTTATTGTGGTCCCTGGTATTTGCTTTTTGAGGAGAGTAAAAGGAAATCATGCAATAATTACTTTTGCTATACATCTTAGCTCATATTTTATATCATGGAGATAACAGAATCTTATCCTTTTGGGTGAGAATTACTTTTTTATTACTTTCTATAATAAACTACATTTCCCATGTAGAATTCTATGAGAATAGATTTTATTATTGATATTTAATAATTATATATCTACAATTTACTCTTTCAAACACTGCTATGATCATAAGTAAGTTTTTTAGGTCCTAGATTCATAATGACAGAGCAGCCAATTATAGTGCCATTTTGGAAGCTAGAAAGCAGACGGTCATGGGCTGCCCACTTAGACAACACTAATCTTGAAATATAAAACAGTGTGAAAGAACCTAATTTAAACTCATATTTCCAAAAAATAGAAACTAGCAGTGTATAAAACAGGAATGAAACAATTTGTCATTAAAGAAGATCTGATGATATTGAAAAACAATTCCCAGGTAAGCATTTGTGCATTGGTGTACAATTGGTGTCTGGAGTGGATAGAGTGTATACACATAGACTTTCCTCTTGTGAGCTAATGCATATTGTTATATGGAGAAGCAGAAATAACAATTTATATGCAAATGCTGGTGTTTTTTTCCTTTGCTCCATTTAGCTTCTAATACATGGCTAACCAGACTTTTATCCCTTGTCAGGAGACTAGAGGCATCTCCGGGGGCATTTGCCTTCCCCACTGGAGAAGGAAGAAACAATACTGTGCTCAGTTCTTATACTTGGATGAATCTCACTCGAGTGAGTTTCACCTTGAGCATGGTGACACATACTTATCATCAGGAGGCAAGGAAATCAAGAATCCAAGGTCAGCTTTGGCTCTGCAGCAAGGTTATACCTAATAGAACAGAAAGAAATGAATATGCTCTAGAGACAATACATACAGAGAGAAAAAGAATTATGACACAAGAACAAAAGGATATGAAACATTCAGAGACGTAAAAAGTTAAACCAACATATGAGAGGACTGTAACAGAGAGTGGATGAACTCTCTTAGAATCTGCTTTGCTTTCAAAATACACAAGTTTTAGTTACATTGAATGTGATGCAGAGGATGGTCCCCATGTGGAAGCCAATCTGATTCTGAATATTTTGGTGGGGCTTTTCTTATCCTATATAACAACAATATGATGAGTAGAGCCTAAGGATTCTCACTTTTTGGCCTTATTTTCAGGAAAACAAGTAAAATCCCTTTTCCCATCTTTAGAAACATCAGGCGCCTTGGAAAGAATGACACTGTATACATTCCAAGTGGCTGAAGGAGTTGCTGGCAAGAAAAATATCATGTTTTGCCAGTTTAGAAATCAAACAAATGCCATAATTAGCATCGGAAGACACGCAGGAGTGGATTTTCCGTGTCTGTAGTGGGATTTAGATGTGACTCATTTTAGCTGTGGAGACTGTTTGAACAATGTATAATCCAGACATACGTGAAAATATAAACACAGAAAGGATGTTCCTGTAGGGGATTTGGGACACTCCAATGAGGTCATTCCCTTGACTTTCCCGTAGTTGGAGCAGACATCTTTGGCAGCAGACAGGTTTTCCTCCATACTCAGAAAAATGGAAAGATTTACAGCAATGGATTCATTCTGCCAGCAATTCAGTCTTCTTTACTGGCCATTACCCTCCCCCCCCCGCCCCCCGCGGAAGATAAATAAGCACACCTGCTCTTCAGAAGAGATATAAAGCAAGATGTCATCAGTGAAGTCAACTGGCTGGACAGTAGACAGGTGCAACCTTGTGTGCGGGGCAGATGGGACCAGCAGATGCTATCTTAACATGTTATGCTCAATGAGGTGAGAACATAAATGGATGCAGATACATAACAGCACAAAACTCAAACCACTCAAATTATGTATACTCTTAGAATATATAATTTTACCCACCCATAGAAAAGAGATCACAAACACAAAAAATTAGACACAAGATAGTTCCTTTCTCAAAACTGTGTAACCAGACAACCAATGAACACTATATATTATCTAATAGCATTACCCCTTTTTTAAAAAAAAAAAGTTAAATTATCATATAAATATGTCTATTCAGGAACCACAATAACTAGAATGAAGTGAATTGTTGTTGAGATTAGGGAACGTTCGTGACCTTATAAATCACCAATGAAATCTGAATCATATTGTCTCTTTTGAAAACTCCTTTTTATAGTGTAATTTTTCCCTTTTATTTTCTGTGTTCTTTGTTGACATTCCAAATGACTTTCCCTTTCCCAGTTTCCCCCTCCCCTTAAGTCCCATAAGTCCACTTCCCTCTGGGAGTTCCCCAGTCAACCCTCTCCCACTCCTACCATGCTGCATCAAGCCTTTCCAGGACCAGGGCCCTCTCCTTCCTTCTTCTTGGGAATGATTTGATATGTGGGTTGTGTTTTGGGTATTCTGAGCTCCCGGGCTAATATCCACTTATCAGTGACTGCATTCCATGTGTGTTCTTTTATGTATGAATTACCTCACTCAGTATATTTTCCAGTTCCAAGCATTTGCCTAAGAATTTCATGAATTCATTGTTTTTTATTGCTGAGTAGTGTTCCATTGTGTAAATATACCACATTTTCTGTATCCATTCCTCCATTGAGGGACATCTGGGTTCTTTACAGCTTCTGGCTATTATAAATAGGGCTGCTATGAACATAGGGGAGCATGTGTACTTATTGCATGCCTGGAAATCCTCTAGGTATATGCCCAGGAGTGGTATAGCAGGATCCTCCAGAAGTATCATGCCCAGTTTTCTGAGAAACTGCCAGACTGATTTCCAGACTGGCTGTACCATCTTGCAATCCCACCAGCAGTGGAGGAGTGTTCCTGTTTCTCCACATCCTCGCCAACATCTTCTGTCTCTTGAGTTTCCATTCTGACTGGTGTGAGGTGAAATCTCAGGGTTGTTTTGATTTGCATTTCGCTAATGACTAATGATGTGAACATTTCTTGATCTTAGCCAAAAGGCCAAGAAGTGATGATGTGAACATTTCTTAAGGAGCTTTTCAGCCATCCAAAGTTCTTCAGGTGAAAATTCTTTAGCTCTGTACCCCATTTTTAATAGGGTTATTTGGTTTTCTGGGTTCTAACTTCTTGAGTTCTTTGTAAATCTTGGATATTAGCCCTCTGTTGGATGTAGGGTTGGTGAAGATCTTTTCCCAATTTGTTGGTTGCTGTTTTGTCCTTTTGATGGTGTCCTTTGCCTTACAGAAACTTTAATTCTTGATCATAGAGCATAAGCTATTGGTGTTCTGTTCAGGAACTTTCCCTCTGTACCCATGTCCTCAAGGCTCTTCCCCAGTTTCTTTTCTATTAGTTTCAGTATGTCTAGTTTTATGTGGTGGTCCTTGATCCACTTGGAGTTGAGCTTAGTACAAGAAGATAAGAATGGATTGCTTTGTATTCTTCTGCCTGCTGACCTCCAATTGAACCAGCACCATTGGTTGAAAAGGCTACCTTTTTCCCACTGTATGTTTTCAGCTCCTTTGTGGATCAAGTGACCATAGGTGTGTGGGTTCATTTCTGGGTCTTCAATCCTATTCCATTGATCTACCTGCCTGTCACTGTACCATTACCATGCAGTTTTTAACACTATTATTCTGTAGTATTGTTTGAGATTCAGAATACTGATTGCCCCAGAAGTTCTTTATGGTAAGTACTATAGCAGAATATATGCAACCCTTGTAATCATGGATTTCATTCCTAAACATATGCTGACAAAAAAGTACAGCCAATCACATGCACAAAAATGTTTGTACTAAAAATCCATTGCTTGTAACTCTAGTTTCTGTGGATTCTGACTTTCTCTTATGGTCTCTGCAGACAACGCTTCATATATGTACATATACCCACATTGACGCACATGCATGCAAATAACAATGGATCTCTAGATAGTGATGTTGTAGCTACTCAGATAAGAAACAATTTGGAAAAAATGTATCTGCTCCATGCACTGATAAACCAATTCCAGAAAGATTGAAAATCTAATTAAACACACTGTATGACTGCTTCACAACATTATAAGATTGTCCATTGAAAAAAGTATCTGTAGAGATAATATTTCTCTTGGAAAATAAAGATACACAAATGAAAATCTGATAGGGACAAATAACATGTTTTCAAAAGGACAACATTTGCAATAAGTAAATTGTATAGTTTAAGGTCTAAAATCCAAGGGACATAAATTGTAGAGTATATGTATGTCTAGCAATAATAACTAGATCATATCAATATTATACTAAGATTTGAAACTAAAATACATGAGCAGATAATGAGTAGTAAAGGATAAAACAGCATTTATGTACCACACATTATTAAATTTTGTAAACTGGAAATAATATCAAATGGAAACTTCCAATTTACCTGACTTCCCAGAAATCAGATAAGGGAGTTGATTATATTACATATATTGCTTATTGCATATTTTATAAATATGCATTTATGTTTATTCAGTTGAATGTTAAAAGTCACCAAGTGACTGCACAGATGCCATTTCGATGGGAGGTCAAACCTACTTGATTTTTTAATCAGCCTCCACCTTTTTGTTTTTAATTTTTTAATTTACATTCCAGTCATTGCTCCCCTCTCTTGATCCCCCTCCCACAGTTCTCCATCACATTCCTCCTCTCCCTTGCCTCCAAGAGGGTGCTTTCCCCCACCAGCCTCTCCCTTGCCTGGGGCCTCATGTATCTTGATGATTAGCCACACCTTTTCCCACTGAGGCCAGACCTTGCAGACCTTGGACCAGCCTGTTTATGCTCATGGTTGGTGGCTCAGTCAATGAGCTCCCTGGGGTCTGTGTAAGACCCCTATGGGGGTCTCTCTCCCCTTCAGCTTTTTCAATACTTTCTCTAATTCAAACTTAGGGGTCCCCAACTTCTGTTGTATGTAAGTATCTGCTTCTGTCTCAGTCAAATAATCAGGGGAGCTAGAGGGAGTTGGATCTGGGTGTGAGCAAGGAGAGGGAGAGGAAAAGGTGAACAGGATCAGGTACAGGAGAGGAACAGGATAGGAGCCCAGAGGGCTAAGAGAATGAATGGAGATAAGCAGTATGGGTGTGTGTGTGTGTGTGTGTGTGTGTGTGTGTGTGTAAAGTGGGGGACCATCTAGAAAGAACCAGAGACAGAGAGGTGAGAGACCAGCCTCCATCTTCAAAGGAAAAGAACCTGAGAATCTGACCTGTAGCTGAACCCAAGGTAAACCCAAGTACCAGGAAGGACCCCATACCCCAGAATTACTGTGTAGCTACTTCCTAGCAACAGTCAATCAAGATTAGTCTGGCTGTTTCAAATGTACTTTCAGACCATTTGTGATTGTTCATGGTTTTGCTTCACAGCATCCACCTTTCGGCTTATAATGGTCATTCAGCTAGATACTTTCCCGGCAAGAACCCCTCAATCCCCAGCTTTCTCGCCTATAAAACCTAAGGGCTTCACCCACCTACTGCAAAAGATGGTGGTATGGCCCAAGCTTGAGCTTGAATTAAGACTGTGTGATTAGATTGGAAGCATCATTTTGGTGTTCTTTTGGGGTTTACGATGTGGGCATAACACAGTAATTTTTGCATGTCCTGATCCTAGAATCACATATATTCAAGTTATTTGCTCCTTCAAGAATGTGAAATTGAGTAGTTATCTAAAGTACAATTTTCAAAAGGTGGTTCTAGGTAGAAGAGGACTGTATATCCCCCCAAAAATTTAAAAAATAAAAAACCTTGGGACTCTGGGGACACACCTCTGAATCTGTGCACCTCCCTTAGTGTTTAGTCATCTTGGTCAGTATTTGTAGAGCACATGCTCCAGAGTCCCCTCCCCCTCCCCTCCCCTCTTCTCCTCTCCCCTCCCCTTCCCCTCTCACTCCCCTTCTCCTCCCCTCCCCTTCTCCTCCTCTCTCCTTCTTCTCCCCTCCCCTACTCCTCCCCTCCCCTCTTCTCCCCTCCCCCTTCTCCCCTCCCATTATCCTCCCCTCCCCCTCCCCTCCCCTCTTCTCCCCTTACCCTCCCCTCCCCGTCCCCTTGTCCCCTCCCCTCTCTCCTCTCCTCTCCTCTCCTCTCCTCTCCTCTCCTCTCCTCTCCTCTCCTCTCCTCTCTTCTCCTCTCCTCTCTCCTCTTCTTTTCCTCTTCCTCTTCATCCTCCATTTTTGAAGAGAGGAAGCCTCAAGAATTATTGGCAGACCTGAGAGGACTGAGAAGTGAAGGTGCTAAGGGTTCATGATGTGAAATTCCCAAATAATTAATAAAAAAACATTTTTTAAAGAATCACAGTGGTTTTTTTGAGTGTCCTATTGATTGAAACGTGGTGTCCTCCCCCCACCTTAGATTCTGCTAGCTCCAGAATGAAGTGATGGAGAAAATGTGCCATGTCAGTCTGTTACAGAACTCCTCTTCCAGAGTGCTCCCAGCTCTACCTTGATTTCAGGTACAAAGAGCATTTTTTTGAAGCCTGAAAATGAGGCAGAAATGAAGAAATTGTATCAAGTCAAAGATAAAATACAGGGCAGTAAAACCTGGTATATGGTACCAGGGCATACGGATGAGAGGATGTACTCTTAGGTAGAAATCCCCAGTTAGAAGTTTCTTCTGGGGGTTGTATAGAAATACTGCACTTGACCAGTAGTGGAGTGAGATTTCCATAGGCTAGATTTCAGAATTTGTGAAGACTGTAGTCTATTTATTATCTCTTCTCATTTTGTAAGGAATGATACTTGTCGCTTCCAATTGTCTACTTTCACATTGTATGTCATATATGGGACAACATTTAACCTATTTTCCACTGCAGACATAGTAGAGAACAGCTCCTCAGTTTATAGTATTTGAACTATGATAATGTTCCATGTTTTTATAGAGACTGTCCTCACAGCCATTGCCTATCTTCAAAGGGCATGTCATTTGTCTCCAGATACCTTAAAAGATTATCCTTGTGAAACAGGGACCAAGCTGCAGGCATATGTGTTAATTACCCTTCACTGGTGAGTATAGGTGACAGAAGCTGAGATTTCTCTGTGATGAGGAAAAGTGTGAAAGGTTATTTTAAAATGAATATTATTAATAAGTCAGAAAATTGTCTTTCATAGAGACACTTCTATCTTTATCTCGGTATTGTTAATTCGACAGCCTAAAACAGCTAGTCAAAATAGCAAATTATTCAACAGAAATGATTTTCTCCATGTGATTTTTCCTTTCTCTTTTTTCCCCTGAGAATATTTTTGGGAAATTATCTCATTTGTACAGATTTCTTTGTGAACTTGAAAGAATATGCTTAGTAAATTGGAATGGTCTGTGTAAGTTTAATTTATGCCTCTCATGTGCCTAGTTCATGTGTGGGTAGGGTTTCATGGTGTCTGTGACTTTGTATGAACTACTCAAAAGCATTTTGAAATAGAGAAACAAATCATATCAAGCTCATTGCCTTTGCTTTCTTTATAAATAATGAACATATCAACAATGTTGTCACTTTCGTCGACTTGTACATTTTGAACAGTTGACCTAAAAATGATGCCAAAACATATACAAGGGAATGTGGCTTACCAAATCTGAACCTCAGTTGTGGGGACTCTGAGAACAAAGGGATTCACTGAAGAAGAAATGTGAGTGTGAGCCAGTGAAACACGCTTGCGTTCTCTGGTAGATCCAGTGACAAGCTGTTAATGTGAGCAAGCAGCAATTGTCAGAGTTCTGCATTTGCACTTGAGCGATTTCCTTAAACTCGAGGTGAACTCAAATCAAGTTGTTTTATTCTTTATGAAAAGTTAATCTGTTCTTAACAGCAACAACACATCCTTCTCATTTAATGGAAACGTAAATAAAGTTTACAGACTAGCTGCCAAACAGTTAAATAGGATGATACTGTTAGAATGATATGGGTGACCTCCATAAGTAGTTTTCAGTCATGATTTATACATGTATACAGAAATAAACACTATTTATGCTTAAAAGTACAGAATGGATGGAATAAAATATTTTAAAATGTTTTCAATTGCAAATGTTCATCGTTATTTGTTTATTTTTGAAACTGTGTTTCAATTACATTTTTCCTTCTCTTTTCTTGCTCTAAACCTTCCCATATACCTGTCTCCAATCCGGTTCAAATTTGTAGCCCCAGTTTCACTAATTATTGTGTGCATGTGTGTGTATGTATTCCTAAATATAACTTGTTTAATCCATATATGTTACTTATATGTATATTTTAAGGACCGATCATTTGACTGAAAAACAGTGCTCTTGGGAGGAGGGGACTCCAGCTCTCAGCTTTATTCAGTTGCCTATAGTTATTTGTGTGTAATGACATAAAAATAATAACCAGATAGAAATTTCTTAGCATGGAGGAACACTTTTATAGCATAAAGGAACCCAATAAAGCAGTGGTTCCTCTTTAGGGTCAAACGACCCTTTCACAGAGGTCACTTAAGACCATCAGGTATTTTTATCTCTCCTAGGAATGAACTTCCCTGGTCACATGTCCAATGATTGTTTAATTTTCAACACACTGCCAAAGGGTTTTGGTTGTGTGTGTGTGTGTGTGTGTGTGTGTGTGTGTGTGTGTGTTTGTTTGTTTTTTAACATGTGTGCAAGAGCACACTCCCTGCCAGTAGTGGGTCAGCACCCCTGGTATTTACACTCATTCCCAATTTGATAATTTTATTCTATTTAATGCTAAGCTTTCAAACATTTAGAAGTTGTATCTTTATAATGACTTGATGTGTTGACATTTTCATTCTGTCATTCACATTTGGCCATCCTTCTGTGGTCTATCACAATCTTTGTTAGGATTATATCTAAGTGGCACACTTTTAATGATTTAGAAAATACCTGGCTTATATTTCACCTTATACTTTTATTAGTCTATAGAAATGAATTTTGGAAAAAATAACCTTAACTATTCCATACCCTACTAATTAACCTTTTTAAAAATTTATCTCCTAATGATCTCATTATCAGTGAACTTAATTGTATTTTTATTTTTGAGCATCTAAAATTTCTCTTAACTTTCTCTCCCCTTTTCACATATATTACTGGCTAGTATTTCTTTTAGAAGGTTGCACAAGGATGATGAAAGAAGTATCCTCTCACATCTCTAACAGTTACATGCATTTGTTCTCTAGAAAGCAAGTTTAATCTTAGTATTATGTTTTATTGATTTCCTTGATTAGTTTGATAAAATTCCTCTCTAGTATTTGTAGAAGAATTTCGTTTTTTTTTTTAATTCAGCAACATGGCTACTATGACAAGGGATCATAGTACAATATATGATATTATCTTATCATGATGCAATCTGACTATAATACAAAAAATTATAGCATGCTCTGGCTGGAACACAGACACACTCAGTGCACATCTTTATTTTTTCCATAAGATAGTCTACTATAATATTTATTAAGTAAGAAAATGATTCTACATATTTCATTTACTCCCATAATGTACAAATTCCTGACTACTCATATAGAATGTGAATGATGTGTATATGTGTGCACACATTATATTCCTTTTTTATTTTTATTGAATATATTCTTCATTTACATTTCAAATGTTATTCCTTTTCCTGGTTTGCCCGCTCCCAGAAAACCCCCAACCCATCCTCCCTCATCCTGCCTCCATGAGGATGCCTTTCCACCCAACCCACTCCCACCTACCCCTCCCCTTGATTTCCCCATGCTCGAGCATCTATCCTGCCTTCATAGGACCAAGGATGTCCTCTCCCACTGAGACCTGACAAGACATACATCTCCCACAAATGTGACTGGAACCATGTGTATTCCTTGGTTGATGACTTAGTTTCTGGAAGCACTGGGGGGTCCAGTTGGCCTACATCATTATTTTTCCCAAGAGGCTGCAAACCCTTTCGGCTCCTCCAGTATTCTCTCCAACTTCTCCATTGGGGACCCTGGTTGGCTGGTAGCATCTGGCTCTGGAAGGGCCCCTCAGGAGACAGCCATATCAGGCTCCTTTAAGCAAGCAGTTCTTAACATCCACAATAGTATCATGCTTTGGTGACAGTTTATACGATGAATCTATAGGTAGGACAGTCTCTGTATGGCCTTTCCTTCAGTCTCTGCCTCACACTTTGTTTCCATAATTTCTCCCATGTGTATTTTGTTTCCTTTCTCAGAAAAACCAAAGTGCCCACACTTAGGTTTTCCTTTTTCTTGAGCTTCAGGTGGTCTGTGAATTGTATCTTGTTTATTCTGAACTTTTGGGCTAATATCTACTTACCAGTGAGTGCATACCATGTGTGTTCCCTTGTGACTGGATTACCTCATTCAGGATGACACTTTCTAGTTCCAACCTTTTGCCTAAGAATTTCATGAATTCATTGTTTTTAATATCAGAGTAGTATTTCATTGTGTAAAAATAGCACATTTTCTGTATCCATTTCTCTGTTGAAGGACATCTGGTTTCTTTCTAGTTTCTGGCTGTTATAAATAAGGCTGCTATGAACATAGTAGAGCATGTGTCCTTATTACATATTCTGGGTATATATGCCCAGGAGTAGTATAGCTGGGTCCTCAGGCAGTACTATGTCTAATTTTCTGAGGAACCACCAAAACTGATTTCGAGAGTGGTTGTACCAGCTTGCAATCCCACCAGCAATGGAGGAGTGTTCCTCTTTCTCCATGTCCTCACCAGCATCTGCTGTCCCCTGAGTTTTTCATCTTAGCTGTGAACAGCTGTGAAGCTCCTAAAGAAATGTTCAACATACTTAGTTATCAAGAAAATACAAATCAAAACAACCCCAACATTCCACCTCACACCAGTGCACACCTTTAATCCCTAACAATGAAGGTAATATTAGTTTGCAGAAGGAAGCGGCCATCTTTGTAAGTGACATCTATTGAGCAGCCAACAAATTGATGAATCAGAGAAAGATGACAGAATGAGTCAGATAGAGAATATGGCCATCTCACTTGAGACCAGAAGAGGAAGAGAGGCTACTTAAAAGTAGCAAGAAAGAAAAACTGCAGTGGGTTGATGGTAGTGGTGGTGTATGTTTATGGCAGTTTTAGTAGGATAGTTTTATAGAGATAAGTTACAGAGATAACGTGGTAGACACAGTTGAAAACAGATGAGTCAGAGAATGAGAAGGAGCCAGAAAATTAGAACATATGGCCAATGTCGGTGTGAAGGCAGGTAGAGCAATTTGGTCAGAAGCCAAGAGAAACTGGATTGAACCACTCATTCTTGGAAGATTAGGTTGTATGGAAGCTAGAAGTTGCCAGGCCTAGGCCTAGGGATAGGTGGCACAGAGGAGACACTCTGGGTTTAGCCCAGGCCATGTATTTGCACAGCTTGACTACAGCTCTCACCTCATCAATTCAACTGAGAAAATAAAAGCTACATTTACAAATTCTATTTTAAAGATAGACCTAACTCTACTTAAAATTTTCTCTCCTAGCTTGCAAATACAGTTAATTACTCTGAATTTTCTTTGAATCTTAAATTAAATATTGTCAGATTTAAATTTTAAGTGTTTCACTTTGAATTTTTGTATCGCATTATAATGAATATATGTTTTTAGTTTCTTTCCAAGCAATGCTTTCTGTTTGTTTGCTTTTGTTTGTTTGTTGGTGGTTTTGATATGAACCTAATCTTCCACCCAGATGACAATGTTTCCAGACATCATTCTTTTCTGGAAGAGTTTGTATGTGTGGTATACTAGTTTGTGTGTATCTTTGTTCCATTTTATTTTACCTCCTTCTTTTGTCTTTCCTTTGATTCTGTCTCAGTACTATCTGCCCCATATTACATACACACCCAAGTCTTCACTAGATTAAAAGTACATCCCAACTGTTTGTATGTTGATACATGATGCATCTTAGATACTGTTATAAATCTCACTGTTGACTTTTATGTAGCAGGAAACCTGCAGGTGGTGGGAAGGGTGTTTAGACCGTCTCTGGTAACACGGCTCCATACCGTACTTCAGGGCTGGGAGCTAAGCAGTGTTTTCTAATACTTCCCATTGGAGATCCTGTGCGCTTAGGAAATAGGAAGTGGCAAGTAGAACTCCTCTCTGCAGAGGCTCTAGCCAAAGCATAGCTAACAGTGCTATGGCAGGCCTTGCCCTTCTCCCACTTCACACCCCATTTTCTCTGAGTTGCTAAAAATCACTAGATTACATATTTTTAGCAGGTTGGAATTTTTATTTTATTTTTTAAAATTTTTTTATTAGATATATTCTTTATTTACATTTCAAATGCTGCCCCCTTTCCTGGTTTCTCCCCCAAAATCCCATAACCCATTTCTCCTCTCCCTGTTCCCCAGTCAACCTACTCCTGCTTCCCTGTCTTGGTATTCCCCTACACTGCACCCTGGAGCCTTCCCAGCCTCCAAGGTCCATTCCTTATTTGGCTACTTCCTCTTCTTGATGCTGACTACTAAGGATCCCTCTTTGCCCTCTTAATTAACATTACCAATCAAAACTAACCAACTCGTCCCATTGCAGGGTTGCTCATATTTACCTTCATAAACTGCCATTTGCCTATGGGACACTTGTTTTCTTCCTATTCAGAGGCAGTCTTTTCTCACCTGAAACAAACATCCCTTACCATTCTCCCTTGTTTCCTCCCCCCTCTCCCTCTTCCTCCATCTTCTGTCTTAGTCACTTATTTCTGCCCTTTGTCCATGTAGAACAAATAAGTCTCCTTTGTGTTCAGTACTTGGAATTGGGGTGTCTAGAGATGAGTTTGAGGTCTCTAATTCTCTGTGGCTGATCATCCATCTAACTTATTCATGAATACTCAGTTTTCAGTGTTTGCCTGGTACTTTAGTTAGTGTGTATAAAAATATAGTAGAGGAAACAGAAAAAAAAGAAATGGTTTAAAAGTAATGAACAACAAAAGAAACAAAGTCAAAGAATGTTATGTTTACAACTGAAGAGGAGCTTGGAATGCAGGAAACTGGTAAGACAAGGAGACTTCATCTGCATAGATGACAAATGATGTGTCAAAACAGGACACTTCTCCTACTTTATATCGAGAAGTTGAGATTTGAGAAACCTTGCTGCAGGTGAGACACTGAGTTCACTGAGCAAGAAGTTACAGTCCATGGAGAAGCAGGGAGGCTCCTGCTCTAGGTCAAGGGCCATTGAGAAGGCGGTTTATCCAGAAGACTTGTGCTCAGCCAGCTTTCCTAGCATGGTACTTATGCTGCTCTGGAGAAGTGCAAGAAGACCCGTTAACGCTGAAATCAGATTCTGTCTCAGCTTTGCATTCTTCTTTGGAATGTATATTTGAATATTATCTGATAATGAATATTAGGACAGTTAGATACTCTAGGCAGTTCACAAAGGTCTAAAACAAGACCCAGAGATAATCAATTAACACCATCAATAGAGGTGTACACCATTGTTGGATAAAGTACAATAACATCACAATAATGCTGAGAGCTTGACATGTGGCTGAAAACACTGAGACAAAATTGCCCTGCTTCCTCTTAGTTTCTGTTAAAGTTGAAAATAACCAAACATGTTTCATTTAAATGCAAAAATGCATGATTTCAGATTGACTTTTGTTTTGTGAGGATTTCAGAATCTAGGCTCCTGCAGTATTCTAGGTGTCTGTCACCAACATTAGGGAATAAAATTATTTTATTTAGAAAACAAACAGTATCAAGGGATTGAATGTTCAATTATTTATTTATTTATAAGGTTTTTTTATTATATATAAAGGAACATAATGTTTATAACTACCAACAAATATGTACTCTATAAAGATGTGTGATTATTATTTATCAAATAAAATTAAGCAAACACATTTGACAGATGTGTTGTTCTAATCTCCATCATAGTGGATGATTAAGACCAGAGCCTAAGACTGTCAGGTTGAACTTCCTTTTTGTTAGAAACAGGGTAGAAGAATTGGTATGTTTTTAAAATCCATAAAATGGATTATAAATTAAATTACATAATTTTAAAATGGTGCTTGCTTTGACACTATGGTTTTATACATTAAATAAATTATTTTATTTGTTCTGATTTATTTTCTTTTGCTTGTTTTTGCTTAGGTTGGTTTTAAGTTCAGAATATATTCTAGGCTGATCTCAAAATTGTAGCAATCTTCCTGCCTCAATGTTGTAAGTGCTCAGATTACATGAATTATGCCTGACTTCCTTTTCAGGATTAATGTGTATAAGTATAAAGCATACATAAGTATGTAATCATACACATATATGCAGAAATGTTAAACACATTTATATATATAAATTTCAAAGTAAAAGTTTTCATATTTAAAAGTATTTGGTATAATAGAAAAGTCATTTGTATTATTTAGATATGGAAACTCTTATTCACCATATATATATGTGCATATGTATATTAGAGTTTATGTGTACATACATGTGTGTATATGTATTTATGTCTATGACTATGTGGATATATATGTGTATAAGCTTAGCTACTCAAGTTCTTTTTTTTATGGATTATGTTTTTTTTGAGACAGGATTTCTCTGTATAGCCCTGGCTGTCCTGGACCTCACTCTGTAGACCAGGCTGGCCTCAAACTCAGAAATCTGCCTGCCTCTGCCTCCCAGAGTGCTGGGATTACAGGCGTGCGCCACCACTGCCCAGCTTCAAGTTCTTATTAATCCAAATAGGATAGATTTAATTTTTAGCTCAATGACCTTGTAATATCAAATGTTAATTCAGAAAAAGTTCTAAGAATCACAAGTTTTATCTTCTGACATTAAGTTTTAGTAAAAATTAATTTTGCAACGCTAAAGACCTTCTGGAAAGTCATATGGAAATGTACTATATGTACTATATATGAAATTTAAATAGGATTATGGTATAGTGGGGGAGAAAGTACAACTAGATATGATATTCTCCCAAATGAATTTAAAAAGTAATGAAATTGCACAATAGTCAGCAGAAGTGAGGCATAAAAATACTTTATGGTTCTCTTAGGAAAGAGATCATTGTACTAGTTTTCTGAGGTCATTAGAACGAAATACTACATATTGCATGGCTTAAACAATTCTGGTTTTACAAAATGGAAAGAAAGAAGGTCATCATTAAGTAATGATGAGGGTTGGCTTCTCCCGAGAACTGCGTGGGAAGGATGTACAGTTCACTGACAGGTGCACAGCATGGAAGGCCAGGACCTAGAGGCTCAATGGCCTCTGAGCTAGGACAGACTTAAATAAAACCAAAAGAAAATAAGTCTCTGAAATGATTCCTAATGATAATCTCTTATATTCATAGTTTGGTGCCTAGCCCAAGTGTCATCAAAGAGGTTTTACCCAGAAATTGATGGAAACAGATGCCGAAGTCCACAGACAAACATTAGGCAGAGCTTGGGGAATCCGAAGGAAGGAGATGGGATATAGGACTGTGGAAGCCAAAGAGGTCAAGGGCACCAGAAGAAAACCACAGATTCAACTAACCTGGTGTCTCATCTCTGAGTATGTTTTACAGTTGTGTAGCTGGGTCTTTTTTGTTTGTTTGTTTTGTTTTTGCTTTTTCACTTTACATTCTGTTCACTGTCCCCCTTCCGGTCTGTTACCACCTCCCAGGACACTTCCTGCTTCCCTCTCCCCCCTTCTCTAGTGAGTGGCTGGGCACCCCCACCAAGGCACATGAAGTCTTTTCAGGGCTTTGCGCATCCTCTTCTACTGAGGCCAGACAAGGCAGCCCAGCTAGAAGAACATATCTCAAGGACTAAGGACAGGTTCTGGGATAGCCTTCCAGTTCCAATAGTTACAGACCCAGGTGAAGACCAGTAGCTTGGTCTTTTATGTGGAACACTTAACTGTGACATAGGCAGTGTTTGTATCCTTTGCCTGCTTTTAAGTCCCCTTTCCTCATACTGAGTTGCCACATCCAGCCTTAAGATGAGGGACAGTACCTAGTCTTCCTGCAACAGGATAATCCCATGCTTGGTTGATAACCATAGGAGGCCGTCCCTTTTCTGATGTGAAATGAGACAATGGAGGATGAGGGTCAAGCACAGGGGAGATTGTGGCGAGGGACTGGGAGGATAGGACAGAGGGGGAAATGGTCGGTATATCAAATAATAAAAAAATAATAAAACAAAAAGTTAATATTGTGCAGTGTCACTTAATATCAGACTGCTTTCCTCAAGCAGTACCTAATTTTTTGTGGCACGGGATGCTTCCTCATGGAAGCCCAAGTGACGTTGTCTGGCTTAGCGGTTCCTTCTCTGTCAGACTCACTATTTAAGCCACTCACGCTCGCTTAGAGCAGGAAAAGGATACACATGGGTAAGGTGAGAAAATTCATGCCAATAAGAAATATCATGTCAAATAATTTTCTGCTTCTCAGGCTCAGGGAAAAAACTGTTTCTTTGCTTGAATGCACTGCTTGGATAGCTTGGATACTTTGATAGCTCATAAGCTTGCTTAGATTTGAAGACTTTCAAGGAGAATTAACAACCGAAAATTGAGGCATCACTTTTCTTCTTCGCTGGCATTTACTATCTCATTACAGAAAAGGGTTTGATTTTATTTACTTTATGCTCTTAGTGCAGATAAATACATAACTGATAGCCTCAGTCTGTACAACCAGAAGGTTTCCACCTATGGTATTGACATTGCTTTCAGTCTCGACTTCATAATTTTTGATGCAGATGTTCTTAACACACCCCTTGGTGTAAATACATTTAGCCTATCTGCCTTTAAGCTCTTTTTTAAAGCAATTTTATTTTAGAAAATTACTTGTACTCTTTTCTCTATTATAAAAATATTAATTTATTTACTTTGTATGTCTGTATGTCAGTGTATGTGTTTGGAACTGGTGAAATGGTGCTGGCCCATGCTGTGGTGCATTTTTATATACTGGAGAAGATACTGCGCAAACTGGATCTACTCTTTCAAATAATTCCTCAGGACTAAACTCTGGTGGTCAGGAGTAGCAGCAAAGCCACTGAGCAACCTTCAGACTCTCCGCCTTTTGATACATACATTGCCTGTAATCCAGAAATGGCTTCCTTAAGCACCTGTAGATTCACTCTTTGAAATAGAACCATCAACCTAGGTTGAGGTATGGCTCCAAATTGTTTTGGAGGTTTAGGACCTTCCTTCTCCAAGTGACAATTAGAAAATGTAACCAAGCAAGTGAAATATCTGTATGACAAGCGCTTCAAGTCCCCGAAGAATGTAATCAAAGAAGATCTCATAGAATGGAAAGATCTCCCATGTTCATGGATTGGCAAGGTTAATATAGTAAAATGGCCATCTTGCTCAAAGCAATCTACAAATTCACTGAAAGCTCCATCAAAATTCTCACTCAATTCTTCATAGTTAGAGCAATTTGCAAATTCAACTTGAATAACAACAACAACAACAACAACAACAAAAACACAGGAGAGTGAAAACTTCACCATCTCTGACCTCAAGTTGTATAACAGAACAATATAGATAAAAACTGCAAGTTATTGGTACAGAGACAGGCAGGTTGATCAATGGAACAGAATTAAAGACCCAGAAATAAACCTATACCCTATAATCACTTGATCTTTGACAAAAGAGCTAAAACTATCCAGTGGAAAAAAAGACAGCATTTTTAAAAAATGGTATTGGTTTAATTGGAGGATAGCAAGTAGAAGAATGCAAATCAACCCATTCTTACCTTCTGTGCAAAGTTCAAGTCCAAGTGGATTAAGGACCTCGACATAAAACCAGATACACTGAAACTAATAGAAGAGAAAGCATGGAAGAGCCTTGAACACATAGGCACAGGGGAAAATTTCCTGAAAAGAACACCAATGGCTTATGCTTTAAGATCAAGAATTGACAAATGAGACCTCATAAAATTGCAAAGCTTCTGCAAGGCAAAGGAAACTGTCAATAGGGCAAAATGTCCACCAACAGATTGGGAAAAGATCATTACCAACCCTGTATCTGATAGAGGGCTAATATCCAATATGTGTAAGGAATTCAAGAAATTAGATTCCAGAGAATCAAATAATCCTCTTAAAATGGGGTACAGAACTAAACAAAGAATTCTCAACTGAGGAATACCAAATGTCCAGGAAGCACCTAAAGAAATGTTCAACATCCTTAGTCATCAGGGAAATGCAAAACAACCAGGAGATTCTACCTCACACCAGGCAAAATGACTAAGATCAAAGATTTAGGTGACAGAAGATGCTGGTGAGGATGTGGAGAAAAAGGGATATTCCTCCACTCCTGGTAGGATTGCAAGCTGATACATCCACTCTGGAAATCAGTCAGGCCATTCCTAAGAAAATTGGACATAGTACTAATCTGAGAACTGAGCTATTCCTCTTCTGGGCATATAACCAGAAGATGCTCCAACATGCAATAAGGACACATGCTCCACTTTGTACATAGCAGCCTTATTTATAATAGCCAGAAGCTGGAAAGAACCCAGAAGTCCTTCAACAGAGGAATGGATATAGAAAATGTGGTACATTTACACAATGGAGTACTACTCAGCTATTAAAAACAATGAATTCATGAAATTCTTAGGCAAATGGATGGAACTGGAAAGTGTCATACTGATTGAAGTAACACAATCACAAGGGAACACACAGGGTATGCATGTGGATATTAGCCCAGAAGCTCCGGATAAACAAGATAAAATTCACAGACACATGAAGCTCAAGAATAAGGAAGGCCAAAGTATGGATGCTTCAATCCTTCTTAGAAGGGGGAAACAAAATTCTCACGGGAGGAAATAGAGGGACAAAGTGTGGAACAGAGACTAAAGGAAAGATCATCTAAAGACTGTCCCACCTGGGGATCCATCCCATATACAGACACCAAACCCAGGTACTATTGTGCATGCTAAGAATTGTTTGCTGGCAGGAGCCTAATATAGCTATCTCCTAAGAGGCTCTGCCAGAGACTAACAAATACAGTGGCGGATGCTCAAATCAAACCACTGAGATGAGCACAGGGTCCCCAATGGAGGAGTTAGAGAAAGGACTGAGCAGCTGAAGGGGTTTGCAACCCCATAGGAAGAATAACATTATCAACCAATTAGACTCCCCAGAGCTCTCAGGTACTAAACCATCAACATGGAGTTTAGCACACATGGAGGGACCCATGGCTTCAGCTGCATATGTAGAAGAAAAAGGCCTTGTTGGGAATCAGTGTGAGATGAGGCCCTTACTCGTGTGAAGGCTAGATGCCCCAGGGTAGGGGAGGGAGGTGAGAGTGACTGTGTGCCTGGGCAGCACTCTTATAGAAGCAGTGGGGATGGGATAGGGTGTTTTCAGAGGGGAAAACAGGAAAGAGGATAATATTTGAAATGTAAATAAATAAAATATCCAATAAAAAATAAACACATAAAAACAAAACAAAAAGAACTGATGCCTGAAAATGAGGTTGTGTATGAGGAGATGGTCAGTCTACTTGGCTTACCTACAAGATTTCAATATGCCTCCTATTAGTTTCAGAAGCATCCTCACTGCCAGCTTGTAGGCAGAGGTACCCATTTAGGAGAGGAAACAAGAAGAAACCTGGACCCAGAACTGTCTTGTGTTCCTGGCCTCCAGCAAGGACACACTCAGATATGTTGCTTTATATGCCAAGCCTGACCAGTTTCTCCCTCTTTTTCTCATCTAAGCTATGGAAAATGTGAACTTGTTTGGTGTTAGATATACAACATCTATCACTCCTATAATTATTCTCATTTTGTTCTGCATGTAGTAGTTTATTTTTAGATCATTAGAAAATAAAGCAAATTGGGAGGGAGAGATGGCTAAGTGATTAAGGGTGCTTTCTGATTGTAGTAGGTTGGTCTAATGCTGCTTATATTCAATGCTAAATTCTATAGTGTCCCAAGATCTGGTTGTTCCAAGATGAGCAGATTCCACAAATACCAGCTTATCTTATATAAACCTTGCCCCACACCTATGATCTAAGAGAGGTCAACAGGGCTTTGGTTCCCCAGGCTTGGCATATGAGGCAGGGACCATGGGGGAGGAGAAGAAAGGAAATGAACCTAGAAGGAAAAAGTTGACATTGGGTGTGTGGATCAAATGCACCTAGCCATGAAGGCTGACCTAGTGGAGTAGAAGTGACCTGGTAAAATGTGGTAAATTATTTCTCTGAGGTATTGACAGGGAAGAAGACACAAGAGCATACATATTGATATCCTCTCAGATCTAGTACTTTTAAGGCTTATTATAAATATGAATGTTTTATGTCTTTTATTTGTGAACTAAATGATCTAAGGTGGGATAGAAATCCACAAATAATAGTTATAGCAACAGCTGTTCTCATAGAGAAAACAGAGTTTGGTTCCTAGAATTTGATGTTAGCTTCAATTATAAAGATGCTTGCTTGCATAATGTGAGACATCTATCCACTTAACATGCACAGACTTCTGGAATTGTCATGTTTATACCTATTGTTATAAATTTTATACTATCTTTTGTTGGGATAAACATATTTTCTTTGAATATATATTTCTATCTAATCCCATCTAAATCCAATCATTTTTAGAATTGTGATTTTGTGATTTTTTTTGAAAAAATTAACATCAAAATACCTGTCAGGGAGACCTCTAGGATATGTGGTAGTTTTGTGAATGAAAGAATTTCCTTGTTGAAGTAAAATAGAATTTAATACTCTACTACATAACCTAACAACACTGGACTGATTCAGAGAAAGAGGAACTTGGCAGTTCTTTTTTCAAGGACACTGATAAAAGATGGTGATAGAGCAGATTGCTTTGTTGACTTCTAAAAAAATAATAGAAACGCCCATCGAACAGTCAGATAGTCTCACCCTGACCTTGACAATTACAGAGTCACTAACAAGAATCACTGGCTTTAAGTACTTTATGATATGATGCATCCCTTTACATCTAATTTCTAATATTCATAAAATATAGATAACAAGAGAACAGTAAAATTTCTCTACAAGAACATTAGCAGGGAAATTAAAAATATGAGACATTATATATTCTGTATTCAACAATCAATGTGATGAGGAAAAGAAATTCTCTTCTAGATTAAAATTCATTTAAAAAGTATGATAATAAAACACATGGTTTTGCCTGTGATTGTTAATTCTTTTTTTTTCTGGAAAGAGGACTTTATGGGACAATAGAACACATATAATTCTAAATTTGGATGAAATTCAAATTTCTTGATTATTTCTGAGAAGGGCTTCATTATTAGTTCACTCTTTTTATGCCTCTTTCTTCCTTGAGGTTAGTAGGTAAGTGTTAAAGGTATCCTTTAACCATTTCTGTTATTCCAATAGTCCTATAGTTAGGAAACACTGAATCAAAAAATCTTTATATTAAAAATTGTAGAGCAAAAATTGTCCCGTTTAATTAGAGAGATACTTTCAATTTACATATAAATAATTTTCTGTGGATGAAAGGTACTTTTTCAGTATATCTGATTATTAACTCTCCTATACCAAAATCCATTATTTTTTAATATTCTCTTATCCTTTATTCTTGGCAGTGCCTGGTGAAGCATACCTTTAATCCCATTGCTCAGGAGGCAGAAGCAGGCAGATCTCTATGAGTTCAAAGCCAGCATAGTTGAGAATGATTTCTAGGACATCCAAGGCTACATAGTGAGACTCTGTCACACAAAATTCAAACAACAATGAAATAATTTTGACTCTCTTCTCAACATTGATTTATTACTCTATTACATATTATGTCATATATTATTATTCTGATTCTAGTTGATCCTAACATGTAAAATCTATATACTCCTATTCCAAGTGTATAAAGACAATACAAGGTATTGAAAGAATTTTCAACAGCTGAGGTACACTAGCTTTGAATGGTCTGCTAAGCATTTGTCTCTGCTGCATGTGAAAAGCATCCATCATGTAGGAAGAACAATTTGCTGATAAATCACTTAACTATAGTTAACAAAACTTTTCAATAAGACTTTTTTATGGTTAGGTTTCATGTCCTCTAAATTTTTTTATGTTCGGTTTTGAAAATTATTTTATTTACTTATATTCCAGACATTGCCTCCATTAACAGTCACCCCTCCCACAGTCTCTCATCCCATACCTCTTGCCCCATTCCTATGAGAGGGTGCTCCCCTGCACCTGGCTTCCCTCTTCCCTGGGGTCTCATAAAGAATTAGGCTCATCTTCCACTGAGACCAGCCCAGGCACTCCTCCTATATATATGTGCCAGGTGCATCAGATCATCTTGTTTTTGTTACCTGGTTGGTAGCTCAGTCTCTGGGAGTTCTCTGGTGTCTGGGAGAGTTGAGATTGCTGATCTCCTGTGGGATCTCTTCCCCCTTCAGTTTCTTCAACCCTTCCTTTAATTCAACCATAGGGGTCATTGACTTTAGTCCAATTTTGAGGCTTCTTCCCATTTTCTCTTCTGTTAGATTCACTGTATCTGGTTTTATGCTGCTATCTTTGATCCACTTAGACTTCGTCTTTTGGATAAAATCAAATGAAGTCACCATTTGATCATCATTCTGTGGCATTATTTGGCAACCAGAATGTTTTTTCTTTTAAGATTTTTAAAGGGCCTATGTGCCTCTCTACTTAGATATGCTATATCTTTTTTGCAGACTTTCATTTACATACTATGCATTTTCCTAAATTTGAAGTTTATTTCTTACAAGCAGCATAAATCTGGATATTTCTTTTATTTTTAAAGTCTATTAATCTATTCTGTGCCTTCTGACTAAGGAATTTAATTCAAATTTAGAGAATTGTTAATGCATAATGTATTGTTCCTGACATTTTGTACATTCTTTTCTAATTGTTTTATAGTCATTTTATTCCTGTGGCCTTTGAACCATATTTCTTTTTGAACAATCAATTCTAATCTTCCATGATTTTTTAATGTAACTAATTAATGTTTCTTCTCAGCTTATGAAACTCCATTTATCATTACTTAAAGGCATGTCTAATGTTTATGGGCTTCATGTGTGAATAATACTAGCTTTACCAAATTGTCTTAAGTAACTTTGGTTGACAGCTGTTTTTCTTTCTCCAATTCCCCATCCTTCCCTTTCTCCATTTTTGTTGCTCCTAGTCCTCTTCCTCTCCCCTCTGACCATCTTCCTCTTGGTCTACTTTCCCCTCTTCCTTGCTCTTCCTCTTCTTCTTCCTCTCCTTTGCTTCCTCTTCTTTGCTCTCCTCGCCTTGCCCATTCTCTCTTACTTCTCTTTTCCCCTTTCTTTCTATCTCTTTCCCTTCCCATTCCTTCTTATTCCTCCTCTTCCTCATAATATATTAGCCTATTCTCTTTGAAGCAAAATTTGTACAGAGAAATCCAATGATAATATTATGATAGTTTATTTTATATGATATGTTTCTTGAAGCTTTTAGAATGTATTCTTTGAGTTTTGACAACTTTGTATAATACATACTAGTGAATATTTCAATAGATAGATTCTCTTAGGAACTTTTGAGCGTCATAAACCTCTATCTATTTTCCTCTACTGGGATTTTCACATTTTTAGAATTTTCTTTAACATACCCGCTCCTTTCTCCTCATTTTATGAGACTTCTAGAATGTGCATTTAGTTATCTCTATTTACTCACCATCAGCTTATTTCTAGTGATATTTTCAGAAAAAATTGCTTTGACATATAGATTTGTTCATTTGTATTTATACTTTCTGCAACAAGGTCTACTATAGAAACTTGATAATCTGACCTTTTTTCTTTATTGTGTATTTTATTCTTCCACCCTAAAATTTATGGGCTCTTTAAAGACTTCTGCATCATTGTTGAATCACTCTCATTTTTAATGTTTTGTTTGTATTTGTTTGAGCCATTTTTAAGGGCACAAATAAGTGCGTTGTTCTTTTATAATTCTCTGAGCTTCCTTTAAACAGTTCCTTTGAATTCTTTGTGAGGCAGTTTGATTTCCATTCCCTTTGAGCTGCTTATAGGGAAATTATTTCTTTAGTGGTACCATGTCTCATTGGCTTTTCATGTCTTTGAAGGATGTGTTGTTATTTTCACTCATAAAGAAGGGATCATTTTCTCTGGTGCAAAATAGAAAGCTTTAGGGGAAAACACATTTACCAGTCATTTCAGTGATGAATTTTGAAATCCCTCAGAATCTTTTTCTGTAGATATGCCCAGACTAGATTACTTGTTATATGTAGTGGCAAAAATATATGCTTTTCCTTGATCTCACAAATCCAGGCTAGGTACTCTCTAGAGTATTGACCTGAAATGTTCAAGTTTGCATGCTTCCAATTTATTTTTATTTGATATATTCTTTATTTACATTTCAAATGATTTTCCCTTTCCTAGATTTCCCCTCACTGAAAGTCTCATTAGCCCTCTTCTCTCTTCCTGTTTCCAAATCAAACCCTTCCTGCTTCCCTGTCCTGGTATTTACCTATACTGCTGCACTGAGCCTTTCCAGAACCAGGGCCCTCTCCTTCCTTCTTCTTGGGCATCATTTGATATGTGAATTGTTTCTTGGGTATCCCGAGCTTCCAGGCTAATATCTGCTTATCAGATATTGTAGTGAATACAATTACAAAGTTTCTGTAAGGCAAAGGACACTGTCAAAAGGACAAAAGGCAACCAACAAATTGGGAAAAGATCTTTACCAACCCTACATTTGACAGAAGGCTAATATCCAAGATATACAAAGAACTCAAGAAGGTAGACTCCAGAGATCCAAATAACCCTATTTAAAATGGGGTATAGAGCTAAACAAAGAATATTGAATATTGAATGGAATATTGAATATTGAATATTGAATATTGAATATTGAATATTGAATATTGAATGAATATTGAGGAATATTGAATGGCGGAGAAGCACCTAAAGAAATGTTCAACATCCTTAGTCATCAGGGAAATGCAAATCAAAACAACCATGAGATTTCACCTCACACCAGTCAGCATGCCTAAGATCAAAAACTCAGGAGAAAACAGGTGCTGGTGAGCCTGTGGAGAAAGAGGAACACTCCTCCGCTGCTGGCGGTACTGCAAGCTGGTACAACCACTCTGGAAACCAGTCTGGCAGTTCCTCAGAAAACTGGGCATGATACTACCAGAGAACCCTGCTATATCACTCCTGGGCATATACCCAGAGGATTACCCAGCATGTAATAAGGGCACATGCTCCACTATGTTCATAGCAGCCCAATTTATAATAACCAGAAGCTTGAAAGAACCCAGATGTCCCTCAATGGACACGTTATTATTAACTAATGATTTTATTTAGAAGCTGAGCAACATACTTCAGATATCTGGACTTTGTTATATAGACTGTTAGAATATTTAGAAAAATTCATATAAAATGTAGAGACAATTATTCATTATTTCATATTGATTCATAGATGTTGATAGCAATAAAGTAAGTGCATATGACTACATTCTATTGGAAAAGACTGGTGCCTAGAATAACTTAGAGTGCTCTTATAGAGGCTAGTGAGATTGCCTAGTGTCAAGCGCACTAGCTGTTCTTCTACCAGTACTGAGTTCAACTTTCAGCAACCATGCAATAGCTCAGGACCATCTATAAAGGGATCAGCTGCTCTCTGCTGGCAAGCAAATGTATGTGCAAACAGAACACTCGCTTTTTAAAAAAAAAATTCTGTAATAGTAATGAGTGTGGTATGGAAATGTAGAGGAACAAAAAGAATTTGATTTTCAGCCACAGCTGATATATAACTGAGCAATAATGAGGTTATTCTTTCTTTGTTTGATTCTTCCAATAAACCATGAAAAATATACTTCCATCATTCATTTTTAATTTAGTTTTAATTTGAACATTCATCTTGATTCTGTTTTCAATTTTATGCTTAAATTACTTAGCTGTTCATATATGCTTCTCTTTTTACAACATGGCCTTAGTCATGTTAGTGATAGTTACTTTACAATTCTCCAACTGATAACTACACAACTGTTGTCATAGGTAGTCTGGTTCTGGTGAGTGTTTAATCTCTTCAGATTACGTTTTTCTTCATTTTTATCTGCTCCATATTCTTTATGGAAGGATAGGCATCACATAAGTAACAGAAACTAATGTTCAGGGATCTTTAGAGTAAGGATTCATATTATTCTGTGTTTGGAAGAGACAGGGCTTTGTTCATGTTTGCTATAATCCTAGATGCCTTCGGTTTTTCTTTTCTTTTGAAATTTATTCTTTGAAACTTTCAGACATGTATACATTGAACTATGATCCTTTCTCACTTTCACTGCCCCATTGCAAATATCCCATTCCTGACCTTATGTTGTCTTTGTTAGCATTTAGTTTTATTATTTTCTGAGAATTTCTTTCAATGCATTTGATCATATCTAATTGCCTTCCATGACTCTCCCATATTCATCCCCTTTCCCTATCCATTCATCTTTGGTTCTCTCTTTTTCTTAAACTATTAAGTCCAATTTGTGTTGCCCGAGTACTCTTGGATATGGAGCCTACCCCATAGTATAGTCACCTTACCAGAGGTTCAATCTTTAAAGAAAATGTACTCTCATTCTCCAAGCATCTAACAATTGCCAAACTCTCCACTACATATGGAACTTCAGGCCTACCTCCCCTCTTTATGCTGAGATTTTGTCTGGCTTGAGCTTGTTCCTATCTTGTAAGGTCCTGTATGGGTCTGTAATACAGTTTTTTTCTTGTCATTATCCACTCTCTCTGGCTACTGCAGTCTCTCTATTGATCCTTCCTCAAGGTTTCCTGAGCTTTGGGAGAATAACAGGTATAAACATGTCCCATTTGAGGATAGACTTTATGCCTTGATGACTTGGGGATCTTTGTGTTAATTTCTTTCTTCTGTAATAAAATATTTCACTGATGAGAAGTGAGAAATGCATTAATCTATGGCTAAAACAAAAAGCCAGTAGGAGACTACACCTTTTAATTTCTCTAGTTACCCTGATTTTTCCTCCTCTGTTATCCTATCTATTATGGGTTTTTCTGTAAGAACCCCTTCATGAATGGAGAGTTCACCTTAAAGCTCTTTGAATCATGCCCCATATTGGAATCTTGATGTTGTAGTTGCAATAGGCAGAGGAAGGAACTCTTATCATTTCTGGTTAACTGAAAATATTTTGTATGCCCACATGCAGAAGCAATTATTTTGTGGGTTTACTCCCATCTACTTCCTATTATTTTCCTTCCTGTCGGACTACAAATCAAATACATTGTTTGCTTCCCCTTCTTGATGATTCCTTCCCTTATATTGCCAAGGGAAATGGAAGGATATATAGTGGGCTGAGTTTTCTTCTTCTGGGTTATGATTCTGGCCGAATCCATTCCCTAATGTGGATACCTTTGCTCAAGACAGTTGGCATTATTCTGCAGTGATTATCCTCCAGTTATTCTCACCAACATTCTGATAGAAATCTTCTAGATCTTCATTTTGAGAAACTGGGGATTTCTAGAAGTAAAGTTTACAAAAATATGTTCCTCACCTACTTGAACCCACAAAAGGGTAGGACTCCTGAAATCAGTTCCTCCTGTGATATCTTGTGCTCAGATGTAAGAGGGTTGCCAAAATTATCATTTCTGTTTGTTTGTTTTTTTTCCATCAAAGGTTCCAGTTGCTTACAGAAAGGGTGCAATCCGTATCATCTGTGTCAGTGAATAGCACCTACAAATCTGTATTTGGGCAACTACTTCTGTACACATTCAACTCTTTGATATCTTCAACAAGTTTGAGATTTTCCAATTTACCACCAATTTCTTGCTAGAATGATATACATGAATGATGACCTCTAATTTCATTATATAAGTGGGGGAAAACCTTTGAGGATTTAAAATTATACTATTTAAAATTTTTGCAATAAATATTTCAAACACATAGAAATATAAAGAGTATATAACATTTATATATAGTATATAAACATATAATGTTTATATAAATATAAAAGAATATATAACAAGTATTCAGTAGCATTTAAATTTTTAACAATTGGATACATAGAGATATGCTTATTTCAACTATTTTAATATGTATGTTACACACTAGATCTTAACAATTGTATTCCTGTACTAAATAATTAATGTTATTTTGTTATATGGTAGCAATTCTAGTATCAAAAACTTGATAAATAATCCCACAAAAAATTTCACAGAGCCCATTTTATGCAGGACCTACCCCTCCTGCCCAAGTTCCATCTTCCTTTCAGTCTCTACTCCACTTACACCAGGTTGTCAGGCCAATAGCCTCCCACACCCCACAGCCTGGCTGTCTCCTAGGAGGTTTGCAGTAACCAGGCTCACAGCCTTCCTGTTTCCCAGAAGGTCTGCAATAACTAGGAAAACAGGAGATCTGTCTTAACAAAGGACAGAAGTGGTCTGCCTTAACCAGGGGCATAGACCTTCTGGTTTGCACCTACATCTGCTATGAGGGCAGTTCCTGCCTCTGCAACCCAAAGCCTGTGTTTGTCCCAGGAGTTTCATCCTAACCAGGAACACAATAGGTTTGCCCTAATTAGGGACACAGAAGTTCTGCTCTAACCAGAGACACAGGAGCCTACCTGCCCCTAACCAGAGACATCATTGCCTACTTCCCAGGAGGCATGCTTTGACCCAGGTCACAGAGCTCTACCTGTTTCCAAGTACGCCATCTCCAGTCAGAGGTTCCAGGTGAGTTAACACCCAGAGATAACCAGATGGCTAGAGAAAAAGTCAAGAATATAAGCGACAGAACCATCAGAACCCAGTTATCCTACCACAGCAAGTCCTGGATATCCTAACATACCTGGAAAGCCAAATTCTGACCTAAAATCCCATCTCATGAACATGATAGATGACTTTTAGGAGGATATAAATAACCCCCTTAAAGAAATACAGGAAAATTCAGGCAAACAGGTAAAAATCACTTAAAGTGGAAACAAATAAATCCCAGAAAGAAATTCAGGAAAATACAATTGAGTAGGTGAAGGAATTGAACAGAAATAGTTCAAGACCTAAAATTGGAAATAGAAACAATAAAGAACTCACAAATGGAGGCAACCCTGGATATGAATAACTTTGCAAAATGATCAGAAGCTATAGATTTGTGAGTGGGCATTCTGCATTGCTACTGGGTTGTGGGACACAACAGGAGGTGAAACGTGGAGAATGAAATGTGGGGAAACTGTGCAGGATGTGCTTGACTGCATTTCCCCAGCACTGCCACAGTTGGGTTCTGGGTTTCAGGAAAGCACTGAGACACTGCTTGTGGTGTAAGAGAATACAGGCTAACATGGGGGAGGGTGAAATTGGGGTTCCCTGACTCCTGATGGGTGCTGCACAGAGGAGTTGACAACAAAGGATCAGGGGTCCATGGGCCCACAATGAGGCTGGGACCATTGGGAGGCCAAGTGATGAGATCCATGACAAATTTGGGGCCTGGGAAATGGAGAAATCCAGCTTAGCTTATCAGCCAAGATAGAGGCGGTTGTCTGGAAGAGGTAGTGGCAGTTATCTAAAAAAAGGTAGCAGTGATTGTCTGGAAGGGCAGAGAGGCCTTCTATGGAAGACTTAAGCTACAGCGCTGTAGACAAAGGCTTTCTCCATGCTCCTTATGGCAGTTTCGATGGAAGAGACAGTCCATGTTTATCCATATCATTTATTGACTGTTCACTGTGGAAAATGGATGTATACCAACTTCTCAGAGTCAACCAGAAGGTAAAAATCTTTTCTTTGGAGAGGAATGTCTGGGCAAGGAGCTTATTGGCTAAACCCTCAGGGCTTCTAGGTACTTCATTAACATGGAGAATTCATTTTTAGACTACATGACCAAAATGGAGAGGTCAAGTGTTCCAAGCCAGGAGTCTCTCACATGGGTGCCTAGGTACCAGGGTCTCAGGTCTCATACTGGCTCTACCTTACCAAGTTTCCTGGCATGGTCCACTGCCCCACACAGACGCAAGCATCACCAATAGAACACAAGAGATAGAAGAGAAAATCTCAGGCATAGAAGAATCCATAGAAGATATTGACACATTGGTCAAAGAAAATGCAAAGTGTATAAAGCTCCTAATTCAAAATACTCAGGAAATTCCAGACACAATGAAAATATTAAACCTAAATATAACAGGAAGAGAAGAAGGTAAAGATTCCCAGCTCAGAGGTACAGAAAACATCTTCAACAAAATCATAGAAGAAAACTTCCCTAACCAAAAGAAAGAAATGGCCATAAATATACAAGAAGTGTACAGAACACCAAATAGATTGGACCAGAAAAGAAAATCTTCTCATCACATAATAATCAAAGCACTAAATGCACAGGATAAAGAAAGAATATTGAAAACTATAAAGGAGAAAGGCCAAGTAACATATAAAGGCAGATCAATCATAATGACACCAGACTTTCAACAGCAACTCTAAAGCCATTGACGTCCTGGACAGATGTCATCCAGAGCCTAAGAGAACACAAATGCCAGTTCAGGATAGTATACCTGGCAAAATTCTCAATCACCATAGATGGAGAAACCAAGATGACAAAACCATATTTAAACAATATCTTTCTACTAAACTAACCCTACAGTGTATACTGGAAGGAAAACTCCAACAAGAGGGTAACTATACCCAAGAAAACACAAGAAATTAAACGTATTACAACAAACCCAAAAGTAAAGAATCAAACACATAACAACATCTCCAACAACAAAAAGAACAAGAACTAACAATCATTTGCTTTCATATCTCTGAACATCAGTAGACTCAATTCCCCAATTAAAAGATACAGGCTAATGGACTGAATATATAAACAGGATCCAACATTTTGCTGCATACAAAACATACTTCAGTAGCAAGGACAGACACAATCTCAGGGTAAAGTGCTGGAGAAAAGTTTTCCAAGCAAATATTATTGACCAAGAAACAAGCTGGAGTAGCCATTCTAATATCCAATAAAATATACTTTCAACCAAAAGTTATCAAATGAAATGGGGAAGGGCACTTCATATTCATCAAAGGAAAAATCCACAAAGAGGAGTCTAAAGGTCTATGCCCCAAATGCAAAGCCACCTATATTTGTAAAATCAATGTTACTATAGCTCAAAATGCACATTGAACCTCACACATTAATGGTAGGAGACTTTAACACTCCACTCTCACCAATGGTCAGGCAAAAAAGAAACTAAACAGAAACACCATGAAACTAAGAGAAATTATGAAACAATGGATTTAAAAGGTTAAAAGAGCATTTCACCCCAAACAAGAGAATATACCTTCTTCTCAGCACCTCATGGAACATTCTCCAAAACTGATGATATAACTGGACCCAAAACAAGACTTAACATATATAAGAAGATTGAAATAATCCCATGCATTCTATTAGATCATCACAGACTAAAGCTGGAACTTAGTAACAACTAAAACAACAGACAGCACACACACTCATAGAAACTGAACAACTCTCTGCTCGATGATAATTTGTCCAGAGAAGAAATAAAAAAAGTAGTCAAGGACTTTATAGAATTCAATGAAAATGAAAACATAGCATACCTGCATACCTGAGCATATGGGACACAATGAAATCAGTGTAAGGAGAAAATGCATAGCACTGAGCATCTACATAAAGGAACTGGAGGGGTCGCATAGTAGCAACTTACGTGCACACCTTAAAGCTCTACAACAGTAAGAAGTACACCCAAGAGGAGTAGATGGCAGGAAATATGTATGCATGTTATGTACTCTCTGATAAGTGGATATTAGCCAAAAAGTACAGAATACCTAGGAATAAAAGTTCTTAACAAGAAAAATGGTCTCATTGGTACACTCTAATTAATATTTAAAACAATTAGTGTCAATACTTTTCAAATGCTTCTAAATATTAAAGAATATGTTACCTCTAAAACTCATATTACAGAAAATAAACTACCAAAACATCCCAAATATTTAAAAAATACTCATTTTTTCTAGGTTAGAGTTATTCTAACAAAGCAAGGAAAGGATAATATAAGAAACAAAAATGATGTGTCAATATCCTCCATAAACAACAGTTGCACACAATCTTCAACAAAATATCAGAAAACAAAATTCAATGGACTTTTAAAATATGATATTTACCCCTGTTATTCAAGTATGATCCATAAAAAAATCATGATTTTGCACTACATAGGGAACATGCTTGCAAGGCCCCATTCTTCCCTGAAGACTTGAGGGTAGTTAATGGTTATTGAAGGAGGGACATTTTAATCAGTAGGTGTATCCATTGGTAAGATATCCATGCTGATATACATAGACCCTAACTTATCATTCTTAATTAAATTAAATAGATCCCACAAAAAGATCAGAACTTGGAACAGGTAGGATGAAAAAGGTGAATAATTGCAGAACAGGGAGAGAAATAGATGTTGGTAATGGATTCACCACAATCCTAACACATTAAATACAGCTAGACAGATTTTAGTTCCGCAACATAGCCGCTCTGCTAAGGGATCGAATCCAAAGACCTTCTAGATCCTGTGAGAATAATACACACCCTGGATTATAGTATGATCTAGATGGAATTCAGACATGCCCTTAATACACATCTTCAATCCCTAACAATAAAGGAAAGATTTTTTTGTAAAAGGAAGCAGACATGTTTGAAAGTGACTCCTAATTGAATGACAGACAAAGTAACAAATCATAGAAAGATTTGAAAGAATGAGTCAGATATAAGAAATGACCAACTCACATGAGAATAGCACAGGAAAGAGATGATACTTAAGAACAGGGAAAGAGAGAAAAAGTGTGTAGTGGCGGCGTATGCTATGTGTGTATGCCACTTTTACTGGGACAGTTTTACAGATTCAGGTTCCAAACAGAACAAGCTAGACATGAGTAAAGACAGATCCAGAGAATGAGAATGAGCTTGCAGATTAGAGTATATTAACAAAGTTAGTATGAAGCAAGGCAGAATAATCAAGTCAGATGCCAATAGAAGCTGGATTGAATATATCAGGTTGGAAGATTAGATTGTATAGAGGCTAGAAGGTTCCAGGCCTAGGATTAGAGATAATTACAACAGTGAAAAAAATATTCAGGGCTTAGCCCAAGCTGTGTATTTACACATTTTGTTTATGGCTCTCATTTTATTCCATCATCTGAGGAAATAAAAGTGACAGTTTTACACACACATACACACACACACATGCATGTGTGTGTATGTTGTGTTATATATGTATAAAAATATAATGCAGTCCACTCTTCTGTAAATTTAATACATGCTAATAAAAACAAAAAGAGGGAGAAATATGACATCGTTATATAATATAATGATGGCATATTTAAATAAAATTGTAATTTTAAAATTATAAACATTGCATCATTATTAATTTTTAAAAATATTACAAAAATCAAAGGACAAAAATATGATCATATTTTTAAAAGAGAGTAAAATTATTTGAAAAATTAAACAACCTTTATCATTAAAAAGCCCAACAAATTAGGTTCCGAAGAAATGTGCTTCGACTTGAACTTAAATCTGCATGTGATAAATCAACATAATATCTTTTTTGTTTGTTTAATTTGGTTTCTCTGTGTATCCCTGGCTGTCAGGGAACTAACTTTGCCGACCAAGCTGGCCTTGAACTCAGAGATAAACCTTTCTCTGCCTCTTGAGTCCTGGGATCAAATATGTGTACCAGACCGACACTTAGCATCTTATTTAAGGGTAAACAACTTATTGTTTTTCCAAGATCAGGAACAACACAATGAGCATTTGTTCATCACCATATTTTTTTCAAACTTATACCAGAAGATTTGCCTGAGAATTCAAGGGAAAGAAAACTTTTAAAGGAATACACATCAAAACAGTAGAATTATATCTGCTCACATATATCATGAACCTTAGATAATCCATCCAAACTATTAAATTAAACAAACAAAGAATAATGTTATAATATGCAAAACTGCATGCAGCATTACACTGGACTTCTATATACTAAGAAGGGACTTCCTAAGATAGACCTCTAGAAAAAAATGCAACAAATGCATAAATTATTTAGGAATAAATTTAACCATGGACATAAACATTCTCTTTATTAGTGATTTATTCAAAACAATAAACCACTAATCAAAGGCAATGAAAGCATAAATATAAAGGCATCTTTTGTTCCAATTGAAAGAATTAATACTCTTAAAATATCAAAGTGATCAAAAGTAAAGTAGACAGTCTAATAAAATATTAATGGAATTTCTAAAAATAAAGTTGAAAAATATTGCAAAATTCATATGGAAACACAAAAGATCTCTAATAACTAAAGTCATTTTGAGCAAGAACAAAGTTTCTAACACTACACTTTTTGTTTCGAATTGTTTTACTAAAGTAAAATAAAACATTACACCAATGAAAAGGAATTGATAATTTAGAATAAATCTGTGTTTAAGCACCTAAGTTGATTTTTTTTTTTTTGCATTTCAAAATACATACTGGGAAAGGATAGTCTCTCCAGTGGTATGGGAGAACTTGATTACCACATACTAAAGAATCAAATTCAACTTTTATACCACACACAGAAATCAACTCGAACTAAATGCATGACTTTTCTATCAGACCTGAATTTATGTAATTGCTATAAGGAAAGTCAGACATAAATATACTTGGCAATGTCATCTTGGATGTGACATTGCCAAGTATATTTATGGATGTCCAGGTAATGAAAGCAAAATAAAGAAGTAAAACTACACGAAGCTAAAATATTTCTGCTCAGAATAATGAACTATTAACAAGGAAAGAAGGACATTTACTGAATAAGTAAAATATTTTAAAATCATGTAACCAATAGAGACTTCATATCCAAAAATATATAAGACATTCACAAAACTAAGTCGTAGAAAATAACTTAAGTAAAATTTGTTATAAGTAGTCGTTTGTTAGTGGAGATATTTAAATGGCCAATAGGCCTATGAAATGAACCTTATTCCTGGGAGCCCCCAGAAAAACATTTACAAACAACTCTAACATATCACTTCATCTGAGTAAAAATGCCTAATAGTGGAAAGTCAAAATGTAAGTGCTTATGGAGATGTAGAAAAACAAAACAAAACAAAACCCCAGTATACTGGTGATGGTAGGGAAATACAAACACTGTGAAAACACTAGGCCAGCGCCTCAAAAATTGAAAAATAGATCCACTGTATGACCTAGCAATCCTAGTTATAAAATTGTGTCCAAAAGAGACTAAAGTCACTATCTTAAAGAAATATTTGCACTGTCCATTTCATTTCCATGTTATTCACAAGATTTAAGGTATAAAAAAAATCTAGTGTCTATGTATGTTGCTATAGAAACAAATGAATAGGAAATATAAGAGCATGTTTCAGCCATATAACCAAGGGAATCTTTCTGTTTGTAAAACATGGATGGAACTCAGGAACATTTTACTACCAAAAATATACCAGGCACAAAATAACAAGTGTTATAAGATACCACTTACAGAAATACCTTAAAAACTTGTCCTGAAAGTGACAAAGGAATATTGATGACCAGTGTTTGGGAAATGGGCAATGGAGTATGAGTTAAAATGTACAAACTATAAGATGAATAAAGTTGGAGTGTAATGAACAGCACAATTAATCCAGCTTATAACAATGGATTGTCTCCTTGTTACTGGTGGATGGTGGATATCAAACGTTCTCCCCAGGCACACAAGTCCAACACATGGGTAGCTATGTGAAATGATGGATATCTTAATTAGCCTGATTGGGACATCATTGTATAATATCTGTGTATATCAAATAATCACACTATAGCTCAGTAAATCTGGGGTGAGGAGAAAAGTTCATCACAACCTATAGTCTATCTCATTCAGCTGCCCAGGAAAGCTATTCAATGGAAAGGATTGTAAGACACTCACAACAGACTTCCTATTAAAACTTCACATGCGACGAGACTAATGACAGAGAAAGTGATACCAGTGTCCTCTGTTGGATGTCTTGGACACATTAAAAATCTAAAGTAAATTAGTTATGAATGTCAGCGTACCAATGCACTAATGAAGATTAACAAAGAGCTCAGAAGAAATTGAACAAATGAACTGGAAACAGAGTGATTGATGATGCGATGGTGCTAAAAGGCCTATTGAGAAAACTCATCTTTCAACACTCTTCAATAGGTACAGAAAGCTGAAATAAAAGCAGAACACTAGATCTTCCACCTGACTTAACAGAAGATTGAAAGTGGTTTTCAGTAGAAGTGGAAAATATATTACTTAAGGATATTATCAATGCCATTAGTAATTATTAATATCACTGCTCTTTGGTTGTCTATATTGAGTGTGTGCAATTCACCTGCCCATCCCACTGCTGAGGATAGCTTCCCATATTTTATTAACTAGAAGTTAAGGCAAACTGGGTAAAGATGAGGCTGAAATGTGAGGGTTATCATAGAAATTAATATTAAATTCTGATATTCTATTTGCTATAATAAGATGATTTTTTTTAATTTTGCTCATTCCACTGAGAGAATAATGAAGGTGAAGGTGACTTTCTACTGCAAACTTTCTCTTTGTGCACAATAAGCCTACCATATACACCTAACATAAGCAAATGAAGGTCATTGGAGTTACCTGTAGTTATTAGGGCTCTTCTTCATGATCTACTTGCTTTCTTTTATCTGGTTTCACCTGTATTCAAACTAACAAAGTCAGATTGAGTGTCTCTCCCATTTTGAATCTCTCTCGGTTTTTCTTCTGTTACCAGAAACTGCCTGCTTTAAAGAGCCTATCATTCAGTTCCTGTTTCCTAGAAACTTGGAATGGTAGTTTACTTCTACAAAATTCTTCCTCAGATTGCTTGACTAACCAAAAAGAACATGTTAGGGAATTTTCCCCAGTGAATAATCACTTATTTGAAATACATGATGACAGTTTTAGAATGAACCATGTAAATTTATATTGTGATGTTTTCATTGAGGAACCACTCAAAGTTGGAGTCAAAGGACTCCAACATATTTTTCTTTCCATTGTTTTTATTAATAAATTTCATTTTATGTTCAAACAATCAGTTATATACAATCTCATGTATTTTAAACTAAATTGGTATTTTTTTTTTGCAAGTCTTAATTCAATTTGAAAGCCTGGAGTTAGTTCCTGGTATTTCCATCATTGTTTATTCTGTTTTTATGTGCTCCACTTTCTAACCTCTTCATCTTAGGAGTTAGGGGATAAAGGACTTTCTGTTATAATGTCAACTTGGGAGAGGCAGTGTAGTCCTTAAGTTGCCATTTCTTCTTTTGTCATACATTAGAGATTTCTTCCATAATTCTCTGTTTAATTCTTATCTCCAATCCTGTGTCTGAGTCCCCACACAAAACCAAAGATGATCATATTGAATGGGATGACTTTGAGCTCATAATCCTTATTCTGCTTTGAGTCACTAATATAGTGCAGATACCTTTGTCTTTGAGCTTGCTTAGAAATTTCCAGGCATTGTTCTCACTTTTCAAACCTAGAGCCACACTTCCATCCACTTCTTTTCTGAAAAACATGATCTCTTACTTTTATTTTACTGGAAGAATAAGAATAAGAATAGGAACAGGAATAATAAAAGAAGAGCAAGAAGGAGGATGAAGAGAAAGCAGAAAAGGAGATGTCATTTATGTAGAATTTCATAGCATTAGAGAAGTCTGGTGTTTCATGTACTCCCTTGTTACACTGGGGTCCATCACTGGATTCTCAAAAGTACCTTTTCTGAATGCACTCTGGATTCCATATCTCTCACAGACTATGAAAACTTTTTAGTTTGTTTTCCATCTCACATTATCAGTATTCGATTCTTTACAGAATTGTCTTATCTATGTACAAAACTGTATTTTTATCTCTTATCTTAAAAATAAATGTCTTCTCATTGTTAATATGTGTATCTTTTAGGGCTCTCCTGAGAGAAAGAAATCATATCATAAATTTTATGAGCAACTTTATTATATGGATTGACTCCAATGATCTTGTAGTTCTTGGAGACCCGAATTTCCAAAATAATCTATCAGCTGCCTAGAGAAAGAGGAGACCAAGGAATGCTATTGAGATTCAATTGAAGGCCTCAGTGCCAGGGATGCTGATGCTATGACTAAGTCCATTGTCAAAACAAATGGATTCCAAATGGAATCTGGAGCTAATGGTAGAAGTACCGATTTCCAAAGACTCAATAATCTGGTTTTCTATTCAAGGATGAAATAGATGGGTGTCCAAGCCCCAGAATAATGCAAAATCACTTTCCCTCTACTATTTGGTTTGTTCTATGTGCCCTATCTGTATGTCATTTACCTACATTGGTGAAGGCAGTTTGTCTTCTCTTAGTCTAACATTTATGTGCTAATCTCTTCCTAATATTTTTATTGATATATTAAAAATAATATTTTACCAACTATTCATATACTTTTTATCCTAGTCAATCTGACACTTAAAATTTGCCCCCACACTTAAGTCTCAGCTACTGATCATGGGGCTATGTCACTTTACAGGAATACATTCACTAAAAAGAAAGTCCTTTGGGTTACTTATCTTACATTTTTGTCCCGCCATAATATTTTTATTAATTATTTGGACTTTCATGCAGTGCAGCCCAGTCTTGCTAGCTTCCCGTCTTATAGTGAATATGCTTTGTAAAAAGGAGTGGTTGCTGATACTTGCAAACTAAATAGGTGTTAGCAAAATGAGATGGTAACTGCCTCCAGGGGCCAAGAATGCTCTTAAAAACATAAAGTGAGTAATTTTTTTGTGGTTGCTACTCTAGTTTCTGCCTCTTCTGGCATTTAGTGGGTGGGGTCTGACATGCTAAATATTCTATCATCATGCTGATGTTAAAGGCTATTGCAATTTGTTTCCAGTATCGAATATTTTGTTCACATCTCTCGGTAAGATTCCTTTGTGACTGATGTGTATACTAGAGTTTCTTTATGGAAATCAATCACTTATAAATTCTTATTTCTTGACAACATAAAAAAAGAATCATTTATAATTAGTGTTTGCAAAATTACATCCTCTTCTCACACTGTTTACTAAATACCTCTGCAATTTGTACTTTTCTGTCTTCATAATTTCCTGAGCATTCAACTACTTTCCTTTTGTAGCCCAGTTGGTCTTCTGAAATATTGCCTCCTCTCTGACCTGGACTACTGGATGCTTATCTTCCTATATTCATAACTTCTAGATACAGAATACTGTAATTTCAAATGATGCAATCAAAACAATCCTGAGATTCTGCCTTATACCAGTCAGAATGGCTAAGATAATTACCTCATGTGATAATTACCTCGACACAAAATTGTCGAGGATGTGGAGAAAGAGGAACACTACTGGATTACTGGTAACAGTGCAAAATGATACAACCACTCTGGAAATCAATCTGGCAGTTTCTTAGAAAATTGGGAATAGTTCTACCTAAAGATCCAGCTATACCACTCTTGTGCATATACCCAAAAGTTGCTCCACCACAGCACAAGGATACATGCACTCCATTATGTTCATAGCAGCCTTATTGATAAGAGCCAAAAGCTGGAAACAATTCAGATGTTCCTCAACCAAAGAATGGATACAAAAAATGTCGTTCATTTACACAATGGGATACTATTCAGCTATTAAAAACAAGGATGTCATAAATTTGGTAGTTAAAAGGATGGAATTAGAAAATATCGTCCTCCATGAGGCAACCCAAACCCAAAAGCATATGCATGATATATACTTATTGATAAGTGTATACTAACTAAAAGTTCAGACTACCCATGATACAAATCCCAAACCATACAAAGCTTAACAAGAAGGAAGGCTCAAGGGTGGATACTTCAATAGCACTTAGAAGGGGGAACAAAATAATCACAGGAGGCAGAGGGAGGGAGAGTGAGCGAAAGGGGGAGAAAGGATCAGTTATGGGGCAAGTAGACAGGTGAGAAACCCACAGGGTCAAGAGAATAAATAGAAATATGTGGTATGGTATGGAGTGTGGGGCAAGGGGAACCTCTAGAAAATCCAAGACACCAGGGATGTGAAAATCTACCAGGACCCAATGGGGATGACCTTAGCCAAATGCCCAATATTGGGGAAATGGAAACCAGTAGAAATTACCTCCAGTAGATAGACAGGGCTCCATTTTGAGGTATGTGGCCACACACCCATCTTCAAAATTTTTGACCCAAAATTGTTTCTGTTTAAAGGAAATGCAGGAACAAAAATAGAGTAGTGACTGACAGAAGGACCACCCAGAAACCTGATCAACTTGAGTTTCATTCCATGTGCAGACTCCAAACCCCAACATTATTAATGATGTCATGTTTTGCTGGCAGACAAGATCCTAGCATGGCTGTCTGCTGAGAGGTTCTAACAGCAGCTGACTGAGACCAATGCAGATATTTACAGCCAAGCATTGGACTGAAGTCAGTGACCCCTGTGGCTGAATTAGGCAAAGGCTAAAAGACGCTGAGGAGAGCAAGCCCATAGGTAGGGCAGACTGAGGTCTAGTACTCCTGTGGAAGAATTAGGGGAAGAATTGAAAGAGCTGAACAGGATTGCAGGCCCAGAGGAAGAACCACAGTATCAACTAATCAAGACATCTCCAACTAAGCCACCAAACAGAGTAAGTGTGGGCTGGTCTTTGGTTTCCTCTACATTTGTAGCAAAGGACTGCCTTGTCTGGCCTCAGTAAGAAAGGATGTGCTTAATCCTGTAGAAACATACTGCCCATGGGAGAAGGATACTAGAGGGGTGAGGTGGGAGTCGGTGAATGGGTGGGGGGACAACTTGTGGAGGAGAAACCAGAAAGGGGGCAGCGTTTGGAATGTAAATAAATACAATAATAATAATAAAACAATATCAGTGAGCATGGGTTTCATCATATCATCAAAACCATCCCAAACCTCTGCCCTCAGGTAGAATAAAAGTTCCGGATGGCCCACGAGGCTGCAGATGCTTAGTTGTCTCTTCCCTTTGAACTTGGTCTCTCTGTGTTACTCCTTTTGACAACTGTTTTGTTTATGGTCTTAAAAACCCGAAGCCACTTTAACCTATGAGGTTTGCTCCTCTTCTTTCTAATAAATCTTTCCCACACTTGCCTGTCATGACCTCCTTTAAGTCTTTCAGCACAATATTGCTGGAAGATTGCTTAAACACAAATACCCACAGGATTCTTCAAAATGGTTCCCTCTCCTCTTTATTGTCCTCAAAGTATTTATCATATTCTAATTAATGACCATATACATCAATTTTATTCAACATTTCATATATGTATATGTGTGTGTGTGTGTGTGTGTGTGTGTGTAAGAACAGAGAATCAGTGAGCCTTATTTTCTCTATTATATTTTTGAATAGACAAAAAATAAATATATATATTCTTCATTTAAAGATTATTTATTCAGATTATTTATCAGACACACCAGAAGAGGGCATCAGATTCCATTAAAGATGGTTGTGAGCTACCATGTGGTTGCTGGGATTTGAACTCAGGACCTCTGGAAGAACATTCAGTGCTCTTAACAGCAGAGCCATTTATCTAGCCCTACATTTTCTGTGTATATATATACATACATACATACATATATATATACATATATATATATGTATATATATATAATTCGATGTTGTGAATTTTCCTTTTAGAATGTGTAGGATTGCATTTTCAAAATTTTGATATCTTTTAGTATTTCAAAATACTAAAAAAATTTCAAAATTCTTTCTTCATTTTTCTTTGATGCAGAAATTTCTTAGAAGTATTTGGAATTATGTAAGACCTTCCTCTTCCCCAAAGCATTACTGTATTACCAATTACTGTAATTTTAACAATAACTTGGTATTTCTAATTATTGTACTTTTAAAGAAAGTAGATTCACTCTCTATTATCTACCATCTTTAGATTTCTTTCAGATTTAATTTATGACCTAGAATAAGGCTTATCTTAGACATTTTAACAATAAAAAAGAATGAATATTCTGTATAAGATAAAGTGATAAATGTATGCTTGTAAGACGAAGTTAGTTGTGACTGTGGGTAAACTCTAGTTAGTATCAGGCTTGGGTAGAAATGTTAGTATAAACTCATCTCTCATAATCAGCCTATGAAACCATACTCTGGAGCTTCAGACCTCGGTCAATCTGAAACTTTCTATTTAATTTAAATTGTTCTAGAATAGTGTTTGTTGGCTAACTTAAGCTGCTTCTTTTCCTTTCTTCCTTCCCCTTCCTTTCTCCTTCCCATTTCCCTTTGCCTACCTCTCCTCCTCCTTCTCCTCCTCCTCCTCCTCCTCCTCCTCCTCCTCCTCCTCCTCTTCCTCCTCCTTCTCCTCCTCCACCTCCTTTCTTCTTCTTTTATCCTTGCTCTTCAGTTGGAGATTGGATTCCTCGAAAAAGTATTGTGTTCATTCCCCTAGACTTGATACTCCTTCTTCCCTCTACTTGGTATTAAGATTCCTTCCTCTGTTTTTTCCTTCATTAATAGGTCTTCCTATGTAGTCCTGGCTGGCCTTGAACTGGAAAGCTTTCTGCCTCAGACTCCCCCTGAGCTGGATCAAAGGCTTGCACTACATACTGGGCATTTTAATCTTTTTTATGTTTTTTAACCATATTTTTGGTGCATTGTAGTTGCACAGTGTGCCTAAATAAAATTTGTGTTATTCTGTGCTTTTTAGGATCTACAAAACTTTTCATATTTGTGCTTTTATTTTTGTAATTTGTTTAAAAATATTTCATGTATCAGTGAGGAAAATATTTGCTATTCAGTATATTTGAGTAAAAATTTTACTGTAAATCATATTTGTATTTTTTTGAGTTGAAACTTGAAAAGAAAAATAGGATTTTAATAATTTTGTTTAAAGGAAAATAAGATAATATAAATCAAATCACGCTCAAATATTTCATATCCATCATGACAAAATAGTCATATAATATAAACTTTTGGAAAAATAGTATGTAAAAAAGTCATTCAACACAAGTATAATCTACTACATAAACAAACTCAAAGAAAAAAACCACATGGTCATCTCATTGGATTCCGAAAAAGCATTTGACAAAATTCAGCATCCTGTCATGCTAAAAGTCTTGGAAAGAACAGGAACTCAAGGCCCATACCTAAACATAGTAAAAGCAATTTACAGCAGACTGATAGCAAACATCAAGGTAAACGGAGAGAAACTTGAAGCAATCCCACTAAAATCAGGCACTAGACATATCTCTTCAATATAGTACTTGAGGTACTAGCTAGAACAATTCAACAACATAAGGAAGTCAAAGGGATACAAATCAGAAAGAAAGAAGTCAAACTATCACTATTCGCAGATGATATGATAGTATACTTAAGTGACCCAAAAAACTCCACCAGAGAACTCCTACAGCATCTGATAAACAACTTCAGCAAAGTGGCTGGTTATAAAATCAACTCAAGCAAATCAGTAGCCTTCCTATACCCAAAGGATAAGTAGGCTGAGAAAGAAATTAGGGAAATAACACCCTTCACAATAGCCACAACAATATAAAGTATCTTAGTGTGACTCTAACCAAACAAGTGAAAGATTTATATGGCCAAAAACTTCAGGTTTCTGAAGAAGGAAATTGAAGACCTCAGAAAATGGAAAAATCTTCCATGCTCGTGGGTTGGCAGGATTAATATAGTTAAAATGGCAATCTTGCCAAAAGCAATATACAGATTTAATGCAATCCCCATCAAAATCCCAACTCAGTTCTTCATAGAGTTAGAAAGAGCAATTCTCAAATTCATCTGGAATAACAAAAAACCCAGGATAGCTAAAACTATCATCAACAGTATAAAAAACTTCTGGGAGAATCAATCTCCCAGACCTCAAGCAATACTACAGAACAGTAGTGTTAAAAACTGCATGGTATTGGTACAGTGACAGGGAGGCAGATCAATGGAATAGGATCAAAGAACCAGAATTGAACCCAAATATCTATGGCCAATTGATTTTCGGCAAAGGAGCTGAAATCATCCAGTGGAAAAAAGATAGCCTTTTCAACAAATAGTGCTGGCTCAACTGGAGGTCAACATGCAGAAGAATGAGAATTGATCCACTCTTATCTCCTTGCACTAAGCTCAACTCCAAGTGGATCAAGGACCTCCACATAAAACCAGACACACTAAAACTAATAGAAAAGAAACTGGGGAAGACCCTTGAGGATATTGGCTCAGGGGGAAAATTCCTGAATAGAACACCAATTGTTTATGCTCTAAGAGCAAGAATAGACAAATAGGACCTCATAAAATTACAGTTTCTGCAAGGCAAAAGACACTGTCAAAAGGACAAATGAGCAACCAACAAATTGGGAAAAGATCTTCACCAACCCCACATCTGACAGAGGGCTAATATCCAATGTATACAAAGAACTCAAGAAGTTAGACCCCAGAAAACCAAATAACACTAATTCAAAAATGGGGTACAGAGCTAAACAAAGACTTTTCACCTGAAGAAATTCGGATGGCTGAGAAACACCTTAAAAAATGTTCAACATCATTAGTCATTAGAGAAATGCAAATCAAAACAACCCTGAGATTTCACCTCACACCAGTCAGAATGGCTAAGATTAAAAACTCAGGAGACATCAGGTGTTGGCGAGGATGTGGAGAAAGAGGAACACTACTCCACTGCTGGTGGGACTGCAAGCTAGTACAACCACTCTGGAAATCAGTCTGGTGGTTCCTCAGAAAAATGGACATGATACTTCCGGAGGACCCAGCCATACCACTCCTGGGCATATACCCAGAAGATTCCCCAGCATGCAATAAGGATACATGCTCCACTATGTTCATAGCAGTCTTATTTATAATAGCCAGAAGCTGGAAAGAACCCAGATGTCACTCAACAGAGGAATGGATACAAAAAATGTGGTATATATACACAATGGAGTACTATTCAGCCATTAGAAGCAATGAATTCATGAAATTCTTAGAGAAATGGATGGATCTGGAGAACATCATACTAAGTGAGGTGACCTAGTCTCAAAAGAATACCCATGGTATGCAGTAACTGATAAGTGGATATTAGCCTAGACTCTTGGGACACCAAAGGAACAATCCACATATTAAATGATAACCGACAATAAGGAAGGAGTGGAAACTGGTGCTAGAAAGGCTCAAAACATCAGTGTAGGGGAATACCAGAACAGGGAAGTGGGAAGGGGTGGATGGAGGAACAGGGGGAGGGAAAAGGGCTTGTGAGACCTTTGGGGGATGGGGAACCAGAAAAAGGGAAATGAAATATAAATATAGAATATATCCAATAAATAATAATAAAAAACAAATATACTTAATTTAAAAATTAAGTCAATAAAAATTAAGAACTTGAGAATTCTGAAATTTATGTAAATTTTGAAATGAATGATTTTATCAATTTAAATTTATTAACATATTTGTGAATGACTTAAAAGGACAAACTAATCTTTCCATGGCTTCAATATAAGAGGAAGTAGAAACAGTTTGGCTTTCCAGATTTGGGTTTTTATATTGTGTCAGCTTTGTTATGGTTTTTTAGAAGGTATAGCAGAGGCCATTAATAGGAATTCGTGAAGATGCTATAGTTAAATAAAAGCCAAAGATCATCTGTCTACATTACTACATTTTTACTGTTAGGATTAATAGGTTTTCTTTGATTTCATAGTAATTAGTATCAAGATTAAAAGAGAAATTGGATCACATATTTAAGCTTTAGTTTTAACATTTCAAAACAAGGTACTTGTTGAAGTAAATTCTTTTGAAAGACATGGCCATTGGGTTTAAAGATTGTCTGTTTAGAGGATGTCTTGAAATTAGTTTGAGCTTATCATATGAAAGGAAACCTCTGGCTTATTCATGAGATTTTTAATGAAAGAAGATAAATTAAGGTAACATATTCTAAAATGAAATGCTGTGACTACTAATATTTTAGAACATATAATGTGCTTCAGGCAAATAAATTTAATTAAACAAGCTGAGTGATTTTATAGAAACAGCTGCAGTATTCATTCATTTACAATGAGCCTTTGGTTCTGCAGGAAATAAATAAAGAGTGACAGTGTCTCCATTAGAGAACACATATTTGCTATTATGAACCAGTAAAGTTATTCAAACAAATGGACAGGGAAATTGCTGGTGAACTGAGCAAATAAGACAGTTGTTTTTAATCTTCTGGTATTTCTGTTCACTAACAATAATAAATTTGGTTGTTTTAGGTTAAAAAAAAATCCCCGTTGCTATTTGGGAAAACAATAATACAAAAGACCTTTTTAGTATAACTCTGAAAATTTGACTAGTTCTTTAAAAATTGTTTCTGGATGTTTGTGACTTAAACAAGGAAGATTATATATATATATATATATATATATATATATACATACATACATATATACATATATATATAAATGTGTGGGTGGGTGTGTGAGTGTGAGTGTGTGTGTATGAAGAAAAGTAAGGTGTAGAATTCATCTTTCATGCTATTTTGTCTTTCATTTTAATATTTTGATTTCTCTTTTACAAAGGGTACAACTGTTAATAATTTGCTCTGAACAATATTAATATTCAATGTTAAAGGTGACTTTTAGTCTTTAAGTGGAAAGTGTAACCCAAGAATATGAAATAAATATAGAGATAATATCATTATCTAACTGGCACAAACTATAGAGTTCCCTATTCTGCTGTATGAGAACAATAAGGAGGTATGGCCTAGCTGAATAGAGCTTTATCTGACTACATTAGATTCTGAAGTATTTGTCCATATTCTCTGACCCGTACCACTCCTCTGCTGAAATAATTATTGTCTCTGTGAGGTAACAAACTTTCCACCAGGCTCCATTTATTTCTTCCACTTAGAGTACCCATGGCTAAGAGTGAGTTACTTTTACATGTAACTAGCTGGCAGAAATTTTCTGAAAAGGCCAGCTAATAAATATTTTGTAGGACAGATGGTCCATAACAACTATTCTAGCCCACAACAGCAGCTGTAGACAATACATGAATGATCATGGCTACATTCCCACAAAATTTTATTAATAAAACCCAGCAATGAAAGACAGAGCCAGCCCATTTTACCTAGCTGTAAACCTTTGATGAAAAACAATGACAATTTAATAAAACTTTGTGTTTATACAACCACATCATGTTAAGCTTTGTTGTAAATGTCTTCCTTTGTCCATATGCAAGGATGAATAGTTTTACATAATAATTCTTCTGGTAATTCTTATGTTTGTAGAGTGAAGCATGTTGTCTGAAAATTTTTTCCATCAAATGTTATATCTGAATGGGTTAGCACAATAATCCACTGAGATATAACAAGATCTCAATGGACTAGCACAATAAATGGACAAAATTTCACAAGTGTATTTCCCCAGCCTTTGGATAGAGACACTTAGAGAAGACATTTATCCACCTCTTTACTCTCTTTCTTCTGTGACATCTGCAGGGTGCCTTTGGATTATGGACTGGTTTGATAATCTGAAGAACAAAGCTTTCTCTCTAGGATCATGAACACATGCAAAAAGGAAGAAAATATGTCACATTATTTTATGAGGCTCAGACACCCCTAGATTTTATCGGTGTAACTAAACTTATTTAAACAATGTCATTTGGAGTGGTCTCTGGTAAGCCCCCTGACGTTAGCAAGATTGTAATGTACACTCTATATGCTTTTTGTAGAGTTCTGGCCCTAACTTAACAGTCTGTATTCATTTTCCCCAGCCTTCCATATCTATTACAGAGTCTCTCTTTAGAGAACTCTCCTGAGCTAGCAGAACATTTTCATGCACTTCTTCTGAAAACTGAAAAATATATAAGGATATATCTGTGATTTTTGTCACTGTTTTGGCCTCAGTACCAAGTGAAGACAACTGCCTGCAAATTCCTATTGAAAGGAGGAAGCAAGAGGGTCAGGACTTCAAAGTCACCCTCAAACTTTGAACCCCCTTGTGTGGACCCTTTGGGGTCCACGTGAGTTATCTGAAATCCTGCCTCAAAGAAAATAAAATGAAACAAATAAATTCTCTATTCAGAAATATTCCTTGACAGATTTATTCTGTATATGCTGAGTTTTAAATTCACTCCATTATCTCTTCTATCTCCCACTTTCTCACACTGAGGCTCTTGCACTCACTATAGCAATTGTCACCTGAACACAGCTGGACCGGCAACCATTTCACCATGCCTGAGAAAGGGGTTCACAAAACCTCATTCCTTACTGAGGGAGTTTGGTGCTGGGAGAGGGATGTCATGTTTTCAGGGGTGTTGTGCTTGATCCACTAACTAAGCCTCCACTCATGCTCAAGTAAGGAATCACAATTTAAGTCTATTAAAATAAATATAAAAGTAAGACTGTGCTTGTTGAAAAGAAGGGTTTCAGTTAGTGAGACGGGGGATAAGCGAGAATAATGGAGAGTAAAGAAATAGTATGTACATGTAAGGAGGAGAAGCAAAAACGTGTATCAGAATTATTATGTTTTTCTGGTTTACTTGAACTATTGCGCAAATATAGATGATACAAAAACGATTATGTTATCTGTGGATGCGGTTCAACTTTAGGGCCATTTAGCTGACTGTAGTAAAACAAAATGTAATTCCACTGATTCTGGATGTGAAGATACGGAAACCCAGTGAATGTAAGTCATTTCTGAAAATACAAGATTGAAATGTGACTTATACCATCACTTCTGGATAAAACTAACAGCAAAGGAATCTGAGATTTCATCTAAGCAGAATCTCAGTGTAGTTTTAAAATAAATTTCATGTATGAAAAATCTGACTTTTCTATGATGCATTGTTCAGATATTGTAATTTCAATTTTTGTTATAATTTAGCATAATTAAAGCACTCAATGAAAATTAAAATAAATGTTGATTATTAGATACTTATATTGCCAGAGAAACATAACATTAAAGCTATACACTGAAAATTTTCAGTATTTACTTAGAGAGAGCTCACTATAGAACTGTTTTAGAGACATTAATAGAAATGCATCATATATTATTTGAGAGTTATAGTAAAATGCCTCTTAAAATTAAGAAATTATTTAACATTAACCAGTGTGCTGCATTATCAGGATTTGAATTTCCCTAACCATCATTGCTGTGTAATGTGTGGGTCATGATATTTTAAATTGTTTCTATACAGTGCAGAGCAGTGTGGTCTTTCTGTAATTAGAGGTGAACAATCATTGCACATATAACAATAATTCTTCTATATATATAAAAATTTTGTATACTATTTGCATATCATAGAAATAGACATATGTAAAAAAAAAGATGAACCAAACTTAAAATACAATTTGGTCTTCCTGTTTCCCCAAATTATCAGGGAACATACCACACACACACACACACACACACACACACACACATCCACACAAATCACTTTTTGTTGTTAATTTAAAAATATTCTGAAAGACAATATGAATAAATTGGAAGAATAAATAAAAGAATGCACATGTTACAAAGTTTATCCTTGCCTGAGTTATGGAATTGACCCTTTTAAATTTTTTTCTGATCCAATCTCTTTATCATTCTGTAGGCTTGTTCTATGTTCATGGGCATCTCTTTCTTTAGTTTAGTGAAGTTTTCTTCTATAATTTTGTTGAAGTTATTTACTGGACCTTTAAGCTGGAAATCTTTGCTCTCTTCTATACCTATAATCCTTAGGTTTGGTTTTCTCATTGTATCCTGGGTGGGTTGGTGAGCAGGGGGAAGAAGGGATGGAATAGGGTATTTTTAGAGGGGAAACCAGGAAAGGGGATAGCATTGAAATGTAAATAAAGAAAATATCTAATAATCTTTTATTGGTTGTTTTATTTACGTTCAATTCAAATTTTATCCCTCTTCCAGGTTTTCCCTCTGGAAATTTCCTATCCTATCCAACTCTTCCCTGCTTCTATGAGGGGCATCCCCCACTCTCCTTACCATTACCTCTTCTCATCCTTAGCATCTCCCTAACCTGGCACATTGAAACTTCACAAGACCAAAGGCCTTCTCTCCCATTGGTGCAAGATAAAGCCCATCCTCTGCTACATATGCAGCCAGAGCGATGGATCCCTGATGTGTACTCTTTGGTTTGTGGTTTAGTCCCTGGGAGCAGTGGGGGGTCTGGTTGGTTAATATTGCTATTCTTCCTATGGGGTTGCCAACATCTTTAGCTCTTTCACTTCTTCCCCTAACTCCTCTATAGGGGTCCCTGTGCTCAGTCCTATGGTTGGCTGTGAGCATCTGCCTTTGTATTTCGCAGAGCCTCTTAGAAGGCACCTATATTGGGCTTCCAACAGCAAGCACTTCTTGGCATCAGCAGTAGTGTCTGGTTTTGGTGCCTGCAGGGATGGATCCCTATGTGGGGCCATCTCTGGATAGCCTTTCCTTCAGTGCTCCACTCTTTGTCCCTGCATTTCCTTTAGACAGAAAAATTCTGGATTGATATTTTTGAGATGGGTGAGTAGTCCCATCCCTCAACCGTGTGCTGTGCATAACCTTTGGATATGGATCAAGGACCGGCATGTAAAACCAGATACACTGAATCTAAAAGAAGTGAAAAAAAGGAAGAGCCTCAGACATAGGTGCACAGGGCAAAATTTCCTGAACAAGACACCAATGACTCAGACTCTAAGATCAACTATCTACAAATGGGAGCTCATAAAATTGAAAGTCTTCTGTAAGACAAAGGACACTGTCAACAGGCCAAAAGGGCAACCACCAGATTGGGAAAAGATCTTTACCAATCCTACATCTGATAGAGGGCTAATATCCAATTTACACAAAGAACTCAAGAAGTTATACTCAAGAGAACCAAATAACCCTATTAAAAATGGGGTACAGAGCTAAAAAAAAAATTCTCAACTGAGAAACACCTAAAAAAATGTTTAATATCCTTAGTCATCAGGGAAATGCAAATCAAAACAACCCTGAGATTCCACCTCAAACCAATCTAAATATCTAAAATCAAAAACACTGGTGACAGCAGATGCTGGGGAGGATATGGAGAAAAAGGAACACTTCTCCATTGCTGGCAGGAGTACAAGACTGGTACAACCAGTCTGGCTGTTTCTCAGAAATTTGGACATAGCACTACCTAAAGACCCAGCTATATCACTCCTGGGGATATACCCAAGAGATGCTCCAACATATAACAAAGACACATGCTCCACTATGTTTATAGCAACCTTATTTATAATAGCCAGAAGCTAGAAAGAACTCAGTTGTCCTTCAACAGAGGAATGGATACAGAAAATGTGGTACACTTACAAGATGGAGTATGCTCAGCTATTAAAAACAATGACTTCATGAAATTCGCAGGCAAATGGGTAGAACTATCAAATGTCATCCTGTTGTGGATAGCCCTGGGCTTGTATTTTGATGTTAATTCCACTCCTCAGAGGGTCTGCAGATGAGGAGTTGCCTTGTGAACTGTCTCCCCACCTTGACTTTTCAAATAAAGGCTTGAGCCAATGATTGGGCAGGAGGAAAGTGGGAGGAGCAGAGTCTAGGGGAGGAGCTACGGGTTATAAAACAGGAGGAGGAGGAGCAACGAAAAAAAGGAGAGAAACGGAAAAAGAGAAATGGAGAGGTGGCAGAGAGAGAAGCTCGGGGCCGGAGAAACCGCAAGTTGTATGGGATAAAATAGATTGAAACAGAGTAGTGGAGTGGGAGGCCCTCCCAATCTAGGCTTGTAGCTTGTTTTGTTAACCGCTGAGTTGAGCTTTCTTTCACTGGGGAACTGGGTTGGAAACATAGTAGCAACATCATCCTGAGTGAAATAATCCAGTAACAAAAGAACACACATGGTATGTACTCACTGATAAGTGGATAAAAGTGGATATTAGGAAAAAATCTCGGAATACTCAAGATGCAACTCACAGACTATATGATGCTCAAGAAGGAAGACCAACGTGTGGATGCTTCAGTCCTACCTAGAAAGGTGAACAAGAAAATAATGGGATGTAGAGAAAAAGAGAGAACGACTTAGGCTGGAGAGAGGAGTGGGACAGAGAAAGGGAGTCAGGATTAGGTGTGCAAGGAGATGGGGGAGAAATATAGTTGGTCATGAAACTGAACAGAGGTGTGTTGTAATAGGGGATGTATAACTGGGGTTAGCCACTAGAAAGTCCAAGATGTCAGGAAATCAAGAGGCACCCAGGACACAACAGGGATGGCATTAGCTGGAATATCCAACAGAGGGCACAGAGAACCTATAGAGACCATATTCAGAGGAATTGGTCTTTTTATTTATTTTTTACTTTTTTATTTTTTGACCTTGAACTTTTTTATTGAAAGGGGAAGTAAAAATATTTTATAATAAAATTAAAGAATTACATGGAAAATTTTTCAGATAAACATGTTAAAATTGACAATTTTCATGGAAAATTAAGGAGTAAAGTGGTGGACATGTAAAACATTGCTAAATTGATTGAAATACGGGATAGAAACATTTTATGATAGAATTGAAGATTTATGTGGAAAATATTTCTGATAAAATTGTAGAAAAATGTAGAAAAACATGTTAGAATTGATTATCATGGGAAATTTTGTATAGATATAAAAATGGCAGGCATAAAAGTATTCCTAAGTTGATTAAAAGTGGAATTATAAACATTTTCTGATAAACTTGAAGATTTACATGGCAAATATTTCTGATAAAATTGTAGAAATAGATAGAAAACCATGTTAAAATTAAAGATTATCATGGAAATTATATAGATAAAATAGATAAAAAAGATAATTCTAAGTTGGTTGAATGTGGAATTATAAATAATTTCAGATAACATTGAAGATTTACATGGAAAATATTTCTGGTAAAATTCAAGAAAAAATAGATAAACACATTAAAATTGACTATTTCATGGAAATTTTTACATAAAGAATGGTTGATGTAAAAACTCTTTCTAAATTAATTGAAGGTGGAATTAGAAATATTTGTGATAAAATCAAAGATTTACATTGAAAACATTTCTGATAAAATAGAGGAAGTATATAGAAAGACATATTAAAATAGAAGATTATCATGAAAAATAATGTGAATAAAATGGTAGATAAAAAAGAAATTACCTATAAGTTGGTGTCCTTACTCCTTTGAACTCAAAAGTGAAAGCACTGCTGGGAGATCTCTCTCTCCTGGAGGGCTATGCACAGAAGACTGTGGAGTTTCCTGTCTTCCAGGTGCAAATGGAGGCATGCAGGAAGACTTCAGTCCCAGCTGCTCCACTGATTTCAGGCCCTGTGTAGTCCTAGCTGAGTCCCCTCCAGAGAGAATGAGGAGATCTCACTTCTGTGCTCAAAAGTGAAAGCCTGCTAGGAGATCACTCCCTCCTGTCTACACACAGAAAGCTGTGGAGCCTCCCAGCTCCCTGGTGCAAATGGCACCAGGAAGACTTCTGTTCCAGCTGTTCCACTGATCACAGATGGCTGTGGAGTCTCCTGGCTCCCTGGTGCAAATGGCAGCAGGAAGACTTCCTTCCCAGCTGCTCCACTGATCACAGAAAGATCGAATTAGTTTGTTTAAAGAATTATCTTAAAAATAATTTTGTTTGTATGAAGACTTGAATTATGATACGAAGTCTCCTTCAGCAAGCCCTCTCTTGGCCTATTATTTTGCCATACATCAGGTTAATGACAGTGTCTGAAGAGCCAAATCCTAAAAAAATATGACAACCACAGAGTGAGGAAGTGCATGCTTCTCATCCAGGTATCAGCAACTCTTGTTAGTTGTCTCCACATAATCTTCATGTGTCCATTCCTCACCTGTGTTAAATATTCTGGCTGTAAAAAAAAAAATTCTTCTGCCAATTTCTGTAATTTCCTATGATTCAAATTTTTAATCATTTATTACATTTCTATATGAAAAGTGAGATATCAACTATGACATCAATGAGGAATGTTGGTTTACTCAAACACAGTTAGACTTCAAAGCCAGTGCCAGACTTATCTTTATGTTGTTCTTCATACCTTAAGAAGGGAACTGCATAAAAACTCTTTCTTTTGTTGACTGATCGTTTTAAGTAAAGTACAAGGAATGAAGACTAAATTTCCACCAATTCAATTCTATTTTTCCTTTTCTTTTTTTATTATATATTTGCTTTGTTTACATTGCTAATGTTATCCCCTTTCTTGATTTTCCCTCAGAAAATCCCCTAACCTATCCCCTGTCCCCCTGCTCACCAAAGCACCCACTTCTGCTTCCCTGTCCTAGAATTCCCCTATACTGAGTCATTGAACCTTCCCAAGATCAAGGGCCTCTCCTCCCTTTGAGGTACAACAAGGCCATCCTCTGCTACATATGAAGCTAGAACGATGGGTTCCTCCATGTAGACTCTTTGGTTGGTGGTTTAGCTGCTGGGAGCTCTGGGGGTACTGGTTGGTTCATATTGTTGTTCCTTCTATGGGGCTGTAAACCCCTTCAGCTCCTTGGGTTCTTTCTCTAGCTCCTCCATTGAGGACCCTGTGCTCAGCTCAATGGTTGGCTGAGAGTGTCTCTGTATTTGTCAGGCACTGGCAGAGCCTCTCAGGAGACAGCTATATCAGGCTCCTGTCAGCAAGCATTTGTTGGCACCCACAATAGTGTCTGGGTTCGGTAACTGTATATGGGATAGAACCCATGTGGGACAGTCTCTAGATAGTCTTTCCTTTATTCTCTAATCCACACTTTGTCTCTGTATCTCCTCCTGTGAGACTTTCGTTCCCTCTTCTAAGAAGGATCAGAGTATCCATACACTTCTTTTGGAAGATGGATGCGTCTCCTGTAGCTCAGACTAACAATGAACTTTCTATGTGCTTGGGGATGGCCCTGATCAATTTTATCATTATGCCCAAACATTCTTTGCACCAACTGGGTTTTCATGTGTGTAGAATCATGCCCCACTACAACATATTTATTTTGAACGTACCAAAAATTACCAATGATGACATTCTCACATCCGTTAAATAAAAATGTCCCTTTATGCATACACCAAGTCTAGACATGGTTATGTTTTTAACAAAATATAATTTAACATATAAAAGCAGAGTCCCCATTAGCTTGTGATGTATCTTTTGCCACTGCAAATTTTTGGTTGGAATATTTTATGATTTAATTTTTCATACAGAATTTTCATTGTGTTAGCACAATGGTAGTGGATATCATAAAATACACCTGTAATATTTTATACTTTATGACAGCTTTTAAATAATAATAGTTGATCATAATATCATACATTATAGGAACAATATCTTCATATAGAAATTATTAGTTCAATTAGTGAAATAGCAAAGGTCATTGGGACATTGATATAAAAAATATTTACAGTACACAGGAACATAATATTGATAGTAGGAAGGTTGTGTAAAACATTAAAAAAAATCGAATGCCAATGTTGCAAATTATTTCTTCTGGATTTGCCTTGAGCACAGGAACTCAATGTTTCAATAATTTTCACTAAGTAAATATTTATAACATAGAGCTACATGAGTTCATGGTGTTTGTAACTTATGGGAAATACTTAGTTATTCCTTAAAACTTATAAACCATGTTTACAGGTTGAGGTGATAGTTCTATAAATCAGGGCTTTTTGTGTAAATATGAACAAATTCCCATGTGGAAGTCCCAGTGGAGTGCCTTTGAAATCCTGGCATGGACCCAGACAGGTGGACTTCAGGAATGCAGTGGCAAGGCAACATAGCATAGTTAGTGATCTTCAAGTTTTGTTTTAAAAAGTAAGGTGGAAAGAAATATAGGAGGAACTTTGTGCTATTTATGCTCAGGCACAAGAGAGAAACTCACCACTAAATGCATGAGCACTCCACACATAAACACATTGGTAATATATTTTAAACATATTTTCACATGCTACTAATAAGACATATTTTGATAAATTCTCTTTTTTTCTCTAGTTTCTAATATTTGTATAAACTTTGTCATTATAGTCTCGAGTGACCATGTCATTTCTCATTTGAGTTTATATTATCAACTATAAATGAAGGGCTGGTATAAGATATAAAAATTCAGGGCTTAATGTATCAGTAAGTTAATCCACTAGTGATATAAATGATTTGCTACTGACATTAGTTGTAATATCTGAGTATTATCTGTGTGCTCAGGAGCTCCAGCTTCTCATACAGTCTCAGGCGATCCTTTATGATTTTATATTTTGAGGGTGTGGCCAAAAGTGATACTTGGCACAAATTAGTGTTATTAATTACAGAATACAATTTAATCTTTTGATCCAAATGAACAAATCCAATTGTGAGTTTGGTAATAATTATGTGAATAGAGTTCCCTAGGAACCAACAATAAAGGAACAATTATTAAGTGTGTATTTTAATAACATTCAAGATTTTATTTGTTATAATAAATTAGCAAAGTGATTTATTATTTCATAGAGTATAATAAAATTAGCCTTACTTATTTTTTATTTTGGATCAAATTTTATCTGGTGTTCATTGACGTCCAAAAAGTTGCTGCACAATAAAACTCATAACAACCTGGTAGAATTTGGAAGTCTGGTTTTACTGCAGATATTGCAATGAACCAACAGAATATAAAAAAGCATGCAGCCTAACTTTGATTTTGGTTGTTTTTGTTGATATCAGAGTGAGTTCCTCAGATTCACTAACCATTATCTGGTAGTTATGAGCTATAGCTGTTTGGCAGAAACTGTGCTAAGTGCTATATATGTGTTTAGTCCTCACAAATTTGTGAGATATATATGTTCATCTTCCTGAGGAAAAACTAATGGAATCAGTGGAAATGGTCCACACAATCAGAAAGGTTATATAATCATAATAAGATGGAATCAAATATAAGCCTAACACTGTGAGCAGAGATTCCATACCCTGTATCTGGATACAGTGCTTTAGGTTGAGTTCACATTCTGCCTATCACTACCTTCGAACTGTGAGTTGTTGATGTCTAAAAAGAACAATCTTAAAATCCATGTTTAAAAGCCATATGTTTCAATATTTGTTTATTACAGCAATGTCAATAATTTCATGTTATGTATATACAGAAATGTCATCTTAATCCTTATTTAAAATTAAAGAGAGTTTTACTTTTCTCACCTTCTGGGCTCAGCCAACTATTCATTTCTGCTTCTTTTCTATAAAGACACACCTTAAGATTCTTGTGAGCAGGATGTTAATAAGAAATTAATTTGTGTACCTGGAGAATAACACGTTCACACAGCAGGTGTGACATCATTTTGAAAAATGTTCTGCTAAATAGCTGTAGGGAAATGAATAGGTAAATGACTTGTCTAGTTTTCTTTCTTTTATCTTAAGGTGATATTTCAGAATCATCTGTTAGATTAACATACGGGGGAGAAATAAATCTCTCAGTGTGGCACTTTCCTTACTACTTACCACTGGTGGCAAAAGTCTGAACAACCAAAGATTTTTGGGCTTTGTTTTGAGTTTTAAGCTGGACTATAGCCTAAATTCTTTGCTTTTCCCAAAGTGAGGTTTAAGCTATTGTTCTTTGTTTGCTTCCTCAGCCTGATAAAGTAAGACTTTAATGTCCATGTGAATCTCTACACACAATAGGCAGAAAACATAAAAATAAGAATCATAGGAACTGTTCAGTATTGTTAAGTATGCCTCAAAACATTTTGTCATCATGATGTTAATTTTATTTTTCTAACTTAAATTTCAAATAAGTTCACATTAATATTCCCCAGTATCTTAGTATTAACCAAAACTACAGCTCCGTGAAGAAATGATGAATATATCAAGATTTTTCCATTCTGCCCTTTTTTATTCTTGCATTCTTCCTGTCTTTTTTCAGCAAACATTTACTGAGCTTCCTTTATGTCCCAGACCTTGTGAAGTTTATTTGTCATTTATCTTGGGAAAAAAATAGATGTAGACAAAAGACTTCTGCTCTCATGCAACTGACATTAACAACTCTCAGATTGGCATTTGATGGAGTGAATGAAGAATGACACCTAGGCTTCCACAGGGTAAAGAAGATGGCCAAGGATTGAGCACAATTAGCAGTGATTAGCAGTTTTTATGACAACTGTTTGGTCAACGTCAATGTCCTGCCACAAATTATACATCTAAAAATTGAATCCAATCTAAAAGTCAACCAAGGTGACTCTGGAAAAAGATTCAACCCAGTCATCTATACTGTAAGAGTCTTCGAAAGGAAGACTCTTATTAAGAATAAACTCCCTCATGCTACCATCTCTTTGAGAGATATGAATAACTCTCTAGCAGTTGTATATTTCTGGGCCTTTTCCTTTTTCCTAAAAGGAGACATTTGTGCTTCTCCCTTGGGCATCTTCAAATGATTGTAAATCAAAATAGGTGAATGATTTTTAGAAGACACTTGACCAGCATTTGAAATAGCAACCTGAGGTGCCGTTGGGCTCTGAGCCTTCGGTTAGCTGATCCCACAGTCAGGACTCTGCTGACTAGGTATAACTGCTGAGCTATTTATTTTGTGATCACCAGGAGCTTTCTAAATAGCAGGTAATTAGAAGTTGTAGTGTACATGAGGCAGGGACTGATGGCATTGTCACCAGCAGCTGTTTGCTATCATCTAAATGAGCCACCACTTAATTATCAGCATAATGTAATGAATTGAGCTCTCTCCACTGTCCTGGAAATAAGAATGAAACATGTTAGTAAATCCCATTAAGCACTGTATTCTACCCAAATAAAATTTAATTAGCACAGCACAATTTAATAATTCACAGTTCTTTGCTACAAAGTTTCTATATAATATTAGAAATCAGGGAACATCAAAGGCAATGGATTCTTCAAAAGCTTTTGCGGGGGTGGCTTAGTTTTCAACACCACATAATACCTCATAACTATATATTCTTATGGAAAAGAATATTGAGTTTTTGAAAAACAAAACAAACAAACAAATATATCTGGGTAAACTAATATTTTTCAGGCAGCAGAACTTTCTGTGTTCATATTCTTAATGTTTTGTGGGGCTACACTAAGAAAGCTTTCATGGGAACAGAAGCTGTAATGATCTTATCTAGGGCAGAGCTGTAACAAGTCCTTTGTTTTCCATATTTCAATACGATTTTTTCCTTACAGTGAGACAAATAAAATTAATAGAAAAACATTATATTTTTAAGGCAGTCAAATTCTGTGAGGTTTACACACTGTTCATGTTCTTGACATTTTGTGGAGCCACACTTAAGACAGCTTTCTGGGGAATAGAAATTTTAACAATCTTATCTAGGGCAGAGCTGGATGTGGTAACCCCTTTGCTTTCCCTAATTCAATGCAATTTTTCCACATTCTGAGAAAAAAATAAATTAATGTTCATCTTCTGGAAAATATGCTTTGAAGATTTAAAGGCTTAGTAACTTGAAACCCATAGGGCAAAATAGATGACTATAGCCACCATAAGCAATTTGTAACTGATAGTCATGTATTCATCTGAAGTATTATTTTTTATTTTTCTGTAATGTAACAAGATATTCAATTTGACATTTATTGATATCCTACTGTGTGCAAGACAATGCCATGTGGATTTTAAGTGATTCAAAAGCAGACAAAAATAAACATAATTTGTTCTTATGTCAATCTTAATATTAGAGAGGTGAAGGGGCAGGTGATAATACCTAACAGCTGTTTAAGGCTGACTACAATTGTTCTGCACTATCAAAAGTGACAGGAAGAGTTAAAAGAATTAAATTACTCAGTAGGTGTTTCCCATTCTAAAAAGAAAACTAAGACTTTTATTAGCATACAATTATGATGAAAGTGTCTTATATATTTTAGAATGGAGGAATAGCATAGCAAAAGAAGTATGGTACTGTTGAAAAATTGCCTAAAGTTTTTGAAAGATAATGAGCAACAGGCCTTAGATGTAGGTTTTTGGGGGAGTTATAGTGAAAGTAACAATGTGAACCTTTTCTCAATGCCCTATGCATTATCCATATCTGACAAGTCAGCCTGGGGCAATGCTTAAATGTTAACCCAATGTTAGACTTTTGTGCCTCCCAAGACAAGGAGCTGGGACAAGGCAAGTGAGGCCAGTAGTGGGGAAAATGTACTACAAAATGCTGCAGTGCTGACTTATCATTTGTTTTCACAAGAAATCACAGCTGGATATTTGGTGGACACTTGAAAAGAAGCCACTCACAACTACTACACTTCAAAATAGATTACAACAGGCTGGGAGGTCAACAATTTATCTCTAGATGCTATGTCTTGTCTTCTGCAATGCAGAGATCAAAATTCAAATTATGGATAATGAAAGTGTTCTAAAATCAGAGTTAGAATGGTAGAGTAACTATGTCATGAAATCAGTACAACATTCCATAAATTGCATAAATTAAAACCAAGATTTTATGGAATGTGTATCATATCTCAGTAGCTCTCTATAAAGTTCAACCCATTATAAGTTATAACTTCCTGTGGTCCAGGTAAGTTAAATTTGGGAATTAGAACGTGTGTGGGTTTCAAGACCATAGGCCCAAAACTAGTATGAAGAGACACCTCTTTTTTTCTATATTCTTTGTTTACATTCCAAAGGCTTTCCCCTTTCCCAGTGCCCCCCCCACCATACTTCCCATAAGTTCTCTCCCCCCAACTATTCCCCAATCATCCCCTCCCCCACCATTTCTCTGTTCTGGATCTACAAAACTGGATCCAGTCTTTTCAGACCCAGGGTCCTCTCCTTTCTTCTTCTTGGGAATCATTTGAATTGCTAATTGTGCCTTGAGTATTTAGGTCTTCTGGGCTCATTAATATCCACTTATCAGTGATTGCATTTCATGTGTATTCTTTTGTGATTGGGTTAACTCGCTTAGGAAGAGGCACCTCTTGTGGACTGACTCAATAGGATTTTACCTTTTCAGAGGCTCACCCAGGTCAGGCACCAAAGTAATGGCTCAGGCTCAGAGAATAGTGGAGGGTAGACAGTAGCACAAAGAAAGTTCACCTTGTGCTGTTTTGATTGGTTGCATACTGTAGTATAAACTTTCCAAGATACTTTCACTTTCACAGTCAACCTCCCCGGACACCTGCCAAGTGGCATAGAGTGGTGGGGCATCTGAAAACACAGTCTCCTTTGTTATTTCTAACCTTGAGACTAAGGTTGTTGATCCTCACATATTTTCTTTTCCAATATTTGAGGAGTGAAGTCCAACTTCCCTCTTGTTGCATGTGGATTCCTCACAGTGATTTTCTTGACTAATACAATGAAGAAATCCCTCTAAGGCGGTGTTTCTCAACCGTCCTAATGCTATGACCATATACTACAATTCTGCATGTTGTAGTGACTTCAAGCATAGAATTATATATCATTGCTACTTCATAGCTATAATCTTTCTATTATTATCAATCACAATGTAAATATTTGTTTTGCAGAATATCTTATACACAACCCCCAAAGTGTCACGACCAAGAAGTTGAGAACTGCTCTAACAAACTTGAATCTAGGCCAAATAAGGACACGCAGAACTACTGTAATCTCTTGGAATACTTAGTCTTGTAACACAGCCCATAGTTATAAGAAAACCGGACAAGACAAATGAAGTCTAGAGAAAAATGAGACACCTGAAGAAAAGTCCTGCTGAGCTCCCAGATGACAGCTAAAAGCAATTTTCTCCCTGCAAGATACAGTAATAAGTTAGAAGAACAGGGTGTGAGCTCTTCCCACCTGGGTTTCTCAATTGATGTAGTGATGGGACTCACAAGCTGCCCAGGTAAACCCTCCCTAAATTTTAGCATAAAAAGTAGTGTGACATAATAATCCTGATATTTTCAAGTCATATTTGGACATCACTTATTGTGCTGTCACAGAAAACTGTAATTAATATTTACAAACTCTACCCTTTGCCTCCAGTCCTAGATTTCTTTGTCCTGTATTTGTGTGATTGGAGTTGTTTTCCCCAAGGCATGTTTCAAACTACCTAATATCTATATGCTGTGTCCTTGACTTTTTGTGTCCCTAATTGTTTTACTTGTTCTTGAGAAGTTCAATTTTGTCTTTAGGTCTAAAGACCAATCTGGATAAGACAGCAAGCATGTTCCAGAAGTCATTTTTTTTTTTGTGCTGGATTTGTAAGCAGTCCTTGATTGGCCAATATATCATGAGAAAAGGAATAGATTACCTTGAGGCCAAAATACTATGTAACTTCCAATGCTATCATACCAAGAGATCATGGAAACAGGTCACTTAAAGCAACTTTATTGTTTTGCCACTTACAGGTGTATTCCTCATATAATCAAAATTGCTATCCAAATATCTACATATTCAAGTTTATTGCAATATTATGATAATTAAACTATGGATTGAGCTTAAGGGCTTATCAATTTTATAGAGGAAATGTATTTAATGAAGTTTTTCAGTCATAAATAATACTTAAATTATATTATTTTTCAGTGAAATTGATGGAGTCTAGGTGAGGAAGAAAGGGAGTTATAAAAGGAACAAACAGAGGATGATAGAGAAATATTATAATGAAAAGTACAAATAAAGTCTTTATGACATGTATGAACATGTAAAAATGAATCTTACAGTGAAGAAATAATATTGCCAATTAAATGATTCAGTGATCTTAAAGTGCTCAGGTTTTCTTTTCTATAGACGTAATGGCTCCACCATTTCACTGTAAGAACATTTATCTGTCTGTCTGCCTGTCTGTCTATCTATCTACCTTTTTATTTATTTATTTCAGATTTTAATTTTATTGTCATGCTTCTAGGCAGTACTGCATTATTTTTAATCCTATGTTTTTATATAGTGTGATTTGAGACTATTCTTTAATGCTATGATTGAAATTCATTGACTTGTACAATTGTATGTATTGGGTCCATCATTTAAGTTTTGCAATACTTCCCATGAAGTTGGAGCACTTACTAAACACAAGATTCCTTATAATTTTCTCTCTCCATATGAGCATAATTAATCATAGTGAAATGTTTTAAATTTGTAATTCTATTAAATTTCAGAGAATGTTGCTAGATAAGGACTAGCTCCTTTATCACCAACAACAGAGTTCCTGTTCCTTTCAGACAGGTAGACAATGCAGTTTGGAAATCCCGGCTTGATTGCTTATTTTTAGTGTGCCTTCTGGCATCAATTGTCTTGGCCTAGATTTCCTACAATAGAAATTAAAATAAATCTTTCATGCAGGGTCTCAAAATGAGAAGAGAAGAAGCAAAGCAACAATGGGATAAAACAGTCAAATAAAATGCTTTATCACTGAGCTCTTAACAGCTGGTAACCACCTTAAATGTGATAAGTCTTTAGACACCATATGTATTGTCTACAATTTTTTTTGGAATAGTTCATTCTGGAAAGGAAATCTTAATCGCCAGAAAGAGACTGGGGTGAGCAAAAAAAAAAAAAAAAAAAAAGTTTATCTGACCAACTGTTCTGTGCACCGTAGTAGCTGGTGCTTGTTCTATGGAATGTTAGCCTCACATTTTGTGTTTGTATTATATTCTCTAGAGGAATAAGAAAATTTGCATTGAAACTACTTGAGTCACATCTGGGCCACAGTGGTATCCTCTACTGACTTGGATAACATATATGTGATTAAAAATTCTAGCCTTGGTTTTGGTCACATATTAAGGAAAAATGACAGGACGTGACAGGAAATGAGGTGATAGAATTTTGCACTTGAATGTCATAGACCCCCACACCATACATGCTATCAACAATAAAAATTTACAACCCACTGGGAAAAGCAGCAATTATATGAAAATATATTTGGTCATGTCCAAATTGGTGCATTGGGGCGTAGCTTGTATCTGTATCCAACTTTTTCAAAATTCCTTCCATTATTTTAATTCTCAATAAGATATGAACCAGAAACAGCCTCAAATATTCAACATTCCATCAGGGTTAAATGAACAACTTGGATACTTCCACCTATTTCTTGTGAGTTATCATATAAAGTGTTTTAGCAAATGTTCATCAGAGTTTACCTTGATAAGAATTAATTTAAAACTTTCTCAGTATTTTTTTCAGGAGTGTTGGCTATCTTTTGTGCATCCATGAAGAGAAATTTAATCTTCTTTATGTATTTCCCTGTTTTGTTTCATATAAAGTCTTTTCACAGGCTTCAGACAGAATAGCTAACGTAGCATAATGATCTGTGATAGCATTTCTTATAGATTCATTTTTCATATATCTTTTATGTCATGCTTCTATCTTGATAAATAAAATTTTATTAGAAAACACCAAAATATTGGGCTATCAGGCTATTGTTCTGCTATCAAAGGTATTCTAATGAGGTTAAGAATCATCTTTGTTTATACAGAACATTAATGTTGATAATAACAAAAATCCACAAGCTATTAGTGATTAATTTTAGTATTTATATTCATCAAGCTGACATAGCCCATGAAGTACCACAAATTTAGTCAGTTGAACTAATTCTGCTAAGAGGCTTCCGTCTGCAATGGAATAAGAATAGATATGTAGATATTTACTGACACCTTGTGTATTAACATGTGTGTGTGTGTGTGTGTGTGTGTGTGTGTGTGTATGTGTGTGTTGGCACTTGGTAATTGTGGGAGTTTTGTACATCTGGCATCTGGTGAGAGTGTACAAGTTTAGAACCAGAAAGCAGCCATCATTATAATGTCCATTAGTTACTGATACTGAGTAGTGAATTTTTTGTTTGTTTGATTTTTGGTTTTTGAGACAGGATTTCTCTGTGTAGCCCTGGCTGTACTGGAACTAACTCACTCTGTAGACCAGGCTGGCCTAGAACTCAGAAATCTGCCTGCCTCTGCCTCCCACGTTCTGGGATTAAAGGTGTTTGGCACCACTGCCGGACCTGAGTAGTGAATTCAAAGTATAATACATTTCACATAAGGAGAATGTGTTAATATTTCATCAGTTAACAGAAAGTCATATGTAGGTGTAAGCATCAGGGACTCAACTATCCATGATCTATCACATCCAAATGTAAAAAGAGAATTTTTTTCTAAATACTTTTGTCCCAATTGTCAGGGACTTGTGACAATTGTTTTGTGACTGAAAGGATATATTTTATTAGTATATCCTATTTCATTAGGCAATAACAGTGGAGTTTGATGCATGCTATGATATTAAAGCAACACCCAGAGCATTACCTGACAATTCAACTGTGTACAAAAACGTAAAATGATTCCACGTAGCCAGTTAACTCAAGGAAAAGTTTGAGTTTACATGGGAAGATTTTAGGTTTTTTGACTTATAGAAATGGTTCTTAAATGTTTTATGTAGTCAGCATATATTCAATTCTGATGCTAGTATAATTGCAATTGTTTCAATTATTTTTTCTCTGGACAATTTGTTGTGATTATATAAAAGTAAAAATATACCTTTCATGGTAAAATTTTATATTCTACAGGTTTACTAATTTGACTTGTTTTAATTGTTTTATTTCATGGAGTTCTAACATTTCTATGTGTAATATAACCTTCCCCATGAACAGAAACACAACTTCTATACTTTTCATTTGCATGCCTTTCCCCCAATGGTTTCTTGCCTATTTTCTCCAGTCAAGACTTCTATACTATTTTCAAAACAAATGTCTTGATCTTGTTCCTGGTCAAAGAGAAAAAAACTGGTTCTTTACTATTGAGTTTGATGTTAGGCTTGAGATGTCAAGTATGACCTTGGTTATGATAGATGGAGCAAAAACTGCTGAGTTTTGAATATGGTCTTGTACACACACACACACACACACACACACACACACACACAGAGAGAGAGACAGAGAGAGAGAGAGAGAGAGAGAGAGAGAGAGAGAGAGAGAGAGAGAGAGAGAGAGACTGAGATACAAAAGCTTGGAATTTACTGTGATGTGTAACTTTCTTGGAAGAGAGAGGAAGGCTCATGGGACTCAGGAAATAAACCTTAAATGTCCCAGCAAGACTAAATCTTACAAAATTTACAATGTCCCTTCTCAAGTTTATTTAAGTGGTAACAGCTACTGTGGAGAGATGTTATGCCCTATCAATTTGCTGCAAGTTGTGCAGAGAACTGCAGTATTGCTGCTTTTGTGAATTGCCAGCAGGCTGGAGGGAGCTTTTCATAGCATCACCCATGCTACTGTGAGTAACCCCTCACTGATAGTCCTATAACTAAACTTAATAAACCCAGAGTTCACCAACAGGGAGTTGATGGAACCATTACTTTCGTCTGTCATTTGCTGTCTATATGTAGTGGGTAGACATCTGTTCACCTCTTCCATGAAAATTAAGGAAACAGGAATGGTGCCTCAATATGGAAGGACAAAACTAAAGATTAGTGTTGTTGTGGATTGGTCTTAATGCTCCTTATGTTAATTCGGTTCCTCAAATCACACAGAAACCTGCATGTCCACCTGTAAGATGCTCAGGGTCTCTGTACCTAACAGAGCTCTAAGTAGCTAGTTAGCTAGCTCTAGTTAGCTCTAATTAGCTAGCTCTAGTTAGCTCTAATTGTTAAATAAAGTTGTCTGTAGCTAATGGCTGCCCAGAGAGACAGAGAATGGATTTTGAGGGAAGGATAGAATCCCACTGCCGGGGAAGAAGGTCCTGGCCAGGTTAGTGTAGGGCAGAGAGATTTGGACACTGTCACCAGGGAAGAGTCTGGGACCGTGGCCCATGAGGTCTACAGACTGAGCTGCTAAGAGTCCTAAGGAAAGACTATTGCCACTGCTATTGTTTGTATACTAGAATTAGATGATAAGACTCTCCTGTGAAGACAGTGAATGCTTTCATTTTTTTAAATTTTATTTTCTATATTCTTTGTTTACATTCCAAAGGCTTTCCCCTTTCCCAGTCCCCCCCTCACCATGTGTCTCATAAGTCCTCCTCCACCCGCGCATTCCCCAATCACCCCCCAACCCTTTCTCTGTTCTGGTACTCTCCAGCAAAACTGGAACCAGTCTTTTCTGGACCAGTGTCCTCTCATTCCTTCTTCTTGGGAATCTTTTGATTTGCTAATTGTGCCTTGAGTATTCGGAGCTTTGATTTTTTTCCCCATCCTGTTAGTCTGTGTTTTTTTTTTTTAATTTTTGTTTTTTATATTCTATGTTTACATTCCAAAGGCTTTCCCCTTTCCCAGTTCCCTCCCACCATACGTCCCATAATTCCTCTCCCCCCCAACTATTCCCCAATCATTCCCCCGCCCCCCGCCACGATTTCTCTGTTCTGTGTCTACAAAACTGGATCCAATCTTTACAGGCCCAGGGTCCTCTCCTTTCTTCTTGGGAATCATTTGACTTGCTAATTGTGCCTTGAGTATTTAGGGCTTCTGGGCTCATTAATATCCACTTATCAGTGATTGCATTTCATGTGTATTCTTTTGTGATTGGGTTAACTCACTTAGGATGATATTTTCCAGATCTAACCATTTACCTACAAATTGCATGAATTCATTATTTTTAATTGCTGAGTAGTATTCCATTGTATAAATATACCACATTTTCTGTATCCATTCCTCCTTTGAGGGATATTTGGGCTCCTTCCAATTTCTGGCTATTATAAACAAGGCTGCTATAAACATAGTGGAGCATGTGTCTTTATTGTATGCAGGGGAATCCTCTGGGTATATGCCCAGGAGTGGTATGCCAGGGTCCTCTGGAAGTGACATGCCCAATTTTCTGAGGAACCGCCAAACTGATTTCCAGAGCAGTTTTTACCATTTTGCAATCCCACCAATAGTGGAGGAGTGTTCCTCTTTCTCCACATCCTCGCCAGCACTTGTTGTCTCTTGAGTTTTTAATCTTAGCCATTCTGACTGGTGTGAGGTGGAATCTCAGGGTTGTTTTGATTTGCATTTCCCTGATGACTAATGATGTTGAACATCTCTTAAGGTGTTTCTCGGCCATCCGAATTTCTTCTGGTGAAAATTCGTTGTTTAGCTCTGTACCCCATTTCTTGATAGGGTTATTTGGTTCTTTGGGGTCTAACTTCTTGAGTTCTTTGTATATTTTGGATATTAGCCCTCTGTCAGATGTGGGGTTGGTGAAGATCTTTTCCCACTTTGTTGGTTGTCGTTTTGTCCTTCTGACAGTGTTCTTTGCCTTTTATGATGAGGAGAAATGAAGTTGGGACTGAACTGAAAGCTGACTCCTTCCTAGCTGTTTTGAACCAATGCTAGAAGGTATTGTGTGGACTGGCTGCTGCAGGAGAATTGTCACAGGCACATGGTATCCCTTCTAGGGTTGATTTTTCTGTGAGTCTTTGATCTTCTGCTCTCCTCCACATAACCTAATACATTCATCAGTTTATCAAGTTTGACATTGGTGAAATGTTACTTTTGCCTGTTATTGATTATCCTTCTCCTGTGTCAATTGTTCTCTTTCTGAAAAAAAAGCTACAAAATACAAAGCATCTTTTGTTTTCAAAATTTGTCCCTATGATGTTTTCTACAAAACCAAACCAAACAAATGAATCCTCCCATTTGTCTAGTTAGAATTAATCTAACTAGACAAAGTTAGATCAATTACCTCCTGCCAAGTCCAGGTCCCTGGCCTAACAAAACAGTGTTGGTACCTAACTATAACAAACTTCTTTCTACATAGAATTTTGTATATAATTATTAATGATATCTCAAACAAATGTATATTAAAATATAATGTGTATTTTGCTTCTTAATTTTATAATTTTGTTGTTTAAGATGAGAAAGTATTATGTATTTGTGTTTGCACACCTATATTTCTCTCAGTTCTCGATTCTTCTGTGGCCTGTTCATTATCTACTGAGAAATTTAGTCCATCAGCGGTAATATCCTTGTACATATTTCTGCTGCTTACAATGACTCTTTGAATCTGAGATGGTTCAGTTTTATAAAAGTAGCTAGAACAATGCTTGCTTTCATCTACCAAGGAAATAGAATCAGACTACTCAATGATCATTTCTATAAAAAAGAGTCCTCAAGGATAATGTACTGAAATGTGAATGTATTTACATTTTAATATAGAGTAACATATTCAAAAGCACATAGAATATTACATGGTAAAATCTTAAACTGACTGTAAATTAGCTACAGTTAACATTTGGCTTGCACATTTGAACAAGTTTGCTGTAAATATATAATAGTCAAATAAATTATTAAATTTCTAAAAACTATTTTTCTACTTACAAAGACATTTCTTTATATATCCACATACTAACTAATGCCTAGAGATTCAAATAAATATTTCAAAGTTCATTTTTATTGTTTTCCTTAGTAGAGTGTGATTTCATTGAATCTCTTCTTTTCTCTCCTTTTCATTTTCTCTTATTTTCTCTAATTTCTTCTCTTCTCACACATTTGGTTGAAGTGTAGCATGATTCTCTTCTATTCTTTTTGGAAGTTCTCTATTCTTGGCTGTCTAATATCTTTCAGTCATCCATTTCAGATATGACAATTCACTTAATCTCTTCCATGATTGACCAGGTTCATTTTAGGACTTCAGCATTGCGCTTTGATTACATATCGAAATTTTTCTACATCTGGTATGATAAAATTTTGCCAACAACCAACCTAAAAGACAAAGAATTTGTTATAGTTCAATAGAACAGTCCACTGTGATGAGGAAATTATTATGCTAAGAGCTTGAAGCATCCAATTATATTACATTCACAACAGCAGAGCAGAATGCAATGAATGCACACCAGTGCCCAGCTTGCTCCCTTCATTTTATACACACCCTATTCAATGCCCACAGTTAGAATGGAACATGGTAGGCCAATTAATGCAATCTTGATTATCTCCATAGGCATAGGAGACCCATCTCTCAGGTTATTCTAGATTCTGTCAAATTGACAGTAAACACCAATCATACTTTGCAACTTTTGCTTCCTAGTACACAGTACTTCATAATCTTGTTGCCACTCTGAGACTCTGAGCTTGGCTTCTTTGTCACATACACTCTCTCCTATGCAATTACTTTTGAAACCTATAACTTTAAATTCATTAGAAATAGAATTTTATACACGCTCAATTTTTACTCTATGTACCTTCTCTGGGTTTTGGATTACTACTGTAAATTCAGTCCTGGCATCCAGTGTATGTCTCATGCTAACCTTCTTCCCCTTGTCTCTCCTATGTCAGAGAGCAACACCTCCTTTCACTCCATCACCTGATGGCTGAAACATATTTATTCCAGATTTGCCTTCACTGTGGTTCCACATCTCTAGAGTTCATCTTCTTGTCCCTTATGTCTCATTCACTGTTTCTTACTTGGCCTGCTTATTAGTCTCCCAAATAGTGGTTTTTCTCCCTGACTTCATCCTGTTCATTTTTCATAGCTGTAACAGGATAATCTTTCAAACAGCAGATGAGTAATTCATCTACAATTGAATTTGATGTATGAAATAAACTATCAATTGATTTTTGCAAAACTGTAACATAGTTGTTCCAAATCAATTTACCCAATATTTCTCATCTGAGTTGTGATTTTTGTATTATTATAAAATCACTTCTTATACACATGTGGGCCTCTACCTAATCTAGTCTTTTCAATCCATTACAATTATTAGTTTCTTGAGAACAGCATTACACTATACTATCTGATAGATCTTTATAATGTGCTAAAATGTTTTATAAAACTAAATTGTTCACATTATTCTTTTTTTGCAACTTCCTTTGATACTGTTACTTGTTGACTTTTTAAAATCATTTCATCAATGCCTCCTGAAAACCATCTTTGAATTGTACCATGTCTTTGGTGTAATGTGAGAAAAATGCTATTTTGAGAACCAAATTTGCTTTTGAATAACATTATGTGCCAACCAATTTATTCTCTCAAATTTTTATATCTTTCAATATAAATTTGTAATATCTTTATAGATTTTATACTAGGGACTTGGGGAAAAGATTAAAAGGTCCTTATTTTCTAGGTTTCTTTCAAGGCAATTGTGTAACAAGTATATTCTCCTACAACAATTTTGTGTAATTTCATACTAGAAGTGGTAAGTTACTCATTTTCACCTCTCCTATCTGTGCAAATTGTCTTTGACTTGCGGGTTATTCATCTCTGTATATCTAGGAAATGATAATGTTCCAGGTTGGGAAGAGATAGCTGAAAGCTTTTACAATAGATTATTTAATATGCATTTCATACAGTATATGCCTTTATTTTATACAACAAAGTGATCGTCAGCAGTTGGTCTGCTATAATTGCAATTTTATTTATTAAATGGTGGAGCCATATATCCAATTTTCCATTGTTGTATTTCAAGAGATGATCAAACTCTCTCATGGGTTTCAGTATATGAAATATAAAAATTATTAAACTGCAAACCAATTTAAATAATTAAAACAATATATGCTAACTACTTGTTATCAGTGTACCAAACAAGAATAATATTATGAATAATGTATCTTATTTATTTTGAAGTGCGTTGTTCCATTCATGGAGTTCAACTTGAGAAACGTTACTTCTTAGAGCAGAGACAATGTCAAACTTGCAGGTTCTGTTTCGGCTTGTTGAGTAATCTGTTGTGCATGGCATATAACTTTCTCTTTTAAGTTGCCTGAGTTTTATCATCTACCAAACACTTCATAATGCTGTCATGATGACAAAATGATAGATGTAAAGAATCTTAGCTAGTGACTGATGTATATAGCAATGACAATCTTAGATAGCACTCAGAGAACAAGAACTTTATTTTTAAAATGTTAGGCATAATTAATAATTTTATTGCTACATTCATGTAAATCATATTTCTCTATAGTCTTTATATCATTAAGGTTACTATATGATAGCTATCATCCACCTGAGCACCCGAGCACCTGGACAATAAAATACCTTTGGCACCTGGGCATTTTTTTATTTTTTATTTTTGTAAAAGATATAGTTATTTAACTCCCAGGAGAAAAAAATTTGACTATCTTTTTTCCCTATTTTCTCTTGCCCACTTCACTTTAGACTCTTCTCTCCTCTTATTCACTCAACCAGCTTTTTTCTCTTTCTCCATAAAAATAACAAAAACAAAACAAAACAAAAATACAAATAAGGAATAATATAAAAACAAAACAAAAAGTAGCCCCTTGCTGAAAACAAGAAGTTCATTCTGTGTTTTTTGACTACTCCTAGGCATGGGTCTGCCCTGGAGTATGGCTAGTATTCTCACTGGCACTTCACTTAAGAAAATCAATTATTGCTTTCCCAGAAAGATTATTGAAATAGCTTTTCAGACAGGTTTGGACTTTGTTCAACTTCCACTTTTATATTTTGTGAGGCTTGACCTTGTGCAGGTCTAGTATGTGTTGTCACAGACTGAGTTATGGGTATACAGCCATTGTATCTGGAAGACACCATTTGCCTGGGTTCATCTTCTACCTCTAGTTCTTAAACTCTTTCTGCCTCTTCTTCCACACAAAACCCTGCACTCTGATGGGAGGTTTTTGATGAATTCATACCATTTAGGACTGAGTGCTTCAAAGTCTCCTACTCTGTTCACATTGTCCAGTTGCAAGTCTTATGTTAATCTCAATCTACTGGAAGAAGCTTGTCTATTGGTGGTTGAGCAATATTGGCGCTATGAGTATAGCAGACTGTCATGAGCAGTCACTTTATTGATATACTCATTTAGCAGAATAGAATTTCCCCTAAGCTCATGACCTATCTAGACTCAGTTTTTAGACATGTGTTTTGGAAGGGTACATTTTATCTCTGTTCCTGCCTAACAGCAGACCTCTGTCTGTCTTTGTATTTGTCCCTCTCTATTTCTCTTTGCATACTCCCTCTAACTCTATACTTACCTCCTGCACTTGGGTGGGCAACCAGTTCTGCTGGACCACATGCTCCCTGCAGTGACACTCTACCTCAGCTTGAGCCCAGAAGCAAATGAACCAAATCATCATTGGATTAAACTGTAGTCACAAATAAACCTTTCATATTTCAAGTTATTTTCCTTGGATAATTTGTCATCACATCAGAAGGATGACTATAAAAACAAATTATTGTAGATCAAAACATTAATATCTATAGAGATATGGTAGAGGGTACTCCATTTTTTTGCTGAATGGAATAATCTTTTTAATTGAAACCAGAAATTATATTTAATTAAAATTCCTGCTTAATTGTATGAAATATTAATTTGCCAATATTGTTCATTTTTTAAAATAAGTAACAATTAAGAAGTCTTGGTGAGCATTTTAGATAATTCATGATGGCTCCAACAATGTATCGTCAAAAGGCTGCTCTATTTCAGCAGACTTGCTATAATGTAGTCTTTTGGGCCTCCATTAGAATTTCAAGCATCAAAAAAAAAAAACACCTTTTAAAAGACCCCAGTGTTTCATTTTCCCCGGAGTCTAATACTATTTATAGTATTATTTTATGAAGAATAGTGTTTTCTCATTTTCATTAATATTTATATGTCCATTATCAGTCCCTTACAACTTTCAGTATATGTAATCTCAGTAATTATGCCTTGAGTGAGACATGCAACACACATCTGTTTTTTGGATTGCTTTGCAATTTTCTTTTCAATTTATCATTTAGGTACACAGAGAAATTACTGTTCACAGCTGAGCAGAGGATAACAAGGGTTCAGGTGACAATTCTAATTAAAACTTCTGGCTGACTCTCAGTTATTTTAAATGTCAAATGACATGTGAAACCCTGTCTTTTAGATTAATAGAGCACATATCTAAGAAGTGTTTTAATGCACAGCTGTCACCAGTAGAGAAGACTGTACAAGAATGATTGTATGCTTCTTGAAATGATAACATTAAAAAATGTCTTACAAAAATTATATATATGATTTTTTCACAAATCTCCCAGTGATTTAATCTACTAGAAATGACTAATTCTCATTTTCTTTAGTGTGAGAAACTACCTTTATTTACATCACATGTATTATGTGTTCAGAAAATTTTATGTCCATTATTACCATTATGACCATATTATTACCATTGATATAAGCATCAACATGACATGCATTGAAATAAATATATCCAAGGTAAATATTATCTGCTTTTCTTATCGTGGATGTTTTGTCATATAAAACAGCATGAATTATCGTGTGTGTGTGTGTGTGTGTGTGTGTGTGTGTGTGTGTGTCTGCCTATGCGTGCAGGCGGACATGTCTGCCTATGCATGTCCATATATGTGTATGTGCATGTACATTTATACATGTGAGTGTCAGCACACATGTTCAATCTCCACTCCTGTGGAGATCAGAGGACATGCTTGGGTCTGTACTCACCTTGAAACTTGAGACACAGTCCTTACATTACTAGCCATTCATATGCTGATGTTGGTAGTTTGTGAACCTCTGGATGCTCACATCTATCTGCCATCTTACTATAGGAACACTGGTATTATATACATGTAAAACTGAGCCTGGCTTTGTGTGGGTTTTGAAGATTTGAGCACAGGTCCTCATGCTTGCATGGTACCTATTTCTATACTGAACCATCTCTCAGCCCTTAAGTAAGTTACATTAAAATATTAACAAATTCATAGAAGTGTGTCAGAACTTGAAATCTTATACGAAACTGCTTAGCCTTTCTGAAATCAAGACTTATTTGATTCTGTATGTCATATTGTGCCTGAGCACTCTTACCTGCCTATCCGCTGCTATGTCACTGCACCGATTCACCATACCTATTTTGAATCAGTCACAGCTTCTAGCCTGACTCCCACTTTAGCTCTATACACTAGAATAAAAGGAAAAAGTTGGACAGAGGAAAGTGGATGGCTGACTTTGAGTCTAATATATGAATCTAGTTAAATCAAGGAAGCCTAGAAGAATTCTATCAAGATATGGAGGATGATATCCTGCAATTTGCCTCATTTTTCTATCTCAAGAAAAGTATGTCACATACTAAAGGAAAAACCTGCAAAATTTATCTAAACCATTTTACATTGTGTTTATTCATTAGTCCTTTGTCCATTATCCTTACGTATTTATAGCCATAAGTCTTAGGGTGTGCCTACATATCAGAAACCACAGTGTACATGTTTCTAAGCTTTTTCTGTGCATCCAGGTATACTCTATTTTCACCGTGATAGTTTTTTCTTATCCATTGTTTAAAAGAATTCTTCTATCATCATGGAAATGCATAAACATGCCTGCATCTATACCAGTTCTTCAATTCTTTGTGTTGCAATGGGTAGAAAGTTCTGTCCTCTCAAGTCCAATGTACTCTCACTCATTTTCAACACCACTAATAACTTCCTACTCTTCCACCTCTTTTATGAATATGAACAGAACTCTGGCATTTCTATTTTCAGATAACTGGTTCTTAAACTACAAAATTCCATCAGACAGTGCCTAATACACATATACACTGTTTAGAGACCAATTCTTTAATATATTCCTGTCTATTTTTCCTTTCATTTGCATCTACCATTCCACTAAAATAGTTCTTGGCAAATATTCAATGATTTGTGGTTTAATATAGTAGATAATTTGAATATCAAATCAACATTTAACAGGAGTTTGATATCATTGAGCCTTCCATACATTTTAGCCCAAGCTTATGTTGGTTTCTATGATGTTCTGCTCTTGTTTCCTTCTGTTTTCTGCACCTGCCCTATTAGTCCCTGCTTGTGTCTTGTGTTTTATTTTCAGATGTTCCTCTCTTCTAAAGTTTCTCTCTACCATAACACAAAACTAATATCAAATATCAGTACATGTTCAATTATTGCTCATGTGCTAAAGATCCTTGAGGTTTTCTCCAGCTCAGAATTATCTTATGAATGCAATGTTCTTATACAAATGTGTATATAAAATACCTTCCCCAAAATTTCAGAGTTTTCAGTATACTTCCAAAATAAAATTGACTTCCCTCAATTCATGTAGACGTCACATAATTTTCTTGTTACTTAAGACCTATATTTAAGAAGTCACTTGTCAAATATGACATCTTGTTGTTCTGCTTTTCTCAATAGCAGTCTGTATCCTACTTCCTTTTTGCCATCATCAGTATAGATACTCTTATATTGTCATATCCTGAGTATATGTGATTATTCACTTCTCACTACTTTTAGTCTGTTTTCCATAGAGCAACCAGGAAAATCCTAATTCATATTTTCTATGAAAGTCATATATGCATATAGTTGGAAAGGTTCTGTTCTTATGCAAAACTCACAAGAAACCAAATGAAAAACTAAAGAGAAACTGGAGGTAAATTTTTGCTCTCAGTTTCAATTTCACTATTCACAGAGGCAGTGCATCCATGCTTATCAGCCATCTTGTAGTATTTAGTTCTCTCTTGAGATAAGCCTCTTAAAATTATGATGCTGGCACCCTTATTTGCTTTTTCAGGTTTATCTTTAGGTGTCAGCTTCTACATTTTCAGAAATTATCTTTTGACCTTACTCTGTAGAACATGGAGTCCTATCTGATTTCATGCCAACTGTAAAACACACACACGCAAAAATCAGCAAAACTGGCCAGTATTTTTATTTTTAACATTATTCTACTAAAATTTAATAGAAATCATTTCCACTATTAAATTATTTTCACTTTATAGAAACTATTTCAAATTGAACCACCATGTATATTAAATATTTATTTTCTTGTCTTGAGCCTTGCTGGTTTATTTGTATAAAGCTTTTTTTTTTTTTTTTACTTTTTAAAAATTAGATATATCTTTCATTTACATTTTAAATGTTCCCATTCCTGGTTCCCCACCTTCCAAAAGTCTCATAACCCATCTCCCCTCCCCCTGTTCCCCAATCAACCCTCTCCCACTTCTCTGTCCCAGCATTCCCCCACACTGCAGCATCAAGCCTTTCCAGGACCAAGGGCCTCTCCTCCCTTTGATGTACAACAAGGGCATCCTCTGTTGCCTGTGTGTCTGGAGTCATGAGTAATGCCATGTGTACTATCTGGTTGATGGTTTTGTCTCTGGGAGCTCTGGAAGTACTGACTCATATTGTTGTTCCCTCCTGGCATGGAAACCCCTTCAGCTTCTTGGATCCTTTCTCTAGCTCCCCCACTGGGGACCCTGGGGTCAGTTCAAAGACTGGCTGAGCGTGTCCACCTCTGTATTTGCCTTGTACGAGCAGAGCCTCCCAGGTGACAGCTATATCCAGCTCTGTTCAGCAAGTACTTGTGGGTATCAATAATAGTGTCTGCATTTTGTTACTGTATATGGGATGGATCACAAGGTGGGGTAGTCTCTGGATGGTGCTTCCCTTAAACTCTGCTCTACAATTTGTCTTTGTATCTTCTTCTGTGGGAATTTTATTCCCCCTTCTAAGATGGACCAGAGGATCCATTCATACATTGTTCTTCCTACTTCTTGAGCATCATTTGATATGTGAATTGTGTCTTGGGTATTCCAAGTTTCTGGGCTAATATCCACTTATTAGAAAGTGCACACCATGTGTGTTCTTTTGTGACTGGATTACCTCACTCAGGATAATATTTTCCAGTTCCACCCATTTGCCCAAGAATTTAATGAATTTATTGGTTTTTAATAGCTGACTAGTATTCCATTTTGTAAATATGCCACATTTTCTGTATTCATTCCTCCATTGAGGGACATCTGGGTTCTTTCCAGCTCCAGGCTATTATAAATAGGGCTGCAATGAACATAGAGGAACATGTGTACTTATTACATGCTGGGGAATCCACTGGGTATATGCCCAGGAGTGGTATACCAGGGCCCTTCAGTAGTATGCCCAGTTTTCTGAGGAAGAGCAAAACTGATTTCCAGAGTGGTTGTACCAGCACCACTCTGGTGAAATCCCACCAGCAGTGGAGGAGTTCTTCTTTTTCCACATCTTTTCCAGCACCTGCTGTCCCCTGAGTTTTTGATCTTAGTCATTCTGTCTGGGATAAGGTAAAATCCCAGGGACGTTTTGATTTGCATTTCTCTGATGACTAAAGATTTCTTTAGGTGCTTCTCAGCTATTCAATATTCCTCAGGTGAAAAATTTTGTTTAGCTCTGTACCCCATTTTTAATAGGGTTATTTGGTTCACTGGAATCTAACTTCTTGAATGTTTTTGTAGATACTGGATATTAGCCTGTGTCAGATGTAGGGTTGCTAAAGATCTTTTCCCAATTTGTTGATTGCCATTTTGTCCTATTGATGGTGGCTTTTGCCTTACAGAAACTTTGTAATGTTATGAGGTACCATTTGTCAATTATTGCTCTTCATGCATAAGCTATTAGTGTTCTGTTCAGGAAAATTTCCCCTGTGTCCATGTGTTCTAGGCTCTTCCCCAGTTTCTTTTCTATTACTTTCAGTGTGTCTGGTTTTGTGTAGAGGTCCTTGATACACTTGGACTTGATCTTTGTACAAGGAGATAAAAATGGATTGATTTGCATTCTTCTGCATGCTAACTGCCAGTTGAACCAGCACCATTTCTTGAAAAGGCTATCTTTTTTCCACTGGATAATTTTAGCTCCTTTGTCAAAGATCAAGTGTGTGGGTTCATTTCTGGGTCATCAATTCTAATCCGTTGATCTACCTGCTGTTGATCACTGTATCAATACCATGCAGTTTTTAACACTATTGCACTGTAGTACTGCTTGATGTCTGGGACACTGATTCCACCAGAAGTTCTTTTACTGTTGGGAATAGTTTTAGCTATCTTGGGTTTTTTGTTATTCCAGATGAATTTGGGAATCGTGTGTTCTAACTCTATGAAGAATTGACATGAAATTTTGAGGGGATTGTATTAAATCTGTATATTGCTTTTGGCACTATGGTCATTTTTATTATATTAATCCTGCCAATCCACCAGCATGGGAGAGCTTTCCATCTTCTGATATCTTCTTTGATTTCAATTTCTTTTTTCAGAGACTTGAAGTTCTTGTCATACAGATCTTTGACTTGTTTCCTTAGAGTCACACCAAGACTTGTTATCTTGTTTGTGACTATTGTGAAAGGTGTCATTTCCCTAATTTCTTTTCAGCCTGTTTATCCTTTCAATATAGGAAGGCTACAGATTTGTTTGAGTTAATTTTATATCTGGCAACATTGCTGAAGTTGTTTATCAGCTGTAGGAGGTCTCAGGTGGAGTATTTTGGGTCACTTAAGTATATTATCATATCATCTGCAAATAGTGATAGTTTGATTTCTTCCCTTCAAATTTGTATCACTTTGACCTCCTTTTGTTGTCTAATTGCTCTAGCTAGAACATCAAATACTATATTGAATAAATATGGAGAGAGAGATGGCAGCATTGTCTATCCCTGATTTTAGTGGGATTGCTTCAAGTTTCTCTCCATTTAGTTTGATGTTGGCTACTGGTTGGCTGTATATTGCTTTTACTATGTATAGATATGAGCCTTGAATTCCTGATCTTTCCAAGTCTTTTAACATGAAAGGATGCTGAACTATGTCAAATGCTTTCTCAGCATCTGATGAAATAACCATGTGTTTTTTCTTTCAGTTTGTTTATGTAGTTGATTATATTGATGGATTTCCATATACTGAACCATCCCTGCATCCCTGAGATGAAGCCTACTTAATCATGGTGAATGATCGTTTTGATGTGTTCTTGGATTTGGTTGGCAAGAATAGTTTTGCATCAATGTTCATTAGGGTAATTGATCTGAAGTTCTCTTTGCTGGATCTTGGTTTTGGTGCCAGTGAAATTGTGGCTTCATAGAACAAGTTGGGTAGTGTTTCTTCTGTTTCAATTTTGTGGAATAGTTTGAAGAGTATTGGTGTTATGTCTGCTTTGAAGGTCTGATAAAATTCAGCACTAAAACCATCTAGTCCTGTGCTTTTTTTGGTTGGGAGACTTTCAGTGACTGCTTTTTTTCTTTAGGGATTAGGGGACTGTTTAGATGGTCTATCTGATCCTGATTTAACTTTGGTTAAATCAGGATCAGATTCTGGTATCTGTCCAGAATATTGTACATTTCATCTAGATTTTTCAGTTGTATTGAGTATAGGCTTTTATAGTAGAATCTGATGATTTTTTTGAATTTGCTTCTTTTCTGTTGTTAAATCTCCCTTTTCATTTTTGATTTTGATAATGCGGATACTGTCTCTGTGCCCTTTGATTAGTCTGGCTAGAGGTTTATCTATCTTGTTAATTTTCTCAAAGAACCAGCTCCTGGTTTTGTTGATTCTTTGTATAGTTCTTTTTGTTTCTACTTGGTTGATTTCAGCCCTGAGTTTGATGATTTTCTACCTTCTACTCCTCTTTGGTGTATTTGATCGTTTCTGTTCTAGAGCTGTCAGGTGTGCTGTTAAGCTACTAGTGTATGCACTCTCTAGCTTCTTTTGGAGGCACTCAGAGGTATGAGTTTTCCTCTTAGCACTGCTTTCACTGTGTCTCTCTTTTTTTTTTCAGTTATTTTTATTTTCTATATTCTATGTTTACATTTCAAAGGCTTTCCCCTTTCCCAGTTCCCACCCACCATAGTTCCCATAGTTCTTCTCCCCCCCAACTATTCCCCAATCATTCCCCCTCCCCCCTCGGTTTCTTTACTAAACTGGATGCAATCTTTACATGCCCAGGGTCCTCTCCTTTCTTCTTCTTGGGAATCATTTGACTTGCTATTTGTGTCTTGAGTATTTAGTGCTTCTGGGCTCATTAATATCCACTTATCAGTGATTGCATTTCATGTGCATTTTTTTGTGATTGGGTTAGCTCACTCAGGATGATATTTTCCAGGTCTAACCATTTACCTACAAATTGCATGAATTCATTATTTTTAATTGCTGAGTAGTATTCCATTGTATAAATATACCACATTTTCTGTATCCATTCCTCCTTTGAGGGATATTTGGGCTCCTTCCAATTTCTGGCTATTATAAACAAGGCTGCTATAAACATAGTGGAGCATGTGTCTTTATTGCATGTAGGGGAATCCTCTGGGTATATGCCCAGGAGTGGTATGGCAGGGTCCTCTGGAAGTGACATGCCCAATTTTCTGAGGAACCGCCAGACTGATTTCCAGAGTGGTTTTACCATTTTGCAATCCCACCAACAGTGGAGGAGTGTTCCTCTTTCTCCACATCCTCGCCAGCACTTGTTGTCTCTTGAGTTTTTAATCTTAGCCATTCTGACTGGTGTGAGGTGGAATCTCAGGGTTGTTTTGATTTGCATTTCCCTGATGACTAATGATGTTGAACATCTCTTAAGGTGTTTCTCGGCCATCCGAATTTCTTCTGGTGAAAATTCTTTGTTTAGCTCTGTGCCCCATTTTTTGATAGGGTTATTTGTTTCTTTGCGGTCTAACTTCTTGAGTTCTTTGTATATATTGGATATTAGCCCTCTGTCGGATGTGGGGTTGGTAAAGATCTTTTCCCACTTTGTTGGTTGCCGTTTTGTCCTTCGGACAGTGTCCTTTGCTTTGCAGAAACTTTGTAATTTTATGAGGTCCCATTTGTCGATTCTTGATCTTAGTGCGTACGCTATTGGTGTTCTGTTCAGGAACTTTTCCCCTGTGCCCAAGTCCTCCAGGGTCTTCCCAAGTTTCTTTTCTAATAGTTTCAGTGTGTCTGGTTTTATGTGGAGGTCCTTGATCCACTTGGAGTTGATCTTAGAGCAAAGAGATAAGAGTGGGTCAATTCGCATTCTTCTGCATGTTGACCTCCAGTTGAACCAGCACCATTTGTTGAAAAGGCTATCTTTATTCCATCGGATGGTTGTGGCTCCTTTATCAAAGATCAAGTGACCATAAGTCTGTGGGTTAATTTCAGGGTCTTCAATCCTGTTCCATTGATCTGTTTGCCTGTTGCTATACCAATACCATGCAGTTTTTAACACAATTGCTCTGTAGTACTGCTTGAAGTCAGGGATATTGATTCCCCCAGAAGTCCTTTTATTGTTGAGAATAGTTTTAGCTATCCTGGGTTTTTTGTTGCTCCAGATGAATTTGAGAATTGCTCTTTCTAGATCTATGAAGAATTGAGTCGGGATTTTGATGGGGATTGCATTGAATCTGTATATTGCTTTTGGCAAGATGGCCATTTTTACTATATTGATCCTGCCAATCCAGGAGCAAGAAATATTTTTCCATCTTCTGAGGTCTTCTTCGATTTCTTTCTTCAGGGACTTGAAGTTCCTGTTGTACAGATCTTTCGCTTGTTTGGTTAGAGTTACGCCAAGATACTATATGTTGTTTGTGGCTATTGTGAAGGGTGTTATTTCCCTAATTTCTTTCTCTGCCTGCTTGTCCTTTGAGTACAAGAAGGCCACTGACTTGCTTGAGTTAATTTTATAACCTGCCACTTTGCTGAAGTTGTTTATCAGCTGTAGAAGTTCTCTGGTGGAGTTTTTTGGGTCGCTTAGGTAAACTATCATATCGTCTGCAAATAATGATAGTTTCACTTCTTCCTTTCCAATTTGTATCCCTTTGACTTCCTTATGTTGTCTAATTGCTCTTGCTAGAACTTCAAGTACTATATTGAAAAGATATGGAGAGAGAGGGCAGCCTTGTCTAGTCCCTGATTTTAGTGGGAATGCTTCAAGTTTCTCTCCATTTATTTTGATGTTGGCTACTGGTTTGCTGTAGATTGCTTTTACTATGTTTAGGTATGGGCCTTGAATTCCTGCTCTTTCCAAGACTTTTAGCATGAAAGGATGCTGAATTTTGTCGAATGCTTTTTCAGCATCTAATGAGATGACCATGTGGTTTTTTTCTTTCAGTTTGTTTATGTACTGGATTACATTGATGGATTTCCGTATATTGAACCATCCCTGCATCCCTGGGATGAAGCCTACTTGATCATGGTGGATGATCGTTTTGATGTGCTCTTGGATTCGGTTAGCAAGAATTTTATTTAGTATTTTTGCATCTATATTCATCAGAGAAATTGGCCTGAAGTTCTCTTTCTTTGTTGGATCTTTTTGTGGTTTAGGTATTAGCGTAATTGTGGCTTCGAAGAATGAGTTGGGCAGTGTCCCTTCTGTCTCTATTTTGTGGAATAGTTTGGAAAGTATTGGTGTTAAGTCTTCTTTGAAGGTCTGGTAGAATTCTGCACTAAAACCATCTGGTCCCGTACTTTTTTTGGTTGGGAGGCTTTCTATAACCCCTTCTATTTCTTTAGGGGTTATGGGACTATTTAGCTGGTCTACTTGATGCTGATTTAATTTTGGTATTTGATATCTGTCTAGGAAATCGTCCATTTCCTCCAGATTCTCCAGTTGTTTTGAGTATAGACCTTTGTAGTAGGATCTGATGATCTTTTGAATTTCCTCAGTTTCTGTTGTTATGTCTCCCTTTTCATTTCTGATTTTGTTAATTTGTATACTGTCTCTGTGTCCTTTGGTTAGTCTGGCTAAGGGTTTATCTATCTTGTTGATTTTCTCAAAGAACCAGCTCCTGGTCTTGTTGATTCTTTGTATGGTTCTCTTTGTTTCTATTTGATTGATTTCAGCCCTGAGTTTGATGATTTCTTGTCTTCTACTCCTCCTGGGTGAATTAACTTGTTTTTCTTCCAGTGCTTTAAGGTGTGCTGTTAAGCTGCTAGTGTATGCTCTCTCCAGTTTCTTTTTGGATGCACTTAGAGCTATGAGTTTTCCTCTTAGCACTGCTTTCATTGTGTCCCATAGATTTGGGTAGGTTGTACCTTCATTTTCATTGAATTCTAAAAAGTCTTTGATTTCTTTTTTTATTTCTTCCTTGACCAAGGTGTCATTGAGTAGAGTATTGTTCAGTTTCCATGTGTATGTGGGCTTTCTGTTGTTTTTGTTGCTATTGAAGACCACTCTTACTCCATGGTGATCTGATAAGAGGCATGGGATTAGCTCGATCTTCTTGTATTTGTTGACATCTGTCTTGTGACCGATTATATGGTCTATTTTGGAGAAGGTACCATGCGGTGCTGAGAAAAAGGTATATTCTTTAGCTTTAGGATGAAATGTTCTATATATATATATCTGTTAAATCCAATTGGTCCAGAGTTTCAATTAGTTTCACTGTGTCCCTGTTTAGTTTCTGCTTTCCTGATCGGTCCATTGAGGAGAGTGGGGTGTTGAAGTCACCCACAATTATTGTGTTAGGTGTAATGTGTGCTTTAAGCTTTAGTAATGTTTCTAAAGGAGGGTGCCCTTGCATTTGGAGCATAGATGTTCAGTATTGAGAGCTCTTCCTGTTGGATTTTCCCTTTGGCCAGCAAGAAGTGACCTTCTGAGTCTCTTTGGATGATTTTAGGTTGAAAGTCAATTTTATCTGATATTAGAATGGCTACTCCAGCTTGTTTCCTGAGACCATTTGCTTGTAAAATTGTCCTCCAGCCTTTTACTCTAAGGTAGTGTTTGTCTTTAACACTGAGATGTGTTTCCTGTATGCAGCAAAATGTAGGGTCCTGTTTCCGTATCCAGTCTGTTAATCTATGTCTTTTTATTGGGGAATTGAGTCCATTGACGTTAAGAGATATTAAGGAATAGTAATTATTACCTCCAGACATTTTTGAAATTATATTTATTTATCTTATTTATTTTTTATATTCGAGAGGTTATCTTCTTTTGGGTTTGATGATAGGAGGTTTCTATCTTGCTTCTTCCCGGTGTAGTTTCCGTCCTTGTCTTGGTGTTTTCCCCCTATTATCCTTTGTAGGGCTGGATTTGTGGAGAGATATCTTGCAAATTTGGTTTTGTCATGGAATACCTTGATGTCTCCATCAATGGCAATTGAGAGTTTTGCTGGGTAAAGTAGTTTTGGCTGAAGTTTGTGTTCTCTTAGAGTTTGCATGATATCTGCCCAGGATCTTCTAGCTTTCATGGTCTCAGGTGAGAAGTCTGGTGTTATTCTGATAGGTTTTCCTTTATATGTTACTTGGCCTTTTTCTCTTGCTGCCTTTAGTATTCTTTCTTTGTTTATTACATTTGGAGTTTTGATTATTATGTGACGGGATGTATTTCTGTTCTGGTCCAGTCTGTTTGGGGTTCTATAGGCTTCTTGTATATTCATGGGCATCTCTCTCCTTAGGTTGGGGAAGTTTTCTTCCATAATTTTATAGAAGATATTAGCTGGCCCTTTAACTTGTAAATCTTCACTCTCGTCTATACCTATAATCCTTAGGTTTGGTCTTCTCATAGTGTCTTGGATTTCCTGGATGTTTTGGGTTACCACCTTTTTGCATTTAGTATTTTCTTTGACTGTTGAATCAATGGTTCCTATGTTATCTTCGGCTTCTGAGATTCTGTCTTCTATCTCTTGTATTCTATTGTTGATACTTGCGTCTATGGCCCCTGATTTCTTCCCCAGGTTTTCTATCTCCAATGTTGTCTCCCTCTGTGATTTCTTAGTTGTTTCTACTTCTGTTTTTAGTATCTGGATGGATGTGCTCAGATCTTTCGCTTGCTTGATTGTGTTTTCATGTATTTCTTTAATAGATTTTTGTGCTTCCTCTTTCATAGCTTCTACTTGTTGGCCCACGTTCTTCTGTAGTTCTTTAAGTGACTTTTGTCTTTCTTCCTTATTGTCTTCTTCTCTTTGATCCATCTTCTCCTGCATTTCTTGAAGTGATTTTTGTATTTGCCTCGTAAAGGCTTCTAACTTTTGATCCATTTTCTCCTCTATTTCTTTACGAGATTTTTCTATGTGTTCAGCTACCAGCATCCTGACCAGTGATTTTATATCCAAGTCTTGTTTTTCTGGTGTTTTAGGGTATCCAGGGATTCCTGTTGTTGGAGAACTGGGTTCAGATGCTGTCATGTTGCCTTGATTTTTGTTAGTAACGTTCCTTCGTTTTCCTTTTGCCATCTGGTTATTTCTGGTTTTAGTTGGCCTTGTTGTCAGTGGCTGGTGTTTGAATCTCCTGTGAGGCTGGGCTCACCTGTTGTTTCTCTATTGGTGAATATGTGTGACTGCTGCTTTAAGGGATCATAAGCTGGCTGCCACCCATGCGATTGTAGCCCCTGTTGGAGTCTGTCTACCTGGGATTCTCCAGCTGTGTCCTGGTTGCAAGGAACTCCGAGAGCCTAGCAGATCCCCCGTGAGGGTAGCCCTGGAAGGGGTGTTTACCTGGGCCTTTCCAGCTGTGTCCTGGTTGCAATATGGAGGCCCGCCGCTACACCGCTGGTCTAGGGGCCGGCGAGCTGGTTGCAGAACGCAGCTTAGGTGCTCACCCGAGGGCGGGGATGTCCCACAGAGCCTGGGCCTTTCCAGCTGTGTCCTGGTTGTGATATGGAGGCCTGCCGCTACACCGCTGGTCTAGGGGCCGGCGAGCTGGTTGCAGAACGCAGCCTATGTGCTCACCAGAGGGCGGGGATGTCCCACAGAGCCTGGGCCTTTCCAGCTGTGTCCTGGTTGCAATATGGAGGCCCGCCGCTACACCGCTGGTCCAGGGGCCGGCGAGCTGGTTGCAGAAGCAGCCTTGGTGCTCACCAGAGGGCTCGGGGATGTCCCACAGAGCCTAGGCGGGACTCCACCTGCTTGGCTCCGAGACCCTAGCAGATACCCCCGTGAGTGTAGCCCTGGAAGGGGTGTTTACCTGGGCCTTTCCAGCTGTGTCCTGGTTGCAATATGGAGGCCCGCCGCTACACCGCTGGTCCAGGGGCCGGCGAGCTGGTTGCAGAACGCAGCTTAGGTGCTCACCCGAGGGCGGGAATCCACTGTGTCTCTTAAATTAGGGTATGTTATGGCTTCATTTTCATTAAATTCTAAAAAGTCTTTGATTTCTTTCCTCATGTGTTCCTTGACCAAGGTATCATTGAGTAGAACATTATTCAGCTTCCATGTGTATGTGGGTTTTCTGTTGTTTTTGTTGCTATTGAAGATCACCCTTATTCCCTAGTGATCTGATAGGAGGCAGGGGATTAGTTCAATCTGCTTATATCTGTTTAGGTCTGTTTTGTGACCAATTATAAGTTCAGTTTTAGAGAAGGTACAATGAGGTGCTGAGAAAAAGTTATATTCTTTTGATTTAGCATGAAATGTTCTATAGATATCTATCAAATCCATTTGGTCCAAAATTTCTGTTAGTTTCACTGTGTCTCTGTTTAATTTGTGTTTCCTTGATCTGTCGATTGAAGAGAGTGGGGTGTTGAAGTCACCCACAATTATTGTGTGAGGTGCATTGTGTGTTTTGAGCTCTAGTAAATTGTCTTTTTAAATGAGGGTGCCCTTGCATTTGGAGCATAAATATTCAGAATTGAGAGTTCTTCTGGTTATATTTTTCCTTTGATGAGTAAGAACTGTAGTTCCATGTCTTTTTTGATGACTTTTATTTGAAAGTAAATTTTACCTGATATTAGAATGGTTACTCCAGCTCATTTTCTGGAATCATTTGCATGGAAAATTGTTATCTATCCTTTTGGTCTGAGGTACTGTTTGTCTGACACTGAGGTACATTTCCTGTAAGCAGCAAAATGCTGGGTCCTTTTTACATATCCAGTCAGTCTATTTCTTTTTATTGGGGAACTGAGTCCATTGATGTTAAGAGATATTAAGGAATAGTGATTGTTGCTTCCTGTTATTTTTGATGTTATTTTTATGTTTGGTGGTTATCTGCTTTTGGTTTTGTTGAAAGAAGATTACTATCTTGCTTTTTTTCTAGGGTGTAGTTGCCCTCCTTATATTGGCGTTTTCTATTATCCTTTGTAGGATTGGATTTTTTGAAAGATATTGTTTAAATTTGTTTTTTTTTCATAGAATACCCAGCCTGCCCTTAGGTTCTTGTGTCCTCAAGGTTTCCGACTGCTTCCTCTGAGTAGCAGGGCAGGTCTCACCCATGCTGACTGTCCTCTCTGTGCTGCTGGGTGGCTAGCTACCTTCCTGTGCACTTGGATATGATGCACTGTAGCAGAGGATGGTTCCAAGCCAGAGACAGAAACAGGTTAGATTCTGGATGGGATCCTCTGAGCTGTGGGGTGTTTCATGACTAAACCTCAGCTCAGAATCAAATACGTAATGAACCAAAAATATTTCAGGCAGAAACTGTACAACCTAGAAATGGACTTTATTCTGAGTGTACAATCTGTCCACCTTTCATAGAATGACACCATATCACAAAATATGTATAGAATATTTCACCCAAACTCAAAAGAAACTACATTCTTCTCAGTACCTCATGAATCCTCCAAAATAGACCACATAATTTGTCACATAGCAAGCCTCAACAGATACAATGAATTTGAAATAATGCCACATATCCTATCAGACCACCGTGGATTAAAGCTGTACTTCAACAACAATAACAACAAAAAAACATCAGAAAGCCTACACTTTCATAGAAATTCAACAACTCTCTACTCAAGGATTTCTGGGTCAAGGAAGAAATAAAGAAAGAAATTAAAGATTTTCTAGAATTCAATAAAAATGAAGGCAAAATATACCCAAATTTATGGGACACAATGAAAGCAGTGCTAAGAAGAAAGTTCATAGCACTAAATGCCTCAATAAAGAAATTACAAAGTTTTCATGTCAGCGATTTAAAAGTACACCCAAAAGCTCTAGAAAAAAGAAGTAAGCATACAAAAGAGGAGCAGAAGGAAGGAAATAATCAAAATTAGGGATGAAATCAATCAATTAGAAACAATATAAAGAATCAACTAAACCTAGAGCTAGCTCTTTGATAAAAATCAACAAGATAGGCATACCGTTAGCCAAACTATCCAAGATACAGAAAGACAATATCCAAATAAACAAAATCAGTAATGAAATTAGACATAACAACTGATACTGAGAAAATTTAATAAATCATTGTCTTACTTCAAAAATCTATATTCCACAAAAATCTATATTCTATACTTATTGGAAAATATTAACAAAATGGATGATTTTCTAGACAGATATCACTCACCAAAGTTAAAATCAAGACCAGATAAACTATTTAAACAGCTCCATAATACTTAAAGAAATAGAAGGGTCATTAAAAGTCCCCCCCCCACCAAACAAAAGATCAGAGCCAAATAGTTTTAGTGTATAATTCTACCAGACTTTCAAAAAAGAGTTAAGCCAACACTCCTCAAACTATTACACAAAAGGAACGCTGGCAAACTCATTCTATATGGCCATAGTCACCATCATGACTAACACACACAAAGACTTATAAGTGGACATTAGCAATAAAATTCAGATAATGTACTATACTCCACAAACCCAAGGAAGCTATACAAGAAGAAAGGCACAAGCAAGGATGCCTGAATCTCACTTATATGGGTAAATAAAATAGTCATAAGAGGCAGATGGATGGATGGATGGAACTCAGAGGGAGGGAAGGTGGGGAGGGGGAATGCAGGGTTCAGATTCTGCTATGGGATAGGACAGGAGTGATGGCTAGATAGCCATGGAAATCTACAACTGACCAAGGTGAGACGATGGAACACATCTCCAGGATGAGAGAGAGAACCTTGATTAGGGACTGACCCTGGCTATGACATGGGATAATATGATACCTGAAGAGGCCAACCCCCTGTAGTCATGCAGGAACCCTGGTGGAGTGATAGAAAAACCAACCCATGCACAAACTTTCAACCACAAGTTTATCCCATCTACAAGAAATGCAGGCACAGGAGATTGAGCAGAGACTGAGGGAATGGCCAACCAATAAGTGGTATAATGTGAGATCCATCCCATGAGTGAACACCAATCCCTGACACTAATGATACTCTGTTATGCTTGCATACAGGAGCAAGTTGTTCTCTGAGAGACTCCACCCAACAGATGACTCAGAGAGATACAGACAACCACAGTCAAAAAGCAGATAGTGCTTGGGGACTTTTATGGAATAATAGAAGGAAGAATTGCAATCTATAAAGGGATAATAACACTACAGCAAGACCAATAGAGTCAACTAATCTGGACTTTTGGGGCTCTCAGAGTCTGAACCACCAACCAAAGAACATATACTAGCTAGACCTCGGCCTGCCATACATATTTAGCAGATGTGCAGTTTGGTCTTCATGTGGGTCCTGAACCACTGGAGTGGGGTCTACCTGAAAAACTGTTTCTGGCCTGTGAGATATTTTCTACTAGCTGAGCTGCCTTGTCTGTCTTCAGTGGGAAAGGAAGTACCTAGCTTTGCAGAGACTTGAAGTGTCAGGGTGAGGAGATATCCAGCTGTGCCCAGAGCAGCTCAGAGGAGAGAAGGAGGGGAAATGGGGGAAGCATGTGGGAAAACATAATATAAAGTAAATAAGTAAAAAATAAAATTAAATAAAATTATGAATGCGTATTGTTACAATTTCAGTGGAACATAGAGATATCTGTTATGTTTAATGCTTTAGGATTGCTATCTTACCAACTTTTGATCCCATACCTAAGCAAAACAACAGTGCTATTTCCAATTAGAATGGAACACAAATTCTAGTTATTTGGTTCTTACTGCTTGCTTCTTTGACACATTTTGTTACATTCTGCCTTGATAAAAATATAATGACATTTGCCTGTTTTGTACTGATTGACCCAGAGTTTTCCTCTTTCTGGGTCTGTATTGGAATTGTTTCCATTTTTCATTAACCTTTTGGCTGCCACATTTATTGGGTTAACTAATCACCACCCAGTTTACTTTTCGTTCTCGATGATAACCTCCCCCAACCTCCCAGTCTTAAGAAGGTCATTTTGCATATAATTTTATTTTCTTACATTGACAACAATTACATCTTACTATGATTAATTCTTCCAAGTGAATAGCATTTTGCTCATCAACTTCTTGAAGAGATGAGCTGAATTTTTCATTAGCCACTGTATCAGAACCTGCTGTTAAATGTACAATCAAGACAATATATTTTATTAAAATTATAAAAAACTCAATGCATGCACATTACTTAGAAAAAATATTTAACATTGAATATGTTTCCATGAGACATTGATTTTGATTATAGCTTCCTTAATTATTAGGATAGATTGACCTGTCACATACTGATTGACTAAAGTTGGCTATGATTGAATGCCTGAGGTTTCTTCCAGGCTATAGTTTCTAAAATAAAACAGTATAAGTTTTATTGCCCATCCCTAGTTTTGGGCACTCATTTTTGCCAAAGGTGTTATAACTATAATTGCTCCAAAAACTGAATCAAGATTACATTGTTTAAGATTTATTAGAAACAGAGCAATGTATTTAAGAGCTATCTATCTATCTGTCTATCTATCTATCTATCTATCTATCTATCTATCTATCAATTATTTACCTATTTACCCATTTCTTGAATGCAGTGGATTTTATGTATTCTAGATTCATTACAATATATTCTCTATTGTTTTACTGACTAAACTATCTAGTTTATTAACTAGAAATGAAGTAATTTGCTCAAAGTAGAGTTATGATTTCTTATTATCATGGGCAATAAACATCAACAAAGCCAGCATCCTACCATTACTTTTGACTAAAACTTTTGCTTTGGTGAATCTTATTTATTCACTTAACAACGAGCACTTCTGAGTCATCTAGAGAACTTTTCATTTTGATTTATTTTTTAAATGTTTGGATTATACTCGAGAGGCTACACTCCAAACTTAACTGTTCTCTTGTTTTGAAGCATGATGTAACAAGTAGAAACTTGTCATGAACTTTTTAAAAAGTCAACAATACTGAGCAAAAAAGAAAAAGCATATTTAACTTGGGGGAGGGAATGTACCAATGTTCTCCAATGTAACTTGTATATCTGCAGTAGAAAGCATATTCTAGCCATTCTGAAAAATAGTATTGATTTTCACCAAGCTCTTGTAGGGAAGCTGTTGGAGTTAAGGCTAGGGTAGAAAAGTATTTTCTTGGCAACACTTCATACCCCTATTCTCACTCCAACTTGGTAAGCATCTACAGTTTGTTAAGATCAGAGTAATTGTTATTTCCCAGGGAAACCTTGAACTGTATTCTAAGTCCCTCCTTTGTACCTATTTCTTCCAGGGTTTCATTTCAAATGCTTACAACATGTGTAGGGATTGATATTACAGAGATTAAGCTTGGTGTGTCTATAAGAAAGCCTACTTAGAATATATAATCAAAGGTGATTGTTGCTAACATAGCCTGATTAATCAATAGGACCTCAATAGTGTGATTGGATCGTGTTCATTTTGCACTCATTACACTAAGGCAAGGAGTAAGAATGACATTTGTTTTTTTTTATTCCAGGATTCTTGAGAATGGAGTTCTAGTTCTCAGGATATAAACAGACTCTTTCTCTCAGATATAAACATTTATTGAAATAATTTATTTATTGAAAAGAGATACTTTGATACTTTGTCAATATTCATGATATATTTTGATAATAGTTTCTCTTCCCTCTATTCCTCCCATTTTGTCCCCTCCAGATTCACTTCCTTTCTATCTCTCATTAGAAAAGAATAGGTTTCTAAAAGATAGCATCCCAACAGGAGAAAATTAGGTATAGTAAGATGAAGCAAACACTTTTATATAGAAGTTGGAAAAGGCAACCCAACAGGAAGAAAAGAGAGTCCCAACAGCAGGAAAAGAGTCAGTGATCCATTCATTTCACAGTCAGAAGTCCCATAAAAATGTGTAAAGGAAATCAGGGGCAAAGAGTGGAGCAGAGACTGAAAGAAAGGGCATTCAGAGACTGCCCCACCTAGGGAGCCATCCCATTTGCAGAAGCCAACCAAACCTAGTCACTATTGCTTATGCCAAGAAGTGCTTGCTGACAGGAGCCTGATATAGCTGTCTCCTGAGAAGCTCTGCGAGTGCCTGACAAATACATCAGCCTCTGTGAGCCTGAGGTGGATACTCACAGCCAACCACCAGAAAGCATGGGTCCCCAATGGAGGAGTTAGGGAAAGAACTGAAGGACCTGAAGAGGTTTGAAATCCCATAGGAAGAACAAGAATATCAACCAACTAGACAGCTCCCCCCACCGCCAGCTCTAGGGACTAAGCCAACAAACAAAGAGTACACTTGGAGGGACACATGGCTCCAGCTGCATATGTAGCAGAGGATTGCCTTATCTGTTATCAAAGGGAAGGGAGGACCTTGGTCCTTTGGAGGCTCCATATGCCAGTGTAGGAGAGTGCTAGGGCAGTGAGGTGGGAATGGGTAGGTGAGCACCATCATAGAAGCGTGGGAGAGCAGAGATGGAATATGGAGTGTATGGTGGGGAAACTGGAGGGAAGGGAAAAACATTTGAAATGTAAATAAATAACCAATAAAAAAGAAAGTAAGCTAATAACTATAGCATATATGCAGAGGACCTGGTGCCTCAGCTTTTGCATGTCTTCCATATTCCTCTAAGTTATGCTTTCTGTGTAGCAGCCAAGGATGTCAGGTCTTGGAGAAGAACCATGGAAGTTATTCTGCAGACTGGACACATAGCACTTGGGGCCTGTTATAAAGTTTCAGTTACAAATGCTGCCAAGAATAAAGCAAGTTTTGTTTTAGGTAAATCCTTTTGATTTAAGAGACAATAAAGCAAAACTAGAGAGTTTCTAGAAGTTTCTCCATGGGAAAGGGTGGAGCTAGGAACAACAGCTTTTCTGGAAGTCTGCTACCTTACCTGATGGATTTCTTGGTCAACTTTGTCAGTGGTCTTACCTGGAATGAAGTGGACCTAGGACCATGTTGGAAGAACAAAATAATGATTCTCATTAGTACTAGAAATAGAAATAGAAAATCTCTAGAGGGTTACATTTTATTAAGGTTGTTTCTCTCTCTTTAAGTAATTGTTTCCTGTAGACTACTTTGATTTTTGTTTCCTCTTCTTTCTCAATAGTAAATGGAAAAGTGACATATTGAAGTCAGTGGGAAAACACTCCTTTGATATTTGTGAAATAGATATTTGGGTCAATATTACTTCTAGCAATCCCTCCAAAAGGTAGAAAAGGATTAATTTTAATAATAGAAATTTAAATATATATTAGAAACTTTCCTTCCTGATGGTTTGAATTAGAGGTAGTTACATGTTGTTGCCTTGATAATGGTCCTAGTCTATAAAAATGAGGGTAGTGCCTCATGTCTACCTTTCACATTCTGTGGCTTTAGAATGGTCCTCAAGTTTATTATCCCAGCAGCCCTACTTTTCTGGGGCATTTTAAGAAGTTTGAGGGCCTTTTCATACCATTTGAGTTTTATTGTAATTTATAAAGCAAGAAATATATAGTTATTCTCTAAAATACCCCTTTCCTTAAAAAAAAAGCCTGTATGTTGTCCTTCTCCTTAAATGTTTCTTTTAGAACTTTGTCAGCCAATAGGGAGGGGTGGTGAATTCCTTCTTGAAAGAGGATGAAAATCCGCTATATTAATGTATTTATTTCAACTATATAAACAATTAGAATAAAAATTTCATTAATTAATTTTTTATTCTTTAATCTTTCCTTAGAGTCCACACTTTATAACCCTACCAGTCTACCCTCTGATTCTTCCATATCCCACAGCTTCTCCCCCTGTCTCCAAGAAGATCTCTGCACCCCCTCCAACCCACCAGAACTCCCCACTTTCTGGGGCCTCAAGTCTTTCAAGGGTTAGGTACATCTTCTCTGACTGAGTTGAAATTTTTAAAAAAATCTGAAAAAAAGTTCAATCAATTTTATAAACATTCTGCTTGGTTATTTATCAAAAAGACATTGTAATGTTTCCATCACCTTTGCTGTTGCACTTAGTTGAAATTACTGACCCATGAGAGAATTTTCAAGAAGGGTGAAGTCATTTAGCATTAATATAAGAAAAATGTAATTAGAAATATGATGCACTGGCTGCAAAATAAATCATAGAATAAATTCCTGAGCTCATTGTGAAGGATTTTGAATTATGGGTTAATTTAAATAAGCCAGCTCATTTGGGAATTGCCTCTCTATCATTTGTATAAAATTGAAGGCATCCCTGTAGCTATATATATATATATATATATATATATATATATATATATATATATGTTTTCGTTGGTACTTGAAACAATTTCCAAATAAATGGAAAGAAAGTATTGCTTAGAATAAAAGATCTTTAGAACTGGTTTTTTTCTTCAGCTTTCTTTATTTATTCAAACCCTGCAGGGTACAAAAAATGTATTCCAGAACAATATGTGTTAAATATCCTGTATTCTTTGCACATGTTGAAATCTGTACATAATATGGGGGGGCGGCTGCAGGTAAGGGGAAATGCCGGGTGGGTTGGATGGTAGTTAGCCAAATAAGATGATGAGCAACATACTGTTGAAGAGTCAAAGCATTGCGTGCCTTCAGGAATTTGTGAGCTTCCTAGTATTTCCATGATCACATGACATGTTTATGGCACCTACCCTTTAGAAATCATTCTATAATTGCAATGTATGGATCTATTCATTGTGTTGTCAGAGTGTAGGACTTACCAGTAAACACATTATCTACAAGATTCAATCTTAGCCTGAAAATGTAGGAAAAAACAGAATATAAACAAAAACACTCAAAAGATTACTCATTTGATATAACAAATAAGACTTACTAGACTAACAAATTGGGAAAATGTAATACATAATAAGGAAGAAAATGAGACACAAGGAACAAACTTTGATGATATCAGAAAGCAATGAGTTTAAAGCATTCTTACCAATATTCCCAAAATAAAGGCTCACACACAGAGAGTAGAATAAGGGAATCTAATTAGAAATAAAAATCAAGAAAGAAATCTCAATATTTATTGTATAATATTGTCACCCAAACAAAATGGATTTCAATAAGTATGAATGCATAATTTGAAACACAAAATATCATTGTTTTTGCTAAACTTTGTCACCTGACTCTAAAATTATTTGTTATTTTGGAGTTCCTGGATGAATTATGAAGACTGTATGATGCATAGATTTTAAAAGAAACATTGGTTTTGTTAATATTTTGCAATTAATATGGTGTAACAAATTCATATATTTAAATCTCTTTTGAAAACCCTAAATTTAGGCATATGGAATGTATTTATATCCTGTAATACGTCACCAAAGAGCAAATTAAATTTTTGGTGCATTGGTTTTCTACTTAAAAATACTTGAAACATTAAGAACTAAGAGACATACTATATGGATTAAGCCTTACAAGTTGGTTTTTAACTACAGAGAAAGTAACTCTTGAGTTTAAGTCATAGGATCTATACCTTATACACATGGCTTTAGTTTTTATTGGTTATTTTATTTATTTATATTTCAAATGTCATCCCACTTCCCAGTTTCCCCTCTGCAAACCCCATATCCCATCCCACCTTTCCTCTGCTTCTATGAGGTTGCTACCCACCACCCACCCACTCTTGCCTCACTACCCTGGCATTCCCTTACACTGGGACATTGAGACTGTTAAGGCCATTGATGCAAGATAAGGTCATCCTCTGATACATGTACAGCTGGAGCCAAAACATGGTTTGCAAATTACTGTAGGAAGGAGAAAAGTAAATTATTCTCAGTATTAAATAATAGTTGTAGTAGTGTATAATTTTGTGACTCATGTTTTAATAGTTCTCCTGACCCAGATTATATACAAATTCACTTCTATTTTGTAGACATAGTAGAAGGGATTGACATATTATTAAAATCTGAATTTTAATTGTTACAGAGGAATATTATTTATCTTATTTTATGTCCTGGTATTGTATAAAATGGTTTAACCCTCACCCTTAACTTTATTTGATTGTGCCATTGAAGTTAGAAATCTTAATTTGATGTTTTTATTTGTTTATTTTTAGTTTGCTGACATCAATAGCTATATTCTTTCATGAAAATTTTTCATTGGTTTTAATCTTAGGTTTTATAAGGTAGAGAAACTATTCATGATCTTCTGAGAACAATTTTTATTAAATGTTGTATTGAAAATTTTCCTATCATACAAGACTAAGTTTAGTCTTAGTGCTCAAAAAATAAAAAGCCTCCTTATTCCTTTTCCACAGGGTACTACATAAATCCTTAATTTTTGAAACTTCTGTATTCCTATTTAGTAAAATAACAATAGCATCTATAGAAAAATGAAATTCTATGTTTTCATTATATTTATTGATCTTATCATTGTCGTTAACATAATAAATTCTGCAAAAAAGAATATCACAATTTTAGGATCAGCTTTTTAGACAAAATAGCATATGTCAAATGCAGTAGCATTCTTAAGATTATAGGACAGACTCATTCATTTTACACTAACCAGATGGAAAACATACTTTCCCTTTTCATGGGTTTGTTCACACTAACAGACATTTAAATGATTTCAAACAGTTTTAGAATTAAGAGATTATTTTGAAGCAAATACAATGAGTTTCTGACTCTTTTGCCTGCTCTTGGGGCCATTGACCTCCTACTGGGTTCTGTCATTAAACCTTGATATGAGGGTTTGTACCTAGTCTTACTGTAGCTTGCTGTGCAGTGATCGATGATCAGACAATGTCCCGGGGAAGGCTGTTCATCTCTGAAATCTAAGGAGGAGGAGGGGTGGATTTGGGAGAGAGGTGGAAGGTGATATATAAGAAGGAATTAAGAGGAATGGAGGGAGGGGAATTTTCAGTCGGGATTATGAGGGAAGAATAAATCTAAAAAGGAAAAAAAAAAGAAAATCAAGTCTTACAATGACTATCAATTGGCATTAGCCCTTAAGCTAAGAGAAGAATTTTCTGTCCACATCCCTTATACATACTGGAGTTTTGTCTGACTTGAATATGTCTAGATCATGTACAGTTCTGTTGTAAATAACTGTGAGTTCATCCATGTAACTGTCCTGTTTTCTTGTAATTATCTACTATGTCTGGCTCTTACAATCTTTCCATCTGCCTTTATACAATGTTCACAGAGCCTTGGAAGGAGGAGGTATGGTACAGTTGCTCCATTTAGGGCTAATTCAGTTTCCTATTCTCTGTAGGTTGACTAGTTTGGGTTTCTGTGTTAGTCATAATCTGCCACAGGAAGACATTCCTCTGATGTACTAACATATGCTCTGGTACATAGCAATGAGTCATTAGGAATTAGTTTACAACTATGATCCTTTACAGAATAATAACAGGTTCTGCAATAGTGTGTGTGATTTATTTAGCTGCAGGTTCTTGACATAGATAATGGTGCCAGGCAGGTATGGTTTTCATATTGAGATGTGGGCCTTAAACCCAAATAGAAAGTATTTGATTACTTCTGTAGCATGTCACTACTGTCCCAATGAGCATATCTTCTTGCCAAGCCAGTCATTATTTGAACTCACAGGATACACAGGTGTGATGATTACTTTTCTTGGTTTTTTTTTTAAATCATGTGTACTTACCCACTTATTTATTATGAAAACTTCTTAAACTTTGCTTTTCCATGAGAAGCCTTGACTATCTTTGGGATGCCTATAGAGCAGTTCTCAGAATGCATTTCACTGAGATAATGGTATAGTGAGTTTCCAAGAGAAAGAACACTCTATAAGATTGCATCATCATCACATTACATCATGGGGTCTGTGCTGTCACTCTGACTTACTAATGTTAATGTTAAACTTGCCAGCTGATTTTGGAATGTATTTATTAGATTTGTACACTATAAAACTATGTTCTTTCCAAATCTGTGTTGTGCAGCCTGAAGATAAAGTTACTATGTGAAATCCACATGGAAGAAGCAAAGGGTTGTGCTGTGCCTCTTTCAGAGAAAAGTATCTACATTAATCATCTGTAATTCTTACACATGAGAGCTTAGTCTTTTCCTTTTAGCTGTTTTGATAATCACCTATCTCACTGACTAGTACTATTTAACAGCTTAAGATATACCTCTATTCCTATTTTATTTATTTTAGTGTAAAATTTTCTAGTTTTGGCCATAGGGAATTGCTCTGGTTGTCTCTGAAATATTCCATTCTTATCTTCTGTCTTTTCCTAGTTCTATTATCAGCAGTTTCTCCAAGGAGCTCCATCTCCTTTAACTGAAAATTCTGTGACAGGTGTCCTCATCTCTCCTGAATTGCCATGGTTTTTCTCTCCATCTGAGAGGACTAGGATGCATATATACACACTAACACATGGGCATACATATATTTGTAATGACCTCTATTGATAACCATTGCATGATAGGACCATATATCAATGTCCCCAACTCAGTAATTATCAATTTAATCATTTGTAGAGCGCCTGTGAGAGGAACAACAAAACAGCTTTGCAATTCATGGAATGTGGCCCACCAATAAACTCACTCAATGAGTTTGTCCTGAAGAGGCAGAGTCCTGAGCCCTACATGCCCTGAGGACCTCATTCTGTTGTAAAGTTTTGTTCTGCTTGCTGCCCTCACATCACATCCCCCATAACCATGAAATGAGTATGAACCCCAAGGGGGCCTCCAGGCCCTCACTGGGCAGTACCATTGGCATTTACAGTAATAGTGATTGAACTTTTTCCCAGCATTGCTGCTCAAGCAGATTAATGACTCCACCACAACCCTTGGAAAGAACTTAAGAGATGTAGATTGTTAGCAATGACCACCACACTTAGAATGAATTTGGAGACATATACGAGGTAAAGTTAGGTTAAGGTGTTTTTGCCAGTGGCTCTCCTGTAGAAAATCTTAGGGAACAATTTGAAGCTCAGAAAGGCACCCTTTAACAGTTGAGCCAGGGATTTTTAAGGCCAGGAAACAACGACAGCTTGGCCAATACTAGCTGATGTGCCATTCTTGCTAAAGCTGAGCTGATGATCCTGGTGCTGATTACTTTCTTGTACCCACTTTTGCCTTTAGCTTCCAATATGATTTAATAAAAAAATGTTAATAAGTAGGCATGCACCCTGAGGAATTAAAGCAGAAATTACTGACTGTATTTTATATAAAAGTTTAGATTTTTTACTTTCTTAAGATTTTTTAGAAGATTACTTATTAAGATAATGCAGTAATTGATTCTTTGTGACTGCAAATTGCAGCCTGCCAGTAAAGAGAAACTGGCTGAGAAAATTAAGTTGCTTGCTTTCACATTGTTAATATGTAACAAGTTACTTATATGAATGCATGTGAGTTCTTAGGAATGATTTGCTTTCTTTACCTGCAAAATATAAAATGTTCTTATTAAAAGATATTAGGGAACATACTATTTTTCCATGATCATTTACTAAAAGAAAAAAAGAATATAATCACATTGTAATTTTTATAATTCATGAAAGAATTGAGCAGGATATATAAACTGTGGGAGAAAAAATAAAGTTGGAGCTTTGCTCTATCCATGCAGTGTATGAATGGATATATGTCTGTCTCTCAGTCTCTCCGTGTGTATATATGTGTCTATGTATGTATGCATGTATGTATGTATAGATGTATGTATTTAGTATAGATGTATGTATATATGTATTTATGTATGTATGCCGATGTAGGTGTTGGAGGTTGTCGTGATTCATCTGCTAAATATCTGTATGTACTTGCTTTACCTCATCATCATCCCAACATCCTCTTCTTAGATTGCTAAACATACTGTAATAGCTTGTCTTTGACAATCATTTTAACCTTTTCTCTGTTTATCTGCATTTCAACAATATGATCTCATTGTCCATGACTGTATTACTTTCCCCTTGATCCTGCAAAAAATAATTAGTAGCTTAATATAACACAAATTTATTAACAACTCTGTAGGGCATCAGAGTGACACATTCTCACTTGGCTAAAATCTAGGTGTCAGCTGAGGTGTTGTTTTATAGGCGATATTTTTTCTTTTCCTGGTATCAGCTTCTATAGCTTTTATTTGAATCTTTTTAATAGCTTTATCATTAAACACCCAAAATATGCTCTTGTTGTGTGATGAATATAAACATCTCTTACACTCTTATGATTGGTATTTTGAGTATTTGTTCATAAGTGGTGGTCTTCTTTGGGGGGATATGGAGCCATACTAGGTTTGGAGCCTGTGAGTTGTCTTTGGAGATAATAGCCAGTATGCTGATTCCAGCTTAACTCTGTGGTGTTGCGAAGAACCACTACATGCTTCTGCATCCACACACTATGGTGCTTCATCCATGATACATTCTCTGCAATGATGAACTATGAAACCATGACTTGAAATAAACTTTATCTGTAAGTTGTTTCTCACAAGCAGTTACCACAGTGTAAATGTAACTGACACACAATTTAGGGGATTATTCCATTTGCTTAGATAAATTGCTGGGGATGTAACAGTAATAGCCACGTTTTAAATAGATACTATATGCAATTTTCTAGGAAACCTGTCTTGTGAGATAGCCACATTATTTTGTTCGCCTGCTTGCTAAGAAGTGTCTTTCTGTTAGTCTATATGTTAAAGTTTGGATTTTTAGCAAGTCTAGGAAGTATGGACTTAAAATTTGCCATTGTACTTATTTGGAATTCACTAATAAATATGATTTTATAATATGTTCTTTTTTATTTTCTATATTCTTTGTTTACATTTGGAATGCTTTCCCCTTTCCCAGGTCCCCCTTCACCATATGTCCCATAACTCCTCTTCCCTCCGCCCATTCCCCAATCACTCCTATCCCATTTCTCTGTTCTGGTACTCCCCTACAATACTAGATCAAGTCCTTTCAGGACCAGGGACCTTTCCTCCCTTCTACTTGGGAATCATATGATTTGCTAATTGTGTCTTGAGTATTCAGAGCTTCTGGGCTAACTAATATCCACTTTCAGTGATTGCATTTCATCTTTTGTGATTGGGTTAGCTCACTTAGGATGATATTTTCCAGTTCCAACCATTTGCTTACAAATTTCATGAATTTGTTGTTTTTAATTGCTGAGTAGTATTCCATTGTATAAATATACCACATTTTCTGTATCCATTCCTTCATTGAGGGGCATCTGGGTTCTTTACAGCTTCTGGCTATTATAAATAAGGCTGCTATGAACATAGTGGAACATGTGTCCTTGTTGCCTGCAGGGGAATCCTCTGGATATATGCCCAGGAGTGGTATGACAGGGTCCTCTGGAAGTGTCATGCCCAATTTTCTGAAGAACTGCCAGACTGATTTCCATAGTGGTTGTACGATCTTGCAATCCCACCAGCACTGAAGGAGTGTTCCTCTTTCTCCACATCCTCACCAACACCTACTGTCTGCTGAGTTTTTAACCTTAGCCATTCTGACTGGTGTGAGGTGAAATCTCAGGGTTGTTTTGATTTGCATTTCCCTGATGACTAATGATGTTGAACATTTCTTAAGGTGCTTCTCAGCCATTTGAATTTCTTCAGTTGAAAATTCTTTGTTTAGCTCTGTACCCCATTTTTAGGGTTATTTGGTTCTTTGGGGTTGAACTTCTTGAGTTCTTTGTATATATTGGATATCAGCACACTGTTGGATGTGGGGTTGGTGAAGATCTTTACCCAATTAGTTGGTGTTGCGTGTCTTCATCCAATTTTGTCCAAGAATTTTATTTTATTTTATTTTATTTTGTTTTGTTTTGTTTTGTTTTGTTTTGTTTTGTTTTATTTTATTTTATTTTATTTTATTTTATTTTATTTTATTTTATTTTATTTTATTTTATTTTTTATTTAGAAGGGGTCTTTCAACTGAAACTTTCCTAATCTGCATGAGTACTGTCCAGAAAGCACCATTTTCTCATTTTCACCTTCCCAACACCAAGATCAAATAAACATGCAAACAGGCCTAGATTTTTAATGTTTGTGCCTGGAACCCAAACTCACGTTCTCTTGACTTGATGGGATCACTTTAACCACTCATCCACCTCCAGCTTATAAAGGGTCTTCTTTATAAGGACACCTATCCCATTGTCTAACTACCTATATGTAACCCCATTTTAGGAAAAGACATAAGCATTTCAACATATGAACGTTGGAGGGACATAAGCCTTAGCACTGGAGCCTCTAGCCTGTGTTACAATCTTCAAACTCTAGCATTTCTCTTTTTCTTCTCTATTATAACTGCACATTTTTATTTGTGTTTACTTAATAATATCTACTGAAAACCTTTGTAGGATTTTGATGAATCCATACATGAAGTTAAAAATAATTCTCCTTTTAAAAACTATTCCTTCTAATCTCTTCATTCATGAAGATTCTTGATTTTTTTTTCTTAAAATGAAAACTCAAAGGTACCATGCATCAATTATTCGATCTCTGCCCATTTTATTTTTGAGTGACGCTTTTAATGTTTATAAATTGAAAATACAAGTACTGGTAAACAATGGATATTTATTTTATATCATGTAGTGTTTTAACCCTATTAGTTTTAACACCCTTTGGGGATGATGAGTCTGATCTGCACTTCGAAAAAAAAGTCTTGTTTTCTTTTTACATCAATGTAACTGTTCTTCTGTTACTAAAAGATTTAAGACTTTTTTTTAAGGAAAGAAAATGCTTCGTTTAATGTACAAATTTTTAAGATAAAACAATGATTTCATATCTAATTTAAATATGATATTGAATATGACAATAAGCTGTGTTAAACACTTTTTCCTGCTTTTGTGTTTTTTTAATTATTGAATATCATATTCAGTTATATTGCCAATGGTAAAACCTTTCTCAATATCCTCACTCCCCTAAGACTCCCAACCCCTCCCCTTCCTCCTTCTCCCTGCCTCCACATATATGCCTCTCCACCCAACACACTCCCTCCTCCACCCTCCTCAGTTTCCCTTTGTTCGGGCCTCTGTTCAGCCTTTACCTGACTTAGGACTATTTCTCCTACTGATGCCCAACAAGAACTTCCTCTGGCACATTTTTGGCTGGAACCATTTGTGCCCCTTGTTGATGGTTCAGTGTCTGGGAGTCTTTGGGCATCTGGGTGGCTGAAATCATTGTTCTTCCCATGGGGCTGTAAACCCCTTTAATTCCTCTGGACCATACTCCAGCTCCTCCATTTTGACCCCATGCCCAGTCCAATAGTTGGTTGCTAGCATCTGCCTCTGTTTTTGTAAGGCTCTGGCAGGGCTCCTCCGGAGACAATCATAGTAAGCTCGTTTTGGTATACACTTCTTGTCATCCATAATAGTGGCAGGGTTTGTTGACAGTTTATAGGATGAATCCCCAGGTAGGGCAGTCTCTGGGTGGCCTTTACTTTAGTCTCTGTTCCACACATTGTCTCCCTTATTGCTCCTGTGACTATTTTGTTCCCTTTCTTAGAGGAACTGAAGCAACCTCACTTAAGTCTTCCTTTTTCTTGAGCTTGGTGAATTGTAACTTGTTTATTTTAAGCTTTTGGGCTAGCATCCTGGTATTAGTGAGTGCATACCATGTGTGTTCTTTTGTGATTGGGTTTTCTCGCTCTGGATGACACTTTCTATTTCTATCCATTTGTCTTAAGAATTTTATGAATTCATTGTTTTTAATAGCTGAATGGTATAGCTGGATCCACTGCTTGTACTATGTCTAATTTTCTGAAGAATTGCCAAACTGATTTCCAGAGTGGTTTTTACCAGCTTGTAATCTCACCAACAATAGAGAAGTGTGCCTTTTTTCCCACATCCTGTCCAACAACTACTGTCTCTTGAGTTTTTCATTTTAGCCATTCTGACTGGTGTAAGTTGGAATCTCAGTGTTGTTTTGATTTGCATTTTCCTTATAACTAAGGATGCTGAACATTTCTTTAGGTGCTTTAGAGTCATTTGAGTTTCCTCAGTTGAGAATTCCCTGTTTAGCTCTGTACCTCATTTTTTAATAGGTTTGTTTGACTCTCTGGAGACTAACTTCTTGAGTTCTTTGTATACATTGGATATTAGCCCTTTATCAGATATAGGGTTGGTAAAGATTTTTTCCCAATTTATTGGTTGCCTTTTTGTCTTCTTGACTGTGTCCTTTGCCTTACAGAGATTTGCAGTTTTATGAGGTCCCATTTGTTGATTCTTGTTCTTAGAGCATAAGCCATTGGTGTTCTTTTCAGGAACTTTTCCCCTGTGCCCATGTGTTCAAGATTCATCTCCACTTTCTCCTCTATAAGCTTCAGTATATCTGTTTTTTTTAATTTTTTCTTTTCTTATTGGATATATACTATATTTACATTTCATTTCCCTTTTTTGGTTCCCTGCCCCCCAAAGGTCCCACATGCCCTTTTCCCTCCCAGTGTTCCTCCATCCACCCCTTCCCACTTCCCTGTTCTGGTATTCCCCTACACTGATCCTTTGAGCCTTTCCAGAACCAGGGTCTACTCCTTCCTTCTTGTCAGACATCATTTGGTATGTGGATTGTGTCTTTGGTGTACCAAGATTTTAGGAATTTATCAGTGAGTGCATACCATGGGTATTCTTTGGAGACTGGGTTACCTCACTTAGTATGATGTCCCAGATAACCAAACAACCCTATCAAAAAATGGAGTACAGCGCTAAACAAAGACTTTTCACCTGAAGAAATTCAGATGGCTGAGAAACACCTTAAAAAATGTTCAACATCATTAGCCATTAGAGAAATGCAAATCAAAACAACCCTGAGATGTTACCTCATACCAGTCAGAATGGCTAAGATTAAAAACTCAGGAAACTGCAGGTGTTGGCAAGGATTTGTAGAAAGAGGAACACTCCTCCACTGCTGGTGGGACTGCAAGCTGGTACAACCACTCTGGAAATCAGTGTATCTGGTTTTATGTGTAGATCCTTGATCCACTTGGACTTGAGCTTTGTACAAAGAGATAAGAATGGGTCAATTTTCATTTTTCTGCATGCAGATCTCCAATTGATCCAGCACCATTTGTTAAAAATGCTGTCTTCTTTTCACTCGATGTTTTTAGATCCTTTGTCAAATATCAAGTGACAGTACGTATGTGGATTCATTTCTGCGTCTTTAATTTTATTCCATTGATCTTCTTGCCTGTCTGCATACCAATACCAAACAGTTTTTTATCACTACTGCTCTGTAGTAGAGCTTGAGGTCAGGGATGCTGATTCCCTGAGAAGATCTTTTGTTGTGGAGAATAGTTCTTGCTATCCTGGGTTTTTTTGTTATTCCATATGAATTTGAGAATTGCTCTTTCTATATCTATGAAGAATTGATTTGGTATTTTGATGGGGATTGCATTGAATCTGTAGATTGCTTTCAGCAAGATGGCCATTTTTACTATATTGATTATGCCAATCCATGACCATGGGAGATCTTTCCATCTTCTGAGACTTTCTTTGATTTCTTTCTTCAGAGACTTAAAGTTCTTGTTTCATTTGCTTCATTAGGGTCACACCTAGTTATGACATATTATTTGGGACTATTGTGAATGATATCATTTCCATAATTTATTTCTCCTCTGTTTGTCCTCTGTGTAGAGGAAGGCTACTGATTTGCTGGAGTTAATTTTTTATCCAGCTACATTGCTGAAGTTATCAGCTTTAGGAGTTATCTGGTGAAAGTCTTAAGGTCGCTTAAGTATACTATCATATAATCTGCAAGTAGTGATCTTTTGACTTCTTCCTTTCCAATTTGTATACCTTTGACCTCCTTTTGTTCACTGATTGCTCTGGCTAGGACTTCGAGTACTATATTGAACAGATAGGGAGAGAGTGGGTAGCCTTGTCTGGTCCCAGATTATTTTTTAATTTTCTATATTCTTTGTTTACATTCCAAAGGCTTTCTTCCTTCCCAGGTCCCCCCTCACCATAAGTCCTCTTCCCTCCGCCCATTCCCCAATCACCCTCCACTGTTTCTCTGTTCTGATACTCTCCTACAAAACTGGATCCAGTCTTTTCAGGACCAGGGTCCTTTCCTTCCTTCTTCTTGGTAATCTTTTGATTTGCTAAATGTGCCTTGAGTATTCAGAGCTTCTGGGCTCATTAATATCCACTTATCAGTGATTGCATTTCATGTGTATTCTTTTGTGATTGGGTTAGCTCACTTAGGATGATATTTTCCACATCCAACCACTTGCCTACAAATTGCATGAATTCATTATTTTTAATTGCTGAGTAGTATTCCATTGTATAAATATGTGATGGCTTCAAGTTTCTCTCCACTTAACTTGATGTTGGCTACCGGTTTGCAGTATACTGCTTTCACTATGTTTAGGTATGGGCCTTGGATTCCAGATCTCTCCAAGACTTTTATCATGAAGGGCTGCTGGATTTTGTCAAAAGCCTTTTCAGCATCTAATGAAATGATCATGTGTTTTTTTTCCCTTTAGTTTGTTTATGTAGTAGATTACATTGACAGATTTCCATATATTGAACCATCCCTGTATCCCTGGGATGAAGCCTACCTGATTGTGGTGAATTATAGTTTTGATGCATTCTTGGATTCGGTTGGCCAGGATTTTGTTCAATATTTTTGCATTAATGTTCATGAGGGAGATTGGTCTGAAGTTCTCCTTCCTTGTTTGGTCTTTATTTGGTTTAGATATAAGCATTATTGTGGCTTCATAGAATGAGTTAGGTAGTGTTCCTTGAGTTTCTATTTCATGGAAAAGTTTGAAGAATATCAGTATTAACTCTTCTTTAAAGATCTGATAGAATTACCGGCTAAACCCATCTGGTCCTGGGCATTTTATGATGGGAGACTATTAATGACTGCTTCTATTTCGTCAGGACTTATGGTAATAATTAGATGATTTATCTGATCCTGTTTTAATGTTGGCAAGTGGTATGTATCTAGAAAGTTGTCCATTCATCCATGTTTTTGAACCTTGTTGAGTATAAGCTCTTGTTGTAGGATCTGATGATGTTTTGAATTTTCACAGTTTGCATTGTTATATTTCCCTTTTCATTTCTGATTTTATTAATTTGTATACTGTCTCTGGACCCTCTGGTTAGTCTGGCTAAGGGCTTATCTATCTTGTTGATTTTTTTCAAAGAACCAGCTCCTTGTTTTATTAATTATTTGTATAGATCTCTTTGTTTCTGTTTGGTTGATTTCAGCCCTAAGTTTGATTATTTCTTGCTGTCTACTCCTCTTGGGTATATTTGCTTCTTTTTGTTCTAGTGCTTTCAAGTACACTTTCAAGCTGTTAATGTAAGCTCTCTCCTTTGTCTTTTTGGAGGCACTGGTCCTGGGCACTCAGAGCTATGAGTTTTACTCTTAGCAGTGCTTTCATTGTGTCTCATGAATTCCTGTATGATGTTTCTTCATTTTTTTAAATTCTAAAAAGTCTTTAATTTATTTCTTTTTTTTTATTTTTTTTATTTTCTATATTCTTTGTTTACATTCCAAAGGCTTTCCCCTTTCCCAGGTACCCCCCCACCATATGTCCCATAATTCCTCTCCCCCCCATGCTATTCCCCACTCTTTCCCCCCCCCCCCACGATTTCTCTGTTCTGGGTCTACAATACTGGATCCAATCTTTACAGGCCCAGGGTCCTCTCCTTTTTTTCTTCTTGAGAGTCATTTGACTTGCTAATTGTGCCTTGAGTATTTAGGGCTTCTGGGCTCATTAATATCCACTTATCAGTGATTGCATTTCGTGTGTATTCTTTTGTGATTGGGTTAGCTCACTTAGGATGATAGTTTCCAGATCTAACCATTTACCTACAAATTGCATGAATTCATTATTTTTAATTGCTGAGTAGTACTCCATTGTATAAATATACCACATTTTCTGTATCCATTCCTCCTTTGAGGGATATCTGGGCTCCTTCCAATTTCTGTCTATTATAAACAAGGCTGTTATAAACATAGTGGAGCATGTGTCTTTGTTGTATGCAGGGGAATCCTCTGGGTATATGCCCAGGAGTGGTATGCCGGGGTCCTCTGGGAGTGGCATGCCCAATTTTCTGAGGAACCGCCACACTGATTTCCAGAGTGGTTTTACCATTTTGCAATCCCACCAACAGTGGAGGAGTGTTCCTCTTTCTCCACATCCTCGCCATCACTTGTTGTCTCTCGAGTTTTTAATCTTAGCCATTCTGACTGGAGTGAGGTGGAACCTCAGGGTTGTTTTGATTTGCATTTCCCTGATGACTAATGATGTTGAACATCTCTTAAGGTGTTTCTCGGCCATCCGAATTTCTTCTGGTGAAAATTCTTTGTTTAGCTCTGTACCCCATTTTTTGATAGGGTTATTTGGTTCTTTGGGGTCTAACTTCTTGAGTTCTTTGTATATATTGGATATTAGCCCTCTGTCGGATGTGGGGTTGGTGAAGATCATTTCCCACATTGTTGGTTGCCGTTTTGTCTTTCTGACAGTGTCCTTTGCCTTACAGAAACTTTGTAATTTTATGAGGTCCCATTTGTCAATTCTTGATCTTAGAGCATAAGCTATTGGTGTTCTGTTCAGGAACTTTACCCCTGTGCCCATGTCCTCCAGGGTCTTCCCAAGTTTCTTTTCTAATAGTTTCAGTGTGTCTGGTTTTATGTGGAGGTCCTTGATCCACTTGGAGTTGATCTTAGTACAAGGAGATAAGAGTGGGTCAATTCGCATTCTTCTGCATGTTGACCTCCAGTTGAACCAGCACCATTTGTTGAAAAGGCTATCTTTTTTCCACCGGATGTTTGTGGCTCCTTTATCAAAGATCAAGTGACCAAAAGTCTGTGGGTTAATTTCTGGGTCTTCAATCCTATTCCATTGATCTACCTGCCTGTTGCTGTACCAATACCATGCAGTTTTTAACACAATTGCTCTGTAGTACTGCTTGAGGTCAGGGATATTGATTCCCCCAGAAGTCCTTTTATTGTTGAGAATAGTTTTAGCTATCCTGGGTTTTTTGTTGCTCCAGATGAATTTGAGAATTGCTCTTTCTAGATCTATGAAGAATTGATTTGGGATTTTGATGGGGATTGCATTGAATCTGTAGATTGCTTTTGGCAAGATGGCCATTTTTACTATATTGATCCTGCCAATCTAGGAGCAAGAAATATTTTTCCATCTCCTGAGGTCTTCTTCGATTTCTTTCTTCAGGGACTTGAAGTTCCTGTCATACAGATCTTTCACTTGTTTGGTTAGAGTTACGCCAAGGTACTTTATGTTGTTTGTGGCTATTGTGAAGGGTGTTATTTCCCTAACTTCTTTCTCAGCCTGCTTGTCCTTTGAGTACAAGAAGGCTACTGATTTGCTTGAGTTAATTTTATAACCAGCCACGTTGCTGAAGTTGTTTATTAGCTGTAGAAGTTCTCTGGTGGAGTTTTTTGGATCGCTTAAGTAGACTATCATATCATCTGCAAATAATGATAGTTTGACTTCTTCCTTTCCAATTTGTATCCCTTTGACTTCCTTATGTTGTCTGATTGCTCTCGCTAGAACTTCAAGTACTATATTGAAAAGATATGGAGAGAGAGGACAGCCTTGTCTAGTCCCTGATTTTAGTGGAATTGCTTCAAGTTTCTCTCCATTTATTTTGATGTTGGCTACTGGTTTGCTGTAGATTGCTTTTACTATGTTTAGGTATGGGCCTTGAATTCCTGCTCTTTCCAAGACTTTTTAGCATGAAAGGATGCTGAATTTTGTCAAATGCTTTTTCAGCATCTAATGAGATGACCATGTGGTTTTTTTCTTTTAGTTTGTTTATGTAGTGGATTACATTGATGGATTTCCGTATATTGAACCATCCCTGCATTCCTGGAATGAAGCCTACTTGATCATGGTGAATGATCGTTTTGATATGCTCTTGGATTCGGTTGGCAAGAATTTTATTTAGTATTTTTGCATCTATATTCATAAGAGAAATTGGCCTGTAGTTCTCTTTCTTTGTTGGATCTTTTTGTGGTTTAGGTATCAGCGTAATTGTGGTTTCGAGGAACGAGTTGGGCAGTGTCCCTTCTGTCTCTATTTTGTGGAATAGTTTGAAGAGTATTGGTGTTAAGTCTTCTTTGAAGGTCTGGTAGAATTCTGCACTAAAACCATCTGGTCCCGCACTTTTTTTGGTTGGGAGGCTTTCTATAACCCCTTCTATTTCTTTAAGGGTTATGGGACTGTTTAGCTGGTCTACTTGATGCTGATTTAATTTTGGTATTTGGTATCTGTCTAGGAAATTGTCCATTTCCTCCAGATTCTCCAGTTGTTTTGAGTATAGGCCTTTGTAGTAGGATCTGATGATCTTTTGAATTTCCTCTGTTTCTGTTGTTATATCCCCCTTTTCATTTTTAATTTTGTTAATTTGGATACTATCTCTGTGCCCTTTGGTTAGTCTAGCTAAGGGTTTATCTATCTTGTTGATTTTCTCGAAGAACCAGCTCTTGGTTTTGTTGATTCTTTGTATGGTTCTCTTTGTTTCTGCTTGATTGATTTCAGCCCTTAGTTTGATGATTTCCTCTCTTCTACTCCTCCTGGGTGAGTTAGCTTCTTTTTGTTCCAGCGCCTTCAGGTGTGCTGTTAAGTTGCTAGTGTATGCTCTTTCCAGTTTCTTTTTGGAGGCACTCAGGGCTATGAGTTTTCCTCTTAGCACTGCTTTCATTGTATCCCAGAGATTTGGGTAGGTCGGTCGTACCTTCATTTTCATTGAAGTCTAAAAAGTCTTTGATTTCTTTCTTTATTTCTTCCTTGACCAGGGTGTCATTGAGTAGAGTATTGTTCAGTTTCCATGTGTATGTGGGCTTTCTGTTGTTCTTCTTGCTATTGAAGACCACTTTTACTCCATAGTGATCCGATAGGAGACATGGGATTAGTTCGGTCTTCTTGTATTTGTTGAGGTCTGTCTTGTGACCAATTATATGATCAATTTTTGAGAAGGTACCGTGCGGTGCTGAGAAAAAGGTATACTCTTTTGTTTTAGGATGGAATGTTCTATATATATATCTGTTAAATCCAATTGGTCCAAAGCTTCAATTAGTTTCACTGTGTCCCTGTTTAGTTTCTGCTTTCCTGATCGGTCTATTGAGGAGAGTGGAGTGTTGAAGTCACCTACAATCATTGTGTTAGGTGCGATGTGTGCTTTAAGCTTTAGTAAAGTTTCTTTTACTAATGAGGGTGCCCTTGCATTTGGTGCATAGATGTTCAGTATTGAGAATTCTTCTTGGTGGATTTTCCCTTTGACAAGCAGGAAGTGACCTTCTGTGTCTCTTTTGATGACTTTAGGTTGAAAGTCGATTTTATCTGATATTAGAATGGCTACTCCAGCTTGTTTCCTGGGACCATTTGCTTGTAGAACTGTCTTCCAGCCTTTTACTCTAAGGTGGTGTTTGTCTTTGACACTGAGATGTGTTTCCTGTATGCAGCAAAATGTAGGGTCCTGTTTCCGTATCCAGTCTGTTAGTCTGTGTCTTTTGATTGGGGAATTGAGTCCATTGATATTAAGAGATATTAAGGAATAGTAATTATTACTTCCTGACATTTGGGGAATTGTTATTATTATTTGTATTTGAGTGGTTCTCTTCTTTTGGGTTGGATGAGATGGGGTTTCTATCTTGTTTCTTCTGGGGCGTTGTTTCCCCCCTTGTGTTGGTATTTTTCCCCTATTATCCTTTGTAGGGCTGGGTTTGTAGATAAGTATCTTGCAAATTTGTTTTTGTCGTGGAATATCTTGGTTTCCCCATCTACGGCAATTGAGAGTTTTGCTGGGTATAGTAGTCTTGGCTGAAGTTTGTGTTCTCTTAGGGTCTGCATGAGGTCTGCCCAGGATCTTCTAGCTTTCATGGTCTCAGGTGAGAAGTCTGGTGTAATTCTGATAGGTCTTCCTTTATATGTTACTTGTCCTTTTTCTCTTACTGCCTTTAATATTCTTTCTTTGTTTAGTACATTTGGGGTTTTATTATGTGACGGGAAGTATTTCTGTTCTGGTCTAGTCTATTTGGGGTTCTATAGGCTTCTTGTATATTCATGGGCATCTCTCTCTTTAGGTTGGGGAAATTTTCTTCCATAATTTTGTAGAAGATATTTGCTGGCCCTTTAAGTTGTAGATCTTCATTCTCATCTATCCCTATAATCCTTAGGTTTGGTCTTCTCATTGTGTCCTGGATTTCCTGAATGTTTTGGGTTACCAGCTTTTTGCATTTTGCATTTTCTTTAATTGTTGAATCCATGGTTCCTATGGTATCTTCAGCATCTGAGATTCTGTCTTCTATCTCTTGTATTCTATTGTTGATATTTGCATCTATGACTCCTGATTTCTTCCCAAGGTTTTCTATCTCCAACATTGTCTCCCTTTGCGATTGCTTAGTTGTTTCTACTTCTGTTTTTAGATTTTGTATGGTTTTGCTCAGATCTTTCAGTTGCTTGTTTGTGTTTTCCTGTAATTCTTTAAGGGATTTTTGTGTTTCCTCCTTTATGACTTCTACTCGTTGACCCATGTTCTCTTGTATTTATTTGGGTGATTTTTGTTTCTCCCCCTTATTGGGATTCATTTTTTGCTCTATATTCTCCTGGATTTCTTTAAGTGATTTTTGTGTCTGCCTTGTATGGGCTTCTAGTTTTTGATCTATTTTCTCCTCTATTACTTTAAGAAATTTATCTAAGTGATCCTCAATCTGCATCTTTACCAGTGATTTTAGAACTGAGTCTTGTTTTTCTGGTGTGTTGAGATATCTGGGATTTAATTGTGTTTGTCTTGCAATGGCTTCTAGCTTTTGATCTATTTTCTCATGTATTACTTTAAGAGATTTATCTAAGTGTTCCTCTATCAGCATCCTGACCAGTGATTTTAGATCTGAGTCTTGTTTTTCTGGTGTTTCGGGGTATCCAATATTTATTGCTGTTGGGGAACTGGGTTCGGATGCCGCCATATTGCCTTGATTTTTGTTAGTAGCGATCTTACGTTTGCCTTTTGCCATCTGGTTAACTCTGGTGTTAGTTGGTCCTGTAGATACTAGCTGGTGCTTGACCCTCCTGTGGGGTTGTAAGGCTATTTCCCAGCGACTGGGATACCTGAATCACTGTCCTGCGGGGGTCTTGCTCACAGAATGCTGACAGGTGGCCTGAGTCCCCCGAGGTCTTAACCTCAGGATATCCCAGGTATTTGGTTCCGCCTGTTGGGCGGCTGCTCTGCACTGCTCCTGCTCAGGGTTCGCTGTCTGATATCCTGTTTCCCCAGGGGTCTTAAAGTTGGGATATCTCAGTTATCTGGTTACGCCTGCTGGTCCCAAGCTGCTGGGAAGCTGGCTGGGTCCGGTTTCCAGCTTCCCTGCCACTGGCTGGATGGGAGGCTGGTTCGGCCTCCGGCTGGGTCTGGGCACCTGGCACACTGGCTGACTCCGGCTTCCTCACCACCAGCTGGACGGGAAGCTGCAGGCAATATGGCAGCTGCCTGCAGGGAGCTCGGGGTCCGCCCCGCGAGTGCAGAGTGCACCCGCTATTCTGTGCCCAACTCCCACTCCAGGCCTGAGTCCCCGAAGGTCTTAAGCTTGGGCTGTCTCGGGTACCTGGTTCTGCTGCCGCCGCAGGATGGTTCTGAGCACCTGGGATGCTGGGTGACCCTCCGGCTTCCCCACCACCAGCTGGACGGGAAGCTGCAGGCAATATGGCAGCTGCCTGCAGGGAGCTCGGGGTCCGCCCTGCGCGCGAGTGCAGAGTGCAGCCGCTATTCTGTGCCCAATTCCCACTCCAGGCCTGAGTCCCCGAAGATCTTAAGCTCGGGCTGTCTCGGGTACCTGGTTCCGCCGCCGCCGGATGGTTCTGAGCACCTGGCACGCTGGGTGACCCTCTGGCTTCCCCACCACCAGCTGGGCGGGAAGCTGCAGGCAATATGGCAGCTGCCTGCAGGGAGCTCGGGGTCCGCCCCGCGAGTGCAGAGTGCACCCGCTATTCTGTGCCCAACTCCCACTCCAGGCCCGAGTCCCCGAAGGTCTTAAGCTCGGGCTGTCTCGGGTACCTGGTTCTGCCGCCGCCGGATGGTTCTGAGCACCTGGCACGCTGGGTGACACTCAGCAATTTATTTCTTTATTTCTTCCTTGACAAAGCTTTCATTGAGGAGAGCATTGTTCAATGTCCATGTGTATGTGTGTTTTCCATTGCTTTTGTTTGAGTTTAAGACCAGCCTTAGGCCGTGGTAATCTGATAAAATACATGGAATAATTTCAATATTTCTGTATCTGTTGAGGCCTGTTTTTTGAGTAATTATATGGTAAATTTTTGAGAAGGTATCATGGGGTGCTGAGAAGAAGGTATATTCCTTTGCTTTAGGGTGGAATGTTCTATAAATATCTGTTAGATCCTCTTGGTCCATAACTTCAGTGAGTTTTACTCTATCTCTGTTTAGCTTCTGATTCCATGATTTGTCCATTTTTGAGAGTGGGGTGTTGAAGTCTCACACTATTATAGTGTGGGATGCAATATGTGCTTTGAGCTTTATTAAAGATTCTTTAATGAAAGTGCATGCCCTTCTTTTGGATTATAGATGTTCAGAATTGAAAGTTCTTCTTGGTAGACTTTCCCTTTGACCAGTATGAAGTGTCCCTCCTTATCTTCCTTGACAACTTTGGTTGAAAGTCAATTTCATCTGATATAAGAATGGCCACTCCAGATTGTTTCTTGGGACCATTTGCTTAGAAAATTGCTTTCCAACCTTTGACTCTTAAATAGTGGCTGTCTTTGTCAGTGAGGTGGGTTTCTTGTATGCAGCAAAATGTTGGTTCCTGTTTAAGTATCCAGTCTGTTAGTCTATGTCTTTTTATAGGGGAATTGAGACCAGTGATATTAAGGAAAAATGATTGTTGCTTACTGTTATGTTCTTAGTTAAAGGTGAAATTCTGGACGTGTCTCTATCTTCTATTGGGTTTGTTGAAAGATTACCTTGTTGATTTTTCTAAGGTGTGGTTTGCTGATTTGTGTTGATATTCTCCACCCATTATCCTTTGCAGAGCTGGATTTGTGGAACAATATTGTGTAAATTTGCTTTTGTTGTGGAATGTCTTGTTTTCTCCATCTATGGTAATTGAAAGTTTTGATGAGTATAGTAGTCTGGGCTGACATTTATGTTCTCTTAGGGTCTGTATGATATCTTCCCAGACTCTTCTGGGTTTTGTAGTCTCTGGTGAGAAGTCTGGTGTAATTCTGACAGGTCTGCCTTTATATGTTACTTGACCTTTTTCTCTCATGGTTTTTTTAATTCTTTTTTGTTTAGTGCATTTAGTGTTTTGATTATTATGTGATGGAAGGTATTTATGCTCTGGTCCAAGCTGTTTCTAGTTCTGTAGTCTTCTTGTATGTTCATGGGCATCTCTTTCTTTAGGTTAGGGTAGTTTTCATCTATAATTTTGTTGAAGATATTTACTGGGCCTTTAAGATGTAAATCCTCGCTTTCTTCTATACCTATAATTCTTAGGTTTGGTCTTCTCATTGTGTCCTGGATTTCCTGGATATTCTGGGTTACAAGCTTTGTGCATTTTGCATTTTCTTTGACTGTTGAGTCAATGTTTTCTATGGAATCCTCAGCATCTGAGATTCTTCCTTCTTTCTCTTGTATTCTGTTGTTGATGCTCGCATCTATAACTCCTGAATTCTTTCCAAGGTTTTCTATCCTCAGAGATGTCTCACTTTACGATTTCGTTATTGATTCTATTTCCAATTTTATCTCCTGGATAGTTTCATTCAGTTCCTTCACTTGTTTGCCTGTTTTTTCCTGAAATTCTTTAAGGAATTTTTGTGTTTTGTCTTTAAGGGCTTCTACCTTTTGACCCACGTTCTCCTATGTTTCTTTTAGGCACTTTTGTGATTCCTCTTTAAGGGCTTCTGCATGTTGACTCATGTTCTCCCATAATTCCCTATGGGACTTTTGTATTTCCTCTTTAAGGGCTTCTACATGTTGACCCATGTTCTCATGTATTTCTTTAAGAGATTTTTGTGTTTCCTCATTAAGGGCTTCTACCTTTGGATCCATATTCTCTTGAATTTCTTTAAGGGATTTTTTGTGCTTCTACCTATTGACCCATGTTCTTCTGTATTTCTTTAAGGGAATTATTTATGTCCTTCTTGAAGTTCTCCATTAACAATATGAGATGAAATATGATTTTTAAATCTAGTTCTTGCTTTTCTGATGTGATGGAGTATGCAGGATTTGCTGTTGTGGGAGAACTGGGTTCTGATGGTGCCATGTTGCTTTGGTTACTGTTGGTAATGATCTTGAGTTTGCCTTTGCCCATCTCATTATCTCTAGTGTTAGTTGGTCTTGCTGTCTCTATGTCCTGCATTCCTTTGTTTCTGTACTCCTGGGATTCCCTTTCTTTCTAATGCTCTGCAAACAGCTGGTTCTCTAGGAATTATCAGGTGATGGGATCTCTCCTGTGGCAGACTTGGCAAGGGTAGAGTACCCTGCAGGCTAATATTTCTCAAATGTTCTGCTGATGCTGGATTTCAAATGCTCTGCTGATGCTGGTTCTTGAATGCCCTGCTTCTACCAGATCGAATGTACCTACTGGTGCCAGTTCTTGAATGACCTGCTCCTGCCAGCTCTCGAATGCTGTGCTCCTGCTAGTTCTCTAGAGAGTATCAGGAAGTAGGCTCTTCCCCTTATCAGAAGGGGCACAGGTCGAATATCCTGCTCCTGCCAGTTTTGCAGAGCATCAGGAAGTAGGATCTTCCCTGTGTTAGATATGTCACAGGTCTACCACATTTGATGGATCGGTGTAGTGGCATTTAACCTGATCCTGCCAGTTTTCTAGAGAGTATCAGGAAGTGGGATCTTCCTCGTGTCAGATGTGGCACACCACACTTCTCTGAGAGCAGGACTCCCTCTAAGCACAGGACTCCCTGCAGGTCCAAAGCAGAAGGAAACAAGGTGGACTCTCTCCTGAGTGATCTTTCACTCTGTTGTTCCCTGTGTACCTGGCTAAGCTGACTGCTTGGTCACAGGAGCCAAGATGGAAGACTTAAGACTTTTATAAGGTATATAATAGGTACTGAGAGAAGATATCCTTATCTTGTTCACAGTTCAGCAGACAGTGTATAATAGACAGTTAAGTAACTATTAGGAGCAGACATACTACAAGTCTAAATATTCAAATTGGAGAAGCTCATCATTGTTCTTAGTTATATGCAGGATATGTTTAGAATCATAAGTTGATGTAGTATATTGGCAGTTGACTTGATGGCATGTTTCTTTCTTCAAGGTAGTGATGCACTGGTAGGTTAAGGTAATTCATTTTAGATGCTTTGCTGACTTTCTGGAAGAGTATTGTTTTTCTCAGTAAATGCTAATTTTGACTTATTAGTATTTTGTTGAAAATTCCTACAGTGCAATGGAGGAAAGTGATTGACCTACAACTTGCATTTCTTACATCTTCTTCTCTGAGCTCAGTTTTTGGGTGAGGGTTAGGGTTCTGTTCATTATTTATAAGTGTGTGTTACTGTTAAATTTTGTTTATTCACAAATGTATCAATACAGAGGAATGTAATTGAATTAAAATAAGATTAATAAATAATTTATTACAAAGGATGGTGCCACTGATACATGTCTGCCTTTGCAATAAAAATATTTCTGTCTTAGAAATAAGTTGGCAACAAAGTTTGTCATCAAAATCATATTGAAAACTGGATTTACAGATGAGAGTATAATTTTGACTGATCTTTTAAGATATGTATATGTAGGAAACATACAAGTAGCTTTTTCCTGTCAAAAATGATATTTTTCATCAGCAAGGGCTAACGTGTCTGCCAATATGATGATCTCCCAATTCTAGACAATTCAGATGTGCACAGGAGGTAAAGAAAACAAGATCAAGTCATCGCAGCAATCTGCCTTTCAGTAAAGGAGAGGAAAGGAGCATGGATAAGCGTGTAAAGTGGCTGAGTGAGGAGAGCTGCAGCATTGAATCATCCCAAGCAATTTAATTTTGTTTTAAACAACACATTTTCTAAGAGGAAATACAACCTGTTAAGAAATATTTAATAATGATTTTATTATAATAAAAGACATAATAAAATTTGAAGGTTTATTACAAAGCCTCTTTTTACTAACTAACTGAAATGTCAGAAACAGATCATAATATTTAGCAATTCTTAAATTATTTTTTAATGACATTATCAGGTCATTAAAATGTGTTATGTGTAACAGAAACTTGATATGTTTGTTGTTTCTTTGTATGATTGTTGTTCAATTTTTAGTTTCTGAGAGTAAAAGTTGCTGTAGCAAGTTAAAATGACTGGGTTTATGGAAAAAGAGTGACCAAATTGTGAGTGACTTAGTGGTAAAAATAGCAAGTGTTCTGCCAAAGAATGACAGAATTAATAGTAGAAATGAAGTTATCAACTTCTAAGCTAAAGATGATTTTGTTCTAGCATTACTCCTTTCTGGAAGCATTCTGATTGTTCCACAGTTCCAGTTAAATTGGATGTAATTAGGCTTTCTGTGATTCAGTGGGTCTAAGTAAAGGCACTGTTCAAAAAACAATTAGAAGTCTGGTTTATATTCTCTTTAAGTCTTTAGCCAAACCTTCAAGACTATGCATGTTTTCTAAATTTTACACACACACACACACACACACACACACGCACACGCACACGCACACGCACACGCACGCACACACACACACACACACACGCGCGCGCGCGCACACACACACACACACACACACACAGAGAGAGACAGAGAGAGAGAGAGAGAGAGAGAGAGAGAGAGAGAGAGAGCGCACTCACAATTTACACATAGTAGAAACTCTAAAACCATGATTTAAATGGCTGGCAATTCTATTCTTAAGTTGAAAATTGACTCAATGTAGGAAATACTTTTGTATGTTATTATTCTCCCAGAAGGATTACAGAGTAGAGGGAGTATGTAGTATCAGCTCTGTATATCACCTGTTCCATTCACTTCTGTACATGTAAACTCAGTGCAAGTTACAATTTTTCTAACATTAACTAAAAATTATTTAAGCCAATGAGTAAAAGATTTGTTAATAAAAGAAAACAAACTGTTTAGAATTATGCAAATAATACTAAAATAATAATAATAAATAAAGCAAAGAATGCCAAGGCAACTAGTTCTCTGTTTAGTCTCTCATAATATTCTCTTGAATTGTGGGAAGAAAATTCACAGCTGCTTAATTTAGGAAGCCCTTTAGTCCCTGCCTTTGTGCAGGTTCTACAGTCACACTATCTAAGTATAGGATCTCATCTTATCATAATTTAACTAAGAGTTCTTAAGGCTATATGATGGTATGGAGTTACATTTTAGAATGTCCCCCTATAGGTAGTTACAGTTATAATTAGATTGTTAGTTTGTACAAGAAATTAAAATCAAGCAGTTTAAAAAGTGGTTCTGTAGTGTAACAGTTTACATCTCAGCAAATTCTATTGTTGATTGTCTATAACTCAGTCCTACTCAAATGCTGCAAAATATGTAACCACAGTAAAGAACAGGAAACCCAACCACTGTTCAATTTCCTTATAGGAATTAATAAAAAAGTAAACCAGGTTCCTTTTCATTTGTTTTTTTTTTTTAATTTTTAAATTTTCTAAAATTAAACCTTCTTTAACAATCCAAACTTTATCCCCCTCCTGGTCTACCCTTTGACTGTACTGTTGCATATTCAATACCTCTTCCTCCCACCCCACCATACCTCCCTACTGCTGGGTTCACCAGTCTCTTGAGGGTTAGATGCATCTTCTCTGACTGAGTCCAGATATGGCAGTCTTCTGCTGTATGTGTCAGGTGACTCATATCAGCTGGTGTATGCTGCCTAGTTGATGGCTCAGTTTCTGAGAGATCTTGGGGGTCCAGGTTAGGTGAGACTGCTTGTCTTCTTATAGGATTACCTTTTCATTTTTAATACTTGAAAATTCTGAGAAAAAATCTGCAATTTAAAGTTACACTAGCTCATATATTCCTTCATATCAGTTGATATATGATTAACTCTCCATGTCCAAACCATTGTTCTACTAATATTTGTAAATGAAGGTTGATTCAGAAGAGACAGAATTCAGCTTACTATGAAAATCACATATCATGATGCCGAAATCTAAATCTTTTCCTCTGGGAACTCATCTAAATGATGTCTTTTGCTTACAATTTTTTCTAAGCTCCTGCCATTAAAATTCATACTTAGTATTGATCATTCTGCCATGTTTTAGAGTGTGTTTGCAACTAGAAATCTGTGAACTTAATTTTCCCATTTGGGTGATTTTGGAAAAAAGTTTCTATTTAGCACTGTTGGCTGGACACAAGACCTATGTTGGATGGAAAAGCCAGCCTTTTAACAGGTAAGTTGGGTGGGGGGGTAGGAGATTGATGTAAAGACTTTAACAAGTCTCATCCTCCTCAAATAATATTGCAGTTTGTTAATGGAGAAAATTTAATTCCTGGAGCCCATAGTGTTTTAAGATTGAACTTAAAACATTAAGGGGGTGAACTATGAAAGGGGAAAGCCTTTGGAATGTAAACAAAGAATATAGAAAATAAAGAAAAAAATGAGAAAAAAAGAAAATATGATCTAATAGTTCTAGAAGATACTTAATAGCTATTCTTTTTTTTTTTAAGAAACATTCACACTCCTGTCTAGAGAGGAAATATACACAGGGAAAAAGAACCAAAGACTAAATAAAGTAGAGGAAATCCAATGGAGAAATTGATATTACAATATTATACAGAGGAAATGGATTGGAAATGTTGAATGTTAGCAAATTTATGTACTCTTAAGATTTGTTTTTATAGTAACCTCAGAAGGCTAGTTTTATTTTTGAAGACTACATTATATAATTATTTTTAGAATGGGACAAGTCTGATTTTGAGGGCGGAGTCATTCGGAGGTATTTTCCAATTCAGGTTTATTCGTCAGTTAGAAAGGAGCATCCTCTTAGTTGTGGTTAAATTTTCACTTTGTTATGATCTTAGGGAGAAAATAACAATACTAAGTGACAGGTTATTTTGAGCTACATCTGATGCAGCCAATGAAAGATAAGGAAATACAGATAATGGGAGTATACTCTCATAATGTCATTTAGAATCCCCAGAAAGGTTTACAATCAGTTACATTTTGGCTATTCATGTCCAATGCTGTTTTTGTTTTGCTGCAAGCAAATGTCATAAACCAGGCAGTCCACAAATAAGGATTTATATTCCACAGCTTTAGAGATTAAATAAGTTAAAAGCCAAGTGCTGACAGGTGTGGTTTGAGATCCTTTTTTCTTTTCTTTTTTGAAAGGGGGCATCATTCTGTGTATCCTCCTGTGGGAGAAATGATAAAAATGTTACTGAGTTTCTGTAGCATGGACAAGTCCTGTTCTCCAGGCCCTTATGATATAACTACTTCCAATAAAACTGGCTCTAAATATCATCATCTTGAAGAATAATGGTTTTAAATGAATTGTGAAGAGAAACAAATATTTGAGCCTAACAGATATAGGCTCTAATAATGAATGTGAATAATATTAAATAGAATGAATATGAAAAGATGGAATAGGCAATTATGAAAACTGAAATAAAAACTAAAAACTAAAATGTGACCTCATAGAACTGGTATTTATGGCCAATCAAGAATTTAAGTCAAATCCCTATTTCAAATAAATGTATTAAGAAAAATACCGCATCTCATGTTTTAAATGTTACAATATAAGTTTTGCTTGGCTTTTGACATGTCTCAGAGTTTTCTATACATATATCCTGAGCCAATATGTGGCAATAAGAAATTTATTTGGAAAACACTCCTTCAAAAAGGCAGTAGACTCTTGAATTTTACAAGTACTTTAAGTTTAACTCACAGATGTGAAGATTCAAAACTAGGATCTACCTATAATGAAAACATGCAATGTATTCCTTTCTTGGTTGATATTTTTTTCTTCATTATTTGCCACTTCAACCCATTTACCAGAAAATTTAACAAATTCATTTTTGTTACAGCTGAATAAAACTACATAACACAAAGCTGTCATATTTTTCTTGTTTAGTCACGAGTTGATAGACACCTAGGTGGTTTTCATGTCCTAAGTATACTGTACATAGAGAAGTAATGAACATGAGTGAGCTTGAGATTCTGTAGTAGAAAATGGAACCCTTTCATTATATATGTCAAGGAGTAGCATAGCTATGTTATATGATAAATCTATTTCTAGTTTTTGAGCAACATCTATGGACTATGGATGAGGATGGGAAAGAAAGATCTTAATAGAGGGGAGATAATAAAAAAACCTCTAAAACACAGGCAATATGAAGGAAAATAATGTAGAGAGGTTTTAGTGAAGAAAAGAATGGGAGACTAAGTCATAGGATGTGAAATAACTAACACTAAGAATGTTTGGAAAAGCAATATTGAAATCTAGTATTTTATATGATCTGTTTATATATGTGAATATAGATACATGGGTGTAAACAAATATATACACACATATATGTAATGAACCTTATAAAAAGTACATACATAATATATGTATACACACAACACATACACACAAACACACATACATATATATGTATACACACACACACACACACACACACATATATATATATATATATATATATATATATATATACATATGTGTGGTGTATATATGAGAGAGAGAGAATAGAGAGAGTTATTCTATATGGGAGATAATGGTCCTGTCTGAAGCCAGAGCTTGCTTAATAAATAGCCCAGTATGTAATCTGCTTGGGGTTTCATGGCCATTCCCCAACAATTCAGGCTTTTGTCACTGTTTTCCATTATTCACTATAATCTGATGAAAACCCCTGCTGGTAAAAACACAACCTACACACTTTGGCTACCTGACATGAATAAATCAACTTGGTATTTACTAAGAAACTTCTTCAATGCTGGCTTCTTTTATTTATTTATTTATTTATTTATTTATTTATTTATTTTTTGCACTCCCCACATCCAGTGGCCACCACCTGCATCCTTGCAGTGGTCTGGAATAAGGAGAGTGGAGCCAGGTACCCGTGATACCCAGAAATCTGAATCTTTTTTTTTTTTGTTTGTTTGTTTTTTGTTTTTTGTTTTTTGTTTTTTGTTTTTTGTTTTATTGGATATACTCTATATTTGCAATTCATTTCCCTTTGTCTGGTTTCCCACCCCCCAAAGGTCCCACATGCCCTTTTCCCTCCCCCTGCTCCCTCATCCACCCCTTCCCACTTCCCTGTTCTTCTATTCCCCTACACTGATGCTTTGGTCCATTCCAGCACCAGTGTCTACTCCTTTCTTCTTGTCAGACATCATTTGGTATGTGATTTATCTTGGTGTTCCAAGATTCTAGGCTAATGTCCACTTATCAGTGAGTGCATACCATGGGTATTCTTTTGAGACTGGGTCACCACACTTAGTATGATGTTCTCCAGCTCCATCCATTTCTCTAAGAATTTCATGAACTCATTGTTTCTAATGGCTGAATAGTACTTTATTGTGTATATATACCACATTTTTTGTATCCATTCCTCTGTTGAGGGACATCTGGGTTCTTTCCAGCTTCTGGCTATTATATATAAGGCTGCTATAAACACAGTGGAGCATGTATCCTTATTGCATGCTGGGGAATCTTCTGGGTATATTCCCAGGAGTGGTATGGCTGGGTCCTCCGGAAGTATTATGTCCAGTTTTCTAAGGAACTGCCAGACTTATTTCCAGGGTGGTTGTACCAGCCTGCACTCCCACCAGCAGTGGAGGAGTGTTCCTCTTTCTCCACATCCTCGCCAACACCTGATGTCTTCTGAGTTTTTAATCTTAGCCATTATGACTGGTGTGAGGTGAAATCTCAGGGTAATGCTGGCTTCTTCAAATACCATAAATAAAATGCAGGATGCTGAGAAACAAGAGCAAGAATTAACTTTTTTATCCTCTTGGGAAATTTGTGATCTTCAATAATGACAGCACAATAGGGCATACTCATAGGTACAGTATTCATTGAAATATTGGCACATATATAAAAAGTAATTTAACAACTTCTTTCTGATTGGATTTTAGTTCCATTTCACAAGAGGATACACATGTTTGGTATTGCACATGTGACAAAGAACCCATGGTTTAAGAACACATAAGATAAAAATTAAACTTACTATCATTATTTTGCTAAATGAATATAATACCAAGCTGTACTCTAAATCTGTGTCTACATATCCTTACATTAGACCTCTTAGACCTAATCAGAAAAGTTTCTTTGTGCAGTAGATGGCAATTAACATAGAAACTAGTCAAAAGGTGGAATCTCAGGGTTGCTTTGATTTGCATTTCCCTAATGACTAAGAATGTTTAACAATTCTTTAGGTGCTTCCTGGCCATTCAATATTTCTCAGTTGAGAATTCCTTGTTTACCTCTGTACCCATTTTTAATAGGGTTATTTGGTTCTCTGGAGTCTAATTCTTGACTTCTTTGTATGTATTGGATATTAGTTTTCTATTGGATGTAGGATTGGTAAAGATCTTTTCCCAATTCATTGGTTGTGTTTTGTCCTATTGATAATGTCCTTTGCCTTATAGAAGCTTTGCAATTTATGAAGTCCTATTTGTCTATTTTTGATCTTAGACCATAAGCCATTGGTGTTCTGTTCAGGAAAATTTCCCCTATGCCCATGTGTTTAAGGATCTTCCCCATGTTCTCTTCTATCAGTTTCAGTATATATAGTTTTATGTGGAGATCTTTGATGCACTTGGACTTGAGCCTTGTACAAGAAGATAGGAATGGATCAATTTGCATTCTTTTACATATTGACTTCCAGTTGACCAGCACTATTCGTTGAAAATGCAGTATCTTTTCCACTGGATGGTTTTAGCTTCTTTGCCAATGATCAAATGACCATAGGTGTGTGGGTCCATTTCTGGTCTTCAAATCTATTACATTTATCTACCTTCCATTCTCTGTACCAATATAGTTTTTATCTCTATTGCTCTGTAATACAGTAAACCTGTTCAACTTCCTTAGTAATCAGGGAAATATGAATCAAAACAACCCTGAGATGCCATCTCACACAAGTCAGAATGGCTAAGATCAAAAACTCAGGTGACACCAAATGCTTTTGTCAGATGACACAAAATGCTGGCAAGAATATGGAAGAAGAGGAACACTCCTCCATTGTTGGTAGAATTGCAAGCTAGTACAACCACTCTGGAAATCAGTCTAGAGATTTCTCAGAAAATTGGACATACTGCTCCCAGAGGACCCAGATAAACCCCTCCTGGGCATATACCCAAAAGATGCACTGCTCTGCCACAAGGCTCCATACCCAGGTGGCATTGGGAGATAACTAGCCTCCTAGGAGTGTAGACAGGCCTTGGAGTGCCGGTAGGACCACCCTTGCTGCTCAGAGGAACCTGCCAGGAACCTCAGGCAGAAGCCTTCCAGTTTATGTCTCCAACTGGAGATCAATCTCTGCCACAGGGCTCCATATCTAGGTGGTACAGGGAGATAGCTAGCCTCCCAGGAGTACAGAGAAGCTTGAGATGCAGGTAGGACAACCGTGGCTTATCAGAAGTACCTGCCTAAACCCTGAAGACTTGAGAACCTAGGGGAAGCCTAGGACAGTAGTTTTCCAATTGATTTTAATCTGCACCTAGAGCTGATCCATGGCCACAGAGCTGCATACACAAATACCTCCACAAGAGAGCTGGTCTCCCTGGAATGTCTACACAGTTGCGTGCACAGGTATGACCACCACTACTCTTCAAATTCCTAGCCCAAGAGGGGCCTGTTGAGAACCATCAGGACACAAGAACCAAGGATCAGGGACAGGATCCTTCTGGTTTCTGTCTGCACACCTGAGCTGACCCTACCACAGCCCTCTGTAACTAAATTCTTCCCAGAGAGAACTGGTCTCCCAGGAATAATGATATATAGGATTGCATGTCAGATAAGCAACAGTCAGAGACAGAAAGATAAGGTAACACCAGAGATAACCAGTTGGCGAAAGGCAAACACAAGAACATTACCAATAAAAACAAAGGAGATATGGCATCATCTGAACCCAGTTCTCCAACAACATTGAGCCCTGGTTACCCCAACATACCGGAAAAACAACACAAGTGAAGTATATGAACAAAAACATCCAGGATTGAAAATGTGGAAGTAGAAACAATGATCAAATCACAAAGAGAGACAACTCTGGAGATAGAAAACCTTGGAAAGAAATCAGGAGTCACAGATGCAAGCATCAACAACAGAATACAAGAGATAGAAGAGAGAATCTCAAGTGCAGAAGATACTATAGAAAACATTGACACAAGTGTCAAAGAAAATGCAAAATGCTAAAAAATTCTAACCCAAAATATCTAAGAAATCCAGGACACAATGAGAAGAACAAACCTAAGGATTGTAGGTACAGAAGAGACCAAAGATTTCCAACATAAAGGGTCAGTAAATATCTTCAACAAAATTATAGAAGAAACCTCCCTAACCTAAAGAAAGAGATGCCCATGAACATACAAGAAGCCTATAGAACTCCAAATAGACTGGAACAGAACAGAAATTCCTCCTGTCAAATAATAATCAAAATACCAAATGTACTAAACAAAGAAAGAATATTAAAAGCAGTAAGGGAAAAATGTCAAGTAATATATAAAGGCAAACCTATCAGAGTCACACCAAACATAGCAGCTTTATTTACAATAGCCAGAAACTAGAAAGAACCCAGATGTCCCTAAACAGAGGAATAGATACAGAAAATGTGGTACATTTATACAATGGAATACTACTCAGCTATTAAAAACAACGACTCCAAGAAATTCTTAGGCAAATGGATGGAACTAGAAAATATCCTCAGGTAACCCAATCATAAAAGAACACACTTGGTATGTACTCTCTAATAATTGGATATTAGCCCAGAATCTTGGGATATCTAAGACACAATTGACATATCAAATGATGCTCAAGAAGAAGGATGAACAATGTATGGATATTCTGGTACTTCTTAGAAGGAGGAACAAATTTCCCTCAGAAGGAGATAAAAAGACAAAGTGTGGAGCAGAGTCTGAGGGAAGGACTATTGAGAGACTACTCCCACCTAGTGATCCATCCCATATACATTTACAAAACCCAGACACTATTATTGATGCCTAGAAGTACTTGCTGCCCAGAGCCAGATATAGCTGTCATCTGGGAGACTCTGCTAGTGCATGACAAATACAGAGTTAGACACTCAGCCAGCCATTGAACTGAGCACAGGGTACGCACTCACTGATAAGTGGATATTATCCCAAAGCTCGGAATACCCAAGATACAATTCACAGACCCCATGAAACTCAAGAAGGAAGCCCAAAGGGTGGATTCTTCATTCCTTCTTAGAAGAGGAACAAACTATTTACAGGAGGATATACTGTAACAAAGTGTGGAACAGAGACTGAAGATCCATCCCATATACAGACACCAAACCCAGACACTATTGCTGATGCCAAGAAATACATATGGCTGTCTCCTGAGAGGCTTTGCTAGAGCCTGACAAATACCAAGGCAGATCTTTCCAGCAAACCATTGGACTAAGCACTGGGTTCCCAGTGTAGGAGTTAGATAAAGGACTGAAGGAGTTGAAGGGGTTTACAACCCCTTTGGAAGAACAACAATATCAACCAACCAGACCACATAGCTCCCAGGGACTTAAACACCAACAAAAGAGTATACACAGGGTGACCCATACATCCAGCCTCATCTATAGCAGTGGATGGCCTTGTCTGGCATCAAAGGAAGGAAAATCCCTTAGTCCTGTGAAGGCTCAATGCCCCAGTGTAGGGGAATGCCAGGGCAGGGAGGCTGGAGTGGGTAGGTTGTTGAAGGGAACACCCTCATAGAAGCAGGGGGAGTAGGGATCAGATAAGGGGTTTCATTGAGTGGGGAGCAGGGAACGGGGATAACATTTGAAGTGCAGAGAATGAAAGTATCCAATAAGAAAAAAAGAAAAAGAAAGAAAAGAAAAAAAGAAACTAATCAAAATACAAGAAAAGTGTATATGGAGTGCTTAGACAGAAGTGGGGAATCTATATCACATTCATGAAGGCTTCCAGGAGCACAAAGATTCTAAGAACAACTCCAGGAGGACCAGTGTAAGGCAGCATTTTGTGGTATCCCAGAGAAATGGACTTATGAACTCACAGCATCTGTGGTTTCCTACCTAACACCTATATAAAATCAAGCCAGTTGACATTCCAACATGAAGAGTAGAGGCTCTTTGAAGCCCCAAGCCACAGCTGAGTTGTCATTTGCAGCTGATGGCTGTGGGGCAGGAAGCTTTTTTTCTTTAAGGGTGTGATACTTCTAGTGACTTACTGTGCTCTAGTGGATGGCTCTACACATATAGGTATACAAGCAGCATAAATTAAACTTGGTGAATCATTACTTCAAAAGAGGATACAAAGCTGGAAGTGGGTGGCAGATAATAGGACAAATTTAGCAAGGACCTCCACATAAAACCAGACATACTAAAACTAATAGAAAAGAAACTGGGGAAGACCCTTGAGGACATTGGCTCAGGGGGAAAGTTCCTGAACAGAACACCAATAGCTTATGCTCTAAGATCAAGAATAGAAAAATGGGGTCTCAGAAAATTACAAAGTTTCTGTAAGGCATAAGACACTGCCAAAAGGACAAATCGGCAACCAACAAATTGGGAAAAAATCTTCACTGACCCTACATCTGATAGAGGGATAATATCTAATGTATACAAAGAATTCAAGAAGTTACAGAGAAATCGTGGGGGGCGGAAGATTGGGGAATGGTTGGGGGGGGAGAGGAATTATGGGACATATGGTGGGGGGAACTGGGAAAGGGGAAAGCCTTTGGAATGTAAACATAGAATGTAGAAAATAAAAATTAAAAAATGGGGTACAGAGCTGAACAAAGACTTTTCACCTGAAGAAATTCAAATGGCTGAGAAACACCTTAAAAAATGTTCAACATCATTAGTCATTAGAAAAATGCAAATCAAAACAACCCTGAGATTTCACCTCACACCAGTCACAATGGCTAAGATTAAAGACTCAGGAGACAGCAGGTGTTGGTGAGGATATGGAGAAAGAAGAATACTCCTCCATTGCTGGTGGGACTGCAAGCTGGTACAACCACTCTGGAAATCAGTCTGTTGTTTCCTCAGAAAACTGGACATGATACTTCTGGAGGACCCAGCCATACCACTCCTGGGCATATACCCAGAAGATTCCCCAGCATGCATAAGGATACATGCTCCACTATGTTCATAGCAGCCTTATTTATAATAGCCAGAAGCTGGAAAGAACCCAGATGTCCCTCAAAGGAAGAATGGATACAAAAAATATATACACAATAGTAACAACAACAACAACAATAATAATAATAATAATAATAATAATAGCCATTAGAAACAACGAATTCATGAAATTCTTAGAGAAATGGATGGAGCTGGAGAACATCATACTAAGTGAGGTAACCCAGTCTCAAAAGAATACCCATGGTATGCAGTCACTGATAAGTGGATATTAGCCTAGAATTTTGGGACACCAAAGACACAATCCACATACCAAATGATTTGCAACAAAAAGGAAGGAGCAGACCATGGTGCTGGAAAGGCTCAGTGCAGCAGTGTAGGGGGATACCAGAACAGGGAAGTGGGAAGGGGTGGATGGGGCAACAGGGGGAGGAAAAGGGGCATGTGGGACCTTTGCGGGGCAGGGAACCAGGAAAAAGGAAATGAAATGTAAATATAGAATATATCCAACAAAAAAACTTAAAAAAAAAGAGTTGAGAGGAGAGGAAAGGGTGAATATTATCAATGCATTCCACAAATACCATGTAATAATTAAATCATTAATTAAATTCATTATAATTTTTAACAACCTAAAGAATGAAAGCATGTCAATCTAAGATTATGTTTTTAAAAAGTGGCTGAATGTGGTCGTTTACCCCTGGAATCCTCTCACAGGACAAACTGAGGTTGTGGGAGCATCATGAGTCTAAGGCCAGCCAGAGCTATATAGTAAGACACATATCAAACAACAACATTAAAGTCAGAAGATTATATTAAAATGCAACACTATTGACAATAGCTTACTTATGGACTCAGTGAAGTGGCACTGTATCAGTATAGTGTAATATATATTCCTTATGAAATATCACCCAGTCACATAATAAAATTATACTGTCATGTGCTAAGAAAGTCTATAAATCTGGCCCATTTTGATAATGATAAATTTATTTGATAAAAGAAATGAGTCAGGAACAAAAAAAGAAAACACCACGCAGTTTAACTCCTGCATAATCCATACAGTAACCGAACTGAGCTGTTTGGTACAGTTTGGACAAGCAGTTTACAACTTTGGTAGCTGCTGTTCAAACTGTTTGAACAACAGTTAGCAAAGATTGAAAGATTGGTGTGTGTGGACAAAGGAGGAAGAGATAGTGGCTACTCAGCAAAAGTTAGGGAACTAAGCTCTGGTGCTGACATGGTAAGCTCTCTTGATTACATGGTAGAATGGCTATACTGAAAACAATGGAACAAACAGTGGATTGAATTTTCCCAAACAACTGGAAGGGATTTCGAACGTATTACCAAAGAGATAAATTTGTTGAATACTGGCTTTTAGACCCTATTTAATATCTCTACATCTTTCCCTCTCCCTCTCCCCTGCCTCTCTCCTTCACTTTCTAATATTGTAATATTTTAGTGTGAAAAAGCATTTTATAAAGTGGGTAACTACTTAACATTTTCTGAGAACTGATACAGGATATATAGCTCATGGCCTTGTCTGATGGGCTATGTTTCTGAGGACTGCTCTTTAACTGGTACTTTTGTGTGTCCTAGATGTAAAACCAGAGTAGGTGGGCAGTAGTTAGTGAAAACTGCTTTTGTGAATGATGTAGTTCTCTTACTGAAAGTAATGCTAAAGGCAAGTGCATGATAAATGGCAAAGTCAGTAAATATTAGTCCAACAAAAATATCCTTTGCAATGTCTAGAAAATAAAATACTTCATAGCAACGATTTTTAACCAATATCTATAGTGGCAGAAGTGTTTGTGCCATAGGAAGAGAGACTTGATACCATTTGTTACACTCTTTTAAACAGAAATTTTAAAAGCAAAATTCACATACATTCTACCTGTTGAGCAATGGGATAATTCATAGCTTTAATATTTTGATGAATGATCTTTCTTCTGAGATATTTCTTAATAGTCTAGAAGCAAAATATGTATGTGGTAGAAATTTGAAAGATGAGTTTAATCATAAGAAATATAGTTTTCCCCCAGACCCCCGCGCGCAAATAGCAGGCACACTGGATGCAGTGAGCAGCTGGAATCAGGTGCGTGGCCAGAGTTATAGCTTAGCTTAGCTCTGCAGGAGATCCGGGCACAGAAAGATCAGCTGCGGGTGCAGACTACCGGCCAGGACCAGCTCTCTGAGCAGACTAGCAGCGAGGAGCCACCTGGCCGCCTCGGGGCACAGCTCGGAACTCTAGGAGCTGGAGTCATGGGCCTGGACTCAGAGCGAGCATAGTCCAGCACAGACAACACAGCCAGAAGGGATCGGCAGAGCTGGGTACCAGCAGCTCAGCCAAGGCCACGCGGTGCTTTCAGCGGGGGCAGCCATCTTGCTCCAGACCCCCGTGGGCAAACAGCAGGCACACTGGACACAGTGAGCAGCTGGAATCAGGTGCGTGGCCAGAGTTATAGCTTAGCTTAGCTCTGCAGGAGATCCGGGCACAGAAAGCTCAGCTGCAGGTGCAGACTACCGAGGCCAGGACCAGCTCTCTGAGCGGACTAGCAGCGAGGAGCCACCTGGCCACCTCAGGGCACAGCTCGGAACTCTAGCAGCTGGAGTCAGGGGCCTGGACTCAGAGTGAGCATAGTCCAGCACAGACAAGCTGCCAGAAGGGATCTGTCTCCTGGGGACAGGCATGCTGTGCTTTCAGCAGGGCGCCATCTACAATAAGACCAACTAACGCCAGAGATAAAGAGATGGCAAAAGGCAAACTTAGGAACATTATTAACAGAAATCAAGGCAATATGGCACCATCTGAACCCAATTCGCCAACCACAGCAAGTCCAGGATACCCCAGCACACCAGAAAAACAAGAGTTAGATATAAAAGCACAGGTCATGATGCTCCTAGAGGAACACAAAAAAGACATAAACAAATCTCTTAAAGAAATGCAGGGGAACATCAATAGGGTAGAAGCTCTTACAATCCAAACACAAAAAACACTTAAAGAACTCCAGGAGAATATGGGCCATCAGACAGAAACCAATAAAGAGGAAATGAGAAAATCAGTTAAAGAAATGCAGGAGAACTTGAAACAACAGGCAGAAGTCATGAAAGAGGGAGCACAAAAATATATTAAAGAATTACATGAAAACACAAACAAACAAATGATGGAACTGAGCAAAACCATCCAAGATCTGAATACAGAGGTAGAAACAACTAAGAAATCACAAAAGGAGGCAACCTTGGAGATAGAAAACCTTGGGAAGAAATCAGGGGTCGTAGATGCAAACATAAACAACAGAATACAAGAGATAGAAATAAGAATCTCTGATGCTGAAGATAACATAGTAACCATTGACTCCACAGTCAAAGAAAACACAAAATCCTAAAGGCTGGTAACCCAAAACATCCAGGAAATCCAGGACACAATGAGAAGACCAAACCTAAGGATTATAGGGATAGATGAGAGTGAAGATCTACAACTTAAAGGGCCAGCAAATATCTTTAACAAAATTATGGAAGAAAATTTCCCCAACTTAAAGAGAGAGATGCCCATGAATATACAAGAAGCCTACAGAACTCCAAACAGACTGGACCAGAACAGAAACACCTCCCGTCACATAATAATGAAAACCCCAAATGTAATAAACAAAGAAAGAATATTAAAGGCAGTAAGAGAAAAGGGCCAAGTAACATATAAAGGAAGACCTATCAGAATCACACCAGACTTCGCTCCAGAAACCATGAAAGCTAGAAGATCCTGGGCAGACCTCATGCAGAACCTAAGAGAACACAAATGTCAGCCAAGACTACTATACCCAGCAAAACTCTCAATCAACATAGATGGAGAAATCAAAATATTCCATGACAGGACCAAATTTACACAATATCTTTCCACTAACCCAGCTCTACAAAGGATAATAGGAGGAAAACTCCAACACAAGGAAGGGAATGGCACGCAAGAAAAAGCAAGACAGTAAACTTCTTCCATCAAACTCAAAGGAAGATAACTACTCAAAAACAAAAATAACATCAAAAATGTCAGGAAGTAATAATCTCTATTCCTTAATATCTCTTAATATCAATGGACTCAACTCCCAAATAAAAAGACATAGACTAACAGACTGGATATGGAAACAGGACCCTACATTTTGCTGCTTACAGGAAACATACCTCAGAGTCAAAGACAAACACTACCTTAGAGTAAAAGGATGGAAGACAATTTTGCAAGCAAATGGTCACAGGAAGCAAGCTGGAGTAGCCATTTTAATATCAGATAAAATCGACTTTCAACCCAAAGTCATCAAAAGAGACACAGAAGGTCACTTCCTGCTAGTCAAAGGAAGAATCCACCAAGAAGAACTCACAATTCTAAACATCTATGCTCCAAATGTAAGGGCACCCTCATTTGTAAAAGAAACCTTACTAAAGCTCAAAGCACACATTGCACCTAACACACTGATTGTGGGGGACCTCAATACTCCACTATCCACAGTGGACCGACCAGGAAAACAGAAACTAAACAGACACGGAGAAACTCATCGAAACTTTGGAGCAATTGGATTTAACAGATATATATATATATATATATATATATATATATATATATATGGAACATTTCACCCTAAAGCAAAAGACTATACCTTTTTCTCAGTCCCTCATGGTACCTTCTCCAAAATCAACCATATAATTGGACACAAGACAGATCTCAACAAATATAAAAAGATCAAACTAATCCCATGTCTCTTATCAGATCACCATGGAGTAAGAGTGTTCTTCAATAGCAACAAAAACAACAGAAAATCCCCATACGCTTGGAGGCTGAACAATATTCTACTCAATGATACCTTAGTCCAGGAAGAAATAAAGAAAGAAATCAAAGAATTCTTAGAACTTAATGAAAATGAAGGCACAACATACCCAAATCTATGGGACACAATGAAAGCAGTGCTTAGAGGAAAACTCAAAGCCCTGAGTGTCTCCAAAAAGAAACAGGAGAGAGCATATACTAGCAACTTAATGGTGCACTTGAAAGCTCTGGAACAAAAAGAAGCAATTTTACCCAGGAGGAGTAGAAGACAGGAAATCATCAAACTCAGGGCTGAAATCAATCAAGTTGAAAGAAAAAGAACCATACAAAGAATCAACAAAACCAGGAGCTGATTCTTTGAGAAGATCAACAAGATAGATAAACCCCTAGCCAGACTTACTAAAGGGCACAGAGACAGTATTCAAATTAACAAAATTAGGAATGAAAAGGGAGATATAACAACAGAAACTGAGGAAATTCAAAAAATCATCAGATCCTACTACAAAAACCTATACTCAACACAACTGGAGAATCTGGAGGAAATGGACAATTTTCTCGACAGTTACCAAATACCAAAATTAAACCAGGATCAAATAGATCGTCTAAACAGACCCATAACCCCCCCAAAATTGAAGGGGTCATAGACAGTCTTCCAACCAAAAAGAGCACAGGACCAGACGGTTTTAGTGCAGAATTCTATCAGACCTTCAAAGAAGTCCTGATACCGATACTCTTCAAATTATTCCACAAAATGGAAACAGAAGGTACACTACCCAACTCATTCTACGAAGCCACAATTATGCTGATACCAAAACCACACAAAGATCCAACTACGAAAGAGAACTACAGGCCAATTTCTCTTATGAATATTGATGCAAAAATACTAAACAAAATACTTGCCAACCGAATCCAAGAACACATCAAAACGATCATTCACCATGATCAAGTTGGCTTCATCCCAGGGATGCAGGGATGGTTCAATATATGGAAATCCATCAACGTAATTCACTACATAAACAAACTCAAAGAAAAAAACCACATGGTCATCTCATTGGATGCTGAAAAAGCATTTGACAAAATTCAGCATCCTTTCATGCTAAAGGTCCTAGAAAGAACAGGAATTCAAGGCCCATATCTAAACATAGTAAAAGCAATATACAGCAGACCAGTAGCCAACATCAAGGTAAATGGAGAAAAACTTGAAGCAATCCCTCTAAAATCAGGGACTAGACAAGGCTGTGCCCTCTCGCCATATCTCTTCAATATAGTACTTGAGGTACTAGCTAGAGCAATTCGACAACAGAGGGAAGTCAAAGGGATACAAATCGGAAAGTAAGAAGTCAAACTATCCCTATTTGTAAATGATATGATAGTTTACTTAAGTGACCCAAAAACCTCCACCAGAGAACTCCTGCAACTGATAAACAACTTCAGCAAAGTGGCTGGCTATAAAATCAACTCAAGTAAATCAGTAGCCTTCCTATATGCGAAGGATAAGCAGGCCGAGAAAGAAATTAGTGAAATGACACCCTTCACAATAGCCACAAATGATATAAAGTATCTTGGAGTGACGCTAACCAAACATGTGAAAGATTTATATGACAAAAACTTCAGGTCTCTGAAGAGGGAAATTGAAGAAGACATCAGAAAATGGGAAAATCTTCCATGCTCGTGGGTTGGCAGGACTAATATAGTCAAAATGGCAATCTTGCCCAAAGCAATATACAGATTCAATGCAATTCCCATCAAAATCCCAACTCAGTTCTTCATTGAGCTAGAAAGAGCAATTCTCAAATTCATCTGGAATAACAAAAAACCCAGGATAGCTAAAGCTATCATCAACAGCAAAAGAACTTCTGGGGGAATCAATATCCCGGACCTCAAGCAATATTACAGAGCAGTGGTATTAAAAACTGCATGGTATTGGTTCAGTGACAGGGAAGCTTATCAATGGAATAGGATCGAAGACCCAGAATTGAACCCACACATCTATGGCCAATTGATCTTCGACAAAGGAGCTGAAAACATCCAGTGGAATAAAGATAGCCTTTTCAACAGATAGTGCTGGCTCAACTGGAGGTCAACATGCAGAAGAATGAGAATTGATCCACTCTTATCTCCTTGCACTAAACTCAACTCCAAGTGGATCAAGGATCTCCACATAAAACCAGACACACTAAAACTAATAGAAAAGAAACTGGGGAAGACCCTTGAAGACATCGGCTCAGGGGAAAAATTCCTGAACAGAACACCAATTGCTTATACTCTAAGAACAAGAATAGACAAATGGGACCTTATAAAACTACAAAGTTTCTGTAAGGCAAAAGACACTGTCAAAAGGATAAATCGGCAACCAACAAATTGGGAAAAAATCTTCACCAACCCCACATCCGACAGAGGGCTAATCTCCAATGTATACAAAGAACTCAAGAGGTTAGACCCCAGAAAACCAAATAACCCTATCCAAAAATGGGGTACAGAGCTAAACAGAGACTTTTCACCTGAAGAAATTTGGATGGCTGAGAAACACCTTAAAAAATGTTCAACATCACTAGTCATTAGGGAAATGCAAATTAAAACAACCCTGAGATTTCACCTCACACCAGTCAGAATGGCTAAGATTAAAAACTCAGAAGACAGCAGGTATTGGCGAGGATGTGGAGAAAGAGGAACACTCCTCCACTGCTGGTGGGAATGCAAGCTGGTACAACCACTCTGGAAATCAGTATGGCGGTTCCTCAGAAAACTGGGCATGATACTTCTGGAGGACCCAGCCATACCACTCCTGGGAATATACCCAGAAGATTCACCAGCATGCAATAAGGATACATGCTCCACTATGTTCATAGCAGCCTTATATATAATAGCCAGAAGCTGGAAAGAACCCAGATGTCCCTCAGCGGAGGAATGGATACAAAAAATGTGGTATATATACACAATGGAGTACTATTCAGCCATTAGAAACAATGAATTCATGAAATTCTTAGAGAAATGGATGGAGCTGGAGAATGTCATACTAAATGAGGTGACCCAGTCTCAAAAGAATACCCATGGTATACAGTCACTGATAAGTGGATATTAGCCTAGAAGCTTGGAACACCAAAGACACAAATCACATATCAAGTGATGTCTCACAAGAAGAAAGGAGTGGACACTGGTGCTAGAATGGACCAAAACATCATTGTGAGAGAGTACAAGAACAGTAAAGTGGGAGGGGGTGGATGCGGGAGCAGGGGGAGGGAAAAGGACATGTGGGACCTTTGGGGGTGGGGAACCAGAAAAAGGGAAATGAATTGTAAATATAGAATATATACAATAAAAAAAAGAAATATAGTTTCCCGCATTAAATTATAGTCCATTTTGAGATTATTTCAGGAGATTTCATTTTTGTTTCTTCTGTATTTTACATGACTTAGATTTTAGAATGGGTATTCTTCTATTCTTCATTGTTTAGCAGTAATTTTCAAAACAGATGAACATAATAGTCACATGGTCCAATGTGTAATGTGTAAAAATTTTCCACTCTTCTGTCTATACCCAGTGCTAGGCAGCCTTTTGCATACTATCGGATTTTCTTACTCACACCTCTGGACAGTCTTACCATAGCACTGGACATCACAGAACATCAGAATTGAGAGGAGTAGAGAAGGCAATTTTGGCAGATTGTGTTATGGACATTTAATTTATTTCATCTGAAAAGTAATGATAGCTTTGAAATGAAGACATGCAGGTGCATAAAATGTCAGCTTTTGCCTAATTGGACTCATAGTGTGCATGAATAAATTCAAAGGAACAACATAGTTTAAATTAAGCATACTAAACTATAATTACACTTTGAGCTGATGGTCATTGCAGTAGCAAAAATAAAACAGGTGAGAATTGGGCAGAGATAATACTTTGTTATGATCCTTTATCAAGTTAGGAAATAAAACTGTGCCCATTAAGAAGGCTAAGGACATCCCTGTGACACATTTATAGTAGTTATTGAAATATTATTCTCCACTTAGATAGTTATAGTCAAAACAATTCTAGAATCATTTCCATTGTGCAACATTTTGCAATGTAACTATTTCTTTACTGTCTTTTGAAGTCACTTCACTCAATCATGGAGAAAATACACTATAAAAATGAAAAGAAAATTATTTTACACAAAAATTTTCCCCAGTGTAAATTAAAAGCAGTTCCAATATAATTTACAGTAATATTTTTAAACTAATAATTTTTTTTAATTTAAAAGAGTAAAGGTGAAATTCTTCGGAATATAAACAAAGATTATAGAAAAAAAGAGTAAAGGTGATCTAGGCATAATGGCACATGCATTTAATCCCAGCACTTGGGAGGCAGAGGCAGAGGCAGAGGCAGAGGCAGAGGCAGAGGCAATCTCTGTAAACCATGCCAGGCTGTTCTACATTGAGAGTTTTGGGATAGTCTGGGCTTCATAGAGAGACCTGATGCAAAACAAGCAAAGTAACGAATAAATAAATAAGTAAATAAATCTACAAAACATACTGGAAAATCAGAAAAGGAAATTAGTGTGAAAGAAAGTAGTAATAATAACTGGAACAGAAAATGATAGCCAGGAAACAGAATGATGAAGAATGAGAGGGGGAGAGAAAGAGAGAAGGAAGGGAGGAAAGGAGAGTGGGAGGGATTGAGAGGGAGAAAGAAAGGGAGAGGGGATGTTAGAAACATTTGATCATATAGCAGATCCCTCATGAGGTTATATATGGGAAAATCAAAACTATATTTTAACATGAGATTTCTCTTTACTTCAGAGAAAATGTGTGAGATTCAGTGAAAATCATAAAAGTTAAAAATCATAGAATATATATCAAGATATTTAATTAATATCAAAGAAAAGGCAATTATAGAGATAAATAGAAAATATAGATACATAACAAAATCAATATAATTTGATGAATGGAACCCTAAAGAAAATATTGGTAACATGTAATGAATAAAGACAATAATATATTCATCGATAAAAATAAATTATTTATCCTGATGAAAACCAATATAATGTAAAACCAAAATACAAATAATCATTTAGTTTTCATCCTAATTAGACAGGAAAACACACAAGCTTTTATCCATTGAAACAATCAATGTTAAACAATATTTAAATTCTTTGGTAGATTTAAAAGGAAGTCCATTTATTTTCTAGTTTCATTTTGTAAAATTCACTCATCTCTCTGTTCCGGTAGGTAAGACATGCATTAAATTTTTGGTCCAGGTTGGAATTTCACAAAGATCTGTTAAACTAAGCTTCTGATCTCACTCAAAAATTTCCAAGCAGCCCCCAGTCCCCAGCCATGTGTGATTACCCTCTAAAATTCAGTCTTCCTTTGTGATTTCTGAATCAGCATGTGCAATAAGGAAGGAACTGTTTTACTTAGGAGAGAAATTAGATCATACAAGTTTGAAAAACAGAGAACGGGGATAGTTTGTTTGTTTAATATCAGGTATTTTCTGATGGAATTTATTTAATGAAAGCAGTATACAAAAATGTACTTTGGCAGTGATTTGAAGGATAGTGTGACAGGGAAAGAACAAAGATGAACTTAGGAGAATGTCTGAGAGTTAATGAGGTGAGAATTAAGGACAATGATTATCAGAGAAAGGTATATGTAAAAGGGGGAGGGGAAAACATGAATGACTTGAAGCTATGGGCTATAGGGAGAAAATAGTTTCTAAAAGGGAGTATAATTTTTGAGTCTACATTTAGAATATGTCAGTAAATTGATGACATTAATGAGGAGAGAAATTATTCGGTAATGAACATGCTCTTCCCTAAATAGCTTCAAAAGTACAGAGAGAACCCACAAAAGCTTTATTTTAACTTATTTCAAAGATAATCATGTTCCCCTTTCTCTCTTTATGTATAAAATTTTCCTCAGAGCATTGATCTAAGAAAATCAAGAAGATGAAATGGCTTCTGTATTCCTCCCATGTATAAAACTGCTGACATTTGTGTTTTGTTGATATAATTTTCAAAGTCTTTGCTCTAAACACTGAAATTCAAAAGAAAATGCTTAGAATGTGTTGTTGACCTTTTAGCTTTTCCTTAAGTATACAGTGCAAAATTTGTCATTTTCAAGCTCTCTAATTTTGAAGGTACTAAAAGTTCAGCTATGTTTAAGTGTATATTCACTTAAAGCAACATCATGTTTAGAATTCAAATATCAATGAATACAGAGTTTTGCATAATTTTAAGAACTGATAATGAAGATAAAATTTTATAAAATATGACATTGAGAAATGTATACTCATTTAAAAAATATTTTAATTAAGATGTGTCCAAACTTTACTTTGTCACTTCATGATCCAGAGAATCTGTGTTTCTTTTTTACTTTAATTTATTCTTGTCTTATACATTCCATTCCATCTACAGTTTTCCATTTCTCCACTCTTTCCAGAACACCACTCCCACCTCCTCTCCCACCCAGATTCCCTTCTCCTCTGTTTCCATTCAGAAAAGAGCAAGCCTCCCAGGAATATCAACTGAGCATGGTATAACAAGTTATAGTAAGACTAGGAACAAACTCCCACAGGCATCTGTGTTTCTTAAACAGGATTCCTATTCCAGTCTTCTGAGTGGCAGACAGGAAGAATGCACCATCAGGGCAGGATGGAGACCAAAATGGAGGTGACTGTGAGAGCCCTAGAACAGGGTATCTAGACTAAGCACAGAAACTTGCTATGAAAACCCTTAACTAATTCGTTTTGCCTTGGAGGATTTTCTCCAAGTATTATTAAGGTTAATACTGTTTTTGGTGTCCATATACCATGTTTTATGGTTGTTACCTCTACAGCCTATCCAAGAGTGTGGAGTTTAGCAGAACTTATCTGAAAGCTAATTCATAGGTAAAACAAAATGGGGCTCATTGTATAGGGTGAGACCAGGGGTGCCCGTATATAAAAACACATTGAATATGGAGGATGTTCAATATACTGAAAATTAGTGATCACCCTTGGTTTCTATAAAATATGGAAAAGTTGATCTTACTTTTGTTTGTTTTGCCATTTAAGAACCAATTGGTTCTTATAAGTCTAACTTCTTCAAAACTATAAATTGAAGAGTATGATGGTTCGTAAATTTCTGCTAATGAATTTTTAACCATTCAAACCCTATGTCTACATAAATATCCTAATGAAAGACTGCTAAGGAGTCATATTCATGGTTATAAATGACTTACTTTAAAATTTGATTCATTTAATTATGAAAATTAAGCATGGAAATCTTCTAGCAATTTTATTAACAATATATAACACAGTAATAATACTTATTGGGGTATGGGTGGAACAAAGTCTCACTTTGTAGTCCAGGATGGATTGCAATTCATTACAATGGGTTGCAAGGCTGGACTTGGACCTGAGTCCATTCATTAGCTACCTCTTGATGAGTATTGGGTTACAGGCATGAGCTACCATGTCCAGCTAATTATTGTAACGGTAGCTTCTCGAGCAGTAACGATATGGCTTACCATTGGCATTATCAAAAAATAGCTTACTTAATCTACCCATTTTAGATGGAATATCAAGCTTTTGAAAATATTATTTATTCTAAGAATTAAAACGGGACATTAAATTGAGGAGAAGAGGTGGGCTCAGCTAGAGGAGTTGGTGAATGGAACTAATGGATCAATATACACTGAATACATTTTTTAAAAAGTAATGTAGAGGGATACCAGGACAGGGAACTGGGGGAGAGTTGATTGGGGAAGGGAAGATGGCTTATGGGATTTTCGGGGGAAGGGGGTAACCAGGAAAGGGATAAGTTTTGAAATGTAAATACAGAATATGCCTAATTTTAAAAAGTAAGTTATTTATCAAACAATGTCAAAGTGGAAAAAAAAATCAGTTCAATGTCCTAAGGTGCTGAAAATATTTGGAGGAAGTAAATTAAGAGATATCCTTCAAATGCCTAGTTATTCCTGTGAGGTTTTTTTAATCAAGGCATTCATCTCTTTCTGGACGGGCCCATGCCTCTAAAAATTTACGTATGCACAACTTATAAAATATTCTTGAGCATTTTCTTATATTTAATGCTCTAAGAGTGGGACCTATCCCCTCTCTTAGTCCGTGAGTAGTTAGTAGCTCCTCTGAAATCTCCTATTGGTGAAAACCTAACCTGTTTCAAGTTACAATATGCCTCAGAGTTGTTAACACATAAAAATGGTGAGTCTTTGCTTATAAAAAAGAACTGGGTATTGAAACCAGGGGGAATGTCGAGCTGCTCCCTTAGATATGGGACCTCATTCTAGGGTATTGTGGAGCTCCCCTGAGATTTGGGACCTCACTCCAGGGTAATGTGGAACTGCTACCTTATATTTGGGACCATGCTCTGAATTCCCATCATTGAGTCCTGAAAAAAGAATTATGGAACAAGGTTTATTGAATACAAGTCTACAGGGCAGATTTAAAAATACCTGGAGTGACTGCCATTACAAAAGATACTTGTTTTATTTTCCTCATTTCTGAAGAATTTACCAAACCAATCACCCCACATTCTCTCTCCTCACATGTGAAGTAAGGACAATTCTTACCCTCTGCAAATTATTTTGTCATGCATTTTTCAAAACATTTCTAATGTTTGGAATGAAATATTATTCTTATATCACAACACCCATCTTTCCACAAAAATGTATGAATGACTGGTTTTCACAATCTTTAAGGAGAAACCTTTTCATGATAATAGACAGATTGTAAGCCTTCTGACCAAAGACCATTTATTATTTTGCTGCCATCATCCTGAGAGTACATAAGTCAAGTATGCCACCCCTTCATTTAACAATGTCTGGGAGGTACCACCATGCAAGACAGAAAGGAAATTTGTCTGTGTCAGATTTTATTTGGGGGAGGAATAAATAATGTCCTAAATCATAAGTTTCTGATCATTTACTGTTTTTTTAATAAATTGTCAGTTTATTTACATTTTATTTATTTATTAGGTTTTTCTCTACTTATTGCTTTATTTTTATTGAAAATTGATTTTTTTCACAAATTCATTCTTATTATAGTTCCTTCTTCTCCAGTTTCTCTTGATCCTCCTCTACTTCTCCACTCACTCAAATCCACATTCTTTCATTTCCTCTTTAGTTAGAATATAGACAGGCATCTAAAAAAATTGCAATAAAATACGTTAGAATAAAACCAAAAGTCAGAATACGACATAATATAAAAAATTGCCAAAAATATGCAAGAAGCACATACAGACACTGAGACACATACATTCACACAGATAGGAAATCCATAGAAACAAACTGAGTACCAAAACATATAACCAAAATATCTGTAAGACGCAAAAACAAAAATTCTTCACAAATACCACTGAGTTCTTTTTGTGTTGGCTACCCACTGTTGGCAGGGGGCCTGACCTTAAATACCATTTTTATAATCTTTTAAGACTCCACTGAAGAAAACTAATGTTTCCTTTGCAGCAATTATTAATTGGAGATAGCTTCTGGGTTAGGGATGGAGGCTTGTGTCCCCCTCCTCATTCAGCCCTGGGATCTCACCTGGCTTAGAACTGTGCATGCCTTGTGCATGCTGCCACTGTGAATTCACATGTGCGTTAGGCCTTCAGGTCTTATTGCCTTGATGTTCTCCATCCTCATTGGCTCTTCTAATCTTCCCCACTCCTCTTCTGCAGAGTTCCATGAGCCCTGAGGGAAGGGATATGATGGAGATTCCATTTAAGTCTAAGTATTCCAAGGTCTCTCATCTTTATCCTTAATAATAGGCTAACTTCTCAATGAGTAGGAAAATTCCTTTTCCTTTTTGTCTGGCTGGAGCTAAATGTCAGAGCTTTGCAAAAGCTAGAAAATCTCTTTGTGGCTGAGTCAAGGGTCCAAGCTCTTGGATTTCTGAAACTGGATTTTCCTGTACTGGCTTACCTCAACGTCCTGCCTCTCCCTCCTGAGTTCTGGGTACACAGGTTCCACATCCTGCAGGATCTATTTGCTTTCTGTCTCCCCTCTTCCTTCCTTTCTCCTCTCTTCCTCTCTGCCTTTCTTCCATTTTCCGTATTTCCATTTTTTTCTTTCAGTTTAATTTTATTCCTTCTTTCTTCCTCTCTTCCTCCTTATGCCCCTTTCTTCTTCCCCTTTCCCTTTCTCTTACTCTCAACCTCTCTGGTTTTTTTTCTAACATTTTATACTTGATGACTTATGCCATTTTCTGTTTTCTGTGGTTAGTTGGCATTCTATGCTGGTAGAATTCTGTGAAATAAACCTTCATAATGCAAGTAGTGATTTAAACTAATTCACAGGAGGGTGTCAGTGAGATCCAGCTAAGATCCAGCAGTTCCTAAAACTCTCTGGGGGCTTGTTGGGCTCCATGGGCCTTACATTCCTTTTTCACTTATGAAAGGAATGGCGCTTTGAAGATTAATCAGTATTAACAGCTATATGACAGGTTATTTACTTGCCTGACACTTTTACTAATTCTTAGGCTTGATAATAGCTTTTCTCCCTTATGACACAGAACAATTTATAAATGATTGACATTAAATGTTATTACAGTGTTAGTGGACTCAGAATTAATTTTAATCAAAAGGCGATGCAAGGATTTGCATTACGAATCAAGTGCATTGCTTGAATATTAAACCATATTTTTGTAATACAGAAAAACTAGCAATTTAAATTTCATTGCATAATAATCATTGTTTTCAGTTACATGTCACACAGAGCAAGAGAGAAGTTAAGCTTATTACATTTCAAACACAATTCATTGAGCTGTTAACTAAGAATGTTTAAGGATGTTAAAGGAACTCAATGATAGTTGAAGTTTTCTGAACTTATGCTATGTTCCCTGACATCACACTCTTTGCTGTCTTGCCAGCATCACCAGCACAATGGGTGTTATACATGAAATGTAGAGTGATGAGAGATGCCTCAGCAGTTAAGAACAATTCCTGTTTCTCTAGAGAACCCTAAAATGGTACCCAACATCCAGGACAGGCAGCTCACGGTCATGTGTCACTCCATCATCAGGAAATTTGGTATTCATTTTTGGACATTTTGGACATGGATAGTATGTTTTCACAGATCTGCATGAACACACACACACACACACACACACACACACACACACACACACATGATAAAAAATATGTCCTAAAAAGTTTGTCCTGTTACATTGAAAAATGTATTTCTGTAATTTTGAATTAGTTCTCACTTTTGACGTGTTTAATTGCCTAGTTAAATGTCTCTCATGTTTATTGTGTTCTCATATCCTCTTAGAAGCAAATTTTATGGTACTATACATTATATGACATTGTTTTGTGTATACTTCATGAAAGTATGTGTATTTATATTTATATAGAATTCAGAATGTTATGATTTTTGCATATAATCACATGAATATTAATGTAATTAATGGGAATAATTGAACATCTTGCAAAACTAATGACAAGCAATTCTACCTATAAAAACCATGTTAGTACAGAAAAGCCTAGTCTTTTATATACCTAGTAATAGTTAAAGAAAATAACAGCTTTTATTTACTTTAATTAAGCACCTGATTCTTATTAACTCTTTGCTTTATGTAATTAGCATATAGCTGTTTAGAATTAATGTAAACTTATTGCAGTATGTAAAACAAACTACAAATAACAACTTATTGTATTGAAAAATACTATTACATAGAACACAAAATTCATACACAAAGGAATTGAGTAATAATTTTTAATGTTAAGGTATCAATATCTAATATTTACCTTTAACTCTTCATCAATAGGAACAGACACAATGCAAAATTTAAAAATATTTTATTTTTTTATATAAGTATTTTTTCTGCATATATATCTGTGCATCATGTGTGTGAAAGATCCCTTGAGGACAAGGAGGGTCCTCTGGAACTGAAGTTGCAGATGGTGGTAAGCTACTCTGTGGGTTTTGGGAATTGAGCCTGGGTCTTATGAAATACACCACTACTCTTAACTGGGGAACAATCTCTCTAGCCCCTTGAATGTAAACAACTTTAAAAGTCAGCAAAAGCAATTTTGAATAAGCAACACAAAATTCATTTACTTTGCATGATAGTATTTAACCAGAAAAACTTCAGCAAGACACAGTGTCTTTGAAGTTCACACAAAATATGCTTTCTTTTAAAATGAGCTTAAAATTAATTCAAATGTGTGTTTCTGCAGATATGATGGCAGAGTACTAGAAATTTGGTTCATTTTTATGTTTTCTCAGCTGAATTAGCCTAAACATTTGGATTTTTATTTCGAGTTTATTTCTGACTAAACAAGCCAAATCTCTTTTATAATGATGTGGTTCTGAAAACTTAGAAGAAATCATGGTTTGAGCTTTGCAAATGAGTTAAAGGCTAAGTTGAAAGTGAAATCTATAAAAAGCCTTACTTTCTGATATTTATGCATATTGGCCTTTATTAAATGTACTTGTCTGCCTTTTGTTAATAAGCTTTCTGTCAATGTGAGAAGAAAACAGATAATTGCCTCAAAAGACAGCCAGCTTTATTGTGGGTCACAGGGCCAGTGGTTTCTGACCAGGGTCAACAAACAAATTGCCTTTGGCATGTCCTACACAGTATGTTATATTGGGAGCTAAGCTCTAGATACTTAGACCATGTACCTATGAAGGACAATATAAATTATAGCATAACCTGTTTCAGAGCATCATTAGTAATTAAAGATAATTTATCTCTGCTTCTCTTTGTTTCTCACTAATGCTCATTTTACAACCCTCAAAATATTGTACCAATAAATTCTAATTCTTTTTTCATTTACATAAAAATCTTTTTATTCGATATATTAATTTACATTTCATATGATTTCCCCCTTTCCAGGCTCCCCCATCCCCGCAAGTCCCATAAGCCCTCTTCCGTCACCCTGTTCCCCCATTGACCCCTTCCCTATTCCCTGTTCTGGTATTTCCCTATACTGCTGCATTAAGCCTTTCCAAAGTCAGGGGCCCTCCCTTCCTTCTTCTTGGATATTATTTGATATTTGGATTGTGTCTTAGGTATTCCAGTCTCCTAGGCTAATATCCGCTTATCAGTGAGTGCATACCATGAGTATTCTTTTGAGATTGGGTTACCTCACTTAGGATGATGTTCTCCAGCTCCATCCATTTCTCTAAGAATTTTATGAATTCATTGTTTCTAATGGTTGAATAGTACTCCATTGTGTATATATACCATATTTTTTGTATCCATTCCTTCATTGAGGGACATCTGGGTTCTTTCCAGCTTCTGGCTATTATAAATAAGGCTGCTATGAACATAGTGGAACATGTACCCTTATTACATGCTGGGAAATCCTCTGGGTATATGCCCAGGAGTGGTATAGCAGGGTCCGCTGGAAGTGTCATGCCCATTTTTCTGAGGACCCGGCAGACTGATTTCCAGAGTGGTTGTGCCATCTTGCAATCTCACCAGAAGTGGAGGAGTGTTCCTCTTTCTCCACATCCTCACCAACACCTGCTGTCTCCTGAATTTTTAATCTTAGCTATTCTGACTGGTGTGAGGTGAAATCTCAGTGTTGTTTTGATTTGCATTTCCCTGATGACTAATGATGTTGAACATTTCTTAACATGCTTCTCAGCCATCTGAATTTCTTCAGGTGAAAATTCTTTGTTTAGTTCTGTACCCCATTTTTAATAGGGTTGTTTGGCTCTCTGGAGTCTAACTTCTTGAGTTCTTTGTATATATTAGATATTAGCCCTCTGTCAGATGTAGGGTTGGTGAAGATCCTTTCCCAATTTGTTGGTTGCCATTAAATTCTAATTCTTTGACTTTTCTGTTTGAGAGATATTAAGAACTCTTGCGCTCTGAATATTTCAGGCATTTTTTAAAAGTTCTTTTACATAGTGTAAAACAAAAATGTAATAAATAAAGAATGAAGCTTTACCTGAACTATTAGCATACAGTATAATTAAATATCCCAAATTTCAGATCCTTCCCCAGTGTGCTTCTACAGCTCTTGAATCACCTTTAAATTTGTAAGCATGTTTTGTTCCTGAAGGCTGTTGTGTTTGTTTTATCCTCTTCATTGTTTCAGAGCTGACCTGTGGCATCTCTCTACGCCCACATGAGGCTCTGGTGCCTAGAATACTTGAACATTCAATAGTGTGAATGAACAAGAGCAATAGCTTGTATTGTTAGGGTGTTTAAAAACCACCTCAGAGTCTTAGTGCTTCAATGACTTGTGGGAAAAATTTTAATAGAATATGTTAGAGAGGCAGAGAAGAGAACTGACTGAGACAAAGGGTGTGGGAAACAGATAAAAGGAAAGTGGGATGGAGGTAGAGGGAGAGAAGGGGGAGGGAGTTCTGGCCCCTGAGGGAACATGTACAGAATTTCAATGAATTTGTTTTGTTTTGTTTTGTTTTGTTTTGTTTTGTTTTGTTTTGTTTTGTTGTTTTTCGAGACAGGGTTTCTCTGTGTAGTCCTGGCTGTCCTGGAACTTACTCTGTAGACCAGGCTGGCCTCGAACTCAGAAATCTGCCTGCCTCTGCCTCCCAAGTGCTGGGATTACAAGCGAGCGCCACCATGCCCGGCTAATTTCAATGAATTTTAAGATTGCTCAGGACAGTAAGAAGAGACCATAAATGTTTACAAAGTCACACCAAATTTAATTTCACTGCTTATATTTTATGAATTTAGTAACTGTTGGATTAAAAATTAAGAAATTAAAAATATGATCTTATGTAATTAAAATATTTTATATCATCCTAAAAACATTATATGTGTATACATCTAATTATATATTTTAGTGAATTTATTCCATTTGGGCTGTAAGCTACAAGAGCTATATGCTAACTAACAAAACTCTCAGTACCAGCAGAGAGTAGGAGGAGCCCTAAGTGAATTAAGTCCTGAGTATTATTGACATGGGCATTACCATATTGAGAACTTAGAGACATTTGACCCATTGGATATTTACAAAGCCATTGTAGATATGGAGCACTCTCAGGAGTGGTGGCAATACTTTCTTTTGGGGCTCCAGTATGAGTGTTTATGAATGAGTATCCAGTGTGTGCAAAAACTAGCAACCATACAATCCTCCTCCTACTTTTTTATATTACATGACTACAGAGACGTCCTACTTGGGCTAGTTAACTTCATTTGAACCTAAACGCATGCTGGGGATATGGATTTTGAAGGTATTAAACTTTCGCCTTATCCCAATTTTACTGTACAGGTGTCTGCATTTTTCACTACCTCACTACCAGTAGTCAGGTTCCAGGACCTAAACAACACTGCTAATTGGAACCAGGCCTGAGAAATCTATGTTAGTCCAAGTGACTTACAACATAATATGTTGTTGACGTTGCCCTTGGTTCCTTCTCAGAGGTCGAAGGTAAGTCCCTATTGCTGAAAACATTACACCACTTAGGACACTATGTTTGGGTTTGATTTAACCTGAAAGTCTTCTGCCTGAGGTCTAGTTTCCATAGTAGCAGAAGGCAGTATGAAAGCCACCAAGGAATAAGCAATCATTATTGCTTACCTTCTGAAATGGGAACACTGACCAGCATGGCAGGACATCCCGAAAGGTAAAATAATGGAACTCACACCACAGCAGTAACCAATAGCTCTCTAACTGAACCAAAGGTTTACTTGCAGGAGTGAAGTTTGCTACAAAAACTTTAAATATCCAGGGTTATTAACATTATGGGTCTTAGAAGAAAACTTGTTACTGGTACTTATTAAAGTCTGGGTAATTACAAGTACTTTATAAAATGTATTTTTATATCCACAGATAATTGTAGGTCTCACACTTCACCAAAGAAGGATCTCTTTAGAGCAAATGAAGAGCATACAGAAAACCACATTGAACCTAATGAGGAGAGCAAGGGATAGTAGGAAGTCCAGCCACATCAGATACAACTTCAATAAAAAGCTCCTGAGCCTAATAAGGCTGAGGTGATATCCAGAAAGAGGCAACGGAATGATTGTAAGATCCAGAGGACCATGATGTCTCTCTGAGAAGGCAAATCATAGAAATAGCTGTCTAAACACAATCTGAACAAATAAACTATCAGTAGACAGGCTAATGTAGAAAGGTTAAAATCTGAAAGTCTTATCCCCAGGTAAAGGTCTTATCCTACATGCACCTAATGACTTCTGAGAGAGGAGAATTCACCATTCCAGGAATGACACCCCTCATTGGTTTTTAAATATAAAGTGGCTTACACTGAAATTACATTCATACATGAGCAGCAAAAATAGACTCAACAGTATATATATATCATATGTATGTATGGTGGATGAGAATGTGTGTGTGTGTGTGTGTGTGTGTGTGTGTGTGTGTGTTGTGATAATAAAGAAAAATAGGCCATCAATTTGAGAAATGGGGCATGAGAAAGATTGGAGGGAAGGCACACAGGGGAGTATTGGAGGGAGGAACAGGAAGGGAGGACATGCCATATACTTTAACTAAAATATGTGAAAGACTGTATCAAAACATCTTCATATCTAAGATATTAAGTTTTCTTATTCTGCTCAGGAATATGGTTATAAAAGAGCTGTGCTCTAGTCTACAACAACTTCTTTCCCTCCCTGTAAGTGTTCACAGTTCCTCCTGGCCAGGGTGTGGCCCTATCTCTCTCACTTTGGATCTGGCCTGTGACATCCTTAGACTCACATGAATGGTATGAGTGGGACTTTTTTTTTTGAGTTAAATCACTAAGCACATTTAGCCTTCTAGAAAAAAATATGTTAATTAAAAACAAAAATAAGAAAATCTCTGGAAGTTTTTCTGATGTAACTTGAAACCCTTGAGTAACAGTTTATGTCAATCTGTAGCACAGTGAAATAGCACCAGTTTGCTTTGGTGATATTTTCAAGCCTGAGAAATATGTACAGCTTGTGAATGACAACCTTGACTTTATTCATAGCAAGGACTTTCAAGCTTTCATATTCTACTCCACAATGCTCTGCTATGCTGATGTGCCTTTTAAGAAATAACTTTTAGTCTTTTGAGGATACATGTCAAATATTTCATCTAAGGCAGGCTAATTTACCACTTCACTGATCTTGTTAGCTAATTAAATTACATTGCTTAAGCATATCCTTCTTACTGCTGGTTAATTATTAGAAATGATTTTTAAAGAATATACAAATACCTAAAACCAGGAAATAACAAATATATATATACATATATATACATATATATACATATATATATATATATACATATATATATGTTAGAGTCAAGCAAATATTTTTTCCTTCCTCCATCTTTTCCAATGTTTCTGTATCCCTTTTTTGTTACTTTGTCAAACATTGTATGAATTTGATTTTTAATTAAGAATTATTTATTCTTTAAACTATTACTATTTAAACTTTTTTTGCTACCTAGAAACAAACCCTTCCTCAGTCTACCAGCCAAGATTTTTTTTTATTTTCTATATTCTTTGTTTACAATTCAAATGATTTCCTCTTTCCCGGTTTCCCCCTCCTCATAAGTCCTATAAGCCCTCTTCCCTCTGCCCGTTCACCAATCAACCCCCTCCCACTTCTCTTTCCTGGTATTCCCCTACATTTCTGCATCAAGTCTTTCCAGGACCAGAGCCCTCTTCTTCCTCCTTCTTGGGAATGATTTGAAATGTGAATTGTGTTTTGGGGATTCAGAGCTTCAGGGCTAATATCCACTTGTCAGTGACTGCATTCCATGATTGTTCTTTTGTGAATGGGTTACTTCACTTAGCATGATATTTTCCAGATCCAACCATTTGCCTAAGAATTTCATAAATTCATTTTTTTAATTGCTGAGTAGGTATTCCATTGTGTAAATATACCACATTTTCTGTATCCATTCCTCCATTGAGGGACATCTGGGTTCTTTCCAGCTTCTGGCTATTATAAATAAGGCTGCTATGAACATAGTGGAGCATGTATCCTTATTGCATCCTGGGGAATCCTCTGGGTATATGTGCAGGAGAGGTATAGCAGGGTCCTCAGGAAGTGTCATGCTCAGTTTTCTGAGGAACTGCCAGACTGATTTCTAGAGTGGTTGTACCAGCTTGCAATACCATCCAGTGGAAAAAAAGATAGCCTTTTCAACAAATGGTGCTGGTTCAACTGGAGGTCAGCATGCAGAAACATGCCAATTGATCCATTCTTATCTCCTTGTACTAAGTTCAACTCCAAATGGATCAAGGTCCTCCACATCAAACAGGACACGAAACTAATAGAAAAGAAACTGGGGAAGAGCATTGAGCACATGGGCACTGGGGAAATTTTGCTCAACAGAACACCAATAGCTTATGCTCTAAGATCAAGAATTGACAAATTGCAAAGATTCTGTAAGGCAAAGGACACTGTCAATAGGACAAAATGGCAACCAACAAATTGGGAAAAGATCTTCACCAACCCTACATCCAAAAGAGGGCTAATATCCAATTTATACAAAGAACTCAAGAAGTTAGACCCCAGAGAGCCAAATAACCCTATTAAAAATGGGGTACAAAGCTAAACAAAGAATTTTCACCTGAAGAACTTCAAATGGCTTAGAAGCACCTTAAGAAATGTTCGACATCATTATTCATTAGGAAATGCAAATCAAAACAACCCTGAGATTTGACCTCACACCAGTAAGAATGGCTAAGATTAAAAACTCAGGAGACAGCAGGTGTTGGTGAGGATGTGGAGAAAGAGCAACACTCCTCCTCTGCTGGTGGGATTGCAAATATTTTAAAATACCGAATAATAGTAATACTAAGAAAATATTATATTAGTTATTAATTATATATAATTATAATAATTATACATTATTAATATATTACATAATGTAATAGATTAATATATTGATTATCTACAATGGTGAATTATACTAATACATATTAAAGAATTAATTAATGAAAACCCTAGAGAATAGATAAAATCAGGGAATATGTAATGAAAGACAGATCTTCAGAATACTGCATAAAAAAACTAGTTTATGTATCAAAAAGAAAAGACTTAATGTTAGTTTGGAACACTGAGAAAAGGAAAAGGGAATGAAAATACCGAAATTGTCACAAGAATATGGAAAGGTCAAGATTTATGCCTTTTCCTTAAGATTTTACTTTTATGTGCAGGGCTTTGAAAAAAAGATATTCAACATTTCTTTGGATGAATCAATATATCACCCACCGTCTTTGCTTCCATTTACTTCTATCATTGATAAATGAATAAAAAATAAGAAATAAATTCACTGATAGCTCAAGTGTTACGTTTTGTGAGTTGTCCCCCCCCCACCCCGACTCCTGTGTGTATGTGTGTGTGTGGTGTATTTGAAGATGTGCTTTATTATGCCTGGCTCTGTTTCTCATATAAGCTATGGTTAGTATTATATAATGTAAAATATTTCAACATTTCAACATAATTCCCATCTACTGTGAGCAGTACTTGGCAGTTAAATTGTTCACCATTTGCATATATTGAAAATTCCATGTTTATTTTTATCAGAAAGGAACAGAGGATCATAAACTGTTAGAATTGGAGACATATTTGTAGATCATTTGATCTCTGGGTTCTAGTTCAACATTATATTTTACATCCATTTAGTGAAAAGGAAAAAAAAAACTAAACATGAGCAAAATGGTCTAATCTTTTTTTCCCTTCTAGATGAGAAAAGTCTACAAATTAACTGCATTTTAATGCTGTTTTATACTTTACCCATTTTCTCTTGTGCTTGGGTAGAGAAAGAAACAATAAAATATCTTTTAGAAATACTCTGTGCTTGCATTGTTGCTGTTGTTGTTTATTAGTAACCCAAATTCTGTTATAGTGCCAATTGTTCCTTTTCCCCTTTAATGGCGTTGGCCTATAGCTAAACAGGGATGTAAATAATTCTCCAGTGCTATGTGGCTCTGATTTGATGCTCTTCCCCTTAGAGGAACAAGTCCTACGTGCCAGTGATACTTGGTTTTCTGAACTCATTACGCTGTGTCCATGCCTCTTCCCTTGGCCATAGTTTGTCAGCATCTCTGGCAGCTTCTATTTCAACAATTTTAATTGTACACCATGTTCTACCTACTAGAATTCTTGTCTCTGGAATCTATCCAAAAGTAGAAAAAAGATTGCAGTTATTCTTTTAAAAATGGAAGCTGGAAAAATTCTAGAATCATGGTTAGAAAAGTCTCTTATTGAGCAATAGCAAAACTATGAACAGGTCTAAAATCAAAATTCCCAACCAAAAACATTGCTTGAAATAGAATTTTTCTTACGACCAAATAAGACAAAAAATATTTTCCTTAAAAGGGGAAACATTAATAAGATTGACGTTGAAACCAAGGGATAATCCTTTAGTTGTTATATTTTAATTCATATTTATCTCTGATTTGAACAACAGGTATGAATTAACTACTAGAGAAGTGTTTCACGGTATACTTGAGTTAACATTTAGTACTTTGTCAGGTCGGCTCTGGAGATGTCAATTTTTCTTTCAGTCTGGAAAACAATATATAGAAATAATTATGCCTGATAAAACCTTGTTTTCTATTATTACTTTACATATAGCTAGAATTGTGAATGTGTATCTATTTTTCACAGATATTAAATGCTTTGTGAACTTGGATTTTATTCCAAATGATGACAAAAATTATCTCTCATTTTTTCTGCTTTTAACTAATGAAAAAGTATATCTAAAACTTTCATTCTTTTTCTTTCCTTTCTTTTTACTTTCCTTTTGAATTTCATGGCCTTTGGTATTTTGCCTGCATTTATGTCTGTTTGAGGGTGTTGAAGCCTCTGTAACTGGATTTATAGATAATGGTAAGCAGCATGTGGTTGCTAAGAATTGAACCTGGGTCCTCTGAAAAACCTGTCAGTGCTCTTAAACAACAAGCAATCTCTCTATTCCTTCAAAAACTTTCTTAATGTCTGTTATTCTGGTCCAGACCAGAGATTAACAAATGTAACAGTAACATTAAATATCAAAACTTTTCTTCCAATTTTATGCTTGTGAAGAAAGTCAGCAAACTATAAAACTGTGTTTATTCTATCACAAAACTCTGTTCTCATTGCAAGAGGTGACACAGGACACATTTAAATTTAACACATATATATGCACATGTATGCATACCCATATGTATGCCTGAAGGTATGGAAATACATATGTAAGAACATGCATATCTACATTTCCTAAAATGATCACTTAAACAATTTCACTTAATATAAATTCCCCCCATTCTTACTCAATGCAAAGATTTATTTTGATACAAGGTACTACTGGTGTTTCCACAATTATTATCCTAATCACAAGGATGTTTTTCTTAAGGTCTGAAAAATATATAGTATAAGATTTTAATACTTCTTAAAATGCTTTGGAGATTTAGCTTCTATATTAAACTTTGATTTAACTTGCCATAAGTTCTAAATAATATATGTTAATAATTTTTTCTTCATGAACATGGTATGTCTTTAATTATAATTCCATGGAGAAACTAGCCAATCTAATGGCTTCAGGATACATCTATCACCCCTTGGCTCTCACTAGAGCAGAACAGTAGTGAAAGAACAGTGGTGAAAAAGTCAAAAAGTAGATACAGGTATTCCTGGAAATTTTAGTTTTTGCTTAAAACCTTGACTCTATTCTCTGATCTTATACCTCTGGTACTCTTCTTGGTATGTATAAGTTGGGGCCATTCTAAATGCATATCATATATTGTCTTTTACCTTCTTTTACTATTGCTTTATCTCCTTATATTTCTTTATTTCTTTAATTGTCCAATTGCCTTAGTTCTTTTCCATGCCTGTATGTCACCTGAATTCCTGTAGAGAAATTTTAATCTAGAAACGTGGCTGCTCTGGCAAGGGATCATATTCCAAAGACTTTCTAAGTGAGTTGGCTAGGATTCAGGCACGGTCTGAATTGCAGTATAATCTGGCTGAAATACAGACACATCCTTCATATATACCATTAATCCCTAACAATGAATGTAAGGTTTGTTTATAGAAGGAAGTAGACATGTTTGAAAGTGATGTTTAATTGAGGGGTAGACAAAGTGCCAAACCAGAGAAAGATTTGACAGAACAAGTCAGAGATAGAGTGCTCCCAACTATCATGAGAATAGCACAGGAAGAGGCCACATTAATAGCAGTACATAGAAAGGTGTGTATATGTGTTTGTGTGTGTGTGTTTGTGTGTGTGTGTGTGTGTGTGTGTGTGTGTGTATGTGTGTGTGTGTCTGTGTGTCTGGGTGAGTTTTGCTTAAATAGTTTTATAGAGCTAGGTGGCAGAAAGAACAAGCTAGACACAGAATGAACAAGCAAGGGAATGAGAAGGAGCCTGACGTTTATAATATATTACGAAAGTTAGTATTAGGCCAATGAGAGCAAGTCAGTCAGAAGTCAAGAGAAGCCAGATTATATTACTTTAGAAGATTAGATTGTATGAAGGCTAGAAGCTTCCAGGCATAGGTCCAGGGGTACTTAGAACAGAGACAGAAACACTCTGGGCTTACCCCAAGCCCTCTATTCACACTACAAGTGTACAACTTTCATTTCATTCCTCCATCTGAGGAAATAAAAATATCTACACATTCTAAACTGTGGATCTAGTCTCCTTGATGGTTGAAACTCAGATTATCAATTAATTCAGTGGTGTCAGTCTTTGTCTGAGTTTTACTTTTGGTAATGGCTCAAGAAATACATGATGAATGAGTGAGCTTGTGTTTGTATTTTAGGTTGTTTGGGTGTATGGGAAGCAGAACCCAGTGTCTTGTGTCTGAGCATCTCTTATCTCCTGCAGCTCTGCCCTCATCTAGTGCTTCTATTCCAGCATTTCCATGTTGAATCGCATCCCCATCTCCACCTTTTGACTTGCCTGAAATATTACTTTTGTTTTTCTGTATACTTTGTATTTGTTCTGAAGATAATTGTCCTAGCTCCAAGCTCAGATACTATCGCACATTCCTCCTTAGCCCTTTCATATTAAAAATTATAATGTTAAAATACAAATTTAGAGTAATTCTTTAAAGAAGCATCTTTAAAACATTTGGGAGCAAGTAATTAGTGAAATATTGCTTAGAAAATTGCAAAGTTCTTCACCCAAAATGTCAAACAAAATATTGACAGTACCCCAATTTCTCCCTTTCAAATGCATATCTTCTTCAAATTAATATACTATCCCTACTACTTCACTCTACCTTTTTTTGTCAGAGAGGGAAAAGATAAAATAATTCACATATTTTTCAAAATACCAATTGTTTTTAAGTCATGGTCTAGTTAAGATCTAGTGACCGGTTTCCTTTTTTCTACTGTTATTTGATATTTCTGGTTTTGGTTATAATGCTATATTTTCTGCTAAATTTGCTACTTCTGTAACCTTTGCAGTGTGTCATCACTGTGTGCATAGTGACCACCATTCCTGGTTCATTCATTGAGAGATACCTCTACTATGTTGCCATTATTTAGCTATCATTGAGCCTGAAAGACATTAGGAAAGATACTGCTGTAAATTTCTGTCTTTTGAAAAAAATATTTGAAAGACAACAGAGGAACTTAGACATTATGTTTTCAGTATTCCCTGTTCAGAGTAGATGGTTTGGGAAAATCTAGAAAAACTAGCTGACAGAGGCAATGGGAGAAAGAAACCAAGGAGACAAAGACATGCAAGATTGTGTGAACTTTATCTTTGTAAGGATGTAGGGTGACTGAAGGGCTTCCTGGGCAGAACAGGAGACTCCTGTTTGCCATGAAATGAAGAAATGTTTCACATGCTAAGCAAGAAACAGGTTTTGTGGCCAACGAGATTGTTCCTGGGCTTTCTCAAATGGCTTCAACACAGCAAATGTCAGTGAAACAGTCTTTTCTAACATAGAACATTCTGTTGATTCTGTTAATGATGTTATTTACTGTTGTGTTGGATTTTGCAACAGGGTCACTTGGTACAAATTATGATTGTGGTGGCTGTGGTTGTGTCAAGCTATGTCTCATGCATATGCATTCAAAATAGCTTTGTTATTTAAAACATTGTTTACAAAGGTTTCTAGAGACAAAAGATATTATGCACTATAATTTTAGATATACAAGTTAGAAACATATAATAATCTTCATGGTTGCATTGATTTCTAAAGAACATTACTTATCAATTAGTACCATAGATTTATGAAATGGAAATATTACTAGTTTATATTGATAGTTCAAGAGGTGTGTTAATTGCAATTGTGCTGCCTATTTGTTTCTTTTTGACAAACTTCATTTCATTACATTTAAATTATCTATATATGGAAGGTTGTGATGGTTCTTATATGATTGGCCCAGGGAGTGACCCTATTAGAAGGTGTGGCCTTGTTGGAGTAGGTGTGTCACTGTGAGTGAAGGTTTAAGTCTTTCACCCTAGTTGCCTGGAAGTCAGTCTTCCATTTGCAGCCTTCAGTTGAAGATGTAGAATTCTCAGCAGCTCCTGCACTATGCCTGCCTGGATGCTGACATGTTTCTGCCTTGATGACAGTGGACTGAACCTCTGAGCCTGTAAGCCAACCCCAGTTAAATGTTGTCTTTTATAAAACTTGCTTTGGTCATGGTGTCTGTTCACAGCAGTGAAACTCTAAGACAGAAGTTGGCACCAGGAGTGGGGGTATTGCTGTTATAGGCCTGACCACATGCTTTTGTTTGGAAGAATGTGGATTTGGGGACTTTGGATTTGGAAAGCCATGGAATGCTTTAAGTGGGGCTTAATGGGCCAGCCTAGTAGGTATATGGGAGACAGTGGTGCTGAGGGTCATTTGAACTGTTTAGGCCTGCTGGCCCACGAGGATTCAGTGGAGAAAACCTTTAATATGTGGCCAAAAGACTGGTTTTCTGATGTTTTGGTGAAGAACACGGCTGCTTTTTCCCATTGTCTGAAGACTGCCTAGGGCTAAGGTAAAGAGATTTATATTAATTGCATCTGCAAAGGAAGTCTCAAAAAAGCCAACAAAGACTTTGTTCTCTGGTTACGTCTAATGAAGAGAATTTTGAACAAACATATCAAGATGAGAAAGGAAAAGTACAAAATATGTAGTTTGAGTATTAAAGGGACTCTAGGAAGTGAAATGGAGCTGAATTCAAGGATATTAAGTTGAATTAAGGGAGTGGTGACCTTGGGACAAGATTCCACCCAGCTAAATTTAGGTGCAGGCATGGTAGTACAAGCCTTTAGTCTGAGGAGGCAAAGATAATCAGATCTCTGAGTTCAAGGCCAGCCTAGAACAGAGCAAATTCTAGGTGATGAAAGACTTAAATCTAGACTTGGTGGGCCACACTTTTAATCCCAGTGCTTAGGAGACAGGCATGCAGATCTCTTGAGTTCAAAGTCAGTCTATGGAGTACGATTCAGGACAGCCAACTTAGGCAGTGAAGGAGCTGGGAAAAAGGATGTTAGTGATAATGTAATAGAAGAAGGGGGGCAATGTTCCAGCTCCTGCAAGTAGCAGAACTCAGCAGCTTCAGCCATGTGTCTCTGGATTTATATTCAAGAGGAGAAGGAGACTACTGGGACAATTGATGCTAGTTAGTTGGAGCTAACAAATTAGCAGTGATTAAGAAAAGACAAAAATTACCAAGGTGAAATCTGGGAAGTGTTTTCTGAGAGCACATAGAAGCTGTGTTCCAGAGATAGCCAAGGTTGTACCTCATGCTGCACCTGTACTTGGTAACATGTAAGAATCATCCAGGTGATACTGGTCTTTTAATGAAGGCATCATGAAGAACAGCTGAGGCTCGGCACTGTGAAAGCCCATGGAAGGCCATTGGTGACAGTGCAGCCTCCGTTGTAATTGACAGTCCAGGACTGAAGGGGTCATGCAAAGGAGTTGAGGCTTGGTCCCATGAAGAGAGCCTTTGGTGAAGCATAGTTGCAGTGGGAGACCCTAGCATATTGGGTATGCTAGTTCTATGGAATGACCACCAGGAACAGCAGTGGGAGTGGAGTGGATCATCCTGAACTTAGAGTACTACAGAGGGCATAGCAGGAGAAGTGATACTAGCTCTTTGGAGATGCACAGATGATCATGTGTGGATCTCAGACATTGGAGTAAGAAGCCGTGAAGCTGAAATTGACTTAGGTAAGATGTTAAAGATGTCAGAACCACAGGATGCCTGCCAAGAAAAGCTGCTAACAGGGAGTGCAACCAGCCCAGGAGAAAGAACCTTGTTGCAGTCAACAAAGATGAAAAAGGAGTTGGATATCTGAAGACTGCTTTGACATCAGACATGGAGATGTAGAGTTTGGGCTTTGCCCAGCTGGTTTCCTGTCTTGCTTAGGGGATTACACTTAAGTGATTGAATGAATCTCAAAAAAGACCTTGAACTTTGGACTTTTAATACTGTAGAGAATGTTATAGACTACAGGGACTTTTGAAGTTGAACTAAATGTATTTTGCATTATGCTATGTTTAAGTATGGCCCCATCATCTCATGTTTGAACAAGCATATGGGGGCCAGGGAGTGGAATGTGATTATATGATTGGCCCAGGGAGTGACCCTATTAGGAGGTGTGGCCTTGTTGGAGTAGGTGTGTCACTGTGGGTGTGAGCTTAAGACCCTCATCCTAGTTGCGTGGAAGTCAGTCTTCCATTAGCCACCTTCAGATGAAGATGTAGAATTCTCAGCAGCTCCTTCACTATGCCTGCCTGGATGCTGCCATATTTCTGCCTTGATGACAATGAACTGAACCTCTGAGCCTGTAAACCAACCCCAGTTAAATGTTCTTTTATAAAACTTGCATTGCTCATGGTCTCTGTTCACAGCAGTGAAACCCTAACTAAGACAAAGGTTGTATGTGTATGCCAGTTCAAGTGCCTTTGGAGGATAGAGGAATTAAATTCATCTGAAGTTATGGTGTCCTCTGTGTGAAAAATAATATAATAAATTAGTAGTTATAAAATTGAAACAGATTTCATTATTTTTTAATTAATGTACTTTACATCCCAATATCAGCCCTCCTCTCCTTCCAGCTCCTCCTTTTGCAGCTCTTCCCCCCACCTCCAGTTCTTCACTTCCCTTTCTCCTGTGAGAAGGGGGAACCACCTCCTTAGTATTACCCACCACAATCACACCCACCCCACACCCCACTTCCAGTCCCCCATACTGACACCCTCACACCCCACTCCTCCCACTCCCCTCACTACAGCCAGTGACTGCAAGACTAGACATATCCTCTCTCACTGAGACCAGACTCTCTTAAGGGAGCTCAGTTAGGGAAAGGAGATCCACAGGCAGGAAACAAATTCAGGATCAGCCCCCACAGCCACAGTTGTTGGGGCCCCACATGAAGTCCAAGCTATACATCTGCTTCATATGTGTACAGAGCAAGGCTAGGTCCAGCCCATACTCACTCTGGTAGGTGATTCAGTCTCTAGGAGCCCCCAAAGATCCAGGTTAGTTGACTCTGTTTTTCTTGTGGAGTCCCTACCATGATTTCTGTTCTCTCACTTGCTCTCCCTACACCTAATCCCCCACCTAGAGCTGTTTCCCTTAATCTTTACTCTCTTTCCTAGATCCTTCCCTCCATCCACTTCTGATGTTTGTGATATCTGTTTCATTTTCCATTCTGAGAAAGATTCGACTAGCCTCCTTTGGGTCCTTGTTATTTGGGTTTGTGGACTATGAAGCAGCTTTAAAATGTGTATTTTGAACTAAAGATACCAGGATCCGAGAAGTACAAGTACCCTGGCTAGCACAAGGCAATGCTTTTAACGTCCCAAGATCATGCCAAATATCTGTCCTCCTCCTTCAAATGCCTGGAGTAATGAGTAATTTTGGAATCGAGACCGCCCTCCTTTTCAGACATGGGTTTACAGATTCAGCAGACTCTTTATACCATCCCAACTCTCAAGGTTTGGACATAAGCAGGTATAGGCTGCCAGCTAGGGAAAAAATGGTTCTCACCCCTCTTGCTTATGTGTAAGTGTAATATACTCTATGCATATCTTAGATTGAAAATACACCATAAAAATGTATTCCTTAGCTGGGCAGTGGTGGCACACACCTTTAATCCCAGCACTTTGGACACAGAGGCAGGCACATTTCTTTGTTTGAGGCCAGCCTGGTCTACAGAGTGAGTTCCAGCACAGCCAGGGCTACACAGAGAAACCCTGTCTCGAAAAACAAACAAACAAAAATTATTCCTTACATTTGCAAGCTCTTCATCATCAAGCTACCTCTCTAGGCCCTATAAATCATTTATAGTTAAAATAATGAAGAAAAGGCATGCTTAACTGTTAGTGAATCAGATTAAAGGAATTTATGATACAGGTTGCATTATGTGACTTATACTTTCAAAATAATCCCTGATTGGCTGTTATGAAGTTTATACACCTATGCAGCATCCATATAAATAAACATACATGTCTTTTCTCTATATGTATTATAGCTTAATTTTCTATGACTGTTTTATTTAAACTAATCTTCTTTGAGTGTACATTTCAATTGATTAGACATTGAAGCTGGGCTCAACCAAGTGTAATCAAACCTGAATTTTGTATTTTGAAATTCACTGAGATGATTCTAAAGTAAGTTGAGAGTAGATAGAAACTAAGAAAAATGGGATAGAACCTAAAAAAATCTGTAATTTATTTTCTATTTTCACCTGCCTGTCTGGTATTATGATAATTTGTAGCCCTGGAAGTGGTTCTGTCATCAACTACTACTCAAAAATAAATAAATAAATAAATAAATAAATAAATAAATAAAAGAAGAACCAGAAGTTGCAGAAGTAACAAAGAAAACCAACTAAAGATCATCTTCTTGTCACTTCTAATATTGTATATCTCATGCAACAATGGAAACTTCCAATGGGCACACCCAGAGACCTCAATTTACATCAGACAGTTCACTCTAAGAGACAGAATTAAGTTTTTGAACAGAACAAGAGGGTGTTTTTCTCATTTGTAGATTCAAAATCTAAATATGTATGAAGGAATGACAAAAAGTTCTTTCTTGGAAAAAAATCACAAAATTCTTGCCTTAACCAAAACTATTAAGGCAGAAGCAAAATTCTTCATCAATGTTTCTATATGTAAAAGTCCCTCTTATCACTAAAAGTCCTTTGTATAACTTTTTTATAACGGCTTTGTTTACAAATAAATCTAGAGATCAAAGAGTTGCATTATGCACTATAATTGCTCAAACTTTTCGGTAACAATATACAACTGGAATTTCATATATTATACTGCTGAACTGCAGAAAATGGTGATTTGCAGGCAAAACAGCAGATCCATCTGTAGCCTAAAGTAAATGTGGTTTATTATCATGGTGAGAATAAGTGCATAGAAAGATTAGATGCTAATCTTAAAAGAAAAGTTTCAAAAGTTTTAAATTTTTTGTCTCATGAGCAGGCAAAATGGATGAGTATTAAGGCTACCATGGACTGTTGTTAATCTTTTTCCACCAAATTTTGCCTCTTTTTAAGGTAAAAAATTAAAAGAAATGTTGTTTAATTGAATGAGCATGATTAACTATGAGCTTTGCATATCACTGGATGTCAAAAACACTTGTGTCTTCCCAAATTTGTAAGATTATCTATCTATCTATCTATCTATCTATCTATCTATCTATCTATCTATCTATCTATCTATCCATCCATCCATCCATCCATCCATCCATCCATCTATCTATCTATCTATCTATCTATCTATCTATCTATATTTGCCCCATGGAAAGATAAGTAAGTAAGCTTCCAGGTGTTTTCTGAGGATCTGACTTACCCTTTCAGATTTTTTTTGAGCCAAGTTAACTGGCGTCCAGTGGAGTTGGTTTTGCATAGCTTCATTTTTTCCTCTGAAAATTTACTAGAAGTTTTGCATGTCCCTTTGAATCACAAGAGCCTGTTTATCAGTGGGAGAGTTTGCAGATTTAGGCTTAATGCATTGAAACAGAAAGCAGAGGGCAAGCTTCTCCCTGCAGGGAGTTAATTTACCTTCATCAATAGGTGATTACCTTTCTCCAGCACCAGCAGAACCATAGGACCCTAATCACTTTCCCTGCTGAAGTCAGCTTCAGGAGAAAACTTTCACTGATGCCTAGAAATGACTTTATGTTTGAGTAAAAATGTTAAAAAGTGGTTGTTCAAATTGGCATCTCCTAAATTCTTCTATCAGACTCATTTTTGCTGTTATGTCATATGGTTGGTATATATAATTACTATGCTAAGATTGGGTATGAAATTAATGACTTACATAGCCATTTTAATCTATTAATAACTTATTAAAGGAAACCCTTAGAATGTAAGTATGCTTATAGCATTATATTTCTTACTTTAATTTTGACTTAATGCTGTACTTTATTTTTCTTAGGAACAAATAATTTTGTATATTATTACCATTAGGTTCTTCATTCATGCAAGGCCTATACATTATAGTCAGCAGTGGTCAGGTAACTATTTTGCTCATTATTAATGCATGGACAAATGTCTTCCTGCCATGAAAGAAGTTGTTTGAAAACTTCAAATACGCAATGATTTTGAAAACATTTTTTTTAAAAAAAAATGTGTATATAAACTCATTACTTATTTACTGAGGGTATAAAGGAAAGATGCATGTGTGTGCGCGCGTGTGTATATTTCTGTGTGTGTGTTTGCATGTGTGTATACTCAGTGATTATGTGTTTGTGTGTATGTGAGGATGAGTGGACATGGACCTTCACTGAATACATACGTGCTTGTGTACTTGTCCAATTGGGTGTGCGCGTGCATGAAGAAGTCACAGATAATCATGGACTACTGAGAATCTCTCTTGCTTTCCCTCTTCATTCCTTGAGACAATCTCTCTTTCTGAATCCAGAGTTCACAGACTGATTAGACATACTGGCCTGTGAGCTCTAGTGTTTCTCCAGTCACTGTTTCCCTCATAGTAGGGGTTACAGGAACATGTCACCATCTCTGGAATTTTATGTGGGTTCCAGCCAAACTAGATTCTTTATGCTTTCACAGTAGAACTTTACCCAATGAGATACTATCCTTGGCCCAAGGAAAATCATTTATTCGGGGACAGTGGAAAACTCCCCCTGTTTTAACTTTCAGTAGGCTTCAATCTTCAACCAAAGAGATGACTTCGGCTAGTTGTCTCAATCTTTAAATCACTGAGAAAAATACCTTTAAAAACAAATGAATATTCTTGATCTGTTGTGTATACGGAAAATACATTTAATTTTAAGTAATTTTCTTTTTATTTATGATTTAAGAAAAAACTATTTAACATGTCTTATTTTAGGGAACAGAAAACTAGACATTATACATACTGGGATGAAGACACAATTTATCATAACGGTTGTAAGTGGTACCTAAGAATATAGGCATATGCAGGTTGAGTCAGTCAATAGTTACAGTTCCTCAAGGTGAAAAGTAACGGTTTAGAAATCATGCACAGCTTCTTTTATCCCTGTGCCATGCCAGAAATTGTATTTCTCCTATATTTAATCTAGAGATTAGAAATATATTTTCAGATGTTGTATTTCAAGCTTAAATCCATACATAAAGCCTTTAGTAATATTTGTATCCTGCTCTTAATTACTAACAGATATATTTTCTGTGATATTTAAAACCTAGTGCAATACTAAAATAATATTGAAATTTTAATTTATAAATATTTACACACAGTTGGGTGTAGGTGGTGAATGCTTATATTCCCAGAACTTGGAGTGAGGGAAGGGGCCAGGCATTCAAGGTCAATTACAAGAGACTCTGTTTTGTTTTGTTTTTCTGAGAATTTTTTATTCAATATATTCTTTATTTACATTTCAAGTGATTTTTCTTTTCCTGGATCCCCCCTCCCCGAAAGTCCCATAAGCCCTCTTCCCTGCCCCTGTTCCGCAATCCACCCTTTCCCACTTCCCTGTCCAGGTATTCCCCTCCACTGTTGCACTGAGTCTTTCCAGGACCAGGGGCCACTCCTTCCTTCTTCTTGGGCATCATTTGATATGTGAATTGTGTCTTGGGTATTCCAAGCGGCCATCTTGCTAAAAGCAATCTACAGACTCAATGCAATCCTCATCAAAATCCCAATTCAATTCTTCATAGACTTAGAAATAGCAATTCTCAAATTCATCTGGAGTAACCTAAAACCCAGGATAGCTTAAACTATTCTTGACAGTAAAAGAACTTCTGGGGAAACCAATATCCCCAACCTCAAGCAGTACTACAGAGCAATTGTGTTTAAAAAAAAAATCAAAACAAAACTGCATGGTATTGGTACAGTGACAGGCAAGAAGTTCAATGGAATAGAATTGAAGACCCAGAAATGAACCCACAGAATTATGGTCACTTGATCTTTGATAAAGGAGCTACAACCATCCAGTGGAAAAAAGAGCCTTTTCAACAAATGGTGCTGGTTCAACTAGAGACTCTGTTTGTTTGTTTGTTTGTTTTATGTTTTTGTGTGCGCTGTGTCTTCAAATGCTGATTTCTGTATCCAGAGAAAGAGCTGAAACTGGGGAGCATTTTGGAGATGGTGTGAAAATCTAGTGCAGTGGAAACTTTCTAGAATCTAGGAAGGTGATCCTAATGAGGTCTCCTAGTAATGGGGAACAGAGTTTCAATTGTCCATCTATTGTCATCAGGTGAGGCTTCTAGTGATGGAATTATGTTGCATTCAACTGAATTGTTAGCCAAGGGATCCTATGGAAATTCCAAACAACCTGGACTGTTGCTAAGATAAAATGTTTTTCTCTAGAAACTGAGAGCAGGGCTCCATTGCTAAGGATAATAGCCACATGACTCACTGAAGATGGAGAAGTCAAATTGAGGCAGACATGGAGCCTTTACCCCTACATTCTAGTCTGTTTGGTGAGGGAAGCTCAGTTGTTAAAAGCACTGACTGCTCTTCCAAAGTTCAAATCCCAGCAAACCACATGGTGGCTCACATCTATTGCCGGGCGGTGGTAGCGCACATCTGCAATCCCAGCACTTGGGAGGCAGAGGCAGGCAGATTTCTGAGTTTGACGCCAGCCTGGTCTACACAGTGAGTTCCAGGACAGCTGGAACAACACAGGGAAACCCTGTCTTGAAAAACCAAAATAAACAAACAAACAAAAGAACAAAAAAACAAAAAAACAAAACAAACAAACAAAAAACACTTACTGAGACTCTGTTTTTAATGTATGTGTGTGTGTTCTATAAATAAAGCTTAGTTTTTATAGCCCAAACTTTTCTATCAAACATTTATTTTAATGGATAAGAGAAGTTTTTTATTTATTTATACATAGGAACTCATTATAGAGCCCTTGAAGGCCTGAAACAACTCAGTAGACCAGGTTGGCTTTGAATTCACAGAGATCTGTCTGTCTCTACTTCATGGGTGCTGAAATTACAGGTGTTTACTGCCATGTCTGGCATATATTTGTTTATTAAACATTAGTAGCAGAAGCATTTTTCAAATTATTATTATATTTGAACCTCACAACAAACAAGATGATGAAACTAAGTAAAAAACCAAGGGGTAAAGAAACCAAGACTTAGGATCAGTTAGATTATCTTTGTAAGGTTATATACATAGAAAGTCAATGCAAGATTTAAAACTAAATTTACTCCACTTTTTAATTCTGTAGCTTGAGTTGCAATATATGTCCAAACATTGTACTGTAGATAAGACTCATAGCGATATGACTGCTTTGTACTTTCTGGGAACATGCAGCAGGCTTTGGGTATTTAATCTTTGAAACATTGTTGCATGTAGTATCTTTTTGCAGAGTTGTTTCATTTCATCCAGTCTTGTTTATTTGCATAATATCTTAAGCTTAATTTTTGGTGTATAAGAATTATATTAGGTAACATTTATAGTTAAATTATAATTTAAATTCTAAAACTTGGAAAAACAAAAGTAATATCTCTATTTCATCAGTGACATAATATTAGTGCTGACACTGGTAGATTTATTCCTTGTCTTTACTGCATTTTCCCTTTGTATGCTGTGATTAAATGATCACCTTTTTTGCACTATTACTTGAATGATTCATGTGATTTTCCTTTTAGAGTGCTGAAACATGATCTTGACATATAAGAAACCATGTTGTTGATGATGATTCATACACTGTGTGCATGACCTTCCCAATCCATTGCAAGTCCTCAATAGGTATTAAGTGAACAGCCATATGTGTCTAGAAATTTAGCTATTTAAATTTAGAAATTAAGTTATATAAATTTAGAAATTAAATTTAAATCTAGAAATTTAGCTATAAAGATCAAAAACTAAAAACAACACACACACACACACACACACACACACACACACAAAACCACTGCTCTTTTCGTATAGAGCTTTCCTTCTGTGAAGTAAGGTAGTCACTAAACAACATTGTATTATATAAACTGTACATCTATGCAGATCATAAGGAATCAGAATAGAGAGGTGTGCTTGTACAGTAGTGATGACACTAAAATGAGTTTTCCTTCTTTAGGTTTGATTTTCAGAAATAAGTGAAACTGAAAAAAAATAGATGTAAAAGTACAATGGATACACAAATATTTGTAATAAAAAAAATTGGGCATGTCACTTCCAGAGGACCCTGGCATACCACTCCTGGGCATATACCTAGAGGATTCCCCTGCATACAATAAAGACACATGCTCCACTATGTTTATAGCAGCCTTGTTTATAATAGCCAGAAATTGGAAGGAGCCCAAATATCCCTCAAAGGAGGAATGGATACAGAAAATGTGGTATATTTATACAATGGAATACTACCCAGCAATTAAAAATAATGAATTCATGCAATTTGTAGGTAAATGGTTAGACCTGGAAAATATCATCCTGAGTGAGCTAACCCAATCACAAAAAAATACACATGAAATGCAATCACTGATAAGTGGATATTAATGAGCCCAGAAGCCCTAAATACTCAAGGCACAATTAGCAAGTCAAATGATTCCCAAGAAGAAGAAAGGAGAGGATCCTGGGCCTGTAAAGATTGGATCCAGTTTTGTAGAGAAACCGTGGGGGGAGGGGGAATGATTGGGGAATAGTTAGGGGGAGAGGAATTATGGGACATAGGGAAGGGGGGAACTGGGAAAGGGGAAAGCCTTTGGAATGTAAACATAGAATATAGAAAATAAAAATTAAAAAAAAAGAATCATATTTCAAGAAATTTAGAGTTTAATTGTAATTAAACTAGAATCAAATTGAATATTCTTCTTTGAACAATATTAATAAATGTGTGTGTGTGCATGTGTATGTACATGTGCATGTATCATATTTGTGTGCTTTACTGTGTGGGCATATTGGAGACCAGAGTATAACATGAAGATCTCTTCTTAAATTTTCTCTCCATCCCACTTTCATTTTTTTGAGGCAAGGTCTTTGGATAAACTTTGTGCTCACCATTTCGGCTAGGCTGGCTGGTTGACATTCACCTGAATTTGGCTCTCAGTGCTCAAGGTACAGATGCTCATTGCCATGTCTGGTGTTTTGAATGGTTGGTAGGCTTCTACAATCAGATTCTCATGTTTAGGTAGCAGTTGGTTAAACCATGAACTCTCTCCTCCTCATCAAATCATTACCTTTAACAAATAAATAAATATAAGCATCAGTATGATAATGTGGTCCAGAGTATGGGAACTGTAGAAACAGCATAATTGAGTTGTTGGTTTGATGCAGAGCCAGAAGTATGTATATGAAGCTGTCCTTTTTATATTTTAAATGACTGTCTAACAGGAAACATTTATTATTTTAGGGCTTTTATTGACAACTAATGTGATTAATAAACATCTTAAAACTGATTTGTACTTTCATTTTTAGTAAAAACTTGATATGGTCACAGGCTGTTTCAGAAATGCCAGTAAGATTTATCCTTGCTAATACATTCTAATGCACTAGTAATTTGAAATGCTTTCTCATTACGTTCGTTCTTATATCTATTGCAACTAAATTTAGTATTTCACCTTAACTCTGATTGATTGTCTTTTTGTTCTTAGTAACTTTTGAAAGACTGAGTTATTCAGTTTTTTCTTGATCAAATTATCATCTGTAATATGTGTTTCTACTTTTACCTTTATTAGGCTCTTATTTTTTGTCTTTGGTGAATATGTTTGTCTTTTAAATTCTAAAGTTGAATATGTACTTCGTGTGGTTCTCCTGATATAAGAAAAGAATAGTAAGGTGTCAATTTGTGATTTCACCTCATTTAATATAGTGCAATTGATTTATTGCTATTTCCTAAGTCATCAACATGTTATTTTTATATCCTTATTAATAGTCATTCAAAACACAAAGTGCTATAGCATCCTATTATTTTGTTCTTTGTTAAACCATACAGTTGTCAATAATCCACCAGAGTGGAGAAAAAGGGTACAATTCTTCTGAATTCAGTTTCTGAAATTATCTACTGTTTTCCAGTCTTATTTTGTTTATGTTCTCATCCTTTATGTCTTTCAAAGTATTTGAAGCAAGTTTTACACATAATAAAATGTATGTTTTACATTTAAGTGCCTCTTTGGCTTCCCAAATTTCTTTTAAATGATAAATGTCTCCATACATTTCTTTACTTTCTGTAATTTCTTTATATTGATAAAAACCAAGTAAAATTTTCTACAAAATGTTCTCTGAATGTGTGTTGCTGCCTTTACCCATCTGAACCACACATTTACTTTGGTGTTCTTATTGGTTTGTTTGTTTATTCTTATGCGATAAGTATTCTTATACGATAAGAAGTAGAAGTTTGATCAAAAACGGTAGATTTGGTTGACACTTCTCTGGAGTATCATAAAGTGAAAATCCCACCCACATGTGACCACATTTCTTGTCTTTTTTGTTGTCCACCAGCCACTGTTAGGGTTACAAAAGAATGCTAATCCAATTAATAATCCCTTTGTTCTTTCAAAAGCTATGATGCTTCTAGTGAAGAGAACTTTTCTTGCCAAAAGTTCTTGATATCAGGAATCACTTTATGTAAAAAGCAAACAAAAATACAACTTATTGTACTCTCTACCTCTAGTTTCAAATATTATACTCTTTCTGCAGTGCCTAATCCTTCAGAGATTACTAAGGTTTTTAATATTTTATTCACTCATGAAAAATGCATAGCTTTGGCATTTTAAAATTTGTTAAAATTATTGTCTATGCAGATATGATTTTTATCATGGTAAAAAATTGAGAATATATTAACGTACTAGGCTATTATTTTCTACCAACTCAACTAAAGAATTTATCAGAGAGTATGTGAGAAATGTAGCAGAAAATTCTTTGTTTTTCTGTAACCTGCTTACATTTCCCCATCCATATTTCTGGTAAATGTCCTAATGTAAGTCATGTGTGTCCTGCTTGAAGGTTGGAGGAAAGCCAATTAACAAATTTTAAATAGTCATAAAGTACCCACCTTTGTGTCATTTATAGCAAACTTAAGTCATTAAAGTACCAGTAATGTCAGCTGTCTGGCCGCATGTATCCCCTGCAAACCATAGCACACCTTGTTATGTAGCGAAAGTCACAGATATTGCTCAGCCACCTTGACACATTTAGTTTATAAGCAAGCAGGGAAGACTGACAAAGGAGAACATGAAAACTTCTGGGAAGAAAAAGGAGGCACAGTAAACAATTGAATGGCAATAGAATGATAGTATGGTCTATGCATCCCATTATCATAGTCTGATATATTAAATTACATTGCTTTACTATATTTTACTGTATTTCTTAATGGATTCACTATGCTTTGTTATTAGAGCATGCCAGATATGTGTGTGTGTGTGTGTGTGTGTGTGTGTGTGTGTTTCTATTTTGTAACAACTAACATACAGTTAGTGATACTGTATTACTTTAACAGAATATAATGGTTGACAAAATGAGCATGCTGGCTAGTTTCCTGTCAATTTAACCCAAGCTAGAGTCATTACAAAGGAGGGAATCTTATGTGAGAAAATATCTCCATAACATCCAGCTGTTGGCAAAACTGTAGGGCATTTTCTTTTTTTTTTTTTTTTAAATTTTTATTTTCTATATTCTATGTTTACATTCCAAGGGCTTTCCCCTTTCCCAGTTCCCACCCACCATAGTTCCCATAGTTCCTCTCCCCCCCAACTATTCCCCAATCATTCCCCCTCCCCCCTCAGTTTCTTTACTAAACTGGATGCAATCTTTACATGCCCAGGGTCCTCTCCTTTCTTCTTCTTGGGAATCATTTGACTTGCTATTCATGTCTTGAGTATTTAGTGCTTCTGGGCTCATTAATATCCACTTATCAGTGATTGCATTTCATGTGCATTCTTTTGTGATTGGGTTAGCTCACTCAGGATGATATTTTCCAGGTCTAACCATTTACCTACAAATTGCATGAATTCATTATTTTTAATTGCTGAGTAGTATTCCATTGTATAAATATACCACATTTTCTGTATCCATTCCTCCTTTGAGGGATATTTGGGCTCCTTCCAATTTCTGGCTATTATAAACAAGGCTGCTATAAACATAGTGGAGCATGTGTCTTTATTGCATGCAGGGGAATCCTCTGGGTATATGCCCAGGAGTGGTATGCCAGGGTCCTCTGGGAGTGACATGCCCAATTTTCTGAGGAACCTCCAAACTGATTTCCAGAGCGGTTTTACCATTTTGCAATCCCACCAACAATGGAGGAGTGTTCCTCTTTCTCCACATCCTCGCCAGCACTTGTTGTCTCTTGAGTTTTTAATCTTAGCCATTCTGACTGGTGTGAGGTGGAATCTCAGGGTTGTTTTGATTTGCATTTCCCTGATGACTAATGATGTTGAACATCTTTTAAGGTGTTTCTCGGCCATCCGAATTTCTTCTGGTGAAAATTCTTTGTTTAGCTCTGTGCCCCATTTTTTGATAGGGTTATTTGGTTCTTTGGGGTCTAACTTCTTGAGTTCTTTGTATATATTGGATATTAGCCCTCTGTCGGATGTGGGGTTGGTGAAGATCTTTTCCCACTTTGTTGGTTGCCGTTTTGTCCTTCTGACAGTGTCCTTTGCTTTGCAGAAAATTTGTAATTTTATGAGGTCCCATTTGTCGATCCTTGATCTTAGTGCGTACGCTATTGGTGTTCTGTTCAGGAACTTTTCCCCTGTGCCCAAGTCCTCCAGGGTCTTCCCAAGTTTCTTTTCTAATAGTTTCCGTGTGTCTGGTTTTATGTGGAGGTCCTTGATCCACTTGGAGTTGATCTTAGTGCAAAGAGATAAGAGTGGGTCAATTCGCATTCTTCTGCATGTTGACCTCCAGTTGAACCAGCACCATTTGTTGAAAAGGCTATCTTTTTTCCACCGGATGATTGTGGCTCCTTTATCAAAGATCAAGTGACCATAAGTCTGTGGGTTCATTTCTGGGTCTTCAATCCTGTTCCATTGATCTGCTTGCCTGTTGCTATACCAATACCATGCAGTTTTTAACACAATTGCTCTGTAGTACTGCTTGAGGTCAGGGATATTGATTCCCCCAGAAGTCCTTTTATTGTTGAGAATAGTTTTAGCTATCCTGGGTTTTTTTGTTGCTCCAGATGAATTTGAGAATTGCTCTTTCTAGATCTATGAAGAATTGATTTGGGATTTTGATGGGGATTGCATTGAATCTGTATATTGCTTTTGGCAAGATGGCCATTTTTACTATATTGATCCTGCCAATCCAGGAGCAAGAAATATTTTTCCATCTTCTGAGGTCTTCTTCGATTTCTTTCTTCAAGGACTTGAAGTTCCTGTTGTACAGATCTTTCGCTTGTTTGGTTAGAGTTACGCCAAGATACTTTATGTTGTTTGTGGCTATTGTGAAGGGTGTTATTTCCCTAATTTCTTTCTCAGCCTGCTTGTCCTTTGAGTACAAGAAGGCCACTGACTTGCTTGAGTTAATTTTATAACCTGCCACTTTGCTGAAGTTGTTTATCAGCTGTAGAAGTTCTCTGGTGGAGTTTTTTGGGTCGCTTAGGTAAACTATCATATCGTCTGCAAATAATGATAGTTTCACTTCTTCCTTTCCAATTTGTATCCCTTTGACTTCCTTATGTTGTCTAATTGCTCTTGCTAGAACTTCAAGTACTATATTGAAAAGATATGGAGAGAGAGGGCAGCCTTGTCTTGTCCCTGATTTTAGTGGGAATGCTTCAAGTTTCTCTCCATTTATTTTGATGTTGGCTACTGGTTTGCTGTAGATTGCTTTTACTATGTTTAGGTATGGGCCTTGAATTCCTGCTCTTTCCAAGACTTTTAGCATGAAAGGATGCTGAATTTTGTCGAATGCTTTTTCAGCATCTAATGAGATGACCATGTGGTTTTTTTCTTTCAGTTTGTTTATGTAGTGGATTACATTGATGGATTTCTGTATATTGAACCATCCCTGCATCCCTGGGATGAAGCCTACTTGATCATGGTGGATGATCGTTTTGATGTGCTCTTGGATTCGGTTAGCAAGAATTTTATTTAGTATTTTTGCATCTATATTCATAAGAGAAATTGGCCTGAAGTTCTCTTTCTTTGTTGGATCTTTTTGTGGTTTAGGTATTAGCGTAATTGTGGCTTCGAAGAATGAGTTGGGCAGTGTCCCTTCTGTCTCTATTTTGTGGAATAGTTTGAAGAGTATTGGTGTTAAGTCTTCTTTGAAGCTCTGGTAGAATTCTGCACTAAAACCATCTGATCCCGTACTTTTTTTGGTTGGGAGGCTTTCTATAACCCCTTCTATTTCTTTAGGGGTTATGGGACTATTTAGCTGGTCTACTTGATGCTGATTTAATTTTGGTATTTGATATCTGTCTAGGAAATCGTCCATTTCCTCCAGATTCTCCAGTTGTTTTGAGTATGGACCTTTGTAGTAGGATCTGATGATCTTTTGAATTTCCTCAGTTTCTGTTGTTATGTCTCCCTTTTCATTTCTAATTTTGTTAATTTGTATACTGTCTCTGTGTCCTTTGGTTAGTCTGGCTAAGGGTTTATCTATCTTGTTGATTTTCTCAAAGAACCAGCTCCTGGTCTTGTTGATTCTTTGTATGGTTCTCTTTGTTTCTATTTGATTGATTTCAGCCCTGAGTTTGATGATTTCTTGTTTTCTACTCCTCCTGGGTGAGTTAACTTGTTTTTCTTCTAGCACTTTAAGGTGTGCTGTTAAGCTGCTAGTGTATGCTCTCTCCAGTTTCTTTTTGGATGCACTTAGAGCTATGAGTTTTCCTCTTAGCACTGCTTTCATTGTGTCCCATAGATTTGGGTAGGTTGTACCTTCATTTTCATTGAATTCTAAAAAGTCTTTGATTTCTTTTTTTATTTCTTCCTTGACCAAGGTGTCATTGAGTAGAGTATTGTTCAGTTTCCATGTGTATGTGGGCTTTCTGTTGTTTTTGTTGCTATTGAAGACCACTCTTACTCCATGGTGATCTGATAGGAGGCATGGGATTAGCTCGATCTTCTTGTATTTGTTGACATCTGTCTTGTGACCGATTATATGGTCTATTTTGGAGAAGGTACCATGCGGTGCTGAGAAAAAGGTATATTCTTTAGCTTTAGGATGAAATGTTCTATATATATCTGTTAAATCCAATTGGTCCAGAGTTTCAATTAGTTTCACTGTGTCCCTGTTTAGTTTCTACTTTCCTGATCGGTCCATTGAGGAGAGTGGGGTGTTGAAGTCACCCACAATTATTGTGTTAGGTGTAATGTGTGCTTTAAGCTTTAGTAAGGTTTCTTTTACAAATGAGGGTGCCCTTGCATTTGGAGCATAGATGTTCAGTATTGAGAGCTCTTCCTGGTGGATTTTCCCTTTGGCCAGCAAGAAGTGACCTTCTGGGTCTCTTTTGATGATTTTAGGTTGAAAGTCAATTTTATCTGATATTAGAATGGCTACTCCAGCTTGTTTCCTGAGACCATTTGCTTGTAAAATTGTCCTCCAGCCTTTTACTCTAAGGCAGTGTTTGTCTTTAACACTGAGATGTGTTTCCTGTATGCAGCAAAATGTAGGGTCCTGTTTCCGTATCCAGTCTGTTAGTCTATGTCTTTTTATTGGGGAATTGAGTCCATTGACGTTAAGAGATATTAAGGAATAGTAATTATTACCTCCAGACATTTTTGAAATTATATTTATTTATCTTATTTATTTTTTATATTCGAGAGGTTATCTTCTTTTGGGTTTGATAAGAGGAGGTTTCTATCTTGCTTCTTCCCGAGTGTAGTTTCCGTCCTTGTCTTGGTGTTTTCCCCCTATTATCCTTTGTAGGGCTGGATTTGTGGAGAGATATCTTGCAAATTTGGTTTTGTCATGGAATACCTTGATGTCTCCATCAATGGCAATTGAGAGTTTTGCTGGGTAAAGTAGTTTTGGCTGAAGTTTGTGTTCTCTTAGAGTTTGCATGATATCTGCTCAGGATCTTCTAGCTTTCATGGTCTCAGGTGAGAAGTCTGGTGTTATTCTGATAGGTTTTCCTTTATATGTTACTTGGCCTTTTTCTCTTGCTGCCTTTAGTATTCTTTCTTTGTTTATTACATTTGGAGTTTTGATTATTATGTGACGGGATGTATTTCTGTTCTGGTCCAGTCTGTTTGGGGTTCTATAGGCTTCTTGTATATTCATGGGCATCTCTCTCCTTAGGTTGGGGAAGTTTTCTTCCATAATTTTATAGAAGATATTAGCTGGCCCTTTAACTTGTAAATCTTCACTCTAGTCTATACCTATAATCCTTAGGTTTGGTCTTCTCATAGTGTCTTGGATTTCCTGGATGTTTTGGGTTACCACCTTTTTGCATTTAGTGTTTTCTTTGACTGTTGAATCAATGGTTCCTATGGTATCTTCGGCTTCTGAGATTCTGTCTTCTATCTCTTGTATTCTATTGTTGATACTTGCGTCTAGGGCCCCTGATTTCTTCCCCAGGTTTTCTATCTCCAATGTTGTCTCCCTCTGTGATTTCTTAGTTGTTTCTACATCTGTTTTTAGTATCTGGATGGATGTGCTCAGATCTTTCGTTTGCTTGATTGTGTTTTCATGTATTTCTTTAATAGATTTTTGTGCTTCCTCTTTCATAGCTTCTACTTGTTGGCCCACGTTCTTCTGTAGTTCTTTAAGTGACTTTTGTCTTTCTTCCTTATTGTCTTCTTCTCTTTGATCCATCTTCTCCTGAATTTCTTGAAGTGATTTTTGTATTTGCCTCGTAAAGGCTTCTAACTTTTGATCCATTTTCTCCTCTATTTCTTTACGAGATTTTTCTATGTGTTCAGCTACCAGCATCCTGACCAGTGATTTTATATCCAAGTCTTGTTTTTCTGGTGTTTTAGGGTATCCAGGGATTCCTGTTGTTGGAGAACTGGGTTCAGATGCTGTCATGTTGCCTTGATTTTTGTTAGTAACGTTCCTTCGTTTTCCTTTTGTCATCTGGTTATTTCTGGTTTTAGTTGGCCTTGTTGTTAGTGGCTGGTGTTTGAATCTCCTGTGATGCTGGGCTCACCTGTTGTTTCTCTACTGGTAAATATGTGTGACTGCTGCTTTAAGGGATCATAAGCTGGCTGCCACCCATGCGATTGTAGCCCCTGTTGGGGTCTGTCTACCTGGGCTTCTCCAGCTGTGTCCTGGTTGCAAGGAACTCGGCCTGCTTGGTTCTGAGACCCTAGCAGATCCCCCTGTGCGGGTAGCCCTGGAAGGGGTGTTTACCTGGGCCTTTCCAGCTATGTCCTGGTTGCAATATGGAGGCCCGCAGCTACCGCTGGTCCAGGGGCCGGTGAGCTGGTTGCAGAATGCAGCCTAGGTGCTCGCCAGAGGGCGTGGGGATGTCCCACAGAGCCTGGGCCTTTCCAGCTGTGTCCTGGGCCTTTCCAGCTATGTCATGGTTGCAATATGGAGGCCCTCCGCTTCTGCTGGTCCAGGGGCCGGCGAGCTGGTTGCAGAAAGCAGCCTCGGTGCTCCCCAGAGGGCACGGGGATGTCCCGCAGAGCCTAAGCGGAACTCAGCCTGCTTGGGTCCGAGACCCTAGCAGATCCCCCGTGAGGGCAGCCCTGGAAGGGGTGTTTACCTGGGCCTTTCCAGCTATGTCCTGGTTGCAATATGGAGGCCCGCCACTTCTGCTGGTCCAGGGGCCGGCGAGCTGGTTGCAGAAAGCAGCCTCGGTGCTCGCCAGAGGGTGCGGGGAAGTCCCACAGAGCCTGGGCCTTTCCAGTTGTGTCCTGGTTGCAATATGGAGGCCCGCCGCGCTGGTCCAGGGGCCGGCGAGCTGGTTGCAGAAAGCAGCCTAGGTGCTCGCCAGAGGGTGCGGGGAAGTCCCACAGAGCCTGGGCCTTTCCAGCTGTGTCTGTAGGGCATTTTCTAACTTAGAGATTAATGTTGGAGGCCCTAGCCTAGTGAGGTTGTTGGTCTTGGGTGCTGTAAGATAGCATGCTGATGAAGCCAAGAGGAATAAGCCAGCCAGCAGCCCTCTTCCATGGCCTTTGTATCATCTCCTGCCTCCTTGTTCCTGTCCTGCTTGAGTTCCTGATTTCACTGCATTTGATGATGAACTGTTTTATGGAAATGTGAGTAAAATAAGCCAGTGTTTTCCCCCAAGTAAATGTGTAAGGGGTTTTAAACATAGAAACCCATGTACTGTCACACAAAACAGATTCACTGTTAGTTGTAAAGAACAAAGCATTTATGAGAATGGTTAGTTTGCGGTCATGAAACTTCATGCATCTCAGCTTTAGATATAAGTTGAGTTCTTCAACTTTACTTCACTTTGCAACAGATGGAGACTATTATAAAAGTTCAACCAATAAAATGCAAAGTTGTGAAGCCCAGTTCCAAGGGACACATTTATAAAACATCAAAACCTAAAGCTTAGGAATCATAGCAGAAGAGAGAGAAGAAAGACTGTAAGAGCCCGAGGAACAGGAATTTTGCTGTCAGACTCTGTCTCTTAGGAATGTCAGAATCTATACTCATAAAGTCTCGACAACATGACTACCCAAACGTGAGATGAACAAGGGCAGCAATAAACATGCCGAAGTGGATGAGGGAAAACCCACAAGGCCTCAGCCTTGTACAATGAACTACAGGCGAGAAAGGAATGCTGAGAGTAGGAGAAATAGTCTTCTTACTCAAGGAAAAACAGACAAGTTTGTTGTTCAGTACCAAATGGTTAACCCATTATTTAAAAATGAATAATTTACACTGAACAGGTTATATTTATGCATTTAGAAACAATGTATATTTGTGTGTGTATGAGTATGTGCACACACACACACACGTAACAACAATTAATAAAAAAGGAGGCCATGAATTTGAATGGAGAACATATGGGAGGGGTAGGAGGAAAAAGTCATATAATTATAGTATAATCTCAAAAACAAAATTAAAACAAAAAATGTGGCCTAGAACACCTGAGCCAGAAAAAAAAATTAGTATAGTAATAAATCTTACTCTGTGTCAATTTAAAGCCCAGAATAGAATAACTCAGCAGTTTCTGTTGGCTCCTCCAAGATCTCTTATCTAAAACAGAAAGCAACATTAAAAGCAGAGTTTAGATGTCTATTGAGGGATCAGGGGTTAGAAAGACAGTCTTCCAAAAATGGGAAATATAGTATAGAATTATGGAGATAAAAAGGAAATTACGTGGGTAGAGGGAAGGCAAGGCAGGGTAAATGAGGAAATATGGAGAGACACTACTAATAGCAAAAGTCCTTTGGAAATTATGTCAAAACCTAATTCTGTAGAAGCTTTCTAAAATATATATACATGAGAAAGGAATTTAAATAGAGTATTTATCCAGTAAAAGGGCCACGAAAAAACACCCTGCTCCTAGCTTGACCCAGAACTCTGCAACCGGGAAAGGCCCACCCCTGAGAGTCAGTATAGGTGCCAAGCAATACTTGCCCTGGGTAGTCCTTTTCCACTAGTTCACTATGCATGCTCCAAAGACCTTACAAAAGCCCACCAATCTGCTTAGCCCAATGCTGTCTGTCTTTCTGTTCAGAGCCAACTGGAATTCCTTTCTTTTCCCCAAAAATCTCCTGTATGAAGTTCGTTGTTACTTTATAGTATTCCTTGGCTGCCAACTGTTAAGATACCCCGGAAACCCTATGAAGGTTCTGTTACTCACACAGACGTTCCCGTCACCACTGCTCTCTCTTAGAGTCTGGGAATTCATCCTTCATCTCCAGTCCACCTGCCACAGACTCACGTTCCAGCTCAAGCTGATCTACTATTGATAATTTATTAACTCTCCCCTTCGATCAGTAAAAATGCTACTGCGTTCAAGGACATGACCATGGAGTGACCAGAACCCCTCTGCTATTCTTGGAGACACCCACAAACCATGGGATGTTACAGCTATAAAAACAAACAAAAACAGAATAGGACAAAACAAATAAACAGAAAAAAGCATAAGAAGCACATACAGATGCTAACCCACACATATTCACACATAGGAAAGCCATAAAAACAAAATCAGAAACCATAATATAAAAACTAATGTTTCATTTACAACAATTATTAATTGGAGATAGTTTCTGGGTTAGGGATGGGGCTTTGTACCCTTCCCTGCTCAGCCCTGAGATCCCACCTGGCTTAAATCTGTGCTGGCCTTGTGCATGCTGCCACTGGCTGTGAGTTCACATGTGCATTAGGACTTCAGGTCTTGTTCCCTTGGCATTCTCCATCCCTATTGGCTCTTCCAATCTTCCTCACTCCTCTTCTGCAGAGTTCCATGTGCCCTGAGGGAAGGGATTCGATGGAGACATTCCATTTAAGTCTAAATGTTTTAAGGTCTCTCATCTTCTACTCAGAATAAAATAAATTAGCTTCTCATTGGACAGGAAAAATCCCTTTTCTTTTTGTGTGGCTGGGACTCAATCACAGAGACTCCAAAGGGCTAGTAAAGCTCTGTATGGCTGAAGTATGTATATATCCTAGCTCTTGGATTTCTGAGATTGGGTTTGAGTAGTGCTGGCTGACCTTACAGTCCTGTCTCTGCCTCCTGAACTCTGGGAGCACAGGTTCATGTTTCCACATCTTGCAGGATTTATTTTCATAATTTCCCCCATTTTTTCTTTTTACCCCCTCTCTTCCACCTTGGAGCGTCAATCTTGCAGCTTCTTTAGGCCTAAGCCGGCCTACCCTGACCCTGCTGAGCCTTTCGTGACCCTGCTCCCTTTTCCGTATTTCCCTGATAACATACAGCTTCTTTATGTCCTTGGTGTTTGTATTATATTGTCTTTGTCAGGGTTTTTATTCCAGCTTCTTCTTCGTTAACCACCTCTATCCTCTCTTCAGTCCTTCTCTTACAACTCTTCTTATTCCTCACTACCACAGGCTCCATCTAATAATCAACTGACTCCTGCTTACCTACCTCCTACACATCTTCCCTCCTCCGTGTCTAGATTGCCCCATCTCCTTTTTAGGACCCCACAACCCACATCCTTGTTTCTTTGTACATATTGGTCTGCCCTGCCTGGATTCTCACACACAGTTCCAGCAGACCACTGCTCTCCTCTGTGTCCTCTGGGAGGTGGTGGGTGGGGCTTGTTCAAGTTCAGGTTCCTTTCTCCCTACACGATCTAAGAATACATGCTCCACTATGTTCATAGCAGCCTTATTTATAATAGCCAGAAGCTGGAAAGAATCCAGATGTCCCTCAACAGAAGAATGGATACAAAAAATATGGTATATATACACAATGGAGTACTATTCAGCCATTAGAAACAATGAATTCATGAAATTCTTAGAGAAATGGATGGAGCTGGAGAACATCATACTAAGTGAGGTAACATAGTTTCAAAAGAATACCCATGGTATGCACTCACTGATAAGTGGATATTAGCCTAGAATCTTGGGACACCAAAGACACAATCTACATACCAAATGATGTCCGACAAGAAGGAAGGAGTGGACCCTGGTTCTGGAAAGTCTCAAAGCATCAGTGTAAGGGAATATCAGAATAGGGAAGTGGGAAAGGGTGGATGGGGGAACACAGGGAGAGAAAATGGCATGTGGGACCTTTGGGGAGCAGGGAACCAGAAAAAGGGAAATGAAATGTAAATATAGAATATATCCAATAAAAAAAGAAAGAAAAGGGGAAATGAAATGTAAATATAGTATATATTCAATAAAAAAAGAGAAAAAAGCAGCAGGGTACTTTAAAAGTGCTACTTTTTTTTTTTTTTCAAAAGCAAAGACAGTGGTAAAAAGACTCACGGAGTAATGCCCTCAATAAAAACTTGCTGAGCCAGGGGGAAAGTTCTTGAACAGAACACCAATAGCTTATGCTCTAAGATCAACAATTGACAAATGGGACCTCATAAAATTACGAAGTTTCTGTAAGGCAAAGGACACTGTCAGAAGGACAAAACGGCAACCAACAAAGTGGGAAAAGATCTTCACCAACCCCACATCAGACAGAGGGCTAATATTCAATATATACAAAGAACTCAAGAAGTTAGACCTCAAAGAACCAAATAACTCTATTAAAAAAGAAGAAATTCGGATGGCTGAGAAGCACCTTAAGAGATGTTCAATATCATTAGTCATCAGAGAAATACAAATCAAAACAACCCTGAGATTCCACTTCACACCAGTCAGAATGGCTAAGATTAAAAACACAACAGGTGCTGGCAAGGATGTGGAGAAAGAGGAAAACTCCTCCACTGTTGGTGGGATTGCAAGATGGCACAACCACTCTGGAAATCAGTCTGGCGGTTCCTCAGAAAATTAGGCATGACACTTCCAGAGGACCCTGTTATACTACTCCTGGGCATATACCCAGAGGATTCCCCTGCATGCAATAAAGACACATGCTCCACTATGTTCATAGCAGCCATATTTAGAATAGCCAGAAGTTGGAAGGAGCTCAGATGTCCCTCACAGGAGGAATGGATACAGAAAATGTGGTATATTTATACAATGGAATACTACTCAGCATTTAAAAATAATGAATTCATGCGATTTGTAGGCAAATGGTTGGATCTGGAAAGTATCATCCTAAGTGAGTTAATCCAATCACAAAAGAATACACATCAATTGCAATCACTGATAAGTGGATATTAATGAGCCCACATAAACCCATACCCACATACCCAATGGGATCAGGATGTTTGGTTGGAGTCCTTGGCTTGCCTGTCCCTACCTCCCCATGATCCAGCAAATTTCTAATCTTTCTTATCCCTCCAAACCTGCCCACTCAGAAATCCTCGGAATAGAAAAGGCACCAAAAAGGCCTAGTCCTGAATTCCTGACTCCCCTCCTCCTTAAGTCACCCCCCATCCAGGACACCATCCCCTGCATAAGCCCAACATGTGACAGAACATCATATTTCTTCATGTACAATCTATGAATACTTCCACACCACAGTCAGCCCACAACTTTTTCTGGTCTTGTCTCCTGAGGCTGAAAAATGTATTTGGAGTTTATTCAAAAATAAACCCTTTAACTTTAATTCAGCTCAAATTAGCTTATTTCTTTGGTGGAGGAAACAATCCCTTGTACAACCACAAATGTAAATTTAGTATAGGTAGCAATGTCCCTTGGGGAACATCCTTTTCACAAGATGAAAACTTGGCTGGATTGCAATCTTCTCAGGTTGTCAACAGTCCCTTAATTCCATTAAATATCTTTTTTAAAATCTATTTATCTCCTTGAACACAGGATTTAAATCCATTTCACTTCCTAATTCCCTTTTAACCTTTGAATCATACATTTTGCAGGTTTCCTTTGTCAGCTTGCTATGTTGGATTAAAATGTTCTTCATAACGGTGAACCAAAAAAAAACCAAACAAACAAACAAAACAAACAAACAAAAAAACCAGTCTATACTAGGTTATTTGGTGACTTCTTTAGTCAGTACAATTAATCTAAATCTCTTCACTTTAGCCTCAGGCATGCTCTTGAGACAGGGGCAAAAAGCTGCCACATTTTTTTTTTTCACCAAAATATCACAGGAATGATCTTTAGGCAACATAGTAAAATTTTCTCCTTTGAAACCACTTGATCCTCACCTCAACACTTCAAATCACCCTCAGAACCATTGTATTCAATCTTATTTTTTTTATTATTTTCTATATTCTTTGTTTACATTCCAAAGGCTTTCCCTTTTCCAGTCCCCCCCCCACCATATGTCCTATAAGTCCTCTTACTCTCCCATTCCCCAATCACCCCCCCTCCCCACCATTTCTCTGTTCTGGTACTCTCCTACAAAACTGGATTTAGTCTTTTCCGGAGCAGGGTCCTCTCCATCCCTTTTCTTGGGAATCTTTTGCTTAGCTAATTGTGTCTTGAGTATTCAGAACTTCTGCGATCATTAATATCCACTTATCAGTGATTGCAATTCATGTGTATTCTTTGTGATTGGGTTGACTCACTTAGGATATTTTCCAGATCCAACCATTTGCCTACAAATTGCATGAAATCATTATTATTAATTGCTGAGTAGTATTCCATTGTATAAATATACCATATTTTCTGTATCCATTCCTCCGTTGAGGAACATCTGAGTTCTTTCCAGCTTCTGGCTACAACCATCCAGTGGAAAAAAGATGGCCTTTTCAACAAATGGTATTGGTTCAACTGGAGGTCAACATGCAGAAGAATGCGAATTGATCCACTCTTATCTCCTTGTACTAAGATCAACTCCAAGTGGATCAAGGACCTCCACATAAAACCAGACACACTGAAACTAATAGAAAAGAAACTGGGGAAGACCCTGGATGACATGGGCACAGGGGGAAAGTTCCTGAACAGAACACCAATAGCTTATGCTCTAAGATCAAGAATTGACAAATGAGACCTTTTAAAATTACGAAGTTCCTGTAAGGCAAAAGCCACTGTCAGAAGGACAAAACAGCAATCAACAAATTGGGAAAAGATCTTCACCAACCCCATATCCGACAGAGGGCTAATATCCAATACATGGCTTCCATCTTCTACTAGTATGGCTCATTAAGCCCTACTTAAACCATCCCACTGCTCTCTTTATGCAACGTCCCAAAAATCTACATTTTTTCCAACAAAAATATGGTCAGGGATATCACAGCAATATCCAGATCCATTGGATCAACTTCTGTCATAGGGTTTTTATTGCTGTGACACCATGACCAAGAAAACTCTTATAAAGACAAATATTTAATAGGGGCTTGCTCACACTTTCAGAGATTTATCATTATGATGGGTAGCATAGCAGCATGCAGTCAGATATGGTATTGGAGGAATCAAGAGTTCTATATCTTGATCTGAAGGCACCCAGGAGGAAACTGTCACACTGGCCATCGCTTAAGCTTAGGAGACCTCAAATGTCACCACCACTGTCACACACTCCTCCATCTATTCCACACCTTCCCCAACAGATATACCTCCTGACAGTGCTACTCTCTTTGGGCAAAGCATTTAAACACAAGTCTATGGGGGAAAAGTTATTCCAATCAACAGTATTTTTCATCATTCTAAAAAATCTATATCCAATTTATATGTCCAGCTTTCTGGAGAACAACATTTCATGTCAGATGAAAATATTTATGATTTTAACATAAAGTTATTGTTATGATTCAAAGATGGGACACCTGTTAACTGTATTTTCTATACTGTAGATTTCAGTACATATTACCAATAGCATTAACGCTAATAATATACCTAAGACTGATATCTAAACTTATAAATAAATTATGTAAGCTTCATGGAGTTGAGCTATAAGAGTTGAGTATTTTCCTCACAGGTCAATTGGACCAGAAATAAGTATACTATAACTTTCTCGATCTGCCTATTTCTAAGGGTATGATCTATCTTCCCTTGGTCTTTACACTTCTTTCCCCAACTACCAATGTTGTATTCACCAAAATTCCAAATATATGAATTTCCTTTAAATTCTTAAACTTTAACTTCTGCCCCTAATCTGTATCTCTATCAGCAGATTTCCACTCAGCTGATAAGCACCCTTTAGGAATCAGACTATAACTGTTTCAAATGGATGCAAACCCTGGATTTGATTAAAGTTGTTGTGAACTAATCCAGCTGATGTGATTGTTCCCTATCTATTCAGTTGGGTCAGTTAATCAGATGAATCCCCTATTGTTTGAATCTCTATCTTCCTTTGACTAGCATGCCAGACTTCCTATGTACTGACAAGGATATCCTAATGTCAGCAGAAAGTAATTGTAGAAAAGAGGATGTTGCCTCTTATCCTCCACAAAAGCCTGGAGTGTTGTATCAAAGGAAACTTTATAGTTAAAGAACAAATGCCTATCTATACTGTTTATTGGCATACCAGGAAAGGTACCTGTTAAAAACAAATACGCTCAAATCTATCAACAAGTTGATTCATTGGTTAAAATAGATCTGCAATATTATAGGACACTTAACCCTCTTTTTGCAGGACAAGTATGTTATTGTTTGGCTTTAAGAAAAATTGTTTTCATGTGGAATACTTGAAACCTAGAGAAAATCAGCAAGAATTAGATCTACTAACTGCAGTGAAAGGTTGCCTTTCTTCTTTCTCAAGGGGGAATACTGCTTCAATGTCAACCAGTCAGTTAAAATAAAAGTCAAAATTCGACAACTCCAAACAGATCTTCAAAATAAAAGGAATAGCACAATGACTCTAGCCAGTGGGTCATATAGAATTGTATCTTGCTGTGTTTTAATCCCATCCTCTTCCTAATTCTACAAATTATACCCTGCTTTTTAAACTTCTTAGTTAGATTTTTTTTACATCAAATTCAAAATATTGAACCCAGATCTTTAGTCAGTTATTATTATAAGATCATCAAGTCATACCTAAAGGACAAGAGGCCTACAACTCCCAATCACACACTGATGGTGAAGATCAAAGTTGACTCAATATGCAACAACAAATAGTCTAGCAATAACATTACCCGCTATCCTGACCCTGATTGTTAAAGAAAAAAAAAGAGAGAGGAATATAATAAAAGGGACAATGAAAAACTCCCTGCCCCTGATTTGACCCACAGCTCTGGGAATTGGAAATCCACACCCCCATGATTCAGTCTTATGGAGAAGCAATATTTGGCCTATGCTGTACTTTTACACTAGCTCACTATATATGTTCAGTATATATATGCTTTAAAGACCCCATAAAAGCCTGTCTCTCTGTCTAGGCTGGGGCTGTGTCTCTTCCTGTTCAGAGGCAGGCACCCTTCTGTTCTTCTCAATAAATCTCTTGTATGGTGTGATTTTGTGCTATTTATTGACTTCTGACTGCCACGATGCCCTTGTGCTAAAAAATCAATTACAGTCACTAATGGGAAAGACAATGGCCCAAATAGATATCTAACGACACCAAGTAAAACTTCCAGTTCCAGGAGTGGATTCCATTTTCTTCAGTTGTTGTCCAAAGTGGTCCCATAAACCCCCTGCAAATATCATAAGCTATTGCCAAAATTGTTGGTTACTCTGTATTACCTGAAATTGAGCTAGTGTTCAACAAGAAGACTAACTAATACTGACTAAAGTTCACAGTAGTGGAAGGTACTTTACATCTTAGTGGAGGAGAAAAGTACCAATTCACCCATCTAGGAACCTACAACAGATACACTTCTACTAGATGCAATGCTGCAATAATGGAACAAATGTTTTAGGAGTAATCACCTACTTTCTGATTGGATTAAAACTTATTCCACGAGATGAAACTAGTACCTGACAATGCCAAAGTGCTCAAGAACATGAGGCTACAAAGGTCATAGTTCTAGTGGAAAACTTACTACTCTTATTCTACTAAAAGTACATAGCGATAACAACCCCAAAATGACGTATTTTCACACCCAAAGAGCAGAAAAATCACTCAACACTCATCAGAGAACCTGCTTTCTATAGTAGATGGTAGTTACAAAAGAGATTCAAAACTGGGTTTATGCATTGACTAAGACACTTTGGAGAACTCAGCCAGAACTGTAATGTTCTTATCATATCTATAACTATTGGTTGCATACCTTCTACATATAGAACTAAAAGCCAAGATTCTCGGTAGACTTGATGGGGTTTTTCTTAATTAAATCATTAAGAAGATCCACTTATAATCTGTACCGTGTGTGTGTGTGTGTGTGTGTGTGTGTGTGTGTGTATTTGCATGGTCAAAGGGGTTTAATTTTCCTGTTTTTATTTTATAAAGATGGTTAAATTCAAATTAAACACAATACAAACATGCTACAAATGATATCACTTTTATCAAAGTAGATACTTTCTAGGAGAGCTTCTAAAACCTGTTGTGACAATTTTGATTATGTTGCTTATTCTACATGCAACCCATAGTTCTTCTCTTCATATAAAAAGTTCTTATAAATTATCTTGAAATCTTTTAGGTGAGAAGACCCACATTTAATCTGGACCACACTTTCTGCTGGTAGGCAATATAAAGAGCAAAGAAGAAAGCTTTTGCTCTCTGCCAGCTTGTCCTCACTGTTATTGGCACTTCCATTCTACTGGCATTAAAGCCTACTTTTTCATTTACTCATATACTGAAAACAAGATAAAATATTCAGCGTTACTGACTGAACACACACTGGATTTTTGTACTTTCTGTTTATAGACAGCCATTCTTGTGTTAGCTCTCTCCCAGTAGGATGGGTCTCAAGTTGGAGCAGTTATTGGTTGGACATTTCCTCAATCTTTGCTCCATCTTTGTCCCTGTCTGTCTTGAAGGTAGGACAAATTTTGGGTCAAAGGTTTTGCAGGTGAGTTGATGTTCTCCTCCCTACAAGGGAAGGCCAGACTGGACTAGAAGGTAGCTGATAAACTCTCCGAAATTACCTAATGCAAAATTCCATATCAAAGTGGAAATTTTGAATGCCTTTTAAGTAACAGCAACTATCTGTTGAGTGAAGAAATTAATGAATAAAGATTAAGAAATATTATTTATGTGAAATATTTTTTACAGAGGGAATAAAGTATTTTGCTATACTTTAGATTTTAGACATATTTCATATGGTTTTAACAAAATATTGAGTGCATTCACATCCATGCAGCTACTGTGACTATCTCACCAGTAAGTTTATGGCAGTTTCTAGTCAATATCATCCTCATTTTGGTTAATCAGTTTTTAATTTCTCTCATTACAGTATAGTTTTTCTAGAATTAAAAAGTCTCGTAAATAAAATTACTTAATATTACTTGTATAATGATTCTTTATTTAAATGTCACATTTTTACAATCATACCAATGTTTCTATTATCAAATTTTTAATTACTTTTATACTAGTGTAATTATACATCACATATTATACTTTTATTAGTATTTGGGTATAATTTATTTCTGGATACTGTAAAATAGCTTATGAGTGTTGCTATTTGAGGTTTTGGTAGACATATGTTTTCAAGCCTGATGAGTAAACACAGGTGGATCAGGGACATTTAAGATTATGTGTACATCACATTTAATAATAAACACTAAACACTTACCCAGAGTGCCTTGCCAATTTGCATTTCTAACTTACAATATATAAAGTTTCAGGAGTTGCACATAAACAAATAAAACCTTTTATTAAATAAATATAGAAAAATGAATTATTCAAAAGTATTTTAATAGAATTTAAAATCTTGTTATTTGTCAGGTGAGTGTTCAAAACTACTTTCATTATGCAGTTTGAAGTAACATGTATTTCAAAACATATATTCAAATAACACATTTTATAATTTTGTATTCATATGTTCAATAGTGTGCACTAGTTCACCTTATACTGTTATTGACTTTTATATCTAATAACTTCAAATAGTCTACTACTTTCTCACAATGGTTTGTGTACAATTGGATAAATACATTAAACAATAAAAAGTTTTAAAGCTTCGTGCTAAAGATTTATGAAAGACAACTTTCTGAAATAGTTTTAATATCCTTTTCCCATTATATAACAATAATATATTATGCCTTTATTATTATGAAAATGCCTAAGATCTTCAAAATAATAAGGCTTATTTTCCTGATCTGATGCTGTCATTTCTTAATGGCTGTCTCACAAAATGTGTGTTCTAAAATTGGTAGAATAAACTGTACAGTCAATGTTTAAGCTCCAATTCAAGTTCTTTGAATTGCTTTTGTTCTTATTTCTTTTATTCCTGATTACTGCCCTTCGGGATTTTGAATTAATCTCTAAAGGCTGGTACTTCTTAGCCATTAGCAGCACTTACAAAAATATTTCTTTTCTGCTGAACTCTAAAAGTAAGTTATTTCTAACCCTGAAGTGAAGTTACCTGTTTTGAAGATAAAATTAATCACATTATGTTCTCACCAATCTTCTTTCCCTTCTGCAGTTATATTTATATCTTCAAAAGGTTTAATCCAGTTCTAGCAAGCAGGCAGAGATGTATGTAATCAGTTTCATTCCCAAAGGCAAATCCAAAGAGAACAGTATATTTAGTAAACTTATGACTGCTGTCCAAGACAAAATTAAAAGCATAAATAACAAATAGGAACAGACCAAGAAACCAGATAAATTGATTTCACAATTAGATTTACGTGTTGTATCATCAAATCTTTTTCCTGGCCCAACCCTTAATTTATGAAGACCATCTTCACTCATGGCCTGCTCCTGTCTTGTTACTGCTCCCAGCCCGTCTCCACGGAAGTGCCTCTATTGCTTTAACACATAAATTCTCTTCTGACAATAGCATAACAAATAGTAAGACAGAATGGGTTGCATTTTTTTTCTGCTAAATTGTTGCCTTGCTGGGTTACTGTCCTGTCTTCCTGAAGTTAATGCTGTGAAACACTTCTGTGTATTAATAATGGGAAAAAAATGTCACATTACACTTATGCTGACCAGGATCCAACAATGTATTCCTAAAATTGACCTGGAAAGTGAAATATTAAACATATGAATTAATAATTTTGGTATTAACTTTGTTTAAACATTACTTTATCTTCACACATGAAGCCATGTTTTTATTTCCAAAGGTGCTCCTGATAAATAAATTAACAAATAAATAAATGTCCTTTACTATTCTGTTGAAAGTTTTGTTTTTATTGACATTAACATCAATTAATATATTTTTAATTTTGTTCCTCATCAGTGTAGATATTTTGTAGATTTATACTATACTATTATATTTCATACAGACACCACTGTTTAATTTCTTGATTTTCTTCATTGATGTGATTTTCTTTTAAAATTCATAAACCATAACCATATTTTGTAAGTTCACATAATTGATATTCAATTTAAAAATGTCTTTCTTTATTGCACAGTAATTAACATCAATTCACAATTAACATTAGGGCAACACAGCCCATAAGTGACATTGACTACAATACTTTTGGCATCATAAATTCATTGTTTTGCTGTCAACTGTTTTGGATATCTACATTTTAAGATAATTTTTTTTACTTTATTTTGCTAGGCTTGTGCTTAGTTTTCTCCCTGTTTTCTGGTTCAAATATATTATGTGGGTTTTCCCCCATTCCTTATGAAGTAATTAAATTGTATTGCATATGTTTGTTTCTGTTTGTTTTAAGTACACACTGTGCAATTTGCACATTTTTTCTGATTTATGTTATCTTTATATTATGGATATCTACTTTAATTTCAAGGTGGTTTAAGAAGATACATTTGAATGATTTTGCTGATGAATTGTTTTAGAATTATTTTATGATTCAGCATATAGTTTATCCTAAGTAATTTTATACTAGCCTTTTACATATTAGATTAAAGTTATAAGCTACATGTCAGTTTTAAAAATTATTTTATCAAATATATTCTTCATTTATATTTCAAATGTTATGTCCTTTCCCGGTTTCCCCCCTCCCAGAAAACTCCCAATACATCCTCACACCCCCTGCCTCCAAGAAGATACTGCTCTGCCCAACCCAATCCGAACCTAACTCCCCCTCCCCTGATTTTCCACACTGGGGCATCTGGAGTGGTATAGCTGGATCCTCAAATCTAATTTTCTGAGGAATCACCAAACTGATTTCCAGAGTGGTTTTACCAGTTTGCAATACCACCAACAATGGAGGAGTGTTCCTCTTTCTCCACATCCTTATCAGCATCTACTGTCTCCTGAGATTTTCATCTTAGCCATTCTCACTGGTGTGAGGTGGAATCTCAGGATTTTTTAAATTTGCATTTCCCTTATAATTAAGGATGCTGAAGATTTCTTTAGGTGCTTCAGAGCCATTCGAGTTTCCTCAGTTGAGAATTCTCTATTTAGCTCTGTACCTCATTTTTAAATAGGGTTATTTGACTCTCTGGAGTCTACCTTCTTGAGTTCTTTGTGTACATCGGATATTAGCCCTCTATCGGTTATAGAACTGGTAATGATCTTTTTCCAATCTATTCATTGCCGTTTTGTCCTATTGACAGTGTCCTTTGCCTTACAGAAGTTTTGCAGTCTTATAAGGTCCCATTTGTCAATTCTTGTTCTTAGAGCATAAGCCATTTGTATTCTGTTCAGGAAATTTTCTCCTATTCTCATGTGCTCAAGACTCTTCCCCACTTAATGTCATTTAAATACTTAATTTAGTCATCTTTTTTCCTTCACTATCAAAAGCAGGATATTGAAGTCTGCAGCTATTATGGTAAAAGTTTCTCCCTTTGGTTCTTGATTTATACGTTTGGAACTCGATCATTGAATCTATATATTTGTACTTATTTTATCTTTCTGAGGATTTGACTTTTTGTCTATTTATACTGCTCCTCTCTGTCTCTTCCAAGTTCTTTTAATTTAAAATCCATGTTGTCTTATGTTAATGAAGATACCCAATTTAACTTCACTCAGCAATATTTTAAAATACTTATCTCACTCTTTCACTTTCTGAGTGGTTATGTCTGCAAGTGTAATGTGGGTCTTACATATCATGCCGTTTGGCATGTTACTTTCATATTTCATCTAGTCTTTGCCTTTTAGTTTGCCTTTTAGTTGGGGAGTTCGATCAATTTACATTTGAAATCAAACACAAAAGAAAGGACTTCTACCAGTATTTTAATATTTTATAGGGTCTCTATGACTTCATAATTTCTCTATAGCATTTTCAAAATTCCATTTCTGATATCAATTTACCATTGAAATATTTTTGTCCCTGAAACTCATTTCTCTTTATGTATCTTCTTTAATTTCTTCCTCTTGTTCTTGTTCTTCTCCTCCTTCATCTCCATCATCATCTCATCATCAATCATCATTTATTGTCCCCATTTTTTAAATGTTTGTGTGTGAATGTGCATGTGTGAGTGGGTGTGTTTCAGGAGATGGAACTTAGATGTCATGGCACTCATGTAGAGGTCGACGACAACCCAGTGAAGTTGATTCTCTCTTTTAAAATTATATTGAACCCAAGGATGCCACTCAGAGTTTCATGCTTGTGCAAAAAGCACTTTTATCATGTTAGCCAATTTTTCATCCCTCTATATTTATTTTAGACATTTTTCTTAGGGCCTACCCAGACTTGATCTTTGGCTTTTATTCATTCCCCTCTTAGGCAGTTTATTATTTTTTTGTCAATTTCTTTTATTTACATTCCAAATATTGCTCCCTCTTCTTGCTCCCCTCTTCACTATTTCTGCACCCCATGCTCCTTCCCCTTTGCTTCTGAGACAGTGCTGCCCACTCCCACCTCATCTGACTAGTATCTTCCTTCCCTGCAGCACCAGGTTTCTACACGTTTAAGTGCATCCTTTCCCATTGAGGTCAAACAAGGCACTTCTCTGCCTCACACCCCACACTATTGCACATTTCTCCTGGCCTCTGGGCTTCTCTCTTGTCTCCCCCTATACCTGATCTGCCTCCCTTCCCTTCCCTTCTGATCTCCCACCCAGAACCCTTCCTCTCTCCCTCACTCTGCCTCTCCTGATTGTTTTGTTCCCCTTCTAAGTGCGATTGAAGAAACCATACTCGGGCCTTCCTTCATCTTAAGCTTCATATTGACTGCGAGTTGTATCATGAGTATTCTGAACTTTTCGTCTAATATCCATTTATCAGTAACTATATACCATGTATGTCTGTCAGGTCTGGGTTATTTCACTCAGGATAGTATTTTCTAGTTCCATCCATTTATCTAAAATGTTTGTAAAGTCATTTTCAACAGCTGAGTAGTATTTCATTGTATAAATGTATGACATTTTCTGTATCCATTCTTGAGTTCAGGGCATCTGGGTTGTTTCCAACTTCTGGCTATTACAAATAAGGCTGCTATGAATATAGTGGAGCAAATGTCCTTGTGATATGGAGGAGTGTCTTTTGAGTATATTTCTAGGATTGGTGTAACTGGGTCTTTAGGTAGGACTACTTCCAATTTTTCTGAGTAACCACCAGATTGATTTCCAGAGTAGTTGTACCAGTTTGCTATCCCACCAGCAAAGGAGAGGTGTTCTTTTTCTGTATCCTTGCCAATATGCATTATTGCTTGAGTTTTTGATCCTAGTCATTCTGATTGGCTTAAGGTGGAATCTTAAGGTCATTTTATTTGCATTTCCCTGATGACTAAGTATGTTGAACATTTGTTTAAGTTCTTCTCAGACATTTGAGATTCCTCTTAGCTCTGCCCCCCTTTGCATTTTTATTGGTTATTTTATTTATTGACATTTCAAATGTTATCCCTCTTCCCAGTTTTCCCTTCACAAACCCCTTATTCTCTTCCCCACCCTCTGTCTCTATGAGAGTGTTTTCCAGCCTGCCCACTTACTCCTGCCTCAGCACCCTAGTATTCTCCTACCCTGGGTTATGGAGACTCCAAAGGACCGAAGCACTCCCTTCCCAAGTGATAAGGCAATTCTCTGCTATATATCCAGCTGCAGCCTTAGGTACCCTCATGTGGTGTACTCTTTTGCTGGTGGTTTAGACCCTGAGAGCTTTGGGAGGGGGGTCTGGTTGCTTGATATTGTTGTTTTTCCTATGGGGTTGCAAATGCTTTCAGCTCCTTCAGTTCTTGCCCTAACTTCTTCATTGGAGTCCCTGTGCTCAGTTCTGTTTGGCTGCATCTGTATTGTTCAGGCTTTGTCAGATCCTCTCAGGGCACAGCTATACCAGGCTCCTCTCAGCAAGCACTTCTTCATGTCAGCAATAATGTCTAGGTTTGGTATCAGCAGATGGAATGGGTCCCCAGGTGGGGCAATCTCTTGATGGCCTCTCCTTCAGTCTCTGCTCCACTCTTTTCCCCTGTATTTCCTTTAGACAGGAGGAATTCTGGATTAATATTTTTCTATTTCCCATTTTTAATTGCATCAGAGCATTTTCAGTATGTTATATTTTAAGTATAAAAAAGATAAATGGTGTGATGATTGAGGAACAACTCTTTCTTATTTAGTGACTACATTAAAATATTACCAAATATTTATGATCACAAAGATTTAATTTTTGATTTTCACTTATAGATTTAAAACCATTTCTAACATTTGATTTTTAAAAACCATGCAAAGAAAAGCTGAATCAAAATTATAACTCAAGCTTTATTTAACTCTGTTGGCAAATTGAAACTTGACAGCATATCAATGAACTAATGTTTTAATATAAACCTTACACACAAAAGTTTTTTTTCTGTTTTGGGTGCAATTGTTTTATACTGTAAGTCTAAAGTAGTGCACAAATGTAACAGTAATGAGAAGTTGCTTGTACCACAAGAAAAATGGTTACATAGGAGAATATATTAGCTTTTCTTTAAAGAAATATATTTCCTCTCCTCCATTATCTCACTCACCAAAATTAGACTTTTAGCTCATGTTTGTCCTGGAATTTCTATTTGAACACAATAGAAAGCTGAGCATAGATTCCTATTATTCCAGAGGGGAAAGACTGAACATGCAGATTGATTAGTAATTGAGTCAGTATGGGCCAAAAACTAGTCCATTGACAATCAGAAATTAAAAGGGACAGAAGGTATGCTTAATATGATTATGATGTTGAGTGTGTTTAGTTGTATTTTATCATTAATTCCATAGAATCTTCTCTTTCAAATAAACATAAATTTAGCTTTGTACACTAAACTGCTTTGGAAAAACTTAAACTGACAAACTGCTATAAAACAATATGCAACAGAATAATTAGAAATGAAATATTATAAATTCATTTAACAACAAAATCTTTCATAAAAGAAAATATCTTGATATGAAAGGCAGGAGTGAAAATGTAAATAAAAGGAAGCTATACAGGGACAGGGCTTTCATTTTAGTACTATTCTACATTGAAGTATAACTTTCTCCATCACCATATTCTATGACTATCTTTATTTCATTTTTTAAACAATAATTTTGCATGTATTGGGCTTCCTCTAAGAGTTAGAGACTGTGATGTTATAATAACACACAAGCCCAATGTCAACCATATAAGCAAACAATACTGTGGATAATTGATTTTAAAGTTTTGAATTTCACCTGTGATTTTTATGAGTTTGGAAAAGACTCTTAGAAACTTCTTATTTTCTAGTATCCTTTTTCCTCCAAGGCTACCCAAGAAAACCATTATTCTTTAGAAACTCCCTGATGCTAGCTATTGTTTTTATAATGGTCCTAGATGGTACACAATCACAAATAATGGTTTATGACAGCACATGATGTTATACGATGATGCCTGATGAAACATAATGGTAAATGTTGACACATGATAGCACACAAAAGCACACAATGGCATGCAATGGTACAAGATAGCATATGATGGTACTGGCTGGCACCCAATAGAACTAATGCCATAAGATGCCTGTTCTCAAAGTTCCAGTTATGTCTGTATCAGAATGAAATGCTTTTTTTCCAGATATAAGTTCCTGGTTAAGATCAATAAAAAACCTAATATCAACTTCCAGGTACTTATTAAAACAATTTCTCAAGCATATTATTTAAATATTTCATTTTTTGTTTCTTTTTAATGACTTTGCTGGTCTGGTTTCCTTTTGTTTTCTCTCTTTGTATACCCTTCTCTCCTTACTTTTTACCTGGCCTAAGAACCTTTGACATGCTGCTCTTCTAAATAGATATAATGTAGTATGGTATTTGAAAACCTATACATATATATATAGGTTTTAAATATTTCATTTTTTTGTTTCTTTTTAATGACTTTGCTGGTCTGGTTTCCTTTTGTTTTCTCTCTTTGTATACCCTTCTCTCCTTACTTTTTACCTGGCCTAAGAATATATATATATATATATATGACATACAAAGTAGGGAATATCTAATGTCACTTTGAGACCTAAGATGTGAGACTCAAGGACATATGACTCAAGGTCACTTAGAATTAAACAGCATAGGTATGTTATATTTGTGTTCCATTGTTGTGATAAAATAACTGACAAAAAGACATAAGGCAAGAAGTGTTTATTTTGGTATACATATCAATAAGCATTTTCTGTCACAGCAAGAAAGGTATGATAGCAGGAGCAGGCAGCAACTATGGGCATTTCATCTTCACCTGGGAAATGGAGTGAGTTATGCCTGTGTCCAATTTGCTTTCTCTCATCCATTAGGATGAGACTTATAGGATATTCCTCATGGACACTGAGCTGAAAATAGATATGACTTGAGTATATACCAAATACAATGCCCCCCCTAATATTTTCTATCCTTGTTTGAGTGTGCATTCCAGATGCAGATTTTTTACTCTTTTTTTATTTTCTTTTTTTAATTTTTATTTCATATATTCTATGTTTACATTCCAAAGGCTTTCCCCTTTCCCAGTTCCCCCCTCCCTATGTCCCATAATTCCTCTCCCCCCCAACTATTTCCCAATCATTCCCTCTCCCCCCATGGTTTCTCTACAAAACTGGATCCAATCTTTACAGGCCCAGGGTCCTCTCCCTTCTTCTTCTTGGGAATCATTTGACTTGCTAATTGTGCCTTGAGTATTTAGGGCTTCTGGGCTCATTAATATCCACTTATCAGTGATTGCATTTCATGTGTATTCTTTTGTGACTGGGTTAGCTCACTCAGGATGATATTTTCCAGGTCTAACCATTTACCTACAAGTTACATGAATACATTATTTTTAATTGCTGAGTAGTATTCCATTGTATAAATATACCACATTTTCTGTATCCTTTACTCCTTTGAGGGATATTTGGGCTCCTTCCAATTTCTGGCTATTATAAACAAGGCTGCTATAAACATAGTGGAGCATGTGTCTTTATTGTATGCAGGGGAATCCTCTGGGTATATGCCCAGGAGTGGTATGCCAGGGTCCTCTGGAAGTGACATGCCCAATTTTCTGAGGAACCGCCAAACTGATTTCCAGAGTGGTTTTACCATTTTGCAATCCCACCAACAGTGGAGGAGTGTTCCTCTGTCTCCACCTCCACGCCAGCACTTGTTGTCTCTTGAGTTTTTAATCTTAGCCATTCTGACTGGTGTGAGGTGGAATCTCAGGGTTGTTTTGATTTGCATTTCCCTAATGACTAATGATGTTGAACATCTCTTAAGGTGTTTCTCGGCCATCCGAATTTCTTCTGGTGAAAATTCTTTGTTTAGCTCTGTGCCCCATTTTTTGATAGGGTTATTTGGTTCTTTGGGGTCTAGCTTCTTGAGTTCTTTGTATATATTGGATATTAGCCCTCTGTCGGATGTGGGGTTGGTAAAGATCTTTTCCCACTTTGTTGGTTGCCGTTTTGTCCTTCTGACAGTGTCCTTTGACTTACAGAAACTTAATTTTATGAGGTCCCATTTGTCAATTCTTGATCTTAGTGCTTAAGCTATTGGTGTTCTGTTCAGGAACTTTCCCCCTGTGCCTATGTCCTCCAGGGTCTTCCCAAGTTTCTTTTCTAATAGTTTCAGTGTGTCTGGTTTTATGTGGAGTTCCTTGATCCACTTGGAGTTGATCTTAGTGCAAAGAGATAAGAGTGGGTCCATTCGCATTCTTCTGCATGTTGACCTCCAGTTGAACCAGCACCATTGGTTGAAAAGGCTATCTTTATTCCACTGGATGGTTGTGGCTCCTTTATCAAAGATCAAGTGACTATAAGTCTGTGGGTTAATTTCTGGGTCTTCAATCCTATTCCATTGATCCACTTGCTTGTTGCTGTATCAATACCATGCAGTTTTTAACACAATTGCTCTGTAGTACTGTTTAAGGTCAGGGATATTGATTCCCCCCAGAAGTCCTTTTATTGTTGATAATAGTTTTAGCTATCCTGGGTTTTTTGTTACTCCAGATGAATTTGAGAATTGCTCTTTCTAGATCTATGAAGAATTGATTTGGGATTTTGATGGGGATCACATTGAATCTGTATATTGCTTTTGGCAAGATGGCCATTTTTACTATATTGATCCTGCCAATCCAGGAGCAAGAAATATTTTTCCATCTTCTGAGGTCTTCTTCAATTTCTTTCTTCAAGGACTTGAAGTTCCTGTCATACAGATCTTTTGCTTGTTTGGTTAGAGTTACGCCAAGGTACTTTATGTTTTTTGTGGCTATTGTGAAGGGTGTTATTTCCCTAACTTCTTTCTCAGCCTTTTTGTCCTTTGAGTACAAGAAGGCTACTGATTTGCTTGAGTTAATTTTATAACCAGCCACTTTGCTGAAGTTGTTTATCAGCTGTAGAAGTTCTCTGGTGGAGTTTTTTGGGTTGCTTAAGTAAACTATCATATCATCTGCAAATAATGATAGTTTCACTTCTTCCTTTCCAATTTGGATCCCTTTGATTTCCCTATGCTGTCTAATTGCTCTCGCTAGAACTTCAAGTACTATATTGAAAAGATATGGAGAAAGAGGGCAGCCTTGTCAAGTCCCTGATTTTAGTGGGATTGCTTCAAGTTTCTCTACATTTATTTTGATGTTGGCTACTGGTTTGTTGTAGATTGCTTTTACTATGTTTAGGTATGGGCCTTGAATTCCTGCTCTTTCGAAGACTTTTAGCATGAAGGGATGCTGAATTTTGTTAAATGCTTTTTCAGCATCTAATGAGATGACCATGTGGGTTTTTTCTTTTAGTTTATTTATGTACTGGATTACATTGATGGATTTCCGTATATTGAACCATCCCTGTATCCCTGGGATGAAGCCTACTTGATCATGGTGAATGATCGTTTTGATGTGCTCTTGGATTTGGTTGGTAAGAATTTTATTTAGTATTTTTGCATCGATATTCATATAGGAAATTGCCCTGTAGGTCTCTTTCTTTGTTGGATCTTTTTGTGGTTTAGGTATTAGCATAATTGTGGCTTCAAAGAATGAGTTGGGCAGTATCCCTTCTGTCTCTATTTTGTGGAATAGATTGAAAAGTATTGGTGTTAAGTCTTCTTTGAAGGTCTGGTAGAATTCTGCCCTAAAACCATCTGGTTCCGTACTTTTCTGGTTGGGAGGCTTTCTATAACCCCTTCTGTTTCTTTAGGGGTTATGGGACTATTTAGCTGATCTATTTGATGCTGTTTTAATTTTGGTATTTGGTATCTGTCTAGGAAATTGTCCATTTCCTCTAGATTCTCCAGTTGTTTTGAGTATAGACCTTTGTAGTAGGATCTGATGATCTTTTGAATTTCCTCAGTTTCTGTTGTTATGTCTCCCTTTTCATTTCTAATTTTGTTAATTTGTATACTGTCTCTGTGTCCTTTGGTTAGTCTGGCTAAGGGTTTATCTATCTTGTCGATTTTCTCAAAGAACCAGCTCCTGGTCTTGTTGATTCTTTGTATGGTTTGCTTTGTTTCTATTAGATTGATTTCAGCCCTGAGTTTGATGATTTCCTCTCTTCTACTCCTCCTGGGTGAATTAACTTCTATTTCTTCCAGGGCTTTAAGGTGTGCCATTAAGCTGATAGTGTATGCTCTCTCCAGTTTCTTTTTAGGTGCACTTAGAGCTATGAGTTTTCCTCTTAGCACTGCTTTCATTGTGTCCCATAGATTTGGGTAGATTGTACCTTCATTTTCATTGAATTCTAAAAAGTCTTTGATTTCTTTTTTAATTTCTTCCTTGACCAAGGTGTCATTGAGTAGAGTATTGTTCAGTTTCCATGTGTATGTGGGCTTTCTGTTGTTATGTTGCTATTGAAGACCACTCTTACTCCATGGTGATCTGATAGGAGGCATGGGATTAGCTGGATCTTCTTGTATTTGTTGACATCTGTCTTGTGACCAATTATATGGTCTATTTTGGAGAAGGTACCATGTGGTGCTGAGAAAAAGGTATATTCTTTAGCTTTAGGATGAAATGTTCTCTATATATCTGTTAAATCCAATTGGTCCAGAGTTTCAATTAGTTTCACTGTGTCCCTGTTTAGTTTCTGCTTTCCTGATTGGTCCATTGAGGAGAGTGGAGTGTTGAAGTCACCCACAATTATTGTGTTAGGTGTAATGTGTGCTTTAAGCTTTAGTAAGGTTTCTTTTACGAAGGAGGGTGCCCTTGCATTTGGAGCATAGATGTTCAGTATTGAGAGCTCTTCTTGGTGGATTTTCCCTTTGGCCAGCAAGAAGTGACCTTCTGAGTCTCTTTTCATGATTTTAGGTTGGAAGTCAATTTTATCTGATATTAGAATTGCTACTCCAGCTTGTTTCCTGGGACCATTTGCTTGTAAAATTGTCTTCCAGCCTTTTACTCTAAGGCAGTTTGTCTTTAACACTGAGATGTGTTTCCTGTATGCAGCAAAATGTAGGGTCCTGTTTCCTTATACAGTCTGTTAATCTATCTCTTTTTACTGGGGAATTGAGTCCATTGATGTTAAGAGATATTAAGGAATAGTAATTATTACCTCCATACATTTTTGAAATTATATTTATTTATTTTATTTATTTATTTTTTTTGTATTCGAGAGGTTATCTTTTTTTGGGTTTGATGGGAGGTGGTTTCTATCTTGCTTCTTCCTGGGTGTAGTTTCCGTCCTTTTCTTGGTGTTTTCCCACTATTATCCTTTGTAGGGCTGGATTTGTGGAAAGGTATCCTGCAAATTTGGTTTTGTCATGGAATACCTTGATGTTTCCAGGTATGGCGATTGAGAGTTTTGCTGGGTAAAGTAGTTTTGGCTGAAGTTTGTGTTCTCTTAGAGTTTGCATTATATCTGCCCAGGATCTTCTAGCTTTCATGGTCTCAGGTGAGAAATCTGGTGTTATTCTGATAGGTCTTCTTTTATATGTTACTTGGCCTTTTTCTCTTGCTGCCTTTAATATTCTTTCTTTGTTTAGTACATTTGGAGTTTTGATTATTATGTGACAGGATGTATTTCTGTTCTTATCCAGTCTGTTTGGCGTTCTATATGCTTCTTGTATATTCATGGGCATCTCTCTCTTTAGGTTGGGGTAGTTTTCTTCCATAATTTTGTAGAAGATATTTGCTGCCCCTTTAACTTGTAAATCTTCACTCTCGTCTATACCTATAATCCTTAGATTTGGTCTCTCATTGTGTCCTGGATTTCCTGGATGTTTTGGGTTACAACCTTTTTGCATTTAGTATTTTCTTTGACTGTTTAATCAATGGTTCCTATGGTATCTTCAGCTTCTGAGATTCTGTCTTCTATCTCTTGTATTCTATTGTTGATATTTGCATCTATAGGCCCTGATTTCTTCCCAAGGTTTTCTAGCTCCAATGTTGTCTCCCTCTGTGATTTCTTAGTTGTTTCTACTTCTGTTTTTAGTACCTGGATGGATATGCTCAGATCTTTCGCTTGCTTGATTGTGTTTTCATGTATTTCTTTAAGAGATTTTTCTGTTCCCTCTTTCATAGCTTCTACTTGTTGGCCCATGTTCTTCTGTATTTCTTTAAGTGATTTTTGTCTTTCTTCTTTATTGTCTTCTACTTTTTGATCCATCTTCTCCTGCATTTCTTGAAGTGATTTTTGTATTTGCCTTGTAAAGGCTTCTAACTTTTGATCCATTTTCTCCTCTATTTCTTTATGAGATTTTTCTATGTGTTCAGCTACTAGCATCATGACCAGTGATTTTATATCCAAGTCTTGTTTTTCTGGTGTTTTGGTGTATCCAGGGCTTCCTGTTGTTGGCAAACTGGGTTCAGATGCTGTCATGTTGCCTTGATTTCTGTTAGTCATGTTCCTTCATTTTCCTTTTGCCATCTGGTTATTTCTGGTGTTAGTTGGCCTTGTTGTCACTGGCTGGTGTTTGAATCTCCCGTGAGGCTGGGCTCACCTGTTGTTTCTCTACTGGTGGTTATGTGTGACTGCTGCTCAAAGGGATCACGATCTGGCTGCCACCAGCTGCCTCGGTGCAAGGCCTGAGGGTGTGGGGAAGTCCTGCAGAGCCTTGGCGGAGCTGGGCCTGCCTGGCACTGAGAGCCTAGCAGATCCCCCCTCGGTGGTAGCCCTGGATGTGGTCTGTCTACCTGGGCCTCTCGAGCTGTGTCCTGGTTGCAATATGGAGGCCTGCCGCTACTGCTGGTCCAGGGTCCTGGGACCTGGCTGCCACCTGTTGCCTAGGTGCATGGCCTGAGGACGTGGAGAAGCCCAGCAGAGCCTCGGCGGGCGCAGCTGGGCCTGCCTGGTGGCAATAGCCTAGCAGACCCCCCCCCCACGTTGTAGCCCAGGGTGGAATCTGTCTACCTGCGCCTCTCCAGCTGTGTCCTGGCTGCAATATCCAGATGCAGTTTTTTATTACCATCTTTTTTTATTGAATATCATCTTCATTGCCATTGCCATGATAAAAGTTTTCCCAATATCCCCCTTCCCCAAAGACCCCCAACCCTCCTCCCTCCTCCCTCCTCCTGCCTCCACATATATGCCCCTCCACCCGACACACTCCCACCCCCCGCCTCGGTTTTCCTTGTTGGGGCCTCTTTTGAGCCTTTAACCTGACCAAGGAACATTCCTCCCACTGATGCCCAACAAGGCCTTCCTCTGCCACATTTTTGGCTGGAACCATTTGTGCCCCTTGGTTGATGGTTCAGTCCCTGGGAGTCTTGGGGCATCTGAGTGGCAGAAATCATTGTTCTTCTCATGGGGCTGTAAGCCTCTTCAGCTATTCTGTACCTCCCTCCAGCTCCTCCATTGGGGACTCCATGCCCAGTCCAGTAGTTTGTTGCTAGCATCTGCCTCTGTATTTGTAAGGCTGGGGCAGGGCCCCTCTGGAGACAACCATTGCATGTTTCTTTTGGTGTACACTTCTTGTAGTCCTTAGTAGTGTTGGGGTTTGTTGACTGTTTATAGGATGAATCCCCAGGTAGGTATGCATTCACTAATAAGCAGAAGTTAGCCCAAAAGCTCAAAATAAACAAGTTACAATTCACCCAGCACAGGAAGCTCAAGGAGGAGAAGTTAAGGAAGGATGCTTTGGTTCCTCTAAGAAAGGGAACAAAATACTCACAGAAGCAATAAAGGAGACAATGTGTGGAGCAGGGGCTGAAGTAAAGGCCACCCAGAGACTGCCCTACCTGGGGATTCATCCTAATCTACTTTTAAGAAATTATCTTTCTTAAAACAATGAAAAATCCATTATCCGGCATCTAATTAGTTTTCTCTTAGTGCATGTTATTGATAGTGTAACTGATAAGTCTAGGTCTTATCTTTAAACTGAATTTTTAGAAGAAATAAGCTCTTACAAGGTTAGTATGGTAGGAGTTACAGATATGGTCAGCAAGCAAGAGGGAGAAATGGAGAGAAGGAAAAGGAAGAAGGAGGAGTGAGAGAAAGGGATAAAAGTTCAAAGGAGGAGAAAATGGAAGACCGGGAGGAATTTCTCCTTGTTAAGGCACTACCTACAGCTAAGTATGTGCATTGTCTATTTCTATTTGAGTAGCTATAGCCATTGCAGATGACACTAAAATTAGTTAGATAACATTAAAGTTATTTAACAAACAATAATTTAAGTGAAATGTTACAAACAGCAGGTTGTTGTGACTATTGATAAGCCACTTACATTAAGAGAAAACTACATTAATGCAACTGAGTAAAAAATGATAATTCATATTGAACTATGTTTGAAGACATGTAATGTTTTCTCAATTTACAAATGCTGTAGATATATGCTTAATTAAGGCAACTTATTCACAAAATAAAAGTGACAAATTATAATTCCTACATCTCTCTGCCAGTTATATACCACTAGCATAAATCATCTCAGGCTTAGGTGAAGGCAAAGGTTAATCTTACCAATTAAGCTGGTGGCTTTTAAAAATTATGTATCTACTTTTCACATTTCTTTAATCTGTATTATAAAATACAAATTAAAAATCACAAATCTGTTAATTGTGATTAGCAGAAGCAAAATATATTTTATTTGTACTTAGGTTCATATTCTACAAGTGACAACTACTTTTACATTTTTACACCAGTAACATAAAGATTGTTAGGCATATTCAAGTAGCTACTAAGATCATTTTTATGTTAGTATTTCTTTTATTTGTAAACAGATCATTTTAACTCATAAGAAACCATACCCAATTATACATCACATGTGTATATTATAATAATAAAATGCTAAAATTGTGCTGGAATTTATAACCCAAACATCTGAAGGGCTTTTTAATACATACACTGTATAGTGGCATTTGTTATTAATCTAAACTACTAACTCATTTGCATTTTCATTAAACTATAAAGATTATTTTACTATAATGAGTAGAATTTTAACTCAATTCTGCTCCATATACTCACATTTAAATTTCTTGAGTTTAAAACTCAAATGTTTATACATAAACATCTTTTCCCTTGTGAGTAGGTGTATGCTCAGTTTGCTTATATATAATATGCTTATATACATTAGAGTAAATATAGCATGAAAATAAAACACTTAAACCTTCCTCTTTTGTTCCAAATGTGAAATGATTTTTTAACTGATAATTGAATCTTCTAAATAAAGAAAATATCCCTTTAAGCAAATTTCTATAAAAAACATTTTTAAAAAATCTATTACAAATACCTCCTAAAACTGACAAAGTGTTTTCTAAGATATGAGATAAGTGGTAAGTAGGCAGCTAGGTAGACTGAGTGATTGATAAATAGCTTGATGATCTCAACCTAAAAACCAAGGGGAATGAGTAGAGACCACTAGCTCTGTTCAAGGAGCAGAGGCATGTTTGAAGGTTTCCCTCTGTAGTTTTAGTTTACTAAATTATATAATGTTGTTTTAAGAATAGGTACTTGAAACATTGAGAGGGAGAAATAAAGATTTCTAGGGGCAAATGATAGAAAATGTTTTTAATATTATAGTGAATAAAGATGTTTGTTCTCAAAAGGAGTTTATGCTATTGCAAAAATAATAACATTTAAATGTTGAACACTTTCTATGTGCTAAAAATTCTTCTTGAAGTGGTTTCTGAATCTGAGAGTATCTACAAAGAAATATGAAATGCTTCATTTCTCTAAATTGTTCATGAAGTCATTGAGGAACATTGTCAACTAACTTGATAGTCCACAATGAATTAGTGCTAGGAATAGTTAATACACAATCTGGCAAACTCAAAAATATGACTACAAAAGGAAGAGAGAAAGACATTTCCTTTTTGAATAAGCACTAAACTTAACTATGATGCCTATTAAGGAGAGTATGTAAAGAGACTGCAAAAAAAATATCCTTGTATACATCCAGTTTACACACACACACACACACACACACACACACACACCATTTATCATACACAGTTATCGTAGATTTTGGTAATTGTGGTAGTGATTTGTGTTACTTGTGAGAGCACACTGAAGTTTTAATGACATGATGAGGCTTTCAATTTGAAGGATAACATCTGTTAACATTAAGTTTCTATCTTGCCACAGAAACTTTGTTGTAGGATGACCTGATGGCCCAAGAGGTTTCAGTTGAGGACTTTAATAGATGGCTGAGAGACTGTTTTTGTGGTGTTTTTGTGAAGAACATGGCTGCTTCTTGCCATTGTCTGAAGAGACTGCCTAGGGCTAAGGTAAAGAGATTTATATTAATTGCATCTGCAAAGGAAGTCTAAAAAAAGCCCAACAAAGACTTTTATTCTCTGGTTAAGGCTGATGAAGAGAATTTTGAACAAACAAACAGCTGAGACAAAGTTTGAACAAAAAAGTTCAAGCAAATAGCTTGCTTGAACAAAAGCAAGCTGAGAAAGGAAAAGTACAAAATATATAGTTTGAATATTAAAGGAACTCCAGGAAGTGAAATGGAGCTGAATTCAAGGATATTAAATTGAATTAAGGGAGTGGTGATCTTGGCGTAAGATTCCGCCCAGCTAAATTTAGGTCCAGGCATGGTAGTACAAGCCTTTAATTCCAGGAGGCAAAGATAAAGAGATCTCTGAGTTCAAGGCCAGCCTAAAACAGAGCAAATTCTAGGTGAAGAAAAACTTAAATCCAGGCTTGATGGACCACACTTTTAATCCCAGTGATTAGGAGATAGGCATGCAGACTCCTAGCTAGTTTGCTCCCTTGAAGACACAATATCTTGACCCATCCCAGAGGACCCAGTGCACTCAGAGCAATTGAGGGCCAACAGCACCTAGAGCAGTTGAGGATCTACTGAACTCAGTGGAGTTGAGGATCAGCTACAGAGCAGTTGGACAACAGCTTGGCAGCTACTACTGCAACCAGGGCAACAGAACAGCAGTTTCTCAGCTCCTGGGAGGAGGCCCCAGATAGAAGGCCCCACAGGTGATTCACTACAGCCACGGCTACAGGCCTACCCAGAGACCTGAAACAACACAGTGGCAAAAGATGCAGGCTTCAGACTATCATCCAGACCAACAAACACCAGGGATATCCAGATGGCAAAAGGCAAGTGCAAGACCATAGCCACAGAAGCCAAAATACAGGGGCAACATCAGAACCCAGTTCTCCCATCACAGAAAGCCCTGAATATACCAATACACCTGAAAAATCAGGAGCCTGTCCTAAAATCCTATCTCACGAAGATAATAGAGTCCCTTAAGGAGGATATTGAAAACTCACTGAAAGAAATACAGGAAAACACAGGTAAACAGGTGAGGGAATTAAGTAAAGTCATCCAAGACCTAAAAGTAGAAGTAGAAACAATTAAGAAGACACAAATGGAGACAAACCTGAAATGGAAAACCTAGGGAAGAGGTCAGGAACTACAGAGGCAAGTATGACTGACAGAATACAAGAGATAGAAGAGAGAATCTCAGGTGTAGAAGATACTATAGAAGAGATTGATACAACTGTCAAAGAAAATTCAAAACATACAAAACTCCTTACCCAAAGTATCCAGGAAATTCAGGACACAATGAAAAGACCAAATCTAAGAATAATAGGAATCAAGGAGAATGAAGATTCCCAGCTCAAAGGACCCCAAAAGCCTCTTCAACAAAATTATAGAAGAAAACTTCCCCAATCTAAAGAAAGAGATGGCCATAAAGGTACAAGAAGCCTACAGAACACCAAATAAATGGGACCAAAAAAGAAAACTCTCACACCATATAATAATCAAAACACTAAATGCACAGAACAAAGAAAGAATATTAAAAGCTGTAAGGGAAAAGGGTCAAGTAACATGCAATGGTAGAACTATCAGAATTATATCAGACTTCTCAACAGAGACTATGAAAGCAAGAAGAGCCTGGTCAGAGGTCATGCAGACTCTAAGAGAACACTAATGCCAGCCCAGGCTACTATATCCAGCAAAAGTCTCAATCAACATAGAAGGAGAAACCAAAATTTTCCAAGACAAAACCCAATTTAAAAAGTATCTATCTACGAATCCAGCCCTACAGAGGAACTTGAAAGGAAAACTCCAATACAAGGAAGGTAATGGTACCAAGGAAAGGATAAGATATTAAGAATCTCACAAAAAAGCCAAAAGGAGAGGACCACAAGCACAAACAGCCACCTACAAAAACAAACATATCAGGAACCATCAGCCATCTCTTTTAATATCTCTCAATATTAATTGGCTCAGCTCACCTGTAATAAGGCATAAACTAACAGACTGGATATGCAAACAAGATCCAGCATTTTGCTGCATACAAGAAACACACCTCGATAAAAATGATAGAAATGATCTTAGAGTAAAAGGATGGAAAAAGTTCTTCTAAACAAGTCGTCAAAGGAAACAAGCAGGAGTTACCATCTTAACAGCCAATAAAATAGAATTTTAACCAAAAGTTATCAAGCATGTTGAAGAAGGACACTTCATATTTATCAAGGGGAAATCCACAAATAAGAACTCTCCATTCTGAACATCTATGCCCCAAATGGAAGAGCACCCACATTCATAAAAGAAACTTTACTAAAGCTCAAAACACACACTGAACTCTACACAATAATAGTGGGAATTTTCAACAACCCTTTCTTACCATTTGACAGGTTATTGAAAGAGAAAATAAACAGAGACACAGTAAAACTAAGAGAGGTTTTGAACCAAATGGATTTCAGATATTTACAGAACATTTCACCCTAAAGCAAAAGAATACACCTTCTCAGCACCTCATGGTACCTTCTCCAAAACTGATCATATAATTGGTCACAAAACAACGCTTGACCAGTACAAGAAGATTGAAATAATTCCATTCATCCTATCAAATCACCATGGTTTAAGGCTGGTCTTCAAGAAAAGCAAAACTACAGAAAGCCCACGTGGAAACTGAACAATTCTTTACTCAATGGTAATTTGGTCAGGAAAGAAATAAAGAAAGAAATTAAGACTTTGTTCAATTTAATAAAAATATTAACACATTGTACCCAAACCTATGGGACACAATGAAGGCAGTGCTAAGAGGAAGGTTGATAGCACTAAGTGCCCTTGTAAAGAAACTGGAGAGATCTTACTCTACCAACTTGATAGCATACCTGAATGCTCTAGAACAAAAAGAACGAAACTCACCCAAAAGGATTAGATAGCCAGAATGGTCAAAATCAGGGCTAAAGTCAACCAAATCATAACAAAGAAAACAATTCCAAGAATCAATAAAAGTTCTGATTCTTTGAGAGAATCAACAAGATAGTTAAACCCCTAGCCAAAGTAACCAAAGAGCTGAAAGGCAGTATCCAAATTAACAAAATCAGAAACAAAAAGGGAGACATGACATCAGAAAAGGAGGAAATTAAAAAATCATCAGATCCTACTATAAAAGCCTATACTCAATGACACTGGAAAATCTAGAAGAAATAGATGATTTTCTAGACAGATGCCCATACCAAAGTTAAATCAAGATCAGGTAAACTATATCACACAAGGAAATAGAAACCATTAAAAACCTCCCAAACAAAAAAGGCCAGGGCCAAATGGATTAGTGCAGAATTCTACCAGACCCTCAAAGAAGACCTGATACCAATTTTCTCAAACTATTCCATAAAATATAAAGAAAGGAACACTACATAACTCATTCTATGAAGCCAAAATCACTCTGATACCTAAAACCACACAAGGACTCACCCAAAAAGAGAACTTCAAACCAACCTCACTTAGAAATATTGGTGCAACAATACTTAATAAAATTCTTGCAAACCAAATCCTAGAACACATGAAAACTACCATTCACCATGATCAAGTTGGCTTCATCCCAGGGATGCAAGGTTGGCTTAATAAATGAAAATCCATTAACATAATCCACTACATATAAACAAACTCAAAGAAAAAATACATAATCATCTCCTTAGATGCAGAAAAATCATTTGACAAAAGACAGCACCCCTGCATGTTAAAAGTATTGGAAAGATCATGAATTCAAGGCCCATATCTAAACATAATAAAAACAATTTACAGCAAACTAACAGCCAATATCAAATTAAATGGAGACATGCTTGATGCAATCCCACTGAAATCCAGGACAAGACAAGTATGCCCACTCTCTACATATCTACTCAATATAGTACTCGAAGTGCTACCTACAACAATAAGACAGCAAAAAGAGATCAAGGGGATACAATATGTAATTATTTTCATTAGTGATAATCTAAAATGAATTCACAATTTTTCTTGTTGAGAAACTCTTTTTCAATCACCCCAGATGTCTGACATGCATTTCCTTAGTGTATTCATACAACATAGTGTTAACAGAGACCTATTCCCTAAATCTCAAACCAGATACTTTCTCTTTATTCAACATTAAACTTTCCTTTGTAAAAATTGTCAACTTATAGTTTTACTACTAGTATTTTTAGAAAAAATAACCTATATAAGCAGGAATTTAATTTTCTCCACCATTAAATATTGTCTAGTCTACAGCCATAGCTTAATAGTTACCAAAGGAATAATTGAGGATTCATGAATGGAATTGGATGCATAAATGTAACTTTAGTTATAATATGAGCAACTAACTGTAGAGACTCTAGATCTGTGGTACCACTAACCGCGAGATCTATGGGATTTTCTTCAAAACATCTCCACTTCATGTGCATTCTTTTGTGATTGGGTTAATTCACTCAGGATGATATTTTCCAGGTCTAACCATTTACCTACAAATTGCATGAATTCATTATTTTTAATTGCTGAGTAGTATTCCATTGTATAAATATACCACATTTTCTGTATCCATTCCTCCTTTGAGGGATATTTGGGCTCCTTCCAATTTCTGGCGATTATAAACAAGGCTGCTATAAACATAGTGGAACATGGAGTGGATATTAATGAGCCCAGAAGCCCTAAATACTCAAGACACAAATAGCAAGTCAAATGATTTCCAAGAAGAAGAAAGGAGAGGACCCTGGGCCTGTAAAGATTGCATCCAGTTTAGTAAAGAAACCGAGGGGGGAGGGGGAATTATTGGGGAACAGATGGGGGGGAGAGGAACTATGGGAACTATGGTGGGTGGGAACTGGGAAAGGGGAAAGCCTTTGGAATGTAAACATAGAATATAGAAAATAAAAAAAACTATTAAAAAAAAACAAAAACAAAAACAAAAACATCTCCACTGATACCTGAGAAAATGATTGAGGGAATGAGTCAGAATTGGGGCAGCCTGAGAAGATAGAATTTGTAGGATTTGGTTTTGTATTTCTTTCTTCCTTTCTTCCTTTCTTCCTTCCTTCCTTCCTTTCTTCCTTCCTTCCTTCCTTCCTTCCTTCCTTCCTTCCTTCCTTCCTTCCTTCCTATCTATCTATCTATCTATCTATCTATCTATCTATCTATCTACCTATCTATCTATCTATCTTTATGTCTATTTGTGATCATGTGTGCATATGTGAGTGTATGAGTGTATTTGTGTTTGTGTGTGCATGTGCACGTGTGTGTGTGTGTGTGTGTGTGTGTGTGTGTGTGTTGCAAGTATATGTGGTTGTTAGAGTCTATCTTACCAAAGTTGGTTCTCTAAATCCACTATATGGCTCCTGCCAAAGTTGTCAAGACTGATGAAAGGCACTTTAATTCATTTTGTTATCTCCCAGGTTCCAGGATTATGACATATTTAGAAAAGGGATGATGACAGGTAAAAATTATATGTTAATACAGAGGACCGATCAGAGTTATGTAAAACAAGCAGTAAGCAATTGTTAGGAAAATGTCAAAGATCAAAGCATGGTAGAAATTTGAGAAGAAATTTGGATGAGGAAAGGGCTATAAGGAGCTAAAAGAATAGAAGGTTGCTGTCAGACTGGAGTTTTATACTTTTGTTAATAATTGCCCATAATTAAAATAAACAGAAAAGGATAAAAACTTAAGAAATCAAGTATTTCAGAATTTTCCAACAACATCTTGCTTAATCAAATTGTAATTGTATTCAAGCATGATCTCTAAGCAGATGTGGTGACATATATCTGCAATCCTAGTTCTCAAGAGCCAAAATCATGAGGATCAGAAATTTTAAGTGCAGCTTAGATACATCAAATATAGTGTCCTATTTTAGAAAACCTCATCTGACCCAAACACATAATGAGAATGACCCCTGAATGAAGGCAATAGTGAATTTTGGTAAATATTTTTTATTGACTATATTCTTTATTTACATTTCAAATGTTATCCTCTTTCCCAGTTTCACCCCCCCTCCTGGAAACCCCCTATCCCATTCTCCCTTCCCCTACTTCTATGAGGATGTTCCTCCACCCACCCACTCCCACCTCCCTGGTCTTGATGCCGCTACATTGAAGCATCTATTGAGCCTTCATAGGACCAAGGACATCTACTCCCATTGATGCTTCACAAGGCAATTCTCTGCTACATATCCAGCTAGAGACATGTGTACCCCCTCGTTGAGGGCCTAGTCCCTGGGAGCTCTTGGGGGGTCTGGTTGATTGATATTATTGTTCTTCCTATGAGGTTGTAAACCCCTTCAGTTCCTATAGTCCTTTTTCTAACTCCTCCATTGGGGAAATTTAACTAAATATTCATGGCGCATGTCTTAGACTATATTATCTTGGTGTTTAAAACTTAGTTTCTTCAGAACTAAGCTGTTTCAAAATCCTGTTTCTCTCTCTCTCTCTCTCTCTCTCTCTCTCTCTCTCTCTCTCTCTCTCTCTCTCTTGTCTATGTCTATATCTATGTCTATATGTATGACTATATGTATAACTATATCTATATCTATATCTATATGCCTTTTTTATGTATATATGTTTTTCTATGTGTATATCTATACGTCTTTCTATATGTATATGTGTATGTTTGTGTCTATGTACATATATATATATATGTATATATATTTCTATGTATTTATATCTATCCATGGCTATGGCTATGAGTATGGGTATGGAGGTGGCGATCAAGATGGTAATGGAGATAGAAATATATATCTTCCTAACCAACAGGCTCATTCTATTAGATAGCTAAAGGTATAGCTAAAGTTTGTATTATTTATAGCCTCCTTTCTACACATGAATTTAAATGGCCTTTTTCAAAAGCACCAACTAGCAAACAGCAGAATAAAACAAATAAATGTCTTTTGCTTTAGTATAGATGTGAATAGCTAGTCACTGCAGGCATCCACATTTGTCCTGAGGCACACACACCATTTCCTCTTTTATATTTATCATCAAAGGTATTAATATAGCTCTATTTGATGGAAAGATTTAGAGATATTATAATAAAAATGCCCTGTGTTCAGTAGCTCCAGAAATATTTAATTTTTACATTAAAACAATACAGATTTTTCAACAACATTTTTATACAACAGAAAAAGCAGCAAAAGTTATCTTCATTTTCACAAATTGAAAGGTCCATTTAGTGACAATTTTACAATGTTAATAAATAGGAAAACCTATTAAGATCTGATTTACTGGCGTGTTAAGGATTCGTAGCATGGTTTATTGCAGTTCACTTAGCACATAAGGCATGCATATTGTTTTCAATTTCCTCATACTCCCAGCTGAGTATAAAACTATTCTAAGGATCATATTAGTAACAATAATAGAGAACAGGCTAGAGGGGTTTCTGAGATATTTTACAAATTTACTTCTACATTTATTCTCACAATCACTCAAGGCACACAGTCCTTAATGTGCCACTTAAGAGACTTCAAGGATCATTTAAAATCAAATATAAAACAATAAAACATTATCACTATTATAGAACAAAAAGTCCTGTTGAAAACCTCCCTTTCTGTATATTTAAACATTTATGTGCCAATTTTTTCCTCTGCTATATCATATCCTCTTTTTTTAAATCAAATTGGAATACTTAATTAAAATCAAAAGAAATTCCTAGTTAAGTTCATCATTTTGATTTTACAATTCAATTATTTTCAAAGCTTTTAATTAAAAATATGTTCAAGTTCAAATAACATCTTACCAGAACTGTGGTATAAGAGCTTTATTTCCATAATAAAAGAAGATTCAGTGACTACTATTTATCCTGTCTGCCTCACATTTTGGCTTTCTACAGCACCACATAGAATTGTGGGAGACAGTGTACCAGCAGCTGAGACAAGAGTTTATGAAAAGAAAGATTATGCATTTCTGATTGTCACAGATTAATGTGAGGATTGGTTAGTTAACTTAGGTTATCACCAATGCATGCTCTCAAACCATTTGTTCTTGAGGAAAAATATTGAAATAAGATGGTTATTGTCTTCTGAGGTTTGGGTTGAGTAAACAATTGAAGGTTTTATTTACTTGAGAACAAGTTTTTATTCGTTCTTGTCAGACACAGGAGTGTATCGGGCTTATTGCTTGCTCCTTTCACAGCATTACAAAGACAGGGCTGGAAACAAATGTAAAATCACTGTATCATGGAGGATGCTAATCATTCTGAAGAAGAAACTAATGAGTGTGTGTATTCTGTATTGATTCTACAGACTTAACTTTGGAGTGGTGGAATTAACCTTTAAAGGAACTGTGCAAATTACTGAGAATAGCAGTAGCAATATCCCAGTTATAATAAAGGTAGTGTAGCAAAAGAACAGGTACAAAGCCATTATTTTTCATGAATAGAAACAGAATTATTTAACTACAACATAGAACAGTTACAGGGAATCCTCAGCTAGTAGTTGGGGAGAAAAAAAAGGCAGCCTCATGGAAGGCTGTAAGTTCATGAGATACGTTTCAGAATGAATGTATTAGGGAGGCGTTGGAGTGCTTTGAACAAATAAGTGGTGTGATTTGATTTACATTATTTGGTAGCAATAGACTCAAGATAGCAGCATAAGATTGACTTTTAGAATATCTAGCCTCCTGATTAAGGTGGAATAAACTGTATTCTGATAAAGAAGACACAGTTTGTCATGTTTTGAAGATTAAAACTACACGAGGCACTAGGGAGGTGGACTGTGAATAAATAACCATGTGTAATTCTCATATTTTTCTTAAATGACAGGCAAGAGGCATGATGTTGTGGGGAGGGGGCAAGTAGACTGTGCCACTAGGTAGCAAAACTGGTAATGCTGAGGTGAGGTCAAATCCTCTCAATCTCAGAATTAAGAATGGTAGAAGTGTGACCAAATGCGTAATGCTATTTGCTCACAAGTAACCATGGCACCCCACTGAGATGACCATAACAGTCATGTAGGAAAATGCCTGGAGTCCTTCCACATTCAAATAGAGGGTCACTGGCATCTCAAACTGAGCCAATGTGCATCATCTACCCCTGGATCCCACCATACTCCTCAATGTTTATAAAGTTCCTATCCACATGAATAAAGTGCTCAAATTATTTCACTGAGAATCATCTGAGAGTGGCTGTTTTACTGAGCTGTAACACTTTGGAGAAGCATTCTCTCTCCAGAAGCTTTCTTTGAAGGACCTTGGACACTTCTGGCAGGCCAGGCTTATGGCCCTGCAGCTCCCTGTGATCGCCTGCTGTTGCTGCAGTTCCTGCTGCTGGCACTGGCACTGCTATGATAGTAGATGAGACATGGGAGCCAGGCTACCTGCTCTTCTTGGGCCTCCCAAGCCTCTTTGCTTCCCTTCTGAGAGCTATAACACTTTGGATATTTCAGGCTTGACCGGTGGAACCTATTTGTCCAGGTTTGCGGAGGATGACAGTGGTGTCCTTCATTTACATAGAAAAGAATGGAAGGGAGGAAAGCAGTTGAGAGCATATAGTTATTTTAAGGAATTTCTCTACAATTCTTAAACTTTCTTTAAAATGCTAGAATTGAAGAACTTGGAATTAAGAAAGACCTCATCATCTCGAACTAGGTGACTATCTTCAACAATTAATAAATCCCTGAGAATCAATTTCTTCATCTGTTGAGCAGAGGGATTGAAATAATATTCAAGATTCTAGAGACATTTCTGTTTGAATGTGGAAGGACTCCAGGTATTTTCCTACTTGTCAGAATATTTACAAAAAGGTAATGAAAATATAACATAGTCTCAATAAATGTTGCCTTCTATAATCAAAGTCAAACTACAGCATATGGGATGTCACGGTCTACTTTTCTTTTCTCTACTATGCAAGTACTAAAATATATAGAAGTTATTTCTATAATAACTCTAGAACTTTGCATGTTTCTGTCTAGGAAATTTGAAGGCTCTGATATGTCATAGAGAAGAAACAGAAGTTTTCTGCCCTTCTACCAAACAAAATCATCTCAATGATAAGCTGATAAAATATGAATAGGTTGATAAGTATTGTCAAATGTAATGAGAACTTGTATCTTTCTTACATCTAGCCTATTTTGACATAATCTCCTTGAAAAAAGCAAGAAATTACATATTTTATGATAAAGTAAGTACAGTTTAACAATTGCAATTAATTTAGCATGGTATAAATGGTAACATTGCTTAATTCCAGTGATATATTTAGTATAATATTTAAATATTATTCAATTTATATATAATGGATGTTTAATATGCTTAATGTGTTGGACAGTTTTATGTCAACTTGAGATAAAATAATGTTTTGTGAAAGAGGAAAATCTCAATTGAAGAAATTCTGTCATAAGATTTGGCTATAAAGCATTTTCTTAATTAATGATCAATGGGGGAGGGAGTGTCCAGTCCATTGTGGGCAGTGACATCCCAGGTCTATTGGTCCTGGACTCTACAAAAATGCAGGCCGAGCCAGCCATAGGGAATAAGCCAGTATGGAGTGCTCCTCTATTGTCTCTGCATTATTAGTTCCTGCCCTAATTCAGGTCCTACTCATGCTTCTTTCAGTGATGGAATATAATGTAGGGCTATAAGCCAAACAATCCTTTTCCCCAACAACTTGGCTTGTGGTCATGATATTTTATCACAACAAAAGAAACACTAAGGCATGTTGGTACCAGGAATGTGGGGTATTTCTGAACATGTTGTTTTGGGGAAGATTGTGGAAGGACTTTGAATGTTTGTGTAAGAAAAATCATTGAGTGCTTGGTAAAATGTTCCCTAGAGGATTTAAAGATAAGACTGTTAAAGATAATGCAAAAGATGGAAGCCTGGTTGTGAGTTTCTCAGAGATATTTAAAGGCTCTATAAGAGCCATTTGCTATATTGAGTTATTATTCTGTGGTTCTAGGTAGCTGGGGCTGAAAAATCAGCTGTGATGAACAATATACCAGATTTACTAAAGTGAAATGTTTGCTTTGCTACAATATTTGATGATGGTCAGTTGAAGCTGAGAAATTAGTGGTCATTCATAAAAGGTTATCATCATCAAGGTAAAATCTGGGAAGTGTTTCCTGAGAGTAAGCATACAGAATCTGTGTACTGGAGGCAGCCAACATTGTACCTTGGTCTGGCAGCTGAACTTGATAGTATAAGAATCACCCAGGTACTAGATATGAAGACTTGAAGGTCATAAAGAACAACTGAGACTTGGCAATGTGACAGCCAGTAGATGCCATTGGTGAAGAAGATACAGCCTCAGTGGTAATTGAAGGGGTGTATACAATGGGAGCCTAGAATAGAAGCTGTGTGTGCTGCACAGGGCCAGGCTAGAGAAATGACTTGAGACCTTTGGAGGGACCCAGAAGATCATCTGTTAATCTTCAACACTTGGAAAGTGATTTGTTTTATTCAGATTGTGACTGTGCCTGGTTCTTCCCACACACCTATCTATGGTTACTTGATCTTCAACAAAGGAGCTAAAACCATCTAGCAGAAAAAAGATAGCCTTTCAACAAATGGTGCTGGATCAATTAGAGGTCAGCATGCAGAAGAATGTGAATTGATCCATTCTTAGCACCTTGTACTAAGCTCAACTCCAAGTGGATCAAGGACCTCCACATAAAACCAGACACACTGAAACTAATAGAAAAGAAACTGGGGAAGACCCTTGAGGACATGGGAACAGGGGAAAAGTTCCTGAACAGAACACCAATAACTTATGCTCTCAGATCAAAAATTGACAAATGGGACCTCATACAATTATTGTATTACAATTTTTACTATTGTGTTACAAAGTTTCTGTAACGCAAAGGACACTGTCAAAAGGACAAAATGACAACCAAAAACTTGGGAATTTGAAGAGGAATTGAAGGAATAATAAAAAATAAGTTGAGATAGGTTAAAACTGAATCAAACAAAACAAAATAAGACAAAACAAATTGGAAAAATGAGGCAGGGGAGGGGATAAATTAGAATTTGAACTACTACATTCAACAGAGGGCTAATATCCAATATATACAAAGAACTCAAGAAGTTAGACTCCAGAGAACCAAATAACTCTATTAAAAAATGGGGTACAGAGCTAAACAAAGAATTTTCACCTGAAGAACTTTGAATGGCTGAGAAGTACCGTAAGAAATGAGAAATAAGAAATCACTAGTCATTAGGGAAATGCAAATCAAAACAACCCTGAGATTTCACCTCACACCAGTCAGAATGGCTAAGATTAAAAACTCAGGAGACAGCAAGTGTTGGCAAGGTTGTAATATCTTTTTTAATGTAAAGTCATTGCGATGTACAAGAAAGGAAAGGTTGTGACTTTACAGTGTTATATTTTTTGTTGACTTGACAAAGGATCAATTGTGCTAGTTTTATGCCAAGTTGACATAGGCCAGAGTCTTCTTAAAGGAGAGAACAGCAACTGAGAAAATGTTTTCATAAGATCCAGCTGTAGAGCAATTTTTAAGTTATTGATTAATGGGGGAGGGCCCAGACCCTCGTGGGTAGTGCCATCCCTGGCCATCCTGGACTCTACAAGAAATCATTCTGAGCAGGTAATGGGAAGCAAGCCAGTAAGTAGCATTCCTCCATTCATCAGCTCATGACTCCAGATTCTTGTCCTGTTTGGGTTCCTGGTCTATCTTTCTTCAATGATAGATTATAGTGTGAAAATGCAATCCAAATAAACCTGTTTAACCCAACTTACTTTTTGGTTATGGTGTTTTGTCATAGCAATATAAACCCTAACTAAGACACTAACAAAATAATTATAGAAATTATAGAAAATGATCATTATAGAAATTGAATGATTGTTATGTAGAGATTGATGTTACAAAAAATATGCCCTAGAGAAGGGATTCTTCTCTAACATAGGAATTCACAGGATATGCTTGAGCTGGAGAGCAATATCAGAACTAGTAAAGTTCTACATAGTACTTTTGCTAAGAAAGGATGTGAGAAAAGAACACCCACAGTTAGAAACCACTAAAGACTTAGGAGGCAGAGGAGGGGGATAAACTAGAATTTGAACTAGAACTTCTATTACTATGAACAGTCTGGGGATGGAAGTGGAACTCAAATGTAAAATATTCGGTATTAAAAAATAATTTATCTATCTATTCATTCATACGTACATCTCTATTTATTTATTTTGAGAGAAGGTCTACCTATATAACCTAAAATTTGTTATGCAGCCTAGGATGATCTGAAATGCACATTTGCTTTGCGTTCACCTTCCTAGTAGTGGTATTACAGGCTTACATCATTATAAGAGTGCAACTCAGGGAGACCATGAAAACTTAGCATACACATGTAATAATAAAGACAATATTATATTGTCTAAAATATCCTCACAAAATATGGATTTGTGTAGTAGAGAGGGCAGTAGTATTTACTAATATTTTATCCCTTTAAATTGATTTTTCGTACTTTTCAGGATTTTGTCTCTTCTATTGAAAATAGTCTTTTTTCATGCAATATTCTGATTATACTTTGTTCTCACCCAACTCTTCCCATTTCAAAACCACCTTCCCCCATCTCAATTCACATAATTTCCCCCTCTGTTTAGAAGATGAAGAAGAATTGATGGAATAATAAAAAATAAGTTGAGGTAGGTTAAAACTGAACCAGACAAAACAAGATAGGACAAAACAAATTGGAAAAACGAGCCAATAACAAAATAATGGGAAATGGACAGAGACACACAGACATGGATGTATGTGCCCACTGGAATCCCACAAACACAAAAAACTGGAAGCCACAGTATACACAAAGGACATTTGAGAAAAAAAAAGTCCTAACTTAACAAAGACTGCTGCAGATACTGTAAAGTTTGGTTTTCTGTAGACCATCTGTTACTCAGCATGGGGCCTACCATAAATAGTGGTTTGTTTCCCCAATGAGATTCCCTTGGAGAAAAATAATTTTTTTACTCTTTTTTTAAAAACTTATTCATCTTACATCCTGCCTACTACCCCTCCCACAATCCTTTCCACTAAACACCCTCTGCTTTTCTGACAAGTGTTGCCCCCCCCTGGTTATCCCCCCACCCTAGCACAACAGGTCTCTGCAGTACTGTGCTCATCCTCTCCCAGTAAGGCCAGAAAAGGTAGCCCAGCTAGAACACATCCCACAGATAGATAACAACTTTTATTAGACATCCCATTTTGGGCTGCGTGTTCCAAGAGTCCTCACAATGCATATTGTCTGGCTGTAAGTCTGTGTATTTGTTCTCATCTCCTGCAGGAAGAAGCTTCTCTGGTGGCTGAGAATAGTCCTGAGCTATGGATAGAGCAGAATGTTGCTACAGAATCATGGTATTATATTTATTTATCTCTTTTTTCCCCATGGGTCTCTGGCCTATAGAAGCTCAGATACATGGTGACCAAATCAGACTAGAGGATGGACTCCCATCTTGTTGATTGGGTGTTAAGTCCAATCAGGTCTTGGTTGGTTTTTCTACAAATTTTGTGCCAATATACTAGCACATCTTGCAGGGAAGTTATCACTATAGATGATTTATAAATTATTTAATGATTTATAGTTGGGTATATGTTTACCTTTTTCCTTTTGCAATGTTCAGAGTAGCTTCTAGAATCTGGAACATTAGCTGATAGGAGTGAAATCTCTGTGTAAGTATGAGCTAGACTTCTGTATGTTCAGTGACTTGTGTAGGTATTGTTTCAGCAACAGGTAATACTGAGAAATGTTACCATGAGATATCTTTGGACCCCAACTTGATTAGATTTAATCTGTTTCTGGGACTGCAAAATTTATTTGATGACATGAAGTGTCCAGTTGTGCCACTGTCACCAAATTATTTAGTGATTTAATTTATATTGAAGCCTTAGTTGCAGTGGAGATACCATGACATTTCAGATGACAGCCTCAATGAGATAACTATTACAAAGTTGCATATAAGAAGTGATGCCAGGGGCTGGTGAGATGGCTCAGGGGTTAAGAGCACTGACTGCTCTTCTGAAGGTTCTGAATTCAAATCCCAGCAACCATATGGTGGCTCACAACCATCTGTTATGGGATCTGATGCACTCTTCTGGTTTGTCTGAAGACACCTACAGTGTACTTACATATAATAAATAAATAAGGGTCCTATTTAAAAAAAGAAGTGCTGCCAGTAGTTGTGGTACATTTACACAATGGAGTACCACTCAGCTATTTAGAATAAAAGGCTTCATGAAAATTGCAGGCAAATTGATAGAACTAGAAAATATCGTCCTGATTAAGGTAATCCAGATATAAAAGAATACACATTTTATGTATTTACTGTTAAGTGGATTTTAGTCCAAAGGTTAATAATACCCATGATACAACCCACAGACCATATGCAGCTTCAGAAGAAGGATGACCAAAGTGCAGATGCTTCAATCTTATATAGAACTGGAAACAAAATAATCACAGGAAGTAGAGAGAGGGAGATACCTGGGAGAAAGAGAAGAGGGGAAGGGAAAAATTTGGGCCAGGAGTAGGTATTAGAAGGGACAGGAGAGAAGTATAGAGGGTCAGAAAATTGAATAGAAACATGTAGCAACAGGGGATGGGGAACTTGTTGTGGCAACAAGAAAGTCCCATACTACACGGAAGCTAGAGTCTCCCAGGAGCAAATCATGATGACTTTTGCAAAAATGCAAACAAAGGGGAGATATGACCTGTAGAGGCCACCTTCAGTAGATAGGCATGGCTCCTAGTTGAGGGATGGGACCACCCACACATCATATAAATTTTAACCCAGAAATGTTCTTGTACAAAGGAAGGACAGAGGCAAAAACTGGAACAGAGACTGAAGGAAAGGCCATCCATAGACCGCACCTAGGGATCCATCCCATCTGCAGACATCAATGCACCCCTCCCCCTACACCCTATTGCTGATGCCAAGAATCACTTGCTAACAGGAGCCTGATATGGTTGTTGCCTCAGAGGTTCTCCAAGCACCTGAACAATACAGATGCAGATACCCACAGCCAAGCTGTGGCTGTGTGACTGAGCCTGCGACCACAATGGAAGAACTAGGGGAGGGACTGAAGGAGCTAAAGGGGATTGCACCCCATAAGAAGAACAAAATCAACTAGCTGGACTGCCCAGATTTCCCAGTGACTGAACCACCAAACAAAGAGTATACATGGAGGGATCCAGGACTCCACATACTTATGTAGAAGAAGATGGCTTTATCTGACATTAATGGGAAGGGAGGGAGACTTGAGGTTCTATCATAAAGGGGTGCTAGTGTGGTGAAGCAAGAGTGGGTGAATGGGTTAAGGAGCACCCTCATTGAGGCAAAGGTAGGGAGAGGGGAATGGGGTGGGGAGTTGTGGAGGGGTATCTGGGAAGGGGAATATCATTTGAAATGTAAATGAATACAATGATAATAAAAAATAAAAATAAAATAATAGAAGTGGAGCCAGGCCATTGTGATACAAGCAGTAAATCTGGAAGAGAAGGGCCAACATAATCCATTTGGACACTGTATGATTCCATCATGTTCCCACAATGTTGGACAAGGAGCTGCAGGATTTAACCTTTTTATTGGGTTTTATTCTTGCCTTGGTTTGATTTTTCTTGGCTATAACCACATCTGTTCTTTTTAGAATTTGGATATTTCTCCTAGTTCATTGTTACATTCTAGAGGTATATAACTTGCTTTTGATTTTGTAGAAGCTCATGGTTGAGAGATAACTTAGATTTTCTGAAGAGACTTGGATTTTTTTTAACTGTTTGGAACTGTTAAAGACTATGGGAACATTTGGTGTCATACTGAGCCAATTTCATATTTAGAGATAGCCATAGCTTATGAGGTTAATGGGAAGAAGGTTATGGCTTAAAGGTGATATGTTTGCGTGTCATACTGACATGAGGTAGAGCTGTGATGGTAAATGTAGATTGTCAATATGACAGGATCTTTAATACCTATGAAAAACTTCCTTACATGCCAATGATAGATTATCTAGATTAAGTTAATTGAGTTGGGAAGAATTGAATTACCTTTGGTCAACACTATTCCTTGGGTGGGTGTACTGGACTAAATGGAAAGGAGAAAGTCAGCTAAGTATCAGCCTTCATATTGTTTAGTTTCCTGACATAACCAACTGTCTTAACTTCTTGCCCCAGGATTCCCACCACGATAGACCACATCTTAAACTATGAGTAAGAGCAACTTCCTTCCTTAAGTTTCTTCATGTCATATATCTTCTTGCAGTAATAACACAAATACCTTTACAGTTCAAAAGCATTTATCTAGGAAATAATATTCCATGAGCATATCAATACTATTATAATAAGAAAATGCTATAACTACATTTCAAGTTTCAACTAGTTCCTATGTTTTAGTCCCTTCTTGATTTTGAACTCTCCAAAACAGAGTAAAAAACAGTGAAATTATTTCTGTCCTTGATATATTAATAGTGTTTTCTGCCCCTTATTATTCATTTATTTATTTACTTGACTAGTTTAGGTATGTAAATGTTTTACCTGCATGTATGTCTGTGTGGACCTGATACTGGCAGAGGTCAGAAGATGGTACAAGATCACCTGAAACTGGAGTTAAAAAAGATTGTGAATTACCATGTGGATGCTGGTAATTGAATCTATGTCCTGTAAAGAATAAGAAGACCAATTCAAATCTCTAGAACATGTGCTCCTTACATGTAATGTGCTTTATTCTTCTATTTAAAGCCAATATCCTTTAAGCCAAATATTGTTGTTTTTTTCTTTATAAATATCTTGGCAGTATTTCCAGTTAAATCAAGATTACCATTTATCTGAGATCGTTTTACAACTCTATTTCACAGCTTTTAGTTACAATTTGGTATTTGTTATAAGGATTATAAATATCTTTCTTACTGCCTGATTTATCACAAACATACTCTGCAGTAACTTTAATTTTTATTAAAAATTAGCATATTATTTTGCCTATAAGACATCAAAGAGTAGTTCTTACCTTATTTGTTTTAAATTGACAAGAATTAACTATTTATTATGTGCAGTCTGAGACCTTGAAATATGTATCCATTGAAGACTAGTTCAACTGAACTAATTAGACATGCATGCTCTTTATGATTCCCCAAATCAGGCAAAATACATAATTTGCATTTATGACATAGATACAATAGTCATTTAGAAGTATAAATGCCTTCTGTTATGATGATAATATATTATCCATTTCTATACAAGAAAACAAAATTAGATGAAATATTTGAGATTATGATTTTTACATTTTGAAAATCATATATAAATATGATCTAGAAAGGAGATAAATGCACCATGCTTGTTTGGTATATTGACCTTGGAGTAGTAGACTATGTCCCAGGCAGGTGAAAGCCAGGCTGAACTATCTACCAGGTACTGTGGTAATCCCATGCAACTAGAGAAGTACACTCCACAGAATGAGGAAAATTAGAAAAAGGATGGACAGGCTGGGCAAGGAGGACATCAAATGTCTATGTGGAGATCTTCTGTAACAACTTGAGTAGGGAATGGACTCCATAAAATGCCCCCAAAAAAGTCTACAAAATGTATTACCTAAATTGATTGCCGAGAGAGAGAGCTGAACTACACTCTGAGCACATCAGGGAAGCAGGGATTTCTGGTACAATACAGTGACAAATGTTTAGAGAGTCATAGTTCAGAAATTCACACATTAAATACCCATGTCTCTGGCCTGAGTTTGATCATATTTTCTTAAGGTTCAGACTTTCTTAAAACAGATCTTAGAGGGGTCTATAGGTTTAGTTTCCTGTGTATCTTTGTTCACCTTGTAATCAAATTCTAGCTCTGACTATCAGTGATCAGCCTGCCATCTCTATGAATCACATTAGGTTTTCTTTTCTCTGCTAAACTGCCAGTTGGGAAACTTAGTGCATTTATATTTATTTAACATATTGTATTTTATATCTGCTATGTATGCTTTTTAAATTTTATAATTTATATATTTATAAATTACTATAGTATAAAAGCCTAACAAAACATAGTTAGTGGTCATATTTTTTGTTATTTTAGTACATTTGTTTTATAACCCATCAAAATTACATGATGTATCTACTACTGTCATAATAATAGTATATTCTGAACTTGATTCTGTGTTTGATTTTTATCACTATGTTTTGAAATTTGATACTTTATTTCTAACTGGCATTTCTTTCTCTTGTAAATAAGTCATTTTAGTTTTCTTGTAAGATAAATGTAATGGTGATACGCGATGAATTCTCTTGGCGTGTTTTTATCAAGAAAAATCTTTATCAATCTTTTATTTATAAAGGACAGCTTTTCTGGTATAGCACTCACATATGTCACTTTTTTCTTGTTTTTGCCAATAGCATTTTTTAATATAGCATCCTCTTCTCTCCTGGCCTCTGAGGGCTGTATAAAGAAATATGCTGCTTTGCTTAATATGACTTTGTCATGTGTGATTTTCATTTTTCACCATTACTGCAAAGGGAACCTCACTTTATCTTTAATATTGACAGTAGATTGTTTATGTTTCTGTGCAGCCTTTGATTAAATACTGGAGTATTTCAGTATGTTCATATTTGTATATTTGAAAGATATGAAAGTTTTCTTCTATTAGTTCTTTTTACCATCAATATCTATGGATGGGGCAGCAGGTGAAGCTGTTTCGCTCTCAGGTATAAAAAGGGTGATCAAAAACCAGCCAACGAAACAGAAAGCAAGTAAAAATCTGTAAAGGCTCCAGTGAGTCCCTTCTCCAAAGATACAGACATCAGTGAATACGTCCAAGGCTTAGAAAGAAGCAAAAGTACAGATATCATCAAAACAGTATCCATAAGCCAGAAGCAGTGGAAAGACCAGCGGCTGATGCTAGAGAATTTCAGATGTGTTAACTGATTGACGATTCTAAGGGTCCTCAGTGAACTTCAAATATGCATAGAAAAGCAACTCAATAGTATCAGAAAAATAAAAGTGTTCAAATTGAAATCGTATAAATCATCTTTTTACTTAATGGAAGTGAAAACAAAAAAATTGAGTAGGTGAAAAAATGTTTTATGAACTCAAAGATAGGTTAACGTCTAGATAGAAAACAAAGGAAAATATATAAATAAAGAAATCTTCAGAGATTTATTGGTTAACAGAATTGTGTTTGAATGCTAGGTGTTGAAGGACAGCAGATAAAAATCCTTTGCCTGCCATCCAATCATTGAGATGCCAGGCAATATTTCTGGTTTTCTCCACAGTTTACCTTATTTATGGAGTCACCAAGTAGTCCTGTCCTGTGTTTGGGTTTTTCAAATATATAAGCTTGGGTTTTTAGTCTGCATAGTTTTATTTGAAACTATAACCATTGGAGTAAATTTATTTTGGAGGTGTCTTCATTAGTAGATCTTGAGTTTTAATACAAAACCGTGAGCTTAAAACCTATACCTTCAGAGACTAACATAAAGTTAGGTTTCACAGAGGCTGAGGCAGGATAGAAAAGGAAATGGTCCCGAAAGGCCACATGCTTGAACCCACTGAGCTGGTCTTAGGACCTGAAATCTGGATAGTGGTGTTGAAGCTGGCCTTTTAGATACTGTTTTCTTTTCCATTTACAGTGACTATATCTTGGGAAAAGCAACTTATGGGTTAAGGTAAGGGTTTATGTAGCTTATATGCCACCACAGCGTGGACGTCATGACAGCATGAACTTGGAAGAGTTGGTCCTATCACATCCATAATAAGAAACAGAGAGCAATGAATTCAGGCTAATGCTCAGCTCACTGTTCCCAGTTTTATATAGCTTAGAATTCCCTGCTTAGGCACCACCCACAGAGGGCAGGGCTTAGCCTCTCAGTTAGCATAATCAGTATTATCCCTGATCAAGAATAGGCAAATCTAATGTAAATGACCTGTTCTTGAAATCACCAGGGTCTGCAAAAAAAAAAAAAAAAAAAACCATCGTCTGACTGGGTGTCCTTACTCTGAGCTTCACGTGTGGGCGCCACCTGTCCCGTCCTGCGGGACTCAGCTAATCTTATAAATCTTTTAAAATATTTATTTTACATATATGAGTGTTTTGTCTACATATATATTTTTGTATTCTGTACATGCTTCCTGCCAGTGTAGGTCAGAAATGTACAGAGATTCCCCTAGGACTGGAAATACAGGTGATTACTAGCCGCCTAATGGGTGCTAGGAACCAATACTGGGTGCACCGCAAGAGCAGCAAGTGTACTTGAGTGCTGAGTCATCTGTCTAGTCCCATGAGTTTCTTTCTTACATTTTTAGAGTCTTTCAATTCAAGGTCACGGCACCAGCATTTGCAGTGTCTGATGAGAAGTCTTCTCTCTGCTCCAATGTGGAACACTCTTATTGTGTTCCCTATAAATGGATGAATACTGTCTTCACCTAGTGGAAGGGAAGGAAAAAATACTTGCCCTTTATTAGACATAGTTACTTGGTATTGCTAGTTCCTTATTACTGCAATTTTAGTATATGCACACACACACACACACACACACACACACACACACATGCGCGCGCGCGAGTGCGTGCGTGCACGCACACACAATGGATGTTCAGATGATGGCAAAAGAGCACAAGATAAGTGGCTTTAAATTCTCTTTCCTGAAGTCCAAATTAACTGAGATATGAGGCTCAAGAATAATGTATGTGGAACAACACATCCCTTTATTAAACTACATGGTTTCTTCAGTCTTCACACATAAATCGAAGTTACTCATCTACACCCAGATGTTTGACTTTATATTATGGTATTCAAGCAAAGAAGTCTATGTCTTTGAGTACATATTTGCCAAAAGAGAAAAATTTAAACCATATATACACTCTTTTTTCTAAAATAAAAACATAGCTCAGAAGTGGGAAATTAGAGACTACAAGGTAGGTTCTTTGTGATGTGATCGTCACCATTCTGTCATTACAATGAAATGATTTAGGTTACAGACTTTATTAAATAAAAGGATTATTTTATATAGAAACTTGACAGATCAAAGTTTAAATAGTATAGCTGAGGGCCAGTTAGGACTCACCATTGGACTTATTACCTCAAGTTACATGGCAGATATTAATGGCTGAAACATCAAACAAAAGACTGTGACTAACTTTGAATAAAGAAAAGAGAGATTGTAGGCAGTTCTGATAACCCTATTAAAGTCATTCATCGATGACCAAAAGACCCCCCACAAAGGCTCTATAAAACTACAGCATTTCTCATGAGCACCATCCCAGGGATCAAATCTTTAACATATGAACCTTGGAGAATGCTTTTCATATTTAAGCTACAGTATTTTGTAACAATGTGTATATAAGTGGAAATACTGGGAAAGGATCAAATGGATTTCTTTACTTTATATATATATATATATATATATATATATGTATATATATACATATATATACATATATATGTATATATATACATATATATGTATATATTTCTTTACCATATACATATATATTTAATGTTAATTGTTATTAGCAACTAATTCAGATTTAAAGAAAAGACAACAAATGAAAATATATTTTGTATATCTAGAATACTTGTTTAAATATCATGAAAAAGTGTACTTATGCAGCTGGAAAGATCACTCAGTGGTTACTCTTCCAGTAAATTCAAGTTTGGTCAGTTCTAGGCACCAAGCCAGGCCCTTAACACAGCTATAACTTTAACTTTAGAGAATCCACGACCCACTTTGTCCTCTGAGAGCACCTGTACATCCATACATATACCTCACACAGACATAGATGAATAGACAACATTAAAATTAAAAATAAATCTTTTTAAAAGAACACTTTTTAATTTTAGAATTCTATTGCTAAATATCCCAAGAAGCTTCAAATACTAAAAGCTGCAATGATTTTATTTCTTTCTATAGTATAACTAAATTAATAAATGTACTGGAATAACAATTCAACTTAGAAATTGAAAAACCAAAATTAGATAATATAGTCCAATGCTAGCAATTGGAGTTGCAAAATGTGAGATTCCTAAGGGTTTTTTTTAAAAAATATTAACTGTCATATTACTTATCTATAAAAGTTGTTCATATCCTATGTGTATCAAATAATCTTAAAGGGAACATTAGTAGAAAAATTTCACAACTTTAACATTAACTTTATAACCAATACCTAAAACTGTTTTGTAGCAATGGAAAATTTTTAATTTGATATGACATTTAATATAAGTAAAATCAGCATATCTATTAAAGGATTGAAGCAGAAGACTTGAGAATTATTTTACCTTTCAGCATTTTTGGGATAGATTTTTTTAATGATATATTTTTTAAAGACTATAATAGTAAGAGTAGCGTATGGAATTGTGACCCCAGGCATACTTTGCTTGCAGATATTCTTTGGTTAAATGTGTTTCTTGTTCCGTTGGAGTGAACTTCAATTGCTTCTGGATCTCATTTGCTATTGGGGTCCCATTCTCCTAGTGAATTCCTGTCTGAAGAGCATATAGATAGCACACATTTCTAATTGCCTTTCCACTGAAAACATACTGAGATATAATAGTCAAATATTGCCTTTGTATATATGGAGGAACTAATTGGAGTTAGATAAGTGTATGATCGCAGTTGAAATAAGGACAATAAAATATTAAGTCATAATACCTTTTATGTTTAAAATATTTTAAAAAAACTGTAAATTTTACCCTTAGATTTTGTGCAACGTGTGTTTACTCTAAGAATAAGTATTTGAAACCAATTTGGTGTGAGATTTCACCATTGCTAAGGCACTGGATAGTATTGTGTGCCATCAAAGAGAAAGGAGCCTCAGTTGATGAAAAGCTTCTAAGAGATCCAGCTGTAAGGCATTTCTTTAATTAATCATCAGTGGAGGAGTGCCCAGCTTGTGGTGGGTGGTGCTATCCCTGGGCTGGTGGTCCCAGTTTCTATAAGAAAGCAGGCTGAGCAAGCCCTATGGAACAAGCCAGTAAGTAGCATTCCTCTGTGGCCTCTGCATCAACTTCTGCTTCCAGGTTCCTGCCTGCTTGAGTTTCTGCCCTGATTTACTTGGGTGATGAACAGCAATGTGAAAGTGTAAGCTGAATAAACCTTTCTTTACAAATTGCTTTTCAGTCATGGTGTTTTGTTGAAGCAACAGGAACTGTAATTAAACAGCTACATTTGAGTTGTTTCTGGACAAAGACATTATATGTAAGGACAAGCCAAGAGATTTGCATATTTTGGCAGGGGCGAAAATGTACAGATCAGGCAGAGAATAAAATATAAGTTTGGAAAGATGAAATACCTATTATAGAGAGATTATCTGCTCATTGGTTTCTTCAGAATAATAAATGAAAATAGTTTCCAAAAGATGAATGAAAATGTCATAAGATCCTTGATATATTCTTGATTATTTAGAATTTGTAATGTAATGATACAATACAGCCATTTCAGCTTAAATGTACTCAACTTCAATTTGACCTTCATCACAAGAATGGAGAAGTCACAATGCTCTGAAGGTCTAGAAACGTGTACCTATGAGGGCAGATTTCAATTTTAAAAGATTATGCTCCCAAATGCCAGAGCTGCCAGCAGCTATCTATGGGAAGCAGTTTTGGGACCCTGTTCCTAAAATTATTGCTTCTAGCAGATGGCTCATCCACAGTGAGAGTTATTCAATGCTTAAAGTGATAAAAGGAGATGGGACTTTAGAGGAGAGTTTATGAAAATCACTCACAACATCCAGCTTCCCAAAAAATTTCCACTGATGTATTAGCAATGGTAACGTTAACGAGGAAATGCTCCTCTACTTTGCCATAAATGATATGCCCTCCCTCAAATCTGGCATACATCACCAATCATTGAGGACATTATGAGCCAGCATTAAAATAATTTTCTAAGTTTTTATCAAATGCTATAGTTTCTTTCCTCATATGGGTATCAATTTATTAATTTCTTGTTGTAATAGATTCCATGACATATGATTTTGGATAATGGCTTGCTCCCTGCTGATGCTAGCAGGTTACTGAGACAGAATCTTCCTAATTAAAATGCACCTAGGAGAGTCTCACTGTGGCCAGGACTTCAAAGATGGTTAAGACAAATTAATATTGTTGAACCCAGGGGATACATTATGAATGCCTCTTTATGCTTCCTTTCTTCCACTCAAGGACAATTTGCTCCCTAAAGACAGAGCAGATCCCTTAAGTTTCTTATTGTCTTCTCTTGAAATGTAATTTATCTCATTGCTTCAAAATCAGATTCACTTTTTTGATATTTTAATTTCTGAACTCAGTCAAATCATTATAACCTGAATTTTTAGAAATTATTTTGAAAATTAGAAATGAAAATTTAAAATGTCATAAATTATATTTTAGAAAATGTATAATATGTATAAATATCATGATATTTATATTTGTTATATGCTTTAAAACATATTCATTATGACCTTTTGTATTATAAATCCTCATTTGAAAAAAATAAGAGGGTAATGCAAGGCTAAGTATATGGGATTTTATTCATATTCTTGAACTGCTTTGTGATTAATATACTTAGGAAGGGGTCATAATATTTACTTGTTATTCTTTTAAAAAATAAAAAGCATAGTCATAATAAAACTTTTTTGAACTTCAAAGCTTATCATGAAGAAGTTCATGTCCCCAGATTTGAAGACAATACAGAAGCTAGAAAAAAAACAAAGGGTAATTTTATAATTGGTTTGTGAAAAACACACTTGAATTAATTAAAACAAGCGAGGAAGTGTCATCTAGTGTCTTTCATGGAGCGTGGATCCTACTGCCTGACTCTATCATGAGTCGTATCAGATCTCTGAATTCTCCTTGGCTGCGATAAACCACTTTGCAGGATTGGTTTGCTTGTTCTTATCAGAAATTTAATTTTGAAAGGTTTTCATTAAGCAACTTGAAGGTCAATGTTATAAAACTATGAATACTTTGAAGACTAAAGCTTTTACTGTCATTTTTATAAAGAGTAAACTATAGATCTGTTAATAATGGAATACTCATAGGAACTGTTTTAATAACAACTGGATGTTTGCTAAACAGGAAAATGGCTGACAGGAAAAGATTGAGTACCTGAGGGGTTTATCTGCAGACACGGTAGGGCTAGCTTTTTAAACTTTCCACAGTGAGTAAGTTTGTATGTCTATGAATTCTATCTTCAGACATGTTTAAAATGCACTCAAAACAGTGAAATAAGGGTGGAAACTTTCATTCTGTGAGTCAGGAGTTTTAATGAGTGTCTGATAACCTAGGAAGATTGTACATGGATGACTATCCTACAACAAACAAATAAGAGCTCAAACAACAACAAAACACTTTGTTTGTTTAGTTAAAACTGAGCAGAGACACTGACCATTGCTGGTAAAGGAGCAATAGCACATAGTAGATTTTGTTTATTTGGTTTGTTTTTTCTTATTTATTTATTTGTTTTATTATTCCTTGGTCTTTTCTACAATACACTACACTTATGAGAAGGTTTAATTACCACTGAGTACTGGGAATCTTTTTAGACAATTACAGAACTTTTATTTGGGTGATAGAGACCCTCAAATGTATGTCCTCGATTATATAAGGTAAAATATCAAACAGTAGGGATGTATGTTGGATTTTAGAGGATAGAATAATGAGAATTGTGAGGACTTGGTAGTTTTTTTTAAGCCTGCCATAAGGACAAGAAGGCAGAGATCAAGTGGTTATTAGTCACAGAGCTCAAAGAATGTTATATTCTTCTCCTCTTATGGATTTTAAACATGACAGCAATATTTAGCAATGGCCTGTGGCTATAATAAACTGTAAAAATCTGCAATTCTAGCTGAAAATGAGGTTTTGATATTGATTGATTGTGAGACCTCATCTCTAAATTCCTTGTAAATAAAAACATGTTATTTTCAGAGTAATGTTATACAACTTTGTCGTCTTTAATACATGACTATTAAATCATTTAGCATGACACAGTTGATAGCACTGTGTGGGAAGGTGACAAAATCCTTAGAGGTGGAACCTTGGAAGTCATGTCTGTCCTTATTGCTCTTCTCTATCTGCTCCTGCAGCAAAGACACAATTTGATCAAGCAATTCCTGCTTCAGCTGTCTGTTGCCCTGTTTTTCCAGCCATGACAGAGTGTTACCCTCTAGAACTATATGCCAAACGATGGTTATTGTATTTTATCAAAGCAACAAAAATAAAGGTAATGCACACACATTGATACACATTAGAAGTCATATTAAGAGATAATTTTAAAGAACATATAAAAATAAAAATATTTTGTAATTTTATTAATGACATTTCAATTCTTGCTTGTACAGTTACCAGGAATTTGAACTCAAATTTTAAGATCCTGTTCTGGGTTTGGTAACCTCACTCTCTCCTAAGAAGAATTAATTATCCTTTGCAGAAATGTTTCATTCTGGTGGAAGGAAAAACTCAAAGTGATCCTGCAACATGCTTTGGCATCAGAAAATAAGGACATTCTAAAGAATGCTACAGACCTACCTTAATGAGAAAGGAACTGATTTGAGCAGAGTCTTCCCAAGTCTAGAAAACATTGGATAGTAAAATAAATAATTGTCTCTTAAATTTGAAAATTTTAATCAATAGGTTTCTGGGTGCCTATACGTATGCAAATAAACAATGTCAAAAATATCTGAAAGAAACTCTCAAAACATCTCTACCTAAAATAAATTTTACCCATTGGTTATCAAGTATAAAAATCTCAATTTTTGAGCTTAGTGCAAGGAGATAAGAGTGGATCAATTCTCATTCTTCTGCATGCTGACCTCCAGTTGAGCCAGCCCCATTTGTTGAAAAGGCTATCTTTTTTCCACTGAATGTTTTCAGCTCCTTTGTCGAATATCGATTGGCCATATATGTGTGGGTTCAATTCTGGGTCTTCAATCCTATTCCATTGATCAACTTCCCTGTCACTGTACCAATACCATGCAGTTTTTAACACTACTGCTCTGTAGTATTGCTTGAGGTCCAGGATATTGATTCCCCCAGAAGTTCGTTTACTGTTGATGATAGTTTTAGCTATCCTGGGTTTTTTGTTATTCCAGATGAATTTGAGAATTGCTCTTTCTAACTCTATAAAGAACTGAGTTGGGATTTTGATGGGGATTGTGTTGAATCTGTCTGTATATTACTTTTGGCAAGATTGCCATTTTAACTATATTAATCCTGCCAACCCACGAGCATGGAAGATTTTTCCATTTTCTGAGGTCTTCTTCAATTTCCTTCTTCAGAGACCTGAAGATTTGCCATATAAATCTTTCACTTGTTTGGTTAGAGTCACACCAAGATACTTTATATTGTTTGTGGCTATTGTGAAGGGTGTCATTTCCCTAATTTCTTTCCTTGGCCTGCTTATCCTTTGCGTATAGGAAGGCTACTGATTTGCTTGAGTTGACTTTATAACCAGCCACTTTTCAAATAAAACCAGACACACTAAAACTAATAGAAAAGAAACTGGGGAAGACCCTTGAGGACATTGGCTCAGGGGGAAAATTCCTGAACAGAACACCAATCGCTTATGCTCTAAGATCAAGAATAGACAAATGGGACCTCATAAAATTACAAAGTTTCTGTAAGGCAAAAGACACTGTCAAAAGGACAAATCAGCAACCAACAAATTGGGAAAAGATCTTCACCAACTCCACATATGACAGAGGACTAATATCCAATGTATACAAAAAAATCAAGAAGTTACACCCCAGAAAACCAAATAACCCTATCCAAAAATGGGGTACAGAGCTAAACAAAGACTTTTCACCTGAAGAAATTCGGATGGCTGAGAAACATCTTAAAAATTGTTCAACATCATTAGTCATTAGAGAAATGCAAATCAAAACAACCCTGAGTTTTCACCTCACACCTGTCAGAATGGCTAGGATTAAAAACTCAGAAGACGTCAGGTGTTGGCGAGGATGTGGAGAAAGAGAAACACTCCTCCACTGCTGGTGGGACTGCAAGCTGGTACAACCACTCTGGAAATCAGTCTGGCGGTTCCTCCGAAAACTGGATATGATACTTCCGGAGGACCCAGCCATACCACTCCTGGGAATATACCCAGAAGACTCCCCAGCATGCAATAAGGATACATGCTCCACTATGTTCATAGCAGCCTTATTTATAATAGCCAGAAGCTGGAAAGAACCCAGATGTCCCTTAACGGATGAATGGATACAAAAAATGTGGTATATATACACAATGGAATACTATTCAGCCATTAGAAACAATGAATTCATGAAATTCTTAGAGAAATGGATGGAGCTGGAGAACATCATTCTAAGTGAGGTAACCCAGTCTCAAAAGAATACCCATGGTATGCAGTCACTGATAAGTGGATATTAGCCTAGAATCGTGGGACACCAAAGACACAATTCACATGCCAAATGATGTCTGACAAGAAGAAAGGAATGAACACTAATGCTGGAAATGATCAAAGCATCAGTGTAGGGGAATACCAGAACAGGGATGTGGGAAGGGTTGGATGAGGGAGCAGGGGGAGGGAAAAGGGCATGTGGGACCTTATGGGGGTGGGGAAACAAAAAAAAGGGAAATGAAATGTAAATATAGAATATATCCAATAAAAAAACGAAGGAAAAAAAATCTCAATTTTTAAATGGAGAACTTGATAGATAGCTTAATATCTTGATAGATAACTTAATGTAGTAATCAAATTTAATACCAGCAATGATACAGAGCAGCATCAAATATCCTCTGGTGTGAAGTGCTGAGAACAAAATAACCTGATATTTTTGCTTTTTTTTTCTGCTTAAGAAGGAAACTATTTCTTTAAGAAGAAAATCTAGGAAACCATGAAAATTTTGACAAAGTTGCAAATCTCTATTTGTATGAAAATTACTGATATGATTTAAAATATGTCCTCCAAGGTTTTATGGGCGAAGACCCCAAATATATATTAAGTGTACTTCGAAATGGTTCTTTGAATGGCAATTAGAATTATTTATGGTTGCAAGAGTGGGCCAATTTGGTGACATGAGTGGCAATTTTATTTTGAGGAATTTGAGCTGTCTTACTCTAGCTCTTGCTGACCTGTAGTTATGGAGTTTTACTTCCCAAATGCTGAGATTAAGGACATGCACAATCAAATATAGCACATTAGTGGCTCTTTTATATAAGGAAGACAGATCTAGAGCTACCATGGTTGCTCTGTTTCACAATGTTAAGATACGGCAAGAAGACCCTAAAGGATGAAAATTCAGATGTTATGGTAATATTCTTGAAAATTTGACATCTTGATCTGTCAGCTCAGTGTTTTAATAATATTGATTGTTCTTGGGTGTTCTCTTACACCAGAAGTAGATTCAGATGGTGAATAAAAAGCTCCTTCTGCTTGGACCTTTCTGCTAGGCAAAATTGTTCCACTGAAGATACCATAACCTGAGGCATCCCAGGAGATCTGCTGCACTCTGGGTATCTGTCACCACAGCCTGAGACATCCTAGGAGATCAAATGCATTCAAAGGGCAACTGGCATCCTAGGAGATTTGCTGCACACAGGGCAAATGAGCAACAGATTGCCAGCTCCTCTGCTACCCTGAAGATTTCATAGCTTGAAGGCACCCCATGAGTTTCTTTGTATAGAGGGAAACTGGGCAACCAACCCCACAGTCTGAAAAACTCCCAGGGGCTTTGTGGCATGCAGTGTAACTGACCCAGCAGACTGAAAGCTTTCTTGGAGTTCTGCTGCACACAGGGAAACAGAAACCACAGTTCTTATTGCTCCTGGAGGACATCTTCACAGAGGACAACAGCTTGACTGTTCCTTTGAAGATACAGCAGTTTGAAGGCCTCGCAAAAGATCTACTACATTCAGGGCAACAGATCAATAGCTTCTCTGTCCCTCCTAAGAACCCCTAGTTGGAAGGCCCCAAAAGGGGTCTGCTGCAGCCAGGGCTGAAGGCCTACCAGGATACCTGAAACAACCTAGGAACAAAAGAGGCAGACTCCACACAGAGTCACCCATACCAGAAAACATCAGGAATATCAAGATGGCAAAAGATAAGCATAAGACCATAAGCAACAGAAGCCAATATACATGGGCACATCAGAACCAAGTTCTCCCACCATAGGAAGCCCTCAATACACCAACACCTGAAAACTAGGTAGCAGACCTAAAATTCCATCTCAGGACGACAGTAGAGTCCTTTAAGGGGGGTATATATAACTCACTGAAAGAAATTCAGGACAACACAGGTAAACATGTAGAAGTCATTAAAGAGGAAGCAAATAAATGCCTTAAAGAAATACCAGAAAACACAATCAAACAGGAGAAGGAATTGAATAAAACAGTCCATGACCTAAAAGTGCAAGTAGAAACAATAAAGGAAACACAAATGTAGGCAAACATGGAAATGGAAAACCTAGGAAAGAGGTCGGGAATTACAGATGTAAATGTCACCAACAGCATACCAGAAATAGAAGAGAGAATCTCAGGTGTGGAAGATACTGTAGAAGAGATTGCCACACCTGTCAAGTAAAACTCAAAACATATGTAAACAAAGAATATAGAATAAAAAAAATGAAAAAAGGATGTACTACTAAGCTAAAAACAAACCCCCCAAAAAAACATAAAAAAAAACAAATAAAAAAACCAACAACAACAACAACAACAAAAAAAAAACTCAAAACATACAAAACTCCTAACCCAAAAAATTAAGGAATTTCAGGACAAAATGAAAGGACCAAATCTATGAATAATCAGAACAGAGGAGAGTGAACATTACCAGTTAAAGCGCCAGAAAATATCTTAAACAAAATCACAGAAGAAAACTTCCTTAATCTAAAGAAAGAGATGGCCATAAAAGTACAAGAAGCCTATAGAACAGAATATAAATGGGACAAGAAAAGAAATTCCTCTCCTCACATAGTAATCAAAACACTAGATGCACAGAACAAAGAAAGAATATTAAAATTTGCAGGGGAGCTGGGCAGTGGTGGCACATGCCTTTAATCCCAGGATTCTGGGAGTCAGAGGCAGGTGAACTTCCGAGTTCGAGGCCAGCCTAGTCTACAGAGTGAGGTCCAGGACAGCCAGGGCTATACAGAGAAACCCTGTCTTGAAAAAACAAACAAAATAGTTGCAGGGGAAAGGGCCAAGAAACATACAAAGGAAGACCTATCAGAATCACACCAGACACTAAAATCAGAAAAGTCACCTAAATCCAGAAGAGCCTGGTCAGAGGTCATGAAGACTCTAAGGGAACACAAATGCCAGCCCATGCTATGATACCTAGCAAACTCTCAATCAACATAGATAGAAAAACCAAAATATTCCAGGACAAAACCAAATTCAAAAAGTATCTATCTACCAATTTAGCCCTAAAGAGGATCCTAGAAGGAAAACTCCAACACAAGCAAGGAACCTAATTCAAAGAAAAGACATGATACTAAGTATCTTACAACAAAGCAAAAATGAGACAAAACCATATAAAGAGACCTACAAAAAAAATAACAGCATCCAACACTCATTTCTCTTTAATACCTCTCAATATTAATGGACTCAATTCACCTATAAAAAGACATAAGCTACCAGACTGGATATGCAAAGAAGATCAAGCATTCTTCTGTTTACAAGAAACATACCTCAATAACAAAGACAGACATTATCTCAGTGTAAATGAATGAAAAAAGGTCTTTCAAGCAAATGGTCCCAAGAAATAAGCAGGAGTTGGCTCCTAATATCCAATAAAATAGACTTTCAAACAAAAGTTATCAAGTGTGACAAGGAAAGACACTTCATATTCCTCAAAGGGAAAATCCACCAAGAGAAAGTCTCAATTGTGAAATGTATGCTACAAATGCTACTGCACTCACATTCATAAAAGAAACTTTACTAAATCTCAAAACACACATTGAACCCTACACAATAATAAGGGAGACTTCAACTTCCCACTCCTATCAATGGGCAGGTCATTGAAACAGAAACTGAAGAGACACAGTGTAACTAATAGAAGTTATGAAACAAATGGATTTAACAGATATCTACAGAAAATTTCATGCTAAAACAAAAGAATACACCTTCTTCTCAGCACCTCATGTTTCCTTTTCCAAAATCAAGAATATAATTGGTCACAAAATAAGCCTCAATTGATACAAGAAGATTGTAATAATCCCATGCATCCTGTCAGATAACCACATAGGAAGGTTGATCTTAAATTCCAACAAAAACAATGGAAAACACACATACTCATGGAAGCTGGATAACACTCTATTCAATCATAACTTGGCCAATAAAGAAATAAGAAAGAAATTAAAGACTTTTTAAAATTTAATGAAAATGAAGACACATTATACCAAAATTTATGGGACACAATGAAAGCAGTGGTAAGAAGAAAACTCATAGCTCTATGTGCCTCCAAAAAGAAACTGGAGAGAGATTCACTGACAGAAATCCTGAAAGTTCTAGAACAAAAAGAAGGAAACACACCCAAGAGGAGTAGACGGAAGGAAATAAACTCATGGCCAAAATCTGCCAGGCAGTGTTGGCACATGCCTTTAATCCCAGCACTTGGGAGGCAGAGGCAGGTGGATTTCTGAGTTTGAGGCCAGCATGGTCTACAGAGTGAGTTCCAGAATAGCCAGGGCTACATAGAGATACCATGTCTCGGAAAAAACAAAAACAAAAACAAAAGCAAAAACAAAATCAAAATCAACAAAATAGAAATAAAGAGAACAGTATAAAGAATTGACAAAACCAAAAGCTGGTTTTTGAGAGAATCAACAAAATAGATAAAGCCCTAGCCAAACTAACTAAAGGTCCCAGGGGCAGTATCCAAATTAACAAAATCAGAAATAAAAATGGAGATATAATGACAAAAAAGTGCGAAATTCAAAAAATAACAGATACTACTACAAAATCCTATAGTCAACAAAACTGAAAAATCTAGATGAAATGGGTGGTTTTGTAGACAGATACCAAATGTCAAAGTTAAATCAAGAGAAGGTAAATTACTTAAACAGGCCCATATTCAATAAAGAATTAAAAGAAGACATTAAGAACATTCCAACCAGAAAAAACCCAGGGAGAGCTGGATTTAGTGCAGAATTCTACCAGACCTTCATAAAATAGAAACAGAAGGGACATTACCTAATTCATTCTAAAAATCCACAATTACCCTGATACCTAAGCTACACAAGGACCCAACCAAAAAAGAGAACTTCAGACCAATCTCACTTATGAATATTAATAGCAAATACCCAATAAAATTTTTGCAAACTAAATCCAAGAACACATCAAAACCATCATTCACCATGATCAAGTAAGCTTCATCACAGAGATGCAGGGATAGCTCAATATAGGGAAATTCATCAATGTAATCCACTACATAAACAAACTCAAAAAAAATCACACTAACATCTCTTTAGATGCAGAAAAAGCATTTGACAAAATACAACACCCATGTTAAAAGTATTGGAGAGATCATGAATTCAAGGTCCATACCTAAACATAATAAATGCCATTTACTGCAAACCAACAGACAATATCAAATTAAATGGAGACATACTTGAAGCAATCCCATTAAAACTGTGTTAAAGATAAGGATTCCGACTCTTCCTATCTATTCAATATAGTACTCAAAGTGCTAGCTATAACAATAAGAGAACAAAAAGTGATCAAGGGCATACAAATTGGCCAAGAAGAACTAATGGTACCACTATTTGCAGATGATATAATAGTATACATAAGTGATCCCAAAAAATTCGACCAGAGAACTTCTTCCTCTGATAAATAGCTTCAGCAACATGGCTAGATATAAAATTGACTCAAATAAATAAGTAGCCTCCCTTTACACAAGTGATGAACAGGCAGAGAATGAAATTATGGAAACAACTCCATTCACAATAGCCACAAACAATATAAAATAGCTAGGGGGGTAACTCTAACCAAACAAGTGAAAGACTTGTATGATGATAACTTCAAGTCTCTCAAGGAAAAAAAATGAAAAGACCTCAGAAAATCAAGAAATCTCCCATGCTCATGGGTTGGCAGAATTAACATAGTAAAAATGGCCATCCTACCAATGGCAATCTACAGATTCAATGCAATCCCCATCAATATCCCAACAACATTCTTTAAAGACATGGAAAGAGAAATTCTGAAATTAATCTGGAAAGGAAAAAAGAAACAAACAAAAACCAGAATAGCAAAAATAATTTTTAACAGTAAAAAAAAAATGGCTGGGGGAATCACCATCCTTGACTTCAACCACTACTACAGAGTTATAGTGATAAAAAAAAAAACCTGCATGGTATTGGTACAGAGACAGACACATGGATCACTGGAATAGAATTGAAGACCCAAAAATAAAACCATACACTTATGGACACTTGATCTTTGATAAAGAAACCAAAAACATACAAGGGAAAAAGAAAACATTGCCAAGAAATGATGCTGGTCTAACTGGCTGTCTATATGTAGAAAAGGGAAATGGACCCATTTTTGTCATCTTTCACAAAACTCAAGTCCAAGGGATCAAGGACCTCAACATAAAACCAGATACACTCAATCTAATAGAAGAGAAACTGCAAAAAGTTCTTGAAATCCCAGACCCAGGGGGAAATTTCTTAAACAGAACTTCAATGGATCACACTCTTAAGATCAAGAAATGGTTTGGGCATCAGTAAGCTTAATTCAAAGCCCCCAGCTGAGCTGTTTGCACAAGTTTCCTGAGAGAAGAACACACTGTGGCTTACCTTGATTCTTGTTTTCCAGACCTGTGTGGTAGGGACTTCCCAAGTTCCTGACCTATGGCTATTGTTTTTTCTTGTTGTATTTCCTGGTCTCTAGTATATATTTCTGGTCCCTCAGTAAAGCTTTGGCATTCTCTTTACTGAACAACCCAAGTCTGTGTGTTCTGTCAATCTCCCAGGCTCTGTCAAAATGGGACCCCATGAAACTGGAAAGCTTCTGTAAGGCAAAGAACATAGTCGTTAAGACAAATTGGCAACCTAAAGGTTGGAAAAGTCTTCACTAGCTGCACATTCAATAGAGGTCTAATATACAAAATATATAAAGAACTCAAGAAGGTAACTAAAACAAAGCCAAACAACCCAATCAAAAAATGGGGTATAGAATTCACAATAGACAAATCTCTAAAGGCTGACAAGCACCTAAAGAAATGTTCAAAATCATTAGTGTTCAGAGAATTGCAAATCAGAAAGACCCTGAGATTATATCTTATACCAATCAGAATGGCTAAAATAAAAACTTCAGGTGGTAGCACATGTTGGCACGGATGTGGAGAAAGAGGAACACTCCTCCATTGCAGGTGGGATTGCAACTGGTAAAACCACTCTGGAAATAAATCTGGAGATTCCTCAGAAAATTGGAAATAGATCTATCCGAAGACACAGCAGTATCACTCCCAGGAATATACCCAAAAGATACCCCACCATGCCACTGGGGCACTTGTTTCACTATGCTCATAGAGGCCTTATTTGTGATAGCCAGAAGCTGGAAAAAAATCAGATATCTCACAACAGAAGTATGGATACGGAAATGTTTCATTTACACAATGGAATTCTACTCAGCTATTAAGAACAAAGGCATCCTGAGTTTTGCAGGCAAATGGAGGGGACTAGAAAATATCATCCTGAGTGAAGTAAGTCAGACCCAAAAGAACCTGCATGGTATGTACTTGCTAATGAGTGGATATTATCAACCCCCCAAATACAGAATACCCAAAATACAGTCCACAGAACACAAAAATTCAACCTTCTGAAGGGCCCAAGTGAGGATGCCTCAGTCCCACCTGGGAGGCAATCAGAGGGGGCAGGAGAGGAAGGAACATGGAAGGTAAAGTGGATGGTGGTGGTGCAGAGGAGAGGGGAATATGATTTGCTATTGGGTAGGAGAATAGGATGGAAGCCCTGAGGGCCAGCAGAAAGAATGAAAACAGGCAACCTCAGGAGATAGAAAGTTGGGGGGACCCTCCAGAATGTACTAGAGACCAGGGAGGTAAAATACTCCAGACTCAAAGGGAGGGACCTTAGATGAAATGCCCTAGAGTGGGGAGATGGAACTGATAGAGCCCACCCCCAGCAGAAAGACAGAGCATCCATTGAGGTATGGGTTTGCCATCCTACAGTCAAAACTCTGACCCATAATTGTTCCTGTCTCAAAGAACTGCAGACATATGGTGAGGGGGGAACCGGGAAAGGGGCAAACATTTGGAATGTAAACAAAGAATATAGAAAATTAAAAAAATAAAATAAAATAAAAAGAATTGCATGGATGGAAATGGAGAGAAGCCTGAGGAAAAGAAGGTCCAGTGACAGGCCTAAATTGTGATCCAGCTCAAGTGGAGGCTCCAAGGCCTGACACTATTATTGAGGCTATAAATCACTCTCAAAATGGGACCTATTATGAATATTCTCTGAAAGACCCAACAAGCCGCTGAAAATATCAGATCCAGATATTTTCACACAACCAATGAACAGGAGATGCTGACCCTTGTGGTTGAATTACGAAAAAGCAGGAAGAAGCTGAGGAGGAGGGGGACATTGTAGGAGGACCAGCAGTCTCAATTTACCTGAATCCCCAAGATTTTTCAGCCACTGGACCACTAACCAGGCAGCATACACCAGCTAATATGAGGCCCCCAACCTATATACAGCACACAACTGCCGGGTCTGGGTTCAGTTGGAAAAGATGCACCTAACCCACAAAAGACTGGAGGTCCCAGGGAGTTTAGAGGTCTGTTGTGGTGGGTGGGGACATTCTCATGATGACATGGGTATGGAGACTAGTTTTCAGTTGTGGAGCAGTCAGAGGGTAGACTAGGAGGGGAGTAAAATCTGAAGCATAAATAAATAAATAAATAAATAAATAAATAAATAAATGGAAAATAAAACAGATTGAGGAGATGATTCAGGTGTGAGGAAACTGAAGAGGTATCACAGGTCAAGAAATTAAGAAATTTGGCATCTTCTCTGATACTCAGAAAATGGACAACTGAGGTCACAAATAACTTATAACAAATAATTGAATGGAAACATGTAGCAGTGGTGATGGATAACTGGGATAGCCACTAGAAAGTCCAAGACTCTGGGAAGACATAGGTTCTCAGGACTCAATGGGGATTACTTTAGCTGAAATACCCGACAAAGGGGAGAGAAAACCTGTAGAGACAACCTCCAGAAGAAAGGCATGGCCCCCAGTTGAGGGATAGTGTCATCCACACATCTCAAAAATTTTAACCCAGAAATGTTCCTGACCAAAGGAAAGACAGGTACAAAAAATGGAACAAAGACTGAAAGAAATGCCATACAGGGACAGCCCCACCTAGGGATCCATCCCATCTGCAGATACCAAACCCCCACACGATTGCTGATGCCAACAAGTACTTACTGATAGGAGCCTGGTATGGCTGTTCCCTGAGATGTTCTAGATGCACCTGACAAATACGGATTCAGATACTCACAGCAACCACTGGACTGAGTCTGGGGATGCCAATGGAAGAGCTAGGGGAAGGTCTGTAGGAGCTGAAGGGGATTGTAACCTCATATGAAAATCAATGTCAACTAACTAGACCACCCTGAGCTCCCACCACCCAGAGTATACAAGGAAGGAGCCATAGCTCCAGATACATATGTAGCAGAGGATAGCCTCATCTGACATCAGTGGGAGGTGAGGGATATTTGATGTCCCAGCATAGGAGGATACTAGAGTGGTGAGGCAGGAGTGAGTTATTGGGTGAAGGAGCACCCTCATAGAGGCAAATGGGAGGGGGGAAAGGGGATGGGATCAGGGGATGTATGGAGGGGTAACAGGGATATCATTTGAAATATAAATGAATAAAATGATTAATAAAATTAACTTATTAAAAGAAAAGCTCATGCTCTTGGTAAAGTGATTGGTAAGAGCATCATGATAGATCCTTTCTTAAGCAAGAAAGCTCCTGAATGACAGAGGTAGTTTTGTTTGTGATCCCAATAGGAAACATGTTCAAACATGTTTGAACATGTGATGCTACCTTTTTGTGCACTGAAAACAATTAAACACACAAATATAATTTTGTAGTCAAGAGGTTTTTTTCAAAGTACATTATTGGAATTCATAGATTAAGTCCCATTTAATCACATCTTGGAGTGGTAAAGGTCCACTCTCAAAAATATAACACACATAGTAAGTACACAGGTAGGTAGATTATAGACACAAAATAAAGTCTACATTACCATGAGCTCTATCCATTCAAGTGAGCTTCATAAGTCACTGGGGTCATAGCAATATGGTATTCTCTGTGCCTATATCCATGTAACTCTTGCTTCTTCTTTACTTAGATGTGAATATGTCCTCACTGCTCTGTTGTGAGGTTCTAAAATGGTTTAACCGAAAGAAATTACTCATGTATCTGTCTCCTATTGGTGAAAGCACAAATCAATTTTCCTGTTACATTTTCCTGCTCTACCAAACAATACCAATTCTAAATAAGGTCATTTGCAATTCTATTCATCACGTTCACATGGCAAGGTCTTCCGGGCTGATCCATCTCCCCAGTGCCAATATTTTGATTATTTTTAACTATTCTATAGAAGTGCAGTACACATGCCATCCATAACATTTACCACTTCAAAGGATACTCATCACTGGTTTTTGAATTTTCATTTATGTGTGTAGTTATGATAATACCTTATTTAGAGGATATTTCACTCCTAAAGAAGCTCTACACCTATTAACAGTTCTTCTTATGTTCTCTTAACTGCAGCCGAGGAAAAACACAAATTTTGCTAGACTTCTATTATCTTTTAAATGCTGATATTCTAATCATCTTTTATAAATATAATTATGTATATTCCTCATGACAGAAAGAATAATTGAATTTGATTGGTTGGGCAAAAGAACTTCAATGTCAGTTAACAATAACAGAACACTTGGGAAACTCCCTAGTCCCTGAGATCTGATTGGTAACAATTTTAACTTTAACTGAGCTCAGATGCTTGTCAGATTTGTGCCATAAACCCTGCTTCAATCCCTACTCCAGGTCTGCCAGAAGAAACAAGGCTCCTGAGTCCTTGACTGTTGCCCCTGGTGGAACAATGACTCTCCTTATGTCATGGGAATAATAAAAGATTTTGCTGTTTCACATACCCACGGTGTATTTGTTCCCCTTTTTTGTGCTGCCCAATGGACAGGGTTTGACATACTCACTTTAAATCACTAGCATGAGGGTTCTGATTCTCCCGCATTCTCACCAATGTATCTTAGGATCTTTTTATTTTATATGATGTAGTAAATGTCAAAGGATTTCACTGTGATTTTGCTTCATATGTCCCAATAAGTAATAATAATAAATTCTTTTCTAGTGCTAATGCATTTGTATATTTTCTTTCTTTTTTCAAATGCCCAATATACTTTATTTTTTCTTTCTTTTAGTTTCTATATTCTTTGTTTACATTCCATGTGATTTTCCCTTTCCCAGTTCTCCCCTCTGCATAAGTCCCATAAGCACTCTTCCCTCTGCCTATTGCCCAATCAATACAAATGCTAAATATTAGCATTTTAAATATTAGCATTTGTATATTTTCAATACAGAAACACCTATTCAAATTCTTTTTCATTTGCAGGTTCTGTGGTATTTTTATTTAATGAGAAATAAAAATGATTTATAGATTCTAAATAAAAGGATAAAAGTACTTTGGCAGACACATGCTTTTCAAATGTTCTCTGGTTCTGGTGGATGGCATCACCCTATATTAAGGACACCTGTTGTGATAGTTAGTTTTGGTTGTCAACCTTAACTTTTGGTTGGATCTGGAATCACCTAAAAATAAGCATTGTAAAGCCGGGTGGTGGTGGCACACGCCTGTAATCCCAGCACTTGGGAGGCAGAGGCAGGTGGATTTCTGAGTTCGAGGCCAGGCTGGTCTACAGAGTGAGTTCCAGGACAGCCAGGACTACACAGAGAAACTGGGTCTTGAAAAAGAAAAAAAAAAGCATTGTACATTGTAGCACTCCTGTGTGCGACGTTTCTTAAATTATTTGAAGCATGAAAATCTACCTTAACTGTGTGTATTGTGATCAAGTAGCACCCTGGAAAAGGGAGATAGAAGAAGGAAACTTGACTTTGGCCTGCTTGCTTTCAGTCTCATTGCCAAATTCATTTCCCAGTTTTTCTTGCATTCTCAACTAATGTCAGAGCCATGCTTCTGTAGACTGGATATCAAGATCTCTTCAAAAAGCCTCTAGGCTCACATATTCGTTCTGGTAATTCATAGACATCCATCCTTCTCAAACTGAGAAACTACTAGGTTCTCAGACTCTCAAATTTGAAATAGTCATTATTGTATTCCCCAGACCATATTTTGTGAAGAAATTAATAATTCTCTTCAGTTCCATTACTCTTCTAGAGAAATTTAACACTCTTAACAGTAAGGCATAAAAGTACTTAGGTCCAGAAAGTACTACCTATTCTTTTTCCTTCCTTCCTTCCTTTCCTTCTCTTTCTTTGTTCCTTCCTTCCTTTTCTCTTTCCTTCCTTCCTTCCTTCTTTCCTTCCTTCCTTCCTTCCTTCCTTCCTTCCTTCCTTCCTTCTTTCTTTCTTTCTTTCTTTCTTTCTTTCTTTCTTTCTTTTACATTTATTTACCCATACATGTGTGCGAATGTGTATGTGTAAATGCCCACCTTATTTTGAATATAGACATCTAGTTCCCAAGCATCTTAAATAGATATTTAATTATAATCAACTTATTACAATTATGCATAATCATGCATGAGCTCAATGATGAACAAATAATTATTATTTAACAAGCACTCATTTTTTCTCTGATCTAATTTTCGCAAATAATGTTTCTATTGTTCTTTTGAGACTTAGTCTCACTGTGTAGTGTAGGATGGCCTTTAAGTCTTGACTTTTGTTCCAACCTCATTGTCTCTAGGGCTAAGATTATGGGTATGCACCAGTATGCCTGAGTCATTTTTAGCAGCTCTTCTGCTATCTCTCCCAATAATATTTTCATTATTTTTCCTGTGATAAGAAAATCTTAGAGCAAATGTTTTCAGGGAATATATTTTGAGAACATACTATACATTAACAGAAAGTCTACTTTGTAGATTCCTTTTCATTTCCATGTTAGCTGACAACATTATATGCTAAATGGTAATAGTTAAAAGTCAGATGTTAATTTCAACCCTGGACAATTTCCCAGATTTTAAAGATTTTAAATTCCCTTAGTGAAATTCTATTGATTTAAGTTATTTGAACTGAATCAAGGATTCTGTGAACTCTTAGAACCATAAAGTTCATTGTAGTTTTGAGTAGTTTAAGGTCAGAAGGGACTGCTTAGCATTAATCTTTTTACTTATATAAATATCAATAAAGGGGCCTCTCTGTGTGTGTGTGTGTGTGTGTGTGTGTGTATGTGTGTGTGTGTATGTGTGTGTGTGTGTATGTGTGTGTGTGTGGTTCTGACTCAAATGTTCTTTATAGTTTTCTTTCAAATGCTTGCAAAATGTAGTCTAAATTTAATTTTTATATTTTGTAGTATAAAAGTTCATGTAAGCACATTTATTTCTAGAGTTTGTCTTTTATAACTCATCATGTAAGCATAAAATTGAAAATGTGTGCCCTCTAAAAGATTATCAGAACTTTAACAAAACATATAGGTCTCTCCTCTAAAATTCTACCTCACACCAATCAGGATGGCTAAGTTTAAAAACTCGAGAGACAGCAGATGCTGGCAAGGATGTGGAGAAAGAGGATCACTCCTCCACTGTTGGTGGGATTGCAAGGTGGTACAACTACTCTGGAAATCAGTCTGACGGTTCCTCAGAAAATTGGGCATGACACTTCCAGAGGACCCTGTCATACCACTCCTGGGCATATACCAGAGGATTCCCCTGAATGCTACAAAGACACATGCTCTACTAGGTTCATAGCACCCTTATTTATAATAGCCAGAAGCTGGAAAGAACCCAGATGTCCCTCAGTGGAGGAATGGATACAGAAAATGTGGTATATTTATACAATGGGATACTACTCAGCAATTAAAAATAATGAATTCATGAAATTTGTAGGCAAATGGTTGGAACTGGAAAATATCATCCTAACTGAGGTAACCCAATCACAAAAGAATACACATGAAATGCAATCACTGATAAGTGGATATTAATTAGCCCAGAAGCTCTGAATACTCAAGACACAATTAGCAAATCATATGATACCCAAGAAGAAGGAAGGAGAGGGCCCTGGTCCTGAAAAGACTTGATCCAGTATTGTAGGGGAGTACAAGAAGAAAGAAATGGAGGGGGTGATTGGGGATTGGGCAGAGGGAAGTGGACTTATAGGACATATGGTGAGGGGGGAACTGGGAAAGGAGAAAGCATTTGGAATGTAAATAAAGAATATAGAAAATAAGAAAATAAAACAAAACTGTCATTACCAAGTAAAATTTACTTTGCCATGAATTCCAGTAAGCAAGTTGAAATTTAGTGTTTAATAAAGTTGTTTCTAACAGAAAGGCAGGTTTCTGTTAGACAAACACACACACACATGCACTCACACACACACACACACACACACACACACATATATGGTAGCATGCATAAATATATATGATATCACATATATTATAACATTATACATATACATACACACACACACACACACACACACACACACACACATATATATATATATATATATATATATATATATATATATATATATATGAAATAGCATACTCCATCCCAGTTTCCCTGTATTTCATTCAATCACAGATATATTAGGGAGGAAATCTTAGAAAATGAATTATACGGCTAATCAAGGCAGAAACAAAAAGTTTATAAAAGTTATATTGAATTATGTTTAGTTGCTCAAATATCTGAGATATCTATATATATCAAGGATTTAGGTTTCAATATAATCAGTAAGAAAGAACTCTCAAATTTATTATGACTAAAACTCATACCACCAGGCTTCACACAGTAGTGACTCTACGTCTAATAACAAAGATTCTATATTAGTTTCTTTCTGGTGAAACAAATTACTGACAAATTGCAATGCGAAAACCAAGCTTTGATCTTGGTTTTAGCTGCAGGAATAGTTCACAATCGCAAAGAATACATGACCATGGAAATGTGAGCTGGTCAGATTTTATATGTAGTCAAAGAGCATCAGTGACAAAGGTTTCTGCTCCACTCATTTCCTAATTAGTTTTTAGACTATGACTCCAGACTCCTGAGTGAAGCTTTCTCCGCCAGAGTGTGTTTCTTTTGACATCTAGTCATTTCTAGTTCTTTTGACATCTCTGGAGTCACTGTCATATGCAATCCAAGAGGTGTATCCCCAGATGATTCTGAATCCTCTTACATTATCAAGACTCCTTATCCCAGGTATGCTCCAAGATGTTTGCTAGACCCACACTAAAAAACAATTAAGTTCAGTAGGTTAAACAAATTTTGGTGGGGAAATAATCTACAGATATCAGCAATGAGACATTTTTAAAGGAGCTTGAATCACACAGTCATGATTTCTAAATGTAATGGCTCATCTAATAAACATTGAAGCCTCTCCGTAAACTGAAATATTAAATGTGACTGAATACGACTTGAGCATCTCTTTGTACATCAAGCAGATAGATTCTTCTAAACATATGCTTTAATATATCAAATAATTAAATTAAAGGTTAAAATAAGGAATATTTAAATCTTTGTTCAGCATTTCCCTTACTTTAACTGTACCTATGTGCAGATTTATGTGATATGTGTAAACACATACACATAGAACAAACCCAGAAGTGGTACCTCAGAAGTGTGAAATCTTTATTTCCCTGTCAATTCTCTCACAATTCCTGTGCAGTAGATAGGTGAGTTTATAATGATTTTTAATCAGTTTTATCACTAACCAATCTAATTATAAGAAAAACAATATGTGGCAAAGAGGTAATGGATGGATAGTGTTGAGCAAGCCACTGAAAGCAATAAACTTGTCCACTGGTATAATTTATTATTTTATTGGGCTTTAAGAAATCATTTTAGGATCTATTGTGATAAATAAGTTATTGACTCTGGCCTCTTTAAAATTTAGTCGAAACATTTTATTTCATTTGTGCCAGCATTCCTCTTGCCTGTAAGGCAGGTATAATCTGAAGTAATAGTGACAGTTGTTCCTAGAGGATATAGAAATAACAAAATAAGCTGAGTTAATAGCAAGAATACCACATGCTTTCTATCACACTAACTCCCACACCCTCGTTTGGCACACACATTTCTAGCATCTAATACAGTTTTCTTTCCATGATTTGCACTTACTACTGAGGAACAGAGCATTATATCATAATCACTAATAAATTTCTTTTTGATTTTGAATAAAATAAATCCAAACAACTACCAATGGAATTTAGACTTTATTTTCCACATTGTGAAAGAATATGCTTTATAAGTGCTAGAATCCCTATCATATTTTATTCCTAGTAAATCATACTGCTAAGGTTCTCCTCTCATAAATTTGTGTGTGTTGGTTATTTTTGATAGATTTTCATTCATTATGAATTCTGTAATATAGAAAATGATTTTTGCATAAAATTTACATGATGATATATTTAAATTCTATCTTTTTTATTGAATATAATCTTCATTTACATTTCAAATGCTAAAACCTATACTGGTTTCCCCCTTCCCTCAAACCCTCCTCCCACTCCATACCTTCAAGTATATGCCCCTCCACCCAACCCACTCCCACCTCATCCCCCCCCTCGATTTCCCTTTGTTGGGGCATCTATTGTGCCTTCACAGGACCAAGGACCTCTCCTCCCACTGATGCTATACCACCATTCCTCTGCCACATTTTTGTCTGGAACCAAGTGTACCCCTTAATTGATGGTTTAGTCCCTGGGAGTCCTGGGGCGTCTGGGTGGCCAGCATTTTTGTTCTTCCCACGGGTCAGTAAAACCCTTCAGCTCCTCTAGTATGCCCTCCAACTCCCACATTGAGTCCAATGGTTGGCTGCTAGCATTTGCTTCTGTATCTGTAAGGCTCAACCAGGGCCCTTCCAGAGACAACTATAACAGTCTCCTTTCGGTATGCACTTCTTGTTGACCATAAGAGTGTTGGGATCTGGTGACTGTTTGTAGGATGAAATCCCAGGTAGGGCAGTCTCTAGGTGGCCTTTTCTTCAGTCTCTGCTCTACGCTTTGTCTCCATTACTGATCCTGTGAATATTTTGTTCCATTTTGCAGAGGAACCAAAGCACCCTCACTTCAGTCCTCCTTCTTCTTGAACTTCCTGTGGTCTGTGAATCTTTTTGAAGTTGAACTTTTGAGCTAACATCCACTTATCAATGAGTACATACCATGTGTGTTCTTTTGTGATTGGGTTACCTCATTCAGGATGACACTTTCTAGCTCCATCCATTTGCCTAAGAATTTAATGAATTCATACCTTTTAATAGCTGAGTAAGTACCCCATGGTGTAAATGTACCACATTTTGTGTCTCCATTCCTCTGTTGAAGGACATCTGGGTTCTTTCCAGCTTCTGGCTATTGTAAAAAAGGCCAATGTGAACATAGTGGAGCTTGTGTCCTTATTACATGTAAGAACATCTTCTGGATATATGCCCAGGAATGGTATAGTTGCATCCTCAGGTAGTACTATGTCTAATTTTCTGAGGAATTGCCAGACTGAATTCCAGAGGGGTTTTAAATTTTGCAATCAACAGTGGAGAAGTGTTCCTCTTTCCCTACATCCTCTCCAGCATCTGCTGTTCCCTGAGTTTTTGTTCTTAGCCATTCTGAGTAGTGTGAGGTAGAAACTCAGAGTTGTTTTGATTTGCATTTCCCTGATAACTAAGAATGTTGAACATTTCTTTAGGTGCTTCAGAGCCATACAAGTTTCCTCAGTTGAGAATTCCCTGTTTAGTACTATACCCTATTTTTTTTTTTTTTGGTTTTTTCGAGACAGGGTTTGTCTGTGTAGCCCTGGCTGTCCTGGAATTCACTCTGTAGCCTAGGCTGGCCTCAAACTCAGAAATCCGCCTGCCTCTGCCTCCCAAGTGCTGGGATTAAAGGCGTGCACCACCACTGCCCTGCTTATACCCTATTTTTTAATAGGGTTTTTTGACTCTAGAGTTTAACTTCTTGAGTTCTTTGTATACATTGGATATTATCCCTCCAACAGATGTAGGATTGGTAGATTTTTTTCTCAATGTGTTGGTTGCCATTTTGTCCTAGTGACAGTGACCTTTGCCTTACAGAAGCTTTGCAGTTTTATGAGTTCCCATTTGTAGATTCTTGTTCTTAGAGCATAAGCCATTGTTGTTCTATTCAGGAAAATTTCCCCTGTGCCCATATGATCAAGGTTCTTCACCACTTTCTCCTCTATAAGCTTCTGTGTGTGGTTTCATGAGTACATCCTTGATCCGCTTGGACTTGAGCTTTGTACAAGGAGATAAGAATGGGTCAATTTGCATTTTTCTGCATGCTGACCTCGAATTGATCCAGCACCATTTGTTTAAAATGCTGTCTTTTTTCTACTTGATGTTTTTAGCTCATTTGTCATATGTCAAGTGACCATACAGGTGCAGGTTCTTTTCTGGGTCTTCAAATCTATTCCATTGATCCTCCTGCCTGTCTCTGTTCCAATACCAGACAGTTTTTATCACTATTGCTCTGTAGTAGAGCTTAAGGTCAGGGATGGTGATTCCCCAGGAGATCTTATGTTGGGGCGGATAGTTTTGATATCCTGGATTTTTTATTATTCCAGATGAATTTGAGTATTGCTCTTTCTAGAACTATGAAGAATAGATTTGGAATTTTGATAGGGATTGCCTTGAATCTGTAGATTGCTTTCGGTAAGATGGCCATTTTTACTGTATTAATCCTGCCAATTCATGAGTATGTGAGATCTTTCCATCTTCCAAGATCTTTGATTTCTTCCTTCAGAGGCTTGAAATTCTTGTCATCCAGATCTTTCACTTGCTTGGTTAGAGGCACACCAAGGTATGTAATATTATTTGTGACTATTTTGAAGGGTATCATTTCCCTAATTTCTTTCTCAGCTTGTTTATCCTTTGAGTAGAGGAAAGCTACTGATTTATTTGAGTCAATTTTATATCCAGCCACATTGCTGAAGTTGTTTATCAGCTTTAGGAGTTCTCCGGTGGAAGTTCTGGGGGTCACGTATGTATATGATCATATCATCTGCAAATAGTGATATTTTGACTTCTCCCTATCACACGCTTCTCTTGAACCCCGTGATTTCACGCAGCCAAGCTGCAATCCAGAGGAAGGCTGTGTGATATTTACTGGGGCTGTTCAAGGTGAATGCCGTTGTGGGCCTCCTTGGCTGCAGATAGGGCTGAGCTGAAATTTTTCGTGGCAAGCTGTGTAACCCTTTATCTGACCTGTTCTTTTACTTACGAGATGTCTCTGCCAGCCAGAGGTGCGAGCATTCCAGGCGTGACAGTTCACTCAGAGTTTATTCTTTGAACTACAGTACTGGCCATGATTTATCCTCTGGAGATCCATTGCTTTGCTTTTAATCAGCTGTACAGTTATTACCTAGATACATTAAAGAATTAACCTCCCAACAATTTATATTATTTTGTATGGTTAGCTGGCTTTGGCACTCTGACATGGAAACCTTCAGTTTAGTAAAGTTTCAAAATAAGCCTGAGGAAGTCTCACAAGAAAATACCCAAACATAGTGTAATCTCTGACTCTTGAATTACTAATTTATTATTGACTACAGAGGGACGCGATAACCTTGTGTGTAGTCTCTGACTCTTGAATTACTAATTTATTATTGACTACAGAGGGACACGATAACCTTGTGTGTAATCTCTGACGTTCATGCCTGATTCATTTGTATTTCCATGTGCCAGTTACTCATGGTAACCATTCTTTGTAAACATTTCACTGAATTACCAACTTGTGATGTGTATAAAAATGCCTGCCTCAGAACAGTAAAGTGCATTCAGACGCATTCAGATCTTGTGTGTGTCTGTCTGTCATTTCATGCCGCGACCAGTGCCTTCCTGCATACCAAAGACCCTGATTCCCCCACGTGTGTTCCGACTGAGTAGGTCCGTGGCATCTCCCTTTCCAATTTGTATAACTTTGACCTCCTTTTGTTGTCTGATTGGTCTAGTTAGGCCTTCAAGTACTATATCGAATAGATAGGGAGAGATTAGTCAGCCTTGTCTGATCCCTGATTTTAGTGGGATTGCTTCAAGTTTCTGACCCTTTAGTTTGGTATTGGTTACCAGTTTGCAGTATATTACCTTCACTATGTTTAGGTATGGGCCTTGGATCCCCTATGTCTCCAAGACTTTTATCATCAATGGATGCTGGATTTTGTCAAAAGCTTTTTCAGCATCTAATACAATGATCGTGTGGTTTTTTTCTTTGTGTTTTTTTATATAGTGGATTACATTGATAGATTTCCTCATATTGAGCAATACCTGCATCCCTGGGATGAAGCCTACTTGATGGTGGTGAATTATTGTTTTGATACATTCTTGGATTCAGCTGGCCAGAATTTTGTTTAGTATTCTTGTTCACAAGGGAGATTGGTCTGAAGTTCTCCTTCCTTGTTTGGACTTTGTTTGGTTTAGGTTAAGTGTTATTGTGGCTTTATAGAAGGAGTTAGGTAATGTTCCTTGAGTTTCTATTTCATGGAATAGTTTGAAGAGTATCAGTGTTAGCTCTTCTTTGAAGATCTGATAGAATTCCCCACTAAACCCTTCTGTTCCTGGGCTTTTTTTAATGGGAGACTATTAACAACTGCTTCTATTTCCTCCGGACTTATGGGACTATTTAGATGGTTCATCTGATCCAGTTTAAACATTGGCACCTGGTATATATCTAGAAAGATGTCCATTTCATCCAGATTTTCAAATTTTGTGGAGTATAATTTCTTGTATTAGGATCGGATGACTTTTTTGAACTTTCAGTTTCTGTTGTTATGTCTTCCTTTTCATTTCTGATTTTATTAATTTGCGTAGTGTCTCTGACTCTTTTGGTTAGTCTGGCTAAGTGTTTATCTATCTTGTTGATTTTCTCAAAAAAAAAAAAAACAGCTCCTGGTTTTGCTGATTCTTTGTATAGTTCTTTTTGTTTCTATTTGGTTGATTTTGGTCTGAGTTTGATTATTTCCTGCCATTTGCTTCTTTTGCTTGTATTTGCTTCTTTTTGTTCTAGAGCATTCAAGTGCACTGTCAAGTTGCTAATGTAAGCTCTCTCCATTTTCTTTTGGAGGCACTTAGAGCTATCAGTTTTCCTCTTAGCACTGCTTTCATTGTGTCCCATAGATTTTGGTATGATGTGTCTTCATTTTCTTTAAATTCTAAAAAGTCTTTTATTTCTTTCTTCCTTGACCAAGGTATAATTGAGAAGAGCATTGTTCAAAGTCCACATGTATGTGTGTTTTCCAATGTTTTTTGAACTTAAGACCAGTCTTAGGCTGTGGTGATCTGATAAGGTACATGTAATAATTTCATTATTTTTGTATCTGTTGAGGCCTGTTTTGTGAGCAATTACCAATTATCAGTTTTGGAGAAGGTACCATGAGGTGCTGAGAAGAAGGTACATTCTTTTGCTTTAGGATGGAATGTTCTATAAATACCTGTTAGACCATTTGTTTCATAACTTCAGTTAGTTTCACTGTATCTCTGTTTAGTTTCTGTTTCCATGATTTGTCCATTGTTGAGAGTGGGATGTTGAAGTCTCCCACTATTGTTGAGTTGGGTGCAATGTGTGCTTTGAGGTTTAGTAAAGTTTCTTTTATGAATGCAGGTGCACTTGTGTTCAGAGCATAGATGTTCAGAATTGAGAGTTCATGTTGGTAGACTCTTCCTTTGACCAGTATGAAGTGTCCCTCCTTATAATTTTTCACAACTTTTGGTTGAAAGTCAATTTTATCTTATATAAGAATGGCCACTCCAGCTTGTTTCTTGTGACAATTTGCTTGGAAAATTGTTTTCCAACCTTTGACTCTGAAATAGTTACTGCCTTTGTTACTGAGGTGGGTTTCTGGTATGCAGAAAAATGTTCTGTCCTGTTTATGTATCCAGTCTGTTAGTCTATGTATTTTTATTGGGGAATTGAGACCATTGATGTTAAAAGATATTAAGGAAAAGTGATCATTGTTTACTGTTATCTTCTTTGTTAAAGATAAAATTCTTTTTTTGTAGCTATCTTCTTTTGGTTTTGTTGAAAGACAATTACTTTATTGCTTTTTCTAGGGTGTGGTTTCCCAACTTGTGTTGGTATTTTCCACCCATTATCCTTTGTAGAGCTGGGTTTGTGGAAAAGTATTGTGTATTTTGTTATGGACTGTCTTATTTTCTCTGTCTGTGGTAATTGAGAGTTTTGTTGGGTATAGTAGTCTGGGCTGACATTTATATTCTCTTAGGGTCTGTATGACATCTTCCCAGGGTCTTCTAGCTTTCAGTTTCTGGTGAGAAATCGGGTGTAATTCTGGTAGGTCTGCCTTTGTTTGTTAGTTGACCTTTGTCCCTTTCTGCTTTTAATATTGTTTCTTTTTTTTAGTGCATTTGGTATTTTGATTATTATGTGACAGAAGGAATTTCTGTTCTGGTCCAGTTTGTTTGGAGTTCTGTAGGCTTGTGTGTTCATGGGCATCACTTCCTTAGGTTCAGGAAGTTTTCTTCTATAATTTTGTTGATGATATTTACTGGACCTTTAAGTTGTAAATCTTTGCTCTCTTCTATACATATAATCCTTAGGCTTGGTTTTCTCATTGTGTCTTGATTTCCTGGATGTTTTGGGTTACAAGCTTTTTGAATTTTGCATTTTCTTTGACTGTTGGGTCAAGGTTTTCTATGGAATCTTCAGCATCTGAGATTTTTTTCTTCTATTCTTGTATTCTGTTATTGATACTTGCATCTATGACTCCTGAATTCTTTCCAAGGTTTTCTATCTCCAGAGATGTCTCACTTTGTGATTTCTTTATTGTTTGTACATCCATTTTTAGATATTGTATAGTTTTGTTCAGTTCCTTCACTTGTTTTTGTTTTTCTGAACCCAAGTGATTTTTGTGGTTCCTCTTTAAGGGCTTCTACCTGTTGTCCCATGTTCTCCTGTATTTCTTTAATGGAATTTTGTGTTTTCTCTTTAAGGGCTTCTGCCTTTTGACCCATGTTCTCCCATAATTCCCAATGGAATTTTTGTGTTTCTGCTTTAAAAGCTTCTACCTGTTGACTCATATTCTCCTGTATTTCTTTAAGGGAGTTATATATGTCCTTCTTGAAGTCCTCTAACAGCATCATGAGATGTGATTTTAAATCCAGCTCTTTTTTTCCAATGTGATGCGATATCCAGGATTTGCTGATGTGGGAGAACTGGATTTTGATGGTGCCGTGTTACCTTGGTTTCTGTTGGTAATGATCTTTTGTTTGCCTTTGTCCATCTAGTTATCTCTGGTGTTAGCTGGTCTTGATGTCTCTGACTATGGCTTCTCAGCCCTGCAAGCATATACATACATATATGTATGTGTGTGTGTGTGTGTGTGTGTGTGTGTGTGTATATATATATATATATATATATATATATATGTGTGTGTGTGTGTGTGTGTGTGTGTGTGTGTACTCCTGGGATTTCCTTTCTCTCAAATGCTGTGCATAAGGCTCTTTCTCCAGGAACTATCAGGAGATGGGGTCTTCCCTGTGGCACACCTGGCAAGGGTCAAATACCCTGAGTGCTGCTAGTTCTTGAATGCCCTGTGTGCTGCTGGCTCTCGAATGCCCTGCATGCTGCAAATACCCTGCTTGCTGCTGGTTCTCCAGAAAGTATCAGGAGATGAGCCTTCCCTGTGTCAAAACTGGCAGGGGTCTACCAGAGCAGAAGGAACTGGACAGGCAGTGGATGAGAAGGGAGGGGTAGAAGGGATAGAAAAAAAGTGGTATTCTGGAGGGAGGATGGGGTTTTGTTGGTTGCTGGGTAGTGAGTACCAGTCAGCAGTTCTGGGCCTCCAGAGGTGGGGGTGGTTCTTTGTGAAAGGAGATGGGGCCTTCCCTGTGGAAGAACTGGCAAGGGTCTACCACAGCACAAGAAACAGGGCAGGTGGTGGCCATGTATGATAGTTTTTTTGATTGTCAAGGTGACAGGAGTTCTGTAATTCTGTAGCAGGCAAGCCTCCACACACAATTGTCATGTACTAATTAATCTCTGTGCATGCCTATGAGGGATTACCTGAATTAGGTGAGAATGAGAGACCTAAATTTGGTCCTGGATTATATCAACTAGGAAGTTAATAACTCAAGCATCTGTTTCTCTTCTCTATGACCATATGTCACTTTGTAATTAAGTGTAAAAGCAACTTAACTAAGAAAATATGTGATATTGGATTAATAAATGGTGTTTAGCACAGAGAAACTGATGAAAGGACTGCATCTCACTCTTTATTTTGTTACATAATCATGTATCTTAGATAAGGTTGATGGAAGTATGAGTATGGGCTTTGGTTTATGGTTTCAGATGTTCCAGGCTATGATTATCTATTTTTATTATCTTAGGCCTATTATTAGATAGAATACCTTGTTCAAATGGCATGATAGAGAAGTGCTTTTTACATCATGATAGCTAGGAAGCAGAGAATAACATAGGAATAGGTCACAGACAAGGTAAACACTTCTAGGTCATGCTTCTGGGAACCACTTTCTTAAGCCAGATCTATGAGCTATTTTCTTTGACCTCCCAATAGTGTTATCACATTCTCAGTTTATCAAGGAATCAAAGCTCTAATTAGATCAGCAACCTCAGAATTCAACTATGACCCAATTGTTGGATTCATCAGCTGGTGACTTGTGGGTGGGGAACTGCAACTATAATACTCAGATGTTCTTGTTCGGGGTGGCGGGCACAAACCAATATAACTAGATATTGTGGAATATAGTATCATACTGTTTTGCACGTCAGAGATACCAATAGTTTACTAGTCATTGAGGAATTGGTATGGCTGCTTACCCTCTGTAATTATCCAAGGTTTTTCTGTCACTGGTTGTATAAAGTCTATGACCCAAAGGAACTTGAGAAGTAAAGAGTTCATTTGACTTATTGAGGTCACTAGTGAGAGAAGCCAAGCAAGAACTTAACCCAGGGCAGGGACTCGGGGGCAGGAACTTGAGCAGAGGCCTTGGAGGAATACTACTTACTGACTTCCTCAGCTTTATTTCTTATCAATCCTGAACCACCTGCCCATAGACAGCAATACCTACAGTGGGCTGGCACTACCAAATTAATCATTAATCAAGAGAATGTCCTAGAGACTTGTCTATAGGCCAATCTGATAGCGGTGTTTTCCCTATTGAGAACCCCTTACCATCTCTTTTAAGACAGTTCTAGCTTTTATCAATATGAAAGCACACAAGAAAGAATAAAAAGAAAGGGATGAAAGAAGAAAAAGAAAGAAAGGAAGGAAGGAAGGAAAGAAGGAAGGAAGGAAGGAAGGAAGGAAGGAAGGAAAGAAGGGAGGGAGGGAGGAAGGAAGGAAGGAAGGAAGGAAGGAAGGAAGGAAGGAAGGAAGAAAAACAGGCCTACCAAACAAACACACACAAATTAAACAGTGCAATAGGACACCCAAGATACAGTCAGCCTGATATAAATATGGCTCTTTATCTTGTGAAGCTCATAAATTAACTGGAGAGACACATTATAAAAACTTAATTACACAGCTTATTTTGCTGTATGAGGATATGTTGAAGAGTTGATTTGAAATGCCATGAGAGCACAGAAAGTTTGAGGCATTTCTAAAACAAATGTATTTTAAAAGAAATTACACAATATATAGTTGTTTCTAGAAAATATCTTGGAAAGTATATATATAAAATACAATTATTAGGAGTATTTTCTTTTTGAAAATAGGTCCAGCCCCTAAGGAATTGACTATGAAATGAATTAGCCTATAGAGTATACGTTAATAAAATGTGAAAACTGGTTGACAGAGCTGATTCTTGTAAATTCTACGTGCTCATACTGAAGACTTCATATTCTTAGTCAAATAGTCACTCTTATGACCTCTATGCTATGAGAATCTATGCATGTCATGAATAGATCTGTCTTTAAAGAATGTCTTTCTACAATGCATGTTTGGCTACTGATAGAGAATTTAAGAGAATAGATGGGAGGCTATATCAAGAGCATGTAAACAATAATTAAAATGAGTATTAGTAGAACATGGTGCTTGGATGGGTCTTGTGGGCAGAAGAAAAGGGGAATCAAATGTCTTCATTTATTGAACACGAGCCAAGCTTTTTCTTGTCTTTTCTGCTAGTCTCCAATTAGATACAAACTTTGGTAGTGACATTTCATCTAAAATCTACAAGATAAACCACTTCTGTGCCTCTTAATTTTCCCAGTCAATCATCACCTCAGGTCTAAACAATGAAGAGACATATTGAGTGAAGAGCCAGGATTGTTCTGAATGGAGAAATAGAAGTGTGTGTTCTTTATATTCTTGTCACACACTGTAACCCCTGGATTTCTCATTTCTTGAGCAAATGAATATATTGTATACCTATTGACTCTAAAGTTACATTGGTCTCATTTGAATTCTGAGCTGCTGACACTAGATGTTTGACTTTGGGCAAGTCAGGCAATTTTCTCTCCTCAGTGGAGTTATTAATAGCTACCACAGGGGGATGATGAAAGGATTACGTGTATAACACTAAAACGAATTTGGTATGGATGACACATGTTATGCCTGCAACAAAATCTTTTCCCCTTTGAATAGGGCCCTGCTTGTTACAATAATAATTGCTTTGATTGATTTTAATAGATGTATGCTTATTTAATAAATGAAGCAAGGGTTTGTTCAGAGACTAGATACTTTCCCATTTGACTTTCACTTGTGTGATGGTCATAGTATAAATAATTTAAAAAGGTTAATACTCAAATAATGGGAAAATTTAGAACAGATTTTTGGTAAATTGCCTATCATCATCCATATATATTGCATTTTTTAAAGAAGTATTTTCTCCTGTCTCAACATAAGTCTTGATACTGACAATTCCTATGAACATATTTTTTAATATTATGCATGGTTATTATTTAATAATCTCACTTTCCATAATTAAAGTCTGCCTATGTGTCTAGTGACTTTCACTTGCCTTTTCATCCAGCTGCTTGTGGAATTGATGCCTACTAACATGGCATTACCACCGAGATTATTCAAGATGATTTTAGTTGGTGTTTACCTTTGATTCAAAGAAGACAGCTAACTAATTTTAGTGTCATCCTGACCTGAAATAGTGCAATTTTAGGATACTTTGTATTCATTACTTTATATACAAAGGCATAACAACAGTGACATGCTAAGTCTAAAAAGAAATTTAAAGCCTTTGAAGGTTCTTTTACTGTGTTGAAGGTTAATTCAACTGAATAAGCTGGTTCATAGAATAGCTAATTCAGTTTATAACCTAGATAATTTTAAAAATCAAGTTGTGTGCTATAGTTTGTCCCAAAATAACTCCAGATATCATAGGATAAACAATTATAGAATCCAAAAGATTGATTAAATCAGTTTAATACTTGCTTTGTTTGACAAGAATTGTGACTGTTACTTCATAGAGGGATGAAGAAATCAAGTTAGTAAAGAAACAAAACTACAAAATAATCATAGCTCAGAATAATTGTACTCTGACAGGCTGTGTGTTTGAAAATAGAAAGTCTATAATCTTAGTTTTACTTTACTTTCCGTTTTTTACTTTTTATTAATTTTTTGTTTTTGTTTTGCTTTGTTTTTTATTTTTGTTTTGTTTTGTTTGTTTGTTTGTTTGTTTGTTTGAGACAGGGTTTCTCTGTATAGCCCTGGCTGTGCTGGAACTTACTCTGTAGATCAGGCTGGCCCCAAACTCAGAAATATGCCTGCCTCTCGTTTCTTATTTTTTAATTTAATCACTTATAATAAGATTAGGGACCGGCAGAAGATAATGCTACCCTACAGCAATCGGAGGATAGCAAAACAGAAAGGAAACACATACGGGCAGCTTAAAAGTACATGGGAAAAGGAAATTATTTGAGAACCTGTTTACGATTCTCAGCTGGGGACCTGAAAGGGAATAGTGCCAGAACTGTGTAATATGACTGAGATTTGTTGTTTAGCTGCAGGAGAAAAAAGGAGGGTTAAACCTATTTATGCTTGATAAGAAGGTGCTTTTGACCTTTATGTAGTTAGTTCATGCTCTATCCATCCAGTGTAATGAGTAACCAGAAAGACAGAAAAGAAGAGACAATTCTGATGACAGACTTGTTGCTACCTTTAGTCCTAGAGTCTGAAAGACAAATTACAGAAGAAATGAGGGAAGGAAAAAATTACTCTCTCACTATATTCTTTCAATATGTTATTGAATGTTTCTTACTCTTTTCTTTGGAACTGTTGTTCAGCCTATTTAATGCAGAAGGAACAGTATTAAGCTCTAACTGAGCTAAGTTACCTAAGATTATGTGTTTCATACAGGATTTCCTCTTGAGAAAACTACCTGATATTTATGTTGCAGGCCTGAGTAAAATGATTTCTAAATAAGATTGCTGTCCTCTGAAATGACCATTTTTATTATTCTTGATATATATATATATATATATATATATATATATATATATATATATAATGTAGATAAAATTGACTTATAATTTTAAAGGAACATTTTAACATATGAAGTATAAGAGTGATTACCCTTTGCCAGCAGATTTCCTATGTGGGTTGATACAGGTGGATATTCAAGATAAAATGAAATTATGTGAGAAATTAGGTCCTTGTAAATGAACGAAGAGATCCTAAAAAAGAATCTATACATGTATTGGCAAAGATTATTTTCTTTGAAGTTGAAATACTTTTAAAAGTGCTAGTGTTTTATTGAAAAGAATTAATCATGAAGTTAGTGTAATATACAATGAGGAAAGGGATGTGAACACAGAAAGAGGGTAAACTTTATTTTCTGATTATACGTGCAGAGGTGTAATATAACTTGAAGGTAGAATGATAAGCTAAGAAAACATATTATATAAGCTTGAGAAATTCTATCAAGGAAACAAAATAATTTGAATTGTACTATCTACAAGTATTAAAAGAAAATAAAGCAAAAGAGTATAAAATATAAACAAAATGCATAATAAGACAGTACAGATATTAGTTATATCAATTGAATTAAATGTAAAAGCACTATATTTTTCACTTAAAAGAAATTTACAGTAGAACAAGAAAAAAATAAACAGCACTTACAAAAGAAAGAAACAAATACATAGAAATGTTAAAGATGGAACAATGTGTATAGACAGGTCTTAGCCTAAGAAAATTGAACTTATTGTAATCGCATGGCAGAACATACTTTAGCATATGGCTGAAAATGGTAGGAGAGGCTAAGGCAGTAGAATGTGAGTTTAAGGCCAGTTCAGGCTACATAGTGAAACCTAGCCTCAAAATTCTAATTAGAAATAAATCAGAATAAGAAGTGTCGACTGGATAGCTCTATGTCAACTTGACACAACCTGGAGTCATTAGAGAGAAGGGAGGCTCTATTAAGAAATTTCCTCCAGAATATTAGCCTGTACACAAGTCAGTAGGGTATTTTCTTTTTTTTTTTTTTTTTTAAAGGGATTGAACTTTTTTTTTTTTTAATTTTATTTTCTATATTCTATGTTTACATTCCAAAGGCTTTCCCCTTTCCCAGTTCCCACCCACCATAGTTCCCATAGTTCCTCTCCCCCCCATCTGTTCCCCAATAATTCCCCCTCCCCCCTCGGTTTCTTTACTAAACTGGAAGCAATCTTTACAGGCCCAGGGTCCTCTCCTTTCTTCTTCTTGGGAATCATTTGACTTGCTATTTGTGTCTTGAGTATTTAGGGCTTCTGGGCTCATTAATATCCACTTATCAGTGATTGCATTTCAGGTGCATTCTTTTGTGATTGGGTTAATTCACTCAGGATGATATTTTCCAGGTCTAACCATTTACCTACAAATTGCATGAATTCATTATTTTTAATTGCTGTGTAGTATTCCATTGTATAAATATACCACATTTTCTGTATCCATTCCTCCTTTGAGGGATATTTGGGCTGCTTCCAATTTCTGGCTATTATAAACAAGGCTGCTATAAACATAGTGGAGCATGTGTCCTTATTGCATGCAGGGGAATCCTCTGGGTATATGCCCAGGAGTGGTATGCCAGGGTCCTCTGGAAGTAACATGCCCAATTTTCTGAGGAACCGCCAAACTGATTTCCAGAGCGGTTTTACCATTTTGCAATCCCACCAACAGTGGAGGAGTGTTCCTCTTTCTCCACATCCTCGCCAGCACTTGTTGTCTCTTGAGTTTTTAATCTTAGCCATTCTGACTGGTGTGAGGTGGAATCTCAGGGTTGTTTTGATTTGCATTTCCCTGATGACTAATGATGTTGAGCATCTTTTAAGGTGTTTCTCGGCCATCCGAATTTCTTCTGGTGAGAATTCTTTGTTTAGCTCTGTGCCCCATTTTTTGATAGGGTTATTTGGTTCTTTGCGGTCTAACTTCTTGAGTTCTTTGTATATATTGGATATTAGCCCTCTGTCGGATGTGGGGTTGGTGAAGATCTTTTCCCACTTTGTTGGTTGCCGTTTTGTCCTTCTGACAGTGTCCTTTGCTTTGCAGAAACTTTGTAATTTTATGAGGTCCCATTTGTCGATTCTTGATCTTAGAGCATAAGCTATTGGTGTTCTGTTCAGGAACTTTTCCCCTGTGCCCAAGTCCTCCAGGGTCTTCCCAAGTTTCTTTTCTAATAGTTTCAGTGTGTCTGGTTTTATGTGGAGGTCCTTGATCCACTTGGAGTTGATCTTAGTACAAGGAGATAAGAGTGGGTCAATTCGCATTCTTCTGCATGTTGACCTCCAGTTGAACCAGCACCATTTGTTGAAAAGGCTATCTTTTTTCCACCGGATGGTTGTGGCTCCTTTATCAAAGATCAAGTGACCATAAGTCTGTGGGTTAATTTCTGGGTCTTCAATCCTATTCCATTGATCTACCTGCCTGTTGCTGTACCAATACCATGCAGTTTTTAACACAATTGCTCTGTAGTACTGCTTGAGGTCAGGGATATTGATTCCCCCAGAAGTCCTTTTATTGTTGAGAATAGTTTTAGCTATCCTGGGTTTTTTGTTGCTCCAGATGAATTTGAGAATTGCTCTTTCTAGATCTATGAAGAATTGATTTGGGATTTTGATGGGGATTGCATTGAATCTGTAGATTGCTTTTGGCAAGATGGCCATTTTTACTATATTGATCCTGCCAATCCAGGAGCAAGAAATATTTTTCCATCTCCTGAGGTCTTCTTCGATTTCTTTCTTCAGGGACTTGAAGTTCCTGTCATACAGATCTTTCACTTGTTTGGTTAGAGTTACGCCAAGGTACTTTATGTTGTTTGTGGCTATTGTGAAGGGTGTTATTTCCCTAACTTCTTTCTCAGCCTGCTTGTCCTTTGAGTACAAGAAGGCTACTGATTTGCTTGAGTTAATTTTATAACCAGCCACGTTGCTGAAGTTGTTTATCAGCTGTAGAAGTTCTCTGGTGGAGTTTTTTGGATCGCTTAAGTAGACTATCATATCATCTGCAAATAATGATACTTTGACTTCTTCCTTTCCAATTTGTATCCCTTTGACTTCCTTATGTTGTCTGATTGCTCTCGCTAGAACTTCAAGTACTATTTTGAAAAGATATGGAGAGAGAGGACAGCCTTGTCTAGTCCCTGATTTTAGTGGAATTGCTTCAAGTTTCTCTCCATTTATTTTGATGTTGGCTACTGGTTTGCTGTAGATTGCTTTTACTATGTTTAGGTATGGGCCTTGAATTCCTGCTCTTTCCAAGACTTTTAGCATGAAAGGATGCTGAATTTTGTCAAATGCTTTTTCAGCATCTAATGAGATGACCATGTGGTTTTTTTCTTTTAGTTTGTTTATGTAGTGGATTACATTGATGGATTTCCGTATATTGAACCATCCCTGCATTCCTGGAATGAAGCCTACTTGATCATGGTGAATGATCGTTTTGATATGCTCTTGGATTCGGTTGGCAAGGATTTTATTTAGTATTTTTGCATCTATATTCATAAGAGAAATTGGCCTGTAGTTCTCTTTCTTTGTTGGATCTTTTTGTGGTTTAGGTATCAGCGTAATTGTGGTTTCGAAGAATGAGTTGGGCAGTGTCCCTTCTGTCTCTATTTTGTGGAATAGTTTGAAGAGTATTGGTGTTAAGTCTTCTTTGAAGGTCTGGTAGAATTCTGCACTAAAACCATCTGGTCCCGTACTTTTTTTGGTTGGGAGGCTTTCTATAACCCCTTCTATTTCTTTAAGGGTTATGGGACTGTTTAGTGTTTGAAAGGAGGGACCTGAGCTGTGGATGGTGCTATCTCTTGGCTGGTGGTTCTTGTCTGTATGACAGGAGGCTGAGCAAGTCATGAGGAGCAAGCCAATAAGCAGTGCCCTTCTGTGGACTTTGCAGCAGCCTCTACCTCCTGGTTCCTGCCTGTGTGAGTTCCTGCCCCCACTGATTTTGATGATGACATATTATATGAAAATGAGTGAAATAAGTCACTTTGGTCATGGTGTTTCATCACAGCAATAGGCATCTTAACTGAGACAAAGTATTGGCAGAGTCAGAGATAAGGATATTGTAATGAGGTTCGGATGTATGTGTGAGGCTGACATAAAATTTTAAATGTGAATGCAGAGAACCAGAGAGTTCTAAAAATAACACACAAATAGAACTAATAGAGGAAACAGACAATAATTCCATACACCATTTATGCTTTCATTGTAATTTGTCATTGCCTGTATTTTTTTTTCTTTTTTCCTAATAAGGTATTTTAGAGTTAGAGCTTCTTTGATATTTTTCAGGAGTAAAGCATTTTGGGGGTTGAGAGTGGCAGGGGAGGACAGAAGAAGTGAGATATCACTGTCATCATGTCAAAGATGAATGAATCTGGTCTATATAATTTATAAAAGCCAAGGCTTACTAGTTCTCGTGTCTTGAGCTCATATTGTAGCAATCTCTGTTCTTTCCCACTTGCGTTGTCTTTAGGAGAAAGTCTTTGATTTCTGCTTTACACAATATTCCACATACGTTCTTTTTAGATACTGTACTGTTTTATAGCATAAATGATTCCTGAAAATATTTTGTCCTTCACTCCAAAACACATGTAAATGTTTTTGATGTGTCATATGTGACTCATGTTATCAACATGAATTTCATTTATTTGCCAACATTTGGTAATATTCCAAATATACTTTTTGTTGATTTCTAGTTTAATTCTATTACTGTTAGAAAACAAAAATTGCATAATTTTTCACTTTTTTAAACATCAGCAATGTGAATCTTATGCCATACAACATGCTTTATCCTCTTGGAAGTTCCATGTGAGCTCTAGAGGAGTCAGTATTCAGAGGATTTCGAAGAATTGATTCGGCAGTGTCGATTAGAGAGGAACAGCACTGGTGCTCTAGTCCTCCCTGCCCTTAGTGACTTTCTGCCCAGTTCACTCATCAGTTAGAAATGAGGAAGTTTCAGCCTGTAGCTATGATTGTGTACTCTCCTAGCTCTCCTTCAGTCCTATGAATTTTAAGTCATTCATTTTCATGCCCTGTTGGTAGGTACAAAATTCCACAACACTGATGTGTTTCCTTAAATCCATTCCCTTAGCATTATGCTTTGTCCTTTATTTTTTAATTAATTATTTATTTATTTATTTATTTATTTATTTATTTTAAACCCCAAATTTTATTGCCTTCCTGGTCCATTATTATGACTTAATTTTATCTACTGTGAAGTCTGTTTTGTAAGAGATTAATATCCCTCTTCCACTTTTCTTCAGATGATATAGTCTACTCCTTGATTTACATTGCTCTCACAAGAATCTTTGCAATTAGAATGAGCTTATTTTAGAAGTTAATGATTGCCTTTTGTTTTTATCTATTGTGAAACTGCCTGTATTGTAGTTGGTATATTTGTAATAGTCTCATTTAAGGTCATCATTGGTAAAGTATAATTATGCTCTACCATGTTTTATGTTCTTTTATTTTTTTCCTTGTAATAAGCTTCTTTTGCTAGCTTCTCTCATTTTGATGATCTTATCAATTACATTGTACTTATTAATAAAGCTTTTATAAATACTATATTGCTTGCTTTAGACTACAAGTTACAGTTTTAGTGTAGATAATTGATAACTAATTCCTTGCTTTTGGTTATTTTGTTCACATATAATAATCTATCATTTTTCTTGCCACTATTGTTTTAGATAAAGGTAATTTGGGACTTCAAACTTAGGAAGAAAAAAATTAAAACATTCTAATTTCAATTATTCCTTTCTGTTTCTCCTTTCCTACCTTCCTTCTCCCTCTCTCCTTTTGGTTTGTTTCTGATGTGATTACATTCTTCCAAAAATGCACTGACGTTTTTGTAAGCAGTTCCGTGGGTTACCTCTGTCTCTCTGTCTATCTCTGTCTGTCTCTGTCTGTCTCTGTTTCTGTCTCTGTCTCTCTGTCTCTGTCTCTGTCTCTGTCTCTGTCTCTGTCTCTCTCTCTCTCTCTCTCTCTCTCTCTCTCCTTCATGTCTCCATCTGTCTATTTCTGGAAAATTCTTCCCCTCAGATTTGCTCTCTTAAGCTTTATTGTTCTACTGTAGTATCTATGTGTCAGCACAAGTATGGACCAGTTTGATGGTCTCTGGTTCCTGATTTTCTAGACTGATGTTCATGATTCATTTTAGAAATTTCACACTCAAACTGTTTTTAACAATTTCTAGCACATCTTCTGCTCCATTCTATCCTATTTCAACTGTCTATGTACTTGAGTAGTCAATCTTCTGAATTTTGCTCAAAGTTATTACATTTAAAATTTTTCCTTACCTTATTAATCATTCATTGTTGGATATTACTGTTGATTTTATTTTATTTTTGTGATAGTGAGATTGAACTTATACAAACATTATTGAAGTTCTCAGCCTGTGATTTATAGGCCTGATCTTTATTACTGACTTGTAAGGCTACTGTTTTCCTGGTCACTTCAAATCTACTGCTGAACACTTCAGAGTAGTCTTCATATAAAGCTTTATTTTATTTACAATATTTCCTTTTGTTCCTCCATTGTTTTACACATTTGCATACATTTTTGGTATTCTTCCAGATATTTTTTCTGGTATTTTTTTTTTTTTTTGAGGAAACTTGAGTGTTTTCATTGTCATCATTTTATAGTCCATTCCTGATACTGTTATTACGTTGGCATCTTTAACTTTTATTTGGTGTTGAAAGATTCACATATTGTTTAGGGTAGCAGGAATTACATTAAGCAAGCATTTAATGTTAAGATCCATATTAATGTAGCTATGTGGTTTTTTTTTTTTACTTCAAAGGACTGCCAAAGGCTTTCCCCTTTCCCAGTTTCCCCCTCACCATATCTCCCATAAGTCCTCTTCCCTCCCCCTACCCCACCCCGCCTATTCCCCAATCACCTCCCCCCACACACACACCCACACCATTTCTCTGTTCTGGTACTTTCCTACAAAACTGGATCCAGTCTTTTCAGGACCAGGGGCCTCTTCTTCCTTCTTCTTGGGAATCCTATGACTTGCTAATTGTGCCTTGAGTATTCAGAGCTTCTGGGCTATGTGTTTTATTCTTGTCTTAGTGTTCTATCACTGTGAAGAGACACCATGACCACAAGAACCATTACAAAAGAATACATTTAGTTTTAGCTTGCTTACAGTTCAGAACATTAGTTCATTATCATGCTGGCAAAAAGCATGGCAGTGTGCAGGCATTGATGGGGCTAGAGAAGATGCTGATATTTCTATAGATCTGCAAGGAGCAGGAAGAGAGACACTAAGCCCAACAGGGGCTTTTGAAACCTCAAAGCCCACCCCAAAGACACACTTTCTCCAAGGTCACACTTACTCCAACAAGTCCATACAATCTAATCCTCCTCAGGTAGTGGCACTTCCTGATTACTAAATGTTCAAAAATATGAGCTGATATGGACCATTTTTATTCAAACCACCACATTTGTGATTACATTATTTCTGTGCATTTTAGACTTTTCAAATATCCCTAGAGTCCTTGCTTTTGTCTTTCAGGATGACTGGATTTTACTTCTCATATATCACTTGGATGATACGGATGTTCAATAAAAATCCATTGTCATTATTTTGGAGCCTGGTGGTATAGCAATGAAGTATGGAGATGAGGAGGCATCTTATAATCTTTCTCTTATAACACCCCTGTTTACTAAGCCTTGTGACTTGTTTTAACCTTCAAAAATTTTCTTATATAAGTTCTAGTTAATATTGCTGTCATCCCCTCTCTTGATTATATTTCTGATAAACGAGCTGCACAGGTAGCTGGCCTGCCTCCAATCTAGACCTTACTACGTGAGTCAATACACAGCAAAAATCTTCCCTGCTTATCAAGCACTGGGGTCATAATTTACTTAATGTTCACACAGGCTGGTGAAAGATGCTCTAGAAGCTGTCATTCATAGTAGAAGAAACAGAACGATGTGTTAAATAATTTGTCTAAGGTCGACCCTTAAATGCCAAACAAGGATCTAGTGGTTAACAACACTAGATTTTATGTAATTAGTAATTTGGATGAATAAATGTTGGATAAATGAGGCTTTCTTTTCCAAATGGAGGCATGTTTTTAGTTTGTTGTCACCAATTCATGCCAGCAGGGCAGGATAGAGCAGTGCTTCTGTGGACTCTTAGAGCACTGCTCATCAGCTTGTTCTGTAATTGCTCCCCAGGAGCAAGTCAATACTTGTTATTTGCAAATGTCTTCGTTTGTTTAGTCATCCCAAAATTTACACTCTTCCAGTGTCAAAATTGTTGAGGAATTATACTGGCTTAACTCTTGAATGAATTATCTGGATGAGTCTGTTGAATTATACTCTGACAAAATTTGGTTCCATTTTCTGTTGAGTCTGGTGGAAGAAATCACAGCATTTAATTCAGGTTAATATTAGGGACTAGTCTGGGTTGATTTAGTTGGTTAGTGTTTGATCTCAAAAATGTAGTTACAACTATTATGATCCTGACAAGAATGGTGTTAAAATTTTGGTCAGCACTTTTACAAGTATTTTGAACGATACCTTAGTTTAGAATTGTTTATATGTAGAAGTTTTGTATATTTATTAGCATAATTAAACACACCTTATGTTTTATACAGAAAAGTTTTATTACCAAGCTGCTAAACATTCTTATAATGTACTCACATATCATTACTTGTGGTGCATAAATGTTATCATTTTATATTCATATAAAAAATAAACTAATGCTGAGGCACCATGCACAATGAACTTCAATTTGGACCAATTGGGATTTCTTTTATTTCTAATAAAATTCATATGTGAGAACTTGTTTTGTTTAAATTATATTTTTGAAGTGACAGTCACAAGTTATAGCATCCTTTGTTATTACTTCATTCGTATACTCTGAATTTGCAGATTTTATTAAGAATAATGAGCAAAATTTTACCCAATGACTTATGAAAAAGAACAGTAAAGAATACTAATGATTTCATTTTATGTGGGAAGAAGAGAGAATTCATGAAAAATTCTAAGCTTTTTTAAAAAGTAGATAACTTAAGGCAGATCTTAAGGTCCCCTTAATTAAGAGAGTTTCTTTGTCTAGTTGCTGTACTATATACTTTCCAGTGTGTATTCAGTGAATAAAAATATATAAAGAAACAAAAACTTATAAGCAAGAAAATAGGAAATTACCTCCACAAAGTTTTGACCCCATAAGGTCTTTCAGTAGCCAGGTACAAAAGATGTTTAGTACAAAAAATCCACAGTGATAATATGGAATTGCAACATACACAGTGTGCCATGAAGATTATTTCCTCTTTATTTATTTAGGAGTACTACTTCATAGAAAATGTTTTATTAAAATAATATAGTTCAACTCATGTGTATGTTTCTTACATTGAAAATATGTAGAAAAGCTCTTGCTGGTGTAATTTGAGAGGTTAAGAAGGCAATAATAAGGGTTCTATAATCATCTGTCAATTCCTCATGGCCATTATTTCCCCAGAGATTATATCTGGGCTACAGATGTTGCATGAGAATAAAAGGAGAGGAATGCACCTGAGCAGACAGGAGAAAGACACGGTTTGGGATGAGACTGCTGAGAGGCAGCATGACACAATCCAGGGATATAATCACTTTGGCACGATAATGTCAACAACAAAAAATGCAGGATTCCTACCTTTTCTAATAAAAAAAATGTTTTTTATAAAGAAAAGATCATGCGATCTGTTATGAAATAAGATTTATGAATTTTTCTTCACTTCTCACATGACAAATTCTTTTCGATAGCTCTGGAAGATTATTTTTCTCTCTGCTGTTTCACAATGCCCTCAAGGACAGTATCTCCTCTCCATTCAACATCTTTGAGTTATATTCTATCACTCAGCTGCTTAAAACTCTTCCTTGCTTTTGAACATTCTGAGGAGAGGGAAGGGGCTCTCAAAATCCTATAGCTTTCCAATGATTCAATTACCATTTCTTTAAACTCTTAAAACCTCATTATACTTGAAAGTTGAATAAGCTAAGTGTTCTCTCATTTGGAGTATTTTTTTAAAAAATGAGTTTAGATTTTTTTGATATTATGATATAATCATATCATTTTCTCTTATGTTTCATCCCTCCATACATACACATAAATGCCTCCACTTTGCTTTCTTTCAAATTTATGCCCTCCCTTGTGTGTGTGTGTGTGTGTGTGTGTGTGTGTTCCTAAAAATATAAATATGGCAGCCTGCTCAATCTTTATGAATCAGCTTGTATATATGTGATTTCAGAGATATGTGATATTAGAAAAACAATTGGTATATTTTCCCCTGGGAAGACTATTTCTCTAATTCTTAGAGTTCCTGTTTTCTGTAGATCTTTGTGTAGGACTGAGGTCCTGTAGGCTTTCCCCACCAACATTAGCAAGCCTATCACTGCCATAGTTCTTCAGGTCATGTTTGATAGCCTTTTGATAAGATTTCACAAGTGTAGCTTCTGACTTATCTAGGACATATAACCTCACAGTAAACTTTGTGTACACATGGCTCTCACAATCTCTTTTCTCTCACTTCCACTATGGTCCCTTTGTGCAGGGGTTACACCACATAATTCTGCATTTTGAACGGTTGTGGTTTTCATTTTTTATCTCTATCTATTGCAGAGAGAAGTTTTCGTGAGGGTGAAGACCATGCTTATGTGTTGGTATAGGGAATCTGTTGACGTAGGGGTTTATAGATAACAGGTAGGGATTATGCTGCTTTAGTAAAGGGATAGTTGTGGGTCCTCATTCAGCTTCCATGACCTCACAGGCTCTAAATATTTGGCTCAGTTTCCAGTGCCAGGCATAATTCCCCTCTTGTTGAGCAGATCTGTTTAATTAGAAAGCTGTTGGTTACTGCCAAGATATTTGTGCCACTACCATACCCTCAGAGTTATCATGCCATGTTAGTTGTTGTGATTCCTACCATCTACCTAGATAGGACTGTTGGTGGTATATCTTTTCACATGCTATGATATCTGCTTCAGACATTCTCCCTTGAAGGAGTTGTCACAAGTTTTCTCTTAATTATCCTTTATCATAAGAGCTTTTTTCAAAATTGTCTATAAACTAGAATATTTCCCATCATGTTGAATCCTTTTTTTGTCCCTTTTACCATTTCAGATTCATCTGGCAAGTTAGCAGCATCTGTTTTGATTCATTCATTTGTTCTCTATAGAATTTCTTCTAGAATTAATCTGTATTGACAGATTTGTCCAGCCTCTTAGTTTATCTATGACATCTTATCTGTTATGTAGACAATGCTCATTGGCAGTTATTATTTTAAATAATGGAAAAGAAAATGAAAGTAAAGAACAATAATAAGAGGCAGAGGCAGGGCCTAAGGATAGTAGTCCTTATCCTTAAACAGGGAAAGACAGGGAAAGCTTTGCCTCTCTGAAATATGCAATAGCATTGATTTAACAATTCAGGAAATAATCACCGTACTTGATATAAAGTTGCCACAGCTACAAAACACCCAGTGAATGTGGCAGAATAATAGTGTTGTATTTTCAGAGGGCAAATTGTTCAGAATAAATATTTTGAAATTGTCCACATGAAACTCAACACCACACATACAAACGAGTGGGTTGCTGCCTTTCAATGTGGAAATTAGTATACAGCAAGGAAAATGCTTCTGGATCCTACTTGAGTAAAGTGGGATTTGTTTTCAAGCACATGATACTATAAGATTAAAAGTATGCCTGACAGGCTCTCGCCACCAGCCAGGCCCAGCGCCAAGGCTCTGCTGGACTTCTCCATGGCCTCCAGCCTTGCACAAGGGCAGCTGGGAGCAGCCTGCTCGCACGGCAGTCACGCATGGTCACCAGTAGAGAAACAACAGGTGAGCCCAGCCTTGCGGGAGGTTCAAACACCAGCCAGTGACAACAAGACCAACTAACACCAGAAATAACCAGATGGCAAAAGGAAAATGAAGGAACATTACTAACAGAAATCAAGGCAGCACGACAGCATCTGAACCCAGTTCGCCAACAATAGGAAGCCCTGGAAACCCTAACACACCAGAAAAACAAGACTTGGATCTAAAATAACTGGTCAGGATGCTGGTAGCAGAATACATAGATAAATCTCTTAAAGAAATAGAGGAGAAAATGGATCAAAAGTTAGAAGCCTTTACAAGGCAAGCACAAAAAATCACTTAAAGAAATTCAGTAGAATATGGATCAAAAAGCAGAAGCCAATAAGGAGGAAAGACAAAAATCATTTAAAGAAATACAGAAGAACGTGGGTCAACATTTAGAAGCTATGAAAGAGGAAACACAAAAATCTCTTAAAGAAATACATGAAAACACAATCAAGCAAGTGAAAGATCTGAGCATATCCATCCAGGTTCTAAAAACAGAAGTAGAAACAACTAAGAAATCGCAGAGGGAGACAACATTGGAGATAGAAAACCTTGGGAAGAAATCAGGGGCCATAGATGCAAATATCAACAATAGAATACAAGAGATAGAAGACAGAATCTCAGAAGCTGAAGATAACATAGGAACCATTGATTCAACAGTCAAAGAAAATACTAAATGCAAAAAGGTTGTAACCCAAAACATCCAGGAAATCCAGGACACAATGAGAAGATCAAACCTAAGGATTATATGTATAGACGAGAGTGAAGATTTACAAGTTAAAGGGCCAGCAAATATCTTCTATAAAATTATGGAAGAAAACTTCCCCAACCTAAAGTGAGAGATGCCCATGAATATACAAGAAGCCTATAGAACTCCAAACAGACTGGACCAGAACAGAAATAGATCCCGTCACATAATAATCAAAACTCCAAATGTACTAAACAAAGAGAGAATATTAAAGGCAGCAAGAGAAAATGGCCAAGTAACATATAAATGAAGACCTATCAGAATAACACCAGACCACTCACCTGAGACCATGAAAGCTAGAAGATCCTGGGCAGATATCATGCAAACTCTAAGAGAACACAAATTTCAGCCAAAACTACTTTACCTAGCAAAACTCTCAATCGCCATAAATGGAGACAACAAGGTATTCCATGACATGTTATCTTTCCACAAATCCAGCCCTACAAAGGATGATAGGGGGAAAACACCAATACAAGGAAGGAACTACACCCCAGAAGAAGCAAGATAGAAACCTCCTCTTATCAAACCCAAAAGAAGATAACTTCTCAAATATAAAAAAATAATTTCAAAAATGTTGGGAGGTAATAATTACAATTCCTTAATATCTCTTAACATCAATGGACTCAATTCCCCAATAAAAAGACATAGATTAACAGACTGGATAAAGAAATAGGACCCTACATCTTGCTGCATACAGGAAACACATCTCAGTGTTTAAGACAAACACTGCCTTAGAGTAAAAGGCTGGAAGACAATTTTACAAGCAAATGGTCTCAGGAAACAAGCTGGAGTAGACATTATAATACCAGATAAAATTGACTTCCAACCTAAAGTCATCAAAAGAGTCTCAGAAGGTCACTTCTTGCTGGTCAAAGGGAAAATCCACCAAGAAGAGCTCTCAATACTGAACATCTATGCTCCAAATGCAAGGGCAACCTCATTCGTAAAAGAAACCTTACTAAAGCTTAAAGCACACATTACACCTAACACAATAATTGTGGGTGACTACAACACTCCACTCTCCTCAATAGACTGAGCAGGAAAGCAGAAACTAAGCAGTGACACAGTGAAACTAATTGAAACTTTGGACCAATTGGATTTAACAGATATATATAGAACATTTCATCCTAAAGCTAAAGAATATACCTTTTTCTCAGCACTGCATGGTACCTTCTCCAAAATTGATCATATAATTGGTCACAAGACAGATGTCAACAAACACAAGAAAATCGAGCTAATCCCATGCCTCCTATCAGATCATCACGGAGTAAGAGTGGTCTTCAATAGCAACAAAAACAACAGAAAGCCCACATACACATGGAAACTGAACAATACTCTACTCAGTGACACCTTGGTCAAGGATGAAATAAAGAAAAAAAGACTTTTTAGAATTCAATGAAAATGAAGGTAAAACCTACCCAAATCTATGGGACACAATGAAAGCAGTGCTAAGAGGAAAACTCATAGCTATAAGTGCATCCAAAAAGAAATGAGAGAGCATACACTAGCAGCTTAATGGTACACCTTAAAGCCCTGGAAGAAAAAGAATTTAATTCACCCAGGAGGAGTAGAAGACAAGAAATCATCAAACTCAGGGCTGAAGTCAATCAAGTAGAAACAAAGAGAACCATACAAAGAATCAACAAAACCAGGAGCTGGTTCTTTGAGAAAATCAACAAGATACATAAACCCTTAGCCAGACTAACCAAAGGACACAGAGACAGTATCCAAATTAACAAAATTAGAAATGAAAAGGGGACATAACAACAGAGACTGAGGAAATTCAAAAGATCATCACATCCTACTACAAAAGTCTATACTCAACACAACTGGAGAATCTGGAGGAAATGGACAATTTCCTAGACAGATACCAAATACCAAAATTAAAGCAGCATCAATTAGATCAGCTAAATAGTCCCATAACCCCTAAAGAAATAGAAGGGGTTTTAGAAAGCCTTCTAACCAAAAAAAAAAGTACGGGACAAGATGGTTTCAGTGCAGAATTCTACCAGACCTTCAAAGAAGACTTAACTCCAATACTCTTCATACTATTCCACAAAATAGAGACAGAAGGGACACTGCCCAACTCATTCTTCAAAGCCACAATTACCCTGATACCTAAACGACAAAAAGATCCAACAAAGAAAGAGAACTACAGGGCAATTTCCCTTATGAATATCGATGCAAAAATACTAAATAAAATTCTTGCCAACCGAATCCAAGAACACATCAAAACAAACATTCACCATGATCAAGTAGGCTTCATCACAGGGATGCAGGGATGGTTCAATATACAGAAATCCATCAACATAATCTACTATATAAACTAAAAGAAAAAAACTACATGGTCATTTCATTAGATGCTGAAAAAGCATTTGACAAAATTCAGCATCCTTTTATGCTAAAAGTCTTGGAAAGAGCAGGAATTCAAGGCCCATACCTAAACATAGTAAAAGCAATCTACAGCAAACCAGTAGCCAACATCAAAATAAATGCAGAGTAACTTGAATCAATCCCACTAAAATCAGGGACTAGACAAGGCTGCCCTCTCTCTCCATATCATTTCAACATAGTACTTGAAGTTCTAGTGAGAGCAATTAGACAACATAAGGAAGTCAAAGGGATACAGATTGGAAAGGAAGAAGTCAAAGTATCATTATTTGCAGACGATGTGATAGTTTACTTAAGCAACCCAAAAACCTCCACTAGAGAACTTCTACAGCTTATAAACAACTTCATGAAAGCGGCTGGTTATAAAATTAACTAAAGCAAATCAGTAGCCTTCTTGTACTCAAAGGACACGCAGGCTGAGAAAGAAGTTAGGGAAATAACACCCTTCACAAGAGCCACAAACAACATAAAGTACCTTGGTGTAACTCTAACAAAACAAGCGAAAGATCTGTATGACAGGAACTTCAAGTCTTTGAAGAAAGAAGTTGAAGAAGACCTCAGAAGATGGAAAAATATTTCTTGCTCCTGGATTGGCAGGATCAATATAATAAAAATGGCCAACTTGCCAAAAGCAATCTACAGATTCAATGCAATCCCCATCAAAATCCCAACTCAATTCTTCATAGATCTCAATTCAAAAATTCATCTGGAGCAACAAAAATCCAGGATAGCTAAAACTATTCTCAACAATAAAAGGACTTCTGGGGGAATCAATATCCCTGACCTCAAGCAGTACTACAGAGCAATTGTGTTAAAAAGTGCATGGTATTGGTACAGCAACAGGCAAGTAGATCAATGGAACAGGATTGAAGACCCAGAATTGAACCCACAGACTTATGGTCAATTAATCTTTGATAAAGGAGCCACAACCATCCAGTGGAAATAAGATAGCCTTTTCAACAAATGGTGCTAGTTCAACTGGAGGTCAACATGCAGAAGAATGCGAATTGACCCACTCTTATCTCCTTGTACTAAGATCAACTCCAAGTGGATCAAGGACCTCCACATAAAACCAGACACACTGAAACTATTAGAAAACAAACTGGGGAAGACCCTGGAGGACATGGGCACAGGGGTAAAGTTCCTGAACAGAACACCAATTACTTATGCTCTAAGATCAAGAATTGACAAATGGGACCTCATAAAATTACAAAGTTTCTGTAAGGCAAAGGACACAGTCAGAAGGACAAAAACGGCAACCAAAAAAGTGGGAAAAGATCTTCACCAACCCCACATCTGACAGAGGGCTAGTATCCAATATATACAAAGAACTCAAGAAGTTAGACCCCAAAGAACCAAATAACCCTATCAAAAAATGGGGTACAGAGCTAAACAAAGAATTTTCACCAGAAGAAATTTGGATGGCCAAGAAACACAGATGTTCAACCTCATTAGTCATCAGGGAAATGAAAATCAAAACAACCCTGAGATTCCACCTCACACCAGTCAGAATGGCTAAGTTTAAAACCTCAAGAGACAACTAGTGCTGGTGAGGATGTTGAGAAAGAGGAACACTCCTCCACTGTTGGTGGGATTGCAAAATGGTAAAACTCCTCTGGAAATCAGTTTGGTCGTTCCTCAGAAAATCGGGCATGTCACTTCCAGAGGATCCTGGCATACCACTCCTGGGCATATACCCAGAGGATTCCCCTGTATACAATAAAGACACACGCTCTACTATGTTTATAACAGCCTTGTTTATAATAGCCAGAAATTGGAAGGAGCCCAAATATCTCTCAAAGGAGGAATGGATACAGAAAATGTGGTATATTTATTCTATGGAATACTACTCAGCAATTAAAAATAAATTGAATTCATGCAATTTGTAGCTAAATGGTTAGATCTGGAAAATATCATCCTAAGTGAGTTAACCCAATCACAAAAGAATGCACATGAAATGCAATCACTGATAAGTGGATATTAATGAGCCCGGAAGCCCTAAATACTCAAGGCATAATTAGCAAGTCAAATGATTCCCAAGAAGAGGAAAGGAGAAGACCCTGGGCCTGAAAAGATTGGATCCAGTTTTGTAGACCCAGAACAGAGAAATCATGGTGGGCCATGATTGGGGAATGTTTGGGGGGGTAGAGGAATTATGGAACGTATGGTGGGGAGGAACTGGGAAAGGGGAAAGCCTTTGGAATGTAAACATAGAATATAGAAAATAAAAATTAAAAAAAATATGCCTAAATATTCTTCTTCATTTATAACTCCTTATACATCCTCTGGTTTCTATTTCTTATCATCATGTACTTTTCAAACAAAACAACTCTTGTTTAATATATATATATATATATATATATATATATATATATATATATAATCTCAGAGTTTTTAAAAATGGCCAGGTAAGTGGCAGAAATGGTCATGTCAATTTGGACAGATTTCACACTTTAATCTGTTTCTCCAGAACCAACATTTCTTAGTTGAGTGATATACTTTTCTCATATTCTGGATCAGAGCTGCCTGTTGCTTGTATTGTATAGAGATAAATGCCTAGGTTTTCATAAACATTGTATGAAAGCATTCATTTAATTTGAAATAACATCCTTTTTCATTTATATAAATCTTAAAAAAAGAAATGTAAAAATCAACCTTTATCAGATGGTGCACAAATTTTTGATATCTATCCAAATTACACTTAATTATAAGTATTTGAATTGTAAAATAAAAAGTGATCAGAAAAAGAGAAAAAGTGGAAATAAGTAAAATGTCAGAGTAATAGAGAAGTAAAGTAAAAATTGTTAAGTATATTATATGTATATGTATCAGTAGAGATAGAAACAGGCATTGGAATACACATATACAAGCATAGGAGGGAAGGAGAGAGAATGTATTAGTCTGTGTTCTCTAGAGTCACAGAACATATGGGCAGTCTCTATGTAGTTAGTGCATTTGCTGATGACTTACAGTCTGTAGTCCAACTCCCCAACTATGGTCAGCAGCAGCTGTGGATGGAAGTCCAAGGATCTAGCAGTTGCTCAGTCCCATGAGGAAGCAGGCAAGGAAGAATCAGTCTTCCTTCTTCCAATGTCCTTATATATATATATATCTCCAGGAGAGAGTGTAGCCCAGATTAAAGGCTGTAAGTCTCCAGCAGAGGGTGTGGCCAGATTAAGGGTGTGTGTCTCCATGCCTTTAATTCCAGATAATCTTGAACTGGAATGCATAGCCAATATGCTTCAAGATCTCCATGCCAAGATCCAGGTCAGAAACTTATATCTCTGAGCCCCCAGATTAGGATCATAGGTGAGCCTTCCAATTCTTGGTTGTAGTTCATTCCAGATATAGTCAAGTTGGCAACCAGGAATAGCCACTACAGAGAGGGAGAGAGAGAGAATCTTTGTGGCCCTGAGCTTGCTTTGTAGCTCAGTGATGGTCTTGAACTCATACACTTCTTTCCACCTCTTCACTGCTGGGATTATAGGCACATGTCACTACAGTGAGTTATTAGCAAGGATTAGAAATAAAGATCAAAAGTAAGTTTCTGAAAGACAAATGAAAATGACATAACTTTAACATTTTAAAAATAGCTTAATTCAATTTATTTAAAAAATTAGTTTTGATTCTTCATGACACCCTCTCTATATTCCTGTTCAGAAATACCATCATGATGAATACAGCGTGCTTCCTCAGCAGCTTAGTATTGTGTTATCCAAGCAAGCTTTCAGTAGACATTTTCTTTGTTGCATAAAAAGCAGCCTGGGAAAACTTTCTCTAGAGTATACCTACTTATCAAACTGCTATGGTGATTTTGATGTTACAAACTCTAGTTTACTGTGAGATCTGGGGACTGAAACATGAAGTGATAAAATGTTCCTGTTATTTGTTTTTTCATATGGTCCATAGAAAGATAATACAATATCTCAGTCAGCCCTTATTCCTATAGTAAGTATATAGGCAGATTATTTGAGATCAGATCTTCCTAGATCATCTTTCATTTTCCTGTAAGTGAAATGGGCATAGTGCTAAAAAGTAGCTGAGAGAAATTCTGTTTCCTTAATGTCACAAAAGTGTTTATGACCTGCTACAAATGAAGTTAATCATCATAATGTAATTATTATTCAAACCACCATAAAACTGTTTGTTATAATGATGATGAAATTCTAAAGTTATTATTATTTGTAAAAGCCATCACAGCTATTATGAGCTCAAATTAAACTGCCTATTTTTTAACATCTTTGCCAAAAGTTATACTTGGATGTGTTTGACTCTACTTAATGAGCAGTATATGATGGAACAAATATTTTCAAAGATTATTTCTTAGTATAATTTAATGCGGAGCCTGTTATAAATCATTATCAATGGTGCTGTGATTATAGCATTTGTTTTTATGAAGCTGCTGAATTTAAATGAAAGGGATGAGGTTTGTGGAAGCAGGAATGAATTCTTTATTAATACATAGGTTCTTGAGGAATAAAAGATGAAAGAAAATGATTCATTTTTCAAGTGAATTGTGGTGTTGTACATTCAATTATATGGCTTTGTGAGCTGTAAAAACATGGAACAATTTATAGTAACTTACCATATGCTACCGTACACACATAATACAAAAATATTTTCGGAATAATACATACATCTAATGAATATCTTACTTAGCTTTTTTTATAGTGGCAAGAACCTTTACAAAGAGAGTTTCACAGTTCTTTTTAAAGTTCCTGTACTTTTAGTTTATTCTTTAAAAATGTATGTCAGTGGGTTCAGATCTTGAATCATGATCAGAATAAATAATCAGCAAAGCTTCATTCTTTCTCCATGATAACTGGGAAAATGAATTAAAATCACTTGTCACTGAAAAAGAAACAGTCCTAGGAAAGATATAGCTTTGACCATAAAGTGCAATTATACATCAAGTATGTTCCATGATTTTTTTATTGGATATATTATTTATTTACATTTCATTTACCTTTTCCTGGCTCCCAGCCCCGCAAAGTTCCCACATGCCTTTTTCCTCCCCCTGTTGCCCCATCCACCCCTTCCCACTTCCCTGTTCTGGTATTTCCCTACACTGATGCATTGAGCCTTTCCTGAACCAGGGTCCACTCCTTCCTTCTTCTCGGACATCATTTGGTATGTGGATTGTGTCTTTGGTGTTCCAAGATACTAGGCTAATATCCCCTTATCAGTGAGTGCATACCATGGGTATTCTTTTGAGACTGGGCTACCTCACTTAGTATGATGTTCTCCAGTTCCGCCCAGTTGTCTAAGAATTTCATGAATTCATTGTTTCTAATGGCTGAATAGTACTTCATTGTGTATATATATCACATTTTTTTGTATCCATTCCTCCGTTGAGGGACATCTGGGTTCTTTCCAGCTTCTGGCTATTATAAATAAAGCTGCTATGAACATAATGGAGCATGTCTCCTTATTACATGCTGGGGAATCTTCTGGGTATATGCCCTGGACTGGTATGGCAGGGTCCTCTAGAAGTATCATGTTTAGTTTTCTAAGGAACCACCATACTGATTTGCAGAGTTTTTGTACCATCTTGCAATCCCACCAGCAGTGGAGGAATGTTCCTCTTCCTCCACATCCTCGCCAACACCTGAGTTTTTAATCTTAGCCATTCTGACTGGTGTGAAGTCAAATCTTGGGGTTGTTTTGATTTGCATTTCCCTAATAACTAATCATGTTGAACATTTTTTAAGGTGCTTCTCAGCCATCCTAAGTTCTCCAGGTGAAAAATCTTTGTTTAGCTCTGCACCCCATTTTTGATAGGGTTATTTGGTTTCCTGGGGTCTAACTTCTTGAATTCTTTATTTACATTGAATATTAACCCTCTGTCAGATATAAGGTTGGTGAAGATCTTTTCCCAATTTGTTGGTTGCTGATTTGTCCTTTTGATATTGTCTTTTGACTTACAGAAACTTTGTAATTTTATGAGGTCCCATTTGTCTAGTCTTGATCTCATAGAGTTAGAAAGAGCAATTCTCAAATTCATGTGGAATATCAAAAAACTCTGGATAGGTAAAACTATTATCAACAGCAAAAGAACTTCTAGGGGAATCAGTATCCTGGACCTCAAGCAATACTACAGAGCAGTAGTGTTAAAAACTGCATGGTATTGGTACAGTGACAGCGAGGTGGATCAATGGAATAGGATTGAAGACCCAGAATTGAACCCACACATCTAAGGCCAATTGATCTTCAACAAAGGAGCTGAAAACATCCAGTGGAAAAAAGATAGCCTTTTCAACAAATGGTGCTGGCTCAACTGGAGGTCAACATACAGAAGAATGAGAATTAATCCACTCTTATCTCCTTGTACTAAGCTCAACTCCATGTGGATCAAGGACCTCCACATAAAACCAGACACACTAAAACTAATAGAAAAAAAACTGGGGAAGACACTTGAGGACATTGGCTCAGGGGGAAAGTTCCTGAACAGAACACCAATAGCTTATGCTTTAAGATCAAGAATAGACAAATGGTTCCATGATTTGTAATAATATTTGTTGATAAAAACTTTCTAACATATATAAATATTGAGTAACCCTTGAGGAAAATAGGTAAAAATAATTATTTAACATATTGTTAAAATAGTAGTCAGCTATACTTCACACATATTTTTCACTCATCGTTAAAAATTACAAAGCATTGTAAAATGAGAGAAAAGGAAAGATAGATTTAAATATTAATTATTGTATAACTTGCTGACAGTGTTTAAAGACAGTGGGGAAATAGAGTAAACAAATAAACATTTGCTCTAGACTAATACTCTCAAGCAGATGGTAATATTTACTTCATAATTAGTATGAATGAGCAGTCATAATAGGCTGTTAATAAACTATATAAAAGCTAAGCCTTTTATTGTTATTTTAATAACTCCAGCAGCATGAAACATTTAGTAGGCAAAGAAAAAGGTGATTGAAACATTCTTTGTGCAAAAAGAGAATAGCTTATATATCTCTTTTTGAAAATATACATACATATATGTATAGTCTCATATATTTGAAAATAGCCTCAAACTTATCATATAGACAAAAATAACTGATGACTGTGAGCTTTTGATATTCCTGCTTTACTGTCCAAGTATAATGGCACATTTGCCACTGCAATATGTTTTTAACAGTAGTGTCTGATTTTTAAGTACCTGCTATTTTTCATTACCTACCTGTTTTTTTCTGTTAGAATGCATTATGTGATACTTTTATCTTTAACTCATATATTTCCTAGTACGACTTCAATTCTTGTTGGCAATTTAGTTTAACTATTTTATAATTCAATTATTTTAAAACCATTATTACACAGAAATTTTGTTATTTTTATTCTTAAATCTTCAATTAGCACAATGTAATTATTCTTTTATCATCCTGGGAATAACTGGTTCCCTGCTTTACTGTATGTCTTTCTCAAAGGGTTGATTGTTTGACTGTCAGCTTTATTTTGCTTGAAATATGAAATCTATATTTCCATTGTAATGTCCTTCATATATTAGATAACTTTGGTGCTCTGGAATTTGTATTTGAAGATTCTAAAGGATTAATATGTATGCAGTACAAAAGGATAAGCTAAATGGTAATTCTAGAGTTTTATGTGACTGAGATAGTAATAATATTTGCTTCCAAACCTGATAATCTAAGTTCTAACTCTGTATTTTAGCATGAGTTAAAACTAGAAAAATGAATATACATTCTTCCATAATTTTTGTATTAAGGATATTGTCACATCTTTATGGACAGTACTTTAATCTTTTGCTGATCTTACCTATAATTATTTATTTATTAATTATTTCTTGTTTATTTTATATATTTACATTTCAAATGTTTTTCCCCTTTTCATCTCCCTTCCATGAATTCCCTAACCCCATCCACATCCCTTTTGCCTCTAAGAGAGTGTACCCCCACCCACTCACTCACTTCTGCCTCATTTCTCTAGCATATATCTCCCTTTCTTGGGGCATCAAGCCTCCACCAGACCAAACACCTTCCATCCCACTGATGCCCGATGAGGCACTCCTCTGCTACATACAAATCATGAGCCATGAAGTGTTTCATGGGTACACTTTGGTTGGTGGTTTAGTCCCTGGGAGTTCTGCAGGATCCTGTTAATACAGATATATATGTAGTCTGTGATAACTAAATCAGGATAATTTTATTTTCATCTCATCAAACATTTATTATATACACATTTCATAATACTTTTGATTCTTCTAGCAATTTTAAAATTAAATTGTTGTCATCTGTATTTACCCCATTTCCTGGAAAATATTAGATACCATTTCTTCCAAGTTGCTGTTTTTTTATGTTCATTCATTTTGAGTACTTCATAATAGGGGATACACAGAAAATCTGTAGTACCAATTAGAACATACCTCTCAAGTTCTTATAATCACATCCTTTTATGAAGAGCAGCTTTTCTTTCTATTTTTCTTTGCTCCTTTATACCTATAATATTTTATCAATCATTTTCTTTACTGAAAGTTTTTCGGGCTAGGAGTATTTCTGTAGCATTTGGACCCAGGTTCTATTTCCAGTATCATAAATACAAGAGAAAGTTTCTACAACTTCATATGCAATCTTCATATAATCTTGATTAGGTTTGTATGTCCATGTGAATACATTCATACTCATATATTAAATTTCCATTTTCTTTTTTTTATTTAGGAATATTTATTTTTTGCTTAGGGAAAGTGGTACAATCTTTTTTATTTAATTTTTATTTTCTATATTCTATGTTTACATTCCAAAGGCTTTCCCCTTTCCCAGTTCCCCCACACCATATGTCCCATAATTCCTCTCCCCCCCAACTATTCCCCAATCATTCCCCCCCTACGATTTCTCTGTTCTGGGTCTACAAAACTGGATCCAATCTTTACAGGCCCAGGGTCCTCTCCTTTCTTCTTCTTGGGAGTCATTTGACTTGCTAAAATTTCCATTTTCTATGCTTTAAGTTTTTATCTTACAACAAAACTTTCTTTAGTTTCTTTTTATTAACCAAACATACAATATCTCCCTGAATATACAACAGTTACATGAACATCCATGAATTATTTAAAAAGTCACATTAGAACTTTCAGGAAAATGCAATTCAAAATGATCCTGAGATTCCACCTTATACCAATCAGAATGTCTAAGATCAGAAACTCATGTGACAGAACATGTTGGCATGGAAAGAGAAAAGATGAATACAACTCCATTGCTGGTAGGATTGCAAAATGGGTAGAAGAACTCTAGAAATCAATCTGGAGGTTCCTGAGAAATTGGAAATAGATCTACCTGAAGACCCAGCTTTACCACTCTTGTGCTTATACCGAAAAGATGCCTCACCATGCCACAGGGGCATATTTTCCTTATGTCCATAGTGACCTTATTTGTGAAAGCCAAAATCTAGAAACAACCCAGATGTCCCACAATGGAAGAATGGATGCAGAAAATGTGGTTAATTTATACAAGAGAATACTACTCAGCTATTAGTAGAATGAGGACATCACGAGTTTTGCAGGCAAATAGATGGAACTATAAAATATCATCTTGTGTGAGGTAACTGAGACCCAAAATAACATGTGTGATATGTGCTCACTAATAAGTGGATATTAGCCAAAAAAAGTACAGAAGAGCCTGGATACAATCCAAAGAACTCAAGAAGATTAACATGCTGATGGGCTCAAGTGAGGAAGCCTCAATCCCACATGGGAGGGAGAAGAAAGCAATCATAGAGAGCAGAGAAAGAAAGGAACCTTGATAGGAGAAGGGACAGGGAAGGCAAAAGAGGGTGGGAAATTAACAGGTACTGGAAGAGGAGGACAGGACTGGAGCCTGATGGCCAACCTTGGGATGTGGGAGATGGTGAGTCCTTCTAGAATGTACCAGAGACCTGAGAGGTGAGAGATGCTCAGGACTCAGAGGGAAGGACCTTAGATGAAGTACTGTGCAGTGGGGGAAAGGGAATTTGTAGAGCTCATCTCCCGTGGAAAGACAGGGCATCAAGTGGAGGGATGGCATGGCCATCCCACAGACCAAAGCTCTGACCCAAAATCGTTCCTGTCTGAAGGAACTACAGGAACAAAAATGGAGAAAAGTCTGAGAGAAAGGAAGTCCAGTGACAGGCCCAAATTGGAATACAGATCAAGGGGACACCCCAGGGTCTGACACTATTACTAATACTGTGGAATGCTTGTAGACAGGGGCCTAAAGTTGTTGCCCTCTAAGAGGCCCAATAAGCAGCTAAAAGAGTAAGATTCTGGTACCCAACCAATGGATGGAAGCCAAGAACCCTTGTGCTTGAATTAGGGATAAACTGGAAGAAACTGAGGAGGCAGTAAGCCCCATGGGAAGACCAGCAGTCTGAACTGACTGGACCCTTGAGATCTTGTAGACACTGAGCCTCCAACCAGGCAACATATACTGGACACATACATAGCAGAGGACTGCCTGGTCTGGCCTTAGTGGAAGATGCACCTAACCCTCTAGAGACTTGAGGCCTCTGGGAGTGGGAAGGTATGGTCAGATGGGAGTTGGGAGGATATCCTCTTGGAGATGGGGGCAGGGAGGAGATATGGGATGGGGAGTGGTCTGTAGTAGATCAGGAGGAGGATGAAGAATTAAAGAATTAAAAAAAACAGCAGGGCAGGTGGCACACGCCTTTAATCCCGGCACTTGGGAGGCAGAGGCAGGCAGATTTATGAGTTCAAGGTCACCCTGGTCTAGAGAGTGAGTTCCAGGACAGCCAAGGCTATACAGAGAAACCCTGTCTTGAAAAAAACAAACAAAAACAAAACACCCAAACAAAAGAATAAAAAGAAAAGAAAAAAAGAACTTTGCTTCTTTTTTTTCAAAAAAAAATTTTATTGGATATATTCTATATTTACATTTCATTTCCCTTTTTTTGTTACCCTATCCCCTAAGGTCCCACATACCCTTTTCCCTCCCCCTGCTCCCTCACCCACTCCTTCCCACTTCCCTGTTCTTCTTAATACATCATTTTATATTCTTGTTTTGCAACTTTACATGTAGTAATAGTTCCTTAGTTTCCCAAATCTATAAAATTTCCTACATAATACTTATTTATGTGTACAATAAAGACAAAACCTTTCCTTTCAAACTCTGCAGCATAATGATAGAGATCCTACTTAAATTGATCATAGTGACCATAAAAAAATAAACACGTATATAAAGTTAAGTTATATATATTCAGTCTGTGATATTTTTCTTCACTAATTATATAACAATAAATTGGATATATATTCTCATACCATTCTCTGTGTACTCATTATAAATTTTTCAGAATAGATTTTAAATTTTTGTGCTCTTGTGTTAATAATGAATCATTTCCTTTCCTTCTTTCTTGCTTTCTTTCTCCTTCCTGCCTTCCTTCCTTCTTTCCTTCCTTCCTTCCTTCCTTCCTTCCTTCCTTTCTTTCTTTCTTTCTTTCTTTCTTTCTCTTTCTTTCTTTCTTTCTTTCTTTCTCCCTTTCTTTCTCTCTCTCTTTCTTTCTTTCTTTTCTTTCTTTTCCTTCCTTCCTTCCTTCCTTCCTTCCTTCCTTCCTTCCTTCCTTCCTTCCTTCTGTTAAGAAGTCTATTTAAGAGAGATAAATATTGGCTTATCCTGATTTTTTCCATAAAAATTAAAATAAATGGATCTTATTGCATTCATTGAATCTTTTCTTGTCTTTTTTCCCTTTAGTATAATATCAAGTTTCTAAATATGCAAGAAAATCTCTCTGAGATCTAGGTGATGTACACCTGTTTTCACCACCCCCGGTATGTACTCACATGTTTATTCTTTGCCTTTGGATTATATATATTTTAATGATAGGGTTTATAAAATATGCCCTATTTCCATTCCCTAGAATAATATTCCACATTCAAAATAGATTTCAAAAGCTTAATGATAGAAGTTAGTATTTTAATATTTTAAATTAAAAAATCATTTACCAACTTTTATTAGTATTAATGAGAATGAATATCATGGTAATAATGTACAGAACAACACCCTTGTTTAAGAACTAGGAACTCATGCACTAAATTTTAGCCTTCTAATTGCATGACTTTTACAAAATTAAATAGGTTTCCAAGGCTTACACAAACACATACACACACACACACACACACACACACACACACATATATATATATTACATAATTTTATACTTATATACATTGTGTTATGCTAATATAATAATATCTATCATGTATTATAATAGATTACATATGTGTAATATATTACTGTTGCGTGAATTCTGCAGTCTCTCCCAGTTCCAACTTTCTATTAAACCCAGTTCTCTTCCACAGCAGTTATTTAATAAGACACATTATCTTTCTAGGCCTCTAAGGAAAAATTTCCTTAGCCCTCAAACAGTTTCACCCATTGTCTGTCCTATATCTGACTGTGTTGTGCCCTAAGGAAAGTAAGCTGTGAGTTCTGTGATAGAAGAAAGTATTTTCTCATTTACTTTGGTCTTATTTAAGGGAGTAAAGTGGCATTGTAACTCCAGTGGATTTATTTTCCTCATACTTTAAATTCTAAGAAATGCTTGAAAATATTCCCTCAATGTCAATGATGGGAATGTCCTATGTAGACAAATTAATTTTCTCTAAATGACATTTGAAAACCTGCTAAGGGCAAAGAAAAGGATAATGTAGCTGTCCGGAGGAGTCATTTCTACTGTGAGGGCAAAATTGATACTTTGTATAGTAGGTATTTGTGGAGCATACTGGACAAGGTGAATTTTCTTAAGCTAGAAGAAAATGCCTGTTCCTAATTTAGAAAAGGGAGGAATAACTCTCCTAAAAGTTATGGGTCCATTTAAATAGCTAAATGTGCTATAAACATACATGCCAAGATTTTGGTGACAATACTTGAAAGAGTTATGGATAAATTAATACATAGTGACCACATTGGATTTATGAGGCATGAAAGAATTATGAATTATTGAAGAAGGTTTTATGTTAATGCAAATTGATAATGATACTCAGGCTTTAGTATTTGCAAATTCTATTAATATCCAGGAAGTGTGTAACAGAATGAAATAGAAATTGCTAAGCAAATATTAAACCATGTAGGTTATAAGAAGTCTTGGTTTTGAACATGCTCATGGTGCCAGACACTGAAATATAGAGAATGAAAAGAATAAATGGAACTACGCCTCATAGAAACATGGGCAATTATTAAGAAAACTGCTTCTTGTTTTGCTTTTAGGTTTCCCCACCACTCCCCCCGTCTCTTTCTACTGACCCCATCCTGTGTGATGTGTGTTCTCTCTCTCTCTCTCTCTCTCTCTCTCTCTCTCTCTCTCTCTCTCTCTGTGTGTGTGTGTGTGTGTGTGTGTGTGTGTGTGTGTATATGTGTGTGTATGTGTGTATGTGATTTCAATGCTATGAACCTAAAACAAAACTATGCTAGGCAAGTATTATACCAGTGAGGTATATCCACACCACCATTTCTCTCTTGAGATTGTTTCACTATCCAACTGAGGTTGACTTTAGTCTCCATACGTATTGTTAACTGGATATGTGCTGGTAGCCACCATTGGACAGACTGTAGTTATCTTGCTACTTTTTAGTCTTTTGTGATTAAAGAATAACATGTGATTAAAAGATAGCCTGTTTAACTCAATAGTTTATCAATCACACTTCTGTGAAATAATTTAGCAAATGTAGTTTTAAATCGAGAGGCAGTATATTCTTAACTCACCTAGAGAAATGTTAAGACACATACAATCTTTTTAACCATAGAAATTAACATTTCAAATTGTATAAGTTAAAGGTAATTTAGAGGACCATTTCATTAGCAAAACAACTGAATTTAGGGTATAAAAATATTTCAGTAATTTTAATGTGTAAAGAAAATATCTTTATAACAGCCCTGACAAGCAAATAACAAAACTGTGTGCCAAAATCTATGCAAGGAGAACATACAAACTAACAAGAAAGCCAAGTTTATCTGTGTTACAAATACTCCATTACAAACCTGGAATCAAAAGTTGTTGGAGGAGTAGCCACAATGGTGAGCCTAATCTATCCTCATCTCAAAGAAAGCACTTCTGAGAGTGTTAGGATCTTGTGTGGCAGAGCAGAAGCAAAAGAAACCCCCGTGTTTTAAAGCTCCTCACATATAGGAACTTAGATTTCAACAAAATAACAAAAAGATTGCATGTGTGTGTGTGCACACACACACCAAGAGAGGGAGCAAATTTCAGATTTTTAAAACAAAGAGAAATTACAAGAAAGAATGGAAAAAAGCATAACTTTAAACAAAGAAAACTGTACAAATGAAGATTTATCACTAGCAAATTATGAAATACAATTTCGAAATATGCATAGAGAATTAACTTTTAAAATGAGGTATGTAAGTATCAGGTAAGAAAGCTTTCTTATCTCATCTAATGAAAGGAGGTATGTAAGTCTTTATCAGGTAAGAAAGCTTTCTTATCTCGTCTAATGAAAGGAGGAAAACAATCTATGGAGAATTAATTCAAATTATTAATTATTAATCAATTGTGATATCAATATTATATAATATGAAGGAATTAAAGAGAAAATTGCTTAATAATATATAAATCCAGTGATTAGGTTAAATTACAAATTTAAAATTCTGATAAGGGATTGGGAGCATTAGTTTGGTTTTATTAACTTAATAAGTCTTCTTCATGGTTGAAAATAATCATTAAAAATATACGTATCATGCATAACCATCCAAATACTGAGAAAAATAAAATTGGAAATATCACTGTGTAACTCTGCTTTGTCACAAAATTGATTTGTAAACCAGGCTGATCTTAAATTTGCATGGAGTTACCTGCTTCTACTGATTGAGTGCTGAAATTACAGGTGTGTTTCATCATTTCCAACAAATATTCCCTGAAGAGGAAAAAGAGAGATTTGGACAAATCAGCATCAAAAACTAGTACTGGTGTTGAGTTAACGTTTAAAACTGCAAGGTAATCAAATTTTATAAAATGATTACCAAAATATTCATATAATAGATCAGGAAGCAGTCTAGTCTAGACACTTTTCTAAGAATATTTCTCTATCTATCTATCTATCTATCTATCTATCTATCTATCTATCTATCTATCTATTTATCTATCTATGATATCTATCATCTCTATTTGTATGTATATGGAGAGAGAGAGAGAGAGAGAGAGAGAGAGAGAGAGAGAGAGAGAGAGAGAGAGTCTATGGCACGGCCCCCATAGACTCACAAATTTTAATGTTTGTCACATAAGGAATGGCACTATCAGTAGCTATGGCCTTGTTGGAGTAGCTGTGGAATTGGTGGAGGAAGTGCGGCACTATGAGGATGGGTCATATGTGACCCTTTGAGGTTATATATGTTCAAGCTATGCTTACTGTGGCACACAGGATATCTGTTACCTGCAAATCAAGATGTATAATTCTTAGCTCCTTCTCCAGCACCATGTCTGCCTGTAGGTTGCCATGTTTCTTGCCATAATGATAATGGACTAAACCTCTGAACTATAAGATAGCCCCAATTAATAGATTTATAGAAGTGGCTGTGGTCTTGGTGTCTCTACTTATTAATAGACAATTTCTCTTGCAGCAAATATGGTACAATTATTATTATTAGTTTATTTAACAAATATTCACTAAAATTTTCTTACACCAGTACTCATCATGGCTATAGGCAAGAGATATGGCGAACTGATCAGAACAAAGTAAAAAATCATTACTTGAGCGGGAAGATATAGAATTTAAAAAATGGATAAGAAAATTTACATTAAGAAAGGGCAAAAGTGGTAAAAATAGTTACAGAACAAAGTCAAACAACTAGATAGGAAAATAATTAGGGTTTACAGTACTGAACACCATACATAAAGAAATCCATAATAAGAATATGACCTTGACCTTACAAATAGTAGACATTAAAAGAAGGAGGATGGCACTTTGAAAAGCATCCAGGTATTGGGAACGAAAACAGAGTTCTTTTTATTTTTTTTATTTTTATTTATTTTTTTTAATTTTCTATATTCTTTGTTTACATTCCAAAGGCTTTCCCCTTTCCTAGTTACCCCCCACCATATGTCCCATAATTCCTCTCCCCCCATGCTATTCCCCACTCTTCCCCCCCCCACGATTTCTCTGTTCCTGGTCTACAATACTGGATCCAATCTTTACAGGCCCAGGGTCCTCTCCTTTTTTTCGTCTTGAGAGTCATTTGACTTGCTAACTGTGCCTTGAGTATTTAGGGCTTCTGGGCTCATTAATATCCACTTATCAGTGATTGCATTTCGTGTGTATTCTTTTGTGATTGGGTTAGCTCACTTAGGATGATAGTTTCCAGACCTAACCATTTACCTACAAATTGCATGAATTCATTATTTTTAATTGCTGAGTAGTACTCCATTGTATAAATATACCACATTTTCTGTATCCATTCCTCTTTTGAGGGATATCTGGGCTCCTTCCAATATCTGGCTATTATAAACAAGGCTGCTATAAACATAGTGGAGCATGTATCTTTGTTGTATGCAGAAGAATCCTCTGGGTATATGCCCAGAAGTGGTATGCCAGGGTCCTCTGGAAGTGGCATGCCCAATTTTCTGAGGAACTGCCACACTGATTTCCAGAGTGGTTTTGCCATTTTGCAATCCCACCAACAGTGGAGGAGTGTTCCTCTTTCTCTACATCCTCGCCAGCACTTGTTGTCTCTCGAGTTTTTAATCTTAGCCATTCTGACTGGAGTGAGGTGGAATCTCAGGGTTGTTTTGATTTGCATTTCCCTGATGACTAATGATGTTGAACATCTCTTAAGGTGTTTCTCGGCCATCCGAATTTCTTCTGGTGAAAATTCTTTGTTTAGCTCTGTACCCCATTTTTTGATAGGGTTATTTGGTTCTTTGGGGTCTAACTTCTTGAGTTCTTTGTATATATTGGATATTAGCCCTCTGTCGGATGTGGCGTTGGTGAAGATCATTTCCCACGTTGTTGGTTGCTGTTTTGTCCTTCTGACAGTGTCCTTTGCCTTACAGAAACTTTGTAATTTTATGAGGTCCCATTTGTCAATTCTTGATCTTAGTGCTTAAGCTATTGGTGTTCTGTTCAGGAACTTTACCCCTGTGCCCATGTCCTCCAGGGTCTTCCCAAGTTTCTTTTCTAATAGTTTCAGTGTGTCTGGTTTTATGTGGAGGTCCTTGATCCATTTGGATTTGATCTTAGTACAAGGAGATAAGAGTGGGTCAATTCGCATTCTTCTGCATGTTGACCTCCAGTTGAACCAGCACCATTTGTTGAAAAGGCTATCTTTATTCCATCGGATGGTTGTGGCTCCTTTATCAAAGATCAAGTGACCATAAGTCTTTGGGTTCATTTCTGGGTCTTCAATCCTATTCCATTGATCTACCTGCCTGTTGCTGTACCAATACCATGCAGTTTTTAACACAATTGCTCTGTAGTACTGCTTGAGGTCAGGGATATTGATTCCCCCAGAAGTCCTTTTATTGTTGAGAATAGTTTTAGCTATCCTGGGTTTTTTGTTGCTCCAGATGAATTTGAGAATTGCTCTTTCTAGATCTATGAAGAATTGATTTGGGATATTGATGGGGATTGCATTGAATCTGTAGATTGCTTTTGGCAAGATGGCCATTTTTACTATATTGATCCTGCCAATCCAGGAGCAAGAAATATTGTTCCATCTTCTGAGGTCTTCTTCGATTTCTTTCTTCAGGGACTTGAAGTTCCTGTCATACAGATCTTTCACTTGTTTGGTTAGAGTTACGCCAAGGTACTTTATGTTGTTTGTGGCTATTGTGAAGGGTGCTATTTCCCTAACTTCTTTCTCAGCCTGCTTGTCCTTTGAGTACAAGAAGGCTACTGATTTGCTTGAGTTAATTTTATAACCAGCCACTTTGCTGTAGTTGTTTATCAGCTATGGAAGTTCTCTGGTGGAGTTTTTTGGATCGCTTAAGTAGACTATCATATCATCTGCAAATAATGATACTTTGACTTCTTCCTTTCCAATTTGTATCCCTTTGACTTCCTTATGTTGTCTAATTGCTCTCGCTAGAACTTCAAGTACTATATTGAAAAGATATGGAGAGAGAGGGCAGCCTTGTCTAGTCCCTGATTTTAGTGGGATTGCTTCAAGTTTCTCTCCATTTATTTTGATGTTGGCTACTGGTTTGCTGTAGATTGCTTTTACTATGTTTAGGTATGGGCCTTGAATTCCTGCTCTTTCCAAGACTTTTAGCATGAAAGGATGCTGAATTTTGTCAAATGCTTTTTCAGCATCTAATGAGATGACCATGTGGTTTTTTTCTTTTAGTTTGTTTATGTAGTGGATTACATTGATGGATTTCCGTATATTGAACCATCCCTGCATTCCTGGAATGAAGCCTACTTGATCATGGTGAATGATCGTTTTGATATGCTCTTGGATTCGGTTGGCAAGAATTTTATTTAGTATTTTTGCATCAATATTCATAAGAGAAATTGGCCTGTAGTTCTCTTTCTTTGTTGGATCTTTTTGTGGTTTAGGTATCAGCGTAATTGTGGTTTTGAAGAACAAGTTGGGCAGTGTCCCTTCTGTCTCTATTTTGTGGAATAGGTTGAAGAGTATTGGTGTTAAGTCTTCTTTGAAGGTCTGGTAGAATTCTGCACTAAAATCATCTGGTCCCGTACTTTTTTTGGTTGGGAGGCTTTCTATAACCCCTTCTATTTCTTTAAGGGTTATGGGACTGTTTAGCTGGTCTACTTGATGCTGATTTAATTTTGGTATTTGGTATCTGTCTAGGAAATTGTCCATTTCCTCCAGATTCTCCAGTTGTTTTGAGTATAGGCCTTTGTAGTAGGATCTGATGATCTTTTGAATTTCCTCTGTTTCTGTTGTTATATCCCTCTTTTCATTTTTAATTTTGTTAATCTGGATACTATCTCTGTGCCCTTTGGTTAGTCTAGCTAAGGGTTTATCTATCTTGTTGATTTTCTCAAAGAACCAGCTCTTGGTTTTGTTGATTCTTTGTATGGTTCTCTTTGTTTCTGCTTGATTGATTTCAGCCCTTAGTTTGATGATTTCCTCTCTTCTAGTCCTCCTGGGTGAGTTAGATTCTTTTTGTTCCAGGGCCTTCAGGTGTGCTGTTAAGTTGCTAGTGTATGCTCTCTCCAGTTTCTTTTTGGAGGTACTCAGGGCTATGAGTTTTCCTCTTAGCACTGCTTTCATTGTGTCCCAGAGATTTGGGTAGGTTTTACCTTCTTTTTCATTGAAGTCTAAAAAGTCTTTGATTTCTTTCTTTATTTCTTCCTTGACCAGGGTGTCATTGAGTAGAGTATTGTTCAGTTTCCATGTGTATGTGGGGTTTCTGTTGTTCTTCTTGCTATTGAAGACCACTTTTACTCCATAATAATCCGATAGGAGACATGGGATTAGTTCGGTCTTCTTGTATTTGTTGAGGTCTGTCTTGTTACCAATTATATGATCAATTTTTGAGAAGGTACTGTGCGGTGCTGAGAAAAAGGTATACTCTTTTGTTTTAGGATGGAATGTTCTATATTTATATATCTGATAAATCCAATTGGTCCAAAGCTTCAATTAGTTTCATGTGTCCCTGTTTAGTTTCTGCTTTCCTGATCAGTCCATTGAGGAGAGTGGAGTGTTGAAGTCACCTACAATCATTGTGTTAGGTGCGATGTGTGCTTTAAGCTTTAGTAAAGTTTCTTTTACGAATGAGGGTGCCCTTACATTTGGCGCATAGATGTTCAGTATTGAGAATTCTTCTTGGTGGATTTTCCCTTTGACAAGCAGGAAGTGACCTTCTGTGTCTCTTTTGATGACTTTAGGTTGAAAGTCAATTTTATCTGATATTAGAATGGCTACTCCAGCTTGTTTCCTGGGATCATTTGCTTGTAAAACTGTCTTCCAGCCTTTTACTCTAAGGTGGTGTTTGTCTTTGACACTGAAATGTGTTTCCTGCATGCAGCAAAATGTAGGGTCCTGTTTCCGTATCCAGTCTGTTAGTCTGTGTCTTTTGATTGGGGAATTGAGTCCATTGATATTAAGAGATATTAAGGAATAGTAATTATTACTTCCTGGCATTTTGGGCATTATTATTATTATTTGTATTTGAGTGGTTCTCTTCTTTTGGGTTGGATGAGATGAGGTTTCTATCTTGTTTCTTCTGGGGTGTTGTTTCCCCCCTTGTGTTGGTATTTTTCCCCTATTATCCTTTGTAGGGCTGGGTTTGTAGATAAGTATCTTGCAAATTTGGTTTTGTTGTGGAATATCTTGGTTTCCCCATCTATGGCAATTGAGAGTTTTGCTGGGTATAGTAGTCTGGGCTGAAGTTTGTGTTCTCTTAGGGTCTGCATGAGGTCTGCCCAGGATCTTCTAACTTTCATGGTCTCAGGTGAGAAGTCTGGTGTAATTCTGATAGGTCTTCCTTTATATGTTCCTTGTCCTTTTTCTCTTACTGCCTTTAATATTCTTTCTTTGTTTAGTACATTTGGGGTTTTGATTATTATGTGACGGGAAGTATTTCTGTTCTGGTCCAGTCTATTTGGGGTTCTATAGGCTTCTTGTATATTCATGGGCATCACTCTCTTTAGGTTGGGGAAGTTTTCTTCCATAATTTTGTAGAAGATATTTGCTGGCCCTTTAAGTTTTAGATCTTCATTCTCATCTATCCCTATAATCCTTAGGTTTGGTCTTCTCATTGTGTCCTGGATTTCCTGAATGTTTTGGGTTACCAGCTTTTTGCATTTTGCATTTTCTTTAATTGTTGAATCCATGGTTCCTATGGTATCTTCAGCATCTGAGATTCTGTCTTCTATCTCTTGTATTCTATTGTTGATATTTGCATCTATGACTCCTGATTTCTTCCCAAGGTTTTCTATCTCCAACATTGTCTCCCTTTGCGATTGCTTAGTTGTTTCTACTTCTGTTTTTAGATTTTGTATGGTTTTGCTCAGATCTTTCAGTTGCTTGTTTGTGTTTTCCTGTAATTCTTTAAGGGATTTTTGTGTTTCCTCTTTTATGACTTCTACTCGTTGACCCATGTTCTCTTATATTTCTTTAAGTGATTTTTGTTTCTCCCCCTTATTGGGATTCATTTTTTGCTCTATATTCTCCTGGATTTCTTTAAGTGATTTTTGTGTCTGCCTTGTATGGGCTTCTAGTTTTTGATCTATTTTCTCCTCTATTACTTTAAGAAATTTATCTAAGTGATCCTCAATCTGCATCTTTACCAGTGATTTTAGATCTGAGTCTTGTTTTTCTGGTGTGTTGAGATATCTGGGATTTAATTGTGTTTGCCTTGCAATGGCTTCTAGCTTTTGATCTATTTTCTCATGTATCACTTTAAGAGATTTATCTAAGTGTTCCTCTATCAGCATCCTGACCAGTGATTTTAGATCTGAGTCTTGTTTTTCTGGTGTTTCGGGGTATCCAATATTTATTGCTGTCGGGGATCTGGGTTCAGATGCTGCCATACTGCCTTGATTTTTGTTAGTAGCGATCTTACGTTTGCCTTTTGCCATCTGGTTAACTCTGGTGTTAGTTGGTCCTGTAGATACTAGCTGGTGCTTGACCCTCCTGTGGGGTTGTAAGGCTGTTTCCCAGCGACTGGGATACCTGAATCACTGTCCTGCAGGGCTCTTGCTCAGAGATTGCTGACAGGTGGCCTGAGTCCCCCGAGGTCTTAAACTCAGGATATCCCAGGTACTTGGTTCTGCCTGTTGGGCAGCTGCTCTGCACTGCTCCTGCTCAGGGTTTGCTGTCTGATATCCTGTTTCCCCAGGGGTCTTAAAGTTGGGATATCTCAGTTATCTGGTTCCGCCTGCTGGTCCCAAGCTGCTGGGAAGCTGGCTGGGTCCGGTTTCCAGCTTCCCTGCCACAGGCTGGATGGGAGGCTGGTTCTGCCTCCGGCTGTGTCTGGGCACCTGGCACTCTGGCTGACTCCGGCTTCCTCACCACCAGCTGGACGGGAAGCTGCAGGCAATATGGCAGCTGCCTGCAGGGAGCTCGGGGTCCGCCCCGCGAGTGCAGAGCGCAGCCACTACTCTGTGCCCAACTCCCACTCCAGGCCTGAGTCCCCGAAGGTCTTAAGCTCGGGCTGTCTCTGAAAACAGAGTTCTTAAGACCAAGTTTTTATTTTATTAGGAAGTATTTTAATTTTTATTATAGTATTGTATAGTTTTATGGGGTGCACCTCAATGATTCAAGACATGCACTCCATGTGAAAGAATCAAATCACAATAATGAGCATCTCCATTTCTTCCAACATTATTCATCTTTATAAGTTGAGTACTGAATTGTTTTGAAATACATTCAATTGCTTTAATCTACTGCTACTCTATTGTACTAAAGAAGAACAGAACTCATGCCACCATTCTCAGTGCTTTGGCACCTTTCATTAATCCCTAAAATTTTATTTAGTTCTTTTAAAAGCCTGTTATACTAGTTTACAAAGAAGAGTTAGTATACATTAGTATTTATTTACCTTTCCATATCTTGTTTATTTCAGATAATATGATGTCTGCCATTTCTGTCCATGTTGCTAGAAAGAGAGAATTTATTTATTTTATTATGGCTACATAATATTAAAGTGTGTGACTACATTACATTTGTGTTTATTCTGAAAATAGTCAAGTTGATTTGTGTCCTTTTATTCAAGTAATTTTAAATAATGCTACAATAAACATAGAAATATCAGTATCTTTTGTTGCAATTATTTTTATCTCTTTTGGAGCTGTACATAGAAATGAAACTGTTAGATTGTAATTTTGTATTTTGAAGAATTTCCATACTTTATTCTTATAATAGTTGTAATTGCTACAGTTTCACAGACAGTATATAAATAATCTCTTTCCTACATATGTCTGACCATTTCATAGTATCCATTATAACGCTTTCCTCTAAAAAAAAAACCATAAAACAAAACAAAAAACAAAAAAAAAGAACAACAAAAAAATCAGAAAGGACAGCATGAGTGCAATGTAGCTACAAAGCAGGGATGCACAGCTTCTTTCAGCCCATCCCAAACCTGCCGTGTGGCATTTGGTCATGAATTTACAAAGCATTCTTTTCTCAAAGAACATTAGGAAGGTGGATGTCACTGTCCTGAAAACAGATGAAACCAGAACATATATAACCATAGGAGTTTAAGTTATATGGCACAGGTCTGTTAATAGCAGACTATTATTTATTTTTCATAAAGATTTTTGAACAAGTAGTACATAACTACATACATATTAAGTTGCAGTTGAGAAAAACTTTCCCAGTTGAACCCTGATACAATTCAGCTTCCTCTTTCCACTTAATGTGAATGAAACTCCTGGGAAAGGATGAATGGGAAACTGGTGAAAAGGTGAAGCTGACGTTATTCGCCCAACTAAACTCATCATATGCACGTGATAAAATTTCAAGAAATGTCTAAAGAATAATCAGAATTTGCAATTAGAGGGAAAAGAATTCAGTTCTTTTTCATATTGAGGAAACCTTCTGCTCAATTGGTGAGATTTCCTAATTTGCCATAAAAATGAACATTATGTAGATCTTTTAATAGAGTCCCTCTTCTAATATAGCTGAATATACACAAGCATCCAAGAAAATGCAGACTTAAAAATAGAAAATTTTATTTTCCTCTAAAAGAGACTGAAATAAAGAGATCTTCCTCTCACTCCTTTTATTTTCTTACCTTATCATCTTCTCTGAATCTTTTTTCAACTTCTCCTGATTTCTTTTCTTGTCTTTTATTTCTTTTCCATCTGTCTCCATTATGTACTTATAACAAGTACCCTTAAAACAGAAAAATCACACAAAAAAGCAAGGATGCAAGATAGAAAATTGATAACCAGCATTAGGCCATAGATTAAGATAATAGTATATTTTAGTATTTAATCCTCTCATAAATTTTAAATGCAATAAAAGAACTTATTGGGGAATCATCATCCCTGATCTCAATTTGTACAGCAGAGCAATAGTGAAGAAAATCACATGGTATTGGTACAGAGACAGATTTGGAGATCAATGTGATATAATTGAAGACCCAGAAAAGAACCCATACACCTATGGTTACTTTGACAAATAAGCCAAAACTGTATAATGGAAAACAGAGAGCATTTTCCACAAATGCTGCTAGTCTAACTGGTGGCTTGCATGTAGAAGAATGCAAATTGATCCATTTTTATCTCCTTGTACAAAGTTCAAGTCCAAGTAGATCAAGGACCTCAGTATAAAAACAGATATGCTGAATCTAATAGAGGAGAAAGTGGGAAAGAGCATTGAAAACATTGCCACAGAAGAAATTTTCCATAATAGAACACCAATAGCTCAGGCTCTAAGATAAACTATTGACAAATAGGAACTCATAAAATTGAAAAGTTTCTGTAAGGCAAAAGACTGGACAATAGGACAAAATGGCAACAAACAGATTGGAAAAGATCTTGACCAGCCCTACATCTGATAGAGGCCTAATATCTAAAATATATAACACAAGAAGTTCACTCTGGAAAACCGAAAAACCCAATTTATTAATTATGACTATAGATATAAACAGAGAATTCTCAACTGAGAAATTTCAAATGGCCAAGGCGCACCTAAAGTAATATGTTCAACTTCCTTAGTCATCAGGAAATGCAAATCAAAACAACACTAATATTCTGCCTTACAACAATTAGAATCGCTAAAATAAAAAACTCAGGTGACAGCAGATGCTGTTGAGGATGTAGAAGAAGAGAAATACTTTTCCACTGCTGGTGGGATTGCAAGCTGGTACCACCACTTTGAAAATCAATCTTGCATTTCCTCAGAAAACTGAATATAGCTATACCTGAAGACCTAAATGTACCACTCCTGCATATAATCCCAAAAGTTGCTCCATAATATAACAGGAATGTATCCTCGTTATATTTGTAGCAGCCTTAATTTTTATAGCCAGAACCTGGAAACAACCAAGATGTCCCATAATGGAAGAATGGGTACAGAAAACTTACACAATGGATAACTATTCAGCTATTAAAAATGATGACTTAGTAAACTTTATAGGTCAATGAATGGAACTATATAATTCCTAATTCCAACTCAGAAGAAAGTAACACTTCATCCTTTTTGCATCTAACTCCTCATTCTTCTCATTTCATGATTTCTTTAACTATGCTTAAATCCTTAACGTTATTTCAAGGGATGGTTGCTCAGGGCTTATGCTTTGTTCCATAGAGAAGTCCAAGACAGGATCTTTTCATTATAATTACCCTGAAGCCCCACTTGACCCACTATGATTATATTGTAAATACAATGGAAACTTCCTGACTCAGAAAAAGATCATTATTTCTAAGATAATTTAACCAGATGAAATTATTATTATTGACTTTAGTCAGAGTCTTTTTGTAAATAAATATAATGTTTTCTTGAGTTTTAAGCAATTCTTGAGACTGTAAGTGGAACTGATTGTTTGCTAATGTATATGATGTTTCCCAAAATAGTTTTATTTAGCACAATGCAGTGAAAGCATCAAGTCTGATTTTTACTACTTCGGGTAGTTTCACTGAATGAAATAGTCTAATAGAATTATAGGCTGCAGGTAATAAAATAAAGGTATATTTTCTTTTGATTTATTTAATGTATGTACAGGCTTAAATGTTAACTTTTATTAGTCATTAAAAAGCAAAAATACTAAATAAAATTCTTGCTAACCGAATCCAAGAGCACATCAAAACGATCATCCACCATGATCAAGTAGGCTTCATCCCAGGGATGCAGGGATGGTTCAATATACGGAAATCCATCAATGTAATCCACTACATAAACAAACTGAAAGAAAAAAACCACATGGTCATCTCATTAGATGCTGAAAAAGCATTCGACAAAATTCAGCATCCTTTCATGCTAAAAGTCTTGGAAAGAGCAGGAATTCAAGGCCCATACCTAAACATAGTAAAAGCAATCTACAGCAAACCAGTAGCCAACATCAAAATAAATGGAGAGAAACTTGAAGCATTCCCACTAAAATCAGGGACAAGACAAGGCTGCCCTCTCTCTCCATATCTTTTCAATATAGTACTTGAAGTTCTAGCAAGAGCAATTAGACAACATAAGGAAGTCAAAGGGATACAAATTGGAAAGGAAGAAGTGAAACTATCATTATTTGCAGACGATATGATAGTTTACCTAAGCGACCCAAAAAACTCCACCAGAGAACTTCTACAGCTGATAAACAACTTCAGCAAAGTGGCAGGTTATAAAATTAACTCAAGCAAGTCAGTGGCCTTCTTGTACTCAAAGGACAAGCAGGCTGAGAAAGAAATTAGGGAAATAACACCCTTCACAATAGCCACAAACAACATAAAGTATCTTGGCGTAACTCTAACCAAACAAGCAAAAGATCTGTACAACAGGAACTTCAAGTCCTTGAAGAAAGAAATCGAAGAAGACCTCAGAAGATGGAAAAATATTTCTTGCTCCTGGATTGGCAGGATCAAAATAGTAAAAATGGCCATCTTGCCAAAAGCAATATACAGATTCAATGCAATCCCCATCAAAATCCCAACTCAATTCTTCATAGATCTAGAAAGAGCAATTCTCAAATTCATCTGGAGCAACAAAAAACCCAGGATAGCTAAAACTACTCTCAACAATAAAAGGACTTCTGGGGGAATCAATATCCCTGACCTCAAGCAGTACTACAGAGCAATTGTGTTAAAAACTGCATGGTATTGGTATAGCAACAGGCAAGCAGATCAATGGAACAGGATTGAAGACCCAGAAATTAACCCACAGACTTATGGTCACTTGATCTTTGATAAAGGAGCCACAACCATCCGGTGGAATAAAGATAGCCTTTTCAACAAATGGTGCTGGTTCAACTGGAGGTCAACATGCAGAAGAATGCGAATTGACCCACTCTTATCTCTTTGCACTAAGATCAACTCCAAGTGGATCAAGGACCTCCACATAAAACCAGACACACGGAAACTATTAGAAAAGAAACTTGGGAAGACCCTGGAGGACTTGGGCACAGGGGAAAAGTTCCTGAACAGAACACCAATAGCGTACGCACTAAGATCAAGGATCGACAAATGGGACCTCATAAAATTACAAAGTTTCTGCAAAGCAAAGGACACTGTCAGAAGGACAAAATGGCAACCAACAAAGTGGGAAAAGATCTTCACCAACCCCACATCCGACAGAGGGCTAATATCCAATATATACAAAGAACTCAAGAAGTTAGACCCCAAAGAACCAAATAACCCTATCAAAAAATGGGGCACAGAGCTAAACAAAGTATTTTCACCAGAAGAAATTCGGATGGCCGAGAAACACCTTAAAAGATGTTCAACATCATTAGTCATCAGGGAAATGCAAATCAAAACAACCCTGAGATTCCACCTCACACCAGTCAGAATGGCTAAGATTAAAAACTCAAGAGACAACAAGTGCTGGCGAGGATGTGGAGAAAGAGGAACACTCCTCCATTGTTGGTGGGATTGCAAAATGGTAAAACCGCTCTGGAAATCAGTTTGGAGGTTCCTCAGAAAATTGGGCATGTCACTCCCAGAGGACCCTGGCATACCACTCCTGGGCATATACCCAGAGGATTCCCCTGCATGCAATAAAGACACATGCTCCACTATGTTTATAGCAGCCTTGTTTATAATAGCCAGAAATTGGAAGGAGCCCAAATATCCCTCAAAGGAAGAATGGATACAGAAAATGTGGTATATTTATACAATGGAATACTACTCAGCAATTAAAAATAATGAATTCATGCAATTTGTAGGTAAATGGTTAGACCTGGAAAATATCATCCTGAGTGAGCTAACCCAATCACAAAAGAATGCACATGAAATGCAATCACTGATAAGTGGATATTAATGAGCCCAGAAGCACTAAATACTCAAGACACGAATAGCAAGTCAAATGATTCCCAAGAAGAAGAAAGGAGAGGACCCTGGGCATGTAAAGATTGCATCCAGTTTAGTAAAGAAACTGAGGGGGGAGGGGGAATGATTGGGGAATAGTTGGGGGGGAAAGGAACTATGGGAACTATGGTGGGTGGGAACTGGGAAAGGGGAAAGCCCTTGGAATGTAAACATAGAATATAGAAAATAAAAATTAAAAAAAAAAACTTTCCACATATTTTCTGGAGATACTTAATTTTTTATAGCAGAAGCTTCAGTTAACCTAAAAGATGTTGGTTATTTAAATGAATCACTTACTCTCTTTGAAATTTATGTCAGACATATGACCTTCAAATGCTAAGAAAATATGAAGTTGCCACAAAATTTCAAATGAATTCCATCAGGAAAGGTCATTTGTAAAGTTTCTGCCAGTTTAGAATATGGCAAGGTCAGAAATCAATGGCACACTCTCCTATGTAGAAATGTCTTGGTCTAATCAACATACTGTACAAATTTTGATAATGTAAAAAGATATACTGTGAAGTAATACATACAGATATTTAGTGACCATCTTCTTAAAACTGATTTAAATGTTAGGGAAAGTACACAGTACCTCTGTTTTCTTATAAACAAAGGTAACTGCACAACAACACAATATTTCTTTCTTTTATTTACTCCTTATCATTATATGTGTACAATTGATGTTTACTTTAACCATTAATAGATTATATGTAACAGTGAATAGCAATACACAAGTGTAATAATTGTAAGTGCAAGGATACCCTGTCATTGAAATTTATGCTCTGTAATATTTAATCAAATTCAAATCTGAAACGGTTTTCCTACTGAATTATTTTAGATTGGTATAAACACATTCTACCTTAAGTATACTTTATCTTATAAGATTTACAGTTTGAGTTTGCTTTTTCAAATAACGATATATATGTATATACATATATATATATATAATTTTCCTTCATTTTTGCTTGACTACAGAGCACAAAATATGTAGGAAACATTATTAGTTAACCAACTTAACACAATTAACATTATTTTAGTAAGATGAAATGATAATGGGATTTTGAATGATGTTATGCTTAGTATATTAAAAAACTACAAAACTACATGCCAATAAACAATTCAAATTCAAATCCTACTAAATTTGTGCACTGTGGGACAAACAAATCCTTAAACTCTTTCTCATTTCTCATGATCCCATGAAATCATTATGATAATTTCCTGGCTGGCTTTGTTTGTTTCTATTTTAAGTATGTGAAGACTGTGTGGAAATATAAATAGAAGGGATGAGATATGAGAAATCTCTAGGAGAGAGCTGGCATGGCTGGAACCATCAAATTGTGTTACTCTAGTCCCATCTGCAAAAATCTCTTTAGCTTCTTCCTTATAAACCTTCTACTTAATCATTTGGTTCCTTAGTATAATGTTCTCCCCTTCTTTATTCCTTAAGTTTACAGGCTTTACCACTACCATTTTCACTTAGTTATGTTATTTAAAATCTTTATCAGTTGTTGAAGATCTTTATTTTCTTCTGACTTCTCTAATTCTAATCTTCTATCTATGACTTTCACATTTCATTCATGTTAACTTCACAAGCATCTAGAATCAACCGTGAAGGATCTTTCATTGAGAGGTACCCACCTACCTAGATTGTTAGGCTTTTCTGTGGGGAATTATCTTGATCATAATTATTGAATTGGAAAGAGTTTCCCAGTGATGGTGGAACCATTCACTAGGCAGAGGATTATGAGTGCACTCTCTCTTTGCTTCCAACAATAGGTGTTATTAATTGTAGCTTTCTTTCAGTAATGGAGTAAGATTTAAAATAAAATCCTTCTGCTCTACATTCCTTTTGTTAGAGTAATTTTATCAGTGCAACAATAAATGATACTGGGACAAAAAAGATAATACCATTTCCAGTATGTTATAACTTCAAATAACAGAAGTGACTTTGGGGCATTTCTGTTTTCCTTGGCAGATCAGAAATTAAGGAATACATGGACAATTTTGTTTACATACTACATAAATAGCTCTCTAGAAAATTTAAACAGACTTGCCTTGTAGAAGTACCCAGTATGAAATGGGTTGTTTATTAAACATCAAAGTGTAATCGTATAGAGGAAGGGATTCTATAACTATGGAACACAGAGAGAAAAAACAGCACTAATATGAAATTAAGTTTTCTATCATATGAAAAGAAATCTCAAATCTTTAGCTACAGCTTCACTCATCAAATTCAGAGCTGTAACTTTTTGGTCTATAAAAGTTATTCTTCCCCAAATATAATCAAAATGAAGAAACCGAGCAGTGGTTATTTGCAAAAAAAGATGTCAAATGCAGAGGAGATAAATGTCAGTTTATTCAACACCTGTTTGCACATATGCAGTTTATAATCAAACAAATTAAGTGCAGCCAGAAGGGGCATATCAGAAAAAAATGCTATTGAAATCTCAAAGATGAAGATATATTTAGATAAAAGGCAAAAAAAAAATCACCTAAAACATTCCTAAAATGAATTAAATCGCATGCCTTTTAAGATATATAGACTTATTTTTTTATGCCAGAATATTTAGACTCTAGAATTGTAGAATTTGACAGAAGCTTAATCTCTCTGATAGCATTACGAATTCTAAGTAGCACACCATTATCTGTATAGACATATTTATTTGGACAGGCTCTGTGTAATTTGGAAAGTATTTATAGACTCAACTGTTGAGGTATAAATATAGAGTCTTCATTAAGGAATCCTCATAATGTTAGTTTTTAGTTGTATACTGTTCAAGCATGCACTTAAGTTTGGGAACTACTTTTAATACTTGCAAAGTTGTTATTATTTAATTATCATTTTAAATAGTTTGGAAAGTCTTTCTTTAATAAAACAATTATTTTAATGCCACATTTAACAATAACTGAACTCAAAGGAACAAATTTTCCTGGTACAAGAAAAATTGTTTGTCTTGTTCTAAGTACATCCTGAAGGATTAACTTTCCTGTTTGTCATAATACAGGAAAGTTACAGGATGCATTCTCATTTGGCTTTTAAGCAAATGAGAATGCATCCTTTAATAATTTGATTAAAGGTGACTCATATAATTGATGCATAGTTCATTTCTTACCAATAGTAAAATTTAAATGATTATAGTTGACCTTTAATCAAATCCCACATGCATTTTTATTTTTTATTAATATCATTTTCATCAGTGACCTTTGCTCTTGAGTTATATCTAATTTACTCACAACATTATAGAACTCAGTTTCGGATGTGGTAACAAAAACACTTAATCAGAGTATCTCTTTTGTTTTTGTAATCATTTTGTAGTCAATCTTTTCAGTATGTTTGCATATAATTAGAAAATGCCAAATTCTTTTTCAAATCAGTGTGTGTGTGTGTGTGTGTGTGTGTGTGTGTGTGTGTGTATGCTGTCTCTAGACCCTCACTTGTGAGAGTGGTCATTACTGGTGTCCTTTTCTAAACTGGAGTTATTAATTTTTAAGAAAATATTTCTTTTTAGTTATTAGACTAAGGGTAATTAACTTATAAAGGCAGACCTATCAGAATCACACCAGACTTCTCACCAGAGACGACAAAAGCTAGAAGATCCTGGGGCCAGCTAGGAGCTCACAGGGCCTAAAATCAGTGGGGCAGCTGGGACAGAAGTCTTCCTGCCCACAGCCATTTGTACCAGGGAGCCAGGAGACTCCACATAGAGTCTTCTGTGCATAGCCCTCCAGGAGAGAGAGTTCTCCCAGCAGTGCTTTCACTTTTGAGCTCAGAGGGGTAAGGACAGAAGCTTACAGGCACACAGGAGGAACAAACTCCACCCAGAGACAAGAATACAAACTTGATGGTGAAAGGCAAGCAAAAGAACCCTACCAACAGAAACCAAGGCCACATGGCAACATCAGAACCCAGTTCTTCTACCACAGCAAGTCCTGGATACTCTAACACACTGGAAAAGCAAGAGTTGGATTTAAAATAGTATCTCATGGTACTGATAGAGGGCTTCAAGAAAGACTTAAATAACTTCCTTAAAGAAATACAGGAGAACATCGGTCAACAGGTAAAATCTCTTAAAGAGAAAACACAAAAATCCCTTAAAGAAGTACAGGAGATCATTGGTCAACAGGTAGAAGCCCTAAAAGAAGAAACACATGAAATGCAATCACTGATAAGTGGATATTAATGAGCCCAGAAGCCCTAAATACTCAAGGCACTATTAGCAAGTCAAATGATTCCCAAGAAGAAGAAAGGAGAGGACCCTGGGCCTGAAAAGATTGGATCCAGTTTTGTAGGAGAGTACCAGTACAGAGAAATGGTGGTGGGGAGGGGGTGATTGGGGAATAGTTGGGGGGGAGAGGACTTATGGGACATATGGTGGCAGGGGTACTGGGAAAGGGGAAAGCCTTTGGAATGTAAACAAAGAATATAGAATAATAAAATGGAAAAAAGATTATAAGCGGAAAAAAAAGAAGAAACACAAAAATCCCTTAAAGAATTATAGGAAAACACAAACAATAAAGTGAAGGAACTGAACAAAACCATCCAGGATCTAAAAGTGGAAGTAGAATCAATAAAGATATCACAAAGTGAGACAACTCTGGAGACAGAAAACCTTTGAAAGAATTCAGGAATCATAGATGCAAGCATCAACAACAAAATACAAGAGATAGAAGAAAGAACTTCAGGTGCTCAAGATACTATAGAAAATATTGACTCAACAGTCACAGAAAATGCAAAATGCATAAAGCTCGTAACTCAAAACATTCAGAAACTCCAGGGCACAATGATAAGACCAAATCTAAGGATTATAGGTATAGAAGAGAGCGAGGATTTACATCTTAAAGGCCCAGTAAATATCAACAAAATTGTAGAAGAAAACTTCCCTAACTTAGAGAAAGAGATGCCCATGAACATATGCCTTCAGAACTCCAAACAAACTGGACCAGAACAGAAAGTCCTCCCGGCACATAATAATCAAAACACCAAATTCACTAAACAAAGAAAGAATATTAAAAGCAGTAAGGTGGAAAAGGGCAAGTAACTTATAAAAGCAGACCTATCAGAATCACACCAGACTTCTCACCAGAGACGATCAAAGATAGAAGATCCTGGTCAGACCTCATACAGACCCTAAGAGAACACAAATGCCAGCCCAGTCTACTATGCCTAGCAAAACTCTCAATCATCATAGATGGAGAAACAAAGATATTCCATGATAAATCCAAATTTGCACAAGAAATCCAGCCCTACAAAAGATAACTGATGGAAAATGCCAATACAATGAGGGAAACAGCACCCTAGAAAAAGCAAGAAAGTAATCTTCTTCCAAAAACCCAAAAGAAGATACCCACACAAACATAAAAATAACATGAAAAATAATAGGAAGCAACAATCACTATTCCTTAATATCTCTTAACAGCAATGGACTCAACTTCCCAATAAAAAGACATAGAAAAATGAAATATTTCTCATGTAAATCTTAAATTTTAGCAGAAAATGTTTGTAATTCCCCCTTTAATTAATTTAGTAATTTCTTTTATGTCTACCATTTTATCTGCATTATTTTTCATGATAATCTTCAATTTTAATATGTCTTTCTATAGACTTCCTCCATTTGTCAGAAATGTTTTCAATGTAAATCTTTAATTTTATCACAAATATTTCTAATTACACCTTCAATTAATTTAGAAAGACTTTTTACATCAACAATTTTTTACGTAAAATTTTCCATGAAATAGTCAATTTTAGCCTGTTTGTATATTTATTTCTTGAATTTTACCAGAAATATTTTCCATGTAAATCTTCAATGTTATCTGAAAATGTTTATAATTCTACCTTCAATCAACTTAGAATTATCTTTATGCCTATTATTTTATCTATATAATTTCCATGATAAGCTTTAATTTTAACATGTTTTTCTATATATTTCTGCAATTTATCAGAAATAGTTTCCATTTCAATCTTCAAGTTTATCAGAAAATGTTATAATTCCCCTTTTAATAAACTTAGGAATACTTTTATGCCTACCAATATTATAAAATTTTCCATGATAATCTTGAATTCTAACATGTTTTTCTACATTTTTCGACAATTTTGTAAGGAATATTTTCAACATAAATCTTCGATTTTATCCTAAAATGTTTCTGTCCCATATTTCAATTAATTTAGCAATGTTTTACATGTCTACCACTTTACTCTCTAATTATCCATGAAAATTGTCAATTTTAATATGTTTATCTGAAATATTTTCAATGTAAATCTATAATTTTTATCATAAAGTGTTTTTACTTCCCTTTACCCCCCTTTGCAATAAATAAAAACAGAAAAAGAAAAAAAGAAATGTGTCAGTTTTTTAATAAATTCTGTCACATGTACTTTCAAACCAATTAAGTTGTATGCATCATATTCAAGATTAATCCATTGAAAAGAGTGTTTTGCCTTTGAAAAAGTTATTTTTCAGCCATTGTTTTATATGTCAAATATTATATGGTCAGAAATTATAAAATCTGAAGCTAAATATCCATTATTCAAAGTACATAAGTTTAACATTAATATATACATTGTCTACAGTTAATAACCCTATCCAAAAATGGGGTACAGAGCTAAACAGAGACTTTTCACCTGAAGAAATTCAGATGGCTGAGAAACACCTTAAAAAATGTTCAACATCATTAGTCATTAGGGAAATGCAAATTAAAACAACCCTGAGATTTCACCTCACACCAGTCAGAATGGCTAAGATTAAAAACTCAGAAGACATCAGGTGTTGGCGAGGATGTGGAGAAAGAGGAACACTCCTCCACTGCTGGTGGGAATGCAAGCTGGTACAAGCACTCTGGAAATCAGTATGGCGGTTCCTCAGAAAACTGGACATGATACTTCCGGAGGATCCAGCCATACCACTCCTGGGAATATACCCAGAAGATTCCCCAGCATGCAATAAGGATACATGCTCCACTAGGTTCATAGCAGCCTTATATATAATAGCCAGAAGCTGGAAAGAACCCAGATGTCCTTCAGCAGGGGAATGGATACAAAAAATGTGGTATATATATATATATATATACAATGGAGTACTATTCAGCCATTAGAAACAATGAATTCATGAAATTCTTAGAGAAATGGATGGAGCTGGAGAACGTCATACTAAGTGAGGTGACCCAGTCTCAAAAGAATACCCATGGTATGCACTCACTGATAAGTGGATATTAGCCTAGAAGCTTGGAACACAAAAGACAAAAATCACATATCAAGTGATGTCTCACAAGAAGAAAGGAGTGGACACTGGTGCTAGAATGGACCAAAACATCATTGTGGGGGAGTACAAGAACAGTGAGGTGGGAGGGGGTGGATGAGGGAGCAGGAGGAGGGAAAAGGGCATGTGGGACCTTTGGGGGTGGGGAACCAGAAAAAGGGAAATGAATTGTAAATATAGAATATATCCAATAAAAAAAAGAAAAGACTAGCCCTGAAAAAAAAAAAGACACCCAGAAAAAAAAAAGAATTTTTATTAAATTTGCTAGCACAATTCTCCATGAGTATTATAGAGTAAGATTCCCAGTGATACTATTGAAATGGCCTATATTCTTACTGATTTGTAATCAGTGGTTTAAAATAGGAACTCATCACAAATTTATTTATTTAATTATTTAGGGTTTTTTTATTGGATATATTCTATATTTACAATTCATTTTCCTTTTTCTGGTTCCCCACCCCCAAAGGTCCCACATGCCCTTTTCCCTCCCCCTGTTCCCTCATCCACCCCCTCCCACCTTACTGTTCTTGTACTTCCCAACAATGATGTTTTGGTCCATTCTAGCACCAGCGTCCACTCTTTCTTCTTGTGAGACATCACTTGATATGTGATTTATGTCTTTGGTGTTCCAAGCTTCTAGGCTAATATCCACTTATTAGTGAGTGCATACCATGGGTATTCTTTTGAGACTGGGTCACCTCACTTAGTATGACGTTCTCCAGCTCCATCCATTTCTCTAAGAATTTCATGAATTCATTGTTTCTAATGGCTGAATAGTACTCCATTGTGTATATATACCACATTTTTTTGTAACCATTCCTCTGTTGAGGGACATCTGGGTTCTTTCCAGCTTCTGGCTATTATATATAAGGCTGCTATGAACATAGTGGAGCATGTATCCTTATTGCATGCTGGGGAATCTTCTGGGTATATTCCCAGGAGTGGTATGGCTGGGTCCTCTGGAAGTATCACGTCCAGTTTTCTGAGGAACTGCCATACTGATTTCCAGAGTGCTTGTACCAGCTTGCATTCCCACCAGCAGTGGAGGAGTGTTCCTCTTTCTCCACATCCTCGCCAACACCTGATGTCTTCTGAGTTTTTAATCTTAGCCATTCTGACTGGTGTGAGGTGGAATCTCAGGGTTGTTTTGATTTGCATTTCCCTAATGACTAGTGATGTTGAACATTTTTTAAGGTGTTTCTCAGCCATCCGAATTTCTTCAGGTGAAAAGTCTCTGTTTAGCTCTGTACCCCATTTTTGGATAGGGTTATTTGGTTTTCTGGGGTCTAACCTCTTGAGTTCTTTGTATACATTGGAAATTAGCCCTCTGTCGGTTATGGGGTTGGTGAAGATTTTTTCCCAATTTGTTGGTTGCTGATTTATCCTTTTGACAGTGTCTTTTGCCTTACAGAAACTTTGTAGTTTTATGAGGTCCCATTTGTCTATTCTTGCTCTTAGAGCATAAGCAATTGGTGTTCTATTCAGGAATTTTTCCCCTGAGCCAATGTCCTCAAGGGTCTTCCCCAGTTTCTGTTCTATTAGTTTTAGTGTGTCTGGTTTTACATGGAGGTCCTTGATCCACTTGGAGTTGAGCTTAGTGCAAGGAGATAAGAGTGGATCAATTCTCATTCTTCTGCATGTTGACCTCCAGTTGAGCCAGCACCATCTGTTGAAAAGGCTATCTTTTTTCCACTGGATGTTTTCAGCTCCTTTGTCGAAGATCAATTGGCCGTAGATGTGTGTGTTCAATTCTGGGTCTTCGATCCTATTCCATTGATCCGCCTCCCTGTCACTGAACAAATACCATGCAGTTTTTAATACTACTGCTCTGTAATATTGCTTGAGGTCCGGGATATTGATTCCCCCAGAAGTTCTTTTGCTGTTGATGATAGTTTTAGCTATCCTGGGTTTTTTGTTATTATAGATGAATTTGAGAATTGCTCTTTCTAACTCTATGAAGAACTGAGTTGGGATTTTGATGGGGATTGCGTTGAATCTGTATATTGCTTTGGGCAAGATTGCCATTTTGACTATATTAGTCCTGCCAACCCACGAGCATGGAAGATTTTCCCATTTTCTGATGTCTTCTTCAATTTCCCTCTTCAGAGACCTGAAGTTTTTGTCATATAAATCTTTCACATGTTTGGTTAGCGTCACTCCAAGATACTTTATATCATTTGTGGCTATTGTGAAGGGTGTCATTTCCCTAATTTCTTTCTCTGCCTGCTTATCCTTCACGTATAGGAAGGCTACTGATTTGCTTGAGTTGATTTTATAGCCAGCCATTTTGCTGAAGTTGTTTATCAGTTGCAGGAGTTCTCTGGTGGAGGTTTTTGGGTCACTTAAGTATACTATCATATCATCTGCAAATAGTGGTAGTTTGACTTCTTCCTGTCCGATTTGTATCCCTTTGACTTCCCTCTGTTGTCGAAATGCTCTAGCTAGTACCTCAAGTACTATATTGAAGAGATATGGTGAGAGGGGGCAGCCTTGTCTAGTCCCTGATTTTAGTGGGATTGCTTCAAGTTTTTCTCCATTTACCTTGATGTTGGCTACTGGTCTGCTGTATATTGCTTTTACTATGTTTAGATATGGGCCTTGAATTCCTGTTCTTTCTAAGACCTTTAGCATGAAAGGATGCTGAATTTTGTCAAATGCTTTTTCAGCATCCAATGAGATGACCATGTGGTTTTTTCTTTGAGTTTCTTTATGTAGTGGATTACATTGATGGATTTCCATATATTGAACCATCCCTGCATCCCTGGGATGAAGCCAACTTGATCATGGTGAATGACCGTTTTGATGTGTTCTTGGATTCTGTAAGTATTTTGTTTAGTATTTTTGCATCGATATTCATAAGAGAAATTGGCCTGTAGTTCTCTTTCTTAGTTGGATCTTTGTGTGGTTTTGGTATCAGGGTAATTGTGGCTTCATAGAATGAGTTGGGTAGTGTTCCTTCTGTTTCTATTTTGTGGAATAGTTTGAAGAGTATTGGTATCAGTACTTCTTTGAAGGTCTGATAGAATTCTGCACTAAAACCGTCTGGTCCTGTGTTCTTTTTGGTTGGAAGACTGTCTATGACCCCTTCTATTTCTTTGGGGATTATGGGTCTGTTTAGATGATCTATTTGATCCTGGTTTAATTTTGGTATTTGGTAACTGTCTAGGAAATTGTCCATTTCCTCCAGATTCTCCAGTTGTGTTGAGTATAGGTTTTTGTAGTAGGATCTGATGATTTTTTGAATTTCCTCAGTTTCTGTTGTTATATCTCCCTTTTCATTTCTAATTTTGTTAATTTGAATACTGTCTCTGTGCCCTTTAGTAAGTCTGGCTAGGGGTTTATCTATCTTGTTGATTTTCTCAAAGAACCAGCTCCTGGTTTTGTTGATTCTTTGTATGGTTCCCTTTGTTTCAACTTGGTTGATTTCAGCTCTGAGTTTGATGATTTCCTGACTTCTACTCCTCCTGGGTGAAATTGCTTCTTTTTGTTCCAGAGCTTTCAAGTGTGCCATTAAGTTGCTAGTATATGCTCTCTCCTGTTTCTTTTTGGAGACACTCAGGGCTATGAGTTTTCCTCTAAGCACTGCTTTCATTGTGTCCCATAGATTTGGGTATGTTGTGCCTTCATTTTCATCAAATTCTAAGAAATCTTTGATTTCTTTCTTTATTTCTTCCTGGACTAAGGTATCATTGAGTAGAATATTGTTCAGCCCCCACGCATATGGGGTTTTTCTATTGTTTTTGTTGCTATTGAAGAACACTCTTACTCCATGGTGATCTGATAAGAGGCATGGGATTAGCTCGATCTTTTTATATTTATTGAAGTCTGTCTTGTGTCCAATTATATGGTCGACTTTGGAGAAGGTACCATGAGGGGCTGAGAAAAAGGTATAGTCTTTTGCTTTAGGGTGAAATGTTCTATATATATCTGTTAAATCCAATTGCTCCAAAGTTTCAATGAGTTTCTCCGTGTCCCTGTTTAGTTTCTGTTTTTCTGGTCGATCCACTGTGGATAGTGGGGTATTGAGGTCCCCCACAATCATTGTGTTAGGTGCAATGTGTGCTTTGAGCTTTAGTAAAGTTTCTTTTACGAATGAGGGTGCCCTTACATTTGGAGCATAGATGTTTAGAATTGTGAGTTCTTCTTGGTGGATTCTTCCTTTGACTAGCAAGAAGTGACCTTCTGTGTCTCTTTTGATGACCGTGGGTTGAAAGTCAATTTTATCTGATATTAAAATGGCTATTCCAGCTTGCTTCCTGTGACCATTTGCTTGCAAAATTGTCTTCCATCCTTTTACTCTATAAGGTAGTATTTGTCTTTGACTCTGAGGTGTGTTTCCTGTAAGCAGCAAATGTAGGATCCTGTTTCCGTATCCAGTCTGTTTGTCTATGTCTTTTTATTGGGGAATTGAGTCCATTTCATCACAAATTTATTAAATTGTTTTTTTTTCTGTGTAAGAGTGTTTGCATGAATGTGGGTTTTTGAGTTTTGTTATTATTCAGAACAATTTTAACAGTTCATTTGCAATTATTTATGTAAAGTAGCAATTTATGTCAAATAATTCTTAAAATATGCTATTTTAAATCAATAAACTGTCTTCAATCTCATTTTATTTGCTGTTTTTTTAAATATGCCCCTATATCTTTAGTTTTAGGTTGTTCTTTGAGGCAATATTTCATTGGCGAGGGTAGATTCTCCCTTGCAATATAGCTGTTACAATCTTTAGTATCCTAATCCCTACCTCTAACTCACAAGTGTTGGTATTACAAGCATCTGCTGCCAAACTTGTAATGTAGTTTTGAATTCTTGTGTTGCAATATGAACTTCACAGAAGCACATAATATAAATGTAGTTAGTTGATTCTTATCATCTCTAACTTTTAATTGGATCAATACACTAACATTATACATAACTTTGAGCATAGTTCACTACATGTTTTCTATCTTTTTTGATACATTTGATATCTTCTTTTTAAAAACTATTCCTCCTTTACTTTCCCTATCACATTGATCAGATATTTAATTTTTTATTAAGTCTTAATGTTTGGATTTTACTTAGATCCTTTGTTTGTAAATGAGAACAACTCTGATTATTAAATATTGCTATTTTAAGTTTTGTTACGTCAAACATATTTGTAATCTAATGCAGTGATTTAAGATTTCTGTAACTTTATCTAATTTGTATTTAATCCAATATTCACTACCTTTTCTTACTCAGTACTTTGCTTTACATATTTAATACTCTATTAGATCCACATCATATGAGAAAGCTAATTTGTTGTTCTTTTATAGTCTTCTCTTGTATAGACCTTAGCCATTCATTACTTTAAGTTAAAAATTAAACAAAACTGTATCTCAAAGTTGTAAGTTTCAATAGGCTTATTTGAAGAGCTCCAAAGTCATACATGGAGAGAATGTTACTGTATATTTATCAGGCACATTGAAATCACGCACACAAAGCTCTTGAACAGCGTGGCAGGAGGCTCGTACTCTTTCTCCTTTGTTGTACTTTCTTTCACCTGGTCTTTTACTCAGAAATTGGGAATTACATACCTTCCTTTGTAGTGCTTTAGATTCCTGACTAGTAGTTTTTCTTTCTATAGGATTTGCTAACTGTATAAACTACTTCTCTTGTTATGATAAATTCCCAACTAAAGAAATTTAAGGAGGATTTGGTCTAAAGTTCCCAGTGACTTTGTTCTTCAAGTTGAGAATGTATGGTGATGGAAACAAGAACTTGCTGGTCATATTGTACCCACAGTCAGGAAGCAGAGAGATGAGTGCTCACTTTAGCTACCTTTTTCATGCAGTTCAGGATTCATGGCCAGGATATATTGCCATCCACATTTAGGGTATATTTTCTTACCTCAGGTAATGCTAATTCAAATAAACCTTCAGAGGTTTTCCTAAGATTTCACCTAGGTGATTCTAGTCTTTAAATGAGAAGTTGACCATCACAAGTACTAACTTTCTCTATTGAAGAAATCATTTCTTTGAGATCTTTCTTATTTTCTGACAAATTTAGATTTATATCCCTCAAAAGAGGAATGGATACAGAAAATGTGGTATATTTATACAATGGAGTACTACTCAGCAATTAAAAATAATGAACACATGCAATTTGTAGGTAAATGGTTAGATCTGGAAAACATCATCCTAAGTGAGCTAACCCAATCACAAAAGAATACACATGAAATGCAATCACTGATAAGTGGATATTAGTGAGCCCAGAAGTCCTAAATACTCAAGACACAATTAGCAAGTCAAATGACTTCCAAGAAGAAGAATGGAGAGGACCCTGGGCCTGTAAAGATTGGATCCAGTATTGTAGACCCAGAACAGAGAAGTCGTGGGGGGGGATGAGTGGGGAATAGCAGGGGGGGGAGAGGAATTATGGGACATATGGTGGGGGGGTAATTGGAAAAGGGGAAAACCTTTGGAATGTAAACATAGAATATAGAAAATAAAAAAAAGTTTTTTATATACAGTTTATATTTTATTTGGTAAATGTAAGTGTTTGGGGAATCCTAAATCACTCATGTTGGAATTATATCACCTTTTGTTATATTTCATATTTTCTTTATCAGTAACCTGCCCTTTTTTGGCTTCTACAGACTTTATGAAGTTGGTTTTTACTAATTTTAGTAGAGACTAACTTCTGTGCCCCTTGTGTTGGACAGTACTTCATAGCTATGTGGCTGTTGCTCATTTTGCTCCTGCCTCATTAACTCTTAGATTTTTGACACTGTAAAGTATAGATGAACAAGGGCACTCATGAACATTTTCTCACTTTTAGTATTAAATGTGATAAGATCCTTTATAATCTGAAATTCTACGTTTCTTCATTGTTGCAGATTATTTTTTATATTTGAAATTCAAATTTTTGTGACATTAATTCTAGCTCAAGGTCTGGGATAACAGATTTATTTTTTTTAAGCTTTTATGCAATTTTTGTATCAACATTCATTGAGCAATTCACTATTTGTACTGTTTCCTGCACATACTATCTAAATGAAACCTGTATTTCTCTGTGTTTGATTTCTCAATGCAATTCACACTATTTATCTGGAAGTTGACTCATCTTCCAGATGTTCTTCCCCACTGTTCTTTTTGGTTCATTCTCTTCTCCTTCCCTTCATCATTAAACCACTTCTCTTATATTTTTTATATTAAAAATAACTATGTTTATGACTTTTAGCAATAGTATTTGTTCAGGAAATTTTAAATTTCTTATTTTTCTAAGAATTTATTGACAGAAATATATTGTTCTTAAGCTATTTGAATTTTACATCTCACCAAACACTTTTAAATTTACCTCATATAAATCTCATGGACTACTTTTTATTTATGTTTCTATAAGTACTCTAACAACACTTTTTATTTCTTGTTATGAACATAATATTGTTTATTACTTAATTGGAACATAGCTATGTAAAATTTTCAAATAACAATAAATACTTCTGAACAGCAATCAAATATCATTATTAGTTGTGACTTGGTAGTACTTACAACCAATTTTGAAATTTTATATTATTGGGAAAATTATATAAATAGAATTAAAAATATTGGTTTATAGTTGAATCTAGTAGAAACTCAATTATTGATTTCTTCTATATAAAATAGCTAATTTAGATTTTATATGCAATGAATGAAATTTATTTTAAATTTTATATTTTACCTGTATTTTTAAAATGCTCTCAAACAAAAAATGCATTTTTTATTATTATTTTTCATATTCTTTGTTTACACTTCAAAGGCTTTCCCCTTTCCCAGTTCCCTTCTCACCATATGTCCCATAAGTCTTCTTCCCCACCTCCCACCCACTCCCACTGATTCCTCAATCACCTCCCCCCACCATGTCTCTGTTCTGGTACTCTCCTACAAAACTGGATCCAGTCTTTTCAGGACCAGGGTCCTCTCCTTCCTTCTTCTTGGGAATCTTTTGACTTGCTAATTGTACCTTGAGTATTCAGAGCTTCTGGGCTCATTAAAATCCACTTATCAGTGATTGCATTTCATGTGTATTCTTTTGTGATTGGGTTAACTCACTTAGGATGATATTTTCCAGATCCAACCATTTGCCTACAAATTGCATGAATTCATTATTTTTAATTGCTGAGTAGTATTCCATTGTATAAATATACCACATTTTCTGTATCCATTCCTCCTTTGAGGGACATCTGGGTTCCTTCCAAGTTCTGGCTATTATAAACAAGGCTGCTATGAACATACTGGAACATGTGTCTTTATTGTATGCCGGCGAATCCTCTGGATATATGCCCAGGAGTGGTATGATAGGGTCCTCTGGAAGTGTCATGCCCAATTTTCTGAGGAACTGCCATACTGATTTCTAGAGTGGTTGTACCATCTTGCAATCCCACCAACAGTGGAGGAGTGTTCCTCTTTCTCCACATCCTCCCCAGCACCTGTTGCCTCGTGAGTTTTTAATCTTAGCCATTCTGCCTGGGAGCTACAACCATCCAGTGGAAAAAAGAGAGCCTTTCCAACAAATGGTGCTGTTTCAACTAGAGGTCAACATGCAGAAGAATGCAAATTGACTCACTCTTATCTCCTTGTACTAAGATCAACTCCAAGTGGATCAAGGTCCTCCACATAAAACCAGACACACTGAAACTAATAGAAAAGAAACTGGGGGAGACCCTGGAGGACATGGGCATAGGGGTAAGTTTATGAACAGAACGCCAATAGCTTATGCTCTAAGATCAAGAATTGACAAGTGGGACCTCATAAAATTACAAAGTTTCAGGCAAAGCACACTGTCAGAAGTACAAAACGGCCACTAAGTTATTGGGAGAAGATCTTCACCACTAATATCCAATACATACAAAGAGCTCAAGAAGTTAGACCCCAAAGAACCAAATAACCTAATTAAAAATGGGGTACAGAGCTAAACAAAGAATTTTCACCAGAAGAAACTTGGATGGATGAGAAGCACCTTAAGAGATGCTCAACATCATTAGTCATCAGAGAAATGCAAATAAAAAATACAGTTTTAATCAGTGATTCATTTTGGTTATGTGGGTGTTTGAGTGTGTGCATATTTATGTGCATTTATGTGTGTGTATATGTGTGTGTGTTGTGTGCTTAATGTGTGAAATGAGTATATTCTTGAAAGTTTATTAACATTTTTTTAAGGTAACTTATATTGTTCATGTTTATTCTGCTTTGAGCAAGTTAACCTATTTCATGGAGAACTTAAAAATATTAACAAAAATGAAAAATTAATCTTTACTGTTATATCCTCTATAATCTTGCAGATTTCACATTTATGAGAAGTGTTTGTCTTTCCCAGTGTTATTGGCATGTTTGTATTCACTCTAGTTACTTTCCTTATAGATTTATGTGGAATGTTAATAGAATTCAATTTCTTAATTGAGTTTTTATGTTTACATTAATTTTTTAAATATATTTTACTTTTTATTAGGATATTCCCTATGCTTTCTTGTGTTGATACAATTATATATCTGGTGTGTCCTATGTTTTCTCATTTTGATTTTAAGTAGTTTGCTTTAGTGTAAAAGCAAGAATTTTCATACTCTAAAGGTTTAATGTAGATAAACTGTAGATGAGAGAAACATCTTCTCCCTTTTCTGACATTTATATTGTTTTATGTTCTCAAACACATTCTACTTTAGAAATTGTTATCTTAATCTGTAGCACAAAAAGTAATCTCATCATGATTTAATAACAGAAATCATAGTGATGTGTACAGTTTAAGCCTGTCCCTTCCAAACTTAGAGTACTTCACTTTCCTGTACATATAAAGTGAGTTAATACATTTATTTATTACCAGGGAAAATTACATAAAATGATGCATAAATATACATTGTTCCAACAGAATTTATTAAGGGGAGAATGCAAGACTTCATAGGTAAGGAATAGCATGTGTTGTGGTACCTCTGCTGCTCTAAGCACTTCATTTATTTTGACATTCAGTCATGCATACAAAGTGCTCTTGTCTAACAGCTAAGCATCCTTTTTTTCCCTCAAGTAGAATTCTGTTTCTATTTTCTTGGTTAAAACTCTCCATTATAAGGTAGAACCTATAAGTTGGATTATTAAACAGTGATGTTCTAATATACTGTCATATCAGACTGACAAAGGATATCATTTTGGCTTTCTTTGATTTCTAGAATATATTCTTTTGAATAGTTTCTTTAATTACATTTCAAATGTTATCCCATTTCCAGGTTTCCCTGCCCCTTTCAAGCCCCTATCCCATCCCCCTTCCCCTGCTTCTATGAGGGTGTTCCCCCACCAACCCACTCCTGCCTCCCAACCCTGGTATTCCCCTACACTGGGACATTGAGTCTTCACAGGACCAAGGGCTTCTCCTCTCACTGATGCCGGACAAGGCCATCCTCTGCTATATATGTGGCTGGAGCCATGGGTCCATCCATGGGTATGCTTTGGTTGGTGGTTTAGTACCTGGGAACTCTGGGGGGGGGGTTGGTTGATATTGTTGTTCTTATAGAGTTTCTAACAATAAAATACCTTCATTTTTAATAAGTCTTTTGGTACTATAACCTAAGTGTTATGAATAGAAGGTTCTAGGTTCCTGGGTATCTCAATCCTTCCCTCTCCTAAGGAAAAAGTAGTGATCTGCCAAAGAAGCATCCTGGACTTAGCAGTGCCAGTCAGAATATTGGTCTTATTGACTTTTTAAAGCAGTTGTTTTTTTGCATGTTACAGCTTTTTGATATGCCAGAATGGATACAAAGATATTCTGGTTAAATTTGAAAATTCAGAAAATACTTCTATCCATCATAAGTTACACTTATAAAGAAAATTACTTCCCTTTGTGACAATAGTCTGAAAATAATAATATTTTTGTAAACAAATGTGTTTGCATTTTTATCCATTTAAGTTGCCAAGTATCTTATTTTTTGAAAGATGATTAATAAAGCAATTAAATAATGTTATATTTTCAGTGAAAATTTAGAAACCAATTCTTTTATTTGTAAGGCTCTTATATTATGTATTTAATTTCATTTTTATGAAAAATCTATACAATATATTCTAGTTGTTGTTTCCCCACTCACATTTCATGTGAGAGCCTCCTGATTTCACTACCCATGCATCCCTATGCGTTCTTTTCTCTCTCCTTAGAAAGCAAAGAGGCAAACAAAAACACAGGTAAGCAAATCTACGGTTGCTTTTGTTTGTTTGTTTTTAAAGTAAGAAACCACAATAAATATACTCATACACAGGCAAGCATAGAAACACACACACACACACACACACACACACACACATTCCACAAAAACACAAAATCAGAGAATTTCTTATACAGGCAAAATGCCAGTAAGGCAAAATATTCTCAATGAAATAAGAGGTTCAAAATCATTTATATGTTTACATATATAAAACACCATTGATTTCATTTTGTGTTGGCTATCTACTGATGGACATGAGGTTTACCCTTTATGTGTGGTTTATAACCCTAGGTAAATTTTATTGGAGAAAATATATTTTCCTTTGCAAATAGTTGTCAATTAGATATAGCTTCTTGGTTAGGGATGGAATATCATATACACTTTTCCTTGTCTGCTTTGGAAACCCATCTGCCTTCAACCTGATGCCAGCCCTATGCATGCTGCCTCAGACTCTGAGTTCATGTGTGCACCAGTCCTTTTGTGTCTGGAAGACACTGTTGACATGTTTTAACTGCTGTTTGCCTAGTATATGTTTTTTAATAAGAATGGTCCATATATACATATATATACATATATACATATATATGTATATATACATATGTGTGTGTGTGTGTGTGTGTGTGTGTGTGTGTGTATGAAAATTTGGGCCCCAATAGGTGCCACATTTTGGTAAGGATTAGGAGCTATACCCTTTAGTAGAATTACGTATGTGGCGTAGGAGGTGTCAAACTTTGGGACTTCAAAGCACTAGCACAATTCCAGTATCCTTCTCTGCCTTATAAGTGTGTATTAAGCTGTAATCTCTCATTTGTTTTCTCCAACATAATAGATTTTAACCCTCTCAAACAATAAGCCTAATTAAGTGCTTTCTTTAATAAGTTATTTTGGCAATGGTGTTTTGTTAGAGTTGTAGAAATGTAATTAAGACAAATGTATCTGGGAGTGGAGTATCACTGTGACGGACCTGACCACATGCTGTTTTTTGAAAGAATGTGGAAGGCTTTGGGACTTTGGAATAGGAAAGTGGTTGAACATTGTAAGCAAGAGTTAATGAACCACTCTAGTAGAAGCTTAGAAGACAGCACTACTGAGAGAAATCTAGGCTTGGTGCAAGAGGTTTCCGAGGTGATAGTGCCAACAAATTGTCTATTGACTATTCTTGAAATATTTTGTACATTTGTAAGAAGGTGGCTGTTTCCTAGCCTTGTCCTAAGAATTTGCCTGAGGGTAAATTGAACAATAATTGACTAATTTCTTTGATGGAGGAGATTTAACAACAGCCTAGAGTGAACTATGACCAAGTTGGAAGAACTGGAACTCTTAAATGATGGGCCAGTGTTAGGCGAACCATGTAACTGGGAACAGACTTTGAGGGTTCAAATTTCTTGTCTGAGTCCCTTGTCTTTCTTTGTCTCTGGATCAAAATGTGAGTTATCAACTGTTCAATATTCTGTTATGGATTCTAACCCTCTAAAAGAGTAACCCATTAAAACCTTTGTTTTATACATTGTTTTGGCCATGGCATTCTGTCTCAGCCAGAGAAAAATAACTAAAGAATAGATACTTGGTATACATTTCTGAAGTTTTGATTGATGTAATGTGTGGTCTTTCATTTTATTCACATTTGGAAACAGAAACTAGCCTGTTTGAAAATATAGAGCATGGAATTTTAATAATGAGTTTGTCTTTTTTTTAAAGCAGCAAAATTACACAATTTGTTTTCACAACAACCTATAAATGTCAGATGTCTGCAATGAAAATGATAGTGTTATAATTTAGATACTGGCCACAAAGGAAAGAAGTATGCTTGCTGTAACTTAGAGATTTCAGTTAATGCTATAAAGAATATGCACAGAATATGCATCTATGAATCGTCAAAGCACAATTGTTAACTATTTATGTTCATGTATTTTGAAAGAATTACTAATGCTGACCAATTCCTAAGAAAATACAACTTTATTGTTTTGAAATATGTAGTCTGGAATGAATTATGATGTTGGCTATGAAGCTATGATCAACCTTAATTCAGGGTCTGCTGTGACTTGGAATATGACCACTGGCATACAATTAGGTATAATCTTTTATGTGCAGGGTGTGTGGTTGGGTTATAATAATATACTGATATAAATTCAACCCATAAAGATAAGATCATAGGCAGATGCATGAACATGCTGCTATTCCTCTAAAGGCATTTTGTTTTTAGAAGTAAATGTTGAAATTCTAGTCTTTGCACCATAGTGAACTCTAACTCTAATTTCATTTACAATTACATTTTGGAGGTAGACAAAGAAATGATACTTAAGTTGTAGTAAAGATTTGGTTAAATATATAACTATTTCAATTTTCTTCCAAAATAGAGCAAATTTCCCCAGATGCTTTAAGCTGCTAACATTGAGTCTCTGTTGACTAGGTGTTGGATTTCTCTTTGACAGTAATACAATCATGTGGGTTGGAGAAAAGACATTAAATTAAAGCAAAACATGTACTTTTTCTATCAGAGGCATGATTACAAATATTTAAAGAATCATGAACTCTATTGTGGGAACAAGACCAATAATGGAGGTGTGAAAGGTGACAGAGTCCTGTGATTATTCCTGAGACTCAGGCTCTAGAGACCAGCATCAGGGGGCAGATCTGAGTTCATTGAACAGTGGATACCCTTATCAACAGTTTTTTGAGCCACTCCAAGGCCCTAAAGCCCAGGTCAATAATATCTCACTGCACCATCATTATGCACTAATGAAAGCCCTGCCTAATGATCATGGAAGAAAGGGGAGAGGGAAGAGACAAGCATCATCACCTGTTAGGGTTTTCATGAAAATGGAGAAGGGGCAAACACAGTCCTTTTTGTACTATCACTAGTGTTCTGAGAACTGTCTTAGATCTAATGCCATATACAGGGAATCAGGACTCTCTCCATCCCACTTTTTTCTTCACAAGTTTGACCTCTACATCTGTACAATCTATCAGAGTGCAGAGTGGGAGTGGCTTTTCTAACTTGAACAGGGCAAGCTCTGAATGTAACAACAAATCCTGTGTCAATTTCTTGTTTTAAAACAGTTCTTTGAAACCTATATCTGATTTCAGATTACTCGTCCTTAACATCTCTCTTTCATGTCATCTCTTACATATAGTCTATTACCAGTGATCTTGACTTCACATTCTAAGTCTTGCTATACTCAACCATCTCCCTCATTCCATATCACTCACAACTCTGCATCACAGACCTTTAAAATGTCCAATTACAATCAAACATTTCAAACCAGGTCAACACAACTGCACTAGGCCTTTCCGAGGCCCTCCCCAGGCCCTTTTCCCTCACTCCCACAACACTTCTCATAATTATTTCTGAATAACACTTTGCATCTCTAACTAAGATCCCAGGTAAACTTGTGGGATTTGACATCCTCACCTACATCCGCCTGTCCATGTTCATCTTTTCTTGTGCTCCTTTCTTGGGATCACTTTCTCACAGTTTTACAAGCTGTCAACTGCCTTCTTTTATTCTATTCCAGGGGCTCTGTACATACTAGTATGCGAGAGCATAATTTTATCCTTCTCATCTGTCTTCTTCCTAAACTAGGAGGCTGAATCATCTGCATATTTCATTGTAAATGATATATCCATTCTTCACCTTTCTGAGCAATGTATCTGCTGGTAATTTTCCCTTCCATCATGAAATGATAACAGTTCCACATTTGGGTAATTACTTGGCTAATATCTATGTCTATCATTAGACTGTATTTCTATGTGGGCAGATCTCAGTTAATAAGCTCATTATTTTACTCCCCTTCTTTAACAAAGTGTCTCCTATCTAGCTGAATACTGATTGCATGAATGAGTATATAAATAGAAGAGTGGGAGAATGAAATCCAAATGAAGAGAATGGATAGAATTAGAAGGTGACTTTGGAGATAGAGAACTTTAGTAAATAAGTGGACCAAGACAAATAATTTGAAGGTTTCATTCCCCAGGAAGAAAATCCTACTCGATATAAATCATTGTAGTCCCAATAGTATATAGTAATAAAAAAGCAGAAGGTTCAAGTGATGAAAATTTGCTGCCTCTTAGAAATTGTACTAAGCATTTTATTTATATTCTAAGATATTCAACCCAGAATTTTAAAAGCACCTAGATCCTAAGGAGATTTCAATATTCCCAATTTCTGTGACATATTTGTCTCCCATAGGCATAGCTACCTGAAGAAATGTATATCTTTGCTGCCGCAGAAAAGACAAATTTGAATGAGTAGGCAAGGAAAATATTTTGAGATGTAGGCAGATAGAAACTTCTTGCTTGATATTTCCATTGATCCCATATGGCAGAAGGATTAGGCATTTTATCCAACAGTCAGCCTCAGCTTTTTCTACCCCTTGAGGTTAAACTTTTTAAGATGAGAGAGCAGAATGAACTGGAAGTGTGAACATGATAAGCTTGCATGCCTTGGAGTTCCCTAGAGAGACATGAGAAAAGCCTTATATCTACTAGATCATAAGATCTATGCCACTGCTGCCTGACGTGTATGTGGAATCAGAAGAGGAATCGCTGGTACTGGTGTCTGATAAAGTCATGAATGCAGCAAGGGCCCAGCATTCTACTCTCTTTTCCTGAAGGGTAAAAGGAAAAGAAATGACTCTGCAAATATATCTCTTCATACAATGTTTGTATCAAGTGAACAAGATGTAATCCCAAGATCTTTTAACAACTGAAGTGGAATTTGTCTTCATGATATACAATTGACCACTGATCTGAGCAAAATGAAATATTTGCAATGGACTTCATCCCGGGAAATGAATAAGCTAATTTTACCACATTATAGTTTTATCCGAGTAAAATTATAGCTCTCAGATGCTAAAGAAGTTTATAGTATCCTATGTAAGAGTGTCTTCTCTGTGTCTTTTATAGTAAACTGGTAGGACCATCCTCCATGACTGGGGTCCTCTTATCTCAGACTGAAACCCATAGGAGCATACATCTCAGTGGCTTGGAACTTTGTCCCTATTTCTTTCTGCCATAAATTCATAGTTACTGTGCTGATCATTTTTATGTTATCTTGACCCAAGCTTGAGTCATTTGGAAGAAGAAATGCAACTGAAACAATGCCTCAGCAAGATGAACATTAGGCAAATTTCCACTACATTTTCTTAGTGATTATTTGGGAAGGGCTATCCCATTATGGGTGTTGCTAACCCTGGGCAAATGGACCTGGGTTACATATGAAAGCAGACTCAGCAAGATATGGAGAGCAAGCTAGTGAACAGTATTCTTTCATGTCTTCTGTTTTAATTCTTGCCTCTGGGGTTTTGCGTTGACATTTAATTCCTGTCTCTGGGTTTTTCTCCAACACACTTTTATGAAGGAAGGTGACATGAAAAATTTAAATGACATAAACTCTTCCTTTCAAAAAGTTTATTTTTGTTTTTTTATCACAGTAATGGAAATATACCTATGATAGTTGTCCCCATGACTACACAGAGGCAGATGCTAGCAGCCAACCATTGGACTGAGTGCTGGTTCCCAAATGAGGAGTTGGAGGAAAGACTGGAGGAGCTTAAGAGTTTTGCAGCCCCAGCGGAGGAACCAGGATACCAGCCAACCAAATCCCCCAGGGCTCCCAGGGAGTAAGCCAATAATCAAGGGATACACATGGTAATAGCTGCAATTGTAGCAGAGGAATGTCTTGTCAGGCATCAGGGGGAGGAGAGGTCCTTGGTCCTATGAAGGTTTGATAGATGCCCCAGTTTGGGGAAATAGAGGGGAGGTAGGTGGGAGTGCATTGAGCAGAGGGGCATCTTCTTGGAAGCAAGGGGTGGGAGGATGGGTTGGGGGTTTTCTGGGAGGGACAAAACCAGGAAAGGGTATTATATTTGAAATGTAAAAGAAGAATATATTTAATAAAGAAAAAGAAAAAAGGCTGTATTTCAGGCTCCATTCAGAAGGACCTTCAGTGGACAAGTGAACTCCCTAGAGATAGCCCACTGTTTTGCTCAGCATGGTGAATATACTCTGGAAATACATGGCCCCTTAAACACTGTCCAGGGATTGCTTCTTGTGGCTGATGGACTTTCTCATGTTTGTCATTGCCTTATTCTTCATTTATTTGGCTTGGTGTGAGTAGATATCTTGAGAACCTTGCTGCCTATAACTTGTTGCGATTACTTCCAACTCTGTTGGGCAACTTTCCTGCAGATTAACATGAAGATTAAAGTTCTTGAGATAGTGCTGTTTTTTTTGCTGAGACAGGGTCTCTCTGTGTAGTCCTGGCTGTCCTGGAACTCACTCTGTTGACCAGGCTGGCCTCGAACTCAGAAATCTGCCTGCCTCTGCCTCCCAAGTGCTGGGATTACAGGTGTGTGCCACCACTGCCCAGCTGATAGTGCTATTTTGATGAATTAATGATTTTATGGAATTAGTGATTTGATTTAAGTAGTTTAGGAAGTTATGATTTAAGTGATTTGGGGAAGTTTAGCATTGTTGATAGAAAGTTTAAAGTTGGAATTAAGAACAGAATGTGTCCTTTCTTCACAGAATGGCAAAAGCTGCATAAGTCAGAGAAAGGAGTACAACAAGCACACATTCATTTCAAGCATGTAATTGTAGCAGCAATTGTAGGCTTGGGAAAAGTTAATGATCAAAGAAAGCATTTACTCTTGGTTGGGCCTAAGATCCTTCATCTTGTGATCAAGAGATGTGGTAATAAGTTTTCCATGTGCACCATAAAATAGAAAGGTTATGAATAAAGAATAAACAATTCTATTATGAATATAAGAACAGAGAAGAGATGATTAGCCAGTCTAGATGATCAAGATGTCAAAAAATAAAACATAAGACAGCTGGTCTGTTCCTTAGTAAATGCAGATTGACCTCAGCCAGGTAAAGAGAGAAACTTGCTACTATATACTTGGCCTGCTTAAATTTTGTAAATCTGTGACAAGATAATTTATTTCTTTGAGGTTACAGTGAACTTGGGGAAGATAGACAAGAATTGTTTATTAGTTAGATATAAATTTCAAATATGTAATCAACAATTCTGTTGAAGTTTTCTCTTATGGAATTGTTTGAACCTGTTTTTGAAGAATGTTTTTGTGGTGATTGTTTAACTTGGGGCTATGAGGTAATGTTCTTCCTAAATAGAAAACCTTTGTCTTAGGGGTATGAAAAGTGTTAAGAGAGATTCAATCCGGGGCTACCATTGCACTTCGTTGGATCCGCCAGGTTCTCACTACCAGCCAGGGCCAGTGCTGAGGCTGTGCAGGACTTCTCCTCGCCCTCCGGTCTTGCACCAAGGCATCTGGGAGAAGCCTGCCCCACAGTCCCTTACAGCTGCAATAGCGGACAGTCTCCATTTTGACACCAGGACACCACTAGAGAAACCCAGGTAGACAGATTCAATCCGGGGCTACCATCACTTGGGTGGATCCGCCAGGCTCTCGCCACCAGCCAGAGACAGGGACAGGGCTGTGGCTCTGCAGAACTTCTCCACACCCTCCAGCCTTGCACCAAGGCAGCTGGGAATACACTGCCCAGCGGTCCCTTACAGTGGTGGTCGCATTTGGTCTCCATATTGCAACCAGGACACCACTAGAGAGGCCCAGGTAGACAGACTCAATCAGGGGCTACCATCACTTGGGAGGATCTGCCAGGCTCTCCTTACTAACCAGGGTAAGGGCAATGGCTGGTGGGACATCTTCATGCCTTGCACCAACTTGGTTGGGAACCGCCCTCCCTGAGGTCCCCCTCAGCACTCACAGAGGCAGTCTCTATCTTGCAGCCTGGTCATCAGTAGAGAAACAACAGTTGGGCCCAGTCTCACAGGAGGTTCAAACACCAGTCAGTGACAACAAGGCCAACTAACGCCAGAGGTAACCAGATGGCAAAAGGAAAACATAGGAACGTTACTAACAGAAATCAAAGCAGCATGACAGCATCTGAACCCAGTTCGCCGACAACAGGAATCCCTGGATACCCCAACACACCAAAACAAAAATTGGATCTAAAATTACTGGACAGGATGCTGGTAGCAGAACACATAGATAAAACTCTTAAAGAAATACAGGAGAAAATGGATCAAAAGTTAGAAGCCATTACAAGGCAAACACAAAAATCACTTAAAGAAATTCAGAAGAATATGGATAAAATAATAGAAGCCAATAAGGATGAAACACAAAGATCACTTAAAGAAATACAGAAGAACGTGGGTCAAAAAGTAGAAGCTATGAAAGAGGAAACACAAAAATCTCTTAAAGAAATACATGAAAACACAATTAAGCAAGTGAAAGACCTGAGCATATCCATCCAGGTTCTAAAAACAGAAGTAGAAACAACTAAGAAATCGCAGAGGGAGACAACATTGGAGATAGAAAACCTTGAGAAGAAATTAGGGGCCATAGATGCAAATATCAACAACAGAATACAAGAAATAGAAGAAAGAATCTCAGATGCCGAAGATACCACAGGAACCATTGATTCAAAAGTCAAAGAAAATACTAAATGCAAAAAGCTTGTAACCCAAAACATCCAGGAAATCCAGGACACAATGAGAAGACTAAACCTAAGGATTATAGGTATAGATAAGAGTGAAGATTTACAAGTTAAAGGGAAGCAAATATCTTATACAAAATTATGGAAGAAAATGTCCCCAACCTAAAAAGAGAGATTTCCATGAATATACAAGAAGCCTACAGAACTCCAAACAGACTGGATCAGAACAGAAATACCTCCCATCTCATAATAATCAAAATCCCAAATGTACTAAACAAAGAAAGAATATTAAAGGCAGTAAGAGAAAAAGGCCAAGTAACATATAAAGAAAGACCTATCAGAATAACACCAGACTTCTCACCAGAGACCATGAAAGCTAGAAGATCCTGGGCAGATATCATGCAAACTCTAAGAGAACACAAATTTCAGCCAAAACTACTTTACCCAGCAAAACTCTCAATCACCATAGATGGAGACACCAAGGTATTCCATGATAAAACAAAATTTGCACATTATCTTTCCACAAACTGAGCCCTACAAAGGATAATAGGGGGAAAACACCAACACAAGGAAGGAAACTATACCCCAGAAGAAGCAAGATAGAAACCTCCTCTCATCAAACCCAAAAGAAAATAACTTCTCAAATATAAAAAATAATTTCAAAAAATGTTGGGAGGTAATAATTACTATTCCTTAATATCTCTTAACATCAATGGACTCAATTCCCCAATAAAAAGACATAGACTAACAGACTGGATTCAGAAACAGGACCCTACATTTTGCTGCATACAGGAAACACATCTCAGTGTTAAAGACAAACACTGCCTTAGAGTAAAAGGCTGGAAGACAATTTTACAAGCAAATGGTCTCAGGAAACAAGCTGGAGTAGCCATTCTAATATCAGATAAAATTGACTTTCGACCTAAAGTCATCAAAAGAGACTCGGAAGGTCACTTCTTGCTGGGCAAAGGGAAAAATCTACCAAGAAGAACTATTAATACTGTACTTCTATGCTTCAAATGCAAGGGAACCCTCATTCATAAAAGAAACCTTACTAAAGTTTAAAGCACACATTGCACATAACACAATATTGTGGGTGACTTCAACACTCCACTCTCCTCAATGGACTGATCAGGAAAGCAGAAAATAATAGGAATACGGTGAAACTAATTGAAACTTTGGGCGAATTAGATTTAACAGATATATATAGAAAATTTCATCCTAAAGCAAAAGTATATACCTTTTTCTCAGCACCGCATGGTACCTTCTCCAAAATTGATAATATATTTGGTCACAAGACAGATGTCAACAAATACAAGAAGATTAAACTAATCCCATGCCTCCTATCAGATCACCGTGGAGTAAGAGTGGTCTTCAATAGCAACAAAAACAAAAGAAAGCCCACATATACATGGAAACTGAACAATACTCTACTCAATGACACCTTGGTCAAGGAAGAAATAAAAAAAATCAAAGACTTTTTAAAATTCAATGAAAATGAAGGTAAAACCTACCCAAATTTATGGGACACAATGAAAGCAGTGCTAAGAGGAAAACTCATAGCTCTAAGTGCATCCAAAAAGAAACTGCAGAGAGCATACACTAATAGCTTATTGGCACACCTTAAAGCCCTGGAAGAAAAAGAAGTTCACCCAGGAGGAGTAGAAGACAGGAAATCATCAAACTCAGGGCTGAAATCAATCAAGTAGAAACAAAGAGAACCATACAAAGAATCAACACATCCAGGAGCTGGTTCTTTGAGAAAATCAACAAGATAGATAAACCCTTAGCCAGACTAACCAAAGAACACAGAGACAGTATGCAAATTAACAAAATTAGAAATGAAAAGGGGGACATAACAACAAAGACTGAGGAAATTGAAAAGATCATCAGATCCTGCTACAAAAGTCTATACTCAACACAACTGGAGAATCTGGAGGAAATGGACAATTTCCTAGACAGATACCAAATACCAAAATTAAATCAGAATCAATTAGATCAGCTAAACAGTCCTATAACCCCTAAAGAAATAGAAGGGATTTTAGAAAGCCTCCCAACCAAAAAATGTATGGGAGCAGATGGTTTTAGTGCAGAATTCTACCAGACATTCAAAGAAGTCTTAACCCCAATACTCTTCAAACTATTCTACAAAATAGAAACGGAAGGGACACTGCCCAACTCGTTCTTGAGAGCAACAATTACGCTGATACCAAAACTACACAAAGATCAAACAAAGAAAGAGAACTACAGGCCAATTTCCCTCATGAATATTGATGCAAAAATACTAAATAAAATTCATGCCAACCAAATCCAGGAGCATATCAAAACGATCATTCACCATGATCAAGTAGGCTTCATCACAGGAATGCAGGGAGGGTTCAATATACAGAAATCCATTAATGTAAACCACTACATAAACAAACTAAAAGAAAAAAAAAACACATGGTCATCTCATTAGTTGCTGAAAAAGCATTCAACAAAATTCAGCATCCTTTCATGCTAAAAGTCTTGGAAAAAGCAGGAATTCAAGGTCCATACCTAAACATAGTAAAAGCAATCTACAGCAAATCAGTAGCCAACATCAAACTAAATGGAGAGAAACTTGAAGCAATCCCACTAAAATCAGGGACTAGGCAAGGCTGCCCTCTCTCTCCATATCTTTTCAATATAGTACTTGAAGTTCTAGTGAGAGCAATTAGAAAACATAAGGAAGTCAAAGGGATACAAATTGGAAAGGAAGAAGTCAAAGTATCATTATTTGCAGACGATATGATAGTTTACTTAAGCGACCCAAAAAACTCCACCAGAGAACTTCCACAGCTGATAAACAACTTCAGCAAAGTGGCTGGTTATAAAATCAACTCAAGCAAATCAGTAGCCTTCCTGTACTCAAAGGACAAGCAGGCTAAGAAAGAAATTAGGGAAATAACACCCTTCACAATAGCCACAAACAACATAAAGTACCTTGGCATGACTCTAACCAAACAAGTGAAAGATCTGTATGACAGGAACTTCAAGTCCTTGAAGAAAGAAATCGAAGAAGACCTCAGAAGATGGAAAAATATTTCTTGCTCTTGGATTGGCAGATCAATATAGTAAAAATGGCCATCTTGCCAAAAGCAATCTACAGATTCAATGTAATCCCTATCAAAATCCCAACTCAATTCTTCATAGATCTAGAAAGAGCAATTCTCAAATTAATCTGCCGTAACAACAAACCCAGGATAGCTAAAACTATTCTCAACAATAAAAGGACTTCTGGGGGAATCAATATCCCTGACCTCAAGCAGTACTACAGAACAATTGTGTTAAAAACTGCATGGTATTGGTACAGCAACAGGCAAGTAGATCAATGGAATAGGATTGAAGACCCAGAAATGAATCCACAGACTTATGGTCACTTGATATTTGATAAAGGAGCTACAACCCTCCAATGGAAAAAGATAGCCTTTTCAACAAATGGTGCTGGTTCAACTGGAGGTCAACATGCAGAAGAATGCAAACCGACCCACTCTTATCTCCTTGTACTAAGATCAACTCCAAGTGGATCAACGACCTCCACATAAAACCAGACAAACTGAAACTAATAGAAAAGAAACTTGGGAAGACCCTGGATGACATGGGCACAGGGGGAAAGTTCCTGAACAGAACACCAATAGCTTATGCTCTAAGATCAAGAATTGAAAAATGGGACCCCATAAAATTACAAAGTTTCTGTAAGGCAAAGGACACTGTCAGAAGGACAAAACGGCAACCAACAAATTGGGAAAAGATCTTCACCAACCCCACATCCAACAGAAGGCTAATATCCAATATATATAAAGAACTCAAGAAGTTAGACCCCAAAGAACCAAATAACACTATTAAAAATGGGGTACAGAGCTAAACAAAGAATTGTCACCAGAAGAAATTTGGATGGCTGAAAAACACCTTAAGAGATATTCAACTTCATTAGTCATCAGGTAAAACAGCATCAAAACAACCCTGAGATTCCACCTCACACCAGTCAGAATGGCTAAGTTTAAAAATTCAGGAGACAACAGGTGCTGGCGAAGATGAGGAGAAAGAGGAATATTCCTGCACTGTTGGTGGGATTGCAAGATGGTACAACCTCTCTGGAAATCAGTATGGCAGTTCCTCAGAAAACTGGGCATGACATTTACAGAGGACCCTGTCATACCACTCCTGGGCATATACCCAGAGGATTCCCCTGCATACAATAAAGACACATGCTCCACTATGTTCATAGCAGCCGTGTTTATAATAGCCAGAAGTTGGAAGAAGCCCAGATATCCCTCAAAGGAGGAATGGATACAGAAAATGTGGTATATTTATACAATGGAATATTACTCAGCAATTAAAAATAATGAATTCATGCAATTTGTAGGCAAATGGTTGGATCTGGAAAATATCATCCTAAGTGAGTTAACCCAATCACAAAAGAATACATATGAAATGCAATCACTGATAAGTGGGTATTAATGATCCCAGAAGCCCTAAATACTCAAGGCACAAATAGCAAATCAAATGATTCCCAAAAAGAAAGGAGAGGACCCTGGGCCTTAAAAGATTGGATCCAGTTTTGTAGGAGAGTACCAGAACAGAGAAATGTTGGGGGGAGGGGGATTGGGGAATAGTTGCAGGGGGAGAGGACTTATGGGACATATGGTGGGGGAGAACTGGGATAGGGGAAATTTTTGTAAACAAAGAATATAGAATAAAAATTAAAAACAATAAAACAGAATAAAAAAAAGTGTTAAGAGGAAAAATGCTAGAGCTTGCTGTTGCTTCAACCACTGTGGTGTGTGTGTGTGTGTGTGTGTGTGTGTGTGTGTGTGTGTGTGTGTGTAAAGAGAGAGAGAGATCCCCCCTTTTCTCTAATTGCTAGCTGCCATAGAATACTCTCTGAACCAACACCCCCCTATCACTCTAGTGCTGATCCTGTTACTGATTTCAGCAGACTTTCGTCACTGTATCACACCTTATTGTCAGCCTCAGTTTACTATGTAGTATCAAAGCTGACACTTGATAAGCTTAAATCTACCCTATTTCAGGTTTATTCTTGCCCAGTTTCTACAAGCTTTCCTATGTCACAGTAAGCAAGCCCTCTGGCAGACTCTCAGGTGCTAAGACAAGAATCAATCTTTTATATGGAAACTTCCTTCAGTCTTTTTCAACTTTATATTCATAGACCAAGGAGAATTGAAGTAAGGAAACAGCAATGGGTATATGCATCTTTGTAGCTGTGTTCCATTAGAATCCGAGCTACCAGTTCATGCCTGACATTGTTTCTTCTTTCTCTTCAAGACAACATCCCATTAGCTTACATGTGCACAACAGATGTAAGGATAGGCTATGCTTATAGAAGAAGTAGATCATTTCAGCTCTCCTTGGGATACTTCAAATTTAAAAGTTTTAGCATATTAAGCATTTTATCATCAGTAATTATAATTCAAAGTAGTTTTAATTTTGTCTATATGCTAAATAAAGTTATGAGAAAAGTAGATTTCCATTACATTTCCTATGGACAATATTCTCACTACTTTATCATACATTAAGAAGGATAAATTACCTTGAATTCAATCACTAGGTGAAAAGCATACTCTATATAGGCATCAAAATTAAATACCTTGCTTCTTATATATGTATACAGTTCCTTATTGTGTGTTAGTTTAGGATTCAAACAGGAAGGCAGATGACTATATTATAAATCTAATTTATGGTGACTATTTGCTTTTTGTCTTGTTATGCTGTTACTGTGAGATAAACCACAGAGACCTAAAATGAATTATCGCTGAATTTTCTCAACTATTTTCCACTGCAATTGCTGTATCTTTGATATTCGGTTATTTGAAATGATATTGAATGAATATCACTGGCTACAGAATTTATTGAGTTACTGAAATTTATTTTTGTGAAAATTATTAAAAAGACAGAAAAGAAGAAAAAGTAAAGAGAGGAAAGAGGGGAAAGTGAGGAAGTCAATTGTAAATATTTCTTTTTTGTTCTGGTCAGTGATCAAGTGTATATCACACAGACAAATAGCATAAGCAGCAGATAGGAGAGGGAAGAAGACACACGGAGTGGAATATGTTAGTAACTGGCATTAGCCAGAGGTTCCCTTGGATAGATAAGAGTTTGAGTATTGAGTGACTAATATGTTCCAATATCATAAAAGAAATACATCTTGTATGGATGCAACTAACAGTAAACAATATTAATCACAGGCAAATAGAGTTTGAGCAAAATTCTACAGAATAAGAAGGCAGAATTCTTAAACAGAACTAGATGTATTGCAGCTTGTGGGGAAAACTCCAATACTGCTGATCTTGTGAGAGCAAACGCTTCTTGTAATCATTTACATTTTATGGATATTTTCAGAGAAAATAAAAACTATATACTTAAAAAATTGTCTCTGGGAGAACTTCATTTTGTGTATTATAAAGAACAAATTTCCTTTGCAAGCATTTCATGAAGGTAAGTTGATACTTTCATAACTCACAAAGATAGATTAGACTTACATGTAATGTTTTGCTCTTGACTTACAGGTTCAGATTCTTTTTCTCCCCAAATCTTTTTCCCCCAACTGCATATTTCCTTTGTTTATATTTCAAATGTTATACCCATTCCTGGTTCTCCGCCAGCACCCCCCCCCCATCAACCGTCTATTCCATCCCCACTCTCCCTGCTTCTATGAGGGTATTAACAACCTATTCCCATCTCCTGGCCCTCACATTCCCCTACTGGAATGTGTGTGACATCAAGCCTTCCCAGGAACAAGAAACTCTCCTCCCATTGATGTTTTTCGAGGTCATCCTCTATTACATATGCAGCTGGAGCCGTGGGTCCCTCCATGTGTACTCTTGGTTGGTGGTTTAGTTGCTGGGAGCTCTAGGAGGTGTGATTAGTTGATATTGTTGTTCTTCCTATGGGGTTGCAAACCCCTTCAGCTCCTTCTCTAACTCTTCTATTGGGGAACCAGTGCCCAGTCCAATGGTTGGCTGCTAGTATCTGCCTCTGCATTTGTCAGGCACTACAGAACCTCTCAGGAGACAGATATATCCGTCTCCTGTGAGCAAGAACTTCTTGGCATCCACAATAATGTTTGGTGACAGTATGATGAATCTCCAGGTGAGGTAGTCTCTGGATAGCCTTTCCTTCAGTCGCTGCTCCACACTTTGTCTCTGTGTTTCTCTCCACCATGAATAATTTCCCTTTCTAAGAGGAACTGAAGCATCCACAGTTTGATCTTCCTGCTTCTTGAGTTTAATGTGATCTGTGAATTGAATCTTGGATATTCCGAGCTTTTGGACTAATATCCAATTATTAGTGAGTACATAGATGTGGGTTCTTTTGTGATTAGGTTACCTCAATCAGGGTGCCATTTTCTAGTCCCAACCATTTGCCTGTGAAATTCATGAAGTCATTGACTTTAATAGCTGAGTAGTACTCCATTGTGTAAATGTACCATAATTTCTATATCTATTCCTCCGTTGAGGGACATCTGGGTCTTTCCTGCTTATAGTTTTATAAATGAGGCTTCTCAATTGTAAATAGTGGAACATGTGTCCTTGTTATATGTTGGAGCATCTTTGGGTATATGTTGTATACCCAGAAATTTATAGCTGGGTCCTCAGATAGTACAATGTCCAATTTTCTGAGGAACCACCAGTCTGATTTCCAGAGTTTACCAGCTTACACTGCCACCAACAGTAGAGGAGTTTTCCTCTTTCTACACATTCTAGACAGCATATGCTCTCACCTGAGGATTTGAACTTACCCATTCTGACTGGTGTGAGATTGAATCTCAAAGTTGTTCTGATTTGCATTTCCATGATGACTAAAGATGTTAGACATTTCTTAAGGTGCTTCTTGGCCATTCAGAATTCCTTAGTTGAGAATTCTCTGTTTAATTCTGTACCCCATTTTTCAATAGGGTTATTTGATTCTCTCAAGTCTAACTTCTTGAATTCTTTGTATATATTGGATATTAGCCCTCTATCAGATGTAGGATTGGTAAAGATTATTTCCCAAACACTTGGTTACTGTTTTGTCCTATTGACAGTGTCTTTTGCTTTATAGAAGCTTTGCAATTTTATGAAGCCTCATTTGTCTATTGTTGATCTTAGAGCATAAGCTATTGGTTCAGAAACTTTGCCCCTGTGACCATGTTTTTGTAGCTCTTCCTCACTTTTTCTTCTATTAGTTTCTGTATATCTGGTTTTATGTAGAGATCCTTGATCCACTTAGACTTAAGTTTAGTACAAGGAGATAAGAATAGATTGATTTACATTCTTCTAAGTGCTAACTGCCTGTTGAACCAGCACCATTTGCTGTCTTTTCCCCACTGGATGGTTTTAGCTCCTTTATCAAATATGTGTGGGTTCATTTCTGAGTCTTCAATTCTATTCCATTGATCTACCTGTCTGTCTCTGTACCAATAACATATAGTTTTTATCACTATTGCTCTGTAAGTAGCTTGAGGTCAGGGATAGTGATTTCCCCAAAAGTTCATTTATTGTTGGGAATAGTTCTCACTAACCTGGATATTTTGCTATTCCAAATGATTTTGCAAATTGCTCTTTCTCACTCTATCAATAACTGAGTTGGAATTTTAATGGGGATTTCATTGAATCTGTATATTGTTTTCAGCAAGATGACCATTTTTACTATATTAGTCCTGCCAATCTATGAACATGAGAGTTCTGTGCATCTTCTGAGATTTTCGATTTCTTTGATCAGAGACTTGAAGTTCTTGTCATATAGATCTTTTACTTGCTTGCTTAGAGTCACAGCAAGGTTTTTTTTTTTTTATTATTTGTGACTATTGGGAATGGTTTCATTTCCCTAATTTCTTTCTCAGCCTGTTTTTCCTTGAGTAGAGGAAGGCAACTGTTTTTTTTTTTTTTTTTTTTTTTTTTTTTTTTTTTTACTTAATTTTATATTCAGCCACTTTGCTGAAGTTGCTTTTCAGCTGTAAGCATTCTCTGTTGGAATTTTTAGGGCCACTTAAGTATACTATCCTATCATCTGCAAATAGTAATATTTTGAATTCTTCCTTTTAAATTTGCATCGCTTTTACCTCCTTTTGTTGCCGAATTGCTCAGCCTAGGACTTCAAGTACTATATTGAATAGATAGGGAGAGAATGGGCAAAATTGTCTAGTCCCCGATTTTAGTGGGGCTGCTTGAAGTGTCTCTCCATTTAATCTGATGTTGGCTACTGGTTTGGTGTATATTGCTTTTACTATGTTTAGGTATTGGCTTTGAATTCTTGATCTTTCCAAGACTTTTATCATGAAGGGTATTGAATTTTGTCAAGTGCTTTCTCAGAATCTAATGAGATGATCATGTGGGTTTTTTCTTTGAGTTTGTTTATATAGTGGATTACTTTTATAGATCTTGATACATTGAACCATCCCAACATCCCTGGGATGAAACCTACTTGACCTGTGATGGATGATCATTTTAATGTGTTCTTGTATTTGTTTTGCCAGAATTTTGAGTATTTTTGCATTGCTAGTCATATGGGAAATGGTCTGAGGTGCTCTTTCTTTGTTAGGTTTTTGTGTGGTTTGGGTATCAGAGTAATTATGGCCTCATAGAACAAATTGAGTAGTGTTCCTTCTGTTTCTATTTTGTGGAATAGTTTGAAGAGTTCATGTTAGGTCTTTTTTGAAGGTTTGCTAGAACTAAACCCACCTGGTCCTGAGCTATATTTGGTTGGGAGACAATTAATTACTGCTTCTATTTCTTTAGGGGACTGTTTAGATGGCTTCTCTGATCCTGATTTAACATTGGTATTTAGTACCTGTCTAGAAAATTTTCTTTTTTTTTATTGAATATATTCTATATTTACAATTCATTTCCCCTTTTCTGGTTCCCCACCCCCAAAGGTCCCACATGTCCTTTTCCCTCCCCCTGTTCCCTCATCCACCCCCTCCCACCTTACTGTTCTTGTACTCTCCCACAATGATGTTTTAGTCCATTCTAGCACCAGTGTCCACTCCTTTCTTCTTGTGAGACATCACTTGATATGTGATTTGTGTCTTTGGTGTTCCAAGCTTCTAGGCTAATATCCACTTATCAGTAACTGTATACCATGGGTATTCTTTTGAGACTGGGTCACCTCACTTAGTATGACGTTCTCCAGCTCCATCCATTTCTCTAAGAATTTCATGAATTCATTGTTTCTAATGGCTGAATAGTACTCCATTATGTATATATACCACATTTTTTGTATCCATTCCTCTGTTGAGGGACATCTGGGTTCTTTCCAGCTTCTGGCTATTATATATAAGGCTGCTATGAACATAGTGGAGCATGTATCCTTATTGCATGCTGGTGAATCTTCTGGGTATATTCTCAGGAGTGGTATGGCTGGGTCCTCCGGAAGTATCATGTCCAGTTTTCTGAGGAACCGCAATACTAATTTCCAGAGTGGTTGTACCAGCTTGCATTCCCACCAGCAGTGGAGGAGTGTTCCTCTTTCTTCACATCCTCGCCAACACCTGATGTCTTCTGAGTTTTTAATCTTAGCCATTCTGACTGGTGTGAGGTGAAATCTCAGGGTTGTTTTAATTTGCATTTCCCTAATGACTAGTGATGTTGAACATTTTTAAGGTGTTTCTCAGCCCGTACCTCAAGCAATATTATGGAGCAGTGGTATTAAAAACTGCATGGTTTTGGTTCAGTGACAGGGAAGCGGATCAATGGAATAGGATCGAAGACCCAGAATTGAACCCACACATCTATGGCCAATTGATCTTCGACAAAGGAGCTGAAAACATCCAGTGGAAAAAAGATAGCCTTTTCAACAGATGGTGCTGGCTGAACTGGAGGTCAACATGCAGAAGAATGAGAATTGATCCACTCTTATCTCCTTGCACTAAACTCAACTCCAAGTGGATCAAGGACCTCCACATAAAACCAGACACACTAAAACTAATAGAAAAGAAACTGTGGAAGACCCTTGAAGACATCGGCTCAGGGGAAAAATTCCTGAACAGATCACCAATTGCTTATACTCTAAGAACAAGAATAGACAAATGGGACCTCATAAAACTACAAAGTTTCTGTAAGGCAAAAGACACTGTCAAAAGGATAAATCGGCAACCAACAAATTGGGAAAAAATCTTCACCAACCCCACATCCGACAGAGGGCTAATCTCCAATGTATACAAAGAACTCAAGAGGTTAGACCCCAGAAAACCAAATAACCCTATCCAAAAATGGGGTACAGAGCTAAACAGAGACTTTTCACCTGAAAATTTTCTATTCCATCCAGATTTTCCAGTTTTCTTAAGTATAGGATCTGATGATTTTTTTGTTTCCTAGGTTTCACTTGTTATGTCTCTCTTTTCACAGATTTTTTTTTAAATTCTATATTACTAAAATAGATCTTGATATGCTTATGGAATAATTTTCATCACAATTTAACTTTTACATATGTATCACTACCATCTTTATTAATCCTGTGGAATAAAAATGTTATTTTTTTAAAACTCCAATTTTTTCAGAAATTAAGTCAACAGGTTCATTAATATATCACATCTATATTTGTTAAATTCTTGAGAAAATTTAATCATATGCTGGCCTAATTCCCGGTGTCTGCATTTGTTGTGGATTCAGTACATCCTATGTACCATTTTCCAAGGGATATTTACTAATAAATATATAGTTTACCTTCAAGAATAGCAAAATGCCATGTTTTTCTTACTAAAGTAAGTTGGATTTAACTATAACTTGTTCTTTTAATTTGTTTTTCTTTTTATGGGTGTAAAGAGAATACTGACTCTTTATGTGGGAAGGTCAATAAGCAAAGAGACAATCCAATTTTCTTCTTGAAGAAGCATGTGGCCCATGTTTTTAATCCCATAACTCATGAGGCGGTGACAACAAGATCAGAAGTTTGAGAATTGTCTAACCTGAATACTATGCCTGAAAAAAAAGACATAATAATAAAAGGAAAAAAGATAAAAAGTACAAATCTTTGGGCAGAATCTTGAAATAAAGGCTTTTTGCTTCTTTTTCTATTGATCTTGTCATTGCTAAATACACATGAATCTTATTTCTATTACAATTGTTACATAGATAACGTTCATGTACTCTTTGCAGCAGAAGTAAAAGTACATTCAACTATAGCACATTACAAGTTAGCAAGAATAATAGACCTTTGAATATGTGTATGCTAATCAGAATGGGATTCAGTCTGTAAGCAAAAACTATAAACATTAATGTAAAAGACAAAATGTTTTCTTTATAGAAGGAACTAGTTTTGGCATCAGTCAAACCATTAATTTTCATACTAATTCCTTGGTAACATTAATTTTAGGAATTCTTTAGTGACCTATGTAGGTGTACTATTGCTGTGATGAAATACTATGACCAAGAGGTACTTGAGGTGGAAAAGATTTATTTGGCTTTACCTTTTACACCATGGCCCATCATTAAAGAAAGTTGGGATAGGAACTCAACCACGGAAGAAACCTGGAGGCAGGAGATGATTCAGAAGCCAGGAAGGAGAGCTGCTCACTAACTTGCTCATCCTTGTTCAGTCTGCTTGCTTTCTAATAGAATCCAGGTCCTCCAGCCTAGGGATCCACAATATCCTGGGCCTTCCCCATTCAGCAACTAATTAAAAAAATGTCTTACATTTATAACATGTAATGACATTTTCTCAATTTAGGATCCATTCTTTTTATTATTTTGTACCATTGGAGACAAAAGCTAAATGATTAATGGTTACCTTTTCTTCTAAAGAAAATAGCACATAAAATACCTCTTCATGTGAAGATTATATCACCTTGTACCATATCTGGCAGGTATGTGATTATGGTATTCCAATGATCTGTGTGAGGAGCTTATCACCTTTGATATAATGTATGGATAGGTAAGAAGACCGGTTTTTTTTCATTGTTTTCTTCTTCTTCTTCTTCTTCTTCTTCTTCTTCTTCTTCTTCTTCTTCTTCTTCTTCTTCTTCTTCTTCTTCTTCTAATTATTATTATTATTATTATTATTATTATTATTATTTTAATCTTTTTTACAGTACAGTCATTATCTTTCTCCAGCTGCCATCTGACAGTTCCTCATCCCATTCTTCCTCTCCCATCTTCAAAAGAATGTCCCCACCCCAGCCCCTGGACCCATCAGATTTCCTCACTCTCTGGGGCCTAAGTCTTTCAAGGTTTACGTGTATCTTCTTCCACTGAGGACCAGGCAGTCCTCTGCTGTATGTGTGTTAGGAGCCTTGGACCCTGTATGTTGTCTGATTGGTGGCTCTGTGTCTAGGAGCCCCCTGAGGTTTGGATTGGTTGAGACTGCTGGTCTTCCTATGGAGTTGCCCTCCTCTTCTGCTTCGTCCATCCTTCGCCTAGTTCAAACACAGGGGTCCAATATTGGATGTAAGTATCTGTGTCTGTCTCAGTCAGCTGCTTGTTGGGCCTCTCAGAGGGCAGCCATGCTAGGACCTGGTCTATAAGCACACCATAGCATCAGTAATAGCGTAAGACTTTGAAGCCTCCCCTTCAGCTGGATTTCAATTTGGGCAAGTCATTGGATCTCCTTTCTCTTAGTTTCTTCAGTATTTTTGTCCCTGCAGTTCTTTTAGACAAGAACAATTCTGGATCAGTTTTTGACTGTGCGATGTCAACACCATCTGCCCAGTTGATGCCCTGTCTCTCCATGGGAGGTGGAGTCTACAAGGTCCCTCTCCCCACTGTATGGCATTTCATCTAAGGTCCTTCCCTTTGACTCATGAGTATCTCTCACCTCCCTCCTCCTACCTTTTTTACCTCCTAAGGTTGCATGTTTCTGTTTTCTCTGCTGGTCCTCAGGGCTTTACTTCTGTTTTCTCCAATACCTGATCATGTTTCCCTTTTCCCCTCTTTCCTCCCCTCTCCCATTCAGGCCTCTCCTTCCTGCTGACTCCCCCCTACCCTGTTGTTGCTTTCTTTTCCCTCCCATGTGGAATTAAGGCATTCTCACTTGGACCCTTTTACTTATTAACCTTCTTGAGTTCTGGGAATTGTATCCTGGGTATTCTGTACATTTTTGACTAATATTCAATAATACCATGCATGTCCTTTTGGGTCTGAGTTACCTCCCTCAAGATGATATCCATTTGCCTACAAAACTCTTCCTTTTCAAGGAATAAAACTGTTCCATTAAGAATGCCTCTAGATGCATGAAAGCTAGAACACGGAGGATTAAACGGCACCCAATCCTCTCATCTATAAATTATGACTTACATATTGCATGATTACCATTTTCAGTAGTAGATACATGATAATTCAGAAGATGGAATGAATTGCTTTATTTGACAAGTATAATTGTTGGAAAATGATGTTCTATGTTGCTAAATAGAAATAGTAGACAAAATATTTTCAAGGGAGATATTTATTTTCTTTATTTACATTTCCAATGTTATGCCCTTTCCTGGTTTTCCCTTCAAAAACACCCTATCCTATCCCTCCCTCCCCCTACTCACCAACCTACCTACTCCTGCTTCCCTGTCCTGGTATTCCCCTATACTGGGGCATTGAGCCTTCTCAGGGCCAAAGGCCTCTTCTCTGTTTAATATCCAACAAGTCCATCATCTTCTACATATGCAGCTAGAGCCATGGATCACTTCATGTGTACTCTTAGGTTGGTAGCTTAGTCTCTCAGAGCTCTCGGGGTACTGGTTGGTTCATATTGTAGTTCTTCCTATGGGGCTGAAAGTTCTTTCACCTCCTTGGGTCCTTTCTCTAGCTCCTCTGTTAGGGACCTTGTGCACAGTCCAACCCACCTGTGTGTTTGGCAGGTACTGGCAGAGCCTCTCAGGAGACAGCTATATCAGGCAAGTAGCCACTTTGACAGATTACTTATTTCATGTTCATAAATTTATTAAAGATAAAAAGTATTATTTAAGTATCAGAGTTTTATCTGGACTTCAAAGAACGTATTATGAACAACAATTTCCATATTATAATTAAATGGTAAGAAAGGGTGATGATCTAATGCTTTGATGATAGACAAAGTCATTTATTACTAGAAAACTGTTTTGAAGCTAGCTACCTCTTAATTTTTCTAATTACAGTGAATATGCCTTTTATGCATCGTAAATTAAAAACTTAAGACTAGCGAATTATAAAAATATGTAGTGTTTGTCTCATATTGTCAATGACTTTGTAAATTGATTTTATTAGAACTAATCAATTGTTTTCTTTACACTAAGGCTGAAGAAATAGCTAATCTTTTTCTACTTTGGAAATGAAAGACAAAGGGGACGTATGAAGGATAAACATGCATCATTTTTTCTCTGTTAAACTTCTTTAATATCTGTCTCTCTTTATCACACACACACACACATACACACACACATAGTCATGAATATAAAAACAAATTGTTTAAAATAGAATATAGATTTGAGTGGAACAACTGGGTCTCCATAGAGTCAACTAACCTGGACTTCTGAGGGCTCCCAGAGAATGAACCACCAACCAAACAGTGAACATGAGCTGAACCTAGACCCCTGCACATATGTAGTAGACATAAAACTTAGTCTTCATGCAGGTTCCCCAACAACTGGACTGGAGACTATCAATGAACCTATCTCCTGCCTGTGGATGCAATTCCTGTAACTTTGCTTCCTTGCCTTTCCTGAGTAGGAGAGGATGTGCCTATTTATGCAGTGGCATGATATGCTAGGTTGGGGTAGTACCAAGAGGGGCCTCTGCTCCTCAGAGGAGAAAGAGTAGTGGGAAGGGGAGGAGGCTGTGCAAGGGGAGATTTGGGAAGAAGGAGGGCTGATATTGAGATGTAAATTGAATAAATTAATTATTAAAATAGAATCTATACATTATATATTTTATTATATTTTTAATTGTAGCCTTAGAAATATTCTGCAGTGAATTTTCTATATCCATTTACCTATAACATTAATCATTTCCGTCATGAATTGATAAACTCATTAGTAGGTTAGAAGTTTTCTTGATGTAAATCAACGGAAGAATGAAATAGACCTGTATTTAAAATGAAACTGAAATTTTCATCTCCTCATGATTATTGACTGCAATGGGCAGTGGTCATCCAGAGAACACCCGTTTACTCATTCACCCATTCATTTGTTGATTTATTCATTCATCCATTCATTCAACATACTATTTTGGGCATCATTTTATGAGTCCTGGAGTCTCATAGATGTATAGAATGCAAATAAATTGATATTTTATCTTTCTAAATATTTCTAGATAATGTGATGTATAAGAAGGTTTAGTATACCAATATGTCATTGTGATTTTATGGTAGAGTTAATGAAATGCACCCAGCCAACCTTGGGAAAGAATACAGAAGGCTTTCTTAGGAGTATTTTACTGAACCAAATGTTAAGGAATAGGTAGCTTTCATCCAAGTAAAACGAGGATGGTTTACAGTGATTATATTCTAGTATGATGGTACTCTTTTATCAAAGGTAAAGGGGAAAGAAAAGACTGAGTGTTGATGCTCTGTAGTGCTGTGTACTTTAATGAGACAATGTGGAAAGAAGATGTGATAGAGAAGGCAGCCACATCTATATGGTCTTGACTGGCACACCTAAAGAAGATAGATGCACCTGACTCTGTGTAGGACAAGGCTTTTTTCTATTTGCTTGGCTTTTGTCTTTGTTTATTTTTTTTTTGCTTCATAAATAACTTGTTATATAATTCTTTTCCGTATGAGAGCATTTAATTCTTTGCTGAGATTGACATTTCTTTAGTTCTGTGACTAGAAGCAAGGAAGATGTAATGCCTACAGCCTACCAGGAGTATATTTTCTAGACAGAGTTTTTAAAATAAAGTTACCTTTCACCTTTCCTGAAATAAATATGCAATGATTAGTGCTGGGAAGCACCAAAAGTCAAGTGAATTTGCTGCCAACCATGTGACCTTCCTATTAACAATTTCAGGTATGCAGTCATATACTGATGGTTTTAACCCTCCAATCAGAGGCAGTCTTCAGTGGTAGAGTCTAGACTATCAATTATAGTTTTATATAATTAGTATCATGTGTTGTAGAAATAGAATTTTGTAGGACCCAGAGGCAAACTTTCTTTTGCTATTTCTTCACTATAAAGAGTCAGAAAACTGTAGTTAATGTTAAAATAATTTGACTATGAAAGTCCTTAGGGCAAAAGGAAAATACCAATAGTAATTAGTATCTTAATCACCTAGGATGTCCCTATATTATATTCAGGATATGGAATTCCCAGACGTACATAAAATAAAATAGAATCTGGTTCCAAGTTACAAGTCTTCCCCAGAGTTTTCCATTCTGAGTTGGATTAACTACTGTCTTCTTTATAGGTTCATCCTCAGGAAACTGGTGAGTGATGTCAATGCTTGCTTCATTTTTTTCAGAAGGATTATATATGATTAAAAGCAATATTTGTCTTAAAAGCAAATAGCTTTTTCCCATGAACTTGTAACTTTGAAACAGAAAGATAGCTTATAGGGCATACACTGATTCTCATGCCTGCAGACATAGAGAAAAGGTACATAAAATAAGTTTTGTGGCATGAAAATTTGTTGTAATGCAAAAATATGAGTGTACAGAGGGTATTCCTCCTTTTTTTCAGTTTTTGAAAGAATTTTCCAATTTAAGAAAGTTTTTCTTCCAATTTGTATCACAAGTTATTTCAAGACTAACCCATTGTTAGCACAAGCATACAATCAATTTTCCCAGGACAATGTGAGTAGAGCAGGTGCTGCCATGGGCTGCCTGTAGCTCCTCAGATCTTTGTGCCAGCTCTGTGTCACCTCGCAGTGTGACTTTTGTTCAAATATCTAGCTCTTGTGTTGGCTAGTGGGAAAACAGTTCTCAAGTGTCTGTGACCCACTTTTGCAGAATACAGAGAGCTGGAAGTGACTCAGAATCTGTATTCTTTGGAACTGTTCTTAAGCTATGGCTTATTAAAAACCTTTTGAAAAATCATATGAAACCTACTATTGTAGAAGTTTTCTAAAATTCTGAAGCAGACTCATGTTATGTTTTGATAAAGCAAGATTTGCAAGAGGACACATGCTGTTTAGAGAAAGTATAAGTAAGACCCAACAGACAGTGACAGGGTGTTTGCATAGCTAGCTGTGCAATGCTTCCTTGGTTTTATCAATTTGCTGATCTTCACTTTGTTTAGAGGCATGGCAGAGAACTTCTGGCTTTATTGCTGGTTTTGATCACTTCTGCTGACTCATGCTGATTCAGGCAGAGGCCTGGTGGTTTCTGCTGGAACATGCCACCACTACTGACTTATGTTTAGTGACACTTTTTGAACTGGACTGTTGGCATCCTGACAATGGAGATTGCAATTGCCCCAAAGTACTATTTCTAAATAGGTCCATATCCCGTTGTCCTATTTACCATTTTTCTACTCTCTGTTTGGATAGTGGGTTAGAAAGTAGGGTGAAAGCATTGAGAAACCTTAGGAAAGCAGCTTTTGAAAAATTTAACCTTACATAAACTACTTAAATACATAAAAGGAGTTTAAATGGAGTCACTAAAGAGTGCAGAAATCAATTCACCAAACAGAATCTATGCTACCAAGTATAACTCCCAGTGTCAGTAATATTTAATCATTATCCAAAGGGGTTCTATAAGCTCCCCCTAACAAGGCAGCATATTACTGAACCTAGGGATTACTCTCTACAAACCTGAAGGTAAGACAGTACTGAGAAAACAAAACTTACTGTGTATCTTCACATGGACAGGTCAGCTGGGGCCCAATTAGAGGCTCTACTCCTAACCAGCATTTATGGTACTCAAAGATATTTTGCATGATACCAGAAGAGAAAAGTAATTATCATTATCATCCAGCTATAAACCATTCAACCTACAACTTCAACTGCCTGCAAGATGTATTGGTATAATGGTACAAATATTATGAAAATAATCAACCTCTGTTTGATTGAATTTGACATCCACTCCATAAGATACGACCCATAGTTGACATTGCTAATGTGGGGAGAAACTTGAGAAAAGAGTGGTTATTGGCCTTGGGGAAAATATACTATTATTCTGCTAAAGGAATATGGCAATAAAATGACTCTTAATGACTCCAAATGACATAGTTCTATACCACATAGATAGATTCGCTTCTGATGAGCAAAGAAGGTATAAGTTTGGAGAACCCATCCATAAATGGAATATCTTTACTCCTTCTCATGTTTAAGTTATATAGTGGGTAAGAGGATGTAGAAAGACTTCAAGAGCCCAAAGAGAAGAACACAAGGAAATTGCCTTCTGTGCACTATGAATGATGCACATGTGAACTTAGAAGACTGTGATAACATGTGCTAGTACTTCAGAGTTTCAAACCAGGCAAAATATCAACATTGAGAGGGGATAGTACATACAAATCCTACTCCTATGCAAGAAACTATTTGAAACTGATTCCTGCTGATAGAGGACAAATAAATTTATCCAACGGAATTTCACTGGGTGCCTAGAAGTAGATGGCCAACATAAAATGGCCTCTGTAGCTCATTTGTCATTTTGTTTATTAGTTTTAGTAGGCTTTTGTTTCATTTTGCTTCATATTCATATTTTTATTGTTATTTTGTTTGTGTTTGTTCTTGGTTTTGGTGTTTTTGAGAGAGAGAGAGAGAGAGAGGACAAAACATGGAATTAGTGAGTAGGAAGATATGGAGGGTCTAGGATAAATTGGGGGAAAAGAAAAATTATCAAAATATATTATTGGAAGACAATTAAACTCAGAATAACATAAAGCAAGCAATGAATTCATGAATTCATAAAAGTAAAGCCTTTCCTTCACTTCAACTTCTTAGGCATGGCCCTCTGAAGAGAAATGTCTTTGACTAAGGTGACCATATTTAGAAAACAAATTATAGCACATCCAGAGAAGTTTTTAAAATGAGTATGCTCTATGTAAAGTTTGTAACATGTTTTCACTGAATAGATACACTCTTAGCTAGTAGTCATTTATATACTATACACACATAACATGTATACATATATACATACTATGTATAAACACATACATATATAATATATACATATACTAGTTTTCTATTTTATAATACCCATATTCTTTAGATTTGCCTAGACAGAACAAAGAAGCTTAGCTTCTTTCTTTTTATAGTTTTTCTATTGTTCTCTCATATTTTTCAGGAAATTTATCTTAATAAATCACTTTAATAAAAATAAGGGTCAATTTCTGAGTAATCTAATCTGAGATAGCCAAGAATATCTCTTATCTTCTTATACATATTAAATTTCTCCTCAAATAACCTTCTTTGATTAACAAAATTTTACATTCATTAAAGCTGTTTCAAGTACATGACCTATAGATGATATTATATTATATTCACGGTAAAGTTATAAAAGATCAATATTGCCTGAGAAGGAAATGAGGATTGGAAACATGATGATGGGGGAGAGATTTAGAAACAGCTGAGTGTGTTTTTCCTCTTGGAATCCCTAAAAGAAGTGGAGATAGTAAATCAGATCCCTATATCACATGAAGGTATCATAGGTCATTGACTGATGATATAACCAAAAGTTTCTGTTTTTTTTTAAACCTCTTGACCAAATTTGTTGCATAAATAGTAGCTGGAGAGCCAGGCTATTAAAGCTAAACAGTTTTAGAAGAATTTGCTGGTGACCTGATACCAGAACTGAGGGTATACTTTTACACAAAGTCTTGTGCTTAATATGGGTCACCTTAACAATGATCAATCTTAAGTATATAAACTGCAGTAATTGGAAATCAAAAATATTTAGTTCCATTTAAACAATAGAATTAACATGCCTTTACTGCTATTTTCAAGTTTATAGCACTAATTCTAACTTTTAAATAGAATGTCATAAAAGAGTCAGTAATTATTTGTGCCCCTTTCAGGTTAAACAGAATAAATATTCAAAAAAGTCAGTAAACAAAAATTATGGAATTTAATTTGAATTCTGAAACTAAATTTTAGATAGTATATAGTAGACCTTGGACTAGTGATCTTTGAAAGTGGTCCCAAAATTTGAGGCACATAATTGATTTATACAGATTTAGGATTTCAAAATAAATTTATAATAAAATTAATAACACCATATAATCTGGCATTATTATATTAAAGAATTCATAAGTTTTCATTGAGGGTAGGCCTAGGCAAAGTATGAAGCATAAAGAGAGGATGAATGTGATCAAAATAAAACAGTTATCTATGGCATTTTTAAATAAAATTATTTTTAAATCCCAATGGAGCTGAAGTCAAATGAGATTAATATTTATTTAATAGGATATAAATTCAGTTGGATTATGTAAAACATATGAGACTAAAGAATATATTTCTCATTGATTTAAAGCGAAGGGGTATGAGAATTTGGATAGATAAAAGGGAAGAATGAAGTAGTGTAATTATACTATAGTCTCAAACGATAAAATAATTAATTTTTAATTTAGGGAAATAACACCCTTCACAATAGCCAAAAACAATATAAAGTATCTTGGCGTGATTCTAACCAAACAAGTGAAAGATCTGTCTGACAGGAACTTCAAGTCCTTGAAGAAAGAAATCAAAGAAGACCTCAGAAGATGGAAAAAAAATTCATGCTCTTGGATTGGCAGGATCAATATAGTAAAAAAAGGACATCTTGTCAAAAGCAATCTACAGATTCAATGCAATCCCCATCAAAATCCCAACTCAATTCTTCATAGATCTAGAAAGAGCAATTCTCAAATTCCTCTGGAGTAACAAAAAACCCAGGATAGCTAAAACTATTCTCAACAATAAAAGAAATTCTGGGGGAATCAATATCCCTGACCTCAAGCAGTACTACAGAGCAATTGTATTAAAAAACTGCATAGTATTGGTACAGCAACAGGCAAGTAGATCAATGGAAAAGAATTGAAGACCCAGAAACGAACCCACAGAGTTATGGACACTTGATCTTTGATAAAGGAGCTACAACCTTCCAGTGGAAAAAAGATAGCCTTTTCAACAAATGGTGCTGGTTCAACTGGAGGTCAAAATTTAGAAGAATGCGAAATGACCCACTCTTATCTGCTTGTACTAAGATCAACTCCAAGTGCATCAAGGACCTCCACATAAAATCAGACACACTGAAACTATTAGAAAAGAAACTGGGAAAGACCCTGGAGGTCATGGGCACAGGGGGAAAGTTCCTGAACAGAACACCAATAGCTTATGCTCTAAGATCAAGAATTGACAAATGGGACCTCATAAAATTACAAAGTTTCTGTAAGGCAAAGGACATTGTCAGAAGGACAAAACAGCAACCAACAAATTGGGCAAAAATCTTCACCAACCCCACATCCAACAGAGGGCTAATATCCAATATATACAAAGAACTCAAGAAGTTAGACCCCAAAAAACCAAATAACCCTATAAAAAATGGGGTACAGAGTTAACAAAGAATTTTTACCAGAAGAAATTCGGATGGCTGAGAAGCACCTTAAGAGATGTTCAACATCATTAGTCATCAGGGAAATGCAAATCCAAACAACCCCGAAATTCCACCTCACACCAATCAGAATGGCTAAAATTAAAAACTCAAGAGACAAAAGGTGTTGGCGAGGATATGGAGAAAGAGGACCACTCCTCCACTGTTGGTGGGATTGCAAGATGGTACAACCTCTCTGGGAATCAGTCTGGCGGCTCATAAGAAAATTGGGCATGTCACTTCCAGAGGACCCTGTCATACCACTCATGGGCATATACCCAGAGGATTCCCCTGTATGCAATTAAGACACATGCTCCACTATGTTCATAGCAGCCTTGTTTATAATAGCCAGAGGCTGGAAGGAGCCCAGATATCTCTCAAAGGAGGAATGGATACAGAAATTGTAATATATTTATACAATGGAATACTACTCAGCAATTAAAAATAATGAATTCATGCAATTTGTAGGCAAATGGTCGGATCTGGAAAATATCATCCTGAGTAAGTTAACCCAATCAGAAAAGAATACACATGAAATGCAATCACTGATAAGTGGATATTAATGAGATCAGAAGCTCTGAATGCTCAAGGCACAATTAGCAAATCAAAAGTTTTCCAAGAAAAAGGAAGGAGAGGATGCTGGTCCTGAAAAAATGGATCCAGTTTTGTAGGAGAGTACTAGAACAGAGAAATGGTGGTGGTGGGGTGATTGGGGAATGGGCGGGGGAGAAGAGGACTTATTGGCCATATGGTGAGGGGAGAACTGGGAAAGGGGAAAGCCTTTGGAATGGAAACAAAGAATATAGAAAATAAAAAAATTCAAAAATAGATAACAACACACAGACAAAAAATACTAGAAGTAGTGTTAATCAATTTATTAACTGAATTGGCATCATGTTACCTTAAGTTTTAAATGTGGTTAATCATCTATACTCAATAGTTTCTCAATAAATGAATAAAATGTAAGATCAGAAGGCATGATGGACAGTCTTTATTCTAATGTCAGGCATATCACACATAAAGCTAATGGAAAACATCATTCTGAGCCATTGCAAATGAGCCCTATCAACATAATGAACTTCTGCTGTCAGCTGGGAAACTGTCTTGAATGTCAGGGGATACACTCTCCATTTTGCAGTGTTTGATTGTTCAAATAAATATTTAATGAAAATATTATTAGACTATTCAGCTGAGTGAAATAAATGAATGGTACAAGTAGCTAAAGGAGCCAACTTAATATTCATTAAATCAAGTGGCATAGTAATTTATTTTGCATATTACATGAGCCTTTTGAGACGTTTTGTACTTTTGCACTTCCTCAGATTATTTAAAAGGTGTCATTTACTGTCATAAGTATGAGATTTTAAGGTGCTTTTACAGATCATGAAAGTATAAAATACATTTTATAGGGAGAGAGAAGAATATCACCCACAATTTTCTTGGTAAAAATAAGGTAGCTCTCCTTCTGAAATGTGGCTTTCTTTTAATACTGATTAGTGCCATAAATGTTAAATTTATGCTACATAAAACCACAAAGGGAATTTCTCAAGAGAAGAGATTAAATAATTAAATAATTAAATAATTAAATAATTAAAGGAAGGAAACACTTGAAACTCTCTCATGAGCTTTGAAATTTCAGAGAAAGTGTGTATTTGTCCAGTTTGTGTCAGGTATGTGTTTAAGTGCTATGCTAACATTCAATCTGGAAGAGCATTTAGAAATAAGTTTTAGAGAATTATTACAAAGATTTTTTATCTCTATATGCCATATATATGTGTGGTTATGATAACATTAGGATCACGATTGTCTACTATGAAAATAAATTACAATAAAAAGAAAAAAGTTTCAAAATATACTTTGGGAATTTGGGAACAAAAATTATAATTACTTTTATAAAAAAATTTGAAACACAAGCCAATATTAGAGAGTAGAAAACATGTACAAGTATGTGTGTGCTTGTATCACACATCACATATATGTATCAATCACATATATGGTGTTTTCTTTCAAGTTTAACCCAAATTCCAAAAGAAGAAATTCTATTTTGTTATTTTCTCAGGGTGAAACATTGCAAACTTTTCCAAATCTTGTTTTTATTTTCAGTACCTGTTGGTAAACTAAGACCGTGAATGCAATCACTGAAAGATACCTAGGATCACTGAGTAATGAAAAGATGAACAATGTTGAATAACTTTAATCTTTCTGTCTCTTGGACTTCAGCAGGTTGTGATGCACACGAGCCATTTAACCAATAGGGTATGAATGGATATGGAAGGGAGAGGTAAAAATCTATTGTGTTTGTCTCAAAGAATATATCCGGAGGGAGTACACATGATGATCAAATCTGACAAATCCATCAAGTGGAGGAATACTAGAATTCCATTGGAAGGTCTTCCCATAAAGCTCACCATATAAATCGACTTGGAAAGCATAGTTCAAAAAATTCCTGAAAGATGCAAATTTAGGATTAATTCTGAGACACTTAAAGACATTGAAAAACTACTTGTTAAGGGGAGGGAAGACTGTAGATTAACATTTAGGGGCACTGCATTTTTCTGTTTTTACTATGATTTTATTTTCATCATTTCACTCTTAATTTATTTTTTAAATATTTATTTATTATTAAATCTAAGTACAGTTTTGTTGTCTTCAGATGCACCAGAAGAGGGCATCTGATCTCATTACGGATTGTTGTGAGCCACTATGTAGTTGCTGGCATTTGAATTCAGGACCTTAGGAAGAGGAGTCAGTGCTCTTAACCACTGAGCCATCTCTCCTGCCCCACTTATTTATTGAAATTATCAATTTACTCTGAAAATATTTACCCATTCATTTATAACTTAATTTGTGTGTGTGTGTGTGTGTGTGTGTGTGTGTGTGTGTGTGTGTGCACTCTGTGAGGAAGTCAGAGAACTAATTGTGGTAGTTTGTTCTGTAATCTGCCAAATTACTCTTAATTATTCATCAGTTTTAACTTTATTATTATTATTATTAGTAGTAGTAGTAGTAGTATTAGTAGTAGTAGTAGTAGTAGTAGTAGTAGTAGTAGTAGTAATAGTAGTAGTAGTATTTATCTTAGGGTAATGGCAATCTAGGAAATAAACCCAACTCTAAACTTAGAGGAAATGTATTATAATTCATGTGGGAGGCAATGCAGGACTGTTAAAATATAAGGAAAGATTATTGGGTAAAGAACATATTTAGCTGAGAACCTGTAATGCTTAGTAAAAGTCACTACAAAGAACATTTATTATAAAGGGGATTGCAATTAGATGATGGTACATTATCATAACTAGTTGAGACCTCATGATATTTGAGATACAGGGACCAGGGGACATATACGGAGAGATGTAGGTGAAAAGTGAAGATTATATGAGCCTTGAAGACAAATTGTGTTGCAAAAAAATAGAATTGGATAAGTAGGGCTACCAAAACCTGTTGTCATCCAGAGGCTTGTCTCATTGAACAATTTCTACTGTTGAATTTTGAATGGTTTGATCTGATTGCATTTATGCCCTGCTTCTTCGATTTTTAAATTAATAAAAGCACAGACCTTACTCTTGATTTATAGGTACCTACAGTTAAGATGATTTGAGCTTTTAAGTGTTGGATTCTTTTTTAAAACTGTGGAGCTTTTAATTTATAGTGCATTTTATAATCGGATATTGACATCATATCTTGGAGATTGAACAAGAATAAGGTTTAATAATGATGTGCTTGTGTGTTAAGTTAAACAAGTGTTAGAGAGATTGAATAGTTTCTATTGTCAATTTGATATGGTTTAGTTTCAGTCTGAAAAAGGGAATCTCAGTTTAGTACTGCCTTTACCAGTCTGGCTTGTGAGAGACTGTTTTGATTGATGACTGAGGTCTGACCTCTCCACCAATTATAGGTAACATTTTCATTAGGTAGGAGAGTCTGATCCGTATATGAAACCTAGTAGAGAATGCCATAGAATGAGCCAGATGGTGTCCTTTCATGGCTTAGATTTCTGCTTAAGTTCCTGCCTTGAATTACTTTGATGATGGATTGTGACTATCCACAATTGTGACCATTGCAAAGTGTGAGCCCAATAAATACTATACTTCCCAAGTTGTTTTTGGTCAGAAAGTGTTTGTGGTTTGGTTTTTGGCTTGTTTGTTTTCTTGATATGAACAGAGCGGTAAGTATAACTAAGTTTTGTATAATATCTATGATATATCTTGGCAGGTTCAATGTACTATGCCAATGAGAAATTTTTAAGAAGAATCACCAATCCCTTTCTTTGTGGATTTGATAATTTAAGCAGTAACAAAAGCATTCTCTTTTTATTCAACTAGGCTAAAAAAATTAATGTAGATTTTTCTTCTTCACATTTTTCTATCACATGAAATACTAACATGTGCACTGGTGTTAATCTACCAAAATAAGGAGTCTACTGACTGTTCCTTGTTAGTAAGGAAATCATATCCAAAAATAGTAATGAACATTAATTTACTGAGATCCAAGTAAAATCTCATAATTTGTTCCTGGGAATGTAAAACTGAGATAGGACACTAGCTCAGCACTTAAGCCTAAAACAACAATCCTGTAATATAGAATAACATTAAAGTGAATAAGTGAATGGTTATTTTGCTTCAATGGAAAACTGAACCTAGTATGTGTCTGATATTTGAATATTAATTTTGACACAGGGGTTTTAAGTGAGACTTCTTGTCATTTCACGTCATTACTTTGAACTCACAGATAGAATCCTAAATGGTACAGTTATGTTGATCTATATTTCCACTGAATAAATCAAAGTAAGAAACTGCAGCACAAATCCAGTCCCACATATTGAGGGATTGCTTTGATAGCAAAGGTCATAGAATTAAAAAATGGCCTCATTTAAAACAGAACATGGGGAGCCTGTTCCTTTGCAGCTATTGAATAATAGGATTCACCTGTCCAGCATGGCTTTTATGCCTTTGCAGCTAAAGCCAACAGGCTGAATTAGATATACTTTCAAGGATCCTCACTGTCATATAACTCTTCAAGATTGATTCAGTATATTTTAAGAGGCATAATTCAAAAATCAGAAGGTAGAGGCATTCATAGAATTGTGAATATAAATCACTTCTGCTATATTTACAGATGTGGATGGATAGTAAACATTGAGCTTTGGATTTATTATCTTTTGTCAATATTTTTATGAAGAATACAGAATTCTCCAATATATTAAGCTTACTGATATTTTTATTTTATTATATTAACAAAGTCTTAGAAGACATTGGCAGACATTTTGATATACTTCATTAAGAACCAGCATGTTTTGGATAGCAGCAAGTCCATTTCTTTCATAGACAAAGGTATGTTGTCTATTGTTAGTAGTCAAGTTATTTTAAAATTTGATTTGTTTTAGTAGCTTTCGGGTCATAAGGACTTAGCAGTAGAAAAATGTAAGGAAAATTAAACTCTAAAGGGAAAGTTTTGTGTGGTATGGGTGAGATGATGTCATATTCTTCATATTATTATCCCAATGCTCTTGTAACACACTTAAAGTTTTTAATCTTTTGTCCCCTACAGTTTAACTAGGCATGCAATGAAAGGAACTTTAAACTGTACATTTTGATGGATCATATTACTCTTTCTGCTATTTTCAAAGAACAGTTTGCCATATTGTACTTTTAATACCACATGCTATTTCCCTTTTATTTCATTTTGAATAAACATAATAAAAAGGATGATGAGAATACCTAATGTCAGACTATTGATATGAAAAATTAAGTATGATCTTCCATATGGTACAAATTAAATTGGGTTTTATTTTTATTAACAACTGTAGGAATATCCCTACACACCAAGCTTAAAACAGGTAGAAAAATCATGGCATGTAATATGGATTGCAGCAATAAAATTATGCCATTCACATAGACTGTTGGTGCTCATTGAGAAATGGAAGCAGCAATCAAATTGTGCTTATTCTTTATTCTTGCTACTTTCATCTGCCAGTAATTTCCCCACTGTTCCACTGCAGGTAGCTGAAGTCTTTCTCTTTAGTCTGTTGCAACTGCCTGCCCTTTGAAGTTGTCTTCAGGAGTTGGTGAATTGGAGAGCATATCAAGGGTAGACTGCTTTGTCATAGCAACTGTGATTGCCTTACTGATATATACTATGAAAAGCATGGAAAGTTGCAATAGTTTAAATGAAATTTAACTAGCAATGGGAGATTGATGTATGCGTACAAAGATATAAAAAATTTAACATTAGCATAATACTATGAAATCTGTTGATATACCACACAAAAGAGTAAAAGAACTTTTCCTCACTAAAAGAGATAAATCATCATAGCAGAACACTCTACTACTATGCCTAACTTCACCAATTTAAAATTTGCTTTATGCCTGTTTACTGACTTCATAGATTTGCTCCATTTGATCTTTCAATATTGATGCATAATTTAAGATTAGAGAAAAATCATACAGGAAACCCAGGATGATTGTAGAGGTTTCATATGCATTTAATTACCCTGCTCTTTCAGAGATCCTGGACCATCCTTTGTCTGATTTTTTTCTCTCTTTTTATTCTAAATCTTTGAATTTGTACACTGATTTTGTTTTTATGTCTGATTACCTTCTGTTTATGTACATTTATATAGTGAGTGCATGTTTGTGTGTGTGTGTGTGTGTGTGTGTGTGTGTGTGTGTGTGTTCATTTGTGTAGGTGCATATGTACATACATATAGGTATGAACTTATGTGTGTGAAGGCCTTAGGTTGATGACAGGAGATTTTACTTTTTTGTTGATGCACCGCCTCTCAATTGTTCTTCTTTTTACTAGTGTACTCTCTGCCTTTGGAGTGGGTGTTGTAATTGCAATAGGCTGCTTTACTCATGCAGAATTTATGTGATTTCTGGAGATTAGAAGTCTAGTTTACATGCTTAGATAGCAAGCATTTTACTCATTGAATTGTCTTTGTAGCCCAGATTTGTTTCTTCCTACTTGACCCTTGTTTGTTCTATGGATGAAGACCAGACTCCATTCTTTCTTTTCCTGAACACTTTAGTTCTGGTGCCCAGTTCCAGATCATTCTTTTGACCTGCCACTGTTCCCTTTCAATAGCTACCTGAAATCTCGTGGTGAACACAAAATTCTTAGTACTTAAAATACAATACAGCTGACAAACATTGAATTTAAAAAGAAAACTCTGGCAGAACTCTTAGAAAAACAAGGTAGTTCCATCAAATGTAGGCATTTAAAAATACAGAACATATGAATGTATTCAAATGTGGATCTCCATCCATATTTCAGACAGTTGAGAAATTCACCACAGAGTTGCCTATGTGATTTCAGCATTTCTGATTTGCAATGCACAGAGATACCTGCAAGCTAGAAAGCTGAGAAAGAAGATAGCTTTGTTATTTCAGTGACACTTTCTACTTCACAGCTTTAATTAAAACAGATGTCTTATGTGAAGATTCTTTTAATTTACATAGAATACATGGCTAAAATGAAGACTTTCATTCTGTAAAAAGCCTTTACTGACGGAGAAATCGAGGCCAAGCTTCCCAAATTCATTTAAGTCCCTTTCCATTTCAAACATTTAAATTTGAAGTGCTTTGCACCGTGTCTCTTGTGCTCGGCTTTCTGTGGAGATTTGCACATGACAAACGAACGCCTAGGGAGGAAATGAGGGAGACAATTGTCCAGTCCCCTATTCATATCCTAGAGTCCGTCAAGACCCTTCATCAGGAAGGGTAATAGTGTTTATAGAAACCTCTTTACATAAGCCTGGGAAATTCAAGAAAATTATCCTCTGAATTCTCTTAGAAGGTTGTGATATTCTGCCCCACATATCATTTAGTTATTAAAAAAAAAACTACTTACATTTTCAACACTAGGGATTGATATTGGTTACTTTGTGAAACTTCTATTTTAAGATTTTTTTCCTACCCACTGGTTCTTTGTAAAATTTATGATGTTTGCCTGTATGAAGAATCAATCAACTTGGGTGATACAAAATGATACCCTCTGTTGGTGGGATTGTAAGCTGGCAGAATCACTCTCGAAATCAGTCTGGAGGCTCCTCAAAAAATTGGACATAGAATTACTTGAGAACCCAGCTATAACACTCATGGGCATAGACCCAAAAGATGTTCCAACATGTAACAAGGCCATATGCTTCAGTATGTTCATAGCAGCCTTATTTATAATAGCCAGAAGTTGGAAAGAACCCAGAAGTCCTTCAACTGAGGAATGGATACAGAAAATGTGGTACATTTACACATTGGAATACTACTCTGCTATTAAAAACAATGGCTTCATGAAATTCTTAGACAAATGGAAGGAACTAGAAAACATCATCCTGTGTGAAGTAATCCAATCACAAAAGAACAAACATGGTATGCACTCGCTGATGAGTGTATATTAGCCCAAAATCTCAGAATACTCATGATTCAATTCACAGACCACATGAAGCTCAAGATGAAGGAAGAATAAAGTGTGGATACTTTGGTTCTTCTTAGAAGGGGGAACAAAATATTCAGGGGGTGCACGGAGATGAAGTGAGGAGCAGAGACTGAAGGAAAGGTCATCCAGTGATTGCCCCACCTGGGGATCCATCCCATCTACAGTCACAAAACCCACGAAACTGATATAGCTGTCTCCTGAGACGCTCTGCTAAAGCCTGACAAATACAGAGGCAGATGATTGCAGGCAACCATTGTTCTAAGTACAGGGTCCCCAATGGAGGAGTTAGAGAAAAGACTGAAGGAGCTGAAGGGGTTTGGAACCCCATAGGAAGAACAACAATATCAACCAGCCAGACCACAGAGAGTTCCCAGGGACTAAACCACCAACCAAAGAGTACACATGGAGGAACCCATGGCTCCAGCCACATATATAGCCCAGGATGACCTTGTCTGGCATCAATGGGAGGAGAGGCCCTTGGTCCTGTGAAGGCTCGATGCCCCAAAGTAGGAGAATACCAGGGAGATGAGGCAGGTGTGGGTGGGTGGGTGGGGGAACACCCTCATAGAAGCAGTTGGAGAGGGGATGAGATGAGGGTTTCTGGGTGGGAAACTGGGAAAGGGGAAAAATCATTAGAAATGTAAATAAACTAAATATCGAAAAAGAATATTTATACTTAAAATGAAACTAATCAAATAGTATACAAAACCAAACCAATAAACAAGTGATACCCTTCTTCCTACTTTCAGGGTCTTTATTTTTTGCTCAGTTTCATTAGTTTTATTCTAGGCATATTTAGTTAGCTCTACTCAGGTATCTATAAGAAGTAATTTCTTAACTTTCTTTTGATGCCCACCACACCAAAATGACATTTTGTGACACTGAGAGACATTCCTGTTTCATTTCCCTATAAACACACAGTGCAATATTTCATGCAATGAATATTGCCATTTTTCCAAATACTGATTGATAAATTTACCCTCTCAGCATGAAGTGGTGCAGCTGCCTCATGCAACATTAGAGTCCACGTCCTATGCTTTTCTGACACTGTATATATTATACAGGATTTTTATGTACTTTAATTGAAAGTAAGTATAATATATATTCTTTCAAAAGTTATAAATGTGCATAAGTTCATATATCTTTGATGAAGCTTCTTTCTTGAATAAAGTTAAAGAAAATAATGTAAATTTTGTAAACAAATAAACATTTTGAATTATTGCAACTTTAAATGTTAAAAAATGGGTCTATCAAATATTCAGCACAAAATTATATCTTAAAAATGTTTCTAGTCAATTGGACATGTCCCTTCCAGAGGACCCTGGCATACCACTCCTGGGCATATACCCAGAGGATTTCCCTGCATACAATAAAGACACATGCTCCACTATGTTTATAGCAGCCTTGTTTATAATAGCCAGAAATTGGAAGGAGCCCAAATATCCCTCAAAGGAGGAATGGATACAGAACATGTGGTATATTTATACAATGGAATACTACTCAGCAATTAAAAATAATGAATTCATGCAATTTGTATGTAAATGGTTAGACCTGGAAAATATCATCCTGAGTGAGCTAACCCAATCACAAAAGAATACACATGAAATGCAATCACTGATAAGTGGATATTAATGAACCCAGAAGCCCTAAATACTCAAGGCACAATTAGCAAGTCAAATGATTCCCAAGAAGAAAGGAGAGGACCCTGGGCCTGGAAAGATTGGATCCAGTTTTGTAGAGAAACTGTGTGGGGAGGGGGAATGATTGGGGAATAGTTGGGGGGAGAGGAACTATGGGACATAGGGAGGGGGGAACTGGGAAAGGGGAAAGCCTTTGGAATGTAAACATTGAATATAAAAAATAAAAATTAAAAAAAATGTTTCTAGTCAAAGGCATTCAAAACAGATAAGAAAAATCTAAGTCAGTGATTACTAAGATCAATGACAATCAAATTAATCACCATGGCCCCTGTAGTAACACAAGAAATGGGTAAAGTGCTAAGAGATTATACCTCAATGCACAGAGGCAAAAGATTTCCTAGATAAAGCAAAATAATTTTACTACACTAAAAATCTGAATTGTTAATTTTAATTTATCAAAGGTATCCATTTTCTGGGATATTTTTACTTTAGAGTTGAAAATTATTCAAATTCAAAACTTCATTCAATTTAAGTAAAAATATAAAACTTTTCCTAGTATTTATCAAAGGTAACTGACATTCAATATTAGATATTCTACATATTCTAAAATAAAATATTCAGGTTTGAGTTGAATAATTTAGATGTTTTCAGAGATGTGCTTTATAGGAAGACCTGTAAACATAGGTTTTGTGAGATATACATGCAGTACTCTACATTTTCAGCATATGCAACCCCATAAAAACTGTCATCACTGAAAGGCTATTGCATACAGAAAAGTTATGTAACATTAGTGCTGGACTTTATTTATATTCTATTTATAGGTACTACATCTGATCTACACCAATTTCGTTTCCAAGCTTGTAGTGTAAGGTAATATTTTACTGTAAAGGTTCTACTTTCCAAGCAGATACAAATTAGCTGCTACTGTTGCTTTTTTTCCTAAGGGAATTCTTTATTGAATAGGTGCACACCCATGCCGAAACTCTGAGATATTGTGCACATTAGTGAGTCACTTAATAAAATGATGCTTCAAAGACCTGAATCCATTGCCTCAGTGCAGAAATGTGCTGTGGGCTGCAGCCATATTGCAGAATTCCGCACAGAACCAGCTCAGGCTATTCTGCCAAAGCCTTTGGTGGCTGACTTGATTCTCCATCCTGGTCTGCCCACTGGCTTCTGACAATTCTCCCTCTACATCCCATCTTCATAGGAGCTCCAGGACAGTTCTTCCAAGCAATCATGCCTGTGGAAGAAGCCAGAGTTTGGAGTCATAAATTCAGAAGAATATGACTTGCTAGATAGAGCTCTTGACTCCCAAATGTTGAAATCCTAAAAATCAAACTCACTATTGTTGGAGAATCAGCTCTGTCCGAAGTGTTTGTTCCTTTTCAGGCTAGAAAAGGACTGCTACATCCTGAGAGCTTCATTAGTTTGGATGTGTCTTTGAAGGTTTCCAGATATTAGTGCACATTTTGATTCTCACACCATTGGAGCAAACACTAACCAAGCAGACCAGGCTCTGGGAATAACACAGAATTTGAATTTGTAAAGCCTTACAACTCTTTCTTGTTCTCCTGCTTTGGACTTTCTAGCTCCTAGCGTGGTGGGCTGCGGATGGACTGTGCAGCATTTGTGTCCCTTCCTGCTGCTGGATCTTGCTGAGTTGACTCTAAGGAATAAAGTTGTATAATGGATGAGCAGATGTAAAGGTTGTAGCCTACAATTACCAAGCTGTGAATATAGTTCATTCATATAGTTCATCTTTTCATTGATTATACCTGTGTGATTGTAAATACAATGTCTGCATGGTTGTTTGCAAAACACAGGTTACTATTGCTTATTTACTTTTGGACAGTGATCTGCTCTGTATTTTTTTTATGTTTCTCAGGTTCTCTTTAAGATATAAATAAATGGCATTGGAATAACATTTAAGATTGTCTATTTTACAATTATCACAACATTGATCTTCAGGGATTCCAACCTTTAGGAATTTTAGATCTTGAAAAATGTTATCTTGTATTATTTCAATAGTGAATATTGTGAAATTCATTAATATAACCTGCATATATATTAAGATTATGCATAATAATTTGTTATACTTGATAAACTATATTTAGCTGCTCTTAAATTTTAAATTCTATTAGGGTCAACTAGGAATTCTTAGTTTTTTTCAGATTTTGTAAGCATGAATTAAGTGCCAGCAATGTGCATGTCTAATGAGGTCCTAGGTGATCTTGATGTGGGTTTAAGGACTAGAATTTAGCATCATTAAGGCACAACGTAGTGGCTGAACTTATAAAGAAATATCAAACTTCTTTGTGGAGAGTTTTTTGTTTAGTGTTAAAAAATATTTCTATATAGGTAGAAGGAAAAGTCTGCAGAATGCTTGCCCCCAAGGCTCCTCCTAATTCAAAAGAGTTCTGTTCATTCGAAGTGCTTTTACTTCACTAAGCTCTGGCAGAAACTGGGGTGTGCACATCTATGGGAAGGAGCTGGGCCAGAATTTAATCTCTTTGCATTAAAAAGCGATGAGGTATTAAAAGATTTTAGGAATAAACAGAGTGGAAAGCAGCCAGGGAGAATCCATGTGGAGAAGAGAAGGGAGGAAAAGCTAAATCTCTAATAGCAGCAGCATGTGGAGGGTGGGCCTTAGGAAAAGAAAAATGTATTAAGGATTTTTAAGCAATTAGCTTTGGCTATGAGAGACTCTGAATAATTAAAAATGGCTTGAGGTGCAAGAATCTTCTATTCATTTGAAGAGCAGCAGCAGACTGGACCTATGTAGCAAAGAATGGGGCAAACTGCCACTTGCTAAAGTGGTCTTGTAAAATATAAATAAAGTAAAATTAAACTTTGCATTCTACCCAGCCAACATCATGATGCTGATTTCTCTGTTGTGTTTTCACACCTGAGATATATAAACACTTCAAGCTGTCAACTGATCAAAAAGTAGAACGCTGTAACAGCTTAGGGGCAAATGAAGCAGGAAAGAAAGAACAAGCAACTCTTCAGATGATTAAAAAAAAATCAAGAAACTCCCAATGTTTCCAGAGACACATTCAGATCAAGGTCAAGATGTCTGGACTATTCCCTGTTCTCATTATTTTCAAGATTTATTCATCTTTGCTAAAATTACAAAGGACTGGTATTACTAGCTAATTATGTAAGGAAGAAAAATATTTTGTAAAACAGAGTAGTAAATAATGCAGAAATCTTTGTATTATTTTAGTAAAACCTTCACCTACCTTTTCTAATTCTATGTAGACTTTCAAAGAGGAATTATATGACATTTTAAATGCATTACAAAGTCAGCTATAATAGCAAAGAGCACAGATAGTTGCTATCATTGTTTACTTGTGGATATTCCCATATATGTCATATTAAAATAAATAATCCCTTAATTCTGCATCTTAAAATGGTTACGAATCATTTTACTTTTCTTGATTGGTTTGTGATGTGGATATGGTTCATGGAGGGAGCGTACACTCATAGTTAATGGCTTTTATACAAATCAGACATATTATCCCTTTGCTGGGAACATATTTTAAAACACCACATTTGGTGTCAATTTATAATTTCTGTTTAAGTACATTAAAACTGTTATCTTTAATCATGACATAAACTCTATGGTGCGTGTTGTAATATTTCCTTTAATTGTTTCATGTTTGTGCACTTTAGAAAAATCTTGAGAGGAACTTTTGAGAACTGCCAGATTCAGGTTCAAACTTACTTATGACTCCTTTAATGTAAACCTAAGAACATGATCCCTGGATGGTCAACTCTCTAGACTCTGACAGGGATGAGAATATATGCTCAAATAGTTGTTTTAATTTTAAAACATCATCCTTTATGATCCAATATTAGTATTTATTTTTGGATTTTATCTCTGTATTTTTAACATTTTTGTCATTATTACTAGTACTATACTATGCCTAAGTTCCTAGTCTATTGGACTTCAAAAATAGTACTGAATTAATAAAATGTCTAAACTTAATTTTAAATATATACACTAGCCACTGGAGAAATGACATGATATAGAATGAGGACTCTGACTTTCTCTATTTCAGAATCCATAATTTAATGAGGTGAAAAGGAATTTTATTTTGTGTTCTGATTTCGCCTATCCAAATCTTTCTATGTTTTCTTTATTCATTAATGATATCTTGACTGAGTTTAATGATTTTATTAATTTTTCATGTTTGTCAAATAATTAAAGCATGGATATATTATGATTTGATTGTTTTTATTATCTAAATTTAAAAAGGTTCTAGGATGTATCAAAATGAGTTTCCCTTTATAATACTTAGAATAATAAATTGCTATAGTCACAATGTTCTAAAATAATATAGTTTTCTATTTTTTAAAATAGAAATAGTTTCTATTTTAATAGATTTTTAAAGTTTAAAAACTTTAATAGTTTTAAAATTGTTTCTTCTTCACAAATTAGGTTCATCCATGAATTAAAACAACCATGTCTAATTAGATCTTTGCTTTATTTACATTTCAAATGTTATCCCCTTTCCTCATTTCACCTCTGAAAACTCCCTATTCCATTCCTCGTCCCCCTGCTCACCAACCCACCCAGTCCCACTTTCCTGACCTGGCATTCCACTATACTGGGGCATTGAGCCTTTATAGGACCAAAGGCCTCTCCTCTCATTGATGTACGGAAAGGCTATATGTAGTTGGAGCCATGGGTCCCTCCATGTGTACTCTTTGGTTAGTGCATTAGTCCCTGGGAGCTCTAGGGGTACTGGTTGGTTCATAGTGTTGTTCCTCCTATGGGGCTGCAAACCCCTTCAGCTCCTTAGATCCTTTCTTTACTTCTCTGTTGGAGACACTGTGATCAATTCAATGGTTACCTGAAAATGTCCCAGTCTGTATTTGTCAGGTACTGGCAGAGCCTCTTGTGTGACAGCTATATCAAGCCCCTGTCAGCTACCACTTGTTGGCATTCAAAATAGTGTCTGAGTTTGTCAACTGTACATGGAATGGATCCCCAAGTGGAGCAGTCTCTAAATATCCTTTCCTTTAGCCTCTGCTCCACACTTTGTCTCTGAATAGCCTTCAATGGGTATTTTGATCCCTCTTTTAAGAAGGACCAAAGTATCCACACTTTGATCTTCCTTCATCTTGAGCTTCCTGTGGTCTGTGAATTGTATCTTGAGTATTCCAAGCTTCTGGGCTAATATCCACTTAATAGTGAGTGCGTACCATGTGTGTTCTTTTGTGATTGGGTTACCTCACTCGGGATGATATTTTCTAGTTCGATCCATTTGCCTAAAAATTTCATGAATTCATTGTTTTTAATAGCTGAGTAGTACTCCATTGTGTAAATGTACCACATTTTCTGTTTCTATTCTTCTGTTGAGGGAAATCTGGATTCTTTCTAGGTTTTGTCTACTATAAATAAGGCTGTTGTGAAAATAGTGAAGCATGTGTCTTTATTACTTGTTGGAGTATCTTCTGGATATATACCCAGGAGTGGTAAAGCTGGGTCCTCAGATAGTACTATGTCCAATTTTCTAAAAAACTGCCAAAGTGATTTCCACATTTGTTTTACCAGCTTGCAATATCACCAGCAATGGAGGCCCTGTCTACATTTTTAATTTCAATGTTTGCTATTGTCTTTCAGCAGTCTCATATTTAAAGATAATTCAAACGTTCCTTTTAAATAAACATGCAAACATTTTCTACTCACATCTTCTGTAGCATTTGTTGACTACACACAAAAACAAGGGCACACAGACACACATAGCATGCACATTGGTTCTCTTTTTATTTAATAGTTAATATGTCATTTCCAATAACTTCCAAATAAATATATTCTTTTATATTCCATTGTATTTGTGGAAATTTTGTTTTCTCTGGGTACTTCTATTATCTTTATTTAAGAGGTTGTTTTGTGTGTGTACATTCAAGTTCATTCTCTTAGCATCTGTGTTTTCCTTCTCACTTTCATTGCTCCTATTTGCTCTCAATTATGGCTCTGAGCCAGCTGAGATATACATTAAATATAATTTTTCTCCTGACCTATACTTACTTTTTATGTATCTATTTTTAAGATCTTAAATTAAATTATTTAGATAAATTTTTTTGTTGACCTTACCTTGCATTAGCCATTCCTATAAAGTACTTCTGCTGCCCTGGGTAAGAAATTTGCATTTTTTCACTGCCTGATTCCTGCTATAACATAAAGCAATATCCAGGTCTTCCATGAGTGGAGCCCATTTCCTCTAATACATTTTAGTCTGTATTTTCACTTTTGTTTCATTTTATTTTATTTATTTTATTTTATTTTATTTTATTTTATTTTATTTTATTTTATTTTATTTTATTTTTTCCTGATCTTTACATGCTTAAACTCAAAGTAAAATAGAGATCACTTGCTCCTATCTTTATTGATATTCCCTTTTGGAGAGTGTGAGCTTTTGTGTGTAGTACATACATATACTGAGAGAGTGTTTAGCTCTGCAGCTGCTTACTCTCCTTGCACCAAATAGTAGGCAGCCCTACAAATTGCTAATGGGACAGAATCATTGAGGCTTCTTTTAAAGTAAAAGCTATGTGTGTTGGGATAAGAATGTTTGTCATATTTTCTGATTGATTGATTGATTGATTGATCAATTGATTGACTGACTGATTAGTTTTTAAACAGATAAAGTCTCACTTACCTACCCTGGCCTTTAAATCTTGAACTTATAAAATCCTCCTACTTCAACCTTCAGAGTAGTGGGGTCAACAGGCATAGACGACCGCATTGGGTTGTCAACTTTTAAAATATCTGAAGCTGACCCATTCATTTATTTTGCTTCCCAATCTTTACTCTTATATTAAAGAAGCAAGATGGTAAATTTTTTGTTGTCTGAAGAATCATTACATTAGGAAACTGAAAAATAATGTCTATGCCAAAGTATCTAAAGCAAAGGAAAGTACAGAAGTAAAAGCTGGAGAATGTAACAACATGACATATATTTTGCTCAAAGTATTTAAAACTCCAGCTCCCTTTATTTTCCATTCATTCATTTAGCTATTATTTATTTATTTATTTATTTATTTATTTAATTTTAGAAAGATTCTCATATATCCCATGCTTGATAAGGACAACCTTGAACTTGTGACATTCCAGCCTCTACCTCTTTAATTCTAAGTTGACAGTTGATTATCCCACACTAATTTAATGAAGTACTATGGACTGAACCAGAGCTTTGAGCATGTTATACAGTCAACTGAGCCACATTCCAAGCCCAAACAGCAGCTAAATTTACAAAGCTTTGTCATGCATAAAAGTACAATGATGAAACATTAATTTCTATTAGTTTCTTCTTGAAGTAAAATGTTTATCTCATAGACATTTGAAGTCTATTATATTCATGTTGATAGTCCTATGTCTATGAGTTCTTGCCATTCAGAGTGGCATTGCCTGGTTTGCTGCTACTTTTATTTTTTAATTTTTTATTAGATTATTCTTTATTTACATTTCAAAAGATTTCCCCTTTCCTTGTACCCCCCCCCCGAAATCCCATAAGCCACCCTCCACCCCTGTGTTCTCCAATAAACCATCTCCCACTTCCCTGTCCTGGTATTCCCCTACACTGCTGCATAGAGCCTTCCAGGACCAAGGGCCTCTCTTCCCTTTGATATACAACAAGGCCTTCCTCTGCTGCCTATGCACCTGAAGCCATGGATAAACACAATGTGTACTATCTGGTTTATGTTTTTGTCCCTGGGAGCTCTGGGAGTACTGGTTCGCTCATATCATTGTTCCTCCTATGGCACTGCAAACCCGTTCAGCTCCTTGGGTCCTTTCTCTAGCTCCCCCATTGGGGACCCTATGCTCAATTCAGTGGCTGGCTGAAAGTGTCCCCTCTGTACTTGTCATGTACTAGCAGAGCCCTGCCAGGTGACTTGCTGTTATTTTTCAACATGACTATTTCCTGGTATGCTACTGTATTTGAATTTTGTTTTCATTATACTTTTATTTTTAACATTGCTATTAATATTTGTTTCATTAGAATATATGTCATGTTTATCTTATGTTTTATAAAAAATTGATATACTTAGCATAAAAAGGAAGCTCAACAATTTTGTCATGTATTGAATACATTCATGTTCTTGCCTTTCAGGAGACAGCAAGTGTTAACGAGGATGTGGAGAAAGAGGAACACTCCTCCACTGCTGGTAGGGTTGCAAGCTGGTACTACCACTCTGGAAATCAGTCTGGCAATTCCTCAGAAAACTGGGCATGATACTTCAGGAGGAGCCTGTTAAACCACTCCTGGGCATATACCCAGAGGATTCCCGACATGCAATAAGGACACATGCTCCACTATGTTCATAGCAGCCTTATTTATAATAGCCAGAAACTGGAAAGAATCCAGTTGTCCCTAAATGGAGGAATGGAGACAGAAAATGTGATATATTTACACAATGGAATACTACTCAGCTATTAAAAACAAATGAATTCATGAAATTCTTAGGCAAATCGTTGGAACTGGAAAATATCATCCTAAGTGAGGTAACCCAATCACAAAAGAACACACATGGAATGCAATCACTGATAAGTGGATATTAGCCCAGAAGCTCTGAATATCCAAGACACAATTAACATATCAAATGATTCCCAAGAAGAAGGAAGGAGAGGACCCTGGTTCTAGAAAGGCTAGATGCAGTAATGCAGGGGATTACCAGGACAGAGAAGTGGAAGGTGGTTGATCTGGGAATGGGTGGAGCGAAGAAGGTTTATGGGATTTATGGGGAGGGGGGAGCCAGGAAAGGGGAAGTCATTTGGAATGTAAACAAGGAATGTAGAAAATGATAGATAGATAGATAGATAGATAGATAGATAGATAGATAGATAGAGGAAATAGAGTTCCACAAAATAGGAAAAGTTAGAAGAGAGCCATAATCAGTCTGGAGCAGGACATGGCTGATTGGAAGTAAGCTGGCATTGAAAAAAATTCCACTATTTAGACTAAGGTATATGATAAGACTTTGAATTACTTGTGAATGGAAAATAATTATACTTTGAGTGTGGGCTGGAATAACTAGGAAGAGAGCCCAGATTTTGACAATGAATATTGTTTGGGAAGCCTTTGTATACACTGATGGAAGTGTTTTCCAAATATTAGTGATTTTCAAGATTCAAAAAAAGATGGTGATGGGAGTGATGATATTGACAGTGCATGTGGGTGCCTTCAAGAGTAGCAGCTGGGAAGAACAACAATATCAACAAACCATATTCCCCAGAGCTCCTGGGGACTAAATAATCAACCAAAGAGTACAACATGGAATGACCCATGGCTCAAGCAGAATATGTAGCAGAGGATGGCCTTGTTAGGCATCAGTGGGAGGAGAGGCCCTTGGTCCTGTGATGGCTGGATGCCCCAGTGTAGGGGAATGCCAGGGCAGGAGTGGGTGTGTGGATGGGAGAGCAGTCTCATAGAAGCAGGTGGAGGGGGGATAGAATAGGGGGTTTCCTGGGAAGAAACTGGGGAAGGGGATATTGTTTGAAATGTAAATAAATAAAGTATCCAGTTAAAGAAAAAGAATAGCAGCTGGCAGTGAATCTAAAACAGTGAAACTTGGTTCAGCATGACTTAGGTACCCAGCCTAGTTCAAACTTCTAGAGTCTAACACCTAGTAGTATTCGTTTGTTTATACTTAAACACAGTAAATCTTTGGGGATAAGTTAACTTTCTGACAATTACCATAACAAAGCTTTAGGCATGACTGCATTGAAACTTAGATGCAAACTACATGTCTTTTGCAAAGCACCAGTGAAGTTTTATACAAGAATGAGTACTATTGACTGAGAATCAGTGCTCAGGAGAATTCAGGTTTTGGCTGATTCCTCAGAATAACAAATGGTTATCAGAATATTAAACAAAATCCATTCTGGACTTCTGGATTAACGTATGTCAATTTCTTCTGTTGTTTTGGTTCATCTAATGCTATCTGTAAGCCATGGACCTCTTGCCTTCTACAAGAGTGACCATGATGTGTAAAAGTGTAACAAGAAAGAGTTGAATTTTAGAAACAAATGAACTTATTCTCAATTTTGGTTTTGTACCACTCCTGGAAATTAGTTTCCATATGTTTAGTTTCCTCCCCATTAAAAAGAAAATAATAACTCTTTATGCTGCCCTAGTTTTCTATGAGGATTAACAAAGGTAACAAGTTATGAAAAATGGAGATTAACATACCATAAATTAGTGGTTGTGCAGACTTTATAATATTTGACAACTTTTTGGCCATTAAAAATTCATTTCTCTGTTCTGTCCCATCATTTTAATATATAATTAAATGTGGTAGAATGGGCAATTCAAATTGAAATGAGCAATCAAATTGGAAATATAGACATCCCCACATAATCAACACAGCAATTTCAATATAAAGCCATTTCTATCACCAAAGAAAGTTCACTAGGCCCATTCCAAATGACAATCCTTCCAAAAGAAATGCAGGCATTGAATATGCTTGGCCAATTCTTTAAACTGATATTAATTTAATCCTATAGTATGAATGTCTATGTATTGGGCTTGTTTTGGTCAGTCTTGTGTTTTTTTAAGTTCATTGTCTATTGCTAGGATCCTGTGAGTATAGCAGGTTTGAGGAATAGCCACATCTGAAGTCTCGTAGCAAGGTTAGTCTGTTAGTAAGTCTCTGTCTTACTCTGGCCTTTAATTTCCCCCTTTTTTTTCTAGTAATTTACTTAGTTCTCCCTCCTACCATCACCACAGGCACACAGGTTAGGTAAACTGGGGATCCAGTATATCTAACGAGGCAGCAGTGAGAAGTATGACCATCCTTCAACTGAAATAAGACATTGGTAATTTTTAATTTTTTTCATTTACACATGAAAATTATATTTTATGGATCCAATATAAATGTTTCAACTTCTATGCATATGATGCCTAATATCCCTTAAGACTAACACCACCTGAAACATTTATCATTTCTTTTTGTGTAAACATTAAAAATCATTTTCCTTTCTATTTTTGAAATCTATACTACTCTAGTATTAAGTACAATAACATCTCGGTCAGAAGGAGACCAAAATTTTTTTCTCTCTCACATAATCTGATATGACCACTTACTCTAATACGATCACTTTTACCAACATCTGATTTCCCTCTTCTCCCTGATTCTGGTGGCTTCTTATGACCACTATCTTATCCTGTTTAATACAAAGATTAAAATGTTTTCAGAGATTCCATAATGAAGTGAGGTGGAATGTTCACCTTGTTTCAGGATTACTTAATTAACTCATAGACAATGGGAAGATGCCCCAAAGCTGACAACTGACTTCAAAGGGAGTGCTCAACACAGATTAGGCACTGATGAATGTCAGAGTTAGGCAGAAAGTAACAATGACCAAAATGTTTACATTTCCTACCACAATAGATAGAGATTACTTAAGCTTTAATCAGGTCAAAGTATTACTTGAATTTGTAGGTAAGGCATCATAATTCCTATATTATAGTGTGATGGCCCATGATTAATATTATTTTTCCATAGATCTTGGGGAGATGGCATTCTCTAGACCTTTAAACCTATCACCCTGGGTCATATTTTATAAATTGCAATATCTGCACCTTCTTCTCTTTTTCAACACATGCAAATTATTACTATATCTTATACTTTAGGTCCATGCTGCTTTGTTTGAAAAATTTCATAAAGTCTTGTGGGGATGTAAAGAGTGATTGAAGGAAAACTGCTATCTTTACATAGTGAGTTGTCTCCTACAGGAATATGGTCTCCCTCAGCTTGTCAGGCTCATTCTCTCTGGTTTTCAGTAAGCCTTACCATGTCTCTTTTAACATGGATGTTGTGGGTTGCTTTGTTTATATATCTGTTGGTTTTGTTGTTTGTTTTGTTTTGTGTTTGTGATTTTTGTTATGTTACTTTTAAGATCCTGTTGTAAACACATGGCACATTTTCCATACCTTTCCTTTATATTTTCTATGTAATAAAATTATGCACATAGGGAAATTTGACATATTAATTTTTATCTGATTTTCTTGCTCATCTAATTCTGTTATGTGATTAAAATTGGAATATATCTCAATACATAATTACTGTGCTGTGAAAATAATTACACTTTTGAATTCTACGTACAATATTTAGAGCTTATCTAATATAGTTTTATTTAATATAAACATGTTCATTTTTAAGTTACATAAACTATTCAGTTATAACTGTTAATATACAACATAATATTATCTCCTCTGTGGGCTTCCTCTTAATCTGCTATAGGAGTAAAACACATTTTTGTTCCTCTCATCCTGAACAAACTTCAGGAAAGCTAAATGTCCTGTGACAACCCCAGTGATTCCTGAGACTCAGTCAACCATGAGAGCAAAGTAGAAATATTGAGTCCAGAGAAACACTCTCAATGCACCCACCTCTTGATTAAAAGAAAGTAACCACTGTGCCTTCTCACATTTAATGGAAAGAAATGTAGTTTCCTCAGTTAAAGGGAACGTTGTGTGGAAACAATTGGATCTAAAATTAAGGAGAATATTGTGAGGGAATCATTGAATCAATCATTAAAATAATATAAACATACAAGGTATACTTTTTGCATGAAATATTGTTTATAAAGTAGATCATGCTTTAGATATTATTGTCAATCTATTACGTTTTCATTCAAAGATTAGTGGCATTTACTACTACATGTAAGGGTTGTTAGTATTTTATCAATGATATTGCATTATAAACACATTATAATATGTATTATCCTAATGATGAAATTTAATTCATACTTTTTATTTTAACTTTAAACAAAAGTACTTTTAACTCTCATACAAAATTCATGTTAGTTTCTAAGTTTGTTGATAATATATATGCAAGAGAGGAAATTCTGAGAAATTGTTTGATTTCATTTTTTTTACCCAGTTTGTTTGTGGCTTTATATTATAACAGCTGAGTTTGTGGCAGTGAGGTACTTCTGGAACAAATAACAAAAATATTTAAGTAGCTTTGGTAATGAGTAGAATGTATTCTAAAAATGTATAAGACCTACAGGCATCTGCTTTGCAAAATAAAATCTACATTTATATACATGTCTGCATTTATAATTGACTTATTTAAATATATTTCCTCTTTAGATTACGTTCAATTTATTTTTATTGGTTTTTTTAATTTACATTTCAAATTTTATTCCCATTCCAGTTTCTTCTTAGCAAACCTCCTATCCAATACCTCTATCCACTGCTCCTCTGAGCATGCTCCCCCACCCATCTGCCCACTCCTGCCTCACTGCCCTAGCATTCCCCTATACTGGGGCATCAAGCCTTCACAAACTCAAGGGTCTCCCCTCACATTGGTGCCAGATAAGACCATCCTCTGCTACATATGCAGCTGACGCCATGGGTCCTTCTATGTGTACTTTTTGGTTGGTGATTTAGTCCTTGGGAGCTCTGGGGGTGGGGGTGTTGATTGATGTTGTTGTTCTTCCTATGGGGTTGCAAACCCCTTCAGCTCCTTCAGTCCTTTCTCCAAATCCTCCATCGGGAATCTGGTGCTCAGTTCACAGGTTTTCTGTGAGCATCCGCATCTGTATTGGTCAGGCTCTAAAAGAGCTTCTCTGGGCACAGCTATACCAGGCTCCTTTTAGCAAGTGCTTCTTGGCATCAGCAATAGTGTCTGGGTGTAGTAACTGCAAATGGGATGGATACATATATGGGTTAGTCTCTGGATGGCCTTTTCTTTTCCTTTCTTTCTCTTAAAAACATGTTTTTCATTAACTAGTTTATTTATATACTTTATATCCAGATCAGAGCTTTCCCTCCAGCCTCTCCTCCCAGTCTCCCCCTCTCATATCCCCCCTCCCTTTGTCCCCCTACCTCCTTTCTCCTTAGAGAAAGTCCTCCTCTTGCTACCAACCCTCCTTGGCATATCAAGTTTTAGTAGGATTGGGCACATCTTCTTCTATTGAGACTAGACAAGACTATCTAGTTAGGAGAAAGGCATGCAAAGGCAAACAACATTCAGACAGCCCCTACTCATGTTGTAAGATATCTCATATCAGGACCCAGTTGTACATCTGGAACATATATGTAGGGAGACTAGGTCAGATCCATGTATGCTCTCTGGTTCATGGTTCAATCTTTAAGAGCTTCTATGTGTCCATGTTAGTTGATTCCGTAGGTTTTTGTGTGGGAGTCCTTTGTCTCTCTGGCTTTTTCAATCCTTTTGCTCCCTCTTTCAAAAGATTCTCAGAGCTCTGCCTGATGTTTGCTTATGGGTCTCTGCATCTGTTTCTATTATCTGAAGCCACTTAGATGATTGTTATGTTAGCCTCCTCCCTGCGAGTAGAGCACAATATTACTGATACTATCAGAGGTGGGCTCTCTCTGATGGCATGAGTCTCTAGGTGTGCCAGTCATTAGTTGGCCATTCCCCCACTTTCTGCTATCTCTTTATTTCTGTACCTCTTATAGGCAGGAAAGTATATGGGTTGAAGATTTTGTGGCTGGGTTTATATCCCCCGTCCCTCCATTGGAGGTCTTGCCTGATTACAGGAGGTAATCATTTTGCTAAATCTGATAGAAGAAAACATGGAGAATAACATTGAATGTATTGCACAGGAAAGAGATTCCTGAATGGAACACCAATAGTTCAGGCAAGAAGATCAACAATTAATTACTAGGACCTCATGAAACTGAAAAGCTTCTGTAAGGCAGAGGGCACTCTCCAAAAGACAAAATTCAGCCTACAGATTTGGAAAAGTTCCTTACTAAGCCTTCATCAGAAAGAGGGCTGATATCCAAAATATATAATGAACTTAAGAAGTTAACAACAGGCCCAGGGTTCTCTCCTTTTTTTTTTCTTGAGAGTCATTTGACTTGCTAATTGTGCCTTGAGTATTTAGGGCTTCTGGGCTCAACAACAAACCAAACAATCCTAGGTTGTTTTTTTTTAATTTATTTAAAGTTCCAAGCTAAATATAGACTTCTAGACAGAGAAAATTTTAATTGCTGAGAAGCACTTAAAGAAATGTTCACCATTCATAGATATCAGGTAAAGGCAAACCAAATGACTGATATTTTATCTTATACCCACCAGAATGTCTAAGATAAAAAATTCAAGTAAAAACTTGTGCTTAAGGATGTGGAGAAAGAGTAACACTCATTTTTACTGGTGGAGTGCAAACTTGCACAACTACTTTGGAAATCAAGTTGGCTGTTTCTCAGAAAATTAGGAATAGTTCTACCTTAAGACCCAGTTAGACAACTCCTGGGCAAAATAGTCTTCAAAATATTCTTCATCATGCCTCACGGACACTTGCTCAGCTGTGTTCATAGCAGCTGTATTTGCAATAGTCAGAAACTGGAAGCAACACAGATGTATCTCAACTGAATAATGGATTAAGATAATATGGTAACTTTACCCAATGAAATATTACTCAGCTACTAAAAAATAATTATTTCATTTTTTAGTATAGAATAGAGTTTATTCAGGGCATGGGAAGGGGAGTTAAGAGGGTAGTAGAGGCAGAGAAAGACAGAGGGAAATAGTAGAGAAGCCATGATTTCATTTTGAAACGACAGTTTTCTTTCATTAAGCACCAAGTCATAAGCCTAGTCTATATTTATTGTATCCTGTTCTTTTTAATATAATGGCTTTGTGGTTTTTTGTTTGATTTTTAGTTTTGTTTTCTTCTGAAAATTTGCTTTCTGACCTATTTTTAAACCTTTGATTTCTTTTTTGTCTGAAAATTATATATTGCATACAAATATATTCCTCCACAGAATACAAACTGCCATGTTTAATTCTGGTTTTAAATAAATATCACATTATATACTTAAAAAGACCTAAGTGTTTCTGTTTCTGCAAGAAATATTCGTTTCCTTACAGGGCAATAGAGTTGGAAAACAATGTGTCTGTAGAAAATGCATTTGTTGCTTCTAGTTCCATTCAAATGCCAGAACACATGTGTGCACAAGTCCTTGTAAATATTTCTCTACATAACCATCTGTATCTCCAGTGACTTCCTCTGTTTCCATTTCTCCTCCATTCCCACATGGAATATTTTTTTCTTATGTGTGATTTCATTCCCAGAGGAAGCTGGATCCCACGGTGGCAGACAGTTATTTGTTTGAGTCTAGTAAAAGTTCATAATGATTTTACTATCACTTCCCTGAAGACTTCTTGCAATCAAATATATCAACTAGTTTATTATACAAAACATGCTGTATAGCTTGTACCACACAGGACAGTTTATAGAGAATGATGTTGAAGCTGAATGGTTTTGCTTTGGCTCTCACAAACAGCATTCGTTTCTAATGTTATTTGGACTAGCAACTTGGACTTACATCCTCCCATAATATTGCTTCCTATGTTTGGAATTTATTATGTAGACTTTCATGTGTATTTTCCATTTTTATCCTATATCACCCATGCTATCTTCTTGACTAATTGTTGTATTTATCACACCTTTGTTTCTTGAATGTATATTCTATGCTTCCTCTAAGATTGTGCTTTTATTATCTATATTTTTGTTGTTCGGTTTTTATAAAAATGTCCTCTCATTATCTACATAGTGGCATTTTTTACTGTAACGTAAACACTGTGTGTGAAATTACAGAGATGCTTTGAGCATCTGGATAGTGTTAGCGTTTTCCAGAGAGTATTTGCTTTTTCATCTGGAAGGCATATGACATGTCTAATTAATACGACCAGCATTTGAAATGATCACAGCTGGGCTTTACTCCCTTGCTTATTTTCAGTTCAGTTTTAATTATAATTTGTAGCCCTTTAGATTCCCAAGCCTGAGTTATGTACCAGAACTCTCACCCATTGGCAGGTTGATTTACATTTTGTTTGTTTCCCCACTCTCTACCCATGAGAAAGTTCTGCTGTGATTTCAACCTCTCTGTAATACTTTTTGGTCACCAGCCTACATGGATGGAAAAGCCATAGTCAGTACTATATTTTTACTTCAATTTTTTTCAATACTGGCTTTTATAAAATCCTGTCATAATATGAATTTAAAATATTTTGTCCAGTTTTTTCTCTATCATTTCAAGAGAAGATTGCTGCATAAAGTCCACTCCACCATGCCTGGACTGTAAAGTATGTTCTTGAGCAGCTGAGTGCTATCTTAGCACCTAGGCTGAGTTTTTTCCCCTAAATGATCTTTCTTTATTCAGTAAGTGGTTGATGCTTCTGGATTTTTATGCATTGGATTCTAATGGTGGATTCACTTTAAAGGTTTTGTTTCTTAGTACCTCTTGCACATAAAAATGTAATATTTCTAGCATAAAGTTGATCAGGTTTGGCCAAATTCATAAGAAAATCCACATTCAGATTTTTTTTCTCTTTATAGAGTCTGCCTTTGCTGGATTTTGACCTAGTGAACTTTGGCATCTTGTTAAGTTTCAGTGTTTTGGAGATTTCCTCTTCCAGTATCTACAGCCATACATATGCCCACAGATACAGAAGCTTTTCCTAAAGCTTTTCTACAATTTTAACTTCCATTTTTTTCAGTGTGGGAAATGTCTTACACTTGACTATTTCACAGAATTGTACATTGTTTTTTCAATTTCAAAGCTCATATATTCTCTTTCCATTCTGATTTTAACTTACTCTCTGAAATTCTATTCATAGAATCCTTATTATAAATAGTTTTTAAAGATGATACTTTCATTGAGCTTATATACATGCAGTATATTCTTAAATATCATTGAGAATAACAAATATTCTAAAACATCATTGTCTATTACATTTGACTAAACAGGAATATATTTTAAAGAGTTTGTGCAAAGGTTCATTTCTATTTCATAGAAGTATGTGTTATTATATTCAATGTAGTTGAATCACTAAACTATTTTTAAAGTGAGTTTTTTCTTCTTACTTTAATACTGAGGTGATTTCTATCCAATTTCTTGTACTCCTCTTTAATATGTTTAAATAGTTCAGTCTTAAGAGAACAAGTCAGAAATGATCACTTTCCTTATATCATTATATTGCTAATTTAGAAATGCTGTGACTTGCTGAGAATAAATTGAAGACAATATTATCTGAGCTTTGTGTTAATTAGTTTGGTATTTTTCATTTCTTGTTGTAAGAAGAATCATTGTAGCCATTTCAAATACTGTTTAAGCTTTTGCAGAGTCAATGTGACTGCCCAAAGATACTGGAAGAATATTCACTAGTCATTTATATATCCTATATTCTGGAAATCACTCACCATTTCTGTTTTTTTAAAAAATATAATTATAATTTATTATACACTGCAAGTTCATAAAAATATTATCAGAGACTTTCTTAGAACTATGAAGAACTTTGAGCACTTTTTTTATACTTTTCAGAGTTTTGTTTAATTTATTTTTTATTTGATATATTCTTTATTTATATTTCAAGTGATTTTCCCTTTCCTGTATGCCCCTTCCCTAAAAATTCCATAAGCCCACTTCCCTCCCCCTATTCCCCAATCCACCCCTGTCCTGGTATTCTCCTACACTGCTGCACTGAGCCTTTCCAGGACCAGGGGCTACTCCTTCCTTCTTCTTGGGCATCATTTGATATGTGAATTGGGTCTTGGGTATTCCAAGCTTCAAGGCTAATATCCACTTATCAGTGAGTGCATGCGATCAGGGTTCTTTTGAGACTGGGTTACCTCACTTAGGATGATGTTCTCCATTTCCATCCATTTGTCTAAGAATTTCATGAACTCATCATTTCTAATGGCTGATAGTACTCCATTGTATATATATATATATATATATATATATATATATATATATATATCACATTTTCTGTATCCATTCCTCCGTTGAGGGACATCTAGGTTCTTTCCAGCTCTGGCTATTATAAATAGGCCTGCTATGAACATAGTGGATCATGTGTCCTTGTTGCATGCCTGGGAATGCTCTGGGTATATGCCCAGGAGTGGTATAGCGGGGTCCTCCAGAAGTATCATTCCCACTTTTCTGAGGAACCACCAGACTGATTTCCAGCGTGGTAGTACCAGCTTGCAACACCACCAGCAGTGGAGGAGTTTTCCTCTTTCTCCACATCCTCCTCAGCACCTGTTTTCCCCTGAGTTTTTGATCTTAGCCATTCTGACTGGTGTGAGGTGAAATCTCAGGGTTGTTTTGATTTACATTTCCCTGATTACTAAGGATGTTGAACATTTCTTTAGGTGCTTCTTAGTCATTTGATAATCCTTAGGTGAAAATTCTTTGTTTAGCTCTGTACACCATTTTTAAGGGGGATATTTGGCTCTCTGCAGTCTCCCTCCTTGAGTTTTTTGTATATCTTGGATATAAGCCCTCTGTCAGGTGTAGGGTTGGTGAAGATCTTTTCCCAATTTGTTGGTTAGTGTTTTGTCGTTTTGACAATGTCCTTTGCCTTACAGAACCATTTCTGTTATTTATAAATGTGTATATATGTTAATGTATTGACATTTGTTATATGTATTTTGAACATTCATATATTTATTTACATAAATATATCTTATATGCTATATTCATTGAAATATATTTATTACTATATATTAACACAGTATATATATATACATACATATATATATATATATATATACATATATATAATCTTCAGGGACTTTATAAAAGCAGTTAAAGTGGAATATGAGAATACAAGTAGGAGAACGGAATAAAGTTTAGGGATTCTCATGAGAGAGCAGAATGAATACAGAAGGAAAGAGTAACATGTCTGTAAAAGACATAAGGAATTATTCTATTAACTTTCTACACCCCCCATAAAAACCACTTACCTACAGTATACACTTATGGTTTAAACCACAAATATACATTTATAGTTTAAATAAAATCTTCCCCTAAGTATTGATGATGACCACCCAAACTAAAAAGGTCATCTAACAAAAACCCCAATATTAGATAAGAGAAGCCCTCATTTGACATTTTTATCATTGTTGTTTATGGTACTTCTCAAATATTGCAGTGTATTGCTATTATCCCAGGGGTAAAAAAAGGTAAGTCCCTGTTAATGAAAACACCACCTTCTTAAGACACAGGGCCAAGAATCCTCTAATCTGGAACTGATTTGAAAACATCCTTACTGAAGTTTAGCTTTCATGGTTCCAGAAGGAGCTTTGGAAGCTTCCAAGAGAGAGAAGCAAGCAGTAGTCCTAAACAGCTATGCTATTCATGAACTGTAACAAGACAACTATGTCATAGTTACCCAAGTAGAGACATGCACCTACTTCACTGTACAAACAGGCCTCTTATTATACTTAAGAACTACTTAAGAAGACAGGAATTGTGTCCTACACTGGGAAGTCATAGATGTTAGACTCCTCCCCATCCTAAAAGGAGCACTTTACTAATGTTACCTAATTACTAACCTACTTCTAAACATCCACCACAAAAATACTCACACTGGAAAATGGGTATATGAAGTTAAGTATATTAAAGTGTTATATTATATGAAAGTATGCTGTTTTATGCATTTCATTTGTTTAATTAGAAACTTTAATAAGAAAGAAAAGTAGGATATTATTTTTAGGAGGAAAATGCATACGATCAATTCTATGTTTCTGCTCTTAGCCATATTACTTAATGCTTATTAACAAAAAATATAAATATTCTGTATTTTACCTATACCTCCTGATTTTACTAATGTCAATGATAATGTGAAGTTTCCAGATTTTCTCACTTCAAAATATATACAACCATTGAAAGTAAACATCAAATACATTGGACAAAATCTCTAACTTCTCCTCCAAATTAATGACTTATTTCTACCACTTCTAATATTTTTTGTTGACATAATATCTGTTGGTCAGATACTTGGTGCCTGAGCTGAATAATCGATATGCTCAATTTGTACCCACTAGAAAAGTTATTAGATGTCCCTCCTCAATTTGGCTAACCTTCACAGCCAATGTCCTTCAATTTTTATTTGTGCTTTTACTATTTTCTCTTAGACCCTGGAATCCATCTCATGTAATTGCTAAAAAACTCAGAGGACTGAGTTTTGCCTTGGTACTGTCTACTATTGATTTTGTTCTCTAAATAGGGTGACTCTGTTCTTTTTAAAATGAATTCACCACTGTTGTACAGAACTTAGGCTTTTAGATCTGTTATTACAAAATATTTGCTAATGGTGATAATTGTAGAGCCTGTACTATACCAAAGAAGCAGAATGTGTTAGAAAGTATTTCATCAGGTTAAATCCTAACCATGTTTTATGAATAATTGGATGGTCTAAGATTTGAGTTATGCTGTCACCATGACCTCAAGTGGCAGATAGAGTCAGATAGACAAAGGCTCCAATACATCTCCATCAATTCCTACATTCTGAAAAGTTGAAAACATGGATGGTCAATTTCACATACTTGAGGATTTGAGTGTATTGCACAAATTGTAAAGAATTGTTTACTATTGCTTCTAGGTGCTTGTTTCTCATGCAAGTGGTTTACACTTTTCTAGACTGGGCATCAGAAATATGTGAATTATTATATCAGAATATATCAATGGATTTATAAATCAAAAGAAGGACAGAACTTTTAAAATAATCTATTAAATTGCCTTTCATTCAACTTTAATTTTTTCTCATATTCCCTTAAAAACCTTGTTTGTTCATTTAGAATTGACAAATATATCACTAATACTGTGCCATATAGCATGTCTCCAATTTTAAGAGTCAGTTAAAATACAAGATAACATGATAACATGTTATTGGTGAAATTTAATATTTGAGACAAAGAACCTATCAAAAGCCATAGTATAAATTCAAAAAATATGGAAAAATAGTAGCTGCCTATATTTTGTTGTGTGTTAAATCATAGCTGTCTCTCAAAGCGTGTGTATGATTTGTTCCTGGAAATTTAAATTTTGATCATCACCTTGGTAGATGTAGCTAATACTTCCTGCCACATACATACCTCTATTAGGTTGCATATTAAAGCATCAGATTTGCACACAGTCATCTCTTTATAAATATCAACTCCTTTAATTCTACCCTGCTGACTCTGTCTTAAAATCTTTGCTCAAGTTCATATTCTGTGGTAGTTTGAATGAGAATAGTCACTCCAGATTCTTATATTTAAATGTGTGGTTCAGAGTTAATGGACTTTTTAGGAAGGGTTAGGAGGTATGGCATTGTCACAGGAGGGACACTGGGAATAGCCTTTGATGGCTCAAAAGCCCATGCCAGGCCTACCCTTACTCTCTGCCTTGTGTGTATGGAGCAGATATAAACTCTCACTGCTTCAGTGCCATACCTGTATACCTGATTTCACGTTCCTCCCTATGATGATCTTGAACTCACCCTCTGAGACTGTAAGCCAGGTCCCAATTAAACGTTTACTATTTTCAGTTGCTTTCATCATGGTGTCTCTTTGCAGTAAAAAAATAAGTAACTAATTTATAAGATACAGTAATTTCTACAATGGTCTTTCAAGCTTTTACATCATCCTATGATACCTATGAAGATTTTAAAATTCTATTGTAAAACACATTTTTAGGGTATTATGAGCAATTATTTATGATACTAAAGTAAAAATGGTTTCTTTCTTTCTTTTTTATGTTTTCCCCCCAAAAAATTACTTTATAGCTGGCTAAATGTGCTAGTAATCTGTATGGTTTTGGGACTTTAATCAATCTTGGGTTTGAGTTCAAAATATAATTAATGGATTCAGTTCAAAATAAAGATTGTGTACAAAAGTTTATTTTCTCCTCTCATGTAAAATTTGAAGCATTTGCAATTCAGTGTGCTGAAATTGGCAGATATACCATTGGTGAGCCTTACTTTATTTCTACTCTACTCGTAATTTTATAGTCTAATATATTCAAAGTTGTTTACATAGACTTTCAAGGACTGGGTAATGTGGTTTCTCATTAACACTTCAACTCTGTCCTCTTACTCTTCTTTCCAAAAGTCTCAGCACTATAAGATCCTTACTATTTACTGAACACACTCTGATCATTACAGCTTTCCCATCTTTAACATTCACACATCTATCTAGTAAGGATACATTTGATTCTATTCTTTTCAGTCAAATGTTGCTTTCATTAAAACATCCTCATCCAGGCTGAGAAGCAATCTCAGCACTTGGCGGTATGAGGCAGAAGGCTTGCTATTCTAGAATACAAGCATATTTCCCTTCTTAAAATGGTTCCAAGTATTTTTTTGTGAAATATACTGTTATTGTTTGTCTGTTGCTGTGATAAACCTCACTAAGGAAATGCAACTTGAATAGTAAATAGTGTAATTCTTTTTATAGGAACCCAAGGCAGGAACTCAAAGAAGGAACTTAAAGTAGAAACCATTGAGGAGAGTGGTTATTGGGTTGTTCCCTCTGGTTTGCTCAGCAATTTTATTATACAATCCAGACCATCTGGCCAATAATAGAAATGCCAATAGTGGGTCTGTTTTTCCTGCATCAATTAATAATTAATAAAATGTCCTACAGACATGGCAGGAGACCAATATGTTGGAAGTAATTTCTCAATTCAGGTTCTTCTTCCAAGATTGGTTGAGCAGAAAACTAGGATTAGCCGTTATACTATTATGATTACATGACAGAGTAAATCAAAGAAAAAAAATCACTCATTGTGAGGCACAGTATAATAGTATGTCTGTTACATACTATTACATACTAGTAAATGATTGTTGCAGTCAATGTCTTGCCTGATGCAGTTCTAGAGTGTGGACAATTGCTTATAAAGTTCTCCATCCCAATGCATTGTCACACACTAGCTGATGTCAGCATTAGGCTTACACTGATTCAGTCTAGCCTGTATTCTCTTTGCACCCTTGCAATCAACAGTCTTCAAAAGATGGAACTTATAGTGCTACCATTAATGCTGTACATTGCATATGACCATGAGGAAGACATAACTTCTTCCATTTTCTGTGGAAATTCACCAAAGACAGCATTCCCTCTCTCTCTCTGTGTCCAGCAGTGTTGGTCAAACTGGATACACCCGTAAGGAAAGCTGGGGCTGAAAGAGAACGGAAGGGGAGAGAAATAACAAAGCAAGGACAAAGTTCTGATTAAGGCCCGACATTTACTATCTTATCTCTGAAATATGTAGGGGGAAGCCAATGCCCCTCTTGCCAGGATCTCATCAGAAAAACAAGGTCAGTTGCTCAGCAGGTAGAGGCTTCTTGCAGGAAGCTGCAGATGTTGCAAAACAATAGACTTCACCTAGTTCCTTAGGCGACTTTGGGAAACAATGACTGATTTAGCCTGCTGAAGGCTAAGAGAAGGGTATCAGATGTTTAAACACTTGGCCCCAAATTGGTGGCAGAGTTTTAAGATATTGTGCAGCCTTTAGGAGATATCATCATGCTGGAGGAAGTATATCGCTGTGGATGGGCTATGAGAATTCATAGCCTTATGCCATTTTCAGTTTACTCTATTTGATTTCTGATATATCAGTAACTTTCAATATTTGGTAATCATTCTTGCCATTTGTTGACATTTCTTCCACTGGAAATATTTGCCCAACTAAATTCTGTAGCTAGTGGTTCTGGTCATGATATTTTAACAAGTAATGAAATGTAAGTAATATAAAAATTGGCACCAAGAACAGGATATGCCTGTGATGAACTTGAACATTTTTTTCATAAAAAGTGTTTTTCTTTTTTCATTTAACTAATTAATCAATTTATTTAATTTAAACTTTATTCCCCTCCCTGTCTACCCTCCAGCTGTTCCACATCCCATACTTCACCCTCCCATCTCCTAGAGAATGTCCACAACTCCCATCCCCACCCCATCAGACCTCCAGTATCTTGAGGGTTAGGTGCATCCTCTCTGACTAAACCCCGAACCGGTAGTTCTCTGCTGTGTATGTGTTGGGGGCCTAATATCATCTGCTGTATGCTACCTGGTCGATGGTCCAGTGTCTGAGAGACCTTGAAGTATCCCGGTTAATTGAGACTGCTGTTCCTTCTACTAGGTACCCTAAGATTCCACCTTACACCAATCAGAATGTCTAAGACAAAACCTCAGGTGACAGAGCATGTTGGCGAGGATGCAGAGAAAGAGAAATATTCCTCCATTGCTGGTGGGACAGCAAACTGGTATAACCACTCTGGAAATCAATCTGGAGGTTCCTCAGAAAATTGGAAATAGCAATACCACTTCTGGGAATATATCCAAAAATTGTCCTGTCATGACAGAGGGGTACATGTTCCACTATATTCATAGTGGCCATGTTTGTGATAGCCAGAAGCTGGAAACAACCTAGATGTCTCACTACAGAAGAATGGATACAGAAAATGTGGTTCATTTACACAATGGAATTCTACTCAGCTATTAAGATTGAGGATATCCTAAGTTTTGCAGGCAAATAGATTGAACTAGAAAATATCATCCTGAGTGAAGAAACTCAGAGTCAAATGGGCATGCATAGTATGTACTCACTATTAAGTGGATATTAGCAAAAAAATAGTGCCAAATACCCAAAATTAGCCCACAGAACTCAAAAAGTTCAACAAGCTGAAGGGGCCAAGTGAGGATGCCTCAGTCCCACTTGGAGGGAGAAGAAACCAGCCACAAGTGAGGAGGGAGGAACTTGTGAGAGAAAGGGGATGGAAGTGTGTGGAGAGGGGAACATGGTCAGGTATTGGGTGGGAGAAAAGGACTGAAATCCCTGAGGGCCAGCAAAAAGAATGGAAAGTCAACCTCAGGAGGTAGGAGGTTTGGAAGATTCTCCAGAATATACCAGAGACCAAGAAGGTGAGAGACTCTCAGGACCCAGAGAGGGACCTTAGATGGAATGCCCTACATTGAGGAGAGGGAACTTGTAGAGCCCACCTCCAGCAGAACGACAGGGTATCAAGTGTGGGAAGGGGTTGCCATCCTACAGTCAAAAACTCTGACACATGATTGTTCCTGTCTGAAGTAACTGCAGGGATGGAAATGGAGAGGAGCCTGAGGGAAAGATGGTCCAGTGACAGACCCAAAGTGGGAACTAGCTTAATGGGAGCCCCCCCAAACCTGGCACTATTACTGAGACTATTGAGTGCTCACAAAAAGGGACCTAGTATGACTGCCCTCTGATAGAACCAAAAATTAGCTGAAAGAGTCAGAAGCAGATATGTGTACCCAACCAATGGACAAAAAGTGTTTTTCAATGCTGTAAGCAGAGAATAATTGATCACTCTGGCAAGAGTCTGTAAAGCAATAATGCTGAGAATACTTGTGGATTATGGAGGAGAAGCAAAAACTGTATTAAAAACATAGTTAGAGGATGATTCATGTGATATTTTAGAAAAGTATCTTACTAAATTCTGTTCGTATCCCGAAAATTAACATGATGTTAAAGTTAAAAGCAATGAACTATTTTCTTTAATAGAAGAAATTTAGTCTGTATAATGCTGTCTGCAGAAGGATTATTAATAATAGCTCTCATGTAGGTTTACAATGAAAAAGAACAACTGAACCAAAACTAAATATGGTTTGTATTTTCCTGGAAAAACTAGGAAGCACTAGGAAGAATAATCTTTTAGCCAAGTTATGTATAAAAAAATGGCTATAATTGCTAAAGAAATTATAACTATTATGGAGAGGTCTCAGTTTGTGCCAGAACAATGGGAAAGACTCTTGTTTTAGACAAAATCCCAATGGTTTTATTTTACCAAGAAGACTCAGAAGCCAGATGCTAGAGTGAAGGCCACTTAGCTAAAAGAGGCAAAGAAAGCACTTACGAGATTTTCTTCTATAGCCAAGATCCCTAAAGGAATTTCTTTCTTCATACCACCTCTAAAATTCCCCAAACTGAATGTCCCCCTGTTATATTTCCTGTGTCTCTATTATTAGCCCTTCTGACTTCCCCATACTCTCTGTTTTATCCTATCTACATCTCTTGATCTATGATCGACTTCATATAATCCTGTTTACAATAAACAGAAACCTCTTGGTTTGAAGTTGTGTGTCAGGGCAGAGCTGTACCACAACTAAAAACAGTTTTTGATCCAGTAAATAACACAATTTCAGGTTTATAGTATGATCAAATATTCTGCAATGAAGAATCTTCTCTGAGCATGATTCAATAAGTCAAAGCTTTCAGCTTGTTAAAGGAGAAGGGTTAGTGGCTACTTGCTCAAAGAAACAAATTGTTTTATCATACAAAAGCAGGTGAACATGTGGTCTAAGAGGCCTGAGATCCATCCTACACTGTGCAACAAAACATGGGAATGCAATGGTGTTGTTTACATGGTTCTGGTTTTGAAGGAATAAAGGATGCAATTATTAGGGGATCATGGATTATTTTTATGTGTTTCTAGAAAGGTGGTAACGCAAGCAATGTTGGAGAACTGCTAGTCTTTCTTAGAAGGGTATGAAAGGTCATTCCATAAAACTTTTAAGGTGAAGCCGTGAAGCTCTGAAAGTGAATTCACAGTTATGAAGAAACCCTCAACATGTGGGAGATACCACATCCATGAGACATGTACCAAGGGACATCATGCATAGAAATGTCTCAGATTTAATAACTATGCTATAGAAAATTAAAGCTATAGAGATAATTTAATAAGATTTTCAAATTGTAAATGTTGGGGTCCAATAATTGCAAACACTAATCTTAGTCAGACTGGGATAGTTTATTGAGTATATGTTCCAGTGCTGGTTAACCAGATTCATAAACAGAACCATGACCCCGAGTTAAGATCCTATAGGGTTTTAAAACCCAAATTCCCCACACATCTGTGTCAAGCTATTTCACCAATCAGGATTTAAGGATAGGGGATTTCCTTAGGAATATATCTTTGTTGTACATTTTTCCTGCTCCCATTGGTTGGGTAGTCAGCTGTGGCAGGGAAATTCCCCTTGCTAACATTCCTATTTTAACTTGTCTACAAGGATGGGACTTGTCTAACCTTTGGGTCTTAACTTTCCAACCAGGATATCAGTTCTCAGGTACATGTCTCTTTCTGCTTAGTTGGATGTCAGATTCCAGAGAGATCTTGGGAACTTAAACTTTACTGAACCACTATTCAAAATGGAACTGTTATTCCAAATAGTTTCTTATATTGGTGTAGGTATCTCTCTTATGCTGGAGGTCTACCTCAGGGGTGCCTTATAACATAAAAGCTTATACACAGGTACTATTGGCTATTGGGTGGTTGGTTTGGTCCAAGTTTATTTGGGGGTAAAACAGTTTTATTTTTTATTATTGTGATTAGTTTCCAAAGACACAGAACATAAAGGAATATGCAAGCAATCCTGACATTAGAAAGTTTCCTAGTAACAGCAGAAATATGAAAAATGGCAGACAACCAAAGAAACTTGGACCTAGGTCTTAACATTTTACTTACATCTTAGCAATCCATCTACACCTTAATATTTTACCTAGGCCTTAACAGAAAATACCAAAACTTCCTCCTTACTAGAGAGTTGATGACTAGCTAAAACTTAAAGAATAGAGAAAATGAATATTGATTTTTGTTTCTCCCGAGTCCTCAAAGATCTGTGGTAATTGTTAGATTATTAGTATTTCAATCACAGTCCAGTAAGATTTTACTAACAATAGAATTCTCAAATATTCCCAGCAAATCTAACAGGCAGGAGTAGACTGAGAAAAATTACAGTCAGCACTCAATGGTTGGTAAAAAAGGAAAACTTGGCCTTCATATCTATGACTAAATGTGCTATAAAATTATTATAATAAAAATTTTGTTAGAAGTTAACATTTAAATGTAAACAATTTCATGTTGAATGTCAACATCATAGATGTTCATAATATTTTCTATTGATTTAATCATTAATGTTGTTACCAGATACATAGCTACAATTGATAATTCCACAGGAAGCCAAATTTTTAACTTTTCGTACAGTTTCACAATAAAACAAGTGCTTTTCTATACTTCAGAGATAAAGACTTGTCAGTTAATCTAGCATAGAAAATATCAAAATTTGTCTTTTACTCTTGCATGCCAAATGCTGTCTGTAAATACCTTTGCCTAAAATTGATGAGAGGGCTTTTAGGAATTTTTCTCTTGCCTAATGATGCCTGCAGCATTTCCAGCTGTGTGTGAAAATATATAGCTCCAGAGTTTTATAGCTTCATGGGACTTGTTGAGCTGTATGGAGTTGGAGGTGGCCAACTTTGGCATGGTTCCTCGAACAAAGGAAGAATACACACTCATCTCTTGGCAAATATGCAAAAACTTCAACTCCACTTGCTCTAAAAGAAGATGTTTTTATCAGCACATAGTCAAGAGTCTGTTTATGTTCAGTTCTAACAGGCATGCTCTGTAGAATTGTTTTGTGACTGAAGTATAAATTATATTCATCCAAGAAAATGCTGTGGACAAAATAGTTCAACCAAATCTTTTATCATACAATTTTTGTCTCATTTGTTGTGGTCTGTTATTGTTATTGTTGGTGTGACTGCACACACATGTATGAGTGTGTGTGTGTGTGTGTGTGTGTGTGTGCGTGTGTGTGTGTGTGTGCATGTGTGCGTGTGTGTGTGTGTGTGTGTGTGTGTGTGTGTGTGTGTGTGTTTGTCATGACATGCTTGGCAGTAAGCATTCTTACCAAATTGATACCATGCTAGTCAATCACTAAAAATATTATATTAAAACACGTGCAATCAGCATTGAATGGTTTCAGTCATCTAAAAAAAAATAGTTTAGGTTTATTAACCACCAATGAGATTATGAATCAAATATATTGTTTTTTTCTTTGTAATGTGTAGTTTTGTTTTATATTTCAGACAGAGCAAATTCATAATTTCTTGGCATTGGATTCCAGGTTACTTACTCCTGTTGGAATCTTTTCAGTGAGCTTATGAGTATGAAGAAACTTTTCAAAAAGGCTTGTCACTTTAATGCTACCAAGATACTGTGGAGGGAAATATCAAATGGGAACATGAATTCAAAATCTGCCATACATATTCATTTACTGATGCTTTTTTTTCAAATGAAGCTCTAAATAGTTTGTGTTCTTTGTCTTTGAAATTCAAAAACAACCAAAAATATAAGGCAGTATTTGTTAATTTTGAAAATAGATGGCAGATAACGTAATGTGGTTTAGAATAATGGAATCAAAGCCCTTTTGAGCTTGAGTTGGTAACTGTGTATGGGACATTAAAAATAACCTCTGCTATGGACTATATGTTTGCATTCACTACAAAATTTATATTCTGTAACCTATACTTAGTATGAGAGTGTTTGGAGGTATGCTTTTAAAAGGTAATTTGGTCTTGAGAAGGGAGCTCTTATGAATAAGAGTTGTGTCTTTATAAGACTACTGGGAACCCCTCTCTGCAATGTGATGGAGCACAAACACATTACTGAAGGCCAAGGAATTGAGCCTGTAGCAGGTATTAAATTTTACTGACCCTTTGTTCAGGGGCTGCACTGTCTTCAGTGCTATAAGGAAAGAAATCCCAGTTGTGTCTTAATTAGGATTAATATTGTTGTGATGAAACACCATGAGCAAAAGCAACTTGGGGAGGAAAGGTTTTATTTGGCATAGAGACTGTGAGTCACTGCAGGAAACAAAGGCAGGCTCTCAAATCAGGCATGAACCTGGATCTATGAACTAATGCAGAGGCCATGGACAATTATGCTCCTCATGGCTTATTCAGTTGGAATCCTTTTAGCACCAAGGAAAACCAGCCCAAGATTGGAAACTTCCAGATCAACCAGTAAGTAAGAAAATGCTTTAGAAAATTTAACTGCAACTCTATCTTATAGTCAGTTTCTCAGTAGAGGTTCCTCCTCTTGGATGATGCTAGCTTGTGTCAAATTGAAATAAAACTAACTAGGACAAGTAGTTTCTATGCCAGTCAATTTATAATATTTTTATATGACGTGAATAGATTAAGAAACCACTTTTCCATTCTTCATTATTATTTCTAAGCATGAGTTCATTTCAAAAGGATGCTACTATTTGATGCCAATGGATATGGTAAAAACAATTTTCTGTAGATGTAAATGATTTCCCTGCACTTAAATGAATTTTATGTATGAAAAAGCATATTTAATAGAAGTGAAACATAATTAATTATAAGTTTTATATACATTACTTTCAATTTATTATTGCTCTGTGCTTATATGTATATAAACACATGTTTATGTGTATGTGTGCCTGAATGTGGAGGTCAGATATCAGTGACATCACTTTTCTCTCTATCATTTTCAGTACAAGTGGAAATTAATGATTTGTCATGCTGGCTTGCCAGTTTGCACCAAGTTTGTCTGTCTCTGCTTCCCCAGCCCTGGGATGACAAACACAGTCAATAGTGTTTGACTTTTTCCTTATGTATTGAGAGGCCAACCTTAGGCCCTCATGCTTGTGAATTCCCTTGACATGTGTTGAATTTATTTAGTATTTCAATCATAAAATTTTTGCTTTATTTTATGTATATTTTTAAAGTTTTATTTGGAGAAAGGGGATACTATTTAAAAACTATAGAAATTTAAAGTAAGATGGGAAAACAAGATACCAAATTTTATAGACCATAGTTTATTCTATTCACATTTCTTCAGAGAATAAAGATGGGGCCTTTCATTAAAAATTCAGAAAACCTAGACACTAATACTGGCCTCATCACTCCTGGAGTTACTTTGGAAGAGAAATACTTTCTGCCCAACTGCCTCGACAAGGTCAATGCAAAGCTAAAATATGTATGAACGTATTTTATAAATTATAAAGCCCAATCTAAGTCTAATCTATTAATATTTATTGCTAGATTCAAGGCAAGGAGTGTTTGAAGGAGATACACAATGGACTATTTAATTTAATATTTTATATTACAAAGTAATATAAATTGCACATAACCCTGTATAGGCAACCAAAAACTTGAGACTAGATAGCCAAGGGATCTAAAATATTACTAAATAATACTGGACTATGAAAAAAAACATGGAAATAAAATGTTTTCTAATGACATTTTGCTATACTCATAGGTATTAGCCTTATTCAACTATCATCAGAGAAATTTCCTTCTCCAGCAGATGGGGTCAAATATAGGAACCTACAGTCAGACATTACGAATAAAGACCATCTTACTCAAAATTGATTGCTGTGAAGAGACAGCATGACAATGATGATTCTTATAGAGGAAAACAATTAACGGGATGATTTACTGTGAAGAAGTTTAGTTGATTATCAGAATGGCTGGGAGCATGGTAACATGCAGGAAGACATGGTGATGGAAAGGAGTCAAGAGTTTTATATCTGGATCACTAGGCAGCAGGAAGAGAGAGAGCGAGAGAGAGAGAGAGAGAGAGAGAGAGAGAGAGAGAGAGAGAGAGAGAGAGAGTCTGGGCCTGACCTGAAACATTTGAAACCTCAAATCCCACACCTAGTGATTTCCTCCATCAAGGTCACACCTACTCTAAGAAGGCCATACCTAAGGCCAATTTATAGGAGTCTATAGGGACGATTTACATTCAAACTACCACATTCCACCTGGTCCCCATAGGCCTATAGCCATAGCATAAAGCAAATATTGCATTTAATCCAACTTCAAAAGAACCCATAGTCTGTAATAGTCTCAATATAATTTAAAAGTCTAAAGTTCAAAGTCTCTTCTGAGACTCATGGCAATCTTTTAACTGTATCCTCTATAAAAACAAAATAAAAAAAAACCATACCACACATGTCTAACATAGAGTTGTACATGACATACATTATCATTTCAAAAGGGAGAAAATGGATCATAATGAGGAAATACTGAACCAAAACAGGACGGAAAACCAGTTGGGCAAACTACAAAATTTGTATCTCCATGTCTCATTTCAAAGCACTCTTCAGGTCTCCAACTCTATTAAGCTTTTTTGACTATAATACACTTTTTTCTTTTGGGCTGGTTTCACTCCTTTTTAGCATTCTTCCTTGGCAGATATCCCAGGACTCGGACTGCCACAGAGACTTTGAAACACACAGCTCTAAATGGTATGTCTTTATAAAGTCTTTCCCTTTGGAGTTCAAGTAAGCCCACAGAATGCAGTGGGGAAATGTGTAATAACCAGAGGTGATAAAAACTATCAGCAAAACAAGTTCTTCTTAAACCAATTGAACAAAGCTCATATGAATTCAGAGACTGCAGCAGCAAGCACAGGATCTACAGGGGTCTGCATAAGGTCCTTTGCACATACTTATAGCTTTCAGTAAGAATTTTTAAGGAACTCCTGAGTCTGTGAACCAGTGAGACTCTGATTCTTTTGCCTTCTCTTAAGACTCTTTTTATTCTGTTAGCGTGCCTTGTCTAACTTCAGTGTGATCATTTTGTTTTATTTTATTACATTATATTTTATTTTATTTGTTTCATTGTTATCTCTTAGAAGTCTCTTCTTTTCTAATGAAACACAGAAAGAAAATGGATGGGAAGGTGGGGAGGAACTGAGAAGGGTAGTGGAAGGAATAACTGTAAGCTGGATATATTACATGAGAAAAAATCTATTTTCAAAAAGAGGTGGGGGAAGAGGTTCCCAGAATAAAACCTCACCTTACATTGAACCTTCTACAAGGCTGACTAACTAATGATTATGGAGAGGTTTCAATGTTGTGCATGCAGACTTAATTACAATTTATCTTGAGCTGTCTTTAGTCTCTGAATAGCCATTTCTATTGCTTTTTTATTTAATTTTTATTTTCTATATTCTATGTTTATATTCCAAAGGCTTTCCCCTTTCCCAGTTCCCCCCCACCATATGTCCCATAATTCCTCTCCCCCCAGCTATTCCCCAATCATTCCACCCCCCCCCCCACAATTTCTCTGTTCTGGGTCTACAAAACTGGATCCAATCTTTACAGGCCCAGGGTCCTCTCCTTTCTTCTTCTTGGGAGTCATTTGACTTGCTAATTGTGCCTTAAGCATTTAGGGCTTCTGGGCTCATTAATATCCACTTATCAGTGATTGCATTTTATGTGTATTCTTTTGTGATTGGGTTAGCTCACTTAGAATGATATTTTCCAGATCTAACCATTTACCTACAAATTGCATGAGTTCATTATTTTTAATTGCTGAGTAGTACTCCATTGTATAAATACACCACATTTTCTGTATCCATTCCTCTTTTGAGGGATATCTGGTAAGTTTAATGAAACAGTGGAAACTAGTGAAACCTAAGTCTATGCTCCCTCACCACTATTACTTCGATTTGCCTCCAGAATAAATTACTCTTCTTCCCTTGGACGTCATAATAGCATTCTTTCATAAACAAATGAATATTAATCTTCTATTTTAGTGAATTATGTTATACTCATTTCATTATTTTAGACTCCTCTTTTAGATTTGGCTAATTAAAAGCAAAATATATATTTTTATCTGAATTATCTATTTATAGACATTATTAGATATGGTATATATTTTGTACAATAATATGTCATGCTATAACTTCTAAAACTAAATAACTGAATATTCTTTTCTATATCAGACAATAGCTTAATTTTAGCCAAAGAAATGGTTTAGAACAATGTGTTCAGTAGAAATTGCTACTGTAAAAGAAATGGCCCATAACAGCATTACTCTATATTATAGTTGCAGTCATGTTTGTCTATTATGCTAACAAATGAAGATAATGTGACCAGAAGCTCAATATTCCTTAGTTTTATTAATTCCATGTTTATATTTAAATGGTCATATATGATGAGTGACATATATGACCATTTAGACCATATATGACCTCCCAGAGAAGGGAGCCTTATACTGTTTTGATCTATCAAGAATCATTTCCTTGTTTTTGAAAATGGTGAATGTAAAATTTTAAATTTGTTTAAATTATACCCAAATGAGTATTTTGCAAAGCAATGTACAGATGTTTCTGAAAGACTGGTTAGTGCAATGCTGCATAAGCAAGTTCCTTGATCTATTTGTCACTCCAAGTCGATACAGTCTCTTGCAATCAGGCATAGCACTTCTGTGCTCAGCAGCAAAACATGGCAAAAATGTATTTAAATACTCAGCAGTAATAAAAATGCCTTCACTCCAATTTATTTGGTCAGAAATGGGGAAAATGTCTTGGTAGTGGAGAGTATGTGCAGTTCTAATGAGTCACTGTTAAAATATTAAAAGATCTGCAACTTAGTTATGTAGATTGTATTACTATGCGATCCCATAATGTCTATATTTTGTATTTATTAAGAGAAAACATCTTTTATCTAAATTGTGACTCATGTGACTTTTGGGAAAACTTGGGTTTAAAATATATGGAGAGTGCATGATTGCTCTTGAATGATAAAGTCCTATGTAAAACACTCAAAGTGAGTCTTCTGCACATTCAGTTCTTCTTCGTGGTTTCCTATCAGATGGAATCTTGTGATGATAGAAAGCAGGTACCGAGAAGACATTTTTTTCCTTTACAATGAGGAAAACACTGGATATTCTGACTGTGTTGGAAGCCAACCTGGCTTTACTAGAGCCATTCTGGCATCTCAAGCCTTCCAGTGTGATATGCAAATCCAGTGCCTTGAGGAACAGAAAGTGTAATCCTATTATAGTCTCAACTTTCTCTGAGTCTACACAATCCTGATTAGCCTTGGTAATCACCTGGCTCCTTTCTTGGATATTATTAGAATCCCTGGTGTTTTCACATTATTTCTCATGAGAAAATATGATTCAAGCAGTAGCTGCTTCCAGGATCCTTGTCTGTCAGAGAAAAATACAGCATAATCTCTTTTACTTCATTTGGCTTCAGGATGTTTTAATAAAACAGCGACATAAATATGTTATTAAACAACTACTATGCCAAAATTTTATCAAATTAAATACTGACTTAATCTAGTAACTTAAATACCTTTAATATTTGATCAAATTACTCTGTAACCTCAAACTTCAAAATAAGCATTCATTCATGGCTCCTGGTTTTCATTATGGGTAATAAAGTCCTGCAGGATTTCAAGTCATTCAATGTGCTCAGTTACATTCAATAACTGAAAAACATGAATAGAAGTTTAGAAAAGAACCACACCTTACAGGAACCTTCTGGAAGGCTCGATGATCATGGTAATGCGGTAATGCTCCCTTGACCTTAGCCTGATTACAATAACTCTTTTGCTGTTTTAAGCCCCTATAATAAGCCATTCTTTACTCGAATCCGTATCTACCTTAATATTCTTGGGACAAACAGGTGACATCTTTTTTTATTAGATATTTGCTTTATTTACATTTCAAATGGTATCCCCTTTCTGAGTTACCCCCAAAAAAGCCCCTATACCATCCCCCTTCCCCTACTGACCCCCCACTAATTTCCTGACTTGCAGGAGGTCCCCTATTCTGGGGTCTCTCCTCTCATTATGTCTGAAATGGTCACCACATGAAGCTCAAGAAGAAGGAAAACCACAGTATGGAAACTTTGATCTTTATTGGAAAGTAGATCAAGATACCCATGGCTCACAGCCAACCAATAGAATGAGCATAGTGTCCCCAATGGAACAGCTAGGGACCCAAGGAGCTAAAGAGGTTTGCAGCCCTGCAGGAGGAACAATAATAGGCCCAGTACCCCCAGAGCTCCCAGGGACTAAACCACCAAACAAAGAGTACACATGGAGGGACCAATGGCTCCAGCTACATATGTTACAGAAGATGACCATTTCAGACATCTTTTGACATGTATTAATTGACAAAACCTAACAAAAAGCTAAGGATGTCATAATGTAGCACCTGAGGCATTTATCAGGTTTCCCCCTCTGCTTTATTATAGCTACCTAATGTTTCTGCCAGTGAGAGTCCTCTTGGTTTGTGGTTTTTTTATTCTAGTACGGTAAAGCTTCTTCACACTGTTATCATGTTAGAACCCAGACACAAAATAAGTAAATCTGTATTCTCTGGCCATGTTCAAGTACCATAATATTATCCTTAACAAAGTCTATATTTTCTTATCCTGCATTTGAGAACCCCAGAATATAAGTAATTTTCTGTCAGATAATAAGCTCTCCATAAATAATATTGGGGAAGTTAAAATACATGGTTATCTGTAAGGTAACTGGAATTCATTTGGCTCACGTCCCACATGGGATTGGGGAGGAGTATTGTTACTGCATATAAGATCTACTTTCAGATTTAATGAATCTGTTATATTGTGAATTTACACTATCATTCATTTCCTGTGTCTCTGCCTTCATTTAAGATGACACTTTGATCAAAGGTGGCAAAGCATGAAATTATGGCCAGATGTAAAAATGTCACATGCTATTTCAAAGTCCTCTTGCAGCTAGAAAATTTTCTGATTATCTGGTCCTATCAAGGGAATTAAAATTCAGTGTGCTCGACGTTACAACATGTTTTAACAAGAGCACAATTACATTTCTACACTGTTCCAGTATAAGGGTGCCTCAGGAGAATTGTTAGACGAGTCCACAGAGGGTACGAGCTGTCAGAAGCCATGAGGATACACAGGAGGGTAAGTGAAGGCAGTAATTTTTTCCTTTACGAAAGTCACTAATTGCATTTTGTTTTAAAATAGGTGTCTCTGTGCCTGTAGCAAGCCCAGAGTATGTAAGTAAAGTCAGTGTATTTTCAAATTATGTGGTGAAATCTATTACTTTCTGTAAAATAAGAGTGGTAGCTATTTCTCCCTCTTACAAGAATTCTAAGCCATACGCAGTAGCTCACAATCATGAAAAATGAGACATTTTGAAAATATGTCTGCAGAATCACCAGCCTCATTTTTCCAAACAAAGACAAAATGTCCTTTGTGTGCTTCAATTCTTGGAGAAAAAAAATTGATTGAGCATCTACTTCATACCAGGGTATTTACTGGGCTCTGGAGTTTGGGGAGGAAGGGCACATAGCCAGAGTTCTTAGTTTCAAAGACTTCTCAGGCCAGCAGATGAGACGGAAATGCAAATTAAGGTATTTTCTTACTGAGAAAGAAAATAAAAAAGAAAATAAACAATTACGATCCAAAGAAAATAGATACTTTTAAATATTTTTCAAAGAAAGGATTTAGGTCGAATAAAACTAAAAAAAAATATGTCTACAAAAATATTGATCACATTAGTAAAGTTATTGTTCTAAGAAAGTGCAAATTGAGGTAAGCAATCTAATTACAATTCTTCCAGTTAATGTATTTTTTTTCTAAAATCAAGAATTCCATTCACTACATATCAGACACATTGTCAAAAGCAAATAGGAAACAGCTTTTTATTGTTTTATTGATAGCTGGTATTTATATCTAATGTGGAAAAACAATTCTAATGTGAAGATACCCAGCATAATGCTGAAGCTGAAGAAAAGGGAGAAAGGAGTTGAATGGAGTATTTCAGGAGCACTTGGGCAGGAAGGTAGGTGCATGGAGAAATCTCATTGCTTCGGTCCTACATTGAGAAGGCCAGCCCAGCGTTCGCCATTGATCTGTATATATACTGAGTATTAACAGAGGACTTATTTGAAAATGTCATATTGGTTACATTTCTGGGTAATTTAATTAGCACAAAGAGAGGCTTCCCTTTATAGAGAGTAAGAGCAGTAATTACATTGAAAGATTGACCAAAATTGTCTTTTTTTTCAACTGTTTAGTTGTCACACATTTTGTTTTGTTTTGTTTTGTTTTTTCAGTAAGTTGTCACATTTTTTAAAATTTTATTTACTTTTGTTTTAACACTCTATATTTTATCCCCCTCCCAGTCCATCCTCTGTTCCACATCTCATAGCTCTTCCCTCCAGCCCCTGTCTCTACAAGGATGTGCCCCATCCCCCCCACCCTCACCCCACCAGGCCTCTAAACTTCCTGGGGTCTCCAGTCTCTTGAGGGTTAGCTATGTCTTCTCTGACTGAACCCAGACCTGGCAGTCCTCTGCTGTATATGTGTTGGGGGCCTCATATCACTTGGTGTATGCTGCCGGGTTGGTAGTCCAGTGTTTGAGAGATCTCGGGAGTCCACGTTAATTGAGACTGCTGGTTCTCCCACATGGTCACCCTCAACCTCAGCTTCTTCCAACTTTTCCCTAATTCAACCACAGGAGTCAGCTGCTTCTATCCATTAGTTGGGTATATGTAACTATAACATCTGACTCTTTCAGCTGCTTGTTGAGTCTTTTTTTTTACTCATTTTGTTAATTCATTTTACTAGTTCAATTTAGTAAATCTGTATTTTTATATAACAACCAGGCTTTCTTAGTTCACCATTAGAAAATACCTCTTACTAAATAATTGCCAGTGAGGAATTAACTACAGATGAGAAAAAACTGAGTGGTCAGTGGTAAACGAAAAACCTTATGATAGTTTTGAAAACATAATGGATGTTTTTGATGTCTCTTTAGTCTTATAGAAAAAATCAAATATATCTGGGCTGACTGAGTAATAAGTCCTTTTCCTAAACGAATTTGCCATTGAAATCCACCATTGCTATACAGAGAAGTGGAAAAAAGAGAAAACTAACAATGTTTGGAATTACTCTTTGAGTGATATACTGAAACACATAGCCAATTTGTTACCCAACCTGATCTTGCCTTGGTGAATTCACTAGGCACAAAACAAGCAGTTTAATGAAAAGAAATGTTTCTCTGCTTCTAAATGTGTAACTATAGAGATAAAAAGCCAATTCAGAGTGAGTTGTCAAAGCTTAAGTTGCAAATGTGGCTTAAGCCAGCTGTGAAGAGCCCATTGAATAAAATTCCCAACACATAGAATACCATGATATATTCTTTCCAGTGCTTTGGCATGGTGCTTTGAGACTGACTCCGATTACCTGGCTTTCAGTATAAAAGTTAAAGGCTAAGAAAACTAAAGCCATATAGAAAAAATGGCATTGGCTTTCTATCTTTGCAGTCAAGATGTGTCTTGAGGAAGAATATAACTATCATGTGAGAGTAATTAGTTTATTCTGAAATGTGAATAATTAAGTGGATAAATTACAAACCAGACTGTTTACTTGTCCTTTCCCCACAATGGAAATGAGCTTTTCAAAACTCTCAATGGTAACACTGACTGGTGTGCCTGTTTATTTTGAAGGCACCTGTCTTGCATTATCATCAAAGTTGATTTTATTGATTTGGCAGCTTAGGTGTTCCTTTCTTTTTTATATACTAGACACAACAGTGATGTGAAACTTGTGCTATGTAAGAAAATACAAGCTGGAGTCATGATATTTGCTAAAACTGCTTAGAGAAAGCACTTTGAATTTTCCAGGCACTACAATAATCCAAAAATAAATTATTTGGATAAGATAAACTTCCTTACACATTTGTTTTGTGCATGTGATATGAAAATGTATCATATTTATCTTTCTGTTACCCTAGAGAGCAGGATGATGCTTTTAGGGATAGAATTAGAAGTATCATTTTGTTTTTATTAGATATTTTCTTTATTTACATTTCAAATGTTATCCCCTTTCCTGGTTTCCTCTCCAAAAACCCCCTAACCCATCCCCACTTCCCCTGCTCACTAACCCACCCACTCCTGCTTCTCTGTCCTTGCAGTTTTAATTGATTATTTTATTTATTTACACTTCAAATGTTTTCCCCCTTCCTGTTCTTCCCCCTGGAAACCCATCGTCCATCTCTCCTCTCCTTCACCCCTAAGAGGGTGCTCTTCCACCCGTCTCCACTCACTCACTCCTTGCCCTCATGAAGCCTCTACAGAACCAAGGAAGGGCCTCCCCACTCACTGTGGCAGATAAGGCAATTCTCTGATACATATGTAGCCGGAGCCATGGACCCATTCATATATACTCTGCTTGGTGGTTTAGCCCCTGGGAGTTCTAGGGATCCAATTAGTTGATATTGTTGTTCTTCCTATGCGGTTGCAATCCTCTTCAGCTTTTTCAGTCCTTCTCCAAACTCACATTTTCAGAGAATACACTAGAAAACCCTATTGCTTTTTGGCTTTCATTTCTGTTTCTTCAGTGATGTCAGAACAGATGACTCAGCTTAACGATTATGGTTAGGGCTGTCCGATCAAATTTTACTCTTTGTGCAACAGATCTTAACATAGCTAACAAATGAAAGGAGACTAGAAAATATATTCAAGCAGTATTTTATTTCTGGTACTGACTAGGTTTTGATTTCTGTTAAAATAAATTATTCATATTATCTAAAATAATAATTCTAAGATGGCAAATATATTGTGTATAAAACTTTTGATATAATTTCCCCACATCGGCTGTCTTTGGTAACTGGGAAATTAACACTTTTTTTTTTTTAGGTACATGCCATTTATATTAATATTTTACTTGATCCATGGTATTAGTGGTACCAGTGAATGAATGAATGAATAATAAGAAAGAAAGAAAGAAAGAAAAGAAAGAAAGAAAGAAAGCAAAACCTAACCAATGAAGTAAACGACTTCCTATGTTTCCTGAATAAAAAATAGTTGTATTCTATTATTTTTAAAGTTATCAAAGAAATAGGTGACTTGATATGTGTGAGAATAACAAAACACAAGGTAGTTGATTGAATAGTAATTGAATCAGTGAAATAAACCTGAGTCCACAGTGACATAAATAGTCTTAAAGGTATAGAAAGAATAATGGGAACTAAGATTTACTATGAAATAATTACAACTTAAACAATAAAAACAAAAATTAAAATTCTATATTTAGAATTTCTAAAATTCTAAATTTTAGTACTTGTGTGCTAAAATAAATGACTTGAAATTTTATGGAAACACCTATTTAATGTAGTCTCCATTTTTCAAAATTTCCCAATACCAAAACTATTAAGTAAATTTAAGGTGTATAAGCCTTATTCAAATGAATTAGATCAGCATTGTCAATGACCCAATAAAAAGTAACCAATCTATATTGTTTAAAGTGTGAAAATCCCTGAGTAGAATAGAGATTGTAGCAGAATGAAGAAACTATATACTTTTATAATTTTGCTGTGACTCTAAAACATGTTCAAAGTCGAAATCTGACAATCTTATTATATTCCATTAATGAAACATCTGGAAATTCAATGGATTCAACAGGACAAAGAGAATAAATCAGAGGAACTTAAATGCTCTAACAAGGCAATCAAACAAAAAGTAAGAAAGAGAATATAATTACATGGATTAGAAAATACAAGATTTTATTTTCACATGCTGTGATGGTTTAAATAGGCATGGCCCTCAAAGACTCATGAGTTGAATGCTTGGCTCATAGGAAGTGTCATTATTAGAAAGTGTGGCCTTGATGGAGTACATGTGGCCTTGCTGGAGGAAGTGTGTTGGTGTGGGGAAGGTCTTTGAGGTTGAAGATGCTCAGACTAGGCTTAGTGTAGCATTAACTTCAAGCTGTCTGCAGATCCTGATGTAGAATTCTCAGCTTCTTATCCAGCATTGACTGCATTTGGCCATGCTTTTCACCATGATAATAATAGACTAATGTACTAAACCTTTAAAACTGTAAGCCAACCCCAATGAAAGGTTTTCCTTTGTAAGAGTTGTGACAATGGTGTCACTTTATAGTAATAGAAAACGTAAGACACATGCAAGCCTATCCTGAAATTTATAAAGCTTAAGGAAATAGGAAACAGTATAGTTCATTACATTTACTAATGCCACATCATAGATTAATTTATATATGTGTTTCTTATCATACTACCACAAAATTGATGGGTATTATCTTGACATAAATATTGGACTTATGATGGAAGATACAAAATCAACACATAAATCATTAGCTTCATTACAGCTTTCATATGGAAAAGTAAATATTAGTCAGACAGAAGGCTCTACTATTAGGATATTCTCCCAACAATTTCCCTAATTCCTTGATTTTTAAGTTGTCCAACCTATACAGTACAAGAATGCTCTTTTCAGCAAATTTCTTGTAACTATATTGCAAAGATAGTCCTTAATCTATTTCTAATATTTCTTTCTTTATTTCTTACCAGGATTTTCTTAAACTGAAAGATCTAGGTAAAGCAAAGAGACAATAAAAGGAGATTAATGGGATACAAATTGGAAAAGAAGAAATAAAGACATCACTATAAATTATCTTGGTGTGCCTCTAACCAAACAAGTGAAAGATCTGTGTGACAAGAACTTCAAGTCTCTGAAGAAAGAAACCAAGGAAGGCCTCAGAAGATGGAAGGATCTCCCATGCTCATGGATTGGCAGGATTAATATAGTAAAAATTGTCATCTTACTGAAAGCAGTCTACAAATTCAATGCAATCCTCATCAAAATTTAAACTTAATTCTTCATAGAGTAAGAAAGAGCAATTCTCAAATTCATTTGGAATAATAAAAAACCCAGGATAGCAAAATCTATTCTCAACAATAAAAGAAATTCTGGTGGAATCACCATCCTTAACCTCAAGCTGTATTACAGAGCAGCAGTGATAAAAACTGCATTGTATTGGTAAAGTGATAGGGTGGTAGATCAAAGGAATAGAATTGAAGACCCAGAAATGAACCCACATACCTACGGTCACTTGATCTTTGATAAAGCAGCTAAAACCATCCAGTGGAAAAAAAGACAGCATTTTCAAAAAATGATGCTGGTTCAACTAGCAGTCAGCATGCAGAAGAATGTGAATCAATCCATACTTATCTTCTTGTACGAAGCTCAAATTCATGTGGATCAAGGATCTCCTAATAAAACTAGAAGCACTGAAACTAATAGAAAAGAATGTGGTGGAAAGCCTCAAGGACATGGAGACAGGGGAAATTTCCTTAAAAGAACACCAATGGCTTAAGATCTAAGATCTAGAATTGACAAAAGGTACCTAATAAAATTTTAAAGCTTCTGTAAGGCAAAGGACACTGTCAATAGGACAAAATGGCAACCAACAAACTCGGAAAAGATCTTTACCAATCCTACATCCAATAGAGGACTAATATCCAACATGTACAAAGAGCTCAAGAAGTTATATTCCAGAGAACCACATAACCCCATTAAAAATGGGAACAGAGCTAAACAGAGAATTCTCAAGTGCAGAATACTGAATGGCTGAGAAGCACCTAAAGAAATGTCCAACATCCTTAGTCATCAGGGAAATGCAAATTAAAACAATCCAGAGATTCTACCTCACACCAGTCAGGTTAGCTAAGATCAAAAACTCAGGTGACAGCAGATGCTGGTAAGGATGTGGAGAAAGAAACACTCCTCCATTGCTGGTGGGATTGCAAACTGGTAAAACCACTCTGGAAATCAGTCTGTGGCTCCTCAGAAAATTGGACATATTATTATCTGGGAACCCAGCTATACCACTCCTGTGCCTATACCCAAAAGATTCTCCAACATATATCAAGGACACATGATCCATTATGTTCATGGGAGCCCTATTTATAATAGCCAGAACTTGGTAACAAACCAGAAGTCCTTTAAGAGAGGAATGGATACAGAAAATGTTGTACATTTATACAATGGAGTACTACTCACCTATTAGAAACAAGAATTCATGAAATTCTTAGGTAAATGGATGGACCTAGAAAATATCATCCTGAGTGAGGTATCCCAATCACAAAGGAACACACATGCTATGCACACTGATAAGTGAATATTAGAGCAAAATTTCTGAATATCCAAGAAATCACTTAAAGACTACATGAAGCTTAAGAAGGAAGACCAAAGTGTGGGTGCTTTGGCCCTTCTTAGAAAGGGGCACAAAATACTCAGAGGAGCAAATATGGGTACAAAGTGCAGAGCTGAGACTGAAGGAAAGGCCATTCAGAGACTGTCCCACCTGGGGATTCATCCCAGAAACAGTCCCTAAACTCTGACACTATTGTGAATGCTAAGAAAGGCTTGTTGAAAGGAGCCTGATATAGATGTCCCCTGAGTGGCACTGCCACAGCCTTACAAATACAGAGTTGGATGCTCGCAGCCAACTATTGCACTGTGGGCGGGGTTCCCAATGGAGGAGTTAGAAAAATGACTGAAGGAGCTGAACCCCATAGGAAGAACAATATCAACCATCCAAGGAGTACACATGGCTCTGGCTGTACATGTAGCAGAGTACAGTCTTGTCAGGCATCAATGGGAGGAGAGGTCCTTGGATTGATAGGAAGGATTTATAGATGCCCCAGCATAGGGGAATTGAAGGGGGGAACTGGGGTGAGTGGATAACACTTAAAATGAAAATAAATTTTAAAAAGAAGGTTAAAAAAAGAAAGTAAAAAAAGAAATTAAGAACCAAAAATATCACTATTTGTGAATGATATGATAGAATACAAAAGTAAGCCCAAAAAAATTTAGTAGAGAACTTGTACAGCTGATAAACAACTTCAGAAAATTGCTTGGATATAAAATTAACTCAAAAAATTAGTAGCCTTCCTTTAAACAAATGATAAATGGTCTGAGAAAGAAATTATGGATACAACAACCTTCAAAATAGCCACAAACAGTATCTTATCTTGGTGTAATTCTTACCAGGCAAGTGAAAGATCTGTGTGATGATAACTTCAAATTCCTGAAAAAAGATATTGAAGAAGACCTCAGAAGAAACCTCAGGAGTGCAAAACAAATCTTTTTTCTTTTTTCTTTTTTTATTAGATATTTTCTTCATTTACATTTCCCCTTTCCTGGTATCCCCTCTGAAAACCCCCTATCCCATTCCCCCTCCCCCTGCTCACCAACCTACACACTCCAGCTTCCCTGTTCTGGCATTCTCCTACAGTGGGGCATCAAGCCTTCACAGGACCAAAGGCTTCCCCTCCCATTGATGTTCCACAAGGCCTTCTTCTGCTATATATGCTGCATGAGCCATGTGTACTATTTGGTTGATGGTTTAGGACGTGGGAGTTCTGGGGAGTCTGGTTGGTTGATATTATTGTTGCTCCTATAGTTCTGCAAACCCCTTTGATCCTTTCTCTATATCATCCATTTGAGGACCCTGTGCTCAGTTCTATAGCTGCCTGCGAGCATTCATCTTCATATTTGTCCAGCACTGGCACAACCTCTCAGAAGACAGCGATATCAGGCTTCTGTCAGCAAGTGCTTGTTGGCATCCACAATAGTGTCTGGTTTTGGTGACTCTATATGGGATGGATCCCCAGGTGGGGCAATCTCTGGATGATCTTTCCTTCAGTCTCTGCTCCATTCTTTGTCTCTGTATCTCCTTCCATGGGCATTTTGTTCAGTCTTCTAAGAATGACCGAAGAATCCACACTTTGGTCTGCCTTCTTCTTGAGCTTCATGTGGTCTGTGAATTGTATCTTGGGTATTCCAAGCTTCTGATCTAATAATATCCACTTATCAGTGAGTGTATACCGTGTGTGTTCTTTTGTGGTTGGGTTATTCACTCAGGATATTTTCTAGTTCTATCTATTTATTTAAGAATTGTATGAATTCATCGTTTTTTAATAGCTGAGTAGTACTCCATCATGTAAATGTATCACATGTTCTGTATCCATTTCTCTGAAGGACATATGGGTTCTTTCCAGCATCTGGCTATTATAAATAAGGCTGCTTTGAACATAATGAAGCATATTTCCTTATTACATGTTAGAGAATCTTCTGGGTATATGCCCAGGTGGTATAGCTGGGTCCTTAGGTAGTACTAAGTTCAATTTTCTGAAGAACAGCCAAACTCTATGGTATTAGGATAGAAATAGACAAATTGTTCAATGCCATCAAATCAATGACCTAGAAATAAACCCACATACATATGGACACTTGATTTTTGACAAAGAAGCCAATACATACAGTGGAAAAAAGAAAGCATCTGCATTAATGGTACTTGTCAAACTGGCAGTCTGTATGCAGAAAAATTAAAATAGATCCATATTTGCTGCCTTGCACAAACCTCAAATCCAAGTGGATCATCGACCTTAACATAAATCCAGAATCACTGAATCTAATAGATGTAAGAGTGGGAAAGAATATCAAACTTATTGCAATAGGGGGAAATTTCCTAAATAGATACCAAGTGACTCAGGCTCTAAGATCACTAATTGATAAATGAGACTTTACGAAACTGAAAAGCTTGTGCAAGGCAAAAGACACAGTAATAGGACAAATAGGCAACCTACAATATGGGAAAATATCTTCGCTGACCACACATCTGATAGAGTGCTAACATAAAAATACATAAAGAACTCATGAGCCTAACCTCAAAAAAAAAAAAAAAACCCAAATAATCCAATTTAAAATATGAGGTACAAAGCTAAACAGAGTTAGCAAAAGATGAATTTCAAATACCTGAGAAGCACTTGAAGAAATGTTCAAAGTCCTTAGTGATCCAGGAAATACAAATCAAAATGACCCTCAGATTTTACTTTAAACCAATCAGAATGGCTAAGATAAAAAATTCAGGTGACATAACATGTTGCCAAGAATATAGATTAATAGAAAAAGAAAAATCTTCCACTGCTGGCGGGATTGATAACTGGTACAACTACTCTGGAAATCAATCTGAAGATTCCTCAGAAAATTTGATATAGATCTTTTTTTATAATTCCTTTTTTATTAGATATATTCTTTATTTACATTTCAAATGTTGTCCCCTCTCTTGGTTCATTTCTTCCCCCCCCCCAGAAAACCCCTTAATCCTTCCCCTTTTCTCCTGCTCAGTAATCTACATACTCCTGCTTCTCTGTCCTGGCATTCCCTTATACTGGGGCATCTAGCCTCCTCAGGTCCAAGGGTCTCTCCCTTTGATGTCTAATAATGCCATTCTATGCTGCATATGCATCTGGAGCGATGGGTTCCTCCATGTATACTCTTTGGTTGGTGGTTTCATCCCTGAGAGATCTGGGTTACTGGGTGGTTCATATTGTTGTTCCTCCTATGGTACTGCAAATGCCTTCAGCTCCTTGGGTCCTTTCTCTAGCTCCCCCATTGGGGACCCTGTGATCAGTTCAATGATTGGTTGAGAGTGTCCCCCTCTGTATTTGTCAAGTACTGGCAGAGCCTCCCAGATGACAGCTATATTGGGCTCCTGTCAGCAAGCACTTGTTGGCATCCACAATAGTGTCTGGGTTTTAAAACTGTATATGGGATGGATCGCTAAGTGGGGCAGTCTCTGTATTGTCTTTCCCACAGTCTCTGCTTTACACTTTTTCTCTGTATCTCCTACTGTGGGTATTTTGTTTCCCCCTCAAAGAAGGACCAGAGTATCCATACTTTGTTCTTCCTTCATCTTGAGCTTCATTTGCTCTTTGAATTGCATTTTGGGTATTCCAAGCTTCTGGGCTAATATCCACTTATCAGTGAGTGCATACCATTGGGTTACCTCACTCAAGATGATATTTTCTAGTTCCATCCATTTGCTTAAGAATTTCATGAATTCATTGTTTTTAATAACTGAGTAGTATCCCATTGTGTAAATGTACCACATTTTCTGAATCCATCCCTATGTTGAGGGATATAGATCTAGCTGAACACCCAGCTATACCACTCTCGGGCATATACCCAAATGATGCCCACCCATTCCACAGGGGCATGTACTCCACTATGTTCATAGTGACCTTATTTGTAATAGCCAGAATCTGGAAACAACCCAGATGCCTCACAATGGAAGAATGGATACAGCAAAATATATACATCTACTACACAGCTATTAAGAATAAGATCATCAAAAGTTTTGCAGGCAAGTGAATGGAACTAGAAAATATCATTGTGAGTGAGATAATCCAGACACAAAAAGCATGGTATGTTCTCACTAATAAGTGCATATTAGTCAAAATGTACAGAATACCTATGATATAATCCTCAGAAGTAAGAAGCAGAAAGTTCAAGTGAGGATGCCTCATTCCCACTTAGAAGGGGGAAGAAAATAATCATGGGAAGTAGAGGAAGGGAAGGACTTGAGCAGGAGAAGGGAGGGAGAGGGAAAAGGGGTAACAGGATCATTTATACAGTTGGGGGACAGGAGAGAACCCCAGAGGGCAGCAGAATGAATGGAAATACGCAGCCTCAAAAAGTGGGAGGTGTGGAGACTCTCTAGAAAATATCAGAGACATGGGAGGTGAGAGACTGTCAGGACCCAATGGGAATAACCTTACATGAAGTGCCTAACAGTGGGGAGAAGGAACTTCAAGTCCACCTCCAGGAGATAGTGAGGGCCTCAGGAGGAAGGATTGTGTTAATAAACCACAGTCAATATTGTCCCAGAGGACAATATGTCAATATGTCCCAGAGGAGTTCCTGTCTAAAAACTACAGGGACAAAAATGAAGAAGACACTGTGGGAAAGGTGGTCTAGTGACTGGGTAAACTTGGGATCTGCCTTATAGACAGACACCATGGACTGACATAATTACTGATGCTATGATGTGTACAGACAGGAGTCTAGCATGGCTGTCCTCTGAGAGGCCCAACCAGCTGCTGACTGAGACAGACACAAATACTTACACCCAACATTGGACTGAAGTCAGGACCCCTATGCTTGAATTAGGGGAAGGATGGGAGAAGCAGAAGAGGGGGGCAACTCCACAGGAAGACCAGCAATCTCAATTAATTCAAAGCCCAGGGGTCTGCTAGACACTGAGCCACCAAACTGACAGCATACAGCGTCCAAGACCCCACGACACAGAGGACTGCCCAGTGTGGCTTCAGTGGGAGAAGTTGTGCTTAATTGCTGATAGACTTGAGGCTCCATGGATTGGGGAGGCCTGGTGGTGGGGTAGTACCCTTCTGGAGACAGAGGGTAGAAGGAATGGGATGAGGACCTGTGGGAGGGAGACCGGAAGGGAGGCAATAGCTAGATTATAAAATAAAAAACAGTAAATAAATAAAAAATTAAAGAATGGCTATATTCTGAATATGGACCACTTAGCCAAACACTTGTTTACTGTTTTCTTAAGTCCACACCATCAGAAGTGCCCCCAATAATATAAGCTTTTTCTAGCTTTTTGTCCAACTCCTGTCTACTACTAAGTTCCAAAGCCATTTCTACATGTTCTTGAATTTGTTACAGAGAAAAATTCCACCATTGTCTTAGTCTGTTTTGTGTTAAAAACACGGTGACTGGGACTGCATACTTTCCAATGCAATATATCAACATAGGGGGACTTCACATAGTGAGAAATTTTTTTGTAAGAAGTTGAGTGGAAGTGTACAGATTAAGGTCTCTCTTCCTGGGTTAAAGCATTAATCACATTGTGAAAAATGACTTTAATGATCTAATATAACCCTAAATGCCCCCTCCTAAGTCAACAGTTCTATAGCCAATCAACATGTTATGCTGGCAATTTTGTTTTCAAATACAGAAGGTTTGCAGATACATATTCAAAACACATCACTCATTTTCATTATCACATCTGTCATTATGATGATAAATATGAATATTAATTTGATACTTCATTTTCAAATTAACACTGTTAGTTTTGAAAAGTTTTCATGTTTTATTCCCTCCATCTTTCTTGTCATTGTATCTCATTAATCTATGAGGTTAGGTTAATAATGTCACATTATAATTATTAGTTTTAACAATATTTACTGTATCTGCAGAAGAATGCAATTGATCCATTCTTATCTCATTGTACTAAGCTCAACTCCAAGTGGATCAAGGACCTCCACATAAAACCAGATACACTGAAACTAATAGAAAAGAAACTGGGGAAGAACTTTGAGGACATAGGCACAGGGGAAAATTTCCTGTACAAAACACTAATAGCTTATGCTCTAATATCAAGAATTGACAAATGGGACCTCATAAAATTACTGAGTAAAGCAAAGGACATTGTCAAAAGAACAAATTTGCAACCAACAAATTGGGAAAAGATCTTCACCAACTTTACATCCAACAGAGGGCTTATATCCAAGATATACAAAGAACTCAAGAAGGTAGACTCCAGAGAGCCAAATAACCTCATTAAAAAGTGAGGGACAGAGCTAAACAAAGAGGAATTCACCTGAGGAATATTGAATGGCAGAGAAGCACCGAAAGAAATGTTCACATCATTAGTCATCAGGGAAATGCAAATCAAAACAACCCTGAGATTTCACCTAAGCTCAGAATGGCTAAGCTCCAAAACTAAGGAGACAGCAGGTATTGGTGAAGATGTGGAGAAAGAGGAACACTCCTCCACTGCTGGAGGGGTTACAAGCTGGTATAACCACTCTGGAAATCAGTCTGACGGTTCCTCAGAAACTGGGCATGATACTACCAGAGGACCCCGCTATACCACTCCTGGTCATATACCCAGAGGATTCTCCAGCATGCTCCACTATGTTCATTGCAGTCCTATTTATAATAGCCAGAAGCTGGAAAGAACCCAGATGTCCCTCAATGGAGGAATGGATACAGAAAATGTAGTATATATACACAATGGAGTACTATTCAGCCATTAAAAACAATGAATTTATGAAATTCTTAGACAAATGAATGGAACTGGAGAATATCATACTAAGTGAGGTAACTCAATCACAAAAGAACACTCATGTTATGCACTCATTGATAAGTGGATATTAGCCCAGAAGCTTGGAATACCCAAGACACAATTCACATATCAAATAAAGCCCAAGAAGAAGAGAGGCCCCTGGTCCTGGAAAGTCTCATTGTAGTAGTATAGGGGAATAGCAGAACAGGGAAGGGAGAAGGGGTGGATTGGGGAACAGGGGGAAGGAAGAGGGCTTATGGGACTTTCGGGGAGGGGGGATCCAGGAATGGGGAAATCATTTGAAATGTAAATAAAGAATATATTGGATAAAAAATAAAATAAAAAATATTTACTGTATCTAAAAGTGGAAAATATTTTTATTAAATTATAGATAAATTTTATACAATACATATAGCTCCATATTTACTTGTTATAGGGTTATTTATTTTTTTGCCACAGAGTTGAGTTTCTGCCCAGTTTACTTATGCTTTAATCATTGAACATTTCTTTTAATATATTTTAAGATGTATATACCATCAATATATTTTCCCATATTTCTGAATATCTTCATTTCTCTTCACTTTGGGTACTTTTAGTAGATAAACATTCTGAGTCGACAGACTTTCTTTTACTGTCTTCTGTACAATGAAAAAGCCATTTCTCTTCTGTCTGGAATTTTGATGTGTCTGATTAAAAAAAAATCAGTCATTAATCACACTGTTTTCTTGTGCATGATAAGTCAATTTTTTTTCTCTTCCTGCTTTCAGAAAATTTTCAACTTTATCTTATATTGTGTTACTTATGACATGTCTATGTGTGTAAATGTATATCTTCCTTTCTGGCATGCTAGGTTTTTGGGGCATTTTGGTTGTCTCCAATTTTAATGTAAAGTTTGGAGAGTTTTACATTTTTTTCTAGTAAGATTTTCTTTGCTCTCATTTTTTGTATCTCATATTACTTGTATATGTTATTGGTGAATATCATCTTATACTTTTTTTAAAAAAAGATTTATTTATTATATGTAAGTACACTGTAGCTGTCATCAAACACTCCAGAAGAGGGCATCCAGCTGGTGTGAGCCCCAATGTGGTTGCTGGGATTTGAACTCAGAACTTTCGGAAGAGCAGTCGGTGCTCTTAACCGCTGAGCCATCTCACCAGCCCCATCATATACTTTTGAATGGTACATTGTATATTTATGTTCTGCCATCAGATTGGATAATTAAATTAATCTATCTTCAGGTCTAGTTTCAAACACTCATTTATAAAATATTACATTTTCATAATAAGTTATAATAATTTTCTCTTTAAAATGTGCCCCAGCCTGCCGGGACAGTAGACCAGGTCTGTAAGAGAAGGGGTGGGGATGAGGAGGTAAGAAATGAGAGAAATGGAGGCAAGACAACATTCTGATCAAGCCTCATTTGTTGCAAGCAAAAGCAGCCCCTTTTAAAGGCAAAATGGGACTATCTGGGGAATATCAACTGGTAGCAGATGTTCTTCCAGGCAGATCTGTGTCTAGGTAATAAGTTATTCTGAGCCAAGTCCCAACCACAAGTCCATCATGATTTCTGAGAAGAGCTTCGTCTACCAAGAAATGAAACCCAAGCAGAATAGAAGTTTAACTTGTTAGTGCTATGCAGGCCTAAAGAGACAAAATGGTGATGCTTAGATCAAGCATCTGGGGCTCCTGGCAAAAATGTTTCAACTTTTACATATAATTTGATTGTATGTTGAGATTCCTTATTTGTTAGTTCTTGAACCACTCTTATTCTTATAATCTTTAACATGGCTTCAAAAATTTAATCAAGCATACATAATTGTTTTATTGAGCTCTTTGTTGTATCCAGAATATGCAATTGCCTTAAATGGTTTCTGTTGACTGGTATAAAAGACTGAGTTAGAGGCAAAGCTACTCACTTTTGAGTCATTCTGGTGAGAATGTCTTGATTTTGATGCCTTTCAAGTCTGTTTCTGTCTCTGTAGACCTTTTCATGGCTCTAGGCGAGAACTGGAGAAGGCATACATTATAAGTCTCCATCTTGTTCAGGTTGAGACATAGATTAGGTATCAACTCTTTGTAGTGGAATAGAGGAGAATTTTCCTAAGGTATTTTACCTGCAGATTTGTCTTTCTTTTTGTCTTTATTTTCACTGAACTTCCTTAGGCATGTTTTTCTAAACGTTCCTCACTTGTTCCTATTCTTTTGCCTGAAACTTTTGCATGGAATTCCCCTAATATATTTTTATTTCTTTTTCAATTATTTCTTGTATTTCTCCTCATTGTTCTTAAATTAAGATTTTATGGTCTTTGAGTTTCAAAACTAGAATTGTGACTCATTTTCCCCAAATGGGGAATGTCACAGACTATTTTAGCATGATAGGGGTCTATCATAACAAAGGGAGTCTGTCATCACAGGAAGATAAGGTTTTTGAATTGTTTATATAATCTGAGTATTACTCTACTGTTGATTAGCAGCTGGTAACCATTTCCCCTCATTTTGTACTTTATTGCATCTATCTGTTGTTACATTCTTTTGCTGTGCAGAAGCCTTTAAAGTTGTTATCAGCCTCTTTACTGTTTGTACTTTATTTCATTTGCATTCAGTAGCCTATCAAGATGACTCTGGCCTAGAAACTGAGCCATTTACTGTGGATATTTGCTATTGTTAGCTTACTGCTGAGCCCTTAATTTTAGGCACATTTTACTATGTGACAGTAATGAGCTAGCATGCTTGCTAGCATCTGAAAGCATAAGAAGCAGAGGCTCTCTTGCAGTATATACAATAGTTCCAAAATAGATGCCAACTACTCACTTGAGTTACATGTCTATCTCTAAACCATTTACTGAATCCAACCATAGGAAGTATTGTCATTAGTTCTTTCATTGCAGAGGTTGAAAATATGTAATTGTCAAATACTACATGTAGAGCCAGTGCATATTTGAAAGCACAATGATGATTTACCTACAGGAAGAAAGGGGAGAGATGAAAGACAGGCACAGATGACAAGTCCTATAGGAGGCAAGGTAGGCCAGAAGTTTTACTGGCCAGGAAGTTTCCTTCCTGTTCCCATTTGATATCATAAAAATGCAGAATCCTAACTCACCTTGACATGACTGTGCTTGTAGATGAATTTGAACATTGTGTTGCCTTGAAAAGTAAAATGTGCTTTGTGACCAGTGAGTCTGTACCAAGGTTTTAAAGATTTAGTTCTAAGAACACTCAGAGTTTATTTAGGAGGAAATGCTGTTCTTGGGTGAAATTAATTTTGTAATGTTTTGTCATTGAAAGGAATTATAGAGAACCAGTGTAATCACAAAGCAACCTTAAACTTGAATCATGATGAAATCATGACTAGTGCCCCCATGTCCTTTTTTCCTTTTCAAGGAAGCATCGTGAAACAGTACTCAGCTGAACCTGAAGCCATCACAGGACAGTTTAATCAAGTCTTTCCTTTCCTTTGTCAGGAAGCCATCTGGCTATGTGTCTTTTCTGCTGAAAATGTGTCCTGATCAGATTTGCATTTGTTACCCTGCATAGAAACATTCTCTTTCTCCTGCATGTGACTAAATCTAAGCACTGTACATTCTGCAAGCACTAAGAATGGAGTGTCATTTTATTTCCAAAGAACACATTTTCTTAAGGTTATGGAATGATTGGCAGTTCTTTCACATTCTTTGTGTATCATGTGCCAATGCTGCTTTCTTGTTCTTTATTTTGTCATGAACATTCAAAGGCAGATATTTCAGTTTGAATATACAAGCCTCTGAATTTAAGTACATGATCAAGTCAGTTAAGTTGACTTGGCCTGCATAAAAGAATAATCATATTCAAAACAAAGGAACTGTGCCTCTAAGCATAGACTTTCAAATGGAATCAATTTATTTGGAGATAATTATTTTGTAAAAATGAATATATTTTTCAAATATCTTTTATTTATTGATCTTATATTATTGAAAAGTTTATCCTAAAATTGATTCTTTAAAGAAAATATACAAGTATTTATCCAATAATATGTGTGTGCGTTTGTGTGTGTGTGTGTGTGTGTGTGTGTGTGTGTATGATAGTGCATTAATAGATGCTAAAGGACAACTCATAGGGGTTGGTTCTCTTGCCCCATCTTGTGGGTTCTGGGATCAAAATCAAGTCATCAAGGTGAACAGCAAGTGCTTTTACTCCCTGAGCCTTTTTACTGGTACAAACTAATATGGATTATTTTCTTCGAATTAAATATCTTCTCATAAGTATATTTAGTTGTAACATGTTTTTATGATATTTTGAAGTCAGTGATATGAAATAGAGTGAGTAAACTCAACAAGAGAAGCAAAATTGTTGCTAACTAAATTCTCAGCCACCAGAAAATATAGGTCAAAATCAAACAAATTGGCAACCAACAAATTGGGAAAAGATCTTCACCAACCCCACATCCAAAAGAGGGCTAATATCCAATGTATACAAAGAACTCAAGAAGTTAGACCCAAAAAAACCAAATAACCCTATCCAAAAATGGGGTACATAGATAAACAAAGACTTTTTACCTGAAGAAATTTGGATGGCTGAGAAACACCTTAAAAAATTTCAACATCATTAGTCATTAGAGAAATGCAAATCAAAACAACCCTGAGATTTCACCTCACACCAGTCAGAATGGCTAAGATTAAAAACTCAGAAGACATCAGGGGTTGGCGAGGATGTGGAGAAAGAGGAACATTCCTCCACTGCTGGTGGGACTGCAAGCTGGTACAACCACTCTGGAAATCAGTCTAGAGGTTCTTCAGAAAACTGGACATGATACTTCCGGAGGACCCAGCCATACCACTCCTGGGAATATATACCCAGAAGATTCCCAAGCATGCAATAAGGATACATGCTCCACTATGTTCATAGCAGCCTTATTTATAATAGCCAGAAGCTGGAAAGAACCCAGATGTTTCTCAACGGAGGAATGGATACAAAAAATGTGGTATATATACACAATGGAGTACTAAACAATGAATTCATGAAATTCTTAGAGAAATGGATGGAGCTGGAGAACATCATACTAAGTGAGGTAACCCAGTCTCAAAAGAATACCCATGGTATGCACTCACTGATAAGTGGATATTAGCCTAGAATCTTGGAACACCAAAGACACAATTCACATACCAAATGATGTCTGACAAGAAGAAAGGAATGGACCCTGGTGCTGGAAAGGATCAAAGCATCAGTGTAGGGGAATACAAGAACAGGGAAGTGGGAAGGGGTAGATGAGGGAGCAGGGGGAGGGAAAAGGGCATGTGGGACCTTTGGGGGTGGGGAACCAGAAAAAGGGAAATGAATTGTAAATATAGAATATATCCAATAAAAAAATCAAACAAATAGACATGGAGAAAGAAAGACACTTTGGATATGACTTTATTTCTGTTATTATTCTCAGTGGATTTTTTTCAAAATAGTATCTAAATTTTTAAGGCAAGCTGGTGTCAAACCATAGTACCCCTCCTTCCTCAAACTCCCACATGTTGAGACCTGATTTACCATTCCAAGTTTAGAATTTGTATTAGAAGTTTGTAGTCCAGTGAATGAAACAGATGCTTACACCTAGAAATCTCAGCTTACCTGAATTTTCTCTTTTCCATTGCCTGAGCTTCTGTACCTAATATCTAAACACTGACTCAGTGGAGGAGTACTTGTTGAACCTTTTGTTCTATATCTACCTACTATGTTTATAACAGTTATATTATAGTCTCACTATTATGTACATTGCTTGTTGTGTCATACAAAATGTGTACTTCTAACCTGTAAAGTCCTGTTTCACTACTATTTGGTCTCATTGTCTGACATTGTGTTTGGGAGGTAACATGCAATAACTGAATGGAAAGATAAGTAGAGTAATGAAAGACAACGTTCTGTGCCTCCCCCCCCAAAAGTCCCTAATAATTAAAAATGAATTAAAAAACAAAATATGAACTAACCTAAAAAATTCAGTAAAAACTTCCTTGTAGGGGGTAGTTTTGATGCTTTGATCAGGAATCTTCATGTGAACTCTGAAGATCTTGATCCCCAATTAGTTCTTGGATGATCAATATATATGCTAGTGGCTAGTGGCTGGGTGGAAGATGCAGGAACTCCAGGTTCCCAGAGGCAGGGTAGGGAATGCAGGAAGAGGAAAGAGAAATCCCCATGATTTGGAGAGAGAGAGATTGAGAGAGAGAGAGAGAGAGAGAGAGAGAGAGAGAGAGAGAGAGAGACCAAGTGAGATCTCCAGTGGAATGGCCATTGACTGGGCCTTGGGTGGGAGAGTAGAAACACACTTAAACTGAAGGCAGATTTAGGGTGCTGAGCAAACAGAATGTAACCAGCAACTAAGTCGAGGGCAGATTTAGAGATGTTGAACTAGGACTAAAGGTAAGTGAGAAACTAAGCTGAGGGAAGAAGTGGAGGTATGGAGCTGGGAGTGAAGGTAAGAGCATGTTAGCTATGAGAGGCTTAGAAAGCTAAGAAGTGCCCAGGCATTTAGCTAAAAAGCATATTAAAGCATATTAAACAAAATCTTGTGTGTTTGTGTGTGTGTGTGTGTGTGTGTGTGTGTGTGTACCTGCCTTTCATCCATAGATCCAAGAGATCAGGACAGAGTGTGGTATGCCAGGAGCTTAAACAGGGATAGTAGAAACTAAATACTACACTTCCTTATATGAAAATCCTGAAGGATCTGTGGTACTTCTTAGTAAATCAGCCAGGGCATCATGAATATAAGCTACCAGTTGTCCAAAAACAATTATGGACAAAGATTGAAAACCAATATTTGGCTTACTAAACACAATGAAAAGACCACAATTAAAATGGACAAAACAATGAAATCTGGAGGGTGAATGTTTCGAGAAGTTTTCAAGGATTATGAATGTGTCAAATTAATATGATGGTACAAAGCAAAATAAGAATACAGACCCTGGAAATTAAAACATATTTATTCATTATATAGAATATTTAATCAAATCTTCAAATATAATACTACAATGACAAAGCACACCTGATAAAGGAAATATATTCACTAATAATTATTTATGTAATAAATACTGCTACTGGCTTATACAAAAAGAATTTTAGACAAGGAAACATAAGAATTAAAGTTGACATGACGCTAATACAAAGGGCTTCACTCATAAGGTAGGAAATCATCTGGTTCTCAATATTTGCCTTCATGTATCCCTGCTGTTACTTTGATTCCAACCCAATTACCCAGAAAAAGAAATCACAACTCAATCAGTAACAAAACAAGCTACAAGCCTAGATTGGGCAGATCTCCCACTACACTACTCTATTCCCATCTATATTATCCCATATAACTTGCAATTTCTCCAGGCAACAAGTTTCTCTCCAGTCTCTCCATCTAACCTGTAACGCCTGATCTTCCATATCACCTCTCCTTTTCCATTGATCCTTTTCTCCTCCCCGAATCCCTCAGCTCCTCCTCCTTCCTCCTGTCCAATCATAGGCTCAAGCCTTTATTTGAAAAGTTAAGGTGGGGAGAAGGTTCACAAGGCAATGCCTCATCTGTAGCCCCTTCAAGGAGTGGAATTAGCATCAAAATACAAGCCCAGGACTATGCACAACACTTCTCCCTTTCTGTCCAATTAAAAGACTCTTATTTCAAACATCAATTGAGCATAATTATTACCATTTTGTAATTTATAACCTGCAGGATAGACCTAACACCCAGTCCATCAACTTTTATCAATTAAATAGTACCCCTGTCATTTATCCAAACTTAAAAGACTTATAATTCTACACCTGACTCATGTCCTGGCTTTCAACTGTAACCCATCTGAAAACCAGCCTCTCAAATTTGTATTATCTTTCTAAATACTAAACAGCTTGGACTGGCTATGAGACTATTAGACTTCAACCCCATCAGAAGTCCAAGAATGACTAATAATCCATGAAAGTATAAAAAGCACAAACTATAGCTTCTAAAACTTAGCCAATTTATAGAGACTGATGATCTAATGGACAGGCCATATAGGGCAAAACGTTGGAGTGTCAGTCTTGAGCCTTCTAGTCCAGGATCATTTGACAGACCTTGGTAATGCAGAATTTTGAAGGGCTGATTATTCTATCTTGGCAGAGATTATCAGTCGACTATTCCGCATAGTGTGTCCTTTTAGTGGACAGTAGTTGTCTGGAAATGAAATGAGGCAATTCTTCCCTGGTGACTTTCTCTCCACAACTGAAGCAAACTCCATTGATACTCAATTTCTTCTTTGAATTCAAGAAACAGGTGCTATCAGGAGCAGTTCAGCCTGGATCACATTGTAAGGCTAGATGAATTGAGTTCATCTGTAGTCAGCAGCTTTCTTTGAAGCCATTCTGGAAGCAGTCTCTTGAAGAAACAGTATTGAGTCAGCCTGAAGTAGGATCAGGCATATCACTATTTCCAAGGGTGACTCTTGTAAGGAATATTTTGTTTTTCTGTTTGTTTTTCTCTGAACATATGAGCTCTCTTTTTTTCTATATTCTTTGTATACATTCCAAAGGCTTTCCCCTTTTCCCAGTTCCCCCCTCACCATATGGCCCATGAGTCCTCTTCCCCCCTGCCCATTCCCCAATTACCCCCAACCCTTTCTCTGTTCTGGTACTCTCCTGCAAAACTGGAACCAGTCTTTTAGGGACAAGGGTACTCTCCTTCCTTCTTCTTGGGTATCTTTTGATTTGCTAATTGTGCCTTGAGTATTCAGAGATTTTGGGCTCTTTAATATCCACTTATCAGTGATTGCAATTCATGTGTATTCTTTTGTGATTGGGTTAACTCACTTAGGATGACATTTTCCAGATCCAACCATTTGCCTACAAATTGCATGAATTCATTATTTTTAATTGCTGAGTAGTATTCCATTGTATAAATATATCACATTTTCTGTATCCATTCTTCCTTTGAGGGACATCTGGGTTCCTTCCAGCTTCTGGCTATTATAAATAAGGCTGCTATGAACATAGTGGAGCATGTGTCTTTATTGTATGCAGGGGAATCCTCTGAGTATATGTCCAGGAGTGGTATGACAGGGTCCTCTGGAAGTGCCATGCCCAATTTTCTGAGGAACCACCAAACTGATTTCCAGAGCGGTTGTACCATCTTGCAATCCCACCAACAGTGGAGGAGTGTTCCTCTTTCTCCACATCCTCACCAGTACCTATTGTCTCTTGAGTTTTTAATCTTAGCCATTCTGACTAGTGTGAGTTGGAATTTCAGGGTTGTTTTGATTTGCATTTCCCTGATGACTAATAATGTTGAACAACTCTTAAGGTGCTTCTCAGCCACCAGAATTACTTCTGGTGAAAATTCTTTGTTTAGCTCTGTACCCCATTTTTAATAGGGTTATTTTGTTCTTTGGGGTCTAACTTCTTGAGTTCTTTGTATATATTGGATATTAGCCCTCAGTCGGATGTGGGGTTGGTGAAGGCAGATCTAGAAAGAGCAATTCGTAAATTCATCTGGAGTAACAAAAAAAGCCAGGATAGCTAAAACTATTCTCAACAATAAAAGGACTTCTGGTGGAATCAATATCCCTGACCTCAAGCAGTACTACAGAGCAACTGTGCTAAAAACTGCAAGGTATTGGTACAGCGACAGGGAGGTTGATCAATGGAATAGGATTGAAGACCCAAAATTGAACCCACACATCTATGGCCAATTGATCTTCGACAAAAGGAGCTACAACCATCCAGTGGAAAGAAGATAGCCTTTTCAACAAATGGTGCTGGTTCAACTGGAGGTCAACATGCAGAAGAATGGAAATTGACCCACTCTTATCACCTTGTACCAAGATCAACTCCAAGTGGATCGAGGACCTCCACATAAAGCCAGATACACTGTAACTAATAGAAAAGAAACTGGGGAAGACCCTGGAGGACATGGATGCACAGGGGGAAAGTTCCTGAACAGAACACCAATAGTTTATGCTCTAAGATCAAGAATTAACAAATGGGACCTCATAAAATTACAAAGTTTCTGTAAGGCAAAGGACACTGTCAGAAGACAAAACGGCAACCATATGAGCTCTGTTAAGTAATACACAGTGTTGCATTAACATAAGTATGGAATGTGCAAGGTACATAGATTAGTTCATGAAGATTCTTTGTTCTTTGTTTGAGAGGTGAAAGACATCTGTCTTTAGTTTGGATTGAAACCAATTGCACTTTTTCTAATGTAAAGAGAGTTGCTGATACTAAAGTCTGGTTGCCTAATTTAATTTTGATTTTGTTAATAACAAGGAAGGCCTGAAGCCAATTGCTGGACGGACAGTACAGATGGGACTTAGGGTCCCAAGAGGAAAAGGGAAACCAGGGAAAGAGAGGGCCTTTATTATCATGCCTTGGAAGAAAGTGGACTCTGTAATCATATAAAGCTTCAGGGACAGCTAGAGCCAGTGGCCTTTGCTATGGGCAGGTGGCCAAGAATATGGAGGAGAGTCAGGAAGAATTAATTGATGAGGGCATGCCTATTTACGCAGAAGGTGTTTGAGCCTACCAACTGTGCTAGCAGGCAAATTCTAAAGTAATAAACTGTTTGAATATTTTTTCTTCACTGAACATTGTTGGATAGAGAGAGAAGCCTGGTTGGAAGATGGTTGTGATCAATCTTGGGCTAAGCAGGGTGGGGCAAAATAGAAGCCATGAAGGGTCAGCATGCAGCAGCTCCTGGGCAAGCATGGTCAGTGCTGGCAGCTGATCCAGAGCTAAGCTGGGAGGGGCTGGTAGCTGTCACAGCTCCCGGGCTAAGGCTGTAAAGCGACTTTAAAACTACACACAACAGTCTATGCCAATTGCAAAGATGGCATGTATGAATGAGTCTGGGAAGATCCTTCCCATGGACTATTACTTGGGCCATAGCTCCTGAAAGAGTATTGAAAAACTGAGGTCCAAGAAAGACCTGTCAGCTTTGTTGAAAGGTGATGGAATTTCTTGTTTTGTTTTGTTTTGTGTTTTGTTTTTCGAGACAGGGTTTCTCTGTGTAGCCCTGGCTGTCCTGGAACTCACTCTGGCCTCGAACTCAGAAATCTGCCTGTCTCTGCCTCCCAAGTACTGGGATTAAAGGCACGTGCCACCACCTCCCAGTGGTGATGGAATTTCTTAATAGAGTACACGTCTGGTGGCCAGAATCCATCTTTTACCATAAACTATGTATAAAGTAAATATGAAATTAAATGGTTTGTATTTCATTCTTTACACATTGAGTACCATCTGTGAAATAAATTATCATATCCTCGCTAGCCCATATAAAAGACACACAATCCTAGTATTTTATTTACAAGCTGTAAGTCTAGATTAGACAGGATTTTAGCTATTCTAACTTACATCCAAGCCATATGTTCCTTGTTGAGTTTATCCTGGCCACACGCTTATGGTCCATCTCTCTTCATTGGTGGCCTCCTCTTCTCTTTGTCCCCTCTCTTCTTCCTCTTGTTTTCTCCTGAGACCACATAATTGATTCACAAGGCTTGGTTTTTTTTTCTCCATATTGCCCAATCATAGGCTCTGGCCTTTTATTAACCAATTAACTTTAAATTGGAGGGCAGGGGATATATAGCATCATTGGTGCACATGTGCATCTCCTCAGAGCGAGCACCCAGATCTTTGGGCCACTATTATCAGAATAAATAGCAGCACCACACCAGCTCCCACTCACTCACATTTCCCTGAGTGTTAGGATATTAATATATAATATGTATGTGAAAGATAAACATTAGTATATAAATGGCTCTGAGTCTCTCAGATAGCAAATATCCACAGTTACTTCTATAGTGTTGGGATTTCATGCCCATCTTCCTCTTGTATGCTGGTTTTCTTGGGCTTAATCAGACACAGGTTTTGTGCATGCTGCCAACAACCTCTGTGAGTTAAACTATGATTCTGTACCCTTGGGAAACACAATTTGCTTGATGTTATCCACTACTCTGTTTCTTAGAATCTCTTTGTCCCCAATAGCTTGACGAATCTGGAGTCTTAAAGAAGATAATATGAAAAATAATAGTACCAACTACTCTTATAGGATCAATGACTTATCAAATCATAGGTTCTTTGGCCCTATTAATAGAGACAAGTATGGTTTCAATGTCATTTAGTGTATAGGCCCCAGACCCAGTCAATAAGTAGAGTAGATGATAAGTCTGCATCATATAGTTTGTGCAAACTGCATTAATTTGAAGAGAAGTAGTGATTAGAATATTTAAAAAATGAAAATTAACTAAAGTACCTCTGTAATTTCAAACCTTAGTAAGGATACTCAATGGAAGCTGATTTAACTATAAGTCTTCACATGTCAGGCTCATAGCCAGACAATCCTGGCTATGTCAAAGGACATACTACACTGACAGAAACTCAAAATTCCCTTCTTCCAGCACTTTTTATAATATTTAATGACCCCTAAGTTTTCTTAAATGTATGACTTGCTTTATTTTATACTTTCACTCCATACATCTTTATGTATTCTATGCATAATTTTTTTATTTTCTAAATGAATGAACTTTTAAATATTCTTTTAAATACAAATTAAAAAGGAAATTTCATTTTACATCTATAATTATAAATGACACACATACAATGAAACTGTGCAAATTTAGGTCAAAATAAAGATATATGTATTTTGTGGCTTCAAAAAACCATATTTACTATTTAAAGAAAGCAGAAGTAATAGCAATATATGTAAATGTAATCATTGAATAGCTATAAGCAAGACATCGCCATAGAACTGTGCTTTTTTTGCAGACTATAGACAATGAAATGCTTAGCTACAGTTTGAAACTGTACAGACATGAAACAATATTCATATGGAATAAATATCCTCACAAATTACTGATGGCTGATAACCACATCAGGATGACTGGAAACTGGTCTTGGAGACAATGAAAAGATCAGCATTTTGAAGCATGTTGATGACAGATTCATTAAAATGAGCTTTGAATGCTATAAGATAAGAAATTCACTCAGATAATCAAGGTTTCTTATGAAGTGTCTTGGGAGTTAGTCTGTAGCATCCAGTATATGTCATACTGCCCGCAATTTTTCTCAAACTACAAAGAAAATGTTATATGTTTTTGCCCTACTAGCGTATTCATTTGCAAATGTTTTTCATGACTATTCTGTGCCAAATATAAACTTTGATACATATTTGAATTCTCTTTAGATGCATTTTATTTTGTCAAACTCTTAATGTACTTAATCAGTGTTTCATGGCATGCTCATGCAGCATTTGATTTTTATCTCCTCCAAAACTTTAGTTCTTTACAGTTTAAAGAGGTCTTTACAATTGAGCAATGCTATACAAAAGCAAACCTTCCTTGGATCACTTTGTAACCTCGACATAAGAATTTCTTTTTTATCATTCGAAGTTGGACATACATTTTAGAATATTGTTTTAATGATAAATCTGTGGTTTGTAATGCAATGTACATTATCACTGCATTGGATTGAGAAATAACATTCTTTGAAATGTTTCCCCATATGCCAAACAATATGAATAGCAAAAATGGTTGCTATTCATAATCAAAGTTAAAAACTCAAAATAATAATGTAATCAGAACCACAGTTATGCCATTTAATTTCATATAACAATGGTAATAGTAGTATGTATGTATGACTTGCCTTTTGCAGTTTAGCAAACAAAATGGCTAGCTATGAAAGCAGTGAATCTGACTAAAACATGTCTAGCATTTTTCATATTCATATTCTTCCAGTTTGTGAAATAAAGGTTATAGACAGGTTGGAGACAGTCAGAAAGTAGTTTATCAAACACTCAGCATTCTTTCAATATTACACAACTGCTATTTAGTAATAATAGAAGTGCAATTGTATACCAAAGAGTGAATAGCCTTGGATGAGGGTTTTTTTTTGTTTATTTGTTAACACCCAGCTGTGCGTTAAGAAGTACTTCAGCTGAAACCAAGTCAAACATTATCATAAAGTTATTTCTGTTTTAGATGTTCAATAATATTAATTTCATGAAGATGCTCTTTCATATTTCACATAGACTAATGGATGATTTTTCAACACCAAGAAATGTATTAATCCTTAATCACAGAAAGATTTGTAAAGCAAACACTTATAATCACTCAGAATCCATTGTTTCTCATAATTGAAGGCACAGATATTTATTTGAGAAGCAATAAGCCACATACACAGTGAAAAATGTAAGCCTAATCTTTGCTTACTTCATGGAAATAAGATCATCTTACATATTTGCTCCAAGTAAAATGCTTATAGCAGGCAGTTCTATTTTTATAATCAATTAATTTAATATAAATATACTGTAATGAGTTTAGGGTTTAGCTAATTTATCACTAAACCAATTAATCCATTATTCAAACAAGTTTTATGTGCATACGGAGCATAAACACTAGGCAGACATGCCAGGGGCCAGTGCATCGTTCAGCCTTACCAACCACTCTTTACCCTGCTTCTCCACAAGTAGCTTTGAAAAGAGATGAGAGGATTTGGCTTTACAGGTGAGAACATTTTGGTTCGTATGCTGGCATTATCCACATGCTCATAGTTCTTATCAACAAACTACTTTTCCACTTCTGATCATGCCCTGTTACAAGAAGACTGACAGGAACACAGCTCCCAGCATAGCAGATGTCAGGACCATGAAATGGTCCACCATAGGTTTTATAATATGCCTACTAAGTTTATATATATATATATATATATATATATATATATATATATATATATATTTGCCTCTAGAAATAGATATATATATATATATTTAAATAAAATTAGGAAAATCAATTCATTATAATACAAACAGTTATAGAAATTAGAGCTTTTCAGCCAAGCTGTGGTAGCACACAATGTCATTCCCAGTACTCAGGAGTCAGAGGCAGGTGAATATCTGAGTTCAAGCCCAACTAGATCTGCTGAGCAAGTTTCAGGATATCCAGTACTACCTTTATAAACCTCTCTCTAAAATACAAAACGAAACAAAACCACACAAACACACACACACACACACACACACACACACACACACTATAAACAACAACAAAACAATCAAACCAAAATAGAACAAGAAGAAAAGGAAGAGAAAATGAGAGATTTTTATAAGACACCAGAGAAAAACTTTGTCAATAGCTGTGCAATTGATTTTACTTTGCTTCTTTGCTTAAAAAAGTGGTATGTACAGAGCCCTATTGGGGTGTCTTGCCGTGTGGTAGGAACTTGGCATTGGTCAAGGTGATCTTCCTCCAGCATTTGTTGAGAGGGGATTCCTGTGCTATTCACAATCCTGCCCCACCTTGGGTGGAGTGCTCAGCATGAAGGTGAAGTTCCTGCAGATGTAAGAATTCCTGAATTAAGCAGGTGACCCGCCCAGCCCAGCTGCCTGAACAGTGGAACCAACACCCAAAGAAGCCACGCAGGATTCTGGGAGGAGGGGCTCCCCCAAAACTGTTAAATTGTCTGAGCTCCATTAAACTTTGGCCTTGATCGGTAACCTATCTTCTTGGCCCTGCTTCTTTTTGTCCTTCCCCTTCCATCCCTTGGTTTCCTTTTCCAGGAACCCAGTTCGCAGTAGCTGCAGGCAGAAACAGTGGTATTCTGGTATTTTGCAAAAATGAGATTTGGTTGTAAGTGACTGTTCTAAGAATTTGACATTCATTTTTGTTTTGGCTATTAATATGATGCTGTGATTTAAAAGTAACAATTTTATAGATAGATATTGTAGTCTATAACAGTTTTATCAGGAAAAGTTTAAAACCACATTGGTTTAGCAACATTATGTTATCTGTGGTGAGTGCTAACACTAAGAAGAGAGCTCTTGACTCCTCTTCACACTGAAGAGACCAGTCAACTTAGGAACTTGAATACTTATCCTATCCCAGACACACTAATGTTTGTTGCTACTGAGACACTCTACATACATGGCACATTTTATGAAGAAAGCAGAATGGTTGCTTTACTCATAGTTTATATATACTATACTTCAACTCTTTTAAGAAATAGAATGTATAAATTGCATACATTTAATCCCATAAATATAGTTTACAGTAGAGACAAGATAAGTGTTGATGCTAATTTTCTGTGACTTCTTACTTTGTACAGTCATTGTAGTGATGGGTGTTTCGGAAGTAATTAATTTATTAGTCAGCATTCACATTCTGCTAGTTGACATGCTTGTTTTATGTTAAATTGGCATTTACTTGTTTTCAAAGTACACTCATTTTACTGTATGTATTATGTAACAGTTTAATACTTTAAATAAAATAATCAGCCCAATCACAACAATAAAAAATATTATTGGGAATTCTCTGAATGTTGGTGAGACATTTGTGACCTTCACTTTCTCCTCAAGGATGTTACCTTTTAGCTACAATTCAGTTAGTAGTGCTTAATTACTGTCTGATTCTTTACTTAGGTATCATATACATAACATTAACAATAGTGTTGTCTTTGGGATATTAAACTTTGGTCTTGCTTCAAATCTTGTTTCATTTAAGGAGACAAAGAGCTATTTTGTTATTATTCCATTTGTTCATCTCTCATACTTAAGCAATAAATACTTATGCAATGGACCTTAAACATATACAACACACATTGAATAAGTGAATAGAAAATATAAATCATTCTGTGTTGAAGAAGAGGAATCCCTTGGTGTATGAAATCCTCAGTAAATGTTGGTGAAATTTAGGTCATATCAAGGGCCACAAGCTCAAACCTTGGGAAAATAAGGTCTCCCATCAGAGGAGACCTCCCATCAGAAGATTGGGAAAGCTTTTGCTCTGAACCCAGTATGAGTGTTGATAGTATATGCAACAGATGTCCCCCACAAATTTTCCCACCACCAATACCACTATATTTACAAAGATTGCTCCCCTACAGACATTGATCCTACCAAAATTAGCTAAACTTTTCTCCTTGATCCAGAGGTATATTATGAAGCCTGCCTCCTTGTTTGTAAGTAATATCTTAGACATGTTTGTCTGCAAGCAACAACCCAGCTTTTCTATAACTGTATACAATAAACATGTTGAGCTTCAGGGGTGCTATGGCTTCCCTATTAGAGACCTAGTGTACTTAAAACAAGACCTTATGTATATTTATGTATCTATTTTTACTTCATTACATCACAGCTTTTAATCATGTCAGTCATTGGAGCTGTTCAGGGATTACACAAACAGGCCTTTCTTTGTGTGGTTTCAAATGGTCTGCCCAAGATCTATGCAAACCCAAAACACTTGCTTTGGTCTTTATGACTCCAGTCAATGTTACCCTTAACTTCCTCCCTGTGTGTGACCAGTTGCACTTCATCTTCTGCATTTCTTGCTCTTATGCAAACTTCTGCCCAGAGTCTTCTAATGCTCTCTTCTGGAGACTCAGGTCTGACTGTAGCTTACTTCAGCACAACTTCCAGACATTTGCACAAAGGCCACCTTCTCAGTGAGACCTTATTTAACTGTCCTATTACAATGGTACTCCTCTTTAGTTTCCCTTCCATTGCTTTCTTTATCTTTCTTTATGGTACTTATCACTGTTGAATGTTTCTTACCAATTTATTTGCTTAGCTGTTCAATGTCTCTGTTGTCCACAGGAATTTGAGGTCCACATGGCAGGAAGCTGATCAGCTGCTGAGGAGATGCCAAACATAAATCATTATACTAGCAGTTGGAATAATCCCTTCATGTTGTCTCTACTGACCAGAGGCAGAAATGAGCTCTACAAATTTTAAATCTAATCCATTTACTATGTAGTATCTTTTCCAACTTTTATACAATATCACAATTTTCAAAGCAAGAACGCCTTTAGTGAAAAAATTAATGACACATTAACTACATTTTTAAAGCAAGGTTGCCTTTCAAAAGAGCATGTTGCAGTCAACGTTTAATTAACCTTGAAATTAGAGTGTGAAAAAAACATTACTTCATAGCTTCATTTTTCAAACACCCCCACCTAATGAGTGTTTATTTTTATGTGGTTATAATAAATAAATGAATGAATAAATACATTACTCTATACTTTCCCATTAGTATTATTAAACAGTGAGGAATCCGACAGGAGACTTTGCACATGCTAGGCCAGAACTCCACTGATAAGCTCTACATTCCCAGCTCTCATTTTCATTGCAAATTAGAGAGTTTACTAGAAAATTCATCTGCAAGGACATTCATGGTTTCATTCTTATTCCCTCACCATATTTTTCTTTTATTTCAAATACTGGGTCTTACTCCTGCAGCCAATTTCTAAATAGTGGCGAATCTTAAAACAAATTTCATTTAAGTCTCTCATGCTCTTGTAAGATTAAGCACAGCCTCACTTGACCACATGTCTATATGTGTCTAAATATACATGACATATGAGTTAATAAAATCCTGATGAGTGATATTTTAGAGACTAAATATATTTAACATGATGGATGCCTGTAAACCTGCCTATGAATCAGATGGCAGCATAATCTTAATATTGGCAAAGGTGAGAAGAAAAGTTATGGTCTTATGCTAATACTGTGTATTTGATGGCTCTTCTAGGAAATAACCATAGCAAGATTAATCTGAAAACTGCAGAAGCCAGTCCCTTACAATAAATGATTGCAAACATAAAAACTCTTTTCTTTTAATTGATAAAGAAAATAGAAAATGTCTCCAGAATGTGTAAATGTCTTTTTTTCAATTTCAAAATTTTATCTGATACAAATATAATGAATAATTAGCATAGAACAGTAGGAATCTGACTTCTTTAGAGAACGTGCAATTTATTCTTTATAGGATATTGTATGATATTAAAAGTGAGCAACAATTTAAAATTTCCAAGCAGCCTAATTATGTAATTCTTATATAGGAGATAGCAGAACACAGACACCTTTGCTAACAGTAACACCACAAAACAATAAATACTACATGTTGATTACTTTAATGCATGAGAATAGGGGACTATGCAACAGTTTTGGGAGTAGTTAGAACACTGACTATAAAGAAATGGAAAACGTAAACAAAAACATGGTCTTGTTCACTAAGATGCCACAGATTTTAAAGTGGGCCATGGAATAAAACAAACTGTACATTTTTATTGGATCATAGTTGAAAGTCCCCAGCCTAAGGATGTTGTTTACTATAGCATTGGGCAATAAGAGTAGGAATTCCAAGGTTTAGTTTCATTATTTTACATCAGAAATCTAGCAGACATTTACTTTAACTCAGCTATCTTTAGTAATCTTTTACAAAAGGTTTATTGAATTTTTCTTATTCTTTATATGTGTTCAAGCACATGTGTCCTGGGGTTGTTTCTTTCTACCTTGGGAGGTCCTGAGACTGAACTCGGACCCTCAGGTTTGGAGACAGGTGCCTTTCCCACTAAGCAATCATTTTGTCTGCTGTGGGATGCTCTCCCCCTTTCTGGGTTAGCTTGTCCAGCCTTGATGTGCCTGGTCTTATTGTAGCTTGTCAAGCTGTATTTGGTTGATGTCCCTAGCAGGCTTGCTCTTTTCTAAGGGGAGGTTGGAAGGGAGGAATCTGGGGGAGAAGGAGCAGCAACTCCACTTGGGAATATAATATATGAAAAAAAGAATAAAATAACAAAGTAAATATGTTTTTTAAGCCCTGAAAATAGAGTCAATTTGTAACTTTGTCGATGTAAGTTCATTTTCACATACATTCACCTTTTAATATTTTTATTAATTATTTTATTTATTTACATTTCAAATGTTTTACCCTTTCCTGGACTACCCTCTGTAAACTTCCAGTCTCATCTCCCTACTCTTTGCCTCTAAGAGGGTAATCCCAAACTAAACAATCAACTCCTGCCTCACCCCTTTACTAGTATTTTCTGGGGCAACAGAACTCCATAGGACCAAGCTTCTCCCCTGCCACCAATGTCAGATGAGACAGTCCTCTGCTACATATGTTAGAAGGAGCCATGGACTGACTCATGTATATGCTTTGGTTGATGGTTTAGTCCCTGGGAGCTCTAAGGGTTCAGGTTAGTTGATATTTTTGTTCTTCCAATGGGTTTGCAATCCCCAACATCTCCTTCAGTCCTTCCCCTAACTCTTCCATTGGTGTCCCCAGGGCTCAGTCCAATGGCTGGCTGTGAATGTCTGCATCTGTATTAGATGCTAGCACAGCCTCTCGGGAGATAGATGTATCAAGCTACTGTCTGTGAGCACACCTTGGCATCAGCAATAATTTCAGGGTTTGGTGTTTACAGATGGGATAGATCCCAAGGTGGGGCAGTCTCTCTCTTCTCCTTCTCCCCCCATCCCATAATTTTCTTAAACAGGAACAATTCTTGAGTTAAAGATTTTGAGATAGGTGGGTAACCTCATCCTTCAATGGAGGCTGTGTCTATCTACTGGTGGTGGACTCTTTCAGCTATTATCATCCCCATTGTGTCCTCTGAGCCATTCATATCCCTGGTGCCTGGGACTTTGCAGCAGTTCTTACCTTTCCCCAATGCTATATATTTCTATTAATTTTTCTGGCCCTCTTGACTTCTGTCTCTTCCCATATCTGGTTTGGAAAAAGAGGGATCTTTTAATATTTTTAATTTATTTTTATTTAATTTTTTATGTCATCTAATCTGTATGTATTTCACATGGTCAAAATCACTGCAAAGCAATTGTGATGCTCTGTGCTTGGGGATAAAGTGCTATGCCATAGTTAGATGAAGTAATTCTTCAGATTAATTCATTATATTACAGTAAGGCATGTATAAGAATGTGGACTTGTAGATGATATTATTGGGGTATTTGATAATAAGTAATTTTGGGAATTAATCAGTTGCATGTACTTTAGAAAAATGTTGACATTCGAATGATAGTCCTTGAATAATGTGCTTCTTAATTTCTATTCTTTCTTCTTCTTCCTTCTTTCCTTTTTTTCTTTCCTTCTTCTCCTTTTCCTCCTCCTCCTGCACTTCCTCTTTTCTTCTTTGAGATGCTGTTTAACTTTGAATGTTGGCTATCATGGAGCTCACTATGTACACCAATGTAGCCTTGAAAGGCAGGATAAGAAGATATCCCTTCCTATAGATGTAGTTACAGGTAGTTATGATATAGTTGTGTATAGATGCTGACTATCAAAATCTAGTCCTATCCAAGATACACTCTTAACAGCCAAAACTGCTCTCAGCACTGTTTCAGTTATTGTTAAAAATGAAGACTCTAAAATTAATTTTAGACTCATTATTATTAATATCTTTTTTAAAAAGAAACATAAGAGGTAAATAAAATATAAGGAGTAATATAAATAAATAGATTAATAATAAGTTGTTTGCGCTTGATCAAGGTATTTCAGACACATAAGTTTAAAGAATAAAAATCAGCCTATTAAAGTATTAAACTAAAATATATTTGAACATTTTGTTACTAAACAGTCCATTCTGATCACATTTAGCTAAAATAATATTCTAAGTCATTGTTTTAGAACTGAATTAAAGTAGTGTCGCTGGGTAAAGAAGTTTGTATAGATTTCTCTGATAGCAAGGAAGAAAAGGGGCTCTTAAACACACACACACACACACACATTTGTTACATGTTTGATATATGAAATTTTAGCTGTCTTAGTTGCCTACTTAGAGCCTTAATAAATTTTGGCTTATAAACAATTTCCTATAAAATGTTGTAGACATACCCTGATATTATATAGACTATTTTATCCTTTCCCACAATACCTCCAATAATTAAAATTTTAAAACTATTTTTATAATCTTCTTAATGAACGTGAGACAGGATCAGTCATTTCAGAACATCCTCAGAAAATCTATTTTCCTATGCAAACCTGTTTCAATGAGACTTCATTTTTATTACACACACACACACACACACACACACACACACATTTCCTACATGAAGATTTAAGGGACTAGGTTAACAAAGATTGATTTTATTTGCTTTGAAAACTATTTTTCTCTTCTCTCTTCCAGTTCTCTACAAAGTACATTTCATTTACCTCTATATTTTTTCAGATATATGCAATAAAGTATATTTAAAGAGAAACAAAAGAAAATAAAATAGTTTTATTGTAGAAGCACTATATATATATATATATATATATATATATATATATACATAATTTTACAAAGTATGAAGAACATTATTAGTCTGGGATATTTGTTATCCACAAATTCATATGAAGAATTTCAAAACAAATTTTTACTGCAACCCCAAATCTCCACTCTTCAGAGCTGCAGATGTGCTACTCTTTGTTATTAGATTATTTTTGTTTCAGACAGCTGAGATCAAGCATTTTAATGCCATTTACATTTTCAATCCTTTTAAAAAATAATTAACAATCCTGTTCTACAATCAGCACTCCAATCTATTTGACAGCATCAACATTAATTTATAGCAAGGCTAGGGCTCAAGAGGAAACATGGGGAATTCAATTCCACTTAGTAAGAAGCATCTATTAAGAGTCATTTTATGTGCTGGGCATGGTGGCACACACCCATAATCCCAGCACTTGGGAAGCAGAGGCAGGTGGATTTCTGAGTTTGAGGCCATCCTGGTCTACAGAGTGAGTTCCAGGACAGCCAGAACTACACAGAGAAACCCTGTCTCGAAAAAACAAAAAACAAAAACAACAACAAAAAAGAGTCATTTTAGAAAAAAATAAACTGTAAAGTTTTTAAAGCATTTTTAAAACATTTTGACTAAAATGATGATACAATCATTTGGAAATACATAATCCGTAGAATGTATAGAATTGTCTCTGGGCTACATTAATTGTGCTTGCCTGATAAATTATAATAATTCTTTTAAAGGTTTCTGTTTCTTATTTCTTGTGTGTATGCATCTGCTGTATGTCTGTGTATAGGAAGGCTAATGGCATGAACTTACTCCAAGCCTAGGAATCTACTCAGTTAAATTTTTTTCGCTAGCATAAACCAGGGTGGCTTGAATCTCTGATGGGCAAAGTTGTTTTCTGACCGTGCTAACTGGTAATATATTTCAGCTCAGTGATCATTTTACTTTACATTTACAGATTCCATTGTTCTACATCTTACTCCATAAAGAAACACCATTAGCTACTGTGTGTGCAATGTTTCAGTTTAGACTTGGTAAACATTGTAAGGCTTATGGTAATTATATACATATCTAGTTAATATTTTATATGAGCCCAGTGATTTTGGTAGAAACATTGGGAACTGTGTAAAAATTTTGGTTGTCAAAAATGGAGAAGTGCTACTGGCATGCAGTGTCTTGAATAGGTAGGGGCCACACATGTTGTAACTAATTCAAGACACAGAAAAGCCTCCACCAAACAAAAACAGGTTAGGCAGTTTGGAAATCCTTCAGCTGTAGCATCTTTATTTGAAACACTTTTTTCTTGCTGTTCCATGAGTATGACTTTTTTAGTTAGGTTTGTGTGGTTTCAGTTTCTAAGTAAAATGCTTCCTACAAGTCTGAGAAACCCCTAACTGTTCCAATGTAGGAAACTGAACTAACTTGTTATATTTTGCTCCTAATTATACAACCGGTGCCAAAAAGAATCTTCAATTTTAAAGTAAAGAATCTCAGAAGTTGATCTTGTTTGGTGGTCAATATGTAGAGGACAACACAGAGATTTTGAATAAACTCAATTAATTCAATTAGTGGTATCTATATTGTGGCCACTAGTGATTTAACTGAAATAGATAGGTCTTCTCAGGACAAATATTGAAGTATAAAAATCTGTACTTGGTTTTGTAATTACAGCTTGATACTGAGCTCTCAGAAGAAGGCTCCTGTACTTAGAATGATTGTGCTGTAAAAATGAGGCCCTAAGATGGAGCCTAAAAACTGGGTTCAGGAATACAGAACTTCAACAAACACAGGAAAATGGAAAGAAAATCATGAGCTTAGTAGGACTTACAAAGAGGACTTATAATATCTCTAAACTATAACCTAAGTAATATATATTATATGTATATTCTGAATCAAATATTTACCTGAATAAATTTCAGATGATTATTATTAACCCAAAAAACCTGGTCAACCTTTTAGGTTTCTTTAAAAGGAGACATTGATTCCATTTGTCTTATTACTCAGTTTTGATCTTCCTCCTTGGGTAGTCTCATCTGTTATCATGTTATAAAAGTCACTTATCAAATAACATTTTTATTTCTACTCCATGTGTTTATGCTGCGATCAGAACCTATGTATCCCATTGTCAATTGACATTTAAATTAGCTTTTGTATGAACTCTCACATCTCAGGGTTTTAAAAGGGAGATACTTTATTTTTCTGTTTAGGTGACTATGACTCATAATTCAAGTATTCTCAGTTTTAGTATTTAGCCATTTTCCTAGCCATTTCTCTCTCTCTCTCTCTCTCTCTCTCTCTCTCTCTCTCTCTCTCTCTCTCTCTTTCTCTCTCCCTTCTCTCTCTCTTTCTCTTTGTGTCCGTATGTGTGTATTTGTGTGAGTGTGTGTGTGTGTCTGTGTGTGAATGTGTGTGTATGACTGCCTGTTTCTCCCCTTTCTCAATTTCTCTCTTTGTCTCTTGTCATCTTGCCCACTCTGGTACTATTCTGTCTTTTCTGTGGGTAAAATGTCTTCAAAGTATTCATCTCACACCAGCTTTTTTCACTCTAGTTACCACTAGAGCTTTTGGATGCACAATTCTCATCCCTTTAGCAATCTGCTAATTTTCAGAGTCTTCAATACACAGCAAGAAATATACCACTTCAGTATAGCACTCAAGAGTTGTCAGGTTATGATTAGATACCCTCTACTACTACTTTTATAGATAAAGTGCCATTACTTTCTTTACTAGTTTCTTTCTTATTATTGTGATAAAACACAAACACCAAGGCAAGTATAAAAGAAAGTGTTTAATTCTACGAACAGATAGAGCCCCGTGTTAATAGAGTCATGGTGTCAGAATGAAGACATGGTTGAGGGGAAATAGCTAAATTCGCACACATCTCAAGCCTCAAGAAGAAGGCAGAGAGGGCACACTAGGAATGGCACATATCTTCTAGAACCTCAAAGATTGCCCTCAGTAATCTACCTATTTCAACAAAGCCATGTAATATAATTATCAGAAATAATTCCACTCCCTGGTAAGTATTCAAACATATGCACCTATGGCAGTCATTCTTATTTAAACTGACACAGCTTTTAATATACATTTCAGAATCTCCATTTCCCACAATTATTAAAAAGCATATGCACAGATATAGTTGTAGACTCACTCCGATGCTGGTTCTGCATGTTTTGCTTAGCTTTCCTCAACTTCTGCTCATACCTCCTATATCTTCCATTTTGGACTTTGTTTATTGTTGTTGTTGTTTTCTGTGAAGTCATGATGAATATTCCATCTTTATATTCATTTCCTCATTATAGTTTTCCCCAAATTATCTGGAAATACCATTGCTAAACCTTCCATTTCATGACAGCCTTCATGTGTTTGGTTTCCAGAATATTCAGTTTATCATTTCTTTGTTCCACCGCAAAGTGGGAAGGCAGTGGATCCATCTCTCTACTGTCCCCACCAATGACACATTATGCAAATTATTGGTCTGTTCCTTCAGCAATGGATCTGGGCCCAAATATAGTATAATCTTCCTAGACATGCAGAATAAAATTCCTGTACTACAACACCAACCAAAAGACTTAAATATCTTTATCAGTTGAGTTCAGATTTACATTTTTGACACTAACTGGGTCCTTCAGTTTGCTTTGTGTTTGGTATCCTTATTTGCAGCACAAATTGTGGTATTGAGTCCTAACACCTATTGTAGTTTGAGACTTGTGAAGTCACCTAGCCTTTCATACTTCAAAAATCTGGTCTCGCCAGACAGTGGTGCCGCATGCCTGTAATCCCAGCACTTGGGAGGCAGAGGCAAGTGGATCTCTGGGTTCGAGGCCAGGCTGGTCTAGAAAGTGAGTTCCAGGACAGCCAGAGCTACACAGAGAGAAACACTGTCTTGAAAAACCAAAAAAAAAAAAAAAAAATCTGGTCTCTATGTCAGGTGCTTATATTAGTGTTTGGCCTTGGATGGTACTATAAGCATCTTTACATGCATAATCATTACAAACATATTTGATGATGGATTACTAAGATATAACATAAAGTATCCCACATCACTAACAAATTCTATATACGTTGTTCAGTGTCAAAAATGTATGGTTCTTTGTATTATATAATATATTCTGGGAGATAAGTGTTTAAAAGTTTCTGACCCCAGCAGATCAACTTTCTGACTTTTCTCTGGCCCAGGAACTGGTTTATCTGCCTGGGTACTCAGAAGAGTGCTATGCAGAATATCAATCTTCTTCCAGTTGTTCTCTAGTGTAAATACATTAACTGGGTTGAAGGAATCTGTTTCACCAGGAGAACATGGCTGACAGTGCTGTAACCAGCGTCTCACTGTGATCCATTCATACCAGCTTCTAAGCAAAGGGCTCTAGCCAAACCCAGCATGAGAAGTATATCTTCTTGACTGTAACTATGAAATTATTGAAAAATTTTGACAGAGTACAGAAATGCTTATAAACAAAAGTGATGTTAGTCCAAAGGGATGGCACAGTGTTTAAGAACACTTGCTCTTGCAGAGGACCTAATTTCATTTACCAGCACCCAAATTATGGCTAGCAAATATCTCCAAATACTGTCCCAGGATATCCTTGTTGGTATTTGTGGGACTCAGGCATGCATAATATAAACATGAAGACAAAACGTTCATCAGCATAAAATGAAATAAATACACCTAAAATAAAAATTTAAATATTTTTACAAAATATTTTTTATCGTCTGTCTTTTCCAAATCCATGTTTTCATATAATAAATACTATATTAACAAATTATGGTTATTATTTACAATTTGAAGTAGTTAATACAGATCTAGAGAGTAGTCTCCCATAGGTTAAAGACAGTTGTTTCTGTATTCATGAATTTTTTAGCTTGTAGAGCAAATACCATGTGCATTGTATGGACATATCATGTGTTAATTAAAAATACCTGTGGCTTATAGAAAAACAGTTGAATAGAAGGTAGGGCATTTGATAGGCAGAAGACTGCTGGGATAGAGCCAGATACAGGAGGAATTGCTGGAGAGTATATGAGGAAAGTGGATACCCGAGCAGAGGTAACCAGCCATGTGGCAGCATGTAGCTTAGTATAAATGGGTTATTGAAAGTTATTAGGTAGTCAAGGAATAAACCTAGCTCTATAGCCTAGGTATTCATAATTACATTTTGAGTCTAAGTCATTATTTCTGGAGATGGGGCCAGGAAGAAAAACAGCCCATCATCATACATTAATTTATTTGTTTTCAAATCATATTTTAGGTTTACAATGAAATGTAACTCTTTACCTACTATGCCTCATACATAGTGAAAACCCTTTATTGGCCAGGCGGTGGTGGCACACGCCTTTAATCCCAGCATTTGGGAGGCAGGAGCAGGCAGATTTCTGAGTTCGAGGCCAGCCTGGTCTACAAAGTGAGTTCCAGGACAGCCCGAACTACACAGAAGAAACCCTGTCTCGAAAAAAACAAACAAACAAACAAACAAACAAAAAACAAAAAAAAAAAAAAAGAAAAGAAAAGAAAAGAAAAAAAGAAAACCCTGTATTAACACTTTCAACATTGTCTTACAATTTATATGTGTTGTGTGTGTGTGTGTGTGTGTGTGTGTGTGTGTGTGTGTGTGTTTGAAAAGAAAGGCAGCCTGTCCCCACCCCCATGAGCTACTCACTGAGGAGGACTTACCTTTGATCAATCATGAACACTTTTATTTCCATGACCTTGATTTTCATGTCTCATATTTTCATATCAGAGACTGAATGACTCAAAACTTTGTGCCCTAGTCTCCAGGTGCTCCCTTTCATGTATGCCTAGGCTACTGGAAGTAGGCAAGAAAAGTCCACACAGGATAAGCCTACACTGACCTTATTATTGCAATGCCAGGAAAGACATTGCAGGAGAGTATCTCTGGCTAATAGACCAAGTGAATGTAAAAGCTTGCTTATATAGCCTCAGTCGTGATGCTTGTACCAATCAAAGCAATCCTCACATCCAAAGGAAGGTTTGTATTTGAACCAATCACGACAGTTTATCTTTAGCCTCAGTCACCCTGGCGCTACTGCCAGACCACCAGGAAGTCTTTTCCTTTCAACTCTTCAGTAGAAATGTTGAAGGCTCACTGAGCTTTCTGAAACCAAAACATTAGACACAAACCAAGTAAAGCTGTTCTGGCTTAGGCTGGATCATTCCCCAGCTCGGGCTCGGGAAAGCATTAGCACATGTGAGTAATTTGCTTTAGACCAATCAAAATTGTGAGTGCTGGCAAGGAAAAGTTCAACGTGCTAATAGATTTGCAGTGCTATTCCCTAAGGTAGACGACACACACACAAAAAAAATTGTTGCTACTGCAGAGTCACACTGGCCCATTCTTTACTTATTTAGAAGAATATGAACATTAGAAGGAACACTTGTAATAAGAAATTATAGAATGTACCAGGAAACAAATATTAATTTCGATACACTTCAAGTGTTCTATTTCTGGTTGGGACTGGCTCAGTTCTTCAGAGTACAGGTATGTATCTCTGTCTGACTCCTTCACATTTATAGTAGCCAGATACTGCACTTACATATAATTCTTTCTTATTTCCGTATTAATTTAACTCTGAGGAGATATTCCTGAATATTTTAATTTGGAGCAAAATATCTTCATTTCACCATGATTCTTTCATATCTTCAACATTCTCAGAAGAAACAATATTTCTATGAACAATACTTACTGCCTGAGTAGCATCTACTTATAGATAGACATTGCCTATGGGTAGATATGAGGTAAAGGACTTTTTACATGAGAGCCCACAAATGGAAAATCTTTCCATCGTGATTATGTTTTATTAACATTTAAATGAATCAAATATGTTATATAGCCCCAGAAAATGTAGATTGATTGCTACTTATTTGTATTGAATGGTAACTACCTTGCTCTAGTCAGACCTATACAAAATGCTTTGGTAAGTATCCTTTAGTTGTTCGGCTTTAGGGTTTTACTGAAACCCTGTGACAAGGCATTTTTTCCTAATTCTTCAACTAATCAATTCAAATTTTACTTATTTCAAAGGACTTTAGGAGTATATTGCTTGTCTGTTTTATTATTATTATTATTATTATTATTATTATTATTATTATTATTGCTGTTGTTTCAAATAGAAAGGAGGTTGCTTTTATTTATTTATTTTTTATTTGTTTTTTTTTTTCAAGTAGGGTTTCTCTGTGTAGCCTTGGCTGTCCTGGAACTCACTCTGTAGACCAGGCTGGCCTTGAACTCAGAAATCTGCCTGCCTCTGCCTCCCAAGTGCTGGGATTAAAGGCATGTGCCACCACCGCCCGGCTGGAGGTTTTTTTTTTACTAACAGTTATGAATGCAGTCTTCGCTTAACTGTTTTGAGGACATTATTTCACTTCTCTAGATACTCAAGCTTACATAATTTTCCTAATACATTTTTATTTAATAGATAAAATATCAAGAATGTTACTTGTTATTTTATTTTCTTAAAAAAAAGTACATTGCTTCCTTTCAATGACACATTCTTCTGAAAAAAAGTAATTTCTATCACCAGAACAACCATAAATGCCTGTGAAGAGCTTGGCATATCAGATTATTTAGATTAGATTATATTGAAGAAGGCACTTATACTTTTGGCTCAGATACCACAAATTATACCTTTGTGCATCTTAGAAAGTTCCTTTCACCCTTTGAGGTATGAGCATCGCACACTCAATAGTGAATGTGATTTTGTGAGCCAATAAAAATGCCCATGTAAGAGATGTCAAAATTGGGATTCCAATTTAGGCCACAGAAACAATAATTGCCAGGAGAGGTGCCAAGTCAATATTATAAAGGAAATGGAAAGTTTTAGATCCAAGACACCCAGAACACTCTCGGCAACAGTCCAAAGAGGGTATTGGGTTTTATAAGATTTTGAAAGCAAAAGCTTTTCTAAACTTCATTTTAGAAACTTCAGTTTTCTATGTGTGTATGGGAGATAAGTTTCGTGTGTGTGTGTGTGTGTGTGTGTGTGTGTGTGTGTATGTGTTTAACATTCTCTAATGAAAATAAAATAATAATATTTTATATGAAATATTTTATATCTAAACTAAGACTGTTACTTCTCTAGTTGGTCATGTGAAACTGGGAAAGTGGAGCCTGTAAATGAGGATGACTAAGATCATGCAAAAGCTAACTTTGTTCAGGGCATCAGGCAGTTTATACTTAGAGGTTATTCTGAGACTAAGCAAATGACCAAAGTTCATTTAAGTTTAGACTTGTGACCTGTATAAGGTCACAAGGGCGATTGGTGCTAGGAAGTATTTTGTGAATAGCAAAAGTAAGATGATGGGTAATTTGATGCAAACCTACTCCTATTTACTACCCCGGGAGGGCAAGAAATCACATTCCAAGCCCATGTTAGGAGGAACAAAGGTTGCAAGATTCTGGTCTTCTCAAAAGCTCTCAAAAATTCTCCTTACACAGCTTCATTCATTGACCCTATTCTGACCTAAGACCTTGGATTTTTGTTTATTTGCATGTTTATTGTTTTTTTTTTTAACTCAAGGTAGATTAGCACCACTGGGCTGTGACCAGGTTTTAATTCCTGCCTTTTATATGAATAGAATGGGAGGAAGATAATACAGTCTGTAAAGCTGCAACCAGCCAGTGTCTACAATCACTATTGCAATCATATTGCTACAAGCTTGAACAAAACCAAAGACAGACTTAGCATGGAGGCCACAAAATCTGCCATTGTTTTAGCCAGTGGGAAAAGACTTTCTCTTTTATATATGAGTTAAAAGTCATTTTTTCTCTCATCCTTGGTTTTATTATCTCAACATATTCCTCACTTCAAGCTTTAAATTTCATATCTCAAAACTAAGACAAAAAAATCTGCTCAGAAAAATAAAAAATGTAAAAGAACAGGGATTTATTTTACTTTGAGGTTTGAGAGGATACAGGTCAACATGGGGGAAACAGGAGGAAGCATATCACATAGAATTTACATTCAAGATGTCCAAAGATGTGAGCTCTTATGATCAGATTTATTTTTCTTTTTATTCAGCTTAAGACCCCAGTCCATCAGATGGTGCCAATTGCTTTGAGAGTGGGTCCTTTTTCTTCAATTAAATCTCAAGAAATGTTTCCTCAGATGAACACAAAGGCATGTTACTCAGGTGATTTTAGATCTAGCCAAGTTGACAATCAAGATTAAACATCACAGTGAGCTAGTTTTTGTATTTCATGCTTCAGATAATATCAAAAGTTTGTTGAGAATATAATAAAACCCCTTTAAAAGGACAATGGGTTAAAATGACAAATCTTGGAAGGCATACTTTACCAGCAGGTTCTGTTTTCTGTTTTGTAATTGAGAGGTCACTAAAATTTATTTCCTAAGAATCATTTGTTTATTTTTTTTTCTAAAGTAGCTTGTAAAGCCTAAGCAGGTAGCAGAATGGATACAGAGACTTTTAATGTATTATGTTGGAATTTTGAACTAAAATCATGTTGTTTTTAAAATAAAATTGATAAGAAAAGTGTTCAGGTCAGACATCTGAGATTTCACAACAAACCTAAGAAATCAGATAAAACTTGCATCTAGCATTTCAGTTCTATTATAAATGAGCACACCACCTCAGTTAATCCTGAAGGCAATGTAAACCTCGCAGATGAAATTTGTTGTCGGGGAGGGCATTTGTGAACATGACACATGCATAAAGCTTGACTGACTGGAAGCCAAAAAGAGAACATGCAGCAAATGGAAGAAGTGTGGCCTTTTCATAAGTCCTCTGGTGTAGCCAGGGGGAGAAATTTGCATATGTGCACAAAGAAGGAAAGCAAAAGGAAACTAGTCTTTCTGCATGAGAAAAGAAAATGAGAAAGAAAGGACAAGAAATAAAAGCAAACACTGGGAGGTCATAAAGGCGACAAGTGAGTTCAGATGAGTTAGTGACTGAAGTTATTACCCACCAGTCTACACAGTAAAAGGCAGAAAAGGACGTGTTCTCATTTCACTGATCTTGTCCCTCCGTCAGAAGTCGTTTTAACAGCCTGCTGGGGGCCATTATATGCGTCAGTGTTGTTCCTCCTGAATTGATGCAAGTCATACACAATAATAAAAAATAGTATCCTTATACACATCTGTGGTCATCATAACATCCCCACACAGAATGATATCTAATTGACAGTAGGGATAGAAGAAGCTGCGGAAAAGCAGGACTCTGCCTAAGTAATAAAATGCAAATGAGTTATTGACTTCTACATAACATTACATTTGAGAAACAGCACCACATAAATTCAGGAAAATTAACATTTTCTATTGAAGTCCAGGTTTTCACAGCTTAGCCATGTGGAAATGGAAATGCATTCTTACTCCCTCGACCACCTTTCAATCATTTCAAGTCAATAGTTTGATCAAACTGTGGGAGGAGGATGCCAAAGGGGCTGGAAAACTACAGTGGGTAGTGCAGATACAATTGTTGATCTCATCTGTAAGAGCTTAAGCAGCAGAAAGAACGGAAACCAGCACCTAACTTTACACAGGGACTTACTTATGCTGTCTACTTACGAAATTTTTGTGTATTACCAAATGTATGATACACTCATAACAAGGCAATAATAAAACCTAGTCTATTGTAAACAAATTTATTTGCTAGCCCTATAACAGATTTAGTTTGTAAAATTACACAGGTTCTACTATACTAGTGTATGTGTAAATGAAAGAAACATTGTTTTATACCATTCCTTCTGTGTTTATTTTCAGACAATAGCCTTTCTGAAGCTGACTTCTTTATTAATTATCAATTGCAAAAATAGTTTACTTAGAAAAATTAAAACAATGCAGAAGCCTTGAGGGTAGTACACTTTTATGGTTATTGTTTCTACATTTCTAAGTATAATACTCAATTTTACTTATTAAAATTGAAATCAGTGTTCAGTTTAAATATATTGTGTTCAATAGTTCTCTTTTCTCTAGCTTTCCTTATGCATATAATGTTTGTTGTTTTCATGGACAGGCTTAAATGACAGAAATTTAAAATTTAAAATTAGAACTTAGAAGACAGGTTGGCATGTTTGGCTCTCTCTGCTTACACCTGTCTTCATCTTGGCCCTGTGAGAATAGAGAAATGAAGAATAAAGTAAGGGATACATACAAGATGTTTTATAAATGTTAATATATTATATATAAATACATTTTATTTGATTATATTATAATTTAACTTGCTTCTCAGGAAACAGTAAAGGACCCAGGTCAGTTTTTCTGTCAGTTCTATTCACTGCAACTGGGCTCTACTAGTGAGTGACTTGTGAGTTCACAGTCTATGTGATTTCTTGAGGTATGAGCTAGTGTGTCTCATTCCAAGCTGTATGATAAGCAGCCTTAAGGGAGCACACCCTATCTCTAGCTTGTTACTGACCAAGATGAACCTGTGGATTATTTGTGTGTGTGTGTTTGTGTGTGCGCGCATGCGTGAGTGCGCATGTGTGGTTTTGGTGTGTTCATGTGAGCCCGGACTTATTGACATCTGTGAGACACTCAACATGGGTTCTAGGAAATTAACTCAGCCATGAAACTTTTCAAGAAGTACAGAGATGGGTTAGGGAGACTTTGACCTTTACCTTTAAAGCACACATTACTCCAAAGCACTTTTCCTACTTGCAGAGGACCACTATCAAATGTTTTCAGTTACTGAAACCACAAATACAGTGCTATCTTCAGCCTCAAAATCCATATGTAGCCCCACCCTCTGGAAAACCATTCCAGACACTTTGACACTTGATTTCCCTTTTCAAGCTACAAATAGGCTCCATTTTCAGCAATGAGATATGAAGAGAGGCTTAATTACCAGGTAATTTCTGTGAGCTATTCTTGATCTTCATTTGGAAAGCATAGTGCTGGAACTCTGCCCATATGAGTAGCAGGATTAGTCTGTCCTGTAACATTCATTACTGAACAGCCTCTGCCACTCAATCATGATATCTCCTTTGCTCCACAACCTTACACAGCAAGCACAGAGATATGCAAAGAAACTCTGCCATGAAAGTGCAGAAAGTTCAGTTATTATGTTGCTTCTTATTTCCCTTCCAGAGAAATAATGTGGTCTTATGTATCTTTGAGGGTCAGTCAGAATAACACAATATAATGTTCCTCTTAGGTAAACAATTGAAGTACAGTAGCATATTACTATACAACTTCCTCATTCAGCTTCATATTGTGTTCTTCACATTTCATGAGTCTTTTGTTCATTCACAAAGAGTTGTACCATTTCATGTTAGTAGATCCGGTGTGTGATATCTCCTTCACAGGGTATTTAGTAATGGCTGACAGTTACTCCAGATCTGTGTTTGTTAGAAGGAGTAAGGAGATATGGACACTGTAGGCATTATGAAGAAAGAAACTAATTGATTATGGTCCTGAGATCGGGGATCTTTATTACTAGGGTATCATTCTGCCTCTCCATAGTCAAAACACAGTGAGCACTAAGACACCATCTATACAGGTTCTTCAAGTTGTACTCTTTCTTTCCAAATTTAGTGGCATTATTTGTTGTGGTACCACTATACATATATTTCTACATATATGTGTGAATTGCAGAAAGAAAACTTTTAAACAGTGTTTAAAAATATATTAAACTAGTCTCTAAAACACATGGCACTTTTACCTACAATATTTGAGTGATAACGCTGAATTATTTCCACTACTCGTTTGGTTATTTCTCATTTCAGCTAATGTTTCTTAATGTTAATGAAACTGCAACCTATACATATGTATTTCTTTTGTAAATATCTTTATTATTGCAGTTTTGTATTAAATTATTGTTAGTTGGTTTTCCGTTGCTTAAATAAAATAACTGAGGTTTCATAAAATAAAATTAAGAGGCTTATTTATTGGTATCTTAGTGGCTGAAGGGTTCAAAATCCATGGTGTTGGTAAATTGGCAAAGGATCTCTGTCTGAGTTACAATGTAACATAGGAGATAATTGAAAAACACCAATGTGCAGAAAGAGCTGCCTATATAAGATTGTCTCACATTTCATCAGCCTGTTCCTTCAAAGTCAGATCTGCATTGATTCCTTCAGTACATAAGGTCTGATGACTAGACTGCTTGTTCTTGGCAGCATCTCCTAAGAGTTTATATCCTCAACACCAGGATACTGCTCACCAGACCTTTATAATAGAATTCCTGGGACACAACTTCACACTTGCCCAAACACAAAATAATTTCCTTTTATTATTTTTTCTTTAATATTCAAAGCATGTACTTTTAACCTTTGGTTTTTATTCCTTTAAATTATGTGTATAATTTAATAAGATTATTCCCAGATTATGATAATATAAAATTTAAATCTATTTACATGGTCCTCTGCTTTTTTTATTCTCTGCATGCCCTGTTTCAGAATAGCAGCCTGGGAACAGTTTTTAAATTAATTTATATTTAAAAATCAGAAAAAGCACTGATGCTCTATGTTCTGGTTCTTTTCTTTCTTCCTTCCTTCCTTTCTTTCTTTCTTTCTTTCTTTCATTCTTTCTTTCTTCCTTCCTTCCTTCCTTCCTTCCTTCCTTTCTTTCTTTCTTTCTTTCTTTCTTTCTTTCTTCCCTTCTTTCTTTTTTCTTTCTTTCTTTCTTTCTTTCTTTCTTTCTTTCTTTCTTTCTTTCTTTCTATTGGATATTTTACTTATTTACATTTCAAATGTTATCCCCTTGTCTGGTTTCTCCTCTGCAAACCCACTATCCCATTCCCCTCACCCTGCTTCCATGAGGGTGCACATCCACCCACCTGCCCACACCCACCTGCCCACACCCACCTCTACACTGGGGCATCAAGCCTTCACAGAACAAGGGCCTCCCCTCCAACTGATACCAGATAAGGCCCCTTCAGCTCCTTCAGGAATTCCCCTAACTCCTTCATTGGGGTCCCTGTGCTCAGTCCAATGGTTGGCATCTGCATATGTATTAGTCAGCATTTGCTAGAGTCTTTCAGAAGACAACTGCATCAGGCTCCTGTCAGCAAGCACTTCTAGGCATCTGCAAAAGTGTCTGGGTTTGCTATCTCCATATGGGATGGATCTCCAGGCTGGGCAGACTCCGGATGGCCTTACCTTCAGTATGTACTCCACTCTTTGTCCCTGTATTTACTTTAGACAGGAGCCATTCTGTGTTAAAATAATGGAGATGGGTGGGTGGCCCCATTCCTCAATGGGTGTGGGGCATGTCTAACCTGGATATGGTCTTGATAGGTTCTAACTCCCCTTTTTGGAGTATTTCAGATTATGTCATCCTCTTGGGGTCCTGGGAGGCTCTTGCTTTCCTGACATCTGGGACTTTTTGGTTGTGAACCCCAGTTCTCCACTCCCCATTGCTACACATATCTGTTCAATTTCCTGACCTGTAAATCTTCTCCATCTCCTCCCATAGCTGATTCTTCCCCTCTTTTCCTCTTCCTCACTTCTCTTCTTCCCAAATACCTCCCATTCTCTACTTCCCTTGAATATTTTGATCCTCATTTCTAAGTAGGACTGAAGCAACAACTCGTCGGTCTTCCTTCTTCTTGAGCTTCATGTAGTCTATGAGTTGTATTGTGGGTATTACATGTTCCTTGCTCTGATTTCCAGAGTGGTTGTATCAGCTTGAAATCCCACCAGGAATAGAAGAGTGTTCCTCTTTCTCCACATACTTGCCAGCATCTGCTGTCACCTGAGTTTTGAGGTTAGCCATTCTGACTGGTGTGAGGTGGAATCTCAGGGTCATTTTTATTTGCATTTCCCTGAAGACTACGGATATTGAACATTTTTTTAGGTACTTCTTGGCCACTGAAATTTTCTCAATTGAGAATTCTCTGTTTAGCTCTGTTCCCCATTTTTAAATAAGGTTATTTGGTTCTCAGGAGTCTAACTTCTTGAGTTCTTTGTATATATTGGATTTTAGACCTCTTTAGGATGTAGAACTGGTAATGATCTTTTCCCAATGTGTTGGTTGCCATTTTGTCCTATTGACAATTTTCTTGGCCTCACAGAAGCTTAGCAATTTTATGGGGTCTCATTTCTTGATTCCTGATCTTAGAACAGAAGCAATTGGTGTTCTGTTCAGGAAATTTTTCCCTTTATCCCTGTGTTCCCCATTTCTCCTCTATTAGTTTTAGTGTATCTGATTTATGTGGAGGTCCTTGATCCATGTGCACTTGAGCTTTGTACAAGAAGATAAGTATGGATCAATTTGCATTCTTTTACATGTTCACTACCAGTTGAACCAGCACCATATATTGAAAATGTTTGTTTTTCCACAGGATGGACTTAGATTCTTTGTCAAAGATCAAGTGACCATAGGTGTGCCGGTTCATTTCTGGGTCTCCAATTCTCTTCCATGGATCTACCTACCTGTCACTGTACCAATACCATACAGTTTTTTATTATTATTGCTCTATAGTATACAGGTTGAGGTCAGGGATGGTGATTCCCCCAGATGTTCTTTTATTGTTAAGAATAGAGGTTCAGAATTGAGAATTTTTCTTGGTAGATTTTTTTCCTTTGATTAATATGAAGTGTCCTTCCTTATCTTTTTTGATAACTTTAGGTTGAAAGTCAATTTTATTCGATTTTAGAATGGCTACTTCTGATTGTTTCTTGTTTCCATTTCATAGAAAATAGCTTTCCAATCTTTTACTCAGAGGTAGTGTCTGTCTTTGTCACCGATGTACGTTTCCTTTATGCAGCAAACTGCTGGGTCTTGTTTATGTATCCAGGCTTCTAGTTTATTTTCTATTAGGGAATTGAGTCCATTGATGTTAAGAGATAGAGATTAAAGAATAGTGATTGTTGCTTCATTTTATTTTTTGTTAGAGGTGAAATTATGTTTTTGAGTCTATTTTCTTTTGGCTTTATTGAAAGATTACTTTCTTGCTTTTTCTAGGGTTTCATTCATTCCCCTTCTTGTGTTGCGGTTTTCCATCTATTATCATTTATAGGTCTGGATTTGTATAGAAAGAATGTTTAAAATTGGTTTTGTATAAATATATAAATATACAGTGGTATACTACTCAGCAATTAAAAATAATAAATTCATGCAATTTGTAGGCAAATGGTTGGATCTGGAAAATATCATCCTAAGTGAGCTAACCCTATCACAAAAGAATACACATGAAATGCAATCACTGATAAGTGGATATTAATGAGCCCAGAAGCTCTGAATACTCAAGGCACAATTAGCAAATCAAAAGATTTCCAAGAAGAAGAAAGGAGAGGACCCTGGTCCCTAAAAGACTGGATCTAGTTTTGCAGGAGAGTATCAGAACAGAGAAATGGTGAGGGGGTAATTGGGGCATGGGCAGAGGGAAGGGGACTTATGGGACATATGGTGAGGGGGGAACTGGGAAAGGGGAAAGCCTTTAGAATGTAAACAAAGAATATAGAAAATAAAAATAAAAAAATAAAAAAATAAAGAGCAGGAAAAAATTGTTTTTGTCATGGAATATCTTGGTTTCTCCCTCCCCTCTGGCTCATACAATTATTCTGCATCTTCTTTCTCATAGAGCTCTGAGCTATAAGGGGAGATGTGTGATGGAGACACCTCATTTAGGATTGTGTATTCAATAATAGCAATAATAGTAATAATTTGTGTGTTTCTTAGTAATATTATAGGTACTTGAAAATTTTTCATTTCTAAAGAATATCAAATGTAAGCATATACTTACAAATATTCTGAAAATGACCAAAAACTATACATAAAAATATATCAATATTTGTATATGCATTCATTTCTATATTCATGTATGTGTGTGTGTGTTTGTGTCTGTATACATTTTGATCACATAGAGGTAGGTTTATAACCTTAGGAAAACCAGGAATTCAGATTATATTCTTAATTCACTGAAAGAGAATAAAGAAGTGAGTTAACAAAGAAATTTAACCACTAACAATGGTTACCATATTATTATTTGGCATTCTCCTCACATAATTTAAATTTAAAGTCTTTATTAAGATAATTCTGACTTTGTTAACTGAATATATATAATTTTAAAAGAAATTTTAATAACATAATGTCTATTTACTCTTATTATTTATTCCATTTAAGTAATTAAATAAGATATAAGGGTCCAAAATGAGGCCTTTGTTTTTGTATTTCATTCATAATTTAAAGTCAGAGTTACAGGAATGGTTTATATTAGTTCATATTCCCCACACTAGCTTTTCTTATTTTCCTTTGCTTAGAATTTAAGACCTACCTAGGTAAACTATGCCATAAATTTTGATTTTATAAATTATTTTGACATGACTTTTACATTGATAGAAATTATTTGAATTTCTTTTAAAATTATTTTTGGATAACAAATCCACCTCTTAAAGGCCACATTAGTCTATGCCTTCCTTAGCTGCTGCATCCCTTAGTTACATGTATCTTCCAAAAAGTTGTTACTGCTTTATTTCTGTTCATAAATCTATCTGATGTTTTCTGTATGTGAACCAGCACCCAGTTCGATATAGAGATAATGGGACATATTTCTATTTTCTCAAGACCTGTAGCTTTCTCCTCATTTATCATCATAATGGAATCAGAAGTTACTTTGATACAAAATTTTAGCAATCTTTTTTTTCTCTCCAAAATTACTTTCTTTTGATCTTTCTTGTCTTTGTAGAGGAAATTAGTTAAACTGTACATTACATAAGTGGTTAAACTGCTTGGAGTATTATTCTGTGAATTCCTTTTAATCAAATCAATTTGGTTATTTGCATTTTAATTTGCAGGTAATTTATATTTTCTGGTATTTGGTAAAGACTACTTATGTAGTTTGTCATCTCATCATGCACTCACCTTCTCTTACCCCATCCAAATCTTTGCTTCAGTTTATTAACGACACATAATTGATTCATTTGTACAACTTAACCCTCCCTATTTTCCTCTACCTTCACATCTCCTTTCACTTTCTGTTTTTAGAGTGCTAAGAGTCAAACACAGGGTTTTAAGCATTCTAAACAGATACTTAATGACTAAGCCATATATCAACAGCATATTTACAATTTTAATATATAGTCTACTTTTTAAAATGTGTTTTTCCTCTGCAACCACAAGATAAAATAGTATCTTTTATTCTACTGCATAGGCTTATATCATTTTCTTTTTAGTCTTACAGTTAACAGAACAGAAACAATCCCACCCATTTTTTTCTTAATAATGATCAAGATACCATCTATATTCTATGCCTGTGAATAAATATTAGTGTTTCATGTCATAGAATTTGGTTAAAATATTATGATGTTAATTATTAATCCAATGTTTCTTCAACTAAATGGAGAATAGCAATTTTCTTTGGCAAATAGGAAATCTGACAGGACTTTTTCCTAAATGACATACCAATCGCTCACAATTTCTACAAAAGCAAGCAGGTAAGTGATGAAATCCACTCTTTTGGGTATAAAATCAATTGCAAATCATTCTATTGTAATTTTTAAAACTATAAACTTGTAAAAATATATCCTGGAATTCTTTCAATCAGTATAAAACTGAAGAACATTTTAGGACTTGATGTTTATAGGTAGACTCATTTATTCACATATCAGGCATCTCATAAAAACACAAAACTAGAATATATATATATATATATATATAATTTATATATATATAAACTGTAGGTAACAAAATAATAAAATAAAAATAAATAAAGTAAAAAGAAAAGGAAAACATACTTGTGATCAGTTGAACACTTTGTCAAAAATCAACTGATAACACATTAATTTAAAACAGATTATATTTTCTTTTTCTTAAGTATGTGTGCACCATGTTTCACATTCTAATTACCAACAACATTATTAAGGTCTAAAGACCATATTCATGACTGCATTATAAAAAGATCAATGTGCCTTAAGTGTATTTCTTTCTTTTTCATTTAGAGATGTTTTAATGATGTATATGTTATAAGTTTTTCATTATTTTGACACAACAAAGGAACATATCAAAAGGTATATGCCAGGCAAGAACACAAACTTTCCAAAGAGATGATTTCTGCCACCAAAGAGCCCTAACATGTTTTATTGCTGATGACTATATTAATAGTAAAACAAAGGGATTTACTACAGAGAAGTTGGATATTTTAAACAGTATTTTAAGGATTTCAGAGGACCTTAGAAAAGGGGTAAATTTGAAAATTATTTTATTTTCTTAGAGATCAGTTGATTTTTCTTCAATAAATTGGTCTTTCTTACGTAAGTAATGACGTAGTATGGCATAAGGCAGAGAATGATACTGACTTCCACAAGGATTTTCATTTAATGTAGTTATAATTGGATGATAAAAGTGAAGTTCAGAAAAATCTCTTAATTTTTGAATGTTCAGATATTGTTGACTAAGGCATGTTAGCAAATCTGTACGTTTGTAAAAGGAAACATATGAGTTGGAATACCCTTGACCATTTAGTACCATTAGCATCTGCTTAGGTGTTAGATATTTTTTATTCATCTTGTGAACTGTTTTTTCCCCTCTGTTGCATGCAGCTATATATACACATGTCAATCAAAAAGTTAAATCTACTCACCATCAAGTGATAGCTGGAAACCTACAGCCAGCCTTCAGTTTTCTTTTAGAAGAAGTGGAGAAAAGAACATCTTTTTTGCTTTGCTTGTCATAAAACAAACGCATCAGCTGTCTGGAGCTCTGTGACTTCTACCATGTGATGAAGAGATTCAGATTTCTGACACTGATTGAACTCTTAGCCATGTTGTACGTGAAGTCAAATTATCCTGGATTTGCAAACAATATTTAAAGATAGAGACTTATTCAGATTCAGATACATTTTCTTTTTATGGGTATTTTTATTTACATTTTAATCGTTATCCCCTTTCTCAATTTTAACCCTGGAAATCCTCTATTCCATCTCCCCTCCCCCAGCTTCTATAAAGGTGTTCCCCCACCCATCCACCCACCCACTCCTGCCTCCCCACCCTAGCATTCCCTACCCTGGGTCATCTGGCCGGACCTCTCCTCCCATTGATGCCCAACATTGACATCCTCTGCTACATATGTGGCTGGAGCCATGGGTCCCTCCATGTGTACTCTTTTGTTGGTGGTTTAGTCCCTGGGAGCTCTGGGGGTTTTGTTTGGTTGATATTATTGTTCTTCCTACAGGGTTGCAAACTCCTCAGCTCCTACAGTCCTTTATCTAACTTCTCCATTGCGGACCTTATGCTCAGTCCAATGGTTGGCTGAGAGCATCCGTCTCCTTATTTGTTAGGCTCTGGCAGAGACTCTCAGGAGACAGCTATATCAGGCTCCTGTCAGCATGCACTTCTTGGCATGCAAAATCATCTTTGGGTTCGGTGACTGTATATGGGATGGATCTTCAGGTAGGACAGTCTCTAAATGACCTTTCTTTCAGTCTCTGATCCATACATTATCCCTGTATTTCCTCCCATGAGTATTTTGTTCCCTCTCATTAACTCTTAAGAAACAACACATCTGTACAGAAGCAAAATAGTGATTAATACAGAGCTGGCTTTGAATCATATCATTATAAATTCATATCATTATGAATTTAAAGTGAAATCCAAAATGATTCTCATGTGAAAATTTTATGTGAGAATAATATCTCCATTGGAAACCTTCATTGGCTATGTTTTTTTTTGCTTTATCTGCAGTGTTTACTCTTACTTCTTACATAAATTGAAGATCTAGATTTTATTTTTTAATAATTTAGCTTATTATTTCCAAATATTTCAAATGTAGATATTAATATGAGAGAAAATTGGTGTATTTAACCCAAATTATTTTACACATAAACAGATATGTTATAGAAAAGTTGCACATTTTCTCTCTAAACACTTTTATTCATGCCTTCCCAGAAGTAGAAATTTGCCTTTATTTTCTTAAATGCTTGTAGAGATTTCATATGCTTGTTACAGTGTCTGCTTACATAAATAAATATGTGAATGACTTTTAGTTTTGAGCACATCAAATCCAATTACATTTTAAATTTTAAACATAAATTAAAAGCATGTATATATAAGGATGGTAAGCTAAATGAGTCCTATTAATATTTGGGGGTAATTCTCTAGGAAGTTTCTGACTTAGCAGAGGCACAAATTGGTTGTGTTATTTTAAATTTTATAAAACTGTGGCTTACAATTGTATTTCCTTGGGAAATAGATGTCAACATTTAAAATGTAGACTTTACAGTTACAATCATAATTGAGTTGTTGATGTATGGCTCAGCCATTGAGTGTACTGCAAATGCGTAAAGCTCTGTGTTTGTCCCTTAGCACCCTAAAAACAATGAGAGGAGATGTGAAGAGAAAGAAGGCGAGTGGATGGGTTAAGTTGTTCAAATGAGTCAATTCTGTATTCTTAGTAAACTAAAGCAAAGACTTACGTGGGGTGAGAGAAGGTGAGTGCATGACTGGATGACAAGACCAAATATGAATCCCACGGACAGGTGCTGGTCCTCACAGCCTGCTCAGCCTTCTTATACAACCCTGGTCCATCAGTCCAGGGGGTGGCATGACTAATAATGGACTTGTCTCACCCCCACCAATCACTATTTAAGAAAATGCCTTACAAGTCTTTGTTATGGAGACATTTTCTTAATTGAGTTTTCTTTTGCTCTGACATAAAAGTATTCAGTAGAATTATGAATCTTTATTAAATGCATAAATTATCATTTAAGAAAAGCAAAGTGGCATTTTCATCTTAAAATAAGAAACTTATTGCTAACTAGAGGTGGGAGATAAAAGTGATGGTGTAATTACTGAAAAACAGAGAAAATACATAGAACTAGAAACAGGCATGTAGGATTTCTTTTCACTATCACCTATCATATTCTGGGACAAATCAACAGACTTTATAAAGACCAACCATCACCACTCAGGAGATTAAGGTAGGAGGATCCTAAGAAGTTTAAAATTTATTAACAGATTATTTATTTAAGGACTGTAATTTATAATTAACATTTTTGTCTGTGGAAATACTAATTGCTAGGACCAAATTGTCAACAGAGATGGCACTGTTTATGTGTAGGTTCCCAAGTGAATATAACTAAAACTCAGGATGTGAGTCAATGATGATGCCCCCTCAAAAACAATCAAAATAAAACAAAAAATGATGAATTGTCTATAATAAGATAGTCTACAGTAACTTAAAGAATTCCTATAGAAGTGTTTGCATGCCCAGCACCTACATTTCAATAGATCCCACTTCAGATATTCTCTAGGCAGAGACTTGAGACTTATTTTTAAATAATTTCTAATCTTTGAATATAACACATTTTACTGGAATTAGTTAATTACTTCTGCTATTAAGAAACATAATTTGTCTAAATATAAGTTTCTCAAAATACAGAGGAAAGTAGAAGAGATGGTAAATACACTGAAGCTTTCTCAGACTTGTGCAAAAAGGATGTACCATAGACCCACAGGTATGACTGTGAACAATATATGATCAAAAGGAAGTGTAAAGACACCCATAAGGGGTTTTCCACCTCTGGATAAGGAACATCCTCTGCCACAGCACACCATCTCCAAGCAGCACAGGAATACAGATATCCACTCAGCAGCCAGCGAGGAGGAGGCAGCCTGCACAGGTGAGACTAGCCCTGCAGATCTAAGGATCCTGTCCGAAGGCCTCTGGCAGGAGCCATCAGGTTTCCACCTCTGGACAGGGAACATCCTCTGCCATAGTAAACCATCTCCAAGTGGCTCAGGAAGCCAGCTATACACCCAGCTGCACAGAGGAGACAGATTGGGGCCACAGAGCTACATACCCAAATACAACTAGAAGAGAGTGGGTCTCAGCCTCTATCTTTGCTACTGTGACTGTGTAACATATTGGTAGGCAGGGATCATAAGAGTAGAGGATCACTTGGGACATACCTCACCAGGACTCTACCAGCACCCAGGAACTAAGCAGTACAACATCAATCTGTGCCAGGGGCAAGCAGGTCACCCAGGGTTGGTGAGATAGGCCTGCAGGCACACAGAAGGGGTAAGCACCAGACAGGGACAACAGGACCAACTAACACCAGAGATAACCAGATGGCAAAAGGCAAATGTAAGAACGTTGCTAACAGTAAATAATCAAGGCAATATGGCACCATCCAAAACCAATTGGATGCCTCAACACAGCAGGAAAACAATATTTCGATTTTAAAATCACAGGTCATGATGCTGATGGAGGGCTTCATGGAAGGCTTCCAGAAAGACATAAATAACTCCCTTAAAGAAATACAGGAGAACACAAGTTAACAGGGAGAAGACCTTGAAAAACTAAGGGAAAACACAACAAATCAGGTGGTGGAATTAAACAAAGCCATCCAAGATCTAAAGAAGAAGGTAGAAACAATCATGAAATTACAAAGGGAAACAACTCAAGACATAGAAAACCTAGGAAAAAAGTCAGGAGTCATGGATCCAAGCCTCAATAACAGAATACAAGAGATAGAAAAGACAATCTCTGAAATACAGAAAATACAATAGAAAACATTGATACAACAGTCAAGGAAAATGAGAAACACAAAAAGCTCCTGACCCAAATCATCCAGGAAATCCAGTACAAAATGAGAAGACCAAACCTAAGGAATATAGGTATAGAAGAGAGTGAAGATTTCCAACTTAAAGGGCCAGTAAATGCCTTCAACAAAATTATAGAGGAAAACTTCCCTAACCTAAGGAAAGAGATGCCCATGAACATATAAGAAGCCTACAGAACTCCAAATAGATTTGACCAGAAAAGAAATTCCTCCTGTCACATAATAATTAAAACACCAAATGTACTAAACAAAGAAAGATTATTAAAAGCAGTAAGGGAAAAAGTCAAGTAACATATAAATGTAGACCTATCAGAATTACACCGGACTTCTCACCAGACACTATGAAAGACAGAAGAGCCTGGGTTGATGTCAAGTAGACCCTAAGGGAACACAAATGCCAACCCAGACTGCTATATCCAGCAAATCTCTCAAATGCCGTAGATGGAGAAACCAAGGTATTTCATGACAGAAACAAATTTACACAGTATCTTTCCACAAATATAGCCCTTCAAAGGATTTGATGGAAAACACCAACAAAAGGAGGGAAACTACACACAAGAAAAAAAGTAATAAATCTTTCAACAAACCTAAGAGAAGATAACCACACAAACATAAAAATTACATCAAAAATAGCAGGAAGCAACAATCACTTTTCTTTAATATCTCTTAACATCAATAGACTCAATTCCCCAATAAAAGGACATAGACAAACACACTGGATTCATAAACAAGGCCCAACATTTTGATGTATGCAGGACACGCATCTCAGTATCAAAGACAAACACTACCTCAGAGTAAAAGGCCGGAAAACAATTTTCCAAGCAAATTGTCCCAGGAAATAAGCTGGAGTAGTTATTCTAATATCCCATAAAATAGACTTTCAACCAAAAGTCATCAAAAAAGTCACTGAAGGACAATTTTTGCCCATCAAAGGAAAAATCTACCAGGAGGAACTCTCAATTTTGACCATCTATGCCCCAAATTCAAGGGCACTATCATTTGTAAAGGAAACTTTACTAAAGCTTAAAGCACACATCACACCCCACACAATAATTGTAGGTGACTTCAACACCCCAATCACCCCAATGGACAAATCAGGGAAATACAAACTAAACAGAGACACAGTGAAACTAACAGAAGTTTTGGACCAAATAGATTTAATAGATATCTATAGAACATTTCATCCTAAAGTCACAGAATATACTTTCTTCTCAGCACCTCGAGGTACCTTTTCCAAAATTTACCATATAATTGGCCACAAAACAGACTTCGACAGATTTAAGAAGATTGAACTAATTCCTTGTGTCCTATCAGATCTCTATGGAACAAGGGTGGTCTTCAATAGCAACAAAAACAACAGAAAGCCCACATACATATGAAAGCTGAATAATGCTCTACTCAATGATAACTTGGTCAAGGAAGAAATAAGGAAAGAAATCAAAACCTTTTTAGAATGTAATGAAAATGAAGGCACAACATACCAAAATTTATGGGACACAATGAAAGCAGTGCTAAGAGGAAAACTCATAGCTCTGAGTGCCTACAAAAATAAGCTGGAGAGAGCATATACTAGCAGCTTAACAGCACACCTGAAAGCTTCAGAACAGAAAGAAGTTAATTCACCCAAGAGGAGTAGAAGGCAGAAAATCATCAAACTCAGGGCTGAAACCAACCAAGTTGAAACAAAAAGAACTATACAAAGAATAAAAAAAACCAGGAGCTGATTCTTTGAGAAAACCAAAAAGATAGATAAACCTTTAGCCAGACTAACCAGAGTGTACAGAGACAGTATCTAAATTAACTAAATCGGAAATGAAAGGGGAGAAATAACAACAGAAACTGAGGAAATTAAAAGAAAATTATGTCTTACTACAAAAGCCAATACTCAACACAACTGGTAAATCTGGATGAAATGGGCAATTTCCTAGACAGATACCAACTAACAAAATTTAATCAAGATCAGATAGACCATCTAAACAGTCCCATAACCCCTAAAGAAATACAAGTGGTTGTTGACAGTCTCCCATCCAAAAAATAAATAAATAAATAAATAAAATTTAAAAAAAAGCACAGGACCAGATGGTTTTAGTGCAGAATTCTATCAGACCTTCAAAGAAGACCTAATACCAATACTCTTCAAACAATTCCACAAAATAGAAACAGAAGGAACATTACCCAACTCGTTCTATGAAGCCACAAATTTGTTGATACCAAAACCACACACACACACAAATAGAGAGAACCTTGGACCAATTTCCTTCATGAATATCAATGCAAAAATACTCAATAAAATTCTTGCCAATTGAATCCAAGAACACATCAAAACAATCATTCAATATGATCAAGTAGGCTTCAGGCTTCATCCCAGGGATGCAGGGATAGCTTGATATATTGAAATCCATCAATGTAATCTACTACATAAACAAACTCAAAGAAAAATAGCAGATGGTCATTTCATTAGATGTTGAAAAAGCATATGACAAAATATAGCATCCTTTCTTGTTAAAGGTCTTGGAAAGAACAGGAATTCAAGATCCATAACTAAACATACTAAAATCAATATACAGCAAACCAGTAGCCAATATCAAACTAAATGGAGTGAAACTTGAAACAATCCCACTAAAATCAGGGACTAGACAAGGCTGCCCTCTCTCTCCATATTTATTCAATATAGTACTTGAAGATCTAGCTAGAGCAATTGGAAAACATAAAGAGATCAAAGGGATACAAATTGGAAAGGAAGAAGTCAAATTATTACTATTTGCAGATGATATGATAGTATATTTAAGTGACCTCAAAAACTCCACCAGAGAACTCCTACAGCTGATAAACAGCTTCAGTAAAGTGGCTGGATATACAATTAACTAAAGCAAATACTATACTCAAAGGATAAACAGGCTGAGAAAGAAATTAGGGAAATGACACCCTTCACAATAGCCACAAACAATATAAAGTATCTTGGTGTGACTCTAACCAAACAAGTGAAAGATCTGTATGATACAAACTTCAAGTCTTTGAAGAAAGAAATCCCAGAATACCTGATGGAGAAAATCTTCCATGCTCTTGGACTGGCAGGATTAATATAGTAAAAATGGCCATCTTGCCATAAGCAATATACAGATTCAATGCAATCCACATTAAAATCCAAACTAAATTCTTCATAGAGTTAGAAAGAGCAATTCTCAAATTCATCTGGAATAACAAAAAACCCAGGATAGCTAAAACCATCCTCTAGAGTAAAAGAACTTCTGGGGGAATCTGTATCCCGGACCAAAGCAATTGCGTTAAAAACTGCATTGTATTGGTACAGTGACGGCAAGTAGGTCAATGGAGTAGAATTGAAGACCCAGAAATGAACCCACACAGCTAAGGTCACATGACCATCTTTGGCAAAGGAGCTACAATCATCCAGTGGAAAAAAGCCTTTTCAACAAATGGTGCTGGCTCAACTGGAGGTCAGTATTCTGAAGAATGTAAATTGATCCATTCTTATCTCCTTGTACTAAGCTCAAGTCCAAGTGCATCAAGGACCACCACATAAAACCAGACACACTGAAACTAATAGAAAAGAAACTACTGGACTCAGGGGAAAATTTCCTGAACAAAACACCAATAGCTTATGCTCTAAGATCAAGAATTGACAAATCGGACGCCATAAAATTACTGAGTTTCTGTAAGGCAAAGAACATTGTCAAAAGAACAAAATGGCAACCAAGAAATTAGGAAAAGATCTTTACACACCCTACATCCGACAGAGGGTTTATATCCAAGATATACAAAGAACTCAAGAAGCAGACTCTAGAGAGCCAAATAACCCCTTTGAAAAATGGGGTACAGAGCTACACAAAGAATTTTCACCTGACGAATATCAATTCACATATCAAATAAAGCCCAAGAAGAAGGAAGGAGAGGCCCCTGGTCCTGGAAAGGCTCATTGTAGCAGTATTGGGGAATTCCTAGAGAATTAGAGAAACACCTAAAGAAATGTTCAACATCCTTAGTCATCAGGAAAATGCAAATCAAAACAACTCTGAGATTTCACCTCACACCAGTCAGAATGGCTAAGATCAAAAACTCAGAAGAAAACAGGTGCTAGTAAGGATGTGTAGATAGATAGAAGAACACTCCTCCACTTCTGGTGTGGTTGCAAGCTAGTACAACCACTCTGGAAATCAGTCTGGCGTTTCCTCAGAAAACTGGGCATGATACTACCAGAGGCCCCTCTATACCATTCCTGGGCATATACCCAGAGGATTCCCCAGCACATAATAAGGATACATGCTCCACAATGTTCATCTCAGCCCTATTTATAATAGCCAGAAGCTGAAAAGAACCCAGATGTCCTTAATGGAGGAATGGATACTGAAAATGTGGTATATATACACAATGGAGTACTATTCAGCCATTAAAAACAATGACTTCATGAAATTCTTAGACAAATGGATGGAACTGGAGAAAATCATCCTAAGTGATGTAACCCAATCACAAAAGAACACTCATGGTATGCACTCACTGATAAATGGATATTATCCTAGAAGCTTGGAATACCCAAGACACAATTCACATATCAAATAAAGCCCAAGAAGAAGGAAGGAGTGGCCCCTGGTCCTGGAATGGCTAATTGCAGCAGTATTGGGAAATTCCAGGACAGGGAAGTGGGAAGGGGTGGATTGAGGAACAGGGGGAGGAAAGAGGGCTTATTGATCTTTTGGGGAGGGGAGGATCCAGGAAAATGGAAATCATTTGAAATGTAAATAATATATCAAATAATAATAATAATAATAATAATAATAATAATAAACACCCAAAAGGAAAACTACAGAGAACAGGCAGAGATTTAAATGAACCTGAGATACTGATATTAAAGAATAAGCAAAATAAATTGATTTAGAATGTTCAGGGATTTTAAAAAGGGAATTAGAAAATTGTCAGTGAGTTCCAGCCTAGTGACCTAAATTTGATTCCAATTTCATGAAACCTTCACAGTGAAAGGAGGGAGCTGATTCCTGAACATTTTCTTCTGGGTTCCATATGCATACTACGTCGCATACATGTAAAACATACACACACACACACACACACACACACACACACACACATATATATATATATATATATACATACATATATACATACATGCATAAAATTTAATAAAATAGAAGATAAAAAATGTGGCAAAAAATTAGAAGTATCCACCATATAATGAGGTTGAACTTCTATAATTAAAATATTTGGCAACTATTTGAAATATGTTATCAAGATTTAACATCAAAATCAACACAGATAGGTAAACAGGTAATTAGATGGTTAAATAAAAATATTCACAACAATGGATAAATGAAAATTAAATATTGAGAAGGAAAGAAAGCTATTGGAGGTGACAGTGAAAGGATTTAGTAAAGTGTTTTTGAAGAATCAGAATGTCTCTATCAGATGTGTAATAGAAATATAAGAGACATAGAAATATCACACTAAATAACAACTATCTAATTCTCAACGAAGTTCTCCTGAACAAATCTTTGTCTGGATGCTTATGTTTCATGCTCCTGAAATCCAACATAGCTCAAAAGTACATTGAAATCAATACAAATCACATCAAGAGTAAAACAGGTAATTTATGATGAAAAGCAGAAAGAAAATGTTTTAAAACAAAACAAAAAAGTAGACACATGAGTTATTAATCACTAGAAATATTAGCCAAAGAAAACCAAATGAAGACTTTGAGAACACAGGAATATAAAGAAATTTTGATAGGAATAAAATAAAATGGCTGAGAGAAACTAAATTTGAAAGCTCAAAATTTAAGAATATATTTAGAAGAAAAACATGAATGTTTGTATTCAGAGCAGAGAAATATGTAATAATAAAAGTGTTATGATTCACAGAAATGTGTAACATTCATATATTCATATACATTTATACATACCAACTATATAGATGAATATGGTATATTAAAACAACTATATTTATTTGCAGCATGATAACATTTGTGGAAAGAACTTACAAATTCTAATAATTTATTTTGTGTTATCTGACATTCAAAGTATACAATTTTTAGTTTAGGTTAAATCATAATTTAAATCCAACAAGGATGTTCGTAATCACAACTTTAATAAATAAAGTATTTGAAATGTTAACCGTTGTAAAAAGAAAAAAAGAAATACTGAAGACATAAACAGGAAGGGCAATAGTCAAATCATTCCTGTTTTCTAATGACATGATTTTGTACTTAAAAGACTATAAAAAATCTTAAAGATGGTTTTTAATTGATAAAAAATTCACCCCAGAATTTAAGTTCAACATTCAAACAGAAGCATCTTTTCTATGTACTCATAGTAAAAAATGAAGTCACGAAATCTTCCATTCACAAAAGCTTCAGAATAAAATTCCTAGAAATATTTCTAAATAAGGAGATGGAAGTTGCCAGTAGTGAAAACAATAAAGAAATTATCATCATGTGGAGACAGACTAAGAGAGACATTCACTGCATGCTTTCCCTAATATATAGATTTGAACATAAACTAAGACATACACTACAACAAACATATGAAAGGGAAAGCAAAAGGACACAGTGAAGGGGAAAATTGTGACTAAATCATACTTATTGGTACAGAAAAATGGCAAAGGAAGCACTTATTTTCCATAATTAATTTATGCTAATATGAAAATATACTATGCCTTAATAAAGATATATAGTCTGAATGTTTCTTAAGGAAGACACTTGAAAAGCATGTTTTAGGAAATATAGCAAGGACTATTGGAAATGTAGCAAATTAAATATATGATGAATAAATGGAAGAAAATAATAAAGACCAAAATGGAAAGTGTTTCTTCCAAAGTATAGTTGAAATTCAACAGACCAAGTTCAATGAATGTACTTACTCTTAACATTGTGCAGCGAAACTTGTCTATGAATACTGACTGGTATCTCATGACAACACTATTGAGAACATCTCTGTGAAGGTGAGTGTGTACATATGAGAAAACAGCTCAGAGAAAACACAGCTGAATAATTTCTTATTTATCTCATTGATATTGAGGTAATTTCGGTTAGCTGGCGAGTATTGTATTATCATACACATAAAAACACAGGGGTTTCCACCATGGAAATGAGGACTGCTCAGCTGGAATGGATGGTGTTGGGGAGTGAAGATGACCTACCAGGAGCTGACTGTGAGTGAAAGTGTGCAAATGTGAATACACAATGCTAGATATCTCCATGAAAAATAAACATCATAGCAAAACAAGGAATCCACAAGCCTGCAGAAAGACAATCTGATGTAACTGCACAATCAAAGGGGAAATGCTTATATAAAATAAATTTTGCATTTTTTTCAAGAAATTATTATTATTATTATAAATCATGGATTGTTTCTTGTGGTATAATATGTTGAATTGAAAACACAATTATCTTCTGAGGTCTTCTTCGATTTCTTTCTTCAAGGACTTGAAGTTCCTGTCATACAGATCTTTCCCTTGTTTGGTTAGAGTCACACCAAGGTACTTTATGTTGTTTGTGGCTATTGTAAAGGGTGTTATTTCCCTAACTTCCTTCTCAGCCTGCTTGTCCTTTGAGTACAGGAAGGCTCCTGATTTGCTTGAGTTGGTTTTATAACCAGCCACTTTGCTGAAGTTGTTTATCAGCTGTAGAAGTTCTCTGGTGGAGTTTTTTGGGTCGCTTAAGTAAACTATCATATCGTCTGCAAATAATGATAGTTTGACTTTTTCCTTTCCAATTTGTATCCCTTTGACTTCCTTATGTTGTCTGATTGCTCTTGCTAGAACTTCAAGTACTATATTGAAAAGATATGTAGAGAGAGGGTATCCTTGTCTAGTCCCTGATTTTAGTGGGATTGCTTCAAGTTTCCCTTCATTTAGTTTGATGTTGACTACTGGTTTGCTGTAGAATGCTTTTACTATGTTTAGGTATGAGCCTTGAATTCCTGCTCTTTCCAAGACTTTTAGCATTAAAGGATGCTGAATTTTGTTGAATGCTTTTTCAGCATCTAATGAGATGACCATGTGTTTTTTTTTCTTTTAGTTTGTTTATGTAGTGGATTACATTGATGGATTTCCGTATATTGAACCCTCCCTGCATCCCTGGGATGAACCCTACTTGATCATGGTGAATGATCGTTTTGATGTGTTCTTGGATTCAGTTGGCAAGGATTTTATTTAGTATTTTTGCATCGATATTCATAAGGGAAATTGGCCTGTAGTTCTCTTTCTTTGTTGGATCTCTGTGTGGTTTTGGTATCAGCGTAATTGTGGCTTTGAAGAATGAGTTGGGCAGTGTCCCTTCTGTTTCTATTTTGTGGAATAGTTTGAAGAGACCTCCACATAAAACCAGACACACTGAAACTATTAGAAAAGAAACTTGGGAAGACCCTGGAAGACATGGGCACAGGGGGAAAGTTCCTGAACAGAACACCAATAGCTTATGCTCTAAGATCAAGAATTGAAAATGGGACCTCATAAAATTACAAAGTTTCTGTAAGGCAAAGGACACTGTCAGAAGGACAAAATGGCAACCAACAAATTGGGAAAAGATCTTCACCAACCCCACATCCGACAGAGGGCTAATATCCAATATATACAAAGAACTCAAGAAAATAGACCCCAAAGAACCAAATAAACCTATCAAAAAATAGTGTACAGAACTAAACAAAGAATTTTCATTAGAAGAAATTTGGATGGCTGAGAAACACCTTAAGAGATGTTTAACATCATTAGTCATCAGGGAAATGCAAATCAAAACAACCCTGAGATTCCACTTCACATCAGTCAGAATGGCTAAGATCAAAAACTCAAGAGACAACAGGTGCTGGCGAAGATGTGGAGAAAGAGAACCACTCCTCCACTGTTGGTGGGATTGCAAGATGGTACAACCTCTCTTGTAATCAGTCTGGTGGTTCCTCAGAAAATTGGGCATGTCACTTCCGGAGGACCCTGGCATACAACTCCTGGGCATATACCCATAGGATTCCCTGCATACAATAAAGACACATGCTCCACTATGTTCATAGCAGCCTTGTTTATAATAGCCAGAAGTTGGAAGGAGCCCAGATATCCCTCAAAGGAGGAATGGATACAGAAAATGTGATATATATATATATATATATATATATATATATATATATATACATACATACACACACACACAATGGAATACTACTCAGCAATTAAAAATAATGAATTCATGCAATTTGTAGGCAAATGGTTAGAACTGGAAAATATCATCCTAAGCGAGTTAAAACAATCACAAAAGAATACACATGAAATGCAATCACTGATAATTGGATATTAATGAGCCCAGAAGCCCTAAATACTCAAGGCACAATTAGCAAGTCAAATGATTCTTCAAAAGAAGAAAGGAGAGGACCCTGGGCCTGAAAAGATTGGATCCACTTTTGTAGGAGAGTACCAGAATAGAGAAATGGGGGGAGGGTGATTGGGGGAAAGTTGGGGGAGGGAGAGGACTTATGGGATGTATGGTGGGGGGGAACTGGGAAAGGGTGAAGCCTTTGGAATGTAAACAAAGAATATAGAATAAAAAAAAACACAATTAAAGAAGTGAGCAGATGACTTGAACCACCATACTTCACCTGGACCATACTTGACCTAAGAACTTATTTTATATATAAGAATAATCTGACAAAATGAAAATAATATGAAATGAAGAGAAAGTGTACTTACAACACAGGTAATTATATCCACTATATCTAGAGGAGACTAGATATTAGTACTACTACTTGATTCATTAGCAATTAAAAATGAGGATGCTGAGCCGGGTGTGGTGGCGCACGCCTGTAATCCCAGCACTTGGGAGGCAGAGGCAGGTGGATTTTTGAGTTTGAGGCCAGCCTGGTCTACAGAGTGAGTTCCAGGACAGCCAGGACTACACAGAGAAACCCTGTCTTGGAAAAACAAAACAAAAAAAAAATGAGGATGCTGAGTCCCTTTGCAGTAAACATGTAAAATAATTATAGAAAAATGATATCCATTCAATAGAGGGCTTTTGTTTTCATTGGTGAGGGTTAAATAGAAGAAACTGATGAACAGATAGGAGTAATTAAAGTAAGAACACTAAAAATGCTATGAGTTTGAATTCAGAAAAAAAATTCCCTATTAAGCTTCTTACATATTTGTAGTCTGCTTGTTATTTCATATGTGAAGGACTATCACATGCACACACACACACACACACACACACACACACACATATACACCAAGAGGGCCTTTATGTTCAGTGTTTGCAGTGGTCAAAAAATGTGAAAATATATTTATACTCTTCAATGTTTAATATTTCTTTAAATTCCTCTACAGCAGTCACATAAGTAGATGAGTAAATGATGATTGTATGAGGAATAGATCAGTGTTCATAGATGGAGGACCAAATGCAGCCCATGTGTAACCCCCAAGAGTGACTCTTTGCTACAATGTGTGTAACAGTCATAAACTGAACTGTTGGTCCACATTCAAACAGATGTTGGGATTATGTTTTGTTTTATGAAATGAAGTAATCTGCAATGCAATCAGAAAACAAATATTGTAATACACAATTCCATCGCTGAACCTCACAAAATCAATGCTGAACAAGAGTCTCTGGAACATAAACATACCCTGTAAATACAATGATCTGCTTGAGTGTGGTTTTTAAACACACACAGAAACCCAAGGATGATTGAAGTGATAGTCTAAATGTCCCTCTCATTTACAACTTGTTAATGACCTGCTGAGCAGCAGCCTTAGGCGATCCTTCACTTCTGCTAAGTCAGTCATTAAGAAAAGAAACTGTAAATGACCAGCAGGAAGTAAATTGCCTTTAGTTAAAAATGAAAATGTGTTAACTTCACTTGACTAATAAATTTACTTTTGGCACTAAGCCACACAATAGAAAACAGCTACAATCCCTGCTGCGAAGCTCAAGTGGGAAGGCATAGGTACTGTGATGCTTCTGCATGTGAAATTTCTGAACTCTGGCAACCTTACATTGTAAAAGACTAGAAAGTCCTTTATCATTGATAGATTAAATATGCTATGTGTTTGCTTGTTGTTTATTTTTGTCTTTTTTTTTTTCCTAAGAAGAGCTCTCTAATAGTAACAGTGTGGCAAGATGGTTTGAGATTTTCCCCAAGGCCACTAAATCTCACGCTAAATGCATATGATAGGACCATATTCACTACATTTGATATATATGAGTGAGTGCTATATCTTCTGTCCTTTGTATTTTTAAATCTAATTTGATCTGGCAAGACATATCTCACACTCTTGTTTTTCTTGTTGTTTACCTACTCATTGAGTGGCCTATCTCTAACACTACTTATTCCAGTAGTTCTTCTCCAGTTTAAGTTATATATAAAATGCAGTGATAATCAATTTCATAATCATCTACCCATGCTTTTGTGACAGTATGTTAGAAAAAAATCTTTAAGGTAAGATCACATTTGTATGCATATGCAATACAAAATATGCTGTCTTACAAGGATGGGAGCCAATGTATGTAATATTCAGTACATACTTCAAGTGTTCTTTGCTCAAAGTAATTTTCTGATCATTTTCATAGCTGTTTAATAGTCTGTGTTTACATTTGCTCATGTTTATCTCATATCTCCTTCATGAATATCTGCACGTTTGAGGGGGTTAATATATGTGCAGATATGTTTTGACATATTGACCTGTCTTTATAGAGGTCACAGAATAACCTTAAGTTTTTTTTTCAACAGCCTTTCAGCTTGTTTTAAATATAGTTCCTCTTTGTTCCAGTTCTTTCCAATTGGGCAGGTCCTCAAGCCCTAGAGATACTCCCATGCTTCTTCAGTGTTGGAATTGCAAATACATACGTCTGTGATATCCTTCACATTGGTGCTGAAAATTGAAATTAGCTGTCATTCTTGGATGTCAAACAGTTTCCCAACTTTCCAGCCTAACAGTTCTATGGTAGTAGTCCATACCGCAAGATTGATGAGTGGGATGATATTAATTTAACAGTAGTAGTTTAAGGAGCCATTTACCAAAGATACATGATAAACTCATGCTTTGTTTTTTCAATAGATTCCTCTCCTCCCTAAATAGAATCTGTTAAGTAACATGTACTAGGCAGTCTGCTCAGTGGTGTGGTTAATTTATCTATGGTCGATATCATCACAGACCTCTTTTCTCTCTGTGTTGTGGATGGAGAACTAGAAACATAGAGGGTAAGTAGCTGAGCTACAAAGAAGGAAGAAATAACAGTGAGCAGCAGTCATCTTCTTACACCCTATGTTATGGACACATCTATTTTCAGTACTGTGGATGGTATGAGTCAATACTTTAACCCATTATGACAGAATCTTCTAACAAACTCCATGTGTGAAAATCTCCAAATGACTTTCCCAGACATCAAGATTTCTACATTGTCCTTGCCCTCACAACATCACTCAAACTTGGAGGTTGTATATAGAAGTGGCACTTCAAATATATGAAGAAAAATAAAATTGCTCAGAAAGTCATAAATATTGATAGGTTGAGATACTTTATAATAAAAAATGAAATCATATTAGAAATTTATAGCCTAATATAATATGGTCAATGATAACATTTTTCATCCTTTTAAACAAATTTCTTAATAGATAAGCTTGAAATTATGATATTGTTGGTCACTATTAAAGGATTTATAAGCAAGTATTTGAAAAATATGGCCTTAATGAAACTTTGACTTAAGGAAACATGAACTTTTATTTTTTATTGTAATTCTTAAAGCAATTCTATGATTGTAAAATATGGTATGTGTACATTCGAGTGGAATATCATTAAAACACCAGATAAACAGAGTGAGCATAGTCTGTGTTTTCAATATTTTGTCTTTAAATATAATTATCTAAATAAGAATATTGTTCAATACTTATGGAATTCTACCTAAGTAACACTGTAAGTTTGAATTATATTATAATCAGTTATGGTTTGAAGAATTGGCACATCACTTTCATGTTAATATTCACAAACAGGAATCATTGCAAGCAATCAGATGGTAGCCCACATATCTCTAGCTCCATCTGTAGATATTCATATGATGATGTAAGTCAATTTATACTTCTTAGCATCTGAAAATTCCATAGGATAAAATGACACAAATTCTTTGTTGCACTTGTGCCAATCTTAGCATGTCCTCCTCTGCACGCTGAAGGATTTATACAATTCAGGAAAGATTAATTAGATCCAACAGCATTTGAGTACTCTGCCCAAATTTCTCAGTAAGATATAATGAAAATACAGACCATGATTTTAAAATGTCACAGACTGACAAAATAAAATTCATGTTTTAGAAATTGAGTGGAATTTATTCTGGTTGTAAAGCAGCATTTTTTTGCATTTAATTTCATCATTGATTTTGTCTTTTTATCATTTCCTTTGAGGTGCTTGTACTTTTAGTTGGGTTCAATTCCATTTGTTGGTTTTAGTTTAGGAGACATGTTCAAGCAGACTCAGAAGACTACCATCAGACTTGTACTTTCTTCAAGCAGATTTTTCAGCTTTGAAACTTTGGAACTTTGAAAATTATAACTTAGCCAAAATACATGGATTTATTTCTGAGTTTCAGAATCTGTTGCATTAGAGACATGATTTTTGAATCACCATAGCTTAATAGTAAATTTACAGATATGGTAATATGATTCTTACAGTCTTTGTTTTGTCTTGTTTTGTCATTTTTCTGCTAGCTTTTTATTTATTTATTTATTGTAATTTATTTATTTATACATACTCCATATTTTATTTCACCCTCCTGGCCCACCCTCTGACTCACATCCCATACCTTCTCCCCAGCCCCTACTTCCATGAGGATGTCACCACCCCAGACCCCTCACCCAAACAGACCTCTCTTATCTCACAAAATTTATATACATGTTATTGTATCCATAGTGCCTTCTGCAGTTCATTTTCCTTTCATAAAACTTCAGTGCCAGTCATACGAAATCTCTGTTCTAGATGCTGGTCAGGAGAGTTTAAGACACTGTTAAAACAATATAGGATGTTACTATTTACTTTGTATTCACTCTGAAGTTGAAGGTAAGTTCCTGTAGCTGAAGACACCATTCACTTGGATATGAAACTCAGAGGATTTGAGCTGAATCTGACCTGAAATTTTTCTTCTCAATGATTAGATTTCACAGCAAGGTGCGAAGCAAGCCTAAAAGGGAGAAAGGCAATCAATCATTCCCCTAAGCATGACACAATAACTCCAAGAGTACAATACTGTCACTCATGCCTTGACAAGAACAAACAGCTATATAAATGAATTCAAGGCCCATTCAGTGGAGGAGAATTCATGTGTGGTAGTAGAAACCTAGACATCTAAGAAAATCATGGATATTAGAGTACAGTACCTACTTAACTGTATCTTAAGTAATAATTCTAATACCCACAGATAAGCAGGGGAATAAGAGTATTCACTTTGAATGTGATGGAGACAATTATAGAAATATAAATGAAAGAAACAACTGATCATGGTGTATCTAGTCCCAAATCTGAGAGACATCACACAGACCTAAGGCTCAAAGAACATTGGTGGAGAGGAGCTGAGGAGAATTTAAGGATTTGGAAGACCAGGAAATCTGCTCTGTGAGATTATGTCTTCAAGAAATGGAAGAGGAGCAATATCGATGAAACCCCATCAATATGACTGCCTAAACATGACATAAACAATAACACCAGTTGACATGTTACATGGATGGGAAAAGTATCATAAGACACAACTCCTAGAAAAATAAGTTTAGGCAACTAAAAACTGCTGAGTGTAGGATACTTTGTCTTTTCCAGGGATAAGCCTCTAATTGTCTAACAACACTTTGTACATAGCCCTCAAATCAAGCAACAATAAATGGACTAGCCAATATCTATATCTATACCTTTATCTATCTATCTATCTATCTATCTATCTATCTATCTATCTATCTATCTATCAATTTATCTATGACTTACTGTATATTAATATTGTATGCATAAATATACTTATATATGTAGATATGTGATAAATATGACAAATATATTAGTATATGTTTGTAACAATAAATGAATAAAGAAAGATATGTTTGTATTTACATGATTTCGGGACTGACCACTTTGCCTCATGTTTGAGAGAGGTTAAATCTTTGTCTGTCTGTGGTTATTACTTGTCTATAATCCTTTTTATGACAGTAAATTTCCTCTATCATGTTAAATATCATTTGATATTATCATTGTCTGGTCTTAGATAGGAAGCACAGATTTAATGCTGTTCAGAGTCTTATAATCTTTTTGCCTTTTAATTCACTGAGATGTTCCCTGAGCTTTAGAAGTAGATGTATTATAGATGTATCTGTTGGAGCTGGGCATCACTCAATGAAATGATTTTTTGCATTATGAGTCATTGTGTTTTTTTGTGATGGTCACCAATTGCTGTAATCTTCTTTGACTAGGGATGAGAGCATAAATATAACTTCTAAAATAGAGAAAAAATTATTCTTACCAAGCAAAGATTTCTTCTATGATGTATATCATTACTACCCCAGGGTGGTTGGCTAGGTTTCTAGTACCAGGTGTGATTTTCCTTCTACTGAGAGTGCCTTAATTCCAATTAGATAGTTGTTGGCTACCTCCAAGCTAATTCTACTATTGTACACAAGGCACACTAAACAGATTCAGCAGGTAGTATTTTTATTTTATCCATTCATATTTATATATAAATATAATAATAGAAAGAGACTATTAATTTGATAGGGCATGGGAGAGCTTAGAGCAAAGTTTCTATGATAAGTATTGAAATGAAAACAGGGAAAGGAGGAAGTGGTATAGCTTAATTAAAAATGTAGATACATTTAACAGAGTGAAGTCATATAATTAAAAGGAAGAAAGCAGTGTGGAAACATTAGAGAGGTTGGAGGGAAGAGAAGGAAAAATGATGTAATTATAGCTAAATATTTTAATGTTACAAAAATATATAGAATACTCAATATTATTTCACTGTTATGTATACCATATTTATACAAATGAATCAGTGTTTTTTTTCAAGTTTTATTCTTTCCAAAGGTTTAGAGCAGAGGTCAGAGGTCTTGAAGTCTTTTAAAGATGACCTAATCCTCAAGCTGGTTATGTCTGTCAGGATCTCTCTAAGAACCCATTTCATTGACTCCATGCTCTTAAGAGACTTTTCTCTGAGCCAGCTTCTGACTTCCTTAGGCAACCTGGGCCAGGTAAGTTGTAACCAAATATAGTTCTCTATAGATTTTATCTATGAAATAGCATGAGTATTGTCCTTACCTCCTCAGTGTTTGTGGCTTTTATTCAACAAAAACTGAATGCTATTAGGGAGTGTAGAACCACCTTTTTTGAGTAATTATTTTCATTTACTTTATATAGGCAGAAAAAATTGTATTGAGTAATTACTGATCCCTTGTCATTTGTTCCAATATTAAGTTTAGATTCTATGAATTTTATTTTTGTTCACGATTAATTTTCTATTCCTTTATTTTATGATGATCTGCTAAAAATCTGTATAATTGAATTTTGAACACAGATAAGCTTTGATTTAAGATTTATTATCACCTTTACAGCAGTTCTTCAGTATGCCCTGGAAATATTGAAGCAAATATTCATGGAAAAAGATAAAAGAACTCTAAATGTTAAAATTTGCAAACAAGGATGAGCTTACTTTATCTTTGCATATTTTGTCTAAGGAGTTTAAGCAAATGTGTTCAGTCATTAGAGAAATTTTACTGGTAGTTATCACTAGTTATACTTTGAAATTTAAAACTGAATAAACTGAGGTTCAAAGTACCTTAGTTCAAGTTATAAATAGATAAAAGAATATCTAATAAAAATTATATTCTAATTATCTAGAAAAATTATAATTTTCCTATGCAACATATATATAGTCAATAAACTTCTTATTTGTATAAAAATGTTAATTCATAAAAATAAATCAAGGATTGTAAGAGACTATCAAAAAAATGAAACTAATTTCAAGAATATTGTTTAAAAAACAGGTGTTGATACAGTCTACTAATTTTATTGACCTGATGTCAGATGTTCAAGTATTTGAAACATGCTAGTATTTGTCATTTTTCAGCATAACATCCAATTAAAACTGTTAATTTAAACCAGATGTTTTATTGTTAAGAAGGTCTGGTATTAACCTGAATAAGAACAGTGGACAAAACACAATAATTTTCCAGATTGCTAATTGTTTATAAATATTCTACCTCAGTAATGAACTGAATATGAAAACAGCAATTACAGTAGCTATTTTGAATAAACTATGCCATTGTCATATGACAACCGCCCAACTCTTTTTAAAGAATGCTTACTACAATCAAAATACAATTATCTTTAGAATATAATTCAGAGTAAGAAATGCAATTTTAGAAAACATATACATCATAATTATATTTATGCAAATTAAATGACACTAGATTAGGAGCAAAGATAGGCCTGTTTTCCAATCACCCAGTAGGTAAGAGAAAAAGAGTTCAAAAATGTTATTTTAGGCACATATGATGCTGTTTAAATATATATCATGGACACATATTGAATTTTTATTCATCACGGTCTCATAGTAAGCATGGATATCTTCATAGTAGGAAAATATGAAGGCTATTTTCTGTAGTCTTTCATAAAAACAAAGTGCAATCAAACATATAAGAACATTTGCTTACATTTTGTTAATTGTATAAAAACCAAATTTGCATTTAAAAAAAGCATCAAATGGAAAGCATTGGGGGAAGCCAAGAAAGGAATAAATTTTATAATTACTTAATTTCAAAAAGTAAAAAAAAAATGTATATTGCAATGAAACCCTGTACTCATTAATCTCTTATACCAACCATCCATTACTTCCTTATAGCCCACAGTTTGTTTCTTCACTGCTATCTATTCTTTTACTTCTTATTGAATATTTTCTTTATTTACATTTCAATCTTTATCTCCTTTCCGGGTTCCCCCACCAGGAAGACCAATATCCCATCCCTCCTCTCCCTGGCTTCTATGATGTTATTCTACCACCCACACATCCACTCCCACCTCCCTGTCCTGGCATTCCTCTACACTGGGACATCAAGCCTTCACATGACCAAGGGCCTCCTATTGATACCCAACAAGGCCATCCTCTGTTACATATATGGCTGGAGGCAAAGGCCCCTCCATGTGTACTCTTTGGTTGGTGATTTAGTTCCTGGGAGCTCTGGAAGATCTGATTGGTTGATATTGTTGTTCTTCCTATGGGGTTGCAAACCCCTTCAGCTCCTTCAGTCCTTTCTCTAACTCTTTCATTGGGGACTCTGTGCTCAGTCAATGGTTGGCTACAATTAACTGCCTCTGTATTTGTCAAGCTCTGGCAGAGCCTCTCAGGAGACAGCTATATCAGGCTCCTGTCACCATGTACATCTTGGTATCTACAATAGTGTTGGAGTTTGGAGACTGTATATGGGATGGAACCACAGGTTGTGCAGTCTGAATGGCCTTTCCTTCAGTCTCTGCTCCACACTTTGTCTCTGTAATTCTTCCCTTGAGTATTTTGTTCCCCCTTCTAAGAAGGACCGAAGCATCTATTTTGGTTTTACTTCTTCTAAAGCTTCATTTGGTCTGTGAATTCCATGTTGGGTATTCTGAGCTTTTGGGTTAATATCCACTTATTAGTGGGTGCATACCATGTGCGTTCTTTTGTGATTGTATTATCTCACTCAGGATGATATTTTCTAGCTCCATCCATTTGTGTAATAATTTCATGAAGTCATTGTTTTAAATAGCTAAGTAGTACTCCATTGTGTAAATGTACCACATTTTCTGTATCTATTCTGATATTGAAGGAAATCTGGTTATTCTTAATATTTCACAAAAATAAACTAAAATAAAATAATAACTCTTTGTGGAAGGGTGTGTTGCTTCTCTTGCACACTAGAGGGTTGTTAATGATTATGAATTAGGTAGCACATAAGGAAACTGTTCATTGTATGAGCCACCATGATATCCTTATCAACTCAGACGTTTGGTGATCCCAACTTTACCTATAATTGTTAAGAAATTTTTTCACATCAAGACAGTAATAGAGAAGTGTTTTAGGTACATATTCTCTTGGTTCTCTTATGTTCATTCTAAGAATGAAGTTGCTAAGATCATTGGTAACTGTTATCAAATATCTTGTGGAATTATTAACTGTTGTTCAAGGTGTGGCATCATCATACACTTTAGTCTTGAATAAATGAACGTTTTAAACCTATATGACACAGTTTGTCTTTGTTTATCACTGTAGCTATATTAGTGTAGTATTACGTAGTATCTCCTTGAAATGTTGATTTTAATTTCTTTCAGAGAACTTGTGTATGTATTTTAGACAAATTCCTGTTATGAACCTTATTCTTTCTAAAATATTTTTCTGTTTAGGTGTTTCCAGTCTCTAACCCTCCCATTATTCATATGTACACCAGGTGACATGACATTTGTCTAGTTATTTTCCTTTGCTGTGGCAAAACATACCAATAAAAGGAAATTGAGGAAAGAACATTTAATTTTGATTCCTGGCTCAAGGCACAGTCATTTTTTGGGTCGACAAGGCAGTGGAAACTTTAAGCAGCTTCATCTGTATTCAGAAGAAGAAAGTAATCACTGCTGGTACACAGTTCACGTTCTCCCTTTAATATAGTTCAGGATTCCAGTCCAGTGAATGTTGTCCACAACAGTCGCAGGAATTCCCTCTTCAGTTAACTATTTAAATAATCATGATTGCACAGGACAAGATGGCTGGGCAAGAAAAAGCACCTGCTACAATCTGTGATGGTGTATGATCAATCTGCACATGACAGAACCTACACCTAAAATTTCTCTGAGTTCTGCACATATTTCTTCATATGTGCAGTCACGGGACTACAAGATAATTTCTTTAATTTTAAAGTTGATTTTATCAACTTACTTTATATCTTATGGATATCATAAAGTAATATAATAATCTTCCATGTGTACTCTATCTTTTCTGGACACGCTGCTACACATGTAATTGTGAGTTAATCAAATTTTAGTGGACGACTTGATAAATCATTTGAAGAACGATCTCTGAAAATTAAAAAAGGCAATTAAAGTATTGTTTTCAAATAAGGCTATCATACTAACAATTATGTTCCTTTTATTAGAAGAAGTAAATAAGGATGAATAAACAATGACTACTGCCCTCAAGTAACTGAATGAAAAATAATGGTATCCAATTACCACAAATAGAAATTAATGCAGTTACAAGTTTCATGGATTAATAATAATGTTTAAAATAATGTGTTTGATGCTAATTATACTGTTTTACTGTCTTTATTTTATTTACATGAATTGCTTGAGATCATAAAGCAGTTGTAAAACCACTATACAGACTCCTTTAGCTTTTAAAAAGTATGCATTATGTGGTCAGTTAGCTTTTCTAGGGACTCTATACATAATTTATATGTTCACTGATGCAATTTTTAATTTATTTATGTAACATTTATGTATATAGTATAACTATTATACTAACATGGTATATATAAGGTCTGGGCATCATCAAAAAACATAATAATTCTAAGATTGATCACAGGAATAAGAAACTGTACAAAAATGCTAGGAAATTGGAGACATGTATTTGGAGAGAAACATAAGGAAATGTCTTAAAAAACAAACAACAAAAATAAAACAAGTCATTGATTCTTAACAAAAAGTCTAGAAATGGAATTAGAGTTTCAGTTTAGGTTTTTGCTGTTTATATATGTGTATTCTAAAAACTGACTTTTTGAATTATTGAAAAATAAAACTTTTTTGCTATTCAAAATGTTAGCCATCTTCAAATTCTGCAAAAGTACCAGGTGGAAAGAGCTGAAAGATGCCTATTGAAATTGGAAATATTGTCTGGCTACAGGAGGTAGCCTCTTCAGGTTCCATATCCCCACTGCCCTGGGTCTCAGTTAAGGTTATTCCCATGAGAATGAGGGCCTCCTTCCTAGGAGTCTCATTTGTCCCAAGTCTCTGGCACATGCTAGAAATTTTCCGTACACTCCTCACCCCAGGATAAAACACCAACTTACCAACAAAACATTTGACCCTAAATTTTACTTGTCTAAAAAAAAGGCAGGGGAAAATATGGAACAGAAACTGAAGGAATGGTCAATTAGTAATCTACCCAACCTTGAGACCCATCCATCCGATGGGCAAGCACCTATCTCTGACACTGTTAATGTGACTGTTATGCTTGCAGACAGGAGCTTAGTATAACGATCATTTGCGATCCTCTTCTGAGCAGCTGACTGAAACAGATGCAGATACCCACAGCCAACTATTGAACAGAGGTGTTGGACTCTTATGGAATAGTTGGGTGAAGGATCGAAGACCCTGAAGCAGATAGGAACTGTACAGGAAGACCATTAGAGTCAACTAACCTGAACCCTTGTGAGCTCCCAGAGACAGAGCTTCCAACTTAAGAGTATACCTGGGCTGGATTGAGGCCCCAGGCACATATGTAGCAGATGTGTTGTTCTGTTTCCTGGTGGGTCCCTCAACAACTGGAGCAGAAGCTTTCCCTAAAGCCGTTGCCTGTTTGTGGAATCCGTTACCCAGTAGGGCTGCCTTGTCTAGGTTCAGTGGGAGAGGACACACCTAACCCTGAAGAGACTTGATGTGGCAGGGTGGGTGAATACCTGGGGGGGGGGGACTTGTGATGAAACAAAAATAAATTAACTGAAATAAAAAAGAAATTGTAAATTCTAAAGTCAGAGAAAATCACAAGGGTGACTTTCAATAAGACAATGGGATGAAGAATTGTCAGGCAAGTTTCATACACTAATCTAAGTGACATTTATCTTATAAAACAGAAACATAATATGGCCTTTTTTAAAATAATGAATCTATCAAGTACACATAACTGTATATCATTTCATACAAAATTTCTCTGTATTGATAGGCTTTATGATAGGATTTGAAGACCAAGAAAGTACATTATGCACATATATTGGAATGTCACAGTGAAACATTAAAGTATGGCATTAAGAAAGAAGCATAAAGTCAGAGATTAACATAACAAGTATGTCTTAAATGCTTCCTCACAATGTGGTGAGTTCGTCGAACAAGTTACAGCACTGAGGACTGTCTTTGTTTAGAAGTTCAGGCACAGAATTAAAATTGTATTTTAGAATATTTAAAAACAATTATTTTAATTAAAATATATGTCTGGTTAAAGGAAACCAAAAGCAAATATCATAAAAACATAAACAAAAATAAGTGCACTGTACCCAAAGGTTGCAACACTATGAAATCAATACTGCACTTGGGGTTGGGTGGCAAGGGGAGAAAATCACATTATTAGCCAGTATGAGCAGCAGTGGAGGAGAGGGAAGGAGACATAACCTGTAACCAGAAGATCCACAAGGAGGAACCAGTAGATCACTCTGCTCCCTGTTGCCTCCAGTTGGCTCAACTGATTAGGGGCTCTTTAGTAAGAGCTGCAGAGATGAACTATTTAGGACATCTCAAAACATTGCCTAAAGCCAATGACGTAGCCACCCCAGGGAATAAGCATTGTTTTCTGAAGACACGAAATAAAAATATGACTCACTGGTGTAGGTGTGTATTTCTATGCCTCAACATTTGTATGCTATACTTTAGAGTAAGAATAAAAAAGATCTGCACTGTTTCAGTTGGTATTTAATATGTAGAATGTGCTACCTCTGGTTTACTATTGACAATCTGAATGCTGGATATGAATTCTGCTCTGGGCTAACAATATACTTCCTCCTACTCAGTATAGCCAGAAAAGCCTCAAAAGTCAGATGAAGAATAGATCAGCATTAGTATGGCCACAGCATGGTATCAAATGCTTGCTGTGTGAATTGACTTATATTCATTTTTTGGAACTGTGAAACCATATTTCTTCATATGGAAGATTTATTAGTAGAAGATTGGTACTCTTCTCAAAATGAGCTACTCCTTGTTAATTTAACTTACAAACTCCAATAAGTTTAATCTGTGCATAATGCCAATGTTTATGAACAAAAGTCATAGGAAAAGTGATTTAGGATATTCCTGCAGAAATATAAATAAATGGCTACCAGCATCAGAAATACATGATTTTATATGCCAACATAAAATTACTCTGTGTACTGCATTTTTAGTTTCAATGTCGAAATTGTATTCCATGATATAGTTCAGCTTGGCACTTTATTCACTGTAGTTTACTATAATAAATGTACTTGATTTCCCCCCAGAGATCATGTGAAAAGTAGCACCCACAGATCCTTTCACTCTCTCAGCACAAAAAAAGGGGTGAATTTACAAAACACCAACACAAACTTTGTAGTTGAAAGCAACAGAAATTTCTAGCCTTTTCAATTCTACAAACCAGAAACTGAAACTGAACCTGCATTTTCTAAGTCTTAGTGGTGAACTCTGTATAAGAATCCTGTCTAGCTTCTTCTTGCCTTTTGCTAGTGTGACAAAATTTTTACTTTTCTTTACAAGTGATTCACTCCAGTGTTTACCATTCGTCACACATAGCCTTCTCCTATGGGTCTCCACTTTCAGATATTGCTTCATGAAGACATTTATCAAATTGGATTAGGCTTCTCTCCTGCAACATCGTGACTTCATTCTAAATAATGGCTAACTACCCAGCTGTTCTTATGTTATGTTCTCCTATAGCAAAATATTGAAGGCTGAGTAATTTATGACAAGCAAAAGTTTATTTGTACTTTGCTGATACCTGGCCAAGGGCTTCTTGTGTCGCTATAATACTAAAACTTTCACAAGAAAGAAACTCACAGCAAAGACGAGAGCAGAACTGTGAGACTACGCCTTTGATACCAGTCCATTCTGGTCACACAGTCTTCTTAACCTGATACTTCCTAACACACATTCCCCATGATCCAGCATCATTAAAATGCCATTTGCTTTTAATCTAAAATTTGAGGGACATGTGTTCAAAGCATAGCGAGTCCTATTGTGAGTGAGGTCATCTTTTCCGTAACTAAACTTTAAGGCTTCAGCCTATTTATAGAGCTAATGCACACAAAAATTTCCATAGAGAAGTATATGTTTCACATTAAAAAGAGCTCATGAATGTGAGAGAGGGAAAGCAGAATTTCATGGGAGTGGTTTGAAGAAGGAAAGTAACGAGAAAAGGATAGGATTTTATACTTTAATTTAAAAAATACAAAAACAAATAAAATTTAACAAAAGGTTTAGGTTTATTTATTGTGTGTGTGTGAATCTTTTACGTGTTTGTGTGTGTGTGTGTGTGTGTGTGTGTGTGTGTGTGAAGCATATAGATGTATTATGCCAGAAATATAAGAAGAATGTGTTGGAGACCCTAAAACTGGAGTTACAGATGGTTCTGAACCATCATGTATTTGCTGGGAACTAAACCCAGGTCCTGTACAAGAGTAGCAATTTCATAACCATGGAGACATTGCTTCAGCTGCCAAGCAACACATTTTAAAATACTTATTTAGAAATAGGAACTCAACAGGTTTCTAAAGAATAGTTGTTGGTTTCTAATTTTTCTATCACATTTTTCTGTTGTTAATTGGGATATGCTTTATTGTATTTAAATTATTTAAATACAATGTGTTGAATTGTAAAAAAAAAATTACATGAATTTTGTGCTCAGCATTTCAAGAATATTAATTTTCTACTGCTCATTCACACTGTTGGTAAGTTGTCATGAATTGGAAATGTCATAGAAGGATTGTCAGAAGATATACCAGAATAGGATTATATTGAGAGAAGAGTTTGAAAATGTTACTGAAGCTCATGAGACAAGTAGAAAGCAAATGTTGATGTTAAAAGAAGAGATCTAAAGACAGCCTCATGGCAAAATGTGGGGTGCTGTGGTGCTGGTAGGTGCTATTTCTACCAGAGATTCTTCATTAAAATAGAAATATTTGAAATAGTTGAATAGCATTTTGATAGGAATACAAATATATATTCTCTACTGTATTGATATACTCTCCAAAAAGAGGAGATGTGCAAGGAATGTGAACAGATGGAAAGTTTTGTTCAGTGATTCCCCAGTCTATTGGAAGAAAAGTCAGGAAGTCAGACAGATATTGTTTTTACTGACATTTGCTTGAACATTTACTTATTTTTATTTTTATGAGTGTTTTGACTGCATGAATGCATGTGTGGCCCATGTGTGCCTGGTCCAAGTAGAAATCAAGAAACGTAAATGGACACTTTCATCTGAATTCACAGATAATTACAAGAGGTCAAGTGGCCATTAGGGACTGATCTAGGGCTTTTGTAAAAGCAATTAACATTGAAGGCCATTTTCAGTCCCACAATATGATATTTTAGTAGCATAAGACAAAGGATGTATATCCTTGATAGATAACTTTATATTTTTAAATTTACAGGATAAAGTAATGGTACACTGAGTTAATAGGAATTGCCTTTCTGTTTATTATCTAGAATATTTCTTTTCAATGTTTAAACTTTGACTAAGAATATTTTCCAGAAAAAAAATCTGCATAACTGTAAGGAAAGAAAAATAGAAAAAATATTATGATGCATTTTTAATTTTTTTTAAGATAACCAAGGATCAGTTCTGATATGATATGTCCATAACACTCCTGTGGAAACAGCAGTCAGAGAACCCATTGATTGACCATACACAGAGAAACATAGCTCAGTAGAAGAAAGAGAGAAGACAGTAAGGGGAAAACATAGCTTGTTTTCACAATGATACTGAGGCAAGAAAATGAAAAAGGGAACAGTTATTCCCAGAAATGCACCATATTTGTTGGAAGTTGGTATGAGGAAGGAGGCAGGAACCTCCTTTGATTATTATGCCTTAGGACATCAATTCAAAAGAGAGCCTAGGACTGTATGCAACACAGTGCAAGACGCTAGAAAATTATCATAACCCAAGGTTTGGCAGAGGTCTTAGGCATGGCAAAAACTAATAAATGAACAAACAAACATATAAATATGATTTTAGGCATTTTAAATCTCAACTTGACTTATTTAAAATAAAAATATCTTGATCAAAACAAATCAAGAAAAATATGTAAAGACTAGAAGAAAATGTGTGCCCTATCATACAAAGGGCATCTATCCAGGATCTATATGTAAATGTGTTTTAAAATCTCAAAACATTATAAAAGCAAAGAAGCCATTTAAAATTTGGCAAAGAATTTAAGCAGATATTTTTCTTAAATGAAACACTGTGGGTCAAAAATAAGTATATGATATACAGTTAGCATCATTAATTATTAGGAACATCCCACTCAGATTCATAATGAGATGCTACTTCAATTTTATTAGGAGAGCATAAATTAAAATTAAGATTAAACGTTGATGAAATACAGGCAAGGACATCTCCTACAAGGCTGCAAAACAATCAGAACTCACAAGCTGGTGGTAAGAATTCAAATAAGAACATCTGAAGCATAATGTTGCTCCCTAGGTCACTTGCAAAAACTTTCCTGTTTGATGTGTGACTTTAACTTTTCACCGAACATGATTCCCTGAAGATATTACAGTTCCTGAGACAAGGGAATATGATATATAATTTCTTTCTTTTTTTTTTTACCTAGAGGTTTATTTATTGAAACCTGAGGTCTGTCGAAAAGTTGTGCCATGCAATGTAATTGCAAAGTTTTACATGGCATAAGTTGATGATAATTAACTTTTCTTTAAGCTAAATAAGTCTGGCTTAATTCAAAAGTAAATAAATATCTATAGGCATCCAGACAAGGTTGAATTTGCTGAGCCAACAATTCCTTTTATGGATATTAAAGTGCATAAACTGAAAGCCACAAACTGTGCTAGAATTCAGAGCACAATAGGAATGGATTTAGTATCAGTCAGGTAGATGATAGATTGGGTTGCTTAATTCACCAGGTATCATATCACTTGGGGCAGCAAAGGAAACACCAGACTGATTACTTTTGTCACTTCTAGCTCAATGGATTCATGCGGAGGCCTCCAGAGAAGAACTGCCCAGATGATAAATTGATAGCTCAGTGATACCTGTGGAGTGGAGATATCTAGTCATCTCTGATTATCCCCCTCTCTTCTTCGTTTGTTTACAAATTTCTTATAAAGAAGTTAAGAGACAATCTTCTCTGTGAACTTACAAAAAAAGTCAAAGAAATTAACAAAGCAGATATAACTAACTTTTTATTAAGTTGCTGAAAGCGTCAAGAACAAGTGGAAGCTTTACAGCTCATCCATCAGGGAATTATACTGAGGGGCAGGCAGGATGGTGCCTGGGAACGACAACATTCCAGACAACTTTAATGCCCTCAAATGGCAGAGATGTAAAATATAAAAGTGTTAGGTTCTGTTTCTTAAAACATTTACCAAATTCGAGAGGATTTGGTCAGAAAGTATTTTTTTTCATAATCAGCATGTAAAAAAAAGTCCAAATTTTATAACGTTTCATTGGTCTTATAAGTTAGTGTCAATGACATTTTTCTATCAACAGGAGCACCTATCACCAAGGAAAATTGTATATTTTAATGAATATCTGCAAAATAGAAGAATTATAAAAATTCTATGTATCAAGATTGTAAATAAAACCTGGTATAGTCTGTACCAAATAGAAGGTAAATGGTTCTAAATAAAGTACACTTCTAACCTTCAGTAGTACAGACCACTGAAAACTTACCTTCAATGGATTGGCAAGGCTGGAGATAATAGTGTATTCTGGAATTCAAGTTATAATTATGAAACATGAAGGCCAGCTAAAAATCATTAGTCCAAATGATGAAAAAGTAAACCCATTAGAGCCTATCTCTTCTCTTGTTTAAAACCAAAACTTTGAAAAAAATAACAAAACTGCTGTTGCAGAATTTTAAAAATACTATAATACTGAAGAACATAAAGATTAGAGTAGTGATTATGGCTTGGATATGGTTTATTTCTTTTGGTTTCATGTGTTGAAATTTGATAACCATTATTCATTATTAAGAGGGTGAAATTTTAATCCAGTATAGTATTTAGATATTGGGCCTTTGGGAAATTACTAGGATTCCACTAAGTCATTAGAGTAGAGCCTTCCTGAATAATTACCAATGGTTTGTAGGAGAGAGCAGAAGATGGGCAGATGAACACAAACACGCGCGTGCATGCACGCGCGCACACACACACAAGCACACACACACACACATGAAATATAATATTCCTCTATAATAGATTAACTAGAATTTAATATTTCTTAAATAATAAATTGAAACTATATATGAGAATAAGTAGAAAAATTAAAAATAAAACAGAATAATTCATAAATATCAGAAGATAGATGAAACAGTAGAATGAGGATGGTAAATAAAAGATTCAAAGATATTGAAGCCTGATTATTGGATAGATTGATCTTCCTATCATTGTGACCAAATAATTAGGAATTAAATGAAAAAATTTTATTTGACTCATGATTTTAAATGATTCAGTCCATTTTTGAGGGACCTGTGTTAGAGTTTGTGGCTTCTTACCAGAAGGTGTGAGTAGGAGCCTGCTCATGTTTGAACAAACTACAGTGCAGACACAAACTGGGAGGGAAGCAGATAGAAGCTATCGACACTTAATTTTGTCTTCCTTGCCAATGATCCACTTCCTTCATCTCCTACTGGTTCCAAATTATCCCCAAATAGCCCATCCCACTGAAGATGAAGGGTTCAGACATACAATCTTTTAGGGGATAATTTTTATCCAAACCACAACACATATCAGCAGATTTTAGCCATTCATTAATACATGCAAGCTCTGAATGTCTACCTGTGATACACATCAGGTATTCATCCTAGACACCCAAGAAATTCCAAAGAATCATTATAAGTACCATGAAATAAGTAGGTATTCATCTCTGCAAATGCCAGGATGAATATATTTATATATTGATTAATCGTGTGTGTATACAAATGGTTGCTCTATTTTTCTTATACTATGCTATATATCACAAACAAATCAGACCAAGGTGAAAATAATTCACATATTCCATGCAACTAGGAACATCTTTGTCTTATATAACCCTGTTTTCTTAGAATGACATTGCCTGGTTTATCTGTGTGGTGGAAGAATAAATCATCAGAGCCAACATAGGACTGATCTGGCAATGACTATTCTCCCCATGCCTAGCTGGGGAGAACCTTGTCTAATTTGTACACTTTAGGATGGATTGCTGTCCTTTTGAAGAAGTCATATTATTTATTTTCTCTTGGCATTAATTTTATTTCAGTTTTTCTTCACTAGGTAATTTAGGTGTCTTGAAGCCTAACCCATTATTCACATAGGACTTATAAATCTTCTACTGTTTGACCTGCCTTTCTCAATTGGATCCTACTCTCAAGAGGTTTTGTTCTCTCTCACTACACCTTTTAAGTATGTGGATGAAAGAGCCAGCACCTTTATCTATGAACATATGATTCGAGTTTTAACTGATGAATGAAAGAATGAGAGTGTTTCTAATAATATAGAACTATAAATATACTACATCTCTTAGATGTTTGCAGCATTACATATGCAAATACATACAAATCTGACATGTAAAATGTATTCTAAGTGGTCATAGCATACACTTTTCCTTTTACAATGTTATACTGTGTTTAGTTCGATTTTTGCTGGATCACCTTAGCATTTAATGGTTACCTTTTTATTTGTTAATTTTGTACAGTTTCTATACTGCTATATACTATATATTGAGCACATTCTTCTTATATCTGATTTTTCTTTTTGCTTTCTTTCCCATTCTACTTCCTGTTGGTTCCCTCTGTTCCCATAGCCAGTTTTACATCTATTTTCCTGGTATATATACACTGGTAGAACAAAGGTGAAAACAGCAACCTGTATGTGGTATCCTATGACAAGTCCAGTCATATCTAGTACTAGGAAAGAGTATACTGTATAACCAGACCATGTCACACATAAAAAAAAGGAAAGAAATGAAGGAAGGAAGGAAGGAAAGAAGGAAATAAGAATAGGAAAAGAGAATAGTTTAAATGGTCTAACAATGTGTGAAACTTACGGAAAAGGCAGCATAATGAGACACTGGAAAGCAAACAGAACAGGAAATGGAGAAAAGGAAGGTTTCTTGAGATCTTTACCATAGTACATTGTATTGTTGTTGCTGTTTGTTTGTTTTATTTTGTTTTTTACCATGCAAAGGGATATAAAATGCACTGTCAGTTGTGATAGTGATGAAGACTAGCTGAATATTTCTTGCTTTAGACTGACTTCTTGTAGGGTTCTTATCTTGAAATCTTTTGACCTCTATTTTCTTGAAGTATTTACTCATCCTATAAATTATTTTCCCATCCCTCCAATACACAAGGATTTATAGAAAAAGCCTAGTATAATCCATGCTGATCTGTCTCATGGAACTAGCAGCTATCCTTTCAGAATATAAGATTTTATGGGATGGTACATGAAACGTAATTTAGACAAGACCACATTCCGGGTTATAAGAATGCCTCCTGTCGTAAAGATATGATAATGTTGACCTTTTTTTAGACAAAAGCATTATCGAACACAAGTGACTTAAGATTTCCCTCTTCTGTTCTGAAATAATCTGTATAACACTGAGTTGGGCACAGGCTGTGTGGCATTTTGCTTCAGTCTCATTGGATAAAGTCACCATTACCTTTTCTCTCTATCAATGTGGCTTTTCACTCTAATGCCTAATTATTATAGTTAACAAAGAAGAGTAATTTTCTATTATAATTAATCAAAATAGAAGGATTTTAAGGAATGATACTCACAGGAAGTTTCATTTGAGATGTAAGGATATGGTGATAAATTATGAGTGTGTGGGTCCTGAAGAAGTAAGTGGTTCATGAATAATCCTGAAAGGAGAATCCCAGTGAAGCTAAATATCTAGCTTTGTTTCAAATTAAATGAAGACTGCAAAAGTGGTTGGGTAAATAGAAAAGCTTTCTTTATAGTGGGGTAATGTGACAGCTGGATGAAAGTGTTCCTGGGGATTCAGTATAGAAAAACCAGGTAAACAGAGCAAAGGGCACAGCAGCTTGATATGGGTGGCAGTAGGGATGAAGAGAAATGAAGAGAATGGGAACTGATGCACCCAAATAGAAGAATTTGAATTAATGAGAAGGAAGAAATGCTACAGGGGCAAGAGATGATTCCAGGACTTGCGAGGAATATGAGCAAACCTTCTATTCAGTGAGCAGAAATCTATAGGAATTAGAGGAGGGAGAGTGAGAGCAGCTGCAGTAGGAAAGCTTTATAGAGACAAAGGGTCAGAAGAAGGCCACTAAACAAAGGAGAACAAGTAGGTTTGGTGGGGCATACCTATTAGTCCCAGTTTTTAAAAGATAGAGGCAGTTCAAGCCCATTTTTTTGCTAGAGATCTGGAGAATTAACAACACTCTGGTTTATATGAAAACAAGTCTTTTAAAAAAAGCAGTAATTGACCATCTTCATGATATTACTGCAAGCCTGGTTAAGGGGAAGTATGTGACAAAACACAGTACTCTTGCCCATAAAAATGCATACGCTGAAATCAGAATATCTTAGTTATCTTTGTATGTTTTTTATTCTTTTTTTATTTTCAATAGTCTTTGTTTACATTCCAAAGGCTTTCCCCTTTCCCAGTTCGCCCCTCACCATATGTCCTATAAGTCCTCTTCCCTCCACCCATTCGCCAATCACCCCCCAGCCCCATTTCTCTTTTCTGATACTCTCCTACAAATCTGGATCCAGTCTTTTCAGGACCAGGGTCCTTTCCTTCCTTCTTCTTGGGAATCTTTTGATTTGTTAATTGTGCCTTGAATATTCAGAGGTTTTAGGCTCATTAATATCCACTTATCAGTGATTGCATTTCATGTGTATTCTTTTGTGATTGGGATAACTCACTTGATATTTTCCAGATCCAACCATTTGCTTACAAATTGCATGAATTCATTATTTTTAATTGCTGAGTAGTATTCCATTGTATAAATATACCACATTTTCTGTATCCATTACTCCTTTGAGGGACATGTGGGCTCCTTCCAACTTCTGGCTATTATAATTAAGGCTGCTATAAACAAAGTGGAGCATGTGTCTTTATTGCATGCAGGGGATTCCACTGGGTATATGCCCAGGAGTGGTATGACAGGGTCCTCTGGAAGTGTCATGCCCAATTTTCTGAGGAACTGCCAGACTGATTTCCAGAGCAGTTTTACCATCTTGCAATCTCACCAACAGTGGAGGAGTGTTCCTTTTCCTCCACATCCTCGCCAGCACCTGTTGTCCCTTGAGTTGTTAATTTTAGCCATTCTGACTGGTATGTGGTAGAATCTCAGGGTTGTTTTGATTTGCATTTCCCTGATGACTAATGATGTTGAACATCTCTTAAGGTGCTTCTCAGCCATCTGAATTTCTTCTGGTGAAAAGTCTTTATTTAGCTCTGTACACCATTTTTTGATATGGTTATTTGCTTCTTTGGGGTCTAACTTCTTGTGTTCTTTCTATATATTGGATATTATTCCTCTGTCAGATGTGGGGTTGGTGAAGATCTTTTCCCAATTTGTTGGTTGCTGTTTTGTCCTTCTTATAGTGTCCTTTGCCTTACAGAAACTTTGTAATTTTATGAGGTCCCATTTCTCAATTCTTGATCTCAGAGCATAAGCTATTGGTGTTCAGTTCAGGAACGTTCGCCCTGTGCCCATGTCCTCCAGGGTCTTCCCTAGTATATTTTCTATTAGTTTCAGTGTGTCTGGTTTTATGTGGAGGTCCTTGATCCACTTGGAGTTGATCTTAGTACAAGGAGATAAGAGTGGGTCAATTCGCATTCTTCTGCATGTTGACCTCCAATTGAATCAGCACCATTTGTTGAAAAGGCTATCTTTTTTCCACTGGATGGTTGTAGCTCCTTTATCAAAGTTCAAGTGACCAAAAGTCTTTGGGTTCATTTCCGAGTCTTCAATTCTATTCCATTGATCTATTTGCCTGTCGCTGTACCAATACAATGCAGTTTTTAGCACAATTGCTCTGTAGTACTGCTTGAGGTCAGGGATATTGATTCCCCCAGAAGTCCTTTTATTGTTGAGAATAGTTTTAGCTATCCTGGGTTTTTTGTTACTCCAGATGAATTTGAGAATTGCTCTTTCTAGATCTATGAAGAATTTGTTTGGGAATTTGATGGGGATTGCATTGAATCTGTAGATTGCTTTTGGCAAGATAGCCATTTTTACTATATTGATCCTGCCAATCCAAGAGCATGGAATATTTTTCCATCTCCTGAGGTCTTCTTCGATTTCTTTCTTCAAGGACTTGAAGTTCCTGTCATACAGTTCTTTTCCTTGTTTGGTTAGAGTCACGCCAAGATACTTTATATTTTTTGTGGCTATTGTAAAGGTTGTTATTTCCCTAATTACTTACTCAGCCTGCTTGTCCTTTGAGCACAAGAAGGCTACGATTTGCTTGAGTTGATTTTATAACCAGCCACTTTCTGAAGTTGATTATCAGCTGTAGGAGTTCTCTGATGAAGTTTTTTGTTTTTGTTTTTGTTTTTTTTTGTTTTTTTGGTTGCTTAATTTTATTTTTTTTAATTTTTATTTTCTATATTGTATGTTTACATTCCAAAGGCTTTCCCCTTTCCCAGTTTCCCCTTACCATACGTCCCATAATTCCTCTCCCCCCCAACTATTCCCCAATCATTCCCCCCCACGATTTCTCTGTTCTGGGTTTACAAAACTGGATCCAATCTTTACAGGCCCAGGGTCCTCTCCTTTCTTCTTCTTGGGAATCATTTGACTTGCTAATTGTGCCTTGAGTATTTATGGCTTCTGTGCTCATTAATATCCACTTATCAGTGATTGCATTTCATGTGTCTTCTTTTGTGATTGGGTTAACTCACTTGGGATGATATTTTCCAGATCTAACCATTTACCTAGAAATTGCATGAATTCATTATTTTTAATTGCTGAGTAGTATTCCATTGTATAAATATACCACATTTTCTGTATCCATTCCTCCTTTGAGGGATATTTGGGCTCCTTCCAATTTCTGGCTATTATAAACAAGGCTGCTATAAACATAGTGGAGCATGTGTCTTTATTGTGTGCAGGGGAATCCTCTGGGTATATGTCCAGGAGTGGTATGCCAGGGACCTCTGTAAGTGACATGCCCAATTTTCTGAGGAATGGCCAAACTGATTTCCAGAGCGGTTTTACCATTTTGCAATCCCACCAACAGTGGAGGAGTGTTACTCTTTCTTCACATCCTTGGCAGCACTTGTTGTCTCTTGAGTTTTTAATCTTAGCCATTCTGACTGGTGTGAGGTGGAAACTCAGGGTTGTTTTGATTTGAATTTCCCTGATGACTAATGATGTTGAACATCTCTAATGGTGTTTCTCGGCCATCAGAATTTCTTCTGGTGAAAATTCTTTGTTTAGCTCTGTACCCCATTTTTTGATAGGGTTATTTGGTTCTTTGGGGTCTAACTTCTTGAGTTCTTTGTATATATTGGATATTAGCCCTCTGTTGGATGTGGGGTTGGTGAAGATCTTTTCCCACTTTGTTGGTTGCCATTTTGTCCTTCTGACAGTGCCTTATGCCTTACAGAAACTTTGTAATTTTATGAAGTCCCATTTTTCAATTCTTGATCTTAGAGCATAAGCTATTGGTGTTCTGTTCAGGAAATTTCCCCCTGTGCCCATGTCCTCCACAGTCTTCCCAAGTTTCTTTCTAATAGTTTCAGTGTGTCTGGTTTTATGTGGAGGTCCTTGATCCATTTGGATTTGATCTTAGTACAAGGAGATAAGAGTGGGTCAATTTGCATTCTTCTGCATGTTGACCTCCAGTTGAACCAGCACCATTTGTTGAAAAGGCTATCTTTTTTTTCCACTGGATGGTTGTGGCTCCTTTATCAAAGATCAAGTGACCATAAATCTGTGGGTTCATTTCTGGGTCTTCAATCCTATTCCACTGATCTACTTGCCTGTTGCTGTACCAATTCCATGCAATTTTAAATACAATTGCTCTGTAGTACTCCTTGATGTCAGGGATATTGATTCCCCCAGAAGTCCTTTTATTGTTGAGAATAGTTTTAGCTATCCTGGGTTTTTTGTTGCTCCAGATGAATTTGAAAATTGCTCTTTCTAGATCTATGAAGAATTGAGTTGGGATTTTGATGGGGATCACATTGAATCTGTAGATTGCTTTTGGCAAGATGGCCATTTTTACTATGGCTGCCCTCTCTCTCCATATCTTTTCAATATAGTACTTGAAGTTCTAGCGAGAGCAATTAGATAACATAAGGAAGTCAAACTGATACAAATTGGAAAGGAAAAAGTCAAAGTATCATTATTTGCAGAGGATATGATAGTTTACTTAAGAGACCCAAAAAACTCCACCAGAGAACTTCTATAGCTGATAAACAACTTCAGCAAAGTGGCTGGTTATAAAATTAACTCAAGCAAATCAGTAGCCTTCTTGTACTCAAAGGACAAGCAGGCTGAGAATGAAGTTAGGGAAATACCCTTCACAATAGTCACAAACAACATAAAGTACCTTGTTGTAACTCTAATCAAACCAGCGAAAGATGTATGACAGGAAATTCAAGTCCTTGAAGAAAGAAATTGAAGAAGACCTCAGAATATGAAAAGTATTTCTTGCTTCTGGTGGAGTTTTTGGGTCACTTACATATACTATCACATCATCTGCAAAAAGTGATGGTTTGACTTCTCCCTTTTCAATTTTTATCCCTTTGACTTCCTTATGTTGTATAATTGCTCTCGCTAGAACTTGAAGCACTATATTGAAAAGATATGGAGAGAGAGGGCAGCCTTGTCTAGTCCCTGACTTTAGTGGGATTGCTACAAGTTTCTCTCTATTTAGTTTGATGTTGGCTACTGGTTTGCTGTAGATTGCTTTTACTATGTTTAGGTATTGGCCTTGGATTCCTGCTCTTTCCAAGGTTTTTAGCATGAAAGGATGCTGAATTTTGTCAAATGCTTTTCCAGCATCTAATGATATGATCATATGGTTTTTTTTCTGTTAGTTTGTGTATGTAGTGGTTTACATTGATGGATTTTCGTATATTGAACCTTCCCTGCATCCCTGGGATGAAGCCTATTTGATCATGGTGAATGATTGTTTTTATTTGCTCTTTGATTCGGTTGGCAAGAATTTTATTTAGTATACTTGCATCAATATTCATAAGGGAAATTGGCTTGTAGTTCTCTTTCTTTGTAGGATCTTTGTGTGCTTTTGGTATCAGCATAATTGTGGTTTCATAGAACAAGTTGGGCAGTGTTCCTTCTGTTTCTATTTTGTGGAATAGTTTGAAGAGTATTGGTGTTAGGTCTTCTTTGAAGGTCTGATAGCATTCTGCCCTAAAACCATCTGCTCCTGTACTTTTTTTTGGGAGACTTTCAATAACCCCTTCTATTTCTCTAGGGGTTATGGGACTGTTTAGCTGATCTAATTAATCCTGGTTTAATTTTGGTATTTGGTATCTGTCTAGGAAATTGTCCATTTCCTCCAGATTCTCCAGTTGTGTTGAGTATAGGCTTTTGTAGTAGGATCTGATGATTTTTTGAATTTCCTCTGTTTCTGTTGTTATATCCCCCTTTTCATTTCTAATTTTGTTAATTTGGATACTGTCTCTGTGCCCTTTGGTTAGTCTGGCTAAGGGTTTATCTATCTTGTTGATTTTCTCAAAGAACCTGCTCTTGGTTTTGTTGATTCTTTATATGGTTCTCTTTGTTTCTACTTGATTGATTTCAGCCCTCAGTTTGGTGATTTCCTGTCTTCTACTCCTCCTGGGTGAATTAGCTTCTTTTTGTTCCAGGGCCTTCAGGTGTGCTGTTAAGTTGCTAGTGTATGCCCTCTCCAGTTTCTTTTTGGAGGCACTCAGGGCTATGAGTTTTCTTCTTAGCACTGCTTTCATTGTGTCCCATAGATTTGGGTAGGTCGTACCTTCATTTTCATTGAATTCTAAGTCTTTGATTTCTTTCTTTATTTCTTCCTTGACAAAGGTGTCATTGAGTAGAGTATTGTTCAGTTTCCATGTGTATGTGGGCTTTCTCTAGTTCTTCTTGCTATTGAAGACCACTTTTACTCCATAGTGATCTGATAGGAGGCATTAGTTAGATCTTATGTTTGTTGAGGTCTGTCTTGTGAGCAATTATATGATCAATTTTGGAGAAGGTACCATGTGGTGCTGAGAAAAAAAGGTATATTCTTTTGCTTTAGGATGAAATTATCTATATATATCTGTTAAATCTAATTGGTCCAAAGCTTCAATTAGTTTCACTGTGTCCCTATTTATTTTCTGCTTTCCTGATCAGTCCATTGAGGAGAGTGGAGTGTTGAAGTCGCCTACAATTATTGTGTTAGGTGCAATGTGTGCTTTTTAGTATAGTTTCTTTTATGAATGTGGCTGCCCTTACATTTGGAGCATAGATGTTCAGTATTGAGAATTCTTCTTGGTGTATTTTCTCTTTGATTAGCAAGAAGTGACCTTCTGTGTCTCTTTGATGACTTTAGGTTGAAAGTCAATTTTATCTGATATTAGAATGGCTACTCTGGCTTTTTTCCTGAGAGCATTTGCTTGTAAAATTGTCTTTCAGCCTTTTACTCTAATGTAGTGTTTGTCTTTGACACTGAGATGTGTTTCCTGTATGAAGCAAAATGTAGAGTCCTGTTTCCATATCTAGTCTGTTAGTCTGTGTCTTTTTATTGGGGAATTACGTCCATTGATGTTAAGAGATATTAAGGAATAGTAATTATTACTTCCTGAAAATTTGGGCGTTATTTTTTATATTTGATTGTTTCTCTTCTTTTGGGTTTGATGAGAGAGGGTTTCTATCTTGTTACTTCTGGGGTATAGTTTCCCCTCTTGTGTTGGTATTTTTCCCCTATTATCCTTTGTAGGGCTGGGTTTGTAGATAAGTATCTTGCAAATTTGGTTTTGTCATGGAATACCTTGTTTTCCCCACCTATGGTGATTGAGAGTTTTGCTTGGTACAGTAGTTTTGCCTGAAGTTTGTGTTCTCTTAGGGTCTGCATGAGATCCTCCCAGGATCTTCTAGCTTTCATAGTCTCAGGTGAGAAGTCTGGTATAATTCTGATAGGTCCTCCTTTATATGTTACCTGTCATTTTTCTCTTACTGCCTTTAATATTTTTTCTTTGTTTAGTACATTTGGGGTTTTGATTATTATGTGACAGGAAGTATTTCTGTTCTGGTCTAGTCTGTTTGGGGTTCTGTAGGCTTCTTGTATATTCATGGGCATCTCTCTCTTTAGGTTGGGGAAGTTTTCTTCCATAATTTTGTAGAAGATATTTGCTGGCCCTTTAAGTTGTAGATCTTCATTCTCATCTATACCTATAATCCTTAGGTTTGGTCTTATTTTGTCCTGGATTTCCTGAATGTTTTGGGTTACCAGCTTTTTGCATTTTGCATTTTCTTTAATTGTTGAATCCATGGTTCCTATGGTATCTTCAGCATCTGAGATTCTGTCTTCTATCTCGTGTATTCTATTGTTGATATTTGCATCTATGACTCCTGATTTCTTCCCAAGGTTTTCTATCTCCAACGTTGTCTCCCTTTGCGATTTCTTAGTTGTTTCTACTTCTGTTTTTAGATTCTGGATGGTTTTGCTCAGATCGTTCACTTGCTTGTTTTTGTTTTTCTGTAATTCTTTAAGGGATTTTTGTGTTTCCTCTTTTATGACTTCTACTTGTTGACCCACGTTCTCTTGTATTTCTTTACGTGATTTTTGTGTCTCCCCCCCTTATTGGCATCCATTTTTTGATCCATATTCTCCTGAATTTTTTAAGTGATTTTTGTGTTTGCCTTGTAAGGGCTTCTAGCTTTTGATCCATTTTCTCCTGTATTACTTTAAGAGATTTATCTAAGTGTTCCTCTATCAGTATCCTGACCAGTGATTTTTAGATCTGAGTCTTGTTTTCTGGTGTGTTGGTGTATCTGAGACTTATTTGTGTTTGCCTTGTAAGGGCTTCTAGCTTTTGATCTAATTTCTCCTGTATAACTTTAAGAGATTTATCTAAGTGTTCCTCTATCAGCATCCTGACCAGTGATTTTTAGATCTGAGTCTTGTTTTTCTGGTGTGTTGGGGTATCTGAGATTTATTGCTGTCGGAGAACTGGGTTCTGATGCTGCCATATTGCCTTGATTTCTGTTAGTAACAATCTTACATTTGCCTTTTGCCATCTGGTCATCTCTGGTGTCAGTTGGTCCTGTAGTTACTAGCTGGTGTTTGAACCTCCTGTGGGCTCATAAAGCTATTTCCTCACCACTGGGACACCTGAACCACTGCCCTGTAGGGCTCCTGCTCAAAGATTGCTGACAGGTGGTCTGAGTCCCCCGAGGTCTTAAACTCAGGATATCTCAGGTACTTGGTTCTGCCCGCTGGGCTGCTGCTCTGCACTGCTCCTGCTCAGGGATTGCTGTCTGTTGTCCTGAGTCCCAAGAGGTCTTAAACTAGGGATATCTCGGGTACCTGGTTCCACCTGCTGGTTCAAAGCAGCTGGGAAGATGGTGGAGGCTGCAGGGAGTATGGGGTCTGCCTTCAGGGCACAGAGCCCAGGCTTGATTGGGGCCCCCCAAACTGCTGCTCTGTGCGCAGCTCCTGCTCAAGGCCTGAGTCTCCAAAGGTCTTAAACTCAGGATATCTCAGGTACCTGATTCTGCAGGTTGGATTGGAACAGCTGCAAAGATGGCACGGGGCTGCATGGTGTGTGGGGTCCGCCTTCAGCGCACAGAGCCCAGGCTTGGCTCGGGCCCCCCAAACTGCTGCTCTGTGCACAGGTCCTGCTCAAGGCCTGAGTCCCCGAAGGTTTTAAACTCAGGATATCTCGGGTACCTGGTTCCACAGCCTTAAGTTATTTTTAAAGCCCGGGGAATAGTTCATGTTTTCTATGAATACCATTTAGCATTTTGAATTAACTCTTACACTTTGGAAGTTATAGCTCCTAACAGTTAACTACTTGGTGATTGGCTAATTCATCTTCCAGTAATATTGCAAACAGGCAGACTTGTCAGACTATTATGTTACTTGTAAACAGATTGCTTGATGTTTTAAAGTCAGTTGTGATTGACAGAACATGACCTATAACTGAAAAAAAAAAAAACAATTTAAAAGTCGTATGCCAAGCCACTTTACTAGGCTATTGATTTCCAGTTAGTGCCTGGTGATATGTAAAAAGAGTTTTAGAAGTAGCTGCTTTTACCCTAATGAAACTTGGTGTGGTGCAGAAAAGTTAGAAATATAAGGCAGACTATGGATTTTCTCACTATTTTTTTCATGTATGTCTCACTACTACATTATTTCTGCTGCTCACACTATACTATTATTGCTGGTTTTGACATAATGTTTGTAAAATGTCTATAATGAACTAGAAGAAAGGAGATTTAAATGAGTAGATGAGAATCAATAATAAAACTAAAGTTAACAATTGGCATTGGCATTTGTAGAAGCAATAGTTTCTGAATGTCTAACAACCAAAGCTGAGTTTCAAATCTGCAAGTTTGTATTATAATGGTAAATAATTTAGTTTTCCAAGATGAGTGAAAGAGAACTGCATCCCAGAATTTTGAGCCAAACAGAACTAGACTGTTTGACTCCCCGTCCTCTTCTATTATGTTCCCAGAGCCTTAACATGGGTAGTATAAGACTTGATCATAGGGCTGAGGCCTTAACAGTCATCATCCTCAGCACCTAAAGAGCCATGAGATTCAGTACTCATTATGAATCATTTCCATGGGAAGCTTCTCTGATTAAAGATGAAAACAGCCTTTGTTAGGTCATGTATAAACATAAACATCAAAAAGGTATTTCAGCATCATGTCAATTTATTGAATCAAGCATAGTAAGTTCTTTCCTAGGACCTAAGCTCTTTAGCTATGGCTTTTTTTGATTGGGTTTAGTGTATCAGGCATGAATTCTCTCCTCTGGAGTGGTCCTCAAGTGAAACTAGAGATTAATTAGTTATGCCCATAACAGTTACTCCACTGCATTATTGCAACATTTGCATCAGCAGGTACCTCTTTTCTGGCAGGTTGGCCTAGTTCTTAGGGCTTCTGGCTGGGTAAGACTGTGGATAAGTTTATCCCTGTGCTTTTAGCACAGCTAAAGCTATGAAGGCTGGTCATTAGTGAAGCCTGCAGCTAACTGCCCCTGGACTTTTCTACACATTGTAACTAGTATATGGTATCTTTAGCAAATGGTTGTCATCAACTTTAGTAGGCTACCAGGAAAAAGGCAAGGCATTTGTTTATACAGGGATCCTCCATGGCCAGGCACTCTGACACTCAGGCAATGAAGCATCCCACACATGGCATTTGAATTTTATTTGAAAACCCATGGCTTTCAGCAGCAGTGCTATACAACTATGGAGAATCTCTCCCCTTTCAATGCTTTTGTTTGATGTACATAACCTTATAAAATAATGGGTTTTCAAATGTCTTTTTCATATGCTTTTTGCTTTTGTTATTCTCTCTTCTCTCTTATCTCCTTATATTCCACATCATCTTCATTTTCTTTTTTTCCTATTTTTTGATATGAATGTTTAACCTTAACTCGTTATTAATGTGGGTTTAAACTACTGTATTGACTCTGGGATTACATTTGAAAATGCCACCAAAAATAATATCAAAACTCTGCTATATCCCAGCTATATCCCTCCCAAGCATGTACTTAAATGACTCTATTTTTTATTTATTCTAATGTACCCCTTCTTTACTTCCAAAGGAATACAAAGAATATAAGAGCTGGAACATATGAAGAGGGCTGTGAAATGACATTTTCTGGGCATATCACTATATCTATGATTGCCTTCATTGTACTTGTATAAGACTAGAATTGTCAGTTGTCAATTATTGTTCTGGGAGGGGTTCAAGGATCCTTTCCCTTCCTTGATCCATAGCTCATCTCTTTATTACTGATAGCAAGGAGAATCAGTAATTGTCTTATTTTGTATACCTACTAATAAATACAATATATTCCAGTGGAATGTTCTGAACATATAGTCACACCTAAAGCCCTGATCAAATTTGCTTGATTATGGAGTAAAGCAAACATAAATGAAAGAGTGACAGGTATTTGTAGGAAGAAGGGTATTGTTAAGGACTGAGGAGCTATAAAAGTCTGGTGTTGATAGTAATCAGAATGCATTATATTCATATATCAAATTGTCAAAGAACAGACCAAATAAAACTTATTTGTAAAATACTTTGTGCCAAATAAACCAAGCCAAGAGCTTAGAATATGCCATAAAGGGTGAGTTGGTTTTGATATTGGTAGGTGAGATAAACCATTAACTGCTTGTTCTCCAGTAGCTAGTGGGTCAATTCCAATCCCTCAAAGGGATAGCTGGTACAGCTTTAAGGTGGTCTATACATTGCATTACAGTGTAACATCATTTTGTTCAATACAGCTAGTGAATACTGTAAAATATTAGCTAGGGCAATCATATTAAGACATCTAAAATATATTTTTAAAGGCAAAGGAGACACTATTATGAAAAGTAGAGAGCTCTGTCTACACACAGCATGAGTAAGCTACTTTTCACCAAACCCAATGTTCCTCACCTCATGTGTGGCAGAAAATAATTCAACCTTACTTTTCCAGCTCCCTGTGTTCTCTCCCTGTCAAAGCAGTCATCCCTCCCTGATTACTTATGCTCCTCTCTCATCACAGAAGATAGGATGAGTTTTAAAAGTATTTATTGCAACCAGTATTTAGAAATTTATAGTATTTACATGCATTCTTTTTAAACATATGAATTTTACTCACAAACTAGGAATATGAAGTAAAAATGATAATTAAAGTAATATATAGTCGCATCTTTGAAAATCAGACCCATAGATTGAAACTCTCCCATTTAGAGAGAAATAAGTTATCTGCAATTTTAAGCCACTTTCTCATAGAAAGAATTATTGAAAATTTAAGCAAACAGCTATGGCTACAAAATGGACTCTGTCTCAAAGGGAAACAAGATAGCAAAAGAAAAATAAAGAAAGAAACAAAGGAACAAAGAAAGGGAAAATGAAATTCTATATCATGAAAATGAATGCAGTTTGGTAGCAAAGCTTGCTTAATAGAGTTATCAATATTTTCTAAGATTTTCATAAATTATTGAATAAATTAAATTTAATTAATTAAATTAAATTAAATTGTGTGTTAAGTGTCATAAGCATCAAATGGCTTATTTAAATTATTAAGTAGTAATTCTCCCAAAACTTATAAGTATAGCACACTGGCTGAACAAATTTCTCTTCTAGTTTCATCTCTGTTGTTAGGATAAATGCCATGAAGAAAATCAGCGGCAGAAGGAAAAGGTTATTGGTTTGCAGATTATAGTCTGTCAGCAAGGACACCAAGGCAGGAACTAAAGTAGAAGCCATGGAGGAACCCAAGCCTTCTTCCTCCATGTTCAGTAATCTTTCTTATGCAGTCCAGAACTACCTGCCCAGGGTGATCCCTTCCAGTAGTTTTTAATCTAATAATGTGTTACTTTTCCTTCTCCATACTTAGCCCTTTAACTGGAATTTTAGTCCTACCAATAATGAAGTACTTAATCTTCCACCTAACTATGGAAAACAGAAAACATTCCTAAAACATAATTTTTGTTCATGGTATGTTTCAAGTATGAGCTAGAAATCAAAAGAGGAGATATACAAATAAAAAGAATAATATTATTGCTAATATTTAATTAAGATGGTAGAGGGAAAAAATTACCATTGCATGGTGAGCATTCATTGGTATCTATAAAGAGAAAACATTCACAAAGAATCCCTGATCTCCACCAATGAAACTTCCAAAGAGATGGCAAGTAGGAAGGCAGAAGGCAGAAGGCAGAAGGGATGTAACATGTGGCTATTACCAGAGCAGACACTGGTGAGAATTTGCCTTGCATTGGGGTCTCTCTCACTGGAGATGGAACGAGAACGTTAACATTATTTTCTTTGTCTGAGAAAACAACCACCACAACAAACAACTGCAAATAATGATATCATAAAGTAGTTTTTACTAAAAGGTGTAAAATCTGCTTAGAGAAAGTATCTAATTTTCCTCTGAGAGTGAATCATTGATCTCTAAACTCCTCCATGTGCAGAAGAAATTTTTAAAAAAGACACCATGACTGGCCTACCTCACTTAATAAGGCTATTTCCATTTGAATCCATTTCTCTGCAAATGGTAACTCATTCTTTTCCATAGCTGATATAATTCTATGCAACACATTTCATTACCTAGGAATCTCTTTCATATGTACATATCTAACCTAAAAACAGAAATGAAATTATCTAGGGAAATGGAGGAAAACTGAGAAAACAGAGAGAATAGCAATAAAGGATAAATTGAAGAGATATGCTTATCTTTCTATATAGATTTGTGTAAATTTTTCAACCATTTTTTTAAAGTACCCTCCTAAAGCATTCTCAGATCTCAAATGTTACTTTCTCTGGTCTCTGATGGATGCCAGTGCAACAGTGGTGACCCAGACAATTGGTTTGTATCACTCTGTGGAATAGCTAAACCTACACTCTGTTTATTAAATTCTCCATTTGATCTGGCTGTCAGGTAGGTTTTAATTTTGAGTCATGGTTGTAGTATAATGAAAGTGCATTAATTTTAATTTCAATACTTGATATCTTGACAAATCTGAAAAAGACTATGTAATACATCCTTTATAGTATCAACACAGAAAGTACTAAGTAAATAAATAACAAATGTAGCTTGCTACAGGGCATCTGGAAATACTTCTAAGGAAGACCTCTAAACAACTTTAAATACCTTACCATTGCAATCCACTACAGAAGGATGGTACTCTCAAGTTCCATCCATTTGCTTGCAAAATTCATGACGTCTTTGTTTTTAATAGCTGAACAGTATTGCATATGCATGGTATGGTATATAGTCAATAATAAGATATTAGCCATAAAATGCAGGATATACATGCTACACTCCACATACCCAAAAAAAGCTAAAGAAGGAAGGCCCCAAAGAAGGTACGTGAAACCCACTTAGAAGGTGGAATAAAATACTCATAGAAGGCAGTTGGAAGTAGAGGGAGGTAACTCTGGGAGAGGGGACAGAGGGACTCTGAGCTTCAGGATCAGATGTGGGGAGAGACAAGAGAAATGGCCAGATGCTCATGAAAATTAATGGAAATCTGCAGGTGGCAAGGGGTGATGGCTGGGGCATCTTGAGGATATGCCAGGGTCCTGGGACAATGAAGGCACCCAAGAATCAATGGGGGTAACCTTAGCTGACACTCACAGAAGTAGGAATATGGAGTATGAAGACGTCACATCCTGTAGCCAAGCAGGAACCCCAGTGGAGCAACAAGGATAGTAATGTATACACAAAATTTTCAACTCAAACTTTATCCTGCCTACATGAAAAGCATAAAGAGGGGATGGAGCAGAGACTGAGAGAACCAACATTTGGTTTTCTTAAAGGTCTATTATATAAATGTTTTTCAACTACTACCTGTCTCCAATAGAAAAATTATTTCTCATTTATTTATCATCTCACATTTTGTTTGAGTAGATTAAATGAATTGGTGATTATCTCCTAATTACCCACATTGTATCAAAATTACATTTAAAAAAGAAAAAAAATCACCTGCCTCGAGTCCAACAAAGAACAAGCCAAGTTTTGAACTTCATGCTCCCTTCCCTCCATGTCTTCCTTCCTCTATCTGCTGTATGAGTCTGAATCTCACCTGCCTACAGACTGTCGTATGAGTCTGTCTCTGTGTTTCTTTCTATTTTGTGACTCTCGGTCTCTAACAGAGAGCTTCACTTTTTATTTAACAGCACAGAATTACATGAGGAATGAATGGAATTCCTTACAGAAATATTTAAGAAAATTTGTAAGGGATTAAGTCACTGACTACAACTGATCCCAACTGACCGACAACAACAAACACCTCAACAATTATCTTCATCAACATCCATAATGCTGCATTCCAACTACATGGTGGATTTTAGGAGGATGCTTTCAGCCTTTGTATTTACTGCCTTCTGCAAATGATATGCACACATTGTTCTGAGTTAGGGGCATGGAAGAGCACATAAGTTAGGCTTACAGCTATGTACTAATTTAGGTTGTGAAAGTTGATAGCATAGGAAATTCAAAGCCAATAAGCTTGGTTGTCACACTGTTCTCTAAAAAGCAGGTTAAACCAACAGGCTAAGTAGACAGTAACATAGAAAATTGTCCTAAAAAAAAGTTCCAGTCTGTGAGAATATAAGGGGTAATTTCATCATCTTGCAGCTCTCAGGAAAGCCAGGAGAGGGGTTGGTAGTGGCCATTCTTGGGTTGCTGCAGTCATGGAAACTTGTTTGCAGAGCACAAGCCTGGACCCAGGGCAAAGGCAGAAGTGTCTTTATAAAAATGACACCCCAAAATCCTTTCTCCCTTGTCTCAGAATGCCTTAGTGTGCTGTTTCCATGGACTGAACATATTTTTAAATCATGCAAAGACTAGAACCTTCTCTGAATAGTGTTTCTGAGTCAATTTTTTCTTGGATGTACATGTTAACTTTTATTTTAAGAATATGACAAAGCAAAGTCTTTGTAAATATTTATTAAAGGGAAATAAAATACATCATTGAAGAATAAAAGAATATAGCCCTGTGATACAGATATTATCCCAGGCCTTGAAAATATCATAACAACTAAGAATACCCTGTCACTTAGGGAGTCTTAGTGATTTTTTATAGTGTTAGCTATGCTTTCATACCTGTATGCCAAGATATAAAGATACACAAGCATACTATTTGTCTCGCTGGTCCATTTCTAACCTGGGGGAGGCATGTTTATGATCCACTTTCACAACATTCTCTTTAAGTGCTTACTGCTTTATTGACTGTTGCATCCCCTCCTTGCCACAATGTTGACAATTGTGTGGTGCTAGCAAAATCACAGCAGATGAGTAGGCTGGACTTCAATTTTCTGGTGATTAACTTTCCTCTGTGCAATTTGCATGGATGTGGACTATCTTCACTGGTCAGAGAATTCCAGGCTGTTAAAGTTGTCACTTTAGTTTAGCTTTTACTGCCTCTGTTTCTTTTTTTTTTGCAACCCAACAAATACATTATTATCATTAATAATAGAAGCAACATATGGAGTACTTGGAAATCAAAGTCCTCCAGATAGTATGGGTTCACATAAGGTCACATACATAGTTCGATCTGACTCTCCTCAACCTGTTCTGCACATAGGATCATAGGTCTGTTTTTTTTTTCAGGATTGTGCTTGCCTACACTAGATTTGAGAAAGGCTGGAAGGACAATCTGCTACAGGCGAAGCTTAGATTCCAGCGCTTCTTGCCTGTTGTGTTCTTACACTCTATGGACCTTGACAGCCTCTGTCAGAACACTAAGCCCCTTTAACCATGTAAACAAATAACAATTCAAAGTTCTTTAGTTCATGCTTTTTGATTCCTGTTCCTATCATGTTTTGTCATCCTATCTGTACTTTGTGTTTACCCTTTTCAGTAAGCTGTAGCCTCCCTATCACAGTTTCAATGTATCTTTTTACCTGCAACAGTTGTCCTGAAATCTTGATTCCCCGTTTGGTAGTGACAGCAGGTGTTGTAGTGATTTTAACCTTTAAATGATGGCTAGGGAGACTTAAGTCATTGAATGCATTGTAGTGAAAAAAAAAAAGAGCTTTCATGAGACTGAGAATAGGGCTTAGGCTGGTTAAGTTTAACTGTATATTGATACATTTAGGATATTAGTAATGCATACCCATGGGTGTGTCTGAGAGGACATTGACAGAGGTGCTGGTTCTAATGGAGCACATTACTATTCTTGATAAATGAGAGTTGTAATGTATTGGGAGGTGGTGAGACTTACAGTAGAGACTAGTCAGTTACTAGATTAACTCGAGGGTGTTGGATCTTGTCCTGACTGTTTCTTGTTTCTTGGTCCCTCTCTGTTTTCTAGTTACTATAATGAGAATTACTTTTGTTTACCAGAAGCCTCTACCCATTATGAAAAACACTCTGAAAATACAAATTATAGGCAATTTCCTCCTTAAGTAGTTAATGCCATGTATTACAATGACTCAAAATTTCTGAAGAGAAGATTGTTTAAAAAGAGCATCTAGGGTACCTGTCTTGCCTTGTGATCTCTTTCTCTTACACATATTCAAGGTGTTATGATGACTTCAGCAATCTCTGATGCTGACACAAACAGAAAACAAGTCTGTAACTTTGTGTCTCTAGGTCTGTGAACTAAAGCAAAATAAAATTAAAAGCAAAACAAACAAATACCCCAACCCTTCTTTTTAATGTACAAAATATGTAACTTATAATTTTCTAATGTTATTAGAAAACAGAATCCATAGTTTGCAAAGTGACTTTAACTGTTATAATTTTATGTTGGTTTCTAAACAACCAAGGCTCTATTCCAAACAACATCATAAAGATACTTTTCTTAATTTTCACCCGTTAGTTAATGTTTGTGTCAAAGTTAAATTATGGTATATTTGTTTGATTAGTATTTATATCCATTTCTGTGGTACAACAATCACCTATATTAATATTTAGAGGAATGGATTTAAATTGTTCTTATCTCCTCAAAGAGATACTTCAATCTCTCATCAGGTATGGAATAAATTCATCAGAAATCAGAAACAATAAAATGTTTTTCTACTTTTCTCTTCTTAATTATGTCTTGTCATGGAACTCTACAGTGGCTAAAATAGGCTTCAAAACGTAAATGTGAACACTAACTGAATCAGCGGCCATTCAGAGTGGATGGTACTTGACAGCCAGCGTGGAAAAACCCTGTGTTTGAGAATAATGGACTAAAATAATTGTACTCAGCCATCTCTTGAGTCATATTCCCAGTCATTTCACATATTAATTTTTATTTATTATTGTCCCCATAAAAAGTAACTTAAAGCCAGGTGGTGGTGGCACATGCCATTAATCCCAGCACTTAGGAGACAGAGGCAGGTGGATTTCTGAGTTTGAGGCCAGCCTGGTCTACAAAGTGAGTTCCAGGACAGCCAGGGCTACACAGAGAAACCTATCTTGAAAAAAAAAACAAAACAAAAAAAGTAATATAAAAACATGGACAAAATAAGAATAAAATAAACCAAACACTTTTGTGTTTTGGTTTTTTGAGGCAGAGGGAGAGACAGCATACACTAAAGAAAGGAGATGAAGGAGAATCTGGGAGGCACAGGAGGAAAGGAAAAACATAATCATAATATAATGTATGAAAAACATTTATCAAAGTCCTTAAAAATGTTTCTTAGATAACATTTCATTCGCACTTAAAAAATTATTTTAATAAAATCTTCCTTGATTATGGAGACAAAGTGTGGAGCAGAGACTGAAGGAAAGGCCACCCAGAGACTGTGCTACCTGGGGTTTCATCCTATAAACAATCACCAAACCCTGGCACTACTATGGAAAACAAGACGTGCATATGGAAAGGAGCCTGTTATGGTTGTCTATGGGGGACCCTGCCAGAGCCTTACAGATACACAGGTAAATGCTAGCAGCCAACCATTGGATGGAGCACAGAGTCATCAATGGAGGAGTTAGAGGGTGGACTGGAGGAGCTGAAGGGTTTGCAGCATCATAGGAAGAACAACAATGTTGGCCAACTAGACACTCCAGGGCTCCCAGGGACTAAGCCATCAACCAAGGGGTACACATCAAATGATGCCCAAGAAGAAGGAAGGAGAGGTCCCTGGTCCTGGAAAGGCTCAATGCAACAGTATAGGAGAATACAAGGACAGGGAAGAGGGAGGGTTTGATTGGGGAACAGGGGAGGGGGGTATCCAAGAAAGGGGAAATCATTTGAAATGTAAATAAAGAATATATCTAATAACAAATAAATTAAAAAAATAAGAGTGGCAGAGGAATGCCTTGTCAGGCATTAGTGGGAGGAGAGGTCCTTGGTCCTATGAAGGCTCAATAGATGACCCAAAGTGGGGAAGTCTGGGGGGGGGAGGAATAGGTGGGAGTGGGTTGGGTAGAGGGGCATAATCTTGGAGGCAGGGGGTGGGAGGATGGTTTAGGGGCTTTTGGGGAAGGGGGAAACTGGGAAAGGGTATGAAATTTGAAATGTAAATGAAGAATATATTCAATACAAGAAAGAATATCTTGTATTGAATATATTATATATATAATATAATATAATATATAATACCCTCCCATATAGCAATCAAATATCAATAACTCTTGACCTTGAAAGTTGGACTTCGTATACATTGGATATTAGCCCTCTGTTGGATGTGGGGTTGGTGAAGATCTTTTCCCAATTTTTTGGTTGCCGATTTATCCTTTTGACAGTGTCTTTTGCCTTACAGAAACTTTGTAGTTTTATGAGGTCCCATTTGTCTATTCTTGATCTTAGAGCATAAGCAATTGGTGTTCTGTTTCGGAATTTTTCTCCTGAGCCAATGTCCTCAAGGGTCTTCCCGAGTTTCTTTTCTATTAGTTTTAGTGTGTCTGGTTTTATGTGGAGGTCCTTGATCCACTTGGAGTTGAGCTTAGTGCAAGGAGATAAGAGTGGATCAATTCTCATTCTTCTGCATGTTGACCTCCAGTTGAGCCAGCACCATCTGTTGAAAAGGCTATCTTTTTTCCACTGGATGTTTTCAGCTCCTTTGTCGAAGATCAATTGGCCATAGATGTGTGGGTTCAATTCTGGGTCTTCGATCCTATTCCATTGATCCGCCTCCCTGTCACTGAACCAATACCATGCAGTTTTTAATACTACTGCTCTGTAATATTGCTTGAGGTCCGGGATATTGATTCCCCCAGAAGTTCTTTTGCTGTTGATGATAGTTTTAGCTATCCTGGGTTTTTTGTTATTCCAGATGAATTTGAGAATTGCTCTTTCTAACTCTATGAAGAACTGAGTTGGGATTTTGATGGGGATTGCATTGAATCTGTATATTGCTTTGGGCAAGATTGCCATTTTGACTACATTAGTCCGGGATACACTCCTCCACTGCTGGTGGGAATGCAGGCTGGTACAACCACTCTGGAAATCAGTCTGGCGGTTCCTCAGAAAACTGGATGTGATACTTCCGGAGGACCCAGCCATACCACTCCTGGGAATATACCCAGAAGATTCCCCAGCATGCAATAAGGATACATGCTCCACTATGTTCATAGCAGCCAGTTGGAAAGAACCCAGATGTCCCTCAATGGAGGAATGGATACAAAAACTGTGGTATATATACACAATGGAGTACTATTCATCCATTAGAAACAATGAATTCATGAAATTCTTAGAGAAATGGATGGAGCTGGATAACATCATACTAAGTGAGGTGACCCAGTCTCAAAAGAATACCCATGGTATGCAGTCACTGATAAGTGGATATTAGCCTAGAATCTTGGAACACCAAAGACACAAATCACATACCAAGTTATGTCTGACAAGAAGAAAGAGTGGACACTGGTGCTAGAATGGACCAAAGCATCATTGTGGGGGAGTACAAGAACAGGGAGGTGGGAGGGAATGGATGAGGGAGCAGGGAGAGGGAAAAGGGCATGTGGGACCTTTGGGGGTGGGGAACCAGAAAAAGGGAAATGAATTGTAAATATAGAATATATCCAATAAAAAAAACGCTGCTAAAAAAAAAAAAGAAAAAAAAAGGAAAGTTGGTCTTCCTGGCCACCTTACCTCCTCTGTGTTGTGGTTCTCTAGGTAACTATTAGCTCCTAGGAGAAGGAAAATTGCTTTTCACAGGGAAGATCTTACTTGCTGGCTGTTCAATACAGAGTGACCAGCACTGGCACCAAATACACATATTCAAAAACAATAGACTCAGAGGGTTCTGTTAATAGATATTTGTGCATGATAGAGCAACTGTGCAGGGGCGGAGAGAGGAAATGGGTCATGGGATGATGTAATTCTATTTCTATTAAAAACATTTAGAAGTAATTGTTATTTTTTTCACTGACATAGTAGGTTAGAGAAATCAGTTTGGCTCTTTTATATGCATGTCATTTGTCATATTAGACAGGTTTTCATGTGTTTATACTCATTTATCATCAATTTACTTGTTATTCCTCAAGACATTTCTCTCTGTTTAAACACTTTTTAGCATTTTTCAGTGAATTATCTCTTTATTCTGTTGTCATTTAAATCTGTGGCTTATTATGTTTTCTATTTTGTTTGAGTTGTTTTCATTTATGAGATTTGTTTTAAAATCAAGTGTCCATAGGTGTGTGAATTTCTTTCTGGGACTTTAATTCAATTCCATTGATCAACCTGTCTGATATTATACAAAAACCATGCAGTTTTTATTATTGTTTCTCTGTAGTACAACTTGAAATCAGGGATGATGATACCATCAGAAGTTCTATATTTATCACTCTGAACAAAACAGGTCCAAGTTGTTTAACCTTAACATAAAACCAGATACTCCAAATCTAATAGAAGAGAAAGTGGAGAATAGCCTTGAGTGCATTGGTATATAAGACAATTTTCTTTTTTTAATTGGATATTTTCTTTATTTACATTTCAAATGTTATCCCCTTTCCAGGTTTCCCCTACCTGCTGGAAACCCCCTATCCTATCCTCCCTCCCTTCCTCTGTGTCTAGGAGGGTATTCCTCCACCCACCCCACTCCCACCTCCCCACCCTCAATTTCCCTATGCTGGGGAATCTATTGAGCCTTCATAGGACAAAGAACCTCTCCTCCCATTGATGCCTGGCAAGGCAATCTTCTGCTACATATGCCGGTGGAGCCATGTATACTCCTTGGTTGATAGCTTAGTACCTGGGAGCTCTGTGGGATCTGGCTGGTTGATATTGTTGTTTTTCCTATGGGGTTGCAAAGCCTTTCAGCTCCTTCAGTCCTTTCTCTAACTTCTTCATTGGGGACCCTGCACTCAGTCCAATGGTTGCCTGCAAGAATCTGCCTCTGTATTTCCAAGGCTCTGGCAGAGCCTCTCAGGAGATAGCCATATCAGGCTCCTTTCAGCAAGCATTTCTTGGCATCCACAATAGATTAAGGGTTTGGTAACTGTATATAGGATCAGACAATTTTCTAAACAAGACACAATTAGCTCAAGTAATAAGATGAACAGTTAATAAATAGTACCTCATGAAACTGAACATTTTCTGTAAGACAAAGGACACCATTGATTAGACAAAAGAGCAGCCTGGAGGATGGGAAAAAATCTTCCCATCTTAATAATATTCTGCTATACATTCCAGACAGGAGGTTAGCATAATAGTCAGCTGAGTGGCTTCAGCCAGTAGGCAATGAAAAGAGATATAGAGAACCAGAGTACCTCTACATTTCTACTCATACTTAAAACATGAACTGAGAAGTCCAGACATAGTTCCCTTTGAACAGAATTCATTAAATTACTAAGAATATATTATGGGGTCATAATGAGATGGCAATCTAATTTTCTTTTCCCAAATGTCTACTAAGTTTTAAAGTACCACTCTCTAAGCCATCACTCTATATGTAGTAGTCTACCCCGTTTTATTTATAAGTCATGTTGACCACTCCTCAATTTCTGTTACAAGTTCTGTTTGTCTATCCTAAATTACATTATTCAGAGAATATGATATTTTATATATATGGTTCTGAAACTTCCAAATGCTGTGACCCTTCAATATAGTTCTTCATTGTTTGGTGATACCCAACCATAAAATTATTTTTGTTGTTAATTCAAAACTGTAATTTTGCTCATTGTGAATTGTAATGTAAATATTTGTGTTTTAAGATGGTCTTAGCCAAACCCGGTGAAAGGATCTTTAGGCTGCCAGTTCTATGTAGCCTTTATTTTTTTCTAGATAGTGTCCTGTCTTTTCTTCCTTATGAAATGTGCCTTAATTTGTCTTCCTTCCTAATATTTGTACTGATGTTGTATAAATGCACATTTGGGTTGTCTTAGTCAGGGTTTCTATTCCTGCACAAACAAGTATGCATGGCCAAGAAGCAAGTTGGGGAGGAAAGGGTTTATTCTGCTTATACTTCCACACAGCTGTTCATCAGCAAAGGAAGTCAAAACTGAAACTCAAGCAGGGAAGGAAGCAGGAACTGATGCAGAGGCCATGGATACTTACTGGCTTGCTATCCCTGGCTTGCTTAGCCTGTTCTCTTATAGAACCCAAGAATACCAGCCCAGAGATGGTTCCACCCACAAGAGACCTCCCCCTTTGATCACTAATTGAGAAAATGCCTTACAGCTGGATCTAATGGATGCACTTCCCAACTGAAGCTCCTTTCTCTGTGATAGCACTAGCCTGCATCAAGTTGATACACAAAACCAGCCAGTACAGGGGTAAACATGTTCATAATATTGAGTCATCTAAGCAAAGAAACTATTTTGAACTTGTTTAAATTTTTTGCAACTCTCATAAACATTGTAAATATTTTCATTTTTAGTTTGTATGTCTGTTTGCATGTGTATTTGCAAGTTAATTGTATGCATGCACACCTGAATAAGAATGTTCAAGTATGTACAATCCAGGGGTAATTTTGACTGTCATTCCTCAGGTGGTATGGCAAGCACTTTAACAATGTCACTGTCATCTCAGCCTTTAAATATATCCTATTTGAACATGTTTGGTACATTAGAAAATATTTCATCTTTTTTCCACGCAAAAATCAAGATGAATTTTGTTTAATCCAGCAGTCTGGAATCTCCCTGCACATGGTGAGTGAAGACACCATGCTGTCTGGTTAGTGGAGCTTTTATACAGTCCTCAGGAAAGCCAGGATTATGCACAATGCAATTGGCAGAACAGTGTTACTTTTAAACTAATTGGTTGTTAGGGAATGAGGTAGTTGGCCAACAGTCTTGGAATAACTCTGGGTGTTCCCTAGCCACAGGGACCTCCCTGTGGTCTGAGGAATGTAATTTTGCCTCTCCCTTCTGGGAGGGGCAAGTGTTCCATGACCTTTCCAAAGTTCCTGAGATAACACTTTCATTCCTCCCTTTTCTTTGTGCATGCTTCAATGCTGAAGTAATTGCTCATATTCAGATAGCTCATACTCCTGGTCTTCTGTTTCTAGTTTTTGTATCTCTGTTTTAAGACCATTAGCTGTACTGTGCCTATGTGTTTCTTAACAATAGTGACCAAGTAGACCAAAATTTAGGGGCCAAAAATCAACAATAGCAGAAAAATTAAGGGTCCTAACAGGGGGAATATGTAGGTGGTTATAGACAAGGGGAGGAGTTAAGGGGAGGAGACTGGAACCAGCCATGACTCTCTTCTCTCTCTTCCACTAAGATAGCCCTTTCCTCACTTTAGCCATTGACTCTTTAACTGAGAATGAAATTAGGTAAATGACACCCTTCACAATAGCAACAAACAATATAAATGTGACTCTAACCAACCGAGTGAAAGATTTATATGACAAAAACTTCAGGTCTCTGAAGAAGGAAATGGAAGAAGATCTCAGAAAATGGAAAAATCTTCCATGCTCATGGGTTGGCAGGATTAATATAGTTAAAATGGCAATCTGGCCAAAAGCAATATACAGATTCAATGCAATCCCCATCAAAATTCCAACTCAGTTCTTCATAGAGTTAGAGAGAGCAATTCTCAAATTCATCTGGAATAACAAAAAACCCAGGACAGCTAAAACTATCATCAATGGTAAAAGAACTTCTGGGGGAAGTATCCCGGACCTCAAGGTATACTACAGAGCAGTAGTGTTAAAAAACTGCATGGTATTGGTACAGTGACAGGGAGGTGGATCAATGGAATAGGATTGAAGACCCAGAATTGAACCCACACATCTATGGACAACTGATCTTCAACAAAGGAGCTGAAAACATCCAGTGGAAAAAAGATAGCCTTTTCAACAAATGGTGCTGGCTCAACTGGAGGTCAACATGCAGAAGAATGAGAATTGATCCACTCTTATCTCCTTGTACTAAGCTCAACTCCAAGTGGATCAAGGACCTTCACATAAAACCAGACACACTAAAGTTAATAGAAAAGAAACTGGAGAAGACCCTTGGGAACATTGGCTCAGGGGGAAAGTTCCTGAACAGAACACCAATTGCTTATGCTTTAAGATCAAGAGTAGACAAATGGGACCTCATAAAATTACAAATTTTCTGCAAGGCAAAAGACACTGTCAAAAGGACAAATCAGCAACCAACAAATTGGGAAAAGATCTTCACCAACCCTCCATCTGATAGAGGGCTAATATCCAATGTATACAAAGAATTCAAGAAGTTAGGCACCAGAAAACCAAATAACCCTAACAAAAAATGGGTTACAGAGCTAAACAAAGACTTTTTACGTGAACAAATTTGGATGGCTAAGAAACACCTTAAAAATGTTCAACATCATTAGTCATTAGAGAAATGCAAATAAAACAACCCTGAGATTTCACCTCACACCAGTCAGAATGGCTAAGATTAAAAACTCAGGAAACAGCAGGTGTTGGCAAGGATGTGGAGAAAGAGGAACACTCCTCCACTGCTGGTGGGACTGCAAGCTGGTACAACCACTCTGGAAATCAGTCTGGCAGTTCCTCAGAAAACTGGACATGATACTTCCGGAGGATCCAGCCATACCCCTCCTGAGAATATACCCAGAACATTCCCCAGCATGCAATAAGGATACATGCTCCACTATGATCATAGCAGCCTTATTTATAATAGCCAGAAGCTGGAAAGAACCCAGATGTCCCTCAATGGAAGAATGGATACGAAAAATGTGGTCCATATACACAATGGAGAACTATTCAGCCATTAGAAATAATTATTTCATGAAATTCTTAGAGAAATGGATGGAGCTGGAGAACATCATTTTAAGTGAGGTAACCCAGTCTCAAAAGAATACCAATGGAATGCACTCACTTATAAATGGATATTAGCCTAGAATCTTGGGACACCAAAAACACAATCCACATATCAAATGATGTGAGACAAGAAGGAAGGAGTGGACCTGGGTTCTGGAAATGGTCAAAGCATCAGTGTAGGGGAATACCAGAACAGGGAAATTGGAAGGGGTGGATGGGGGAACACAGGGAGGGAAAAGGGCATGTGGGACCTTTGGGGGGCAGGGAACCAGAAAAAGGGAAATGAAATGTAAATATAGTATATATCCAATAAAAAAATTTAAAAAAAAAACCCTGAATGGTCTATATACAAGCAACACTCTTCAGTTAAGGCAGCACATAGCCTTTCTTTTCTGCAGTACAACTTCTGATAATGAAGTCATTGACTGATGTAAGTTTTTATTCTCTCTATAACTAAATCAATGGCTGCCCTCTGTCATAATTTTCCCCTTGTAAGACCAGAGTGGAAGTCCCCAACCCCAGCAAAGTGAGACAGTGAATGTTGTAACAGGTTTGGAGGACAGGTTCATAGAATTGGGGAAGGAACCAGAATCTAAGGGTACCACCAGCCAGTCATGATCAAGGTCGAGTGATCTTGAGCTTGAGCATATTGTCTATCTTCCATAACATCCAGTTGGGGTCTCTGAAGAGTGGGGCATCTGCAGGTTTCACATGGGAAGCACCCAGGTGGCAAGACTGCCCACCTTGAGACCTGTGGGAGTGGCTAGAAGTGCCAGGAAGGGTCCCTTCCATAAGGGTTCCAGCAACTGTCCCTGAAGCCTCCTTACATAGATCCAGTCACCAGTGTGGAAGCGGCGAGGAATCTCTGGCATCCCTGGAGCATTTAAGGCAGATAGTTTGGGCCAAATCTCATGTTGTGGGATACATCCTAGGAGGGACAAAAGGAGTTGGGATACCAAAGAGGATCTCAAAATGGGTCAGGTTAAAATGGTAGGGGCTGTTCTCGTCTCACAACAGGGCCAAGGGGAGGGGGCACCACCCAGCCTGAGATAGTCTCCAAGGTCAATTTAGTTAAGGTTTCTCATAGGGTTCTGTTTATTTTCCCTACCTGCCCTGAGATCTGGGGACAGTATGCCCAATAATGCTTCCAATTAGACCCCAATATCTCTGTCAATCTCTGACTTACCTTAAGAGACAAAAGCAGGACCCTTGTCTGATCTAATTACCTTGGACACTTCGAACCTTGAGAAAAATTTCTCTAATATCTTTTTTAACTGTCATGGCAGCTCTTTTCTGCTTGGTAGGATATGTCTCAACCCATCCTGAGAAAACATTCTACAACCATTAAAAGGTATTTATAACCATATTTTCCTGTCTTAAGGTCTGTAAAATCTCTCAATATATTTCAGGCAATTCTCCTCTAGGTCTTTTGCCTTGTTTACTCTTTGCTGTATAAGCATTCACATGCTTGCATATCTTACACAATGTTACTATCTCTCTGGCCTAAAACCTCAGTCTTATAAATATATATTTTAGGCCCCTTAAGCTTGTACATGCTTTTTTATAACTCCTAAATGAGTCCATTTGTGCATTTGGCCTAGTAAGTCTTTTGCTTACTTTCTGGGGAGTATAGTTCTCCTTTCTTGTGTGTGCCATTACCCTTTCTTGGTAATAGTTGGTAGGGTAGCCAGCAATATGAGTCATTTTATCTTCAGCATATTCTAAGTGAGGCCATCCCATAATTCAGTCCCATTTCCCAGTGGGTATCTCTTGCAGGCACATAAGAGGGAGAGGCTTTTTCATAGCCAATTCTGGAGCCACTTACTTGATCTGCCTGATTATTGCTCACTGAGTTTCTTCCCTTCTGATATCCTGGGCACTGAATAATACTCACAGTTGCCAGTTTCATTAGGGCATCTAAGAGGTCCAGGATTTCCTGTTTGTTTCCTCTGATGTGAGCAGTCCTCTTGGCATATATCCCTGTGGACGTGGGTGGCAGCAAAGGCATACCTGCTATCCATTTTGATGCTAATTTTCTTGCTGGACCCAAGGTCTTGGTGAGGGCAATTAGCTCTACTTTCTGGGTTGACATGCCAGGGGGTAAAGGTTCTACTCATGCGGTCCAGCACAGCAGCATCTGCTCATCTCTGATCTTCATGAAGGAAACTGCTCCCACCTGTAAGCCAGGTAGCTTCGGATTTTGCCAAGGGTTAGTGCGAGAGGTCTCTCCTTTTGGGCCAGTTAGCTGCAGCCTGTCCAGCCAGAAGTGTATCTGGGCCCCCATTTTGGAGAGTATGTCTTGCTCCAACTGTAGAGACAGTCTGGACTGACCCTATATGAATGAGCTACCCATCCTATCCATAGCTCCACTGTTCTTCAGGTAGTTCATGAATACATTTGGATTCCAGTGGTATCTTGGACTCAAGATCTTTTCTTGGAAATGGGCCCATTGGCTTGGAAGACTGCAGGTGAGTCCCTATGTCCACCAAGAATTGAGCTGGTTTCCCTTCCATTCTCAGAGTTACCCTGTGTTCAGGGAGGGTGTCTGAACTGCATCTCCACTAATCACTGTCTTCACCCAGGATTAACACCTTTGTCATTTGGGGGCACTTTTCTCAAGGCCTGGGACTTCCTGCTTCTGGCTTCAGTGTGTTATGGCACTCTCAGTCCCAGTGGCCTCTCCCTTGCAGTATGCACACTGATCCTCTCCAAGGGGTTTTCGGTCCCTCTCTGGTTGGAGTCTCTCTTTGCTTTTACTAACTACTGTAGCCAGGACTCTCTATAGACTCCTTCCCTGTCACTGTTTTTCCTTTCGTTTTCTCTGGTCCCTCTCCTCCTCTGTCTCCTTGTCTCAGCAAACTGCACTACATCTTTCAGTGGTTTATCCTGTCTTTCTAGCCTCTGAAGCTTTTTCCTGATATCTCTACTAGCCTGGTCTATAAAAGTCATTGTCACAGTAGCTTTATGCTGGGGTCATAGGGTATATATTGGTGGACTGCCTCCACGAACGACTCTAGAAAGGCTGCGGGTGACTCATCTGGTCCCTGCTTAACCTCATGCACCTTGGTCAAATTTGTGGGTTACCATGAAGCCCCCTTGAGACCTAATAGAATCTGGTTGTGGTCCTTCAGGTGCCCCTTACCTTTTGCCATATTGAAGTCCCAGTCAGGTCTAGTCAGGGTGCCCACTGTTCACAACAGCCTGGTCAATTAATGGTGCCCCTGTGTCCGAGGGGGCATTACTTCTGGCTTCCTGTATTATAAATAAAACAGTCTCAAAGCAATTAATCAACCCCTAGAAAATCCTGGAACAGGTACATGTTCTGGTGGGGCCATGGGGACAAGGGTAGGAAAATATAGATGGGGAGGGGCTTGTAGCAACAGGTCTGCTATTGAAGGGGCTTGAAGGATTGACTTCTCAGGTCCAGATCTCTCCACTCATGCAACTTTCTTCCTGAAAGCCAGAAACTGTAAGGTGGGTATTGGGAAAGAAAGACTTTTATCTGGGAGGGGAGAGGTGGGTCCTCTGCTAGATTCTTCTAGGTAACTATAAAGACTTTCTCTTCTAATGCTTTGATTGCAGAGAGTAACTGGCATTTCAGTCCATCTAATGTCCAAACAATGTAGTCAGTCCAAGTCCAAGAACACAGGATGAGATACCAGCAAATACAGAGAAAAACAACAATCATACAGACAACTTGACCTTGCCACAGGTGAGTGTCTAGGTTCAAGAACACACAACAAGATACTAACAGAGAGGAAAACAATCATACACCAGGTGCTCCTGCCCATATGGCAGGAACCAGATAATAGAGTTGCTCAGCCAGCTCCAGGAAGCTGAAGCAAACTAGTTGTTCCTGCCAATATGGCAGGAGCCAGATAAACTAGGTTATAGCAACATTCAGCTCCTGCTGTTACTGTCTTGCCATTTCCAGAAGGAGCAGAGCTTTCCCTGCTCTCTTCCAGGGGCCTGAAGCATCCTTCAGGCACCTCCAGTCTTGGCTTATGGCATGTCTGCCTGTCGAACTCTGAACTCAACCTCACCAGACAGTAGGCTCTCTGAGCCTCCCAGATGCTTGTAAGCAAACCAAATGTTCAGACAAGCTTACAGACTCAGACTTTGACAAACAGAGAGACAGACAAAAAGACTGCAGTGTTACCTGCTCGAGACCTCCGATTCACTACTCCAGTGTGTCCCCAACAGGGGCTCAGATTCCCTACCAATGCACCAAATGTATGACTCCTAGAAGCCTTAACTTACCAGAGACACCCTGAGTGAACAACATGGAGATGGGAATCAATGCAAAAGCAAGAGGAATTGTATTTAATCCAGCATGCTGGGGTTGGCATGCACATGGGGAGCGAAGGACACTTATCTTCTTTTATAACATTATAAATGGTGCTTTTTATATAATTATATGGAAATTTTATTTGTGAATAGTGTTGTTACTAATTAGCACAAGTTTTAGATTTCTTAAAAATTATAATGTCAAAGTTAATTACCCTCTTTATGAGCTATAGTATTTAAGATTCAATACTAATAAGTTGTCTTGCCTCCAATTTATAAATTCTACTCACCTGTTTTTTTCTCTTTCACTATTTTGTCTTATTTGTATCATTAGTAAAAGGGTTGTCAGATTTCCTTTCATCATTCATCTCTACAGTATTGAAATCTAGTTTGGATAGACACATACACTATCTTTTAAACATATATTTTGGGTTGAAGATTTGGGGAGGTGATTCTTTAATGTATTTTGCTATTTCATGAAATTGGTCATTATATTTCTAGCAGAGATTAATTTTAGCAAAAGGATTATATAATCCCATTTAGTGATTAATTTTTCTAGACTTTTTAAATTTTTGCAGTGGATAGTTTACTCCAATACTCAATAATTTTTGATGATTTAAAGGTTCTTTCACTCATGTATATTGTTTTGTATTCTTACTTGTCATCCAATGTCTGGTTTTTATATTTTTTTGTGTGTGTTAGAAAAAAAACACAGCAGAGGCTTGCAGCCAGGCTGCCATCTTCCCTCGGGTCACTGCGGACTGCTGGCAGCTGGGTTCAGGTGCATGGACAGAGACCTAGCCTAGCAATGACTACCGGGTCAGGCTCTTGTTGGCGCCCAGAGCCAGAGCAGGTTGGCGGGAAGTCTGTGCATGTACAGCTCAGAGGTTGTCTCTGACTGCTGGGCACCGGCTCGCAGGCTTGCAGCCAGGCCGCCATCTTCCCTCAGGTCACTCCAGACTGCCTGCCAGCGGCTGGGTTCAAGTGTGTGGACAGAGACCTAGCCTAGCATCAACTACCCCATCAGTCAGGCTCTTGCTTGTGCCCAGGGACAGAGCAGGTCGGTAGCAGGTCTGTGCACCAACAGCTCTGCAGTACGCCCAGAGCTAGATTAGGTCAGCAGGCGGTCTCTGTGCCAACCCGTGTGGGCACCAACCTGCTAGTGGGTCTGTGCCTGGAGTACAGCCAGAGACTGACATCTTGCCTCAGGACACCACAGACAGCTAACAGGACAGAGCCCTATGGACTGAAAGCACCACCATCTAGGTTCTAGCAGCCCAACCATGGAACCTCCAGTCCTGCAGGGAATCCTGTGGATAGACAGAGCCCTGAGATCTGCCACCTTGGCCTGAACAGGTCACCATAGAGAACCAACAGAGGAGCCCAGGTCACCAAGATCTTATTCTTAAGAGCTGGCAACTAGGCAGGCCAGGAGGAGACCACAGAAGGCCAATTGCAGGTCCAGCAATGAGCCTGGGGAAGACTTGGATCTGGCCCAGCAGAGCTGAGGAGGTCATTTGGAACTCAGTAACTGAAACTTCCCATTCTCCACCTTTGGAGCTTGGATGTCCTCTACAACAGCAGTGACAAATGCCAGGCTCACAGGAACTTCAAACACCAACCAGTAACAACAAGACCAACTAACTCCAGAGATAAACAGATGGCAAAAGGCAAACGTAGGAACCTTACTTACAGAAATCAGGGCTATATGGCAGCATCTGAACCCAATTCGCCAACCACAGCAAGTCTTGGATACCCCAACACACCACTCTGGAAATCAGTCTGGTGGTTCCTCAGAAAAGTGGACATGATAATTCCAGAGAACCCAGCCATACCACTCCTGGGCATATACCCAGAAGATTCCCCAGCATGCAATAAGGATACATGCTCCACCATGTTCATAGCAGCCTTATTTATAATAACCAGAAGCTGGAAAGAACCCAGATGTCCCTCAACAGAGGAATGGATACAAAAAAATGTGGTATATATACACAATGGAGTACTGTTCAGCCGTTAGAAACAATGAATTCATGAAATTCTTAGAGAAATGGATGGATCTGGAGAACATCATACTAAGTGAGGTAACCCAGTCTCAAAAGAATACCCATGGTATGCACTCACTGATAAGTGGATATTAACCTAGAATCTTGGGACACCAAAGACACAATTCACGTACCAAATGATGTCCGACAAGAATAAAGGAGTGGACACTGGTGCTGGAAAGGATCAAAGCATCAGTGTAGGGGAATACCAGAACAGGGAAGTGGGAAGGGGTGGATGAGGGAGCAGGGGGAGGGAAAAGGGCTTGTTGGACCTTTGGGGGGTGGGGAACCAGAAAAAGGGAAATGAAATGTAAATATAGAATATATCAAATAAAAAATGAAAAATATAAATAAATACTTGTTCAATCAACAAAAAATAAAACAAAAACAAAAACAACAGACTAGTGAGTTATTCATTAATTATATGGCTTTGTATTATCTATATTGTGAATTAATTTTTGAACAGTGTGATTTTGGAAAAAAATAACATCATATTTTTATAAAAACTGAAAAAGAGCAGTTCTTTTTACTTTCTATCCTATGGAGATGTTAAATGCACTGAATAGAAATTTGTTTCCATTTGAAGAATTACTTTTAATCCCAATGCATATGCTTTACTGAAGAGTTGACAAATAAATCAAGAGTTTGTTTATACTTTCATGATGGATTTTACATATTTGTTTTACAAAATTTATTATCAAGCCAAGAGAGGCTATGTGAACTACATTAGTATAGCTTGAGAGGGAGAAGACAGACACATAACTACTTTAACAATTGCGTAGTCTGTCCTGGCTGTTTTTGATGGAAAGGTAAATGAATACATAAGCAAACAAACCTCTTCAACAAAAACAACAATCAAACAAAATTTTTAGGGCAAAAGTATTTTACCTAAACACTCTGAAGTTTGTTACAGTAGTTTGCCACATATATCATTCAGAGAAGTTAGGAAGTTGTCTATCATCCTTTGCTTTGTAATAGTTTGCTTTATTATACACACACACACACACACACACACACACACACACAGACTCATCTTTCATCCCTCCCCTTTTTCTTCTCCCTCTCCAGCTATCATGCTTTGCTTTGTAATAGTTTGTTTTATAACACAAACACACACACAGACATATACACACACATGCATACATATCTACATACATATATACATGCATAAACATATATGTAGTGAATATTGGGGTAGGACTACTGTCTGTAAGTTAAAAGATATGCAAAGTCGGGTTTGCCATTTTTTTCAGGACCCAAATGAACAGAAATTAATGGGTTAGGGAATGTTCTGTTTTAATACTAGTGGTCAAATCTGAAATACCCAACAACGGCGAGACAGAACTTGCAGAAACCATCTTCAGTAGATATGCATGGTGTCAAGTTGAGGGATGGGGCCACTCACCTATCTCAAAGTTTTTTAAATAGGATCATTCCTATCTAAAGAAAATGCAGGGACAAAAATGAAACACAGACTGAAGAAAAGACCATCCAGCGACCATCCTACATAGGTATCCACCTCATCTGCAGACACCAAACCCTGACACTATTGCAAATGTCATAAAGTGATTGCTAACAGGAGTCTGTTTGCTACCTGTCCTCTAAGAGGCTCTGCCAGCACATGAGTAATACAGACTCAGATACTCACAGCCAACTCTTGGACTGTCCATGGGGACCCCAATAGAAGGGCTAGGGGAAAGACAGAAGGAGATGATAGGTATTGAAACACCAAAAGAACAACAATATCAACTAATCGCACCACCCAGAGCTCCCAGCGATTAAACCACCAAACAAAAATACACATGGAGGGCCCCTTGGCTCTAGCTACATATGTAGCTAGGGATTGTCTTATCTTGCATCAGTGGGAGGGGAGACCTTTAGTCTTGTGGGGACTCAATGCCCCAGTATAAAGGGATGCTAGAGCAGTGAGGCAGGAATGGGTGGGTGAGTAAAGGTGCACCCTCATAGAGGCAAAATGGAATGGGGATGGGATGGGAGGGGAATCCTCGAAGGGGGAAAACATTTGAAATGTATATAAATAAAATAACCAATTAAAAAATAAAATATAGTGAATGAATGCATGAATAAACAAGCAAACAAAAAAGAATTTAAGAAATTGTAACAGCTATGATATATCAGAATACTAGAAATTGGAAGAACTAACACATAACAGTCAGAGTAACTAGGATGTTGTCTATTTTCCTTTGCAATATAGTAATTTGTTTCACAATGTGTGTGCATGTGCACATGCACGTGCATGCATGCACAAACTTGCACATGTGCTTGCATACATGCACACACATGTATATATATATATGTGTATGTATGTATGTATGTATGTATGTATGTATGTATGTATTAGAGAATTACTTGCTTTTCCTGTTACTCTTTGTTCTATTGAGACTAATGGATTCAATGGATTGTATGATAATCTCCAACATAATGCATGAGAAACTATCCCTTACTCTCATACCTTCACAAACATTCAGAAGCAATGTTTTATCAGCTTCCTGGTGCATCATGCCCAGTCAAATTGATTCATAAAATTAAACATCAGATACATCAAATTCGTCAGATACCTCTCAAGATTCTGAATATTTTTACTACTAGTGAATACCATATACAATTCAATAACATTGAAAATTAAGAATATATTCATATGCAATAAGCTTAAACTAATAAATAGCTTTCAAACAGAAAATGGATACAAAGTCTATGAAATAAGAAGGAAATGTGTCTGGGGAGTTTTATTTTACCCTGTGCTAGTAACAATCTTGAAATGTGTTTTATGGCACATCTATATAATTATACTTCACAGCCATTTCATTTTTGGCTGGTGTTCAGGTTATAAAGACTTTTGCTGGTTATGGGTCCAGAGACTCATTTTCAAAATAGAATTGACTCTTTCAAATGAAAATTTCTTTAAAATGAAGAAGCTGAAAAGTATAGAAATTTTGAAACACAGGAAATAAATATATACAGTCTAATTTCATTTACAAAGCTCCACATTTTATTTTCAAGGTTTCTTTCTTCCCTCTAAAAAGAAAATAATTTACAGTTTTCAATTTGATTTAGTGTACCAAGTGGCCAAGTGTCTCAGACAATAGACCACTGCATAAACAGAAGTGCACAGTAATTGTCCTTGGAAGTTGGAAAGGAAATGCATCATAACAAAGCAAAATTCATTATCCTTTCCACAGTCCAAATAGTGTTAATATATCTCATTGTGCTTAAACCATAAGTAAAGTCCCATTCTGCTGGGTTAACATCTTTATGCTTAACTAAATGATTCAGGGCCTAAAACAGCTTGAATTTAATTAAGCAGCACTTTACAATTACTCAATATAGCAGTGATGCTTTAATTTTTTCAATTAAAAGTTGGTTTTCACATGATTAAGAATAGTAAAAATGGCCATCTTGCCAAAAGCAATATACAGATTCAATGCAATCCCCATCAAAATCCCAACTCAGTTCTTCATAGAGTTAGAAAGAGCAATTCTCAAATTTGTCTGGAATAACAAAAATCCCAGGATAGTTAAAATTATAATCAACAGTAAAAGAACTTCCAGGGGAATCAGTATCCCGGACCTCAAGCAGTACTACAGAGCAATAGTGTTAAAAACTGCATGGTATTGGTACAGTAACAGACAGGTAGATCAATGGAATAGGATCAAAGACACAGAAATGAGTTCACACACCTATGGTCACTTGATCTTTGACAAAGGAGCTGAAACCATCCAGTGGAAAAAAGAAAGCCTTTTCAACAAATTGTGCTGGTTCAACTGGAGGTCAACATGCAGAAGAATGCAAATTGATCCATTCCTATCTCCTTTTACTAAGCTTAAATACAAATGGATCAAAGACCTCCACATCAAACCAGACACGCTGAAACTAATAGAAAAGAAACTGGGGAAGACCCTTGAGGACATGGGCACAGGGGAAAATTCCTGAACAGAACACCAATAGCTTATGCTCTAAGTTCAAGAATTGACAAATGGGACCTCATAAAATTACAATGTTTCTGTAAGGCAAAGGACACTGTAAATCTTACAAATCAGCAATCAACAAATTGGGAAAAGATCTCCACAAACACTACATCCTACAGAGGTCTAATATTCAGTATATACAAAGAACTCAAGAAGTTAGACGCCAGAGAGCCAAATAGCCTGATTAAAATTGGGTACAGAGCTAAACAAAGAATTTTCAAGTGAAGAACTTCGAATGGCTAAGAAGCACCTTAAGAAATGTTCAGCATCATTAGTCATTAGGGAAATGCAAACCAAAACAACCCTGAGATTTCACCTCACACCAGTCAGAATGGCTAAGATTAAAAACTCAGGAGACAACTGGTGTTGGCGAGGATGTGGAGAAAGAAGAACACTCCTCCACAGCTTGTAGGAAAGCAAGCTGGTATAAGCACTCTGGAAATCAGTCTGGTGGTTCTTCAGAAAACTGGGCATGACACTTCCAGAGGACCCTGCTATACCACTCCTGGGCATATACCCAGATGATTCACTGGCATGCAATAAGGACACATGCTCCACTATGTTCATAGCAGCCTTATTTATAATAGCCAGAAGCTGGAAAGAACCCAGATGTCCTCAAGGGAGGAATGGATACAGAAAATATGGTATAGTTACCCAATGGGATACTACACAGTAATTAAAAACAATGAATTCATGCAATTTGTAGGCAATTGGTTGGAACTGGAAAATATCACCCTAAGTGAGGTAACCCAATCACAAAAGAACACACATGGAATGCAGTCCCTGATAAGTAGATATTAGCCCAGAACTCTGAATACCTAAGACACAATTCACATATCAAATTATTCCCAAGAAGAAGAAAGGAGAGGGCCCTGCTCCTGGAAGGTCTTGATGCAGCATTATAGGGGATTACCAAGACAGAGAATTAGGAGGTGTTGATTGGAGAATGGGTGGAGGGTAGAGGGCTTATGAGACTTATGGGGAGGGGGGAACCGGGTAAGGGAAAATCATTTGGAATGTAAACAAAGAATATAGAATATTTTTAAAAAAGAAATAACATACTACCTTTGATGTTCATTATGCTAAAAATTAAATAACTTGATTTTATACATAAAAAAGAATCAGTATAAAACAAATCAAATAGACATGAGAATTTTTTGAAAAAGAAATAAATATCAGAAAATACCCCAAATCCCTATCATACAGTGTATGATACAGTATAAAATATTATCCTGATAGCATACATGCTGTAGTGACTATTCCTGGTTGTCAGCTTGACTATATCTGGAATGAACTACAATTAAGAGTTAGAAGGCATACATATGATACTAATCTGGAGGCTAAGATAAAAGTTTCTGACCTGGATCTTGGCATGGAGATCTTGAAGCATAGTAACTATAAATTCCAGATTAAGATAAGGAGATCTCCGAGTTCAAGGTCATTAAGGTGGCACACACCTTTAATCTGGGCCACACCATCTGCTGGAGACCTATATAAGGACATTGGAAGAAGAAGACTTACACTGTTCTTACCTGCTTGCCTCATGGGACTGAGCAACTGCCAGATCCTTGGACTTCCATTCACAGCTGCTGCTGACCATTGCTGGGGAATTGGACTTCAAGCTGTAAGTCATCTACAAATTCCCTAACTATATAGAGACTGTCTATATGTTCTGTAACTCTAGAGAACCCTGACTAATACACATGCTCATTTTATATTTTCCCCATTTTCATGTATGTATATATGTGTGTTCTATGCACATGTGCATACACATTTTTTGTATGAATGTGTGAATCTGTGTGCATATATGTATGAGAGCACAGACATATAACACATGGAAGTTAACATTGGGAGTCATCCTCTACAGCTATCCCATCTTAGTTTATGCGGTTGTGTCTCTGAAGCAAGCCAAGAGCTTGTAGATATAGTTAGTATTACTAGCCTGGTTATTCTGTCTCAAGTTTCCAAGATTGAAGTTACAAATGGAAAACTACGCTCACTCATAATTTCCATGGGTTTCTGGAGTGTGAAACATGGTTGTCACATGAGTATGGTAAATGTCTTAATTGCTGGGCCACCTTTACCTAGTTTGATATGCATTCTCTGATCATGTTGTTTTAGAACATAATTTTAGAGACTTAGTTATGCAACTAAACTAACAGTAACATTGCAGTTTGATTTTCCTTTTTAAAAATTACTTCAGCATTTTTTATATCTTCAAGTCTTCAACATGTAAGTCCATTAGAAAGTAAATAAAAATAAATGCCACTAAATATTCTAACTCAACATTGAGGAAACTAGCTGAGATATTGCTGTATCACAGCATACAAAGTAAATATCTTTTCACTCTCTGGGAGGGATGAAGTCTGTCCCAATAAGCATTGAATTATTTAGAGACATTTGATATTATTTGCTAGTAAGATTTGTTTTAGTGCCTATATCAAATTTCATCCTATATAGCACAGTAATACTATGAACTTATTTTTTAAAGTTAAACATATTGATATATTGTCACCAGCATTTACCTAATATTTAAAATATCCAAATCCTTTAATGGGAAAGTCATTTTAGGTTTTCTTTGTAATGAAGCAGTTCATTTTTGTCTTCTACCTCCAATTAGGTCTATTAGTTTTTTACAGATTTTTCTCCTCCTTTAATCTCAGATAGATTTCAAAGAGCAAGTCACAGACTATTCCAGAGAGAATATTCTCTTTAGTGATGGCTGTTGCATCAAGTTTTGAAATGTTATTTACTATGAATTACATTATGGAGGTTGCTTTCTATTTAAAATAGTCAAGCTATATATTTTGTATTATTTAATAGAGTTCAACAGTCACTGATACTTTGTGAAACTGATAACTCTCTCTGAAAATGGGCCATCAAGTAGGTTAGCATGCCATGGTGCCACATAAGGGTCTCTATACTATTGCTCTGTGAAGCAGTTATACCTCACCTTAAAAATGTGTGAGTCCAGGATAAGCGCAGGAGGCATTATTATAAATTGTAATCTGAGTTTTGCTGGTCTCAGGCAAACTAGGTGATTTCACTTTAAGTTTTATGCCCTCTAACAAACATGAAAATAATCAAACTTCATATAGGTATTGTGAGATTTAGTTAAAATTTGTGTAGTTTCATGTCCAAGTCTATAAAATTATGCATGGGAATCATAATCATGCTTGTTCATATTATTGAATCTTTATTAACAAGAAACTCTTTTCTTGTTAAATAAAGGACATTTTATTTCAAATGAAAAAATAATTTTAGCAATAAAAATAATAATTTAAATCTTGAGGATAAAAGATGTGTGGTTGAGCCCTGACAGCCTTGTACAAGAATGACACCTCTTTAGAGAAAGTAGGAAACATGCTTAGAATACTGACTTTTTCTATCAAGCTAATAAGTGTACATTTACTAAAAATAGCATTGATTTCATGTTATTTTGGGAAATTCCAAAAGTAGATGAAATACTCAGAGATATTAGGCTGATAAAATAATGGGGCATATTTGTTTCCAAAAGTGAGAATGGCAAAGGAGCATATGATGATAAAGTGAGTGGTGAGGGCACGTATGCCATGGGGATGCTAATGGGAATTCATTCATAATCAATAATCTGATTCACAAGAAAACGAGAGAAATAAATATGTATGTGAGCAGTGTCAGGAACTAAAGAAATTGCTTACATTCCTTGCAACCTGAAGACCAGTCTAGAGACTAATAGTATCAATGGTAATGAGAGCCTAATTGGATATTCAGAATTTCTGGATGTTAAGAATGCCCACTTGATTAACATATGATTTTATTAAACTGTATTTGGGCACCTGGCACAATCTAGAAAAGCTTGTACCTAATATAAGCTTAATATAAACAAATATATGAAAGGGGAATGTAGACTTGTGAGACCCATAGAAGTTTATTATCTTCCTTCTGCCTTTAGAACCTGATTTTATTTATATATGTGATTATATATATATTATATATACATATATATTCCCAAAATAGGTCTTACTGAGCTCTGTGTTTAATGACTAGAATTTTATATGCTTAGTTTTTATATATTCTTTTTTTGTTTTTTTGTTTTGTTTTGTTTTTTCAAGACAGGGTTTCTCTGTGTAGGTCTGGCTGTCCTGGAACTCACTCTGTAGACCAGGCTGACCTTGAACTCAGAAATTTGCCTGCCTCTGCCTCCCAAGTGCTGGGATTACAGGTGTGTGCCACCACCGCCTGGCTGATATATTCTTTATTTACATTTCAAATGTTGTCCCCTTTCCTGTGTCCCCCCTCACCCCAAAATCCCATAAACCATTTTCCCTTCCCCAATCAACCTTCCCCTGCTTCCCTGTCCTCGTATTCCTCTATACTAAGGCATCAAGTCTTTCCAACAAAATCATTTTCATCTTTGTTTTCTTTGTGTACATATTTATGTATGTATGTAGGCAATGTATATATATATATATATATACATATGTATATGTATATATACAATATATACAATATATATATATTTATATATATATATATATTTGTGTGTATATTCATGTGTTTCCATGTGTACTTGCACATACTTATGCATATGTGTATGGACCAAATGTTGAGATTGGTTCTCTTTTAGTGTTCCGCACTTCTTTTTGAAATACAACCTATTTTTACTGAAAGAGGTATTCACTCTTTTGGTTTGGCAAGCTGCCAAATAGCTACAGGGATTCTCCTGTCTCTGCTTCCCAGCTCTGGGTTTATGGGACCTCACCAATACACTGTCTACATGTGTGCTAAATATCCACATTCAGTTCCTTGTGTTTGCACATGCATGTTACCTATGGGCTGTCTCCTCAGTTCCCATTTACTTTATGGATAAGAAGCTCAAAAGTATATGGTGGTGACTGCCTATGATCATGAGTTCCTATTTCAAACAAAAAAAGTAAGAACTCTTTATATGGCATTCATACCTGCGCATGTACCCTATTTTTAATTTTCCTGTACAGAAAGAAAAATAACCTCTAAAATATTACCTTTATTGCCCTATAACTATCCAAAAAGTTCTTTAGGTGTCCAGAGGGAAATAGGAATACCTGTATCAGACAGGACCTAATTTTAGATTACAGGAAATTTACCAAGAAAATCCCTTGGCATCCAAAGTCCCCAAGTCTACAATTTAACAAATGTATATGTCTTATCTACCTATATTTATGCCCCTATCTAGAAGCTGAGTAAATCAATTGGTCAATAAAAATTCATTCTTTGTTTTTGATGAGAAACTCACCTCATCATTCTCATTGATAGGTATTAAGATTTAGCAAAGCATTTGTCATTGAGATCCAGGTATGGCTTGCATGAGTAAAACAAACGTGATATACTTGTTTGATTTTAGGTCTTTTGTCTTCTTTGGCAAGCTACATCATTCTCTGGGCTCTACACTGTTCCCCTTTCCCCTCAATAATTTATAAAACACAATCATATCTCAAAATTTTCTCAAGGGAATTTAATAGCTTTCAACCCTAGATACATATCAGAATTACTTAAAGGTTTTCAAATACACTCCTACTAGGCATTATGCCCATTTCTTCTGATTTATTTGGTTTAAGTACTGGCAATGGGCAGCTATAAATTTTAAACATCCTATAAGCCATCTAGTTTATGTTCTGACTGCACAACACACTAATGGTGATCAAAAAAAGAATTTTTTTAATTAAGCATTTTCAGGTCACCAAGGATTCCCTACTGTCCTAGATGACTGCACACTCTACCTGAAAGCCCATTTATGATGTCATTAAATGTGTATTTTCTTTTTTTTTTTTTTTTTTTTTTTTTTTAATTTTATTTTCTATATTCTATGTTTACATTCCAAAGGCTTTCCCCTTTCCCAGTTCCCACCCACCATAGTTCCCATAGTTCCTCTCCCCCCCATCTGTTCCCCAATAATTCCCCCTCCCCCCTCGGTTTCTTTACTAAACTGGAAGCAATCTTTACAGGCCCAGGGTCCTCTCCTTTCTTCTTCTTGGGAATCATTTGACTTGCTATTTGTGTCTTGAGTATTTAGGGCTTCTGGGCTCATTAATATCCACTTATCAGTGATTGCATTTCATGTGCATTCTTTTGTGATTGGGTTAATTCACTCAGGATGATATTTTCCAGGTCTAACCATTTACCTACCTAAATGTGTATTTTCTATCCTCCTGCATTGCAAATTGTTTCTGTAATTGTGAAAGCACACAATGAAACAATGTCTAATTCAAATCAGGAATATAATTCCTCAGTACGTTTCTAAGTGCCTTCCTTTTGAATTAATTGTCCTTAGCTAGTTCCTTTCCTCAGTTCTGTAACTGTAGTTTATTCTGGAGCAATAAAATATAGGACAAGTAGTGCTGCTAAAGAAAGCTGGAGTCTTCAGCAGCAAAATGTCATAAATTAATCAATTTAACTTCTGAACCGGAAAATGAATGACAGTTGGAAACACAAGATTCCCATTCATATTATTGGAGCCATACAAGATGAGCAACAAAACAGCTTTAGAACTCATGGAATGTGGCCTACACATTTCTACACATAGTGGTTCACACAACTATGATGGGTGTGTCTCAGAGAGGTAAAGAACTGAGGACTGTGTGCCTTGAGAACTTGATACTGTTGTGGACTTTGACCCTGCTTGTTACCTTCGTGGTCATCACATTTCCCATTATTTATGAGTTGTGTGAAAACTCTAAGGAAGTTTCCAGCCTCTCCTGGCCAGTATCATTGGCACTTAGATTAATAGTGATTGATCTTTTTCAAACATTGCTGCTGGAGCAGATTAATGACTCAACCACCCTCAGAAAGTACTTAGAGATGTAGATTGTTAATATAGTTCCACTAAGATGCCTAAGCAGCTTTGATGTAGAAAACCTTGGAGAACAATGAGTAAATATTTTTGATAATCCAGTGAGGGAACAAGAGCAATTGTAGCCCAACCATTCCTAGTTAATATACCATTCTTGCTGAAGCAAGCCTGGTGGTAAAGCAGAGCTGGTGGTGATTAATTTCTTTTACCCCTTTCTGCACTTTACTTCCTGATGGGATTAAATAAAAATATTGTTAATGAGTAAATGAACACCCTGAGGATTTCAAATAAAACTACTTTTGTATGAAAGTTTACATTTGTGATTCTCTTAAGAATTTTATGATTACTTTTAAAGATGAATAATAAAATGAATGATCCTTTCTTTGTAACTGCAAATTGCAGTCTAAACTGTCTAAGAAATGTCTTGATTGCTTACACTTTGTTAATCTATAACAAGTGGCTTAAATAGAATTATATGTGGTTTCTTGGGAATAATTTTTCTTTTACCTTTATTACATAAAATGTTTAGTCATGTAAAAATATTAGGGAACATTGTGGGTTTTGCTCTTAATTATTCACTTAAAGAAAAATTGAATGTAACCAAATTATATTTTTCTTTATTTCTTGAAAGATTTTGCTGGGATATATAAACTGTGGGTAAAAAGCTGAAGTTGTTTTGATCTTGTTGGAACCTTGCTTCATCTACCAAGTGTGTGTGCCTGTGCTTGTGCATGCGCGTGTGCCTGTGTGTGTTTGTGTGTGTGTGTTTTCCTTCTTTTTCCTAGCCCCATTTGTTCTTTTATCTTTTTTTGCTGTCCCCCCAAAAATTAAGTTTAGTCCCATGAAGAAAAGACTCTTGAATGATTAATTGCTAACTTGATGATTCTCCTTATTTTACCTGACATATCAAAGTTGGCTTCCACATTAGGTCATTTTAATACTTATGTTGATACTTTACTACTTGATTATTATCAACACAATACAAACAAGTGTATCTTGGATAATATTTAAAATCCAGGTATAATTCATTAAAATATCAATAAAATGTAGGTGTACTAGAGTTTGAAACCAATTTGCTCCTATGTTCACATCCATGTTTCAAAAAATTTTGCTGGTCTACAAAGGAGGTATAAGCTTATTTAGCCACAACATTTTCACATGGTGATCCAGCCTACAGAGATCTAATAAGTGCTATACTGTTCAGTTATTTCTTAATATGTGAGCAAACAAAAGAACTTTATAGAATGGAAGAGGATTTATATTTACATGGAGTTTCAAATTAGAATTCAAATTGTCTTGTTTCCTCCATTTCATAGATCCTCCAGAAGGATTAATCAAATGGCATGCAGGAATTTGAACATTTAGATTCTTACAATAAAATCAGTGTTTTTAAGATATGATGGATATTAAGGTGCAAAAGATCACTAATGCACAAGCATTTAAATATCTCACTTGGATATAATGATACTTTTATTGAAGCTTTTAAATAGCTTGTGCTTTTAATATTAATAGTTTTCAAACATCTAATAGGTGGCACAGCTGTTGAGTACTTAGCACCATCATTAAAATAATCTGATCCTCTGGTATGCATCTGCTTTTCTCTTTGGCTTCATAGGAACCAAATGTGTTAGTGCTATTTTTGTATATAGTTATTTTTCTAGTTACAGATATCATTTTAGTGCGAACACAAGAAGAATTAGAGTCAAATTCAAGTTATAAAGAAATCTATTTATTCTATATTTATTCTCGCTGGCTCTACCCCCCACCTGACTTCTACCTTCCTCTCCCCATTCACATTCCCACAGTTCCCTCCCTCCATCCACTTCAGATGTCTATTTTATTTCCTCTTCTGAGTGAGGTTCAAGCATCCTTTCCTGGGCCCTCCTTGTTAGGGGTCTGTGAATTTTAATGTGGGGGTATATTGTAATTCATGGCTAATATCTACTTATAAGTGAGTACATACAACTCATGTCCTTATGGGTCTGGGTTATCTGATTCAGAAAATCAGCTGCTGTCAGGGGTTAGGAGATCTCTGGGACCTGCCAGTGACTTGGAATGAAGGAGGCTCCAGGGAATCTATGAAGGTAACTCTAGCTGAGACTGCTAGCAGTTTGGGACATGGAGCCTGAAGTGGCCACCTCCAGTACCCAGGCAGGACTCTCAGTGGACAGATGAGGACACCAATCTGCTCACAAAACCTTCAACCCTGCCTACAAGAAGTGCAGGAACAAAGATGGATCAAAGTCTGAAGGAATGACCAACCAATGACTAGCCTGAATTGAGATCTATCCCATGGGCAATAACCAAACAATCCCTGCCACTATTAATGAGACTATGCTTACAGACAGGAGCCTAACACAACTGTCCTGCTTCACCTAGCATCTGACTGAGACAGATGCAGAGACACATAACCAAACATTATATCAGTTTGGGGAATCTTGTGAAACAGTTGGGGTAAGGTTTGAGGGATCCTGAAGGAATAGGAGCTCCACAGGATGACTAACAGAGTCAGTTAACCTGGATCCTAGAGACTGAACCACCAACTAAAGCACATACAGGCTGGACTTATTTGCCACTACCACCACCCACTTCTGCATGTATGTATTAGATGTGCAGCTTGGTCTTCATGCAGATACCCAAACAACTGGAGCAGAAGCTGTCCCAGACTCTATTGCCTGCCTGTGCATCCTGTTCCTCTAACTGGGCTGACTTGTCTGGCCTCAGTGGGAGAGGATGTCCCTAGTCCTGCAGTGACTTGATGTCCCTGGGTGGGTTGTTACCTTGTGTCCATCTTCCCGTTATTTAAGGAGAGGAGGGACATTTGGAGAAGGGCTATGTGAGAGAACACTGGGAGGATGAGGTGATTGGAATATAAAGTAAATAAGCAAATATATTAATTGATGAAATGAACATTTGGAAAATCATAAATGAGAAGAAAATGTTTAATCAATCTTGTACCACTTTGAAGATTTCAATGTAGCAAAATTTTATTACATAATAAATAATAATATTTTTTAAAAGATAATCTATGTGCAATTGTATCTTGGAGGTGAGTGGGAGAGAAAATGGACAGAAGGCTATCAAATGGCCTTGGATCTCTATTTCTCAGTTATAAAACCAGATTCATGGCTATTTCACAGTATCTGTTGTGACTTTCTAAAGAAGTCTATAAAAGCCATCAAAGACAAGAGACAACACAAGAGTATAAGTTTTTAGGACTTAGTTTCAATATATAACATTCTAAAAAATCACATTCAGACTTTCCAAGGCATTGTTTATAGCAATTGCTTTGGAAGAGTTTTTTTTTTTTTTTTTCAGACATAACAAGTTTATTAGTAGCATGACTGGTCTTGGCTGGAAACTCCAGTTAACTACATACTACATACTACTGATCTAATCTGAAACTTTTATTTTTATATTTTTAATTGTTTTTATTGAATATTGTCTTCATTTACATTGCCAATGGTAAAACCTTTCCCGATATCCCCCTTACCTAAGCCCCCCAAGTCTTCCCCTTCTTCCTTCCCCCTGCCTCCAGGAATATGCCTCTCCACCCAACATACTCCCTCCCCCACCCTTCGGTCTCCCTTTGTTTGGGCCTCTGTTGAGCCTTTACCTGACCAAGGACCATTCCTCTCACTGATGCCCATCAAGGCCTTCCTTTGCCACATTTATGGCTGGAACCATTTGTGTCCTTTGGTTGATGGTTCAGTCCCTTGGGGCATCTGGGTGGCTGAAATCATTGTTCTTCCCATGGGGCTGTAAACCCCATCAGCTCCTCAATACCATCCTCCAACTCCTCTATTGGGGACCCCATGTCCAGTCCAATAGTTGGTTGTTAGCATCTGCCTCTATATTTGTAGGGCTCTGGCAGGGCCCCTCTGGAGACAACCATGGCATGCTCCTTTTTATATACACTTCTGGTCATCCATAGTAGTGTCAGGGTTTGTTGACTGTTTATAGGATGAATCCCCAGGTAGGGCAGTCTCTGAGTAGCCTTTACTTCAGTCTCTGCTCCACACATTGTCTCCCTTATTGCTCCTGTGACTATTTTGTTCCCTTTCTTAGAGGAACCAAAACACCCTCACTTAAGTCCTCCTTCTTGAGCTTGGTGAATTGTAACTTGTTTATTTTGAGCTTTTGGGCTAACATCGGCTTATTAGTGAGTGTATACCATGTGTGTTCTTTTGTGATTGGGTTACCTCACTCAGGATGACACTTTCTAGCTCCATCCTTTTGCCTAAGAATTTCATGAATTAATTGTTTTTAAGAGCTGAATAGTACTCCATTGTGTATGTATACCATAGTTTATGTATCCATTCCTCTGTTGAGGGACATCTGGGTTCTTTCTATCATCTGGCTATTATAAATAAGGCAGCTATGAATATAGTGTGTCCTCATTACATGTAGGAACATCTTCTGGGTATATGCCCAGGAGTGGTATAGCTGGGTCCACTGGTAGTACTATGTCTAATTTTCTGAAGAATCACCCAACTGATTTCCAGAGTGGTTTTTACCAGCTTGCAATCCCAACAATGGAGAAGTGTTCCTTTCTCCCCACATCCTCACCAGCAACTGCTGTCCCGTGAGTTTTTCATCTTAGCCATTCTGACTGGTGTAAGGTGGAATCTCAGTGTTGCTTTGATTTGCATTTCCCTGATAACTAAGGATGCTGAACATTTCTTTAAGTGCTTTAGAGCCATTTGTGTAGCCTTAGTTGAAAATTACCTGTTTCGCTCTGTGTATACAGACAGGCAGGAAGATCAATGGAATAGACTTGAACCAGTGGAAAAAAATAGCACTTTTAACAAATGATGCTGGATCAACTGGAGATCTGCATGCAGAAAAATGCAAATCGACCCATTCTTATGTCCTTGTTTAAAGCAAAGCTCAAGTCCAAGTGGATCAATGATCTCCACATAAAACTAGACACACTGAAGCTTATAGAGGAGAAAGTGGGGACGAATCATTTGCATGTAGGCACAGGGGGACAATTCCTGAACAGAACACCAATGGCTTATGCTCTAAGAACAAGAATCAACAAATGGGACCTCATAAAACTGAAAATCTTCTGTAAAGCAAAGAACACAGTCAGTAGGACAAAATGGCAACCAACAAATTGGGAAAAGATCTTTACCAACCCTACATCTGATAGAGGGCTAATATCCAATGTATACAAAGAACTCAAGAAGTTAATCTCCAGAAAGTTTGTTTTTAATAAGAAAAAAAGTATCCTCTTTGTTGGTCTGAATATAGAACGATTAAACATTCATTCTTTCCTTTTTATTAGATATGTTCTTCATTTACATTTCAAATGTTGTCCCCTTTCCTGGTTCTCTGCCCCGAAAAGTCTCAAAACCCATCTTCCCTCCCTTTGTTCCCCAATCAACCCTCTCCTGATTCCCTGTCCCAGCATTTCCCCACACTGCAGCATCAAGCCTTTCTTTCCAGCAACAAGGCCATCCTCTGCTGCCTATGCATATGGAACCACATGCACTCTGTCGCTGATGGTTTTGTCCCTGGGAGCTCTAGGAGTACTGGGTGGCTCATATTGTTGTTGTTCTTATGGTGTTGCAAACCTCTTCAGCTTCTTGGATCCTTTCTCTAGCTCCCCCACTGGGGACCCTATGCTGAGTACAATGGCTGGCTGAGAGTGCCCCCCTCTGTATTTGTCATGCACTAGTAGAACCTCCAAGGTTACAGCTATATCTGGCTCCAGTTAGCAAGTCCTTGTGGGCATCAATAATAGTGTCTGGGTTTTGTAACTGTATATGGGATGGATCACTAGGTTGGGTAGTCTCTTGACCATCCTTCCCTCAGACTCTGGTCCACACTTTATCTTTTTATCTCCTTCTGTGGGAATTTCATTCCCTCTTCTAAGAAGGACGAGAGTATCCATACATTAATAACATCCTGAGTGAGGTAACTCAATCACAAAAGAACACAAATGGTATGTATTTACTAATAAGTGGATATTAGTCTAGAAGCTTGGGATATCCAAGACACAATTCACATATCTAACGATTAAACATTCCTTAATCCAAAAGAAATTATGGAATTAGCTTTGGGTATCATGCTTTTTCATATAGAATTCTTAAAAATAATTGATTCATCATTATGTTCTGTACTTAAATAAATAAATCTTTATTTGAAATAAACAGGCTTTCTTTTCAACAAGTGTTGAGATTTGCAAAATGGTTCTTTGAGGAAATTTAAGTTTTGATTCAAAATTTTTGGGGTAACTGGTAGAGAAACATCATGGGTGGGTGTACCAAATATAACCTTTAATGAAAGCTACGACTCTAAAACAAGCCAGAATACTCAGATGTAGTTCATATAAAGCCAATGCATTATCTAGTAAAATTGATATATGTCAATGACATTACTAGATCAGGAGGCAACGTTCCCACCTCTGTAGATCTTATTTCAGATTTAATATCTTGCCCCAGTGTTTATAAAGATAATCCTAACTAGTTAATACTACCTGCCAGCCAGCATTGGAAATGTTGATATTTTTTCTCGATGTGAATTATTTCATATTTTATAGTGTTTAGGATTTATTTTAAAACAAAAATAGAGAATCATATTATCTTTATCATTTATTCAATAGAAATACAACTGTCATTGAGAACAAGATTAAATATAAGAGCAAGAATTTTGGGAAACTCTTAGCCTGATGCTATGCAACCCCAAGGGCCTACTCGATTTTGGTTTTGAAAATCTGTTCTTGTTTCTATCAGCATCCATATATTGATGTCAGGATAGAGAAACTTGTTGTGAGGGCTGGAATACCCTTTTTCTTTACTTTGGGAACATTCTGAAACACAGAACTGTGACTCTAGACTGGGGTGGTGCCTCCTTGAGTAGACATCTGCCTTAAGAACAGAAGATTTGTGTATTTGGAGGAATGTACTTCCTGAACATATGTGGGTTATGTTACAAGTCAAATATATTCCCTTCATTTCTTTCTGAAATATACTTCATCTAACGAAGTTGGGCATCTGTTATCGTTACAAGTGCTGAATCTCCTCCATCATGATATTTGATTGAAAAAATTAGATATAATAGTGCCTAAAGTAATTTAATCCAGAAGGACTTACATTGAGAATGAATTCAACTGAGATTAGGGTGACATAAATACAAAAAGATAAGTGCCCTGTGTATTTTCTCACTCTGGAAAGTCACTTGATGGTAGACTCATAAAAGCTCAGTTGTCTTATGGACCAATAACTGGAAGATTCTATGCAACAAAAATAGCAAGCAGCAAGTTCTGCTTATCTAGGAATGCTATTGAATCATTTTCCCATGTTATGGTAACTAGAATGTTCATGATCAAAATGTGTTTTTATATCACCCTATGTTATATTCAGCTATTGCATTTTAATTGATAAACATTGAGCCATCCCAATGGAAACATTTTCATATCATAAATGTATCCATAGTAGGCTAATCATAAATTTTCACAATATTAATTATCTAAAATGTAGTAGAAAGGGATAGATGTACAAAAAGAAACAATTTACAATGAATGGAGTTTCTTGTAAAATTGTGTTTATAATTAAATCATCAAAAATCAAATCCAGAACAGGTTTCACTACAGGTTTTATCTAACATCAGAATGATATTAAGGTATGTTTTGCTGCACTCTGCCACCAGAACACAGGTTCTTCTTTTTCCGGTGGAAAAACTAAGCAAGTTCTCTTCATTATCCTAAAGTTCTTCTCTGTTTAGTGCACATATTGAAAGACTTTGGTATAAATAATATGACTGTCAGTAACCCTAAGTTATTGAAAGTTGTGAACAATAAGCCCAACAGACAATAAAAATTTGAAAGAGAATACTTCATTGGAAATGTACGTAATTTTGTTCTCAAAATCTGAGGTATCATTACATCATAACAAAGGTTATTATAATAACAAAGGTCAAATGCTTTGGCAAAAAGAACTTATTTGAGGTTACTTTAAAGACGATTATATGATTGTAAAAGTCTTTAAAAATATGAGCACAAGAGAAAATGTTAGATCTTCCCTCATTTGTCTAATGAAAATGATAACAAATGCTTTGTATACTACACCCCAGCATTTTCTTCTCATACTTAGTGTCTTTCTCATTTTTTGCATTTAAATAACATCTTAGATATACAATAATAAAGTGAGATGAATCAGAGGGTAAGGGTACTTACTGTCAAGTCTGAGACTCTGAGTTGAACTCCTGGAACCCACATTGTGGGAACAGAGCCCCAACTCTCCAGTACACATTAATATTTTTAATCATATACATGCACACACATTCGCACAAAATAAAGAAACATCAAAAAATATGGCCATCAGACACTAACTCATATGGGAAATTTTAAGACTGTTATGGAATACTAACAGCCTTGTGAACTGTCTGCTTAGAAGTCTCCTTGCAGTGCCTGCAACTTTCTGGAGAAGAACTAGCTGAACACAGGCCTGTAAACACTCACTTGAGCATTCAGTTTGCATGCTTAGTTTCTTGATTTTAGGGAAAAGCGTATGTGCTAAGTAAGTTACTAAAGTTTTTGAATTCCTTCTTCTGAATGCCACTCTTTCCCCTATACAGGTGTAAAATCATTTTCATATAAATTGATATGAAATATTTCACATGCATTTGACCTCCATATTTACTAAATATACTTTGTTATCGATTCCTTCTTTGCCCATTTGAAAACTCTCATCAATTATCATGACTTTAATTTTATAGATGAATTTGTAGCACTTTTATTCACGACACACAGTGCTTTAAAAATCTTTATATCCAAACTGCTATTCTGAATGCAAAGCAATTACTTACCTTTACACCATTCTTCTTTCCTCTAACTATGTGGTTGGCCAGACCAAAGATCTGTCTCTGAATTTGTCATTTTGATTATTTATTTCCTGATTTAATAATAAAAAGATTTTGTGGTAGTTTTTTGTTAGTAAAAATAGTGTAATGAATTGAGAAACTAAATAGTTCTTCAATTCGCACCTGTTTCTAATGGAGTTTTCATAAACAGTGCATAATCAAATACATTTTAGTGTAGACATCAATGATAAAAGAACACAATACTGTCTTTGTTTCAGGAGTCCCTAATAAAAATATGTTATTGAGATTTACCGATGTTTTACTTTCCCATGGTTATTTTGCAACATTTTTATGCTGCTATTTTAGGGTACATATTACACCCATTTACTTCCCTAAAGACACTCTTAGAAATGAAAGTAGAGTGACCTTAAACTTTTTTGCATTCTCTTTCCAACACACTATGTCCAGATTATCAGAGGTTAACATATATGCCAACTTTACTTGAGTCATTACAAAAATTGAAAAAGTACCAGTATAGAAATAATAGGTAAAGAATGATCTATAATTAACAGTTTAATTTTTTTCTTAAGATTTTTTCTTAATTTTTCTTAAGATGATATAAATATATAATAACTGGTTTGAACAAAATTATTTTTAATTTCAAGATGTGTAGTACTACACTAATTTTCTTTATTTACATTTTGAAGGAAATATGTATAATATGCCTCATTTTTCTTTAAAAATGCTTTATTAATTAATTGTTTGAATAAAATTTCTTCCAATTGGTATCACTTGTACATACATATGGAATATATAGTGATATTTTAGTAAATATTTGCAGTGTAATAAGTTTATTAGGACAATTGCTGTATTATTTCATTAAACTCAGCATTTTTTTAAATTTTAAGTCTTTGACTTCTTGACTTTTTCTAATTGTTCAGAAAAATATAAAGTGAGTGTGTGGTGTATTCCCTTAAAATGTGCAGCCAGCATTGTTTGCCTTTTCAAACAGAATATAGAAAGCATTGTACCTTTCATTGCCAAGTCTGTGTCATCCTGGTGAAGGTGAATCAGCAGCCTGAAGCAGTGCTTGCTGGAGTTATTGAATATGTGTTCACATACTTAAGTTTCATATAAGGGCCAATCTGCTTCTAAGGGTCTGTGAACCTTTTAAAATATACTGTGATGTTTTTTATCCCATGTTCTTCACACCAATCTACATTATAATATTTATCTCTAATGTTTATATCAAAGAACCTGGGGTTGTTGTCTATAAGTTGATGTTTTATATCTCCAAGTTCTATTATTATTATTATTATTATTATTATTATTATTATTATTAAATCTTTTTTACAGTCCAGCCATCAGATGCCCCTACTCCCTGGAGCCTCAAGATTCTCAAGGATTAGGTGCATCTTCTCTCACTGAGGCCACACCAGGAAATCCTCTGCTGTATATGTGTATATGTATATATTGTCTGGGACCAACTAATGTATGCTTCCTGGTTGGTGGCTTAGTGTCTGAGAGATCTCTGGAGTCCAGGTTAATTGAAACTACTTGTCTTCCTATGGGGACACCCTCCTCCTCAGCTTCTTCCAGCCTTTCCCTACATCAACCACATGGGTCTCTGTTTCATTGGTTGGATGTAAGTATCTACATTGGACTCTTTCAGCTGCTTGTTGAGCCTCATAGAGGGTGGCTCCTGTTTGTAAGCACATCAGTCTTTATAACACTTGAAAAAAACATTTCTCTAGTCCTGCTTTGCTTAAGAAGTAGATAATCAGTTGCAGTATCTTCATAGGAAACAAGGTCATTGCTCATGTCTTCAGATAATGTAAGCCATCATTCCTCTTTGAGGGAAATTTAATCAGATGAGCAGAGCTTGAGTTTTTAGGGATGAAATATTACATTAACAAGAAAACAAGCAACTCTAGTCTGCAATGGCTTTTGTAACTTAATTTTCAATTGTTATTATATCACTATTGTTGAGTAGATATTTCAGCTGAGTAGCTATTTACTCTGAACTGCAGGAGGAAATGCTGAGGACGCTTTTAAAATAAGCAACAATATGATAGGGATGAGACGATTTATTCATTCTGCATACGTTAAATGATGATCCCCTTGGGAACAGCTGTTTAGTTTATCTGTTGGAAGATTTTCTTACTCTTTGATCAAATCAAACTATGATTCATTGTAATCCCACAGGAGTTATATGTATTTTTTTTCTTTGAAAAACACTAGGGGCAATGACATCAGGGTCTGAGAATCTCACAAATAATTACACACATTTGGTAAAAACAATTTTCACTTACTTTAGTGTTAAAAAGGAAAGTATAGCTTAGGGCACAAGTAATGACCTTCCCACTGTCAACTCTTCATACAGGATATAATTTGTATAGAAGGATTTAGACTCCTGAATCTGTGATTTATGCCCTATTATATAGGTTCTATGCCTGTACTTGTTTCTTAAAAAAAGTGTCAAGCTTTCTTAGTTAAGTCCACAATGGTGTGAAATCAATGCTTATGTAGCCTGCTAATTTTATTTATGAAGATTGTTCTTTTCTTCTTGTTCTAAAATGGTTTTGGTAGGATTTTTAAAATGTCACTTATATTTACTGAGAGCATGGTAACTATTAATAATGTAATATTTTAATTTTTAACAATCATTCCATTTGTTTACATCTCAAATGCTATAGCATTTTTTGTTTACCCTGTTCACAAAATCCCCATCCCCTGATATCCTACTTCCTGGTTACCCCTCTGCCACCTCCCATTCCACATTTGTCCTACCCCTCCCTTTTGCCTGTAAGAGAGTGCTCCCCCAACAACCCACACTCTCCTGCCCCACCGTTCCAGCATCCCTCTATACTGTGGCATCAAACTTCTCTGGAACCTTCCCTGGAGCCTCCCCTCTCCTTGCTGTTGGACAAAGCCATCCTCCGCTACATCTGTATCTGGAGCCAAAAGTCCATTTAGGTACACTCCATGGTTGGTGGTCTAGTCTCTGGAAGAAATGGGTGGTCAGGCCAGCTATGTTATTCTTCTAATGGGATTGCAATCCCCCTCTGCTCCTCCAGTCCTTCTGCCTGCTACCCCAGGTTACCGGAGCTCATTTGATGGTTGGCTCCAAACATCCGCCTCTGCGTTGGTCAGTTGCTGTCCGGACCTCCCCAGGAACTGCCACACTTAGTCCCTTGCTACAACCACCTCTTGACCACTACAACAGTGTTGGGGTCAGTGTCTTCAGGCTGGGCCATTCCCCAGTTACACATTCCTTCAGTCTCTGTTCCATTTTTTTTGTACCTCTTCTTGCTTTGGACAGGAAGACTACTGGGGAAAAACAACAACTTTGAGATGGGTGGGTGGCTCCATTCTTTCTTTGTGTGTTCATTTTTTTTTTCAAGAATGAACACATGGTAAGGTAACATAATAGTTGAGGAAAGTGGAAAAATTAGAAGTTTTAAGCTCTTGTTCTGTCATTTTGAAATATTACTTACAGTAGAAAAACAACTTAGGGAGAAGGAAACAGGATATTACCATTGCCAAACACCACAATAATAGACAATAGTTACAAATTAGAGAATAAAATTTAATAAGAAGCAGAACATTTTCCATGTGTCATGACAATGTACAAATAATGAACACAAAACAGTGGCTATGCTGTTCAGAAACTTCACAGATGCTACCTTTACTATGCAATAAGGCTTAAATAATCAATTAATGTGGCGTATAAGTATCACATACCTCTTGATAAATACTAATATAAAATGGCAACATCTCTTCTTTCATTTTTCCTGTAAAACGTTAAATTTAATCTATGTAAACCAAAAGGGTTATAATCATCAAAATGCCAAAGACATGAAGAAAGAATTGCAGACCCTTGAATTAAAAAAAGAAAGAAAGAATATAAATAAGTGCAATACTGTACCCTGGTTTTGTTTTGCTAGTTTGTTTTTCACAACCTGACACAAATTAGAGTCACTAAAGAAAAAATCCTAACTGAGAAATGGCCCCATCCGATTTGCTTGTATGCATCTTTTTAAGAAATTTTTACTGACTAAATATTGACTTGTAAAGAACCAATTCACTGCAGGCAGTGACAACCCTGGAATGGTGATTTTTGTGTATAAAAACAAAACAAAACAAAACAAACAAAACAAAACAAAACAAAACAAAAACAAAAACAAGAACAAAAACAAAGCAAGATTTCCCACCTATATGTGTATCTACAAGTAGGTAATGACCAATGAGAAAAGAATCAGACTTCGCCAGGAATGAACTCCCTAATTGGTTAGCCAATCCTAACCAGTTGTCAGTCCTAAAACCATATAAGTATAAGCAAAATTAAGAATATTACATTTATGTATTAATTCTTTTATGTATAGATTTGTTTGTTACTTATTGCACAACAGTAATTAAAGAAAAAGAGTCTGTGAGCTTCAGAAGAAATGTCAGGGACTGTAGGCAAATGAGGCCTGAGAGGCAGGAGATAAAGGTCACAAATGAGGTAAATACAGGACACAGGTATGAGAATTTTTTAAAAAGCCACCCAAGCAAGCTATAGAAAGCAAGTTAGTAATTCATATTTGTCTCTAGTCTTCATTTCACTTTCTGCCTCAATGTTCTCCAGCTCCTTTCCTGGGTTCCTAAATGATAACCTCTAACTACAAGATGTAATAAACTCTTGATTTCCCTACTTATTTTTTATCATGGTATTTTATCATACTAAAATGAATAAAAAGCAGTATGTGTTCAGTGAAATTATATGTTGGGTCTACAAATAATTTCCAAATGATTTTTAAAGATTTGTATATATGAACATAGTTATAGAGAAAATCAAAATTAAAAGGAGAAAAATGTTAACATATTGAAACCTCGGAAGTTTTTTTTTTCTATATTCTATGTTTACATTCCAAAGGCTTTCCCCTTTCCCAGTTCCCCCCCCTCCCTATGTCCCATAGTTCCTCTCCCCCCCAAACTATTCCCCAATCATTCCCCCTCCCCCCACAGTTTCTCTACAAAACTGGATCCAATCTTTCCAGGCCCAGGGTCCTCTCCTTTCTTCTTGGGAATCATTTGACTTGCTATTTGTGCCTTGAGTATTTAGGGCTTCTGGGCTCATTACTATCCACTTATCAGTGATTGCATTTCATGTGTATTCTTTTGTGATTGGGTTAGCTCACTCAGGATGATATTTTCCAGGTCTAACCATTTACCTACAAATTGCATGAATTCATTATTTTTAATTGCTGAGTAGTATTCCATTGTATAAATATACCACATTTTTTGTATCCATTCCTCCTTTGAGGGATATTTGGGCTCCTTCCAATTTCTGGATATTATAAACAAGGCTGCTATAAACATAGTGGAGCATGTGTCTTTATTGTATGCAGGGGAATCCTCTGGGTATATGCCCAGGAGTGGTATGCCAGGGTCCTCTGGAAGGAACATGCCCAATTTTCTGAGGAACCGCCACACTGATTTCCAGAGCGGAAACCTCGGAAGTTTAATGATATTTAATCTAGGGATTTTTAAAGACATTTAAGAAATCAAGTATTATTTTTGCTAGGTTACTAGTTCCAGGGTGAATAGAAGCTATTATTTGTTAAACTGGAACAGAGAGTCCTGGGTATAAAATGAGTTAACAAATAAGTCTTGTTTTTCACAAACTTTTGGAAGCTTATTGTTTCTGGCACCATATTGGGCATTTCTGGGGCCTCAGAAACCCTCATATTTTTTCTACCTCGGGTAATTTCACTAGTTTTTTTAATCACTGTAAGGAATAAGGAGAGATTCTATCATCTCCAAGAGTTGAAAGGGAAAAAAATAATTTCATTGTGAAACAGTCTACTTTTTTAGAAAAATATATTATCACAAATTTAATAAATGAGAGAGATGGAGAATCTTCTATTACACTCTAGGGTGGTGTTTGTTTTTTGGGTTTTTGAGGGGGTTCTCATATATGGTAGAAAAAATTCAATTGTATCACTGGAGGAGTAATTGCTAAAGTCAAAGATTATGGGCATAGAACTATGCAGTGAGAGATGTAATAAGATTGTAGCATACTTCCCATATTCCTTATCTCCTTACAAATATAGCCAGAATGGTTTGGAGCTAAAACATATCAAGAAAGATTTTAATAATAAAATATTCTAAGCTAACAAAGCTTAGATATTAGATATTCTAATATCACAAAGCTAACATTAAACACAAGTCTTCACCAGACTACCAGCAAAATCTTAGACTATCTACCTTAGTCTTATTATTTCACATTTAACAAAAATACATGAGATATGGTTTAAAAATGAAAGAGAAGAAGGATGAGGATGTGGATGGAGGTCAGAAGAAATAGCAACAAATGAAGAGATGTGGGAATCTGGAGAATGGTCAATGATAATAGACACTGAAAGGACTATAGAAAGAATGAAAAATTGAAAACCGTATGTTTGAGACCAAAGCTAAGTAACAGCAAATATACAACTTGAAACTATCCTAAAATCATATTCAAAAGGAAAAATTGAAAAAGAATTAAAGAATACTTTTTAAAGACTCATTGAGATCAAAGAATCTGTGCATTTGAAAGAAAATTCTTTTGTAACTATCTCAACTACAAAGAGAAGGGTATAGAAAGATGAAGATAATAGAAAAAAGTAGGTGGTGGTTAAGTACTTGTATGTCTGAAAAGGACAATCATTGATCACTCTATGAAAATTTTGAAAAGACAAAGACATGGAGTGAAACATTTAAACTTAGGGTAAAGAAATACCAACATAATAAAACCAATTCCAAATATACTTATACACCCATAAAAGATATTTTTCAATAAAAGAAATTAGTTCTCAAACAATCACAGTGACAACAACTTTTCCAGCAGGAAAAAATGAAAAGAAGTGTTCAGCAGGAGAAATGGCTCAGCAATTAAGACAGTGTACTCTTCTTGCAGACTTCCACAGTTGGATTCGTAATACCCATGTGTAGTGACTTAAGGCTATACCTAACGCTAGCTCCAGAGAATCCACTGTGGCCTCCAGTGGATTCTATACACCTATACACACCTAAGCATATTCATACAGAGACAGCCATATATACATACAAATAATTTAAATAATAAAGTAAACATTTGAAAATGTGTTATCTTTAATGCATTTTATTTTATCTATATGGGTATTTCGCTTGGATATACATCTACTATATGCATGCATGTTATCTTCAGAAATCAAAAGGGATATTTTTATCATGTCAGTGAAGTTGAAGATGGTATGCCCTATTGTGTAAATGTTGGGAATTGAATCTGCATCCTCAGGAAGAGTAGCCAGTGTTCCTTACTGCTAAGCAATCTCTCTGGACTCAGAGTTGTTACTTTTAACTGTGTCTTAGAGTATCCTAGGAGAAACTTCACATATTTGTGAGGACCTTAACAAACAGTTCTAAGTGAGCAGCAAAGACTCACCCTGGAAGTGACTGGTATCAATTTATAGGCTAGAATCCAGGACTGAACAGCAAAGACAAATGCATTTCTTTTCTTCTTCTTTGACACTTCCAAGACATATGACTAGCTACAACTGTATGATCCAACATGATGGGCTATATTTCTTCTTAAATTATAAACTTTTCCTTCCTTACATTTCTTTTGCCAGATATTTTGCTACAGGAACAAAAAAAGAGTAATGGATATTAATATATCAAAAATAAAATTACTCTTACATATTATTTTGGTCTCTATATACAATGTACAATAATTTACAGAATTTTCCTAGAACTAATGAAAATATAGAACATTATAACAAAACAAGCAAGTTAATTGTACTCCATCATCTATCTGATAAAGAAATGGAATTGGAAATAAAAACTATAGCAATATATGTAATGGTGTCAAAGATGAAATATATATGAATGTAACAATGTATACCAGTTGTAATGCTTGAACTAATTGATCAAAGATCTAAATAGAGAGAAACTCTTGGTTCATTGATTGGAAGACTAATTACTGTAAATTTTCCGTTATTTGCAACTCAATATATAGATTATCTTACTCCTAATTAAGACTAATGCAAGTTATTTGTGATATTTAAAACATGTTTGTAAAGCTTCTGCAGAGAATTCAGATTCAATGGAAAACACAATTTCAGAGTTGAAAGACTCACATGAAGAGTACATTCCACATGGGAGTGATGGCTTGAACAAACTTGGCAGCAAAATGAATAACATTTGATTAGATTAAAATGCAAATATGAAATAAACTTATACTGGCAGAAATGATTTAATGAATACATGAGTGAGTTAAAATAGACTTATTTTCTGAGCAAAAGAACTCAATAATTATAAATTTTAATATGCATTAATCTTAATACTTTTTTTTGACATTATAGTCTTCTTAAACCATTTTACCATTCATCTTTCTGCCATTTAACCTTCAGAGGTATCTCTCTTTTGTTCTCTCTCTTGTTAATTTCTTTTTTTTTCTTTGACTGTGGTTAAATATATCTGTGTGTAGGTATATATATGTATTTTAGGGTTTTATAATCTTTCTACCTACATCTTCATAATGATACTTAAACAATAGGTATAGGCACTATAAAGTAGTTATATCTACTAGAACTCTCAAATTCTATTTCATGAACTATTGAGTGCTAACTTTTTCCTGCCCCTCCATCAGAAATTTCCTGCTAACCTATGCTTACACTATATAGATGACCTCCTCTTAGTCTCTGAAACTGAAACATATTGTTAAAGGCCCACTGAGGGATTGGTGCAAGAGTTAGAGATACTAGACTACAGCTAAGTAAGCTAAGAAAGCTTAGCTTTGTACATGAGAGGCTACTTATCCTGACTACCAACCAAGGAGGGCAGGGCACAAAATGAGCCTGAATCAGAGTAGGATTGTGGCCATCTTTCAAATTCCAACTCCAAAGACTAAAAGTTAGGTTCAAGAATACCTAGATATGGATGGATATTGGTACCTCTGGATATCAGGGATTAAAGAAATAGTTAAGTCTCTGTATACCAGAACAAATTGGTGCACTGAGCCCCTAATCCCTACTGAGACTGATCAAAGACACTTGAGGCTTTAAAATAGCTCTGATTTTAGGTCCAGCCTTATACTTCCAGATGTTTCCAAACCTTTTAATTTTTGTGGTCATAAAATAAATGACATTGCAAAGAGGTTTTAACCCAAACTTTAGGGTAAAGAAACATCCTTTGGCATACTTGTCCAAATTAATCCTGTAACTTCAGGATGGCTCACTTGTCTAAGAGCTATGCCAACTACCAGTATTCTAGTAAAAGAAATAATTGAGCTAACTCTGGGTCTGGATATTATACTCATAACACTTCTGATGGTTGAGGCCCTCCTTGGAAGAACACCAGAATGCTTGCTGTCGAATACCATCTAGACCTGGCCTACTTCTGCTTCATCCTCCAGCCTGGTATGCACCCATCACTATTAAATCTACTACTCTCTTGCTCAATGATAGCCTATAAATGTTCATCTGTAACTATCCTCAGTTAACACTGGTGCTCCAGATGGAACCTCCCACATCTAATAGATATGACTGAAAGTTCCTGATGCAGTACTCTACATGGATGGGAGCAGTTTCATTAAAGATGAGACCAGGTATGTGGGGAGTGCAATAGTTTTTTTAAAACTGAAGTAATTTGGGACCTAGCCTTATGGCTATATTGCTTGACTCAGAAAACAAAATCAATTGCTGTAATCCAGGCTCTCACAGGGGGAAAAGAAGCTCTATTATCATATATATGGACAATTGCTGTGTCTTTGCTACTGCACATATCCATGGTATGACCTACAAGAAAAGAGTGTTCCTTACTGCTAGGGCAAAGGACATTATAGATAAGGAGGAAATTTGGCTCTCCTACATGCTATTTGGCTTCCCCTATGAGTTTTTATCCTGCCAAAGTCATCAAAATGGTAACTCCCTTGAAGCAAGAAGTAACCAAGCTGCTGACGTCACTATCTGACAAGTGTCACTAATAGCATTGGAGTCTATTGATATTCTGGTGACATATTCTCTCCCAGTGTTATTTCAGATTGCATGGTATAACTAGAAAAATAGAAGATACTAAAAGAAGCAATGGATAGCTTTAATCTTCAGGTCAATGGAGGATAACAGAGGGAAAGATTATTCTTTCATAAAGAATTGGCAGTGTTATGGTAACGGATCTTCACCAGGCTACTCATCTGGAGTCCATCAAACATTCTGACATGCTCAGACAAGTTTAAAGCTAAATTTGAAAGCCTTATGTGAGATGTATCAGACAGATGCCAGGACTGTAGTCAACTAAGCCAAGAATTAATTCTTAACTTAGAAAGGTGTCCATAGGAGAGTCCAACAGCCTGGTAAACTAACCTCGTTGAAATATAGACATCCCGGGAAAAGTAGAAATACTTGCCAGGTTTTATAGATGCTTTTTCTTTTCTGGGTCCATAAATACATTAATATATTCCCCATCCTGACTGCAGTTGCTCAAATAGTAGTTAAAAAGCTCCTCTAGGAATTGGTACCCAAATCTGACATCTCTCTAACATTGGGATCTAACAACAAACCACATTTTATAGCCAATGCCTCTCAAGTAATAGTCAAAGTTTTAAGCATTCATTGAAATATTCATTTTGCATATATAACTTAGATTTCTGAACAGGTAGAAAAAAATAACTGGACACTGAAGAAACTTGTAACAAAATTCTCATTAGAGTCTGGGGAAGGGTGTTTAGACCTCTTTGCTTTGCTTTACTTCAGGCCTACTGCACCCCATAAAGGGAGGGACTGCTCTCTGATATTTTTAGAAGATATGTGCTACTTCTTCCCAAAACCAACAGCTGACAGAACATTGTAAAGAAAATCTCTTGTGTACTTCATGGAAGCATCACCTATCAATAAAAAGCCTATGGTCAATAAACTGAAGCAGGATATCTAGCAGAAAGAGATAGGATTCTGGTAAATAATCAGGGTCAGAAGACTTTGCCCTCGGCTTAAAGGCAAAAGGTACATGATCCTAAAGAGAGTTAAATAGCCAGGTGGCTGAATAGACTAGAATAAATGGGTTATATTAGTTAAGATTTAGTAGAGGAACAAGCCAGAACTTGTAGCCTAGGCATGTATTCATAAATAATTAGTCTCAGTGATGCTATATTGGGAGAAAAGAGGCTGAGTAGAAAAGCTCACATTTAGAGAACTTTCAAACCATTACTTTCTCAAGCGGCTATAAGCTATCCAGTCCTCCTTAAAGACTATTTGTCAGAATACTGATAGACCCAGCCAACCTACAAGCCCACTACAAGTTTCCCCTTTTCAAAACTCATGACACAGTCTGGCTCAAAAAAGTCACTAAGAGGACATTGGAACTAACTAGGAAAGGATCCTAAATGGTGATTATCTTCATTCTTATGGCTGTAAAGGTGGCTGGCATTACACCATGGATACACACATGCAGGTCATGAAAGCAGAAGCCACTCATGCTACTGTCATTAAAATTAAAGTTTCATCAGGTCCAGGAAGATTTTCCCCTCCTTGTACCCCACAAAACTTTTCAAGTCTTATGTTGGGTATTAAGAGAGGCTCGTGGTTCAACCCCCATGATCTTCAGGAATGGACTTGGAATTGAGCAAGACCGATACAGGGGAAGTGATAGGTGATGCCACTACAGACCAGGATTTATATTGGAGAAAAGTAGGATGTGAGAATTCACATTTTGAGGTAGGAATACAGAATTTACAATTCTATGTATGGCCTGCCAGTGAGCCCCTCAATTGTCAATAATGAGGTGTTTCCATTTTAAAAATTAGAGTTGTGAAACAGCAGCTTCCTAGGAATTCTCAGATGAATACATTTTTTTAATTTTTATTTTCTATATTCTATGTTTACATTCCAAAGGCTTGCCCCTTTCCCAGTCCCCCCCCCCACCATATGTCCCATAATTCCTCTCCCCCCTCAGCTATTCCCCAATCATTCGCCCCCCACGATTTCTCTGTTCTGGGTCTACAATACTGGATCCAATCTTTACAGGCCCAGGGTCCTCTCCTTTCTTCTTCTTGGGAGTCATTTGACTTGCTAATTGTGCCTTGAGTATTTAGGGCTTCTGGGCTCATTAATATCCACTAATCAGTGATTGCATTTCATGTGTATTCATTTGTGATTGGGTTCGCTCACTTAGGATGATATTTTCCAGATCTAACCATTTACCTACAAACTGCATGAGTTCATTATTTTTAATTGCTGAGTAGTACTCCATTGTATAAATATACCACATTTTCTGTATCCATTCCTCCTTTGTGGGATATCTGGGCTCCTTCCAATTTCTGGCTATTATAAACAAGGCTGCTATAAACATAGTGGAGCATGTGTCCTTATTGTATGCAGGGGAATCCTCTGGGTATATGCCCAGGAGTGGTATGCCAGGGTCGTCTGGAAGTGACATGCCCAATTTTCTGAGGAACCGCCACACTGATTTCCAGAGCGGTTTTACCATTTTGCAATCCCATCAACAGTGGAGGAGTGTTCCTCTTTCTCCACATCCTCGCCAGCACTTGTTGTCTCTTGAGTTTTTAAGATGAATGCATTTATAGAGAAAAATAGCTCCCTCCCTCAAAATTGGGTAATAAAAATGCCATCTAGTGGTGATAAAATTAGAGGTCTAAAAGGAAAATCCCAGCCATAAGAACGGACCCTGGGAATAGGTTAACTATCCAGAAGAAACTGCTGCTCCAGGTCCTCAACTACTAAAACTACAACAAATTTCCTTTTCAAAGCACTTGAAACACCTGGGGGTGGGCGTAGCCCCAACTCCTGTCCCTGAAAGGAGAGGCATACCCATCCTTATTTACTACTTTCAACTTGTCTACCGCTTGCTTAGTCATTCCCAGCTAGAAATTGGCCATGATTGCTGATTATGTTTAGACCCATCGCACCTGTACTACATAGTGATAAGCACTTATAAAACTGTCAACCCATTAACTGATAAAACTCACTGTGACTGGTGTGTGTGTAGGGGTTTGGGGGTCAGTTCAAATTAAAGTCAAAGGACTTACAGGGACTACAACTTGCCTAATATTGAAAAATTTTTATTTATGCATGCCCCCTTATTCTGAGGCTGGCTATTCTCCCTTATGTGACAATCCATTTGGATAACAGCAATACAACTGCTCCCACTCTTAGGAGCCTCACAAAAATATCAAGCTAAGAGACATATCTGCAGAAGACCTGTTGCAGACCCATTAAGGCCCTGGGCTTGCTGATTCAGTTCCTATGAGCCCATATCATCCATGCTAAGTTGATTTGTTGGGCAATGTTCTGGTGACTTCCATCCTTTCTGATTCCTATGGTCTTCCCTGCCCTCCTTCTGCAGGGTTCCCTTAACTCCAAAAGGAGGGACCTGAAGGAGACTTCTAATCTGGGTTCTATCTCTGCCTAATTTTCCTCTGCACATGATCCCTTCTGTAACCAGACGATTCTTCTCTGACAATGGCTGAACAGGATACCTATCTCTAAGTATAGAGGACTATCATTGTTATGGTTTGTATATACTTTTCCCAGGGAGTGGCACTATTAGGAGTTGTGGCCTTGTTGGAGTAGGTGTGTCACTGTGGGTGTGGGCTTAAGATCTTCACCCTAGTTGCCTGGAAGTTAGTTTTCCACTAGCCGCCTTCAGATGAAGAGATAGAACTCTCAGCTCCTCCTGTACCATGCCTGCCTGGATGCTGCCATGTTTCTGCCTTGCTGACAATGGACTGAATCTCTGAACCTGTAAGCCAACCCCAATTAAATGTTGTCTTTTATAAAACTTGCATTGGTCATGGTGTCTGTTCACAGCAGTAAAACCCTAACTAAGACAAAAGTTGGTACCAGGGACTGGGGTATTGCTGTGATAGGCCTGACCATGCTTTTCTTTGGAAGAATGTGGATTTTGGGACTCTGGATTTGGAAAGCCGCGGAATCCTTTAAGTGGGGCTTAATGGGCCAGACTAGTAGGAATATGGAAGACAGTGGTGCTGAGGGTCATTTGAACTGTGTATGCCTGATGACCCAAGAGGCTTCAATGGAGAAGAACTTTAATATGTGGCTGAGAAACTGTTTTTGTGGTGTTTTTCTGAAGAACATGGCTGCTTTTTGCCATTGTCTGAAAAGACTGACCAAGGCTAAGGTAAAGAGATTTTTATTAATTTCATCCGCAAAGGAAGTCTCAAAAAAGCCCAACAGAGACTTTGTTTTCTGCTTGAGTCTGATAAAGAGAATTTTAAACAAACATAGCAAGCTGAGAAAGGAGAAGTACAAAATATATAGTTTGAGAATTAAAGGGACTCCAGGAACTGAAATGGAGCTGAATTCAAGGATATTAAACTAAATTAAAGGAGTGGTGACCTTGGGGGCAAGATTCACCCAGTTAACTTTAGGTCAAGGCATGGTAGTACAAGCCTTTAATCCCAGGAGGCAAAGAGAAGCAGATTTCTGAGTTCAAGACCAGCCTAGAACAGAGCAAATTCTAGGTGACGAAAATCTTTAATCCAGGCTTGGTGGACCACATCTTTAATCCTAGTGCTTAGGAGACAGGCATGCAGATATGTTAAGTTCAAAGTCAGTCTAAGGAGCAAGATTCAGGACAGCCAACTTAGGCAGTGAAGGAACCCTGGGAAAAAAGCTAGGGATAACATAATAAAACTAGGGGTTCAATGTTCCAGCACTTGCAAGCAGCAGAACTCAATGGCTTTGGCCATGTTTCTCTGGCTTTATATTCAAGAGGATAAGGAGACTACTGGGACAATTGATGCTGGTTAGCTGGAGCTAAGAAATTAGTGGTGATTAAGAAAAGACCAGCATCACTGAGGTAAAATCTGGGAAGTGTTTTCTGAAAGCACAAATAAGCTATATTCCAGAGATAGCCAAGGTTGTACCTCATGCTACAGCTGTACTTGGTAACGTGTAAGAATCATCCAGGTGGTACTAGTTTTGAAGGCATGAAGGCATCATGAAGAATAGCTGAGGCTTGGTACTGTGAGAGGCCATAGAAGGCCATTGGTGAAAGTATACCCAAAGTTGTAATTGACAGCTGAGGCCTGAAGGGGTCATGCAAAGGAGTTGAGGCTTGGTACCATGAAGAGAATCTATGAGAGGGTTTGGTGAAGTGTAGTTACAGTGGAAGACCATAGCATATTGGAGATGCCAGTACCATGGGATGACCATCGAGAACAGCATTGGCAGTGGAATGGATCAATCTGAACTTATAGTGAGTGCTACAGAGGGCAGAGCTAGAGAAGTGACACCAGCTCTTTGGAGATGTACAAAAGATCATGTGTGGATCTCAGACATTGGAACAAGAATCTGTGAAGCTGAAATTGACTTGGGGTACCCAAGATGTTAAAAATGCCAGAGCCACAGGATGCCTGCCAAGGAAAGCTGCTAACAGGAACAAGCCCAGGAGAAAGAACCTTGTTGCACTCAACAAAGATGAAAAAGGAGTTGGATATCTGAAGACTGCTTTGCCATCAGACATGGAGATGCTGAGTTTGGAATTTGTCCAGTTGTTTTCCTGTCTTGCTTGAGGGATTACAGTTAAGTGATTGGATGAATGTCAGAAGGAACCTTGAACTTTGGACTTTTAACATTGTTGAGACTGCTATAGATTACAAGGACTTTTGAAGTTTGACAATGCATTTAGCATTATGCTATGTTTAAGTATGGCCCCCATAGACTCATGCTTGAACAAGCCTATGGTGGCCAGGGAGTGGAATGTTATGGTTTGTATACGCTTTTCCCAGGGAGTGGCACTATTAGGAGGTGTGGCCTTGTTGGAGTACGTGTGTCACTGTGTGTGTGGACTTAAGATCTACACCCTAGTTGCCTGGAAGTTAGTCTTCCACTAGCCACCTTCCGATGAAGAGATAGAACTCTCAGCTCCTCCTGTACCATGACTGCCTGGATGCTGCCATGTTTCTGCCTTGATGACAATGGACTGAACCTGTGAGCCTGTAAGCCAACCCCGATTAAATGTTGTCTTTTATAAAACTTGCATTGGCCATGGTGTCTGTTCACAGCAGTGAAACCCAAACTAAGACAATCATTAAAAATAATTTCACTGAATTTGTTGTTTATTTGTTTTGCCAGTAGTGTTTCGTTCTCCCCCAGGTCTTTGGGCTATCTAGACTCTGGTCTCTGATTATACAAGGAGTGTCAGGCATGGGCTTCCTCTTTAGCATCTCAAGCTAAATTACACTATGGCTGATCACGCCTAAAAGTTCTGTGCCACCATTTCCCCAATACATCTTACTAAGAGGACAATTTTTTATGGAGGTTTTTGTGGCCGGATTGATATCTAGGTTTCTCTTTCTATAGCCTGCAGAGTACCATCTTCTGCCAAAAAGATGAGATCATAGTAAAGAAGGCTCTAAGCCTGCACAGGCTTGACCTCACTACCTTCAATGAACTCTTTGAAAGTTGTCCTTGTCATTGGAGCCCCACTGTCAGATTTCAGATTTCAGTAATGTTTTTTTCCTAGCACTAGAGTATATTGTTTAGAAACTTCCTTGGTGTTCCCTCAGCCAACAACTCAAAAGAATATACTCCATTCCTACCACTGCAAGCCTTGCCTAGGTACAAATGGCTGATTCGGATTCTATATCCTCCATTACTATAAGTTCTCACTACTATCACCCTCATAGAGACCAGGACATTTCCACTACACTAGATTTTTACACCACGCCCAAATATTCATCAATTCCAGCTTTCTTTTCCCACCCTCTGTCCTCCATTCCTCTCTTAGACCTGATCTCTCCTACTCTCATTCCCACCTGACTTCAGTCCTCTTTCAGAATCTATTCTATTTCCCTTCCCAGGGAAGTAGATGCCTCCCCACTATAGCCCTTACTCTTTACCTAACCTCTCTGGGTCTGTGGATTGTAGCTGGATTTACTTAAAGGCTAATATCCACTTATAAGTGAGTACATGCAATATTGGGCTCTCTGTGTTTTGATTACCTCACTCAGTTTGATTTTTTTTCTAGTTGCATCCACTTGCTTGCAAATTTCATGATGCCATATTTTAACTGCTAAATAATCCTCTATTTTGTACCACATTTTCTTTATCCATTCTTCAATTGAGTGACATCTAATTTGTTTTCAGTTTCTGGCTATTAGAAATAAAGCTGCAATGAAAATGGTTGCACAAATATCCTTGGGATAAGACTGAGCTTCCTTAGGGTGTATGTGCAAGAGTGGGATAGTTTTGTTTTGCATTTGACTTTCTCAAGACATGTTATGTGAGATTGGAATGGTGAGAGGTAAACATTCTGGTAAAATCTTAAAAGAAAAATTTCAACTGGAGTTTAATGGGAATGATGAAACAAGACAGACTACAGTCAACCAAATAATTAGGAAGATAAATATTTGAAGACAATAGTAACTTTGAAACATACATAAAATACTGAAAGGCCCTGAATAACTCTTTGACCTATATGAAGGGGAACAAAAAGCTTGGTAATAACAGGGGAAGGTAAAAGAAATAACCAAAAAACTCACAGTAGTGCTTTCCTAAGGGTGAGAAATTTTATCTTGCTTAGCCTACCTTGAAATATGTTTCAAGAACAAATATCTAATGGGTGAAAATTCAGTGTATGATGAACAATGTTATTATCAATGAAATAAAGTGGAATAGAAAACACAAAGGCTGATCAGTATGGGAAAGTGTTGACATCACCCTAAGATAGAATAATGTCATGCTTTGGTGAAAATGAATTGTCACTTATAAAGCAAGCAAGTGAAAATAGATTTACCACCTCCAATAGGCCTCTGGTGAAAACATAGATTCCAAAAAGGTTCTATAATAACTGAGGAAGGAGCCATAAAAATTGGATAGGGTTTTGTGGTGCTAGGGAGTGAGGCTATGATCTTGCATGTGACTGAAAGGTCTGCTTCTCCTGACTGCATAAAAACAGGTCACTCAGTAGCACCCATTGATAGAGGAGTAGCAAGTTGAAATTGTTTAGAAATTGTTAAAACTACTAGTGGTCCAGCATCAATAACAGATATTTACTCTTTATATAGTCTTCATTTTAGGAGTATGTATGTTAGTGTATATGAACTAGATTCTGCTGTTTAGTGCTGTAGTAAAAAAAAAATTGCAACAAAAGCCAAAAGTCACAGAAGAGATTAATAGATACTTTCCCAAAGTTCACCATCAAATAAAATGCAGGAATACATTTTAATGATTTTTCCCAGATACTTCCTATCTCTCTTTTATTTCCAGAGATTTAAGAGCTGGGAAAATGAAAGTCCATTTATTAACATACTGTTACTTCCTGCCAAGCTATTTGATTCATTTGAACTACTCCATCGAAGTTATTTAATTTCACCTTGACTGTTATACTGTGTGCTCTGATCCCAGCACAGAGTTATATTTTTAAACAACCTTATTGTATATGCACATTTGCCCTTTGATATCTGTGTGTTCTCTAGGGTTCGAGAAACTATGACTGGAGAACTAAACCCATCAGTCCCAAATGCACAGAGTTGTTTCAGTCATTTTCCCCTAACCAATTTAATATAGTAGGAACTTACACAGTACTGTGTTGTTTACAAACACACAAGTAAAGATTTAAAGTTTACATGAGGTTATCATAGGTAATTCACAAGTCTCATGTGTATTTATATAAGGGAGTATAATATTCACAGATTCTAATATCTAATAGGAGCCAATGCCCCATGAACTTCAACAGACAACTGTATTTGAATGTCAGCAACAGTAGCAGCCCTTCACAGAACCTTGTGAAAATGCTTCCATTTCACCTACTCTACATCTTTGGGTCCATATTTTTAAATCTTCAAACTCTAAATAACCATCTTTCTCCAAGCTATAGAACTTTTAGTTTATCCATGTAACTATGTTATCTGTACTATTTAATATAAAATATCTTATTGGTCTGTTTGGTACCTGTTGACCATACTTCCAATCCTAACCTTGATTGTTGCACAATGGTTGTTCCTTGTTTCTTATGGGATGATAGCATTGTCTAAAATTATTAATATTACTTCCTTTTCTTACATCAGTAATGAAATTGTTTTCTGAGATGATGTCAAAATACAGAGATATTTATATACACATGCACACAATTGAAGCCATGTTGCTTTTCAGACAGATGGAAAATGTTGCCTAAAATAATCTCACTTTTCAATGTTAATTGGACTGAGATCTCACTGTATAATAAGCTTCCAATTTCAATGAGTCTGCTGTGTAAGGTGTTTTTGGAGTCTGAATTTTAGATTAGACTCTAATTTAAAACGTAGTCTGTTGCCTTAAAAAGTACAATTATCACCCGTTTAAAAAACAACAGAAGTCACAATGTGATCTCACACACAACACGGATGCTCATCTAAAAGCAATGTCTCAGGCATCTGACTTGGGGCCACATGATGAGAAAGAGGAAGGACACACATAGGTTTTTCTTTTGTTTTTATATTTTGGTGATTTAGAAAATGTAAGAGTTGTCTTCAACACCCCAAGTATTTTTTTTTCATATATTCCTTTTCTATAATATTTTTGTTGCCATTTCTGTCTCTTAAATGTGTTTCCTTTTTAAATTTCTCTTCCTTGTGTTTATGGTGGGTTTTTTGTTTGTTTTGTTTCATTTTGCTTTTTGGGTTTTGGTTTTTTTTTTTATTTTGCTTGTTTTTTTTGTTTTTTTTTTGTTTGTTTTGGTATTTGTGTGCATGTGTGTGTTATATTTTGTGATTTGTTTTGCTTTTGTTTTGTTTTTGTTTTGGTCAGGTATATTTGGTTGTTCTATGCTTTTTGTTCAATAGCTTAACTGCTATACAGTAAAGCATTTTAGTTTGATTGTCAAGGAAGGTGATTAATAAGAAATAAGAATAGGCTTTTATCTGCACTGAGATTCTGTTCAATATAAAGTTTTATCACCTTAATTTATTAGAAATGCTAAAGTGTGTCTGAACTTCTGTATTTTAAAAAGTTAGGTCAATTTTGTCTTCCTTAGAACTTACAGCAGAGAGTATAAGTTGGATGTGTATGTCATAAGCTTATCAACCCATAGAGTAGGATAGTCTCCGAAAGAAAACATCTTGATAATAAACAGGTGGATGTGTCATCTACTCTCCTTGGCTTATTTTTGACAAAAGTATTGTTACAGATATTCTAATATAGCTTGCCTGACTTTTCAAAAGAAAGATTAAAAAGTAAACATTTACCCTGCCTCGTTTTTTAAGCTCAATTTCCTAAGATTGCTTGCTATGCTCCTACATGTTCAGAATTGTTACTGATTAATTCAATTAAAACTTTACCTAAGAAGTATTGCTTGGTTATAAATACAGAAATTTTGAACAATAATATAATCAGCCAAATAGGGTTAAGATATTTTTATTTAAACTTCTGTGTTCCAAAGGTTAATCATATAACAAAATATAAAAAGTGAGCTTAAAAATAATTAATCATGAAGCAAGTCATATCTTACCTAAAAATGAGTGTGTCAATATATGACTTGACTAAGTGATATTTTCTGCCTAAACAATCAATTAAAATTTTAAGAAGAAAAAATAATCAAAGTTCCATATGGACAATTTATTTCTATACTGATGTAATTATAATGAACTTTTTTTCATAAAATATAAATGAGATAGTTAACATCTTTCTTTCAGTCCGCATAATATTCATAATCTAAAAATTTAGAATAATAAAAGATACTGTTAATTGCATGCTCAATGTGATTGTTACCACATTCTGTATATTTGTTGTTAATAGTTAACTACTTGGTTTTAATCCCCATTAACTGCCTAAACACCATCTACAATATGGTCACTAATCCAGTTTGGGAATTCTACAAATTAATATTAATATTATCTATTTTGTTCAGGTTTTCAAAGAGCATTCCCTCTACATTATTTCTGCTCTTAAAAAGATTTCATTATTTTGGCTATATTACCATTATGATCAATTATCAAAGACTATCCAAACCAGAAGTGAGATAGTTTCAACATGTACTTCTAGACATTTTAATAAATATTATAGCAGGTATTTAAAGAAGATCAAGTATTTTTGTGCTGCCATCTCAAGATAGAAATTTTTAAGGTGACAAGATGGCTTTTCTACCATAATGCCATTGCATATTCTATTGAAACTAAGAGGGGTAGTTAGATAAGAAATAATTCTATGGAGATAAGTTTACTCTGGGTCATATAGAGCAAAGGAAGAAGTTGTCTAAAACAGACGAGGAAGCCATCATCACAGTTTCATAGAGTTTGTTCCTCTCATGAGCAAGGGATTGCCAGTTGTCTCTCATCTGAACAATCAGTGGTTTACCTGGGTTTGTATCAATCAGCAACTGACTGAAGAAAGAGGTAAATGCATTTCCAAAGTTCATTTAAACTAACAGTACATGTTTATCCACAAGTGGTGACTTAAATCAAAGCAAGTGCCCAAAGTTGACCTAAGGTCTGAATACTCTGCTATAACTGTTAAAAGTCAACCTTCTCAATATTTTGAGCCTTTGAAACAACCTTCAATATATGAACCTTCATTAGGACAAGCAACAACCAAATTACATCAGCAGAGCAAGCTAATATATGAGTAAAAACAAGAGGAAAAAATTCACTTTCCTAAATTTTTTTTGGTTTTTCGAGACAGGGTTTCTCTGTGTAGCCCTGGTTGTCCTGAACTCACGTTGTAGACCAGGCTGGCCTCGAACTCAGAAATCCACCTGCCTCTGCCTCCCAAGTGCTAGGATTATAGGCCAGAAGAATATTTCTATAGGAGCCTCTCAAACAAAAATGTGCTTTATTAAACAGTAGCATTTAATAGGGTCAACCTTAAGATATATATATATATATATATATATATATATATATATATATCTTATACACACACACACAAACACACACACACACACATTCCCTACACATTCATTACACGAGAACACAAGACTGAACAGGTTGTATTTATATATTTAGTAGAATCTAATGTGTGTATATATATATATATATATATATATATATATAATAAATGAAAGCACTATAAATTAGAATTTAAACATTGGCAGTTTCTATAAATGGCAAAGCTATTTAAATGCAACACCCTTTGAGCAAGGACCTCCTGTGTCCTCTTATTTTTTGTTCTCTAATGTCCAACATTAGAGGATATGACTCATCATTGGATAAAATGAACCAAAATTCAGCCTTGTTATGCTGACTGCTTTTCTAAAGAATGTTGTTAATCAAGAGGCAAAGAGTGAATATTATAAGGGTTGTATCATTATATGAATCTTAGAATACAGATTATGAATTGTGATATTATTTCCTGAGTTAAGAAGATCTTTGGCTTGTATTACTTGTGACTACCCAAAAATCAATTATCATACTTAATTTTCATCTCCTTAAAATGAAAATATTTTCTGCTGAAAATGTTTAAATTCTTTCATAATTTTAAAAGCATGCACAGAGCTCATAGTATAATGAGTTCTCATGTAATATCAGCAACCAGGAATGTTATCAGTGTGTGACCAACTTGTTAAGTCTAGTGTTCTGCTCAGCTTTATTTCAACAATTTATATAATTTATTCAGGAAATTAAATGTTATCACAAAGAGAAAACGAAGTTATTTCTAAAATTATAGCTAAATAATTCTTCTTCTAACATGGTAAGATCATGAACATTTTTTGTGCCATGAGAGGGTTGAGCTGACTTGGGTTTTAGGTAATGTTCAAAAAATGCTGCACTTAATTACATAAAGAAGTTAAAATATTATAAAAATTACTTAATAGTCTTTTGTCTCCTACTCCATTGGGAGTTCCTGAGAAGGCATTCCTTCTCTCTCAGAATTATTTGTGAAAATATTTCCTTCACATAGAATAATATGCACATATGTTTGAATAATATATCTAAAATATGATTCAGTCCCAATACGAAATAAATTTATATGCATTTTCCTGATCCTTGACTCTTTTATACATAATCATAACATTAGTTTGTGTTTATCCAAAAATACTTTCATGAAGAATTATTTAGTATATATGTAACCTAAAATATATTGATCTTTTCCATAGTTTTAAAACGTTTTTGATAACTATTACTAATGATGTACTTTGGATTCATTTTAACACAGTTATGACATAAATAATGTTGATAGTAATGGGCTTCTCTAAGATTTATCGATGGAGTCTGAGCAAGAATTTTTCTAGGATACAGATGCATAAAAAACTTGTACAAAAGGGCTCATATTTTTAATTTCACTGAATGATTTAAATTTATCTTCAATGTGATTCCCAACTTTTCCTATCACTCACTATGTGACAGTTCCTATTGCAGATCTCCAAAATAACACTGATATGTGCAGTGTATAAAGCTATGTAAGTCTGATTATCTGAGTGGTCATTAAATATTTTCAATGCCTTTCCATATTCAAATAAAACTGAACACACCTCTATATATTGTTGTTTGTGCATTTGCCACACAAAATAAAGGAGTTTCAATAGTTCTTGGATGTAAAAAACTCTACCTTTTAAAAATTCTTCATATAAATGAGCTTCCATTTTACATTATAAAATCCAATATTTTGAATTGAAAATTGAATGTGGCTTTTATGTAGATGGAATAGTAAGCAAGGGGCCAGGAAGAAGGCTCAACAATTGAGAGCATTGCTGCTTTTGCTTTTTGCTTTTTGCTTTTTGCTTTTTGCTTTTTGTTTTTTGCTTTTTGTAGATTGCAGGGAATGTGAATTTGATATCAGTATTCATAATGAAATGCTAAAACTTCAGGTCTAGGTTTTCTGCTGTTATTAGGATGCACACAGCTTCTAACATGCACATGGCTACACAATTCAGAATTGTTATGATATTTTGAGATTTGAAAATTTAAAAACAAAGGTTTAAACATCTTTTTTCTTTCTATGAGTTGTGACACACATATGCACACTCAAATATTGAGAATTGAAGCCAGGAACCATCATGCATGGTGGACACACATTATACCACTAAACTGTATCACCCAGTTGCCTTCTTTTATATTTCATTTGAGCCAGAATCTCATGATGTTGACAAGGACATCCTTAAACTAACTCTGTAGTGTTGGTCAGCCTTGAATTTGAAATCCTCCTTCTTCAGATCATGAAGAAATGTGGACCTGTACCAGTGAATACAATTTTTTATTTTCTTTAGTAAATGATTTCCAAACATGTTTTATTTATCATTAACTAGGCCTGAAGTCCATTTGCATAGCTATTTTAGGTAGGCATGTCACTATTTTATTTTAAGGTTTTTTTTTATTATACTATTATATTATATTGTACATTTTTACTTACTTTTTAAAATTATTATTAGCCATATTCTTTATTTACATTTTCAAGTATTCTGGTTTCTCTTCCCTGGTTTCCCCTTCCTCTGAAATTCCTATAAGCCATCTCTTCTTCCCCAATTAACCCTCTCCCGCTTCACTGTCCTGGTATTCCTCTACACTATGACATCAAGTCTTTTAAGGTTATCATGCCATGATAGTCATTGTGGTGGCTCACAGGAATCATGGCTGTGTAGGACTATCATTTTCTTTCTTTCCGTGGAAGCTTGCATCGAAAGCACAAATATAAACATGTGTACAATATGGAGGATATGATATATTTTAATCTCAAACAGATAGTTTTCCAAATACGTTTTACTGAACACCCTATTCATTTTATAGTCAAACTCCAGAATCAACTAATATATTTTTCCTTTTCATTGTGTGAGTATGCTTCTGTTTTATATGAGGTATGTGTATTTGTGTGCACATGTATGTGTTAGTGTATGGGTGTGTGACTGTGTATATGTATATGATTGTGTGTGTGTGTGTGTGTGTGTGTGTGTGTGTGTAGACATGCTTGTCGGTACACTTATATGCACGTGCCTATGGAAGCCATAGACTTGCACTGGGATGTATTCCTGCATAGCTTTTCTACCTGAATTTCTTTGAGACAATCTCTTACTGAATGTGGGACTTACCATTGTATTTAAACTAAGCAGTTAGCACCTGGAATTCATCTGTCTTAGATTCCCCAGCACTAGTATTACAGGTGCTTATCTCCAGGACCTCCTCCCCCTTTTTAAGACTCAGATTCTACTCTTAAAGAGCAAGTACTTTGCCTTGTAAGCTACCTCAACAGTCCTCAGCTTGGATAGTTTTGAATACTGGAAAATCAAGAGCCTGTTTCAAGACAAGCAATGCCTTATTTTATTTCTGCCTATATATCACTGCTATCCTTTAGTTATTATAGGTTGATAATAATTCCTGATAAAATTTATTTTTGCCTTATTTTGAAGTCTTCTACAGAATTTACAGACTTTAAAATTACTTTATGTTTGGTTTTGATTGAACCACAAATGAATACATAAATTAAAGTGGAAGGAAATGTCAAATTTATAATATTTAGGGACTGTTGTGGATATATTAAGTTCAATCATATGAAATTGCTAATATTGAAATGCTAAAACATAAATTTCTATATACTTCACCCTGATAAATGATCACTGAGAGGTTTTGTAGCTTTTTGATGTTTTTCATTAAAAGTTGGCTATTTATTCTATGAATTAACACATTATTTGATAGAATTAATTTGAGGTACATATATTTGTATTCTTGAACTCAGAAAATGCAGATAATTACCAAGATTCACCTCCTATATAGTAAATACATTGCAATAAATCATCATCGTATCATAATACTCTTCAGTGAGATTATTAAAGAACAATAATATAATAAGAAGCTGATACCTCTCAATCTAAAAGTATGATAATTATGGTAATATTTCGACCAATTATCTTAACATATTTTAATATATTTTATTATATTATTTATATGCTACTTAAATATTTTATATTGACTTTGTTGGGTATCATAAAAAAGATTTTCCTCTATATATTTGTAGAATATTTTCTTACTTGCCTTGATACACACAAATAGGACGTTTGTTTTCATTGCAATTATGGTAGAAAAATATTTATATTCCAAATACCATTTTGCTTTATCCAGTTTCAAAACAGTTTTTTTAACATACCAATTTACTTTGATACAAGCACCATCTTATGATTCAGTAGCAACACCAAGCTATGAATAACGAAGTTCTAAGGTATACTTATATCTTACAAACATGTCAAGGTATTTTCTCAAGCACCTTTTACCAATGTACTTTCTCAAGTCGTCCTATGAATGGGGGTGCAAAATACATTTTCTCTCGCATTCCAAACAATTAAGAGGTAAAAATAGAAATAAATGTTATCTGTTGAGTAAAACTTCTCATTTCAATAACCTTGATAAACTTTTAGCATATAGAAGGCATTCCAAATAGCTTGCAGGTAGGTTCTATTAAGTTAGGGAGAAACATAGGTTTAAGAAATAATAATAACATGAATAAAATATATCTTAATTGAAAGCTACACCAAAAATCAAAAGTTAATATGATTTTGTCAAATAGAAATGACAATAAGTATGCATATCTAAAAACCTACTAAAATTTTGAAGCAATCAAATGAATCACAATGAGAGGTTAGAACGATATTGTTGGAAAATTAAGACTGAGTTTGAGTCATCACACTTTCATTAATAAAAAGCAATGAATAATAGCTTTGAATTACCTTGTTAATGTTCTGAAATGGCTTAGTTCTGAAACTTTATTTGGGTGTGAATTCAAGTGTATTCTGCAAGAACTCATCCCTTGCTCTGACAGATTACAGAACAAAATAATTCAGTCAAGACGTTAATTTTGAACATTTAGGCATTTATTATAGCAAAGCAAGCACTCTAAAGATTGTGGGGAGCAGCATCATGAAGTCAATGTTGTGGATTTTAAAGATATGAACATTTATGAAGTGACATATTTATACAGTAAGGCTACCCTTTTTCTGTTCCATATCATGGTGAGCTGGGAATAATGTCAAAACAACATTGTATATGAAACGACATCAGACATTTTGAGGATATGTGTGGCTGGAAATTTGTGTCAATGTTTTAAAATTTATAAGCTTCTGTGTTGTGTGATACAACATGTATGATCCAGTGAAGGTCACTGAGTACTATGAATACTTTTGACAATAGCTAGGAAGAGTCTAAGAGACTACCTACACTAATATACACACGACAGCCTGTCACTGACTCATGGGCAATGAGAAGAAGCATAAAACCCTTGAGAAACAAAAGACATTGCGTCTTATAGCACATAAAGGAAAAGCAGGTTCATATTTATGCTTGTTCCCATTGACTTATATGACCAAGAAAAAATATTGGGTGTCTCAGGAAGGAACAATACATACATTATATTTGTTTTCCATATAAAGAAACTGCCTAGAAAATCCCAATATTTAGGAGTATCCACAACCTTTTCCAAAAAGGGGTTTATTACCTTATAGTCATAGAACAACAACAATTCAAGCCCCAAACACACTCTTCTTTGCCCTGTAAAAACACGATACCCAATGTCCCTTAAATATTTGTGAAGTAAACACCCTAGATAGCCTTAAAGTAAAGCTGAAAAGGGTTGTTCTGTAATCCAAAAGGGCAAATATGTATTTGTCTTCCATTAATCCTGGATATAGATCTTATAAAATAACTTAGTAGATTATCTACTGTAAGTAGAGTGATAAGTTTATGGTCTAAAAAACAGAGTCATTAAGTATATGGAGAATAGAATGGTGAGAGACTAAAACAAAAATTATAAATATTTCTTGACATCCATCTTTTTCCTTTAACATTGAGCTAATACTATATTATATTTTCAAGAATCCAATCAAAAATATGGAGCTATATGATTTTGTATTAGAAGATTTTTTCTCTAATACTTGCCAAGTTAACACTTGTGTACTAAAAAAAGCCACATGTCTTCTTTATATCATTTTTCTTTTGTATGAAAAATTTTTATACCTGTGAGAGAAATATACATGAGAATATTTCTACCATGAATGTGGTTAGTACTATATGTGACATGGATTTCTCAATGTAAACTGGTGTAGAGGTGGAGACTACTGACTGAGCACCGGCTTTAATATCTCTCTTCCTAATTCATGATACAATGTTGTCTGTAGTATCATACTCCTGCTCACATAACTTCCCACCAAGATAGATTGTATTCTTTCCTAATCCATGACCTGTAATAAATCTTTCTTCCCTTCAATTGCTTTATAACTTTATAACATGTTACAGTAACATGAAACATAATTCCAGATTAGACAAATCCTCTTCCACTAAAGCCAAACAAGACAGCCATGAAGAGTGAGCTGCAATCTAGAAGATAAGGAATGGCTTTATTTGATCCTGAGCCCAAACATTTTATTCCTAATCATGCCCTGTTAAAATCTAGTAAATTTCTTGGGAAATCAAAAATAGGCAAAAGAAGGCTATATATGGTGCTATATGCCTTTAATATCAATACTCAGGAGGTAGAGGCAGGGATATATCTGAGTTGAAGATCAGCCAGATCCTACATGAGTTTCAGAAGAGACTCCTTTTTCATTGTTAATACATTCATATATGTGTGTGTGTGTATATATATATATATATATATATATATACACACACACATATATGCTCATTACACAAAATATCAGTTGTGTATATGATTTCAAGGATGACCATTTGGCACTGGAAAACCAGTTATTGCACTCTTACCTATGGAGGGCACTTCAATTCCCAGCTTTGCTCAGTTGCCTATAGTTCTTTGAATCAGATTGAGGGCATATGGGGGTTTTCCATCAAATTTAACACATTTATTGGTATTTTCCTTGTTCACTTAAAGTTTGTGCAATCATACTGGTAAGAGTCTATGAGTTTAGCTCTTGATTCTATTAGGAGACATAATCTCATGGCAAACTCCCTGATCTTCACACTCAATAATCTAGTGACTAAACCAGCAGCAACAACAAAACCAAACCAGACAAACAAAACAAAAGCAAAAACAAAAACCAAACCAAACCAAAACAAAACAAACAAAAACAAACCAAAACCAAAACCAAACCAAATCAAAACAACAACAAAAAAGTGGTAAGTTTTTATGTAATAACTTGAATGGTCAGCTAGGTCCATCTAGTACCTAGAGGCTCACTAAACATGTCTTTGTCATAACAGTAGTTGACCTATTATTAACAGCTTACTACTAATATGTAGATTTTGCTTTTGTATTTTGGGTATTTATTTATTTATTTATTTATTTATATGCCAACCACTGCTCCCCCTTCTTGTCCTGTCCCAGAGTCTCTTCCCCTATCATGTTTTCCTCTCTCCTGTGAGACTGCCAGGACCCCCTGGCTATCCCCTCATCTTGGCATATAATCTCTTCCAAATTAGGTAAATCCTCTCCCACTAAAGCCAAACAAGACAGCCATGAAGACTGAGCTGCATTTCTGCTACATATCTGTCAGGTCCTTTATTCAAGCCAGGGTATGTTCTTTGGTTGGTAGCTCAGTTTCTGAGAGCTCCCAGGGATCCAGATTAGTTGACTCTGTTGGACTTCCTGTGGGGTTTCCATCCTCTTCAGGTCCTTCAATCCTTCCCCCAGTTCTTCTGTAAGAGCCCCTGACCTCTGTCCAGTGTTTGCTAGTGGATATCTGCTTCTGTTTCAGTCAGCTGCAGGGTAGAACCTTTCAGAGGACAGTTATGCCAGGCTACTCTCTGCAAGTATAGCAGAGTATCATTAATAAAGTCAGAGATTGATGATTGCCCATGGGATGGATTTCAAGCAGTGCCAGTTATTGGCTGGCCTTTCTTTCATTCTTTGCTCCTTCTCTGCATTTCTTTTAGACAAGAACTGGGTAGGAGACCAGGGTAGGAGGAAGGAAATAGGGATGCACAGGGTCATTTGGGAGAATCAGGAGAGAGGCCAAGAGGACCAGGGGAATGAATGGAATTCAGCAGCTGCAAGGGTTGGGCCAGAAGATGGATCTCTAAGAAGTCCCAGAGACCTAGGATAGTGCAGGCTCCCAAGATTCAATGAAAATTACCTTAACCAGATGCCTAAATAGTGAGGATGTGAAACCTGAAGAGGCTACCTCCTTTACCCAGGCCACACCCTCAGATAAGGGATAAGGATACCAACCCACCTATAAAACTTTCCTGTCAATATTAACATGTAGTTTTAAAGGGATCATTTTATTGGTTGCACTTACAGAAATATTCTAACCTTTCTAAGCTAGTCTGATCCTTAATTTCATGAGAATAGTTTTTAATCCTTGAAAACGTGATAGGAACATCTGATTTCATCTATTTAGCAAACTTGTAAATTACTCTGTACTTTGCTTTCTCAAAAGTTCACAGGAACTAATTGATCTGGAACACTGGGTTGGATTAAAAGCCTGGCCCCTAGACCAGCGGTGTAGCGGCGGGCCTCCATATTGCAACCAGGACACAGCTGGAAAGGCCCAGGACACAGCTGGAAAGGCCCAGGCTCTGTGGGACATCTCCGCCCTCTGGTGAGCACCTAAGCTGCGTTCTGCAACCAGCTCGCCGGCCCCTAGACCAGCGGTGTAGCGGCGGGCCTCCATATTGCAACCAGGACACAGCTGGAAAGGCCCAGGACACAGCTGAAAAGGCCCAGGCTCTGTGGGACATCCCCGCCCTCGGGTGAGCACCTAAGCTGCGTTCTGCAACCAGCTCGCCGGCCCCTAGACCAGCGGTGTAGCCAGCCCCTAGACCAGCGGTGTAGCGGCGGGCCTCCATATCGAAACCAGGACACAGCTGGAAAGGCCCAGGCTCTGTGGGACATCTCCACCCTCTGGTGAGCACCTAAGCTGCGTTCTGCAACCACCTCGCCGGCCCCTAGACCAGCGGTGTAGCGGCTGGCCTCCATATTGCAACCAGGACACAGCTGGAAAGGCCCAGGTAAACACCCCTTCCAGGGCTACACTCACAGGGGTATCTGCTAGGGTCTCGGAGCCAAGCAGGCGGAGTCCCGCCTAGGCTCTGTGAGACATCCCCGAGCCCTCTGGTGAGCACCAAGGCTGCTTCTGCAACCAGCTCGCCGGCCCCTGGACCAGCGGTGTAGCAGCGGGCCTCCATATTGCAACCAGGACACAGCTGGAAAGGCCCAGGCTCTGTGGGACATCCCCGCCCTCTGGTGAGCACCTAGGCTGCGTTCTGCAACCAGCTCGCCGGCCCCTAGACCAGCGGTGTAGCGGCGGGCCTCCATATCACAACCAGGACACAGCTGGAAAGGCCCAGGCTCTGTGGGACATCCCCGCCCTCGGGTGAGCACCTAAGCTGCGTTCTGCAACCAGCTCGCCGGCCCCTAGACCAGCGGTGTAGCGGCAGGCCTCCATATTGCAACCAGGACACAGCTGGAAAGGCCCAGGTAAACACCCCTTCCAGGGCTACCCTCACGGGGGATCTGCTAGGCTCTCGGAGTTCCTTGCAACCAGGACACAGCTGGAGAAGCCCAGGTAGACAGACTCCAACAGGGGCTACAATCGCATGGGTGGCAGCCAGCTTATGATCCCTTAAAGCAGCAGTCACACATATTCACCAATAGAGAAACAACAGGTGAGCCCAGCCTCACAGGAGATTCAAACACCAGCCACTGACAACAAGGCCAACTAAAACCAGAAATAACCAGATGGCAAAAGGAAAACGAAGGAACGTTACTAACAAAAATCAAGGCAACATGACAGCATCTGAACCCAGTTCTCCAACAACAGGAATCCCTGGATACCCTAAAACACCAGAAAAACAAGACTTGGATATAAAATCACTGGTCAGGATGCTGGTAGCTGAACACATAGAAAAATCTCGTAAAGAAATAGAGGAGAAAATGGATCAAAAGTTAGAAGCCTTTACGAGGCAAATACAAAAATCACTTCAAGAAATGCAGGAGAAGATGGATCAAAGAGAAGAAGACAATAAGGAAGAAAGACAAAAGTCACTTAAAGAACTACAGAAGAACGTGGGCCAACAAGTAGAAGCTATGAAAGAGGAAGCACAAAAATCTATTAAAGAAATACATGAAAACGAGAACCATCCGGCGGCGGCGGCAGAACCAGGTACCCGACACAGCCCGAGCTTAAGACCTTCGGGGACTCAGGCCTGGAGTGGGAATTGGGCACAGAATAGCGGGTGCACTCTGCACTCGCGCGCGGGGCGGACCCCGAGCTCCCTGCAGGCAGCTGCCATATTGCCTGCAGCTTCCCGCCCAGCTGGCGGTGGGGAAGCCGGAGGGTCACCCAGCGTCCCAGGTGCTCAGAACCATCCGGCGGCGGCGGCAGAACCAGGTACCCGACACAGCCCGAGCTTAAGACCTTCGGGGACTCAGGCCTGGAGTGGGAATTGGGCACAGAATAGCGGGTGCACTCTGCACTCGCGCGCGGGGCGGACCCCGAGCTCCCTGCAGGCAGCTGCCATATTGCCTGTAGCTTCCCGCCCAGCTGGCGGTGGGGAAGCCGGAGGGTCACCCAGCGTCCCAGGTGCTCAGAACCATCCGGCGGCGGCGGCAGAACCAGGTACCCGACACAGCCCAAGCTTAAGACCTTCGGGGACTCAGGCCTGGAGTGGGAGTTGGGCACAGAATAGCGGGAGCAATCAGCACTCGCGCGGCGGACCCCGAGCTCCCTGCAGGCAGCTGCCATATTGCCTGCAGCTTCCCGCCCAGCTGGTGGTGGGGAAGCCGGAGGGTCACCCAGCGTGCCAGGTGCTCAGAACCATCCGGCAGCGGCGGCAGAACCAGGTACCCGACACAGCCCGAGCTTAAGACCTTCGGGGACTCAGGCCTGGAGTGGGAATTGGGCACAGAATAGCGGGTGCACTCTGCACTCGCGCGGCGGACCCCGAGCTCCCTGCAGGCAGCTGCCATATTGCCTGCAGCTTCCCGCCCAGCTGGCGGTGGGGAAGCCGGAGGGTCACCCAGCGTCCCAGGTGCTCAGAACCATCCGGCGGCGGCGGCAGAACCAGGTACCCGACACAGCCCGAGCTTAAGACCTTCGGGGACTCAGGCCTGGAGTGGGAATTGGGCACAGAATAGCGGGTGCACTCTGCACTCGCGCGCGGGGCGGACCCCGAGCTCCCTGCAGGCAGCTGCCATATTGCCTGCAGCTTCCCATCCAGCTGGTGGTGAGGAAGCCAGAGTCAGCCAGTGTGCCAGGTACCCAGACCCAGCCGGAGGCCGAACCAGCCTCCCATCCAGCCAGTGGCAGGGAAGCTGGAAACCGGACCCAGCCAGCTTCCCAGCAGCTTGAGACCAGCAGGCGGAACCAGATAACTGAGATATCCCAACTTTAAGACCCCTGGGGAAACAGGATATCAGACAGCGAACCCTGAGCAGGAGCAGTGCAGAGCAGCCGCCCAACAGGCGGAACCAAATACCTGGGATATCCTGAGGTTAAGACCTCGGGGGACTCAGGCCACCTGTCAGCAATCTGTGAGCAAGAGCCCCACAGGACAGTGATTCAGGTATCCCAGTCACTGGGAAATAGCCTTACAACCCCACAGGAGGGTCAAGCACCAGCTAGTATCTACAGGACCAACTAACACCAGAGTTAACCAGATGGCAAAAGGCAAACGTAAGATCGCTACTAACAAAAATCAAGGCAATATGGCGGCATCCGAACCCAGTTCCCCAACAGCAATAAATATTGGATACCCCGAAACACCAGAAAAACAAGACTCAGATCTAAAATCACTGGTCAGGATGCTGATAGAGGAACACTTAGATAAATCTCTTAAAGTAATACATGAGAAAATAGATCAAAAGCTAGAAGCCATTGCAAGACAAACACAATTAAATCCCAGATATCTCAACACACCAGAAAAACAAGACTCAGATCTAAAATCACTGGTAAAGATGCAGATTGAGGATCACTTAGATAAATTTCTTAAAGTAATAGAGGAGAAAATAGATCAAAAACTAGAAGCCCATACAAGGCAGACACAAAAATCACTTAAAGAAATCCAGGAGAATATAGAGCAAAAAGTGAATCCCAATAAGGGGGAGAAACAAAAATCACCCAAAGAAATACAAGAGAACATGGGTCAACGAGTAGAAGTCATAAAGGAGGAAACACAAAAATCCCTTAAAGAATTACAGGAAAACACAAACAAGCAACTGAAAGATCTGAGCAAAACCATACAAAATCTAAAAACAGAAGTAGAAACAACTAAGCAATCGCAAAGGGAGACAATGTTGGAAATAGAAAACCTTGGGAAGAAATCAGGAGTCATAGATGCAAATATCAACAATAGAATACAAGAGATAGAAGACAGAATCTCAGATGCTGAAGATACCATAGGAACCATGGATTCAACAATTAAAGAAAATGCAAAATGCAAAAAGCTGGTAACCCAAAACATTCAGGAAATCCAGGACACAATGAGAAGACCAAACCTAAGGATTATAGGGATAGATGAGAATGAAGATCTACAACTTAAAGGGCCAGCAAATATCTTCTACAAAATTATGGAAGAAAATTTCCCCAACCTAAAGAGAGAGATGCCCATGAATATACAAGAAGCCTATAGAACCCCAAATAGACTGGACCAGAACAGAAATACTTCCCGTCACATAATAGTCAAAACCCCAAATGTACTAAACAAAGAAAGAATATTAAAGGCAGTAAGAGAAAAAGGACAAGTAACATATAAAGGAAGACCTATCAGAATTACACCAGACTTCTCACCTGAGACCATGAAAGCTAGAAGATCCTGGGCAGACCTTATGCAGACCCTAAGAGAACACAAACTTCAGCCAAGACTACTATACCCAGCGAAACTCTCAATTGCCATAGATGGGGAAACCAAGATATTCCACGACAAAACCAAATTTGCAAGATACTTATCTACAAACCCAGCCCTACAAAGGATAATAGGGGAAAAATACCAACACAAGGGGGGAAACAACACCCCAGAAGAAACAAGATAGAAACCCCATCTCATCCAACCCAAAAGAAGAGAACCACTCAAATACAAATAATAATAACAATTCCCAAAATGTCAGGAAGTAATAATTACTATTCCTTAATATCTCTTAATATCAATGGACTCAATTCCCCAATCAAAAGACACAGACTAACAGACTGGATACGGAAACAGGACCCTACATTTTGCTGCATACAGGAAACACATCTCAGTGTCAAAGACAAACACCTCCTTAGAGTAAAAGGCTGGAAGACAGTTCTACAAGCAAATGGTCCCAGGAAACAAGCTGGAGTAGCCATTCTAATATCAGATAAAATCGACTTTCAACCTAAAGTCATCAAAAGAGACACAGAAGGTCACTTCCTGCTTGTCAAAGGGAAAATCCACCAAGAAGAATTCTCAATACTGAACATCTATGCACCAAATGCAAGGGCACCCTCATTCGTAAAAGAAACTTTACTAAAGCTTAAAGCACACATCGCACCTAACACAATGATTGTAGGTGACTTTAACACTCCACTCTCCTCAATGGACCGATCAGGAAAGCAGAAACTAAACAGGGACACAGTGAAACTAATTGAAGCTTTGGACCAATTGGATTTAACAGATATATATAGAACATTCCATCCTAAAAGAAAAGAGTATACCTTTTTCTCAGCACCGCACGGTACCTTCTCAAAAATTGATCATATAATTGGTCACAAGACAGACCTCAACAAATACAAGAAGACCGAACTAATCCCATGTCTCCTATCGGATCACTATGGAGTAAAAGTGGTCTTCAATAGCAAGAAGAACTACAGAAAGCCCACATACACATGGAAACTGAACAATACTCTACTCAATGACACCCTGGTCAAGGAAGAAATAAAGAAAGAAATCAAAGACTTTTTAGACTTCAATGAAAATGAAGGTACGACCTACCCAAATCTCTGGGATACAATGAAAGCAGTGCTAAGAGGAAAACTCATAGCCCTGAGTGCCTCCAAAAAGAAACTGGAAAGAGCATACACTAGCAACTTAACAGCACACCTGAAGGCGCTGGAACAAAAAGAAGCTAACTCACCCAGGAGGAGTAGAAGAGAGGAAATCATCAAACTAAGGGCTGAAATCAATCAAGCAGAAACAAAGAGAACCATACAAAGAATCAACAAAACCAAGAGCTGGTTCTTCGAGAAAATCAACAAGATAGATAAGCCCTTAGCTAGACTAACCAAAGGGCACAGAGATAGTATCCAAATTAACAAAATTAAAAATGAAAAGGGGGATATAACAACAGAAACAGAGGAAATTCAAAAGATCATCAGATCCTACTACAAAGGCCTATACTCAAAACAACTGGAGAATCTGGAGGAAATGGACAATTTCCTAGACAGATACCAAATACCAAAATTAAATCAGCATCAAGTAGACCAGCTAAACAGTCCCATAACCCTTAAAGAAATAGAAGGGGTTATAGAAAGCCTCCCAACCAAAAAAAGTACGGGACCAGATGGTTTTAGTGCAGAATTCTACCAGACCTTCAAAGAAGACTTAACACCAATACTCTTCAAACTATTCCACAAAATAGAGACAGAAGGGACACTGCCCAACTCATTCTTCGAAACCACAATTACGCTGATACCTAAACCACAAAAAGATCCAACAAAGAAAGAGAACTACAGGCCAATTTCTCTTATGAATATAGATGCAAAAATACTAAATAAAATCCTTGCCAACCGAATCCAAGAGCATATCAAAACGATCATTCACCATGATCAAGTAGGCTTCATTCCAGGAATGCAGGGATGGTTCAATATACGGAAATCCATCAATGTAATCCACTACATAAACAAACTAAAAGAAAAAAACCACATGGTCATCTCATTAGATGCTGAAAAAGCATTTGACAAAATTCAGCATCCTTTCATGCTAAAAGTCTTGGAAAGAGCAGGAATTCAAGGCCCATACCTAAACATAGTAAAAGCAATCTACAGCAAACCAGTAGCCAACATCAAAATAAATGGAGAGAAACTTGAAGCAATTCCACTAAAATCAGGGACTAGACAAGGCTGTCCTCTCTCTCCATATCTTTTCAATATAGTACTTGAAGTTCTAGCGAGAGCAATCAGACAACATAAGGAAGTCAAAGGGATACAAATTGGAAAGGAAGAAGTCAAAGTATCATTATTTGCAGATGATATGATAGTCTACTTAAGCGATCCAAAAAACTCCACCAGAGAACTTCTACAGCTGATAAACAACTTCAGCAACGTGGCTGGTTATAAAATTAACTCAAGCAAATCAGTAGCCTTCTTGTACTCAAAGGACAAGCAGGCTGAGAAAGAAGTTAGGGAAATAACACCCTTCACAATAGCCACAAACAACATAAAGTACCTTGGTGTAACTCTAACCAAACAAGTGAAAGATCTGTATGACAGGAACTTCAAGTCCCTGAAGAAAGAAATCGAAGAAGACCTCAGGAGATGGAAAAATATTTCTTGCTCCTGGATTGGCAGGATCAATATAGTAAAAATGGCCATCTTGCCAAAAGCAATCTACAGATTCAATGCAATCCCCATCAAAATCCCAAATCAATTCTTCATAGATCTAGAAAGAGCAATTCTCAAATTCATCTGGAGCAACAAAAAACCCAGGATAGCTAAAACTATTCTCAACAATAAAAGGACTTCTGGGGGAATCAATATCCCTGACCTCAAGCAGTACTACAGAGCAATTGTGTTAAAAACTGCATGGTATTGGTACAGCAACAGGCAGGTAGATCAATGGAATAGGATTGAAGACCCAGAAATTAACCCACAGACTTATGGTCACTTGATCTTTGATAAAGGAGCCACAACCATCCGGTGGAAAAAAGATAGCCTTTTCAACAAATGGTGCTGGTTCAACTGGAGGTCAACATGCAGAAGAATGCGAATTGACCCACTCTTATCTCCTTGTACTAAGATCAACTCCAAGTGGATCAAGGACCTCCACATAAAACCAGACACACTGAAACTATTAGAAAAGAAACTTGGGAAGACCCTGGAGGACTTGGGCACAGGGGAAAAGTTCCTGAACAGAACACCAATAGCTTATGCTCTAAGATCAAGAATCGACAAATGGGACCTCATAAAATTACAAAGTTTCTGCAAAGCAAAGGACACTGTCAGAAGGACAAAACGGCAACCAACAAAGTGGGAAAAGATCTTCACCAACCCCACATCCGACAGAGGGCTAATATCCAATATATACAAAGAACTCAAGAAGTTAGACCGCAGAGAACCAAATAACCCTATCAAAAAATGGGGCACAGAGCTAAACAAAGAATTCTCACCAGAAGAAATTCGGATGGCCGAGAAACACCTTAAAAGATGTTCAACATCATTAGTCATCAGGGAAATGCAAATCAAAACAACCCTGAGATTCCACCTCACACCAGTCAGAATGGCTAAGATTAAAAACTCAAGAGACAACAAGTGCTGGCGAGGATGTGGAGAAAGAGGAACACTCCTCCACTGTTGGTGGGATTGCAAAATGGTAAAACCGCTCTGGAAATCAGTTTGGCGGTTCCTCAGAAAATTGGGCATGTTACTTCCAGAGGACCCTGGCATACCACTCCTGGGCATATACCCAGAGGATTCCCCTGCATGCAATAAGGACACATGCTCCACTATGTTTATAGCAGCCTTGTTTATAATAGCCAGAAATTGGAAGCAGCCCAAATATCCCTCAAAGGAGGAATGGATACAGAAAATGTGGTATATTTATACAATGGAATACTACACAGCAATTAAAAATAATGAATTCATGCAATTTGTAGGTAAATGGTTAGACCTGGAAAATATCATCCTGAGTGAATTAACCCAATCACAAAAGAATGCACCTGAAATGCAATCACTGATAAGTGGATATTAATGAGCCCAGAAGCCCTAAATACTCAAGACACAAATAGCAAGTCAAATGATTCCCAAGAAGAAGAAAGGAGAGGACCCTGGGCCTGTAAAGATTGCTTCCAGTTTAGTAAAGAAACCGAGGGGGGAGGGGGAATTATTGGGGAACAGATGGGGGGGAGAGGAACTATGGGAACTATGGTGGGTGGGAACTGGGAAAGGGGAAAGCCTTTGGAATGTAAACATAGAATATAGAAAATAAAATTAAAAAAAAAAATTATCATTCATGACAGAACCAATATCGCTATAAAATTCTGTTTGTAAATATGAGTATTGAGTAAGTGATTTGTGTGTTTGAATAAAGAAAAAAACTCCAAAAAAAAAAAAAAAAAAAAAAAAAAGAAATACATGAAAACACAATCAAGCAAGCGAAAGATCTGAGCACATCCATCCAGATACTAAAAACAGAAGTAGAAACAACTAAGAAATCACAGAGGGAGACAACATTGGAGATAGAAAACCTGGGGAAGAAATCAGGGGCCATAGACGCAAGTATCAACAATAGAATACAAGAGATAGAAGACAGAATCTCAGAAGCCGAAGATACCATAGGAACCATTGATTCAACAGTCAAAGAAAATACTAAATGCAAAAAGGTGGTAACCCAAAACATCCAGGAAATCCAAGACACTATGAGAAGACCAAACCTAAGGATTATAGGTATAGACGAGAGTGAAGATTTACAAGTTAAAGGGCCAGCTAATATCTTCTATAAAATTATGGAAGAAAACTTCCCCAACCTAAGGAGAGAGATGCCCATGAATATACAAGAAGCCTATAGAACCCCAAACAGACTGGACCAGAACAGAAATACATCCCGTCACATAATAATCAAAACTCCAAATGTAATAAACAAAGAAAGAATACTAAAGGCAGCAAGAGAAAAAGGCCAAGTAACATATAAAGGAAAACCTATCAGAATAACACCAGACTTCTCACCTGAGACCATGAAAGCTAGAAGATCCTGGGCAGATATCATGCAAACTCTAAGAGAACACAAACTTCAGCCAAAACTACTTTACCCAGCAAAACTCTCAATTGCCATTGATGGAGACATCAAGGTATTCCATGACAAAACCAAATTTGCAAGATATCTCTCCACAAATCCAGCCCTACAAAGGATAATAGGGGGAAAACACCAAGACAAGGACGGAAACTACACCCGGGAAGAAGCAAGATAGAAACCTCCTCTCATCAAACCCAAAAGAAGATAACCTCTCGAATATAAAAAATAAATAAGATAAATAAATATAATTTCAAAAATGTCTGGAGGTAATAATTACTATTCCTTAATATCTCTTAACGTCAATGGACTCAATTCCCCAATAAAAAGACATAGATTAACAGACTGGATACGGAAACAGGACCCTACATTTTGCTGCATACAGGAAACACATCTCAGTGTTAAAGACAAACACTACCTTAGAGTAAAAGGCTGGAGGACAATTTTACAAGCAAATGGTCTCAGGAAACAAGCTGGAGTAGCCATTCTAATATCAGATAAAATTGACTTTCAACCTAAAATCATCCAAAGAGACTCAGAAGGTCACTTCTTGCTGGCCAAAGGGAAAATCCACCAGGAAGAGCTCTCAATACTGAACATCTATGCTCCAAATGCAAGGGCACCCTCCTTCGTAAAAGAAACCTTACTAAAGCTTAAAGCACACATTACACCTAACACAATAATTGTGGGTGACTTCAACACCCACTCTCCTCAATGGACCGATCAGGAAAGCAGAAACTAAACAGGGACACAGTGAAACTAATTGAAACTCTGGACCAATTGGATTTAACAGATATATATAGAACATTTCATCCTAAAGCTAAAGAATATACCTTTTTCTCAGCACCGCATGGTGCCTTCTCCAAAATAGACCATATAATCGGTCACAAGACAGATGTCAACAAATACAAGAAGATCGAGCTAATCCCATGCCTCTTATCAGATCACCATGGAGTAAGAGTGGTCTTCAATAGCAACAAAAACAACAGAAAGCCCACATACACATGGAAACTGAACAATACTCTACTCAATGACACCTTGGTCAAGGAAGAAATAAAAAAAGAAATCAAAGACTTTTTAGAATTCAATGAAAATGAAGGTACAACCTACCCAAATCTATGGGACACAATGAAAGCAGTGCTAAGAGGAAAACTCATAGCTCTAAGTGCATCCAAAAAGAAACTGGAGAGAGCATACACTAGCAGCTTAATGGCACACCTTAAAGCCCTGGAAGAAAAACCAGTTAATTCACCCAGGAGGAGTAGAAGACAAGAAATCATCAAACTCAGGGCTGAAATCAATCAAATAGAAACAAAGAGAACCATACAAAGAATCAACAAGACCAGGAGCTGGTTCTTTGAGAAAATCAACAAGATAGATAAACCCTTAGCCAGACTAACCAAAGGACACAGAGACAGTATACAAATTAACAAAATTAGAAATGAAAAGGGAGACATAACAACAGAAACTGAGGAAATTCAAAAGATCATCAGATCCTACTACAAAGATCTATACTCAAAACAACTGGAGAATCTGGAGGAAATGGACGATTTCCTAGACAGATATCAAATACCAAAATTAAATCAGCATCAAGTAGACCAGCTAAATAGTCCCATAACCCCTAAAGAAATAGAAGGGGTTATAGAAAGCCTCCCAACCAAAAAAAGTACGGGACCAGATGGTTTTAGTGCAGAATTCTACCAGACCTTCAAAGAAGACTTAACACCAATACTCTCCAAACTATTCCACAAAATAGAGACAGAAGGGACACTGCCCAACTCATTCTTCGAAGCCACAATTACGCTAATACCTAAACCACAAAAAGATCCAACAAAGAAAGAGAACTTCAGGCCAATTTCTCTGATGAATATAGATGCAAAAATACTAAATAAAATTCTTGCTAACCGAATCCAAGAGCACATCAAAACGATCATCCACCATGATCAAGTAGGCTTCATCCCAGGGATGCAGGGATGGTTCAATATACGGAAATCCATCAATGTAATCCACTACATAAACAAACAGAAAGAAAAAAACCACATGGTCATCTCATTAGATGCTGAAAAAGCATTCGACAAAATTCAGCATCCTTTCATGCTAAAAGTCTTGGAAAGAGCAGGAATTCAAGGCCCATACCTAAACATAGTAAAAGCAATCTACAGCAAACCAGTAGCCAACATCAAAATAAATGGAGAGAAACTTGAAGCATTCCCACTAAAATCAGGGACTAGACAAGGCTGCCCTCTCACTCCATATGTTTTCAATATAGTACTTGAAGTTCTAGCGAGAGCAATTAGACAACATTAGGAAGTCAAAGGGATACAAATTGGAAAGGAAGAAGTGAAACTATCATTATTTGCAGACGATATGATAGTTTACCTAAGCGACCCAAAAAACTCCACCAGAGAACTTCTACAGCTGATAAACAACTTCAGCAAAGTGGCAGGTTATAAAATTAACTCAAGCAAGTCAGTGGCCTTCTTGTACTCAAAGGACAAGCAGGCTGAGAAAGAAATTAGGGAAATAACACCCTTCACAATAGCCACAAACAACATAAAGTATCTTGGCGTAACTCTAACCAAACAAGCGAAAGATCTGTACAACAGGAACTTCAAGTCCTTGAAGAAAGAAATCGAAGAAGACCTCAGAAGATGGAAAAATATTTCTTGCTCCTGGATTGGCAGGATCAATATAGTAAAAATGGCCATCTTGCCAAAAGCAATCTACAGATTCAATGCAATCCCCATCAAAATCCCAACTCAATTCTTCATAGATCTAGAAAGAACAATTCTCAAATTCATCTGGAGCAACAAAAAACCCAGGATAGCTAAAACTATTCTCAACAATAAAAGGACTTCTGGGGGAATCAATATCCCTGACTTCAAGCAGTACTACAGAGCAATTGTGTTAAAAACTGCATGGTATTGGTATAGCAACAGGCAAACAGATCAATGGAACAGGATTGAAGACCCTGAAATTAACCCACAGACTTATGGTCACTTGATCTTTGATAAAGGAGCCACAACCATCCGATGGAATAAAGATAGCCTTTTCAACAAATGGTGCTGGTTCAACTGGAGATCAACATGCAGAAGAATGCGAATTGACCCACTCTTATCTCTTTGCTCTAAGATCAACTCCAAGTGGATCAAGGACCTCCACATAAAACCAGACACACTGAAACTATTAGAAAAGAAACTTGGGAAGACCCTGGAGGACTTGGGCACAGGGGAAAAGTTCCTGAACAGAACACCAATAGCGTACGCACTAAGATCAAGAATCGACAAATGGGACCTCATAAAATTACAAAGTTTCTGCAAAGCAAAGGACACTGTCCGAAGGACAAAACGGCAACCAACAAAGTGGGAAAAGATCTTTACCAACCCCACATCCGACAGAGGGCTAATATCCAATATATACAAAGAACTCAAGAAGTTAGACCGCAAAGAACCAAATAACCCTATCAAAAAATGGGGCACAGAGCTAAACAAAGAATTTTCACCAGAAGAAATTTGGATGGCCGAGAAACACCTTAAGAGATGTTCAACATCATTAGTCATCAGGGAAATGCAAATCAAAACAACCCTGAGATTCCACCTCACACCAGTCAGAATGGCTAAGATTAAAAACTCAAGAGACAACAAGTGCTGGCGAGGATGTGGAGAAAGAGGAACACTCCTCCACTGTTGGTGGGATTGCAAAATGGTAAAACCACTCTGGAAATCAGTTTGGCGGTTCCTCAGAAAATTGGGCATGGCACTTCCAGAGGACCCTGGCATACCACTCCTGGGCATATACCCAGAGGATTCCCCTACATGCAATAAAGACACATGCTCCACTATGTTTATAGCAGCCTTGTTTATAATAGCCAGAAATTGGAAGGAGCCCAAATATCCCTCAAAGGAGGAATGGATACAGAAAATGTGGTATATTTATACAATGGAATACTACTCAGCAATTAAAAATAATGAATTCATGCAATTTGTAGGTAAATGGTTAGACCTGGAAAATATCATCCTGAGTGAGCTAACCCAATCACAAAAGAATGCACATGAAATGCAATCACTGATAAGTGGATATTAATGAGCCCAGAAGCCCTAAATACTCAAGACACAAATAGCTAGTCAAATGATTCCCAAGAAGAAGAAAGGAGAGGACCCTGGGCATGTAAAGATTGCATCCAGTTTAGTAAAGAAACCGAGGGGGGAGGGGGAATGATTGGGGAATAGTTGGGGGGGAGAAGAACTATGGGAACTATGGTGGGTGGGAACTGGGAAAGGGGAAAGCCTTTGAAATGTAAACATAGAATATAGAAAATAAAAATAACTAAAAAAAAAAAAAAGCCTGGAGAAAACTCCTGTGGGCAGCATCATTTTTCAAAATGTTTCCAAGGGTATGAGAAGGGCTGGGATTGTAAATTACCTGCTTAATAGCTACCTGGTGTGAACTGATATGCAGTACTCATCCCACAGATAATTTCCTCTTCACCTTCAGCAAGATGTTAGATGTTTTCAAATAGCAATTTTGTACTGTTTTATTGGTGTTAGCAGAACTATTATGGCTGTTACTGGCTATCTTTATTACCCTTGAATGTCTCACACCCATAACATATATGTCCGACTACGAAAACTGCCATTGATCATAGTTTAAAGCATCATCTTTAGATGATAAAATTGGTGATATCACTGAATGACAGATTCAAAAGTATCTATCTTCAAAAATATCTCAAACAGATGGCAAATATACCACTGTTTATATTCTTTAAATGAATGCTACAGATGGTAAGAAATTATTCCACCATGTTTAATAGGAAAATCCCACATCATTTCTACAAAGGCACTTCTATTTTTATTGCAAGAAAATATATTTGGTAATTTAGTTACCAAGCATTCTTTTGCCTTCAAAATTATATATTGGAAGCATATGGAAAGCTATCTAAAGACTGAGTATTCACTTTTCCCTTTATGTGACCTTAAAATTATTTTGTAGTGAAAATAAATAGGAATGAGAAACATGCTTGAAGGTGTTTGGTTTTTTTAATTTACATTTTTTGGGGAAAACAATTGTTCTTTAAGGTATTTTAGTTGACTTATTCATTTATTTAAAACATACAGTAAATTTTTATTTAAAAGGAAAATTTAAAATGTCATGTTAACTTTGTAAAAAATAACATTTTAGTCTATTACTATGGTGCTTACAATATGTCCTAATTTCATGCATCTTACAATAAAATGATGCTTTAACAGAATGTTTTAAATACCAAATATATATAAGTTAAATAAGAGTTTGAAGTGAAAATTGAATCTCCTATTTGATTTTAGTTATATAGTTGATCATGTAGTACCATAGATGGTCACAAGGATACAAATCATTTAATTCTATTCTCCTAAGAGTAATTAATTACCATGGGACTGGAGAAATGATTTAGAGTTAAAGAGTGCATACTGTTCCTATTCTCAATTTAGTTTCAAGCATACATCTATGGTGGTTCACCACTATGTGTAACATCATTTCCAGAGAACCTGACAGCCTCCTTTAGACACCATGAGCACCAGAATTTTTAAATCTCAATCTATGACAAAACGGGATGCTTTTTAATCAAACTCACATTTTGTATGTTTTTTCTCACAAATAAACACTTCATTTTTTGAATGATTTCTTGTGGAACATTAAATTATGTTTCCAATTTTTTTCTTTTTAATAATAAATCATGGGCTGGAAAGATAGCTCAGTGGGTAAAGACATCTGAACTCAAATTTTACCTGAGTACAATCTCAAAGAAATCTATGGTGGAATGGGAGAACAGGAAAGTTGTCCTCTGGCATTACTGTGTGTTGGATGGCATTCCTGAACTACTTAGCCAAATAAGAACATTAAAGTGTAATACTAAAAGTAATAAGAGCTGTTATAGAATATGTCTCTATTTAATAATACATTTAACCTATTTAAAGTTATTCCTTTTTCCTTTTCTTCTATTTTCTATATTCTTTTACATTCCAAATGATTTCCCCTCCCAGTTCCAGTTCCCCCTTTCCCATTAGTCCCATAAGCCCTCTTTCCTCCTCCCGGACTCCAATCAACCCCCTCCCACTTTTCTGTCCTGGTAATCCCCTGCATTGCTGCATCAAGCCTTTCCAGGACCAGGGCCCTCTCCTTCCTTCTTCTTGGGACTGATTTGATATGTGAATTGTCTCTTGGGAAGTCAGAGCTTCTGGGTTAATATCCACTTATCAGTGACTGCATTCTATGTATTTTTTTTGGGGGGGGGAGGAATGGGTTACCTCACTTAGGATGATATTTTCCAGTTCCAACCATTTGCCTAAAAATTTCATGAATTCATTGTTTTTAATTGCTGTGTAGTATTCCATTGTGTAAATACACCACATTTTCTGTATCCATTCCTCCATTGAGGGACATCTTTCCAGCTTCTGGCTATTATAAATAAGGCTGCTATGAACATAGTGAAATATGTATCCTTATTGCATGCCTGGGAATCCTCTGGGTATATGCCCAGGAGTTGTATATCAGGGTCCTCCAGAAGTGTTGTGCCCAGTTTTCTGAGGAACCTCCAGAATGATTTCCAGAGTGGTTGTACCATCTTGCAATCCCACCAGCAGTAGAGGAGCATTCCTCTTTCTCCACATCCTCACCAACCTGCTGTCTCCTGAGTTTTTAATCTTAACCATTCTAACTGGTATGAGGTAAAATCTCAGGGTTGTTTTGAATTGCATTTCACTAATGACTAATGATGTTGAACATTTCTTAAGGTGCTTCTCAGCCATTTGAATTTCTTCAGGTGAAAATTCTTTGTCTAACTCTATATCCCATTTTTAATAGGGTTATTTGGTTTTCTGGGGTCTAACTTCTTGAGTTCTCTGTATATATCAGATATTAGCGCTCTGTCGGATGTAGGGTTGGTGAAGATCTTTTCCCAATTCATTGGTTGCTATTTTGTCCTTTTGACAGTGTCCTTTGCCTTACTGAAACTTTGTAATTTCATGAGGTGCCATTTGTCAATTCTTGATTTAGAGCCTAAGCTATTGGTGTTCTATTCAATAAAATTTCCCCCGTGCCCATGTCCTCAATGCTCTTTCCCAGTTTCTTTTCTTTTCTTTTTTTTTCTATATTTTTTGTTAACATTACAAAGGATTGTCCCCTTTCTCAGTCCCTCCCTCACCATATGTCCCATAAGCCCTCTTCCCTCTGCCCATTCGCCAATCACTCCCCCCCAACATTTCTCTATTCTGATACTCTCCTATAAAACTAGATCCAGGTTCTTTTCTATTAGTATCATTGTGTTCGGTTTTTATGTGGAGTTCCTTGATCCATTTGGAGTTGAGCTTAGTAAAAGGAGATAAGCATGGATCGATTTGCATTCTTCTGCATGCTGACCTCCAATTGATCTAGCACCATTTGTTGAAAAGACTATCTTTTTTCCACTGGATGGTGTTAGCTCCTTTGTCGAAGGTCAAGTGACCGTAGGTGTATGGGTTCATTTCTGGGTCTTCAATTCTATTCCATTGATCTACTTGCCAGTCACTGTACCAATACCATGTTTTTTATCATTATTGCTCTGTAATACTCCTTGAGTTCAGGGGTACTAATTGCCCCAGAAGTTCTTTTATTGTTGAGGAATGTTTTAGTTATCCTGGGTTTTATTTTATTCCAGATGAATTTGATCATTGCACTTTCTAACTCTATGAAGAACTGTGTTGGGATTTTAATGGGGATTGCATTGAATCTGTATTACTTTTTGCAAGATGGCCATTTTTACTATATTAATCCTGCCAATTCATGAGCATGGAAGATTTTTCTATTTTCTAAGGTCTTCTTTGATTTCGTTATTCAGAGACCTGAAGTAGTTGTAGATAACCTTTAAACTATTTATGAATTACAGGTTCACAGTTGTTTATTTTGAAGGGCTGATGATAAGATTCATCCACTTGAATGATGCATAAAAGTAGCATGTGGTACACTTATGCTCATTTTGAAGGTATGATATATCTTGGATCTCTGGTTATCTATATAATCTTTAATTTGTATAAGCTTTTGTGCAATTAAGAATCATTGTTAAAATTCAAAATCTAATGTTTTTATTAAAACAACATAAATAAAATGACAAATATGTAGACTTAGAATATATATATATTCATATATATATATATATATATATATATATATATATATATATATGAATGAATGAATAATATCCCATATGTGTTGGGAAAGTTTAAAATTTACTGTTCATTTTCTGACATAGTGTTTCCCAGTGACCTTCCTGATATCTCACAAAGCAAGTACCTCAATAAATCTAAACTAACAACACTTTAAATTTAAAAACAGTGGTTATTTTATATGTATTCTTTAAGTTCATTATCTATTAATACCCTAAGGGCCTTCATTTAATTAAAGAGTTTAGCTATTGAAAGTAGTACTTTAGGGGCTGGAGAGATGGCTCATGATTTTAGAACATTGGCTGCTCTTCTATAGTACCCAGGTTCAATTTACAACTCCCACATGGCAGCTTACAACTATCTGTGATTACAATTCCAGGGCATCAAACACCCATCCAAAGACATATGCAGTCAAAACACCAGTCAGTGCTCATGAAATAAAAATAAATAAATTATTTTTAAAAAATATAAAAATTACAGTGCTTTAGTAACATGTTAGTATAAATATCTTTCTGCTACTTTTTTTATCCATTTCTTTTGGTTATTACTGGATACTCACTACAATTGTTTAGCTAAATTTTTATGGTACTAATGATGTCTTACTACATTTTCAAATTTATGTTTATGCTCAGAGAATTTGAAGAAAATGGACAGAGCATGAACGATTCATCCCAAGTAATCCATCTCAGACTCATAAAGATAACGAAAGTATATGTTTGCTTTCATGTTCTGTTAGTTGTTGTCTTTGATAAACAAACCACATGTCATCCCATAAGTTAGTATTTGGTAAAGGACAATTGGGAGGATGAAGATGGAAAACCTTAGAGATGGTGTATATAATAGACAGGTACAGATGAAGATGGGCAGAAGAACTGGAATGGGAAGATCTACTAGAGAAGCAGGGGGGAAGGATGCAGAGACAATATAGGGTTAAAGCTAACGGTCATTTGTGGGGTAGTAGAACCTTCGAAAGTAGCATCTTCTTAAAATATATTCATATCTGAAGTTTAACTAAGTGAAATTACCAGAGGAGACACAGTCCCAACTGAATGTCTCTCATCATGAAATGACTTCCAGTTCCAGTAATGGTTTATATTTAATTAAGTTTTTGGGTGACAGGGCCCTATGGAAACTTCTAAACAATCTTAGCTATTGCCAAAGGTTATTGGTTGCTCTCCAGAAACAGACAGTAAGGTCCTACTACTACACTACCCATTGAATTTTGGGGAAATTAAGCTGGTGCCTACCTAGAGCCTTCTCCACTACTGGCTAAACCTATCGTACAGGAAGGTATTCGACACACTACTAAAGCAAAGATAAACAAAAATCCAGCTGCAAAACCTTAGACATAAAATAATGATCTGCTTGAAGGATATGCTTGTACAATAGTGTCACATGCCTGTGGGATTAACTGACCAGTATTTGTTTAGATTTAAGACTCATTCCATGAGAGGTTGACCCATCTCTGAACATGCTTGAGTGGGCAAGAACCTGAGACTAGATAGACCAGGGGAAAACCAAATACTTTTCTGCTATAGTAACATAGCCAAGCAATGACTCTTAAGGATATTCTTATATTTGTATATCAATGCCTTACTTAGATGTCATTAGAAAAGACTTCTGCCATAGATGGTAACAAATATAGAGAGTTATAGCCAGGCTACATGAAGAGAGTGAGATATGTTTTCCTAAATGTGTGGTCAAATACTTCCTGTTGGGATTCAGAAAATATATAAAAATTGTTGGGAAGAAAATATATAAAAATTCTAAAAAGCAGAGGAGATGGAAGACATCATTGAGACAAAGCTTTCAAAACCCAGCATGACTGGTGCATATATGACCTCACAAATATCCACCAAATATCCACCAGATATTCACTAATGTACTTTCGATCACTGGGAGAAAACACAGACAACTGCCCCCATTCCTCCTCCTGAAGCAATCTCTAATAACTACTCATGAATTAAAAATTAGTCTTCTCCAATAAGTTTCACTGGGTATTGAAACCAATTCTAAGACTAAGCTCCATAGACAGCAGAAGATGGCCAATGCAAAACATACTCATGTATGGGGGGTGCAGGGCAGGTGAGAGGGTTGGGTATGTGTAGTTCATACATCTATATGTGTTTCTTGATCTTTATTCTTGCTTGTCTTTTTCTATTATGATTTTTCTATATACTTTGCCCTTTTTTTTTCAAAAAATATTTTTAATTGATATATTCTATATTTACATTTCCCTTTTTTTGTTTCCCCACTACCCTAAGGTCCAAACATGCCCTTTTCCCTCCCCCTGCTCCCTCATCCACCCCTTCCCACTTCCCTGTTCTGGTATTCCCCTACACTGATGCTTTGATCATTTCCAGCACTAGTGTCCATTCCTTTCTTCTTGTCAGACATCATTTGGTATGTGAATTGTGTCTTTGGTGTCCCAAGATTCTAGGCTAATATCCACTTATCAGTGACTGCATACCATGGGTATTCTTTTGAGACTAGGTTACTTCACTTAGTATGATGTTCTCCAGATCCATCCATTTCTCTAAGAATTTCATGAATTCATTGTTTCTAATGGCTGAATAGTATTCCATTGTGTATATATACCACATTTTTTTGTATCCATTCCTTGTTGAGGGACATCTGGGTTCTTTCCAGCTTCTGGCTATTATAAATAAGACTGCTATGCACATAGTAGAGCATGTATCCTTATTGCATGCTGGGGAATCTTCTGGGTATATTCCCAGGAGTGGTATGGCTGGATCCTCCGGAAGTATCATGTCCAGTTTTCTGAGGAACCGCCATACTGATTTCCAGAGTGGTTGTACCAGCTTGCATTCCCACCAGCAGTGGAGGAGTGTTCCTCTTTCTCCACATCCTCGCCAACACCTGATGTCTTCTGAGTTTTTAATCCTAGCCATTCTGACAGGTGTGAAGTGAAATCTCAGGGTTGTTTTGATTTGCATTTCTCTAATGACTAATGATGTTGAACATTTTTTAAGGTGTTTCTCAGCCATCTGAATTTCTTCAGGTGAAAAGTCTTTGTTTAGCTCTGTACACCATTTTTGGATAGGGTTATTTGGTTTTCTGGGGTCTAACCTCTTGGGTTCTTTGTATACATTGGAGATTAGCCTTCTGTCGGATGTGGGGTTGGTGAAGAACTTTTCCCAATTTGCTGGTTGCCAATATTTCCTTTTGACAGTGTCTTTTGCCTTACAGAAACTTTGTAATTTTATGAGGTCCCATTTGTCTATTCTTGATCTTAGAGCATAAGCTATTGGTGTTCTGTTCAGGAATTTTCCCCCTGAGCCAATGTCCTCAAGGGTCTTCCCCAGTTTCTTTTCTATTAGTTTTAGTGTGTTTGGTTTTATGTGGAGGTCCTTGATCCACATGGAGTTGAGCTTAGTGCAAGGAGATGAGAGTAAATCAATTCTCATTCTTCTGCATGTTGACCTCCAGTTGAGACAGCACCATTTGTTGAAAAGGCTATCTTTTTTCCACTGGATGTTTTCAGCTCCTTTGTCGAAGATCAATTGGCCATAGATGTGTGGGTTCAATTCTGGGTCTTCAATCCTATTCCATTGATCCACTTCCCTGTCACTGTACCAATACCATGCAGTTTTTAACACTACTGCTCTGTAGTATTGCTTGAGGTCTGGGATACTGATTCACCCAGAAGTTCATTTACTGTTGATGATAGTTTTAGCTATCCTGGGTTTTTTGTTATTCCAGATGAATTTGAGAATTGCTCTTTCTAACTCTGTGAAGAGCTGAATTGGAATTTTGATGGGGATTGTGTTGAATCTGTATATTGCTTTTGGCAAGATTGCCATTTTAACTATATTAATCAGGCTAACCCACGAGCATGGAAGTTTTTTTCCATTTTCTGAGGTCTTCTTCAATTTCCTTCTTCAGAGACCTGAAGTTTTTGTCATATAAATCTTTCACTTGTTTGGTTAGAGTCACACCAAGATACTTTATATTGTTTGTGGCTATTGTGAAGGTTGTCATTTCCCTAATTTCTTTCTTGGCCTGCTTATCCTTTGCGTATAGGAAGGCTACTGATTTGCTTGTGTTGACTTTATAACCAGCCACTTTGCTGAAGTTGTTTATCAGCTGTAGGAGTTCTTTGGTGTAGTTTTTGGGACACTTAATTATACTACCATATCATCTGCAAATAGTGATTGTTTGACTTCTCCCTTTCCAATTTGTATCCCTTTGACTTTCTTATGTTGTCAAATTGCTCTAGCTAGTACCTCAAGTACTATATTGAAGAGATATGGTGAGAGAGGGCAGCATTGTCTAGTCCCTGATTGCAGTGGGATTGCTTCAAGTTTTTCTCCATTTACCTTGATGTTGGCTACTGGTCTGCTGTATATTGCTTTTACTATGTTTAGATATGGGCCTTGAATTCCTGTTCTTTCGAAGACCTTTAGCATGAAAGGATTCTGAATTTTGTCAAATGCTTTTTCAGCATCCAATGAGATGACCATGTGGTTTTTTTCTTTGAGTTTGTTTATGTAGTGGATTACGTTGATGGATTTCCGTACATTGAACCATCCCTGCATCCCTGGGATGAAGCCAACTTGACCATGGTGAATGATCGTTTTGATGTGTTCTTGGATTCAGTTGGCAAGTATTTTGTTTAGTATTTTTGCATCGATATTCATAAGAGAAATTGGCCTGTAGTTCTCTTTCTTAGTTGGATCTTTGTGTGGTTTTGGTATCAGGGTAATTGTGGCTTCATAGAATGAGTTGGGTAGTGTTCCTTCTGTTTCTATTTTGTGGAATAATTTGAAGAGTATCGGTATCAGGACTTCTTTGAAGGTCTGATAGAATTCTGCACTAAAACTGTCTGGTCCTGTGCTCTTTTTGGTTGGAAGACTGTCTATGACCCCTTCTATTTCTTTGGGGGTTATGGGTCTGTTTAGATGATCTATTTGATCCTGGTTTAATTTTGGTATTTGGTAATTGTCTAGGAAATTGTCCATTTCCTCCAGATTCTCCAGTTGTGTGGAGTATAGGTTTTTGTAGTAGGATCTGATGATTTTTTGAATTTCCTCAGTTTCTGTTGTTATATCTCCCTTTTCATTTCTAATTTTGTTAATTTGAATACTGTCTCTGTGCCCTTAAGTAAGTCTGGCTAGGGGTTTATCTATCTTGTTGATCTTCTCAAAGAACCAGCTCCTGGTTTTGTTGATTCTTTGTATGGTTCTCTTCGTTTCAACTTGATTGATTTCAGCCCTGAGTTTGATGATTTCCTGTCTTCTACTCCTCCTGGGTGAAATTGCTTCTTTTTGTTCCAGAGCTTTCAAGTGCACCATTAAGTTGCTAGTATATGCTCTCTCCTGTTTCTTTTTGGAGACATTCAGGGCTATGAGTTGTCCTCTAAGCACTGCTTTCATTGTGTCCCATAGATTTGTGTATGTTGTGCCTTCATTTTCATTAAGTTCTAAGAATTCTTTGATTTCTTTCTTTATTTCTTCCTGGACTAAGGTATCATTGAGTAGAATATTGTTCAGCCTCCACGCGTATGGGGATTTTCTGTTGTTTTTGTTGCTATTGAAGAACACTCTTACTCCATGGTGATCTGATAAGAGGCATGGGATTAGTTCGATCTTTTTATATTTGTTGAAGTCTGTCTTGTGTCCAATTATATGGTCGATTTTGGAGAAGGTCCCATGAGGGGCTGAGAAAAAGGTATAGTCTTTTGCTTTAGGGTGAAATGTTCTATATATATATATATATATATATATATATATATATATATATATATCTGTTAAATCCAATTGCTCCAAAGTTTTGATGAGTTTCTCCGGGTCTCTGTTTAGTTTCTGTTTTCCTGGTCGGTCCACTGTAGATAGTGGAGTATTGAGGTCCCCCACAATCATTGTGTTAGGTGCAATGTGTGCTTTGAGCTTTAGTAAGGTTTCTTTTACAAATGAGGGTGCCCTTACATTTGGAGCGTAGATGTTTAGAATTGTGAGTTCTTCTTGGTGGATTCTTCCTTTGACTAGCAAGAAGTGACCTTCTGTGTCTCTTTTGATGACTTTGGGTTGAAAGTCAATTTTATCTGATATTAAAATGGCTACTCCAAGCCGGTCGGTGGTGGCACAAGCCTTTAATCCCAGCACTTGGGAGGCAGAGGCAGGCGGATTTCTGAGTTCGAGGCCAGCCTGGTCTACAGAGTGAGTTCCAGGACAGCCAGGACTACACAGAGAAACCCTGTCTCGAAACAAACAAACAAAAAAAAAAAAACAACAAAAAAAGGCTACTCCAGCTTGCTTCCTGTGACCATTTGCTTGCAAAATTGTTTTCCATCCTTTTACTCTAAGGTAGTGTTTGTCTTTGACTCTGAGGTGTGTTTCCTGTAAGCAGCAAAATGTAGGGTCCTGTTTCTGTATCCAGTCTGTTAGTCTATGTCTTTTTATTGGGGAGTTGAGTCCATTGATGTTAAGAGATATTAAGGAATAGAGACTATTACTTCCTGACATTTTTGATGTTATTTTTGTTTTTGAGTAGTTATCTTCTTTTGAGTTTGATGGAAGAAGTTTACTGTCTTGCTTGTTCTTGGGTGCCATTCCCTTCCTTGTATTGGAGTTTTCCTCCTATTATCCTTTGTAGAGCTGGGTTAGTGGAAAGATATTGTGTAAATTTGGTCCTGTCATGGAATATTTTGATTTCTCCATCTATGTTGATTGCGAGTTTTGCTGGATATAGTAGTCTTGGCTGACATTTGTTTTCTCTTAGGGTCTGCATGAGGTCTGCCCAGGATCTTCTAGCTTTCATAGTTTCTGGAGAGAAGTCTGGTGTGATTCTGATAGGTCTTCCTTTATATGTTACTTGGCCCTTTTCTCTTACTGCCTTTAATATTCTTTCTTTGTTTAGTACATTTGTGGTTTTGATTATTATGTGATGGGAGGTGTTTCTGTTCTGGTCCAGTCTGTTTGGAGTTCTGTAGGCTTCTTGTATATTCATGGGCATCTCTCTCTTTAAGTTAGGGAATTTTTCTGCCATAATTTTGTTAAAGATATTTGCTGGCCCTTTAAGTTGTAGATCTTCACTCTGATCTATCTCTATAATCCTTAGGTTTGGTCTTCTCATTGTGTCCTGGATTTCCTGGATGTTTTGGGTTACAAGCCTTTTGGATTTTGCGTTTTCTTTGACTGTGGAGTCAATGGTTACTATGTTATCTTCAGCATCTGAGATTCTTATTTCTATCTCTTGTATTCTGTTGTTTATGTTTGCATCTACGACCCCTGATTTCTTCCCAAGGTTTTCTATCTCCAAAGTTGCCTCCTTTTGTGATTTCTAAGTTGTTTCTACCTCTGTGTTCAGATCTTGGATGGTTTTGCTCAGTTCCATCATTTGTTTGTTTGTGTTTTCATGTAAATCTTTAATATATTTTTGTGCTCCCTCTTTCATGACTTCTGCCTGTTGTTTCAAGTTCTCCTGCATTTCTTTAACTGATTTTCTCATTTCCTCTTTATTGGTTTCTGTCTGATGGCCCATATTCTCCTGGAGTTCTTTAAGTGTTTTTTGTGTTTGGATTGTAAGAGCTTCTACCCTATTGATGTTCCCCTGCATTTCTTTAAGAGATTTGTTTATGTCTTTTTTGTGTTCCTCTAGGAGCATCCTGACCTGTGCTTTTATATCTAACTCTTGTTTTTCTGGTGTGCTGGGGTATCCAGGACTTGCTGTGGTTGGCGAATTGGGTTCAGATGGTGCCATATTGCCTTGATTTCTGTTAATAATGTTCCTATGTTTGCCTTTTGCCATCTCTTTATCTCTGGAGTTAGTTGGTCTTATTGTAGATGGCAGCCCTGCTGAAAGCACAGCATGCCTGTCCCCAGGAGACAGATCCCTTCTGGCAGCGTTGTCTGTGCTGGACTATGCTAGCTCTGAGTCCAGGCCCCTGCCTCCAGCTGCCTGAATTCCAAGCTGTGCCCCGAGGCGGCAAGGTGGCCCCTTGCTGCTAGTTCGCTCAGAGAGCTGGCTGCAGTAGTCTGCACCCGCAGCTGAGCTTTCTGTGCCCGGATCTCCTGCAGAGCTAGGCTAAGCTATATCTCTGGCCACGCACCTGACTCCAGCCGCTGGCTGCTGTGTCCAGTGTGCCCGCTGTTTGCGCGTGGTGTCCTGAGGCAAGATGGCTGCCCTGCTGAAAGCACAGCGTGACCTTGGCTGAGTTGCTGGTACCCAGCTCTGCTGATCCCTTCTGGCAGAGTTGTCTGTGCTGACTATGCTAGCTCTGTGTCCAGGCCCCTGACTCCAGCTGCTAGAATTCCGAGCTGTGCCCCGAGGTGGCAAGGTGGCCCTTTGCTGCTAGTCCGCTCAGAGACCCACCCCGGCCATGGTAGTCTGCCAGTTCTTTTTTCATTATTAGATATTTTCTTAATTTACATTTCAAATTTTATCCCCTTCCCTGGTTTCCCTCACAAAACATCCTACTTGCCAGCCTACTCACTCCCTCTTCCCTGTCTTGGTATTTCCCTATACTGGGGCATCCAGTCTTCTCAGGACCAAGGCTTTCTCCTCCCTTTGATGACCTTAAGGCCATTTTCTGCTTAAGCTTTGTTTGGTCTGTGAATTGTATCTTGGGTATTCCAAGCTTTTGGGCTAATATACACTTATCAGTGAGTTCATACTATGTGTGTTTTTTGTTACTAGGTTACCTCACTCAGGATGATATTTTCTAGTTCCATGCTTTTGCCTAAGAATTTCATGAATTCATTGTTTTTTATAGCCGAATAGTATTCCATTGTGTAAATATACAACACTTTTTTGTATCTATTCCTCTGTTGAGGGATATCTGGGTTCTTCCCAGCTAAGGCTGCTATGAACATAGTGGAACATGTGTCTTTATTACCTGTTGGAGACAAATAAAATTCTAATAAATTCTTTGCTTTTGTTGATTTATTCTTCATCTCTGTGCACCTGTCTCTTGGGCTCCCTTGTTCTTTAATTGTTTAATCTTTTATTTATTTATTTACACTACAGATTTTATTTACCCCCCATCCCAGCCTCTGACTATTCCACATCCCATACCTCCTTCCCAGTCACCTGTCTTCATCAGGATGTCCCCTTCACCTACCACCTACCAGCCACCCACCCAGACCTCTAAATTCCCTGTGGTCTCCAATCTCTTGAGGGTTATGTTCATCTTCTTTGACTGAACCAAGACCCAGCAGTCCTCTGATATATATGTGCTGGGGTCCTCATATCAGCTGGTATATGCTGCCTGGCTGGTGGTCCAGTGTTTGAGAGATCTCAGGGATCCAGGTTAATTGAAAGTGCTGCTCTTCCTACAGGGTCACCCTCCTCCTCAGTTCCATACAGCTTTTCCCTTATTCAACCATAGGTATCAGCAGCTTCTATCCATTGGTTGCATACAGATATCTGTATTTGACTCTTTCAGGTGCTTGTTGGGTCTTTCAGAGGACAGTCATGATAGGTCCCTTTTTGTGAGTGTCCCATAGCCTCAGTAAGAGTGTCAGGCCTTGGAATCTTCCCTTGAGCTGGATTCCACTTTGGGGCTGTTGCTGGCTCCTCTCTATTTCCATCCCTGGAAATTATTCAGGCAGGAATAATTTTCAGCCAACATTTTTACTGTGGGATGGCAACACCCTCCCTCATTTCATGCCCTGTCTCCCTGCTGGAGATGAACTCTATATGTTCCCTCTCCCTTCTGTTGGGCATTCCATCTAAGGTCCCTCCCTTTGAGTCCTGATAGTCTCTCACCTCCCAAGTCTCTGGTACATTCTGATGGGTATTCCCGATCTCCTACCTCCAGAGGTTGCCAGTTTCCAATATTTCTGCTGCCCTCAGGACTTCAGTCCTTGTCCCTCACCCAATAACGGATCAGGTTTCCTTCTTCCCCTGCCCCCATCCACTTCCCCCGAGGTCTCTCCTTCACTCCTCACTTGTTATTGCTTTCTTCTCCCTCCCAAGTGGGACTGAGGATTCTCCACTTGGGCCCTTTAGCTTGTTGATTTTCTTGAGTTCTGTGGACTGTTATGTTGGGTATTCTGTATTATTATTTTTGGCTAATATCCACTTATTAGTGAGTACATACCATGCATACTAGATATCATACTGCAGAAGAATGGATACAGAAAATGTGGTTCATTTACACAATGCAGTACTACACAGCTATTACAAATGTGGACATTCTGAGTTTTGAAGGCAAATGAATGGAACTAGAAAATATCATTCTGAGTGAGGTATCTCAGACTGAAAAGGATATGCATGGTATGGACTCAGTTTTATGATTTTTTAATAATTATTTTATTTTATTATTGTTCTCTAGGTGCATATTTCTTTTCTAAGAAGAGATGGAAAGAGTATAGATTTGGTTGGAGGGTAAGTGAGGAAAATCTCAGAAGACTGGGAGAAGGAAAATGATATTTCTCACAAGCTGTCAATGCTTTTGATGCTGCCCGTATGGCAGTAAGACAACTGGAGAGGACTGAACTTTTCAAGTTCTATACGCAACTTGACCATTAGATTTCACACTGGAAAGACTGCTATTCTGGGTTCTGTATCTGACTTGTTTCCAGTGAGAGTATTGCAATAGTGATCACTCATTTTCTTCCATTGTCTTCCAAAGTGACTGAATAGCAATCACTCATATACATGAAATAAAATTTAAAGTTAAAATGCAAAGTCCTAAAAATAGAACTACCATATTTCCTAACTGTAGCACTCCTAAGAATATACTCAAACATTGAAATCCTAGGACGAATATTCTTACATATATTGTCTTATTCACCATATTAAGGAGATGAAACCAGCATACATATGCATTAAAAGAAGAATGGAAAATGAAAATCTGACACATGTATGCAACAGAATTTTAACCAACCATGAAGAAAATTAAAATTTTGAATGTTTTGGAAAATGGGTAGGTCTAGAAATTACTATGTTAATTTTACAACATAACCAAAACTTAGACAAATAAATATTGTATATTATATTGTACATGTGAATACTAACTTTAAAATTTTGATTGTACTTATATATGTGCTTGTGACTATAGTTCTAGGCCATGACTATAGGAAGAGCATGCTGATGGGGAAAGGAGTGTTAAAGGAAGTAGGAAAGATTAATAGAGCATAATAACATAAAAATGGAAGCAACTGTGATTCAAAGTACTTTGGTAATGGTGGTGAAATGATGGAGGAAAGTACTGTGAAGAAAAATGGATCAAGATAAAGTATTCATGAACATGACATAAGGAAGCCTGTTATTTATTATGCCTGTTAATAGAAAAATATAATAATAATATTAATAATATAATAATGATAATAATAAATATAATAATAATATTTACAAATAGTAAATTATAAAAGTCACTTCTGATATTCCCATTACCTGTGAACTGGCCCATAATTGATAACCATCATTGGCTTCTATCTATATATAAACAAACTGACTATTGCAGTAAAATAACGAAATTGCTTCCTCCATTTCATTATAACATTAAAGATTCAGTCAGGAAAAAACCATTGACTGTGATTACAATACTAGCTCTTCTACCACAAACTTCTCTAGAATGTAAAAATTGGTTGCACATAGATAGTAATTGTTGTGTGTACATCATCGCTGATACAAATATTCTCATAGGTTTCCTGTTATTCTCTCTTAAAATACAACACCTCATTATTTTGAAACATTTACTACATAACCAAATTATGTGTTCCTGTCTGCTACCTTAGTGAATATGAAAATTATTGTGTATGTTCAGTTTATTTTTACATTTAAGTGGAATGTTTGGTAAATGGGTGAGTATAAGAATCACAAGATCAAATTTTGTTGACTAGTTTTTATTTTTGATTGTTTGGAATTAGTTTTGGTCATCATACCAGCTTTGATTATATTGTTATTACCGAAGCATCAATAGAATTATTGTTCATAAAGTTAGTGTAATCAAATTACTACTTGTGACTGATTATATTCATTACTAAATTATCTTTGAATTAATCATAGTAATTAACACTTATAATCATACCTATTTTAAAAGAAATACCCTTAATTAGTTAGCCACAGCAAGTGATAAAATGTTTTTATTTAAGTAAAACTCTACCATTAGTGTCTGTACTGCCAGGAATACTTATAACAGGACTGCACATCTCTCTCTTAAATGGTGTCAAAATCAGTCTTTAACAGCTAGGTGTTCTCAAAGTTCAAATTTGCACAGGCATCCAAAAACCTTGTCAATTATTTTGACAGGAAAACAAAACCTTGAGTATTGCAGAGGTCAAATATTACCTGACCGTTTGGCCTAAAATTTCAGAAAGCAGTCAATCATTAAACAGATTTTGTTGCCAAAAGATAGTTACTTTCTCTCAGTGTGAATCTGCAACCAAGAAAATGGTTTTACTACGTTTATGAAATTCTCAATAACATAAAATTTATAAAGAAATAAAAAATTGTTTGAGAGATCTCGGGGGTCCAGTTTTATTGAGACTGCTAGTCCTCCTATAGGATGGCCCTTTTCTTCAGCCTCTTCCAGTCTTCTCTAATTCAACAACAGGAGCCATCTGTTTCTGTCCGTTGTTTGGACACAAACATCTGCATCTGGCTTTTTCTGCTGCTTGTTGTGTCTTCCAGGGTATGGCCATGCAGGTTCCTTTTTGTGAGCACTCCATAGTCTCAGTAATATTGTCAGGCTTTGGACATCCCCTTGAACTGGATTCCACTTTGGGCCTCTCATTAGACCTTCTTTTCTGACAGGAACAATTGTGGGTCAGAGTTGTTGTGACTGTGGGATGGCCCCGCTCTCCCTCATTTGATGCCCTGTCTTTCTGCTGGAGGAGAGCTCTATATGTTCCCTCTCCCTACTATTGGGCATTTCATTTAAGGTCTTCCCCACTTTGAGTCTGAGAGTCTCTCACCTACCAGGTCTCTGGTGCATTCTCAAACACTGAACCATCAACCAGGCAGCATACACCTGCTGATATGAGGTCCCGAACACATATCCAGTAGATGACTGCCAGGTCTGTGTTCATTCAGAGATGATGCACCTAACCCTAAAGAGACTCTAGGCCCCAGGGAGGGACATCCACACGAAGACAGGGTGAGGAGTAGGTATGGAACTGTTGGAGGGTGGAGAGGGTGGGGGGATAAAATATGGAGTGTAAAAAGAATAAACTAATTTAAAAAGGAAATAAAATTATAAAATCCTTATAAAATTTGAAGCAAATGGAAAAATTTAAGTATATAACTGTCTTTGACCTGTAGAACTGTAATAGCTGAAAGTATTTCTTTAGTTTGTGTTCAGGTGTTTCTAATATTTATGCATATTGCCCTAAGATTTAGCTTTTTATAGTTAAGAAAAACTTTTTTTTTGCACCTTTCCAGAAATACTTACTTAATACTCAGTGTGAACATGTGAACATTTGGTCATAGGATAAGCCTTAAAGATAGAGAATAACAATGTGAGAATTCTTCATCAATTGTACCTATGTCAAATATCACAGCTGGTTATTGATGAAAATCTGCATTTTAATAAGATTTCCTTTTATATTTCTTATCTCTTTTAAAAGAGAGGACACTGTATTGATTTTGAAAAAAAATGCTGGTTGAAAAAGATGTTAAACATCTCTTTTTAAACTATCTACTGGTTATCCCTGGAAAATATGTTACTATAATAATATGATCGTATGCACAAATTCAAATGCAATAGATAAAAACTGAAAAAGAATAGTAATTGTAAACTGTGTGAATTTAGAATAAATCTGGTGGCAGAGTAAAGACAAAACAAGAGGAGTGAAGCATTCTGCAAAATTGGAAGAGAGATGTTCCTTTACTTTTCTTCATCCCTCTGACTCTCACAGCACTGGTGGGGTGGTGATTAATTACCTACTCAGTTATAACATCATCAAACTGGGAAGTGACCACTTGCTAAAATTAAAGAATCCTGAAAGTTCAGAAGAGAGTAAAATTCACTTATTAATTATTATATAACCATTTCCACTTGAATAGCAATATAATAAACCCCAAGTCATCTGAAGAATGTCATTCCTTTAATGCACTTTACCTTGTTGATATGTTCATAAGATGGCAATTCATATGGTCCTTTTGAGTTCTTGTAAGCCTCATTGCTTTGCTAGAAGTCTTTTTTTATGATATTGGACTGAGGCCTATATTGCTGTGGCAATATTTAGGCTTTATAGGCAGGTCTGTTTTATAGGAAGCACTGATAATATTTTTTAAAAGAAAAGTTATAAAATGCATTTGAAAGCTTCTGAAGATGATGATTTATCGTATGCAATAGCACTGAGAATAGGTAATATAGACTTGCCCTTATGTACATCCATGGTCAAATACATTAGGCTAGAACTAACATGTAAAATGTCTCATCAGATATCAGTTACGGAGAATAGAAGCCACAGAGGTATCAATAAGCATTGTCAACTTAGCCTCATAAAAATTTTTTAAATATGAAGGTTTTTTTGTTTGTTTGGTTGGTTGGTTTGTTTGATTTTTTGCTTTACTTTTGTTTTTGTACAATCCAGAAGTTGCCTCACTCCAGATCTCTATCCCACAGTTCCTCATCCCATTCCTCCCATGCACAACCCCCCCATCTCAAAGAGGAGGTCCCCCACTTCCCAGGCCTCCCCACTTCCTGGGGCCTCCAGTCTCTTACAGGGTAAGCATGCATCTTCTCACACTGGGGTCAGACAAGTTCCTCCTCTGCTGTATGCGTTGGGGCTTCAGAACAGCTCATGTATACTGCCTCGTTGGTGGTTCAGTGTCTGAGTGTTTTAGATATGAATCTATGTGTGTAAATAAATGTTCTCTCTATATTTATTAATTCATAATGCTTTCCCATGAAATACCTAAAAATAGGAAGCGTTAATATAGTAATTTATTCTTATATTTATTTTCATTCTCAGACTTTTATTAAACCATCTACTTTCCATGTGCAAATTATTTGCTTGAATAACACTTGATAGTCACCTTAGAATTGATGTTATCTAAATTAAATCTAATCAGCCTATTGGAAAGTTGAGAATTCACCCATGACTCACTTCTATTGTCTGAATAATAACTACAGAAAAAAATGTGGTTATATAAAATGTCCTTATATAAATAATTTTTGGGATGAGCATACGTTTGAGAATCATGAAGAATAATTTTAAATATTTTACAAAGCCATTTGTTTACTTCTGTGCATAGTAAAATTTTAGTGATAATCTGTTGTATCATAATAGAGAAGATTGATCAGCTTTTATTGCCTTTGCTGGAGAAAATGAATGGAGAAAATGAATTTAATTGTATGTGATTTTAATAAAGATTCAGTTTAGAAGAAAGGTATGTCATTTCTTCTCCACTTTATTAAAATCTTATATGACTATGAGGATATTAAGCTTTGCATTGGAGCATAACTGATATTATAAATTACTTGTCACACTAATGGTCCAATTAATCAAAGAAAATGTCAGGAAAATGTATGGGAGATTACTCTACAAGTTTGTAATAAACAGATTTACTAGTATAGGCATCTATAAAAATGTGAGAAGATGTTTTCCTGACTGATGGATGTTCCTTTTGTAGTTTGGATCCATAGTTAAGTTAATAAAGGAACCAAACTACTAACAGTTGAATAGATAACTTCAGAACTTGCATAAATTTGGATATTTGAAGTCTCTGTTAGTCCTATACTTTCTACATGGTGCTTATACACTCAGAGATTTCATGCTGTGCTACAAATAACACTGACCTGAAATGGTGTTGCTTTACATAGACAACTCCTGCTAACCCATCTCAGAAAAAAATCTACCACAGAGTTTCTAACTCTTGATGTAACATACTGATACATTAAATAGCTGTGAAGTTACATATTTTAAGTGTTATTTTTAATTTTAAGGGTTATTTTTAATGCAACTGTTATTGATTAAGCTGTGACCATACTCATTTTTAGAATGTTTAAACTTGTTTGAACTTTGACCTGCATCCACTACCTTTGAGTTACGTAATATGTTAGGTTTTAGTATATCTCACTATACAAATGACTGTGTTTTTAACACACCAAATTTGACAATCTAACTATTGTTTCAACATTATACTGATGTTTAGTCTTCTGTGAGGTATCTTACACAGACATTTTATACTTATTAGAGTATATGGAAATCAATTCTTTCTTATCTCAAGAAGGGAAAGATGAAATTCAGATTCATATTATGCCATATTTACTTACTTTGAATGGTATTACATGCTAGGCCCATGCTGCCTGATAGTATGTTACATGAATAGAATTTGATATGATAGATTTCATTACTATATTAAATCTTCTTCTGGAGCAAAGTGGAAGTTTCCTGTGATGTGTCTTAGTCATGGTGAAAAAAAAACATGGTAAATGAAGGTACATGAGTAGAACTGTTGGCAAAAGTATTCATGAAGAGAAAATACATATTCAGCCTCAGTCTCTTTTCTAGTAATTACAAAATATAATATTTTTCATCAAGGAATGTTGAAGCATACTCCATAAACTGTGTTATGTGAACAGATTTCTGAGAGCTTGTGCAAAAACTCCAAGAATAAAAGATATGAGTTTTTTTAAACTCAGTTCTTCAAAACATCAAATTGTTCTTGTTATGTGTTTTTGTTATCATTTAAGGTGTAGCAAATAGGAGTAAATTTATTTCAGCTTTTATTTTTCATATGCCTCTATGGAAAAATACATCTTTTTGAATTGTGTAAATTGTCCTTGTGTTTATATACTTTACTCAGGTCATTCTTTGTAATCCTCACTATATAAATTGTCTGATGCTCTGAATAAAGCTGTTCATTGATTGAGACTTTAGTTCACCTCATTTTCAGGCCACTCTCACCCAGGTTCATGCTGCTAACTAGAGTAATAAACAGAGACTTCATTCAATTTTATCCAGCAGCTTTTTGAAATCTGTTACATCATTGTGGAGAGTGTGGCCATGAAATGGATGCAGAGTTGTTTCTGTTGCACTCAAAAGCTACTGTGGTTATCTCAGCACTGGGAATGGAAATCCTTATTGCCAAGTACAATTTTCATCTTCTCCACCATAGTCACCAGCTTCATCAATTAATTGAACAATTGTGGAAGCAGTTCAAAAGAGGCTGGCTGTAATCCTCAGAACAGGTCATCCCATTCATTTTATCTGAAATCTCTTCTAGATTCTTCCTTCCGTGAACATTTCCATAGACATTCAGAAGAGATTATCCATATTTATCTTTGCTGATCTTTTCCCAATCTCCTTCCTTCTATCTTCATGACCATTTTGTCAAATAATATGCCTTAGATAATAAGTTAATATAAACTCTTCCTAATGACTCCTTTTTTGGGGGGGGGGCGAGGAATGAGCAAACAGGTACTCTTCCTCCAACCCCAGAAGTTGTATTCTGGGAAGATTTGTCCAGGTCACTATACAGATGTATCCATTGGGATAGTTGACTACTTGGAGGTAGTACATGCACAGAATGTATAACCAACTCAAGAAGGCCTTATATCTCTGCTCCTCAATCAACTGGCCATAGTACATTCACTTTTAGGTGTTTAGTGTATGAGAGCTTAGAATAAGAAGCTAAAGTCACTACATTGTTGTTGGGCCTCACTTCCTCATAAATTCATTTGTCCTGAATTGGAATGTAGCTCATTTAGTTTTGTGTTCCCAGCAAGCATGAAGCTATGGATATAATGTCTTGCACTGAATAAACCACTTATAGTTATGGGCATCCACAATCCCACAGTCAGTGGTAAAAATCATGAAGAGCCCATGTTCAAGAGTATTCTAATCTCTATAATGTACTATAATATGCTTGTTTGCTTAAGCAATACAAAACACATATCCATTAACATTAAGAGTTGCCATCTGCTTAAGTTGATGTACTGTCGGTCATCAAGTCCATTATTATGCAGGCCAGCTAGATGAGTTGAATGGGGAGGTGGTAAGGATAATGACTTCTACAAGTTTCACATTCTGGCTGTTTTGGTGGCATTTACTTCTGCACTCTCTAGAAATGTGGTACTACATTTTTTACTGTGTAACAGAGCCCCGAATGATAGTAGACCCTCATACCATCGCAAAACTGATTTTATGATAGAAGTACAATTCAGGCCATAAGTTAGAATGAAGGCATTGTCACCTACCAAAATAAAATGAAAACCTAGTCTCTCAAAGTCCGTAGTTCTAAGAAAGTCTCTAAAGATACTAACCTTGGTTTTTTTTTTTTGTTTTTGTTTTTTTGGCATCTGTAGTTTTGCTTCTGCTAACTGTTTTAGTTATCCAATATATGTCAATGAAAAATATTATTTTTGTTTGTTTTTGTTTTGTTTTATTTTTGAGCACTTAACAGCTCATCCTAAGAAAGGTTCAGTACCACACTGGGATGTAAACACCCTGAGAAGGGCTCAGTGCTACATGGGTACCTGAGCACTCTATGTAGTCACTGATTGGCTAATAAAGACATTTATTAACTTAAAGACATATCTGAGTAGTCTTCTCAGGTAGATACTCCACAACAATTAATTTTGTAGGTAATGGCATTTTTACTCTTTTTTTATTTAGCCTTTCTATCACGACAGTCTTCTTCAGTCTATAGTTTATTACACTGATGAATAATTCTTCCAACTTCTATTTAGTGATTTGCTGGAAGTACAGTGAACTATGCTAAATGATATTCGCCACTTGACTTCTGCAAGTTATTACTCTTGGACTGATCACATTGTTATTGGGCCTCCAGTGACTGGTGTCAGTTTTTAGTGTCCAATTACCAATAAAATATGAACATTCCCCTTGCCCTACTATACAATCATCCCAATTAATGACCAGTTATTCTCTAGAGGGATGAAATCTTTTACAATTGAAATTCAGGATGGTATTTCTAAAGTCAATCTTAGGTAATTTGTAAACATAAAATAAACTCTATAAGAGGTCTAAACATGCTTAAAATCAGGATTATACTTTGACATTTACTTCCGGTCATTTCATTTTCCAACTACATATTATTATTGTTACTTACTACACTCACCTTATATGATATATATTCCTTATAAATTATATGTTATTGTCAGTAATAGAAGACATGGCATCTATTTTGTTCATGGATTTCACTACCTGTAAACTCCCTTGGGCCTTAGGATTGATTATTAATCAGTTTCCTTTTATAAAGATTTGAATTATAATTTTATTCAAATTACATAGATTACACAGACCAAGTAAGAACTTACTAGACTGTCATGTGTTCCTGTAATAGGCACCACTTTTACTCTGCTATCCCTTTTGATAGCTTTGACAATCTTGACTCTGAAGATTATTTAGATTGATTGGCTTCTACCTACACAATATACCACTACATTTATGAATTTACTTTTGGTAATACATTCTTGTGATTTCTGAGAAACAGACAAAGGCATCACTTATCACCTCAGAGATTTTGAATTCTATTCTAAACCATATTTCTCATACTTATAGTAAAGATGTCTGTGCCATTTGAACACTGGTAAGTATACATCCCTGAATACTTTATTTTTTAAAGATTTTGGATCCCAACCTTCATAACACTTCAGTCTAAACTTTCAACTGTATGTGTCAAAGCCATATTTGAATTCTAATTTCCACTCATAAACCAAATAAACAGTAGCTCTCTGTTTCACTCTTTGATCTAAAATATTCAATGTAAATTGTTAGTGTTCTTTTAGCAAGAAATTCAGTGTGCTTTGTGTTCATGGTTCTAGTTTATTTTGCCTTGATTCTACAATGCTAAGGTCTATTCTCACACAGTCTCCAGATTTCTTTACACATCAGTTGTAAATATCATGAAATTAGTTTTTTAAGTAATGGACCTCTTCAAAAGTCACTGAGACCTCATCTAATTATAGGCTAAAATATAAAAAAAAAAGTAAGAATAATTCTGGGGGATTTTACAAAAGAAAGTCTAGGCAAGATGAACCTAGCTAGTGGAAAGATTCCCTTCTTTTAATTAAATATAATACAATTAGGGAGTTTGCATTTCCTCTATTAGGATCCTCCCCTATTTTACCATCACATCATAAACATTAGACTTCGTACTTACTGTCCATATCAGACTTGGGCTAATTCTACATAGTTTGAAATTTAAACTTGCTTTGTAAATTCCTACACTCTAAGTAAGAATCTAGGTTTATACTTATGGGAAAATAATTTTCCACATAGCAGTTTAAATAAAGAATCTGGGTTTAAATCAGAAGTGAGAGCCACAGAGATTCAAAAGTTTAAAATTTTCTTCAGGTCAGATATAAAAATTATACAAACATCTGGGCAGTGGTTGCTCATGACTATAATCCCAGCACTCTGGAAGGCAGAGGCAGGCAGATTTCTGAGTTCGAGGCCAGCCTGGTCTACAGAATGAGTTTTAGGACAGCCAAGGCTATACAGAGAAACCCTGTCTCGAAAAAACCAACCCCCCCCAAAAAAAAACCAAAAAAATGTATACAAACACAAATGTCATTTATGAGGACTTTCAGGGGGACTTTGAAGGCCTTTCTTTTCTCAAATTTACCTATTTAATCAGCCACCAATATGGTCTTTGGTTTGATGTAAATACCTTGAGGCATACCATATTTGGTCATCTAGAACATTTTCTGCTGGAAGATTCCAGTGAGCTATTTACCCATAATGCTATATTGTGAGCTACCAGTCAGTTACCTTTACCAAAAAAATGGAGTCATTCACCTCTTAAAATATGATCAGTTTACTGAACAAGTACTGAAAATCATAAATTCACAGAATCCATCCTAGGACTCTTTAATGAACTCCACCTCCTCCCTGGTTAGTACTAAATAAATATAAATTACAAGAAAAATATAACCCAGAGGAGACACATACTAAGAGATTTGTTGTCAGGAATAACAATAAATTCAAAGACTTATCTCAAGGATATACTTGTAGGTGGTCTTAAAGAGAATGCCACATTTATACCAGATCAAGAATTGTAGGTTGGAAAGCTGGAACACAACATGAAGCTTCTATTCATACTTGGAATTTCTTCTTGCTCTGGGAAGACTTTTCTCTATTTTAAAGGTCATATCAGACTCAATAAACACACATATTTCTTATAATAATCTTCTTTAGTGCAATACAATACTTGATTCACTTTAATTTGTACTAGAGAAAGCAAATAGCAGAATCTTGCTCAGAGTCATACCATAAAAGATGGGGGCACAGTCCTTTAGAAATGTAACATAAAGGTGTCCATTTCCTATGGGCCTAAATATACATTCTTCAGAATTAGGATGCTAAGAATGAGAATGCCTTTTCTACTAACCTGATAAAGGACAAAACTCAGATTCTTTGAACATTGAAACCATAAAATGAGGATAATGATGCCAATTAAATGAGATCTGTTCTATCAAAGAACAACTATAGCATATAATCCTCTGCAGGGGCATTGCTGGGAAAGCTAAAACTCACCCCAGAAATTTGTCACATACAGAGGTGTGATCTACAATGATGAAGATAATTGTTCCTCTCTAAACCCACAGGGTATTTCCAAATAATGGACTGAAGGTGGATGATGAGCCAAAAGAGGGTACTTTTCCAAACTCTAATGCATCGTATATTAAGGGAAATTTGACTTTAAATGTTTAAAAATGACTGCAAAACATTCATAAAATTTGTTTTAATTTAGCCAAGACCTCAAGACTCAGGGAATACAACATTGAGGAATTTGATAAAAAGTTAAATTCTCCTAATTGTACTTTACCAACTATAGCACATTCCATTTACAAAATCTGGCAGGATTTCAGATGATACATTTTACTAAACAAATGACTCTTTTGAGTGACTAGGATACATATATAAAATTTTAGGTAACTACGAGGCTCAGTGAAATATAGAAAAATAAGGCATTTATTCATATAGAAAAATTGGCTGCACATAGTAAAAACATAAAAGTATTTTCAGATAATAAAATGAAAAATGAAAATTAAATGTTCTAATTTTAAGTACTAAGTATTTAGAGGTATTTATAATGGGTTCATGTTGAAAGGAAACAAAGTAAAATTCATCAAGATATCAAGGTTGAATGTCAGGAGTTTGAATATATCTATATCTATATCTATATCTATATCTATATCTATATCTATATCTATATCTATCTATCTATCTATCTATCTACATATATGTATATATATAAAACTCAAACATATATGGCAAACTCAGGAGGCCCTTTATCTCATTTCTACACACTACAAACACTACAAGTATGAAAATATGTATAATACATGATCTAGAAAAACAAAATTTGTTGAGATCATTAGCTTACCACACATTCATCAAATACATTTCATTTTTTTATGGTATTGCTAACTGAACTAGTATGGTTTAAGACAAAGAAACATTTTATTTCTATGTATTATGCAATGGCAAAATTAAGCCAAAGATGCCCTCCATTAACATTCTGGTAAAAATACCAATGTTTTTTATGAGGCAATAAAATGTTAAGGTACCAGAAACACATTTTTAAAATCTGTATTTCTAACCATGTACATGAATGCCCAAGGCAGAACTAATTATTTCCCAGATGTAACTTCTCTGGCTAGAGTTGTTTCTGCCCACATAATTCACTCAAATGTTGACTTCTGAGGAAGGTTTACTTGTTTTCTGGCAAATAAAGCCCAACTATCAGTGTTTGAATTCCCAACTACTAAATGGATGGTAAAAAAATAAGATTTTTATATAAGTGGGCTATTTTTCTGAAGTATATATGATTTATAAATATGATCAAAACTTTTCTGCAGACCCATCATTCAAAGGAAGATCAAGATAATTAAAGGAAACAATGAAATTTTATAGATAATGTTATAGATTGTATGGTAACATGGAAGCTAGATTGCAGAAATGAGGCTTTCAAGATAGATCTACCTTGATTATTTGTTCTGTGGTGTTTTGAGCAATAACTGCTTAAATTCAGTCTCTGAGATACAACAAAAATATACATCAATATTATTTGTTGTTTGAGGAGTCATCTGGACTACCCTGAACAACCATATGAAAGGGAGTTTCTTATGTCATGGGACTGAGATTTTTTTCTAGTCTATGCTTCTATTAAGAAGTATCTGCCGGGCGGTGGTGGCGCACGCCTTTAATCCCAGCACTTGGGAGGCGGAGGCAGGCGGATTTCTGAGTTCGAGGCCAGCCTGGTCTACCGAGTGAGTTCCAGGACAGCCAGAGCTACACAGAGAAACCCTGTCTCGAAAAAACCAAAAAAAAAAAAAAAAAGAAGTATCGCCATCCCAATTCACAGAGAGAGAGAGAGAGAGAGAGAGAGAGAGAGAGAGAGAGAGAGAGAGAGAGAGAGAGAGAGAGAGGAGGGGCCTATTGTGTAGTATAGAATTTGGGAAAAATATAAAATTATTTATTTCCTTGAGGCTTTAATCAAACACTTTAAAACTTTTTAGTGATTGTTTTTTTTCTATTTAACCCACAAACCTTAGTTTTCTGCTATGAAATATCATAGAGAAGTTGTGGAATATTGCAGAAATTTCTCACTGATTAGCACTTTTGAAATCTCTGCACTCTTTTTGTAGCTATAAACAGTAGCCACAGTTAAATAGTAGTGAGACAATTAGACAAGTGTTTAGTGTTTCAATTCACAACATTTCAAAGAGAACTTTATATTGTAAGATTACAAGTAATACACTAGAATGTAAAAGTGTAAAAGTTGTATTAAGGACCAGCTTGACCTGTCTGTGTTCAAAGAGTTCTATGGGTGTAGTCTTCTGCAATTGGACTTTGTTATCAGTTGAAGATCTGTCTATTTTCTTGCAAACAGCCTAGGATGTTTGGGGATTTTCATGGGATTCCTTTAGACAGCAATTCAATCCAATGTAACCCAGTCTCAGAAATGGAAGCTTGATTTGGACACAAGAGATGGATGGATTCTGTCTTCCACATTATTTGGAGACTTCATTGAAATTGCCTTCATATCTTTTAGGAAGGTTCCACTACACTAGGTTTTGATACTATCCCTCAAGTACCTCTCAATTTTAGCTGTCTGTCTCCACATTTCTTCACTTAACTCCATCCTCTTTCCTCCCTCCCCACATGATCCTCTTCTTCTTCCCTCTCCTCCCAGCCAAGTCATAAAAATCTATCCCTCATCCTTGGAAAATTCATATGCCACATTCTATAACTAGTCTCTCTTGTTATAGTCTCTAGCTTCTCTTGTAAAAGTAACTTTTATTCATCTGATATAATTGACTTCTCAGAGGCTTACTGCTTAATAAGCTCACCCTTTCTGTTCCTGTCTGGATGGTTCTGTCTCAAACTCATCTCCAAATTTACTGATTTAATCTGGCTTCTTTGAGTTTCTCCCTGGGTTTCTCTGCTTAGACTCAAACTAACTCAGTAATTTGTTCTAATCTTCTGGCTCCTTCCTTATTTCTGAACTTCAACTATCTCTACCAACCTGCACTGAACTGCATGAACTCATGAACAAACTCAATTCCATTGCAAAGCACTCACTGCAATGACTCCCAGTTGCCTCTCTCTCTTTCCTGACATTGCTCTTAAATAGCTTCTCTCTTGTGCCATTCTCATGAGAATTGCTTGTATCCTATCTCTGATTTATTCTGTCAAATCTTTCTCTGATTCATCACTTTGTCTGCCTTACAACAAGACATCACATTCAAACATGATTGCTTCCTTCTACAAACTAATTTTGCCTTAAAGGTGTGTACTACATGCATGGCATATCTGTGTTCCAGCCATAAGGATTAAAGATGTGTAGCTTGTTTGTATTCTAGCCAGATCATAGAGACCTAGATCTTTGGATGTGGTACATTGACAGGAGAGTGATATTGCTGAATTAATGTTTCTCTACACTTTCAGATTACATTGGTTGTTAGCTTAATTTTATTTTACTTAGCAAATAATATTTATATATCCTAGTACATTTGGTATGGGAATGTACTTTTCAGGCTACAAAAAGACACTAATACAGCCACAAACCTTTTGAACTACAATGCTTTCCTGGTGCAAAATATGCTAGGGCAATGTTGGCACAAAACCTGTGACTAATCAACTAATTTCTAATTTGACTCAAGTCCACTCCATGAGATGGAACCCATATCCAAATATGGTGACAAAGAACAAAAGACTGAATCAGACAGAGACTTTAGTAACACCAAATACTACTCTCATATTAAACCCAGGCACTGTTGCTGATGCCAAGAAGTGCTTACTGACAGGAGCATGATACAGCTGTCCCCTGAGAGCCTCTGCAGAGTGGATATACACAGCCAAACTTGGGCTGAGTACAGGGACCCCAATGAGGAAGTTAGGGCAAGTACTGTAGGAGGTGAAAGGGTTTGTAACCTCCTAGGAAGAGCAGCAATGTCAACCAATCAAACCCTCCAAAGCTGCCAGGGACTAAACCACTAACAAAGAGTACATGGGGGTGGGGAAACCCATAGCTCCATCTGGATATGTAGCAGATGATTGCCCTATTTGTCATCACTGGGAGGGGAGGTTCTTGTTTCTGAAGAGGCTTGATTACCCAGGATGGGGAAATGCTAGAGCTCTAAGGCAGGAGTGGGTGGGTGGGTGGGGAGCACCCTCACAGAGGCATGGGGGGATAGAAAGGGATTGAGGGCTTGTCTGGAAACTGGGAAACTGGGAAAGGGAAAAACATTTGAAATGTAACCAATAATAAAAAGGAAAAATGTTTACAGAATTTTTTTAAAGTAGTCAAAACACCCATAATGATATTTTGATATTCTAATATACTCATAGAACAGTGCCCTCCTTAACCATCATTAGAGAAACTTGCTCTGGCTGTAGATGAGAATAAATACAGTGGTCCATAACCCAAAATTATGCAGAAAGTGAAAGAACTTTGAACACACAGTTCTAAATGAGATGTCTCTATCAAATTCGTTTGCCCAGAACACAGGGAACCCCATACAAGAGAAAGCAGAAAGAGTGTAGGAATGAAAGTGAGTTCAGGTCACCAGGGGAATAAATCCCTCCAAATCAAATGAGCAAAGCTCATATAAATTCACAGAGATTGAGGCAGCAAGCAAAAGTCAATATAGGTCTATACCAGGTCCTCTGCACATGTATTATAACTTTCAGTCCAGCATTTTTATAGGACTCCTGAATGTGTGAATGAGTAGGTCTCTAATGTTTGTGCTTTCTCTTGGGCTTCTTTTCTTCTTTTGTTTTGCCTTCTCTAAATTTGTATGTGAGAATATGCTAAATGATTTACTCTTCTTCATTATTTTTTGATGCTATCTCTGATATTTTCGAATGAGAGACAGAAAGGGAGTGGATAGATAAGAGGGGTAGAGGTGAGCACTTAAAACAGTAGAGTGAGGGGAAACTGTATGTGTACAATCTCCTTTCCTATGTTAAAGAAAGTTTAAAATCCAATAGAGGATTGTTTTTCAAAGTTCTTTTACATTTACTGCAACTCAGAAGAAAGGGAGAAAAGTAGAACAACATCCTACTAATATCTTCATTGCAGAAATGAAAGACAAACTAGCCAGTGCTGTCTTAGCTTAAGAAAAGAACTACTACTGATGCTGATGAGCCTTAACTAGCATAGACCCTCTGAGTGAACCATGTGGAGCCAGGGATCGATGCAAAAGCAAGAGAAATTTTCTTATTCTAGCTAGCTGGGGTTGTCCAGCACCTGAAGGAAAGGCAGTGAAGCAGGGCAGCCTGTTCTGTGAGTGAGTTTTTATACAGTTTCCAGGTGAGGAATAGATCATAATCAACTAGGCACAATATGATTGGCAGAACAGTGCATCCTTTAAATTGATTGGGCTTTAGGCATTGAGGTAACAAGGGGATTCCCATATCTGCAGAGGAATGCAATGGCCTACATACTCCACTGACCACTTCCTTCTGGAAGGGGAGGGGTCTTCATGTTCTGGGGCCTGGTGGAATTTTCCAACAGCCTTTAGTCAGCTGACCTCTTCAAGTCCACACTTGCATTAGTTTTCACATGAGGTGTTTTCAAGTGAGCTACTGAGCCAGAAAGTATTATTTTAGTAAATAATTTTAAGAGAATATACCTTGTTTTCAAGTTAAATCATTCCTCCTTCACCAATTTAAATGATTTGCTATGGCTTGTTCTTGGCATTATTCTGTAAATGCACATGATGAATAACCTTTCAAAATAATTTATTGAAATATCTATTAATGTCAATCTTTACTCCTGTTTGACAATCTCTATCAAAGTGACATGTGGTGAATAAAAATAAGTGCCTCTGTTAAGGCAACACTTGATTGAAGGTATATTTTGTCCTTTGACCTTTCTATTTAATTATTCCTGTTGAAATTGAGTGCCTGAAAATGACAGGAACCACCTGCCAATTGTTTGCATCTCAATGGTAGAACACACAACTCAGCTAAGATGTCATGATGATGATATGAATCCTGATGAACTAGTGGTTCAAGCCTTCCAATATGTGCTTGACTTCTCCTGATAAGATGTTCAAATTTCCAAAGTATTACTTGGATATTTGACAGAGCAAAGGAAAAAGATAAAGAGCAAAATTCAGGTGTCAACTAAAACATTTTCCTTCCCTCAAAACTTTTAAGGTTGCCTGAAGAGAATCCAACAGAAGTTATTTTACTTCTAATTAGATGTTATTGGAGCACTATAGAATCAAGTCAAGCATAATCTATTTTATGTTACTTCATACTTGTAGGAATAGGCAATTGTCACCAATAATTGCAATTAACTGATATCTCCTTCAAAAACTAGAAGTAACTTGCCTCACAAACACTGCAAATAGCCTCTAATTCCATGCGTTTTGTCATTCAATAGACTAATAAAACATTAAGCTTTTAAGCATATATATATATATATATATATATATATATATATATATGAAATTCAAGTTATAGTAAACTAACAATTTTATCTTTTCCTGTAGTTTGAGAACTTGTATCAGGTTAGTATTATATTCATTACTTTAATGTTAGTATGACAAAATACTGTGACCAGAAGCAACTTGATTTAGAAATTTTGTTGGTGCTTACAGGTATAGCAGTAATACCTGTAAGCAGCAGTAAGGGAAAGTCAGTAATAGAAGATAAATGTGGCATGACAAAGAAACAGTAAACTGGACAATCACCTCACCTATAAAAACCAGAGACAGCAAACTAAAGTGAGTCAAGGACCCTGTCATACCACTCCTGGGCATATACCCAGAGGATTCCCCTGCATGCAATAAAGACACATGCTCCACTGTGTTCATAGCAGCCTTATTTAAAATAGCCAGAAGCTGGAAAGAACCCAGATGTCCCTCAACGGAGGAATGGATACAGAAAATGTGGTATATTTCTACAATGGAATACTACTCAGCAATTAAAAATAATGAATTCATGCAATTTGTAGGCAAATGGTTGGATTTGGAAAATATCATACTAAGTGAGTCAACCCAATCACAAAAGAATACACATGAATTGCAATCACTGATAAGTGGATATTAATGAGCCCAGAAGCTCTGAATACTCAAGACACGATTAGCTAAGCAAAAGATTCCCAAGAAAAGGGATGGAGAGGACCCTGGTCTGGAAAAGACTAAATCCGGTTTTGAAGGAGAGTACCAGAACAGAGAAATGGTGGGGAGCGGGGGGGGGTGATTGGGGAATGGAGGGGGAAGAGGCCTTATGGGACATATGGTAAGGGGGGCAACTGGAAAGGGGAAAGCCTTTGGAATGTAAACAAAGAATATAGAAAATAATAAAAAGGAAAAAAAAACTACCCTGGCAAAACCAAATATCAGGGATGATATGAGAAACTGGATCACCAAAAAAAAAAAAAAAAAAAAAAAAAATTACTATAAGCTCTTAAAGCCCATCATCTCTAGCTTATTTGTTCTTGCAATAATCCTGTTCAAATGATTAATGATGAATAATAAATTGGTGACCAAATGTGTAAATACATGAGCCATTGGGGTAATATTTTGTTTAAACCACAAGTATGCCAAAAGAGACACCCAGGAAAGTCCTTTGCCTTCTCTACCACATGTAATTATATTAAGAAGAGTTCACATCAGACACTGAGTCTTTTTACATTGAGGCCAGACTTCCCTTGACTCTCATGGGCAGATTTCAGGTGCACATAAACCACCCAGCATTTTGTTACAGCAAGTGGGACTAAGATATCAAGCTAAATAGTCATTCCCAACTAAATTTGATTCAAATACAATTTAGTTCATCTTGTAAAGTAAGAATAGGCTCCAACTCTCATAAGCATTCTCTGGGTACAATTCTTTATAGATCTTGAAAGGACAATTTTAAGTCTCATATGTAAACACACACACACAAACAGTATAGCTAAAATAATCTGGAATAATAATAGAAATAATTAAAGTATCATCATCTTTGATCTAAAATTATAGTACAAATCTATACTAATAAAAATAGCATGATATTGACACAAAACAGACATGTTTACTCAGCTGTTTTTTTTCTAGTTCAAGGTATACATTTTATTAATTCATAAGTATAATTAAATGTATTTGTCTTTATTTTGATTACAACTATACTAAATATACAGGTTTGGTCATTAAATGTTATGTTTTAGCAATTAATTAATAGTATTTGCACCTTATTATATATAAAGTGTTTACTGTTCTGATAATGTTTTCATTCATTCAATATTTTAGTTTACTACAAAATATGAAAAACATTCTGTAGTCTTCTATTTTGGTTTTTCTTTCTCCCTTTCACCAGCTGATGTCATATCTAAAATTAAGACAGACATTTAAATTCTTTATAAGCAAAAAATGCATTTAATTCTACTGATAGTCCAGGAAACTAAGTGGTTTTAGCCTGTTTCATGAATTTTTAGGCACTAAGATTATAATTACTTTTCCCAGACCACAGCTTTAAATGCAGACTTCTCTCTCTTGACCTCCATGGCCTTTACCCTTCCACAGTATCCAGCAGTGTAATTACACAGGCTCTCATATGTAATGGTGGGGCTCTTGAGTACTCTCTCCATTGATAATAAAATAACAAGGGTCTATTTTTCCCATTCCTTTCAATATTACAATCCCTTGGGCCTATTCTTTTTAATGTTCTTTTAACTACAAAATCATTTGTCACAAATAACAGGCTAAAGCAGTAAGACCTTTTCATTTACATAGAAGCCTCTTGAAAAGAATTACTTAGCTGAAATGAATAGCTTTAATGGAATAATTCAAATGGGTCCTTTGAAAAGGATATTCTATATATGAAATTGTTTGAGTAAATACATTAAAATAACAAGTACTTACATCATATTTATAATGGAAACAAAATGCACCTTTCTTTCCAATTTTATCAAAGAATAAACAGAAAATAATTATTGCTTCTGATGGTTTAGTAAAATCTCATGCATAATCTAGACTTTGCATATTTTAGCCACAGCTATGGCTGTTTAAAGTTGCTTGGAAGTTGTGTCTATATCAACAAAGTATGTCACTGAAAGCAGACCTTGCAGTATTAGAGACTCATCTCATATTGAATTCATTGTACATTTACAATTTATGGCTTATGATATGTGCTCTCCGTTCTCAGCTTCCACCCCAACCATCTGTAGGCCACCTACTGTACCTAACATTATCCATCCTAGCCCTCTGGGACCATAAGCTTAAATTAAAGCTTTCAGCTTTATGAGTTGTCTTAGACATGTTGCTTTGTTACAGTAATAGAAAAGTAGTTTTTACAATATTTAATTTAATCTAAATTGAGCTATGTAGTTCCAACATATAATCCCCAATATCTCAGTGAGATTTTCACTCCTCCTAAGCACTCTTCTTGTATTTCATAACATATTTCTGCCAATCTTTGTCTACCATTTTAATACTTTAATTCTAGTTATATTCTCTTTGTTGACTTCGTGATTGTAGTACCCCCAAGTCATCAATCAATCATTAATCACACCAATTATAAATCATCTCTCCAAACACAGACTTGCTATATTATCATGTATATTAGAATGAAGTCCAAAGTCCTCAGCAATGACTATAGTTTTATTCTATAGTCCCTTTTTAAAAATGTTTCATACCAAGCTTTTAAGACTACACTATAAGATATCCAGGCGGTGGCATAATCCCAGCACTATGGGAGGCAGAGGCAGGTGGATTTCTTAGTTTGAGGCCAGCCTGATCTGCAGAGTGAGTTCCAGGACAGTTGGGGCTATACAGAGAAACCCTGTCTCAAAAAAAAAATTTCAAAAAACCAAAAAAAGAAAAAAATAGAAAGAAAAGACTACATTATAAGTAATCATAGGGGAAATCTTTCAGTACCTTGTTATAAACAGCAGCTTTCTGGGTAGGATTACTGTAACACAAAACACGAAGGCAATACTGATAATTAGAAATGCATAAAATTAAAAAAATGGTGATGATATCCAATGTGAATGGTTAAAGAAGAGGATAATCCGAGGCGAGTTGTAGTTATAAACAGAGTGTAGGCAAAACTAGATATATATTTAAGGACAGAAGAGGACAGTGGGTTAAGGCATCAGTCATTGAATGGTTTTTAATTCCTGAAGATGCTATGTCAAAACTTACAACACAATTAGATGGTATTCAAAACGCACGGACAGAGTTTTTAGTAATAATGTAGTAGTTTGCATTCAGCCAATTCTCATGCAATTTACACTAAATTTGTGAATATATATATATGTGTATATATATGTATATATATATGAATATCAGCAACAATAACTAGAAGCAACCTTTCATAGGAATAAAATATAAGAAAAATCAATACATTGAGGAGAAAGGCAATAATAACTTCTCAAAGGGAATTATTACCATGTGATCATTGAACAGTCAGTGTCCAGTTAAAGCACTTTGCTAGAAGGATCACTGACAGATGGGCTTAGATGCATCTATAGGGGAAAATGTTCATCAGAAAAACTATAGGTGACATAGGAACGAAGGGAATGGGCAAATATATGTCAGATTGACCTGAACTGACCAATCTAATCTTGTAAGTGTACCATATCCCAGAATATACTGCATGTATTTTGGAACATATTACAGGATATATGTAGATATATTATTCCTTAACCATTCCTGATACAGGTCTATATTACTATTTTCATTTTACAACCTAGAATATATTGTATAAGAATCAGCCTCCTCAGAGTCATATCTCACATAAGTGGTCAGTCTAGTAGCTAAATTCAGGTCTTCAAGTTCCAAATTGCAGCACAATTTTCATGATAGCACAGAAAATTTGAAATGTAGTTAGACTTAGCAAAATTAAGCTGCTTGAATCCAAAGATAAAAAAAATCTTGAAATCTCTGAAGAGGAAAAATGACACATTATTACATAGAGAAAAACAACATGAATATCATGATTGTTTCATCATAAAATAGAGGTCAGAATCAGTAGAATAACGTAAAAATAATTGTATTGAGGGGTTGGGGGTTTTCAGTGAGGGGGGGGAAACCGGGAAAGGTTTTGGTGTTTGAAGTGTAAATGAAGATTATATTCAATTAAAAAAAAGAAATATTACCCCCAAGTTCTACAGCTACTGAAAATATATTTTATTGTTTTATTTTATGTTATGTCATTATATGGAAAATAAAAGGAGTTTTCTTACAGCATGTCTGCTGTGTATAAAATATGATGCAAAGGCTTTAGGTTAGAGGAAATGATGCCAGAGTATAACTTGCACCTTTAAGTAATTAGTAAAGTAGAAATGATAATTATCTAAGAAATTAACCTAATTCTCTAATTGTATAAAATATGTTCAGGTATGTGAAGTAAATATTATAAAATCTTTTATAATATTATGAGAACTTTCATTGCGTATGCATCTAATGTTTGTAACACCTGAAACAGAAGAGAAACTAGAGCTGAAAAATGGTTTTAAGGTTTCAAGCTGTCTACATTTTAAGAGAAGCTAAGTGGTATTAACTCCAGCTGAGTTGTAAAAGACTGTGAAGACAGAGACTGAATATTCAATGAAAAGGCAAGGACCATTATACTTTACCCCAAGGACACACTTTATATACAAAGTTCAGCTAGACTGAAACTAAATAAGATGAAGCAGACATAATATGCTAACAATAGCTATAAAAACATTTGGGTGAATAAATTCATACTGAATAAAGTAAAAACTCTAATGTGGCAATTAATAAAAACAATAGCAGGTGAAAAGATAAAATAATTACAATTTTAATACCGTCTGATAGCAAAGTATTACAAATTCAAAATGAAAGAAAGGTATTCAGAATCACAATAGGGGATTTAAATATTTTGTTATTATTTCAAGTTTATGTATGTTTTGCTTGCATGTTTGTATTTCTGGTGCCTTCAGAATAGGGAAAATCATCAGATTCTACAGAACTAAAGTCACAAGTGACTGTGAGCTGTTATGTGGGTGCTGGGAATAGGATTCAAGTCTTCTGGAAAAGCAACAGTGGTTTCTGACTGAGGATCGATAGCTCCAGCTTACAAATTCACTCTCAGAAACATCTGTATTAATTAGCTTTCTCATTGCAATGACAAAGTCCTCTGATAAAAGCAACTTATGGAAGGGAGGGGAAGTCATGGTGCAGCAGCCTGAGGCAGCTGGTCATGCTGCATCCAGTCTGGAAACAGAGAGATGAACTCTGTTGCTCAGGCTGCTACTTCTGTTAATGCAGCCATTCTTCTTTCAGGTTAACAGGATAACTAGCAAAAAGAAACAAACAAGCAAAACAAACCAAAAACAACCAAACCAGCAATACAAAAAAAAAAAAGTTAAAGAAGAGATAAATAAGCTCACCAATTTCCTAGTGGCACTTGAACAATACCACCCAATAACTACATGCACTCACTTTCCCTAGGGTGTCTTTCATATCCACCAAGAAAGACCTCAGGCAGAAGACCAAATTTTATTTTATCAGAATTCAAAGAGTAAATTTTTACAGAATACCTTTTCTGACACTATATTTACACTATAATTCCATATGACGAAGGCAGGTAAGAAAATCCCAGCTGTATTAGAGACAACATGCTCCTAATTGGCTCAAAGATCAGAGATGACACAAGAGAAGTAAGATGGGACTGTTCACTGAACAGGGGAACATGGATTTATTTACCCCAGTTTGCAAAAGAATACATGATATCTAAAGGGCAAAATTTATTTTGAAGATAGTGTATTTAGTATGTAAGAAATGTTGATATGTTAAAGGACTCCTATTGATAGGGGAGAAAAACATAAGACACAAATAACTACGATTGTGGGATATGTTCATATGTACATATACAATGTAAAAGTATAAGGAAACCATGTTTTTTTAAATATTGACTATATTTTTTAAAATATTGATATGCTTCTACATGTGTTTGTATTGATATACATCTAGATAATTCCATCATTAGAATCAGGACATGAACTTTTGACTTTTTAAATTGTTTTATATATATGGTTTTAATTAACAGTAAATAAAAGAATGATAGCACCATTCATAGTGATAAAAAATTACTTTTTAACACCAACGAATCTAGAAAGAGTTAAAGACTAATTGAAGAATCTGTAGTAAACTTTAATCTTTCCTATGGTATTAAGTTCTCAAGCCTTCTATACTTAGTGCACCATAAAATTTATAAAATGATTTCATATTCAAGCTCAGATGTTCCTGGCATCCCCATTTATACATTAATATTGTGTTCAAATAATGGATAAATTCTTAGTATCTTGCATGCTTCATGCCACATTTGTGGCTGTTTTATATAGTAGCTGTATTGTATAAAGCTTGAGAATGTTCTTTATAACATTCACTTTTTATAATGATGTTGGAAATCTGAATTCTTAGTCTTTTCTCTATACATATTCAGTATATTTTTAAATGCCATATTTTTATGTGGATATCTGACATGCAGGAAAAAGGTGTGGGAAGAGGGAGAGAGAAAGAAAAGGAGGAAAAGAAGGGGGAGTGAAGGGAAGAAAGGAGTGAGGAGGGTTGAAAAGATAAGAAATTGCATGAGAAAAGAAAGTGCATCCCTACATTTAAAGACACTTGCATTCACTGTAAGTATCTTGCCTGTGTGAATTAGCTGAGGTAGAGTCTCTCAGAGGACACCCATGCTAGGCTAGAGTCTGCAAGCAGAGCATGACATCAGGGTTTGGTGCCTATTCATGGAATGGATCCCAAGTTGTGCCATTTATTAGATGATCTTTCCTTCAGTCTCCACTCCACTTTTGAATTTCCATGTATGTCCTTTTTGACCTGGATTTCCATGGTTAGGATGATATTTTCTAGTTTCATCCATTTTGCCTGTAAAATTCATGATGTTGTTGATTTCAGTAGCTTAGTAGTATTCCACTGTGTAAATTAATCACATTTCCTGTACCCAGTGATCAATTAAGAAACATCATGTTTGTTTCCAGCTTCTGGCTATTATGAATAAGGCTGCTATGAGCATAGTGGAGTTCTTTTTATATGGTAGAACATCTTTTAGGTATATGCCTAGGATTAGTATATCTGAGTCTTCAGGTAGAACTATTTCCAATTTTCTGACAAACCGCCAGATTGATTTCCAGAGTGGTTATACCAATTTGCAATGCTACCAGCAATGGCGGAGTATTCCTCTTTCTCTACATTCTTTCTAGTATCTGCTGCCACCTGAGTTTTTCTATCTTAGCAGTTCTGATTGTAAGGTGGGATCTCAGGGTCATTTTTATTTGCATCTCCCTGATGACTAAAGATGTTGAATACTTTTTAGGTGTTTCTTGTCTCTTCAAGATTCCTCTGTTGGAAATTATCTGTTTATCTCTGTACCACATCTTTTAACTGAGCTATTTGGGTTCTTTTTTTTTTTTTGAGTCTGTTTGAGTTCTTTATATATGTTGGATATTAGCCCTCTATTGATTGTAGGGTTAAGAAAGATCTTTATCCAATCTGTAGGACTGAGGTCTGAAACCCCTATGGAAGTTAGGAGGTGGATAAACGGAGTTGAAGAGAATGGTAACCCTTTAGGAAGAACAACAGTCTCAACTCTCCCATTTCCCTCTGAGCTCCCAGAGACTGAGTCAACAACCAAAGAGCACAAATGGACTGGTCTGTGGACCTGGGCACATATGTAGCAGAAGACTACATTGTCTGGCCTCAGTAGGAGAGGATGTGCCTAATCCTGTAAAGACTAGATGCCTTAGGAAAGGGGGATGTAGGGACTAGTAGGGTGTGGTGAAGAGGATGTGTGCATGGTGTGTGTGTGTGTGTGTGTGTGTGTGTGTGTGTGTGTGTGTAAGGTGGGGGAGAACCCTTTCATAGGAAATTGGGAGGGAGGATGGGGTGAAGAACCCTGAAAGGGGAACCAGGAAGGGGACAACATTTGGAATGTAAATAAATAAAATAATTTAATAAAAAAGACACTGCAGTTCACAATGTTTTAAATTATTTCTTAATGTATGTGGAGACAATTGTTTTACATTTAACAGACTGGAGATCATTTCAATATACAATAAAATTTCATTTAAAAGTTTCTTCTGTTTATTTACTACCAACACTAAGAAAATAGATGTTTAATATTCTATAAGAGATCTAATTTGGTTGAGTTGTTTTCTTTTTTGCTTCTGAGGCCTCTTTATCTTTGATTTCTTCTTACTCCAGTAAAATCATATTAAAATCTTTTTGTTAGTTCTGGGGTTGTCTGAGAGTGTTTTGTACAATTTTACCTATCATTAAGGAAAACAATATATGAACTATAATTGAAAACAATTATTTATCAGGTAATTATCTTCTTTAGAGAATCATTTTGCACTTTAGACTTACATTACTTCTTTATGTGACCCGTCATCTTATTTTATTTAAAGAATTTGTCCGTGACAATGCACCTTTCTCTGGCATACTTTTAGGAAGTTTTCCACATTGAAAATCCAATCAGACCTTTATCTAAAAGTGGATACTTGTTCCTTACACACAAAATTTTATTGTGGAGATCCAAAAAGGTCCTTCTGTAAATTTGGTGGGTATCCTAGTATTTGTTTTTAGTTTGTTAATAACAACAAAAATTAAACTATGAACGCTTTCTGACTGTACTAAGTTGATAACAACATTACAAATAAAGGAACATGAAAATAGTGTCCTAACATGTTAAACATTTTCCTTCAGAAAAAATGAATATAAAGCTATTGCATGTCAGTCCCAGATATGCTTATCTCCTCCTTTATAGACTATATTTCTCTTATCCGACATTTTCTCTTTCTTATGAGCCTTTAGATTATCATGTAATCCTCTTGACAATCAGTTTAAGAGATCTTTTTTCTATACAGACTACTTATTTTGCATCAATATAGGGACCCATGTTACAAAGGCAACCCAGGTTGAGAAATTCTGAAACTGAGGTAAACCTGAAAGCAAACGGCAATTATGTGCATTAAGAGCAGAAGTTGTCAAAGGACTTGAGAAGTATATGAGTGAAGAGACTGGCAAATATGTCAGAAGACCATAGAAAAAAGCAATGATGTTTTCTTGTGGTATTTATTTATTTATTTATTTACATGCTAACTGAAGCCCCCTCTCCCAGTCCCCACCCTTCACACAGCCCCTCTCCATATTCTCTTCCTCTTCTCTTCTGAGTACCCCTGAGTACCAACCCACCCTATCACATCAAATCATGTCAGGACTGTGCACTAAGGTCAAACGATGAATCCCAGTTACAAAAACAGTATCCACAGGCAGGCAACAGAGTCAGAGACAGCCCCCTTTCCAGTTTTTGGGAGCCTGCATTAAGACTAAGCTGCACTTCTTCTACATGGGGGAGGCTAGGTCCAGCCACTGCATGCTCTTTTTTTGATTGTTCACTCTGTGCGAGCTCTCAAAAGTCCAGGTTAGCTGACTCTACTGACTTTCTTGTGGAGTCCCTATCTATCCTTCTCTTAACTCTTCCACAACATTCCAGAGTTCTGTCTAAATTTTGGCTGTGGGTCTCTGCATCTGTTTCAGTCAGCTGCTGTGTGGAGCCTCTCAGAGAACAGTTATGGTAGGTTCCTGTCTGCAAGCATAATAGAATATCACTAATAATGTCAGGGTTTGGTTCTTGCCCTTGAAATGTATCTCAAGTTGAGCCAACCATTAATTGGCCATTCCCTTAGTGTCTACTCCATCTTTGTTCCTGCATTTCTATTAGGCAGGACTCATTTGGGGTCAAATGTTTTGGAAGTGGGTTGGTGTCCTTAACCTTCTCCTGGGAGTCCCACCTGGCTATAGGAGGTGCTCACTTCAGGTTCCATAATCCCCACTGATAGAACCTCAGCTAGAGTCATCTTCATAGAGTCACTGAAGCCACCCCCATCACAGGTTTCTTCTACAGTCTAGGGATGTCCCCATCTGCATGCTGTTGATTTCCATTATTGTCTTGTCTCTCTCTCCCTGTCCCCACACCTGATTCCCTCCTCCCATTCCTCTCCCCATCCCCACTGCCATCCAGTTCCCTCCCTCCATCCACCACAGAGGACTCTTTTATTTCCCCTTCTAAGTGAGACTCAAGCACCTTCCCTTGGGCCCTCCATGTTATTTAGCTTTTTTGGATCTGTGAATTGTAGTGCGAGTATGCTCTTAAAATTCCTGTTTTATTGTTTTTTTTCCTTTAGGATTATTTTCTCTTCCAAAATTTAATATTAAGTTAAGATGACATAGTTAAAATGTACTAGTATGCATAATTATGTAGCTAATATAAAGGTTTATTCTAAAGCCCTGCTAAAACTTATATGCAAGAATCTATTGCTGTGGAGTTTCCAAATGATGTTTTTAGTATGATAAAAATTATTAGTATATTCTTCATGAAGGTATCATCATGTATCAGCACACAGTTAAATGCTGTTGTAATATCTTGTGCACTGGTCAGAGCTTGCTTAACTTGGAGCTAAATTATATTTGTTGGCTAAAAGATATGGGATTAGAAAGTACCTTATAGGTAGAGCAAAGTGTTTTAAGTCTACATGTAATGCTATCTGCCGTTCTCTACTGTTCATCTAAATGATATCATGACTACCTGTGTCTAGAAAGTATTGTGATTTAAGTATCCTGTTTTTCATTTACATATATTATATTGAGTGCATCTTATACAAAAGTAGTCAAAGACACAATTCTGCAGACCCATGCATAAGGGATTCCATCCATTGAGCTAGCACATCCTGCTGCTGTGATATTAACTCACATCTTTGCTGTCCTGAAAATATTATTAGTAAGGTTGCTCCAAACTCCTGCAGAATAGAAAATCTTCTAGTAATTTTTATAATTATTTATTATATATGTAAATTTACTTTAAACTAAATATTAGGAAATCTAAAAGTGATATGGAGATATATAGAGATGTAGGTATTAAATTTATTAATATAAAAAATTAAGATTAAAAAATAATTTTTTTTCAGACTGAGGAGGAATAAAATTAGAATTTAATGAATAAAAGGAATAACCAAAATACTATAGAAAAAAATTACAAGTAATTATAAGAGCAACAGATATTTTAGCAAATTTCTGTTTAAATACACCTGGCTTTTTTTCATGGAGTTCAGACTGATACTGTAATGTACTAACATGTCCTTCTTGTATGGAACCTAGGGTCTCCCTAGCATTCTATGGAATGCTATGGAATGCTAGGTAGGCACTCAACCGATACAGCCATTTTCTCAGTCGGGCAACACCTTTTATTAAGGGTAATAAAAAAAGACAAGATGACAACTAATGCTAAGCTTTCTCTTTGAAGCTATACTGAAGTGTGTAGGATTGTGCATCTGAAAAGATAAATAAGCGATAGAATATCTTTATCTTTAATGACATAAATTCTGTTATCTTTTTGTATATACTGTAAAACTCATGTATACAGTATTTGTAATTTGATTTGGGGACTTAAATCTGAGTCTATTTTCTATGAAGAAAATTAGCTGGGGCATCTCTAGTAATGCTACAGGTTTCCAAACTGATAGGTGTTTTTCTGTATGAACTCAGGTCTCTGAGCCAGTGTCACCACGAAGGTACTCATGTGCTCCTGGCTGGAAAAACAGCTGCTCTGACATATATTCCCTCTGGCCCTCTTGAAATAATAGTCATTTCCCCAATGTCGATGGAATAAACCTTTTTACTATATTTACTAAGATGTTCTTCCATTTTCTACTCAAAGATTGACTGACTGTAGAACATAGTTATAAACAACTTACACCCAAGACACATGCTATCTTCAGTTCCCATTAAAATGACTAAGTTTCACACTTGGTTGTGGATGAACGAGACAGTGCTAACGTTCAAGACATCAGATGTGCATTTTAAACATCTGTGACAATCTGATGGCAGAAAAATGATTGCAATAAGATAACAATTGGCTGGGTGCTTCAGAATAATGAGTCAAGTGTTTTCCAGAAAGCCTGGGGAAAACAGGGGTCAAGCGTGAAAGGCTGATAATGAGAAAGTGAAATAGTCAGTCCTTATTGGATTCATTATCTAGGTACAAAAACTCCTGTGAAAAGCCCTGTTAGCAATCAATGAATATTGGCCTTTTCCCTACAAATCTGTCTTCTGAGAACAAATGTAGGTGTCTCAATTTGAGATGATGTAAAAAGCAAACAGAAAGGTAAAGAATTATCAAAAAGAAAAAGAAAACAAGATGAAGTACATGAAAGCTTAAACATTTTTAGTCATCTTAGAAATTTGGGCATATATGAAGATAAGAAGGCTAATATGTCTGTAGAACTGCCCTGCTAAGATTCCCTTTGTACTCTTTACACACACACACACACACACACACACACACACACACACACACTTTTTCTTTACTGAAAATAGGTTTTTACTCATAGAATATATCCTGATTTCAGTTTCCCATCCCTTTTCTCTCTCCCAGTTCCTTCATACCTCCTCTCCCAAGCCCATTAACCCCTGTCTATTATTAGGTGAAAAATGGATTCTAAGGGATAATAAAAGAATAAACTGAGGAAAAGGCAGACCAGTGACCAGCCCAACTTGGAATCCCTCTCAAGGGGAGGCTCAGGCCTGACACTATTACTGATGCCGTGGCCTGCTTACAGACAGGAGCCCAGCATGGCTGTTCTCCAAGAGTCCCAACAATCAGCTGACTGAGACAAACACAGATACTTACACCTAACTAATGGACAGTAGCCAGGGACCCCTGTGGCTGAATTAGGGAATGACTGGAAGAAGCTCAAGAGACGGGTGATCCCAGTGATACCATAGGAAAACCAGCAGTCTCAACTAACCCTAACACAGACCCTTGCAATCTTTCAGATACTGGGTCAGAAACTAAGCAGCATACAGGAGTTAGTCTGAGGCTCTCAACACATATGCAGCAGAGACCTGGCTGGTCTGGCCTCAGTAAGAGAAGATGCACCTAACCCTTGAGAGACTTGAGGTTCCAGGGAAAGGGGAGGTCTAATGGGGTGGGGGAGTGTGGGTGGGGATATCCATTAGGAGACAGGGGAGGAGGAATGTAACGAGTAACTATGGGAGGGCAGATCAGGAAGGGGATAAAATTTGAACTGTAAAAAGTTATAAGTATAGATAGATAGAAAGATAGATAGGTAGATAGATAGATAGATAGATAGATAGATAGATAGATAGATAGATAGATAGATAACAAAAACTAAAATATTGGGATTGGACAAATCAAACAACTAGAAGGAAAATAGCCAGTAGAATGCACAAGAAACAGAACTCATTCACAGTCCTAGGGAGTCCATAGAAATATTAAAACAGTAAGTAAGCAAACACAATATATAAGCAAAGCACCTGTAGGGTTATGTGTGAAAAAAGTACACAATTAAAATAAATTAAAAATATAAGAGAGAAAAGTACGATAAAGTTAAATAATAATAGCAATCACAAAAAAATAAAAATGTTTACAAGAAAGGTCATGTCACAATGTTATGAGGCAAGGAAACTTAAAAGATTCCTCTGAGTTCACATTCTGTTGGCCATGTACTTTTGAGCATGCAGTCTATCCATAAAAATGTTTCCACAAAGATACTCCCTTTAACAAAATATTAATTTGCAAGTGGTTATCAATTGAAGATTGGTTCTGGGTTAGTCATGATGGGGTCACTCTAGGACACCTTGTTGTGGATCCATTCAGATTTATGCAAAATGTCTCAGTCTTTGTAAGTTCATATATGCTTGATTATGTTGATTAAGCTTTTTTGCTAGCCTAAAAAATTTAGGTTGCTTTCTAGGTGTCCTACATCCTCTTGGCTCTTACACTCTTTCTGCATCTTCCTATAAAGACCTGATAAAGGGGTTTGATGGAGATATTATATTTAGGACTGAGTGTTGCAAGGTCTCTCATTCTCTGCATAGTGTCTGGCTGTGAGTCTCTGTATTTGTTTTCATATGCTGTAGGCAGAATCTTCTCTGATATCAGCTAAGCAGGACACTGATCTGTGGATATAGTAGACTGCCATTAGGAGTCATTTTATTGTTATTTTGTTTGTTTGTTTGTTTGTTTTAGAACAGTAATACTTGGATTTACCTTAGATCACTAGGCCATCTTGTCTCAGGTTCTTGGATACCCAAGCAATGTTGGGTATGGGTTCCATTGCATGTAGTAGGCCTTCATTCAAATCATTTATTGTCTACTATTATCACACATTTTGATCCATCATTGAACTAGTATATCCTGAAGGCAAAATACCATTGTAGATAAAAGGTTTTGTGGCTGGATTGTTGCTTATATTTCTCCTTTGGAATAGAATTGAAGACCCAGAAATAAAACTGCACACTTACAGACACTTGATCTTTGACAAAGAAGCTGGAAATACACAATGGAAAAAGAAAGCATGTTCAATAAATGGTGGTGGTCTAACTGGCTGTCTCTATGTAGAAAAAATGAAAATAGACCCATATTCGTCACCTTACACAAAGCTCAAGTCTAAGTGGATCAAGGACCTCGACATAAAATCTGATATACCGAATCTAATAGAAGAGAAAGTAGAAAAGAGCCTTGAGTATTGGCACAGTGGGAAATTTCCTAAACAGAACACCAATGGTTCAAGCTCTAAGATCAAGAATTGATAAATGGGAACTCATGAAACAGGAAATCTTCGGTAAGGCAAAGGACATAGTCAATAAGAGAAATTGGTAACCTGCAGATTGGAAAAAAATCATCTCTAACCCCCACATTTGATAGAGGTCTAATATACAATATATATTGGATATTATATATTGAACTCAAGACTCAAGAAGCTAACTGCCAAAAAAACTAAGCAACCCAATCAAAAATGGGGTACAAACTAACCTGAGAATTTGAAACAGGAATCTCGAATGGCTGAGAGTTACCTAAAGAAATGTTCAAAGTCCTTAGTGATCAGAGAAATGCAGATCAAACAACCCTAAGAGTCTACCTTATACCAATTAGAAGGGCTAAAATCAAAACACATGTAGGAGAGGATGTGGAGAAAGAGGAACATTTCTCCATTGCTACTGGGATTGCAAATTGTTACAAATACTCTGGAAATTAATCTTGAAGTTCCACTGAAAATTAGAAAGAGATCTACCTGAGGATCCAGCAATACCACTCTTGGGAATATACCCAAAAAGATGCCCCACCATGCCACAGGGGCCCATGTTCCACTATGTTCATATCAGCCTTATATGTCACATCCAGAAGCTGGAAATAATCCTGAAGTCCCAGGAAAGAAGAATGGATACAGAAAATGTGGTTCATTTACACAATTAAATACTACTCAGCTACTAAGAACAAGGACATACTGAGTTTTGCAGGCAAATGGATGGAACTATAAAATATCATTTTGAGTGAGATAACTCAGACCCAATAGGATATGCATGGTATGTACTCACTAATCAGTGGATATTAGCCAAAAATAAAGTACAGAATGTCCAAGATACAGTCCACAGAACTCAAAAAAGTCAACAAGAGGAAGGGCCCAAGTAAAGATGCTTCATTCAAACTTGGGAGGGAGAAGAAAGTAGTCACAAGTGGGGAGGGATGGGAGGGACTTTGGGAGGGAAAGTGGACAGGGGGTAGAGGAGGAGACTGGAATCTGATCTGGTATTGTGTGAGGGAAAATACTGAAGGCCTGAGGGCCAGCAGAAAGAATGGAAACTGTCAATCTTGGGAGGTAAGAGGTTGGGGGGACCCTCCAGAATGCACCAGAGACCTGGGAGGTGAGACATTCTCCGGACTCAAAGGGAGGAACCTTAGATGAAATGCCCAACAAGCAGCTGAAAGAGGCAGATGCAGACATTTGCACCCAACCAATGGGCAGAAGCTGCTGAACCCTGTGGTTGAATTAGGGAAAGGCTGGAGAAGCTGAGGAGGAGAGCAAACTTGTAGGAGACCAGTAGTCTCAATTAACCAGGACACTGAAATCTCTCAAACACTGGACCACGAACTAGGCAGCATACACCAGTTGATATGAGACCCCCAACACATATGCAGGGGTTTGGGGAGGAGGTAAGGAATGTGGCACAGAGGGTGGACAAGTGGTTGGTATAAAATCTGCACTGTAAAAAATAAATTAATTAATAAAAGGCAAAAAAATAAAAAACAATTCTTCCAATTGGTAGATTGTTCTGTTTTAATGGTGGTGCCCTTGCCACACAAAAGCTTCTCAATTTCATGAAAGGCCAATTTACTAATTGTTGATTTTGTGCCAATATGCTAATGTTTTGTTCAGAAAGTCTTTTCCTGGGCCAATAAGGTGAAGGCTATTACCCATTTTCTCTTCTATCAGGTTCAGTGTATCTGGTTTTATGTTGAGTCATTTAATCTATTTGGCCTTCAATTCTGTGCAGGGTGATTAGGTTGTATTTATCTTGATTCTTCTATATACTGAAATGCAGTTTGATCAGAACCATTTGTTGAAGAGACTGTTCTTTCCCAGTATGTATTTCTGGCTTATTTATGATAATTAGATATTCATAGATGTGTAGATTTATATCTTAAATTCAATCCCATTGAACATCCTGTCTGTTTTTGTATTAATACCTTGTTTTATTTTTTTTATTACTATAGTTTTGTAGTGCAACTTGAAATTGGGAATGATGTTACAGAACATTTCTTTTACTGGTCAGGATTTTTTTAACTATGCTTGGTATTTTGTGTTTCCATATAAAGCTGAAAAATTATCCTTTCAAGGTCTGTGAAGAATAGTGTTGAAATTTTAATGGGGATTACATTGAATCTGTAGATTGCATTTCATAGGATGGCCATTTTTACTACATCAAACCCATTTTATGATACTGTCTTCAAAGATTTAAAGATTTTATCATAAAATTCTTCATTTGCTGAATTAGAGTTATACCAAAATATTTTATATTGTTTGTGGAAATTGTTTCCCTGATTTATTTCTCCATACATTGGTGAGTAATCCCATAAAAATAGTAAGAAAAAGCTGTAATCTGTTGAACAACCAGTGTATCCTTTGCTAGCTGTTTCAGTCTGTGAGTTCATATGAGCCTTGCTTAGTTAATTCAGAAGACCATGTTATCCTGATGACTTCTATTCCTTCTGACTTACACTTTCTCTGTTTTCATTTCTGTGTGTTTCCCTGAGTTCTAAAGGGGAAGGATTTGATGGAGAAATTCTATATTTTTATTATGAGTTTTATGGAATCTATGTCTCTGTCTCTCTGTCTCTCTGTATCTCTGTCTCTGTCTTTCTCTCTGTCTCTCTCACTTTCTTTCTCTCTCTCTAATGTCTGGGTGTGAATCTCTGCTTCTATTTCTGTCTGCTACAGGATGAAGCTTCTCGGATGATGATTTAAGTATAGTCTTCTTGAAGTAAGTGTGGCCTTGTCAGAGGAAGTAAGTATGCCATTGTGGGCATGGGTTTTAAGATTGTCATCTTAACTGCCTTGACACCAGTCTTCTCCTGTTTGCCTTCAGAACAAGATGTAGAACTCTCAGCTCCTCCTAAACCATGCCATGCATGCCTAAATGCTGCTATACTCCCACCTTGATGACAATGGACTGAACTTCTGAACCCATAAACCGACCCCAATTAAATGTTGTCCTCATAAGAGTTGTCTTAGTCATGGTGTATGTTCACAGCAGTTACACCATAACTAAGACAGCCTTAAATCAAAGCAGACACTGATCAGCTACTTCCACAAGTTCTGTACCACCTTTGCTATATATTATCTTAAAGTAAGTATAAATTATAGGTCAAAATTTTTGTGGTTGAGTTTGTTTACCTTTCTTCTTTGGTAGCCTGCAGAATATCTTCCCACTGCAAAGACACTGGGATATATAAGTGAGGGCACCATGTAGGCACTAGCTCAACAAGTTCAATGAGTTATGTGGCTACTGTCCTCATCAATGATGTCCAGCTGTCAGTTTGTGGAGAGCAACTCTATTGTTTTAGCAATAAACTGGATTATTGGGACATTTCCATGGGACTCCACCCACTCAGCCAGTAACTTAATTGAATATAAAGATTTTCCACTACTGGAGGTTTCATTTGTTGAAAAGAGATGTCTGTTGGGATCCCAGATCTCCAATTATAAGGAGTCCTCATTTGGGTTACATCATATATTTTTGTACATGTCCCTTGCACTAAGGTTCCAGATCATCTTTCAAAAAAATGCCTTACAATTCCAGCTGTTTCTTCCCACCTTGCCCCCTCATCCATATCTATACTCCCTCTTTCCAATTAATCATCCCCTTTTGGACCACAACCAACCCCAGCCTAGTCTTAAAATATATTCTATTACCCATACCCGGGAAGATTCATGTGTACCCCTTTCCTTGTCCCTTTTTCTGTACATAACCTTTCTAGATCTACACATTATAGCTTTATTATAATTTATTTAATGGCTAATATCAATATATAGATGAATTTATTTTGCTGGGTCTATGTTACTGTTAGGGATTTGAAATTGCTACACAAGCCACTCAAAACTAACCTCAGACAAATAAGGATGGTTTATTGAATGCAACACCCCAAGACTGATCAATCAGGGCCACATACCAGACTTTTAAACCTAAAATCCACAAACATCTGCACCAACCAGGATTTAGGGATAAAGGATTTCTTTAGGAACAGGTGTTTGTCCTGTTCCATCTATTTGTGATATTCAACTCCTGTATGGGGCTTTCCTTATCTAACATTTATATTTTAACTCGTCAACAAGGGTGGGTGGGACTTGTCAAACATTCAAATCTTAACTTGTCAACCAGGATGTCAGTTACTTAAAACATAGTACATTTCTCCTTCTGCTAAGTAGGATGTCAGTAATGAGGAAGGTCTTGGAAACTTCAACTTGATAGCTATTCAGAATGGAAGTCTTATTTCCATTAGATTCTTTTATTAGTACAGGTGATTCTCTTATTTTGAGGTCCAAGATTATTGTGTGTTACTATATTAGGCAGTTTTATTGACTTCTATTGTGATTTATTTCCAAGAACATAGATATATCAGAATGTGCAATCAACTTAGGCATGAGAAAATTTCCTTGTAAGAGCAGAAAAATCATATGAGAAAATTTCCTTATACTATAACTAATAGCACAAAACGATAGGCTAGCAAGGTAATAGTTACTTAGGTCTTAACATTCTACCCAGGACTTAAAATTCCATCTAGGTCTTAATATTTTAATATTTCACAGTTATCTCATTCAGGATAATTTTTCTAGTTCAATCCATTTGCCTGAAAATTTCATGATGTCATTTTTTAACAGCTAAATGTTACTGCATTGTGTAAATAGACCACATTTTCTTTATCCATTCTTCTATTGAAGAATATTTAGTTTGTTTCCAATCTCTAGCTATTATGAATACACTCATTATGAAAATAGTTGACCAACTGTCCTTTTGGTAGAATGGAACATCTTTTGGGTATATTCCTAAGAATGGTTTAACTGGGTCTTGAAGTAGATTTGTTCCTCAGAGTGGTTTTCTGAGAAAATGCTGTATTGATTTCCATACTGGTTGCACAAGTTTACACTCTCACCAGCAACTGAATGATTGTTCCCTTTATTCCACATCCTCATTAGCATTAACTGTAACTTATGTTATTGATCTTAGCCATTCTGACAGGTGTGAGATGAAACTTCAAAGTAGTATTTTCTTGAATTTTCCTGTTGACTAATGATACACTGATGGCTGTTCTTGGTTGTCAATTTGACACTACTGAAATGAACTATAGTCCTGAAATGGAGGATAAATCTGTGACCCAGATCTTGAGGTTGGAAGACACAAACTTCTGATCTAGATCCTGGGAAGGAGTGACATATATGCTCTTCATCCAGATAGACACCTTTAATCCAGATCTTGAGGCACACCTTTATTCTGGGCTATATTTTCTGCTCAAGGCTTACATAAGGATAATGGGAGAAGGACTTGCCAGCACATCTATTGAAACCTACTTCTTCAGGATTCCAGCATATACTGGAGACAGGCTGAAATGCCAGAATTTTGAGAATAAATATCTACTAGATTCTTGGACTTTCTATTCACAGCTAGACATTATTAGGTTTCTGGACTGCAGCCTATAAACCATTATAATAAATTTTCTTTACATATATAAATTCATTGCTTAAGTTCTGTGACTCTAGAGAATGCTAAGATAGAAATTGAGGATTTCTTTAAGTATTTCTTGGCTACATGAGTTTCCTCATTTGAGAATTGTATGTTTAATTTATGTCATTTAACTGGATTATTTGGTTTATTTAATAGCTAGTTTCTTGGTATATATATATATATATATATATATGTATTTTTATATTAGTCTTCCTTTCCTTATTTATTTTTTAATTATCTTTAGTTCTTTTTCACAGTCCAGTTATTATCTCTTTCCCAGCCCACCCTTCAATGGTTCCTCATCCCAATTTGTCCTTCCCATCTCTAAGAGGATGACCCCTGACAGCCATGTTAGACCTCCTCACTCTGTGGGGACTCAAGTCTCTTGAGGGGTAGCAGTTCTCTCCTATGTATGTGTCAGGGGCCTTGGACCAGCTAGTGTATGCTGTCATTTGGTGGCTCAGTGTCTGAGAGATCATGAGGGTACAGGTTAGTTGAGACTACTAGTCCTCCTACAGGGTTGCCCTCCTCTTCAGCTTCTTCCAGCCTTTCCCTAATTCAACCAAAGTGGTCCGCAGCTTCAGTCCATTGGTTGGGTATAAGTATTGTTTTCTGTCTTGGTCAGTTGCTTGTTGGGCCTCCTCTCTGTAAGCACATTATAGCATCAGTATGCTATGCCTCCCCTTGAAAGGGATCCCAAGTTAGGCTGGTTACTGTATTTCCTTTACCCAAGTCTCTTCTCCATTTATGTCCATGAATTTCTTTCAGTAAAGAACAATTCTGGGTCAAAAGTTTTGACTGTGGGGTGATGGCAACTCCATCGCTCCACTTGATCCCCTCTCTTTGTATTGGAGGTGAACTCTACAAGTTCCCTTTCCCTGCTGTTGGGTATTTCATCAAAGGTCCCTCCTTTTGAGTCCTGACAGTTTCCCACCTCCCAGGTCTCTGATACCTTCTAGAGAGTAGCCTGACCTCCCACCTCTGAGGTTGCATGTTTCCACTCATTCTGTTTGCCCTCAGGGCTTCATCCTGTTTCCGTCCCCACTCCCCACCCTCAGTTGTTAAAAAAAAATCTTTTTCTAATTTGTATGCTGCCACTTTTTCTGACTGATAAGTTTGTATCCTTTGCCTTAAAAAAGCTTTTCATTTTAATTAGGTCTCATTTATTATTTATTGATTTTAATGTCTTAACTACTGATTTTCTGTTCAGGAAGTCTTCTCCCATGTCATTGAGCTCAAGGATATTCTCTTATATCACATTTAGTATGTCTGCTTTTATTTTATTTTGAGGTCTTTGAACCATTTTGTGCTGGGTGATAAATTTGGGTCTATTTTGTTTATTTACATGCAGACATGGAATTTGATCAGCACCATTTGCATAAAATGCCGTCTTTATTCCACTGTGCATTTCTGCCTTCTTTCTCAAAAAAAAAAAATGTTCATAGGTATAGGAAAACTGAAATAGCCAGCTTCTTGGAATGGACAACTACTAGATGTGTCCATCAGTATGTGTATTTATATCTGAGCCCTCAACCTGATTATATTAACCACTGTGTTTGTTTTTGTGACAATACCATGCTGTTTTTATTACTATAACTCTGTAGTACAGCTAGGAACAGAAAGATCTCTAGAATTTCTTTCTCTGTTCAGGAATGTTTTAGCTATTCTGGCTTTTCTGTGTTTCCATTTGAAGTTGAAAATTGTGTTGTAATTTTAATGGGAATAACATCAGATCTGTATATTGTTTTTGGTGGGATGATCATTTTTACTATGTCAATCCTACTAATCCATGAGCATGAGAGATCTTTCCATCTTCTGATATCTTCTTCAATTTCTTTCTTCAAACACTTTAATTTTTGATATGCAATGGTCTTAGTTAGGGTATACATTGCTGTGAAGAGACACTATGACCAAGGCAACTCTGATAAAGGACAACATTTAATAGGTGTAGGCTTACAGGTTCATAGGTTCAATCCATTATCATCAAGGTGGGAACATAGCCATGTCTTGGCAGGCATGGCATAGTAGTAGAGGAGCTGTAAGTTCTATATCTTGTTCTAAAGGAATATAGAAGAAGACTGGCTTCCAGGTAGCTAGAACAAGGGTTTTATAGCCAATGCCACAGTGATACACTTCTTCCAAGGTCATGCCTACTTCAAGAAAGACACACCTCCTAATAGTGCAACTCCCCTGGCTAAGCATATTCAAACTGCCACAAGCTTTTCACTTGCTTGGTTAGAATAACTTCAACATATTTCATATTATTTGAGTCCACTATAAAAAGGTGTTTTTTTTCTTGACTTATCAGTCCATTTATGATTTATATTTTGGAGGGCTACTGATTCTCATGAGTTAATCTTAAATTCAACAATTTTGCTGAAAGTGTCTGTGAGATGAAGCAGATCCCTGTGGAATGTTTAGGGTTGCTTATGTGTACTATTATATCATCTGCAAATACAGCTAGTTTGACTTGTTCCTTTTCAAATTGTATACCTTGGATCTCCTACTCTTACTACTCTTACTACTCTGGCTAATATTTCAAGTACTATAGTGAATTGGTATGGAAAGAGTGGGCACCTTGACTTGTTCCTAATTTTAGTGGACTTGTTTTGAGTTTCTCTCCATTAATTTAATGTTGTCTATAGTCTTGCTGTAAATTGTCTTTATTATATTTAGGTATGTTATTGGTATCACCAATCTCATAATGACATATCATGAAGGGGTGGTTGATTTTATTAAAACCCTTTTCTGTACTCATTGAGATGATGATATGGGTTTTTCTTTCACTTCATTTACTTGATGTGTTTCAAATATTGTTTTTCATGTTTTACACCGTCCTTGAATTTCTGGGATAAAGCCTACTTGAAAATAGTGGATGACATTTTTAGTATGTCTCTGGATTTGTTTTGTGATTATTTTTTGAGTACTTGTACATCTATATTCATAAAATAAACTGGATTGTACTTCTCTTTGTTATGAAATGAAATGGTATCATTGTGTTTAGAGCATAAAGTTAAGAAGTAAAAAGTCACTTAGGTGTATTTTAAGGATTCTCTTTCTCTTCTGATTAATTTTTGTTTGAAGTCTGATTAAATATTACTATGTCTATATCTGCTTCCTTGTTAGGTTCACTTGATGTAATGTCTTCTTCCAACCACTTACCTTGAGATGATATCTATCTTTGTTGTTGAGCTATGTTAATTAGATGTAGAAAAAAAATGGATCTGTTTTTTCCTCAAATCTGTTAGTATGTGTTTTTATTGAGGGAACTGACCTCAGTAATACTAAGAGATATCAATGACCAGTGATTATTGATTCTTGTTGTTCTCATTGTTGATAGTACTGCTCTCTCTCTCTCTCTCTCTCTCTCTCTCTCTCTCTCTCTCTCTCTGTGTGTGTGTGTGTGTGTGTGTGTGTATGTGTGTTTTTCCCATTTTTATTTTGCCAATATGAGATTATGTATTCCCTGTGTTGTCATTGATATAGTTAACGTTAGGTTGGACTTTTCCTTCTCACACCTTATATAGGACTGGTTTTGAATACAGATTATCATTTAAATTGAGCCTTATCATGTATTGTCTTATTTTCTCCATCTATTGTGATTGAAACTTTGCTGAATATAGTAGTCTGGGTCAATATCTGTAGTCTCTTAGAGTATACAGCATATTTCCCAGGTCCTTCTGACTTTAGAAATCAGGTATAATTCTAATATTTCTTCCTTTGTATGTTACTTGGTCATTTTTCTTAAAACTTTTAATATTCTTTTTGTTCTATATGTTTAGTGTTTGGATGAGTATGTGGTAAAGGCACTTTTATTCTGGTCTTGTGTATTTGGTGTTCTGTATGCTTTTTGTTCATTTTTAGGCATCTTCTCTAGAGTAAGAAAATTTTCTTGTGTAATTTTTTGAAAATATTCTCTGAGCCTTGGGTCTGTCATTTTATTCTGTCTATTTGTATTATTCTTATGTTTGGTTACTTCATAGTGCTCCAGATTTCTGGGATGTTTATATCAGAATTTTCTTAGATTTAGTATTTTGTCTGATATATTCATTTCTTCTATCTTATCTCAATACTTGAGTTTCTCTCTTCTTTCTTGCTTGCTTCTGTAGTTTCTGTTTGATTTAATAAATTTTTGATTTTTAGATTTTCCTTGGTTTATGGTTTCTTTACTAATTCTATTGCCATTTTCAGGTTTATAACAATTTTATTAGTTTACTTCCACAGATTACTTGTGGTTTTCTGGATTTCAAAGAATTTATTCATTTCCTCTTTGAGAACTCTCATCCACATATAGGTGGTATTTATGTCTTTTACTTGTGCTACAGCTTTATTGAAATATTCAGGGCTCTACAGTGGAATAGCTGTGCTCTAGTAGAGACATGTTGCCCTGGCTGTTATTGATTATGTTTTTATGCTGGCATTAAGATGACTGTAGGTCCAGATGCTGATTTCTTGTTGGGTGAGTATTTTTCCTTGTTTTCTATTTCCTCTCTGAATATTTCAAGACTGTACTGCCTGTTAGATCATATTGTCAAGACCATATTGTCTTATAATTATGACTACTTAGGGTTCCAGGTAAGGTGGTAAAATGTATCTCTATGTATAAAGTTATAACAGTTAGAAATGGAAATAGACTAGAGGTTGAGGGGGTTCATGGGAATGGTGGCAAGCAAGCCGAGTGTTGAGTTAGGATGCCATTTTTTCTCCATGGAATGAGGAAAGGGAAGTGAGGTCACCTCAAAGGCTCTTGTATCACACTGGAAATGAGAGTTGGTTCTATGTAAAGGAAGAGAAGAAGGGAAGATCTACAGATAGCTATGTGCTTCCCTAGAAGGAGTTGTCTGTAGGTTAGCAGGGCGTACCTTCTGGAGTTGGGAGTCAGGAAAATCAACCCATGGAGAGAGGGAGGTTAGGAAGGGAAATGGGAAATTGGGTTTGATGAGCAAGGTGAACATGAAGGTCTTCAATTAGCTACCCTGCTTCTCTGGACTACTCACTGGCTGCTCACAGGGAATGCCTGCTGGTGTTAGAGGCTGGGGATATTGTAATGCGTTAGAGGAAGGAAGGTTGAAACAGAAGATTTTTGTTAGCTGTAATGGATTGAGTTGGAGAAGAAAAGAAAACTGAAACAGGCAGTTTTCTGGGGATGAGACTGGGTGGAATTAGATTTGAAAAAGCAAAAGTAGTGTACCTCTATCTTCAGCCTACTTTAATCCTACTCAGGAGAATCCTTTGGATTGGCTGGGGAAAACTGCTGGGGTGGTTGATGAGATTAATTAGAGGAGAGCAAAAGTAGAAGAAGCACATCTGTATGATCCATAGCAGATAGAAATGGGAATCAGATAAGGCTGCCACAGGTAGTTTGCTGCAGAGCTAGGAATGAAACTGAAGGGTTAGATCTGGGGGAACACAGGGAGAAGAGATGTTATGAGGGGGCCTACCTTGTTTCTAGCAGGTGTCTGTCAGTTTATTATAGGAAGGCTACTAACTTTTGAGTTAAATTTGTATCTATCTACTTTTAATTCTATCATTTTCCCAGTGGAAATGACACTAAAAAGTGTCATTTATATATACTGTTATAACATCTTCAAATAAAGATACTTTGATTTTATCTTTTCCAACTTGTATACTCTATATCGCATTCAGTTTCCTCATTTATATGCTTTAGCTAAAACTTCAAGCACTGTATTGAATAGGCGTGGATAAAGTGGACAACCTTGCTTTGTTCTTGATTTTAGTGGAGTTGGTGTGATTTACTCTCCAGTTAAGTCAATGTTGGCTATAGGATTGCTATAAACTGTTTTTATTATGTTGAGGTATGCTTTGCATCCTTAATCTCTTCAGGGCTTTTATAATGAAGAAGTTTTAGATTTTATTCAAGCCTTTTCTGCATCTAAGGAAATGATCATGTATGTTTTGTCTTTTGTTTGGCTTATATGGTAATTACTTTTATGTATTTATGAATATTGAATCATTGCTTTATCTATGTGATGAATTCTATTTGATCATAGTGAATGATATTTTTCACGTTTTCTTGGGTTTGGTTCTCTAAGCACTTTATTTAGAGTTTTTGCATCTATATTGTTATGGGAAATTTGTCTATAATACTTCTTTTTTGTTGTTGAGATTGTGGTTTGAGCTTAGGGTGACTTTGATCTCATGAAACAAAGTGAGCAGCATTCCTTCTGTTTGTAATTTTTATAATAGTTTGAGAAGAATTGGCATTATTTTCTTATTGAAAATCTGGTAGAAATCTGTGCTAAACCCTCTTGCCTTGAGTTTTTTTATTTATTTCAGTTGAAAGAATACTTTTTTCCTTTCTTAAATTTGATTTAATTTAATTTAATTTAATTTTTTACTTATTCATTTTACATCCCTCTCACTGCTTCCCTATTGGTCACCCTTTCCCACAGTCCTTTTCCAGTACCCCCTTCCCCTTCTCCTCTGAGCATATGTTGCAGGAACCCCCCCAACCCCTGGGGAATCCCTCACCCTAGCTCTTCAAGTCTCTGAAAGACAAGGGACTTCCTCTCCCACTGAGGCCAGACAAGGCAGCCCAGCTAGAAGAAGATATCCCACATTCAGGCAGGAACTTTTGTGATAGCACTCCATTCCAGTTGTTTAGTCCACATGAAGACCAAGCTGTATATCTGCTACATATTTTGGGGAGGCCTAGGTCCAGCCTGTATATGTTATTTGGTTGTTCATTGAGACTCTGAGAGCCCCAAGGGTCTAGGTTAGTTGATTCTGTTGGTCTTCCTGTGGACTTCTTATCTCTTTCAGAGCCCCACAATCCTTCTTACTATTCTTGGTTGGTAAACTTTTACTTATTGCTAGCCTTTTTTTAGTGTCTTGTTATGTCCCTTCTATTTCTAGTTTTTAGTAATTTTGATTTCTTTCTTTCTTTTTATTACTTTAAATAAAGTTTTGTCAAACATTGATTTATCTCAAAGAACCAACTCTTTGTTTCATTAATTTGTTTTGCATTGTTGTTATTTTAATGACTTTAGCCCTGAGTTGGATTTTCTTCTTGCTGTTTACTCCTCTTGGGTGAGGTTTTATCATTTTGTTCTTGAGCTTTCAATTGTGCTGTATGTTATTGCTACAAATTTTTCATCTAGTCATATAATCTTGCAACTTAGAACTGCCTTTGCACTCTTGTTGGTGGTGTAGTTCCTGGAAATCTGGGGTATCTGGTTGATAATTGCTGTTCTTGCTATGGGGTTGCAACCCCCTTCAGCTCCTTCAGTCCTTCCCCTAACTCTTCCATTAGGGTCCCTGTGCTCAGTCTGATGGTTTGCTTTGAGCATCCACATCTTTACTGGTCAGACTCTGGCAGAGCATCTCAGGAGACAGTTATATCAGGCTTCTTTTGGCAAGTACTTCATGGCATCACCAATAGTGGCTGAGAGTACTTATGGAGGGACCCATGGCTCCAGCTGCATATGTAGCAGAGGACAGTCTTATCTAGCATTAATGGGAGGGAAAACCCTTAGACCTGTAAAAGCTCAATGCACAAGTGTTGGGAAATGCTATGGCAGTGAGGCAAATGTGGGTGAGTGGGTGGAGAAGCACCTTCATAGAAGCAGGAGGAAGAAGGATGGGATAGGGGAATTGTGGCAGGGGGAACCAGGAAAGGGGATAACATTTGAAATGTGAAACAATAAAATAACCCATTAAATAAAAAGGCAAAAAGAAAAAAGAACGGCCTTTGTTTTTCCTTATACATTTAGGTATATTGTATATTCATTTCTTATTTTTCTAGAAAGTCTGTTTTATTTTTCTAGAAAGGCCTTTCTTCATTTAGTAGTGATTTATTCAATTTTCATGGGTTTACAAATTTTCTTTTGTTTCTTTTTTTTTTTGTTGATATAGATTTAGTCCCTGCTAGTCACAGAACATTTAGAGTGTTTCTTTAGTTGTCTTGGGTTTGATGAGATTTCCCTGTTTCTGAATGTGTGTTCAATTTTTGAGAAAGGTCCATGTGTTGTTGAAAAGAAGATAGATTCTTTTGTGTTTGGTTGAAATTTTCTGTAAGTTCTGATAGATCCATGTGGTTTATAAATTCATTTAGTTACATCATTTCTTAGTGTAGTTTTGACTAGGTAACCATTCTATTGGTATGAATAGGGTCCTTTTTTATATTCTTACAGGCTACTTTAAGATTTTGAGTTTTTGTTGTTTTTAATCTATTTGTTTATTTATTCATTTTTGCTTCAGCTATGTTGCAGCACTTAATACCTGATAAGTAGTCTTATTGTACTCTAGTGAAGACATACTGTCCTAACTGGTATTGATTGTGTTTTTATGCAGAATTTAGGCATCTGGGTTTAGGAAGGTTGTAATTTGAGCTGACAATATCTGATCTTTCTTCAGTGGGTATTTTGATTTTCAGTAGTTGTTATTCTCTCTGTTGCTTAGTAGAGTGTGGTGGCTGTGTGTTCCTTTGTAGAAATTCTTCTGGGGTCAAGATAAGTGTAACTATTGAGCATTTTGGGTAAAATGTGTTCCTATGAACACTTAAGACACTTAAGAATACAGATGAACTCGGGACAGGAACTAAGGCCATCCCCCCAGGAGACAAGAAAGTACAGATGACCACCAGGGTACGTTTTGTCCCCTAGCAATAGGGGAAGAAAGTAAGGTAAGGCCATAACCATTGGTCTGTTACAGAGCTGAGGATGAGAGGGAGGATACTGGATACAGAAGCGCGGGGGGTGGGGGTGGGGGGCGGGGTAAAGTGAAGATCTTAAGACTGTTTGCTGGCCTTTCTGACATACTACTTCTCTTGGAAGATATTTTTGGTTCCCAGACAAAACACAGTTGGATAACAGGATATGTAGGGAAGAAACTTGGAGGGGAAGAGCTACTTAATTGGTTGGAGGTAGAGGTATAGAGACTGGGGAGGCAACAGTGGGTGGTCTGCTGTAGACAGTGGGACTAGAATAGGTAGACTTGGAGGAGTGGAGGGAGAGTTGAAGTGCTGCAGTTAGCCTACTTTCTTCACTGGCAGCAGTGACCTATGAATTCCCAGGGAATGCATCCTGAAGTAGGGGCTGGGATAAGGAAATGAGTTGGCAGACAGAAGTTTAAGAATGAATATCTCTGTGATCCCCGGAGATGGGGCCTAAGATGAGGAAAAGCCACAGAAGATTGTTTGATACAGAGCTGTAGTGAGACTGGGGCACTGAATTTCGAGCAGCTATGGGAGTTGGGAAGATTTTCAGTTAGCCTTCCTTCTTCCCTGGCCTGAGTACCCTTTTTTCTCTTTTATATATCCATCATCCCCAAGCCTCAATCTAGCACAGAAGGTTCCTCTGGCCCTCCCAGTATTTTATCTCTCTTCTGACATCAATTGAGTAATTGAAATTCAGAATATTTAAGTAGAACATTACAAAGAGGAAATGACATTTGCTTGCACTTTGCCAAAAGTATTAAAATCTCATAGGTACAAACGTTCTTTTAGGCCATCTTATATGCTTCCATTTCAAAGTAGCAGTTGTCAATTCCAAAGCTCCTTCATTGATTTATATATATAATATATATATATATATATATATATATATATATATATACTACACACACATATATATACATGTATATGTATATGTATATGTATGTATATGTATATGTATATTATATATATATATATATATATATATATATATATATAATTTTGGTATATGCTAACCAAAAGGAAATTACAAAGAACTAGCTTTCAAAAGCAGCAAGAAAAGTAAATAAAACACAGTTCTTATAAATCAATATTATACTTTCAGTTCAAAAAATATCATTTTAAATGTTTACATGTGTGCACGCACATGTATGTTTGCATGTGTGCATGCAAATGTGTGTGCTAACATGTTTTAAATGACACATGTCATGCGTAGCAGCTAGCATAATTCTAAAATGCAAGAATTAAGAGGTTGCAAATAGGCATTTACATTCAGGCACCTAGGGTATACATATAGACAAATAGCTTACCACAAAAATGTTAAATAGAAGAAGTCACATGTTTTCAGCATGGCAATGATAATCTCAGAAGAGTAATATAAAAATACAGGTACCAAAAATTGCTAGGGTTTCTGAGGGATTCTGGGTCAAGGAGATTTTTGTATACTGCTTATTCTTACACCTTCTCAGAACACATTACTTTCTCTGTGTTTGTCAGATTTCTTTCTAGTTAGTTTCTGATACAACTTAACCAAAATCTAGGTGAGGGAGGACCCAAAGAGCTCCTTATACCCTGGATATGGAACCCTGAACATACAGTATTTAACTGGCACAAAACAACCATCCACATGATAAGAATTCTGAAAGCACCTGGTTTCTAAGAAATCAGTTTATAAACTGATACTACAGAAAAGGGGACAAACATCACTTCACCACACAGACATTTCCAAGAAGACCACCAACATTTACACAAGTTGGCCTGGCACAACTAAATGTTTCCTGGGAAATTTCTAAATTGCAAAGCCAAACAAGAGAGTACTCTTCAACATGGGACAGAGGACATTTTTTCATTGTAAGTAGTAATTTTAAGAAACATGAAATAAAATCTCTAGGAACTAATTTTTAAAATATGGATTGTTAAACTTACAGAAGGCATAAGGGGAACAGATTCACCTCACAAGTTTATTCCAACCTAAATTTGACTCTGCACACTATGGAGACCTTTGTTACTTTCAGTATTACCATAAGACTGTCTTAAGGGTCCACGTTCATGACTGGAAGATGTTGACTTTGCCATATAGATAGCAGTCATACTAAAACAATGTTTTCAGTTATAAACTAAAAACATATTTTTCAATTAAAGAACTTTATTACAACCTTCTTTCAAGACTTGATGAACATATTGTTACTTTGGTAAATGCCAGTACAAGGAATTTAGGTACAAGACTCTGCAAATTTTATAGGACAGGAACGTATACTGGGGAAGAATGCTTGAAGAGATTAGGAAGGTTTGCTTCCATGTTGAGGCATCACACAGGCAGGATTCATGTCCAGGCTCACTTAGTGGCTTATTAGCTGGCTCAGCTGTACTTCATAGTAACCTAGCTGCGGGTCCAGCAAAGCTCTATCTCTTTACACCATCTACACTACTGTGATAAGACCCATCCCTCCACACATATCAACTAGTTTGCTCATATATAGCTGTTACCCAAAAGCTCTCAGACCATCAGTCACATCTCCTTATTTAAGTCACTATCATCAGCTCACATTGATGGATATATTTGTTTTTGTATATGTGGTGAGCAACTTGTTTAACAAATATGTCTTCCATGTAAGACAACCATTTTCATATAGGGAGGGATATATCATGGCATGGGATGAGAAGAGCCTATTATTTCTCCAAAAATGTTGGGGACAAAGAGGTGAAGGAATGAAGTTCCATGCTACTAGGGCCCCACCACCTTTCTATATATAGATCAGTATCACCTCATATAAAAGACAGTTCTATCAATATTTGTAGTATATTTTGTGATTCTAGTCATCAAGTCAAAGACCTTCCACTTGCCAAACTATTATTTCTGCTCTCACACATTTCTTTGCCACTTTGTTTATAACATGTCTCTCTTTGAAGATTTTTTTCATTAAGTCACTTGAAAACTTTAATTCTCTTGATGATCTAGTTTGCAAAACTTTACCTGAAATATAGCTAGGGTGATGTTGCCATGTACCAATAATTCTTTGTCAGCAGTTTATAGCCATGAGACAGTGAATGGTAAAGACATAAGAACATTGGAGTTTTATCAAGTACTTACATCTACCACAGACTTTTTCATAATCTAATCTGCTTAAATAATGCACATTAATAACCTCACTGCTGCTATGTGTTGGAAATTCTACAAAGTTTTGCAAAGTTTTACTTTTCACATCATTTATAATACTACGCTTAAAGAGATTAGGAAGGTTTGCTTCCATGTTGAGGGATTACACAGACAGGACTCCTGTCCAGGCTAACTTAGTGGTTGTTGGCAGGGGTTAGTCCTCTGGACAATGGTTTTCTTACTTCTTCCCTCTCAGGTAGGCAGAAGTCCCTCAACTCTACCACCGGACGGGGAGAACTTCTTTAACATGCTTTATCAAAATGGAAAATACTGTGTATGTGAGTGTGTGTCTGTGTCCAGAAAGAGAGAGGGGGGGAGGGAAGGGAAGGGAAGGGAAGGGAAGGGAAGGGAAGGGAAGGGAAGGGAAGGGAAGGGAAGGGAAGGGAAGGGGGAGGGGAACAGATGGGGGAGGGCAACTGTAGAACAAGTAGGAGTTTTGAAAGCTAACAGTTTTTTGAAACCTAACCACAGAGGTTAATTCTCCCCATTGTGACTTTATAACTTTGCAGAATGAGGCCAAGTGAGACTTACACGCAAAGAAATAAAGATGTTTCCTCAGAACATGGAAGCACAACTCTCAAATCCTGAACCTGCTTGTCAGCTGGGAAGCAAATTATATGTACTGTTTGGGGAGAAACTTTCCTTTTCTTTTGGTTTTCTTTAATTAAGTATTTTAATTTATACATTAATTTTTGTGTTCACAGCAAACACAATGAAATTGAACATTGTGTCTGAGGAAAAGAAACTTTTATTTACTCACAAATACCACCTAAATATCAGTATAGGAAGAGATCCAGGTAACAATGTCATCCTTTGAATATCTTGTAAATATAAAATGGCTGAAATTCTGTCAAGGCAAATCACAGTTTAGAAAGCCCTGGATCCCTGCCGCTGCTACTGCTGCTTCTGCTGCTGCTGCTTCTGCTGCTGCTGTTGGTGCTGCCTGACATTCTTTGTCATACTTTACAAAATGATTCTCAGATAATTTTCTTTATAGTGCAATCTAGCTTGAGAACTGGAAGATATTTCATGGTAGCCTTCTATGAAAAGACCCATGTCCACTTCAATAGCTCCGAGGTGAACGAGTTGACTCTCAGATATGAATGATTCATCGAATTTTATCATGCGGCTGCTGACTTGCTGGCTCTCCTGTTACTAATATAAGGATTTCAAATGCTCAGTCCAGATGTTCCCCTGGGATAAGAAGGGCAAGAAGAGGCCAGGTGTATTTAAGCATGAAGTTTTACTTGTTTTCAAATTCTAATTTAAAAAACGTCTTTAGGAGTATAGTCAGCCGCTGCTGAAATATGGGAATCAATAGTACACGCGGCCCTATTCTCTCCACCAGCACCAGTGTATAGACTTTTGCACACTCCTTTCTACCACGGTATTATATTTAGGTAATAAATAAGCCAGTCAGCAATCATGCCAAGTTTGCCATCATTTAGAATTCGACCGTCCACCTGTCTTAAGATTCAGAAAAGATTGAAAAGCCCCTGCCCCTAGAAGTTAATAAGAAAACCAAATGGCATTGGATAAAATGCATATTTACCCTATGATTGTCCATTTATGCTTACTGATTCAGAATGAGCTGTAAGCACTGCCAAGGACCATGACCTGTTTTTTTGTAATTTCAAGTATGCATAAAGGTTAACACTATAATTTTTGAATGATATAAAATTGATTTTAAATTGAATCATGGCTACAGTTAAATTTTAATTTAATATTTTCACATGTGTGTTTATGTGTCTTAAAATTAATAGTAAAATGAAAGACTCATTCTGACTATAATTATTAAAGGAATTAAAATCTAAGGCTCTGTGAGCTGACTAGACACCTAGCAGATCAACATACCAGAGCTAAACAATTCACATAAACACACACAGGTGCAGCCCTGGAAAAGTATTACTTTATTGGAGATACAGTCTGCGTCAAGTACAGTATAATTTATTCAACTTTTAGTAATATAGTATTTATTTTATCTGAAGGCTACAAACTATGACAACTGGAAGACATAGATAGAAAGGGCATTTGTATTGCACTGTGCATCCTGCACTATCTCCAGAGCACCTGTGGTATGTAGAGGCAAGAACAGGTGGACATCTCATCTCTAGCTGTGGTTCAGATGTTTCCAAATGAAGCACCACATTTGCTGAAAAAGAATTATGTGGTGCCACCTACTACACTGTGCCGCCTACAAAGTTCTGTGACTATATGGTGAATGGAGTGAAATTTGGGTGGTTGAGACACTAACGATTACTGATGAGCTGACAGTGGAGGTTTGTACATCTGAACTATTTCTGCAGGTATAGCCAAACCTCTTTCAGTAATTTATATTTCATCTTACAAAACTTATTTTTTCTACTTTCCATATAGTGCATTTTGTATTTGTTCTTAAAAATCAATTTAAAGCTTTCTTTCTTTCTTTTTCTTTCTTTCTTTCTTTCTTTCTTTCTTTCTTTCTTTCTTTCTTTTGTTTTTACAAAATTGATAGCTGTTATTTCTTTAATACAAAGCAAAACATTTTCATCAGTAAATGTATGTGTACCTTACATACTAAATATATTTAAAAATCAAAATCATACTTTTTAAATTGTATTTCTTCTTTCTTCTTTTGGACAGAATTTGTGGGTACTGGGCACCAAGTTCAGGTGCTTCCTCAGTGAACTATACTTTCACTTATTTTAAATTACTTTTTAAATTTGAAACACAAGTGTGATTTCTCTAGGCATTATTAGATGTCTACCTAAAACTTCTACCCTCACTTCTGCTTCAACCAGTGCCTGCAAAGTAGACAGAATTCCTTTTCCCAGGGATTAGATAAGGGTTAGCAGTGCTGCTCACAAGACCTCTTTCCTCAGTCTTCGAGTCCTGTGAGCAGGTGGAGGAAGCACATGGAGGAGCCCAAACTACCCAAGTCAAAGGGAAGAGTTCTGAGGAGGACCACCACATAGCACCACACTGTTTAAAAAAAGACGAACACATTCAACATGGATCCCACACACACTCTTCTTTTACCTTCTAATTTCAACACAAAAGTGAGTGTGACTTTTGACTTTTTTGAGAACACAAGAGACATGTCAGAGGATCACAGACCCTTGCCTTTCTCCAGATTCAAAAATACAGAATTATAATGGCTTCAGTCACTGTGTTTGTTTCTTCTCTCATTTGAAGCCAAATATTACTTTCATTTTAAACCTATAATAATTTCTCTTTTCACCTATATTGCATACCATTAGTGTCTTGACTATAGTAACTAATTTCCCATTGTGTAGAAAAATAGTAAGTCCTATCAAACATGACAAAAGCTTCATTCCACTTTGTTTCTTTCAATGATTCTAGTCCTAAATATTCATGTATGGCAAATTCATCTCCACTTTAATAATCATCCTTTTATATAATTGTTCATGTGGACTCATTTATTAAAATTAATATTTTGAAATTCTAAATAAGAACACTCAAGATATGCACTCACTGATACGTGGATATTAGCCTAGAAGACTGTAATACCTAAGACACAATTCACATATCAAATGATGTTCAAGAAGAAGGAAGGAAGGGCCCCTGATTCTGGAAAGGCTTAATGCAGCAGTGTAGGGAAATACCAGAACAGGGAAGAGGGAAGGGGTGAATGGGGGAACAGGGGGAGGGAAGAGGGTTTATGGGACCTGAGAGGAGGGGGGAGCTTGGAAACGGGGAAATCATATGAAATGTAAATTAATATATCAAATAAAAAATTAAAAAAGAAAAGTTCCAATGGTAAAAAAACAAAAATAAAAGAAATTTCATCATAAGTTCACACATAAAATCAAATCACAAATTTAAATAGAAGTTTGCAACAGAGAATGTTTGCATGCATAGCCATTAGGAATAAACATATGGCTAAGCATTTATCATTTGTCACAGCTCTACAGGTTCAGTGAAAGGTAAAAAAACCATAACTAACATATTAGTGAGGTTTTGTATAGATAAACCCAGTGCCACCCAAAAAACCCCCAATTTTACCTTTTGTCCGAAAACCTTTAACAAATTGTTACTTTCCTTTTTATGAAAAAAAAAAAGAGTTTAAACTTTTAATCTTTTAGAAGAGGGGGGAAGCAGTGTTTAACTAAGGTGTGCATTTAGTGAGTGACCCATCAGCCCTTACATTCTTTGTTCTTCACAGAGCACAGCTTAGTCAGTTCATGGTGCTGTAACAATGTTGCCCTAGACTTTAAGGCTTAGGAAGACAAGATTCAATTGTCCCAGCTCTGGCGGTTAGGATATGGAGGTTAGGGTGTCAACATGGGCCAGCTCAGATGAGGTCCAATCTTTCTTTCATAGACTATATACTTCTTACTTTGTCTCATGGCATGTTAAAGGAGATGTGAACTCTCTCAAAGATACTTGTGAGGGCAGTAATTACATCAAAGAACACTTTTCATTAATGATTTCATCTAATTAATAAACATTCTAGGGCTCCAACCCAGAGTGCTCTCACATATGGGCAAATGTTATAACATGAAGTTTCAGGAGATATATCGTTCTTTAGCATGTACACATACATGGATAAAGATTTTAATTTCTATGAATGTGTTGGAGACCATGTGGTTAAATGAAATTACTATTTTGTATTATTGTTAGATCTAGGTCTATCTGTATTTCTATCTGCAAAAGACATTCAGGTAGGGCCTTTAGGAGGTCCAGCTTTGAGTGGTCAAGTTTTTCTACCTATTGAACATAGTGACTATCAACCTATCTTTTCTATCATATTAACCTGCAGGCATCTTTGGAAGACTATGTGTCTCTTCTAGAGTACTTGGTGATTTCTTTCACGTGAAACTAAAATGGTCATTGTCATTTTTTCTGTTATTTGTTCTCATACACCTTTTGGACATTATATTCTTATATATTTTTGTGTATTTTCTAAGAAGCATTTCAATGTATATGTATTCTGATATTCTTAATTATCTTGTAAGATAGATAAGTCAGATCACCCATAGTCTATTTTCAGAATTTCACTCTCAACATTGACTTCACCTCAGAAATATACTGGAAATTATCTTGTCTTTATAACTGCAAACAACACCACTAGTGGTGTCTGTGTCCCTAATTCTGGCACTGTTTTGAAGAGACCACTGAACCATATGGAATAAAGTATGTAAGTATCAGTCTGTGAAAGACAGTCAAGATTCAGGCTATTGATTATGGACACAAGGATCCTATTAACAAGGTTAATTTCCTGTAGGAAGATACATACAGACTAGAGAGCTTATTCTTTCCTCTACTTACCTGCCATCTTACAGAAGGATTTATTACAAAAAATATAACAGCCCTTATTTTAATAATGGGCCTCCAGCCATCCCAAACTGTAGAGAATAAACACTTGCTGCTTACTCTGCTACTCCTAGTATTTTCTTGTTGTAGCAACATTTATCTGCCATGTTGACTGTTTTCAAGTTTTAATTTCCAACTGAATATTGCTGGGATTACTTTTTGCCTGTGTTTTTAACACATATAAAGGAGTGACCTACTTTAAAAATGTATATTTCCCCACTGAGTTATAGTGCTATTAAATCATGTTTTAATAGTTTATGTATATCAATCAGTCTATTCTTGGCCCTTGAGTATATTTTATTGATGCCCTGGCTGTTTGCTGGAATTTAACTCTTTCACTCCTTTTCTGGGTTTTTAATATTTTATGATTCTATTTTCCTCTGCTTTTATATATTAGTTATACTTCTGTTTAAAATATTTAGTGCTTGCCCTTAGGTTTGTAATATGTATTTACACCTAATTGAACAAAGCCTTCGTATCAAACTATATGGTTCATGATGGTGGTAGCATACCTTATATAAGAAAAGGGAAACCAAAAATGAGAGAAAGTAAAGCAGAAAAATAAGGAAAGTTTAATGCCCCCTTTCTCTTGTATCACTGATCCTATTTTTTTACTTGTACTCAAGCATACATAAACATATGCACATATTATAGGGGAAAATATTATAATTGGATATCATTGTTACCCCTCTAAATATACTGTTATTTGTTAGCTCAATTAGAATTAAACCATATAATCTGAAGAATTTTCTCTGCATTGTCTGGCTCTATTGGACTTGTCCCTTTATGCAGATCCAAATTGTTCACATGTGCCATTTTTCTTTAAAAAATCTTTCAATGATTTATGAAAGTCATATCCATATTTTTCTAAAATGTCCTTGAATTTCTAAATTGTCTAAGAGGGTGCAGAGTTCTAGTTTGAAGCCTTATTTGTGATTCTTTCTTATTACTTCAACTTTCTCACTTGCTCTTTTCTTGTTTGCCAGGTCTAAGCTATAGGTCCTCCCCTAGGCAAAGGGAGATGTTTCTTGTAGCTTGTTTTGTTATTTTTCTTTCTACATTTGTGAATATTGTTGCTCAGTTGTTGCTCTTTTAAACATGTACCCTGCTTGTTTTAAGGACCTGAGTCTGTAGTCTACGATCTGATCTTAGCAGAATTTTCCAGTCATCACTTGAGCAATTGTATGTTTCTTATATTCTCATATTTCTCCGTTCCATTGGAGTTTTCCCACAGTTATTAGGCACTGTTATTTTATGTTTCCTACTTCTTGCTGTTTAGGAAGTTCTATTGTGTGATGAGACAAGCTCTTAGTTTGTTTAACTATGTATGTTAAACTATGTGCAGTTTGCTTAAAATCCCATCAAACACATTCTTCAGGTTTATCATAATGTTTCTGAGTTCTAGTGGTTCTTACCATGTCTTTCATCTTTCATTTCCCCCAAGTTTTTAATTGTATTGTTTTTCTGTTCTAGTATGTGTCTATTTTCCTTTAGCATTTTAGCCAATTAATCGTTGCTTGAAATACTTAGTTTGATAAGTCCAGTATCCTTATTATATTTACATACAGCTATAATGATTTTTTTCTAGTCACATTGTTTGGGTTTGTGTGTGTGTGTGTGAGAGAGAGAGAGAGAGAGAGAGAGCATGTGCATGTGTGCATGTGTGTGTGTGTGTGTGTGTGTGTGTGTTTGCCATTTAGTATGCCCTATTTTTTCATTCTTGATAGCTGGATCTAATATTTCATGTAAAAATAACTATACTAAATATACCTGGCATGATGTTGGAGAAGAAGGGAAGTATCCTAGAATATTATAATTAAGCTTTCTTCTGATAACAAGTATGTGACTGGGGCTTATGGTTTCCACCCATGATTGTTTAAATCAATCCCTGTATACTGGGAAAGAGATTGTAAATTTATATAAAAAATGTTGAAATGTTTATACTTTTTGATAATTTACCCTTCATCATATGAATAAATACATAAACAATTTCTGTATAAATAAACTAGTTTACTCTGAAATTTGTAAATTTAGTAATTAAAATTAACAAAGATAGATAACAAGTTCTAAATCAATAATATGGGTAGATGTGTTGTTTTGATATATGGCAAATGGTTTGTAAACATTTCCAATATGTGTTAACTGCTTCATAGCAGCTCATCAGGAGCTTGATGATTATTATCTATGTTAAAACATTTTATCCTGTCTTTTTTATACTGGATGGTTTTAGCTCCTTTGTCAAAGACCAAGTGACCATAGGTGTGTGGGTTCATTTCTAGGCCTTCAATTTTATTCCATTTATCTTCCTGCCTGTCTCTGTAACAATACCATGCAGTTTTTAATCACAATTGCTCTGTAGAACAGCTTGAGATCAGGGATGGTGATTGAACCAGAAGTTCTTTTATTGTTGAGAATAGTTTTAGCTATCCTGGGTTTTTTATTATTTCAAATGAATTTGAGAACTGTTCTTTCAGACAGTATTTTGAACAAATGGTGCTAGTTCAACTGGAAGTCAACATGTAGAAGAATGCAAATTCATCCATCCTTATCTCCCCATACAAAGCTCAAGTCCGAGTGGATCAAGGACCTCTACATAAAGCTAGACACACTAAATATAAGAGAAGAGAAAGTGGGGAGAAGCCTGGAACACATGGGCACAGGGGAAGAGTTCCTGAACAGAACACCAATAGCTTATGCTCTAAGATCAAGAATAGACAAATGGGATCTCTTAGAATTTCAAAGTTTCTGTAAGTCAAAGGACACTGTCAGCAGGAAAAAACAACAACCAACACATTGGGAAAAGATGTTTACCAGTCTTACATCTGAAAATGGGCTAATATCCAATAAATACAAAGATTTCAGGGAGTTATACTCCAGAGACCAAATAACTATTAAAAATGGGGTAAACAGAGAATTCTCAACTGAGGAAGCTTGAATGGCTAAGAAACACCTAAAGAAATGTTCAACATCCCTAGTCATAAGGGAAATGCAAATCAAAACAACCCCTGAGATTCCACCACACAACAGTCAGAATGGCTGAGATCAAAAACTCAGGTGACAGCAGATGCTGGTGATGATGTGGAGAAATAGGAACACCCCTTCATTGCTGGGGGGGGGTGTTGAAAGCTGGTAAAACCACTCTGAAAATCTGTCTGGTGGCTCTTCACAAAATTGGACACAGTACTTCCTGAGATCCCAGCTATACCACTCCTGGGCATATAATAAGGACACATGCTCCAGTATGTTCATAGCAACCATATTTATAACAGCCAGAAGCTGGAGACAACCTAGATGTCCCTCAACAGAAGAATGGATACAGTCAATTTGGTACCTCTATACAATGGAGTATTACTCAGCTATTGAAAACAATGCCTTCATTAAATGAGAAGGCAAATGGATAGAACTTTAAAATATCATCCTGAGTGAGATAACTTAGTCACAAAAGAATACACATGGTATGTACTCACTGATAAGTGGATATTGGCCCAAAAGTTCAGAATACTCAAGATTCAATCACAGACCATTTGAATCCCAAGAAGAAGGAAGACCAACATGCATGCTTCAGTATTTCTTAAAAGGATGAACAAAATACTCACAGGAAGAAATAGGGAAACAAGGTGTGGAGCAGAGACTGAAGAATAGGCCATCCCGAGACTTCCCCACCAGAGGATTCATCCCATATACAGCCACCAAACCTGTAAACTATTGTGGATGCTGGGATGTGCTTGCTGACAGAAGCCTGATGTGGCTGTCTTCTGAGAGGCTCTGCCAGAGCCTCACAAACACAGAGGTGGATGCTCACAGCCAACCATTAGACTGAGTGCAGGGTCCCCATGGAGGAGTTTATGAAGGGACTGAAGGAGCTGAGGGGGTTTGCATCCCCATAGAGGGAGCAATAGTGTCACCAGGGCAGACCCCCCTGAAGCTCCCGGGGACTGGCCCACCAACCAGAGTATACATGAAGGGACCCATGGCTCTGGCCACATATGTGGCTGAGGATGGCCTTGTTGAACATCAGTGGGAGGAGAGGCTCTTGGGCCTGAGGGGATTCAATGCCCTAGTGTAGGAAAATGCCAGGGAGGAAAGAAGGGAGTGGGTGGGGGGGGGTGCGCTCATAGAGGCAGGAAGAGGGGCATGGGATAGGGGGTTTCTAAAGGGGAGAACTGGAAAGGGGAAAACATTTGAAATGTAAATAAAGTATCTAATTAAAAAATGAAATGGAAATAGAAATATAGAATTTAGTATGCCATTTTCAACTATTACTGCAGTCTATGAAATATCCTGGAAATTGTGATAAATTATCCTTATTTTTAAAAAACAATAAACATAAATGAAAATACAAAAGTATAAAAAATTTCTCCTATATCAGATACAATTACATAACTATGAGTGTACAAGCAAATCATTTTTCTTTATCCATCCTCTTTATTTATGAAATGTTACCTCTAAATGTTCTCTTTGACTTTTAACAAACATATTCTCATTTGTTTTCTTTTTTAAAAAAATTGTATTAAGTACTTTGGTCAGCTATTGAGTATATCTTTATCAATTATAAATGATCATTCCAGTTTCAGGTGAAGAACTACATTCTCTTTCAGTCAGGAAATAGTGTACACAATCAGTTCAATTTAATGTATGCTATGTATTTAGGACATACTGATAATAAGCAAGCAAAACTGAAATTGGTGCAGAAGTTCAGACACTTCATGTGGTGTTTCATGGGACAGGAAGTGATTTTTCACTTTTTAAAATTCTCATTTGAAATCTTACTGTTTTGTTACTATATGTAAAGGTTTATCCAATTATTTGACTATATCATAGTTTTTTGGGAGTTGCTAGATTTAGTAATTAGTTTTATAATTTTATAAAGTTTTGTATTAGCAAATTCAAATTTTCTACATTAATACTTTAGAGAGTCAAATTCAGTATATATAACTGGTAGTACATATTAGCTATTATCTTAAACTATACTGATTAAAGAATCATATTAAAATAAATAATACTTATTTTTGAAATATAGCAGATGCATTTTAAATACAAGAACATGTTGTAGTTATCATTATTTCCAGTTAAATTCTCTTTTCCTTTAATAAAAATGACTGGTTATTTACTAGGTAGCCAAACATGTTCATATTAGGCAACCCATTAAGTATGTCTGTAATATCATGGTATAATATTTATTTTGTTACCTTGAATATTTTATCTTATAATATTTAGATGTTTTAATACTATATTATTTAAGCTATATATTAATACACAAAGTCAGAGCATTTTGACAGGGTGCCTATCTTTACTTAATCTTCCATTATTATTTCAGCTATAATATTTAAGTACTATAGTTATCGTTATGAGATATATAGATCATTCAAAGATTATATTTACTGTTCTAGTTGGACTTCCCTTTCTGACAAGCTATCTCACTCAAACAGCTTTATGGAGAAAGTATGTAGTTTGACTCATGGTTTCAAAGGCTTTGGTCTATGATTGGTCAGCTCCATTATTTCTGTCCCATAGTGAAGCAAAGTACCATTGCAGAAAGTCATTGAGACTAAACTTGGTTGCCTTATGGTATACAAGACACACAAAAGAGGAAAGGAATGAGTGCAAACTTTTCAGGGCATGGCTGCAACATCTGAATCCTCCTCTGAGGATCCTCCTCCCAGTGGTGCTAAGTTTGTATCTATCAAGAGATTAATCTATTTTTTAGTTCGGTGTGCTCTGGATGTAGTCACCTTTTGATTAACACTGGAAATTATTAACCAAGCTTCCACTGTTGTTGAGGGATATTAGGGACCAATGATCCTTGCTTCCTGTTATTTTTGTTGTTAGAGTTAGAATTTATTTATTTTCTATATTCTTTGTTTACATTCCAAATGATTTTCCCTTTCCATGTTCCCCCCTCCCCATAAGTCCCATAAGCCCTCTTCCCTACACCCATTCCCAATCAATACCCTCCCAATTCTCTGTCCTGGTAATCCCCTACATTTCTGCATCAAGCCTTTCTAGAACCAGGGCACTCTTCTTCCTTCTTTTTGGGAATCATTTGATATGTGAATTGTGTCTTGGGTATTCAGAGCTTCTTGGCTAATATCCACCTATCAGTGACTGTATCCCATGTATGTTCTTTTTGTGATTGGGTTACCTCACTTAGGAAGATATTTTCCAGTTCAACCATTTGCCTAAGAATTTCATGAATTCATTGTTTTTAATTGCTGAGTAGTATGCCATTGTACGAATATACCACATTTTCTGTCTCCATTCCTCCATTGAGGGGCATCTGGGTTCTTTCCAGCTTCTGGCTATTATAAATAAGGCTGCTATGAACATAGTAGAGCATGTGTCCTTATTGCATGCTGGGGAATCCTCTGGGTATATGCCCAGGAGTGGAATAGCAGGGTTCTCTGGAAGTGTCATGCCCAGTTTTCTGAGGAACTTCCAGACTCATTTCCAGAGTGGTTGTACCAGCTTGCAATCCCACCAACAGTGGAGGAGTGTTCCTCTTTCTCCACATCCTCGCCAAAACCTGCTGTCTCCTGAGCTTTTAATCTTAGCCATTCTGACTGTTGTGATCATCCTATTGGTTAGTAAATGTGCATTTGTTTAACTGATAGTATATACATAGAGCAACATAATGATGATCTAAAGGAAAAATAATAAAGTCAATAGCTTCTTAAAAAATATACTTAGTATTCAAGTTATACATGCTTGACTTATTTTCTCACTCAATAAAAACATAATACATCAACATAATATATACCAATGGAAGATAAAGTTAGAAGCAAAGATACTCATAACTTTTATTTGAAGAACAGAACAGTAAATTATGAGTCACTGTGGGTTAGCAGGGTGATAGATTGGTTATGTTTATAATGTTGATTAATGTGAATCATTTCCGATAAAAATGTTCATTAATTATAAATAAACTGAGTGGAACTTTTAATTAAATCATCTGGAGCAACAAAAAACCCAGGATAGCTAAAACTATTCTCAACAATAAAAGGACTTCTGGGGGAATCAATATCCCTGACCTCAAGCAGTACTACAGAGCAATTGTGTTAAAAACTGCATGGTATTGGTACAGCAACAGGCAGGTAGATCAATGGAATAGGATTGAAGACCCAGAAATTAACCCACAGACTTATGGTCACTTGATCTTTGATAAAGGAGCCACAACCATCCGGTGGAAAAAAGATAGCCTTTTCAACAAATGGTGCTGGTTCAACTGGAGGTCAACATGCAGAAGAATGCGAATTGACCCACTCTTATCTCCTTGTACTAAGATCCACTCCAAGTGGATCAAGGACCTCCACATAAAACCAGACACACTGAAACTATTAGAAAAGAAACTTGGGAAGACCCTGGAGGACTTGGGCACAGGGGAAAAGTTCCTGAACAGAACACCAATAGCTTATGCTCTAAGATCAAGAATCGACAAATGGGACCTCATAAAATTACAAAGTTTCTGCAAAGCAAAGGACACTGTCAGAAGGACAAAACGGCAACCAACAAAGTGGGAAAAGATCTTCACCAACCCCACATCCGACAGAGGGCTAATATCCAATATATACAAAGAACTCAAGAAGTTAGACCGCAAAGAACCAAATAACCCTATCAAAAAATGGGGCACAGAGCTAAACAAAGAATTCTCACCAGAAGAAATTCGGATGGCCGAGAAACACCTTAAAAGATGTTCAACATCATTAGTCATCAGGGAAATGCAAATCAAAACAACCCTGAGATTCCACCTCACACCAGTCAGAATGGCTAAGATTAAAAACTCAAGAGACAACAAGTGCTGGCGAGGATGTGGAGAAAGAGGAACACTCCTCCACTGTTGGTGGGATTGCAAAATGGTAAAACCGCTCTGGAAATCAGTTTGGCGGTTCCTCAGAAAATTGGGCATGTTACTTCCAGAGGACCCTGGCATACCACTCCTGGGCATATACCCAGAGGATTCCCCTGCATGCAATAAGGACACATGCTCCACTATGTTTATAGCAGCCTTGTTTATAATAGCCAGAAATTGGAAGCAGCCCAAATATCCCTCAAAGGAGGAATGGATACAGAAAATGTGGTATATTTATACAATGGAATACTACACAGCAATTAAAAATAATGAATTCATGCAATTTGTAGGTAAATGGTTAGACCTGGAAAATATCATCCTGAGTGAATTAACCCAATCACAAAAGAATGCACCTGAAATGCAATCACTGATAAGTGGATATTAATGAGCCCAGAAGCCCTAAATACTCAAGACACAAATAGCAAGTCAAATGATTCCCAAGAAGAAGAAAGGAGAGGACCCTGGGCCTGTAAAGATTGCTTCCAGTTTAGTAAAGAAACCGAGGGGGGAGGGGGAATTATTGGGGAACAGATGGGGGGGAGAGGAACTATGGGAACTATGGTGGGTGGGAACTGGGAAAGGGGAAAGCCTTTGGAATGTAAACATAGAATATAGAAAATAAAATTAAAAAAAAAAAAAAAAAAAAGCAAATACCAAAAGAAAAAAAAAAAAGAGAATTTTAAAAATTATAAAATTTCTAAATAAATAAGAATTGGAAATTTTCATGATAAAGTTTGTTTATAGTTTGTAGGCTTTGCAAATTAATTAAGAAGACTCTCTGAGGTCTAATCTCACACTTCCAGACCAAAAAAAAATTGTTTATTTACCTAAATTGATCTTTTAAAAATGTGTTTGAATTCCTTTGAAGGAAAGATGATGTAGATCTTTTCATCTCTTTCCCAGTCTGCTAAGCATAATGCTAAACATTGGAAATGGTGAAAATAAAATAAAAAATATCTGAAATGCATTAAGAGAAATGTGAGCTGCTTTGGTATTCCTGGTCAGAAGTATTATAACCATACACACCACATATCAATATGGAACAGACACGCCATACCTACCATTTTGTAACACCTTGCCAAAAAACACAAAACAACCAAGATAGTCTTATTCCTCCTATGGACCAAAGGGGAAACCTGTAACATCAGGAAAGCCCTAAAATTAATGTCCAAGGAACTTAATCAAAGCCAACTCAAACATAAGCCAGACAGGGAAGTATTTCTATCCTACCAGTTTTAACACTCCCTTTCTCCACAGGGGAGATATTTATACCGTGTGGCTTAGGCTGCATATCCTTTGTCCTGTACAACCTCACACAAAAACCAAAGAGTGGTTAGGAGTATAAGGATGACACTGGCAAAGATAGCAAAACTTCACTAAGAGATATGATACAGGGAGCCTCACTGTGTTTGTGAACCCACGTCTTTTCTTTCCTTCCAAAGGCATACAATTAGAAGGGTTGAAAAATAGCTATATGTACTAGCTCAATACAAGAATCAAATTGTTCTTCTGGGTATTATTAAAATCACAGACCTCAGAGGAAGTGGAATACGCATGACATACAAAATCAAAGTAACTAATTACTAATGTAAAAACTCAAAAATGGAATTTAGAATCTTCTAACATAAGAAACAAATGCATACAACACATTAAAATCAGAAACTACTCTAAAAGCACAGTTTATATTTTATATGCAAATGAGATTTTGGTAATTCTTTTTTTTCCAACCCAAATTCAAGATGGTCATGATTTCAATGATAAAATAAATGGTAACAACATATAGGAATCAGATATTGGAATTATTTAACAAATAGTATAATGTGTTCATTATATAGATACTTAATCAGAAAACAAACTGTCTCTCAAAACAAATAAAGACAATCAGAAAACCCCATCCAAACTATTACAATTTTGCCTAACATGTAGAGACTTGATGCCCCAGGTTGTAGTATGCAGGGGAGGAGGCACACTATCAGAGCTGGGAGGGGGAGAATTCTGGGAGGGGGTACCTGGAGGAAGAGCAACATAATAGCCAGAAGCTGGAAAGAACCCAGATGTCCCTCAACAGAGGAATGGATACAAAAAATGTGGTATACATACACAATGGAGTACTATTCAGCCATTAGAAACAATGAATTCATGAAATTCTTAGACAAATGGATGGAGCTGGAGAACATCATACTAAGTGAGGTAACCCAGTCTCAAAAGAATATCCATGGTATGCACTCACTGATAAGTGGATATTAGCCTAGAAGCTTGGTACACCAAAGACACAATCCACATACCAAATGATGTCCAAGAAGAAGGAATGAGTGGACCCTGGTTCTGGAAAGGCTCAATGCATCAGTGTAGGGGAATACCAGAACAGAGAAGTGGGAATGGCTGGACGGGGGAACACGGGGAGGGAAAAGGGCATATGGGACCTTTGTGGGGCAGAGAACCAGGAAAAGGGAAATGAAATGTAAATAAAGAATATATCCAATAAAAAAGCCAATTAAATTAAAAAATAATTTAAGAAAGTACCAAATTGAATTTTTAGGAATGAAAAAAAAAATTGCAATCATTTCAGTTTTGTTTGTATTCACTAGTACCATAGACACAGAAAAAGATATTTCTGTCTGAACACCAAGGAATGGAACTGTTGCAGGATTTTCCCTGCCCAATCACATTAGGACAGTGGGAGGTCTGTGATTAGACAGGAAGTGAGAGGTGGGCTGGGAGCTGAGGAGACTGAGGTTACAGGAAGAGAGGGAAGGAGAATGGAGACAGGACTTGATGTTATCAAAGGTTAGAATAATTGAGTTAAAGCTTTATCATTATCAATTGACTCTGAAATTATTTATTGGCATCTTGTAAATTGTGTTTTATTGATACATAAATCTAATTGGTTAACTACTAAGCTTTAAGAGTCATGATTTTACCAGGTAGTTAGGTGCTGAGATTGCTGACTGTGGGGTACACGGGCTTTGTGTGGAAGTGATATGAACTGAGGAGGGGGTAAACGGGAGGTGGCTAGCAGAGGGGATGCTGAATAAGATGGCCCAGTGGAGGCCCCATGACCAAGCAGGGATTAAGAGTTGGCAGGCTGAGAGACTGGTGAGTGAGATCACCAAGCAGGCAGGCCTGTGGCCTGGTTGGTTGCAGGTACTAGGGCAGGAAAGGGCCAGTCGGTTTTTGAATATTTTCTGCAAAATGGGACAAAAATAAACAAACAGAGCAATTGACTGTTACAGTGAAATAACAGCGTAAGGAATCTGGAAGGGCAGGGCAAAGAGAGTGAAGTGAAACATTAAACCCTCAAGGAATATTTGCAGAAATGATTCCTATAAAGTTCCTAGATTGTGACAAAAAAAATAAGTTAATCAAACTGTACAAACTAAACATATCTATACACAAATTACAAGACCCATCATTTCTTATTGGATATATACTATATTTACATTTCATTTCCTTTTTTCTGTTTCCCTGCCCCCCAAAGGTCATACACTATAGATTCCTGAGTGCACGGTGTCCTAGAGAAAGCCAGAGTGCACTATGTGTACAGAGTCACAGCAGTTCTCTGTACTCCATAATGGGAAGGAAAAGGGTACAGACACTTTCAGAGAAGGATGGAAATTTTTAACAAAGATAAATATTGTCTTGCCATATAATAATAAAATTAAACTTTTAGATATTTGTCTAAATTATGATGAAACTCTTGATTATACCAAAAAATTTCTCACAGATGTTTATGGAAGGCTGGTTTATAGGCACCAACAAACCCGAAGCAATGAAGTTACTCTTCAAAGATACATTAGTGAAGTATAATTTTCTACTCAATGAAATATTATTTTTTCATTTTATTGGTTATTTTGTTTATTTATATTTCACATGTTTTCTCCCTTCCCAGTTTCCCCTCCTCAAGCACCCTATCTGCTCTTCTCTCCCCCTGCCTCTATGAGGGTGTTCCCCAACCCACCTACCCACTCCTGCCTAAAGACTGCCCTATGTAGGTATCCATCCCATCCTCTGACACCAAATCAATGGAATATTATTGAGTGATAAAAATAAATGATTTATGAAAGCCAAGAACAGACACATATTACTTAATATTAGATTTGAAAGTGGAAGCAGTGAGATGGAAAAGGATAGCTAACATATAATTTTGATTATGTGACATCTCAGGAATGGCAAAACAATTGGAGTATATGATAATGAGAATACCCATGAGTTTGGGATAGAGTTCTATTATCTACAGCATTCTGACTCTTCTTAATTGATATTATTTATGAGAACACACAGAATGTCAGAACAGTAAGAATGAGACTTAGGATGCACTTTTTAAAAAATAGTTGGTATGGCACAATCTTGTGAGGAAAGGAAGAATGTGACAATGATATGACTGTATTTTCAATAAGACATGTCAATGGCAAAGGTATGTTAAGAGATCTTTATCTAGGACATTTTTAGAAAAGGATGGAGCCAAAAAATAGAATAGAATAGAATAGAATAGAATAGAATAGAATAGAATAGAATAGAATAGAATAGAAAGCAAGAATTAAACACACATAAATAAAATTTTATGGAAAGTTACAAGTAGACAATTTTACATAAATATATTTTCTTTTTTACTAGATATTTTCTTTATGTACATTTCATATGTTATCCCTTTTCTTGTTTCTCCAGCAAAACCCCCCTATCCCATCCCCCATCCCCCTGCTCACTAACCCACCCACTTCTTCCTGCTTCCCCATCCTGGCAGTCCCCTACACTGCAGCATGGAGCCTTCACCAGCCCAAGCTCCTCTCCCCTGGGAGCCCTAGTGGTACTGGATGGCTCATATCATTGTTCCACCTATGGGGCTGCAAACCCTTTCAGCTCCTTGGGTGCTTTCTCCTGAAAGGCACTGTTAGTGCCTGACAAATACAAAGATGGATGCTCACAGCCAACCATTGGACTGAGCACATGGTCTCCAAAGGAAGAGCTAGAGAAAGTAAACAAATCAGTGGCCTTTCTCTACATAAATATACTTGCAATTTAATTAAGTTTTAAACTGGGTTAAAACTATAATATATTATGCTGTAAACTGTGTCTCCAAGTCCAGATTGAATCCCCAAGCTTAAATCACCAATAGATTAAAATAAGATTGTATTTCATAATAGAAACTTTGAAAAGTTGGTTATATTAAAATAGGTTGTTATGGTAGAAAGATTCTAATATAATCTGGCACATAACCTTAAAGTACAAAGAGACTTTGGTACATAAAAAGATAACAGGGTCCTGTGTCCACAGAGAACGCATGAACATGAAGAATGTAGCTCATTTATGTAAGCCAACTCAGAAGAAATAAATCTTGTCAAGAACTAGAATTGGATTTCAATATTTCAAAAGCATGAGATGATAAAACTCTGCTGTATAATTCACCCAGCCTGTGGAAGTTTATGGAACCTTCATCAAACTAATACAGCTTCTAATGCATTATATTCAAAATGAACAATACAGAATTTAGCATTTAAGTTTCCCTGTGGAGGGGCTTACAAATATACAAGAAGAAGCTAAAAGCATCCATCTAGTATGGTCTAAAATTGGACACAGTATTGAGAACTCATGTTAGCTTAGGCAGAATTTCATTTAGAAATGTTTGTACCTACATATAGATATTCAGATTTGTATTTACTAACTAACAAATTTCCTTTACTAGAAAAAGGGGTCCAGAAAGAGTTACACTCAGTAATAATTAATAATCAAGACTAGAGTCTGGATTTCAGCTGTCAAGCTATTTACACCAAAACAGCAGCAGCAACAACCAATGAAACAGGATTCTATAAATAAATGGTTGATCTTATAAATAAATAGGATCTTATAAGCTTGCCTTAGCTTGCAAGTCAAAAAAGTAAAGGACCACCCATGTATAGGCACATGTGTTAAGGCATACAAGAATCAAGTAAAAGACCTCCAACTGGCTAAAATTGGAACAATTCAAGTATAAGGTAGATATGTTTAACAATGAAAAATAATATAATACACACTGATAAAAATGAGAGAATAAATCGGGGAAGAGAACAGCCTCTTATAAAGAATTTGGAAATTATTTCTGTACATATGTTCTCTTACAAGGGGAATTTTCACTCGTTCAATGTGAGTTCAAAATAGTGATTTTTTTTTGCAATGAGTTGAATGTAAAAAGGGCAAAGAATAAATTTATAATGGGAAAATCTTAGAAAGACTACTACCTCAGTTAATTTGTTTTCATTTCTTGAGGGGGATACATGTCTCGTCTTGAAGCTCTACTATAAAATATATAAACTTCTTTTGAATACAATTAATGAAAACAAAAAGTAGGATTTTGAAAGTAATGTCTAAATGTCTAGCTGGTAATAGCCCTCACTATGACTGTTGCAAAAGACTAAGGTTTGATTCCCAGCACTCACATGGGTAACAACTGTGAATCTAGGGGATTCAGTACACTCTTCTGTCTATGTGAACACTGAATTCATATGCTTCCTACATGGAAGCAAAACACCATACAAATAAAATTTAAAAATAAATGTAAACAAAGAATAAAAACTTGCATTCCAGGAGAAACCTGATCAGGAACAGAACCCAGATGCAATGTCAGAACTCATATGAAATCCTGGAACAGAAATGATATATTAAGCAAAATGAAGTAATCATGAATAAAATGTGGACTTAACTCAATAATTATTTGGCAAGTATGTTTTATTAAGTACAATTAATACATTGTAGTAGTGTGACATGCTAAAGAGCGAAACTAATATGACATATATGGGGATTTTCATAACTTCTCCATAAACATAAAGCTATTTTTAAATATACTTTAAACTATGTAAAGACAAAGAAAAATTACCACAGAGATGCCTTTCCTAGTAGTATGTATAACTAGGAGAAAACAGCAGGGTAATTTCAGGGTTTGAACGTGAAGAACTGTCACACATAATTTCTCCATGTAAAAATGACCCATTTTATGAATGACCAGATGATGAGAACTCTGTCAGATGAAGTAAAATGAAGGTTATCTTTATCTGTCTATTTCTCAATATTAATTAAAAGATGATTTTCAATCAACAAGGAATGTACAGGATAAGATCAATAAAACCTAGTATAGAAAAATAACTTCTGAGTATTTCATCTTAGAGTCTATATTGTTTCCCATAATCTGTATTAAGAAATGTACCACTAACTAGGTATTTGGGGTTCTTCTTCTAAGATATGAATTAAATAGATTCAATACTTCTGCATTCATTACTTTCTCAATTGTAACGTAACCTGACAATTAGCTTAAGGGAGAAAGGAATCATTCTGCTTCACAATTTGAGGATTCAGACGATTCTAGCCTGAAAGGCACAAGAGTGGAATGGCTCATGGTATGGTACCAGGGTCACAAGGTTGCTTGCTGTAATCTCTGCAGTTCCAAAGATGAGAGAAAGAGTGACATGGAGGGAAGAAGGGCTGATCTATAACTCCCTAAGACAGCAATCGATTTCCTTTAGCAAGCCTCAACTTCTTTAAAGAATCCACAACCCAAATAAATAGTATCACCATGTGACTGAGTGTTCATACACATAGCCTATTAAAAACAACTCACATTCAAATATAATGACTACTTAAATTTTGAAAGACAAATGCTTTAAGAAAGGGGTGGTAGAACTTAATTGCAAATAAATAATTAAATATTAGCTGGGAAAAATGGCTCAGTGGTTATGAGAACTGACTGCTCTTTCAGAGGTCCTAAGTTCAATTCCCAGTAACCACATGGTGACTGACAATCATCTGTAATGGGATCCAATGTCCTCTTCTGGTGAGAACTCATAAACAAATAAACAAATAAACAACTCAATTGTAACTGATTAGAATAAGTAATATAAAGAAAATATAACAAGTTATATATATCAAAAAATTAAATATTTAATACTTTCATCAATACAGTATAAATATTAGACTCCACTGAAGCAAAGACATTAAGAACAGTGACAATCATGCATAGGACTACATCTTTTATACCTAATAACCATGTCATTAATATCAATTTTATTTTACATAATTTTTAGTTATAATTTATATTTACATATATTTGCATATTTTATAAAACTATAAATTAATAAGATTTATATACTTTTAAATATAAAATTTAGTTTAGCCTACAAGCTAAAACACTATATTAAATTAGTTTAGATGAAGAAAAGGCCTTTGATGAAAATAAGCTCACGTTGATGATAAAAGTGCTGAAGAGAATAGGAAGTATATGGACATACATCAACATAGTAAAACTGACCTGGCACAGTGTTACAGAAAGCATTAAGCTGAATGGAAGGAAACTTAAAGTAATACCATTAAAGTCAGGAACCAGATAAAGTTGTCACTCTTTCCATACCTATTCAATATTGTTCTGTATGTCTAAGCTAACAACAAAGCAACTGAAGGAGATCAAAGGAAAAGAGATAAGCAGTAAAGAAGTCCAAGTATCATTTATAGATGATATGATTTTGCAACTATGTAACCCTAAAAATTTCATTGTGAATCTCCTACAGCTGACAACCACTTTCACCAAGGTAAATGAGTACAAAATGAATACAAACACACACAAAAAAAACAGTAGCTATCATATGATCAAAATGCTAATGAGCTGAAAATGAAGTCAGAGAAACAATAGTCTTCATGATATATCTTGGGGGTACCTCTGACCAAGCAAGTAAAAAACTTGTATAACAAAAAAATAAGATATTGAAAAAAGAAATTAAAAAGATATCATAAAATGGAAAAAATCTGTCATGCTCATGGAGCAGAGGGTTTAATGCTTTAAAAACAGTCATGCTACCATAAGCAATCTGCAGATTCAATGCAATCCCCATAAATATTTTTTCACAAAGTTTGAAAGGATAATTTTCAGTTTCACTATGGAAATATAACAAGACCTAATGTAACTAGAATAATACTGAATAATACAGGAACATCTGGAGGTATTACCATCCCCAACCTTAAAGTGTATAAAAAGCTATAGTACCAAAACCAGTATGGTATTGCTATAAAATAAACACATTGATCAATGGAATCAGATTGAAGACATATTCACATACCTATATGCAACTTATATTTTATAAAGTAACCATAAATATGCACTGGAAAAAAGACAGCATCTTCAAAAAATGGTGCTGGTTAAAATGTCTATTTTTCTATAAAGAAATCTAAATAGATTCATACACAACCACCCTGCACAAAACCAAGGTCAAAAATAGATCAAATAACTTAATTTGAAACCAGATACACTGAATCTGTTAGAGGGAAAAATTGGGAATTTAAACTTTCTAATACAAGAAACAACTTCCTGAACAGAATAACACAGGATTGGCACTGAGAACAATAGTGGATAAATTGTACCTCTTTGAACTGAAAAGCTTCTATATGGCAAATTATACATCATTCAGACAAAGAAGCAGGACAGAGAATAAGAAAATGTTTTACACACCTGACTAAAGGCTAATATTTAAAATATATAAATCATGCCAACATTATATATTTATATAATATATTTACATATTTTTATATTATATAATATATATTTATATATAATTCTATTTTAAAATAGGGAACAGATCTAAACAGGGTATTCCCAAAACAGAAAACACAAGTGACTAAGAAGTATTAAAAGTAATGTTGAACATCCTTTAATCAGAGATATCAGTTTTTTATGAAAAGAATCAATTTACCTCAAGAACTAACTCTAACACACCTGAGCATATACCAAAAAGATACTTTCTTTTTACCACAAAGAAATTTTCTTAATTATGCTCATTGCTGCTCTATACATAAAAGCAAGAGACTGTTAATAGAGTAGATGTCCCCCCATAGATAAATGGATAAGAAAATGTGGTGCATTTACACAGAAGAATCATTTTTTTAAAGAAAATGACATTTGGAGTTAAATGGATGGAGTTAGAAACATTCATTTTGACTAAGGTATCCTAGACCCAAAAATAAAATATGGCTTGTATTAGTATATATGTGTATGTTGGCTGGTAGGTCTTTGATAAGTAGACAACAACCCATGTAGCCACAGAGGTTTGGAACTATGGGAGAAAATTGGATTACTCTTCAAAATAAGCAAAATATTCATTCAGAATAGATTTCTATCCACATCTTTAAAGAAAACTGTATATGAAATGTTGCTTGTTACAAAATTTCTTGTGATTCTGTCATTTTTGAATACATAGGTAGAATTCAATAATTTTACTGAGCAAATGAAGCCAGACACAAAAACCCATCACATGTTCTCATTCATTTTGGGAAACTAATGAGTTAGTATTATAGTAGAAGGAGATGAGAGAGTGATAACAAAAAAAAAATGTGTATGGGGGAATGAAAATGAAGATGTACTTGAAAGAATAAGAGACACCAGAACATCAGAACCTTCAAATTAGTTTTGGTGTTTCTATTTTGCAAAAGGTTGACTGTTGGTTAAAATCAAAGGGGAGGACCCTGGGCCTGTAAAGATTGCTTCCAGTTTAGTAAAGAAACCGAGGGGGGAGGGGGAATTATTGGGGAACAGATGGGGGGGAGAGGAACTATGGGAACTATGGTGGGTGGGAACTGGGAAAGGGGAAAGCCTTTGGAATGTAAACATAGAATATAGAAAATAAAATTAAAAAAAAAAAAAAAAAAAAAAAAAAAAAATCAATATGTGATATATATCCTTATGACCAGAAAGATATAAAAGTTCTGACACATAAAAGTGATTAATTTTTAAGAGATGGAAATTTTTATTACTTGGATCCAATTATTATACATTGTACACATGTACTCAATTACTATAATGTAGACAATAAAGATGTCTAAATATTTTGCCTCAATAAAAAATTGTGTTTATCAAACAACAGTGCCAGTTATGAGAGATTCCTTTTATTACTGGTTAGTTCTCTAAATAATGCAAACTCTTGTCATTCCTTTGGTTATTTTCTACAACTAGATGATAAGATTCTAATGCTGAAGACAACATCCTACTTTGGTTCCAAGCTGGAACTGAACTAAAAGCTTACTCATTGCTGGAAAGTTTCCAAAATGGTAGGTGCTTTTAGATTTCTGTGGATGATAAAGAATAAATGGTCTTACTGTTCTCTGAACTGTAGGAACTATAAAGCACACCTGCTAGGAAAGGTGTGCGAACTAGGGAAAAAATCTGTGATTTTGATGATATTAACTATCCACTCTTAAATTGAAATTGAAGCCTGCTATACAGGAGGGAACCCATGCAAGCTACTGTAATCCCTTTGAAAAGCTCATGGCTTTGGAGATCATATGTCCTAAGGTCTAGCTAAATTGACATGGAACAGAATTTTAACCCAGATATCTATCCTTATTTCAATAAACAAAAACTTTAGTCCTTTAGTAGAGATTCTCTCTCTCTCTCTCTCTCTCTCTCTCTCTCTCTCTCTCGCGCGCGCGCGCGCGCTCTCGATAGTGGATCCAGAGACATATAGATGCTCAAGATGCTTAGATAAATGATGAATTCCTATGCCGTCCTAAAGAGAATATTTATGCCAGTCTCTCTAATGATCAAGGCTCATTGTGTGAAACAGAATAGAAAGATTATAAAAGACAGAAGTTAAGAAGGTCTGATCTTACAAGCAGCTATGGTTGCCCTCACTAGGCCTTTTCCAATACAGCTCCTTCAACAGTCAGTTATTTATAGTGGAGGAACTCATGGAGCCCCATCCCATCCTGCTGAACTATTAATAACTGATTCATTCTTGCAGAATGGCAGCTATTGTACACCACTGTGTACCAAATGGTGAGCCTACCGGGCTCTCTTGGATAGTTCCAAACCCCTGCCATGCATGCTAGTGTGGGGTTGCAAGTCCTGTTCATGTTCCTTCACACATTTAGTAATTCCTCTTTTCTAATTAAAATCATGCTTAGAAATCAGAGAATGTGGATTCTGCTTCAAAATGCTTTCCCATAATGATCAGTTATTTTTGTTTTATAAGACAATTATCCCCAACTCTGTTGTTGTTGCCAATAGGTTTTCTCTGTGTTTTGGCTATGTTAAATGCCAGTATCTTTTTTCTGCAAACTCTGCATATGTATGTATACCCACATACAGCCTTTGCAGGTGACATTTTGTGATCAGCTACAGACCTGGAAAAGAGTATATATAGAGGATTGCAGGACTCCAGTTTTGCTTCTTGCTCATGATTAAGATTTACCCCTCGACTTTATGAGGACTGTAGCTGCCATTACTACAGCTCCCACTTCTTAATCCTGTATAACAGTAGTGATGCCTGTTTTCTTTATCTTTTGGAGTATTTTATGATTATTTATTTCTTTTCTTCCAAGTTTATGACCGCTTTTCCATTAAATGTTTTGTTATATGCATATATGGATATGTATATACATATATCTCTCTAAATTCAACCCTTTTAGTCTGTATGTTATTTGCATGCATGGTTTTGTGGTTCACTATTTGATACTGGATAATCAATTGGTGTGCTCTTCCCTGGCAAAGACTATTTCTCCCTCTTTCACCATTCCTTAAATTGTGGTTCTCTGGTAAGGCTTTTTGAGCTTTTCCTCATGTGAAATAGCATGGTTGTTGTTGTTGTTGTTGTTGTTGTTGTTGTTGTTGTTCACCTCATGCTTAGGAACTCCTGATGATGAGACTTTTTAGATAGATATAGCTTCTGACTCTATCAGGAGACACAGTCTCAGAGCAAACTCCCTGATTCTGGTTTTAAATTTTGACTTCCTTTAAGTGGAACACTTATTTTTTCCAATGTATTTTTCAGCTTTAAGCTTAAAATTAACATTTTTAAAAAGCCAAATATTTGTCTGTAGTGTACTCTGTATGTTTGGAAGGGTTGTCCTCTTTCCAATAGCCTCATTATGTTACTATAAGATTTTCCAGAGCTCTAAACCATGAGTCCTGTTCATGACAGATGTGATAAGTTAGTGTATAATTTCTTTTTAAGGACCATATTATTACTCGTTATTTGTTTTCTTTTAATTTTATTCTTTGAAACAAAATTCTTGAAAAATGAATCTATCAATATATTTCTGGGGTGAAGAGTATTCTGCATTTCAGACATACTCCAGAATATATTCCCTGTTTTCTGCCATAGGCCACATACTTCTCCAGTGTCTCTTATTAACATGATATTATGAAACAGAAGAATTAAAATCTCTTTCTACCAAACTATGATCCATAGAACAATTTTGGATTTTAATTGCAAAAGTTTTATCTAGTTTTTTGAGGAATCTCCTTAGCGCTTTTATTATATTCATTTTTCAAAATGTACAGTGAACAATACAAATGTCCATAGTACATTCTGTAGATTCTAAGTATTGATAAAACTATGAAACTCAAAAGGATAGATTTTGGAAAATTATTATGTTTTTCTGAATGTTGCACCCCTTTCTAACTTCTAAGCAATATTAGCTGTTAAAAAATAGTACCCATTGACCTAAGAAAAAAAGGACCTAAGAAAAAAAGGCCTATGTCCTCCTGTGCTTCACATGGACAACACCCTGGTGCTAATGAATCATCTGGATAAATCTAGGATTTTATATGAAACTTTTGGTTCCTAAGGACATTGCCAAAGTAAGATGTTGAATATTTCCATAAAAATGTTTATTTGGACTTCTCATAACATAGATGTAGCTTTTACTTTTTAATATAACTTTGCAGGCATCCTCAGTACCGTAATGATCTTTCGAATATGACAATTTATTCTATAAAGTATGTTACAATGATTTCTATTCAGCTATCTGCAATATGATTGTTGTTTGGTAGAATGGAAGCATAGGACACCTGAGGTTTCATTGAAGTTTCTAATACCCTCTGAAATGCTATATACTGCTCACTGAGGTAATACATGAGACATCACTCAAAGATAAAGATTAGAATGACAAACTGAAGGTTGTTGCACTATATTCTCTTCTAATTCAAAGCACATTATACATATTATGAAAATCTCATAACATAATCCACTGCCATGTGTAACTACTATATACCTAATATTTAAGTAACGATGACAACTTTAGACAGACTACAAACGTTTACAATAAAAACATAGAAGTGAATATTAAGGTAAATGAAGTCTTCTCATTACACCAAGAGTCAAATCACTAGAAGGCGAGAATTAACATGGTGTTATGATGTTGCAAAAGTGCCTTGAGAGGGCTCCTGGATAGTATTTTCAAGTCATATTGGATAAGATGTTACTTCTATAATGTGTTTAAAATCAATAGTTTAGCAGGTACAATCTGAAAGACCTTGATTTGATTTCAAAGCAGAAGCTCACTCAGGATCCGCTTTCAGAGCATCTAATCTGAGAGAGAGAGAGAGAGAGAGAGAGAGAGAGAGAGAGAGAGACAGAGACAGAGACAGAGACAGAGACAGAGAGAAACGAGAGAGCACAAGAGAAAACCTACCTATTTTATGTATTAGTGTAAAAAGAAAGTAAGGCCAAGAATATTCAAGTGTTTTGGGTGGTGTTACTTTCTCTCTTCATGGGCATCATGGTTACAGGAGAGTCTGGAAATTGGTGATCATGTCACACTTTGTGATTTTATAAAAAGAAATTATATTATTTTATTCTTTACATTTCCAAACTAAATTCTTCTGACTTTTTTGTATTACCTTCTTAAAAAATTCTGTCAAACAAGGATTACTTGTTCAAAATTAAGAGAGACAGAAGACACAGTTATCTTCTGTCCCTTTCAGTCTTCATCAATCAATGCTTATAAATTTGTACAATCAAAATCCTACTTTTGGTTAAGATTTGTGAATTATGAGACTAAAAGAGAAATATCAATAAGTCGTGCCCTAATTTAAGAACAAAAGTACCCCATATCTCATTGTCTTTCAAAAATAAGCAATGATCAAACTGCCAATGGTATAGTAAGCATGATTCTGCTTTGAAATATTTGGTCTCCCAGTCTTTTTATGATTTTTTTCATAATATTTTGTTTTGTTTCTTCTTCTTATATCTCAATGAACAAATTTCAACTTAAATTAGCTTTTGAAGGTAACTGCTAACCAAGTCTATTCAATGACTTAATATTCTTTAGAGATGGAACCAATGGGTGAAACTAAACAGAATTTTATTCCTGGGTATTAGTACAAGCTCTTAAAATTACACTTTCACATCTGCCACTTGATTCCCCCCAAAGTTATATACTTAATATTTTCTTCTCCTGTATATTATATCTTTCTTGATAGATGGACATAATAGGAGAACCTAACCCCTCTATAGTAGTCAACAGCATAGTGATATAACTAAGTGATAAACACTAACAAAAGTCACATGTATTGGTGATGATTTTTATATCTCTTGGATACAAACTAGCATTGTAGAGTTTAGGATCATATGTCCTCATAGTTTATTGCAAGTAATGATTAATTTATAATCTTCTGAATACAAGCTCAGATAATATCACATTTGAAATTGTCTAAACAGCCAGTGGTGTAAAACAGTTAGAATCCCATAGCTGTTGCTAAACACATTTTCTTCATTTATCACACTCATTAAGAATATGCCCCGTTATATAATACTCACAAGAATCTCTTCATTTTACACTTCCTATATTTCGGAAGTTACATTTGTTCTGCTGAGAATTGAGTCCCTGTAGCATAGTTCTGCCATATAAACTCTGTCGGGCCCGCCTCTATCACTCATTCATCCTTGGATCTGTTACTCTGTTTTGAACAAACAGAAGCAAACAGTCAGATCAATGTAAATATCAAATTAAATCTTCATATCTACTAGTGAAAAAATATGCTCAAAAATTTCCTTAAAATTTTGTGATCTCAGTGCCTCCAGTTACTCGTCAAACAGTTCATCATCATTACCAGTATTAAAGTATGTCTCAGAATATACCACTTCATAGAACATTCTCACATGTGGCTTCTTCCCTTTACATTCATTACCTTTGATGTCCAACTTAAAATTGATGAAGCTATTATTTTCTGAGCCAAACCACTTTTTTTTCAAACCACTTTTTTTTAAAGGAAAAGGCAATAGTACAAAATCAATGAGTAGCTAAATGGAATGAATAGTTTGACAGTCAAGATTGCGAACATAAAATGCACCATTTGAAAGAGCAGAAATTTAGGTCATGTCACTCTTTTCCCCCTCATTTCCAAGGACAGGTCACTAACTCAGCCACTTTGCAAAGAATCTGCTCATTTACTTCATACACACTAAAATGAAAGTTTTAGCTGCAAATCAATATAAAATGAGGAACATCCATATTTTGATAAAAAACCACTTTAATACGCCATGCCTTGTAAATCTCATACTCATTGAGCAGAGGGAGGATCATGAACTTGAACCTAGTCCAGATGGTAGGAAACTTCCTAAAAACAGCCATAGCAAATGAAAAATGTTGCTTGATAGTGCAAAAGATGATACAAAGCTATAGTGCAAAAGATATCAAGGTATTTCATGTTGTTGGCAAACACAGATATAACAGATTATAATAATTCAGCATAGTAAATGCTCTTACCACACCCTGACATGGTGCTTTTTTTAAGTATGACTTTCCACTGTCTGTCCTACTTGCCTGTTCACCAGATGGCAGTACAACAGCACTCTTCCTTGAGCTGTTTCAAATAAAGCAGCATGGAAAAGAGATTTGCATATAGCCTAGGTAGTGCTGTTTGGGTTTTTAAATTTTTAAGTGTTACTTTCACAGCATTAAAATAGCCTTGCATACCAATTTCCAGAACTGCCTTTTGCTTTGAATAATGCTATTCAGATAGTCCCTTCTCTAATTTTCTAAACAAGAAAATTGGAATATATATAATCTAGTGGTTCTTTGTTGTCTCACAGGGCTAAATAAGAACCTTTTCTATCATGGTAAAAAATATAGTATTTTTTTTATAAACCAACTCTTCTCAATAATTGGATTAGGCAGAGTTTCCCACAATTTCAACAGAAGCATATGCCAGCCAACTCCAGGCCCCTAAGACAAGAATTCTGACATTTCATTTTTCCTTATCTAAACTTCCCCAGCTGTCATTATGCCATCTGAGACTGGTTTTCAGTTTACAGAGCTATCAGGCCCTTTGTGTTTATACAATGTTCATTCAGCACTTTAACTGGGACAAAAGAACCAATTTCAACATTTCCTTTCCAATACACAGGCTTTGTTATGTGCTAAAGTGTGTCTGGATTCTTCTCTTTTGAAGGCAGAAATTCATAGAAGAGACAGATTCTGTCATCTGATCCAATCCAAAATCTTGAGAACACAGCAACACCTAAAGATTATAATTGGCATAATTTTGTCTCTGAGTTTAATGTCATATTAATCTAAAATGTTTCTTGCTGCAATTGGAAGTAGATATTTGAGAACATGTCCTAAATTCTCTTTTCATAGATTTCTCTTATGCTTAGGGTCAGTGATGGAGGGATTTTCCTTGTCTGGGGTAGCAGTGTAGAAAGTAACAATATAGGAGCAGAGGCAAAAGTTATTTCCATGCAGAAATAGGGGTTAAACTGTTGTTAATAGTTGAGTACACACAATCAGGTAAAAAAACAAAATGGAGACAGTGCTCATGAACTTGAACAAAAGCCAGGGTTCCTGTAGGCTGAATGTAAAAATACTTGGAATTCACCTTCAAAATTTTCTCTGGTAGCTTATCATTTTCACATCTAAACCACTTCTGTGGAAATTATACAATTATTATTTATTTTATCTCAGAGAAGAGTAAACTCAACTGTATGACTTGAAAGTAGTATATTCACAGTCCAAGCCAGATATTTTGCAGCCATTTCTTTCCTTTAACTTGTCTATAATTCTTTTATGTTTACATTAGAATTTTCTGTAGAGCATGTTAAAGTTAACATGGCCCAAAATTATGAAAGCAAGATCTTAAATTTTGAGTAATTCTCCATAGAAAGAATTTACTTTGTCCTTTTGTAAGGTATTTGATTGTACTAAAATTACAAATTTGTTATGAGCAAGGCTTTACTCTATATATTATATTTAAAATTCTATCTGGACATATTTAGGATAAAAGAGATATATACAAATGTTCAATGTTCCTATATAATGAATAGGAAGACTTTTTTAATTTCTCCATTCAGAAATATTCTTTGGTTATTATTCAATAAAGTCTATTGAATAATACAGAAATAATTTTATAAATGATGTTGGTCAGCTTTTGGTCACTGTCATGAAATGTGTGGGGTAATAAATTTATAAAGAGAAAAGACTTATTTTAGCATAGGGCTTTGGAGGGTCTAGTTTAAGATAAATTGCTCTGTGCATTTCACAAGAATATTTATCCAGAAGTGTGTAGTGGAACAGTCTGTTCAGCTCACAGCCTCAGAACAAAAGAAGAACCTTGAGTCTCCCAACTATCTTGATAGGTCTTTTTCTATCAATCTTATGCTTTCTACATGGTCTTTCAACTGGAAAGTTGCAATGCTTCCTACTAACACCACTCTGGACAAATGACCCCTAACACATGAAAATACAAAAATGTAGCACATGAAAATACATAAAATTATTAGTCAACAGTTATAACTTTGTAATTAATAATGATATATCAATTATGAATGATTCAAGTATTTTGATAATTAGTAACATTTTCATATATTTAATTTTAAGTATTTTTCACACAATAGGTTAAAAAGTCATACAATTCTAAGAATAGCAAAAAGTTTGATCTCCTCAGGAAAGTGCCCACCCAAATTATTCTGCACTAGCAAATGTAGTTGGAATTGTTTGTAGGTGGCTAGATACTAACATACTTCCCCTTAAAGTAGGGAAGAAGTCAAAACAAGCATATGAAAGACATGCTGAGGTCCATGAAAACTAACAGGAAACAATTTAGACGTCTCTCCTCCCCATAAAATGTTGGAGAAGAATAAAATTTCTGCTTAAGTCATGGACTCCAACTCACCACTACTCCACAGAGAACTGGGGAAAGCCAAATCAAGAGTACATGAAAGAGGTAAACGTTTGCTCAGCTCAGCATAGGTATGCCAAACATTCATCGCACAACTTAGTGAAGTCAATGGACAACATTTATTTATTGGTAAAAATTGGAGTACAAACAGGGCACATACAAATTGATTATTTATTTATTATTTATGTGTATTTTATTATTATTTGCAGTTAGTGTTCTATTTTGTGTCATAAACAGGCTGAGCATAGAAAATGAGGATGAGCTATTGCCATACTTTAAGTTGTAATATAGTGACATAGTAAAAACAAAAATGACAAACAGCCTAGTACTTAGGCAAAAGCAGATACAGATCAATGGAACAGTAGATTCAAATAGAACCTACACAGTGATAATCATCTCATTTTTAACAAATATGCCAATAACTTGAAGACAAGAATGTCTTTTAAACAAATAATACTGTAAGATGAAATATCCATACTAAAAAGAATATGCTAGGCTTTTTTCTTCCACCTTGTATGAAAATTCAAATCTAAGCGAATCAAAAATATGAATGGAGGCAAATCATCTACACACAGAAAATAATAAAATATTTAGGAACGGTGGGAATTTCATATACACCATGCAATATCATGAGAAAAAAGTACTTGCTCTTTCTTATCAGGAAACACTTGCAAATACATTTTGCCTTTGTGCCTGCTTCTCCCCTACTACACTTGATAAGCATAGAAACTTATCAACGTAGAATGAATTCCATCGTCTCATGAGCATTTTCTCAATTATTATTTGGTTTTGAGGGAGAAAGAAGATGATGTTTAATGGGTAGTTGGGGACTATTTGGAAGAAGTTAGGGGAAGGGAAAGTATGTGATCAAAATATATTATATGGTTATTTGGCTCTCTGGAGTCTTACTTCTTGAGTTCTTTGCATATATTGGATATTAGCCCTCTGTCGGATGTAAGGTTGGTGAAGATATTTTCCCAATTTGTTAGTTGCCATTTTGTCCAATTGACAGTGTACTTTGCCTTACAGAAACTTTGTAATTTTATGAGGTCCCATTTGTCAATTCTTCATCTTAGAGCATAAGCTATTGGTGTTCTGTTCAGAAAAACTTCCCCTGTGCCCATGTGCTCAATGCTCTTCCCCAGTTTCTTTTCTATTAGTTTCAGTGTATCTGGTTTTATGTGGAGGTCCTTGATCTACTTGGAATTGAGCTTAGTACAAGGAGATAAGAATTGATCAATTTGCATTCTTCTGCATGCTGATCTCCAGTTAAACCAGCACCATTTGTTGAAAAGGGTTTCTTTTTTCCACTGGGTGGTTTTAGCTCCTTTGTTGAAGATCAAGTGACCATAAGTGTGTGGGTTCATTTCTGGGTCCTCAAACCTATTCCATTGATCTACCTGCCTGTCACTGTATCAATACCATGCAGTTTTTACCACTATTGCCCTGTAGTACTGCTTGAGGTCCCGGACACTGATTCCCCCAGAAGTTCTTTTACTGTTGAGGATAGTTTTATCTATCCTGGGTGTTTTGTTATTCTAGATGAATTTGAGAATTGCTCTTTCTATCTCTATAAAGAACTGAGTTGGATTTTGATGAGGATTGCATTGAATCTGTATATTGCTATTGGCAAGGTGGCCATATTTACTATATTAATCCTGCCAATCCATGAGAATGGAAGACTTTTCCTTTTTCTGAGATCTTCTTCAATTTCCTTCTTCAGAGACCTGAAGTTTTTGTCATATAGATCTTTCACTTGCTTGTCAGAGTCGCAGTAAGATACTTTTTATTGTTTGTGGCTATTGTGAAAGGTTTTATTTCTCTAATTTCTTTCTCAGCCTGCTTATCCTTTTAGTATAGGAAGGCTACTGATTTGCTTGAGTTGATTTTATTACCAGTCACTTTGCTGAAGTTGTTTATCAGCATGAGTTCTCTTGTGGAGTTTTTTGGGTCACTTAAGTATACTATCGTATCATCTGGGAATAGCGATAGTTTGATTTCTTCTATTCCAATTTGTATCCCTTTGACGTCCTTATGTTGTCTAATTGCTCTAGCTAGAACTTCACGTGATATATTGAAAAGATATGGAGAGAGGGGGCAGCACTGTCTAGTCCCTGATTTTAGTGGGATTGCTTCAAGCTTTTCTCCATTTAGTTTGATGTTGGATACTGGTTTCCTGTATATTGCTTTTACTATGTTTAGGTATGGAAATTTTTACCTAAAGAAATTCAAATGGCTGAGAAGCACCTTAAGAAATGTTCAACATCATTGATCATTAGGATAATGCAAATCAAAACAACCCTGAGATTTCACCTCATACCAGTCAGAATGGCTAAAATTAAAAACTCAGGAAACAGCAGGTATTGGTGAGGATGTGGAGAAAGAGGAACACTTCACTGCTGGTGGGATTGCATGCTGATACAACCACTCTGGAAATGAGTCCGGCGGTTCCTCAGAAAACTGGCATGATGCTTCCAGAGGGCCCTGTTATACTACTCCTGGGCATATACTCAGAGCATTCCCTGGCATAGAATAAGGACACAAGCTCCACTATGTTCTTAGCAGCCTTATTTATAATTGCCAGAACCTGGAAACTACCCAGATGTCCCCCAGTGGAGGAATAGATACAGAAAATGTGGTATATTTACACAATGGAATATTACTCAGCAATTAAAAACAATGATTTCATGAAATTTATAGTCAAATGGTTGGAGCTGGAAAATATCATCCTAAGTGTGGTAACCCAATCACAAAAGAACACACATGGAATGCAGTCACTGATAAGTGGATATTAATTAGCCCAGAAGCTCTGAATATTCAAGACACAAGTCACATATCAAATGATTCCCAAGAAGAAGGAAGGAGAGGGTCCTGGTCCTGGAAAGGCTTGATCCAGCATTGTAGGGGAGTACCAGGACAGGAAAATGGGAGGGGGTGTTTGGGGAATGGATGGAGGAACGCAGGCTTATGGGACTTATGGGGAGTGGGGAACTGGGAAAGGGGAAAGCATTTGGAATGTAAACAAAGAATATAGAATTAAAGATGATTTAAAAACTATATTATATAAAAAGTTTTTTAAATAAACACAGAAATCTGGTCATAGTTTAAAAAATATCAATTGACCATGTGTCTGTAAAATGTTTAATAAACACTGATATATAATATAGAATTTTCCTTATATAGGAAAATGAAAGCTATTTTGTTATTTTCCTTTTATATACATAAAATACTAACTTTAGATAAGTTCAAACACAAACACAAATAGATTAATATATACAAATGTACTGAATCATATTACATATTACATTTTTCATTATTTGATAAAGGAGAATTTTACTATTTTACAAAATAATCCAGTCCTTAGGAAGCTTGTTTTTTATTACATCACAATTTTCTTATGACTATCTAAGAGGTCATGAAAAGAAAAAGCTTTACATTGCTTTTTATATTAACTCCAGTGTCAGTTTCTTCTATCAAATAAAACACTAGAAAATATGAATTTCTGTGTGTATATGCATCTAATTATAACTGACTTGTATCACTTTTAAAAAGTACACAATCTTTCAAGAACATTCAAATGTCATACTATAACCTCAATTTCTTTCTAATACTTCTGAACAAATTTGTTGGCCTTGAGAAACTATCAGAGAGAAATAGAGAACATGTCAAAAAATAATTTTTAACTTTGTAAATACATCCTTCTAATTTTTTGGCATTTTTCATATTTGATTTAGGGAAAAATCAGTAGGCCACTGCTTGAAAAAATTATTTGACCAAGAAAATCTAATAATATATGTATAGAAATTAGCATCCCTTTATTCACCTCTTTCTTCTCTTGGTCCAACTTCTCAGTTCTTTTCTCTCTCTCTGTCTCTCTCTCTGTCTCTCCTTCTCTTTTCCTGCTCCCTTCTCTTGATTTTATAATAAAAGCATTCAAGAAATTAAGTTCTGTGAAACAAAGTTTAGCCAACTTTGTTCTTTTGTCAAATCAAAGAAATACATTGTTTTCAAATACATTAAATAGGCCTTTTGGTACCACGTTAAATTTTATTTATATTTTTGGTGTCATAATTTGAAGATTTAAAGTTTTTTTTTAAATATTACCTACTTAGCTCAAAACTTCTTGACCACTAGCAATGGTAGGACGCCTTATGAACAACAGGTAGTTGAAAATCACAGAAAAGATAATGCTGTAGTCACTTGGGCTGGAACAAAGAGAGATCAGGTTTTTCACTGAAACACCTAGGTAGCAAATGACAGATACACCAAACAACACAGCGTGAATACATGAAAAAGGAGTAGTGGAAAAATAAAACATTGCTACACCATGAAAACAACTCAGTGATGTTGTTTTTTATCTAAAACAACAAATGGCATTTATGAATTATGAAGTTTTTTTTGGTCTTTAGTTTATTATTTAGTTTATTATTGCAATGAACACAGCCAAAGGAAGGGATGCCAATACAAGAGTAGAACTGTTGCTCCTGTGTCTCAACACTAATATGAATTCCTAGATTCACAGGTTGCATAGCTATTAATGTATGGATAGGCAATTACTGTAAATACATAGTGTCCATAATATATACCATACTCCTGTTCTAATTTAATTTTTCATCAGTTAAAAGCTTACTTCATTTTCTATCTAAATATCTGTCAAAACTATCAACCTGTATCCATTCTAAAAACACCACAGACCACGGCATAACATCTTTATAACTATGGACAGTCTTGTGGGACTTGACTTCTGCCAGCTTCCTCACTTTCTTTGCTTCCCTGTCTTCTCTAACATATACCACCTACTCATGTTTCATAGTTGTGTTAACATAGCATTTTATATTATTTTATTCACAATTGTGTGCCAACAAATTATATATATATATATATATATATATATATATATATATATGTATATATACACATATATACATATATATAATTCAAACTTGAATTGAAAATATCTTTAAATAAAGTGGAAGAAAATCATTAGTTATAGTAACAATGTCTGTATTGATGACCCTATGGTGTTTAATTTGTTCTACATATTAGATATGCTAGAGATCATTCTTAGATGAAGGGATGGAGATCATCTTAATGAAGGAACAGTTATATTAAAGTATACCAAAGAGCTACCACCAAGAAAATATATGCTAGAAATAAATTTCTTACTTGCTGAATTCATCTTACAAACTCATTTTATTTATAGAACAAGACAAGAGGTTCAAGGTCAAGAGGATATTATCTTTATTGACACTGATGTTCAGTATACATGATTACAGGGCTTAATAGCTTATGGAAGGTTAATGTTATCTCCAGGGTTTTGATTTCCTTTTCTGAATTCCTTATGAGATTCTTCATTAAAATGCAGAGAAAACTGCCTAGGAATTTTTTTCCTGGAGTTTCAATTAAGTTCTACATGCACATAATCTAGGTGGTGATAGATATTCACAACTTTGCATCTCTTTCAGAGTTATTTAAATAATGCTGATATATTAACTTTCTTGTCATGATATTTTATCCCATGATAAAATAAAAAAAAATGTTAAAACATAACACAGAATTAGGGAAACACTTGATTTCTTATTTAAGGAAAAAAACAGTACTGGTATATGTAGGAGACCCTATGAAGAAAAGAAATATATATATATAATTTTATGTCTGAGAGGAAGATAAAAATGCACTTGGTATCTTAAATTATTTTTATATATTACTCTGAACTGCTTAAAGTACAATAGGGCAATATCTATAATGCATAGGTCATAAAAACTTTTTAAGTTTTCATGAATATTATGTCTGTATTTTTACCTCTATTCAAGTGATTCCTTGTATATAGGGAAGTGTTCATTGTATTCTTCAATCATACTTTGAGGAAAGTAATTAAAGATAATAAATACATTAACCGTTAAATTTTGGGATGATGAAAGGTGATGAGAATCTGATTATGACATAGAAAATGCATTAAAGGATAAAGAGAATTAAGGGAAATAGAAAGTACTAATGCCCTTTAAAAATTAAAGTAGAGTAATAAACTGTCATCATGAAGCCATTCTTACTGAGATCATGAAATAATATGTTTTGTATTGTAACAACTAGCAATAGTATCAGAGGAGGAAAGTTTTTTAAAACTAGTTCTGGTCAAATGGGTCCCATAGAGATGAAATATAATTTCTAAACAGAAAAAAATTACATCTATGATGCAAATGACAATTTTTTAAACAATTTCCATTTGAACTTAGAAACCTGAATATAGTGTAACAGCAATAATTTCCATGATTCTATTCTTGAAATGTTAAAATTAAATACTGAGGCCTCTTCCACTCAGTCTTCTATTATATGTTTGCCATGGCAATAAATGCTTACACATATAAAATTACTCATTTAAGATAGGTCAAATTTCTTCCATTATAATAATTTCTATTCTGCCTCTAATTGAACTGTCATACTTGTTTTCTTAACCTAATCGACTAATATGGTTTTTTATATGCCTACTCAAAGAAATATGACTCTTTCTTTTAAATTATTAAAGTGAAGACAATAATTATGTTAAGATGCAGCATGAGGCAGAATAGCAAAATGTTCACTAACGTAGAAAAATTCTAGAAAGAGACATTAAGAGAAAATGTATAAAGGTTTAGATTCTGTCTTCATAGTTTTCATAGTGATAGACTTCATGTCAGTGCAAAAGGTAACCTGAATTTTCTTCTCTTAATTTGTTTAACTTCATTTCTGCCAGTCCAAGTTTCATACCTCTCAACATTTTCCATTTGACTTCCTTTAACTAGAGAAGAAAAATGTAATTGCACTTAAAAGACAGTCTACTCACAACCATGAACTGATTCCTGGCACTCCCCATGCTCAGGTTTACTTTCATTTTTATAGTGTCATTGATAATTTTAACAAAGTAATCAAAATATCTCTTTACTAGCTATACAAGATTTTAATAACTGTAACATGAAATTGGTTTGGAAAGAGAAATTACTAAACAGTTATAATGGTCACATAAGTGGAAAATTGTTCTATTATTTCTTGTCTACATGTAAATGTCATTATGAGAGAGGAAGTGGGTTCACTAACTATGCTAGTACAAAGAAATCGCTAGACTCAATCATGTACCACCTGCATGCCTCATACTCTTCTAGCATTTGCTCTGCTGTGTGAGATTTTTAGTTACTACAAACATCTGTCAACCATGGCCAAGTATCTTCTCCATTTGAGGAAGTATAGTCAAGTTAAAAATGCTTAATTTATTTTACTTTTACCACATTTAACATAATCAATTATACAGATATGAATTTAAAATATGTGGTCTATATGAAAGAATCAAATTCAGAAGTGAAAATTATTATCAGTGCTCAGAGAAGAAAATATAATCAAATATACCATCTAAAATGTTTAAATAAAAATATTTTTAAAACAAGTAGATGATGGAATCAATCATAGGATATGTGCTGTTTATATTTTTGTTATATTGTTATGTTGTTAAAATTATCAGTTAATAACAGAAGCTTTTAAATTTATATGTGTAAATAAATGTAGTTAAAACATCATGCCTCCTTGTGGTTCTATACAAATTTGTAGGTTCTTAATAACTACTCTCTTGTTCACATCCATCCTCAAACAATCACAGTCCAATCAACTCTATATTCAAAGCTAATTGAATCTGTATGAGTTCTTTAGATCCAAGTCTAACTCCAACTAGCATTGCTTTTATGGGTAATTAAAGGCATCCCAGTTTCTAAATATGCCTTACCATGATCACTTCCACAAAACAGACTAACACTACACCTGCTTATTGAGATTTCAAAGCCTTGTCACATAAAACGACAACATTTTATTTATTGCCTAAGATCGCATATAATATATTGTCTTTCATCTCACATTTACAAACTACAACATACTGCTCTCTTACAAAATTAGACTTTTCTGTTCCCTTGTGTTACATCAAGACATCTGCACTTAATAGAACTTTTGTTTATATATCTTTCCTGAAATGTACATATGCCTGACCACTTTACATTCAGATTACATTGCATTCTCCCTCTTCTCTGAGGTCTCTTCAGTAAATCCCAAGACCTTCACTGAGCCTCTATTGCAAGGAATAGCCAGCTATGATCCTATTAACTCCCTGTTTTAGAAATGGGACATAGGGTGAAGGGGAAACTGGGAAATGGGAAAACCTTTGGAATGTAAACAAAGAATATAGAAAATTTAAAAAAATGTAAAAAAAAAGAGATGGTAGATTCATTAAAACACAATTATGCTATTTCTAAGTAATACAATTTATACAATATGTTTTAATTATATTTGTTCTACTCTACCATCCACCAACACCTCCCTGATCTTTCCATCTCCCCACCCATGAAAGTTCATGATCATACTACTTTTCTTTTTTTCTTTTTCTTTCTTTCTTTCTTTCTTTCTTTCTTTCTTTCTTTCTTTCTCTTTCTCTTTCTTTCTCTCTCTTCTTTCTTTCTTTCTTTCTTTCTTTCTTTCTTTCTTTCTCTCTCTTCTTTCTTCCTTCCTTCCTTCCTTCCTTCCTTCCTTTCTTTCTTTCTTTCTTTCTTTCTTTCTTTGTTTCTATCTTTCCTCTTCATCATCTAATATCTATCACCTATCTTTTATCTATCAATCTATCTATCTATTCATTTATATAATTTATTAGTCTACCTATGTTATATCTTAAAAGAAAATTATCAAAACAGTCAATTATGCTGTTAATGTTAGGCTGAATTTTTTCCTACATTTGCTTGGAATAATTTCAAAGTATATCATATGACCATATTACCTGAACTGATTACTATTGGGCCTTAAAAATACCACGCTGTTCTCTCTCCCATTAATGACTAAGGAACATAATCTGAACTCATTTTGTTAGTTGTCTATCTGCCCTATCAATACTCAAGTATTTCTGTCTAGAGAGTCTATCACAACAATGTGCCCACTTTCAGAAATGTGGCAAGTTTTAAGTACCTACTCTCAAACCTGAATGAATAATACTTGAAAGATTTAGATTTTTAGACATAAAATAGTCATTCAATATTATCAAAAATAACTGTTTCTTAGCAAACATAATATTCTACTTCAAAACTGAGACTAGGCATGTGACTTATATGAACTGACCTGGAGAAGGAAGATGTAAATTGTTTTTTACTGTTCCAACTGTTGAATACAAAAAGACTAGTACATTGATGTGATAAATAAAATATTGGTAGAAATATTAAATGTCAATTTGTGATCAGAACTAAACAATATCAATTCTTGATTCACTAGCTTCTTCCTTTTCCTGTACCTTAAGACCCAGGAGAGGCACTGCCTCAACATCTTAGGTCACAGTGCAAATACATATTAAGAAGTTTTGGAGATTATATTGGGAAAAATAACTGTTTTACTTTAAGTGCCAAATATGGAGATGTATCTAACCACACTCCAATGTATCCAAAACTGGCTCATATGAAGAGTGTGTAGGGTATAGCATTGCTAAAAATAGAATTGTTTCCAGCCAGAAGAAGAAAATCTTTTACATTCTTTAGCAGCCTGGCAACTGACTATTGTCTTGTGTCTCCTGTGATGGAACATTTCGCTTCAGTGATTTTCAGATGAGGTTCTGATGATCTGAGAAATACTGTAAAAACTTCAATCATATTCAGATTCTTAAAATAAGTGAAAACATTTTTTCTGCAAACAAGATTTATCATAGATAGTAGTCATGATTAGGAATATTAAGTAAGACAGAGTAATTCAAATGCTCTAATTTCAACTTCATTTTCTTTCCTCTCAGCATGCAAGAAACTATATTGAAACAGCAATACTGAGCAAAAGATAAGAGCCAAATACCTTAAACTTAGCCCTATATTTAAAATGTAATCTTTTAATTATGTAAATTATATGTGGAAGAAATTTAAAAAACAGCCAAGGGAAGACTACTGATTTGCTTGAGTTGAGCAGGCTGAGAAAGAAATTAGGGACATGACACCCTTCACAATAGCCACAAACAATATAAAGTATCTTGGTGTGACTCTAGCCAAACAAGTGAAAGATCTGTATGGCAAGAACTTCAGGTCTCTGAAGAAGGAAATCAAAGACCTCAGAAAATGAAAAAAATCTTTCATGCTCATGGAATGGCAGGATTAATATAATAAAAATGGCCATCTTGCTAAAAGCAATATACAGATTCAATACAATCTCGATCAAAATCCAACTCAGTTCTTCATAGAGTTAGAAAGAGCAATTCTTAAATTCATTGGGAATAACAAAAAACCCAGGATAGATAAAACTATCCTCAACAGTAAAAGAACTTCTGGGAGAATCAGTATCCTGGACCTCAAGCAGTACTACAGGGCAATAGTGGTAAAAATTGCATGGTATTGATACAGTGACAGGCAGGTAGATTAATGGAATAGAATTGAAGACACAGAAATGAACCCAAACACCTATGGTCACTTGATATTCGACAAAGGAGCTGAAAACATCCAGTGGTAAAAAGATATGCTTTTCAACAAATGGTGCTGGTTCAACTGGAGGTCAGCATGCAGAAGAATACAAATCAATCCATTCTTATCTCCTTGTACTAAGATCAACTCCAAGTGGATCAAGAACCTCCACATAAAACCAGACACACTGAAACTAATAGAAAACAAACTGAGGAAGAGCATTGAACACATGTGCACAGGGGGAAATTTCCTGAACATAACACCAATAGCTTATGCTCTAAGATGAAGAATTGACAAATGGGACCTCATAAAATTACAAAGTTTCTGTATGGCAAAGGACACTGTCAAAAGGACAAAACGGCAACCAACAAACTGGGACAGAGGGCTAGTACTCAATATATACAAGGAACTCAAGAAGTTAGACTCTTGATAGCCAAATAACCCTATTTAAAAAATGGAGTACAGAGCTAAACAAAGAATTTTCACCTGAAAATTTTCAAATGACTGAGAAGCATCTTAAGAAATGTTCAACATTATGAATCACTAGAGAAATTCAAATCAAAACAACCCTGAGATTTAACCTCACACGAGTCAGAATGGTTAAGATTAAAAACTCAGGAGACAGCAGGTGTTGGCAAGGATGTGGAGAAATAGGAACACTCCTCCACTGCTGTTGAGATTGCAAGATGGTACAACCACTCTGAAAATCAATCAATCACTCTGCGAAATCAATTCCTCAGAAAACTGGGCAGGACACTTCCAGAGGACCCTTCTATACCACTCCTGGGCATGCAATAAGAACACATGCTCCACTATATTCTTAGCAGCCTTATTAATAATAGCCAGAAGCTGGAAAGAACCCAGATGTCCCTTAATGAAGGAATGGATACAGAAAGTGTGGTATATTTACACAATGGAATACTACTCAGCAATTAAAAACAATGAATTCTTGAAATTCTTAGGCAAATGGTTGAGCTGGAAAATATCATCCTAAGTGAGGTAACCCATTCACAGAAGAACACACATTGAATGCAGTCACTGATAAATGGATATTAGCCCAGAAGCTCTGAATACTCAAGACACAATGAACATATCAAATCATTCCCAAAAAGAAAGAAGGAGAGGGCCCTTTTCCTGGAAAGACTTGATGCAGCATTGTAGGGGATTGCCAAGACTAAGAGGTGGGAGGGTGTTGATCGGGGAACGGACAGAGGGAAGAGGGCTTATGGGAATTATGGGGAGGGGGGAACTGGGGAAGGCAAAATAATTTGGAATGTAAACAAAGAATATAGGCAAAAAAGAAAAAAAAACAGCAATGGGAGACGATACATAGATAAAGTGTGGAACAGAGACTGAAGGAAAGACCATACAGAGACTGCCCCACCTGGGGATCCACCCCATATATTGCCACCAAACCCAGACACTAATGTGAATGTCAACAAGCGCTTGCTGACAGGAGCCTGTTATAGCTGTCTCCAGAGAGGCTATGCCAGTGCCCGACAAATAGAGGTGGGTGCTACCTCCAACCATTTGACTGGGCACAAGTTCTCCAATGGAGGAGTTAGAGAAAGGACCCAAGGAACCAAAGGATCTCTCAGTCCCATAGCAGAAACAACATTATGAAGAAACCAGCAACCCCAGAGTATCCAGGGACTAAACTACCAACCAAAGAGTACACATGGAAGGACCCATGGCTCCAGCTGCATATGTAGCAGAGGATGGCCTTGTTGGACATTAAAGGTAGGAGAAGCCCTTGGTCCTGAGAATGTTTGATGCCCCATTATAGGGGAATACCAGGACATGGAAATGGGAGTGGGTGAGTTGGAGAGCAGGGGAGAGGAGGGGATGGAATAGTGTGTTTTCTGAGAGGAAACCAGAAAGGGAATAACATTTGAAGTGTAAATAAAGAAAGCATCTAATAAATAAAAAACATAGCCCTACATTTTCAAAGGTAATCTTTTTTATTATGTAAATTATATGTGAAAGAAATTTAAAATACAAAAAGAGAAGAAAACAATGTCTGAACATGCTTACTTCTAACCATTTGATCTTAATATTTGGTCTGATATTCCTAGGCTGTCTGTATGTAGTGATTACCATCTATGGTTGTAAATTGTTGTTAACTTCACATCTTGATTTTCTTCTGACTTTATGAAAATTTTACATTATATATATTCCTAGATGAAGTGCTTTAACTATTTTATTGTAATTGCTGACAATAAGTTTATGGAATTTTTGCATCTTCCACACATTTGTTGTTTTGGTTTAAGAGTTATTTAAAGAACCATTCCCCTTTAGTAACTACAGGAAGGTTACCTACACTGCATTTTAGTGAATGAGAAGCATGCTCGTAAATACTTGGAAAATGCTCCCTGGACATTTGGACCAATTTAATACCTAACTTAAATACACATGTGTAGTTTTAAAGCCTACTAACTAAGGATATGTTATTGAACTATTGCATGTTATTGTGTTTTAAATAAGAAAATTATCTTTTATTATTTCAGTATACTTTCTTCTAATAATTATTCTGTATTCATCAAATACTGGATGTTCTGTGTAACAAATCTGCTTTTGGAAGGATTATTATTCACTGACTTGTATTCTACCACAATCATTTATATTATGCATTTCACATATTTGCTGGGGTTGCATTGTTTAAAGAAAATAATATTAGTTAAAGGTACTTGTTTACTTAGTATATATGAACCACCATTTACTAGGTAGAAACTTCTAAATTTATTAGCTATTCATACTATTTTGTAATAGTAATGCCTCTTTTGTTATATAAATACTATTCTTATCATTGGCATATATCTTAAATCATAAATAATTATGTTGACATAAGTATCAAAGTACTTTTCTTTTTAGCTAATATATATTCTCCATTTTACTATTTTCCTATTTTCCTCTGAATATTTTCTTCCTCTTCTGCTTCACGAATGGACTTTGGAGTCAATGCATAATGAAATTTTAAAACAGTCTGATACTCTTCTTTTATATCAAAACATTTAAGTAACCTGCATTAATGCTACTTATAATCACAGAAACATGCTATACAAAACTGATTCAGCATATCCCTTTCACCTTTAAGCCTTACTAGGCACTTGCATAGTTTTCTTACCTTTGTGCACTACATACTTTATTAAGAATACATATAAAATTCTAATAGTGTCTTTGATCATCCCAATACACCAGAATATGTATGCATATATAATATGCAGTGCTTTAACTCTTCTCCAAAATACAAATCACCTCTACAGGTGCATAATGATGTAGTTGCTATTTGAATTTTTTTGACTGGCAGAAATTTTTAATTCCAAAAAAGTGGAAATTATAATCTCTCTATACATATTTTAGTTTAGTGTCACACTTTAAAACTCCGTTCCTTGATCAAGGTTATAGAGAGGTTCTTTTTTATGTTCTTCGGGAACCACATAACTTTTGTCAAAGGTGTTTGTTCACCTTTTGTTTTATTTCATGATCACACTCCCACACCTTAAATTGCCCTCGGATCATTTTCCACTCGTAGACTATTCTTAAAAGGATACGAGATGTTAAATATAGCTCATTTTGTGTAGTGTTTACTCATATGCCTCTATTGATGTCTTTTTTCACATTATTGAAAAATTGCCATCTCAACTTTCAACTGAATTTTTTGTATTAAATTGCTATGTATATTTCCCCAGGTTTCCCTTTTTTCCTTCTTTTCTCATCAGAGTTCTCTTCCCTGCTAACTATTTGATGCAGCTTACCTGGTTTAGTTGCTATTGCATCTTCCTATGTCTACAGAAATGTTACTAATATAATCTACTTTTGATACTTAAAGGGCATCAAACTGATTAATTACTGGATTTGCCTCTTTTGCTGGTTTAAAACTTGGGGTCAGTGAGATGGGACATCTAATAAGGGCATTTACTGCCTACACTCCTGAGGAGAAAAGTCAGTCCTGAAAAATTTCCTCTGACCTATGGTTGTGTGTGCTCTGGCTGTATTCCAACACACACACACACACACACACACACACACACACATACACACACACACACACACACACACACACACACACACTCACCTAAGAAAGGATACTTACAGGCATTATCTTTTTACACATGCTCTTTTAGCAGTCTATCAAGTTCAAATTCAATTATGTTTATCTCCTAAATTACAATTAATACAAATTTCTTTCTATTTTTTCTGTGCTTGTATAAAGCTTTCTATCCAAGACTAGTCTACCCAGTATGTATAGCCCAGACATTCCCATAATTTGTTTTACAATTAAGGATACTTTATTCATAATTCTTTTCCTTTATTTCTTTTTCATTTATATCTTACCATATCGTATTTTCATTTTCTTCTACTTTTTAATATTTAAACTGCCTTAGCACAATTTTTTTAAGGATGGTACTGTTTAAAACAATGGAGACAGTTGTAGGCTTTGTTTGCAGTTGCAAATAGGAAGTCTCTGGTTTCAGTAATGGAAAAGTTGGAATTATATGAAAGTGGTTATAATACATTTAAACTTCAAAGCTTACAATTTACCAAAATAAGATGTTTACACAATTTTACTTTTGAACAAAATATTTTCATTGATTCATTTGAAATTTTGCCTCATGCATCCCAGTTACACTCAGTCTAGTCCTGCCATGTCTATGACTCACCATAGTGACTTTCGCTCAAAAATTAAAATTGAAATTTAAAATTAAATTAGAAAAGGTCCAATTTGTCTTACCCCTATACTCCTTGGAACACTGTCAAACTCTCAGTGGCTAGCTCCTTAAGCAGAACTGAGTCCTTACCCTCCGGGAACCTCAACAGAAAGCATCAACTATGGAGAGCTAGCTTCAGTATTTATAACACATCTTTTAAGAGCTCTCTTGGATGGCTTCTTATTTAAATTGTTATTTTGGGGGAAGGTGGGAGTTGGAGTGGGGCGTAGGTGTTGTCACCAAAACTCCATATCCTTGCCTCGACTGTACATCTGCACTCATCTAAATTGCTGCAAATGTAGCTTCCTTGCTTTTTTACAAACAGTGGAAACACAGACCATGGGCTCCCCCATGGTTTCTGGTGACAGTACAGACCACAAACATGTCCCCAGCTTCAGTAGGACCAGAGACTGAGACAAGGCCCTTGGAGTCAGTCTGGATCATACACATTAGCATGAGTTCAGGCAACAGCACAGACCATGGATATCTGTGTGGCATTTGATGGCCACAGGGCTCATGAATCTCAATAATAAACCCAGTTTCAGTAGACCCTCTGACCCAGATACGGCCCTCTGTGGCAGCACAGACATGGATATCACCATAGCCTCAGGAGGCAGTGTAGGCCAGTCTCATCAATATGAACTCCCATGGCTGCATGGTTAACAGACATTAACTGGATTCACAAGGCAGCACAGACCAGGGACATCAACACAGCCTTCAGTGGTAACATGGACCACAGAAATGAACACAGATCTCAGCTGCAGTAGTACCATTATTTTTATATTTTGGTGACTATATTTTTATTTATTTATATTTTAAAACATAATCATCTACCAATTCTATCATTTTATTGTAGGTCTGGACCCCTATATCTCACTTTCCTTGTTCTTGCTTGATATCCCTACTTACAATAATGATTCATCTATTATAGTGAAATGCATTGTAATAATAACAGGTATCATCAAAAATTTCAGTTACATTAACAAACACCTGTGCTTCCTTTTGGGACACCCTATGCCCGTGGTTGTGTGCTAGGTTGTTGGCGCTCAGTTATCTGCAAATATTATATCTTCCTGTAAGCTTAGGATGGATTTAGAATACTTTATTTTCCAGGGTCCAACAATGATTGAGAAAAGTTAGTATAAAATGTTAAAGTGGGAAAATGAAGCAGAAATCATAAAGGAACAATGCCTTCTGACTTGTTCCCTGGTTCATGTCCCAGCCAGCTTTCTGGTTTAGGCCAGAATCAGCTGCCCAGAAAATACTGTAACCTACTGTGGCCTATACCAAGAAATACAAACTTCCATAGACCTACCTGATAAAGACAATAGTATTTTAAGGCTCTCTCTTAATGAGATGAAATTATTTAACTATTAATGCCACTATTATAAACTCAAGTGGTTGATGGCAGCCCAACCAAAAAGACGATGCATACAAAAGTGAAAATTGGTTTTTTGAAAACCTTCAGACTGTACCACTTATTGTGTCAAGTTCTGTGACTGTATCAGGAGGAACTGAGTCAAAGTCATGTCACCTGTAATCCAATTGCTTATGCCATACTCATACTCAGACGGGTTCTCCTTTCTAGTTCCTTTATAAAGTGAAGCTTATCTCATAATTGATGTGGCACTATTTGATTAAATCAAAGCAATATGTGATGTGATATATATATATATATATATATATATATATATATATCCTGTCATATTATCCAAGAATGCAATTTTTAAAGAATATGACAGAATTTTATTTCTGCTCAATATAAGGCACTAGATATGAATTTTATTCACTAAACATCTATCTTCCTATAAGTGTTGCATCCCACAGACATGTACTAAGCATGTATAGAAAGGTGCTCCATGGAGATTGTCAAGGACCAGCCACAGCTTGGTGAAGGGTTCTGAGAAAAAAAGTTGTTTGATACTGGTGAGACAAATGACTTTAAGTCAGATTATGAGTCCAAGCTGAAGAACCATGTTTTCTCTTTTCTTGAGCTCTATAGACACATCTCTCTCTCTCTCTCTCTCTCTCTCTCTCTCTCTCTCTCTCTCTCTCTCTCTCTCTTACTGTTATATTCAAAATAGTAATCCAAGCAGTTCTACCTTGCTATTCTAAAAAATAACAACAAGAACTCTTTAGATAGCTCATCTCTTGCAAATCAAGAGTCCAGGCTTTGATTTTACTTATCAATTCATTCTTACACTAGGTTCCTTTTTGATTATCCCATAAATCAGCATCCTGTGTCCCCAGCCCCTTGATTCTTAGAAGACAACCAATACACTTTTTTTTGTAACATTGCCAAAGGATTCAGAGATATGTCTGAATTTATTAATCACAAACAATAAACTAGCTGTTGGAAAAAAGCTCTGAAATTATCATTTCTACCTTTCCTGCACCAGAATGTAAATTCCCTCTTTCCAAGGCTGTCCTTGAACTTTGTAACCTGTCTTCCTTTGTAATCATGAACAAAAAGTTTAGCTTGGTGGGATCTCCTGTGAACACCACACCCTAAATCTTTTTAATTCCTTTCTTATTCTTTTGACAAGTTGGCTCACGGTGTAGCTTTCATTCTTTTAGTTTCATGAAGCACTTCATATTATTTATACTGCATTTATTTTGCATAGTTGAGAAATTACATATTTTTGAACTCATATTTTCATAGTTCTTTCCTACAGCCTTAAGAGTTATTCTGATGGCACCAATGTATACCATTTTGCTTAGACATTAGGCACACCTTTGCCTCCTGAACTATGATGTCTCTGATTATCATGGAGTCATTAACATTGGCAGAGAGGGCTATCCTAAAAGTAGAAAAGTGAAAATATGTACATTATTATACAAACAAGCCTTACACTGATATCAACCATCAACATTCATGAAGGCCCCATCTCCTGCTGGCTCTGTTCCAGGGGCAGGAAAGCATGTCATAGTGTCCCTTCCAGTGCCAGGCCAGATCCAGCAAGCAACATGTATAGCACATATAAAAGGGAACCCCATGGAGATGATTGAGCATATTTTCATAGTTCTTTCCTACAGCCTTAAGAGTTATTCTGATGGCACCAATGTATACCATTTTGCTTAGACATTAGGCACACCTTTGCCTCCTGAACTATGATGTCTCTGATTATCATGGAGTCATTAACATTGGCAGAGAGGGCTATCCTAAAAGTAGAAAAGTGAAAATATGTACATTATTATACAAACAAGCCTTACACTGATATCAACCATCAACATTCATGAAGGCCCCATCTCCTGCTGGCTCTGTTCCAGGGGCAGGAAAGCATGTCATAGTGTCCCTTCCAGTGCCAGGCCAGATCCAGCAAGCAACATGTATAGCACATATAAAAGGGAACCCCATGGAGATGATTGAGCATATGTGGAAAGCTATTCCATGGACATGCATTAAGCATACGTGAAAAGATGAGGAGGTTATTTCAATGATCAAGCTGTCCATCAATTAGCACAGTTCTGTTCATAAATCCATATTATACAAGAAACTTTATATGGGTGAAATAATGACTATTCTAAATGAGGTATCAACTGATTATTTCTGTACTAGGTGCTCTAACTTATAGAATAGAAAGATAAGTAATGGTGAGTAATGGGAGCCATCAATGCCTATCTTTGAGGTGCCAATGCTTCTATCAAAGTTTAAATAAGATTAATGTGAGTATGGAAATGCACATAATACTATCAGAGTATACTATAAGCAAGATCTGGACATTTTGCTTCTTCAGTGTATGTTGTAATCTTATGTGCAGCTCTCACATGCTATACCAAAGACAGATATTTTAAATAATTCGATCTCCTAGAAAACTTTGGTAGGCTTAGGCACGTCATTAGACAATAGATTCTAGTTATAACTGAATGATCATCCATCCTAAGGTAATAAATTCAGGGGAATCCATGAAAAGAGACTTTTCTCATCAGTGAATCTGCACGATAGGCTCTTGAGTCCTGTGAAGAGAGAGAAGGAGGCAGGGCAGCCAGGTTTCCTGCTGCTCCTTATCCTTTATAAAATCTCTGAGTGGAGAAATATATAAATGGGACTGTCAAAAGATGGTAAGGAAATCAACAACCACCAGATTCCTACATCCAGAAAGGATGTAAGATAATAAAAGTTTCATTCTTCAGCCCACACGGATCCTTTTATATAATTTTTGTGCTGATGGATGAATTTTCTTATATCATACAAGTAGATAAGAACCAAGTGAGTACATGAACACACCATTCATCACCATGGACTGATCTATAGAAAATACTCAAGTGGGTTTTATGTGATTTTTTCCAAAGGACCCTTTTTAGACATAATTTAATTAAAGTGAAAGATTGCACAGATGTTGCATAGAGCAGCATTTTGAGAAGTTCACTCTTTTGCCTGATCAGCAATTAAATACAGGTAAAGAGAAATGCCACTTACTTATTTTAGCTGAGATAATTAACAGGTATCTTTCAACTTCAGTAACTATGAAGATCATGCTCCTGTTGCTTCATTAAAATTACTAAATTCATAGCAATAAAATGTAATCTTTAGAAAGAATATATTTTAACATAACTAGAATATGTAACATAAAAGTTGTTTTTATCTTATTGCTATGACATATATATGCATGTACACATAAATATATATATATATATATATATTTATGTGTACATTCTTTCTGAACATTACTAGGGTGTTTAAAATAAAATTGTGCTGTTTTATTGCTATGATATATATATATTTATTCTTTTTGAATTTTACCATATATGTAGGTATATATATGTGTGTATATATTTATATATGTATGAATTTAAAATTATCTCAGATAAAAGTATTGGGTTAGGTCCTTCTGGGAAATGTTAAAATGAATAATTAAGTTTGTTTCCCCTGAATGCAGTTTATCAGAGCCTTAAGTTTACATCTCTGAGAAGATAAAAAAACAGTAAGAATTCCTCCTGTAGATTTTTATTATTAACTTTCTTCATATGTTGGAGAGAGACAAAAATGAATACCTTAATGAATGTAGTAGAATTGAAACTGCAATACAAATACCATAGACTCTTTTGATATACCACAACACCACAATCTATAAAGGCATAGAATTGTTTTTAAAAATCACATAATCCAAATGCCTATTTTTCTCAATTATGGTAACTCTTCCTGTGAGATTAATTTACTGGATCGTACTATCAATGAAATCTTCATATAATATGCAAAGAAATTTACACTGATAAGAAACTTAATTTCAAGACACACATGTATACATAGGGTCAATATTCAGGCCCCCTTGATATTTGTCATCAATAAGCAATTAAGGGGACGCATCCACAGGAGATTCTTTAAATCAAAAAAAAAAATTGTCATGATTTTGAAAATGACAATTCAGGTTTTAATGAGAATCATTCAAATATCAGATAATATAGTGTGAATTTAGGAACTTTTTCTCTGTGGATGGAAGAGGCTTGAATCCTTGTCCTAAAATTTTCCTTCTGCATAAACTGTGAGGGTAGGTCTGCTCTCTGAATGTAAATAATGCATCTAGATTCCCCCAGAAGTCCTTTTTATTGTTGAGAATAGTTTTAGCTATCCTGGGTTTTTTGTTGCTCCAGATGAATTTGAGAATTGCTCTTTCTAGATTATGAAGAATTGAGTTGGGATTTTGATGGGGATCGCATTGAATCTGTATATTGGTTTTGGCAAGATGGCCATTTTTACTATATTGATCCTGCCAATCCAGGAGCAAGAAATATTTTTCCATCTTCTGAGTTCTTCTTCGATTTCTTTCTTCAAGGACTTGAAGCTCCTGTCATACAGATCTTTTGCTTGTTTGGTTAGAGTTACACCAAGGTACTTTATATTGTTTGTGGCTATTGTGAAGGGTGTTATTTCCCTAACTTCTTTCTCAGCCTTCTTGTCCTTTGAGTACAAGAAGGCTACTGATTTGCTTGAGTTAATTTTGTAACCTGCTACTTTGCTGAAGTTGTTTGTCAGCTGTAGAAGTTCTCTGGTGGAGTTTTTTGGGTCGCTTAAGTAAACTATCATATCATCTGCAAATAATGATACTTTCACTTCTTCCTTTCCAATTTGTATCCCTGTGACTTCCTTATGTTGTCTAATTGCTTTTGCTAGAACTTCAAGTACTATATTGAAAAGATATATAGAGAGAGGGCAGCCTTGTCTAGTCCCTGATTTTAGTGGGAATGCTTCAAGTTTCTCTCCATTTATTTTGATGTTGGCTACAGGTTTGCTGTAGATTGCTTTTACTATGTTTAGGTATGGGCCTTGAATTCCTGCTCTTTCCAAGACTTTTAGCATGAAAGGATGCTGAATTTTGTCAAATGCTTTTTCAGCATCTAATGAGATGACCATGTGGTTTGTTTCTTTCAGTTTGTTTATGTAGTGGATTACATTGATGGATTTCCATATATTGAACCATCCCTGCATCCCTGGGATGAAGCCTACTTGATCATGGTGAATGATCATTTTGATGTGCTCTTGGATTTGGTTGGCAAGAATTTTATTTAGTATTTTTGCATCGATATTCATAAGAGAAATTGGCCTGTAGTTCTCTTTCTTTGTTGGATCTTTTTGTGGTTTAGGTATTAGTAATTATGCAATTGTGGCTTCAAAGAATGAGTTGGGCACTGTCCTTTCTGTCTCTATTTTATGGAATAGTTTGAAAAGTATTGGTGTTAAGTCTTCTTTGAAGGTCTGGTAGAATTCTGCACTAAAACCATCTGGTCCGTACTGTACTTTTTTTTTGGTTGGGAGGCTTTCTATAACCCCTTCTATTTCTTTAGGGGTTATGGGACTATTTAGCTGAGGATTTGTGAAAGAAGGCTTTGCAAATAACCTAAGCTTTAAAAGAGCTTAAAAACCTTTGCCTAGTTTAACTAAGAAACATTTATACCATTTAAAAAAACTATCTTTCTATAAGGATGCTATTCTTACTAAAAACTTTGTCATAACTTCTATGCCACCATTTTTGTATAACACGAGAAATCTTACAATAAACAGGTTCTTTAATCCACATTAAAATAGAGGGTCTGTATATATTAGCATGCATTATATATAAAAATAACAGGAAAGAGAAAATAGAGCAGACTTCAACAGGGAGGTTTATGATTTTAGAACTGTGAACTTATATACAGGAAGAAGAGGCCGAGACATTATACTTTAAAACAGTCTGCCTCACGACTGTTTTAAACAATTGTTTATTGTTCTTTCCACTGAATTTCATTTTTGCAGATATAATGCAAGTATATTAGGAATAAAAAATAAATGTGTGTCATGTGAAATTGGATGCAGCTAGAGGATGCAGGGAATGCAGTCAAACATTAGAGTACATATGTAGCCCTAGGCTTGAACCTTTGCACTGAAGGAACAGAAAAACAAAAATGAAATAACAGGCTACAACTTTGAAACACATGTCAAAACTAAAGTCACAGACAAAGTAAGGCATATTTTAAAGCTCTTTGCTTTCAATATAAAGGAATATGTGAACTAATATTTTAAGATAGGTTATTTTAAAATATTTTTATAAGTGAGAATCTTTTGAGCTATACAGGGAATAAGGAAACAACATCCTTCACAATAGTCACAAATAGTATAAAATATCTTGGGGGTAACGATAGTCAAACAAGTGGAAGTTCTCTGTATGACATGAACTTCAAGTCTCTCAAGAAATAAATTGAATAATACCTCAGATGATGGAAAGATCTCCCATACTCATGGATTGGTAGCATTAACAGTAAAAATGTTCATTCTACCAAAAACAATCTTCACATTCAACATAATCCCAATCAAAATTTCCAAACAGTTCTTCACAGACATAAAAAAATATGGTATCAATTTCATATGGAAAAACAAAAATATTTAGGATAGTAAAAACAATTCTTAACAATAAAAACTCCAGCAATAATCAGAATCCCTGACCTCAAGCTGTACTACAGAATAATTGGGATAAAAATATTGACTGGTATTAGTACAGAGACAGACATATTGATCAATGGAATAGAATTGAAGACCCAAAAATAAGTCACAAACTTATGGATAGTTAATCTTTGACAAGGAAGTCAAAAACATGCAATGGAAAAATAGGAATCCTCAATAAGTCATACTGTTTTCTATATGTAGAAAATGAAAACAGATCCATATTTATCCACTTGCACAAACTCAGATCCAAGTGGATCAATGTCCTCAACATAAAATCAGATACACTGAATCTAATAGAAGAGAAAGGGGCTCAAATTCATTTGTACAAGGGGAAATTTCCTAAACAGAACTCTAATGGCTCAGGCTGTAAGATTAAGAATTGATAAATGGGACCTCTTGAAACTGGTACTCATATCCAAAATATATAAAAAGCTCAAGAAGCTAAGTTCCAAAAAACCAAACAACCCAATTTAAAACTGTGGTATAAAGCTAAACAGATCTTTTAAGACAGGAATGCCAAATAGCCTGAGAAGCACTTAAAGAAATGTTCAAATTCCTTAGTCAAAAGGTGTGAATCAAAACGACACTGAGATTCTACCTTACATCACTCGGAATGGTTAAGATAAAAAACTCAGGTGACCACACATGCTGGCAAGGATGTGGAGAAAGAAGATCACTTTTCTATTGCTGGTAGGATTACCAACTGGAAAAAACACTTTGGAGGTTCCTGAGAAATTGAAAATAGATCTACCTGAAGACCCAGCAATACTACTCTTGGGCATATGCCAAAAAGATGCCCTACCATAGCACAGGACCTGTGCTCTACTATGTTCATAGTGGGTTTATTTGTAATAGCCAGAAGCTGGAAATAACCCAGATGTCCCTCAAGAGAAGAATGGATACAGGAAAATGTGGTTCATTTTCACAATAGAATACTATTCTGCTATTTAAAAAGAGGGCATCCAGAGTTTTTGCAGCAAATGGATAGAACAAGAAAATCTCATTTTGAGCAAGGTAACCTAAACCCAAAGGGACATGCATGGTATGTACTCAATAATAAGTGCATATTAGCCAAAAATATATAGAATACCTAGGATACAACTCACAGAAATTAAGTTTAACAAGCAGACACGTCAAGTGAGGATGCTTCAATCTCACTTGAAAGAGGGAAGAAAATAATCATGGCAGGCAAAAGGAGGAAGGGACTTGGGTGAGAGAGGGGAGGAAGGAGAGGAAAAAGGGGAAAGGATTCAGTAGGGGGCAGCAAAGTTAATGGAAATATGCAACCTCAGGGGATGGGAGATGGGGAGACCCTTTAGAAAGTACCAGAGATCTGGGAGGTGAGAGACTGTTAGAAATTAGTGGGGATGACTTTAGATGAAACACCCAGCAGTGGGGAGAGGGAACTCAAAGAGTGCACTTCCAGTAGATAACAGGGCCTGAGGTTGAGTCATTATTCTTGACTCTGAATTGTTCCTGTCTGAAAGAACTGCAATGAGAAAAAAAATGGAGAAGAGACTAAGGGAATAATGGTCCAGTGACTGGCTCAACATTGGATCCATCTCAGGGGAGATTCCAAGACCTGACACTGTTACTGATGCTATGGTATGCTTACAGGCCAGATCCCAGCATGGTTGTCATCTGAGAGGCCCAATCAGCATCTGACTGACACAGACACTTACTTCCAAGAATTGGACTGAAGTTGAGGATGCCTATAGTTGAATTAGGGCAAGTATAGAAGCAGTTGAAGATGAGGGTGACCTCATTGGAAGAGCAGCAGTCTCAACTAGACCCAGGGAGCTCCCAGACAGTGAACTATCAACCAGGCAGCATAAAAGAGCAGGTCAGAAACACAACCCTGCCCCCAACCCACATATATAACAGAGGACTTTCTGGCCTGGCATCAATGGGAGAAGATGTGGATTGAGGACCCAGGGAGAAGAAAGGTTTCTTGAGGCTGGGGTGGGGGTGGGGGGATGGAGGGGGTGGGGGGCTGTTTTTCAACACAAAGTGTCCACAATGTTGGGTAATCATTGGACATCTCTGTGACCTTGGTTAATTTGCCTGATAATTCTGAGTCACTTCATATATCGTAAGTATAGTAGAGCCTTCTTTACATACAAGATAATTTTGAGTAATCAATGAGAAACACATACCCAATACTTATAATGCAAACCAAACTACACTCCGAACTGCTGCATATAGAAGAATAGCAGGTTATGACTACATACCAATGTCTACATTCCATAATCATAATTATATCATTCCCCTCACCAATGAACTTAGATTTATTTATGAACAAAGAGAATTTCTTGTAAAAATATAAAAGTATTTATTGGATATGTTTTTAAGTGCTCAGTGAACTGTTAACAAAGTGTATTTGTTCTCCACTAGTAGAGATTTCATTTATCATATACTGTTGCTCTTCCATTGACTACTATTGTACAGCTTAATGTGGAAGCATGATAATCTTCTATAAAAAACATGCTAATCGTATTTGTGGGTACCTTTGCACATTTATGTGACAAGCTGATAGACCTCTTACATGGCTACAATGTAAAAAGCACCGATAGCTAAAATTCAACTCAGACTGTATCCTGGCATGGCTTATTTTATACATCTGACCACATAACTATGAAATAAAAATATTGCTTTATTATTAAATGATTTAACATATAAGATTTAATTAAATATATTAGAAAATGAGTTTCCCACTTTCTAAGGATTCAGAACAAGGCTGTAGCTAACAGCAAAAGCAGTACTTAGGAAGATGAGTCATGCAGGCTCTTCCTAAGTGCATCCCACTCACACAATTTATACAAGAGTCTCAGTTAGAGGAAATGTCTTAGTTGACATAAATGCCAAAGAGTGTGTTCTAGATGAACTCTAGTCTTATCCACTTAGTGAGTAAATATTAGGAAAAATGCTTATCTGTTTTTGGCTTCCTGCCAGTGCTGGGAAACAGTGGTGACCATGAGAATTCAACTATATTAGTAATATCCAAAAATTAATCAGTGTCTGTGGTATGCTTACACCTTGGCCAATGTCAAGGACAGTATGGTGTCTCTGTATTAAGAAAGTCTTAGGGCCCAATCATCTTTATGATGACATTTAGAAATGAAAGTAGTTCTTTCTTCTCCTGAACTTTCAAGTAAATTCACCTTAAAAGAAAGGTACTTAACATTAATTAAATGACCTGATGTCATAGTAGAAGATGCTGATGCCCAGAAAGAGAAAGTGATTCACAGGGCTTTGAGGAGGGGCTGAATACTTTAAAAACTTGAATAGTCTGATCAAGAATTTTTTTCTTCTCTCAACAGAAATAGAGACCTCAATGCTTCCCCATATATCAACTGCTTCTGTTTACACATTTATTTTTCTTTTTCATAATATATAAATAAATGGGCTTACATTGTTGAGTCTCAGATATACAATGTCTACTCTGTTTCATCCTGGATCCCAGAATGTGTGTCTGTCCTTGTTCTTGATATTAAACAAGGAAAAGAAGATTCCCTGGATTGTCCAGATAGAAAAAAAAAATGCATCTATATAGTTAACTTCTTTATTTTGTACCTTTCTTACTTTAGTAAAAATAGTTTACTTGCTCTTTCATTAAAAGACTTCCATTAGAATCATAAATAACATTGTAAACTCTCTATACATTAAACATTTTTATTCAACATTCAGTGAAAGAATTTATAATGATATTGAAAGATTTTGAGGATTTGTATACCCTCTTAAATAATACTTGGTGAAGGGTCATTGGCCTAATCCCCAAATCTGGCCCAGAGTCTCTTATGAATGAAAATCATCCACTACAACCTTTGAGTCTCTTTGCATATTATTCTACAAGAACATAGTCAAGATTTAAATGTATTCCAATCAAAAAATAATGATAAGTACCTGGATATTTATTTATAATTACCAAGTTTTAATTTTTCTTTGTTACTTCAAAAGTTTTAAAGAAATTTAAAAAATAACCAAATACAGGCTCTATAAATTAGGTGGCTTCTGTCAGCTCTCTTATTTGTACTATGCATATATAGAAATATGATGTTGTCTATGTTTATGTGTCTATATTGTTAATGTGAATATATGAATGCATAAAATACATATCATTTTCATGTTCAAATTTGAATAATTCAAACATTTTATGCAGGATATTGTTCTGCACTAGTTAAGTGTTTTTACTGACACCTTATCAATGTTACAAACATGAAACTTAAACTCTCTAGATAATGTTCAATATTGTATTGTACATACAGTGGCTTGTTTTTCCTTCTACCTATTGATGTTTAAGCTCTTAGTATTTATACAATGCAATTTAAAATGCTTTACCATTTGAATTTATGTCATATTGTATATTTCCACACAAGTTTCTCAAAGATACAAATCCAGAGAATGAACCTTATGTTGGGGTGAAAGCATACAGTAATTTTTTTCTTCTCCCTTTCCCATCTGCCTGATTGCTCATGAAATGAGTACAAGAATCCACAAAATTTCCATCTTATGATGAGGACTCTTTCTGCCAGGCACGCTTAGTAGCATTTGTTATTGTCAGCTTTTTAATTTTTTGTCAATCTAATGGTTATAAACTAATGCCTTATTGTTTTAATTTGCATTTTACAGGCTGCTATTAAAGGAACATCTGTTCAACTGTTTATTAGCCATTTGGATGTTCATGATTGTGAAATGTTGATAATACCCTCTGTCATTTTCTACTGGAAAGCTGCACTTCTGCACTACTTGAGTTTTGAAGTTTTGTATATATTTGGCACACCTACTGTGTGTTTGTTATAAGAAAAACATCTACTCAAAATCAATACTTAACATTTTTCTGTTGCTCATTCTGTATATATCTTGGCATCATAGGCAAATTGTATTTTGTATATAACATGAATCAGTATCTTTCTTTTTTGTCTGGCAAATACTTAAATGAGCTAATAAAGCTAATCTATGTACAATTTCTGTATAGGATCACTTTTTGGAAAATATAAACAAAATGTGGTTTTCTCATTTAGAGCTTAATTTACCTAAAATTTATTTGTAATATAAATTCATTATTATTTAAGAGAATCACTGTCTTTATATTATTCATTAAGTACTTAATTACCAAATGACATTGTTCCACTAACACTTACCTATATTTCACACATATATTATTTTGTTGCTAAATTTTCACACTGCTTGGTCAGATGTACAATTCTGAAAGCACTAAGTACCTTCCTTATTAGCTTACAATTTCTCAGGTGAAATGCAGTTACTCTAGTATTAGGAGTCTTTATTAATGTTGTTCATTGATTTATTTTATGTACTTGATACATTGCCACCAAGTATAAAATATATCTTCAGATAAGAATTTGTGTGATGACCTTTTTTCAGGTATATCATTTCTTGTCTGCAGTGTATTCAGTATTTGCAACAGTCCAAAGTCTTGTTTTTTCCCTTCATGTAATAATTTGTTAAACTTCTGTAAAAATCATTACTGATAATTCTATGAGAAATGCACTGGGAACCCAGAAAATGTTGAGGTAATATCCATTTTTGTTCTATGTGCACATCTACCTGTGAAGATTTTCTTATTTTCTTCATCATAATAGATATTGATATTTTTAAAATTATTGTCCTGATTAAAAGCAAGTTTTCACGGCACTTGAATTTTATGGAATTGTTGAAATTTTCTTTGTTTTTAAATGTACTATGTTCATAGCATCCTTATTTATAATAGCCAGAAGATGGAAAGAATCCAAATGTCCCTAAGTGGAGGAATGGATAGAGAAAATGTGGTATAGTTATATAATGGAATACTACACAACAATTAAAAACAATGAATTTATAAAATTCTGAGGCAGATGTTTGGAACTGGAGAATTTCATACTATGTGAAGTAACTCATTTACAAAAGAACACACATGGACTGCAGTCACTGATAAGTTGATATTAGCCCAGAAGCTCAGAATACCCAAAACAAATTTTGTTGATATGAATACTGTCTTTGTGCCCTTTGGTAAGTCTGGCTAGGGGTTTATCTATCTTGTTGATTTTCTCAAAGAACCAGCTCCTGGTTTTGTTGATTCCTTGTATGGTTCTCTTTGTTTCAACTTGATTGATTTCAGCCCTGAGTTTGATGATTTCCTGTCTTCTACTCCTCCTGGGTGAAAAAGCTTCTTTTCGTTCCAGAGCTTTCAGGTGTGCCATTAATTTCCTAGTATATGCTCTCTCCTGTTTCTTTTGGAGGCACTCAGGGCTAGGAATTTTCCTCTTAGCACTGTTTTCATTGAGTCCCATAAATTTGGGTATGTTGTGCCTTCATTTTCGTTAAATTCTAAAAAGTCTTTGATTTCTTTCTTTATTTCTTCCTTGACTAAGGTATTATTGAGTAGAATATTGTTCAGTCTCCATGTATATGAGGATTTTCTGTTGTTTTTCTTGCTATTGAAGAATACTCTCATTCCATGGTGATCAGATAGGAGGCATGGGATTAGTTCAATCTTTTTTATATTTGTTGAGGTCTGTCTCGTGACCAATTATGTGGTCAGTTTTGAAGAAGGTACCATGAAGTGCTGAGAAAAAGGTATAGTCTTTTGCCTTAGGAAGAAAGGTTCTATATATATCTGTTAGATCCAATTTGTCCAAAATTTCAATGAGTTTCCCTGTGTCCCTGTTTAGTTTCTGTTTTCCTAATCGGTCCATTGAGGATAGTGGAGTGTTGAGGTCCCCCACAATTATTGTGTTAGGTACAATCTGTGCTTTGAGCTTTAGTAAAGTTTCTTTTATGAGTGAGGTTGCCCTTGCATTTGGAGCATAGATGTTTAGAATTGTGACTTTTTCTGGGTGGATCTTTCCTTTGATCAGCAAGAAGTGACCTTCTGTGTCTCTTTTGATGACTTTAGGTTGAAAGTCAATTTTATCTGATATTAGTATGGCTATTCCATCTCACTTTATGCGACCATTTGCTTGCAAATTGTCTTCCAGCCTTTTACTCTAAGGTAGTGTTTGTCTTTGACCCTGAGGTGTGTTTACTGTATGCATCAAAATGTAGGGTCCTGCTTCCATATGAGGTCTGTTAGTCTATGCTTTTTTATTGGGGAATTGAGTCCATTGATGTTAAGAGATATTAAGGAATAGTGATTATTTCTTCCTGTCATTTTTGATGTTATTTTTGTTTTGAGTGGTTATCTTCTTTTGAGTTTGATGGGAGAAGGTTACTATCTTGCTTTTTCTAGGGTGCAGTTTCCCTCTTTGTATTGGTGTTTTCCTCCTATTATCCTTTGTAGAGCTGGGTTAGTGGAAAGATATTGTGTAAATTTGGTCTTGTCATGGAATTATTTTGATTTCTCCATCTATGTTGATTGAGAGTTTTGCTGGGTATAGTAGTCTTGGCTGACAATTGTGTTCTCTTAGATTGTATGAGATCCTCCCAGGACCGTCTAGTTTTCATGGTCTCTGGAGAGAAGTCTGGTGTGATTCTGATAGGTCTTCCTTTATATGTTACTTGGCCTTTTTCTCTTACTGCCTTTAATATTCTTTCTTTATTTAGTACATTTGGGGTTTTGATTATTATGTGACAGGAGGTATTTCTGTTCTGGTCCAGTCTGTTTGGAGTTCTGTATACCTCTGGACACAGTGGACCGCTGGTGGCTGGGGCAAGCTGTGTAGTCAGAGACCTAGCCTAGCATAGACTTGCCTCAGCCCAGAGCCAGATGAGCGTGGTGGCAGATCTGTGCACCTACAGCTTGGGGGCTGTGGCTGACCGCTGGGGACCAGTTGACCTTGCTTGCAGCGAGGCCGCCATCTTGCCTCGGGTCCACTGCGGGCTGCTGGTGGCTGAGGTCAGGTGCTTGGACTGAGACTTAGCCTAGCATAGACTACCCTGTCAGGCTCTTGCCTGTGCACAAATCAGAGGAGCTCGTTGGTAGATCTGGGCACCTACAGCTTGGCGAAGCTGTTGCTGGCTGCTGGGGTCCTGCTCTCTGGGCTTGCAGCGAGGCCGCCATCTTGCCTCAGGTCACTGTGGATGACTGGTGGCTGGGGTCAAGTGTGTGGACAGAGACCTAGCCTAGCATCGACTACCCTGTCAGGTTCTTGCCTGCACCCAGAGCCAGATCAGTTTGGTGGGCAGTCTCTGCACCGACCAGCATGTGCAACAACCTTCTCATTGTTCTGTGCCTGGAGTATAGCCAGAGGCTGACATCTTGCCTCAAGACACCACAGACAGCTAATCAGACAGAGACCTGTGGACTGAGAGCACCACTATCTAGGTTCCAGCAGTCCAACCAGGGAACCTGTGGTCCTGCAGGGAATCCTGTGGTTAAATAGAGCCCTGAGACTTGCCACCATCTTGAAGCTGGTGGCCTGAACAGGTCACCATAGAGAACCAACAGAGGAGCCCAGGGCACCATAAAGATCTAACAGAAAAAAAAAAGATCTGATTCTTTTGTTTTTTAAATGCATGCTTTGCATCTTTTAATTTTTACTAGTTCCACACATTTATTTCATATGTATCATTTTAGTTACAATTTTTAATTTTTTTTATTTTCTATATTCTTTGTTTACATTCCAAAGGCTTTCCCCCTTCCCAGTTCCCCCTCACCATACATCCCCATAAGTCCTCTCCCACTCAACTATTCCCCAATCATCCCCCCTCCACCATTTCTCTGATCTGGATCTACAAGACTAGATCCAATCTTTTCAGGCCCAGGGTCCTCTCCTTTCTTCTTCTTGGGAATCATTTGACTTGCTAATTGTGCCTTGAGTATTTAGGGCTTCTGAGCTCATTAATATCCACTTAGTGATTGCATTTCATGTGTATTCTTTTGTGATTGGGTTAACTTGCTTAGGATGATATTTTCCAGATCTAACCATTTACCTACAAATTGTGTGAATTCATTATTTTTAATTGCTGAGTAGTATTCCATAAAATTACAAAGTTTCTGAAAGGCAAAAGACACTGTCAGAAGGACAAAACAGCAACCAATAAAGTGGGAAAAGATCTTCACCAACCCCACAGAGACAGAGGGCTAATATCCAATACATATATAGACCTCAACAAGATAGACCCCAAAGAACCAAATAACCCTATCAAAAAATGGGGTACAGAGCTAAACAAAGAATTTTCACCAGAAGAAATTCGGATGGCTGAGAAACACCTTAAGAGATGTTCAATATCATTAGTTATCAGGGAAATGCAAATCAAAACAACCCTGAGATTCCACCTCACACCAGTCAGAATGGCTAAGATTAAAAACTCAAGAGACAACAAGTGCTGGCGAGGATGTGGAGAAAGGGGAATACTCCTCCACTGTTGGTGGGATTGCAAAATGGTAAAACCGCTCTGGAAATCAGTGTGGTGGTTCCTCAGAAAATTGGGCATGTCACTTGCAGAGGACCCTGGCATACCACTCCTGGGCATATACCCAGAGGATTCCCCTGCATACAATAAAGACACATGCTCCACTATGTTTATAGCAGCCTTGTTTATAATAGCCAGAAATTGGAAGGAGCCCAGATATCCCTCAAAGGAGGAATGGATACAAAAAGTGTGGTATATTTATACAATGGACTACTACTCAGCAATTGAAGATCTGATTCTTAAGAGCTGGAAACTAGACAGGACAGTAGGAGACCACAGGACTCCAATTGCAGGTCTAGCAGCAAGCCTGGGGAAGACTTGGGTCTGGCCCAGCAGATCTGAGGAAGTAATTCGGAGCCCAGTAGCAGAAACCTCCCTGTCTCCGTCTCAGGAGCATGGACACCCTCTAAGACAGCAGCGCCAAAAGCCAGGCTCACAGGAGCTTCAAACTCCAACCAGTACCAATAAGACCAACTAACTCCAGAGATAAATAGATGGCAAAAGGCAAACATAGGAACGTTACTAACAGAAATCAAGGCAATATGGCAGCATCTGAACCCAATTCGCCAACCACAACAAGTCTTAGATACCCCAACACACCAGAAAAACAAGAGTTGGATATAAAAGCACTGGTCATGATGATGCTAGAGGCACACAAAAAAGACATAAACAAATATTTTAGAGAAATGCAGGGGAACATGAATAGGGTAGAAGCCCTTACAATGCAAACACAAAAATCACTTAAAGAACTCCAGGAGAATATGGATCAACAGACACAAGACAATAAGGAGGAAATGAAAAAATCACTTAAAGAAATGCAGGAGAAATTGAGTCATCAGGCAGTAGTCATGAAAGAGGAAACACAAAAATATCTTAAAGAATTGCAAGAAAACACAAACAAACAAGTGAAGGAACCGAGCAAAACCATCCAAGATCTGAACACAGAGGTAGAAACAACTAAGAAATCACAAAGGGAGACAACTTTGGAGATAGAAAACCTTGGGAAGAAATCAGGGGTCGTAGATGCAAATATCAACAACAGAATACAAGAGATAGAGGTAAGAATCTCAGATGCTGAAGATACCATAGTAACCATTGACTCCACAGTCAAAGAAAATACAAAATGCTAAAGGTTTGTAACCCAAAACATCCAGGAAATCCAGGACACAATGAGAAGACCAAACCTAAGGATTATAGGGATATCTGAGAGTGAAGATCTACAATTTAAAGGGCCAGCAAATATCTTCAATAAAATTATGGAAGAAAACTTCCCTAACTTATAGAGAAAGATGCCCATGAATATACAATACTACTTATTTTTTGACACACAAAAATTTTCCTGTTTCCTACATGGATAATCACATTTCCTTCATGTGTGTACACACACACATACCCCCCCACATACTCTCTCTCTCTCTCTCTCTCTCTCTCTCTCTCTCTCTCACACACACACACACACACACACACACACACACACACACATATATATATATATATATATATATATATATATATAATATGATTATGAACTCAACAAATGTAAGAAGATTGAACTAATCCCATGCCTCCTATCAGATCTCTAGGGAGAAAGAGTGGTCTTCAATAGCAACAAAAACAACAGAAAGCCGACATACACATGGAGGCTGGACAGTACTCTACTCAATGATACCTTGGCCAAAAAGGAAATAAAGAATGAAATCAAAGACTTTTTAGAATTTAATGAAAATGTAGTTATAACATACCCAAATCTATGGGACATAATGAAAGCAGTGCTAAGAGGAAAACTCATAGCCCTGAGTGCCTCCGAAAAGAAACAGGAGAGAGCATACACTAGCAGCTTAATGGCACACCTGAAAACTCTGGAACAAAAAGAAGATAATTCACCCAGGAGGATTAGAAGACAGGAAATCATCAAACTGAAATCATCAAGCTGAAATCAATCAAGTAGAAATAAATAGAACCATACAAAAAATCAACAAAACCAGTAGCTGGTTCTTTGAGAAAATCAAAAATATAGATAAACCCTTAGCCAGACTAACCAAAGGGCACAGATACAGTATCCAAATTAGCAAAATTTGAAATGAAAAGGGAGATATAACAACAGAAACTTAGGAAATTCAAAAAAATCAACAGATCCTACTACAAGTGACTATACTCCACACAACTGGAGAATATGGAGGGAATGGACAAGTTCCTAGACAGATAATGAATTCCAAAATTGAATCAGGATCAAATAGATCAGTTAAACAGACCCATAACCCCTAAAGAAATAGAAGGGGACATAGAAAGTCTTCCAACCAAAAAAAGCACAGGACCAGATGGTTTTAGTGCAGAATTCTATCAGACCTTCAAAGAAGACCTAACACCAATATTCTTCAAACTATTCTACAAAATAGAAAGAGAAGGAACACTACCCAACTCATTCTGTGAAGCCACAATTATGCTGATACCCAAACCCCACAAGGATCCAACAAAGAAAGCGAAATTCAAACCAATTTCCCTTATGAACATCCATGCAAAAAATAATAAAATTCTTGCCAATCAAAAATTATTTTACTGTTGAGAATAGTTTTAGCTATCCTGGATTTTTTGTTATTCCAGATGAATTTGAGAATTGCTCTAACTCTTTTTATTTATTTACATTTCATAAGTTGGCTCCCTTCACACACCCACCACCTCTGAGAGGCTCCCACCCCCACCCCCACCCCCACATTACCACCAGCAGAGTCTATCTTCCCTGGGGCATCAAGTTTCACCAGGATTACGTACATCCTCTCCCACTGAGGCCATACAAGGTAGTCCTCTGTTACATATGTGTCAGCTCATGTGTGTTCCTTGGTTTTTGGCTTAGTCTTTGGAGCTCTGATGGGTCTAGTTTAGTTGACACTGTTGTTCTTTCTGTTTTTTAATTTTTTATTATTATTGGATATATTCTATATTTACATTTCATTTCCCTTTTTCTGGTTCCCTGCCCCCCAAAGGTCCCACATGCCCTTTTCCCTCCCCCTGTTCCCCCATCCACCCCATCGCATGTCCCAGTTCTGGTATTCCCCTACACTGATGCTTTAATCCTTTCCAGCACCAGTGTCCACTCCTTTCTTCTTGTTCTTTCTGTAAGTTTGCAATCCCCTTCAGCTCTTTCAGTCCTTTAACTCTTCTGTAAAGGTCTCTGACCTCAATCAAGTGGTTGACTATAAGTATCTGCATTTGTCTCAGTCAGTTTCTGTTAAAGTCTCTCAGAGGACAGCCATGCTAGGCTCCTGTCTGCAAGCATAACATTGTATCAATAACAGAGTCCAGATTTGGTGTAAACACATGGGAGAATCCCAAGATGGGCTCGTCACTGGGTAGCCTTTTTCTCAGTCTCTGCTCCATTTTTCTCCCTCCATTTTCTTTAGCCAGGAACAATTCTGGGTTAAAGATTTTGAATATGGGTGGATAGTCCCCTGCCTCAACTGGGGTCCATGTTTATCTTCTGAAGGTGATCTCTTCTGGTTCCATCTCCCTACAGTTGGGCATTTCAGCTGATGACATCCCTATTATGTCCTGGTAGCCTGCCACATCCCAGGTCTCTGGGACTTTCTAGAGGTTTCTCCTACCCCTAATGCCCACTGCTACATATTTTTATTCACTCTCCTGTCTCTCCTCTCCTCCTCCCCTCTTCTACCCAAGTTATTCTCTCTCCCTGCCTCCCATAATTATTTTGTTTTCCTTTGAGGTGGGTTCAAACCAGAAACAAACTGCTAAGGTGATTATTTAATATATCAAAGCAGACTGGCCACCAGATTTTCCCAGTATGCCTCAGTACCTACCTGTTACACATTATGTCTGGCATACCCACCTGAACTGGCTGGTTTTGTGAGTCAACTTGACACAGGCTGGAGTTATCACAGAGAAAGGAGCCTCCCTTGAGGAAGTACCTCCCTGAAATCCAGCTGTAAGACATTTTCTCAGTGACCAAGGAGGCCGGGCACATTGTGGGTGGTACTATGCCTGGGTTTGTAGTCGTGGGTTCTATAACAATGCAAGCTGAGCAAGCCAGGAGAAGTAAGTCAATAAGCATCCCTCCATGGCCTCTATGGCCTATGCATCTGCTCCTGCTACCTGACCTGCTTGAGTTCCAGTCCTGACTTCATTTGGTGATTAACAGCAATGTGGAAATGTAAGGTGAATAAATGCTTTCCTCTCCAACTTGCTTCTTGGTCATGATGTTTGTGCAGGAATAGAAACCCTGACTAAGACAAATTGGTACCTGCATAGTGGGGAATTCCTGTGACAACCTGACCATGTTTTGGGGAGAACTGTGGAAGGACTTTGGAATGACTTTGGAACTTTGGTCTAGAAGAACCATTCACTGTTGAGAGCTCTGTGGGATGTTGTATAGGAGCTTGGAAGATAATGTTGAAAATAGTGCTGAAAATGGAGGCCTGGCTTGTGAAATTTCAGAAGGAAGATTAAGACTCTTATCAGGACTGTTGCTGTTTTGATTGTGAAGATTCTGTCATTTTGGTTAGCTGGAGCTGAAGAATCAGCTGTGATTATTAACAGGATACCAGAACTACTAATGTAAAATCTTTACATTATTTGGACTATTAATGTTGGTTAGCTGGAGCTGCTTAGTGGTGATTATGAAGAGACCAGCATCATTGAGGTGAAATCTTGTGGGAAGTGTTTTCTGAGAGCACAAAGAGGCTGTGTTCCAGTGATAGCCAAGGTTGTACCTTGCACTGTGGCTGAACTTGATAATGTATGAGTCACCCAGGTAGTACTGGTTTTGAAGGCATGAATGGGTCATAAAGAGTAGTTGAGGCTCAGCACTGTGAGAGGCAATGGAAGGCCATTGGCGAAGGTGCAGTCTCAGTTGTAATTGATAGCCCAGGACTGAAGGGGTCATGCAGAGTTGAGGCTTGGCACCATGAAGAGAGTCTATGAGAGGCTATTGGTGAAGCCTAGTTGCAGTGGAAGACAACAATGTTTTGGAGATGCCAATACCATGAGATGACCACCAAGAACAGTAGCAGCAGTTAAATACAGGTATCTAGAACCTAGAAGACAAGGTGTGTGCTAAAAATGACAGAGATAGAGAAGTGATCCAAGCCCTTGGATGAGCCCAGAGATAATGTGAGTGGGTCTGAAACATTGCATGGTTAGAGTTTGATTTTGATTTGGATCATGACTATGCCCTGATATTTTTCCCTCTTGAAGGAAAAAGTAATTTAGTGGAGCCCAGGGTTAAGAAACTTTGAATTGTAAAAAAGACTTTGAGTTTTAATAGAGATTGGATATTTTAAAGGAATTCAACATTTAATATGTAAGCATTTGGAAAGACTGGGACTCTTAAAGTTATTTAGATCTTGGTGATGAGTAAGAAAGTAGGGGTTGAGGCTTAATAGTGATGTCTGTGTGTCACGTTGACAAGGGGTCAATTGTACTGGCTGGTTTTGTGTGTCAATTTGACACAAGCTGGAGTTATGACAGAGAAAGTAGCTTTCATTGAGGAAATGCCTCCATGAGATCCAGCTGTGGGGCATTTTCTCAATTAGTGATCAATGGGGGAGGGCCCATTGTGGGTGGTGCCATCCCTGGGCTCGTAGTCTTGGGTTCTATAAGAAAGCAAGCTGAGCAAGCCAAGTGAAGCAAGTCAGTGAGTAACATCCCTCTATGACCTCTGCATCTGCTCGATTCTTGATCTGCTTGAGTTCCCATCCTGACTTCGCTTAGTGATGAACTGCAATGTGGAAATGTACCTGTACTATGAAGCTCCCTACTTTGAATTAGTATAATTAGTATAGATTTTTCTGTTGATAAAAAATTTAAGAGTATATTTTTTTACAACATATTCTGGCCAACAACAATTTTTCACATTGTGTGACATTTGTCACATTGATACACACACACACACACACACACACACACACATATGTATATGCATATATATATATATATATATGAGGTATATATAAAATATCTCTGCTTTATAGGGTGATAAAATTTTAGGAATGTAAAAGCCTCTTCAGTGTAACAAAACCTGACCTAGAGATTTACACCTAAATACTCTTCTAATTGTTCAATTCTAAGCTTCTAGAAACAATGTTTGATAAATAAAATATATTTGATAAAAGAGTTGTTTAATTTTTTAAGGTACACCTAACAGAGATCAAGCTGCAAATTCTGAATCGTATAAAAGCTACTAATGTACTATAAACTACTAAATTACTGTTTGAGATGATTAAGACATGCAAGTTAATAGTTATAAATTATAAAATAATAGTTAAAAGTTATAAATAAATGATCAAATCCTTCAATGTATTCAGAACTATAGTTGTGGTCATATCTTATGGTTTCTATTGCTTTGAAGAGACATCATGATCATGGCAAATCCTGTAAAGAAAAATATGTAATTGGTGCTAGATTATAGTTCAGAGGTTTAGTCCATGTTGCAGGCAGGAAAGAGAAGGAGCTCCTAGATAAGGAGCTGAGAATTTTACTTTGTGATCCATAGGTAGCAACAGGAGACTATGACCCAATGTCCAGACATGTCCTTATCAGAACCCGAAGTCTGCCTCCACAGTGACATACTTCTTCCAAACAAGGCTATATCTCCTAATAGGGCCACCCCTATAAGCCAAGTATTCACATACATGAGTTGATAGAGGTCATCCTTATTCAAGCCACCACATGCTAAGTAATAAAATAATTAATAACAGAAATAAGCTGTATTGTGCCTCCTGTATGTTTTCAAAGTTAGCCTAAAGCAAGTAACTAAATCAGGTATACTTAATAGATAGATGGATTTCAAACTTTTCAGAGATCTACTGAATGTGGCATTTCAAATGTTTAATGAAAATTAATAATAGAAAAAAAGCTTTCCATAATAGAGAAAAGAGTCAGCTCCAGGAAAATTCATGTCTACGATTTCCTCCAACAAACATGATGGAGTACAGAAGAATTCCTCCTGTAGTTTGCTTTAAATGTGGCAAAGTAGACTACTAGGTAAAAAACTGCTCTTCTTGACTGCCACCAGGACCCTCTCCAAATGGTGCAAGCTGGACCCAGGGGAATCGATTACCCCAATTTGCCTAGAAAACATAGATTGATCACCCCATGTTACTACTCCACAGGAAAGTCTTCTTCTGGGCTTGGTGGCTTAAGGTTAATGCTGCCCTTGGACTTCTGCCTACAACAACCATGGAATGACCTAGGGTGACTCCCTAGGTAGCCAATAAGTCTCTGCCATTTTTATTAGATTCAGAAGCTGCTTGGTCTTCTGTCCCTAATATATATCTGTTTCAGCAGATTTTCAATTAATTAAAGACTGCAAACTGCTCCAACTACTGCCTGCATATTCCTTGCCCCAGATGGTCATGCAGAGCCTGGGAGGCTAGTGAAACAGCCTGTTCTTCCCAGACTTGGCCAACATTCATTCCAGCTAGTCGGGTCCCCAACAATGATGCTTCAATGTCAACAGGAAGTAATCACAGATTACATTACCCCCTATCATTTATTATCAACAAAAAGGCCAGGGGAAAGAGGTGGAGGATATTGTTTCAAACCCAGGAAAAATGGTTGAGGTGCCTATTAACATATCAAAGTAGACCTGGCCTCTAGGTTCTTCAAGAATTCCTCAGTCTCTAACTGTTACAGGTTAAATCAGGCATACCCCACACCTTACTCGAAACTTCTCCAACCCAGGGTCTAGGCTGATCTTCCCCCAAAGGCTCTTCCCTATATAATCCAGGCATTTTAGTTAAGCACACTTTTTTGTACCTTTGGCCTCCTGGTTGCTACCTCGCCTCATGCTTACTGTTGTGATTATAAAAAGATAAAGAGCTATAAGAATATATTCTATGGGGGTGAGGTGAGGTGTCAGATAAGGAGGTGCCTCAATGGGCCCATGCTGAGGTATCCCTTCTGCCTGAGGGACCAACCACATAACAGTGTAGTATAAAATAGAGTTTACTCAGGGCATGGGGAGGGGAGTTAAGAAGGTAGTAGAGGCAAAGAAAGGCAAAGAGAAGGAGAGTAGAGAAGTAGAGGCCAGCCATGACCACCAAGGGGTGAAGGCAAGGGGGAGAGAAGAGCCAAAGAAGGCAAGAGACAAGCAAACAGGAAATAGGAGTAAAAAAGGAAGGAGGGGTCAAGCAGCCCCTTTTATAGTGGGCCAGGCCTACCTGGCTGTTGCCAGCTAATTGTGGGGAGGAGCATACCTGGCTGTTGCCATGTAAATGTGGGGTGAAGCTTAGTCAGAATGCTAACATTTACTGATCAGATGTCAGCTGTCAACCAATGTTTCCATGTTATATATTTTGGAATTGTAAGTCCCTAGTTAAATGTTTTGTTTTATAAGTTGTCTTTGACATGGTGCTTTCTCAGGGAACTAAAAGAATAAATAAGACAGAATTTGGAAGTAGTTTACTTTTGTGCCAGCCTTGAGCATAATTTTTTGTTTTGTTTTGTTTTGTTTTGTTTTGTTTTGTTTTGATGGGGAGGGGTGAAGGGCTTTTGGACTCTGGACTAGGAAATCGGTTGAAAGCTATAAGCAGGGCTTAATGGGTCAGCCCAGTAAGAGCTTAGAAGACAATAGTACTGACTATTCTTGTGATATTTTGACAAAGAATGAGTTCAACTTTCCTTTGTCCTAAAAATTTGTCTGAGGCTACAATGAAAAGTTTTTAACTCATTTGTGGGGCTTTAAGACACCTAGTATTGTGCAGTAATTAGTAATAATTTTAATGCATGTCTATTAAAAAAAACAAACCATGGCACAAAAAATACAAAATGTACCATTTGAGAATGAGAAGAACACCAGAAATTCTAATGTTGGAATCAAGACAGGAGCTGAAAAAATTCGTACTGTTAAAGGAAGTAGTGCCCTCAGAGGGTGGCTAGGTGGGTAGGCTGGGAACCTTATCTTGCTAATCCTGCCACTTTTGAAAGAAAAAGGCCAGAGGGCTTTCCTCCATCTGAAAAGCAATTACAAAGGACAGTCTGTGCAAATGTGATTCAAGGAGGAGTCCAGGTTTCATGGGTCTTATGGTTCCAGCCTTAGGTTCAAAAGGAAGAAAAGAGCTCTGGACATTTCTTATGTAGTTACCAGTTGAGGTCAGACATGTTTCTGGGTAGCATTCCCATGTAGGCCCAAAGAGGACTTGTGTGAGGTTATGAATCAAGTACTGGACTTGAGGGTGTGGTCCCAACATGCTGCAGATGCCAGAGCTATAGGATATCAGTCAAGGACACCTGCAGACAGGAGTTGTAACAAATTCAAGTGATTTAAGTATGTTAGGCTAGCAAAGCTGGAAGGTAAGACATATAAGCATGGTCATAGAACGACAGGATCTGGAGTTTTTCTACTGGTTTTTCATCTTGCTTTGGTCCAACATTTTTCTACTAGTCCTCTCTTCACTCTTGGATTGGTAAGGCATATTGTATACCATTGTATGCTTATATATATGTAATCTTTTGCATGCTTCTTCAGGGACTTACAATTAGGAGATTGCCTTAAATCTCCATAGGAACTTGGGACTTTCAAGGTCTGTTGAGACTGTAAAAGACTATAAGATCTTTTGAAGGCGGACTGAATGCATTTTCCATTATGGTGCGGCCACAAGTATAGGTTCAAAAGAGAGTAAAATATTTTATTTTCAGTGAAGGTGGTCCTCACAGGCTCTTATATTTGAATGCTTAGTTCACAGCTGATAGAACAATTGAGAAAGAATGAGGAGCTATGCGAGCTATGGCCTTGTTAGTGGAAATGTATCATTGGGAATGGGCTTTGAGGTTTTTATTACCAGTTAGCCAGTTAGTTCTCTCTCTCTCTCTCTCTCTCTCTCTCTCTCTCTCTCTCTCTCTCTCTGTATTTCTCTGTCTCTCTGTCTCTTTCTCCTCTCTCTCTCTCTCTCTCTCTCTCTCTCTCTCTCTCTCTCACTCTCTCTGACTCTGTATTTCTTTGTCTCTCTCTCTCTTTCTCCTCTCTCTCTCTCTCTCTCTCTCTCTCTCTCTCTCTCTCTCTCTCTCTCTCTCTCTGCCTTATGGCTGTATGTGAAGATATGAGTATGCATCTACGGCTACAGCAGCATACTGTCTCCTACTGCCATGATGATACTCTTTAAACTGTAAGCCCCAATACCCTTTTCCTTCTATAAATTGCATTTGTTCTACTGCTTTGTCAGAATAGTTGAAAAGTAATCATGACAAACATAGAAATCTCAGGAACCAAAACCCTAGAAAACTCATCCTCTGCTTTCAGTATTATCTATTTTCCTGGTAGATAAAGAAATGATGAATGAATGAATACCTGAGAGTGAACCAAATGAGTACCATACAATGAGCAAATGAGTTGATGTGACAGAAAATGGCCCCAAATTGAAATGCTTGTTTATACTGTAGATTTCTTTCCAAACCCCAAAACATATCAACTGGTAGCAACTGAGAAAATAATAATAGTAAATAACAAGATTGTCTCATCTTTTTTAAAAAGTGAACTTGTGCTTTGAAAATTTCCCAGTGGTAAATAATGATGTATCATAACTACTCCCCCCACACACACACGTCACTCCTACACAGGCCAGGCCTCTGCCTTTATTAATTAATTAATATTAATTAATTAATTTTTAATAAAAATCACTTTCTCTTGTTCATGACTTTGTGTTCTGTTTTCTGCTCCACTGAGTTCATCCTTGTACTGTTTGTAAGACCACAGGTCTGGAACTGTTCATTAGAGTCAGGAGGACTCAGCTGGGATACAATACCAGGTACAATGCTTCTGCCTTCCAAATTCTGGATGATTTCAATAGTTCAGAAGTAAATGTCAGGGCCTTGCGAGTTTATCTACCATCCATGTTGCATCATTCTTTAAAACATAGTAGAAAAATCTGTGAAACAAACACTAGAGTTTGGTTTACATAAATGAGTATGTGAGTATACATGCATCTGAAGGCAAAAAAAAAGTAAAGGATCTTAGAAATGTTAGCTGTCTTTCTTCTATACTTTGTGTCCTTAAGGCAGGGTCTCTCACTGGAATGCCAGATTATCATTTGCTTTTGTTGACTGGTCAATGAATTCCTGACATCTGCCAGTCCCCGCTCCCCAATAATGAGTTTACAAGCCACAAGCATGTCTAGATATGCCTATTGTTTACATGAGGGGTGGATATTTAAACTTAGGCTTTCCTATTTGTATAGTGAGTGATGTTACCGACTGTCCTAGGTAAGCTTGTGTTGCTATTACAAACATGATGATTAAAAGCAGTTTTGAAGAGAAGAGGCCTTAATTGATTTAGAGATAACAGTTCACCATTATCTCGGGAAGACAAGGCAGAAGCTCAAGGCAGGAACCTGAAGTCACGAACTGGAGCAGAGTCCTGGAGCAGTGCTGTTTACTGGCTTGCATTCCCTTCCTGTCACAGCACCTTTGCTTATCCAACCCATGACTACATGCCCAGGGATGGCACCAAGTATGTCAACTACCAGTCCCCAAAATGTCCCACAGACAAGTATGGCAGAAACAAACTATCAGTTGATGTTTTAATTATAACAAAAAGGAATTACTAAGAAATAAGATTAGACAAAGCTAACTAAAGTGTATGGATTGTATGTGTCCAGTCCATCTTGGCTAGTATCATAAAATGCAAATGCACAGTGATGATATTCTAGATGGCTGAACCGAAATAACTCAGCCTATAGAGTAATAAGTAGAAAAGTTTTTAAAACTTAGAACACATTCTAAATTTTTTTTCTGAAAATATCAGGTTGTATTTTGTTTCTTGATTTTTGTATTCTCCTTTGGATGGACATGCAATGCATTTGTTATTAGCTCATGGAAACTACCTAAGCTCAGGGGCACCAATCCTCAAAACTGCTCAACTTTTTGGATGCTGGATAAAAAAGAGAAGAAAGGAGACTTATTTTTCAGTATGAAACTAAGTAGAAACCTGAAGTTATGGGTAACCAAGAAAACCATTCAAAATAGAAATAGGTTTTTAATGCTGAGAAAAACAAAACAAAACAAAACAAACAAACAAACAAACCGCTGGGAGTGTTACAAGGTTTAGAATTTTTAAAAGACCAGTATCACTTCATATTTTCTTGCCTTTAAATAGTATTCAGCTGTCAGTTACTTTGTGGGGGAAGGGAAAAAACACACTTGAGAATATATGTAAAATTTTTAATAATCCCGAAGGACCTTAGAGGTGTCATCTCTCTTCTTCCCAACATTCTTTCTCATTGTGTTTTACAAATAAATTATCACCACAAGCCAAAAAAAAAAAATGGAAATGAAACATTGCAGCACAAGGCTCCATTAAAAATCAAACAAAATGCAATTGCTCATGCTGCTCATGACAAGACTCATGATTAACTGCTCAGTCACTCAGAACTGAGATGACCTGGACAGGAGTAATTGTGGTCGATGACAGTCTTAAGACGTAAACTGCTAACTAGATAAACAGTGGCCCTGTTGAATTCATGTCAAATTCTAAGAAAGAATGCTGTGTTAAAAAGAACTCATTCTTTCCTCTTAATAAAATGAGAAGAAGCATGGTAGTTATAATAGTTTATGTCTTCTACTAATTTACTTTCCTACCCTCAGAATTAAGAGAGTCAATGATAACCAACCATGTGGCTACCATGGAGCTAATTGCATACCATCAGACAAAACCACAATGGGAAAGTTTGTGCCTAAGTATCAAGAAAAAGTATTACAATCCTGTGCTCTCTTCCTCTCCCTTTCCCTCTTCCTCCCTCCTTCTCTGTCTCTGTCTCTGTCTCTGTCTCTGTCTCTGTCTCTGTCTCTCTCTCTCTCTCTCTCTCTCACACACACACACACACACACACACACACACACACACACTTACATAAAAGTAGACTTACTGTCTAGAGGCACAGCACAGCTTTGGGTTGAGAGTAGAAGTACAAGGTTGTTATTAAATTCTCAAGCTTATTTATTTTGACCCAATTATTACCAAGCCTAGGATTCCTTTGATGTTTCAGTGCCTGTCCAGAGTCCTCATCTGCCCATGTGAAGATGGCAGTCCTAAAAGAATGAGTATGGTTAAAAGATATACTCATGCATAAATTACACAGTATCTGTTGCAAATGATAGTTCTGCTTATTTCTTTGCCTTTTATTTATTTTCTCCAAGTGTCAAATGGCAGTGGAAAATAATTAGATACACTAATCTCTTAACCAACAGAAAGAGCAGAGGAAATGTTTATTCTCAACAAACCCTTTCCACATATCCCAGATTGGTTGTGTTGTACAACCCAGTAACTAACCTCATACTAGTACTTAATATCAGTTATATTGCAAGAGACCATGCAAGCTTCTGTTTCTATTCTTATGAATGTTAAATGTTCTATCTGCTTACTATGCTTTATATAATATCGTACAGATTCAGCAAGGTGATTCCAGCTGTCAAATATGGTGGCTCTGAAATTACCAAGTAGAAGATAAATTAGGCCAGCCTGTCTTTCCTTTGCAATTTATTAATGCTATTGAGTGTGCAATGCCTGGCAGATTTACAGATGACAGAAATAAAAGATTAATTGTTTTACTTTATTTATGCCTAGAATGTAACTGAGGACTAAGTAATTCGATTCCCATCAGTAATCTGTTTCCTTTTGTCATTTCCCAACACCTGCCGGTCTACTAATGCATCCTTCTGCTTATGAATGTTAGGCACTTGAAAAACTCCTACTTTTTACTTACTTAAATAGTAGCTGCAACTTTGGAAACTTTACCCTTTGCTTTTGGCTTCCCCTTACTTAAAAATGAAAACTACTTTCTAAAATATTTAGTCTATTAGAGTAATTGTATTTTTTTCTTAAATTACACAAGAATGTGATATTAGTACTTTTACAGAGAAAAGCAAACCAAAGGGAAAAACACCCGTGAGTGACTACTACAAATAACTTCTTTCACTGTCATAGATAAGTCTATCATTGTATAAAATTGTGCAAGTCTTATGTTTCCCTTTCCATTTCTTATTTCCCTCATAGTGAGAAAATCCAGTTATGTCCATGTATCTGTTCAGTACCTTACATGGGACTCTAAATATATTCACATTTATTTATCTACTTTATTTTTTCATTCCTTTTTTCTTTAACCTGTAATATTTGAGTTAGCCTATCAAATATCAGACAAGAAACTTACCAATGATGTCTATCCTAACCTCTGCCATCATTGTAAAGAATATGTTCTTTACAAAGAATACTTGAAAGGGATACCCATGCTCAAATCATCACTACCCTGCACCTGAGGGTTTGTACCATTTACATAATAATCTTGGTATCATATTCAAATTTTCATTAAATGATAAGTATCATAAATGTTAGGGTTTATCAGAACCTCCTAATCGGAACTGCAGAACATATTGTTTCTTTAGAAACATGACTAACTGCAGTAGTCTCCTACTCAGGCTCCAGTGGTATTTTCAGTTGAATGAATTAACAAACCAAAACGAGAGGTTTAGGCACTGCTGCTGAGACCACAGTCTATCCTGAGTCCTGTACCTACCTTTTCTTCTCTTCCTTAATTTTCTTTTCTTTTTTTGTTTTGTTTTGTTCTATTCTATTTTCATTGTTTTTTTATTATTATTATTATTATTTTTTAAGAAAGGATTTCTCTGTATAACATCACTGGCTGTCCTGGAACTTGTTCTGTAGACCAGCATGGCCTCTGCCTCTCTAGTGCTGAGATTAATGTTGTGTGCCCCAATGTCCAATTTTCCTTAATTTTCTTTATAAAAGTATTGTGTACATTCACTTTTACTTTTCAACTTTTAACTATGGAATATGGGACTGAACACAGATAAAGCTAGGCAGAATGTTGGTGATCTATCACAGAGGGCCTGGTACAAGTTTGAAAATTATCCCGGTATTAATGAACAAAATTATGTCAAAATAAATGATTACATTTATGGTGTGGATAATGGATACTATTGATAGAGATAAGGGTGGGTTGTATGGAAGACAACACATAAAATGTTCACAAACAGGGATTGTCTTCATGTTTCAGACCATACAAATACATCTCATAAGAAAAAACATGTCAACAGAGAGAAAATGGCAGATTCTAACAATGTTGAGATTGCTCTTCTGAATTGGTCAACAGCCTCTGAGCCCTTGATGGACAGCAGGTGGAGAAGGCATAAATTATAGTCTGACTTGTGTGTATGGAACTTAATCAACTGAAGTGATTTACTAAAGTGTTAGGTTCTAGTGCTCTGGGTTCTAGGTTCAGATTTTCAAATAAGGATATTTAGAATTTTGCATCCATGATTACATATTTTAAAAGATATGAATTTAAGATTCATATCTACATTGACAATCTGCAAGTTATTGTCATGAAAATCAAAGCAGTTGGTTTGGCAAATTTTGATTTAGTTGCATAAAGCAAGGGAGGGACTGTAATGGTCAAGTAATGAACACTGGAGCTGACCTTCCTGTCTGGGCTCTCTTTTTTTGTTTTTGTTTTTGTTTTTGTTTTTGTTTGTTTTTAACCTTTCTTTATTAAATTTGTTTTTATTGACAATAGAGAATTTCATACACATACATATTACATTCTTAGTAATCTCACTTATACCATCTCTTAGTTCCTTTCCACACCCATCTTCCATCCTTCCTCCCCACAAGTCACTTTTCTACATTCATAATCTTTCTATTTAAATTTGGGTTGCAGTGAGCTCAAGTAGACCCCTCTTTGTGACCATGAGTTTGTTTCTATCCATTGTTGCCTGGTGGATTCATTAGTGATATTATCTAAATACAATGTCAGCCTTTCCCTAAGAATCCACTTGAAGTGGAAATTTCTGGATTCTTTGGCGAACTCCGTTTTGTCATATGATGTTTTTCTGGATACTGTTTCATAAGAGGATGTTTTTGCAGAAGCAGAAAAATGAGAGGATATTTTGCCGAGAAGAGACATGTGGTGTTTTTCTCAAAGCTGTCTGGAAAGAGGGCATGTGGTGTTTTCCTATTGTGGACTCCTGAGAGAACACATGAGGTTTGGAAAGGGTAGAAATATAGCTCAACAGACAGTGGATGGTATTGGTTTGCCTTGCCACCCTTTGTTGGCTTTTCTTGGGCTTTGTTGACATTGTTTCTTGCTGATGACACTGACAGTATCGGTTCACATTGTCTTCTTTGCTGATAGTCATTTGTCATAACTTCATAGAGCAAAGAACTTTTGGTGGTCTGACTGCTTCTTGATGCACAGACTTGGTCCTATTAGCAGAACCTCCCTGTTTCTTCTGGAACAAATGACTGTCACTGACTTGTGAATGGTGTTTAGGAGTGGAACAAACTATCACCTCTGATTTGTGTGAACTGAACTGCTGATATCTTGGCAACATAGACTGGATTCACCCAAAATAACCATTTCTTTCCTTGCCATTACCTCTGGTGGGTGGTGGCTAGAAGGGAGGTTAAAGCCTTTAGTCCACTTATTAAAGTACCTTTTGATAAATATAAGCCTTCATCCATTAGTGGCCTATAGTTCATCAGGGTCAGTTTTATCAACACTATAAAATCTAAAGTCATAAGTAAGTATGGAACCTCAAGTAAGGAGCCATCTCTGTCACACTGTCTTGTGGACATGCGTATAAGAACGTTTTCTTCATGAATGATTGGTGGGTTGCCAACTGTGGATAGATGAGCTTGGGCTGTATTAGAATACTGAGGAAGCCATAGGAAAAGTTCTTCTGTGAACTCTGCTTTATTTCCAATCTATAGGCTCCTTACCAGTGATGGATGATAACTAATAACCCAAATAAATCTCTTTTTTAAAGTAACTTTTGGTCATCTGTCTGGGCTCTCTTAATGCATGTAATGACATGATACAGATGTGGCTTCTTTGATGTTAGGCTCCATATCACTTTGGCTAGCAAAACTTATATGGTCAAACTATTTGGCTCCTTGGGGCGGGGACTGTTAAGTATTGATATCTAACTATCCATGTTCTCTTCCTTCTGGCATCATAAAGGATCAAAGCAAGAGGCTCTCTAGCCTGATAGAATTAAATGAAAGACAAGTGAATGAAATCCTCAGCTGAGCTAAGAGGCACACACAACATGAGCACAGAAGAAATAGCTGATTGTTTAGGGAAATTTTTACCCATCACTTGCATTATCTGGACCCAGTAATGTTAGATGGAAAAGGAAGATAGAGATAGCATCTAATCTTGCAAAAGGGTGCTTGGGAATCAACACATATCAGAAGAAAATAGGCAGAATTATGGCAGGAGTTTATGAAAAAGAAAGCAATATATTCAAAAGCCTAGTAAAGAAGACATGTTCCCAATAGAAAGAAAGCATGGGGAGACAGTCTCACACAGCTGAGCCTGCCATTAGTCTTGGTAGAGCACGATGCCCACAAAACATTAACTGAAGTGCCACAAGGATGAAGGAAGATGAAACAGAGTCCAAAATAGTACACTGGACTCTTAAAAGATGTTTAACTTCAGTCAAAATGGCAGCTTGGAAATCAAGTGACTTGAAAAACAATTAAGCTTTATTGCTCTCTCTTGGTCTACATCTGTTAGATATAAGGGTGGTGCTCATATGTTAGAGCAAAGAAAACCTGTGTCCTCTGGAAAGGAAAAGCAGGCTCTAGAAAATAACAAAGTTGGCAAAGGAGGGAGTGTATATACCCTCTTCTATGAAAGCCTTTGCTCAGGGAGACTAAGTTATAACCCTCTCCCAGGACCCTGTGCATTAAATGGACCACTTGTCACAGAGTATATAGTAGTATATAGTATATGGTATATAGTATATAGTGTATAGTCTATATTGTATAGTGTATAGTATATAGTATATAGTATATAGTATACAGTATATAGTGTATAGTATATAGTATATAGTATACAGTATATAGTATATAGTCTAAAGTCATCAACATAAGACTTGTAGAATAAAAATAAAAATAAAGCTAATATTTCCCACATCGGTGCTTAAAAATTAATCCAGTTATCACACAGAAAGATTTTCCTTCAAAATCACATGCCTTTGTGTTGCATTTTGCCATTGTGGCATCAGTGTTTGCCATGAAGTTGTGTTTTACTTAAGAGTGTGCCCTATGAGGCCATAGGAACACTAGCAGTCTCAACTAACCCAGACCCCTGAGATCTGGCAGACACTGAGCCACCAACCAGGCAGCATACACTAGCTGGTCCAAGGCCTCAACACTTATACAACAGAGGTCTCCCTGTTTTGGCATCTCAGTTGGAGAAGATGCACCTAACCTTCAAGAGACTTGAAGTGCCAGGGAGTGTGGAGGCCTGGCAGGGGGCACTGTCCTCTTGGAGACAGGTGGGAGGATGAATGGAATGAGGCACTGTGGGAGGAGAGACCATGAAGGGCGCAATGACTAGACTGTAAAAAACAAAAGTAGCATATATATATATATATATATATATATATATATGTGCATATATATTTATATATGCACATATATGTATATATATAATTTTTAAAAAATGATTGTGCCCTAAACAGAGAAGTTTTCTTTAAAATTAGTGTTGACATAAGACATCTGTGCCTCATTGGTCCTAAAAGTATATATGGATACAACATTGGGTTTCTCTCTAGAAAATTACCATATAATGAATCTCGTCATACTCAGTTCTTTTCCTGACTGCATTGTTCTATTCCCTGTTGGAGTTATTTACTATGTATATTTGTTCTTAGGACCAATGTGGTTCATAAACAGTTAGGACATTTGAATTTTTTCCACAAAAAATTACTTAGATTTATTGTTTTAGTAATTAATGTTCTAATGAATCATTTATAATTCTTTTAGGTAAGGATTAATGAGCCTTGAGCAAACACAAACTTAAAAATATATTTAAATGTTAGTTTACATTGTTTTCCAGGATAAAAATAATGCAGATTCTAAGGCTTATCATACTATAATTGTGATACATGGTCAGAAATTAAATAATTCTTTATTATTTAGGCCTAATCTTCTTATTACCTTAATATATTTTAAAGTTATTTTATATTTCAGAAATTCTAATTCACTTTATAACTCTAAACTATAAGCAAAATTGATTCAGAAGAGTTAATTTTCTTATTATATCATTACAGAACTGATCAATGACACTAAAGTGATAGTACTCTCCTAAATCAAAAGAAATGGTGCTAATATTTATGTAAGACTAAAACATCTCTCATTGATCCATATTCTGTTTTATCCTAAAGGCATGGACATTATATCCAAATGAGGCAATTGTCCATGTTTTCTCTAACAATCCTCATATAGTCTCTCTGTGTGTGTGAGTGAGTGTGTGTGTGTGTGTGTGTGTGTGTGTATGTGTGTGTGTGTATGTGTGTGTGTATGTTTCTATAAGGGCCATACACAGCTCTCTTTCTTTAGGAAGAGTAGAGCCAAGCCCCTTCCATTTAAAAAACTATTTCAGCTAGATAGGAAACAAATTTTCTAGAGCTGTCTTTGACTTTTTAGATCATTTGATATCTCCATCAATTGTTTCCAGCAAGAAGCAGTAATGGATGCCTTGTAATACTAAGACTGTGGTTCCTCTTCCTATAGTTCCTGCTGTACCAGTGCCTAGGAAGGTAGACAGAACAATGGCTGTAATAGGTTCTCTCTTAAATCTGTCATGAGGGCTGAGAACATCTTCTTCTGTGGTATGCCATCCTGAGAACCAACTGAACCAGAACACTGAAGTAAGAGGAGGCATTAAGTGCTTTCATGTGGATGCATGGGGTTAGGACAGTTGAACAGGCCTACCAGGTATCCTCTGGCAGGGTGAAATAATATCCTGTTGTGGATTTGGTTTATTACTTGTATTATGTTAATTGGGTCCCAAAATTACATGGTAATTTTCACATCTCTGTGTAAGATGCTGAGGGTCCCTGACCCCAGTTGGCTTTGATTGGTAAATAAAGTTGCCCGTGGCTAATGGCTGGGCAGGAGACAGAGGTGGGACTTTTACAATTCCCAGGCAGGAAACACAGGAGAGGAAGTAAGGAGAACTGCCATGCTAGGAAAGGAAGAAGATGAAGGCTTGAGAGCTGCAGAGGACAGAGTACCAATCATGTAAGAGCTGGGGAAGAGCAGCCCCGGGCCCCTTCCCACCTGCTGGGTCTAGGGTAGCAAAGATGGAATGTAGGTTTTAGTAAGTAATATCTCAGGAATACTGGAGGTGAGGTATTAGCGATGTGGAAGTTTGGAAGTAGCCTAGCAATTGAGCTGATTAAGAGCATATTAAACATAAGGATGGATGTCTATCTTTCATTCTGGAATCCAGCACATTGGGGAGGGTAGCAAGAGACTCACAGCACTGCCTTGGGGATATTAGAGCAGATTAATCAACTAATGTTACAGTACCCATTGTGATAATCCCAAGGAATAGTCTGAATACAAAAGTGGGAATATTTTTCAGTTACTTTTTGGCCCATACAAAACCTTTAACTAATTGTAAAGTAATTCAACTAGGACTTATTTGTTGCCATCTACAGCTGTTTGCTTCTGAAGATTCAGTTACTGAAGCATTATAAGTGATGCCATCATAGTAAGAGTGTTTAACATTTAGGCAAAGCTAACAATCAGAAGTAAGTGGGTGACATTTAGAACTTCATAGGTGGCTTTTAATAAGTGAAGGGGACTACGGTCTTCATCAATCTGAAAGTCCTTCAGTGTTCTTGAGGGGCATAAGGTTATTGGGGTTTGGGTAGGTCTCATAGTAATGAGAGCTTTCAGAGCATGAGTTGGTGGAGTTGGTGGAGTTGGTGGAGTACTAGGTTGGGCAAACAATGAATTTGGTCCAATGAAGTTGTCCCAATAGCACAACTTTGAAAAAATGGATGGTAAAAAGTGCCCCTGGATTTGCTCCTCCCCAATCATCATGTATCTCGAGAAACCAAGTGGTTATGCTTTTTTTTCCTTCCCTTTCTTTCTTTTATTCTTTTTTTTTCTTTTTTAATCTCTCATCATGAAGTAGTTCTCTCTTTCTGGGTGAACTGAATGAGTGTAGGATTACATGGCTTTTTGTGCTCCAGCTCACAAGAGGATCCTTTTTATTCTACTGAGTTTTCAGCTTAATGTACCCAAATGAGGTTGTCTTTTGTAGGTACTACCTACCAAATATCCCTGGTGCTTACATAAGCTCATGAACCACAGAAATATTAGTCAATGCCCCTAGATTGTTTTTTGGTTTTTTTTTTTCAGTTTTTGTCTGCCTGATTTTTTTTTCAGTATCTGTCTGCCTGTTTGTGCTTTGGGCAGGTATAAAAGGAATGTCGTCTTAAAAGTTGCCAGCCCAGCTGAATGACAGCAGGTCCTGCAAGTCAAAAGTCAAATTGGGAACTTGGTCCCTATGGGAGCAATATTTCACTGTTGTTGAAAGCATCACTAAGGATCTAAGTCAAATAGTAAGGTTGGTGTGGGTTGTTTTTGGAGGAAATGCCTCTAGTTAAAAGGCCATAAAAATTATAGGCATTGCAACTTATGTTTTAAAGGATTGTCTTTGTCCTTGAGGGCTGACTATTTGGGTGTGATGTGTTCTGCATCTGGGTGAGGGTAAGCCAGAAGAGCATGTCTGTGATGAATCCAAGTAGGAATCCCATTGACTTTAGGAGTGGTGGAGGTATTTAGCACAACTGTGTATAGTCCTTTCCAAGGTGGCTTCAGGGATTGCTTTTGACATATTTTTTGTTTGTTTGTTTGGGTTTTTTTGTTTGTTTGGTTTTTTTTTTGAAACAGGGCTTCTCTGTGTAGCTCTGGCTGACCTGGAACTCACTCTGTAGACCAGGCTGGCCTCAAACTCAGAAATCTGCCTGCCTCTGCCTCCCAAGTGCTGGGATTAAAAGTGTGCACCACCAGCCATGTTTTAATGATCACCCAGTCACCAGGCAGGTAATTGTGCTGCAGAGGTGGAAGAACAGCCTCAAGATTGCTTTTAGGTGTGGCCAAAGCTCCTTTTGGGTGTGGGAAAAGTCTTGAGAGAATCAAAAACATATTTGTCAGCAATTTCAGTAAGCATATCAGCTCTTAACTTAGAAATTATAGATGAATATATTCCATAATTATTCAAGGGGGTGTTAATCATAAAATGCAAGGAGTGTTTTAGGCCCTATATAGGGAAGGGGAGGAGAGCTATCCAGTCCCTGCCAGTCTCCATGGTTAATTTAGACCTTGAGCTTTGGGGCCTGTCTGCAAAATTGGGAATCCATCAAATGACTTCTATCCTAGTCAAATTAGTGGGGTGTCAAGTAGCCACCCGGAGGACTGATTAGAGTCTGGCTGTAGACCTGGAGACTCATCTTACTAGTCATGCTGCATTCCAATTTGGGTCTAGCTAAAGAAAAAGAGGTGTCAATAATTGACTGATTAGTAGTAGGTGCCCCATTCTTACCTAGAATTAATTTTCAAGCCTTATTAATATTTTTCTTTTTCATTTGTGGAAAAGAGTATTTGTAGCAGTTGCTGACAGTCATCTCAAGGAGGTTGGTGTGTAAAGATCACTGAATCTAAAATATCTATAAGGACCCCTGGCCTCTCTGAAATTTTGTGATTCTGCATCTTCCAATTATATAAATCACTAGAAAAAAGTGGTAGAAAAAAAGGCCAGTATCACATGGGTTCTTTCCCCTCTTCATCTGTGGGGTCCCCTGGCCTTAAGGTAGAAAGCCACTGTGGTATTAGAGATCTCTTGCCTGCCTGTTTCCCAGCAATTGGACCCTGGCATGTGGAGAACTATCACTGATTCAGCACCTCCAGTGCCAGAAGTGGGCATTTGTACCCAGTGAGTGGTTCTGGTTGTGGGGACAGGAGAGAGACGTTGTAGCCAGTGACTGGTTCTGATAGTGGGGGAGGAGAGAGAAGGGGATCTATCCTGCAAAGGTAGATTGAAACAGTTGGTTTAGATTTCTGTCTTGTCTTCTTTCATTTTAAGGATGTGTCTCTGATGGAGTAATGGCTTCAGATAGTCTGATGGGTTGTCCACAAAGTCGTGCCAGATAATGGCATAAAAGCTTTGATCCATAGTAGCCAAGCCCAACTATAGATGACATCCTTGACTCTCCTTATTATGAGGGGGTCCCAGATCCCTTCAGGTAGCCATCCAACATGGAAATCCAGCCACTTCAACTTGCAAAGAATGGTTAAACTCTTCTTCCTAAATCTAGTCCTGAGTCTCTAGCTCTAACTCTCAAATCTTTAAATCTGTCCCTCACCCCCTAATCAAAACAAAACACTAAATAAAAACCCAAAAAACAAAAACAAATATGGCAAAACAAACAGAAGAAACATAGACACACTAATGCCAATTGGCATACAATATCAAAAGGGAATGTGAGATGACAGCTAATGTCCCCTATGGTGGCAACAAAAGAAGCGAGATCCAGTCCCTACTAGTGAGTCAGTTAGGTCTCCTGGCTCCTGTTGTTTGGGGCCCATATGGCAGTACTAAATTACTAGTTTATCAGTGTTTATCAGAATTACTAAAGCAAACATGACCAGACATTCAGACAAACATCATCCAATGCATACTTACCAATTGAGCTTTGACTCCATATGTCATGTCGGGGTCCTGTGGGAAGGTGTCATGGGAATCCAAGATGAGCCCCCAGATGTTGTGCCCAGCTCACAAGGTCCCCAAGGACCACCAGAGATGGTGAGGACTCTGAATCGTATGCAAAGGTAAAGCGTCTTTATTCAAGCTCAAATTTAGACCCTCCAACCTCTCCAGCACAATGGAAGGTATGGAAAGTCCTGAGCTGGTACAAGCCTTTTCTATTTAGCATGGTAGCAGGGTGAGGGACTTTCTAACTTGGCAGTTACATGATTGGCATACTTCTATTGGCTAATAATGATTTCAGCATGGTATGAACAATGATAGTTATTTTAATCAATCCATTTTAGACATTAGATACTGTATGCTTAAGAACTAATTGGTTGTTGCTAGGAGTGGAGTGGCTATTTGCCCAGGGGATTTGTGATTGTTTCCAGGGTGACATGGCTTCTGGAATAAGTTGGGGTTTTCTATTAACTGGGTTCAGTTAGAGGGCAAGTTAATCATAAAATGGAGTCTGAAAGCAAAATGGAGTTTTTAATGTTAAGTTGGGCCCTTCACTACTACCATAATGTTTTGGCTTATTAGTGTTTAATGTTAGTATCAATTAAAGTGATAACTCCTATAAAGTAGATAAACTTAATTTTACTTTATGAACAAAATGGAGGCTTCATACAAAATAGCTACATTTATATCAGACCATATCACTTTATTATTATTATTATTATTATTATTATTATTATTATTGGTGAGGAATTATGCCTAGGAACTTTGTTGTCTGGAAAGCTCTATGTCCCTGAAACAGCCTCTGTATTTCTTTTTTTTGTTGTTGTTTTGTCATTTTTATCAGTTCGTTAAGAAAGTTGTACCTTGTATTTTGATCATATGTAGATCCTTCCCCTATTCCTTCCTGATCCTTCCAAATCTTTCCATACCCTTCAGTGGAGGGTGGTATGTAAAAGTCATTTTTTATTTGCCTGAATAATTATCATCTCTGGGGCTTAATGCTTCTGTCTGCTAACCTAGGCCTAGTACTAGAAGTTTCTACCCTTGATACAATCTAATCCAGGGTTGTAGTCACCCTTGGCTACATTTTAATGGATTACAGGGTTCCCTGAAAGGAAAGCTGGGGATAGCAACAAAGTGGAAAGAGAAACATGGAGCCAAGGTGAATTTCCTGTTCAAGGCTCAAAGTTTAATGAAGGTCTCAAATATATACAGGTGGGGGCAAGACCCTTCCCCAAATTCTGGGATGTGTTCCAGGGAACTGCTCTGGCTGTTCACTGGGTGTTGGCTCTACTGCTAAGGCAGCTGGGCAGGTCACCTCCTTAATTCAGGAATGAGTAAACCTGGAGCAACAATGAACTTCACCTTGGTCAATGTCAAGTTCCTTCCAGGTGGCATGACAACCCATATGGCTCTCTACACAGACTTACAATATTTTCAGCCTCTGAGACCTACTGCTTAATAAGTTCCCCTTTTCTAGTTCTTTCTGAGCTCTGGCTGGATGGTTTAACTCAGCTGCTCTGACTCAAATTCTTCTCCAAGCTGACTGATTTAATGTAGCTTCTCTCAGCTTCTCCTGAATTACTCTACTGGGCCTCAAACTGGCACTGGCAATCTGTTCTAATCTGGCTCCTTCTCATTCTCTGGATTAGTTTGTCTTTATATTTTGCAGCTTATCTTTCTACAACTTCTCAGTGCCAGTGTCCCAGTAAAAAATTGTATTCTCCTTTTCTTCCTTTTCTCTCTAAGTTGCTGTATTTTAAGTAGCTTCCTTTTGCTTTCTCTTCTTCTTGGGTATATCATAGTCTGTCAAATATTTCTCTGATTTGAAAATTTGTCTGTCCCCCAATTAGACATTACTTCAAATGTTGGTGCTTCCCTCTACAAACTAGCTTAACCATCATTGTTTGTGATTAAAGGTGTGTACTAAGGGCTGAGCCACACAACAACTAGAAGCAGGATTTTCAAAATAACAAAATCTTAGGGTTTATAATATGATCAAATACCATGCATCAGTTGTGTACCTTAGGCCCCCCTTTTTTATTTAAATTTTTATTTTCTATATTCTTTGTTTACATTCCAAAGGCTTTCCTCTTTCACAGTCCCCCCCACCATACGTCCCATAATTCCTCTCCCCCCCAACTATTCCCCAATTATCGCCACCCCCACCCCACTATTTCTCTGTTGTGGGTCTACAAAACTGGATGGAATCTGTTCAGGCCCAGGGTCCTCTCCTTTCTTCTTCTTGGGAATCATTTGACTTGCTAATTGTGTCTTGAGTATTTAGGGCTTCTGGGCTCATTAATATCCACTTATCAGTGATTGCATTTCATGTGTATTCTTTTGTGATTGGGTTAACTCACTTAGGATGATATTTTCTAGATCTAACCATTTACCTACAAATTGCATGAATTCATTATTTTTAATTTCTGAGTAGTATTCCATTGTATAAATATACCATATTTTCTGTATCCATTCCTCCTTTGAGGGATATTTGGGCTCCTTCCAATTTCTAGCTATTATAAAAAAGGCTGCTATAAACATAGTGGAGTATGTGTCTTTATTGTATGCAGGGGAATCCTCTGGGTATATGCCCAGGAGTGGTATGCCAGGGTCCTCTGGAAGTGTCATGCCCAATTTTCTGTGGAACCGCCAAACTGATTTCCAGAGCAGTTTTACCATTTTGCAATCCCACCAACAGTGGAGGAATGTTCCTCTTTCTCCGCATCCTCGTCAGCACTTGTTGTCTCTTGAGTGTTTTTTTTTAATTTAGTAATTTTTTTTAATTTTTATTTTCTATGTTCTATGTTTACATTCCAAAGGCTTTCCCCTTTCCCAGTTCCCACCCACCATAGTTCCCATAGTTCCTCTCCCCACCCAACTGTTCCCCAATCATTCCCCTCCCCCCTCGGTTTCTTTACTAAACTGGATGCAATCTTTACAGGCCCAGGGTCCTCTCCTTTCTTCTTCTTGGGAATCATTTGACTTGCTATTTGTGTCTTGAGTATTTAGGGCTTCTGGGCTCATTAATATCTACTTATCAGTGATTGCATTTCATGTGCGTTCTTTTGTGATTGGGCTAATTCACTCAGGATGATATTTTCCAGGTCTAACCATTTACCTACAAATTGCATGAATTCATTATTTTTAATTGCTGAGTAGTATTCCATTGTATAAATATACCACATTTTCTGTATCCATTCCTCCTTTGAGGGATATTTGGGCTCCTTCCAATTTCTGGCTATTATAAACAAGGCTGCTATAAACATAGTGGAGCATGTGTCCTTATTGCATGCAGGGGAATCCTCTGGGTATATGCCCAGGAGTGGTATGCCAGGGTCCTCTGGAAGTGATATGCCCAATTTTCTGAGGAACCGCCAAACTGATTTCCAGAGCAGTTTTACCATTTTGCAATCCCACCAACAGTGGAGGAGTGTTCCTCTTTCTCCACATCCTCGCCAGCACTTGTTGTCTCTTGAGTTTTTAATCTTAGCCATTCTGACTGGTGTGAGGTGGAATCTCAGGGTTGTTTTGATTTGCATTTCCCTGATGACTAATGATGTTGAACATCTTTTAAGGTGTTTCTCGGCCATCCGAATTTCTTCTGGTGAAAATTCTTTGTTTAGCTCTGTGCCCCATTTTTTGATAGGGTTATTTGTTTCTTTGCGGTCTAACTTCTTGAGTTCTTTGTATATATTGGATATTAGCCCTCTGTCGGATGTGGAGTTGGTGAAGATCTTTTCCCACTTTGTTGGTTGCCGTTTTGTCCTTCTGACAGTGTCCTTTGCTTTGCAGAAACTTTGTAATTTTATGAGGTCCCATTTGTCGATTCTTGATCTTAGAGCATAAGCTATTGGTGTTCTGTTCAGGAACCTTTCCCCTGTGCCCAAGTCCTCCAGGGTCTTCCCAAGTTTCTTTTCTAATAGTTTCAGTGTGTCTGGTTTTATGTGGAGGTCCTTGATCCACTTGGAGTTGATCTTAGTGCAAAGAGATAAGAGTGGGTCAATTTGCATTCTTCTGCATGTTGACCTCCAGTTGAACCAGCACCATTTGTTGAAAAGGCTATCTTTATTCCACCGGATGGTTGTGGCTCCTTTATCAAAGATCAAGTGACCATAAGTCTATGGGTTAATTTCTGGGTCTTCAATCCTGTTCCATTGATTTGCTTGCCTGTTGCTATACCAATACCATGCAGTTTTTAACACAATTGCTCTGTAGTACTGCTTGAGGTCAGGGATATTGATTCCCCCAGAAGTCCTTTTATTGTTGAGAATAGTTTTAGCTATCCTGGGTTTTTTGTTGCTCCAGATGAATTTGAGAATTGCTCTTTCTAGATCTATGAAGAATTGAGTTGGGATTTTGATGGGGATCGCATTGAATCTGTATATTGCTTTTGGCAAGATGGCCATTTTTACTATATTGATCCTGCCAATCCAGGAGCAAGAAATATTTTTCCATCTTCTGAGGTCTTCTTTGATTTCTTTCTTCAAGGACTTGAAGTTCCTGTTGTACAGATCTTTTGCTTGTTTGGTTAGAGTTACGCCACTATACTTTATGTTGTTTGTGGCTATTGTGAAGGGTGTTATTTCCCTAATTTCTTTCTCAGCCTGCTTGTCCTTTGAGTACAAGAAGGCCACTGACTTGCTTGAGTTAATTTTATAACCTGCCACTTTGCTGAAGTTGTTTATCAGCTGTAGAAGTTCTCTGGTGGAGTTTTTTGGGTCGCTTAGATAAACTATCATATTGTCTGCAAAGAATGATAGTTTCACTTCTTCCTTTCCAATTTGTATCCCTTTGACTTACTTATGTTGTCTAATTGCTCTTGCTAGAACTTCAAGTACTATATTCAAAAGATATGGAGAGAGAGGGCAGCCTTGTCTAGTCCCTGATTTTAGTGGGAATGCTTCAAGTTTCTCTCCATTTATTTTGATGTAGGCTACTGATTTGCTGTAGATTGCTTCACTATGTTTAGGTATGGGCCTTGAATTCCTGCTCTTTCCAAGACTTTTAGCATGAAAGGATGCTGAATTTTGTCGAATGCTTTTTCAGCATCTAATGAGATGACCATGTGTTTTTTTTCTTTCAGTTTGTTTATGTAGTGGATTACATTGATGGATTTCCGTATATTGAACCATCCCTGCATCCCTGGGATGAAGCCTACTTGATCATGGTGGATGATCGCTTTAATGTGCTCTTGGATTCCGTTAGCAAGAATTTTATTTAGTATTTTTGCATCTATATTCATAAGAGAAATTGGCCTGTAGTTCTCTTTCTTTGTTGGATCTTTTTGTGGTTTAGGTATTAGTGTAATTGTGGCTTCGAAGAATGAGTTGGGCAGTGTCCCTTCTGTCTCTATTTTGTGGAATAGTTTGAAAAGTATTGGTGTTAAGTCTTCTTTGAAGTTCTGGTAGAATTCTGCACTAAAACCATCTGGTCCCGTACTTTTTTTGGTTGGGAGGCTTTCTATAACCCCTTCTATTTCTTTAGGGGTTATGGGACTATTTAGCTGATCTACTTGATGCTGATTTAATTTTGGTATTTGATATCTGTCTAGGAAATTGTCCATTTCCTCCAGATTCTCCAGTTGTTTTGAATATAGACCTTTGTAGTAGGATCTGATGATGTTTTGAATTTCCTCAGTTTCTGTTGTTATGTCTCCCTTTTCATTTCTAATTTTGTTAATTTGTATACTGTCTCTGTGTCCTTTGGTTATTCTGGCTAAGGGTTTATCTATCTTGTTGATTTTCTCAAAGAACCAGCTCCTGGTCTTGTTGATTCTTTGGTTCTCTTTGTTTCTATTTGATTGATTTCAGCCCTGAGTTTAATGATTTCTTGTCTTCTACTCCTCCTGGGTGAATTAACTTGTTTTTCTTCCAGGGCTTTAAGGTGTGCCATTAAGTTGCTAGTGTATGCTCTCTCCAGTTTCTTTTTGGATGCACTTAGAGCTATGAGTTTTCCTCTTAGCACTGCTTTCATTGTGTCCCATAGATTTGGGTAGGTTGTACCTTCATTTTCATTGAATTCTAAAAAGTCTTTGATTTCTTTTTTTATTTCTTCCTTGACCAAGGTGTCATTGAGTAGAGTATTGTTCAGTTTCCATGTGTATGTGGGCTTTCTGTTGTTTTTGTTGTTATTGAAGACCACTCTTACTCCATGGTGATCTGATAGGAGGCATGGGATTAGCTCGATCTTCTTGTATTTGTTGACATCTGTCTTGTGACCAATTAAATGATCAATTTTGGAGACCGTACCATGTGGAGCTGAGAAAAAGGTATATTCTTTAGCTTTAGGATGAAATGTTCTATATATATATATATCTGTTAAATCCAGTTGGTCCAGAGTTTCAATTAGTTTCACTGTGTCCCTGTTTAGTTTCTGCTTTCCTGATCTGTCCATTGAGGAGAGTAGAGTGTTGAAGTCACCCACAATTATTGTGTTAGGTGTAATGTGTGCTTTAAGCTTTAGTAAGGTTTCTTTTACCAATGAGCGTGCCCTTGCATTTGGAGCATAGATGTTCAGTATTGAGAGCTCTTCTTGGTGGATTTTCCCTTTGGCCAGCAAGAAGTGACCTTCTGAGTCTCTTTTGATGATTTTAGGTTGGAAGTCAATTTTATCTGATATTAGAATGGCTACTCCAGCTTGTTTCCTGAGACCATTTGCTTGTAAAATTGTCTTCCAGCCTTTTACTCTAAGGCAGTGTTTGTCTTTAACACTGAGATGGGTTTCCTGTATGCAGCGAAATGTAGGGTCCTGTTTCCGTATCCAGTCTGTTAATCTATGTCTTTTTATTGGGGAATTGAGTCCATTGATGTTAAGAGATATTAAGGAATAGTAATTATTTCCTCCAGACATTTTTGAAATTATATTTATTTATTTTATTTATTTTTTTATATTTGAGAGGTTGCCTTCTTTTAGGTTTGATGAGAGGAGGTTTCTATCTTGTTTCTTCCCGGGTGTAGTTTCCGTCCTTGTCTTGGTGTTTTCCCCCTATTATCCTTTTAGGGCTGGATTTTCGAAAGATATCGTGCAAATTTGGTTTTGTCATGGAATACCTTGATGTCTCCATCTATGGCGATTGAGAGCTTTGCTGGGTAAAGTAGTTTTGGCTGAAGTTTGTGTTCTCTTAGAGTTTGCATTATATCTGCCCAGGATCTTCTAGCTTTCATGGTCTCAGCTGAGAAGTCTGGTGTTATTCTGATAGGTCTTCCTTTATAAGTTACTTGGCCTTTTTCTCTTGCTGCCTTTAATATTCTTTCTTTGTTTAGTACATTTGGAGTTTTGATTATTATGTGACGGGATGTATTTCTGTTTTGATCCAGTCTGTTTGGGGTTCTGTATGCTTCTTGTATATTCATGGGCATCTCTCTCTTTATGTTGGGGAAGTTTTCTTCCATAATTTTGTAGAAGATATTTGCTGGCCCTTTAACTTGTACATCTTCATTCTCGTCTATACATATAATCCTTAGGTTTGGTCTTCTCATTGTGTCCTGGATTTCCTGGATGTTTTGGGTTACAGCCTTTTTGCATTTAGTATTTTCTTTGACTGTTGAATCAATGGTTCCTATGGTATCTTCGGCTTCTGATATTCTGTCTTCTATCTCTTGTATTCTATTGTTGATATTTGCATTTATGGCCCCTGATTTCTTCCCAAGGTTTTCTATCTCCAATGTAGTCTCCCTCTGTGATTTCTTAGTTGTTTCTACTTCTGTTTTTAGTACCTGGATGGATGTGCTCAGATCTTTTGCTTGCTTGATTGTGTTTTCATGTATTTCTTTAATAGATTTTTGTGTTTCCTCTTTCATAGCTTCTACTTGTTGGCCTACATTCTTCTGTATTTCTTTAAGTGATTTTTGTCTTTCTTCCTTATTGTCTTCTTTTTGATCCATCTTCTCCTGCATTTCTTGAAGTGATTTTTGTATTTGCCTTGTAAAGGCTTCTAACTTTTGATCCATTTTCTCCTCTATTTCTTTATGAGATTTTTCTATGTGTTCAGCTACCAGCATCCTGACCAGTGATTTTATATCCAAGTCTTGTTTTTCTGGTGTTTTGGGGTATCCAGGGCTTCCTGTTGTTGGCGAACTGGGTTCAGATGCTGTCATGTTGCCTTGATTTCTGTTAGTGACATTCCTTAGTTTACCTTTTGCCATCTGGTTATTTCTGGTGTTAGTTGACCTTGTTGTCACTGGCTGGTGTTTGAATCTCCTGTGATGCTGGGCTTACCTGTTGTTTCTCTACTGGTGGTTATGCGTGATTGCTGCTCAATGGGATCATGAGCTGGCTGCCACCTGCTGACTTTGTGCATGGCCTGAGGTCTCCGGGAAGTATGGGGGAGTGCAGCAGAGCCTCGGCAGGTGCTGCTGGGCCTGCCTAGTAGGGAGAGCCTAGCAGATCCCCTCACGTGGTAGCCCCTGATGGAATCTGTCTACCTGTGCCTTTCCAGCTGTGTCCTGGTTGTAATATGGAGGCCTGCTGCTCTCGCTGGTCCGGGGTCCTGGGGAGCTGGGTGGTTCCGGCTGCCTTGGTGCAGGTCCTAAGCTCGCAGGGACATGCTGCAGAGCCTAGGCGCCTGGGCCCGCCTCTGGGCTAGAGCTTAGCAGCGCTCCCTGCTCTAGCCCCAGATGGAGTCCCTACCTGCACCTTTCCAGCTGTGTCCTGGTTGCAATATGGAGGCCTGCCGCTCTCGCTGGTCTGGGGTCCTGGGGAGCTGGGTGGATCTGGCTGCCTAGGTGCACGTCCTAAGCTCGCAGGGATGTGCTGCAGAGCCTAGGCGCCTGGGCCCGCCTCTGGGCAAGAGCTTAGCAGCGCTCCCTGCTCTAGCCCCAGATGGAGTCCCTACCTGTGCCTTTCCAGCTGTGTCCTGGTTGCAATATGGAGGCCTGCCGCTCTCGCTGGTCTGGGGTCCTGGGGAGCTGGTTGGTTCCGGCTGCCTCGGTGCACATCCTTAGCTCGCAGGGACATGCTGCAGAGCCTAGGCGCCTGGGCCCGCCTCTGTGCAAGAGCTTAGCAGCGCTCCCTGCTCTAGCCCCAGAAGGAGTCCCTACCTGTGCCTTTCCAGCTGTGTCCTGGTTGCAATATGTCTCTTGAGTTTTTAATCTTAGCCATTCTGACTGGTGTGAGGTGGAATCTCAGGGTTGTTTTGATTTGCATTTCCCTGATGACTAATGATGTTAAACATCTCTTAAGGTGTTTCTCGGCCATCTGAATTTCTTCTGGTGAAAATTCTTTGTTTAGCTCTGTACCCCATTTTTGATAGGGTTATTTGGTTCTTTGGGGTCTAACTTCTTGAGTTCTGCCCCCTTTTTTTAAAGAAAACACATTGTCGCCGGGCGGTGGTGGCGCATACCTTTAATCCCAGCTCTTGGGAGGCAGAGGCAGGCAGATTTCTGAATTCGAGGCCAGCCTGGTCTACAAAGTGGGTTCCAGGACAGCCAGGGATACACGGAGAAACCCTGTCTCGAAAAACCAAAAAAAAAAAAAAAAAAAAAAAAAAAAAAGAAAGAAAGAAAGAAAGAAAACATATTGTCCTTTTTCTAACAGTTATCAAATGCTCTTTAGCTGGGGGTTGAATTTCATCCTAGAATTTGTCTGTCCTTAGCCTATGTAATTCTTGTGCATGCTCTTTCAACTGCTAGGAATATATATAGAGCAAACAACATTTTCTTATAGTAATTCACCATTCATTCCTGATCATCATGCACTACTAAAATATAGTAGTTTTATGCCAACTTTTCTGCAGTAATCTCTGATCCTTGAGAGAAGGGAATGTGACACAGATGTCACATTTATGGTTAAGTATCCTACCTCTTTCTCTCTATATCTTGTCCAGTTGTTGGCCTTCATGAAAATTGCCCTCTAATATAAAAAGAAACTTTTCTGATGGTATTGAAAGATGCACTAATCTATATAGTGTTCTATTTGATACTAAAACTGATGTTTGACTCTTGGGACTTCAACTATCTGAATCTTCTGGTAGTTTATTTCAGAAAATTATAGTTTGCAGAACTTCCCTTAATCTTTTTTCCCATTTTTCTTATTTACTGATCTTAAATTATTAAATTTATAATGCAAAATATTGGCTGAGTTGTTTATAGAAGCTAGGTTTTTAAAAAAAGACATTTCATAGCAGTTGAAGAATGTAATTCACAGGGGAGATAAAAGACCATAATTTTTTTTAAACAGGATGAAAAGCAGTTCAGACACACTGGGCAAGGATGGAGGCCATGTAAAGTTTGAACTGATCCTCCTCTTCAGAAGCAAACTATAAACACTAGACAAAATGCAATACACAAAGTTTCAGGCTTAAGAGTGAGAAGTGACAGAGAACCCATTCTAGGGAGGACTTAAAATTGAAGACGAATATTCACATGTGAAGGACTTCTAGAATATCTAACTTTAACATACTTCATAGCAAACCACTACCACTACAATATGAATGTTAAGACCTAGATGAAATATTAACAGCCACATTCAATGTTATGACCTACATAAAATGTTAAGGCCTAAGTATCTGTTACACGTTTTTTATATGTTTCTTTTGTTCTGCTGTTACTGGGAAACTTTCTAATGCCAGAGTTGATTATATATTCTGTTATTGTGTTCTGTGCCCTTGGAAAGCAATCATGATAGAAAGTCAGTAGAATTGTTTTGTATAGTTACCTACAACAAGCTTGGAGCCAAACCAACTACCCAACAGCATTTTCTGTACCTGTGTATAAACTTTTATGGTGTTTGTATTATTAGTAGCCCCTAGGATAGATCCCAACATAAGAGACCCTGCATCAATATAAGAAACTGTTTGGAATAAGACTTCCATTTTGAGTACTGTTTAAGTTCCCAAGACCTCCTTGGGAACTGACATCCTGCTTGGCAGAAAGAAACATGTATGTGGGTAACTGACTTCCTGGTTGGTAAATTAAGACATGAATGTTAGACAAGTCCCATCCTGGTAGATAAGTTAGAACATGAATATGAGACAAGGCAAATCCTTTGCCATGGTTGAATACCCCAACCAATCAGAGAAGGATAAGTGTAAAACAAAAACATGTTCCTAAAGAATGCTCCTTTCCCTGGTGGAGTTTTTTGGGTCACTTAAGTATACTGTCATATCATCTGCGAATTGTGATAGTTTGACTTTCTTATGTTGTCGAATTGCTCTAGCTAGTACCTCAAGTACTATATTGAAGCAATATGGTGAGAGGGGGCAGCCTTGTCTAGTCCCTGATTTCAGTGGGATTGCTTCAAGTTTCTCTCCATTTACTTTGATGCTGGCTATCAGTCTGCTGTAAATTGCTTTTACTATGTTTAGATATGGGCCTTGAATTTCTGTTCTTTCCACGACTTTAAGCATGAAAGGATGCTGAACTTTGTCAAATGCTTTATCAGCATCCAATGAGATGACCATGTGGTTTTTTTCTTTGAGTTTGTTTATGTAGTGGATTACATTGATGGATTTCCGTATATTGAACCATCCCTGCATCCCTGGGATGAAGCCAACTTGATCATGGTGAATGATTGTTTTGATGTGTTCTTGGATTCGGTTGGCAAGTATTTTATTTAGTATTTTTGCATCAATATTCATAAGGGATATTGGCCTGTAGTTCTCTTTCTAAGTTGGATCTTTCTGTGGTTTTGGTATTAGGGTAATTGTGGCTTCATAGAATGAGTTGCGTAGTGTTCCTTCTGTTTCTATTTTGTGGAATAGTTTGAAGAGTATTGGTATTAGAACTTCTTTGAAGGTGTGATAGAATTCTGCACTAAAACCATCTGGTCCTGTGCTTTTTTTGGTTGGAAGGCTTTCTATGACCCCTTCTATTTCTTTGGGGGTTATGGGTCTGTTTAGATGATCTATTTGATCCTGATTTAATTTTGGTATTTGGTTTCTGTCTAGGAAATTGTCCATTTCCTCCAGATTCTCCAGTTGTGTTGAGTATAGGCTTTTGTAGTAGGATCTGATGATTGAATTTCTTCAGTTTCTGTTGTTATATCCCCCTTTTCATTTCTAATTTTGTTAATTTCATTACTGTCTGTGCCCTTTGGTAACTCTGGCTAGGGGTTTATCTATCTTGTTGATTTTCTAAAAGAACCAGCTCCTGGTTTTGTTGATTCTTTTTATGGTTCTCTTTGTTTCAACTTGATTGATTTCAGCCCTGAGTTTGATGATTTCCGGTCTTCTACTCCTCCTGGGTGAAATAGCTTCTTTTTGTTCTAGGGCTTTCAGGTGCACCATTAAGTTGCTAATGTATGCTAGGGAAATGACACCCTTCACAATAGCCACAAACAATATAAAGTATCTTGGTGTGACTCTAACCAAACAAGTGAAAGATTTATATGACAAAAACTTCAGGTCTCTGAAGAAGGAAATGGAAGAAGTCCTCAGAAAATGGAAAACCTTCCATGCTCATGGGTTGGCAGGATTAATATAGTTAAAATGGCCATCTTGCCAAAAGCAATATACAGATTCAACACAATCCCCATGAAAATTCCAACTCAGTTCTTCATAGAGTTAGAAAGAGCAATTCTTAAATTCATCTGGAATAACAAAAAACCAAGGATAGCTAAAACTATCATCAACAGTAAAGGAACTTCTGGGGGAATCAATATCCCGGACCTCAAGCAATACTACAGAGCAGTAGTGTTAAAAACTGCATGGTATTGGTACAGTGACAGGGAAGTGGATCAATGGAATAGGATTGAAGACCCAGAATTGAACCCACACATCTATGGCCAATTGATATTCGACAAAGGAGCTGAAAATATCCAGTGGAAAAAAGATAGCCTTTTCAACAAATGGTGCTGGCTCAACTGGAGGTCAACATGCAGAAGAATGAGAATTGATCCACTCTTATCTCCTTGCACTAAGCTCAACTCCAAGTGGATCAAGGACCTCCACATAAAACCAGACACACTAAAATTAATAGAAAAGAAACTGGAGAAGACCCTTGAGGACATTGGCTCAGGGGGAAAATTCCTGAACAGAACACCAATTGTTTATGCTCTAAGAGCAAGAATAGACAAATGGGACCTCATAAAACTACAAAGTTTCTGTAAGGCAAAAGACACTGTCAAAAGGACAAATCAGCAACCAACAAATTGAGAAAAGATCTTCACCAACCCCCCATCTGACAGAGGGCTAATATCCAATGTATACAAAGAAATCAAGAAGTTAGACCCCAGAAAACCAAATATCCCTATCCAAAAATGTGGTACAGAGCTAAACTAAGACTTTTCACCTGAAGAAATTCGGATGGCTGAGAAACACCTTAAAAAATGTTCTACATCATTAGTCATTAGAGAAATGCAAATCAAAACAACCCTGAGATTTCACCTCACACCTGTCAGAATGGCTAGGATTAAAAACTCAGAAGACACCAGGTGTTAGCAAGGATGTGGAGAAAGAGGAATACTCCTCCACTGTTGGTGGGACTGCAAGCTGGTACAACCACTCTGGAAATCAGTCTGGCAGTTCCTCAGAAAACTGGACATGATACTTCTGGAGGATCCAGCCATACCACTCCTGGGAATATACCCAGAAGACTCCCCAGCATGCAATAAGGATATATGCTCCACTATGTTCATAGCAGCCTTATTTATAATAGCCAGAAGCTGGGAAGAACCCAGATGTCCCTCAATGGAGGAATGGATACAAAAAATGTGGTATATATACACAATGGAGTACTATTCAGCCATTAGAAACAATGAATTCATGAAATTCTTAGAGAAATGGATGGAGCTGGAGAACATCATACTAAGTGAGGTAACCCAGTCTCAAAAGAATACCCATAGTATGCAGTCACTGATAAGTGGATATTAGCCTAGAATCTTGGGACACCAAAGACACAATTCACATACCAAATGATGTCTGACAAGAAGAAAGGAATGCACACTAGTGCTGGAAAGGATCAAAGCATCAGTGTAGGGGAATACCAGAACAGGGAAGTGGGAAGGGGTGGATGAGGGAGCAGGTGGAGGGAAAAGGGCATGCGGGACCTTAGTGGGGTGGGGAAACAAAAAAACGGAAATGAAATGTAAATATAGAATATATCCAATTAAAAAATCTCTAATTTAAAAAAAAAAAAAGAATGCTCCCTTCCCTAAATCCTAATTGGTGAAATAACTTGATAGAGATGTTTGCAGATTGGGTACTTAACTGTGGGGGGAAGGGGGAATGATTGGGGAATAGTTGGGGGGAGGGGAATTATGGAACATAGGGAGGGGGGAACTGGGAAATGGGAAAGCCTTTGGAATGTAAACATAGAATATAGAAAATAATATATATATATATATATATATATATATATATATATATATATATATATATATAAAATACCTGTGTAGTCTTAACTCAGGATCATGGTTCACTCCCCAAATCTGGAGCATTGCCCTGGTAGACTAGTTCAGGGGTTGTCTAGACACTCAATAAACAACCCCTGTTTGACTGATATCAGTGTCTGTGTCTTTTGTGAGTCAATTCCTGGACTCTATCAGTGAGAAAATGAAGGAAACAAAGCAATTTACAGAAAAGTCCTCCAATTTTCTGTATTCTCTGCCCAAGATGCTTTCGAGTTTCGGTGTCACATAGATGGCATTAAAAATCAAATTGTGAGCAATTCTCTGTCTCTGTCTCTGTCTCTGTCTCTGTCTCTGTCTCTGTCTCTGTCTCTGTCTCTCTCTCTCTCTCTCTCTCTCACACACACACACACACACACACACACACACACACACAGACATGGATAAAGTGACATAGAGACAGAGAAAGAGGCAGTGACATATACACATAGAACAATATTTAAAGAAAATAAATCATGAATTTTGAAAGCTAGCAAAAGGGCTTGGAAGGTCTTGATGTAGTAAGTGGAAGGAGAAATGATGTAATTATAATCTCAAAATGTTTTTAAAAAATGAAAAAAAAAGACATGAACCTTTAGACATTGGGTAGCTAGAGGCATAGAAGCCTTCACCTGTATGCTTCACGCTACTAATAAAATTTCAATCATTTTATAAGTCTCCCATACCCTGATCCTAAAATCAATCCCAACATTTAGTACTCTAGACTAATTTTGATTTATTATTATTAATTAGTATTGCTATTATTGTATGTGCATGCGTGTGTGCACATGGATGTCAATGGGCAACTTTCAGAAGCCAGTACCCGCCTCCCACTGTGGCTTTTGTATTTGAGCTAATATCATCACATAGACAAAAATATCTCTGTTTTGCAATTGTATGCCTATACTTTGTCATTTGTCATTGAAGTAGTGGGTTTGGGGCTGCAGTTGTATTTAAGAGATCTATATCTCTCTTATCTCTCTATGTATATGAGTAATCTTGCATGAAAAATCACACTTAGTTGATGAATTAATGAAGCATTTGCCCTGGAGTGTTTACTATTGTTGAAATTCTCTGAGACCAGCAACAACCAATACATGATTGATCATCTGGCCTTTGCTTTGACAAGCACAAGATGTGACAATACAATTATAATTGATTAAAGCTCTTCTTATAACACTTGAATTAAATATTCCTTCCATGACTACATTCCATTCTTTTTACAGATATTTGAGTAAGTATTTTGTAAGAAGCATGTAGGGCAAAGAAAACAAATTCATTTAATCATCTTTTCTATTCCCAGGAAGCTAGCAACTCATGTACTATGCCGATTAACTCCAAATGGATCATGAACCACAAAAACAAGGATTTCCAACTTTAACTCTGTAATAATTATCCAGCATCATTAAAAATGAAGATTTAAGGGACCAATTGTAATTCCTTTAGTCAATGCCTTCAGATTATAAGAAATTTATGTTTTAGCATAACACTGTCAAGCAGTTCATCTGATAAAATGACTTCCCTCCTAATATCATCATTTTGATATAGGAAAAAATACCAGCATTTTGTTGTTTAATTCTAGTAACACATTAAAGGGGGAAATTCACATGCCTTTATTTGCTTCATATTTCTGTTCTATAGAAAAGATGACTGTAGTTTCCAGGGTACCAACAAGTTTCTTGTAAATAAATGTGTTAACATTTTGGATTAAATAAGATTCTTTACAGGAGTTTAAATATAACTTATGCCAAGTAAAAACTAGCAATTAACCCATTAATATTGGTCTCAGAAAATATAAAAATATGCTTTTTTTCTAGGTTTGAAGTCAATTAGGAATATTATAAATGAAAAGTAGGCAAAGTAATTTTAACCATATTGTATTCTCTTCGAAGAAAAAATTAAAGAAAAGTAGACTTAATATACTGTAAGCATCTGGATCACAAAAGAAATACCCTGAGCAGCTAATATGCACTGTGGACATAAAGGGTCAAATTGAGGAGTCTGACCTCCCATGGTTTTTGACTTTCTATGTTATATAATTGAAAGCCCTCCCTTCTGAATTGCACCATAACATGTCTGGAGTGTGGATTTCATACCATGCATACATGCTCTAGTCTGTAGTCACAAGATGGACTGAATCCTGTGTCCTCAGCTGTGTTTGCCTTGTTACTCCAACAGAGTAACCTTGCATGTCACATGTAACTGGGAGAATCCACTGGTGCCCAAGAGGGGATCCATGAAAGAATTTGTCATAGAATAAACTCTGTGTGCTGGAATATGAAAGGTATGAAATTATAATTCAATTAACAACACTTGTTGGAATGGGACAGATAAAAAAAATGTATCTTTACCTAGAAATATCCGTTTCTATATTATGTAAATAAATGCCAAAATTGTCATTCCAGGTACTGGTCTTCATTGAAAACAAATATTAGGAATTAATTATGAAGACACTTTGAGAAAGTATTTTACAACAAAACAGAAATTTCATGGTTAATACATTATTGTATACTCAGAATATATTCATTTGCATAAGCTATAACAGTATTTCAAATTTTAGATATATAATACATATTTTAAGATAGTTCTTATAGGAACTGTCGGCTCTGAATTTTATATGAAAATGTGTTTTTAACCTTGAGTCTTATTAATTTACATCCCAGTCATTGACCCCATCTACCACCTAAGAGTTCCTCATTCCATTCCTCCTCCCCCTTGACTTTGAGAGGGTGCCCCCAATACCACCCCCTTCTCTGGGGCTTCAAGTCTCTCAAGTATTAAGCCTATCTTCTGCCACTGAGGTCGGATCAGGCAGACTTTTGCTATATATGTGCCAGGGGCTTCAGAAAGGCCCATGCATGCTCCTGATTGGTGGTTCAGGATCTGAGAGATCTCTGAGGTCCAGGTTAGTTGAAACTGCTGGTCTTCCTATAGGGTCCCTCCTCCTCAGCTTCTTCCAGATTTTCTGTAATTCTATCACAGGGGTCACCAGCTTCTGTCCTTTGTACAGTCTCTCTCTTCAAGACCCCTTAAACACCTTCAATCTGTATTCTGAAAGTTTCATTTTCCCTGGATGTGTGTTTCAGGAAGAGTATGTATAATGAGGATATTGTTTAATCCGAATCAGCGGGTTTCAGAACTGGGACTATTTGTGGTACTGTCCGTTATGGCTGTAATTCTCCCAAGGCACTGCCTAGCATGCATTAAGGTGCAGTACAAAAGTGAGCTTTTGTTTCAGATAGCTTTGATCTTGTCCTGTGTTCTGTTTATAATAAATGCTGGGGAAACAGACAGTTATCTAATTGCCAATCAATTAAAAAATATAGCTATAGCATATGTTGATTTTCTAAAGCTAGGGAAGATTTGATAATTATTTTAGACAATAAACTGTTACTATAGGAGGAAAAGAAATAAATACTGAGCTTCCATACTTTATGTAAATTAGTATTATTGGCAAATGGATGAATTATTTATAAATATAAGAAAAGAAAGAAATTCAATGCAAGTTTCCCATATTGATAATTTCTATGTTATAAAAAAAACAATTGTATTCAGTGGAATTAATTCAAAAAAATTTTAGACCCAACATAGAGATATGGAATGTAGGAAAGGTATACCATTTAAGGATAATCAAAGTTTTCATAGAAAAAGGAAAATAGCATTGAATACAAAGAATAATCTCTATTAGGCGTGAGAGATGTCTAATAATGGCAGCTGGCAGTCTCATTGAAGCACTTAGGAGAGCTGAACCAGAGTCACAAAGTCTTAGACCAGAAACTTCCTGGGTAGGGACAGAAACTTTCGAAAACATGCTTAAGGGCCTGATTGTGAACCTCAGAAATACATACACTCACATACACAGGCAAACATTCACACATTCACAGGTACACACACACACACACACACACACACACACATGCACACACATAAATGTGATTCTTGGGGATTTTCCTAAGTCCCTTTGCCCCCTTTGCTCCCAAATAACTGCAGGTGTTTCTATGCCCACTCTACAGTCTAGCACATTTTAGCTCCTAGATAAAGACATGGAGATCTGGTATTTTTATTAACAAGCTGCTGGCACTAAGCTAGAAAGGTTCTGTGCTATTCTAACCCAACTAGGTTGCCTATTTCCCAGTCAAAATGTCCTGCTACTTGCTGTCTGGCAAATGAGCAGTTTACTCCTGTCTTGCCCTGGATTGTTCTAGTTCATGTGTGTCCTCATGGCTAGCTTCTCACAATGACCTCAAGCTGAATTCTCCCGATCCAGACAAATGGTGTCTCTCCTCTCTTCTTTCTCCCTCTTCTTCCTTCTCTCTCTGGAACTGCTAGACTGGAGACAGAAGATCTGTCCTAGCTTCTTCTGTCCAGCTATTCGCTGATTCAGCACTTTGTTACCTAATCAGAGTTGATGGGATATAATTGTTATATATAACATTGAGACAGAAGATGCTTAATCATGCCATTATAAACCAAAAGTCTGGGCATAGAAATAAGAATCTAAATATACAATGCACAAAACACACATACACCCCAACACACAAATACACACCAGACACAGCCCAATTAGAAATAAATAGAATATTTAGAAGACAGGACTCAGCTACCTTAATGTCTTCTCTCTCTCCCTACCCTACCTCTCTCTCATTTTTTAGCAGAACCCACACTCACATAAAGAAAAAAAAACTAGTAACTTTAGAAATATTTACAGAAAAAAGTAAAAGGAAAATTAGAAAACCATAAAGAACTTATGAAACTTCATCATATAACATTTAAATTTGTATATATATATATGTATGTATATATATATATATATATATATGAGTGCATAGTACATTTAATTATACATTTATATACATCACTATACATTTATATACATCACTAGATAATAAATTTGCTTTTTTCCACTCAGTCTGGAAATAATCACTTTCTGGCTTTATCTAAGGCAAATTGAGCCACATCTTTTTTTCTAATTTATTTAGTGAAAAAATGGTTACAGACTAATAGGACTCACTATCAGTGGTTTCTCCCCTCACCCTTCCTTCAAGGGTGGAAGATCTTAAACATCTTATTTCCTAAAATATCCCATTGGAGACATTTATTTCTGAAAGTTATTCACTTCTGGATTTTATACACTGGCAATGTGAGCTGAATGACAGAGTGGAGGGATATGAAATACAAAATGTGAACTCAGGAGACAGGAACATTTCATGTCAAGGACAGGATAGAAATTGCTGCATTCTCTAGGAGAAGACCACTCAAAAGTTTACAAAGGGGGAGTCTTTTTATTATTCCCACTAAAATTTGAAATGCAGCAATCTCTTTTTAAAAATGCTGGGATGTTCAAAATTGGCTCAGGGAGAATAAAAGCTGTGATTCTCTGACATTTGCCAATGCCATTGGAATTTATTTTCATTATGAGAATTTTCCCCTCTTTGGGTAGAAAGTGAAGGAAGTTCTTTTAAATTTATTAACAGAAATTAAAGGAAGCTTTGGTAAAAATGGAAGTGATGGGAAATATTCAGCTTTAAAAGCAGATTTTTTAAAAAGTAAAATGGCAATTGAAAGGCTTCCAAAATTCAATCAAAATACACTTAAATCAATCTAATATAGCTAAAATAATATTGGTACTAATTATTAATTAACTACCCCAGATTTTAGTACATTGACTAAAGTTATTTTTATTCAAACAAACAAACAAACAAACAAACAAAAAAAGGAATTCCAGGACCTTTAGAGTTGTTTTGATGATTTACATGCAAATATTGTTCTTAGATAGGACCCAAACTGCTTCCCAGCCCCCATGTCAGGTGGTTCAAACTGTGTGTAGCTCCATCTCCATAAGATATAATACCATCTTCTGGCCTCTGTATACCTCTCACATGTGTTGGATGCACACACACACATACATACATACACACACACACACACACACACACACACACACACACACAAACACACTTAAAACTGTGGATTCCAAAGGGTATCATTTTTCTCAGAGAAACATTTCTAAGCCTCTTTGAAGGCCAAGCAAGGAGATGAAAAGTACATTAGCATTATATAAGAACCCAGGCTGAGCCAGCCCCACTTTTGGGAAGATAAAGAGACTCATAATGAGATTCAAGTCAGTTTGAAAATGATTTGTGTATATAGATGGCACAGTGTAAAATGGATGAGTTAAAAACTGTCAAAACAACAACAGCAGAGCATGTCGTTAGATACTGTTATCTGAACACTAGAAAATCTGAATCAGGCGGACCCTAACCTGAACTCCAGCCACACGTACATGCTCATAAACTGTCATGTGCTTTGAAAAAAACAGTATTTGTTCCTTCTAAACCAATAATATAAACTCATAAACAATGTGCTTTATAAATACATTATTAAGGGTAAGGTTTCAGATCAACATAATTAAATTAATGGAACACCTTTCCTCCTAATAGGTTGACTTGTTCAGCCTGGAAATGCTTTGCCTTATTTTATCTTGTTTTGTCCTGTTTGATTTTTGTCAATGGGAAGCATGTCTATTGGAGGGACAAAGGGAGTGAGGGAGGGAGGGATGGAGGGAGGAAGAGTGGTCATGAGAGCTGGAAGTGGTGGAGCTGGAAGGAGTAGACAGAGGGGAAAATGGTTGGGAAGTAATATATGAGAGAATAATCTATTTTCAATCTTAAAAATGAGAATTAAGTTTTCTATTGTGGATAAGTCTGAGAACTCTGCAGAAGGAGCCAAAGGGATTCTGATAATAAATTAAATATCAGAGGGAAGAAATTTTCACCACAGTTTGTGGGATTACCCAATAGAAAGAAATTAACTGCACAGATAGGGCTGTCTATGATCGCATTTGGTGACCATATTGAGCTCAATACTTGTACACAAAGAAGGTCTCAATATATGAAATAACAACAAATTCCCTTCAATCTCATTTTATATGCCTCTTTACAAATTTTAATCTGTTGTCTCCACATAACTTTAATAAAAGATGACACAATTCTGAAAATATTTGTAGATAATAAAAATGAGGTTAGGTGTTATTGTTGCTGTTGTTAGTTGGTTAGTTTGTTTGTAATGGAAGTCATTAACATTTTAATCAGTATGCCATTTAACAAAGAGCTGTGCACACCAGTGTGGGTGGACACAGTACTCTGATGGTTTGAATGCATGGTTCCCAGGTGACGGAATGTCTTGGCAAGGATCAGGGTGCTATGAATATAGTGGAACATGTATCCTTATTGAAGGCTAGGGAATCCTCTGGGTATATGCCCAGGAGTGGAATAGCAGGATCCCCTGGAAGTGTCATTCCCAGTTTTCTGAGGAACCACCAGACTGATTTCCAGAGTGGTTATACCAGCTTGCAATCCCACCAGCAGCGGGATAAACAACTTCAGCAAAGTGGCCAGTTATAAAATCTACTCAAGCAAATCAGTAACCTTCCTATTCTCAAAGGATAAGCAGGCTGAGAAAGAAATTGGGGAAATGACACCCTTCACAATAGCCACAAGCAATATAAAGAATATTAGCGTGACTCTAAGCAGACAAGTGAAAGATCTGTATGACAAGAACTTCAGGTCTCTGAAGAAGGAAATTGTAGAAGACCTCAGAAAATGGAAAAATCTTCCACACTTTTGGATTTGCAGGTTTAATATAGTTAAAATGGCCATCTTGCCAAAAGCAATATACAGATTCAATGCAATCCCCATCAAAATCCCAACTCAGTTCTCCATAGAGTTAGAAAGAGCAATTCTCAAATTCATCTGATATAACAAAAGAATCCAGGATAGCTAAAACTATTCTCAACAGTTAAAAGAACTTCTGGGGGAATCAGTATCCTGGACCTCAAGCAATACTACAGAGAAATAGTGTTAAAAACTGCATGGTATTGGTACAGTGACAGGCAGGTGGATCAGTGGAATAGGATTGAAGACTCAGAAATGAACCAACACACCTATGGTCACTGGATCTTCTATAGACGAGGTGAGAACCTCCAGTGGAAAAAAGAGAGCCTTTTGAACAAATGGCGCTGATTCAACTGGAGGTCTGCGTGCACAACAATGTGAATCTATTCTTATCTCCTTTTACTAAGCTCAACTCCAAGTGGATCAAGGACCTCCACATAAAACCAGATACACTAAAACTAAGAGAAAAGAAACTGGGGAAGACCCTTGAGGACATGGGCAGAGGGGGATAGTTCCTGAACAGAACACCAATAGCTTATGCTCTAAGATCAAGAATTGACAAATGGGCCCTCATAAAATCACAAAGTTTCTGTAAAGAAAAGGACACCAAAAAAGGGACAAAATGGTAACCACCAAATTGGGAAAAGATCTTCACCAACCATACATCTGACAGAGGGCTAATGTCCAATATGTTCAAAGAACTCATTAAGTTTGACCCCAGAAAACCAAATAACCCTATTTAAAAAAAATGGGGTAGAGAGATAAACAAAGAATTTTCACCAGAAGAACTTCGGATGGCTAAGAAGCAACTTAAGAAATGTTCAACATCATTAGTCATTAGGGAAATGCAAATTTTACCTCATACCAGTCAGAATGGCTAAGATTAAAAACTCAGGAGACAGCAGGTGTTGGTGAGGATGTGGAGAAAGAGGAATACTCCTCCACTGCTGATGAGATTACAAGCTGGTATGACCACTCTGGAAATCAGCCTGGCAGTTTCTCAGAAAACTGGGCACAACACTTCTGGAAGACCCTGCTATACCACTCCTGGGTATATACTCAAAGGATTCCCCGGCATGCAATAAGGACACATGCTCCATTATGTTCATAGCAGCCTTATTCATAATAGCCAGAAGCTGGAAAGAGCCCAGATGTACCTCAATGGAGGAATGAATACAGAAAATGTGGTATATTTACACAATGGAATACTACTCAGCAATTAAAAACAATGAATTCATGAAATTCTTAGGCAAATGGTTGGAACTGGAAAATATCATACTAAGTGAGGTAACTCATTCACAAAATAACACACATGGAATGCATGTTAAGTGCAATGAATGATAAGTGGATATTAGCCTAGAAGCTCAGAATACCCAAAACATAACCCACATATTAAATCATTCCTAAGAAGGAGGAAGGAGAGGGCCCTGGTCCTGGAAATCCTTGATGCAGCATTGTAGGAGATTGCCAGGACAGAGGAGTAGGAGGGGGTTGATTGGGGAACTGGTGGAGGAAAGAAGACTTAGGGGACTTAGGGAGGGGGGGAACTGGGAAAGGGAAAATTATTTGGAATATAAAAAAAGAATATAGAAAATAAGAAAGGAAAAGAAAGAAACCCAGCAGTAGACCAGAGGTGCAGTTTCTGTAGCCCTGTCCTGAACAGAAAAATCTGTCCATTAACAGACATTAAAAGAAAATTATCTTGGGAGGCAGAGGCAGGTGGATTTCTGAGTTCAAGCCCAGCCTCTCTATAGAGTGAGTTCTAGGACAGCCAGGGCTACACAGAGAAACCCTGTCTTGGAAAACAATCAATCAATCAAACAAACAAACAAATAAACAAAAATTACAATCATTCTTTAATTCATTTTATTGTGCATATTTTTGTATGCATATTAATGTTCCTTACAAGAAGGTCGATGGCTTGATTTTGGTAATTTTGTTTTCCAATATTTGACATAATCTAACTATTCTTGCTTTCTAACACTTTTACTTTTCATTCTTACAAAGGTAAAATGTCAGAATTCAGTTAATCTTTTTGTTTTTCTACTCACTTATGTTTTATTAATATGAACATTGTGGCTTTTATGAATATAAAGTTAATTTTGCTGTCAGTCAGGGCTCTTTGATAAATGATTTGCTTACATAAATAAAATTAATGATAGTTATTTCCATTAGACATAATTTATTTACTAAATCTATATCACTATTTTCATTAATGAAAATTTTCAGAAATTTTTTAACCTTGATGTGTTTGAACACTGTGGACTTATACTTGAGACAAAAAGAGGAATATGAAAATATTTGTCCTTCTCATACTGAATGTGTTTAGTGTTTCTTCTGAGTAGGGCACTTTTTACCTTTTCTTGCTTCCTTGGTTTGATCCTTCCATTTGTTAACATTTGCAGATAGGGTTTACCTTACCTCAAACAGTGGCTTAAATATTATCATTATTTAAGTCTTTCTTCTCTATTGATTTCATATTTAATATAATGTAGTATTTTTGATAATAATTAATACATAATAATTTTTCTCCCACTTCATCCGGAGAAGGGTTTTATAAGCATAAATATATTGCAGTATGCAGTCCATCTCTATTTTTGTTCTACAGATTCTTAGAATGATAAAAGCACTATTATACTTCAAACTTACAGCAAGTTGGCTTGAATATTCAGATGGAAGCTTTGTAAACTATATACACTATTTACCTCTTTTGTATGGAGAATGATAATTTTTCACTCATTTATTTTTCCATTCTTTTTAAGCTCACCTAATTAACTCATTTGTATTCATTACCCTTAGGCTTAGCCATGATTTGGTCCTGGAATATCTTGTGAATATTTTACACTTTCCTTAAAATATCAAATTGAATTATGTCATTTTGGAATCTGGAAGGCACTAAGCAGTGATTTTTCAGAATTTTGTAGTCACTGTTCTATTATGAGTGATTCAATACAAATATAAAATAAAAACACTTGTTTTTGAAATCTTATAGGTAATATGAGTAATTATATAATTATTTCCATAAATGTTTTAAGGAATGTTCAAAGAGATTTTTCTGGTTATCATTTTATATATTGATATAATGTTTAATATTTTCTCTCACTCTACATACTTGTAATATTTTCAACCTCAGGACAGATCATTTTAAATTGTTTTACCTTTGATTGCTGAGTTTTTCTACTTGCTGATTTTTCATGCCAAGAAATATCTTTGAGTTTAGTATCTGTGCTCTATCATTATCCTCCTTTGGAATATAGATTTTTATCTTTGTAACATATAATATTGTTCAGAAACCTATAACCTCTAAAATAGTAATTGAAAAATTCTTTCTTTATTTGTGTGTGTGTGTGTGTGTGTGTGTGTGTGTGTGTGTATGTGTATACTCACATCACATCATATCACATGGTGGAAGTCATAAGATAACTTTTAAATGTCAGTTCTCTCCTTTGCTCCTTTTGCATTTTTATGTCCCAGAGACAGAACTTAGGTTGTGGTTTCTGGCATTGTACACCTTTATCAATTCAACCTAGAACCTCACAATTTGTTATTCATTACAGTACAATAAAATACTCTCCTTATCTTCCCATCATATTTGTTGTAAAAATCTACATGTAAACTGATTGTGCAGCTCTGTGATGTTTCATAAATCAGTCACTATTAACATTTGTGTTTAAATTGAATTATATTCAATTGAAATAAAAGTTTCTCTGTCATAGTCAATATATATTTCCTGTACCACATCCATTAATTACAAATATCTGAGGCTCATGGTGTTACCACTTATTGTCTTTAGCAGTTCTCTCTACCCAAAGGTATCCTCTGGCTTTCACACTCATTGATTTGCCCAAACTCACTATTGAACCATTATTGACATAGGCTATTTGACTCATGAAGACTTTGTTCATGTTATTCCTTTGTGGTCATTATTAAGGTTAATTCCAGGACTTGCTTATTTTGGTTATTTGGATTTCTTCTGATTGTACCCTTAACTAAAGCTTATATTAAGCAAGCTGGGTGAATTTGGAATGGATTCTGTTGATCAGATAACTTACTGTTGGATAGAGAGAAATACTCAGACATCAATGAGAGGAGAGGCCATTTGTCCCATGAAGGCCAGATGCCCAGTGTAGGGAAATGCTAGGTCAGGAAAGTGGGGGGGAGGGGTTGGGAAAGGGGGGATGGGATAGGGAGTTTTCAGAGGGGTAATGATGAAAGGGGATACCATTTGAAATGTAAATAAAGCAAATATCTAATAAAAATTAAAATAAATTCTCCAAAAGCAAAGATGGTGTAGAAATCAATGATGTGTGTTGTATGAATGAATGGTCAATAGCTTCTGAATGCTGGTGAACAATACTGTCAATGATGCAGCTGCAAAAATCCTTACCAAGTTTATTTCTTCCCAAGGACTGGAAAATTAATGACTTAACATGGCAGAAATTTACCACCTCACACTGTTTCAGGCCAGAAATATTAAATCAGCATTTCAGCAGGTCTACACACTTTGGTGGCCCTGGGATTAACATGGTCTATACATCATCATCCAGATTCTAGCAGTTATGGCCGTATTTGGTTTGGAACAGTATCACTCTGACTCTGTGGTACCAGTGTACTCTTCTTCCATTTTGTAGACTCACTCTCTGCCTCTTCCTGATGATAATAATGACTGTGTTCTTTATTGCTTAGCAAAGTAATCCTGAAAATTGCATCATCACAATTGTTTTAACATGTCTAGAAATATCCTTTCTATGACCAGTGATAAAATGTGCAATTATTAGGGATTAGGACTTGAACTTGAAACTTGGTGAATTTTACACAGACCAATACATAAGCAAATTATAGTTTAACCTAAAGATCAATTCTGGTGATAGCCAAAACTGTTGGAAAATATGCAAATAATCTAGAAATATAATATACACTTTGGAATGCTTAATGTTTTCTGACATCCACTTTTTGAAAACTAATACAATCTTATGTGATTTCTCTGATATTACAAAAGTGAGGGGATAATTTATAGAAGATGCTTACGCCCAGTATATAGCCATAATATCTTATTCATAATCTTTGTTAGAAATGAAAGACACTTGTGAGATATGATTACTTTAATATTTGGAACTGGTAGTTATTTAGAAGCTAAAATAGATTCTCATGGTTCTTTACCCATGTACTACCTAACCAAAAATCTAACTCAATTAAAAACTGTCTTGAAATGCATCCACTGAGGAAGATATTTTGTATTAAATGAGATTTCTGTATTTTATTCTGGCCATAACTATCTCCCTCTGTATTTTTTTAAAGGGAAGAGGATATGACAAGTGGCTTCAAAGTCCTTACACTTCAACCGGTTCTCATTTCATGCTCTTTACTAGGGAGAAACATGATGTTTCCAGTACACTCCTAGAATTGTTTTCACCTAGGTTTCAGAGAGCTTAGTGTTTACTTTTTCATATTTTGGCAGAGATGCTCAGTCCCTGGACTTTTTTCCCAATTCAGGGGAAAATAAAATTTCAATTCGGGGTCTTTGAAATCTCTATCAGTGCAGACCCATACAAAGGGAGTGATAATGCCTGAAATATTTTTCATAGTTGTTGAGGATCCATGAAATTCAGCATTTTTCATCATAGCACAGTTTTTCCTGAATACTTATCCAGGTATAAGAATTTGAGATTTAAAAAAAAGTCACAGAGTTATAATGTAAGATTTAGCCCTGTAATGTAGAATAATGGCAATGAGAATGTGTGTCTTTCCCACATTCATAAAAGAAACTTTACTAAAGCTCAAAGCACACATTGTACCCCACTCAATAATTGTGGGAAACTTCAACACCTCACATTCTGCAATGGACAAATCATGGAAACAGAAACTAAACAGAGACACAGTGAAGGTAACAGAAGTTATGAACCAAATGGATATAACAGATATTTATAGAACATTTCATTCTAAAACAAAAGAATATACCTTCTTCTCAGCAGCTCATTGTACCTACTCCAAAATTGACCATATAATTGGTCACAAAACAGGCCTCAACAGATACAGGAATATTGAAATAATTCCATGCACCCTATCAGATCTTCACGGCCTAAGGCTGGTCTTAAGTTCAAACAAAGACAAAGGAAAGCTCACAAACATATGGATGTTGAACAATGCTCTAGTCAATAATAATATGGTCAAGGAAGAAATAGAGAAAGAAATTCAAGACTTTTTGGAATTTAATGAAAATGAAGACATGTCATAGCAAAAGTTGTAAAATACAATGAAATCATTGCTAAGAGGAAAACACACAGTGCTAAGTGCCTCCAGAAAGAAAATGAAGAAAGCTTACATTAGCAGCTTGACAACACACCTGAAAACTCTAGAACAAAAAGAAGCAAATATACATAAGAGGAGTAGATGGCAGGAAAAAATCAAACTCAGGGCCAAAACCAACCAAATAGAAACAAAAAGAAGTATACAAAGAAGCAACAAAACCAGGAGCTGATTCTTTGAGAAAATCAACAAGGTAGATAACTCTTAGCAAGACTCACTAGAGGGCACAGAGTCAGTATCCCAATCAGCAAAATCAGAAATGAAAAGGGAGACATAATATCAGAAACCGTAGAAATTCAAAAATAATCAGATCCTATTACAAAACTTTATACTCAACAAAATTGGAAAATCTGGATGAAATGGACAATTTTCTAGACACATGCAAGGTGCCAATGGTAAAACAGGATCCGATAAGCCATCTAAATTGTCCCATAAGCCTTGAGGAAATAGAAGCATTCATTAACAGGCTCCCAACCAAAAAAAGCCCAGGACCAGATGGGTTTGGAGGGGAATGCTATCAGATCTTCAAAGAAGACCTAATACCAATACTCTTCAAACATCCCACAAAATAGAAACACAAGAAAAACTACCCAATTCATTCTATGAAACCACAATAACACTTATACCTAAATCAAAGATGAAACAAGAAAAGAGAACTTCAGACTAATTTCTGTTATGAACATTGATGCAAAAATACTCAATAAAATGCCTGCCAAGTGAACTCAAGCATACATCAAAATGATAATTCACCACCATCAAGTATACTTCATCCCAGGCATGCATTGATGGTTCGATATATGGAAATCCATCAATGTAATCCACTACAATTGTGAAACTGTGAACCTACAGGACTCACTGAAAATGTTCTTATAGTGAACTGCTTTGTGCACTCTATTTTTACCTCAGTATTTGTTTCTGGAGCTTTATTTCCACCCATATGCCATTATTTGGTATTGATGTGAACCCCTAGTGATGTGCTAACTTTCTCAATTACAGGACCATACACCTTGTAGATTTACTACAAACCAATCTCTTAAGTCTCAGCAACTTCAGTGTAGTCCTTATGTACCCTATGACTATTTTACTGTGTTCTTTTATGAATGGTCTGTGTCTATAAATTATCAAAGTCAGTGTGTTCACAAGGCTGGATGGTTCAGTTGAACTTTAGTATATTCCAGAATCCTGAAGAACTAGACTTTGATAAATGAACAAACTTGCCAGGGAAAGCAAGGACAAGCAAAATTCAAAAGATTCTGTCTTTGTTTTTTATGTAGGATGCCATGAGATGGTGTGGTCCAGATTGAAAGTGAGTCTTCCTAGCTCAAGTGAGATGGATTTTAAGTTAGGTCTTCTTAACTTAAACAATTTTAAAAAGACATCCCTCACAGTGTCTATGTGGCTCTTCCTGCCCTTCTCCATCTGTTGGCCAATACAATCCATAAGGGCAAAGGAGCAGAGACAGCAAGCTGAGGGTTCAAAAGCATTTTGAGTACATATGGTGAAAGACCACATTGGGATTTGAAGCCAGTAGACTGACCAGATTTACTCAGGGTGATTAAAGGCTTAAAAAGTTTTGGGAGACTGAAGGTAGGTTGCATTCATTTTGCCATTGTTGGAAATATTCTGTGACTATTCTTCCATGGAGGATTTGCGTGCCCCACAGAACAACAGCCTTACAACAAATTAAGAAACTGTAGTTGTCCTTGTGACTTTTAAGTGGCTGCTGTGTCACTAGATTTTTGAGAAAGGTTAAAAGGTCATTGCCTAAACCCAGTCAGACTGTTGAGATCTGGAAAGAGGGTAGGAGATCCTCCAGCTAAAATCTGGGATTGGCCCTTACCAAAAATCATCAGATGTTCCACAAACCATTTCTAAATCTATGCAAAGGTGCAGACTGAACCTATAGCAAAGAAAGGAAATGAGACTGACCCAGTCCTCAGAGATGAATGGTATAGCAACATGTCACTACACTCCAGTGTTTGAGGAGGTACTCATTAATCTTCAGCATGCCCTGTGCCCCACGTTGCCCCAACTGTGGGTCTCCCTGCTCTCACGGATCATGGCTGCTACAATCCTCAAGGGCAAAGTGAGTGAGTAGGGGGTTCAGAAGCCCTGTCAGTATATATGGTGAATGATCACACCACGACTGCTCTCAGGTTTTTAACTAGCAGAGTTTTCCCATATGTCTGTGCCATATTCTCTAAACAGATGCAGTAAAAGAAGAAAGAGCTGCATGAGCTCCTCAGGATAAGAGTGAGCTTTCTCCCAACACATGACAGCAGTCCATTAAATGTGATTAGGACAGAGGTGACAAAAAAATTCTCTATTTCTCTATTATGAACAAGTGCCAAACAATATCCATCTTGCTGGCAAGTGAGAAGGGGTGACACATGTCTCCCCCTTTGTTGTTTTCTTTTTGCTGGTCACTACATAGCTGTACAATAGAAGCATTGTGAACTTGGAGTAACAGACTAGAAAAGTGGAGAGAAATGTCCCCAAGTTTCCAAGCAGTACCTAAACTAATAATTTATGTACTCTAAAGATTGAGGGCAGAGTAATTGGGGAAAAGAGGCTAAAGGAAAAACTATAGAAGCCAAGCTAAAAGACACCAAGTATTGCCTTCTGCCAAACAGCAAAACAGTTAGAACCCATGTGGTTGGGAGAATTGGTAACACAAAGCATACTTGCATAAAACCCCCTCATCCATTAATATTTACATCTCAGGAAAAGCCTGATCAGTGTAGCAAAATATTTTCAGACAACAGCAAAATAAATACAACAAAGACTACAAAAAAGCCTATACCCAATCAACAAATATGTTAATGAAATTCCCCATATTAAAGTACAACAAAGAGGTGTGGAAATATTTGGTGATAAATAGCATTTTCTCTGTTTACTATTTTGATTTCAAAATGTATGTGGGGTATGACCAAATATTAGAATGCATGGAAAATCTCAAGAAGATATGAGTACTGAGCTTGAGAAAAAATTTCAAATATAATCTGGAATTAAAGTAAGTATCCAAAATAGTCACAATGAACAAGTTTTTAAAAGGCAGTTAAATTATAAAGAAGAGAAAGCATGTACAGATGAGGAAGAATATACATATGTATGCAGAAATGTAGAAAAAACAAATATTGAAAATGTTATGATGAAAAAGATAACTTGGAGATAACTATTCAAATTAACCAACTGCAAATGATTACACATATAGGGCTGAGACACTGGAGCAAAGGAGCTGAAATATTGGGGTGTCTTGAAACAGACTAGCCCAGAGATAATGAGGCTTCAGAAGGAAGGAAACTGGAACAGTGCTGAAGGAATGAAAGGAGCAGCACACAGAATAAGCAACAAACAGGCAGCAGTACTTAGGGAGACACAATGAATTAGCTGAGCAGGGAAGTAAGGAGGAACAGAGTCTTAGCTGCTAGTAGAGAAAAAGAGACACAGTAAACAAAATAATAATGATAATGTAAGTCAGAAAAATAAGGCAATTGATGGAAAGGAATAGTGTTCCTAATGTACTGAAAATACTGCCATTCTAGAGCTTCACAATGGTGAAAACAGACTTCCAAAGATGTTACAAATAGACATTTTCTAAAATACTAAGCTGCGAAAGTTGAGTCTCTATAAGTTCTGAAATACAAGAGACATGGTGAGGTATTCATCTGTCTAAAAATAGTTGTTAGCTGTTGCCAAAAGGACAGTTGAATCTATATGAAGGATAAACATACACACACACACACACACACACACACACACACACAACTTAAAATTCGGATTGTTAGAAGGAAAGCAAAATTATGAGATAATAGGAAGAGAGATAGAAAGTTGTAGTAAATGTCTTGAAAGTTTCATATTTTGCTCAATATTACAGGTCTGCTTTTTGAAGTAACTGGTATAATGAACACTCAGAATTAATTATCATAGCCTAAAAAAAATTCATGCACTCTTTAGAGTAGCAGCTATCAAAATTCTTACTAGAACATGAATTTAAACTTAAAAGGCAAAAACATAGAATAGTACGCTCAACGGACTATTCCCAAGTAATACATGACGAGAAAATAGAATTATGGATATTATTAAAGGATATTATAAAATCAAAAGCACAACCAGATGACAGAAGTAATTACTAGCTTATTGATCCATACATGTGTTATAAATTATAAAACCCCATTGAACATCAGGGATGGGTAGAATAGATGATCAAGAGCTAGTCTAGTTTGCTTTCTGTTGCTTTGGTGGAACACTAAGCGAGGAGATTTTGAGAAGTAAAAGTGGCTTAAGGATGAGAGTCTATCAATAAGGAAATCCAAGGCTGAAAGGTCAGAAAACTGGAGTTACTGCAGCAGAGACCACAGAGGAGTGTGTATTATCTCATCTCCAGGTACACCTACAGCAACATTTCTTCTACAACCCAGAGCCACCAGCCCAAGGGTGACACCACCCACTATTGCCTCTGTTCTTTATCAATTAGCAATCAAAAAATGTCCCACAGACATACTCACAAAGCAATCTGATGAAGGCAATTTGTCATCTTAGTTTTCCCAGTCTCTTGTCTCTCTAATTTGTATCAAGTTAACAAAAACAAATAAGCACAAAAGCCAACTGAGTGTTGATGAATTTGAAGACAGTTGATACAAAACCCATTTAAGACAATAGCTAAAGTATTAAAAAAAACTATAAAATATTTTATATGTGAAGCTGGTACAACTCACAAAACTCAAAAACCATCTTATCAAGGGCTAGAACAGTGGTTCTCAAACCCTATAGGGGTATTAATTCACCCTTTCATAGTGGTTAATTAAGACAATTAGAAAACACAGATTTTCACAGTATGATTCATAAGTAAAAAAGTACAGTTATGGGGTAGCAATTAAATTAATTTTGTGGCTGGACAACATGTGAAACTGTAAGAACCACTGAGCTAGAGGAATGGCTTAGCACTTAAGAACAGTTGTTTCCCTTGCAAGGACCCAGGCTAACAACCATCTGTAACTCTGGCTCGCAACCAGTTGTTACCTTCTGGCCTCTTTAGGTACTTCATGTACTTGGTACATAGACACATGTATATGGATAAAGCACATATCCAGCAAGAATAAAATAATTTTTATCTTAAAAAACCTAAATAAAATTATATTATTAGACAAGATAAACTATAAGAGTAATTGGTTGTGCATTTCATAATTTAATTTAATGATTTCTTAGTATAAATTCATGAGGAATAGCTGAATATTGTTAATTTAAAATTAAGAAACAAAATGAGTTATTGAAAGAGAGAAATAAATGGTAGATATTTTAATTAACTCAAATGAAATTCTTTTATTGTGTTATAGATAAAAAGCACTTTAATGTATATATTCAACTGTTGTGCTCAGCTCACATGCTGTATGATTTTCTGTATTTCTATAGAGATTCATTAGTTTGCCCAATGAGAACTCTTGATTTTAACTTTCAAAGTACAAAGAAATTAGTTTACATATCTATAAGATTATTATAATCTATTCATTCTAATGTCTTATTGAGTACTAGGAAATTATCTTAAGTTAACAGGAGATTTGGCTGGCTTAATAATGTCCTCTGATTTCCAATTACCCCATTTTTTGAGTGGTATTTTTTTTTTCTTGAAACCACTGGGAATCACTAAGGTATAAGGAAATACAAAGTCATGTGAGATGCATAAGAGTGGTGTCTTTGGCACTGCTATCTGTGGGTTGTTTGAAGATATTTAGGAGATACTTGATTAACACCAAAGGAAGTATTTACTTCATGAAATTTACTTTAGTAACTGCACTTATACTCTAAATTTTGAATATTTCCTAGGAATAGTGAGTCACTTCCAGTGTTTTAGAGACTTTAAAGTGGCAACACTTACATTATTTTCTTAACTTAGCTTTCATGAAAAAAAAATAGCCTTGAAACACTATCATGGAGAGAATCCTAGGACAGAAAATGGAATTTTAAAGGTGGAGTAATACAAAGGGGAAAAACATATATTTCAGTTCATCAAAAGCACCTTTAAATATAGGAGCCACCACACATGGGCTACAGTTCATTACTTGAAAGTTCCCCCATTGGCTATGCTATGCGTGGATAGGAGGGAAAACGTGGCAGGTTCCAGTAGAGCTTCTGGAGCTGGAACATTTGTATTGGATTCTAGTTTCACCACTGACCAGGAACATGACCTGATTCAAGATCTCATGGCTAATTTTGGCAGAAACCTTAGAAGTCTATAGTGTTTTACATTCACCCAGAGGTCTTAAATGATACTTTAACAAAAAAAAAATATTTTCAAGGCAACAGTTCCTGCTACATCATGGTTCAAGACTCTCAAGGGACTTGGATAAGGCTACATGAAAGGATTAGAAAAATTCTGACTTGGCTTCAACTCTACAAGGGTCATTCCTTCCCTTCTTCATTGCAGCCATTTAATTTTTATTCTTTTTCAAAATAAATCTTAATAAGCTTTGGAGTTCTAAAGGTGAGACAATTATGATATTAAATAATGCCTTAATTTTTCTTAAATGAATGACAGAGAAAAGGGACCAAATCAAAATGACTGTGAAAGTTAGAAGTAGACTTATCAGATGTTATTAGAAGATTATATAATAATCCATGCCACATATTTGTAGAAACTCTTTAATAACTTAACTTTTTGTGGTTCCTGGAAGGGAAAGCAAAGTAGTGAACTAGTGGAGTTACAGTTTTCAGATCTCTGCACTAAGCTTTAGGCTTAGTGAAATTTTCATTTGGGAAATAAATGACAAGTCTGAAACAGATAAGATGGTTAAAGCATGTACCTATATTCTAGGAATGACATGTAAGAAACTAACAAATTAATATTTCTAACTACCATTTAATAGATACAGTAAGTATTACAGTATTTTGGAGTCTTGAACCATATTTTTCTTCAGATTAATTACAATAGATCTTTATGGAAGTTAATTGAAAATAGGCTGATTACATACTGACATTGTGGGCATAAAATGACTCATTCAGATTAACCATTGTTCTTGTAATATTTTGACATGATGAGGATATGTATAATAATTAAAAATAACATATTGTCAATGTGAAGATAATATATAATAATCTTTCCTATAATCAACAGAAAAACAAATATTTCAGAATCATTTTGAGTCATTAAGTTGTGTACTTAGGAAAAATAGGTTATGATATATATTTGTTTTGTTTGTTTCTGATCTGTTATCTTACTGTCAAGTGATAGCCTCTGACACAAAATTGTTCAGCATAATAAGATATGAATCAGTCTGAGCAAGGATCATTAAGATAATATTTTATATCATTTCTATTTCCAATAGAAAACAATAAAATTAAAGATGTTTAAGAATGTATTTAATATGGAAATTGACAATTTTGACATAATGTTTGGACACTTTTAAGAAAAGGCTTGTACATGTCATATTTGAAAAGATAAATATTAGTAACAATAAAATTAATAAAAATAGTACACTTTAATATTTAGTGTCTTCTATCTGACTTTGTATAATTTCCCTGAAAGTAATCTTACGAAACCTAATCACATCATCATAAACTACAAGCTGTTAATTTAAATATATAATTTAATTTACATTCTAAGTAAATGAAAATTTTAACCAGGAAATATTGCAATCATTACTTTAGTATAATTAAAAATGATTTCCTCTAAAAGCAAGTGTGGATGGATAATATAGAATTTGAAATTCATTTTAAAATGCATATAATAGGTATACAAAATCACACTGGGTTTAATATAGGTGGAGAATTGATAGAAAGATATGAAATGTATATTTATTGCAGTCCCCAAAGCAGTATAATAAGACATTTGTAAACAAAGCTTAGATTTTTTAAGTCACTGAAATATGTGCGAATATAGGCAGACTACATTATCTTATTCTTGTGGTCATAAGTTGCAGATACATGTGTTATACTTTTATTCAGTGATCTGACATCCTTGACAGCATTGGAAATGATATACTTTGCATTCATAGAAGCAACATAATAGCCTTTTATTGCATAAATGTGTAAAAAAAGAACAATATTGAAAAGAATACTACATTGTTACAGAAGTTCATGAGGTTCATGGCATTGCTATTCATGGTTAAAATTGTGTTAACCAGTTCTTGAAGTTTGATTGATAATAACCCCCATTGGTTCATAAGGTTCTTTTTATTGGATTTTTAAATTTACATTTCAAATATTATCCCCTTTCCTGGTTTCCCCTCTGAACCCTCCTATCCCATCCCCCTTTACCCTGCTTCTATGAGGGTGCTCCCCACCCACACATCCACACCTGCTTCACCGCCCTGGCATTCTCCTACACTGCACATCTAGCATTCACAGGACCAAGGCTCCAGCTGAGAGGATGGCCTTATCTAGCATCAATGGGAGGAGAAGGTCATTGGACTGAATGCCTGATATCAAATAGTGGAGCTGTTTAGAAAAGTTTAAGAGGTGTAGCCTTGTTAGAGGAAGTACAACACTGGGGGTGGGTTCTAAGGTTTTTAAAGTTTTTGCAAAGGCCAATATCTTTCTCTGCCTGCTGCCTTCCTATCAAAATGGAAATCTGTTACTGCTCTAGCACCATGACTGACTGATTTAAGGATTTACCATCTAAAACTGTAAGCAAGCCCTAATAAATGCTTTCTTTTTTAAGAGTTGCTTTGGTCATGATGTCAATTCACAGGAATAGAACAGTACCTGAGGCATGACAATTAAAAGTTTGAAAATCAGGATAGCTGGTTCAATTCTATTGCAGCAATAACCCTGACAAAGACTAACTGTGCTGGTTTGTATATGTGTTGCCTAGAGAGTGATACTACTAGAAGGTATGGCCCTGTTGGAATATGTTTGTCCCTGTGGGTGTGGATTTAATACTCTAGTCCTAGATTCCTGGAAATGAGTCTTCTACTAGCAGCCTTCACTTAATGGAGAAAGATATTGTTTTAGCCTACAGCTAAAGCCTGTAGCTGTGGGGAAGACAGGGATAGGAAGGCAATTGGGACAACTGGACATTTCACATCTACAGACAAATTCAGAGAGAATGGAATGAAAGTGTATTTGCGGTGCAATTGTATTGTGCTCTGCTAAATTTCTTCATTTTTAGTTTCTGTCCTACTGTCTATGGAATGATACCACCAAAACTGTCCAGAAGAATCACTGTTTTATGACTATTATAAAATTACTATTTCTAAACTTGAAATAAACAAATTATTTTTATTGAAAATACATTTTTTTCATACAATATATTATGATTGTGGTTCCCCTTCCCCATTTCTTCCCAATCCTGCCTATAACTTCAGTCATCCAATTCCATTCCTCCTCCTCCTTCTCCTCTCTCTCTCTTTCTTTTTCTTTTTCTTCTTCTTCTTCTTCTTCTTCTTCTTCTTCTTCTTCTTCTTCTTCTTCTTCTTCTTCTTCTTCTTCTTCTCTTCTCTCTCTCTCTCCCTCTCCCTCTCCCTCTCTCTCTCTCTCTCTCTCTCTCTCTCTCTCTCTCTTTCTCTCTCTCTTTCTCTCTCTCTCTCTCATAAAAGGCAAATCTAAAGGCAAACAAAATAGAACACTAAAAAATGGTGGAGGTGCAAGTAAAAAACAGAAGATATACAACCCATAAAAACAAACAATGAAAGAGCATAATATACAAGCAAAAGACTGTTCACTAAAAATGCTCAAACAAAACAAGGTTGGATGGGAGTATTTAATGACATTAACTATGTTTTTTAATTCAACAGGTATTCATCAAAATTCTGCTGTGCTGAAAGGAAGGCATAAATGTACTAACCTTTTACAGAATAGCCCGCCCTGCCCTGTGAAACTCCATATGCCTGTGTTGATACTTACTGGAGTTCTAAGGAAGGGTAGAGACCAATGGAAGACCATGCAGCAACACGAGGGCTAGTGAGGGTGACACTGAATGTAAAACTGTTTGATGCCAGGGTAAACTGGAAGAAAGTGATAGCATCTGTAATAAAAACAGGACCTTGGCATTAGAACCATGTGTCTGCACAAAACTAGGGAGTGCGCTTAGTAGCACAACACAAACAGTGGGTGGGCCATCGCCATAAACAGACCTGAGGCCAACTGAGCAAGGAGAAAGATCAATGAGGCTTCATTCTACTGGCAAAGGGGAACAATGGTACATAAATTATGTGCTATGACCAACTAGCAAGCCACTTGTGCTCTCTGCTCTTTAAAACCAGTTGCCACTGGAAACTCTCTAGAGAAATGACAAAGTGCTTTAAGGTTAGTCTCCAAGGTTGTCTGGTAGGGCTTGGTGAGAAAGTCCAACAGTTCAGTTGTATTCTTTTGGAAACCATAGAGTCAAGCAAATATTAACATTTTTGTGTCATCATCTAAAAAACAATAATCAGTCAAGAAGTCCTTAATTAAATAACAGTGACACTGAACTACCATCCTGGTCTCTTCCTTCATTCTCTCACCCCTGTTCCCCAACGAAAGGCCTTTTGGTGCCTTTGAGATGCTGAATCTTTTGGAATAGTTATAGTAGATAGGCTTCTCCTCAGCTTTGAAGTCCTAACTTGCCTTTTCTGATGGCATTTGCTTCAGGAAATCAAATTGTAAAACTTTCCTCTGTTTAAGATGTGAAAGTTTGTAAAGACTCTTGATATTTCACAACCCATAGTCTTTCTCCAGGGCTAGGAATTTTCCCTTTGTGGTATACTCTTCAAGGAACTTAGTGCTTCTCTCCTGCACCATAATTGAGGAGTTTCTTATCTTTGGACAAACTCAGAAATCCTGAATGGCTTATGACCTTCTCCTTTACCAAGCTTCTCCTTTAATAAACCCTAGCCATTGCTTTAGTGATGCTGACTTCAGGGAGATTCATTTCACCTCCAACTTTGAATGCAATTGCTTTAATTGCAATTCAGTTGCTTCGGAATGTCTTCTTTGTTTCCTTGCTTTTATTTTTTTTACATTTCAAATTCTGTCCCCATTCCTGGTTCCTCCCCCGAAAAAATCCGCTAACCCATCCCCCTCCCCCTGCTCACCAATCTACCTACACCTGCTTCCCTGTCCTGGCATTTCCCTATACTAGGGCATCAAATCTTCTCAAGACCAAGGGCCTCTCCTCCCTTTCATGTCCAACAAGGCCATCCTCTGCTACATATGCATCTGAAGCCATGGGTTTCCTCCATGTGTATTTTTTGGTTGGTGTTTTAGTCCCTGGGATCTCTGGGGATATTGAGTGGTTCAAATTGTTCCTCCTGTGGCTCTGAGAAATATTCTTATATAAAAACTCAGTTTAAAGAATGTTGTACTTGACAAATATCACTGAGCATATTTTTTCTCTTGTATGACATTATAATCGATGAATATTGTAGTTTATAAAGATGTTCACTACGTACAATAAAGGCAATAGTTTTAAATTTTTCTGTGGACTTTGTAGGAAATATAAATATTCAGTTTATAGGCTGACATATTAACTAGTCTATAGGCTACCATAATTCAGGAAAAAATAAGTTGACAAAATTATGGATTAGGGGGTCTCTTGAATTTTCTGTTATCTCTTTCAAAAGAAATTTATTTTTACATGTACATATGTAATCTTATAGTAAGTTGTAGAGTTCATTTTCCAGTCAATCCATTTTCCCATGAGAGAGAGGTTTAATACTCACAATAAGAAACAGCACTTTAAATTGTAGATAAATGATATATTTTATAATGACTCAATTACTTCCCTAACATGTTTCTTTTCAACGTTGCTATTCATATTAACAAGTATATATTCATTTACAAAGATGTGCAAATCATCAAAATGCCATATGAGGGTATAACAATGTGCTTCTGAAATGCTGTTTATCTCTTTCTTTACTTTATTTATGTGAAGCAGCAGTGACATTGGCAAGCCAGATGTAGTGATAACAGGTGTGCATGCCCCTGGCTATCCTACAGATAGAACCCTGCTAAGTGGTAGTCTAATCACCCAAGCTCCATGGAAGACTAAATTTAAATCAGATGTTAATTGCCTCCAGAGTTCAGTTGATCTTTGCATTCAATTATCTCCCACAAAGTCAAATGGAAATATCGTTTGACTCAGGAAATAGTGTAATAATTTCACATCTGCTATAAGCAACTAGGTTTACAAACTCTGTACAGTTAAAAAAGAAGTGGAAAAAAACCACACCTATTTCTAACTCTAATCTTTCTCCAATATCTTATCTGATGTTGGCTTCACTAGGGGATTTGTATAATATCTAGAAAATCCCCAGTTTATAACTCTATTTGTAACTACAAGCCTGTTAAATAAAAAGCAAATCTTTCATTTTATACATAGCACTCCATAGCAGGTGTAGATACTCATATCTGTGCCAACAATCCCAGAATCTTATTGTCCCATACATGATGTTAATAGGCAATAATTTCCATAGCTCTTATTCCTCTGTGAACCAGCTTCCCAATGTCTCCACCTCTTATTCTTCCTCTCCATAGACATTTCACAATAGCATTTCAATGTTCTTTCATCCCCTATTTTCTAAAATAAATGTAATCAACATTTTCTCTTATACAAATACCTTCCAATTCTAAGTCTGCCTCTGTTAACAGCATTCCATAGTCCACATTGCAAAGGGACACTGAAATTCTGTCTCCAACCAAACTTCCTGCCTGGAATATATGTTAATTTCATTTCCTTAGTCCTTTCTTTTCACTACTAATTTGAGACATGGTCTTTCTGATTAGCTGAGTCTGATCTCCAGTTTACAAGATATCTGTCTCAGCCTTTCAAGTGTAAGAGGTGTATGCCAAAACCTTTGGCTTGCTGGTATTTCAGTGGACATTTGAAGTTAAATTTTCAATGCAAGTTTGACTCACTGATTCTATTATTTTTAGTAGTAATGGTATTGTGTGCATGTATGTGTGTGTGTATGTGTGAGTGTGAGTGTGTACATGTGTTGTATGTGTGAGTAGAGTGTGTGCATGTGTTGTATGTGTGAGTATTCATGTGTCACTGTGCATGTTTGGAGGTTGTGGTATTACCCCCAGAGTAATGCTGTCTAAAGGAAAACTTTAATTTAGTCACTGATTTAAGAAATTAAGAATCAGGAAAGATAAGGTCACAGTTGAGTCACGAGTTTCACTGAAAGGAAGCAGTCACATTCATACCTAACACATAGCACAGTTCACAAAGCTGCATACTCTCAACTCTCTGAGCTGGCACAGACAGTCCTTGGAACTTTGAGGAAATGAGGTGAACTTATTTCTTTCTCAAAATTAGCTGCTGGCTTTAGCTATAATGGAGCATTGGATAATTTGGCCACAAACAGAAAAAGTTATTGGTTTCTAACATTAGAGCTTGCTGGCTGGAAGTTTAAAAGTTTTAAAGGAGAATAATATGCAAACTGTGTATCTTTAAAGCTATTGCACAGGTTACTTTTAGGAATACACACACATACACATAAATAAACATACACAAATGCACACATGCATATACACCTACATACACACATGCATATACATGCACACACATACACACACCTACATATTCATATGTGTGTATGTGTGTATGTATACATATGTGTGTTGTGTGTATTCATATGTATGAAATTAATGACAAAAGATTCCATGAATTTGAAAGACAGCAGGAAAGAATATATGGTAGTATTTAGAGAGAGGAAAGGGAAGGGTAAAATTTTATATTTATATTATAACCTTAAAAGATTAAAGAAATCCAGTCCAAGTGGATCAAGGACCTCCGCCTAAAACCAGTCTATTAGAAGACACTGAGTTTTGAAGTTCCTGAAGAAAGAAATCGAAGAAGACCTCAGAAGATGGAAAAATATTTCTTGCTCCTGGATTGGCAGGATCAATATAGTAAAAATGGCCATCTTGCCAAAAGCAATATACAGATTCAATGCGATCCCCATCAAAATCCCAACTCAATTCTTCATAGATCTAGAAAGAGCAATTCTCAAATTCATCTGGAGCAACAAAAAAACCAGGATAGCTAAAACTATTCTCAACAATAAAAGGACTTCTGGGGGAATCAATATCCCTGACCTCAAGCAGTACTACAGAGCAATTGTGTTAAAAACTGCATGGTATTGGTATAGCAACAGGCAAGCAGATCAATGGAACAGGATTGAAGACCCAGAGGTTAACCCACAGACTTATGGTCACTTGATCTTTGATAAAGGAGCCACAACCATCCGGTGGAATAAAGATAGCCTTTTTAACAAATGGTGCTGGTTCAACTGGAAGTCAACATGCAGAAGAATGCGAATTGATCCAATCTTATCTCTTTGCACTAAGATCAACTCCAAGTGGATCAAGGACCTCCACATAAAACCAGACACACTGAAACTATTAGAAAAGAAACTTGGGAAGACCCTGGAGGACTTGGGCACAGGGGAAAAGTTCCTGAACAGAACACCAATAGCTTATGCTCTAAGATCAAGAATCGACAAATGGGACCTCATAAAATTACAAAGTTTCTGCAAAGCAAAGGACACTGTCAGAAGGACAAAACGGCAACCAACAAAGTGGGAAAAGATCTTCACCAACTCCACATCTGACAGAGGGCTAATATCCAATATATACAAAGAACTCAAGAAGTTAGACCGCAAAGAAACAAATAACCCTATCAAAAAATGGAGCACAGAGCTAAACAAAGAATTTTCACCAGAAGAAATTCGGATGGCCGAGAAACACCTTAAAAGATGTTCAACATCATTAGTCATCAGGGAAATGCAAATCAAAACAACCCTGAGATTCCACCTCACACCAGTCAGAATGGCTAAGATTAAAAACTCAAGAGACAACAAGTGCTGGCGAGGATGTGGAGAAAGAGGAACACTCCTCCACTGTTGGCGGGATTGCAAAATGGTAAAACTGCTCTGGAAATCAGTTTGGCGGTTCCTCAGAAAATTGGGCATGTTACTTCCAGAGGACCCTGGCATACCACTCCTGGGCATATACCCAGAGGATTCCCCTGCATGCAATAAGGACACATGCTCCACTATGTTTATAGCAGCCTTATTTATAATAGCCAGAAATTGGAAGCAGCCCAAATATCCCTCAAAGGAGGAATGGATACAGAAAATGTGGTATATTTATACAATGGAATACTACTCAGCAATTAAAAATAATGAATTCATGCAATTTGTAGGTAAATGGTTAGACCTGGAAAATATCATCCTGAGTGAATTAACCCAATCACAAAAGAATGCACATGAAATGCAATCACTGATAAGTGGATATTAATGAGCCCAGAAGCCCTAAATACTCAATACACAAATAGCAAGTCAAATGATTCCCAAGAAGAAGAAAGGAGAGGACCCTGGGCCTGTAAAGATTGCATCCAGTTTAGTAAAGAAACCGAGGGGGGAGGGGGAATTATTGGGGAACAGATGGGGGGGAGAGGAACTATGGGAACTATGGTGGGTGGGAACTGGGAAAGGGGAAAGCCTTTGGAATGTAAACATAGAATATAGAAAATAAAATAAAAAAAAGAATAAAAAAAAAAGAAGACACTGTGTTTATTAGAAGAGAGTGGGGAAAAGAGTCAGGAATACATCAGCACAGGGAAAAATTTCCTGAACATAATAATAATGACCCAGACTCTAATATCAACTATAGACAAATGGGGCTTCATAAAATTGCAAAGTTTCTATAAGGCAAAGGACATGGACAATAGGACAAAATGGCAGCCAACAGATTGGGAAAAGATCTTTACCTATCCTATATCCAATAGAGGGCTAATATCCAATGTGTACGAAAAAATAAAAAAGTTAGACTCCAGAGAATCAAATGACCCTATTAAAAGAAAGGTTACAGGTCTTAACAAAGAGTTCTCAACTGAGGAATATCAAATGGCTGAGAGGCACCCAAATAAATGTTCAACATCCTTAGTCATCAGGGAAATTCAAATCAAAACAACCTTGAGATTCCACCTCACACCAATCAGAATGGCTAAGCTCAAAAACTTAGGTGACAGTAGATGCTGGCAAGGATGTGAAAAAAGAGCAGTCCTCCATTGTTGGTGGGATTGAAAGCTAGTACAACCACTCTGGAAATGTCTGAATTTTCCTCAGAAAATTGAATGTAATACTATCGATGGTGGTACATTTACACAAAGAAGAACTGCTCAACTATTAAAGTGTGTGGAAGAGACTGCAGGAAAGGTCATACAGACACTGCCACACCTAAGAATGCTTCCCATATGCAGACATAAAACCCAGACACTATTGCTGATGCCAAGAAGTGCTTGCTGACAGGACCCTGATATATCTGTCCCCTGAGCAGCTGTGCCACAGCCTGACCAACACAGATGTGAATGTTTGCAGCCAACCCATGGACTGAGCATGAGGACCCCAATGAAGGACTTAGGGGAAGAAGCTGAAGTGGTTTGAAACCCTGTAGGTAGAACATTATCAACCTGCCAGTACTCCCCCTCAGACCTCCCAAGGACTAAACCACCAACCAAAGAGTATAGATGGAGGGACCCATAGCTCCAGCTGCATATGAAGCAGAGGATTGCCTTATCTGGCATTATTGGGAGGGGAGGACCTTGGTCCTGAGAAATTCTAATGCCCCAGAGTAGGGCAATGCTAGGAAGGTGAGACAGGAGTGAGTATGGGAGGGAAGCACCCTGATAGAAGCAGAAGGGAGGGAGGATGGGATAGGGGATTTGAAAAGTGGAAACTGGGAAAGGGGATAACATTTGAAGTGTAAATAAATAAATTAACCAATAAAAATAAAACAGAAAAATAAAAACAAAAGCTACATAATGTATTTCAATGTAAAAAACAAAACAGTGCTTGAATGTATATGTACTTAGGCTCCTTATGTGTTTGCACACCAGGAAGCTCTCTCTGATTTGTATGTCAAAATTCTTAAGCTTCTGAGGCAAATGCTTTATCTTTGAGCCATCTCTCTGACCCCATTTTCTTTTAACTCATAAATGTTCCATGTTTATTCAATGTGTTTCAGATTTCCAAAATATTTTTTCTGGGAATATTTCTCATGGATGGTGTTCATGGATATTTTCTGAAGTTAAATTTATTTGTTAAATTATATCTCCAGACATACTGAATCAATTTCCTTTAGTAAGAAACATTAGGTGAGGATATATGTACATCCAGATAACACTGTTCCTAGAGTCTCATTTTCCATTGTTTTATAGTTAATAGTAAAAGTTTTAAACCTCCATTAAGTTTCCAAACTAATTTGTACTTTTATTAAAAAAATAAAGGAACTAACCTGCCTTTTTAGATCAATAGTGTTTTGAATTAATTAATTTTCAAAAGCATCCTGCATTCATAGTGTTAAATTTGGGGGCAAAGCAAAATAAATCCTGCTATTAAAAAATCTATTATAATGCTTGATCAAATTAAAAGCTAGGAGTTAAAAATAACCAAAAATTGAAGCATCTATCTGCTTACTTAAGATGATAAAATCAATTGATGATGCAGAAATGTCACTAAGTCCATACCATACAGTGAACCCAGTTTCCTTATGGTAGTCAATTCTTGTGGAGAAGAAAATATAGTTTTTATACACCTATCCAATTACAAATTACCAACCTTGTGCTTTAATTTTCTATCATGAAATGCATGTTATAAACTGATCTCTTCATTCATTACTACTATTACTTTTTAAAGTCAGACAGGCCCGAGTGAAAGTAACTGGGGTGTAATTGAAACTGGAAACATTATTATTTTTTCTTTCTTTAAACTTTCATAACATTAAACAGGCAAACCGATTTAGAAAATAAAAAGTTGCAGACTGCCGAGTTTAATCCTAGTGAATTTTATATCAGAACAATAAATCCCTGAAAATGCACACTTCCAATAGAACCTTGTTAAATATTTAATCACAGGCACTAGGCCCATAGCCATAAGCTCTGATCCTTATTATTATTTATTTCAAAAGTAATTTCTATTCTTTTTATGAAAGAGATCAAACGTGGAGGAATAATCACTCTTATAGGCATATGTGTGCTTACCAATACCACAATGGCAACCCTGCCGCATATAGAGCCAGCCTCATAGGTACAGCATTATAATAAGGATAACCGCTACCACAGAAATTGAATGGCATTTTTGCTATTTGTATTAGCTACATGTAAAAGACTGTAGTAAAGACAGACATGACAGATTTTCTCTCTGTCCTCTCCTCTCTTCTCCTCTCTCTCTATCTTTCTGTCTCTCTGTCTCTCTGTCTCTGTCTCTGTCTCTGTCTCTGTCTCTCTCTCTCTCTCTCTCTCTCTCTGTGTGTGTGTGTGTGTGTGTGTGTCTGTGTCTGTGTGTGTGTGTGTGTGTTTGTGTGTGTTTGGGCAGGGTTGATAGGGTATTTGAACACACTATAAACACAGAGATTGTATACTGGAAAAATTATATCTAGTTGTAGTGTAACTCAACCCTATCACACTCCCTTAATCCAAGAGTGTGGTAGATTATTTGATCATATTGTGAAACTGTGTGCTGAATAAATCTCATCCAGTTGTGGTGTGGCTCAGCTCCAGCACATATATATCTTTAATCTGAGTGAGACTTCTGTTTATGATAAGCGATACTGAATAATGTCAGTCATAGGTTAAGGGGCAGAACAAGCAACCAGTTGAAAGGGAGTAAACAGAAAAAAAAAAAAAGAAACCTAGAGAGTGGGAAGAAGTCGGGGATGGATAGAGAGGCACACGGAAACTTGAAAGAAGGGACATTCTTTTTCTTTCTTTCTTTTTTTTTTTTTTAGTCTCATAAAATTTTTATTTATTTATTTATTTATTTATTCTATATTCTGTGTTCACATTTCAAATGCTTTCCCTTTTCCTGGTTCCACCCTCACAATATGTCACATAAGTCCTCTTCCCTCCGCCCATTTCCCAATCACCCCCTCCCATTTCTCTGTCCTGGTACTCCCCTACAATACTGGATCAAGCCTTTTCAGGACCAGAGGCTTCTGTTTGAAGGGTTTTTAAAACAGTTGGATAAAGATAATGGGATTCTTCCTTCTGGAATGTTGGTTGAGGAAGAACATCAGCTGGGTCCATTCTCTGTTTCTCTGGGCTAGTAGGCTTTCACCATAGCATCTGGCTCATGAGTCTCCATTTGGTAAAATCAAAAGATTGGGATTTAAAACAATTGAATAGAAAATAACCTCTCTCCTCTCTCTCTCTCTCTCTCTCTCTCTCTCTCTCTCTCTCTCTCTTTCTCTTTCTCTGTGTATGTATGTTGTACATGTGTATCAGCATGCTCACATGTGGTTTCACAGGTCAGAATGCTGTATATTGGCACATGTGCATGTGCAGAACTGAAGCTGATGTTGGGAATCATCATATATCCCTCTTCCACTTTATTCATTGACACAAGGTCTAGCAATCAAACTGAAAGCTGAATTTTCTTAATTAGCAAGCTTCCTTTGGGACTCTCTTGTTTCTGCTTTCCTAAATACTGGCTGACTGCTCTGAAGACCCAGCACATTCATGAATTCTTGGGATTAGAACTGTGATCTTTTCATTTGCATGCCAACTATGGAGGCCAAGATTCCTTTAGATATACGTTAAACTTAACTATGATGCCTTAGTTTTTTATATGTATTTCTGGAGTGATACACACTGAAGCCAGTGTTTATGCATCTCTTATCACATAGATAAAATGCTACCTCCTTCAAGATGCCACCATTGACTCTCTAGAATGGTCCACAAACTCTAATGCATACTTCATAAAATACTGTACTTTACTTTTATGGTCTGATTCTCAATGATGAAAACCATCAAATGAGGCCACACCTTTAAAGAGGAGGGACCATGTGTAACTTAGTTCAACAACCTGATGGCCTTCACATATTGTACCCTCAACAGATGGCAGAGAAAGGATTGCAAAAGTTTCTATTTATATCAGAAATGCTGAATGTTAACAGAAGAAAAAGGGTTTGATCCTCAAGCTTTTGTGAATGGAAAGTAGGCAAGAATTTACTCAGAGGCAGAGACAGGTTGGTTTATTTGAGTAATGAGATATGCCAGTACAATGAAAACCCATCAGGCAGAGCCACAAGAGCAAATAACTCTGACAAATATTAGGACTAGTAATGACATGTGAGTCTCTTATCTTCCCTCTGAGAAAGTTAACTTTATCTGTCAACTTAACTGGGCCACAGGAGGGCAAACAAGTTGATTCAATATTCTTTATGTGTACATATGTGTGTGAGATGGCATTTCTAGCAAAGATTACCATTTGGATTAATTCAGAATCATATGGTCTTCTCCAAAATGGGTGGCATCATTCTACCCAGTGCAAATCTGAACAGAACAAAAGACAGAGGGAGGCTGAAACCACAGTTCTCTGTGCCCCTGCTTTATGGTCTCCCAGCACTAGAGTTACTGCTGTGTATATCATCAACTACTCAGTTTGCAGACTTTGAGACAATCTCCAGACACATTGCATATCTTGAGTAAATATTTGATGATGTCTCAGTTATCTTATAAGTATTCCTGTTTGTATATGCATGCATGTGTGTCCGTGTGTGTCTGTGTGTCTCTGTGTGTGTACAAATATGTATTTTTCATGGTTTATGTGTTTTTAAAGAATTCTGGCTATTCATTCTCTTAAAGGACCGAACTTCTGATTGTACTATTTTGTCAGGAAAAACCATTACAGGTTAGCTGGTTGGATGATTAAAGAACAGATAATTGGTCTCTGTAGACCCATCATTGAATCACAAGGAATTGCATCAACTTGCTGAGCCTAAGGGCTTTTATTGACACCTAGAAAGAACTTACAGGAAGACAGCTGGATGTTATAATAGTAGGAGATTTTGTCAGTGTTCTTCAGAGTAGTGAGCATACTTTGCAAAGTAAAAAGAAAATACAGAAAAGAAAAAACAATACAAACAAAACAGCAACAACCAGTGATTTTTAAATTATCTTGGCAATGAGAAGCAGGGGTCTGGTCTCCTCCTCATTACAGTGATATAAACAAAAGGCCCCAGGGAAAATACATGCCTGTGACAGAATTTGTGAGACTGGAGAGTTTCAATGTTGCTGATCCACAGCCAACATATCTCTAATTCCTTTGATATCTATGCATTGCTCGCTTCTGTGACTGCCCTAACATTTTCAATTTTCAAATAAAATGTTTCAAATGTATTCACAGAACATAACCTTCTGTTAATTGAAGACTCAATATGTCAGTAAATAACACTTATAATCTCTAGCAGAGTTTTGTCTGCTCAGTGGAGACATCATCTATTTATTGTATGTGGGGAAAATGCCTTGATTTATATCAGTTTTGTTCTATAATTATGAGTTCAAAAAACTAATTGGGCAGTAGGACATATTATTCATAGCAACCCAACTCCTTGGTATCAGCTGTAGTTGCTAATAGGTGGGCAAATAAACTTTCTATTCCCTTTGGAATAAGAGCTGTACTTTATGTTGTTAGCAGGAATATGTCTGCTCAGACAATAAAATAGTATAAATTTACTACAGAGATGAAGTCATGAAAGCACACCCATCAACATTTACTCATATTCTTGAGAGTCTCTAACCTGGAGCTTCTCATTATAAGAAAACCTGGCTGTAATAAAAGGCCAAGCCTAGGCATACCTGTCAATCATCACAGTTGAGGGAGACTTCCCGTTCCAGTTATATAAGACAAAATCAATGTTTCTCAACATTTCAAGGTGTAGTTCATGGACCTCCAATAGCATCGGATATTTTCTGGAATGGACTGTGAAATAAAAGTCTGTTCTTCCATTAGTTTACTGTTTGTCTTTTTCTACTAGGTTGACAACTCACCAGATGCAAACACCATGGATGCTGAAGCTTTTTCTTCTATAGCACAAGTCAAGAGAAAAGACACCCGACAAGCAAAGCAGCCTCTGATTTCCTTATTATGTATGCTTGTTAGTGTGTATCATTCCTACTCATATGTATTCTAGACAATACAGAAATATGTTAATTTCATAAAGCCAATGTCTTCCAGTGTTCTCCTTTGAAATATTTTGTTTGAAACTAGGAATGTATATGTGTGTGTATTATTTTTATGATAATGATTATGTCCCTTGAAAATTGAGATGTTGAAGATTTTGCCTCTAATACTTCATAATCTGATTTTTTGAAACAAGGTGTCAGAAAATTGGAATGATTAAATATGATGGCTTTACAATGTGTCCTAACCACATTAGTATCCTCAAGTAAATAGATAAAGTCACACAGGAATATATGCTTGCAGAAGGAGGAAGGGATGGCAAGAAAGGGGGAGAAGAAATAGGGTGGGACACTTAGCAAAGAATGGAGGAGAGATTAAAACAAATAAGATGAAGACAGAAAGAAGGAGGGGCAGACAGACAGACAGAGACAGAGAACAGGACAGAGAGACAGAGAGAGAAAGAGAGAGAATTAGACATACACATGCACACAAAGAACTCACATAGCACATGAATAAAGACTGATTATACAAATCGAGGTGAGAAGTCTCAAGGTGTAACACCTTGATCTTTCCCTCCTTGGACTGTGAGGAAATGAGCTTTTTGTTAGTTACACATCATAGACTCTTCTCATGTCCAGGGAATCTCTAGAACTACAGCAGCTCAATAATATGTAAAACTTGTCTCACAGAAAAATGTTTATGCAACAGGACTATTAAAAATTATGCTTCTTTGATAAAACACTATTTTTAAATGAAAAAAAAAAGAACACTGTTTTTCAATATAGATTTTGTAAGATTGTTTTTTAAGTACATAAATTATTTAAAATGAAAGAATGCAACATTGTTAATGATAAATTGTAACAATTTATCAACTGAAAAAAGCTGGAGAGTATCCCAAAATTGTTGCAATTTTAGTAAATTGGATATACTTTATAATAAAATATATCAGCATTTGGAAGATGTATTCTTTTCAGCAAAACAATATTTTGGAAATGACCTTGCTACAGGATATTTGAAGCTGTCTCTAGTTAGGGTATGGCTCAGCCACTGGCACACACCTTTAATCCCTCTGGCTGAAATTCAGACACAGGCTAAGTACTCACCTTTAATCTCAAACAAGAAAAGTAAAGTTAGTTATTAGAGGGAAGCACTCATGTTTCAAAGTTATGCCTAATTGAGTGGCAGACAAAAATGAATAAGAGAATGATTTGACAGAATAGGATATATGCAACTCTCACAAGAAGAGAGAGGGAAGGGAAGCTACTTAAGAGACAGACAGTCCAGGGAGAAGAGAGTACAGCACAGGAATACTGTTAAGTTCATGGATAGCAGCACAGTAGAGTTGAGAGGGAGAGTAGAGCCGCATTGAGACAGAGAAGGAGGCAGTTTTACAGAGACAAATTGAAGAGAGAAAAAGCTAGACACAGGTAAAGACAGAATGAGGAGCCAGAAGATAAGAAAAGATTGCTGGAGTTAGTTTGAGGGCAAGCAGAGCAATTCAGGCTTGGAGAAAAGCCAGATTGAACAATTCAGGCGGTAGAGCTAGAAGAGCTGAGTTCAACCAGACATCTAGAATTCAGAAAGAATGAGAAAAAGGGAGCTTATTCAGTTGCAAGTCTCAGAGGCTGAAAATATTCTAAGACTAGATTAGATTGTACAGAGGCTAGAAGCTTTCTGGACTAGGCGTAGGTTAGCAGATGGAGACAGTAAGCCTCTCAGACAATTGCAACAGGAAAGTAAAAGTTACTTTTACATGACCTATGCATGGCATAACAGAAACAACTCTTGGATAATATGTCTGTTCACAATCCACTCATGTGCAAAAATACATCAATGCATATTTAATATAAATATAACTGGAGACTTAGTTTACTGACCCACTTTCAGATGTCACACTGCAACTGAATTCCTAGAAACTACATTTCAAATTTCACTGTGATATCAGAGTAGAATATTTTCGATATCAAATGGCATAAAACACCTCTCCTTTTCCAACTTTGCATCTATATTAAATCAGATGATCTTCATCTCAGTCATCAGGACAATTTGCAACATTAGTTGTGGAAACAAATATGAAAAGCTTCATTGTAACTTTATTTTTTTTTTCAAATCCCATTTTTAATGATGGTTCTTAAACACTTTAACTTTCCTTGTAAACCACCACCCACCAGATGTAGTGGAAAAGAAAGGATACAGGGGAAGTGTTTAGAAACATTCTCTGGAGCAACTCCCATCTGTTTTGTCTGGAAATCAGCAGTTCAGTTCACAGGTGAACAGGCAGCAGCAGCTCGATCCACTCGCAAACACCTCATGGATACACCAGCAGTCCAGTTTGGTAAAATTGGTTAGCAATAGCTGTGGCACAACCTAACAGAGACAGCCAGGCCTCAACTGAGGCTTGAATCAGTGGGAGGGACCCAGAGGGACACCAGGAGTTCTCAGCTGTGCCTCTCTCAGGGATACGAATATCAGCAAAGACCCACAAGCACTGCACAGCTAGCTGTATCAGCAAGCCAGGCTCTGTCTCCATCAATACCTGGAGTCTTATTTATACCATCCAAACATCATGTATCCTCCATGTGCTTTGCCTCAGCACCAGTCATACATCAGCATGTGCCTTGCTTCAGCATGTGTTTTGCCTCAACACATGCATCCAATCTGCTGGAGCCTGCAGAAGCTGCAAGAAACTGCAGTATACCACCAGAAGGTTGTTTGTTTGTTTGTTGTTTTTAGTTGCCTTTCTCTCAATGGCATGCTGACAAATGCAGTCCAATTACAAAATGTAAGGTGGACCAATACCTGTGCGTCCTTAGCAAAGAATCTTTCATCATGTGCCCTTTCACATTCATGCTTTCGCAGAAAATCCTCTCTCCTGTCTGTAACAGTGAAACACTCCTTCACAAGTCTGCCTTTGCCTTTCATACCTGTGTTCACTTTAAGGAAACTTCCTTCACGTGTTGGCCACTGCAAAACACTGTCCAACCAACTTTCCAAAGAACCCTTAAATTTCAACTTCACTGCATGTTCTTCCTGAAGTTGGGAATTTCAGGTTTTGTATGAATGAAAATGTTATATGAGAATCAAGGGCACTCTTTCCAGGACTTCTGTTTTCAAACTATATATTAATATCTACAGCTATAAATGGGAGCAGTTAAGAAAAAAAAAGAAACTTGTCATTGCTATTTAAAATGCATTAGTAGTTACTTTAAATGCTTTGTTTTACTTTCTAACATCATGAATGAATATTGTGGTTGCATTAATAGACACTTTATGGTCATAATAGTGTTCATGCATATAAAATGCTTTTAGATAAAAATAAATTTGGGACATTCTTATTCACATTTTTTGGACAGCTGCTTGAGACATCTTCAGCCACTCAGAGGACACCAGCTGAGATCACAAAGACTGTGGGAGGGATACAAACTTTCCCTGCTGGGTTTTTGCTGAGTTCCCCACTCCCAGATTCCAAGCATATAAGGAATGGTTGGTACTGCACTCAGCATAGGAAGCTTATTTTTCAGTAGCAAGTATATGAGAGTCTAGCCATTATTTCTTTATTTTCTTGCTAAATTCAAGATGTTTCTGGAAACCCCATGTTTTGTTAAACGTCCAGTTGCACAGGGTAAAGACAAGAGTTTATATAGAATTTCCATCCTACCTCAGCCCAATGTCTTGCCCTGTGTTTCCATGAAAGGCCATATGAAGTAGCTCAAGAAAGCCTCCATTTTTTTCTCTATTTTCATAGGCAGACATTTAATCTGGCCAAAACTCTCACCCTGTGATGGTAATAGCCTTTAAATTGCTCTTCTGACCTCTGATTGCACGTGCAACTAGGCATGCACTTTATGTGAGGATTTATGTCTTTTAAGGATAAATTTGACATTAAAATTTCAGGACTTGCCATCCCCTTCAGGTTGAAGAACAAACTCTTTCAAGGTACAAATAAACTTTACCTTGTTTGGCGTTTGCTGTCCACTTGACCTCATATTTCTTATCAAATTTTCTGTGAATTTAATGTTTTATTACTACCAGTAGCATCTAAAATAAACCTCTCAAATACCACTCTGTATACCCACCTTTCCATCAGTTGCAGCCTGATGGTGTTGAAGATCCATTTGAATAGTAACCTTTTTAACCATTTATTCCAGAGGAATGAATTAGCCTTCTTCCAGGAGAGAGAGAGAGAGAGAGAGAGAGTGTGTGTGTGTGTGTGTGTGTGTGTGTGTGTGTATATATATATATTTGTATTAGCTAGAATATACAACTTATATCACACTGAGATCTCACTGAGAAAAGGAATTAATCTCCATATTTGTGGTTTTAAAATCCCACTACCCATCACAGAGATGAGCATACATCTGTGGATTGAAATAGGAATTGCCTTTTACACAGTATACATTGCCACAGCCATTGTAAAATAGTATAGTCATCATTAATATGGGTATTATATTAAACAGATGTTCAAAATTAAAGGATTTTATAAATTGTATTTAAGTAAGTCAATAGTATTTAAAAAAACAGATCATACCTAGATATGGTAAATTCTGTTAATAAGAAGACATAGCTGGTTGTATTATACTCTAAGTGGTGAGATCTATTGTTTATTATATTATATATGCTTAATGTAGAAACCAGAATAGATTAATGTATTCATACTTTCAAAGATATAAAACTGGGGCTGGAGAGATGGCTCAGCGGTTAAGAGCACTGACTGCTCTTCTGAAGGTCCTGAGTTCAAATCCCAGCAACCACATGGTAGCTCACAATCATCCATAATGAGATCTGACTCCCTCTTCTGGAGTGTCTGAAGATAGCTACAGTGTACTTACACATAATAAATAAATAAATCTTTAAAAAAGATATAAAACTACATAGGGACAGAAACTTAATTCCATGTTCAAATGCTCTTTTCTATAAAATCTTCATGCTTAAATATTTATATAGCATTTTAGTTTATCACAGCACAATTATTCTCCACATATTGCTAAATGAAAAATTTATCTGTGCTTATCAAAGTTTATTTCTACTTGTGATGCTGAAAGGGGGAAAATATCAGATATATTTGTAAGTAGAGAAAGTGTGATTGGCCTGAAATTCTAGAAAGATTGTTTCAAATATGGTTTTGAGGATGGATAACAAATGGGCCTAATGAACATCTTTTGTCTGCATTTCTCAATATAGTCCCCAGTGTTCTCTTTGCCAAGGTTTGTTTAGTAAATGGCATTAATAGGCTTCCTTTCTTCAAGCTTCCTGTTGATACCTTGACATCAGACTCATGATTTCTTCTATTTATCAGCAACTGACTACCTACAGTCTATGAGTACTGCTGCCCCATAGAAGATTGACAGTCCAATACAGGCATTGAATCCTCCCCCCCTCTCTAGTGTGAGATACCAGCAGAATAACACAAGGCATATTTTTAAGGATAAATGCAAGTATGAGATAAGTTCTTGCCACTGGGTTACTCTTTAGACAAAATCACTTGACATGTAAAAAAGATGCTTTTTTCTTGTTAAACTCTGACCTATATAAGTGTACTTTTCTTGATTTCTGAGAAGTTTCTTTAAAAAATTATGTACCAACTGCTTTTGGGGTTAGAGTGAGGTAGACCAAGCAACATATTTTTCTCATGTATAATTCTCCCTTGTACTATACTTCACTATGCTTTCTCTTTTGAAATACATACCTCATCATGGTATATTTTTCATTTCTGTACCAATGTTCAAGAATTTGAAGCTTAATTAAGACCAGAATGACAATATTAAAATGTACTAGGACCTTTTTGTGTGAAGTCAAAGGAAGGTCAGAGGAACATCCAGTCTTGTGAGGAACTTATATTGTTCTTGAGAGATTCTTGTTAATATTCATGAAAGATTGCTAACACACACACACACACACACACACACACACACACACACACACAGTAAGAACCTGCTTCTCCTGTCCCTTTTGTTTTCTTTGTAGAAATACAATCTCTACTTTTCACATGTGCTTCTGCCATGCTGTTACTCATTCCTAGGTGATGCAACTGGGGAGACCCTTAGCAGACCCAGAACTTGGGAACTCAATGGTTCATATCAACTTTTCCTCTCTAGAAAAATGATTTGTGAGTTGAACAGATGTATTTTCTCTTTTCTCAACAGATCCTTTGCACACCATAATGAATGGCCTTAAACTTATGATCCTCATGCATTAGGCTCCAACTCCCAATGCTATGTTTACAGGGATCTACCTTCAATGCCAAACAAATCCCTTGAAAAAAATATGCCATCTCTGTTAACTCATAATAGCACCAAAAATTAATTAAGGCTTATGCTAAGCAAAAAAGGTAAAAGTAAGTTTTCTTCCTGATACTTGGTCCCCTCAAAGCAAATACAAAGGTATTGGTGAAAAGGAACTAGAAAGATATCTAGAGGCTATAAAAGGAATGGGGCTATTGTATCCCTTTCTTCAGCATCTTTGATAGAACATTATGAATGACATTGCAACTACATGGCAAATACAAATGAAAGACAAAATACTTTATCACCCTTGTTGGAAATAAAAGACTTCTCTTCTTTCATGTCTCTTTTTTTTAGAGTATTTATTTACGAAAGGAAACTTCTAAGTATATGTTTTATCTCTTTCTTCAATGCATGCAATTTTTCAATGAGTTGGATTATTCTCTTGCCAGCTCTCACTTAAAAAAATATCTTTCTTAGGGACCTGGAGGCATTGCTTCAAAATGTAGTCAAGAAAGAACAATGTTTTTACTATCAGAAATCTGTGACATGAAATTACCCAATATTATACTGTATTACACTAACAGTTACAAAGTCTCACCTCTCAAAATGACATGAGGTTATTTATTTTTCTTTCACATATTACTAATTACCACAGACTTTATCTCAGTTACAGGGTACATTTATGATGAGCTTTTAGAGACAAGCAGTATTGTCAAGAACTCTTATTGAGGTAATGATATTCTTTCTCTTGAGACTGTATACATAATGGTTGTACCTTCTTAGTCATGTATTAAATGATGAGATTTTGTCTACAGGCTCTCAAGGTATTGGCTGTGATGTGTATCTCATTAAAGGTTAATGTTTACAGAAGACTAAAAATTTATTTCTTTTTGCCATTTTGAAGAAGCCTTCTGGAGTGCTAGAGACTTGTATTTCTAATATTTCCCAACACTCGTACAGAATGCCACTCCTGCTCCTCAAATTCCTTTGGATACTGGTAACTGCAAACCTGTGAAAATAGCCCATATTCTTGCCAGATCAGGGCTTCTACATCTTCTTCTGTGACTTTCCCAAAATTGTTCCAACAACCATTTAAAGAACCTTTTCATTAAAACAATCTGAAATTCAACACCTGGGTAGGCCACCCATTTTCTTTCAGAACTGTAGAAAAGTAAAAGAGATAAGGGGCAAGAATATTAGATACCTGAACACTGTGGTCTGCCCAGCAAACATGACATGAAGTTCCAGAAATAGGTTGGTTATTCTCATGAACAAAGAAGAAAATAGTAGCACATACTTATAAATGTGAGAGGGCTGGCATGATTTTAAAGCAGTTTGATTTTCATGTGAGTTGGTGATCAGGCAGAGATATACAGTAAGATTCTGTCTCAAAATGGCAAAAAGCAAAAATACTAAAAGTTATAATGAAAAATAAAGAAGCAATGAAAGACAGTGACCAGAATAAAGGGATATTACATGGGATTATGTTTAAGTAAATAATAATGAAAAGAAATATATCAGTAGACAAACATAGGACAAAAATATTTCAGGCTAGACAAGAACAAGTAGGATCTAGCAGTAAGTCAAGCAATGGTATTAGGAAAAAGAAAATAAAACATTGTTTTCTTGAGCAGTTGAATAGTTTGACACAATTGTAATGAAATTTTATACTTGTAATTTAGTTGTTTTCTGTTTGAAAAATTATATTCACCTGTCATCTATATATAATTGATTATCTATCATCATATATATATCTATATGTAGATAAAGAGATAATATATGACACATATATATGATCCATACACACACACACACACACACACACACACACACGTGCACACACACACACAAATGAATAGTAATTCCTAAACTTAGTTATCATTATTTAAAAACAAGAAAATACTCAGAATCATTGAAGATTATCCACTTGGACCTAGACTGTAGATCAATACTTAAGAAACCTCAAAATTTCACTTTCTAGATATGTAAAATCTACCAAGTTTTAGTTCTTCCTTGATCTTTAAACATTCATGTGACATTTTGTTATTGTGAATATTTATAATTGTGGTGCTGTGATTTATTTGAAAAGAGTGTTCCCCAGCATGCAATAAGGATACATGCTCCACTATGCTCATAGCAGCCTTATTTATAATAGCCAGAAGCTGGAAAGAACCCAGATGTCCCTCAATGGAGGAATGGATACAAAAAATGTGGTATATATACACAATGGAATACTATTCAGCCATTAGAAACAATTAATTCATGAAATTCTTAGAGAAATGGATGGAGCTGGAGAACATCATACTAAGTAAGGTAACCCAGTCTCAAAAGAATAACCATGGTTTGCACTCACTGATAACTGGATATTAGCCTAGAATCTTGCGACACCAAAGACACAATTCACTTACCAAATGATGTTCGACAAGAAGAAAGGAGTGGACACTGGTGCTGGAAAGGATCAAAGCATCAGTGTAGGGGAATATCAGAACAGGGAAGTGGGAAGGGGTGGATGAGGGAGCAGGGGGAGGGAAAAGGGCATGTGGGACCTTTGGGGGGTGGGGAACCAGAAAAAGGGAAATGAATTGTAAATATAGAATATATCCAATAAAAAATTAAGAATGAAAAAAAAGACTCAACAAAGAATTTTAGACCAATATTGCTTATGAACCCCTATGCAAATATGTGCAATAAAATACTACCAAACTATATCCAAGAATACATGTAAAATATCATTCACCATAATCAGGTAGGCTTCAACTCAGAGAGTCAGGTATGGTCCAATATACAAAAATCCAGCACTGCAATTCACTATATAAACAAACTTAAAGAAAGAAAATCAGGTGATCAATACAACACCTCTTCAGATCAGGAATTCAAGGTATAGACCTAAATATTATAAACTCAATATACAACAAGACAATTGCCAAGATCAAATTAAATGGAGAGAAATTTAAACAAACCCACTAAAAATGAGGAACAAGAGGAGGGGCTGCCCTCTTTCTCTCTATCTCTTCAATTTAATACTTGTTATATCTATAATAATAAGACAACAAAGGGAGATTGAGGGGATCAAAGTATCACTACTTAAAGATGATATGATAGCATGCATAAGTAAACCTGAAAATTCTGCCAGAGAACTCCTCAGTTAATAAACAACCTCAGCAAAATGGCTGGTTATAAAATTTAACTCAAACAAAGCCCTCCTTTAAACAAATGATATATGAGCTGAGAAAGAAATCAGAAAAACAACACTCTTCACAATACTTGAAAATAATATAGAATACTTTGGTGTAACTCATCAAACAAGTAAAAGATCTGTATGATATGAAATCCAGTCCCTGAAGAAAAAACTTGAAGAAGACATTACAAGATGAAAAGATCTACCATTCTTGTGATTGGTATGATTAACATCATGAAAATGTCCATCTTACCAAAAGCAATCTACAGATTCAATGCAATTTACATCAAAATTGCAAAACATTTTATAGACTTTGAAAGAACAATTTGCAACTTCATATGGAAAAACAAAAATCCCAGGATAGCTAAAACAATCCTGACCAATAAATGAATGCCTGGAGTTGTCACCATCCCTGATCTCAAACTGTACTACAAAGCAATAGTGATAACAACTCCATGGTATTGGGATAGAAACAGACAGGTTGATCAATGGCATAGACATAAATCTACACATCTATGGACCTATGATTTTTGACAAAGAACCCAAAACCATATATGGTGGAAAAAAGAAAGCATGTTCAACAAATGGTGGTGGTCTAAATGATGTCTACTTGTAGAAGAGTACAAATAGATTCACATTAATCTCCCTGCATACAATCCAAGACCAAATAGATCAAGGATCTCAACATAAAACTAGATACACAAGTCATAGGAGCCTAATCGAGGAAGAGAACTTTGTGGGGAAGTGATTGGGAGGGTAATGGAGAGGAGTCAGAATCATTTGTGTGAAGAGACAGTAGAGAGCCCAGAGGTACAGGAGAAAGAATGGAAATCTGCAGGTGCCTGGGGTGGAAGGCTGTTGGGAAATCTCTAGGAAGCCCCAGAGACCTGGATGGGGCAGACTTTCATGAGTCAATGCAGTTGATCTTAGATGAGATGCCTAACAGGAAACATGAAACCAGAAGAGGCCACCTCCTTTAGCTTGGCAGAACCCCAGTGGAGGGATAGGGACTCCAACCTACTCACAAAATTTCCAAACTAAAATTGAGAAAAAAGGGGGATAGCCAACAAATAACTGGAACAATTTGAGACCCATCTCATGTGCAAGCACCAATCCCTGACACTATCAATAATACTCTGTTCTGCTTGTAGACAGCAGTCTAGCATAACTGTCCTCTGAGAAACTCCACTCAGGAGTTGACTGAAACTAATGCTGATACCCACAGCCAAACACATTGGACAAATGTTGGGGACTCTTATGTAAGAGCTTAAGGAAGGATTGAAGGCCCTGAAAAAGATAAGAATTCTACAGAAAGATGAACATAGTCACATATCCTGGTCCCTTGGCAGACCTCAGAGACTGAACCAAATAGCATATACATGATAAACTGAGGCTCCACACATGCTGGACCAAACAGCATACACATGCTGGACATAGGGCTGCTTTGTCTGACTGCAGTGGGAGAAGATATTGCTAATCCTACAGATACTTGATGCACCAGAGTAGAGGGATACCAAGGGGAGCTCTCAGAGAAGAGTAGATGGGATTAGGGAGTCTGGGATGGGGAACTCGGAGTGGAGACAGCATTTCAGATGTAAGTAAGTAAATTACTTAAAAGTATGAATGTGGAACAAAATCCATTTAGTTCCAGTGATTATATATGTGTTTATATTTATGTAAAATTTAGAAAAAAAGTATAAAAATTTGTTGAAATTTTCAATTATTTTGGAAGCTTTTTGCTGTGACCTCCTTTAGTCTTGCTTCTTCACTGTTGTTTTCAAGTTTAATTCTTTAGCTGAAATAAATCTCTATCTCCCATGTGTGGTGACTATTAAATGCAACAATTGATTGCTGCTGTATGTTCCACTAATGAGGCATAAGAAATTCTCTCTCCTGTCACTTTGCCACAGCTGACTTCATTCACACTGCATAAATGAACGCCTGAAAACAAACCAGTGTCAGTCTGTATTAATATGTAGCAGTCTGCAGATTACAGTTATCACAACCAGAAATGTATTTGCTGGTGAAAAGTGAAGATTAAAAAATGATGAATTTCTGAGAATTGTATTTTCGTGACAACCTCTCAGGGAAGTAAATATTAGAGATAGTCTGGTAAAGTGGCAAGAGCACAAGGTGAAGCACCAGACTGGGGTCTGAATTCCACATTCATCCCTGCTCAGGTTGTGTGAACATGACAGGATACTTAATATCTCATGGCCCTAAGCACCTACCTGTAATGCAGAATTTGTTTCCCAACAGCGTCAGGCTTTTTGAGGCAAAAAGCAGTCCTGTTTCCAATATATGTAGGGAAAAGAATATTTTACTGAATATAGGAATTAGAATGTCAAATTTCAAAATACTTGCAAGATGTAATGAATATAGAGGAGATGGCTGTCCTGTTTATAAAAACTCATCCTATGACAGAATTAGATTGCGAGTTTTAGCGTCTCCTTATAGACACAATGGCTGACTGTTACTGCTTCCCAACATGATGTACCTTAGAGCCATGGTCTTGGGACATCCCATGTTTCTGTTCTACTGGTACTATGTTAGGTTATTAAGAAGTGATTATTGTCTCAGTGAAACTCTTAAGTACTACTTGTAGACATCTGAATGCTGGAATATGTTCCTATAGACATCCTGCATTATACTACTGGTAAAGGAAGCAAGCCTCTGCAAGTGTCTCAACCTAGTACCCTAACTTAGTTTAGAATAAGGTGTGTAATCCTTGTTTCCACACAATATTTTGCTAAGCTTGCATCTAAAGATGACTTTCAGTGAGCCATGTCTCTACATGTATATCACTATCTATGCTGACCATATAATTTACCATAGTTTTGGTATAAGACATTAGAGTTTAAGTAGGAAAACTACTGTGTAAGAAGTTTTGTAAAAAACCAAGTCAGAACTCCCATATTAGCTGTGCTGAACAGTTATACAATAGTTGTTTACCATCTCAGACCATCGACACACAGAAACACACCACAAGACAGAGGGCAGGGGGAAATATCTCATATATATCAGGCTGCTTTTTTAATCACTAAGGAAACATATTATTTATACTGTTCATTGTTAACTGTACTGTCTGTCTACCTTCCTCTCTCTCTCTCTCTCTCTCTCTCTATATATATATATATATATATATATATATATATATATTGGACAATCATAAAGCTTTCTCATTGTCACCCCATCCAACTTCAGAGATGTTGACAGTTACACCCAAAGTAAAGATCATTATTCATTGGGTAACGGAAAAAGGAAGAAGCCATGTAAAAATGTGTCTGGCAAAGTCTGAAAGAATAGTTACAGCCTGATCCTATGTGTCAACTTGACAGAAGCCATATTCGCCAAGGAAGAGAATGTTCAAAGAGAGATTGTCAGTATGTGGGCGGACCTGTTTGCATGTCTGTGGAAGACTATCTTCAATTACATAGGAAAAACCAGCCCAACATGGGTGGAATCATTTCCTAGGATGGGTAAGAGTAAGTTCAAGTAAGCATGACTGCATCCAATTGCCTCTGGTCTTGACTGGTGATTTGATATGAACTCTTACTGCAGTAACTCCCCTGAAACAGTAGACTATCTTCAAATTTTAAACTGACATAAAACTTTTCTCCTTTAAGTTGTCTTTTGTTAGAATACTTTTTATCATATCAATGGAAATTGAAATAGAAAACAGCCTAACATTGTTTTATTTTGAAATTAGGTTTGTATCTTACACTCACTTGAATTACAGATAATACATTCATGGTCTATCATCTGCATAACTCTTTAAGTACCTTTATGTCCACTTTATGTCTATTTCAATAACGACATAGCATATTATCTATAGGTTGTTTAACACCTGCTTATTACTCTACTGGTGTCACATGGTGCTACATAGAAGGATGAGCTCACTCTTGCTCATCATTTTTGAGTCTCTCTTCAGATTCTCTGAGCAGTACATGAAACATAGGTGGCATTTTATTATCCAAGGAGAGGAACAGAATTAAGATAAATTTAAGGATAGGTATAATCAATATAACTAAATTTAAGTAAAATAAAGCTAGAAAATACAAAAAACCGTATTTTTTCTTTTCTTTTTTCTTTTCTTTTCTTTTCTTTTCTTGCTTTTAGTTTTAGGTATGAGATATAAATACAGAATATAGTCTTTACTTTGCAGACCCAAGTGGCATTATCTTGGATAACTCTAGGGCATGCATACTGGATTTTCTTTGCCCTGTTCTTTCCGTACTGCTTCAGGCAAATTATTTGTAGGCAGACAGTATCACATTCCCACTTCCTCCTGCATTTTTTTCTCCTATGTCTAGTTTCCTCTCCTCTTTGAGTTCTCCATTTCTACATATATCATGTAAGTAGAATCATATTGTATTTATTCTTTGGGAAATGATCCTTATCTCTGAAGTGTATCAAATGCTCCTTTGTCTTCTTGGACTGATGTGTCTGGTTACTTCTTCCAGAATTAAGTCTCACCAGCCTCTTTAGTTCTAATTCACAGAGGATATTTGTTGTTTTTCCATGTAGGAGAGGGCCTAACATTTTATAAGGTATAAAATATTACATATTATCAAAATACAGATAGGAAAGCAAGTATAAGTAGAATGATACCTAAATTTATTTGAAAATATTGCCATATTTTTCTGTTCATTATGAAGTAAATTAATTGGAAGGAAAAACTGTCTTACTTATAATTCTAATTAATAAGAAAGCACAATTTACTTAATTTGCAAGTCTTACTGAAAGCTGAAACATGCCAATTGAACAAGGACACCTCAGTGCCCCTTGGGAGGGAGAAGAAAGCAATCACAAGTGAGGAGGGTGGGAGGGACCTGGGAGGGAAAGTAGCTGGGGCTGGGGAGAGGGGGGAGAAGGGAACCTGATCTGACATTGGGGGAGGGAAAAGGACCAAAGGTCAGCAAAAAGAATGGAAACAGGGAACCTCAGGAGATAGGAGGTTGGGGGGACCCTCCAAAATGCACCAGAGGCCTCGGAGGTGAGAGACTCACAGAAGTGAAAGGGAGGGGACCTTAGATGAAATGCCTGACAGTAGGGAGAGGGAACTTATAGAGCCTACTTCCAGCAGGAAGACAGGGCTTCAAATGAGGGAAAGGGGGGGTCATCCAACAGTCATAACTCTGACCCATAATTGTTCCTGTCTGAAAGAATTACAGAGATGGAAATGGAGAGGAACCCAAGAAGTAGAAGGTCCAATGACAGGCTCAAAGTGGGATGGAGCACAAGGGGAGGTCCCAAGGCCTGACACTATTACTAAGGCTATGGAGTGTTCACAAAAAGGATCCTAGCATGACAGCATTCTGGTCGACCCAACAAGCAGCTAATAGAGTCAGATGCAGATATTGTGTCCAACCAATGGATAGAAGCACCTGACCTCTGCTGTTGAATTAGGAAAGGCTGAATGAAGCTGAGGGTGACCCTGTAGGAGGACCAATAGTCTCAATTAATTTGGGCCCCGGGGATCTCTCAAACACTGAACCACCAAACAGGTGGCATACACCAGCTCATGTGAGGCCCCTAGCACATATACAACAGAGAACTGCCAGGTCTGTGTTCATTCAGAGATGATACACCTAACCCTTTAGAGACTGGAAGCCCCAAGGAGTTTAGAGGTCAGGTGTTGTGAGAGGAAGGGACATCCATGTAGAGACAGGGGCAGGGGAGGATCTGCATGGTGGACCAGGATTGGCCGGTTGGGGAATAAAATATGGAGTGTATAAAAATAATTAATAAAAAATATTTACAATAAAAAGGCATAATTTACCTAATTTGCATATCTAACTGAAAGCTGAAACATGCCAATTGAGCAAATGTCTTAATTATTATTTATTCCCAGAACCACAGTGCATTGTAATTCATAAAGAATTAAGCTAGCCTACTGACTAATTCTCTTTAGTTACAAATTACACTTAACTTCATTAAAGTGATTACTATTTTTTGCAATCATACGCACACATATAGTCACATGCAATTCTAAAAATACACTTAAGCCAAATTAAGTAATAATTTTATGTTTTTATTAATAGGAAAGTATAGAATTTTTCTCTTTTCTAGAACATTTATTTAAAAATCAATTCTTCCAATAGATGTAGCTACTCAAAAAATGCTAAGGATTTTTTTAATAAAATTACAGTTACACTTACAAATTTGATGGAAATGTATATACAAAATGAAAACTTTTCTAAAATTAAAAATAAAACATTTTCCCTGAATATTTGATGACAGTAAAAGTCAGATGAAATTCCAAGTCATGTTAAATGATTTTTCTGTGACTATTTTACTTTCAAGAAGTCTGATATGTGGTGAAATCTCTGATTTGCTTTACCTTTTGATTGTAAATGTCATTGCCAAAGAAACAGAAAAGCTAATCACTCCTTTATTATCCTGTTTAAGTGTAGCTGAGAAACATAAAGAATTGTGTCTACAGGACTGATCCTGTGATACTCCCATATACCCTTCTGGGAGACTCTGTGACTTCCACAGTTTCATAACTGAAATTATTCAATAGTTTTTAATCTTAGCCATTCTGTCTAGTGTGAGGTGGAATCTCAGGGTTGTTTTGATTTGCATTTCCTTGATGACTTGAGAGACTCTTCCCAAATGACTCTATCTTGTGTCAAATTCACATAAAAACAAACAATACAATTATTTCTTTAATCTTGTAAGGACTTTGAGAATAGTTATTATTATAATCACTATTGTTCATTCTTTAAAAGGAAGAAAGGATTGTTAAATGACTTTTCTAATATCACACAGGTATAATGTCTAAGAAACTGTTTTATTGGAACTTATACACTTTGTTATTAGATATTTTCTTAGTTTATATTTCAAATGTTATCCCCTTTCCTGGTTTCCCCTATAAAAACATCTGCTTCTAGATATCAAGCTGTGGTCAGTGGGTGTCAGAATGTTGGTGCTAGTGCTTCTTAGCCAGTACTTCCTGTCAAATGTAAAGTATTTTTGTACAATAAAAATCCGTTTATATATGGATATCACAGCAAATCTTTATATTTGTTTTTACTTAGGAGCAAATACAAACTATAAAGATAGATTGTACATCTTTCTTAAAAGTCAGTACTGGAATGGAGAGATTGCTCATTCAGTAAGTACTTGCCATTTGAGAACAGAGAACTCATTTGGACTGCTATATTGCATATAAAAAGACAGGTACAGCAACACTTACCTGTAGTCTTAGCACTGAAGAGGTAGAAGCAAGAACATTGTGGAAGCTTCCTGGTCATTCTGTTTAGTTGAATTGCTAAGCTCCTTATTCAGTGAGACACGTGTTTCAACAATTTAAGTGGAAAGCCATTAAGGAAGTTACCATTGTCTGAACTAGAGCTACAGAGAGTTGTGGGTTACTATGCAAGTACTGGAAATGGAACCCAACTCCTTGGGAGGAACAGCCATTCAGCCATTCTTATACAAGCAGGTGAAATACCAAGGCACATAAAAATCTAACAAAAAAAAATAAATAGCACTTACTGCTTAAGCAACAGAAGGAAATTCAAATCCCTGAAACTAGACTGTTATTGTGATTCAACTGTAATTCTAGCCTCAGAAGGAAGGGATAGGATTCCTAGATAAAGCTGGCTGTGCATAACAGCAATGTCTGTGAGCTCCGGAGTTGGGAGACCCTTTGGAAGATTCTTAGTATCAACCAGACTCCACATGCACAGCTCCCAACTTGTGTTTCTACAGATGGATCATGTATAGACACTTGGATGCTTTATCTACTTACACATGAAAATCTGAAGAAAAAAACTAAATTCTCGAAAATGATTCATATATTAATCTTATTAATCTCTGATAAAAAAATACTTCATAATTGTAGTGAGTTGAGTATGCCTGGCCCAGGGAGTAGCACTATTAGAAGGCCTTGCTGAAGTATGTGTAGCCCTGTTGGAGGAAATGTGTCACTCCCAGGGTGGGCTTAGAGACCTTCCTCTTAGCTACCTAGACAAAGGAAGTCTCAAAACAGCCTGGTATAAATTATGTCGTATGGTTCTTATGAAGAGTCTTTTAATGAAAAGGAATAAGCTGAGAAAGGAAAAATACAAAATGTAAAGGGGCACGAAGAAGTAGAATGGATCTCAATCCTATGTTAAATGAGATAAACAGATTAAGGGAGTGGTAATCTTGAGGCAATATTCTTTTTTTTTCTACTTGATGCATTTTATTCTTCAACACTTAATAGACTTCCATAAACAAACTCAACCATTAAGCAAAATTAAATTTCATTAATTCTTTCAGAACCATGTTTCTGAATGCTTCTAAATATGAATTATCTTGAGACCATATGAAAATTTTATAGAAGTATAAATTAATGTTTTTTGAGGTTAAAGCTTCTTAAAATAAAAGTAAAAACTATACTTTATTCCCCAAATGAACAAAATTGAACCCATTATATTGGCAGAAACCATTTTCCTAAATGAAGAATTATGATATGACTTTCACAGTGCTCTTTAAAAACATATTGCTTGTTCCTATTCTTTATTTATGCACATTATTGAAGACATTAAGTGGAATGTAAATTCTTATCATTCTAGTTATATATTCATATAATGGTATGTAACTATGTATAAGAATTCCTAACACATGACATATGCTAGTAGTATCAAGAAGTGATATCTAAGTCCAATATTGAGGCAATATTCTATCCTGCTAAGCTTATTGTTAATGCTTTTGCAGTTAAACAAGGTGCTTGGTTATTGTTTTCATTTGGCACTTACCTTTAATCTCATGAGAGAGAGACAAGCACATCTCAAGGCCGGCCTGGTACAGAACAGGTTCCAAGTAGATAAAAGCTTAGGTCCAGGCATGGTGCTACAGGCCTTTAATCAGGAGACAGAGCCATGCAGATCCCTTGGTTCAAAGTCAATCTACAGAGTAAGTACCAGGATGGACAAGCTTAAGCAAGGAAGGATTTACAAAACAGAGAGCTGGTGATAATGTAATAGAATAAGCTAGCTGTTGTGGGAAATATTAAAAATGAACCTGGCTGACTTCCCCAGCGACCAGGAGACTGCATGGCTCCAGACAGGTGATCTCAAATCAGCCTGTGCAGAGCTCCTGAGTCCCTATGTGGATTACAATTTACAAAATGTCAATACAATAATTTCAGAGCCAATTGATAATGAGAAAAGGTTTATCCCAATTACTCTAAACTTATGATAAAATATCTACCTGTGGCTGTTTCAAGCCATGCTCATTCACATCTGCTTCCATTCTCCTCCCTATCCCTCCTCAAACATGCCCTGTCTCTGCAACACTTTGCCTCACCTCCCATTTCCCTGTGGAATCATAGGCCTCCTCTGCAGTTGACAACCTAGGATTGAAGGGGTCATAGAATGTAGAAGCTTGGCCCCCTAAAGGGAGCCTTTGAAAGGAGAAACCCCCACTTATTAGAGATGCCAGTACCATGGTAGGGCAACCAGGAACAGCAACAGCAGTGGAATAGAATCAATCAGACCCTGGAGTGCTACAAAGGCAGAGATGGAGATATGACTCAAGCCCTTTGGAGGAGTCCAGAAGATCATGTATGGATCCTAGACATTGGAACAAGAAGCTGTAACATTTTTACATGTAGACATGGAGATGCAGTGTTTAGAGTTCCCCAACTGAATTTTGGTCTTGCTTTTATCCAGGATTTCCTCATATCATTTTGGAATGGTAATGTGTATTCTTTAATGTTGTAGCTATGTGATCTGCTTTTTTATTTTAATTATATAGGGGATTACAATTATGCTATTGGATGAATCTCAGTAGAGATTTTAAATTTTGAACTTTTAAACATCGCTGAGACTCTGATAGACTATGGGGACTTTTGAAGTTGGACTAAATGTGTTTTTCATTATGCTATGGTTAAGTATGACCCCATAGACTCATATGCTTGAACAAGCCTATGGGGGGCCAGGGAGTAGAATGTGGTTTGAATATGCTCGGCCCAGGGAGTGGCACTATTATGGCTGTGAACTTGTTGGAGTAGGTGTGGCCTTGTTGGAGGAAATTGGAGGAATGTCATTGTGGTGGTGGGCTTTGAGATCCTATCCCTAGTTTTCTGGAAGTCAGTCTTCTGTTTGCCCGTAGAACAAGATGTAGAACTCTCATCTCCTTCTCCCATGCTTCCTGCCATGATGATAATAGACTGCACCTCAGAACCATAAGCCAGCGCCAATCAAAAGTTCTTGGTGCCTTGGTCATGGTGTCTTCACAGCAATGAAAACCCTAACTAAGATGATAATCCTCACACTTAAAATATACTTGCTATTATTTAGAATTACACAGTATATAATATTGCCCTAAGTATGATTCTGTTATCTAATATTTTCAAGTAAAATACATGACACCAAACATTTTATCTAATGTACCTTCCCAAAACTACTTAGTAAAATACAAGTAATATATCTTCTTTATGGATATAGTGAACTAATCTTATCTCCATCTGCAATGTACTGGCTTCAATCTTTAAATAAGTCCACCTATGAACTCTGATTATTTTAATCTTCTCTCAAAAATTGCTCTGCTTATGAAGGCCATATGTCTCTTATCTTCTTTATCATTCCAATAACACACTCACTGGACCAGCAGTCAACAAGTCAGTCTCTATGGGTAGAATGATAGTGGAGTGAACCACCCTGGGGCTGGAATGAATAACAGGAAAGTCTACTCAGAATCAGATCTCTGTCTTTGAGAGATCCCAAAATATCACTGTAGAAGTGAATGGTTTTACAGAAATTCTTGAGTACAGGGGTTGTGCTTTGAAATAAGGTGGTGTAAAGATGAACAACTTCTCTACTTTTTTTTTCTGAAATAACCATTGGAGAATAACCATTATGTGAATGGGTTAAATATCACTCCTGCACAGTGGCTGAAAATGGCTTTACACTGATTGCTTTTTCACAGCAGGCCAGGACCATTAACCCCAAGGCAGAGTGCCAAACTCAAACTCTTACAGTCAATCGTGGTAAATATAGTTCCCAAAATATGTCAGTCACTTAGAGCATCTCTACTCTAAGTTAACCTGAAAGAACACTCACTCAGCATCTGCTAACCATAGATAAGATTGACACTGTATTTCCCTAAGATGGTAAATTGCTGCTGCCCGTTGGAACTCTTTGGTCAGACTTGCTGCTTTATAGAGTAGAGACCTTACCTGGACACGTTAATAAACCCTCAGGTTCCCTTTCACCTCTGGAGGTTTCTTGACCCATTCCTGTCCTGTGTGGTGACCTGGACTCCAGAAGTTCTCTTGCTAGTGGAAATGTCAGTTCTCATGGCTGCCCACTACTGAAGCCAGCTTGAATGATACTGTCTCTTCCTTGACTAACTTTAATGTTCACACATTATGATCCCTATAAAATCTCAGAGATGATCCCCATAACCTAAAGTGTTTTAATATCCTCTACTAAATAATACCGTATAAGAGAGGAATCAGAGCAACATACTTTTTGTCAATAATCAAAAGAAAAACCAGCCACCAATGGAGACTTTTTCTGTCTCCTGTCACTGAAGTGAACTTTAGCCCCTTTACCAAATAAACACTGAAGATTAAAGTATGTTATTTTGTCTCAGTATCAAAGTATTAACAATTTAATAGCTTGGAGTGATGTTCAGACCTAAGGGCAAGATGGTAAGTAAACCCAGCTGTTAGTGAACAGGAAGCCTGAGGGCAGTGAATACTTTAGAGGTGCCTATAACAGAGACATAAGGCAAAGTCAGTTGACCTAGCAATGTTAGCCTGTGCAGTCCTGTCTGAGTTTAGATGCAGTGACTAAGTTCAGAAACCAATTTTTCCATGAAGTACTTTTTCAGCATTGTAATGGCCCTTCTCTGTGAAATATCTTTCTTCTGTATAATTGTGTCAGCTATGGCACAATGAAATTTCCACAGTATTTGTATCTAATGTTGTTGATGTAAACAACTGTCTCATTTTCATTTGCAGCAAGAAGCTAGAATTTCTTGCTTCTGGTGTGAATGGGACTTTTTTGTCTAAATGTTCTTGAACAAATATTTTTAAATGATCATGTCAAAGAGCTATGCCTATTTACTGTTGAGGTGAGGACTTAGGGTTAAAGGGGGAAAGGATAGCTTCACTCAAAATGAAGCATGAGACTGTGTGAGATAAAGAAAATGATCTGATGAAAGACACTTACAAGAACTTCTCAGAAAAGTTTGGCAGGAAATTAAATGCTTCCTCTAAGCTCATTTATCATGCATTCACCTTTAGCTCATGACATATTCCCAGTAAATGGTGACATTTGCAAACTAATTTAATTGCATTCCTTATTTAGGTGTAATATTATAGGACAGATTTTAAATAACTATAAAATAATGTCAGAGTTTAATTTTTCTTTATTAAACAGTATACAAACACACACACACATATGCTTGCAAATTAGAGAAAAATAATTTCTAGCCTAGGTATATTTGAAACAAAAACACTAAACACTTAAAGAAGTCTGAAAGTGTGTATATGAAGGAACAGAACTTAATCCTCAAGTCCAGATGTGACAGATGAGAGAGAGAGAGAGAGAGAGAGAGAGAGAGAGAGAGAGAGAATCAACAACGGAAAGGTCCAGAATTTACCCTAGAAGGATACCCATATTTCTTTATGGTCCTAAAGGTCACACAGGGCCATAGCAAGAAATTTCAAGATCAAACTAACCAGATGTTGCCAGCAGTGAATGTGGGTAAACATAGAATTGAGAATATCCATTAGTGATAGAGAAAGCACTTTCCAGTCTATTTACAATAAAACACAGCTGGTAACTCCGGGAAATTTTTTGAAAGAAAGTTAATTGTGATATTCAGTCACTCTTCTTCCTATCCTTGACATGAGCAATTACACTTGAGTACACTTAACTGCAGACAAGAGCATCAAAATACCTATAGGAAACACTTCTGCCTGGAGATGTTGGCTAGTGAACTCTAGCCTTCCCACCTCAACAATTATTCCCCAAGGCTAAGACCTCTGCAGTATGGGGGTGTTGATTTAGACTTGGATATCCAGAACTAGTGAAAAATCACTTTCTGTGTAAAGGAAAGGAACAAATGGAGAAGTCTTTATAAGAAAAAAAACAAGACAAAACACTAAAGACTTTTGAAGGAATTTCCGTGATTTAGGTTCTCCATATTTCCTTTAAAAATTAAAGCCATGATGTTGGGTTTTACAAAGGAAGCTATGCAGCAGTGTGAGAAAGTAAGATGTCTAATATATATATATATATATATATATATATATATATATATATAATGTCTATTATATAATATATACATGTCTAATATATATGTGTATATATATATATATATATATATATATATATATATATATATATTGAGTTGGAAGGGAAACGTGCTTGGAGAGGATAGGATACAAGTTCAGCCCTTGTTCTATGTGAACCGTGCACAGTCTAGCCTATCTGAAACCACATGTAGGTGTAGAAGACATCCAAGAAATATAATGAAAACTTTGATTACTGAAATACAACATATACCTGCACCTATGTCACCAAATAATATCTGATGATAAATAATATGTCCAGAACCACACAGCACAGCAGAGGTTTAAAAATATGTCAGCACAGATTAAGTGAGGTTAAAACATAGTTTACAGTCAAAATGGATATAGTCTTACTACCAGTGAAAACATGAAGTGACAAACAATACCAAGATCTATAGAGGGCATTAGCAAATACAACCTCCATGTCCTGATGATAAGAATTTATGTTTAAACATGGTTTACCAATTTATTACAAATTTAACATACTATTATGATATGTAATATCATACTTCAATTTTTAAGTATTTACCAATATATAATGAAAACCTCGACTAATACTAAGTCCAGAATTAACCTGTATTTTGTTCCAAAGCTTTGCATGACATCACAGTAAGAGAAATCCCAGCAATTTTCTCAGTACAAACGAAAGGGACAAGTGCTGTCGACCCCACAATGGGTAAATACATTCTATTACTCAGTCACAAAGAGGAACAAGGTGTTCATTCATTGATTAATATATCTCTAATTCTAACATTCCAGGAGAGAATCTGCAGTTCACATAATCGAGAAGTTAATACACAGGACACTTTGGAAAACAGGCCAGGCAACACACTGCTATGTTCTCAGCACACAAAGCATAAAAGAAGTTTTGGAAAGTGATGGAATTTGTTCTCTTTATTTTTTCATTTGTTTTACTTTATTTTATTTTAGTGTTTTTCTCATAAGTATTTGTTTATGAAAACTCACAGAAGAATATTTCATAAAGTATAATGTTTTCAAATTCTAAAAGGAATGGTGCCATAAATAAACAAGCACATAAAATAGCACCTCTAAATGCCACACAGAACTAACTGCTTCAGACTAAATTGGTGTGCATGTCAAGCCACAAACTCTAATTTAGTACTCGACCCAGTGAAGCCATTATTACAATTTAAAGTCCTGGGGAATCATGCTGTTTCAGAGAAGGGGATGACTCTGGCTTTGAACCCTCATTACCTCATCTCACTGCATATTGGCATACAGCTAGTGTCACTGCTTTACTGCAGGAAAAGCACTGACATGTGAAAAGTTAAGTAATTTGTTCACAATTAAAGTTTCCTGGATATAATGTCAAGTTTAATTTCACCTTATACATTTCACTTATACAAATGACCAAACAAATGGACAAATGAACACTAGGAATCATTATAAAATTTGGGGGTGGCATTTTCTGAAACTGCTCTGAAAACATAAGGAGTAGATGCCTCAGTGCACAGCTCCTGCCCACCCTTCCCACAACCTTCCTGATCAGTACCGGGCTTGCAGCTACAGGAACAAGCTCTTCGTTGGACATTTTCAGAGATTTAAGAAATTTATTTTGACTAACACTGTGATTTCTCTAGGGTAGGCTGTATCTTAAGGGACTCTAGCCAGCCTGAGGAAACATGGCTCTGGCAGCCCTTGTCCCCCACTCCCTCTGCCTTGTTAAAAACCATCAGACTGCACTTCTAAAACTAGCCTCCAACGTCTGTTCCCTTATTTGGCCACTTCCTCCTCCCCAGGCTAACTACCAAGATACAATAACCAACATTTTAAGGTTCAGTAATTAAATGTCCCCCTTTATCTCACTTAACAAACAAGCCCCATTAAAATAAAACACCACACCCTAACATAGGCTTTCCCCTTTTATCTTATAAAGTGCCCTTTGCCTATGGGCCAGGTCTGTCTTCTCTCTATCCAGAGACATCCCTTTGTAATTGAACTGGGCTACCTCCTCCCCCACAACACACATGCATATCCCTTTCTGCTCTCCCATGATCCTTTTGTCCATTCTCTCTGTTCTCTATCTCCTGTCTTTGTGTCTATTCCCTGCCCTTTATCCCTCTGGGGCAAATAGATCTTCTTGGCACTGAGAACTTGGTATTGGAAGTCCCGAGCTGATACTGATCGCTTCAGTATCTTGTGGATGCTAACTGTTGAAGTGAAAGGAGCAGGTCCTCTTGCATTAAATCAGAATAAAGTTGAAAGTCTCTTGAACTCTAGACCTCATCATGGCTTCCACTGCAGCTTCCGTGGCAACACATCAGAGTTGAGCATCTTCCCCTTACTTCCTTTCCTCTCTTTTAAGGTCCCCAGATGCAGATTTGAAACGTAATCCCCACTACATTTCTTGCATGCAAATCTTCACATCAGAGTCTATTGCCTGGAAATCTGACAGAGTTTATGTCAGAAAGAATTCAAGGAAACAGACTCTGAAAAGAGTTACTGGAGACTCGTGACCCTCTTGACTGGTTGTCACTGAATCCATCAGTGATTACACATAGAAATGAGCATGGATAATTCCTAGACACAGAGGAAATGATTACAAAGCCTCTAGAGACAGAGGGAATCTCACTGACAGGTGCGTTGTGTTAGCTAAGAAAATATTCTCAAGGACTGTAGAATTGGGTGGGTTATTTGGTGTTCTGGAAGAAGAAAAAAAACAATGAAATTCCGAGGTTGATTAATCACCAATTAAACTTTAAGTGTGAAAACCTCGGCAGCATATAAAGAGACACTTATCTCCCACAAGGGTAGAGCTCAGGAAGCTGAGAATAGATCTCACATCTTAACCGTTTTATGGAGAAGAGATTAGAGAAGGTTTAATTCTCAGTTCTGGAAGTTGTTCAGTGTGACAATGAAAGCCACAGGTAAGGTAAATGGGACCAGGGGCATTAAGATAGGGACATCTGTGTTGTTATACACATGAAATGAAACTGCTAGATATTTTTTTCCTTGCAATAAAGTATAGTTTATCAGAATAGGTTATATCATGCTCTTTCAGTCAATATTATGCTCCAATATCACATGGCCTGGAAAGCACCTATTTTGTTGTAGCAGAAATAGATCAATTTCAATTGCACTACAGAAGGTGACCAATGTATGTTAGTGTGATGTTACAGATAATGCATGGGACTAGCATGAGCCTCTCACAGAGGACTGGATGGAATTGAATTCTTTAGTATACCTGGAATCTTGAAGAAAGCACCATTCAGGCCTCAGCCCCCAGCATGTAGGCAGTCACCTGCCAAAATAGAAAACAAAGACGTAATCCAGCAAAGTCCTCAGTTCTGGAAGGTTTCTAAACCTTTATAATTGGCTTCAGTAGTTCTAGTCTGGCTAACTGTTTTTTGTAACTGAGCTGTGTCAACTCAGAATGTGAGAGTTGTGCTGAAAAATCTACCCTGTGAAAAGGTTGCGACTATATTTGCCTCTTGAATGCAGTGTAGTCTCTGGTCAGTTAATATTTTCTATTGAACCCATGTCCAAGTGGTCTTCTGCGGTGGATAATTCATAGTAATAACACTGATTTCATACTAGGAATTTTTTAGGCTATTGAAGAGAGTTGTAGAGCATAAAATATGAACAAGAAATGTGAGAGTTCTTGTCAAAGAAAATAAAGAAGCTCAAAAGGCTGAGGTAGTTATGCTAGAATATATGCACAGACTGTCATAAGTAAGGTCTCAGAGTTTTCTGAGTTCAGAGGGATGTGGTATAAAGGAGGACATAGCAGTATGAAGCGCCTCAATGATTCTCATCCCCTGTAAATCAAGGACAATGGTGGAAGGTGCTATTGTAGAACTGTCTTCATTCACTGGCCTCAGTGTCATGAGAGAAAAAAATAATCAAGTGGCAGTGCTTAGTCAGCAAGGTGAGTGTACGCATAAGTTCTCTGACTGGCAGTAAAGTTAAAGTGTCATTCAGGGTATCCTGACTTCTAAAAACCTATAGTGTTTTATGGGTAAGATAAACTAGCAGAAAATAATCTTGTTTTATGATTGTAATGAAAAAATAAATCAAGAGTTGGTTGTTTGGAATTCAAGAGAATATAGGTCAATAATATATCACACTAGTTTTTCTATACTCTGAGTCACATCTCAGACCTGAAAACTATTAGCTTAAAAATAAACTAGTTTCTGAAGAGAAAGGGCTCCAGGTTACAACTGTTAGTGGATCTGGTAATGAATCCCCTCTATTTTTAGCAACATCACCTCTGTCCCAGGAACAGGTTCATCAGCTTGTGACCTCTCTCAGGAGACCCCTGAGCTCCATCTAATGCTACGATGAATTTCTTAGTAGTTTTAACTCTGAGGTTTTTTTAAAAAAAGATTTACTTTATAAATCTTTTTATACATAAAATGTATATATATAAAGATTTTTATAAAATATAAAAAGATTTGTATTTTAAACATGTGTATGTGTGTATGTGTATAGCATGTGTATGATTTGGTCCTGAGAGACACAAAAAGATCATCAGATGCCCTGGAGTTGGAGTCACATGCTGTTGTTAACTGCTTTCTATGAGTGCTAGGAACTGAATTGAGGTTCTTTGGAAGAGCTGGGACGTAATAGCTTGGCCAACCTCTCAGGCTCCAGTTTGCTTTTAAAGTGGTTTAAGAAAGAACATGTAGATGAGGAACACACTGGAGGTATACAGTCACTCACTCTGTCTAATTCAGTTCCACAGCATGGAAATCTTCCATCAGCATACAATTCAAACAGACACTGGAATCAGGTGAGTTATTCGAAATTGGTTAGGAAAAAAAGATATGATCCTCATAATAAATGAAACAGATGCTCATTTCCAGATCAGCATCTGTTTTAAAGACAATAAAAGATAATATTTTAAATACCTAAGAGGCCAAGTAACTTTGTCATGGACTTTTCATTTGTTACTTGCCCATTTCTTATCAGCTACTTAAGGTGAAAATATGACAGGAAAAGGGAAATAGCCATCTTCGATCCTTTTCTTTGTTGTCCTTTCCTTATCAATGTCCTGTATGTGCATAATAGAGGTACACTGTCACCATGTAAGGAATCGAAGAAAAAGTGATGAGCTAGATCAGGGAGCTAGTTTCACTGTCACTGTTCTAAATAGAAAGAAAAGCATGTGTGTACACCAGGTACAATCTACAAATGTGCCATTCTAAGGTTTATGTTCATTAGTTAAATCCTCTTATATTTGTTTTTAAATCATCATTACATGATATAAAGAATGAAATTGAATGTATGGTAATATAAAATATATTATTGTTTTTCTTGAAAATATTAAAGACAGGGTTTTTGTTGTGTTCGGAAATGTAACAAATCTATGATATGAAGATGTGTAAAACTTGTTAAACTTCTCACTGCATTCAGTACATTCCTTATTTAGGAATGTATCTCTACTCTATGTACTCCAAATATGACAATCTTCTAATTCTGAGGATGACTTAGAGCCAGGAAGGGCCCTGCTGCATGACTGGCCTATTGTAGAAGCCCTGCAAGAGGAACAATACACTCCTTGGAACTCATGGAGTGCAGCTCACTCTTAGCACAACCTCACTAGGTGTGCCTCAGAGAAGCAGAGCCCCAGGACTATATGTCCTGTGGACTTCATGCTGTGGTGCAGTTTGGCTCCCCTTCCCTCTTAATCAAAGAATTGTATGAAAAGGGTGAGGGGACTTGTAGCCCCTCACTGGGCAGTATCACTGGCACTCATAATAATAATGCTTGATCTTTTTCAGGTATTGCTGCTGGAGCAGATTAATGATTCAATCACTACCCTAGGAAAGAACTTGGAAATGTAGATTGTCAGCAATGATCATGACCCTTAGAAAGCATTTGGGAAAATAAATTGTTAGAGAAGCTAGGTTAAGATGATTTTGTTAATAACTTTGATGCAGAAAATCTTAGAGAACAATTTGAAGTTCAGGAAAACACACTCTTATTAGTTCAACTAGTGACTTTTTGAGGTCAGAGAACAAGAACAATGTCATTCTAACTAGCTTTGGCTAATGTGACTATAACTAAGGATGCACTGTCAATTTAGGTGATAATTAATTTTTTGTATGCATTTTTGCCCTTATCTTCTTGATATGATTTAATGAAAATTGTTGATGACTAAATGTGCATTCTGAGGATTTAAAGTAGAAATGACTGCTTTTTATATAAAAATTTAGATTAGTGACTCTTTAAAACTTTTAAAGGTTACATTATAATAAAAGTAATAAAATAATTGATTGTAACTGCAAATTGCTACCTGCCGGTAAGAAAAACTGGTTAAGAAAATTACCTTGCTTACTCACACTTTTTTGTTTTAATCTATTGCAAGTTCCTAGTTATGAATGTATTTGGGTACTTGGGAATAATTTGATTTTATGCTTTTTTTTCTTTTACCTGTACTACATAAAATGTTTTTTCATGTAAAGCTATTACAGTAAACATATTTCTATGCTGCTTGAAATATTTTGCTAGAATATATAAGCTGTAGGAGAAAAAATAAAGTTACTGGAGCTTGTTCCTTGTAGCTTCTTGAAGTGTGTGTGTGTGTGTGTGTGTGTGTGTGTGTGTGTATGTGTGTGTGTTTCTTTTACCCCTTTCTTCTTTCTTTTTTCAGTGACATATTGTGGCTCAAAGGAGTTTTCCCCCCGGGCCTCTTGTGGATCCCAAAGGAATTCTTCATAAATCAAAAGGGAGCATTCTCCCTGGCTCCAGCTAATTGCCAGCTCTACATTCTGCCTCAGTTTACCCTGGATGTCAAAGATGATATTTGATAACCTATGAAGTACATACTACAGGGACTTTGTTTCAAGCTTATGGGGAGTTCTCTGAATAGGATCATACCCCACAGAGTTCAGAATTAATTATAATAGAGTGATAAAATTTGAAAAGAAATCAGCTTCATGTAAACACCTGATTCTGAAAAATATGATCTCCACACTTTGTGACATGATTTAGTCAGAAGTATATGACAGGAGCCCCTTGGTTTTAGGTACAACAATGAATATTTTCAATGTGAATGACTCGCTGAGTATGAATAGGGTTGTTCTCATACAAGTAAGATGAGAAGTGTTCCAGGTCCCTATGTTAATCAATTCTCATGAAGGGGTACCTTTCCTTCTAGTTACACCTGTGTTGCCATGTGTGATCCTTGTAGCCAGTGAATCATCTATGGTCATATTTACCAAATGTTCCACAATAAACAGGGCAACACAGCAACACTACCAAACTAATCACAGTGACCATACTGGTCAAGATGCTGGGAGTCAGAAGTCACTGGGTCACTCATGTCATTTCCTCCTCTGAGGCCCAAGAAACATTGGAGGAGAGGTGTAAAGAACATAAGAAGAAAATGATCATGCAGCATGAGATGCTGTCTTGTAGGAAAGACATGGTCCTGGCACGCATGAGTTTCAGCATCTATAATTGCCTGAATATGGCCTGTGAATGACTAAGCCAGTAAGTATTCAATCATAGATTGCTGCCCCACTTAAAGGAGAGAGAAATACTCAAAGGCTTCCAGGTGAGAGGAAGTCATCATATCCACTGATGTAGCTACTGGTCATTTGCCCATGCTTAGGTAGATAATTTCACACCTTTGTCTGTAAGGGTGTCCCTGATTAAATCCAGTGAATTGCAAAGCAAGCCTATGTAAAAAAGAGTTATGAAAGTTGGATGGGGATTGGTGGAAGGAAAGAAATAGGGCTGTGAAAGTAAGAAGAGGGTAAGACACGGTAAGATGGTAAGAATGATTAAAATATACTATATGAAACATGAAATTATCAAAGAGTAAATCAACATTAAAAAGCAATTAAGAGGCTCATAACATGGTTCCTATTTGTTGACTAGCCTGAGGAAATGAATTTCATCTCCAGAACCCACATTGTAGAAGAATAGGACTTCCACATGCAATTCTTGGAACATATTAATCTTTCCAATATATGAAATAAATAGTAAAATATACTTTAGTATTAAAAATAGTAATAAAGCCTAAATAATGTATACATAGTTCTAGTATGCAAGATGCCCATTCAGCAGAATTGAAAAAAAGAACAGGGGATCTACAATGTAGACTTAATACAAGATAGAGGGAGCTGTCAGTACAAGATGCAAGGAACTGTGCACAGGTCTGAAGTTCCTGCACTCTAAACTTGATTATGACAATGATAGTTCGCATTATCATTATATTCTATAGCATTCAGAACCTTGCAGAATGCAGAGAACTGATTGGAAACGTGGAAACTGCAAGTGAATTCTCTGGTGAGATATTCATATTCCTTCTTCTACTCTTAGATCTGAAATGTTCATTTTCCTGACTTATGGAGGACTTGGGAGCTGACAGTTCTCATCTATGTTCTCTTCTAGCACTCTCCCTCAGCTGAAGATAGTACCTCATGCAGGTCAAGTTGTTTTCCTGGGAACAGCAGGAGTATAATGAATGTCTATTACAGGATACAAGAGCTTTCCTTCCTTTGCCTGATTTCAGATATTGATGAAGGACTACCTTACTAACACAGCTCCTTCTGCTCTCTGCCTAGGCAGTTTCTATGACTGCACCCCATCCTTTTCAGTCATGTTTGTTTAGATCTTCCATAAATCTTTGCCATAGTGTCTGTTTCCTGGGAAATGTACCTTGTGTCTCTTTCTCCCCAACAAATATTTTGAAACATTAAAAGAATCATCTTGTGGGTCTAGAGATTGTTGTAGCATCTTTCAAACACATGTTTAATATAAAACAATTCTTATTATTTATAAACATCCCCAACAATACACTAGCTAAACTAAATTACCACACAAATAAAAACCTTTCCTCATTAGTGATTTAATAGGATAAATGATATGGGATTTGGAGAGTACTCTCCTTGTGACACTGAATAAAAATTTTCTTTCATTACTATATGAGATGTCAAACCTGACAGGAGCACTAAATGAACTGAAACTAGACGGAGAAGAAAAAGCCACATGATCTTTGATTTCTGCCCACATAAACATTATAGGGATTGTCAGGTGTGGGCATGAGTTAACAAGCTAATCTTAAGGGGGCAGAAATAGGTAAGTATTAATTGCATTTGCATTTTAAATCAAATATACAGGAAATGTTTGAGAAAAACTGGGGGAGGGGGCATGGGTGGGTTTATAAAATCAATCATGTTAAATTAGCTAAAACCCATTTATCTAAACATGTGGCCTTCCTCTCATATCTCATTCAAATCTCATGGCCACCACATCATTAAGATTTCTTTCCATATTAATACTGTTATTTTTCCTTCTGAATCTTCTTGGAGTGCTTTGCCTCAGTTTGACCCTGATGCATTATTAGATCAGATGGTTGATCTTGGCATGACTGTCATCATCTGAAATTACTTCAGTTGAGTGTGCACAATCACAATACTTCAGGGTTACCTTTGATCCATTGATTTCACATCTTCCTAGGAAGCCCTTCTTCTTTTCTTTTTTTCAGATAAACTTAATCAAACCATTTATTTGTTTTTGGATTTTTCCTTTTTTATTATTTTCTATATTTTTGTTTACATTCCAAAGGCTTTCCCCTTTCCAGTCCCCCCCCTCACCATATGTCCCATAAGTACTCTCCCCGCCCCATTCCCCAATCACCCCCCTCCCCACCATTTCTCTGTTCTGATACTCTCCTATAAAACTGGATTTAGTCTTTTCCGGACCAGGGTCCTCTCCATCCCTTTTCTTGGGAATCTTTTGCTTAGCTAATTGTGTCTTGAGTATTCAGAGCTTCTGGGCTCATTAATATCCACTTATCAGTGATTGCAATTCATGGGTATTCTTTTGTGATTGGGTTGACTCACTTAGGATATTTTCCAGATCCAACCATTTGCCTACAAATTGCATGAATTCATTATTTTTAATTGCTGAGTAGTATTCCATTGTATAAATATACCACATTTTCTGTATCCATTCCTCCATTGAGGGACATCTGGGTTCTTTCCAGCTTCTAGCTATTAAAAATAAGGTTGCTATGAACATAATGGAGCATGTGTCTTTATTGCATGCAAGGGAATCCTCTGGGTTTATGCCCAGGAGTAGTATGACAGGGTCCTCTGGAAGTTTCATGCCCAATTTTCTGAGGAACTGCTATACTGATTTCCAGAGCAGTTGTACCATCTTGCAATCCCACCAATAATGGAGGAGTGATCCTCTTTCTCCACATCCTTGCCAGCACCTGTTGTCTATTGAGTATTTAATCTTAGCCATTCTAACTGGTGTGACGTGGAATCTCAGGGTTGTTTTGATTTGCATTTCCCTGATGACTAATGATGTTGAACATCTCTTAAGGTGCTTTTCAGCCATCCGAATTTCTTTTGATGAAAATTCCTTGTTTAGCTCTGAACCCCATTTTTAATAGGGTTATTTGGTTCTTTGGGGTCTAACTTCTTGAGTTCTTTGTATATATTGGATATTAGCCCTTTGTTGGATGTGGGGTTGGTGAAGATCTTTTCCCAATTTGTTGGTTGCTGTTTTGTCTTTCTGACAGTGTCTTTTGCCTTACAGAAACTTTGTAATTTTATGAGGTCCCATTTGTCAATTCTTGATCTTAGAGCATAAGCTATTGGTGTTCTGTTCAGGAATTTCCCCTGTGCCCATGTCCTCAAGGGTCTTCCCCAGTTTCTTTTCTATTAGTTTCTGTGTGTCTGGTTTTATGTGGAGGTCCTTGATCCACTTGGAGTTGATCTTAGTACAAGGAGATAAGAGTGGGTCAATTTACATTCTTCTGCATGTTGACCTCCAGTTGAACCAGCACCATTTGTTGAAAAGGCTATCTTTTTCCCACTGGATGGTTGTAGCTCCTTTATCAAATATCAAGTGACCATAACTCTGTGGGTTCATTTCTGGGTCTTCAATTCTATTCCATTGATCTACTTGCCTGTCACTGTTCCAATACCATGCAGTTTTTAACACAATTGCTCTGTTGTACTGCTTGAGGTCAGGGATATTGATTCCCCCAGAAGTCCTTTTATTGCTATCCCATTTAGCTATCCTGGGTTTTTTGTTACTCCAAATGAATTTAAGAATTCTCATTCTAGATCTATGAAGAATTGATTTGGGATTTTGATGGGGATTGCATTGAATCTGTAGCTTGCAGCAAACAATAGCCAACATCAAAATAAATGGAGAGAAACTTGAACCAATCCCACTAAAATCAGGGACTAGACAAGGCTGCTCTCTCTCTCCATATCTTTTCAATATAGTACTTGAAGTTCTAGCGAGAGCAATTAGACAACATAAGGAAGTCAAAGGGATATAAATTGGAAAGGAAGAGGTCAAACTATCATTATTTGCAGGTGATATGATAGTATGTGTAAGTGACCCAAAAACTCTACGAGAGAACTCCTTCAGCTGATAAACAACTTCAGCAAAGTGGCTGGTTATAAAATCATCTCAAACAAATCAGTAGCCTTCCTGTACTCAAAGGACAAGCAGGCTGAAAAAGAAGTTAGGGAAATAACACCCTTCACAATAGCCACAAACAATATAAAGTATTTTGGCATGATTCTAACCAAACAAGTGGAAGATCTATATGACAGGAACTTCAAGTCTTTGAAGAAAGAAATTGAAGAAGACCTCAGGAAATAGCAAACCCTTCTTGCAGTAAGGGTTTTCTTTCTTCTAGCCATATGGAAGACTTGTCCACCCAAGTAGATTTCCTGGAGTTAAATCAGCTGAAATACAGTGTAGAAATTATTCTGTAATTTATTTACATTTCTATGAAATTATTGTCCTGATTCATGCCAAAATCAACCTCTCAAACATTCTGCATTTATACTTAATGTTATGTTTTACAAAAATATAATGAACCAGGATATGTTGTGTAGAGGCATGGTAAGGTGAGGTGAAAGTAGGTGCCTCTGCAGGTCCATGCTGAGGCATCCTTTGTCCCTGAGGTAACACCGATAGGATTTAGAGCATGGGAGGAGAGTTAAGGGAGCAGAGGCAGAGAAAAGCAGAGAGAAGGAGAGAGAGAGAGAGAGAGAGAGAGAGAGAGAGAGAGAGAGAAGGAGGGAGGGAGACCAGAAACATATGAATAGAGGGGTTGAAAGGGCAGGGAGTAAGAACATAAGAGCACTGCAGCTTGAGATGATCCTCTGCCACAGAGCTCCATATCCAGGTGGGACAGGGAGATAGTTAGCCTTCCAGGAGTTCAGACAGGCCGGTGAGTGCAGGTAGGACCATCCTTGCTGTTCAGAGAAACCTTCCCAGAACACTTAGGACACAGGAACCAAGTGGCTGCCTGGGACAGAAATCTTCCAATCTCCTGTGCCCAGATCTGATCCTGGGCCACAGATTTACAGACACAAATACAGCCAGGAGAGAGCTCGTCTCCCAGGAGTGCCTACACACCTTCAAGCATAGGTAAGACCATCATTTCTCTTCAAATTTCTCACCCAAGAGGGACCTGCTCAGAGCCATCAGGACATAGAAACCAAGGATCAGCTGGGAACTGGATCATTCTGGTATCTATATGCACCCCAGAGCTGACCCTGTACCACAGCTCTCCATATCTAAATTCCACACAGAGAGAATTGGTCTCCCAGGAGTACTGACACAGAGGCTTGCAGGATGGACAAGTCACCATCAGAGACAGCAAGACCAGTTAACACCAGAGATAACTAGATAGCTAAAGGCAAGCAGCAGAAATTAAGGCATCATCAGAACTCAGTTCTCCCACCACAGTGAGCCCTAGTTACCCCAACACAACAGAAAAAGCAAGACTCTGATTTAAAATCACACCTCATGATGATGATAGAGGACTTTAAGAAGGACAAAATAATTCACTTAAAGAAATACAAGAGAACACAGGAAAACAAGTAGAAGCCCTTAAAATGGAACACAAAAATCCTTTAACAAATTACAGGAAAACACAAACAAACAGGTGAAGGAACTGAAAAAAATCATCCATGATCTAAAAATGGAAATTGAAACAATAAAGAAATCACTACTGGAGAAAACTCTGGAGATAGAAAACCTAGGAAAGAGATCAGGAGACATAGATTCATGTATTGCCAACAGAATACAAGAGATAGAAGAGAGACTATCAGATGCAGAAGATACCATAGTAATCATTTACACAACAGTCAAAGAAATGTAAAATGCAAAAAGCTCCTAACCCAAAATATCCAGGAAATCCAGGACACAATGAGAATATCAAAGCTAAGGATAATAGGTATAGAAGAGAGTGAAGATTTTCAACTTAGTAAATATCTTCAACAAAATTATAGAAAACTTTCCAAAGCTAAAGAAAGAGATACCCATGAAAATACAAGAAGCCAACAGAACTCCAAATAAATTGGATCAGAAAAGAAATTCCTCCCAACACATAATAATCAAAACACCAAATTCACTAAACAAAGAAAGAATATTAAAAGCAGTAAGGGAAAAGGTCAAGTAACATTAAAAGAAAGAGCAATCAGAATTACACCAGATTTCTTACCAGAGATGATGAAAGCTAGAAGATCCTGGGCATATCTCATACCAACTCTAAGAGAACCCAAGTGCCAGCCCAGGCTACTATACCCAGCAAAACTCTCAATTACCATAAATGGAGAAACCAACACATTCTATGACAAAACCAAATTTACACAATATTATTTTTTGTTTTTTTGAGACAGGGTTTCTCTGTGTAGTCCTGGCTGTCCTGGAACTCACTCTGTAGACCAGGCTGGCCTCGAACTCAGAAATCCACCTGCCTCTGCCTCCCAAATGCTGGGATTACAGGCGTGTGCCACCATGCCCGGCTACACAATATTTTTTCACAAATCTAGCCCTTCAAAGGATAATGCATGAAAAATGCTGACACAAGGAAAGAAACTACACCCTAGAAAAAGCAAGAAAGTAATCTTTCAACAAACCCCCAAAAAGATAACCACACAAACAAAAAAATAACATCAAAAATAACAGGAAGCAACAATTACTTTTCCTTAATATCTCTTAATATGAACAGACTCAATTCCCCAATAAAAAGACATAGACTAACAGACTGGATACTTAAACAGGACCCAGAATTTTACTGCATACAGGAAACACATCTCAGTGTCAAAGACAAACACTACCTCAGAGTAAAGGGCTGGAAAATAATTTTCCAAGCAAATGTTCACAGGAAAACAGCTGGAGTAGCCATTCTAATATCAGAAAAAATTGTCTTTCAACCAAAAGTCATCAAAAACCATAAGGAAGGACACTTTATACTCATCAAAGGAAAAATCTACCAAAAAGAACTCTCAGTTCTAAATGTCTATGTTCCAAATGGAAGGCCAACCACATTCATAAAAAAAAAAAAAAACTTTTCTAAAGCTTAAAGTACACATTGTACCTCATATAATAACTGTGGGGGACTTCACTACACTCTCATCAATGAAATGATCATGTAAACACAAAATAAACAGACACTAACAGAAGTTATGGACCAAATGAATTTAACACATATTTATAGAACATTATATCCAAATCAAAAGAATACCTTCTTCTCAGCACTCATGGTACCTTCTCCAAAACTGAGCAAGTAATAAGTCACAAAACAGATTTCAGCAAATTTAAAAAGAGTGAAACAATCCCATGCCTCCTACAAGATCACTATGAATTAAGGCTGGTCTTCAATAGCAACACAAACAACAAAAGCCCACATATCCATGGTAACTGAACAATGCTCTACTCAATGGTAACTTGGTCAAGAAAAGAATAAAGAAAGAAATTAAAGACTTTTATAGAATTTAGTGAAAATGAAGGCACAACATACCCAAACTTATGGGACACAATGAAAGCAATGCTAAGAGACACATAACTCTGAGTACCTCCCTGAGATTCCACCTCACACTAGTCAGAATGACTAAGATCAAAAACTCAGGTGACAGCAGGTACTGATGAGGATGTGGAGAAAGAGGAACATTCTTCTACTGCTGGTAGGATTTCAAGCTGATACAACAACTCTGGAAATTAGTTTGGTGGTTTCTCAAAAAATTGGACATAGTACTGTGAGGACCCAGCATTACAACTCCCAGGCATATACCCAGATTATTCTCCAACATATAATAAGAACACATGCTCCACTATGTTCATAGCAGTTTTATTTATAATGGCCAGGAGCTGGAAAGAACCCAGATGTCCCTCAAGAGAGCAATGGATACAGAAAATGTGGTACATTTACAAAATGAAATACTACTCAGCTATTAAAAACAATGAATTCATGAAATTATTAGGCAAATTGATGGAACTAGAAAAAAATCATCCTGAGTGAGGTAACCTAATCCCAAAAGAACATATATGTCATATACTCACTTATAAGTGTGCCACGGACTGACTCAGTTGAGATGGTCATGACCATGGGAGAACCAGGGCTTTGGTACTCAGGAAGGCACAGGTTCCACAAGAATGACAGACTGACACACCAGAGAGTGGTTTGAATCTGCTGCAATTTTACTTTAGAAGCGAGATATTTTTATAGTGTACTGAGGAACAGGTTAGGGTTGGCATATCTCCAGGAACACTCAGACATTTACTTAGAAAAATATACTTCCATCTTAATTGGAACAGTTAGTGGACATGACATGGTACCCACAGGAACTCTTGCCCTGTGAACCATGATCAAAAGCAGACTATGGTCATGAACCTTAGACATGTGGCTTTCGAATCTAACTTGTGGTTTTTCACTGAAGATTCGTTATTATTCAATAGGGGAACCTGGGCCTTCAGGCCAATTTGTATGCTGTAAGCCTTCTTCTACTCATTACTACGTTCTGCCACCAAAATTCAGAATGTCTTAAGAATGAGTACACTTTCTTTACAAGAGCTCTCTGTACTACCTTGGACAGAAAACACCGAGCTGGTCTGGCTTGAGCTAATCTATCCATAAATTTAAAAATTACTATAGGACCTTCTGTCCTTCAATATTTTACCCACCTGTTGCCTTCTTTATCATAAGCACCTGTGTAAGGCAATAGCTCATCAGTAGTCCTATACTTTCCCATACTGTGTTCTTCCTGTTGTAACCTATCCATAGCATCCCCTAATGTCTTATTTTCTTTTCACATTACTTTTGCTATGGCTAGTAGTAAAGGGGGGCCCTGATAAGAAATGTTCCAAAATCTTTTTTCACTAAGGTTCATCATGAGTTCACTGAATTCAGGACTAGGAACAGTAGCGTAATCGCCTCATCCTCTTTTCCTTCCACCAGAACACCAAATCCTCCTTTATCAATTAACCAGCTTGTTGCCTAGGATTGTGCTGTACAAAGAAATAAGAATAATATGAAGAAAACCACAGTGCAGAACTCATAACCCAGGAAACACACTATCTTTGGAGAGCATCAAGGCCCTTTTCAAGGCCAGGGGTGGGCACTCTGCCAGAGGCCTCCAGCGAGCATAGTCCTGAGGGACACGTTTCTCCCATCTGCTGTGACGAGTGTCATGTCACACGGATGACACTGGAGTTGGTGCAGCATAAGTGGATATTAGCCCAGAAGCTCAGAATACTGAAGATACAATTCACATACCAAAGCTCAAGAAAAAGGACATCCAAAGTATGGATACTTTGGTCTTTCTTAGAAGGGGGAACAAAATACCCATGGCAGGAGATACAGAGACAAATTATGGAGTAGAGACTGAAGGAAAGACCATCCAGAGACTGCCCCACCTGGGGATCCATCCCATATACAGTCACAATTCCAGACACTATTGTATATGCCAACAAGTGCTTGCTGACAAGAGCCTGATATATCTGCCTCCTCAGAATCTCTGCCTGTACCTGATAAATACAGAAGTGGATACTCTCAGCAAACCATTGGACTGAGCACAAGGTCCCCAATGGAGGAGCTAGAGAACAAACCGAAAGAGTTGAAGGAGCTTGCAGCCATAAGAGGAACAACAATATGAATCAACCAGTATCCCCAGAGCTCCCAGGGAGTAAACTACCAACCAAAGAGTACACATAGCTCTCCATGGCTCCAGCTGCATATGTAGCAGAGAATGGCCTTTTTGGACATCAAAGGGAGGAGAGGCCCTAGGTACTGTGAAGACTCAATGCCCTGGTATAGGGGAATGCCCTGACAGGGAATAGGGCATGGGTGGTCTGGTGAGCAGGGGGAGGGGGGATGTGATAGGGTGCTTTTGGAGGGGAAGTGAAGAAAGGGGATAACATTTGAAATGTAAATAAAGAAAATATCTAATAAAAAAAGAAAGAAATTTTAAAAAAAGACAGAGAGAGATAGAGTAAGAACATAAGAGAATAAACAAGGGAGGAGGGCACAAATAGTTCCTTTTATACTGAGTCAGCCATACCTGACTGTTGCCAGGTAACTGTGGGTGGAGCCTAGAAGGAATGCTAACACTAAGTATGTCCTAGTCTCTTCAAGGGATACCTTAAGTTACTCCATTCCCTTTTCTTCTTCCACACTAGGACCACTATAAAGACTGGGATATATTACTTGATTTAAAGCAATCTAAATCTAAGTCATCTTAATAAAATAAAGGATGTAAATATGAAAAGCTAGTTCTCAAGCCACAAAACAGCTTGTCACACAATACTGTGAATGCATTTTCTAGGGTATATTAAATTAAAAAGAAAAAAGTATTTAATGCTTAAGTGTAGGTAGCATCAGAGAGTAGTAGGATTTCTTTTTCAGGATTTGAGACTCAGTATTGGCTCTTTTCTGAGCCAGTATAGTGAAAATACAATCAATTATTTGTGAGGCCTATGGGCTTTTCTTTCCCTGGCAATAGAAAGTAAATCAAGTGTTATGATGCAATTGAGAGCTTCTAAAAATTTCTAGTTAAGTGATCGATTATATGATGGTTTTGATGGCACAAAAGCTTTCTTAAAATAAATATTGAAATTGTTTGTTTAGGCAGGCTATTTTCCCCTATTGTTCTCCACAGAGATTTTCTTTCCCATATTGCCATAGGACCATTCATTTATTTCATAACATCGCTAACTTGCTATTGGATTGTTTCTATTTTCAGTTCAGTCCAATGAAGGGGAAAATTCTAATGAATGTTCAGTAGATCACTGCATCCTGCTGGCAGAACCATACAGCATTACTGATTAGAGAAGTTGTCAGTCCACCCTTCAGTCTGAGGCCTTTAGCACGATTCTTTCATGCCCCATTACCTAGGGACTACTGCCTAAATACTTCTTTTTGTTCTCTTGTTTCTTTTACTTAATGCTCTTCTAAATAGTATAAGATACTCGTTTTCATAATAGGATATCTTGGGAAAACAACAGCAAACTACTAACTCATTTATAGAAAAGTTTTAGTTGAGCAATCCAAAGAGGAAAAAAATGGGTTTACCCTTTGGAAAAGTATGTTCTAGTCATACTGTTTATTTGGAATCTTTGTAAAACTGAAAATTACAGGCTATAGGTAGGTTGTCAGGGCAGTATTGAGGCTTATGACTGCTGAGATAATATTAAATGACCCTTTTAGATAAAATTAGCCCAATAGAAAAGCATTCCAGAAGATGACATTTGATATCTCAAGAAAATTGCTACAAATAATTGTTGCATGGTGAAACACAGAATCATCGAAAAAAGGAAGCCACTATGTGAAGATCACATGTAATGCTGAGGCTGTTCAGAACATTTCAGACTTACTATCAAAATACACCAAGGAATCTATGAAAGCAGGAATCTAAATTTAAAAAAAAATAAATAAAATTAAGGGGCAGACATGATCATTTAGTGGTTAAAATCACATAGTGCTCTTGCAGAAAATGTTTTTTTGTTCCTTACATGCAGATAGCAGCTCACAACAGTCCAGAAGTTCAGTTTCAGAATATCAGGTATTTTCTTCTGGCATTTGTGTTCACTGACCAAGCCTGCTCAGTCAGTCAACTGGTTCTCCAGTGCAGGAGCAAGGATTAAAAAAAAAAAGCGAGAAGATTAGACAACATTGCAGCATGATCCCAGTCAACTCTGAGACTGAAGGCAGGTCTAATACTTTCCAATCCACTTTTATACCAATTTAATTACATGCAGGTATTAAAATTGATAATAGTACAATGAGGAACAAGCAAGATAGTAAACACAAAATTGTCAAGGCAATAAGCAAAGTCCTGAGACAGTAGTTTCCAGGAGCTAGTCAGAATGACCAAAATACCTGAGCCTACTTATTTTTCCAAGCCCAAAATCTTGCCTGAAGCCTGCTTCTTTTGTTCCACCCTAAGAATAAAATTCCTGCCTTAACCTACTTCCCTATTATAGCCCAACATCAGATTCTTGCCTAAACTTAACTTCCCTATCATGCCCTTGTCCTTGTCCTTGATCAATGTCAAGTTCCTGCCAGGCTTCACAGCACCCCAATAAGGCTCTCTACAGTGCACGGAGAACATAGATAGTCCTTTAATGTACATGCAAGCTAAATATTTGTACACATAAGATACAAATAAATAAAAATTTAAGCAGAAAATAAAGAGAAACACAAATATTGATATTCCATCAAAAATGAAAAAGAATTCCTGACATTATCAAAGAAATTAAAGAAGATATTATATCATGAAACAAGAATGTTAAAACATCAGATCACATAGAGTTAAAACAGAGGTGTTTATGTCTCAATACACAATTACATATTTTTTTTTAAAGGAACGTCTGGGAAGATGTCTAATCAGGTGAAGGCTCTTGTCTCCAAACCTGATAACCTGAGTTTGATATGTACTTTAAAAAATATCTCAGGCTAGGTTAGTTTTAGAACAATTAAAATATAAACATGTATAATAGTTAAGAAGTATTTTCAATACTATAGGATAAACCCAGAAGGATAATTAGTTAATGAAGTTTCCAAACATAAGCATATCAATATTTAAAAGAAATAAAACACACTAAAAGCATCCATAATAGAAGGCCTTTCTTTATGAATGTTCCCATATGATTTTAGTTCTTTATGGATAAATATGGTTTTTATAGCTCTGTTGAGGAAAGGTTGTCATACACTGAAGAAAAACAATCAGAACACAAGAGAAATGAGCAACAAAGAGAAAAAAATATGCTAAATCAGCCCTTCAAATTCTAGATGAAAGTATTTTCCAATCTTAAATTACTTAGAATGAATTCTTTTATTTATAATCATTTGTGAGGATTCTTGAAGAAATGGTCAGACCTTCATGGTTTTCAAAAGTGTATCTTCATTGCTCTCTGTTTTAGAAAGTAAGCAGGAGCTGTGTCCATCAGAACAAGGAGCTAAACTAGAAAATCTGATGAATAAGTATCAAACACATATAAAAGTATCAATTGTAGAAGATGTTTGAAATGGATTCCCAGTATAAACAACTTCAAGTAACAAAATGTCATCCAGACACTGTCTCACCTGGGGATTCATCCCCTATACAGTCACCAAATACCAACACTGTTGTGGATGCCAAGAAATCCTTGCTGAAAGGAACCTAATATGGCTGTCTGATAGGCCCTGTCAGACACTTGCAGACACATTGGTCTGAGCATGAGGTCCCCAGTGGAGGACCTTTCTCTAGAAAGGACCAAAGGAGCTGAAGGGGTTTGCAACCTCATAGGAAGAACAATAATATCAACCAACCAGACTCCCCAGAACTCCCAGGAACTAAGCCATCAACCAAGGAGTATACATGGCTCCAGTTGCATATGTAGTAGAGGATTGCCTATCAGGCATCAATGGGAGGAGAGGTCCTTGGTCATATGAAGGCTTGATAGATACCCCAGAGAAGGGGGATTGAGGGTAGGGAGCTGGGAGTAGGGTAAGTGGAGGAACACCCTCATAGAAGCAAAGGGAGGGAGGATAGCATAATGAGGTTCTGAGGGAGGATGGACCAGGAAAGAGGATAACATTTGAAATGTAAATAAAGAAAATATCCAATGAAATAACCATTAAAAAAACCAAATGCAAAATAGGTGCCCAAGCTATATGATTTCTCCATTCAAGGTACATTTGGCTGGTGCTTATATTATTTTCCAACTTAATCATTACAAAGAATTCTTTTATGTAAAGGACAAGTGTTTCTGAGGAAAATTTATTTTTTTTTTAGTTATTTTTATTTTCTATATTCTATGTTTACATTTCAAAGGCTTTCCCCTTTCCCAGTTCCCACCCACCATAGTTCCCATAGTTCTTCTCCCCCCCCCAACTATTCCCCAATCATTCCCCCTCCCCCCTCGGTTTCTTTACTAAACTGGATGCAATCTTTACATGCCCAGGGTCCTCTCCTTTCTTCTTCTTGGGAATCATTTGACTTGCTATTTGTGTCTTGAGTATTTAGTGCTTCTGGGCTCATTAATATCCACTTATCAGTGATTGCATTTCATGTGCATTCTTTTGTGATTGGGTTAGCTCACTCAGGATGATATTTTACAGGTCTAACCATTTACCTACAAATTGCATGAATTCATTATTTTTAATTGCTGAGTAGTATTCCATTGTATAAATATACCACATTTTCTGTATCCATTCCTCCTTTGAGGGATATTTGGGCTCCTTCCAATTTCTGGCTATTATAAACAAGGCTGCTATAAACATAGTGGAGCATGTGTCTTTATTGCATGTAGGGGAATCCTCTGGGTATATGCCCAGGAGTGGTATGGCAGGGTCCTCTGGAAGTGACATGTCCAATTTTCTGAGGAACCGCCAAACTGATTTCCAGAGTGGTTTTACCATTTTGCAATCCCACCAACAGTGGAGGAGTGTTCCTCTTTCTCCACATCCTCGCCAGCACTTGTTGTCTCTCGAGTTTTTAATCTTAGCCATTCTGACTGGTGTGAGGTGGAATCTCAGGGTTGTTTTGATTTGCATTTCCCTGATGACTAATGATGTTGAACATCTCTTAAGGTGTTTCTCGGCCATCCGAATTTCTTCTGGTGAAAATTCTTTGTTTAGCTCTGTGCCCCATTTTTTGATAGGGTTATTTGGTTCTTTGCGGTCTAACTTCTTGAGTTCTTTGTATATATTGGATATTAGCCCTCTGTCGGATGTGGGGTTGGTAAAGATCTTTTCCCACTTTGTTGGTTGCCGTTTTGTCCTTCGGACAGTGTCCTTTGCTTTGCAGAAACTTTGTAATTTTATGAGGTCCCATTTGTCAATTCTTGATCTTAGTGCATATGCTATTGGTGTTCTGTTCAGGAACTTTTCCCCTGTGCCCAAGTCCTCCAGTGTCTTCCCAAGTTTCTTTTCTAATAGTTTCAGTGTGTCTGGTTTTATGTGGAGGTCCTTGATCCACTTGGAGTTGATCTTAGAGCAAAGAGATAAGAGTGGGTCAATTCGCATTCTTCTGCATGTTGACCTCCAGTTGAACCAGCACCATTTGTTGAAAAGGCTATCTTTATTCCATCGGATGGTTGTGGCTCCTTTATCAAAGATCAAGTGACCATAAGTCTGTGGGTTAATTCCTGGGTCTTCAATCCTGTTCCATTGATCTGCTTGCCTGTTGCTATACCAATACCATGCAGTTTTTAACACAATTGCTCTGTAGTACTGCTTGAAGTCAGGGATATTGATTCCCCCAGAAGTCCTTTTATTGTTGAGAATAGTTTTAGCTATCCTGGGTTTTTTGTTGCTCCAGATGAATTTGAGAATTGCTCTTTCTAGATCTATGAAGAATTGAGTTGGGATTTTGATGGGGATTGCATTGAATCTGTATATTGCTTTTGGCAAGATGGCCATTTTTACTATATTGATCCTGCCAATCCAGGAGCAAGAAATATTTTTCCATCTTCTGAGGTCTTCTTTGATTTCTTTCTTCAGGGACTTGAAGTTCCTGTTGTACAGATCTTTCGCTTGTTTGGTTAGAGTTACGCCAAGATACTTTATGTTGTTTGTGGCTATTGTGAAGGGTGTTATTTCCCTAATTTCTTTCTCAGCCTGCTTGTCCTTTGAGTACAAGAAGGCCACTGACTTGCTTGAGTTAATTTTATAACCTGCCACTTTGCTGAAGTTGTTTATCAGCTGTAGAAGTTCTCTGGTGGAGTTTTTTGGGTCGCTTAGGTAAACTATCATATCGTCTGCAAATAATGATAGTTTCACTTCTTCCTTTCCAATTTGTATCCCTTTGACTTCCTTATGTTGTCTAATTGCTCTTGCTAGAACTTCAAGTACTATATTGAAAAGATATGGAGAGAGAGGGCAGCCTTGTCTAGTCCCTGATTTTAGTGGGAATGCTTCAAGTTTCTCTCCATTTATTTTGATGTTGGCTACTGGTTTGCTGTAGATTGCTTTTACTATGTTTAGGTATGGGCCTTGAATTCCTGCTCTTTCCAAGACTTTTAGCATGAAAGGATGCTGAATTTTGTCAAATGCTTTTTCAGCATCTAATGAGATGACCATGTGGTTTTTTTCTTTCAGTTTGTTTATGTAGTGGATTACATTGATGGATTTCCGTATATTGAACCATCCCTGCATCCCTGGGATGAAGCCTACTTGATCATGGTGGATGATCGTTTTGATGTGCTCTTGGATTCGGTTAGCAAGAATTTTATTTAGTATTTTTGCATCTATATTCATCAGTGAAATTGGCCTGAAGTTCTCTTTCTTTGTTGGATCTTTTTGTGGTTTAGGTATTAGCGTAATTGTGGCTTCGAAGAATGAGTTGGGCAGTGTCCCTTCTGTCTCTATTTTGTGGAATAGTTTGGAGAGTATTGGTGTTAAGTCTTCTTTGAAGGTCTGGTAGAATTCTGCACTAAAACCATCTGGTCCCGTACTTTTTTTGGTTGGGAGGCTTTCTATAACCCCTTCTATTTCTTTAGGGGTTATGGGACTATTTAGCTGGTCTACTTGATGCTGATTTAATTTTGGTATTTGATATCTGTCTAGGAAATCGTCCATTTCCTCCAGATTTTCCAGTTGTTTTGAGTATAGACCTTTGTAGTAGGATCTGATGATCTTTTGAATTTCCTCAGTTTCTGTTGTTATGTCTCCCTTTTCATTTCTAATTTTGTTAATTTGTATACTGTCTCTGTGTCCTTTGGTTAGTCTGGCTAAGGGTTTATCTATCTTGTTGATTTTCTCAAAGAACCAGCTCCTGGTCTTGTTGATTCTTTGTATGGTTCTCTTTGTTTCTATTTGATTGATTTCAGCCCTGAGTTTGATGATTTCTTGTCTTCTACTCCTCCTGGGTGAATTAACTTGTTTTTCTTCCAGGGCTTTAAGGTGTGCCATTAAGCTGCTAGTGTATGCTCTCTCCAGTTTCTTTTTGGATGCACTTAGAGCTATGAGTTTTCCTCTTAGCACTGCTTTCATTGTGTCCCATAGATTTGGGTAGGTTGTACCTTCATTTTCATTGAATTCTAAAAAGTCTTTGATTTCTTTTTTTATTTCTTCCTTGACCAAGGTGTCATTGAGTAGAGTATTGTTCAGTTTCCATGTGTATGTGGGCTTTCTGTTGTTTTTGTTGCTATTGAAGACCACTCTTACTCCATGGTGATCTGATAAGAGGCATGGGATTAGCTCGATCTTCTTGTATTTGTTGACATCTGTCTTGTGACCGATTATATGGTCTATTTTGGAGAAGGTACCATGCGGTGCTGAGAAAAAGGTATATTTTTTAGCTTTAGGATGAAATGTTGTATATATATCTGTTAAATCCAATTGGTCCAGAGTTTCAATTAGTTTCACTGTGTCCCTGTTTAGTTTCTGCTTTCCTGATCGGTCCATTGAGGAGAGTGGGGTGTTGAAGTCACCCACAATTATTGTGTTAGGTGTAATGTGTGCTTTAAGCTTTAGTAAGGTTTCTTTTACGAAGGAGGGTGCCCTTGCATTTGGAGCATAGATGTTCAGTATTGAGAGCTCTTCCTGGTGGATTTTCCCTTTGGCCAGCAAGAAGTGACCTTCTGAGTCTCTTTGGATGATTTTAGGTTGAAAGTCAATTTTATCTGATATTAGAATGGCTACTCCAGCTTGTTTCCTGAGACCATTTGCTTGTAAAATTGTCCTCCAGCCTTTTACTCTAAGGTAGTGTTTGTCTTTAACACTGAGATGTGTTTCCTGTATGCAGCAAAATGTAGGGTCCTGTTTCCGTATCCAGTCTGTTAATCTATGTCTTTTTATTGGGGAATTGAGTCCATTGACGTTAAGAGATATTAAGGAATAGTAATTATTACCTCCAGACATTTTTGAAATTATATTTATTTATCTTATTTATTTTTTATATTCGAGAGGTTATCTTCTTTTGGGTTTGATGAGAGGAGGTTTCTATCTTGCTTCTTCCCGGGTGTAGTTTCCGTCCTTGTCTTGGTGTTTTCCCCCTATTATTCTTTGTAGGGCTGGATTTGTGGAGAGATATCTTGCAAATTTGGTTTTGTCATGGAATACCTTGATGTCTCCATCAATGGCAATTGAGAGTTTTGCTGGGTAAAGTAGTTTTGGCTGAAGTTTGTGTTCTCTTAGAGTTTGCATGATATCTGCCCAGGATCTTCTAGCTTTCATGGTCTCAGGTGAGAAGTCTGGTGTTATTCTGATAGGTCTTCCTTTATATGTTACTTGGCCTTTTTCTCTTGCTGCCTTTAGTATTCTTTCTTTATTACATTTGGAGTTTTGATTATTATGTGACGGGATGTATTTCTGTTCTGGTCCAGTCTGTTTGGGGTTCTATAGGCTTCTTGTATATTCGTGGGCATCTCTCTCCTTAGGTTGGGGAAGTTTTCTTCCATAATTTTATAGAAGATATTAGCTGGCCCTTTAACTTGTAAATCTTCACTCTCGTCTATACCTATAATCCTTAGGTTTGGTCTTCTCATAGTGTCTTGGATTTCCTGGATGTTTTGGGTTACCACCTTTTTCATTTAGTATTTTCTTTGACTGTTGAATCAATGGTTCCTATGTTATCTTCGGCTTCTGAGATTCTGTCTTCTATCTCTTGTATTCTATTGTTGATACTTGCGTCTATGGCCCCTGATTTCTTCCCCAGGTTTTCTATCTCCAATGTTGTCTCCCTCTGTGATTTCTTAGTTGTTTCTACTTCTGTTTTTAGTATCTGGATGGATGTGCTCAGATCTTTCGCTTGCTTGTGTTTTCATGTATTTCTTTAATAGATTTTTGTGCTTCCTCTTTCATAGCTTCTACTTGTTGGCCCACGTTCTTCTGTAGTTCTTTAAGTGACTTTTGTCTTTCTTCCATATTGTCTTCTTCTCTTTGATCCATCTTCTCCTGCATTTCTTGAAGTGATTTTTGTATTTGCCTCGTAAAGGCTTCTAACTTTTGATCCATTTTCTCCTCTATTTCTTTACGAGATTTTTCTATGTGTTCAGCTACCAGCATCCTGACCAGTGATTTTATATCCAAGTCTTGTTTTTCTGGTGTTTTAGGGTATCCAGGGATTCCTGTTGTTGGAGAACTGGGTTCAGATGCTGTCATGTTGCCTTGATTTTTGTTAGTAACGTTCCTTCGTTTTCCTTTTGCCATCTGGTTATTTCTGGTTTTAGTTGGCCTTGTTGTCAGTGGCTGGTGTTTGAATCTCCTGTGAGGCTGGGCTCACCTGTTGTTTCTCTATTGGTGAATATGTGTGACTGCTGCTTTAAGGGATCATAAGCTGGCTGCCACCCATGCGATTGTAGCCCCTGTTGGAGTCTGTCTACCTGGGCTTCTCCAGCTGTGTCCTGGTTGCAAGGAACTCCGAGAGCCTAGCAGATCCCCCGTGAGGGTAGCCCTGGAAGGGGTGTTTACCTGGGCCTTTCCAGCTGTGTCCTGGTTGCAATATGGAGGCCCGCCGCTACACCGCTGGTCTAGGGGCCGGCGAGCTGGTTGCAGAACGCAGCTTGGGTGCTCACCCGAGGGCGGGGATGTCCCACAGAGCCTGGGCCTTTCCAGCTGTGTCCTGGTTGTGATATGGAGGCCCACCGCTACACCGCTGGTCTAGGGGCTGGCGAGCTGGTTGCAGAACGCAGCCTATGTGCTCACCAGAGGGCGGGGATGTCCCACAGAGCCTGGGCCTTTCCAGCTGTGTCCTGGTTGCAATATGGAGGCCCGCCGCTACACCGCTGGTCCAGGGGCCGGCGAGCTGGTTGCAGAAGCAGCCTTGGTGCTCACCAGAGGGCTCGGGGATGTCCCACAGAGCCTAGGCGGGACTCCGCCTGCTTGGCTCTGAGACCCTAGCAGATACCCCTGTGAGTGTAGCCCTGGAAGGGGTGTTTACCTGGGCCTTTCCAGCTGTGTCCTGGTTGCAATATGGAGGCCCGCTGCTACACCGCTGGTCTAGGGGCCGGCGAGCTGGTTGCAGAATGCAGCTTAGGTGCTCACCAGAGGGCGGGGATGTCCCACAGAGCCTGTGCCTTTCCAGCTGTGTCCTGGTTGCGATATGGAGGCCCGCCGCTACACCGCTGGTCCAGGGGGAAAATTTATTTTATGTACCAAATTCCTAAATTTTATATGTTGAGTGTCTGCTAGTAACAATCTCAAGCAATCTGAGATTTCTTCTCCTTTACAAAAAAAATCTTTATTCTTTTTATTTATATGTGTGTTTGAACCACATAGGTGGAGATATGTTCTCACAGTGGCCAAAGAAAGGCTTCAGGTCTCTTGAGTTACAAGTAGTTGTAGTTGTAAAAAGATGGTTACTACAAGTTAAACTCAGGTCTTCTGGAAGGTCAACAACATTCTTAATCATTGGTTGTCCAAGACATCTCTCCAGCAATCCTTTTTTCATCATTAAAAAACAAAATCCTGCTGTATCTGGAATAAGTAAGAGAAGATGCATCTAACCCTCAAGAGACTTGAGGCCACAGGGAGTAGGGAGGTCTTTTGGAGTGGGGGTGGTGGGTTGAGACATCCTCAGAGATGGGGAAAGGAGGTATGGAATGTGGAACAGTCAGAAGGTAGACCAGGAAGGATATAAAGTCTGAACTATAAAAAAATACTAAAAATAATAGACTGAAGATAAATTATAAAGGTCTACAAACAGGAAATGTCACACTAATACAAAAATGGAAAAAATTAAGTGAATATGTAAAAAAAAACCCTTTACATATTCAACCATTAACAAAAAAGGACATCATGAATATCTCATGTAAATGGAACAAGAAAATATCCTGAGTGAGGTAACACAGACCCATAAGGACATGTATGGTATTAGCCACAAAGTACACGATCACTATGCTTTAATCAACAGACCCAAAAAGACCAAATAACAAGGACAGTCCAAGGGTGGATGGTAGCATTTTTCTCAGGAGAGGAAACAAAATAGATGTTGGAGGTCGATGGAAGGAGAGAAATGAATGGAAAAGGGGATGGAGAGGGGAGCAGAGTGGGGTGAGGGAAGATGATATGTAGGAAGAACAGGGGTGAGAAAAGGAAGATCAGCTGGGGCTCAGGAGATGGATCTCTAGAATTTGCCACAGACCTGGAATAGGGAGATGGCAGAGGGTCTATGGAACAATTCTAGCTGAAATTCCAGCAGTGGGGAATATCGATCCTGAAGTGTTCACTTCCTCTAGCCATGCAAGATTCCCAGTGGAAGGAAAAGTACAGCAACCCACCCACCGCACCTTCAATCCAAAATGTGTCCTTCCTACAAGATGTTCAGGGACAAAGGCAGAACAGAGACTTGGATAATAGTCAACCAATAACTGCCCCAAATTGAGACCCATTCTGTGGGTAAGAACCAGTTCCTGACAATATTAAGGATGTTGTGCTATTCTTGCAGACAAGAACCTAGCATAACTATCTTCTGAGAGACTCCACCCAGCAACCATTGGAATGTGATGCAAAAACTCACACCCAAACAATAGAAAGATGGAACTTGGTGAGTGTTATGTAAGAATTGGGAAAAAGACTAAGCGATCTGAAGAGGACAGTGTCTCCATAGGAAGACCAACAGAGTCAACTTGCCTGGACCTTTGGGGGCTCCCTGAGACTAGGCACCAACCAACTGGCTGGACCTAGGCCCCCTGCACATATGTAGCAGATTAGCAACTTGGTCTTTATGTGGGTCCTCAACAACTGAAGCAGATGTAGTCTCTGTACCTGTTGCTTGCCTGCGTGCCTGTGAATTCTGCACCCCTTAATGGACAGCTTTGTCTGGCCTCAGTGGGAGAGGATATGCCTAGACATGTAGTGAATCATGTGGGGGCTGGGGACTGGGTGGTTGATGCCCAGAGGGGGGCTTCTACTTCTCTAAAAAAGGGGGGAAGAGGGAATGTGAGGAGGCCTTTAATGGATTCTGGGAGGAGAGGAAGGGCTTATATTGTGTCACAAAGAGAAGAACTAAATAAATTTACTAAAAAGAAAAAGAATGTTGATGCAGGAAAACAAAAACAAAATAAGAACAAGACAAAACCGAAAACAGCAGCAACAACAAACAATAAGCTGCAGTTTGTCCGGTGCTATGTCCTTGCATGGTTGTAATTAAGAATAAGTTCCTGTTTCTTAGATTTGATATAAATAGCAAACTACATTTTTTTCAATGTACACTAATCTTGCTACCCCATTCATATGATATGTATCTGTACCTGTGTTCCTTCCATTTAATTGTATTTTTCTAACACTGTATAACAGCCAACTCTCTTGCTGGTAAACACTTTATATCTCCTATAAAAGGGTCATCAAGAGGCCAGTAGGGGCTGCTTTCTAAAATTCTAATTTAGGGAAAGGCAGCTGAACTAGCTAGTCCGGGGTGCATCCCAAAATACAGCTTGCTTTATTCAGATAATCATGGAGTTGATTTTTCTCCTGAAATTTTTCAGGTTTAACAATTGGAGTTTCAAAGCAAGATCTGAACATCTGCCCAAATTCTGAAACAGGATCCTTCACTCTGACAACTTTGAGAGGCCTGTGAACCAGTCCAAGGGGTACATCCCTTGGAATAGTAGTCCGAGTCTCTGGGGTTACTCCTTCGTTCCTAAGGACTCATGGAGTGAATGGTCTTGTTTGAAAGAAAGAGATAGCAAGAATCACTCCTACCCTGAGGTCTTCTTTTGGTAAATCCTGAAAACCTTTTTAGTTTTCTATGACATGAGTAGGCCTAGTTTCTGGTTCTGATTCTGTAGGATCCAGATCTGGGTCCAGGGAGAATATGATGTTCAAGGCAATTTCACAGGTAGGCCAAAACTTTGGTTAAATGGGTGTTCAGCCGGAGCCACCATTCCTTCTATGATCTGCCTTGAGATTCTGAGGTTGTTCTGGTGAAGACTGGGAGCTGAGAATAAACATGGACTGGACTGGCACCTCGGCATCCACTGACTGTGTTTCAACATGGGGGCTGCAAAAGAACTGAGGACCCATAAGGATGTCCCACCCAGTTCTCACCTAGCTGGACCGAGGAAAACCATCACTTAGGAAGCTTCGGATAGGGTTGGGTTACGTAGGGAGGCTATTGAGGAAAATAAGGCCTCCAATTTAAAGGCCTCTATTAAATTATAAGAAATTTCTTTGCTTATACTTGTAAACTTTCGAATGACTCCAATTGTTATTTTCATTGTCTTGTGTTTTCTGTTGTCATTATTGAATTGTGTTTTATCTTCTGTTTTACCTGTCCGTGTGTGTGTGTGTGTGTGTGTGTGTGTGTGTGTGTGTGTTCTGATTTGTGACCACTGAAATGGAAGAACAAAATGTGTAACAAGACTGATAAGCTGGATAAATCCTCGGGCTCTTAAAACAAATTGACAAACCTTATCCCCCTCTAGTTAAAGATTTTGGTTATCCTGTCAACAACAGCAACACTGATGGCAGAGAGATCACTCAGTAAATGGTGGAGTTTTGGGGAGAGTCAGGATCACTGGAGGTGTTTGTGTGCAGTAGACACAGTGTGTAGAGCCCACAGCCTACCTAGAGACTTGAAGGACAGCTATGAAGGACAACCCAGAGCCCTTCAAGAACCTGGATGCCACTGTGGCTCATTGTAGCATCATAACGCCAGGTTATGGAGACCATTTGTTGTATGGCTGAAACTCCATCTGCAGGACCATGCTATATACCTAACTGCAGCAGGCCATGGGTTTCACAATTGCTACTGTTCTTCAGTCCTATTGATACACTATAAGGTGTTACTACCTTCCTTTTCCCCTACTATGTAGGCAGGCACCTTAGCCAAGGGAGAGGAAAGGGAGTACTCAATGTGGGTAATCTAATTGCAGATCCAATTAGTAGTAGCATCTGTTCCATAGACAGCTGAGGTGATCCTTGGAATAACAAAATTGGCCATTGAGTTTAGGGCTAAAAAGACTGGGTTCTGCTAAGACAGGAATGACAACTCTGAAGGATATAGTGATTAATACCAGGATCTGAGAGAAGGGAATGTTTTGGCTGTTGTCTGTGTGCAGATGTGTCTGTGTTTCCTTGCGTGTTTGAAGTTTCATTGCAAATCACAGATATTAATGGATTAGGCTCAGTTGAACTTATGAATGATAGCATACTTGGTTTCTGATTGGTCTCTTTTGAGTGTGTGAGCTTTCTGGATTCTGTGTTTATTGGCTTTGTTTTTCTCTGCCAATGTCAGCAGCCAGCCACTACTATTACTATGGCTGCTTTGATGACCAGAGCTTAGAATTTATCCCTGAGCCTTTTCCAGTTACTAGATTCAGTTTATTAGCGATTCAAATGTCTTTTAGGTATGGGTATACTAACATTATTTATGCTGTTCTTTATTGCAAAGTGGTTCTGGAATTGGATTGTAGGTCTCTCTTCTCTAGACTTAGGCATGCTTTTAAATCTCTATGTTCTGTGTCAGGTGAATCACCTGGCTCTGACAGGGAGAGGAGAACCAAGCAAAATAGTCAAAAAATTAGACTATTGCTTTATGTGAACTTCCTGTACCTCAAGATGTGTAAGTTTACTGAGTATGGTTAAAAACTTGTAAAAATCTGTGACTGGAAAAAAGTTAACTTGGAGTAGATAGTTAAGAATCTATGTTTAGGAAATTTTAAAAGCATTATGTGGCATGATACCACTTTGGCTTGTGCTATCTGATCTGCTGTTTCCTACCAGAAAGGAGGCACCCACATGGTTGGCAACCATCTTTGTGGAGTTAGAGAGGGTGGATACCATATGACTTCACCACCATATTGATTAAAAGCTACCACATGGTGTGTTCTACCCATGGAGGGGAAAAACAGGTTTCCTTGATATTTTGTATTGGGATAGATTTTTTTATGATTCCTGTCCTGAAAACGGGGTCCATGAAAGATGAGATTTAAAAATATTGCTTATTTAATAAGGTGCAAAAGCTGAACTTCCATGCATTCATTTATAAGAATGCACCTCTTGCTTGAAGTAAAACTTTGTAGTTTAAGAGTCATGACATGATGTGGCAGAGCTAAAGTTCTTAAATTGAGTGCAGTTGCTATAGGGAACCAATCAGTTTTGGAGATGACTATGATATGTAACAGTAACTAGAAACACTAACCACAATGTGATGGAGCTGGTTAGGGTCTAGAGGATAGGCTATGTACTCTGTCAAGGGAGGGACCAGAAAGGTCGTCCAAGGTTCTTAGGGGAAGGCCAGAGGATTATGAATGAATCCCAGGTATTGAGCATTGTGTTGTTTGCACTGTTGGAGTCTGGTTTTACTTTGCTATGGTTGTGCTCTTTTTCTTGGTTCTTCTCTCTTGAAGTTAAAAAATAAAGAAATAAAAAGGTTACTTTCAAAGGTGGCTTTATTTTTTGATATTGCAGGATTGCATAGTTCCATAGTTGAGAGATTTTAAACTTTTAAATTTTTAAGAAGAAATTTTTGAGTATCTCAGAAATTTTTTTTAAAAGATTTATTTATTTAATGTATATGAGTATACTGTAGCTGTCTTCAGACACACCAGAAGAGGGCATCAGATCCCATTACAGATGGTTGTGAGCCACCATGTGGTTGCTGGGATTTGAACTCAGAACCTCCGGAAGAGCAGTCAGAGCTCTTAACCGCTGAGCCATCTCTCCAGCCCAGAAATTTTTAATTTAAACTATATATTTAAATACTTAAATTTATAAGGCTATGAGAGATTATGATGCCTCTATTAATATATAATCTTAAATTAATCTTTCAATCAATCAATCAATAAATAAATGGTTAAAGAGTTAGGACCACAGCTATGAACACCAAACACTAAACATCAGAACTGGCATTTTCCTACCTTATGATGCAACAAGACAATGACCTAATCAGACTAACAAAGAGCCTGTAGACTGCTCTTCTTACCTAAGGCCTAAACTGAGATTGACTTAGAAATGCGTATCTGGCCACATAGTATTTGATAAGTTTGATAAGATTTGGCTATTTTGATAACTGAGACATACAAGAAATTATGTTATTCTGTTTAGATGCACTATGTAAGGACCAATTTGCCAGTCTTTCCATGGACTGTATTCATAATTTAAAGTTTTATTTTGATACTAAAATAACTTCACTTCAGAAATGGTTATTTTTTTAAGGCTCAAACTAAAAATTATGAAGTTGTTAAGGCTTAATCTTCCAGAAGCTACAAACTTATTATAAACTGCAATATAATGGTCAGTCACCTCATAAAGGATCAAATTCTCTAACATTCTCGGAACTGTGCTTACAGCCATGATAAATTCAAATGCAATTTAATCACAATTATACCCTTTTATTTAGCCTCCTGTCTGTGTTATAAAGATTAAGCTTACAGAAAGTAATGAAAAACAGAATTTGTTAAGCTCAGATATTAGATTAGATAATGGATCGCACTCTTGTCAGAGACGCAGAATACTGCATTTTAGATGTTCATTGGAAAAACTACCGCAGACAGAGACCCCAGCTTCTAGAGAAGAGGGTGGGGTACTCTGTTTTCACCTGGGTTGTAGTAACACTAACCATTGGATGTAACTGCCTCAATGACTCACCTGCCACTAGGACCCTGCCCAACCTGGATCAACAGGACACTGCCTCCAGTTTGTCCTGACAATGTAAGGTTACTTCCCCAACTTCCTCCTCCACAGGAAAGACTCTCAGATTTTCTGGCCTGGTAACAAAAGACTGATGCTACCCTGGGACCTCTGCCCCCAACAAAGCCATCTAGATCAAAGGAGCCTATAGTAATCATCCAGGTAGTGGGAAAATCTGTCATTTTAATTGATAAATAGGTCATCTGAGTTATACTGCCTGTTATAATTTATTTTCAGATCTTTGGTAGCATCAATGGCTCAGCTAACTGTAGATGTCAGTTTAACAGTGGCAGGCAAACAGATTCTCTCCCAAAGGCTATGTAGCCAATTAGTCAATTTCATATGGAAAAACCAGGCTTTGCTTTTTCTAGAGCCATTAGGCAACCTGCTGAGAAAGGCAAGCAGGTTTGCCTGGTTAACAAGCTTCATATTAAATGACAAACCTGGCACCTGTAATCCTGGGTGTGTAAGAACATCTGGATGTTTTGTTACTAGGTGCAAAGACAGCACCCATGGTCTGCTCAGGTCACCAGCTTAGAACAGAAGGAACTAGACATTGATCAGACCTGGATTCCTGTGTCCCTAGATCTCCAGGGCTCCTAGTTATTCCCAGTGTTGGGGCAGATATTGTGGACCACTCACTTGTGATTCTGGGTGTGTTAGAGGACCTTGGAGTAGAGTAAAAATGGCCACCTTGCCGAAATCAATCTACAGATTCAATGCAATCCCCATCAAAATTCCAACTCAATTCTTCATAGAGTTAGAAAAGGCAGTTTGCAAATTCATTTAGAAAAACAAAAAACCCAATACAGCAAAAACTATTTGTAACAAATAAAGAACTTATAGGGGAATCACCATCCCTGACCTCAAGCTTTATTACAGAGCAACAGTGATAAAAACTATATGATATTGGTACAGAGACAGGCAAATAGATCAATGGAATAGAATTGAAGAACTAAAAATGAACAAACACACCTATGGTCACTTGATCTTTGACAAAGGAGCTAAAAACACCCATTGGAAAAAAGAGCATGTTCAAAAATGGTGCTAATTTAACTGGAGGTCAGCATGTAGAAGAAATGTTCAACATCCTTAGTCATCAGGGAAATGCAAATCAAAATAACCCTGAGATTCCACCTCACACCAGTCAGAATGACTAATTTATCATAGCAGATGCTGGCCAGGAATCAATCCATTCTTATCTCCTTATACAAAGCTCAAGTCCAAGTGGATCAGGACCTTTACATAAAACCAAATACACTGAAATTAATAGAAAAGAGAGTGGGGAAGAGCCTCAAAAACATGGACACAGGAAAATTTCCAGAATGGAACACCAACGTCTTATGCTCTAAGATCAAGAATTGGCAAATGGGATCTTATAAAATTACAAAGCTTCAGTAAGGCAAAAGACATTGTCAATAGGACAAAACAGCAGCCAACAGATTGGGAAAAGATCTTTACCAATCCTTCATATGATAGAGGACTAATATCCAGTATATAGAATGAACTAAAAAAATTAGACTCTAGACATTCAAATAACCAAATTAAAAAGTGGTGTACAGAGAGAGCTAAACAAAGAATTCTCAACTGAGGAAACTGGAATGGTCAAGAAGCACCCAAAGAAATGTTCAACATCCTTAGACATCAGGGAAATGCAAATCAAAATAACCCCGAGATTCTACCTCACACCAGTCAGAATGACTAATTTATCATAGCAGATGCTGACCAGAATGTGGTAAAAGAGGAACACTCCTCCATTGTTGGTGGCATTGCAAGCTGGTAAAACCACTCTGGAAATCAGTCTGGTGGTTCCTCAGAAAATTGGACATAGTATTACCTGAGGACCCAATTGTACCGCTCCTGAACATATACCCTAAAGATGTTCCAATATATAACAAGGACACATCCTCTACTATGTTCATAGCAGCCTTATTTATAATAGCCAGAACCTGGAAGAATCTAAATGTCTTTTAACAGAAGAATGGATACAGAATATGAGGCACATTTACACAATGGAATACTACTCATCTTTTAAAAACAATGAATTCATGAAATTCTTAGGCAAATGAATAAAACTAGAAAATATCATCCTGAGTGAGGTAACCCAGTCACAAAAGAACACACATGGTATGAACTCAGAGTACCCAAGATACAATTCACAGACCATATGAAGTTCAAGAAAAAAGAAGAGATGCTTCAATCCTTCTTAGAAGGGGGAACAAAATACTCATGGGAGGAAATATGAAGACAAAGTGTGGAACAGAAACTGAAAGAAAGGCAATCCAGAGACTGCCACACCTGGGGATCCATCCCATATACAGTTACCAAAAGCAGACACTATTGTGGATACCAAAAATGCTTGGTGACAGAAGTCTGATATAGTTGACATCCTGACAGGCTCTGCCAGTTCCTGACAAATACAAAGTTGGATCCTCACAGCCACCCATTGGTCTGAGCTAGGGGTCCCCAATGGAGGAGTTAGAGAAAGGACTGAAGAAGCTGAAGGGATTTGCAACCCCATAGGAAGAACTACAATATTAACCAACCAGACACCCCCCACAGAGCTCCCAGGAACTAAACCACCAACCAAAGAGTATGCATGGAGGGGCCCATGACTCTAGCAGCATATTTAGCAGAGAATGACCTTGTGGGCATCAGTGGGAGGAGAGGCTCTTAGTCCTGTTAAGACTTGATGCCCCAGTGAAGGGAATGTGAGGGTGAGGAGGTAGAATTGGTCAGTGGGTTGAGGGAACATCCTCATAGAAGTAGGGAGAGGGGGATAGCTATGATGGGGGATTTTAGGAGGGGAAACTGGGAAAAGGGATAATATTTGAAATATAAATAAAAAATATCAAAAAAAGAAAAAAGAAAAAAAACAGATCAGCATGTTTCAGATATAACTTTTTACTGTTCCTTTATTTAAAAAAAATGCTTTGCAATGACTGTTCTCTTATAAATAATGAGGACTCAAGTCCTCATGGCTTAGTTAGATGGAAAGATAGATAGTTAGATGGAAAGAAAAAGATTTAAAGTCTAGGCAATTTGTGAGGGCCTGAGAAAATGTTCTAAGGTGGACAAACGTCTCAGGATATAAAAGCTTGAGTAAATTCTGAGGGTCTAAGAAAATAACTTAAGGTGTGTAAAGGCTAGTTGTAAGGTTTAATAAAGTGGTTTAAGTTATATGAAAAAATGGGAAAATTTTTAAATTTCTCTCCTCCTTGCATACTATTGCTATAATAAGATTTAAAAACAAAAAAATTAAAGTGAGTTCCCCATTTGAAATGTAAATAAAGAATATATTGAATAAAAAAAGAATAAAATTAAAAAATTTAAAAATTAAAAAAAACACTCCAGATGAAAAATAAATTGTCAACACTTAAAAAATTCAAAAATTCAACAATACTATTGGTCAATGGAGTTCTGATATACTGGTAGAACATTGATTCTTCATTATTCAATCACTGAGAAGTCTTGATTGATTCCAAGACACACTTCAAGTTAGCAGTTAAGGAAACTAGGCCTAAGAACTAGGCAGGTCCAAACAAGCTCAGGCAAGTCTATTGCTAATAGAAAAAACCCAGGCTCCAGCCTTCAGTGCTCCATAATGGTTCCAGAATGCCTAGACACAGAGTGAGATGAAGCTTATCTACCCTGGAATTCCAATGTGCCTTAAATTAAGCCTGCAAGCTCACTTGGTTGCTTGTCTCTCTTTCTTGGCAATGGATATCCCAGCATGCTGAACTTCAGCAGAATAAAACACTTGTTGAGATTACATACTATTTGAGACTGGGGTGTCATTCTTCAGTAAATCATGTACCCTTACATTTGGGGGTTCTTGTCCAGGATTCAAGATTTGCTGGAGACCCCATGACCCAAATAATGGAGTGCTTTTCCAATCAGTAAGTCTGGGCTCCCAGTTGTCCTTTGTCTTGTCTATATCTGTGTTTCTGTTTTGGGTTTCCTTTGCTTGTCTTCTAAATATAGACTTAAAAGGTTCTTCTCACTGGGCTAAAAATATCTCTGCCAAGTCTATATATCCAGCCTCTGGTCAGAGGAAAAAAGATTTGTCATGATTTCTAACTCAAAACCATAGCTTTTAGGACAAATCAGGTCTGGGTATGTTTTAGGTGTTTTACAGACACACATTATCTGCTATTTTTTCTTACAAGGTGCATTTTAGTATAGATTACAAACAGTGTAATGCTATTATATTTATAACTATCCTTTTCAGATTTGCAGATGTTTATTGAACACCTTCAATATTCCAAAGTTCCATTCTAGACAGCAGTGATAAAGACTCTCAGATGAAATTCCCAGAGTCTACCAACAGAGCACTATGTGGTACATTCAGTGGCTTTTCAGATATAAAATCTTTCATTATTGTTCATGTATACCTATTCCCCTTCCTGTATCACTTGGCTAATGTCCTGGTTTCTCAATTTTTTTTAATTTCATCTTCTTTTTCTTTTAATTATTTACATTAAATCCCCCTCCCTGCCCCTCTCCTGGTAACTCCATCGCACCCACAATCCTTCCTCCTTCTCTCTGCCCCTTTCCCCCTGAACATGTGGGGCCCCTTGCATACTTATCCATCCTCTACTCCTTTGCACTTCAAGTGTCTGGGAGGCTATGTGCTTCCTCTAATACTGAGACTGGACAAGTCAATCCAGCTAGAAGTATCCCACATACAGGCAACAGCTTTTGCGATAGCTCATGTTCCAGTTGTTAGGGACCCATACAAATACCAATCTGTACATATGGTACATATAAGCCGGGAAGTCTAGGTCTAGCCCATGTATGTTCTTTAGTTGGTGGCTCAGTCTCTGAGAGCCCCCAATGGTCCAGGATAGTTGACTCTGTCATCTTTCTGTGGAGTTCCTATCCCCTTTGCGGCCTTCAATCTTTCTTTCTATAAGGGTCCCCAAGCATCATTTACTGGTTTAGCTGTGGGTAACTGTGTCTGTCAGCTGCTGGGTGGAACCTCTCAGAGGACATTTTTCTTATGAACACTGATGTAAAAATACTCATTAAAATACTCGCAATTGAATTCAGGAACACATCTAAGACATCATCCATCAGGATCAAGTAAGCTTCATCCTAGGGATACAGGGATGGTCCAATCTATAAAGATATATCAACATAATCAACCATATAAACAACTGAAAGAAAAAAACACATGATGATCTCATCTCTTTTTCTAAACCAAAAGATTATTGTAAGCTTCAGGGAATTAAGGGAGTCATAAGACTTGGATCCCATTCCAGGTTAGTACAGCTTAAGTAATTCTCTCCTTCATTAACTGTCTTAGTTATAGTTTTATTGTAAGGAAGAGAAACCATGACCATGGGAACTTTTTAAAGCATTTTTTTCATTAGAGATTTTCTTTATTTATATTTCAAATGTTATCCCCTTGCTAGTTTCCTCTCCAAAAACACCCTATCCCATCACCTCCTTCCCCCTGTTGGACAACTCACCCATTCCCATTTCCCTGTCCTGGCATTCCCCTAACTGGGGCATCAAGATTTCTCAGGACCAAGGCCCTCTCCTCCCTTTGATGTCCAACAAGACCATCCTCTGCTACGTATGCAACTGGAGCCATCGGTCCCTCTATGTGGAGTCTTTCGTTGGTAGTTTACTCCCTGGGAGCTCTGGGGATACTGGTTAATTCATATTGTTGTTCCAACTATGGGGCTGCAAGCTCCTTCAACTCCTTCAGTTCTTTCTCTAGCTCCTCCATTGGGGACCTTGTGCTTGGTCCAATGGTTGGCTGAGAGCATCCATCTCTGTATTTGTCAGGTACTGGCACAGACTCTCAGAAGACAGCTCTATCAGGCTCCTGTCAGCAAGACCTTGTTGGTATCTACACTGATGTCTGGGTTTGGTGACAGTATATGGGGTGGATCCCCAGGTGGGGCAGTCTCAATTAGCCTCTGCTCTATATTTTGTCTATGTATCTCCTTCCACAGCTGGTTTGTTCACCCTTCTAAGAAGGACCAAAGTATACATTCTTTGATCTTCCTTCTTCTTGAAGTACTACCAGAGGACCCAGCTCTACCACTCCTGGGCATATATCCTCCAACATGTAATAAGGAAACATGCTCCACTATCTTCATAGCAGTCTTATTCATAAAAACCAGAAGCTGAAAAGATTCCAGATGTCCCTCAACAGAGGAATAAATACAGAAACTGTGGTGCATTTACATAATGGAATACTACTCAGCTATTAAAAACAATGAATTCATAAAATTCTTAGGCAAATGTCTGGAACTAGAAAACATCATCCTGAGTGAGATAACCCAATCACAAAAGAACACACACAGTATGCACTCACTGATAAGTGGATATTAGTCCAGAAGCTTGGAATACACAAGACAATATTCGCAGAAATTCTTTTATTGTTGAGAATAGTTTTAGCTATACTGTTTTTTTTTTTTTCGTTATTCCAGATGAAATTGAGAATTGATTTTCGTAACTCTGAAGAATTGAGTTGGAATTTTGATGGGGATTGCACTGAATCTGTAGATTGCTTTTGGCAAGATGGCAATTTTTACTATATTAATTCTGCCAATCTATGAGCAGGGGATATTTTTCCATTCTTCTGAGGTCTTCGATTTCTTTCTGAAGTTCTTGTCATACAGATCTTTCACTTGTTTGATTAGAGTCATACCGAGATACTTTATATTGTTCGTGACAATTGTGTAAGGTGTTGTTTCTCTAATTTCTTTCTTAGCCTGTTTATCTTTTGAGTATAGGAAGGCTACTGATTTGCTTGACTTAATTTTACTTAATTTTATTTTATTTAATATATTCTTTGTTTACATTACAAATGCTTTCCCCTTTCCTGGTTCCCCCCTTCCCATAAGTCCCATAAGCCCTCTTCCCTCTACCCATTCCCCAATTACCCCCTCCCATTTCTCTGTCCTGGTACTCCCCTACAATGCTGCATCAAGCATTTCCAGGACCAGGGCCCTCTCCTTCCTTCTTCTTGGGAATTATTTGATATGTTAATTGAGTCTTGAGTATTCAGAGCTTCAGGGTTAATTAATATCCACTTATCAGTGACTGCATTCCATGTGTGTTCTTTTGTGATTGGGTTGCCTCACTCAGGATGATATTCTCCAGTTCGACCCACTTGCCTAAGAATTTTGTGAATTCATTGTTTTTAATAGCTCAGTAGTATTCCATAGTGTAAATATACCACATATTCTGTATCCATTCCTCCTTTGAGGGATATCTGTGTTCTTTCCAGCTTCTGGCTATTATAAATAAGGCTGCTATGAACATAGTGGAACATATGTCCTTATTGCATGGCAGGGAATCCTGTTGGTATATGCCCAGGAGTGGTATAGCAGGGTCCTCCAGAAGTGTCATGCCCAGTTTTCTGAGCAACCAGCAGACTGATTTCCAGAGTGGTTGTATCAGCTTTCAATCCCAACAGCAGTGGAGGGGTATTCCTCTTTCTCCACATCCTCACCAACACCTGCTGTCTCCTGAGTTTATAATCGTAGCCATTATGACTGGTGTGAGGTAAAATCTCAGGGTCGTTTTGATTTGCAATTCCCTAATGATTAATGATGTTGAACATTTCTTAAGGTGCTTCTCAGCCATTGGAAATTCTTCAGGTGAAAATTCTTTGTTTAGCTCTGTACCCCATATTTTAATAGGGTTATTTGTCTCTCTGGAATCTACCTTCTTGAGTTCTATGTATTGGGTATTAGCCCTCTGTTGGATGTAGGGTTGATGAAGATCTTTTCCCAATTTGTTGGTTTCCATTTTGTCCCTTTGACAGTGTCCTTTGCATTCTTGATCTTAGAGCATAAGCTATTGGTGTTCTGTTCAGGAACTTTTCCCCTGTGTCCATGTCCTCAAGGGTCTTCCCCAGTTTCTTTTCTATTAGTTTCAGTGCATCTGGTTTTATGTGGAGGTCCTTGATCCACTTGGAGTTGAGCTTAGTACAAGGAGGTAAAAATGAATCAATTTGCATTCTTCTGCATGCTGACCTCCAGTTGAACCAGCACCATTTGTTGAAAAGGCTATCTTTTTTCCACTGGATGGTTTTAGCTCCTTTGTGGAAGATCAATTAACCATAGGTGTGTGGGTTCATTTCTGGGTCTTCAATTCTATTCCATTGATCTACCTGCCTGTCACTGTACCAATACCATGCAGTTTTTAACACTACTATTTTGTAGTACTGCTTGAGATTCAGGACACTGATTCCCCCAGAAGTTCTTTTACTGCTGAGAATAGTTTTAGCTATCCTGGGTTTTTTGTTATTCCAGATGAATTTGAGAATTGCTCTTACTTTGCTGAATTTGTTTATCTGCTGTAGGAGTTCTCTGGTGGAGTTTTTGGAATTCCTTATATATCTTATTATATCATCTGCAAATAGTGATAATTTGACTTCTTCCTTTCTAATTTGTATTGCATTTACCTCCTTTTGTTGTCTAATTGCTCTAGCTAGAACTTCAACTACTATATTATATAGATATGGAGAGAGAAGGCAGTTTGTCTAGTATCTGATTTTAGTTGGATTGCTTCTTTTTTCTTTCCATTTATTTTCATGTTGGCTACTGGTTTGCTGTGTATTGCTTTTGCTATATTTACAAATGGGCCTTGAAATCCTGATCTTGACCATGGAAACTCTTTTGTTACTTCAGGCAGGTGACTGCCTGCACACTGCAGCACCAGGCAACAGAGATGCTAGGTGGGGACACAGGCCACAGTGACAACAGAGAGAGATCACACCAGACTAAACAGTTCCATGTGGGGTTTATTTGGGATGGGAACAAGGGGGGGCAGCAGGCAGAAAGAAGGTTAAAAAAAGAGGAAGAGAGAGATGCTACTCAAATATATATGGATGGTGACATAGTCACGGGTAAACGTAGTCCCATTGAACTCTGGGTATATGGTAACTATTGCCTTGGCAACAGGCCTATAGGTCATGCTGCACTGTTGCTGTCGCCTATGTGATGTCACAGGTCTCGGTAATAACACTTATAAGGGAAAACATTCAATTGGGAGTAGCTTACAGTTTTGGAGGTTCACTCTGTTACTGCAATGGCAGAAAAAATGGCAAAGTATGGACAAGCATGGTGCTTGAGAGAGGGTAAGAATTCTACATCTTGATCCAGCAAAGGGAGACTCTGTAATACACTGGGCATGGCTTGAGAGTAAAAGGCCTCAAAGCCCACACCCATAGTGACATACATCTTCCAAAAAGGTCACACCTACTCTTGCAAGGCCACACCTCTCTCCTGATATTGCCACTTCTATGGGCCACAAACATTCAAACACATGAATCTATAGAGGCCATACTGATCCAAATCACCAAAACTATCAATATAATGGGTCTGAAAGTTCCAAAGGTAAGATTTTTTTCTTTAAATTTCTAAACTTTAACTTCTGTCCTTAGTCTATATCTATCTCAGAAGATTTTCATTTGCCTGAGAGACTTCATCTAGGAATTAGCTGAGGATTACAAATTGTCTCAAATGGCTGCAAGCCCTGAACTTGCTGAAAATCGATGTGAATCAGTCCAGTCAGTATGATTGCTTCCTCTCTCTTTAGCTGAGTCAGAGAACCAGATGTTTCTAATGAATACTCCATTTCCTGAGTTCCCTCCCACCCTTTGACTAGCATTCTGGCCTTCCTGTGCCCTGACAATGATGCCCTAATTTCAACAGGAAATAGTTTTAAAAGAGAGTATGTTGCCCCATATCCTCGAGCAAAGGCTGGAATGTTAGCTTGAAAGGAAACTCCATGGCATAGCAGAAAGAATGGCTACCCACAGTGCTTTTTGGCATGTCAGGAAAGATACCTGCTTAAAACAAAATAGACCTACAGTTATCAACATATAGATTCATTGGTTTAAATAGTTCTACAATATGACATGACACTCAACTTGCTTTATTCAGAATAAGGTTATTGTATGGTTTTAAGAGAAAATTGTTGTTTCTCTACAAACCACTTGGGAATCATTTGAGAATCTGGCTGTACTCAAACACTGCAAAAAGGAGTATCTGAGAGGAAATAAGTGGCTGGTGCTTCTTATCTTGGGTCTCCTCCTAGATAGTAATTCTGAGATCAACCATCCGAGGTCCTTTTACTCTTCTGTTTTTGATAATTGCTGTTGGCCCTTTGCATCATTTTTTTAAAGATTTATTTCTTTTATGTGTATGAGTGCACTGTAGCTGTCTTCAGACACACCAGAAGAGGGCATAAAATCTCATTACAGATGGATGTGAGCCACCATGTGGTTGCTGGGAAATGAACTCAGGATCTGTGAAAGAATCTGCCTCAAAAAACAAACAAACAAACAAACAAACAAACAAAAACAAAACACACAATTACAGAAAAAGGAAAGAATCAAGCAAAGAAAGGATTAATCATTTCTGAAATACCCTTTGTAAACAAAGACCTAAGTGGATTCAAGATATGAAAGTCCAAGAGCTATCTCAGAGTACATAAAATTGAAGCTGTTGCAAAGTATTCTAGACTATAATATAGAAGTAATAAAAATGGAAATAGAAAGAAGTTCATATATCTGGGCCTTAGAGAGATGGTTTATCTTCTAACAGTGCTTGTTGCTAGAACCAGGTGAAAGATGTGGAAGATTTGGCAGAATTTGGCTTGGATGTAGTCAAAGTGGGTTGTAGCAAGTAAGGCAGGTTCTGACAGAAGCCTAGAGGTTGGTTTTCATGCAAACATTGGTGGACAAAGTAGGCTCAGGTATTGGAAGTGGGATCTGGGTTAAATATGGGGCTGAGGAGGGTAACAAGATTCTGTGAATAGGGAGCATCAGGAAGACTCAATGGTTGGAGAAGATAAGTTATCTGATTTAGTGGAAAGATTGGATGCAGGAGAATCTGTGAGTGGTGGCTCCTAACAAAACATATACTAAAAATTTCCCATTTTATAGAATGAATACCAAACATTATTCTCATTTGTGAATGAAATAATTTTGGAACATCTTCTTTCAAGTGAATCTGAATCTGAAAAGAGAGCAATTAGATATTGCAACCAGGACACAGCTGGAAAGGCGCAGGTAGGGTCTCCGTCTGGGACTGGAGCAGGGAGCGCTGCTAAGCTCCCGCCCAGAGGAGGGCACAGGCGCCTAGGCTCTGCAGCACGTCCCTGCGAGCTTAGGACGTGCACCTAGGCAGCCGGACCCACCCAGCTCCCCAGGACCCCGGACCAGCGATAGCAGCAGGCCTCCATATTGCAACCAGGACACAGCTGGAAAGGCGCAGGTAGGGTCTCCGTCTGGGACTGGAGCAGGGAGCGCTGCTAAGCTCCCGCCCAGAGGAGGGCACAGGCGCCTAGGTTCTGCAGCACGGTCCCTGTGAGCTTAGGACTTGCACCGAGGCAGCCGGACCCACCCAGCTCCCCAGGACCCCGGACCAGCGACAGCAGCAGGCCTCCATATTGCAACCAGGACACAGCTGGAAAGGCGCAGGTAGGGTCTCCGTCTGGGACTGGAGCAGGGAGCGCTGCTAAGCTCCCGCCCAGAGGAGGGCACAGGCGCCTAGGTTCTGCAGCACGGTCCCTGTGAGCTTAGGACTTGCACCGAGGCAGCCGGACCCACCCAGCTCCCCAGGACCCCGGACCAGCAACAGCAGCAGGCCTCCATATTGCAACCAGGACACAGCTGGAAAGGCGCAGGTAGGGACCCCGTCTGGGACTAGAGCAGGGAGCGCTGCTAAGCCCCCGCCCAGAGGAGGGCACAGGCGCCTAGGCTCTGCAGCACGTCCCTGCGAGCTTAGGACTTGCACCGAGGCAGCTGGACCCACCCAGCTCCCCAGGACCCCGGACCAACGATAGCAGCAGGCCTCCATATTGCAACCAGGACACAGCTGGATAGGCGCAGGTAGGGACTCCTTCTGGGACTGGAGCAGGGAGCTCTGCTGAGCTCTCGCCCAGAGGCGGGCCCAGGCACCTAGGCTCTGCAGCACGGTCCCTGTGAGCTTAGGACTTGCACTGAGGCAACCTGAACCACCCAGCTCCCCAGGACCCCGGACCAGCTATAGCGGCAGGCCTCCATATTGCAACCAGGACACAGCTGGAAAGACACAGGTAGATAGATTCCATCAGGGGCTACCACGTGAGGGGATCTGCTAGGCTCTCCCTACTAGGCAGGCCTAGCAGCGCCTACCTAGGCTCTGCTGCACTCCCCCACACTTGCCAGAGTCCTCAGGCCGGGCACAAAGTCAGCCGGTGGCAGCCAGCTCGTGATCCCATTGAGCAGCAATCACGCATAACCACCAGTAAAGAAACAACAGGTAAGCCCAGCCTCGCAGGAGATTCAAACACCAGCCAGTGACAACAAGGTCAACTAACACCAGAAATAACCAGATGGCAAAAGGTAAACGAAGGAATGTCACTAACAGAAATCAAGGCAACATGACAGCATCTGAACCCAGTTCGCCAACAACAGGAAGCCCTGGATACCCCAAAACACCAGAAAAACAAGACTTGGATATAAAATCACTGGTCAGGATGCTGGTAGCTGAACACATAGAAAAATCTCGTAAAGAAATAGAGGAGAAAATGGATCAAAAGTTAGAAGCCTTTACGAGGCAAATACAAAAATCACTTCAAGAAATGCAGGAGAAGATGGATCAAAGAGAAGAAGACAATAAGGAAGAAAGACAAAAGTCACTTAAAGAACTACAGAAGAACGTGGGCCAACAAGTAGAAGCTATGAAAGAGGAAGCACAAAAATCTATTAAAGAAATACATGAAAACACAATCAAGCAAGCGAAAGATCTGAGCACATCCATCCAGATACTAAAAACAGAAGTAGAAACAACTAAGAAATCACAGAGGGAGACAACATTGGAGATAGAAAACCTGGGGAAGAAATCAGGGGCCATAGATGCAAATATCAACAATAGAATACAAGAGATAGAAGACAGAATATCAGAAGCCGAAGATACCATAGGAACCATTGATTCAACAGTCAAAGAAAATACTAAATGCAAAAAGGCTGTAACCCAAAACATCCAGGAAATCCAGGACGCAATGAGAAGACCAAACCTAAGGATCATAGGTATAGACGAGAATGAAGACGTACAAGTTAAAGGGCCAGCAAATATCTTCTACAAAATTATGGAAGAAAACTTCCCCAACCTAAAGAGAGAGATGCCCATGAATATACAAGAAGCCTATAGAACCCCAAACAGACTGGACCAGAACAGAAACACATCCCGTCACATAATAATCAAAACTCCAAATGTACTAAACAAAGAAAGAATATTAAAGGCAGCAAGAGAAAAAGGCCAAGTAACTTATAAAGGAAGACCTATCAGAATAACACCAGACTTCTCACCTGAGACCATGAAAGCTAGAAGATCCTGGGCAGATATAATGCAAACTCTAAGAGAACACAAACTCCAGGCAAAACTACTTTACCCAGCAAAGCTCTCAATCGCCATAGATGGAGACATCAAGGTATTCCATGACAAAACCAAATTTGCACGATATCTTTCCACAAATCCAGCCCTACAAAGGATAATAGGGGGAAAACACCAAGACAAGGACGGAAACTACACCCGGGAAGAAACAAGATAGAAACCTCCTCTCATCAAACCTAAAAGAAGGTAACCTCTCGAATATTAAAAAAATAAATAAAATAAATAAATATAATTTCAAAAATGTCTGGAGGAAATAATTACTATTCCTTAATATCTCTTAACATCAATGGACTCAATTCCCCAATAAAAAGACATAGATTAACAGACTGGATACGGAAACAGGACCCTACATTTTGCTGCATACAGGAAACCCATCTCAGTGTTAAAGACAAACACTGCCTTAGAGTAAAAGGCTGGAAGACAATTTTACAAGCAAATGGTCCCAGGAAACAAGCTGGAGTAGCCATTCTAATATCAGATAAAATTGACTTCCAACCTAAAATCATCAAAAGAGACTCAGAAGGTCACTTCTTGCTGGCCAAAGGGAAAATCCACCAAGAAGAGCTCTCAATACTGAACATCTATGCTCCAAATGCAAGGGCACCCTCATTCGTAAAAGAAACCTTACTAAAGCTTAAAGCACACATTACACCTAACACAATAATTGTGGGTGACTTCAACACTCCACTCTCCTCAATGGACAGATCAGGAAAGCAGAAACTAAACAGGGACACAGTGAAACTAATTGAAACTCTGGACCAACTGGATTTAACAGATATATATAGAACATTTCATCCTAAAGCTAAAGAATATACCTTTTTCTCAGCTCCACATGGTACCTTCTCCAAAATAGACCATATAATTGGTCACAAGACAGATGTCAACAAATACAAGAAGATCGAGCTAATCCCATGCCTCCTATCAGATCACCAGGGAGTAAGAGTGGTCTTCAATAACAACAAAAACAACAGAAAGCCCACATACACATGGAAATTGAACAATACTCTACTCAATGACACCTCGGTCAAGGAAGAAATAAAAAAAGAAATCAAAGACTTTTTAGAATTCAATGAAAATGAAGGTACAACCTACCCAAATCTATGGGACACAATGAAAGCAGTGCTAAGAGGAAAACTCATAGTTCTAAGTGCATCCAAAAAGAAACTGGAGAGAGCATACACTAGCAACTTAATGGCACACCTTAAGGCCCTGGAAGAAAAACAAGTTAATTCACCCAGGAGGAGTAGAAGACAAGAAATCATCAAACTCAGGGCTGAAATCAATCAAATAGAAACAAAGAGAACCATACAAAGAATCAACAAGACCAGGAGCTGGTTCTTTGAGAAAATCAACAAGATAGATAAACCCTTAGCCAGACTAACCAAAGGACACAGAGACAGTATACAAATTAACAAAATTAGAAATGAAAAGGGAGACATAACAACAGAAACTGAGGAAATTCAAAAGATCATCAGATCCTACTACAAAGGTCTATACTCAAAACAACTGGAGAATCTGGAGGAAATGGACAATTTCCTAGACAGATATCAAATACCAAAACTAAATCAGCATCAAGTAGATCAGCTAAATAGTCCCATAACCCCTAAAGAAATAGAAGGGGTTATAGAAAGCCTCCCAACCAAAAAAAGTACGGGACCAGATGGTTTTAGTGCAGAATTCTACCAGACCTTCAAAGAAGACTTAACACCAATACTTTTCAAACTATTCCACAAAATAGAGACAGAAGGGACACTGCCCAACTCATTCTTCGAAGCCACAATTACGCTAATACCTAAACCACAAAAAGATCCAACAAAGAAAGAGAACTACAGGCCAATTTCTCTTATGAATATAGATGCAAAAATACTAAATAAAATTCTTGCTAACCGAATCCAAGAGCACATTAAAACGATCATCCACCATGATCAAGTAGGCTTCATCCCAGGGATGCAGGGATGGTTCAATATACGGAAATCCATCAATGTAATCCACTACATAAACAAACTGAAAGAAAAAAACCACATGGTCATCTCATTAGATGCTGAAAAAGCATTCGACAAAATTCAGCATCCTTTCATGCTAAAAGTCTTGGAAAGAGCAGGAATTCAAGGCCCATACCTAAATATAGTAAAAGCAATCTACAGCAAACCAGTAGCCAACATCAAAATAAATGGAGAGAAACTTGAAGCATTCCCACTAAAATCAGGGACTAGACAAGGCTGCCCTCTCTCTCCATATCTTTTCAATATAGTACTTGAAGTTCTAGCAAGAGCAATTAGACAACATAAGGAAGTTAAAGGGATACAAATTGGAAAGGAAGAAGTGAAACTATCATTATTTGCAGATGATATGATAGTTTACCTAAGCGACCCAAAAAACTCCACCAGAGAACTTCTACAGCTGATAAACAGCTTCAGCAAAGTGGCAGGTTATAAAATTAACTCAAGCAAGTCAGTGGCCTTCCTGTACTCAAAGGACAAGCAGGCTGAGAAAGAAATTAGGGAAATAACACCCTTCACAATAGCCACAAACAACATAAAGTACCTTGGCATAACTCTAACCAAACAAGCGAAAGATCTGTACAACAGGAACTTCAAGTCCTTGAAGAAAGAAATTGAAGAAGACCTCAGAAGATGGAAAAATATCTCTTGCTCCTGGATTGGCAGAATCAATATAGTAAAAATGGCCATCTTGCCAAAAGCAATATACAGATTCAACGCGATCCCCATCAAAATCCCAACTCAATTCTTCATAGATCTAGAAAGAGCGATTCTCAAATTCATCTGGAGCAACAAAAAACCCAGGATAGCAAAAACTATTCTCAACAATAAAAGGACTTCTGGGGGAATCAATATCCCTGACCTCAAGCAGTACTACAGAGCAATTGTGTTAAAAACTGCATGGTATTGGTATAGCAACAGGCAAGCAGATCAATGGAACAGGATTGAAGACCCAGAAATTAACCCACAGACTTATGGTCACTTGATCTTTGATAAAGGAGCCACAACCATCCGGTGGAATAAACATAGCCTTTTCAACAAATGGTGCTGGTTCAACTGGAGGTCAACATGCAGAAGAATGCGAATTGACCCACTCTTATCTCTTTGCACTAAGATCAACTCCAAGTGGATCAAGGACCTCCACATAAAACCAGACACACTGAAACTACTAGAAAAGAAACTTGGGAAGACCCTGGAGGACTTGGGCACAGGGGAAAAGTTCCTGAACAGAACACCAACAGCTTATGCTCTAAGATCAAGAATCGACAAATGGGACCTCATAAAATTACAAAGTTTCTGCAAAGCAAAGGACACTGTCAGAAGGACAAAACGGCAACCAACAAAGTGGGAAAAGATCTTCACCAACTCCACATCCGACAGAGGGCTAATATCCAATATATACAAAGAACTCAAGAAGTTAGACCGCAAAGAACCAAATAACCCTATCAAAAAATGGGGCACAGAGCTAAACAAAGAATTTTCACCAGAAGAAATTCGGATGGCCGAGAAACACCTTAAAAGATGTTCAACATCATTAGTCATCAGGGAAATGCAAATCAAAACAACCCTGAGATTCCACCTCACACCAGTCAGAAGGGCTAAGATTAAAAACTCAAGAGACAACAAGTGCTGGCGAGGATGTGGAGAAAGAGGAACACTCCTCCACTGTTGGTGGGATTGCAAAATGGTAAAACCACTCTGGAAATCAGTTTGGCGGTTCCTCAGAAAATTGGGCATGTCACTTCCAGAGGACCCTGGCATACCACTCCTGGGCATATACCCAGAGGATTCCCCTGCATGCAATAAGGACACATGCTCCACTATGTTTATAGCAGCCTTGTTTATAATAGCCAGAAATTGGAAGGAGCCCAAATATCCCTCAAAGGAGGAATGGATACAGAAAATGTGGTATATCTATACAATGGAATACTACTCAGCAATTAAAAATAATGAATTCATGCAATTTGTAGGTAAATGGTTAGACCTGGAAAATATCATCCTGAGTGAATTAACCCAATCACAAAAGAATGCACATGAAATGCAATCACTGATAAGTGGATATTAATGAGCCCAGAAGCACTAAATACTCAAGACACAAATAGCAAGTCAAATGATTCCCAAGAAGAAGAAAGGAGAGGACCCTGGGCCTGTAAAGATTGCATCCAGTTTAGTAAAGAAACCGAGGGGGGAGGGGGAATGATTGGGGAACAGTTGGGGGGGAGAGGAACTATGGGAACTATGGTGGGTGGGAACTGGGAAAGGGGAAAGCCTTTTGAATGTAAACATAGAACATAGAAAATAAAAATTAAAAAAAAATAACAAAAAAAAAAAAAAAAGAGAGCAATTAACCAAGAGGAAGGTCATTTCAATCTTAAACCTATTTGCACAAAACTCTGAGGCACCCAATTTCATAAAAATAAAAAGTATAATACAGTATTTAAAGAGGAAAATTAACATAGCTCCCTTAATAGTAAGTTGGTTTAACTTTATCAAATAGAAAGATCATCAAAAAATGGAAAAACATCAGGATTAATTGAGATCATACATGAACTGAATGTAACAGACTCCTAAACCTTTCCACTGAATAACCAAAAAAAAAAAAAAACCAAAACAACCCCCTCCTAAAAAAATGTCCTCAGCAGCATGTATAAGCTTTTCTAATATATGTGACATCTGGGAACATAAATCTTTACAAATTAAATAAGATTAAAATAGCTCCTTGTGCCAGGGGCCTAGGTCCAGCCAGTGAGTGCTCTTGTTTGGTGATTCAGTCTCTGAGAGCTCCTGGGGGTTCAGGTTATTTGGCTCTACTGGTCTTTCTTTAGAGATTCTATCCCCTTCAGGGATTTCAACCCATCCAATGGTTAGCCGTGTTAACCATTGGTTATCATCTGTTTTAGTCAGCTGCTGGGTAGAGGGTTGCAGAGGATAATTATGCTGGGCTCCTATCTACAAGCATAACAGAGTATCATGCAGCAGAGCTGCACCTCAGTGTCCATGTGGGTTTCCCAGTAACTGGAGCAGGGGCTGTCCCTAAGGCTGTTACCTTACTGTGGAATCCATTACTAACAGGGCTACATTGTCTGGCCTCAGTTGGAGAGGATTCCCCTATCCTTACAGAGACTTGATGTGCCAGGGTGGGAGGATACCCACAGAATGGGCACCCTTACAAAGGAAAAGATGATGGGGCCTGGGGGATAGGGAAGGGAATCTCTGGGACTGGGAGGGAGGCAATATTTGAGATGTAGATAAATAAATCAATTAATAAAAAATAGCTCCTTGTATTTTATCTGACCATAAGGCAATAAAACTTGAAAAATTAACAACAAACAATATTTATCACCTTGACCAATAGGAAAATGCAAATCAAAACAAGTTTGAGATTTCATTTTTACCCCAAATGGCAACAAAACAAGAAATAACAAATTCTAGAGGGATTTCAGGAAAAAGCAAACACTCATTCACTGTTTATAGGATTATAACTGGTCTATGAAAAGTAGTGTGGAAAATTCTCAAAATGCTAAAAATAAATCTACCAAATTACTCAGATATCATTCCTTGGCATATACCAAAAGGACTTGGCATCCTAAACTGGATCTACACTCAAGTGTGTCCATTGCCTCTCTATTCCCTATAGCCAGGAAATGTTAACATGGTAAATATCTTGCCTCCAGTTCACCACAGAGAACCAACAGAGGGGCCCAGGTATGTAGACTTAATCTGAGGCTAGCATCACTCGGGTAGAAACCTGCCAGGCTTTTGCCTGCAGCCAGGGCCTGGGCAGCTTGATGGGCCATCTGTAAGCCAACCTGGTCATGCACCAACCCAGTTAGGGGGACATCTGCCCTGCAGAGTAATCAGCACTTGGATAAGGTCCCTGCCACATTCACCATCTGTGCACCCTGAAGGAGCAGACAGGCAGCACCAGGTTCACAGAGACAACCCGAGTGTAGCATTGATTGGGGCAGAAAACATTAGGGCTACAAGGGCACGCAAGAGGAAGGTAGCACACCAGTAATCTGAGCCAGGGGAAACCCTGAAACCCAGAGGTGCGGAATTAGCCTTACAGGCTCACAGGAGGTTCAAACACCAGCCAGTGACAACAAGACCAACTAATACCAGAGATAACCAGATGGCAAAAGGCAAATGTAGGAACGTTACTAACAGAAATCAAGGCAACATAGCAGCATCTGAAACCAATTCTCCAACAACAGGAAGTCCTGCATACCCCAACACACCAGAAAAACAAGATTTGGATTTAAAAATTACTGGTCATGATGGTGTTAGAGGAACACAAGAAGTACATAAATAAATCTCTTAAAGAAATACAGGAGAAAATGGATCAAATGTTAGAAGCCCTTACAAGGGAAACACAAAAATCAAGTAAAGAAACTCAGGAGAATATGGATCAAAAGATAGAAGCCAATAGGGAGGAAATGCAAAAAATCACTTAAAAGAATACAGGAGAACTTGGGTCAACAAGCAGAAGTCATGAATGAGGAACCACAAAAATTTCTCAAAGTAAATATCATGAAAATATAGCATGTAAATACTATGGAATACTATTCAGTTATAAAGAAAAATGAACTAATGAATTTTGCATGTAAATGAAACTAGAAAAATGCATATTGACTGTGGTAATCCACACCAAGAAAGACAAAACCCCATACACTTTCTAATTGGAGACTCCTATCTAAATTTTTAGATGCGAGGATATTTGGATCAAGTAACTCTAGAAACCATGCAAGTAAAATGGGATGATTGCTATAGTAAGAAGTAGGGAAGAAATAGAGTGGGGAGTAACAGTGTAAAGGTGATCTTATCAAGAAATGGATAAGGGGCTATAATTGAGGAGGAATGAATGTAGAAATAGGAGGGAAAAGTAAAATACAGTAAGTACTATGAAAGAGTCCTACAGAGCCACACTATTAACTGTCTACCTAAAAATGTATTATTGTGTCTATTATATATGTCTGAGTATAAATATATACATTTTGAAATATAATTTTCTCATCTAAACTGACAATATTTCCTCCAAGTGTCAAAGACTACCAAACAAAAAGCTAAACATCAGGCATGAGCAGCTGTCTCTTGAGTTATTTGTCAGGGTGTCCAAGATACTCACAAAATTTTGCCAACTGTTCCTACTGCTCTTGGTTTTCCTCAGAGGTGCAAGGTAAGTGTCTAACATTGAAGACACTATGAACTGCAGATGTAGGACCCAAAGGCCACTAGGCTGGAGCTGACCTGAATATTTTTTTGAGGCATAGCTCTTATGATGACAAAAGTTACCCTGTATCAAAGGAGGGAATCATCAACATTCCTTTTAAAGTATGACATGTATGAACCAATGAATCACAACAATGGACTAACCATCATAATAACCATAACAGAGAACTCATACCTTGTTGGCAACCAAAAGCTCACTAATTGTACTTAAGATTTACTTCTATTAGAGGAAAGCCATGGCTATACTGGAAACCTACCAAACTTCCCTATTCTAGTGAAGTCAGATCTTAGAAAAGAACCTATAATCACCACCTTACTAAAATAACACAATCTCTAGATTTTAAATATATGTCCATATAATCACAGATAAGAAGGAATTTCCCTCATCAAGGTAATTGCTTCTTGGCACAGACAAATACTGAAAATGTCACCTATATAAACTGCAAAATTATACTGTCCATTCCCAATGTATAAATGTATATACTGTGTAAATCAACTCCCACATCCAGGTACAGAGGATAGTACAGAAGAGGGTAGAAAAGCCTGTAAGAGCCAGATGATTGGCGACTTTGCTGTGAGACAGTAGCCCCTAGGAATATTTCAAACTCTTTCTCTCAGGTTACTTGTAATGGAGAAAGAGAACTTGAGTGTCAAGGACTGTCAAATGTTTCCTGCTAGACGTCTTTGTTAATTTGCCAGCTTCATACTGTAACCTGGAATACTATAACACTCCTGAATTTAGACATATGAATATATTATAGAATTCATTCAGTTGGACATTCTGCTATTTTCAAGGTAGCTAAAAATTTAAATGACAGTCTTCACGATATTCTTGGCAAAGACTAAGACTACTTTGTCTTGGACACAATGATAGACTAAATATTCAAATTCGTAATGACAGTGATTGGAACTGAGTTAGCATCATTTATCAGAAATGGCTCTTCAAAATACCAATAACTATGTTTTAATGAATGTTTCATACACATCTATTTATAACACTCAACTTCATGCATTTTATTTTATTCATCAATAACATGGTTAGGAAATAATATCCATCTCACAATATTAGTAGTGTGATTTTTTTAATGAAAGAAAATAATTCAGATCACCACGTAAGGAAAGTACACAATAAATAATTGTTATTGTTATCTGTTGTTATGGTTGTTAACTCTCTTGTTTATACATTTAAATGACACCTTACCACAAAGGCTGTCTCAATCACTTAATGGGAAAGTGAACCTTTTGTAATTCTCCAGTTCTAATTCCTTTATTTTTCTGAAATGATATTTAAATTGTAATTATTTTGCAAGAGTACATTGAATATAAGCTCAATGAAAGGAGAAGCACTTGACTTTTCTTTCTAGTATTATATAGCTGACATCTGACAGAGGAAGATCAATAATACTTTCATTTAGGAAAATTTAACCTTCTTCCTGGTCATGTGATAATCTACCCTGTTCTGTTATTATTAAAACACAATAAAACCACAAAGAAATATATAATACACACATATATACAATATTTATCATATAATAAATTCATGTGTTCAATGTATATTATATATAAAGACAAAAATTGTGCAAGCATTCATAATGCATATGCATGTATGAATGGGTATATATGTATACATGGTATTTCATATATTCATAAGTTCTATGGTAAAAAATTAGGAAAGGAGAATACAGAGTGTTAAAACAATTAGTAGTTCAGAATTTTCAATCAGCTACACATATAACTAGGTTTGCATCTATATGAATGCTTCTTTCCAAATGTGAAGCAATTGAGAAAGGTGACCCTAACAACCTCTGTGTGAGTATCTTTCAAAGCAGGTAGATGATTAAGTGCTGAAGTCCTGGGGTAAGCTTGTTGCATTAAATGTCAGAGAGCAGCAAAATAGATATTTTTGTCTGTTATTATTGCATTGTTGCAGAGACTCTTTAAGCTTTAACTTTTAAATATGAAATATAGTTTCAGAAAAGTTTCTTATGTTAAAGTAAGGTTTCCTTCTACACTACCACAATATTTGTCAGAGATTTATAATGATGCTATCCAACATGTCACCCACTAGATGACAGCTGTTCTTTCCACACCCTCATGAAGAATTATTTCTCCAAATAACTTTAAATGTCTCCTTTAAAGGGCAGGGGTGACTCCATGCCTAATTCAGGACCGTGGGGATAGATCAGAACAGGTTAGAGAGAAAGCTATTCTTCCAAATGACTAGCAGTTAACTTAGACTCTATTTTTACCAATTATCATATTCATCATAATGCAAGGATGGTTTTAAAGCCTATTAGTGGTTAGCTGATGCATAATTGATTAACTCTGCTGTAAAACCATTTCTATTACCTGTAATGATATCTCCCAACACTACTTTGATTAGAAACATCTTATCCTCTATATTATTAAACGCTTATGTGTATGTAAAATTTAAGCCTGCCATAAAAGAAATTCTTGACATTAAAATATTTATGCAAATATTTATTACCTAATTAATATTATTAAATGGAATAAAGGTCTCTTTATAATAAAAATTAGGACAAATATATCACATTTTTATCAATTTATCAAATAAATAGATCTAAACAGGAATTTCTAAGAATGAGTATACCCAAACTTCAGTGTTTCTAGACCTTATTAGCACCTCAGCCAACACTTTAGATGTTTGTATGTAACTGTCTACAGTAACGAATTTAACATATCTCACTTTGTAACTTACTAACTTAAACATGCTTCATGTATCTTAAATGATGAAGTAAAAATGTGCATCATTATAAATAAGGAGGCCCAAGTTCGACAATTTGAACTAATGTCTAAAATAATCCTTTGCCCTCTAAAGGCAGACAAGCATTATATCTGAAGATCTATCCATCCCTGGATGATAAATGGATGTCATCATGGCTCTGTTTCAAGTGTACAGGGAGAGAAGCAGCTCTGGGTGTGCTCATGCATGGTCTGGAAAAGGCAGTACAGAGGCATTTGTCCAGAACACTTCTCTCTCAGCCCCTGAAGCAGACCATGATACTACTGAGCCAGGGGCAGAAGCTTATATCCAGCTTCATATTGCCATCATGACTGAAGACATAGCAGAAGGCTCCAAAGTAAAGAACAAATATAAAATTAAAAACCATATTAGATTAGAAAATAGGTGCTAAACCTGATATCTCTAGCATGATTTAGGATAATTTAAAATTATTATTTATGGACCTAGGGAAATGGCACAGTGTTAAAGTTGCAGAAGCCTGGGTACCTGTGACACATTTAAATGTACATGAAGGTAGGGCATGCTTATACACCAAGGTAGGGGAAGTGGTGCCTCTGATACAGGTAGATCATGGAGCCTTGCTGTACTGCTAGGTCAGCCTAAACGGCGTCCAGCCTAAGCAGCCTATAACATTTACTGAGAGGCCTTGTCTCAAAAACGTAAGATGGAGAATCCACTGAGGAAGATACCAAGTCTTATATTGTGATTCCACTGACACATGCACAGAGATTAGCAAACATATATGTACTTACATAAAAACATAAATGCATGCACACATATGTACCACATATGCATCCACCTAAGCACACAATTATAACACAGAAAAGCTCATGGATTAATTAGCAACGTTAAAACTCTAATGGTGCATAAGCACACCACATGTTCTCTAAAATGTACTTTATATTTCTGACATTTATGTGAGAATGCTCATGGTAAACCATCACTCATTAGCACATAGAATAAAATCTTAAAGCATATAATCTGTACCTTGAAAAAGGTTTTGTATTAAGCAGAATGATTGATACAGGCTTCTTATAAATAAATTCATTTATTCTCATGAATAAACTATTTGCTTCATGACTTCAGTAGCATATGGGAGAAATGATCATTTGTATATTGCTCAAAATCAAGGAGATGCAGGATTGCTATACATGAATACATTATCATTTTCTTTTCAAAGCACACGTATTTTATAAGTTAATCCATCTAGTAACATTATCCTTTTGATATGTTTCCAAAATCAAAATCTTACTACTTGAATTGATGTATCTTCTATTCATTTTTACTGTGAAACATTTTTATCATTCACTAATAGTTTCTTCATTGATTCTTTCTTTAAAACCTCTATTTGGGAGAAAAGATAGAGGTGTATTGGTTTCAGCACAGAAATAAAACTATTTTTTTTTCTGGGCAATATGGAGAGAGTTTAATTCAAAGCTGCTAAAACTGTTGTAAGATATGGTGATACATTCCATCTCACACAGAAGTCTGGGGCAAGAGGCTCACAAATTACAGGTTAGGTTAACCTAGACTACATAGATCTAAGTCAGACTGGGCTATAAATATAATGATATAATTACATGATTTCAAGATTAATAACAAAAAATAAAGGCAAGGAAATGATCTCCCATTGTTTGAAGTGGCCATGAACATTCATAACTACCTCAACAAAAGTGTAAATCCCTTTCTTTTTTTTTTTTGATTTTTTTATTGTATATATTCTATATTTACAATTCATTTCCCTTTTTCTGGTTCCCCACCCCCAAAGGTCCCACATGTCCTTTTCCCTCCCCCTGCTCCCGCATCCACCCCCTCCCATTTTACTGTTCTTGTACTCTCCCACAATGATGTTTTGGTCCATTCTAGCACCAGTGTCCACTCCTTTCTTCTTGTGAGACATCACTTGATATGTGATTTGTGTCTTTGGTGTTCCAAGCTTCTAGGCTAATATCCACTTATCAGTGATTGTATACCATGGGTATTCTTTTGAGACTGGGTCACCTCACTTAGTATGACATTCTCCAGCTCCATCCATTTCTCTAAGAATTTCATGAATTCATTGTTTCTAATGGCTGTATAGTACTCCATTGTGTATATATACCACATTTTTTGTGTCCATTCCTCTGTTGAGGGACATCTGGGTTCTTTCCAGCTTCTGGCTATTATATATAAAGCTGCTATGAACATAGTGGAGCATGTATCCTTATTGCATGCTGGTGAATCTTCTGGGTATATTCCCAGGAGTGGTATGCCTGGGTCCTCCGGAAGTATCACGCCCAGTTTTCTGAGGAACCGCCATACTGATTTCCAGAGTGGTTGTACCAGCTTGCATTCCCACCAGCAGTGGAGGAGTGTTCCTCTTTCTCCACATCCTCGCCAAAACCTGATGTCTTCTGAGTTTTTAATCTTAGCCATTCTGACTGGTGTGAGGTGAAATCTCAGGGTTGTTTTAATTTGCATTTCCCTAATGACTAGTGATGTTGAACATTTTTTAAGGTGTTTCTCAGCCATCCGAATTTCTTCAGGTGAAAAGACTCTGTTTAGCTCTGTACCCCATTTTTGGATAGGGTTAGGGAAATGACACCCTTCACAATAGCCACAAATGATATAAAGTATCTTGGAGTGACGCTAACCAAACATGTGAAAGATTTATACGACAAAAACTTCAGGTCTCTGAAGAGGGAAATTGAAGAAGACATCGGAAAATGGGAAAATCTTCCATGCTCGTGGGTTGGCAGGACTAATATAGTCAAAATGGCAATCTTGCCCAAAGCAATATACAGATTCAATGCAATTCCCATCAAAATCCCAACTCAGTTCTTCATAGAGCTAGAAAGAGCAATTCTCAAATTCATCTGGAATAACAAAAAACCCAGGATAGCTAAAACTATCATCAACAGCAAAAGAACTTCTGGGGGAATCAATATCCCGGACCTCAAGCAATATTACAGAGCAGTGGTATTAAAAACTGCATGGTATTGGTTCAGTGACAGGGAAGCGGATCAATGGAATAGGATCGAAGACCCAGAATTGAACCCACACATCTATGGCCAATTGATCTTCGACAAAGGAGCTGAAAACATCCAGTGGAAAAAAGATAGCCTTTTCAACAGATGGTGCTGGCTCAACTGGAGGTCAACATGCAGAAGAATGAGAATAGATCCACTCTTATCTCCTTGCACTAAGCTCAACTCCAAGTGGATCAAAGACCTCCACATAAAACCAGACACACTAAATCTAATAGAAAAGAAACTGGGGAAGACCCTTGAGGACATTGGCTCAGGGGAAAAATTCCTGAACAGAACACCAATTGCTTATGCTCTAAGAGCAAGAATAGACAAATGGGACCTCATAAAACTACAAAGTTTCTGTAAGGCAAAAGACACTGTCAAAAGGATAAATCGGCAACCAACAAATTGGGAAAAAATCTTCACCAACCCCACATCCGACAGAGGGCTAATCTCCAATGTATACAAAGAACTCAAGAGGTTAGACCCCAGAAATAAAACTATTGACAATTATTTTCTTAATATTCTCAAACTCTATACTTTTATTTTAAATAAAACCATTTATCTTTTTGTTATAAGATTTGTACTAATAAAATACAGGAAAAATTCCATATGGGTTGTTAAAAAGAGGCTAAAATTTTGAGGTTTGGCTAAGAGTTTTATGAGATCCTGTGCATTCCTATGAGTCTCAGAAACTCACAGTTTCAAATGGTAGTAAGTTCAGATAAGACACACAAGTGAATAACTATTTTTAAGCAAGTGTTGCTTATATTACTATTGCAATAAGAATAGCTATTACCATGAGGGTAAGGCACTTTTGCAGTCTTTTTATTGAACTCTCTTCATATTTTCTTACCTTTTAAACCCCATATAAACAAATGAAGGTTATTGTGGTAAAACATTTCACATATAGACTTTTTTCCAACTGTCTTTTGCTTCTGCTAACAGGAAGGGTTTAAAGCCTGGGAGTTTGTGGGCAGCCAATGAGACATATTGGTGTTGAGGATGCATAACAGAAGTATTGGGCTTTAATATTCTTTTAAGATGCTTAGTTGGGAAAGATTGCTCAATATTAAGGGAATGCATTAAGTCAAACTCTACTTCCTACATCTATATTTCCTCCTTTTTCAACTATATATTTAATGTAAGCATCAAGACTATTATAGGAAACATTCTAATTTGAATTTTGACCTTCAGATGATTGTAGATTATGTGCCTATAGCTCCGTGTGTATCTGTAAGAGAGGGAAAGAAAGAAAGAGAGGAAAGAATGGATGAGGAGAGAGACTGAGGATCAGAGATAGAGACAGACACAGAAAGAAAGACAGAGACAAGAACTGGGAGAGGGAAAGGAGAAGGTTTATTACATGCTTTATATATTATGTGCATGTAACCATATTTGTAAGTGAGGGAGAGTAAGAAAAAGGGGAATGGATAAGGAGAGAGAAAGAAAGAGAGACAATAAGACTCACATAGAGAGACAGACAGTCAGATACAGACAAACAGAGATAGAGACAGAGTTGGGAGAGGGAAAGAAGAAGGTTTATAATGAGCTTTGTAAAGTATTTGGGCAAAAGACACTGTGTTTTGACATTCCAAGACAGTAATTTACCAATTTCTTTATGAGGAGAAGACAGATGAGTAGTTCTCAAACCTGGCGTGAATGAAACTGTCAAAACAATGGATGCATCAAGAGGAAAGATTGCCTTCAAATTGCTGGACAAAAGAAGAAGATAAAGTAATGAGGTGTGACTGACATTTCATACTGAGATCCATCATGCTGTCAGTTCAACAATCAAAAGCTAACTTTTCAGGTCTATGTTGGCAGTTGTACAATCACTAGGGAATATACCTCTTTTTTTAATCCTACCTTTATTTGCAACTTTTACTAGTCCTATGAGATATAGACAAATCACCTGTAATTATAAGTTCATCTTGGGATAAACTTTTGAATAGTCCAAAATAATTGGTGAATTTATTGAACATTGCAACTTAAACTCAGCCATAAACATAATAAAAGCAATACTTCTATTTTATAATGCATTCACCTATTTAATAGTAGAGTCAACATTTATGAAAACAAAAAAGGAAGGAGTCCAGTTTGATAGACGTGGATGTTAACCAACATTCAGATGTTAAGGCAAGAGGATCTGTATTTGGAGACCAGCCTGAGGTACATGTTAAGATCTATTATAAAAATACACCTAAAATAGTTTCTAGGTGACTCCAATATTAACTAGAACAAAGTTCTAAAGCTAAATTTATTGTTGCCTTAAATGAGATTTTCTATAAAATTTGGAGTGTGTATTGTTATCGAAAGAATATAATAATGTAATATAGTACAATAAAGAAAAATTTACATATTCTTTTTAAAGAGATTAATTATTTTTTATTTTATTATTTAATAATCTTAAAAGTGAAGTTAACCCAACATTAATTTACAGTCTGAATACTAAGCACTCAGAAATTTTTTGATGGATTGGTATGCTCACAGTTGCCTTCTTTTAAGAAAGCATGGGCTTGGCTATTAATTTTCAAACAAAGGTCGAGACTCAGTGTAATTATAGGTTATTGATTCTGTGGTATTACAGGCAGAGATGTAGATAACAATTTAGTAGGTATCTAGAAAAATAATTATCTATTCCATTAAAAGACTTCCTGATAATTTCCTCTCTAGAAGTTACCTTACTTGAAGCTTTGTTTTCCAATTTCCAGTTCTGCTTTTCTGCAATAGTAAGCTAAAACAAAAAGGTAATTTTTTTTGCATCAATAGTGTATGTGTGTGTGTGTGTGTGTGTGTCTGTATGTGCATGCATATGTTTCTTTCTAAATTCATGTACATATGTGTGTGCTTGTTTGTGGTTGTACATCATGGAAAGCCTGTGGACATTAGTAAACAATAGGTTCTTTGTTACCTTCTACCATGTGGTGGTCCCAGGGATCTCAGGTTTGCAGACTTGGAAACACACATTCTTTCCTGCTGAGCCAGCTCACTGGGCCTATACAAAAACAAAGCACAAAATAAAACAAATATTCTCAAATTGACTAGGTTTCATTCAGTTACTATCACTACTACAGTGAAATAGCAATGAAAGAATAAGTGGATAACTGAGGCTGTAAGGCAATTGCAGCTTGTATAAAGATCTAGTTTTGCAAGAAAGTTTCTATATAATTATTAGATAATAGGCAATTCATTGGGAGATATCATCTTTATTTATATATAAAAATAATCTATCACAAATTAAAGTTGTACAGTCACAGAGATGTAGACAAACACATTGGAGAATCTCACTATATTACCTCATTTCCTTGGTTTTATTTTGTATCAAACTACTGGAAAATGTGATTATTTAAAATAATTAATATTGGCTCCTAGATGGAGAGGACAGGCAGCTCCAGGTACAGAGATTTCCCAAGTTTAACATCACTTGGGTCAAAGACCACCAGGCTTCTGCCTGTACCCAAGACCCGGGCAGCTCTGCGGTTCATCTCTGTGCCAGCCTGTCTTGGGTCATTTGCCCTGCAGAGTAATTGGCACTTGGATGGGCTCTACACCAACATCTTCACTCCCAGTCAGACAGAACAGGCAGCTCCAGGTACACAGAGAAAACCCCAAGTATAACATTGCTTGGGGCAAGGCACACCAGGGCTCCAACAGCACATAAGAGTAGGGCAGCCCATCAGCAATCTATGCCAGGGGAAATCCAGTCATCCAGAGGAGCAGAAATAGCCTTACAGGCTTACAGAAGGTACAAGCACCAAACAATGACCACAGGACCAACTAACGCCAGAGATAACCAGATGGCAAAAGGCAACAGCAGGAATGTTACTAACAGTAATCAAGGCAATATGGCAGCATCCAAACCCAGTTCTAGGACAACAGCAAGTCCTGGATACCCCCAACACACCAGAAAAAAAAAGATTTGGATTTAAAATCACTAGTCATGATGCTGTTAGAGGAACACAAATAGGACATAAATAAATCTATTAAAGAAATACAGTATCAATAGGAGAAAATGGATCAAATGGTAGAAGCCCTTATAAGGGGAACACAAAATCATTTAAAGTAATTCAGGAGAATATGGGTCAAAGATAGAAGCCAATAAATAGGAAATGCTAAAATCACTTAAAGAAATACAAGAGAACTTGGGTCAAGAGGCAGAAGTCATGAAGGAGAAAACACAAAAATCTCTTAAAGAATTACAGGAAAACACAAACAAACAAGTGAAGGAACTGAGCAAAGCCATCCAGGATCTACAAACATAAGTAGAAACAACTAAGAAATCACAAAAGGAGACAACTTTGGAGAAAACCTTAGGAAGCAATCTGGGATCTTAGATGCAAATATCAACAACAGAATACAAGAGATAGAATAAAGTATCTCAAATGCCTAAGATACCATAGAAAGCATTGCCTCAACAGTGAAAGAAAATGCAAAAAGCAAAAAGATTGTAACCCAAAACATCCAGGAAATCCAAGACACAATAAGAAGACCAAATCTAAGGAGTATAGGTAGAGATGAGAGTGAAGATTTACAAATTAAAGGGCCAGCAAATATCTTCAACAAATTTATGGAAGAAATCTTCCCTAACATAAAAAGAGAGATGCCCATGAGCATACAAGAAGCCTGCAGAACTTCAAAAAGACTGGATCAGAACAGAAATACCTCCCATCACATAATAATCAAAACCCCAAATGTACTAAACAAAGAAAGAATATTAAAGGCAGTAAAAGAAAAGGGTGAAATAACATATAAAGGAAGATCGATCATTATTACTCCAGACTTCTCACTAGAGACTATGAAAGCTAGAAGATCCCGGGCTGATCTCATGCAGACTCTAAGAGAACACAAATGCCAGCCAAGACTGCTATACCCAGAAAAACTCTCAATCACCATAGACGGAGAAACCAAGATATTCCATGATGAAACCACATTTACACACTATCTTTCCATAAATCCAGCTCTACAAAGGATAATAGGCAAAAAACCCCAATACAAGGAGGGAAACTACACCTTGGAAAAAGCATGATAGTAACCTTCTTTCATCAAACCCAAAAGAAGATAACCACTCAAATATAAAAATAACATCAAAAATAACAGGAAGTAATAATCACTATTCCTTAATATCTCTTAACAACAATGGAATCAATTCCCCAGACTAGATATTTAAACAGGACCCTACATTTTACTGCATACAGGAAATTCACCTCAGTGTCAAAGACAAACACTATCTCAGAGTAAAAGGCTGGAAAAAAATTTACAAGCAAATGGGCTCAGGAAACAAGCCAGAGTAGCCATTCTAAAATCAGATAAAATTGACTTTCAAACTAAAGTCATCAAAAGGGACACAGAAGGACACTTCTTACTGGTCAAAGGAAAAATTCACCAAGAAGACCTCTCTATTCTGAACATCTATGCTCCAAATGCAAGGGTACCCTCATTCATAAAAGAAACTTTGCTAAAGCTCAAAGCACAAACTGCACCTAACACAATAATTGTGGGTAACTTCAACACTCCACTCTCCTCAATGGACTAATCAGGAAAACAGAAACTAAACAGGGACACAGTGAAACTAATTGAAAGTTTAGACCAATTGGATTTAACTCTCTCTCTCTCTCTCTCTCTCTCTCTCTCTCTCTCACACACACACACACACATACACACACACACACACACACACACACACACATATATATATATATATATATATATATATATATATAATCGACTATATAATCGGTCACAAGACAGACCTCAACAGATACAAGAATATCTACCTAATTCCATGTCTCCTCTCAGATCACTATGGAGTAATAGTGGCCTTCAATAGCAATAAAAACAACAGAAAGCCCACATACAAATGGAAGCTGAACAATACTCAATGATATATTAGTCAATGAAGGAATAAAGAGAGAAATCAAAGACTTTCTAGAATTTAATGAAAATGAAGGCACAACATACAAGAAGATCCCTAATCCCATGCCTCCTATCAGATTACCATGGAGTAAGAGTGGTCTTCAATAGCAACAAAAACAACAGAAAGCCCACATACACATGGAAACTGAACAATACTCTACTCAATGACACCTTGGTCAAGGAAGAAATAAAAAAAGAAATCAAAGACTTTTTAGAATTCAATGAAAATGAAGGTACAACCTACCCATATCTATGGGACACAATGAAAGCAGTGCTAAGAGGAAAACTCATAGCTCTAAGTGCATCCAAAAAGAAACTGGAGAGAGCATACACTAACAGCTTAAAGGCATACTTTAAAGCTCTGGAAAAAAAGGAATCTAATTCATCCAAGAGGAGTAGAAGACAGGAAATTATCAAACTCAGGCCTGAAATCAATCAAGTAGAAACAAAGAGAACCATACAAAGAATCAACAAAACCAGGAGTTGGTTCTTTGAGAAAATCAACAAGATAGATAAGCCCTTAGCCAGACTAATCAGAGGGCACAGAGACAGTATCCAAATTTTAAAAACTTGGAAATGAAAAGAGAGATATAAAAACAGAAACTGAGGAAATTCAGATCCTACTACAAAAACCTATACTCAAAACAACTGGAGAATCTGCAGGAAATGGACAATTTTCTAGACAGATGCCAAATTCCAAAAGTAAATCAGGATCAAATAGATCACCTAAACAGACCCATAACCCCTAAAGAAATTGAAGGTGTCATAGACAGTCTTCCAACCAAAAGAAGCATGAGTCCAGATGGTTTTAGTGCAGAATTCTATGAGACCTTCAAAGAAGACCTAATACCAATATTCTTCAAATTACTGCACAAAATAGAAACAGAAAGAACACTACCCAACTTGTTCTATGAAGCCACAATTACACTGATACCAAAACCACACAAAGAACCAGCAAAGGAGAAATACAGGCCAAATTCCCTTATGAATATCGATGCAAAAATACTAAATAAAATTCTTGCCAACCGAATCCAAGAGCACATCAAAACAATCATTCACCACAATCAAGTAGGTTTCATCCCAGGGATGCAGGGATTGTTCAATATATGGAAATCCATCAATGTAATCCACTACATAAACAAAACAAAGAAAAAACCCACTTGGTCATTTCATTAGATGGGTGAGAAAGCTTTTGACAAAATTCAGCATCCTTTCATGTTAAAAGTCTTGAAAGGAACAGGAAATCAAGGCCCATATGTAAACATAGTAAAAGTAATATACAGCAAACCGGTAGCCAAAATCAAACTAAATTGAGAGAAGTTGGAAGTAATACCATTAAAATCAGGGACTAGACAAGGCTGCCCTCTCTCTCCATATCTTTTCAATATAGTATTCGAATTTCTAACTAGAGCAATTAGACAACATAAGGAGCTCAAACGGATACTAATTGCAAAGGAAGAAATCAAACTATCACTATTCGCAGATGATAGGATATTATACTTAAGTGACCCAAAAAAACTCCATCAGAGAACTCCTAAGCTGATAAACAACTTCAGCAAAGTGGCTGGTTATAAAATCAACTCAAGGAAATCAGTTGCTTTCCTATACCCAGAGGATAAGCAGGTTGAGAAAGAAATTAGATAAATGACACCTTTCACAATAGACACAAACAATATAAAGTACCTTGGTGTGATTAACCAAACAAGTGAAAGAACTGTATGGCAAGAACTTCAGGTCTCTGAAGAAGGAAACTGTAGATGACCTCAGAAAATGGAAAAATCTTCCATGCTCATGGATTGGCAGGATTGATATAGTAAAAATGGCCATCATGCCAAAAGCAATATACAGATTCAATACAATCCCCAGCAAAATCTCAATTCAGTTCTTTATAGTGTTAGAAAAAGCAATGCTCAAACTCATCTGGAATAACAAAAAACCCAGGATAGCTAAATCTAGTCTCAACAGTAAAAGAACTTCTGGAGGAATCAGCATCCTGGACCTCAAGCAGTACTACAGAGCAATAGTGTTAAAAACTGCATGATATTAGTACAGTGACAGGCAGGTAGATCAACGGAATAGAATTGCAGACCCAGAAATGAATCCACACACCTATGGTCACTTGATCTTCAATAAAGGAACTAAAATCATCCAGTGGAAAAAAGAGCCTTTTCAACAAATGGCGCTGGTTTAATTGGAAGTCAGCATGCAGAAGAATGCAAAACAATCCATTCTTATCTCCTTGTACTAAGCTCAACTCCAAGTGGACCAAGGATTTCCACATAAAACCAGACACACTGAAACTAAAAGAAAGAAACTGGGGAAGAACCTTGAGGACATGGTCACAGGGGAAATTTTCTTGAACTGAACACCAGCAGTTTATGCTCTAAGATCAAGATTTAACAAATGGCACCTCATAAAATTACAAAGTTTCTGTAAGGCAAAGGACACTGTCAAAAGGGCAGAACAGCAACCAACAAATTGGGAAAAGATCTTAACCATCCCTACTTCTGATAGAGGACTAATATCCAATATATACAAAGAACTCAAGAAGGCAGACTCCAGACAGAGCTAAACAAATAATTTTCACCTGAAGAATTTTGAATGGCTGAGAAGCACTTTAAGAAATGTTCAACATCATTAATCATTAGGGAAATGCAAATCAAAACAACTCTGAGATTTCACCTCATACCAGTCAGAATGGCTAAGATTGAAAACTAAGGAGACAGCTGGTGTTGGCGATATGTGGAGAAAAAGGAACACTCCTCCACTGTTGGTGGGATTGCAAGCTGGTACAACCACTCTTGAAATCAGTCTGGCCGTTCCTCAGAAAACTGGGCAAGACACTTCTGGAGGACCCTGTTATACCACTCCAGGGCATATACCCAGAGGATTCCTTGGCATGCAGTAAGGACACAGGCTTCACTATGTTCATAGCAGCCTTATTTATAATAGCCAGAAGCTGGAAAGAACCCAGATGTCCCTCAATGGAGGAATAAATACAGAAAATGTGGTATATTTACACAATGGTATACTGCTCAGCAATTAAAAACAATGAATTCATGAAATTTTTAGGAAAATGGTTGGAACTGGAAAATGTCATCCTAAGAGTGGTAACCCAATCACAAAAGAATACACATGGAATTCAGTCACTGATAAGTGGATATTTATTAGCTCAAGAATTCTGAATACTCAAGAAACAATTAACATATCAAATGACTCCCAAGAAGGAAGTAGAGGGCCCTGGTCCTAGAAAGGCTTGATGTAGCATTGTAGGGGAGTACCAGGACAGAGAAATGGGAGGGGGTGATTGCAGAATGGGCAGAGGAAGAGAGCTTATGGGACTTATGGGGACAGGGGAACCAGGAATGGGGAAAGCATTTGGAATGTAAAGAAAGAATGTAGAAAAAATTAAAATAATTAATGTTAAAGTCATAGGACATGTGAGTTACATATGTATCACATATGGGTTTATTACACCTTGCTTCTTAGTATCTGGGTTCCAGATTTACACAGTGTGTAACTGTGTAAATGGAGGGACTGGTTAAAATCTAGAACAACTGATCTGAAGCTAGAGAACATGCATGAACACTTAATTCAGCTTACCTTCCCTATAGCCTAATAAACCAAAGACAATAGACTTTTTTTTTTGAGAGTGTAATACAATTAAATCATTTCTTCTTTCTGTTTTGTCTCTCCTATATACCTCTCTTTGTTATCTTTCAAATTACTGGCCTCTTTTAATGCATGCAGCTTCAAATCAAATGTAAAGGCATCAATAGAAAAGTCCGTTAAACTAGATTTTGTGTCCCATACTGTCTTATTAGTAACCTTTTCTCCTACAAATCTGGGTAGACCTTATAATATTCTCCATAATTCTCTCTGAAGGAGGCATACTGCATATAGATATAGAGATATAGATAGAGATGATAGAGATGATAGAGATGGATATGGATATGGAGATGGAGATAGTAGTTGTATATTGTAAAAAAGATTCTCAGCTTGGTGAAGCTATTTACTTAATTGTAATTGTACAGGTTTTCTACTTTATTTCTGATTGTTAAGATTAATAATATTGAAACAATAATGTTATTTAAATGAACCAAAACTAAAATATGAGAGACAAAATGTAATATATTATCCACTATGTCTAAAACTTTCCAAAAAAATTAAAAGATTTATATCAAACAATTTTCTTACTTTCAGCACTTATTTAGTACTTTAGCAATACTCTTTCCATTGTTCACATATTGACAGTACTCTATGAATATACTTATTACATTCATCATTATCTTTCTTGGTAGCCAAGTGTTTTACTTTCATCATTTAATTATGGTAATATCTCTTGGAAATATTTTGTACTACATGTTCATTTACTTCAAATTAGTCAACTGCCCCCTAAATAAGTTCAATTCTATTTTTTGTTGTTGACAGTCTCATTTATACTTCTCCACTTTACCTTACTTTTCTTTTAGCTTCTTAGGAAAATGTTTTTAGTTACTCTTTGATTCCTAAATGAGGAATATTTTTTATAGTGAACTAATAATGTCAGGTTAGAATATAAATCAGCCACAAGGTAAAGCCGTTGCTTCAGCTAAACATTCTGGTGATTCTGTATTGGAAGCGAGGACCCGTATATGAGCTTTAAGGTAATAAATTTATCTAAAAACACATTGTCAGAATCAATGACTCCCTCCTCTTCATCACCTTTTATAGCATGTTTGAAATTCTATAACAAATCACATTTTGGGGAATATGCAGTCAGGTTCTATCACATCCTCTCAAGCTTTGCTCCTCAATCATGTATCCCTCTTAGTAACTCAGCAGTTCGTTCTCAGAACACAGCAAGTGAAACCCATGCTTTCCAGTAATATCCTCAAAAGCCAAGTGTTAACTCTTTTACTTGTAGAGAGATTTAGGGTAATGCTACACCATTTGTCTTCTTTATTTGTTACAGTTCAACCCAGTGGCTATCATTTTTTTAATCACGACTTCTAAGTCAGCACTAATATATTAAACTACATATGTATTTTCAACAATGGGGTAGTCAAAAATGTTTAGGATAACTTATGAGAAGATCATGTCTTTATTATCCTTACAGCCTGCTACAAGAAAAGAAAAATATTAGGATAGTTTTTACTTCTTCAATAAAAAGTAGAAAATATGGTTAAATACAGCATGTGAAGCCCACAGATAAGTGAAAATGCAATTGATCAGATTTTCAAAAATAAATTGTTATGAAGTATAAGATCATATAATCTTTAGCATACAAACATTATGGACATAAAATCAATATTGTGAAAACTTCTCAAGGGTTACTATCATAACTATCTGAGAATATTACTTCAAACTTCCATCAGGTGATAACAAGGTAAGCTATTTGATAACATTTTTAGAAACACAAACAAATAAACAAAAAATCTCACTTATGAATGGACCGTGAGTATGAGAATGGATCCTATCTTGTCAGAATATGAGGCTAAACTGAGAGTTAACATAAAAATTAAATTAGCTAGTTCTAATGCAGTAGGCTATGAAGTAAAGAGAAAAAACCAGAAACTATGAAATGTAGAACAATACCCTGAGTGGCTATCTCTTAGTTATATGAGTAGACTGATAAAAGCATTCTTTAAAAGGTCCAATATTATTTGGAAGATAATGACTTTGATTTATACTAACTGACTCAAGAGGTAGTAGTAAGTAAAAATATTCTATTTATAACAAAATATTTGGTGGGCATTGAGCATTGGGTATATATATATATATATATTTTTTTTTCTGCAAAATTGTAACAGTGGATCACTATACCTCTATATCTCTATTCCTGTTCTCTTCTTACTCACTAATCTTGATACCATGGTTTTTAAAAAGGTGATTGCTAATTATTTGATTTTAAGAGAGAAATAATATCCTAAAATGTTAGCTCAATGTAATTACCTAAGCCAACAGCATCAGAAATGGAAGGTGAAAGAGTCACTGATGCAAATGTAGACAATGCTGAGGCATGTGGGAAAGGAGGGTGTTGCAAAGATTTAGAGCATTAAATTATGAAATCCACCCTTTTTGGCTTTAAATCTGGAGGCCACAGACAAAAAAAAAAGAGATATTTAGATTATGACCAACAGCCAACATTGAACTGTGTGGTTTCATGCTCAAATATCACAGACCTGAAAATTTTGACAACCAACCAAGTCGGAACTTCTGTGAAGAAATACAGTCATGTTGACACATCAATCTAGTGAACTCAATGTCAGCAAAGAGGTAGAACCTCCCTTTACCTATACTTCTGCTCTGCAGGAAACTTGAATGATAAATGCATGCTTTGCTCAGTCTCTAAACCTATCATAATTGTTTAGGAAACTAAAGATGTGCTAACCTAAAAGTGTTTCAACAAAGATCAAGGAGAATGTGACTGAATTGCTCAGGAAGACAAAAGGCAAAACTTAAAATTAAGCTTTGAAATATCTTAAAGTGATAAGAAAAGAAAGTGTAGTCAAGGAAATCAAGCAAAGCCAAGTGGAAGCCAAGGAATGGGTAGATAGGCTGTGATCTTAATGCATTTTATAAATACAGAAACATTTCCAGGTCATACAAATAAAATGAATTACTAACAGGGGAAAATGATGAAGAAGTCTGCTGTCAGTGAAAAACTAAGCAGAGCAAGAATGAAGAAAATGGCTCAACTTGTGAAATGATTGAAATTAAAAATCAAATTTTGGGGATCATGAAGAGCAATGAGGTTGTCAGGTGTGTTAGATGGTTGTTTAATAAATTTACATGAAAAGATATCTACCAGTAGATGAATGGATACTGAAAACATGGCTCATGTACACAGTGAAATTTTATTCATCCATGAAAGAAAAGTAAAATTTTTACTATTTCAGAATATAGAATTCTATATGAGAATAGTATATGAGATGAGAAAGACAGCTTCAAAAAGACAAACACTGTATATTCTCTCTCCTATGTGGTTCTTAGATTTTTATTTATTTATTTTTTATTTATTTATTTATTTATTTTTGTTTTTTTTCGAGACAGGGTTTCTCTGTGTAGTTCGGGCTGTCCTGGAACTCACTTTGTAGACCAGGCTGGCCTCGAACTCAGAAATCCACCTGCCTCTGCCTCCCAAGTGCTGGGATTAAAGGCGTGCGCCACCACCGCCCGGCTAGATTTTTATTTTTATTGATGCATGCATAAAAGTCTTGAATCTAGAAAGGGGCCACCAAAAGTATAAAGTATATATGAGGAAGCATGGAAGAGTAATGTAACATATATGCTGCAAAAGCAGAAATGAGACTACTGGGAGGGTAAGGTTCTCTGGGGGCAGAAAAATGGGGACAAAAGGGGATAATGCTTAAAAATAACAAAGGAAATCTATGATCTTGTATTTAATTTAAATAAACAATAATAATGAATTAGATGTACATTCTCAAAAGTAATATTTGTAAAATCAATGAGCATAATAAACAAAATAATGATAATAATTGAATAAGTAAAGACCAACATTAATTGTGAGAGACACTGGTGTATAGCAGTGGATACGTAGAATATTTTATTTCCAGTTTCCAGTTCTTGCTTTCTGAGGGTTGTGCAGGGAAAGGATCTAGTCATTTTCTGTTACATGATTACTGGCAAACTTTTATCCTTTACACTCTAACTTGACTATAGTGAATTATCTAGAACTTAATATCCATCCAATAAGAGACTACAATTGTGAAAAGTCATGGCAGTAGCTGCAGAAGGAGGAATCTGACCAATCATAGCTCAATGGCAAAGCCTATAGACAACATTGCTTATTCAAACCATCACGTCATAAAGTGTTCACATGTATAAGAGAATTGCAGAATAGAAAGGAAATAAAAAGATGAAAGCTAACAGAATGGATGCAAAACCAGGAACCATCTTTTTGCTGTATACAAGAAATACACCTTGTTATCAAACATAGACATTATCTCAGAGTAAAGAGTTATAAAAAGATTTTATAAGCAAATGGGCCCTAGAAGCCAGGTGCTGTAGAAATGATAATATAGACTTCCAATAGAAATTAATCTAAGGAGATAGGGAGGAACACTTCATACTCATCAAAGAAAACATCATCAAGATGACATTTCAATTCTGAACATCCATGCCCCAAACACAAGAGTACCTAGATTTGTGAAAGAAATATTAAAACTTAAATTACACATCAAACCCCACACATTAATAGTGGGACACTTCAATACCTCATTCTCCCCAATGGACCAAATATATAGACCAAAACTAAACAGGCATAATGGAACTAACAAATGCTATAACTCACATAGGCCTAACATATCTAGAGAATATTTTACCCAAACAATATTTCAGCCAAACAAAATAATATATGTTCTTTTCATAACCTCATGAAACTTATACAAAATTTCTTATATACTGGGTCACAAACCACATTGCAACAGACACAAGAAAATTAGGAGAAAACAAAACAAAACAAACAAACCTGCATATTATCAGACCACCATGACTAAAGCTGAATTTAAACAACAGACATGACAGAAATCCTACAAACTTATAAAGGGTTTATAAACTTATAAATCTCACTACTAAATGAAAACTGAGTCTAGGAAGGCACTAAAATTGATATTAAAGACTTCCTATAACTAATAAAAATTAATGTACAACATACCAATATTAGGGAACACAATGAAAGGTGTGGTAGAAGAATTTGCCTTTGTTTGAAACTTAGTGGGACTTCATACTAGTAATTTAATAATACACATTTAATCGCTAAAACAAATAGAAGCAAACACCCTCAACAAAGTAGACTACTGGAAATAAGTTCAGGGCTGAAATCAATAAAATAGAGACAAGGCAAACCATACAAAGAATCAAAGAAATCAAAAGTTGGTTCTTTGAGAAAATCAACAAATAGATAAACCCTTGTTGAAATTAACTAATAGGCAGAGAGAAAATTTCCAAATTAACAAAATAAGAAAAAAGTAGGAAATGACAACAGATAATGAAGACATCCAAATAATCTTTAGATCATACTTCAAAAGCCCATATTCAACAAAATTGGGAAACATCAAAGAAATGAGCTAATTTCTTGAGAGATACTACTTACCAAAGTTAAATCAAGAACAGGTAAACAAAACTTAAATAAAACTAACCCCTAAGGATATAGAAGCCATAATGAAAAATCTGCACCCCCCAAAAAAATTATAGGACCAAAGAGTTTTAGCATAGCACAGAATTTTATCAGACTTTCAAAGAAGAGCTAATACCAATACTCTTCAAATTATTTCACAAAATAGAATCAGAAGGAACGCTGCTAAATTTTATGACTTGACAGTCACTTTGATACCCAAATCACACAGAGACTCAATAAAAATGCAAATTACAGACCAATTTCCATCATTAACAGTAATGCAAAAATACTCAATAAAATACTTAAAAACTAATTCCAAGAACACATCAAAATTATCATCCACTATGAGCAAGTAGGCATTGTCTCAGAGATGAAGGATGGTTCAACATATGAAAATCTGTCAATGTAATCCACAATGTATATAAACTGATAGAAAAAGACATATTATCATCTCATTAGATGCTTCAAAAGCCTTTGACATGATTCAACACCTCTTAATGATAAAAATCTTGGGAAGATTGGGATACAAGGCACATATCTAAGCACGATAAAGGCAATATACAGCAAGCTCATAGCTAACATCAATTTAAATGTAGAGAAACTTAAAGCAATTCCACTTAATCAGGGACAAGACAACTCTGTCTAGTCTCTCTATATCTATTTAATATAGTACTTGAAAGTTCAGCTAGAACTGTAAGACAACTAACAAAATTCAAAGAGATAAAAATCTGAAAAGAAGTCAAAGTATTATTACTTTCAGATGATATGATAGAATATATAAGCAACCCCCAAAATTCTACCAGGGAACTCCTGTAGCTTATAAACACTTTTAGCCACAAAGTGGCTGGATGCCATATTTAATAAAAAAATCAGTAGCCTTTCTAAATTCAAATAACAAGTGTGCTAAGAAAAAAAATCAGGAAAATAGACAGAAATAATATGAAATGTCTTAGGGTAACTCTAACCAAACATGTGAAAAACTTGCATGATAAAACCTTTTAAGTGTTTAAAGAAATTGAAGAACATGACAGAAGATGTAAGGATCTACCATGTTCATGGATTGGTAGTATTAACATAGTAAAAATGATCATTCTACCAAAAGAATTCTACAGATTCAATCCAATTTCCACAAAATCCCAAAACAATTATTTACAAAACTTGACAGAACAATACTCAACTATGGATGGAAAAATAAGGAAACCAGGATAGTTGAAACAATCTTGTACAATAAATGAACTTCTGGGCATATCACCATGCTGATTTTAATCTCCAGAGCTATGTTATCAAAATAGCTATAATAATAAAAAGTAGATAGTAAAAGCATAAAAACAGATAGGAGTATCAAGGGAATTCCTTGAAATCTCAGATGTAAATTTGCATACATATGGACTCCTGATTTTTGGCAAAGAAGCGAAAATAGACAATGGATAAAAAAGCACCTCTAACAAATGGTGTTGGTTTACTTGGATGTATGCATGTAATAGAATGCAAATAGACCCATATCTATCACCATATATATCTATAATTTGCACAAAATTCAAGTACAAATTGATCAAAGGACTCAACATAAAACCAGATACAATGAACCAGGTAGAAGAGAAAATGGGGAATGGCTTTTACACATTTACCCAGTACGATTTTCTGAATAGAACACTAATAGTGTAGGCCCTAATATCAATAATTAATAAATGGGATCTCAAAAAAGTGAAAAGGCTTCTGTAAAACAATGGAAACTGTCAATAGGACAAAACATCAGCCCAGAGAATGGGAGAATTCTTTCACCTAGTTAGTACTCATCTGACAAAGGGCTAATATCCAAAATGTATAAAGAACTCAAAGAACCAAACATCAACAAAACAAATTATTCAATTAGAAACAATATACAGGTCAAAACAGAGAATTTTCCCCATAGAAGTCTCAAATGTCCAAGAAATCATTTGAACATCCTCAGCTGTCAGACAACTGCAATCAGTATAACTCTGAGATTCCATCTTAAACCTGTGAGAATGATTAAGATCAAGAACACAAGCAATGCCAAGGCAAAAGCCATCATAGTCTCAGAATTCATTGGGTTCACCTATACCTGCAACCACATCATGTGCCTTACATATAAGAGATGCACACCCCCTTCCCCTTGTCTCTTTCCACTGTCACCTTTGTCTTTTCCCTCCTCAATAAACCCCATGTGGAACTGTTTAAAAAAAGGATACAAGCAACATCTTAAGTTGGCAAGGATGTGCAACAAAGTAAGCACTCTTATATTCCTGATAGGAGTGCAGAGTTATATGAACACTTTAAAAATTCATATGGTGTTTCTGAAAATAGGATATTGATCCACTTCATGACATAGACACAAAGGACACTTACTCAAATATGTTCATAACATTTTATTAGTAATAGTTGGGAAGTGAAAATAACACAGTCAACTGAAGAATGGATAAAGAAAATGTGGTACATCTACACAATGGAATATTATTCTGCTGCAAAAACAATGACAGTAAGAAATGTACATGAAAATGGATTAAACTGCAAAAAATCATCTTGAATAAGGTAACCTAGGTAAAGACAAACATGACCAGTACTCACTTGTAGGTGGCTATTAGTGGTAAAGGAAAACCATGGTACAATCTATGGGCTTAAAGGGGGATGCTTGAATCTTCCTGTGAGGGGGAAAATGGACATCATGGGTGGAAGTTGGGGATGAGAACAAAAGGGATCAGGTGTAAGGGAGATAGAAGAAGGGAGTACTAAGAGAGACAAGTGGAATTAGAAGCATCTCATGAATTCTACTGTAATGGAAACCCCAACGATACTATGAGGGTGACCTTTGCTAAGACTCTTAGCAATTTGGGGATAAAGGGCCTGAAATGGCCATCTCCTGTAACCCAACAAGACTTTCAGTGGAAGAATGGGGACACCAACCTAGCTACAAAATCTTTGACCTACAATTTGTCTTACCTATAAGATTTGCTGTGGTAAGCATGGCACAGAAATTGTGGGGGTGGACAAACAATGGTTGGTTCAGCTGGAAATCCATACCATGAGAGAGATCTTACTCTTGACACCACCTAGCATGCCAGGACCCATAAGCTGGATAGCTCAGAAATCCAAGATAGAAACAAACAGGACTATAAAAAAATTCAAAGCGATGATTCCTAATAGTATTCTGCTCTACTCATGGATTGGTACATAACTCAATTGTCATTAGAAAGGCTTCATCCAGCAATTAACAGAAAATGATGCCAAGACCCACAGCTGAATATTAGGTAGAACATGGGGAGTCCTATGGGGAAAAAAGTGAGGAAGGATTGTAGGAGCCTCAGGGGTCAATGACACCACTAGAAAAGATACAGAATCAACTAACTGGCTTAACAGAGGCTCACAGAGATTGATCCAACAACAACAGAGCCTGCAAAGGTCTTAAGACACAGACACACACATACATACACACACATGTGTGTGTATATGAGAGAGATAGACTAAGAGAGAGAAAGAGAGAGAGAGAGAGAGAGAGAGAGAGAGAGAGAGAGAGAGAAACACTTGAATAGCTTGGCTTTCTTGTGGAACTTCTAATAGTGCAACACATGTTGTCTCGGACTCATTTTGCCTGCTTTTCTTCAAAATGGGTTACCTCATCCAACCTTAACTCCAAGGGAGGAGACTAGTCTTACTGCAACTTGATAAGCCATGTTTAATTAATATCTGTGGAAGGCCTATCTTTTTATGAAGAGTAAAGGAGGAAGAGTAAATATGTAATCATTAAAATAATAAAAAAATCTTATTGTTATAATTGAATCTGAAAATATATGTAAAGTATGAAATGAAAATTCTACAATAAATAACAAAGAAAATATAACAATGGTAAATATACATACTAAACAATATATGTTGAGAATTTTCAAACAGCAACAGATTATATCATTACATCCCTGCTTAACTAGTTGATAACTTAAATATGGGCAGTAACAAGAGATAGAAAGAATAATTAAAAAGAATATATAAAGTTTAAATTACAATTATGATGAACACAATAGATGCCTATCAACTGGTAAATGGATATTGGATATTGAACTATATTATTTTTATACAATAGAGTATTCAGCTTCTCTAAAAAACATAGTTATCATCCTGACTCCTAGTTACTCTAAAATACTTTGTTATAAGGGCTAAATACACCACCTAGTTGAATAATAATAAGAAATCAAGCTGTTTCAGAATGGGAGCATCATCCTACTAACCAGTTTTATGGGGCTGAAGAATGAGTTATGAAAGGAGAAAATTACTCACGATCATACCTAGTTATGTGTTTTGTAAAACATACACAAAACTACAAAGACACTTGTTCTACCAAGATGTACCCACTGAATCAATAGTGACTGAAACTTCATTGGCATAATCAACAACTTTCTGATTGGATTCAAGTCCTATTCTACAAGATGTAACCCACACTGACACCCAGATCAGTCCAAGAACTTATAGCAAAACAGGTCATATACCCAAGAGGAGAACCTACCACTATTATTTTGCTAAATAGACAGTGATAAACTGAAATAATAATTTATCATTATAGCATAGATCATTATAATTTACAACCCTCATCTGAGAAGCATCTAGATTAAGAGTGGGAAAGAGTCAATGGGGGAACAAGGCGAAGGAAAAGGGCATGGGGGACCATTGGGGGCAGGGAACCAGAAAAGGGGAAATGAAATGTAAATAGAGAATTTATCCAATAAAAAAAAGAAAGAAAAATAGGTTATATGTGTCCTAGAACTGATCTTGTTAAAGAACATCCTCCTGTACCTGTAAAGATGGACTTTTTCTATATGATTGTATTTAAGTTCCTGTAGTAATGAAGGGCCTTCATTTTTTGTTGTTTGCTTTGAAAGTTACCTTTCCCAGGCTCCTGGCTTGTTGCAATAACCAAACACTTACACCTTAATCCCCCTTACTGTCCATTATGTTCTGTGTTATAAGACTATTTGTATCACTACAGTAAAACTGATGATATTCAAAGCAAAAGAGAATATGAAGGCATTTAGAACAAACAGATTAGAACTCCAATAATAAAATCACATACCAGCAAAAATAAGAAATGTAATATATATATATTTCTTTGTCCTCTGATGCCATGTTTTGCTCTATGACTTCTGCGATTACACAACGATTAAATTGTAAGTTGAACTCAAATGAGTCAGTTGTCAATCTCAGTATCTCTACTAGTAGTTTTAAGACAATCAAAATGCCAATAAAAAAGCAGATTTGACACATGTTCAGGTCTTTCCTTCTCTTATTCACTTTTGATCAAAATTAGACATCAAAATTAAACTATACTGTCTGCCCAAAATCCATGAGGGTTCTAACTAAAGCAATCAAGTTTGCATTTCAGGGGAAAAAATGAAATAAGATATGGAAAGATGTTTCTTCTTTTTTTAAGCATATTTCCTGGAAGTTGTTTGCACCTTTTCCTTTGCAAAATCAAAAGAAATCTCAAATTTAGAGTGGGAAGACTGAATTATCTATCTTAGGCTAGAATTATATATACAGCTTGCTCAGGGAGATGAATTACTAAAGAAGACAGGAAGAATATGCAAGGAGAAAAATGATCTCCCTCAGGATATCATTTGACTCTGAAACTTCATATCACTTTCTAGTCTGAATAGCAAGTTCATCAGAAAAATTTACTTAAAATATTTTGAACCGAACATTAAAACACATTTAAGACACCTTATAAAATAGTAATAAAAACCCTTAGTAAAAACTTCAAACTAAATGGAAATATGGGGTGGTTATTTATTTATTTACTTACTTTTTAAAAATTGGTGTATATGGTGTGTTTGTGTGTGTGTGTGTGTGTGTGTGTGTGTATGTGTGTGTGTGTGTGTGTGTGTGTGTGTGTGTGTGATGAAGAACACTCTAGTATCTAGGACATGTCTGCTTAAATATGTATTCTAAGCACCAAATAACCTAAAGTAGGTAGCAGACATCTTTGCATTACTTGGCATGCTGCATATAGGAGTCTTGACATTGTTCAGAAAATTATCCAGCAACAGAAAAGAAAGACTGTTTTTTTTAAAATAATGATGTTTAGTACAGTGCTTTGTTGGCTGAATTTGAGATAATCTTGTCTTTACTAAGCAGTTTACACACAGCAGAAGAAAGTGGGATAGCAGACTCACCAGAAACCAATAAACAACAAAATAAATGTTCCTATAGAATTTTATAGTCTGGTGGGGGTTTCTAATTTTACAGGAGAAGGGTCTTTGGGTGTAACAGTTTGGGTGTGTTTCTAAAAAAGATGTAAGGTGTTACTGATCCCTGCTAGAAGGCATTCTCTGTGATCTAACACAACTCAACCCTGAATAAATTATATTTTCTTTTCTTAAGTAAAACACCAAATTGGATACCTCACTTATTATTGATTGATTATAAATGATCACAATCTTATTTCTTAGAAATATATATTTAGGTAATTAAGTTTTATAAGCTGAATAGATTAGTTTTAATTTGTATGAAGTTTATTTTTATTTTAAATGTGGTGAGTTTTATACCTTTTTTACTTATCATTTTGTATATAGTAAATTAGCTTCTTTGACCACTTTGATTAGTAACATAGTTCCTTGTAGGATTCACATACAACTGCAACTGAATAATTTTAAAGAAATATATTAAGTACTCACAATAACTAAATATTACAAAGTATAAATATGACAAGGTAAATATGTTTAAGTATAAATTATAAAACAAATTAATGATGTTCATAACTAATGGAGAAGGAAGTATTTCTTATGCTCCTCAAACAATTTCTAATGCATAAAAATTATACCAATAACATTTTTAGTGGATAATACATTGTAATAAGTTTCAATTGATGTTTTTGAGTTATTCTTTTTAATATTTCATGTTAGAAACATAAGTATGCAAGTTAACCAGGTAATTGTAAAGGAAATTATATATACACATATATATGCCTACTATGGGTTGAAAGCCATCCATTCTATAAAAAGTATATATACCCACAAGTACAACAGTATAATCTATTTCACTTTCATTATAAAAGCAGAATTCAATCCCAACACTACCTCAAATGTTAATTTGAAAACCACCAAACATCCTAAATTACCATCCATAAATTCTAATAAAATGCTGATCTTTTAAGTTTTCACAAACTATCGTTTTTTGAAGATTATCATGGAAAATTTTATATAGATATAATAATGGTAGACATAAAAGTATTCCTAAGTTGATTGGAAGTGGAATTATAAACATTTTTGATAAACTTGAAGATTTACATGGAAAATATTTCTGATAAAATTGAAAAAATATATAGAAGAACATGTTAAAATTAAAAATTATCATGGAAATTATACAGATAAAATGATAGGCATAAATATAATTCTAAGTTGGTTGAAGGTAGAATTATAAAAATTTCAGATAAAATTAATTTTCATGGAAAATATTTCTGATAAAATTCAAGATATATATAGACAAACATGTTAAACTTGATTATTTCATGGAAAAGTTTACATATAAAATGGTATGTATAAAATCTCTTTCTAAATTAATTAAGGTGGGATTAAAACATTTGTGATAAAATTAAAGATTTACAATGAAAACATTTCTGATAGAGGAAATATGTAGAAACCCATATTAAAATTGAAGATTAGAATGAAAATAATGCAGATAAAATGGTAGACATAAAAAATTACTAAATTAATTAAAAGGGGAATTACAAATATTTTATGATAAAATTGAAGATTTAAATGAGAAATATTTTGTTAGTCTATGTCTTTTTATTGGGAAGTTGAGTCCATTGTTGTTAAGAGATATTAAGGAATAGTGCTTATTGCTTCCTGTTATTTTTGATGTTATTTTTATGTTTGTGTGGGTATCTTCTTTTGGGTTTGTTGGAAGATTACTTTCTTGCTTCTTCTAAGGTGTAGTTTCCCCCCATGTGTTGGCATTTTCCATCAATTATTCTTTGTAGGACTAGATTTGTGGACAGATATTGTGTAAATTTGTTTTTTTATCATTTAGTATCTTGGTTTCCCCATCTATGATGATTGAGAGTTTTGCTGGATATATAGTAGCCTGGGCTAGCATTTGTGTTCTCTTAGGGTCTGTATGAGGTTTGCCCAGGATCTTCTCGCTTTCATCCTCTCTATCTTTATAATTTACTTGCCCTTTTTCCCTACTGCTTTTAATATTGTTTGTTCAGTGAATTTGGTGTTTTGATTATTATGTGCAGAGAGGAGTTTCTGTTCTTGTCCAGTGTGTTAGGAGTTCTGAAGGCTTCTTGTATATTCATGGGCATCTATTTCTCTAGGTTAGGGAAGTTTTTTTTTTTTTTTACATTCTTTGTTTACATTCTAAATGATTGCCCCTTGGGGAACTGAGAAAGGGGAAGTTTTCTTCTATAATGTTTTTTGAAGATATTTACTGGTCCTTTAAGTTGGAAATCTTTGCTCTCAACTATACCTATAATCCTTAGGTTTGGCCTTCTCATTGTGTCCTGGAGTTACTGGATGCTTTGGGTTTATCTTTTACTTTTGAGTCAATGTTTTCTATGGTATCTTCAGCACCTGAGGTTCTTTCTTCTATCTCTTGTATTCTGTTGTTGATGCTTGCATCTATGACTTCTGAATTCTTTCCAAGGTTTCTATCTCCAGAGTTGCCTCACTTTGTGATTTCTTTATTGTTTCTACTTCCACTTTTAGATTCTGTATGGTTTTGTTCAGTTCCTTCAATTGATTGATTGTGTTTTCCTGTAATTCTTTAAGGGGTTGTTGTGTTTCTTCTTTAAGGGCTTCTGCCTGTTGACACATGATCTCCTGTATTTCTTTAAGGGATTTTCCTGTTTCCTCTTTAAGGGCTTTTACTTGTTGACTGATGTTCTCCTGTATTTCTTTAAGGGTGTTACTCAAGTCTTTCTTAAAGCCCTGTATCAGCATCATGAGATAGGATTTTAAATATGAATCTTGCTTTTCCGGAGTGTTGGAGTATCAGGGACTTGCTGTAGTGGGAGAACTGGGTTGTGATGTTGCCATGTGGCCTTGGTTTCTATTGGTAGGGTTCTTGTGCTTGCCTTTTGCCATATAGTTATCTCTGATGCTAGTTGGTATTGTTGTCTCTGGCTGGAGTTTGTTCCTCCTGTGGGCCTGTAAGCCTGTGTCCTTATTCCTCTGAGCTCAAAAGTGATAGCACTGCTAGGAGATTACACTCTCCTGGTGTGCTATGCAGAGAAGGCTGTGGAGTTTTCTGGCTCCCTGGTGCAAATGGCAGCAGGAAGACTTCTGTCCAAGCTGCTCAACAGATCGTATGCCTGTGTACTCATAGCTCTTCCCCTCCTGAGAGAAGGTGGAGATCTCACCTTTGTGCTCAGAAGTCACAAACTAACTTTTGTAATTTGTTGAAACACATGCTCTTTATAGAAGTTATAACTGATAGTTTGTATGTGTCCTTGACATTATATTTAAATGTTAACAGAAATTTATTACAACAATCTACTAGTCAATATATGAATGAAGCTCATACATATTTGGAGGGAGTTTCTTAGATTAGATTTTTTAATACTGTGATTTGGCATATTATATATTCGATCTAAAATAAATGGAAATGTTCAAAACATGTAAAATACCAAACCAACAAATAGCAAAACATTTTCATGACTACAGTGGAAAAGATTTTCCTTGTGCTTAAGAACCATCTCTAGTAGGCTCATTATTAAAATCTCTCAATGTGTTAGAATTGAATTAAGCTTTTTCTTTTCATATTAAATTGTGCCTGTGTTCTAAAAAATTCTTACATGTTTTATCAAATATATTACAATATGTCTTCACAATATGCTGTGTGCTGTATTTCACTTTTCAGCTCATTTGAGATCATCATAACAGAGTTAACAGCCTGATGTTGCTTAGCTTTATCAAAGTTGTTACTTCTTCGTTAATTTGGAAGGACCTCAATGATCCATAGAAAACATGACTCAAGACCCAACAATGGTTTGCTTCCAATGTGAAGTCTATGATTCCTCTTTGGTATTTGGAAAAAGCATCAAACAAGTCATATTATTCTGTAAACCTATTTTGTTTCCAATATAGATTAATAATTTATTCTTTGTTTTTCTGCTCATATAGGACTAATATTTTTGTACATTCTGTAATTATTATCCTGTGTTAGTCAAATGCTGATTTCTCTGCCACACTAACTTGTTTCATTCTAGGAATGACATTGCACTGTTTTGTTCTCCAAATACCTCTTTTTTTAAACAATTTTTTTTTATTTTCTATATTCTTTGTTTACATTCTGAAGGCTTTCCCCTTTCCCAGTTGCCCCCTCACCATATGTCCCATATGTCCTCTTACACCCCCCAAACTCCCCTGCCTGCTCCCCAATCACCACCCCACCATTTCTCTGCTCTATTCTGGTACCTCTTGTTTCAAGTTTATGTAAATAATGCTCACCATTTATTCTCTGCCTTGTCAATAAAATCTCATCAGCCAATAGCTGGGCAGAGAGAGAGAATAGGGCAGGACTTCCACCAGCCTGGGGACTGGGAAAGAGTCACAAGTAAGGGGGAGACCTTAAGGAAGGGAATCCAGAGAGACATCAGGGAAGAACACACCTGAAGCCTGGAAGACCAGGCCAATACAAAATGAAGTATCTCTAGGATTTTTACTCAGATGTAGTCAAATTCGATTAGAGGATTAGATTGGAATTATTATGCTTAACTATTGTACTTCAAGTTGAAAATAAATCTTGGTGTCATTATTGGGGAATTAGCGAACATAAAGAAAAACAGCTACTATATTAATTTACTGAATTCATTTATATTAAATTTACTGGTACAAACTTACTTGTCATCTGTCTCGTGATATATAAAGTATGCCTTATATTGATTTTGCAAATATTTTGACATAGCTTTCTAATATATGTTTTATATCTATCATTATTTTCTCACTCTCTTTTCTCTTTGTTCGGGGCCTTTGTGAGCTCTTTCCTGACTAATTCAGATAAGACACGACAATATATTTTAGAAAACAATCAAGAGTTTAGTGAACCAAGAGCACCATTTTACCAATTCTCATTTTCTGCAGGCTTTTACAATATTTTAAAAAGGCTCTGAAACAATAAGATTTCCCAAGAGGCATGTTCCTATTAATAACTGACAGGCCCCATTTTATTGACTCTTAGAGGAAGGAGGAATTATATGTCATTGTTTATCATCACTACACTTCCTGTTATACAGTAATCCTATAAACAGTGGGACATTTGGAACCACAGGTTTATGTAATTTTCTTATTGATCTAAGGCTATGAAATAGGTCAGTAAATAGAGTCCTATAGTTACAGTTTTAAATACTTTTTTCATTATTAAAAGGGCCCAGCTGTAATTTCCTCTAATCCTAGTAATATCTATCTAGCCACACTCCTATACTATATATGTGTTGCAGATGTTCCCTGATGTTCAACATTGCCCTCTGGGTGCCATCATCTCAAGGTAATGCTGGGGTCTTGTAAAGCTTATGCTCTATATTTCTGCCCCAAAAAGATTTAGATTATTCAAAATCTCTGGAGTGGTATTCAGCCCAAACATACCAATACAAACATATTAAGTCCAGGACATAATAACTGGAGGAATGATTGTCCTGGAAACAGATGCAACTAATGATTGATGGCTGCTGTGTATAAATTCTTTATATTTATGCAAATGACCTATAACCTCATAGGCATGCCATTAAAGACAAAATTATCACATTCTCATTTCATATTTCAAGATATTTACACAGTGATTTACTTAACAATGTTGAGCTTAGAATTATGGACTAGTTATGTTTATTTAAGCCTGTAGATATCTCTTTTTATAAATTTCACTTGAGCTACTATATTTGTAGTTTTGCTGTACCTAACTACAACTGACAGTCTTTATTAAAATGTAAAAGTCTTTTAAGATATTTGTGAATTATAACTGTACATTTTTGTCTTGACAGAGACTACCTATCTTATATAAGCATTTGCTTTTTTATTCATTTCATAGAATTAAGGTTTCCATGCTCTCTTGGTATCCAATATTCTGATAAATAATTCCAGTTCCTCTTTATAGTGAGAAGATCTGACAGAATAAAGGCCATATGTCTGTGACTAATTTTGACTGTTGCTTTGCATAGAATTTTGTTTAATGTTTGCTTTATTGTGATGCTTTCTATTACTTGCAGAAACTATTTTAGATTTAATGCATCAATGAGAGAAGATATACCTAACCCTGGAGAGAATTGAGGCCCCAGGAAGTGAAGAGGCCTGGTGGGATGGGAGGTAGGGATGGGGCTATCCTCTTAGAGATGGGAGAAGAGGTGTTGAAGGATTTACAGGGAGGGGGGATAGCAACTGGACTGTAAAAAAAAAAGTCAGAGATTATAAAAAAAGAAAATAATTCATGCAAATTAGCCAGAGTGCATATATTTTTTTTTAATTCAGGAGGTAGCTTCTTCTTGAATTTCTTTGACATTTACTTAATGAAAAATCAATAGATCTTTGTAATAGTGTTGAGTAAAATAAATTAAATGTACCACCAGAGGTTTCTGTCTTCTCAGTTTTGATTTGCCTTGTTTCTTCATTGCTATTTAACCTTAAGCATTCCTAATCAATAGAGCTATGGTCTGCCTGAGATTTTATTGTTTTATACATGGATTCTACGGAAAATTGGATGAGTTTTATATATATTTGGATGGTAAAAAGCCAAAATGTTAACAATGTTTTTTTTTTCAAAATTCCATCAAACTTTGCCAGAAAATTGTTTGAAAGAATTCAATATTTTTTCTTGTTTTTATTAGATATATGCTTTATTGACATTTCAAACATTATCCCCTTTCCTCTTTACCCCTCTAAAAACACCCAATCCCATCGCCCTCCCATACTTACCAATCACCTATGCCTCCCATTTTCCTGAACTTACATTCCCATACTCTGGGACATCACAGGGACAATGCCCTCTCCACTTTGAAAAGTACATCCTCTGCTACATTTGCAGCTGGAGCCATGGGTCCCTCCATGTGTATTCTTTGGTTGGTGGTCTAGTGCCTGGGAGCTCTGGGGGTATTGGTTGGTTCCTCCTATGGAGCTGAGAATCTCTTCATCTCCTTGAGTCTATTCTCTAGCTCCTCCATTAGGGACCTTATGCACAATCCATTGGTTAGCTGTGAGCCATGAGTATTTTGATACCCCTTCTAAGAAGAATCAACATATCCATACTTTGGTATTCCTTCTTCTTGAGTTTCATGTGGTGTGTGGATTGTATCTTGGGTATATCATGTGTATTCTTTTGTGATTAGGTTACCTCACTCAGGATGATATTTTCTATTTCCCTCCATTTGCCTAAGAATTTCATTAATGTGTTGTTTTTAATAGTTGAGTAGAACTCCATTGTGTAAATGTACCACATTTTCTGCATCCATTCTTCTGTTGAGGTATATCTGGGTTCTTTCCAGCTTCTGGTCATTATAAATAAGATGCTGCTATGAACATAGTCCTTATTACATGTTGGAATATCTTCTGGGTATATGCTCAGGAGTGGTACAGCACGGTCCTCAGGTTGTACTAAGTTCAGTTTTCTGAGAAACCACCAATCTGATTTCCACAGTGGTTTTACCAGCTTGCAATCCCAGCAGCAATGGAAGATTATTCCTCTTTCTCCACATTCTCTCCAGTCTCTGCTGTCCCTGAATATTTTATCTTAGCCATTCTGACTGGGTTATTTTGATTTGCATTTCCCTGATGACTAAGGATGTTGAACATATCTTTAGGTGTTTTTCAGCCATCCGGTATTCCTCAATTGAGAATTCTCTGTTTAGCTCTGTTTCCTATTTTTTAATATGGTTATTTGCTTCTATGGAGTTTCACTTCTTGTGTTCTTTGTATGTATTGGATATTAGGCCTATGTCAAATGTAGGATTGGTAAAGATCTTTTCTCAATCTCTTAGTTGCAGTTTTATCCTATTGACAGTATCCTATGCCTTATAGGAACTTTGCAATTTTATGAGGTCCCATCTCTCAATTCCTGATCTTAGAGAATAAGCTATTGGTGTTCTATTCAGGAAATTTTCCCCTGTTCTCACGTGCTCCAAGGCTCTTCCCCATGATCGGTTCTATTAGGTTTAGTATATCTGGTCTGATGTGGACGTCCTTGATCCACTTGGACTTGAGCTTTGTACTGGGAGTTGAGACAGGATCAATTTTGATTCCTCTACATGTTGTCTGCCATCCAGCCCTTTAAAGGATAATGAATAGAAAATACCAACAAAAGGAGGAAAACTACACAAAGCAAAAAGCAAGGAGCCACATAAACCTAACTCCAAATCTAATAACAAAAATAACAGGAAGCAATAATCACTTTTTTGTAATGACTCAATATCAATGAACTCAATTCTCCAATAAAAAGACATAGACTAACAGACTGGATACCTAAACAGGAATGAACATTGTGCTGCATACAGAAAACTGCTCAGGCCAAAAGACTGTCACTACTAAAAGGCTGGAAAACAATTTTCCAAGCAAATGGTCCCAAGAAACAAGATGGAGTAGCCATTGTAATATAAAATAAAATGAAATTTCAACCTTATATTATTAAAAAAGATTAGGAAAGATACTTCATCCTCATCAAAGTAATAATCTACCAAGATCTCTCAATTCTGAACCAAGAGCTTAAATCTGTGCTACAAATGAAATGGCATCCACATTCATAAAAGAAACTGTACTAAAGCTCAAAGCACACATTGTACCTCACACAATAATAGTGGGAGACTTCAATACCCCATTCTTATCAATGGACAGAACATGGAAACGGAATCTAAACAGAGACATGGTAAAACTAACAGGGCCAAATGGATTTAACAGTTGATTATAGAAAAAATTACCCTAAAACAAAAGAATATAGCTTATTCTCAGCACCTCATGGTACATTCTCCAAAGTTGACCATATAATCTGTCACAAAACAGACCTCAACAAATATAAGAAGACTGAAATAATCCTATGCACCCTCTCAGATCACCATGGCCAAATGCTAGTCTTCAATAACAACAAAAACAACAAAAAGCCCACATACACATGAAAACTGAACAACATTGTACTCAAGGATAACTTGGTCAAGAAAGAAATAAAGAAATAAATTAAAGACTTTTTATAATTTATTGAAAATAAGGCAAAAAACACCCAAACTTATGGGACACAATGAAAACAGTGCTAAGAGGAAAAGTCATAGCTCTGAGTGCCTCCAAAAAGAAACTGGAAAGAGTATACACTAGCAGCTTGACAGCACATTTGAAGGCGCTAAAACAAACAGAAGCAAATATAACCAAGAGGAGTAGACTTCAGGACATATTCAAACTCAGGGCTGAAATCAACCAAGTAGAAACAAAAGGAACTATACAAAGAATCAACCAAACCAGGAGCTAGTTCTTTGGAGAAAATAAACAACAAAATAGCTAAACCCTTAGCCAAACTAACCAGAGGGCACATAGCCACTATTGAAATCAACAAAATCAGGAATTAAAAGTGAGACATAACAAGAGATACTGAGTAAATAAAAAAAACCATCAAATCCTACTACAACAGCTTATACTCAACAAAACTGGAAAATCTAAATGAAATGGACAATTTTCATCTAGAAAATTCCATTTCTTCTGTCTGAAATGGACAGAAACCAGGTATCAAAATTAAATCCGGAGCAGATAAACAATCTAAACAATCTCACAATCCCTAAAGAAATAGAAATAATCATTAATAGTCTACCAACCAAAAAGAAAAAAAAAAGAAAAAAAAACAGGACCAGATGGGTTTAGTAGAGAATTCTATCAGACCATCAAAGAAGACCTAATGTCAATACTCTCAAACAATTTCACAAAATAGAAACAGAAAGAATACCACACAATTCTTTCTATGAAGCCAAACTTTCTCTGATACCTAAAGCACACAATAACCCAGCAAAGAAAGAGAACTTAATACCAATTCCCCATATGAATATCAATGCAAAAATACTCAAAAAAATTCTTATAAACTGAAACCAAGAACACATCAAAATGATCATCCACCAAGATCCAGTAGACCGCATTACAAGGATGCAGGGATGGTTCAATATATGGAAAACCATCAATGTAATACACTACTTAATCAAACTAAATGAAAAACAAAAACCACATGGTCATTTCATCAGATGCTGAAAAAGCACTTGACAAAATTCAGCAATGCTTTATGTTAAAATTCTTGGAAATATCAGCAATTCAAGGCCCATTCCTAAACATAGCAAAAGCAGGATACAGCAAAACAGTTGCCAACATCAAACTAATGAAGAGACACTCGAAGCCATCTCACTAATATCAGGGACTAAATAAGGCTGTCATCTCTCTCTCCCTAACTATTTAATATAGTACTTGAAGTTTTAGCTAGAGCAATTAGACAACAAAAGGTCAAAGGGATACAAACTAGAAAGGAAGTAATCAAACTATCACTATTTGCAGATGATATGATAGTAAACTTAAGTGTCCCCAAAAACTCCACCAGAGAACTCCTAGAGCTGATAAACAACTTCAGCAAAGTGACCAGATATAAAATTAACTCAAACAAATCTGTAGTCTTCCTATACTCATAGGAGAAACAGGCTAAGAAAGAAATTGGGGAATTGACACACTTCACAATAGTCAAAAATAATATAAAATACCTTGGTGTGACTCTAACCAAGCAAGTAAAGATTTGTATGGCAAGAACTTCAAGTAGCTGAAGAAAGAAATTGAAGAAGATTTCAGAAGATGGACAGATCCCCCTTGCTCATGGATTGGCAGGGTTAATATAGTAAAAATGCCCATCTTGCCTCAAGCAATCTACAGAGTCAATACAACCCCGATCAGAATTCCAACTGAATTCTTCATAGAGGTAGAAAGAATACTTTCTGAATTTATCTGGAATAACAAAAAACCCCTGATAGTGAAAACTATTCTCAACAATAAAGGCACTTCTGGTGGAATCACCATCCCTGACCTTAAAATATACTATAGAGCAATAGTGATAAAAACTGCATGGTATTGGTACAATGACAGGCAGGTAGACCAACAGAATAGAACTGAAGACCCACAAATGAATGCACATACCTTTGGTCATTTAATATTTGACAAAGGAGCTAAAACTATCCAGTGGAAAAAAAGGACATTATTTCAATAAATGGTGCTGGTTTAACTGGCAGACAACATGTAGTCGAATATTAATTTTAAAAATCTATTTCTTAGTCAAGCCCTTGTAATTTAATGCATGTTAGGTTTGAGGTATTAAACAATAAATTGATTTTCTTGAGAAACTTACTGGAAGGAGATTAACTGAAATGCTCTAATTGTTCTTCCACTCATAGTGCCTACATTACATCAGCCTTCTTTCTTTGTATTTAAATATCAGTAGTGTCTTTAACTAGACTGTTTAAGATGGATGGTCCTACGGACACTCTTAAGTCTTCAAGAGTCCATGGACTGAACCTAATTGAAGGAAATATTTTGGAAATTCATTCTATAGCATATAGACATATTTTCCATGTCAGCTATTTAGGGCTAGTTGGCCCTTGGCCAACTTTCCTGGAGAAGAATATTGAATAATTCCAGATATCCTATCATCACCCCATCCCATTGTCTTTTTATTATCTCCTTATTTCAATGGACATCAACTGTTTTTCACTCCTATTAAGTAAAGAAAGAAGTGTTTTGAACTCTCAAGAAAGCTGATCTTTGGCTTAGACAAATTTCAGAATTTTATACCAAATTCTTTTAAATGGATGTAAACATAGAGGACAGAATTATAACTGCATTCGTGTGACTTAATATTACTTGATTAAGAAAAACAACTGTGGTGCTTGTTAGGCTATGGGACTATTAAGATGGTGAATTCTAAGAAATTGGAGATTCTGTTGGATCTTTCCTCAGGATGGAAAATGTTAAACTCCTGGCACTACTGAAAGGTGAGCTTCTTTTTTGGAAGCAAAGATAATAGTAGCCAGAACAAAACACTATAAAGACTGTTTTTATATGAATAACTCTTGATCAAAGTTAGAATTCTAAAAACATGTCAATGTTCCAAAAGGAGACAGCTTTCACAAGTCTCCCTCACAGGAAGATCAGCAGTATTAACTGACCTGGACCCCTGAGATGCCTCAGACACTGAGCCACCAACCAGGCAGCATAGACTAGCTGTTCTAAAGCCCCTGAAACATACACAGCAGAGGACTGCCTGGTCTGACCTCAATGAGAGAAGACACACCTAACCCTTGAAAGAGGGCCCAGAGCATGGGTGGCCTGGTGGGGTGTGGTGTTATGTGATAGTGTGAGACATCCTCTTGGAGATGGGGGAGGAGGAATGGGATGAAGAACTGTCAGAAGGCAGAACAGGAGGGGGATAATGCCTGGACTGTAAAAAAAAGACTGAAGAAAGAAAGAAAGAAAGAAAGAAAGAAAGAAAGAAAGAAAGAAAGAAGGAAGGAAGGAAGGAAGGAAGGAAGGACGGACGGAAGGAAGGAAGGAAGGAAGGAAGGAAGGAAGGAAGGAAGGAAGGAAAGGAGGGAGGGAGGGAGGGAAGGAGGGAGGGGGAAGAAAGGAAGGGAGGGAGGAAGGGACAGAGAGAGAGAGAGGGAGAGAGAGAGAGAGAGAGAGAGAGAGAGAGAGAGAGAGAGAGAGAGAACAAAGAAACAAAGAAACAAGATTGGTCCCAAGACTTTATTAAAGTATTTTCTTTTAGCATGTATTAATTTGGGAGCTGTGCATATATGGAAATCAAAATATGACTTGGAGGAAACTGTTCTGTCATTCCACTATGCATTTCCTAGTTATCTAAGGTTTTATTATATTTGGTGGCAGTCATTATGAAACAGCTTCCTCCAATATTGGAACATTCTGTCTTGTAGGGGAGCTCCTTAATCATGAAGGAAAACAAATAAACATAGTTTCTGGAAGTCCATAAAACTGATCATATTAACTACCCTCAAACAGAGTAAACAAGGCAAGCTGCAAAGAAGTGTCTGAGAACAGATCAGCTGCCTAGAAGAAGAAGAAACCAAACTACCTGGTAGTTGTTTAAAGCAACTGAGTCACTTGGAAAGGATACTCAACATGTTGAACTACATGCAGGTTGTTTAGTATATTTCAGGGTTTCAGCTTTGATAACCAGTCACCCATTCTGGACTAGGATGTGATTTCTGCTCTTGTAAGTAACCCCTTTCACATATTCTTATAAGAAACTCCATTCAACAATTTGAGCATTGGTGTTGTCATAACTTTGCTCTGTCATGGGCTCTCCATATAGGATAAGTGAATATGTGTGTTGAGTCTCCATAGAAAATAATTTTACTCACAACAGCAAATACTGTACCTTTCTGAGCTATTTTGCCAGCTATTTTAGTTAGGGTTTTATTGCTGTGAAGAGTCACCATAACCAAGGCAACACTTATAAAGGAGAATATTTATTTGAGGCTGGCTTACAGTTTCAGAGGTTCAATACATTATTATCATAGTAAGAAGCATGGCAAAGTTCAAGCAGACATGAAGTTGAAGAAGAATCTGAGAGTACTACATCTTGATCCAAAGGCTTTCAGAAAGAGACTCTCTTCTACAGGTAGCCAGGAGAAGGATATGGATCACACTGACTAGACTTGAACATATATATAAGACCTCAAAGTCCTGCCTCCACAGTGACACACTTCCTCTAACAAGGGCACACCTCCTCCAATAAGGCCACACGTCCTAATATTCCCACTCCCCATGGGCGAAGAATATTTGAACCACCACATCAGGCTATTGAAACTATTGATTCATTACTTTTCGCAATGCAGCAAAAATGAATTTCCTTTCTTTGCTTTACACACACACACACACACACACACACACACACACACAATTATTTCAAGTCATTTCAATCCATTTCAAAACTGTCTTCAGAACCTTATAATACTAAAAATGTACAACTGAATTTCTCAGTTGGGTTAAGTAAATAAAATTTTAATATAATATCCATATAACAATATAACTTTTGTTATATCTCTCAAATACAAAATAATTTGTGATTTTCATAACATTAAAGAAATAACATTTACTAATCAGTTCAAATTTATGGTTCTATATATTTTGTTATTTATGCCGACTAACTTCAGATTTTAAATGTAAAACCAGAAAATGTAATCTTATTTTGTAATGCTTTAATTAAGAACAGTATATTCAGACTAACACCTGCTTCATAATAAGTAGAGTATTATTTCAAATGCCAGATGGACCAATTAAAATATTCTTTTAGATGATGCAAAACCTTTTGATGTAGGTAGCTGTTTTTATCCAAATTTAAATATATACTACAAGAATATAAAATTATTTAAGCATATGTTAATGAAATAACTTTAATTTTATGTTAAAGAGAATGAGCAAAACATTCAGTAGTTTTTCCATATAAATTCCCCAGGAAATCCCCTTTAGTCTTGTATTCAATTTCCTTGGTGTTTGAAGATTCAACTCCATTAACTGTGGCTAATTGAAGTACCTCATATTATAGATGAAAAATTACACCCCTTCCTTCAGATCAAATGGAGAAAACTATTTTAATGTAAAAATAAATAGACATTATACTTGGTAGAAGATGAATGCTACTGAAAATTATGGGCCTGATTTTGTATATAAATACTTTGTAAAGCCTGCCTGCACCTTCCATCAGATCATATGCTTGTACAAACAAGACACAATTTACTCTAGCAGCATTATAGACATGAAAAAAGAGAAAAGAATGGAAGAGTATTGTCTGAAGGAAGGCCTTCCAAATGATAAAATATTTGCAATCAAAAATAAAACATATAGGAATATAGAAAGAAGAGTGTTGATTATGGGATGTCTGGAAGTCTTTCTTATATCAGCAGCGCAGCCTTCTGATATATAACAGAAAGAACATAGGCAAGAAAATACAGACTTTACTAATAACCCAGAAATCCTACTCTCTGACACAAAATAGTCCCGATCCCTTGATCATGACTGTTGTTGAATTCTTGTGCTTTTTCTTGTCTACTTTCTCCTTGAAACTATTCATTTTAATTAAACTATATTGCTTTATTATATCTCATGTCTATGTTCACCTCCTTATTCCATGACATAAAACCCTGGGTATTTTTATGGGGTACCTACCATACTCTAGTGCCCATCATCATATGGTGAACTAGCATAGGCATGAAATTCATGTTCACTTATACCTTCTACTAATTTCAAGGTTGGCTAAGCGGAGTCATTCTAATTCAAAGGCCTGATTTGGACAATGCCCATTTGGCAAATCAGTCACTTCAAAAGAATTTTGTATCCTTTTCAGCTTTCTCTTCCATGATAGGTATGCTTTGATCAATGACTATTATTTCACTCCCTTCCTTGACAAGCTCTACTCATTCATTTCATTCACACTATGAGAATCTGAGATTGGATATAGGGAAAGGAGTTGGGCGATATGGATGCTCATATTTTTTGGTTGACTTCAGTCCAGGCTCTTGCCTCCAGGAAGGGTAGCAGTGGTGACATCACTGCCCCTGCCTCTGACATTGGTATTGCTTCAGTAGGTTACAAGACTAGGATTCCCTCATACCTGTCCTATGCTGGCAGCCCAAATCTCCTTGTTTCCCTTCTAAGATCAGAGACCTGTAGAACCTATTCATCTTGGTTCCATGATGGACAGCCTGTGTGCTCAGATATAATCCTAGGTTTACTAAAAGAGTAGAAAATGCTCCTGCTTACTTATTGATACACACACACACACACACACACACACACACACACACAAACATGAGAGAGAGAGAGAGAGAGAGAGAGAGAGAGAGAGAGAGAGAGAGAGAGAGAGAGATAAAGAGGGAATGCTTTTAGTTAATCTCTTAGTCAGGGTTTCTATTCTTTCATAAACATCATGACTAAGAAGCAAGTTTGGGAGGAAAGGGTTTATTCAGCTTACAGTTCCAAATTGCTGTTCATCACTAAAGGAGGTCAGGACTGGAACCTAAGCAGGTCAGGAAGCAGGAGCTGATGCAGAGGCCATGGAGGGATGTTACTGGCTTGCTTCCTCTGGTTTGCTCTCTTATAGAACCCAAGAATACCAGCCCAGGGATGGCACCACCCACAAGGGGCCATCTCCCCTTGATCACTAATTAAGAAAATGCCACACAGTTGGATCTCATGGAGGCACTTCCCCAACCGAAACTCCTTTCTCTGTGATAACTCCAGCCTGTGTCAAGTTGACACACAAAACCAGACAGTACAATTGACCCCTTGTCAACTTGACACACAAACACATCACTATTAAACCTCAACCCTTACTTTCTTATTCACCCCCCAAGATCTAAATAACTTTAAAAGTCCCACAGACTTTATACATATTAAAAATTCAATCCCTTTAAAAGGCCCAATATCTTTTAAAGTTCAAAGTCTTTTAAAAATTCAAAATCTCTTAGCTGTAGACTCCACTAAAATACTTTCTTCCTTCAAGAGGGAAAAATATCAGGGCACAGTCACAATCAAAAGCAAAACTCAAACTCCAATGCTTTCATGTCTGGGACTCAGCTTATGATCTGGGCTCTTCCAAGTGTTTGGGTCACTTCTTCCACTCTGCCCTTTGTTGCAAACAGCTTGTCTTCTAGGCTCCAGCTGCCTGTATTCCACTGCTGCTGCTGTTCTTGGTAATCATCTCATGGCACTGGCATCTCCAAAACACTGCTGTTTTCTGCTGTAACTAGACTTCACCAGTAGCCTCTCACAGGCTCTCTTCATGGTGCCAAGCCTCAACTCCTATGCATGACACCTTCAGTCCTGGACCATCAACTGCAACGGAGGCTGCAACTTCACCAATGACCTTCCATGGCCTCTCACAGTGCTGAGCCTTGAGCCTTGGCTGTTCTTCATGACCCCTTCATGCCGTTAAAACCAGTACCACCTGGGTGACTCTTACAAAGTACCAAGTCCAGTCACAGCACACACAAATGCATATGACACTATGACAAAAATGAGAGGAGTTAAGACAGCCAATAATAAACTCTATAAGTATGTATGCATACACACCTCCAAGCACATATGACTCCTACTAAAGTGAACGTGTATACACCATAGACACACAAACAAATAAGAAATAAGCAAATATTATAAGATGAGATTTTTGTTAGAAACTCAGTTTGTTAGCAAATTTACTCCAGAAATTTCTCCCAACACCACCCCTAAAGATGAACAGTCCAAACACTTCAACTTACTGTAAACTTGGCTTTAAAGTATCCAACTACAAAACCAAACTTCTGTAGTATAGACATTCTAAGCTAAAAACAAATAAAACAAAACTAGTCTAATAGACATAGTCATAATCCTGGAAATAGTAACATAACTTCAAAGATGCCCAGGGTAAGAGGCAGTATTTAATACAGCTATTAGAGGCTATGAAGCTAGAAATGACCACCCTCAGTAAATTTCTTGACAAAAAGTTTTGTCTGCCCTGCTCTGCAAAAATGAAGAGTACTATAAAGGAAAATGCTCCACCTTCTGAGAGGAAGACAGGACTCCAGATTCAATGACCGCTTTACATAAAGAGGAAAATGTCCTGTTTCACTATTGAAGATCACCAGTCAGTGACAACAATCTTTGAAGCATTTTGAAACACTAGCATGACAGGGGAAATGGCTACTCTTCTTTCTAATAACTGCATTTCATTCTCTTCCCTAGTTTATAAGCCAGGACACCACAGCTAAATAAACATGTAGTAACAAGTGCTAGGAGAAATTTCTGAACGCTAAAGTAATTATTGAATTTAGACCCATTCTTGCATATTGCCCTATATTGGCCTAATGTGGAGGCATATCATAGGCAGTCCTCAGCTAGAAATCACAAAACATTGCTAACCCCATAACTAACATCTGAGACAGATTATTACCACTGATAATCTCTCTCTCTCTCTCTCTCTCTCTCTCTCTCTCTCTCTCTCTCTCTCTCACACACACACACACACACACACACACACACACACACATGTTGGCTCCTTTTTCTGAAAATCATTTTGGTTGTAACAACTATCATGAAGAAGCCCTTCAAACAACTGTTGCAAAAGCAAAATATTTCCTGTACAGGGTAGACTTTCCCTGACAAATTAGGTGGCAACGCTGAACATATCTAGAAGCACCGCACTTAAGAATCTTGCTTTATTAGTACACATTTAGAGGGAGCACTCTATACTATACCCTGAGCAGTGAAGAAGGAAGCTTTTAAAATATAACACCTTATTTCTATAATGGTGACTATAAGCAGATACACCTTGAAATGGAAAATGGGTATCCCATCAATCTGTAATATGAGAGGTATTTAGGCTAGTCAATCTACTCTAGCATATATATAAATATATATATATATATATATATATATATATATATATATTGGTTGTCAATTTTCCCAAATTCTGTGCCTTTTTGCTCCCATACTTCTTGTAAGCAGTATAAATTGTAGGTCAAATGGTTTGTAGTTGCATTGGTATCCCATTCCCATCAATAGAAGTTGCCTATTTAAATTTCCTTTATTACTTGGAGGCCTTTCTAGTGTTAACTTTGTGGAATCCTGGGAGTTTCTATTGTACTAGGTTTGCACATCCACCCCAAAATGTCCCCCAATTTCAATCTTCTCTTCCCCCACTCTTTTAATTCAACCTAACACCCTCCCCTTAACCCCCATCCTGTTTACAATCCTAATTGCTGTGAGTCTACCATCAAATTCCATTCTACTTCTGTTTCCGTGGATATCCATGCATTTCCCTTAGAGCACATCTTGTTACTTTGACTCTGAGTCTGTGAGTCTGTGGAATGCAGCATGATTATCATTTATTTAATATCTGATTTCCACTTATAATTGAATACATACTATATTTGTCTTTCTGGATCTGGGTTACCTCACTCAAGATGATTTATTTGAATTCCATCTATTTGCCTGCAAATTTCATGATGTCACTTTTTTTTACAGCTGAGTAATACTTTATAGCATAAATGTCACACAATGGAGTATTGCTCAGTGGATACTCTTAAGGGCTTTTAGTAATGAAGATAACAAGAAAAATCACCAGTCATTTTACTTTATAAGGTTCATTGTAAATTAATTTAATGTGTAAGGAAATCCCTTTTTTGAAACTCACAGAAAAAAATTTCCAAGTTTCAATCTGCTCAGATGAATCAGTATATTAAAGCCAAACCACCATAACCTTATGCTATGATCTATTTTCTTTTATGCTAAGATATATGTAGCTAGAAATTCTTGGAGTTTCTTGGCTTATAGTGAAAATCAAGCAAGTAAAGCTCTATTCTAAAACTCATGGGAGTTATACAAAAGTGCTATATACATATTTTTCCTCAATAGCTTAAATTTTGTCTGTAAAATATAGGCAATATATCATATATAACATACAAATTAATTCATACATATGCATATGTATATAAAATGACAATCAAACTACACCTATTTATATCTAAAGCACTAAAGAGGAATAATGATTAATGAGATAAAGTATCTCTTATTATTAAATAGACTTCATTCACTATGGAGGGACATGGTTAAGAAACACTCTGGTACTATTAGGAAATTTAAATTATTATTAAACCTGCTAAATTTTATCATACAACCAGAACTTCAGAAGATGTAAAAATAGCATAGTAATTAGCTTGCGATATCATGTACTCTTCTGAAATGATAGTTGTAGACTGAATCTCATTGGGAAAGGGGGAGGAACTGAAAGACTCACTTGAAGAGGACAAACTGTGCAGTCATTGGCTGCATAATTAAATGCAAATAAAAACAATGGTGCTTTTGTTCTTATTTTTTTTTTTACCAAACTACATAATTGTATAAACAATTTAAGGAACATACAAAAATAAGAAACTATTTAAACACCACATGTTGTGTGCACTTAGACTCTACAAGATGTGTTAATAGAAGAAGGAGAAACAAAGTATGAATGCTTCTAGAAGATATCTATTGAAAAACTTGCAGATCTTGATAAAGGTTTTGTTGTGGTAGTGGGAAAATAGAATAATGCATATTAAATCCTTTATTGTGGAAAACTACTTTATTTTTACAAGAATGGAGACAATGCTTTGAATATCAGATCTTTGTTATACAACATTAATTTGGTAAAAATTAGAAATCTTGATAGATATAGTATGAAAAGCTGAAAATTTAGAGCTAGAAATCAATACATGGTAGTGCCTAAACAAAAAGGAAGGGGATGTGGTCATTTCTAAACATCACATCCTATCAAGAGTAAAATATCAAGCTGAATTTTCAACAGTAAGAATAAGGAATTAAGTACAGGTGGTTGTCATTTAAGAAATTAAACAATAAAGACAAAAACTAATAGAAAATAGATGTGAACAAATTGAGTTTTAAAGGACCTATATTTACACAAGTTCTTAGGAGTGAAGACTAGATTAATTTTCATGATGCAAAACCTTATATACTATCCAGATATTCTGCTTAATATGACTTTTGGTACTTCATAAGAAATGAAGATTATGTGATATCTAATATTTAATCATAGAAGAAAAAAAGATGATAAAAATGGTAAATTTCTTGAACATGTGAAGATATGTCACTACATATGCACTCTCTAAACTAGTGTATTTCAACAATAACTTCAGAGTGTGAGGATTAATTGAAAAAGGAAGTGAATATAGCACTAAGTAAGAAACAAGTAATTTGATGTTATAATGTTTAAAAGGAAATCATTTATAACTCTTTAAACAAATGAGTTCCAATTAATATAGCCTCTCAGGTAGACCTACCTACACTAAAGAGAGTTTCTCCAATGGACTGCTGCCTGAATCTTCACAGAAAAGCAGATACTTATAATGGTAATTTTAATATAAATTTATTCAATAAATGAATACAGTGGTTCTTTTCTTCATCCCAATTCCCCAATAATGATACAGACAGATCAAGACATATTTAATCAATCATTACCACAATAAGTGGGCAGTCATTTGCCAAGGACCAGCTTAGGCTTGGAGAGAAATCAGCTTAGGCTTGGAGAGGAATTTTGAGAGACGGTGTTTGGGATTAGTACAAACAACTTGAAGTCAAATCATTGGCTAAAAGCTGACAGCCTAACAACCTATTCATATTGCATTCTCTCTCTCTCCCTCTCCCTCTCCCTCTCCCTCTCCCTCTCCCTCTCCCTCTCTCTCTCTCTCTCTCTCTCTCTCTCTCTCTCTCTCTCTGTGTGTGTGTTCTTCTTGAGACATATTTTTCTTACTATTCTAAAATTTGTCTGAATTACTCATCTCTTTCAGCTCAAAAGCACAGCTTTGTTTTCTTATCTATCTATCTATCTATCTATCTATCTATCTATCTATCTATCTATCTATCTATGTGATTATGCCAGGTTCCCTCTTGATTATCTCATGAATCAGTATATCATGACCCCAGCTTGTTGATTCTTAGAGACAGCAAGCACACATATTTTTTCTTTTTCTTTTTAACATTGCAAAAGAATTCAGAGATTTGCCTGCCCCTGGTTAAACTAACTGGGTGAGACCATACCCTCAAATTACCATTGCTACCAAGCCTAGACATAGACCTAAACTTCTGTCCTAGACTGACCCTGAACTCAGGAATCTGCCTGCCCTTGTGTCTACCTGTCCCTGCATCTTTCTGATAAGCTGGCTTATATAGGAGTTACCTCGATTATTTTGGTTCTTTGAAAACCTTTATATAATTTATATTCTATTCTTATATTTTGCATAGTTGAAAAAGCATTTTTTTAAACTCATATTTTCATCATTCTTTCCCACAACCTTAAGAGCTGTCCTGAGGGTCAATGCATTCTATCAATTTTTTTTTTTTTTTTTTTTTAGGCATTAGTCACATCATTGACTACCAGACTCATGATTCCTCTGATGATTATCATAGAGTCATTAATCTTGACAAAATAAATATTCCTTGAAGGAGGAACATGAAAAAAATCTCTCTGTCTGTCTGTCTATCTATCTATCTATGTATCTGTCTCTGTATCAATCTAGCTACGGCTATTTATAGTTATGTAAATCAACCTCATACCCTAAGCAACCATCAACACTTTGGTGGCCTATGCCCTGCTGGCTCTGTTCCAGGAGAAGGAAATATGGCATTCCATTCCAGCCATGGCTAGGCCTGAATTTCCAGTTGTTTATCTATATTTGTATTCTCTAGGCTGATCTGGCTACCTCCCTGTCAAAATCTTCATGATACTTGCATTTAGGACTTTCATGCTCCAGTTGAATTATCATGATGTCTCATTTTCTTTTTCCTCATGGCTCAATTAGTTGCATTCTTTTTTTCTTTCCCTTCCCTGGCTGGTAAAAGTCATATCCTATTCTCTCTTCTGGCCAACCATTGGGTGAACAGCTTCTACTGACAATGCAGAGAATAAATTGTATCCATTGTTTACATAAACTTGAGACAGGAGATTCTTGACATAATTCTTGACATATTACAATGCCATGTCTGGATTGAAACAAAATATGCTGGAGGAGCAATCAGCCTTTGAATAACATAAGTATTGACTTTAAACAATTCATCACATCATGCCTACAGATTCTTTTAACAAAGAGTTAAGGAAAATAATGGAGAAAATGTCTATGGTAAAATACTTGGCATGTGAAAATTAGAGTGAATATGATCAAAATACATTGAATGCATGAATGAAATTCTCAAAGAGTAAATAAAAATACTATATCAAAAGAATGAAAACTGAAAAATTTTGAAAGTTGGACAAATGCTTATTCAACTTAGTTATGTTACTATAGACCTAAAGCATATTTAAAGGTAATAACTATTTTAAAAAGTGTAAGGGTCTCAATGGATGCCAACTATGTAATCACTGAGTTTCATGCCCTGCTGCTTAGTTCACAACTAGTAAATGAAACTAAAAGGACTCTATGTTTGATAGTCACATCTTAATATTTAGTGTTTTTGCAAATATGTGATGTAATAAGAGTCCTTTCCTTTCTATAATTAATCAAACTTAAAATTCATTTTAATGGCTTTATTTTGGGACATAGCTACAAGCATGGGAATATTTGGAAAATTTAGTGACATAAAATTAATTTCCATTGATATGATTCTAATTTAAAATTCAAGGACATATCAACAGTGGGTTTGAAAAGGTGGCAAAGGCCTTCTGGCTATATCTTTTATCAATTTCTTTGTCTTTATTATTCCACCTCATATCTAGTAGGCATGCTATAGCATGACCAGGAGTTTGAAAAATAAATGATTGCAGCTGTCAATGCTTCCTCCTTACCTTTGTGTGTTCTTTCATGTATATCTGGTTTGTTTGTTGCTTTTTAGCACCAAGCTGTTTCTGAAGGAGGCATGAGAACTCTTTCATGTAAATTAACTTTTACAGCTGTAAATTCTACACTTTGCCTGAGGGCCTTCTTTGTGAGTTTAGCATTTATATAAGAATTATCATTTTGCGAAATAAAATGTATTTTTATTGAGTTTAACATTTATTCATTGGAGATAGCTTGAAATTATTATAGGACCTATATTTCTAAAACTATAAATTAACATGTCTGTCATAAATAATTTTTTTCTAACAATTTTATTCCTATGGGTATTTTCTGAACAGGGTGCTTCAAGTGCAGTGTCCTTCCTTGAATTTGCCCTTGACCTTTACACACCTCATTCTCTTTGCTTTTTCATTTATGTTTTTTTCTTTTTTTCTTTTTATTCATGCTTTTGCTCATTTTTTAAAATTAGGTATATTCTTTATTCACATTTCAAATGTTGTCCCCTTCCCTGGTTCCATCCTTCAACACATCATCCACTCCAAATTAAGAGATGTTACTTATGGGGTTGTCTAGAAATTCAACCTATCCAAAGTTGCTGTGCTCATCTAGGACATTTAGTCTGTCATATTAAATATGCTACATAATTATAACATTACTTTCTGACTTTTATTTCAATTGTCTCAAAATATCACCAATGTCAGTTATTTTTAAAATGATAATCTGGTTTTACAAAGTTCAGATATTATCAATATTATTTGATCTCATTGATCATTTTTATATGATCTTCACTTTCCTAAATGACATTGTCTTAATTACCCTTCCATTGCAAGTCAACTTTTAAATAAAACAGTTTATTTGAGCTTCATAGGGATAGAGTCCTCTGTAGCCTAGCAAATGCATGGTGGAAAGAATAGCTTAGAAGTTACATCTTGACCCAAAAATAGGAGCAGAACAAGAGTCACTTTGAATGTTGTAAGTCTTATTAAACTTGAAAGCCCATACCCAATGACTAGCCTCCTTCAACACAAACTAACTCTTATGCATTTCCAAGCCATCCTGCCAATGGTGAACAAAGTATTGAAATATATGAGTTCATATAGATCAGTCCACATCTTGGCTCCTATTGGCTGGTGGCCATATCAGACTGCAAAATGCATTTAGTCCAAACTTAAAAGTTCCCATATCCTTTAAATCAGTTTAAAAGTTAAAAGTCTCTTATGAAACACACAACAATCTCTGAACTCTGACTACCTATAAATTCAACAGCAAAGTGCAAAATGCTTATATTTCCAAGAAAACGTGGCACAAAATACACATTACCATTCCAAGGGAAGCAATGGGGGGAGAAGGCATAGTGAGGAAACTGTTAGGGCAAACTCCAAATTCTTCATGTTTGATGTCAAAGGGTTTGCATTGTTCTGCCCTTCCAGCATTGCTAACTGTAGCATACTTCTCTCTCTTGGGCGGGTTCCATTCCTCTCTGCAGTTTTGCTTGGCAGATGTCTTGTCCAGCAAACTTTATAGCAGCTGCCCTAAGAATTACATAACTATTATTTACATTGTCTTCACAGATAGTGTTTTAGTATTTTCACATCTACATAAATAAACATTAAATGTACTCATTAAAGAAGAGAAGCTTATGAATTTGCAAGGAAAGAGCTGCAGGGAAGAAGAGGTAGGAATGACAGATGTGAAAGTTGTGCATTAAGTTCTAATTTTTTTTAGTTCTGAATATGATGTTCTTTTGAATATTCTATACATTTGCATTTTAAGTGTAGATTTATTAAAGATAAAAAATATGAGACCTGTTTTCTCAAACACTTAATTGAGAAACATTTCAAAATAATTACAAGCCAGAACAGGTGGTGCTGTGGAACTTATTAACATTTAGTGAAGAGAGAGGCTCAATTGAAATGCCATTGTTAGATTAACTAGCAGTGCATCCAAGTGTCTCTGTAGTAATGTCTTGCTAGAGGAAGTATTTCCCTGGGGGTGGGCTTTAAGAGATTATCATCTTATGCCACTTCCCATTCATTCTCTCTGTTTTATGTTTGTGTTAAAAGATACAACTCTCAGGGACCCCACTGCCCTTCCTGCTGCCATCTACCATGCTTCCCTGGGCAGTATGGACACAGGCTCTGGAACTGCAAGACCAAATAAAATATTTTTGTAAATTGCCGTGGCCATGTTGTTTTATCACAGCAACAGAAAAGTAACTAATACATTCATATTTGCTGACCACATGAATTTCTTATTCTGTGTAATGCTTATTGACACATTTTACTTCACCTTAGGCTACTTCTTTCTCATCCTCATCACATTCATTGTTAAGTAATTGAAAAAAAGCTATTTTTATGACACAGAAAATAACTCTCGTTTTTGTTGTCCAGCAATTTCCCCTCATATCTATTGTCAGCCTTTGACTCCATTAATGTTTCCTTGGTGAATAGTTTTCTACTTTTCAGATCTAGTCATTACTGTCCTTCTCTGCAAAATAATGATAATGACTATCTCATTCAGTTATTTGAATTAGATAGTATCAGAAAAGTGCTTCTTTTAATTGGTCATTTCTACACACATTATGAGAAAGAGGGTGTCTTTCTGTAAAAAGATATACTCAAGATGTTTTTCTTTTTCACATAAATTCTTAATATCTTGAGTCTTTTTTTAAATTTTTATTTTCTATATTCTATGTTTACATTCCAAAGGCTTTCCCCTTTCCCAGTTACCCCCCACCATATGTCCCATAATTCCTCTTCCCTCCCCTGCTATTCCCCACTCATTCCCCCCCCCCACGATTTCTCTGTTCTGGGTCTACAATACTGGATCCAATCTTTACAGGCCCAGGGTCCTCTCCTTTCTTCTTCTTGGGAGTCATTTGACTTGCTAATTGTGCCTTGAGTATTTAGGGCTTCTGGGCTCATTAATATCCACTTATCAATGATTGCATTTCATGTGTATTCTTTTGTGATTGGGTTAGCTCACTTAGGATTTACCTACAAATTGGATGAGTTCATTATTTTTAATTGCTGAGTAGTACTCCATTGTATAAATATACCACATTTTCTGTATCCATTCCTCTTTTGAGGGATATCTGGGCTCCTTCCAATTTCTGGCTATTATAAACAAGGCTGCTATAAACATAGTGGAGCATGTGTCTTTATTGTATGCAGGGGAATCCTCTGGGTATACGCCCAGGAGTGGTATGCCAGGGTCCTCTGGAAGTGACATGTCCAATTTTCTGAGGAACCCACACACTGATTTCCAGAGTGACCTTCTGTGTCTCTTTTAATGACTTTAGGTTGAAAGTCAATTTTATCTGATATTAGAATGGCTACTCCAGCTTGTTTCCTGGGACCATTTGCTTGTAAAACTGTCTTCCAGCCTGTTAATCTAAGGTGGTGTTTGTCTTTGACACTGAGATGTGTTTCCTGTATGCAGCAAAATGTAGGGTCCTGTTTCCGTATCCAGTCTGTTAGTCTGTGTCTTTTTATTGGGGAATTGAGTCCATTGATATTAGGAGATATTAAGGAATAGTAATTATTACTTCCTGACATTTTGGATGTTATTTTTTTTTATTTGAGTGGTTCTCTTCTTTTGGGTTGGATGAGATGGGGTTTCTATCTTGTTTCTTTTGGGGTGTAGTTTCCCCCCTTGTGTTGGTATTTTTCCTCTATTATCCTTTGTAGGGCTGGGTTTGTAGATAAGTATCATGCAAATTTGGTTTTGTCGTGGAATACTTTGGTTTCCCCATCTATGGCAATTGAGAGTTTTGCTGGGTATAGTAGTTTTGGCTGAAGTTTGTGTTCTCTTAGGGTCTGTATGAGGTCTGCCTAGGATCTTCTAGCTTTCATGGTCTCAGGTGAGAAGTCTGGTGTAATTCTGATAAGTCTTCCTTTATACGTTACTTGTCCTTTTTCTCTTACTGCCTTTAATATTCTTTCTTTGTTTAGTACATTTGGGGTTTTGATTATTATGTGACGGGAAGTATTTCTGTTCTGGTCCAGTCTATTTGGGGTTCTATAGGCTTCTTGTATATTCATGGGCATCTCTCTCTTTAAGTTGGGGAACTTTTCTTCCATAATTTTGTAGAAGATATTTGCTGGCCCTTTAAGTTGTAGATCTTCATTCTCATCTATCCCTATAATCCTTAGGTTTGGTCTTCTCATTGTGTCCTGGATTTCCTGAATGTTTTGGGTTACCAGCTTTTTGCATTTTGCATTTTCTTTAATTGTTGAATCCATGGTTCCTATGGTATCTTCAGCATCTGAGATTCTGTCTTCTATCTCTTGTATTCTATTGTTGATATTTGCATCTATGTCTCCTGATTTCTTCCCCAGGTTTTCTATCTCCAACGTTGTCTCCCTTTGCGATTGCTTAGTTGTTTCTACTTCTGTTTTTAGATTCTGTATGGTTTTGCTCAGATCTTTCAGTTGCTTGTTTGTGTTTTCCTGTAATTCTTTAAGGGATTTTTGTGTTTCCTTTTTTATGACTTCTACTTGTTGACCCATGTTCTCTTGGATTTCTTTAAGTGATTTTTGTTTCTCCCCCTTATTGGGATTCATTTTTTGCTCTGTATTCTCCTGGATTTCTTTAAGTGCATTTTGTGTCTGCCTTGTATGGGCTTCTAACTTTTGATCTATTTTCTCCTCTATTTCTTTAAGAAATTTATCTAAGTGATCCTCAATCTGCATCTTTACCAGTGATTTTAGATCTGAGTCTTGTTTTTCTGGTGTGTTGAGGTATCCAAGATTTAATTGTGTTTGCCTTGTAAGGGCTTCTAGCTTTTGATCTACTTTCTCATGTATTACTTTAAGAGATTTATCTAAGTGTTCCTCTATCAGCAACCTGACCAGTGATTTTAGATCTGAGTCTTGTTTTTCTGGTGTTTCGGGGTATCCAAGATTTATTGCTGTTGGGGAACTGGGTTCAGATGCTGCCATACTGCCTTGATTTCTGTTAGTAATGATCTTACGTTTGACTTTTGCTATCCGGCTAACTCTGGTGTTAGTTGGTCCTGTAGTTACTACTAGCTGGTGCTTGACCCTCCTGTGGGCTCCTAAGGCTATTTCCCAGCGACTGGGACACCTGAACCACTGCCCTGCAGGGCTCTTGCTCACAGTTTGCTGACAGGTGGCCTGAGTCCCCGATGTCTTAAACTCAGGATATCCCAGGTACTTGGTTCCGCCTGTTGGGCAGCTGCTCTGCACTGTTCCTGCTCAGGGTTTGCTGTCTGGTATCCTGTTTCCCCAGGGGTCTTAAAGTTGGGATATCTCAGTTATCTGGTTCTGCCTGCTGGTCCAAAGCTGCTGGGAAGCCGGCTGGGGCTGGCTCCCCCACCACCGGCTGGATGGGAAGCAGCTGGCAAGATGGTGCTGTCTGCAGGGAGTTCGGGGTCCGCCCTGTGAGCGCAGAGTGCTGGCTCGGCCGCTGTGCCCCAAAGTGCTACTCTGTGCACAGCTCCTGCTCCAGGCCTGAGTCCCCGAAGGTCTTAAACTCGGGCTATCTCGGGTACCTTGTTCCGCAGGCTGGGTCTGAGCACCTGGGAAGCTGGTTGGGTCTGGCTTCCCCACCACTGGCTGGATGGGAAGCTACAGGCAAGATGGCGCTGCATGCAGGGAGTTCGGATCTGGCTTCCCCGCCACTGGCTGGATGGGAAGCTCAATATCTTGAGTCTTGATAAAAACAAAATATCCTTACCTTTATTTTAGCTAAAAGGGTCCTAAGTATTCTCATAAGATATTCATTGATTTTATTAATTTTGTTACAGGGTATAATGAGCATACAGTTACTGATTCACTGTCAATTTTTATATACTATTTCTAATTCAAAGCAAATGTCATCTTGATTGATTATTGCAGTTGTGTAGTCTTTAGTAATATTTATCTGTTTGGACATATTATTTCAAATAAACTATACATCTTTCCCAGTTCAATTGCTAAATCTAATTTTCTGTTTAAAAGTAGTGTATATATGGTAAGTTTACCAAACCCAGACACTATTGTGGATACCAACAAGTCCTTGATGACAGGAGCTTGATATACCTGTCTCCTGAGAGGTTCTGCCAATCCCTGACAAATACAGAAGTGGATGCTCACAGCATCCATTGGACTAAGCACAGGGTCCCCAATGAAGGAGCTAGAGAAAGGACCCAAGGAGCTAAAGGAACTTGCATTCACATATGAGGAACAACAATATGAACCAATCAGTACCCCCAGGTCTCCCAAGGATTAAACCACCAACCAAAGTGTACACACATGGAGGGAGCCATGGCTCCAGCCTCATATGTAGCAGAGGATGGCCTTGTGGGATAGCAATGAGAGGAGAGGCCATTTATCCTGTGAAGGCTCGATGCCCCAGTGTAGGGCAATGCCAGGACAGGGAAGTGGGAGTGGTTAGGTTAGTGAGCAGGTGTAGACAGGAGAAGATAGGGGGCTTTTGGAAGGGAACTGAGGAAAGGGGATAATATTTGAAATGTAAATAAAGAAAATATCATAAAAAAAATATCTATGGATATATCTCCATTCAATTTTTATTATTTATAGATATAATCATGTTACTTTCATGCTTTAATATTTATATAAGAAATTATACAATTTTCTAAATACTTAAGTACAATAGTACTCTTAGAATAAGTCTTGATTTATCATAGTGTATAATTTTTAATACTTCAAAACACATTTTTATACTTTGGTTAAAATTTTGATTTTTTTCATATACATATATATATTTCAATACACATACCTACATACATGTGTGTGTACTATATATTAGTTATAGAAGTGTGTCTCTGTGTGTGTGTGTGTATGTGTGTGTGTGTGTGTGTGTGTGTGTGTGTGTGTATGTCTGTGTGTGAAGAAGAAAATCTCACATAGTGGTAAATGTTGAAGTAAGTGTTTTACTGGGGTTGGACTTTGAGGTTTCAAAAGCCCCAGCCAGGTCCCATCATGCTCTTTCTGCTGCCAGCAGATCTGGAAGTAGAACTCTCAGCACTCTGTCTGTCTGCATACCTCGATGCTTCCTACCTTAAGGATAATAAATTAAATCTCTGAAACAAGCCAGCCCCAATTAAATATTTTATAAGAGTTTCTGTGGTCACAGTGTCTCTTCTCTGCAATCAGACACTGACTAAGATACTTGCCTGACTTACCTCTCCTATACCAAACTCCCTCTACCACTGATATGATAGGGATTTCTAATTTGGAACTATATAAGAGTACTTACATGGTACTAGATAAAAAATTACTACTACCTTTCTATATATTGAGGGCCATTAATAGTGTATCAGTGGAGCATGTCTGTAAGGTACTGAAAACAATTCTGGGATCTTATCTTCCATTTATTTTTTTCAAGAATGTATTTTATGGTACTTCCATAGACCAGAAGTTCAAGTAAGATGTCAATTCAAAGGCATAACAGAAGACTATCTACTAATATGCCATTATATATGCTCAGAGTCAAATTAAAAATTCTTCACAACCAATTTTAAAACCAAACATATATTCCTCTAAAATGTTTCTAACTAACTAATAACTGTGTATTTAACTCAGTCTTTAAAGATGAGTATATAGATTCAAATGTACACTTGTAGTATTAACAATATTTGGAATGTCAATTAAATCTTTACTAAAAATTAGATTTTAAAATATTTTAGCTAGACCAGCGGTGTAGCGGCGGGCCTCCATATTGCAACCAGGACACAGCTGGAAAGGCCCAGGTAAACACCCCTTCCAGGGCTACACTCACGGGGGTATCTGCTAGGGTCTCAGAGCCAAGCAGGCGGAGTCCCGCCTAGGCTCTGTGGGACATCCCCGAGCCCTCTGGTGAGCACCAAGGCTGCTTCTGCCACCAGCTCGCCGGCCCCTGGACCAGCAGTGTAGCGGCGGGCCTCCATATTGCAACCAGGACACAGCTGGAAAGGCCCAGGCTCTGTGGGACTTCCCCGCCCTCTGGTGAGCACATAGGTTGCGTTCTGCAACCAGCTCGCCGGCCCCTAGACCAGCGGTGTAGCGGCGGGCCTCCATATCACAACCAGGACACAGCTGGAAAGGCCCAGGCTCTGTGGGACATCCCCGCCCTCGGGTGAGCACCTAAGCTGCGTTCTGCAACCAGCTCGCCGGCCCCTAGACCAGCGGTGTAGCGGCGGGCCTCCATATTGCAACCAGGACACAGCTGGAAAGGCCCAGGTAAACACCCCTTCCAGGGCTACCCTCACGGGGGATCTGCTAGGCTCTCGGAGTTCCTTGCAACCAGGACACAGCTGGAGAAGCCCAGGTAGACAGACTCCAACAGGGGCTACAATCGCATGGGTGGCAGCCAGCTTATGATCCCTTAAAGCAGCAGTCACACATATTCACCAATAGAGAAACAACAGGTGAGCCCAGCCTCACAGGAGATTCAAACACCAGCCACTGACAACAAGGCCAACTAAAACCAGAAATAACCAGATGGCAAAAGGAAAACGAAGGAACGTTACTAACAAAAATCAAGGCAACATGACAGCATCTGAACCCAGTTCTCCAACAACAGGAATCCCTGGATACCCTAAAACACCAGAAAAACAAGACTTGGATATAAAATCACTGGTCAGGATGCTGGTAGCTGAACACATAGAAAAATCTCGTAAAGAAATAGAGGAGAAAATGGATCAAAAGTTAGAAGCCTTTACGAGGCAAATACAAAAATCACTTCAAGAAATGCAGGAGAAGATGGATCAAAGAGAAGAAGACAATAAGGAAGAAAGACAAAAGTCACTTAAAGAACTACAGAAGAACGTGGGCCAACAAGTAGAAGCTATGAAAGAGGAAGCACAAAAATCTATTAAAGAAATACATGAAAACACAATCAAGCAAGCGAAAGATCTGAGCACATCCATCCAGATACTAAAAACAGAAGTAGAAACAACTAAGAAATCACAGAGGGAGACAACATTGGAGATAGAAAACCTGGGGAAGAAATCAGGGGCCATAGACGCAAGTATCAACAATAGAATACAAGAGATAGAAGACAGAATCTCAGAAGCCGAAGATAACATAGGAACCATTGATTCAACAGTCAAAGAAAATACTAAATGCAAAAAGGTGGTAACCCAAAACATCCAGGAAATCCAAGACACTATGAGAAGACCAAACCTAAGGATTATAGGTATAGACAAGAGTGAAGATTTACATGTTAAAGGGCCAGCTAATATCTTCTATAAAATTATGGAAGAAAACTTCCCCAACCTAAGGAGAGAGATGCCCATGAATATACAAGAAGCCTATAGAACCCCAAACAGACTGGACCAGAACAGAAATACATCTCGTCACATAATAATCAAAACTCCAAATGTAATAAACAAAGAAAGAATACTAAAGGCAGCAAGAGAAAAAGGCCAAGTAACATATAAAGGAAAACCTATCAGAATAACACCAGACTTCTCACCTGAGACCATGAAAGCTAGAAGATCCTGGGCAGATATCATGCAAAATCTAAGAGAACACAAACTTCAGCCAAAACTACTTTACCCAGCAAAACTCTCAATTGCCATTGATGGAGACATCAAGGTATTCCATGACAAAACCAAATTTGCAAGATATCTCTCCACAAATCCAGCCCTACAAAGGATAATAGGGGGAAAACACCAAGACAAGGACGGAAACTACACCCGGGAAGAAGCAAGATAGAAACCTCCTCTCATCAAACCCAAAAGAAGATAACCTCTCGAATATAAAAAATAAATAAGATAAATAAATATAATTTCAAAAATGTCTGGAGGTAATAATTACTATTCCTTAATATCTCTTAACGTCAATGGACTCAATTCCCCAATAAAAAGACATAGATTAACAGACTGGATACGGAAACAGGACCCTACATTTTGCTGCATACAGGAAACACATCTCAGTGTTAAAGACAAACACTACCTTAGAGTAAAAGGCTGGAGGACAATTATACAAGCAAATGGTCTCAGGAAACAAGCTGGAGTAGCCATTCTAATATCAGATAAAATTGACTTTCAACCTAAAATCATCCAAAGAGACTCAGAAGGTCACTTCTTGCTGGCCAAAGGGAAAATCTACCAGGAAGAGCTCTCAATACTGAACATCTATGCTCCAAATGCAAGGGCACCCTCCTTCGTAAAAGAAACCTTACTAAAGCTTAAAGCACACATTACACCTAACACAATAATTGTGGGTGACTTCAACACCCCACTCTCCTCAATGGACCGATCAGGAAAGCAGAAACTAAACAGGGACACAGTGAAACTAATTGAAACTCTGGACCAATTGGATTTAACAGATATATATAGAACATTTCATCCTAAAGCTAAAGAATATACCTTTTTCTCAGCACCGCATAGTACCTTCTCCAAAATAGACCATATAATCGGTCACAAGACAGATGTCAACAAATACAAGAAGATCGAGCTAATCCCATGCCTCTTATCAGATCACCATGGAGTAAGAGTGGTCTTCAATAGCAACAAAAACAACAGAAAGCCCACATACACATGGAAACTGAACAATACTCTACTCAATGACACCTTGGTCAAGGAAGAAATAAAAAAAGAAATCAAAGACTTTTTAGAATTCAATGAAAATGAAGGTACAACCTACCCAAATCTATGGGACACAATGAAAGCAGTGCTAAGAGGAAAACTCATAGCTCTAAGTGCATCCAAAAAGAAACTGGAGAGAGCATACACTAGCAGCTTAACGGCACACCTTAAAGTCCTGGAAGAAAAACAAGTTAATTCACCCAGGAGGAGTAGAAGACAAGAAATCATCAAACTCAGGGCTGAAATCAATCAAATAGAAACAAAGAGAACCATACAAAGAATCAACAAGACCAGGAGCTGGTTCTTTGAGAAAATCAACAAGATAGATAAACCCTTAGCCAGACTAACCAAAGGACACAGAGACAGTATACAAATTAACAAAATTAGAAATGAAAAGGGAGACATAACAACAGAAACTGAGGAAATTCAAAAGATCATCAGATCCTACTACAAAGGTCTATACTCAAAACAACTGGAGAATCTCGAGGAAATGGATGATTTCCTAGACAGATATCAAATACCAAAATTAAATCAGCATCAAGTAGACCAGCTAAATAGTCCCATAACCCCTAAAGAAATAGAAGGGGTTATAGAAAGCCTCCCAACCAAAAAAAGTACGGGACCAGATGGTTTTAGTGCAGAATTCTACCAGACCTTCAAAGAAGACTTAACACCAATACTCTCCAAACTATTCCACAAAATAGAGACAGAAGGGACACTGCCCAACTCATTCTTCGAAGCCACAATTACGCTAATACCTAAACCACAAAAAGATCCAACAAAGAAAGAGAACTTCAGGCCAATTTCTCTGATGAATATAGATGCAAAAATACTAAATAAAATTCTTGCTAACCGAATCCAAGAGCACATCAAAAGGATCATCCACCATGATCAAGTAGGCTTCATCCCAGGGATGCAGGGATGGTTCAATATACGGAAATCCATCAATGTAATCCACTACATAAACAAACTGAAAGAAAAAAACCACATGGTCATCTCATTAGATGCTGAAAAAGCATTTGGCAAAATTCAGCATCCTTTCATGCTAAAAGTCTTGGAAAGAGCAGGAATTCAAGGCCCATACCTAAACATAGTAAAAGCAATCTACAGCAAACCAGTAGCCAACATCAAAATAAATGGAGAGAAACTTGAAGCATTCCCACTAAAATCAGGGACTAGACAAGGCTGCCCTCTCTCTCCATATCTTTTCAATATAGTACTTGAAGTTCTAGCAAGAGCAATTAGACAACATAAGGAAGTCAAAGGGATACAAATTGGAAAGGAAGAAGTGAAACTATCATTATTTGCAGACGATATGATAGTTTACCTAAGCGACCCAAAAAACTCCACCAGAGAACTTCTACAGCTGATAAACAACTTCAGCAAAGTGGCAGGTTATAAAATTAACTCAAGCAAGTCAGTGGCCTTCTTGTACTCAAAGGACAAGCAGGCTGAGAAAGAAATTAGGGAAATAACACCCTTCACAATAGCCACAAACAACATAAAGTATCTTGGCGTAACTCTAACCAAACAAGCGAAAGATCTGTACAACAGGAACTTCAAGTCCCTGAAGAAAGAAATCAAAGAAGACCTCAGAAGATGGAAAAATATTTCTTGCTCCTGGATTGGCAGGATCAATATAGTAAAAATGGCCATCTTGCCAAAAGCAATATACAGATTCAATGCAATCCCCATCAAAATCCCAACTAAATTCTTCATAGATCTAGAAAGAGCAATTCTCAAATTCATCTGGAGCAACAAAAAACCCAGGATAGCTAAAACTATTCTCAAAAATAAAAGGACTTCTGGGGGAATCAATATCCCTGACTTCAAGCAGTACTACAGAGCAATTGTGTTAAAAACTGCATGGTATTGGTATAGCAACAGGCAAACAGATCAATGGAACAGGATTGAAGACCCTGAAATTAACCCACAGACTTATGGTCACTTGATCTTTGATAAAGGAGCCACAACCATCCGATGGAATAAAGATAGCCTTTTCAACAAATGGTGCTGGTTCAACTGTAGGTCAACATGCAGAAGAATGCGAATTGACCTACTCTTATCTCTTTGCTCTAAGATCAACTCCAAGTGGATCAAGGACCTCCACATAAAACCAGACACACTGAAACTATTAGAAAAGAAACTTGGGAAGACCCTGGAGGACTTGGGCACAGGGGAAAAGTTCCTGAACAGAACACCAATAGCATACGCACTAAGATCAAGAATCGACAAATGGGACCTCATAAAATTACAAAGTTTCTGCAAAGCAAAGGACACTGTCCGAAGGACAAAACGGCAACCAACAAAGTGGGAAAAGATCTTTACCAACCCCACATCCGACAGAGGGCTAATATCCAATATATACAAAGAACTCAAGAAGTTAGACCGCAAAGAACCAAATAACCCTATCAAAAAATGGGGCACAGAGCTAAACAAAGAATTTTCACCAGAAGAAATTCGGATGGCCGAGAAACACCTTTAGAGATGTTCAACATCATTAGTCATCAGGGAAATGCAAATCAAAACAACCCTGAGATTCCACCTCACACCAGTCAGAATGGCTAAGATTAAAAACTCAAGAGACAACAAGTGCTGGCGAGGATGTGGAGAAAGAGGAACACTCCTCCACTGTTGGTGGGATTGCAAAATGGTAAAACCACTCTGGAAATCAGTTTGGCGGTTCCTCAGAAAATTGGGCATGTCACTTCCAGAGGACCCTGCCATACCACTCCTGGGCATATACCCAGAGGATTCCCCTACATGCAATAAAGACACATGCTCCACTATGTTTATAGCAGCCTTGTTTATAATAGCCAGAAATTGGAAGGAGCCCAAATATCCCTCAAAGGAGGAATGGATACAGAAAATGTGGTATATTTATACAATGGAATACTACTCAGCAATTAAAAATAATGAATTCATGCAATTTGTAGGTAAATGGTTAGACCTGGAAAATATCATCCTGAGTGAGCTAACCCAATCACAAAAGAATGCACATGAAATGCAATCACTGATAAGTGGATATTAATGAGCCCAGAAGCACTAAATACTCAAGACACAAATAGCAAGTCAAATGATTCCCAAGAAGAAGAAAGGAGACGACCCTGGGCATGTAAAGATTGCATCCAGTTTAGTAAAGAAACCAAGGGGGGAGGGGGAATGATTGGGGAATAGTTGGGGGGGAGAAGAACTATGGGAACTATGGTGGGTGGGAACTGGGAAAGGGGAAAGCCTTTGAAATGTAAACATAGAATATAGAAAATAAAAATAACTAAAAAAAATATTTTAAACTAAAAATTATAAAAATGGACATTGCTATGGTAAAGAGTTAATTCATCTTTTCAAAGAAAGTTATTCTAAACTGGATATTATTGTGTAAATATAAAACATTTACTGAATATTAAAAATAATTTACTAAAAATGTTTTACTACTATATTTTTTACTATTTATTTTTACTGGTACTCTTATCAATCTATAGTGACAATGCTTGAAGTAGGTAAACTCAAATATGAAATTCCTCCTTCAAATTTATATTTTTTCTTTTTGCTCTATTCATTTGACTTTAATTGACTACAGTCAATTAACATATGAGTATGCATGTTAATACTTATCAAGAATTTTCTCAATGTAATATTGGAGGTAATCATAAAATAATGCTATGAACATATGCATGTCAGCTTTCTTGGCAGATTCAGCTTCTAGATCAGCTCTCAGGTATTAACATAAGCAGAAATGATGTGAGCATCATATTGCGATACTATCATTCCAATGTGGTAAAACATGAACCAAACTGTTATATAGCTTAACACATGCAAAGCAAGATAAGATGCTTAGAACTGCAAGCTAAATATTGCCTCCAAATGATCTGAAGATGACAAATTATGAACAGCACAAAACCATATTTTGGAAAAGATACTTTGATTCAAATTTACTGAATATTTACTATGTGTCACACATTTTCCCTGGAGCTCATAAATCAAACTGCAATTTGGCTATGCCTATTCTTAGAAGATCTCACTGTTTAGTGACTGTGAACAAGTAAAACCTTAATGTGGTGGTAAATTCCAAATTAGGACTCTGCAAGATGAAGTTCAAGAGCTATTATCTACACAGGGAAAACAACACAGGTTTTCTATAAAAGGTGATATTTGAACTGATAGTTGGGTGGTATATTAGGGAGACTGTGAATTAGAGACATCTAGGGCATTTCAAGTCAGGAGAATGCAATACATTAAGGTCAGGAGGATCCACCTGCAAAGAGGATGATAGGAAATTTCTTAGTTCACTGTAGTTCAACATTACATCATATATGCAAATTCATTGTAGAAGAAGCTGAAGTGTTAGGGTCAAATTACAAAACTTCTCAGTTTCATACCAAATATCATTTCATAAAAGGATTACATGAAGAAAACAAAGGTATTATGTATTTTTAGCATACAGATCTTGCATTAACTTGCTTGTATGTACACCATTTTTATTTTCCAAATAAAATGCCAAATAGGTATTAAGTTGCATCATAAAACTAAAGCCTATTTTTAAAAAGATAAAATTCAAATATCATGGTTATTTAATAGCTGATACAGGCTATAACTTTGTATAACAATATTTTAAATGTGTTAAAATTCCAAAACACCCTAATGTGATTTTTTCTGACCATTAAGGAAGTCAAATAATCTACTACCTACAGAAAATGGCCATTATGACAGCAGTAGAGTGTGAGTAGATTTGCAGGCATAGAGATGACAAAATATGCTAACATACTTTTTCAGTGTAGAGATTATAGCTAATATATTTTGAACCAAAGATAAATGAGGAGAAAAGCAAAATGGATTAACTAATCAAATACATGACAAAAGGCAGAAATTATACAGCAATTCAAACTAGGTAAGCAAAAAAACCAAAAACCAAAAACCAAAAAAAAAAAAAAAAACTTTACAAAGGGGATTCTATAAAAATGTAAGCATAGTTTAGATAAATCTCAAAAAGATAGAATGGTATTCCTGAACAAGAGTAAGGGAATCTACCAACCTCAAAATCAACAAAAGAGCTAAGACAAACTACAGGAAAATGACCTTTTTAGAGGGATATAGTCCACTCATGTTACTTTTTCAGGACAGAAGCCCATTAAATTTTCCTTCTCTGTATTGCTTGGCTATGTCCAGAATATCACCTCAAGCCATCAGGTAACAGTGCTCACAAGTAATCAAGTAATGAATGGAGAGAGAGAGAAAGAGAGAGAGAGAGAGAGAGAGAGAGAGAGAGAGAGAGAGAGAGAGAGAGAGTAGCAGGAGAGAAGGTTAGAGGCATGAAGGGAGAGAGAGAGGGAGGAAAGGAGAGACTGAGGGAAGGAGGGAAAGAGAGATAGAAAATATATGTGTCAAGATAGATCATGTAAATTGCAATCACTAAGTACAGATTAGAAGATTAATTCTAAAAGAAAAGATGTTTAAGATAAACTTCATAGTCTGAGAACAAACATTCATTTGAATAAACAGGATTTTTATTTCTGTGTTAGATTAGTTTCACTTAATACAATGCCCTCTAAGTTAATTCATTTTGTCTCAAATGGCAAAATTGCCTGTTTGGAAAACAAAGAAAAAGCTGAGTAACATACTATTGGAAAAATATGTTAGTTTTTTCTATTAACCCACATTTTTGTTTGTTAAAATGATTATATGCTATTGTGAACAATACTGCAACATTCACGAGAGGACAGGTATCCCTAAATGGTGATAATATTGCGTACTTCACCAGTAATCCATCAGAAAAGTTGCTGCAACATAAAGCAAATCATGGAGAAACTGTTTTTCATGACTGTTTAGGAGTTATCTAGATACATACATTTTCCCATGTTAACAATAGTAAGCTTTAATCTTTTGGTGGTAGCCACCTTATTAGTTGTTAGCTGACATCTCATTATGGACCTGATTCACATTTTCATAATTCGTGACACTGACCATCTTTCATATACATATTAGAGAATTCTTTATCTTTGGGGAAAAATATCTGTTTGGGCATTTTATCTATCTTTCATTAACCCTCTAAAATCAGGTTTATTTGTTACTGAACGACTGGAACCATTATATATTTTTAGATACTAACACTATAACAAGAGTGTGGTTTGCAAATAGTTTGTCAAATCCAGGACATGGACTTTTCACTTTGCTTCCTGTTTCCTTCATGCTGCAGAAACATTTGGGATTGATGTAGCGATATTGGAAAGTAATCGTCAAATACTATATTAGGCAGAGTTTCTCCATGTTTGAGAGATTGCCCACCAGTTAAGAGTGGTGACTGCTCCTCTGGACAATCAGTTTGAATCCTAGCACTCATGATAGTTAAGTACTATGTTATAACTCCAGTTCCAGGATATCTGACACCTCCTTTTGGTCTTCCCTTGTACTGCATACCCATAGTTCCCAAACAACCAGGGAAAACAACCATAAACATAAAATAGATATTTTAATAAAAGCTTTCCTGTATTTCTTCTTTAATTACTTTCAGCATCAGATTTTATCTTTGGTCTTCAATCCATCCTAAGTTGATTTTCACCCATGATGTAAGACAGACCAAGTATGATTGGAATTCTAATTATGTTGACCCAGTGTGTATCACAGACTACCATTTTCTATTGGATCTTTAAGATTTCTATATCAAAGACCAGTCTCACTTACAAGATTTAGTTTAGGCTCACTATTTATTTCATCAGCATCAGTGACTGTTTTTTTATGTTAAGAATATATTATGCTGGTGCTAGAGAGATGGCTTTAAGAGCACTGGCTGCTCTTCCAGAAACCTGGGTTTCATTCACAGCACTCACATGGTAGCTCAGAGCTATCTATAACTACATTTTCAGGTGATCCATCAGATAAACAAGGGGCAAAACATGAATACATATAAAGTAAAAACAAATCATTAAATTTAAAAATAATATACTATGCTGATTACTTTGACCTTTAATATAGTTTTAAAAAAGAAATGTGAAACAACCAAACTTTTCTTTTGTTGTCAAAAGTATTTTCAAAATTTATGGTCTTTAATGCTTCTATATGAATTTTTAAATTGCGGTAGATAATGACATTGAAATTTGCTTAGAGTGATTCTGTATATCACTTTGGGTAGTATAACATTAACAAACATGATCCTAAGAGATAATATTCTAAGGAAAATAAACCATACTGACAGAAATTCTACATGATCCCACTTATTTTTAGAATTTAGTACAGAAAGTAGCACATACAGAAATTCAAAACAGAATAGGAATTACCAGGAATAGCATGAGAGACAAGGGAGACTTTTTTGAACCGAGTAAACCTGAAGTTTGTAGGACAAGTAGGTAGAGACATCAAATAAGCAGCTCGAGGACTCAAGTAAATGTCTGTGCTGTGAAATGAAAACTCATATTATGTTTACCAGTAAATAGAACTACCAAGCTGATGAGTAAGCCAACATTCTTCACTGTATAAAGTATTTATCTTTCATTAAATAATATACTATACATACACACACACACACACACACACACACACACACACACACATATATGCACACACACCACCACTTCCATCACCAGCACATACACTACCACTACCATCTCTAGGATCACACACAACTCCTCAAAATAAATAAATAAATAAATAAATAAATAAATAAATAAATGAAAAATGTTTTAAAATGAAGTAAAATTGCATAACTTTCACCCTTTTCTTTCCTCTCTCCAGCACTTCCTTTTTTTTTGGTTTTTGTTTTTGTTTTTGTTTTGTTTTGTTTTTTGAGACATGGTTTCTCTGTGTAGCCCTGGCTGTCCTGGAACTCACTTTGTAGACCAGGCTGGCCTCGAACTCAGAAATCTGCCTGCCTCTGCCTCCCAAATACTGGGATTAAAGGCGTGCGCTACCACCGCCCGGCTTTTTCTTTTATCATTATTTTTTTTTCTCCAGCCCTTCTTATGATCACTCTTTCTCATGCCCCACACAAACACTCATTCTCTTCAATCATAATTCATATACATACATACTCCCATACATTTTTACCATTGTTGGTGTGCATATAAATGCACATATGTGCATAATGTACATATATAATACATATATACATATGATCTATATAATATATATATATATATATATGTATAAGAATAGATGTTTTGGGGAGCTTAAGGATGACTCATCAGTCAAGAGCACTACCTATGTTTGTATAGGATACAGCTCTGTTTCCAGCACTGACATGACGGTGTACAGCCATCAGTGACTGCGGGACTGACTATGGTCCCACAAGTGGTTCCAATTACAAGGGATCTGATCACCTCTTTTCCTCAGGCACCAGGTGCACACATATTGCACATATATAGATAAATACAAGCACACATACATATAAAATATATAAAAATTAAACATCATTTAATATTCACAAGTCACAAACTAAAATTTATTAATGGATATCAATTTGCTAGTTACTAGTTATAGATAAAATTTTTTCAAATATAAAACGAAAAGCCAATTTGGGCTTGAAAATTTCCCAGGATCATTGATCAACCAAGTTAACTGAAATCAAGATTCTTGATCTTTCTGTCAGACCTTGGTAGAAAATATTAAAACACTTATCAGTTTTACTGCTTATGTATTTTTTCTCTTCATTTATTGGATATTTTCTTCATTTACATTTCAAATATTTTCTCCTTTCCCAGTTTTCCCTCTGGAAACCCCCATCTCACCCTCCTCCCATTGCTTCTGTGAGGGTGCTCACCTACCCATCCACCTGCTCTCCCCTCCCCACCATGGCATTCCCTTACACTGGGGAATCAAGCCTTCACAGGAAAAAGCACCTCTCCTCACATTGATGCCCAGGTATCCTCTGCTACATATGTAGCTGGAGCCATGGGTCCCTCCTTGTGTACTATTTGGTTGGTGGTTTAGTTTCTGGGAACTCGGGGAGGGGGCTGGTTGGTTCATATTGTTGTTCTTCCTATGGGCTTGCAAACCACTTCAGCTCCTCCAGTCCTTTCTCTGACTCCTCCATTTGGGTCCCCATGCTCAGCGAATGGTTGGCTGCAAGCAGAGCATCTGACTCTGTATTTATCATGTTCTGTCATAGCCTCTCAGGAGACAGCTATATCAGGCTCCTGTCAGTAAGCACTTCTTGGCATCCACAACAGTGTCTGAGTTTTGCATCTGTATGTGGGATGCATCCCCTGGTGGGCCAGTCTCTAGACAGCTTTTCTTCAGTCTGTGCTTCACACTTTGTATCCATATTTCCCTCTGTATTTTGTTCCCACTTCTAAGAAGCACTGAAGCACCCACACTTTTGTCTTCCTTCTCCTTGAGCTTCTAGTGGTCTATGAATTATGTATTGGGTATTTTGAACTTTTAGGCTAATATTCACTTATCCGTGAGTGCACACCATGTAAGTTCTTTAGTGATTGGGTTACCTCACTCAGGATGATATTTTTTAGTTCCATCCATTTACCTAAGAATTTCATAAATTAATTGTTTTAATTGCTAAGTAGTACTCCATTGTGTAAATATACCACATTTCTGTATCCATTCTTCTGTTGAAGGACTTATGGGTTCTTTCCAGCTTCTAGCTGTTATAAATAAGGCTGCTGTAAAAAGTGGAGCAGGTGCTCTTGTTATACGTTGGAGCATCTTTTTGGTATATGCTCAGGAGTGGTATAACTGAGCCCATAGGTAGTACTATGTCCAATTTTCTGATGAACGCCAATCTGATTTCTAGCATAGTTGTACCAGTTTGCAATCTCACCAACAATGGAGGCGTGTACCTCTTTCTCCTCATCCTTACCAGAATCTGCAGTCATCTGAGCCATTCTTAGCTATTCTGACTGGTGTGAGGTGGAATCTCAGGGTCGTTTTGATTTACATTTCCTTGATGATGAAGGATGTTGAACATTTCTTTAGGTATTTCTCAATTTTTGGGTATTCCTCATTCGAGAATTATTTGTTTAGTCCTGTAACCCAATTTTTAACAGGGCTATTTGATTCTCTGAAGTCTACCTTTTTTGGGTTCTTTGTATATATTGGATATTAGCCCTCTATTGGATGTAGGATTGGTAAAGATATTTTCCCAATGTGTGGGTTGCTGATTTTTTTTTATATTGACAGTGTCCTTTGACCTACAGAATCTTTGCAATTTTATGAGGTCCCATTTGTCTACTGTTGATCTTAGAGCATAAATCATTGGTGTTCTGTTTAGGAAACTTTCCCCGTGTCTCCATGTGTTTGAAGCTCTTCCCCACTTTCTCTTCACTGTATCTAATTTTATGTGGAGGTTCTTGACCCTCTTGGACTTGAGTTTGGTATAAGGAGATAAGAATTGGTACATTTGCATTCTTCCACATGCTAATCTCCAGTTGAACTGAAGAGGTCACCTCAGGACCTTTGGAAAATTCCACCTGACACTCCTCCTCTCCTGGAAGAGATAGGTCATAGAACAGGTAGGCATCCCTTCACTCTTGGAAGAGAGAGGTTACGAAGCAAGGAGGCACCCCTCCCTTTTGGAAGGAAGAGGCTGATTACCTTAATCCCTTTTGGACCAATCAGTTTAATAGTCACAGTGTTCTGCCAATCACATTCTACCTAGTGGCTGTTTCTCTGTTCTATCTCAGCCAACTATATGAAAACTCATGGAAAGAAGCTCCAGGTTAGTGTTCTTTGCTTCAGTTGCTGGATGACCCCAGCAAGGTGGAACAATAAATACCTCTTGCTTTTGCATTGATCCCCAGGCTCCAAGTGGTTCACTCAGAAGATTCCCAGTAGCTAAGGCTCCTTGGAGTCTTACAAACCAGGATCATTTGTTGAAAATGCTATCTTTTTTCCCCACTGGATTGTTTTAGCTCCTTTGTGCAAGGTGATAAATGTGGATTTATTTCCATTTTTCTATATATAGACTGCCAGTTAGAACAGCACCATATTTTGTAAATGTTTTCTTTTTTCCATTGTATGTTTTTGGCTTCTTTGACAAATATCAAGTTTCCATAAGTGTGTTGGCTTTTTTATGGGTCTCCAATTCTATTCCATTGATCTACCTGTTTGTCTCTGGACCAATACCATACAGTTTTTATCACTATTGCTCTGTAATACAGCTTGAGGTCAGGGATGGTGATTCCCCCAGAAATTCTTTTACTGTTGAGAATAGTTTTCACATTGCTTATTTTTTAATGAATTTAAAGCTTACTATAGATTTTACTTTTTGGAAAAATAGAGCAAAACTACCAACTTCATGATGTGGAAAGTGCTTTTTCTGTGAGTGAATACAATCTCAGTTCTAAGTTTGTTATTATAATTATTTTAAAGTGTTTTTAAATATCCATAATAGTATTTTAAGTCTAGATATTCATTCTCCAAAAATGGCACTATCATATAATATTAATACTAATACTTATATGAATAGTAATACTGATAATGATGATGATGATGATGATGATGATGATGATGATGATGATAAATGGCATATCTGAAGTCCAGTTGATGGCTTCTCTAGAGTTTAATGTAACTCACTCTGTCATTACCATAATTTTCATTGCTATATGAATAGAAGCAAGAGAAAAAAAACACATGGCATCAACATCAAACAGCCAAGGGAAAATGTTCAAATATCTACTGAAATGCATCCAATGTTTTGCAACAAAATGGGACATAAAGACAAAAGCATAGTAATAAAGACAATTATTTTCAAAGAAATTACTTGTTTATAGAATTAGAAAAATTAATTTCACTAACATAAAATACTTGCATCTGTTTCTTCTTACAGGCATGCTCAGACAAATATGCAAATTAGAATACTAATTCTTGTTATTGTAAGACTGTAGTTCTGATAAATATCAGAAGATACTTTTTGGATAAAAAGAAATGATCACTAAATAATAAATAAATAAATAATAAATAATAATAAATAATAAATAAATGATCAATGAACACTTTATTTTGATTGGCCCATATATCCTCTTTCTTTGTAATATGCTAATAAATTTTAGGTGTGTGTGTGTGTGTGTGTGTGTGTGTGTGTGTGTGTGTAAAGAATGGGAGAAAAGAGAATGGGGGAAGGAAGCTGTTTTATAGAGCCAATAGGAAGAGAAGTATTTTATAATACATAATTTGGGGTACTGAGGATTTGAAAACAGGATGATGCAAGCATAGGCTTCACAAATTTGGAGAAAACTAACCATTCTATGTGCCTGCATTAGAGATTATAAATTATAGATGTACCTTAAGAGAACAAAGGGCAAGAGATGGATTTGCCATAATCTAGAGTTTGAAAACAGTATCCTGAAGTCTAGCATGTAGACCACAAAAGAGCCACAAGTCTAAAACCAAATGTTTCTTCTGAGAAGCTCTGTTGCAGTCCATGTTAAAATACTGAGGAGAGTTAGGGTGTTGGCTTACTGTTGATGCTACAGTGAACATCCATAATAAAAGTCAATACTTCCTTAAGCTAGATAGAATTAAATTCCACACTTCCTTACAAATTACAAGACACAAAGGTTAAATTTATATTTAAAAAATACCAATTTTCTCTATTTCTTTATGTCTAGTACTATCTTTTCTAATAATTTAGCAATATGAAATTAAATTGCAAAATATTCTACTAAACACAACTTTTAAATTAATTGCTTAGACAAAAAAGGGCTAATATATTCATATATATGTATGTATATATATGTATATATATATATATATATATATATATATATACTTGTAACTATTTATAGAACATTTTGAAATAAAAACTCAAGCTACTTATTAGACTGAGTTACATACTCAGTTACATACATATTACTTCAAATCTTTGCCATTTTACTTGCTAGAAACTTTTAAATGTCTACTCTTTATAATTTTCAGAAATACAATGTATGATTATTAGTTGTATTTGATATAAGATACAATAGATCTCTTGAACTTATTTCATTGAAGTGAAATATTGTTAGGATTTATTAATCTGTATAGATTTATCTTGTGATACAAATATTACACAAATACTTTAATGAAAACTAAAGATTCAGAGTTGTCTAACTTTGACTCCATAATTGCTAACAAAATTATGATTATACTCTTATATCTCATGTTCCATTTATCACATGCTTTCATTATCCTGAGCAATCTGAATTTACTATTTAGTGGGGTAACTAACTTTTTCTACAACTTAATCTATATAGGCCATGACATTTCTTATAGTTGTGTTTGTCCCCACATATTTTTACTTTAAATTTTGTCAATCTCAAAAACCTACGAAAGGGAGCTATTTTAAATTTATTTTTCATTTTTACTTTTATTGAAAATCGATTATTTGCTCATACAGTACATCCCACCCAAAGTTTTCTTCTCTCCACTTCTCCTAGCTCCCCTTCCCCACTTTTTTCTCTCTGATTCACCCCTCCTTTTATTCCTCTTCAGAAAAGAGCAGCCTTCCAAGAGACGATAGCCTGCAGGACAAAACAAGATATAATAAGACAAGGCAAGAACCTTCCTCTCAAGCACAAAGAAGGTAAACCAAAAAAAAAATGTCAAGAACAGGCAAATGAGTCAGAGAACAATCTCCTCCCACTGTTAGGAGTCCCACAAAGACACCAAACTAACAGCCAAAAAATATATGCAGAGAAATTGTGCAGACCCCTGTGGGCAGTGATAATTGTTGTGTACTTTTCAGTGAATCCATGGGAGCCAATTCGAGACTGGATAATCCAAAGACCCAGGGTAGAAACAAATATGACTCAAAAAACAAACATGCACATGCACACACAACTCACATATATGTGTATATATGGTATATGATATATAATATATATGTTATATATGATTTCATATATATATGAAATGATTCCTTTTTAATTTTCTATATTCTTTGTTTATATTCAAAATGATTTTCCCTTTCCTGGTCCCCCCTCCACATAAGTCCCATAATCCCTCTTCCCTCTGCCCATTCTCCAATCAACTCCCTCTTCCTTCTCTGTCTTGGTAACCCCCTACAATGCTACATCAAGCCTTTCCAGGACCAGAGCCCTCTCCTTCCTGCTTGGGAATCAGTTGATATGTGAATTGTGTTGTGGGTATACAGAGCTTCTGGGTTAATATCCACCAATCAGTGACTGCATTCCATGTGTGTTCTTTAGTGATTAGGTTACCTCGCTTAGGATGATATTTTCCAGATCCAACCATTGCCTAAGAATTTCATGAATTCATTGTTTATAATTGCTGAATAGTATTCCATTGTGTAAATATACCACATTTTCTGTATCCATTCCTCCACTGAGGGACATGTGGGTTCTTTACAGCTTCTGGCTATTATAAATAAGTTTGATATGAACATAGTGGAGCATATGTCCTTATTGCATTCCGGGGAATTCTCTGGGTATTTAGCCAGGAGTGGTATAGCAGGGTTCTCAGGAAGTGTCATGCCGTTTTCTGAGGAACCACCACACTGATTTCCAGAGAGATTGTACAAACTTGCATTCCCACCAGCAGTGGAAGAGTGTTCCTCTTTCCCCACATCTGCGCCAATACCTGCTGTCTCCTGAGTTTTTAATCTTAGCCATTCTGACAAGTGTGAGATGAAATTTCAGGGTTGTTTTGATTTGCATTTCCCTAATGACTAATGATGTTGAACATCTCTTAGGGTGCTTCTCAGCCATCTAAAGTTCTTCAGGTGAAAATTCTTTGTTTAACTCTGTACCCCATTTTTTAATAGGGTTATTTGGCTCTCTGGAGTCTAACTTCTTGAGTTTGTTGTATATATTGAATATTAGCCCTCTTTTGGATGTAGGGTTGATGAAGATCTTTTCCCAATTTGTTGGTTGCTTTTTGGCTTTTTGACGGTGTCCTTTTGTTGAGCTGTGTCAGTCTTGATACAGAATAGGGAATTATCTGACAAGGGATTCCATGATATGAGAATTTTTTAAACCTCACGGACTCCCTCAAATAACTTTAAGGATGTATTATATGACACTAATTTTCCATCAAGCTCTCTAAGGGTTCTAAATTAAGGTATGTGTACACTGAGTTGGGGAAGTCAACATTCTACAACTGTCCATCTTGATCCAAGAAGATGTAATAAAGAAGTCTATGAGCCAATTTTCAGTTACTTTCCTATAACCTTGCTTTAGATTTAATTACCATTGTGACTCATGTAGCAATCTACACAGAGTGTTTATATGCAATGATTCCTGCCTGTGACTGTGGAAGACTGATAGTACAGATATTCATAGCAAGAATGAGCAAGATCAGGCTGCTGGGGCAGATTTTAATAAGAAACTAAAAAGCAGAATGACCCTTCATGACAACCTACTTCCCACTTTACCTCACCATTCTACACTCTGGGCTCCCATGTTCTATAAACTGACAGAAATGAAAAGAAATGGGGGACTGGAAATTGCCTTCTTTGGGACAGGATTTACAGTCAATTGTTAGCAGCTATGTGTGTTCTTGGAACTGAGCCCTACTCCTTTGGAAGAACAGCCAGTGCTCCTAACCATTGTCAGATCATGAAATGTATAAGTAAATGGATGGAACTAGATAAAAAATCATTTTGAGGAAGCTAACTCAGACCCAGAAAGTCAAACATGGAATGAACTCACTTTAAGTGAGTATCAGATATAAAGTAAGCAATGATTACCCTACCATTCATGGATCCAGAAAAGATAAGTAACAAGGAAAGTACCAGAGTATATAAATGGATCTACCTCAGAAGGGGAAGTAGAGTAGATTTCAGTGGTGATCTGGGAGTGGGTGTGGTTGGAAACAGGAGGGATCAGGTGGGGTGGGTGGATATAAAGAATAAAGGGAAATGGGGTAGAGATTTCTTTGATGAGGTAAAAGTCTAGTATAATGGAAACTCCCAGGAATCTACAAGGGTAATCTATTGATGATTCCTAGCAATACAGAAAACAGAGCCTGATCCAGCTACCTTCTGTGACCAGACAAAGCTTCCAGTGGAAGGATTGGAACACCAACCTATCCATAAAACCTCAGACCTAAAATTTGTCCTGCCTGCAACATGTGCTGGGATAAAAGTGAGATAGAACTTGTCATAGTTGCCAAATAATGACTGGTCAAATTTGAGGACCACACCATGAAAGGGATCCCATGTCTGATACTGCTTAGAGAGCCAGTAACCAGAGGATGGAAGGCCCAGAGGCCCAGATGCCTAGGATAGAAGCAAGCCTGACTGGCAAAAACAAAGGAAAGAAAGCAAGCAAGAAAACAAGCAAGTGAGCATGAAAGAACGATAGGAAGGAGAGAAAAGGAAGGAAAGCGGAAGCAGAAAAAGAAAAAGATCAATGAATTGATTCCTAATTATATTGTATACACACAATATTATCATTTTGTAGCTTGGTGTTCTTGTGGGACTCTTAACAGTGGGAATGGGAGCTATCTCTAATTTGTTTGCCTGCTTTTGCAGACCATTTCTTTCCTATGGGATTGTCACACATTGACTTGATATGAGGATATGTGCTTAGTCTTGCAACTTGTTATGCTATATTTCCTTGATATCCCTGAGAGGCCTGCTCTTTAAAATAAGAGGAGTACATCTAGGGAAAAGGGGAGGCATGATGAAGACTGTTAAATGAGGAGGTAAGTAAAACCACTGTTTCAATACATGAAAGAATAAATATATGATTTTAAAATAAAGGAATGGTCACTGTTACCATTTTCTATACAAACTAATCTGTATTAGCAAAAAGAAATGAACACCAATCATTTATTACTTGTACTCCTGAGATTTAAAAAAGACACTTTCTTCCAAGACAATGTGAAAAGGTTCTAGAAATTCTGGTCAAAAGTAAAGCACTAGCATCAGCACGTCGAGCTCTTATCCATGTTGTCTATCCAAAAAGGAGTTTCTGAAAATTAAATGCAATAAAGTATATAAGCTTCTTATGAAAGTGCCTTTTTAGCACAAAATTTGTCCTAATTTATTGAACTATATTTGGATTGTCACTGGTTTAGGTCAATTTTGTTAAGAAAAGCCTCATATATAGAAACAGAACATGAACAGTGTAGCCTAGCAAAAACTCATTAAAGAATAACAGTTAGTCATGACCATTTCTTTAAATTCCATCTCTTGGAAACAGTTCATTGGGATTTGCCTATTGTCAAATGACAATGTTTTTCATTTAATCCATTGCTACCTACAACATCATTGACATATGTAGTGTTGCATAACAGTTTTCTCCAAGATTGAACATTCCATCATACAGGGAGGCTCTTTAAACAGGAAAGTAAATAACTCAAAAGTAGCTTCAGGAAGTTCCTGAAAATAAACAAATTCACTAGACTTCCTTTCTGTCAGAGTAAACAATAAAAGCTGAGAATCCTTGTCTAATGAAAGGAACTGTCAAGAAGATTCTCAGAGAAGAAAAGCTGCAAGGGTTACTGATACCAGACCAGCTGCCTGGAAGAGCCAGAAACTAGTCGAGCTGCCTGGAAGAGGCTAGGATTAACTGTGTGACTTGGAAGAGACAATTTTCAAATTCTTGAACTCCTTACAGGCTGTGCAGTGTGTTTCAGAATCTCAGTTTTGGAGAACTGTTATACCTGCTGGGGTAGACATTGTTTATACAGCTGGCTTTGAGTCATTTCTGCTCCTTTAAGTACCACCGACCTGCATCATATCCTATGCATAACCCCTGTGAAATCCATCAGATCACCAAGTTGGGTCTTGGTGGTATTTGTATTCTGATTTATCATGGGATCTCTATCTGAAGGAAGTACACGTGTGTTCTGATTTCTGAAGAAAGGTTTTATGACACAGCATTGGAAAGCATAAGAGCCAATGTAGAAAATCTGAGTCCTTTAAAACCATATCTTGACCATAAACAAGAGGGAAATGACACCCTTCACAATAGTGCCAAATATGTCATACCTAGGTATGACCCTAACTAAGCATGTGAAAGATCTATATGACAAGAACTTTAAGTCTCTGAAGAAAGAAATCAAAAAAAGTCTCAGAAGGTGGAACAATCTCCCATGTTCATGGATTGGTAGAATCACTATAGTAAAAATGGCCTTCTTGCTGAAAGCAATCTACAGATTCAATGCAATCCCCAACAAAATTCTAAATCAATTCTTCATAGATATAGAAAGAGAAATTCTCAAAATCATCTGGAATAACAAAAATCACAGGATAGCAAAAACTATTCTCCACAACAAAAGATCTGGGGGAATCATAATCCTTAACCTCAAACTCTACTACAGAGCAGTAGTGATAAAAACTGTTTGGTATTGGTATGCAGAGAGGTAGGAAGATCAATGGAATAGAATTGAAGACCCAGAAATGAACCCACACATGTACAGTCACTTGATATTTGACAAAGGAGCTAAAAACATCCAGTGGCAAAAAGATAACATTTTTAACAAATGGTGCTGGATCAACTGGAGATCTGCATGCAGAAACAAGCAAATTGAGCCATTCATGTACAAAGTTCAAGTCCAAGTGGATCAAGGATCTACACATAAAACCAGATAAACTGAAGCTTATAGAGGAGAAAGTGGGGATCAATCTTGAACACATGGGCACAGGGGAAAAGTTCCTGAAGAGAACACCAATGGCTATGGTTTAAGAATACGAATCAACAAATGGGAACTCATAAAATTGCAAAGCTTCTGTAAAGCAAAGGACACAGTCAATATGGCAACCAACAAATTGGGAAAATATCTTTACCAATCCTACATCCAATAGAGGGCTCATATCCAATGTTTACAGAGCACTCAAGTAGTTTGTCTCCAGAGAGTCAAATAACACTATTTAAAAATGGAGTACAGAGCTAAAGAGGGAATTCTCAACTGAGGAAACTAAAATGCCTCTAAAGCACCTAAAGAAATGTTCAGCATCCTTAGTTACCAGGGAAATTCAAATCAAAACAATAATGAGATTCTACCTTACACCAGTCAGATTGGCTAAGATGAAAAACTCAGGGGACTCCAGATCCTGGAGGGGATGTGGGGAAAAGGAACACTTCTCCATTGTTGGTAGAATTGCAATCTGGTAAAACCACACTGGAAATCAGTTTGGTGATTCCTCAGAAAATTAGACATAGTTCTACCAGTGGATCCAGCTAATCCACTCCTGGGCATATACCCAGAAGATGCTCCTACATGTGTTAAGGACACATGCTCCACTATGTCCATAGCGGCCTTATTTATAATAGCCAGAAGATGGAAAGAACCCATATGTCCCTCAACAGAGGAATGGGTACAGAAATTATGACATATACATACATATATATATATATATATGTATGTGTGTGTGTTTGTGTGTGTGTATGTATATATATATATATATATATATATATATATATATATAAAATGAAGTACTATTCAGCTTTTAAAAACAATGAATTCATGAAATTCTTAGGCAAATGAATGGATCTAGAAAGTGTCATCCTGAGTGAGGAAACCCAATCACAAAAGAATACCCATGGAATGCACTCACTAATAATCAGATGTTAGTCCCAAAGTTCAAAATAAACAAGTTACAGTTCACCCAGCACAGGAAGCTCAAGAAGAGGGAGGACTTAAGTGAGGCTGCTTTGGTTCCTCTTAGAAAGGGAACAATATACTCACAGGAGCAATAAGAGAGACAATGTGTGAAGCAGAGAATGAAGTAAAGGCCACCCAGAGACTGCCCTACCTGAGGATTCATCCTATAAACAGTCATCAAACCCTGATACTACTATAGATGACAAGTAGTGTATACAAAAAGGAGCATGCCATGGTTGTCTCTGAAGGGGCCCTGCTAGAGCCTTACAAATACAGAGGCAGATTCTAACAACCAACTATTGGACTGGGCATGGGGTCCCCAATGGAGGGGCTGGAGGATGGTCCAGAGGAGCAGAAGGGGTTTACAGCCTCATGGGAAGAACAATGATTTTGGCCACCCAGACACCCATTAATCAAGAGGCACACATGGTTCCAGCCAAAAATGTGGCAGAAGAAGACAATAAAAAATAAATAAATATTTTATCTGGTTAGTGTTTACACAAATAGAGAGAGTAAATGTCTTTGGAACTTATACTGAAAACTCATAATGAAAACTATTGCAATACTCATAATGATGAGTACTGATGGTTTGACATTTGTGTAATATGCTATCTGGCTAAAATTACTCTTCTCCTAGCTAAATATCATTATATTTGGATCATCTTTTCAAAGCTCTTCTCTCTCTATTCAAAAGACAACGTGTCAGTTACATGATTTATGTGATGAAGAACTATTAGAATAATCTTATTGGCAATCTTTTATTATTAACAAACTCACAAGAGCTCTGTGTTACTCACTGAAGTGAAAATTTAACAAAAACTAAAGTAAAAATAATTTGTTGTGAAAAGTTTGAGCCAGTAAACACATCTGGATTGATAGCATAACAGGATAAATAAGAATAACAAACAATATTCAATTTTTAAAATAATAAACACAGTGTATAGAAACTGCAAAAAGTAGGCACTTTATTTATTGATTTCTTTCCCTAAACATTAATGTTAATTATACTTATTTCAATTTGTTGTTAAAGATGAGCTTCTGTTTTCTTCCATACAAGATTATGTTGGTTATATATAGAAGACCCTGGAAGAACAACCCTTCTACACAATTAAACAATTGCAGGGTTTTGCACGCCAAAATGAATTTAAAATTTTAATTGTCTTTAATTTTATAAAGGGGCGAACAGAAAGTAATTTGGAAAAAGTAGTGGTTTGCCATTTTTGGTACATTTGAGTACAATTTCTACATTGCTATTATTGACACATTTGGGTTTCTTGAAAGTTTCTTATTTAATCTCTTCCAAGCACAAACAACAGAACTTTAATGATTTGGTATAAGTGGAACAAACTTGATTCTTACAAAAAAATTAGCCCAAACCTATTTAAATCCTACCATAGCTTGTTAAAAATTGAGCAATACATTTGGTAATTGTAATTATGAGACTTCATTAATCTTCTTTGAGACCAAGGTATGGTTTTGTTGTTTTCCTAAAGTTGCATACTTCTTTTAGATGCAAAAATTTTGGATTATTTATAGCCAAACAAGCTGAGACTTAATTAAGGAAAACATCACTTGATATTCCTATGTGATTATCAAACAAGTTCATTTTTATCATTAGTACAACTATAAAAAACTTTAAAATATCTATGATACATTATAGCAAATAAGGATATTGCAAACAAAGCTAACAAGTTTTCTTCAGCCATTAGTTCCAGACACATACTGAGTGAACGGATTGGATGAATTAACTTCATCTTAACACCCTGAGTCAGAGAGTGACCTAGAGTACAGTTTTGGTATTCTCACTTGTGTGTTACATGTCATTTATTCATTTGTATCTACTCTTCATTTTATTATTCCTCAAAAAATGGGGGTAAGTATCCCTAAAGCTTAGTCTTTTATGAATAAAGTGTCATGATGCTGATAATCCTTAAAACCCAAATAGAGTATTTTTACAGGGATCTTATTAGTTATTAATTTCTCAGATTCATCATTATTTTTGTTAATTTTTTATTGAATATTGTCTTCATTTACATTGCCAATGGTAAAACCTTTCCTGATATCACCCCTCCCATAAGAACTCCAACCCCTCCCCTTCCTCCTTCCCCCTGCCTCCACTTATATGCCTCTCCACCCAACACACTATATTCTCTCCGCCACCCTCCAGGATTCCATTTGTTCGGCCTCTGTTGAGACACTACCTGACCAAGGACGGTTCCTCTCACTGATGTCCAACAAGGCCTTCCTCTGCCACATTTTTGGCTGGAACCATGTGTGCCCCTTTGGTGATGGTTCATTCCCTGGGAGTCTTGGGGCTTCTGGGTCGCCAAAATCATTGTTCTTCCCATGGGGCTATAAACCCCTTCAACTCCTCTGGACCATACCCTAGCTCCTCCATTGGGGACCCCATGCCCAGTCCAATAGTTGGTTGCTAGCATCTGCCTCTGTATTTGTAAGGCTCTGGCAGGGCCCCTTTGGAGACAACCACTGCATGCTCCTTTTATTGTACACTTCTTGTCATCCATAGTTGTGTCAGGGTGTGTTGACTGTTTACAGGATGAATCCTCAGGTAAAACAGTCTCTGGGTGGCCTTTACTTCAGTCTCTGCTCCACACAGTGTCTCCATTATAGCTCCTGTGGCTATTTTATTCCCTCTCTTAGAGGAACCGAAGCACTGCCACTTAAGTCCTCCTTCTTCTTCAGCTTGGTGAATTGTAACTTGTTTATTTTGAACATTTGGACTAATGTCCACTTATTAGTGAGTGCATACCATGTAAGTTCTTTTGTTATTGGGTGGCCTCACTCAGGATGACACTTTCTAGTTCCACCCATTTGCCTAAGAATTTCATGAATTCATTGTTTTTAATAACTGAACAGTACTTCATTGTGTATATATACCATAGTTTCTGTGTCCATTCCTCTATTGAAGGACATCTGGGTTCTTTCCATCTTCTGGCTATTATAAGTAACACAGCTATGAACATAGTGGAGCATATGCCCTTATTACATGTAAGAACATCTTCTGGGTATATGTCCAGGAGTGGTATAACTGGGTTCACTGGTAGTACTATGTCTAATTTTCTGAGGAATCACCAAACTGATTTCCAGAGTGGTTTTAACAGCTTGCCATCCCACCAACAACGGAGAAGTGTTGATTTTCCTTACATCCTTGCCAACATTTGCTATCCCCTAAGTTTTTCATCTTAACCATTCTGACTGGTATAAGGTGGATTCTCAGTGTTGTTTTGATTCACATTTCCCTGATAACTAAGGATGCTGAACATTTCTTTAGGTGCTTTAGAGCCATTTTGCTTTCCTCAGTTGAGAATTCCTACTTGAGTTCTCTCTATACATTGGATATTATCCCTCTATCGGATGTAGGGTTGGTAAAGATCTTTTCCCAATTTGTTTGTTGCCATTTTGTCATATTGACTGTGTCCTTTGCTTTACAGAAGCTTTGCAGTTTTATGAGTTCCCATTTGTCGATTCTTATTCTTACAGCATAGCCATTGGTGTTCTGTTCAGGAACTTTCCCCCTCTACCCATGTATTCAAGATTGATCCCCACTTTCTCCTCTATAAGCTTCAGGTTACCTGATTTTATGTGTAGATCCTTGATCCACCAGACTTGAACTTTTTACAAGGAGATAAGAATGGGTCAATTTGCATGTTTCTGCATGCAGATTTCCAGTTGATCCAGCACCATTTGTTAAAAATGCTATTTTTTTCCACTGGATGTTTTTAGCTCCTTTGTCAAATATCAAGTGACTGTACATGTGTAATTTCATTTCTGGGTCTTCAATTCTATTCCATTGATTTTCCTGCCTGTCTGCATACCAATACCAAACAGTTTTTATCACTACTGCTCTGTAGTAGAGCTTGAGGTTAGGGATGATGATTCCCTGAGAAGACCTTTTGTTGTGGAGAACAGTTTTTGCTATCCTGGGTTGTTTTTGTTATTCCAGATGAATTTGAGAATTGCTCTTTCTATATCTATGAAGAATTGATTTGGAATTTTGATGGGGATTGCATTGAATCTGTAGATTGCTTTCAGCAAGATAGCCATTTTTACTATATTGATTCTACCAATCCATGAACATGGGAGATCGTTCCACCTTCTGAGACTTTCTTTGATTTCTTTTTTCAGAGACTTAAAGTTCTTGTCATATATATCTTTCATTTGCTTCGTTAGGGTCACACCTACGTATGACATATTTGGGACTATTGAAAAGGGTATCTTTTCTCTAATTTCTTTCTCCTCTTGCTTATTCTTTTAGTAGATTTGCTTCAGTTAATTCTATATCCAGCCACTTTGATGAAGTTTTTTATCAGCTTTAGGAGTTCTCTGGTGGAAGTCTTGCGTCGCTTAAGTATACTATCATATCACCTGCAAATAGTGATATTTTGGCTACTTCCTTTCCAATTTATATACCTTTAACCTCCTTTTGCTGCCAGATTGCTCTGGCTAGGACTTCAAGTACTATATTGAATAGATAGGGAGCGAGTGGGCAGCCTTGTCTGGTCCCCGGTTTTAGTGGGATTGTTTCAAGTTTCTCTCCTTTTAACTTGATGTTGGCTACCAGTTTGCAGTATATTGCTTTCACTATCTTTAGGTATGTGCCTTGGATTCGCAATCTCTCCAAGACTTTTGTCATGAAGGGATGCTGGATTTTGCCAAAAGCCTTTTCAGCATCTAATGAAATGACCATGTATTTTTTTTCCTTTAGTTTGTTTATGTAGTGGATTATATTGACAGATTTCCATATATTGAACCATTCCTGCATCACTGTGATGAAGGCTACCTGATCATGGTGAATTATAGTTTTGATGCATTCTTGGATTTGGTTGGCCAGGATTTTGTTCATTATTTTTACATCAATGATTATGAGGGAGATTGGTCTGAAGTTCTCCTTGCTTGTTTGGACTTTGGTTTAATTATAAGCATTATTGTGGCTTTATAGAATGAGTTGGGTAGTGTTCCTTGAGTTTCTATTTAAGGATAGATACTACATCCATGTAAGCATATTTGAAATTTAAATATCATTTAAAATCTGTCATTTCATTGTAATTATATTATACATTTATAAAGTGCTCACAATATACATTGGACTGCTTTTTGGTTTTGGCTTCATTTTAGAAAATCCAGAGTAAGCAAGAGTTTTGTGTTTGCTTTTATACTACATAATGGTTACCAATCTTAATACTGTCCATACATATAGTTCTCTATTTCCAGATGGGGCTGCACTGAGTGCACACCTGCAAACCTTTTTTAGCTTCTGAATTAAGATAAAACTGTAGTAGAAAAACATGATTACAAATCTGTAATCAAATAGATTCTACTTAGAATTCTTACTATGTTCTCATACTATTTTAAAACAAAAAATATAGAGTAAGCAAGAGGGATTTCAGAGCAAAATGTAAGCTGATTCCTTTTAGGAAAAAATAGTGCCATTGAATTACAGAGCCTGACTAAGGATCTGAAATAAGTTCCTTATACTTTGAAATTTTTGAAAACAAATCTAGAAACGGTGCACTGGAGTCAGAATCATATCATGAGACACAAATATGAAATTCTCAATCTGGAATATGGATTTTAACTTTTCATAATCAGGCAAAAATTTGTGGCCCTCATGGCAGTGCTCAAAGGGGAGACTTTAAAGGGCATTAGAGCCACTGTGCTTATTTTTAAATGCCATAACATAATATTAGGCTAACTGTTGTATGAATGTATAGAAGAGGATAGTAGTTCATCTTCATATCTGAAAATAATTCATCAATTTTGCTTCCACTCTTTACTTTGTAACTCAGCAGGGAAGGGAATGCTTTCAAGATGCCACCCATTTAGATACCACCCTAGATCTTTTCACAGTTGCTAGGCTTTCTTGATAAGTTTAGAAATGGGAAGAAGTAGAATCACAAATAATTGATCCTTGATATAGGGCTTAACAAAATTAGGAGTTGATATAACAGTAAGAATCCTAGCAAGAATAACAAGAGTGAAATTATTGCTAACTTTAAAATAACAGGCTAAAGGTAATAAATACTGTTTCTCAATGTTTACTCTGAATTTTATATATTAATTTTTGCATCATATGTATAATAAATATTGTTATTATCTATAACATGTATGGGTCTGTACTGGGTAGGTAAGTTAATGCAATGGAAAGTGATGAACAGAGTTTCTAGACTACTAGAGCTTGTATTTAGTATGGGTAGATAGAGAAGAAAGAACAAAATAAAGGCCATAGTGGGTAACTGGATCAGAACTGCCATCCATTCATGGAGCCATCTGTGGTGGTGTTTCAGGGAAAGAGGTTCTTGACTTCCTGAAATGTCTTCAGTGAACAAAAGAAACCAGTACAATCATTGTCATTCCATGGTCCCAAAGCTATGGTTGTGGCAAGCTTGTGAGTGGTGGGGCTGAAAAAGTAGAACCAAAGACCATGGTAGATTATACAGAAGACTCATCATGCTAGTGCCAGGCCACAGTCTGTGAATAGAGGCTGAGAAGCACTGTTGCTTCTTTGTGATAAAAAATGGAGAGAACGAGAGAGAGAGAGAGAGAGAGAGAGAGAGAGAGAGAGAAAGAGAGAGAGAGAGAGAAGAGGAAGAAGAAGAAGAAGAAGAAGAAGAAGAAGAAGAAGAAGAAGAAGAAGAAGAAGGAGACAGATGGAAGGGAGGAAGGAAGGAAGTAAAAAGAACTGAAAGAAGAAAAGAAGAAAAGGGAAAAGAGACAAAGAAGAAAAATAAAATGAGTGGTCCTAAACATCAACCACTAAGATAGAAAGAAATAAGTTATAATAAACTGAAATGAGGTAAATCAAGTTAATTTAAAGGGGAAACCAGAGATTTTGTGAAATGTAAACACTGAAGGAATTAGGGAAGGATAAATATTTTTAAATATTTTACATTAAATTAAACATACAACTCTGAAGGTGAGTCAGAAATAATGCAATAAATTAATGAGAATATTGGAAGTTATTAGAGATCTAAACTCATTCTGAATAATCTAGATTCATTAAACACAGTCTTTAAACTCAACGGGTCATGAACCACATTGAAATAGAATGAAATAGAAAGAATTTGAGAAGAAAGGAATGAACTGGAGTCAAAGAGTAACAAAAAAAGGATAATGGAGATGATTATGAATGAAATATATTATGTGCATGAATGATACCACCATTCAAAACTCATTGTTATATATAGTTATTATATGTTAATATGTACCAAAAGAAAAAATGGAATGATTTTTGGGTACATTTAAGGATATTTATCAAGATTTAAAAAATGATATATAGTAAATTAAAGACTGTCTTTAAGGAGAAAATGTGAATTTATGTCCATTCTTTTCTATTCCTCAAAAGTTAAAGCACATTAAAAAATACCACTACCTCTTGCCTGTTATGTTACTTGTTAATGCATGTAATCATACACAAGCTTCTTCTCTGATAGAGGAGGTAATCATTGACTCCAGACTTAATACTCATATTGATTTATAGCAACCACTGAGGCAAAGTTGGAAGAGTTTAGAAGAACAAGAATGGTATCATGCAAATTTCTGATTAAAAATAAACACTTTTAAAATTCCTGATACACTGTTGACAATACTTGTAAAATGAGGCATTTAAGAACTATCTAAATATAAGTCAATGAGCTAGTCAATGCATTTTTGCAGAAACCTGTGTGTGTACCAATGAATGAGGAGACAGCACCAATACAACTTGACATAAAGACATGTATATCTGTATATTCATGCCACAAGAAATTAAGCTTTTTGTCCATAGTAAAATATTTTATAACTTGTTTATAAAGCTTCTAAATTTTAAACTAATGGTTGGCCTATTATATAATGATGACTTCATGATATGACCTGGTACAAAGTAAAAGAAATAAACTATTTTAATTTTAAAAGACTAGTATATTTTATATCTTCCATAATGAAATTGTCTTTTATTCTATATCTGCAGGCAAAATGCTTTAAAATGTTGTTTCAAAAATAATAAATTACATCTTAGAAGAAAATACTTTAGATTTCCACATAGAAATTGTTCCATTATTATGATTCAGTCAAGAGACATTTCATCTGTTTAGCCAAGAAAGGAAATGACATATTGTTAAAGGAGGGTGAACTTTAAATTGATAAAAGTGCACATATGGTTACAGAAATGATTTGTTGAAAATCCAAATGAAACCAATGGCAAAATATTAAAAGATATGAGAAAATTCAAATTGCAATAATTAGTCTGCTCTCAAAATTTAGAATGTCAATTTCAGTGTTTTTATTATATACATCTCTTGCTTTTCCTTTTATTCGTGTTTGTATTAAGTATTCCTGAACAATACACTATTTTATATTATCTAAATTCTAGCAATCGATTGAGATAGCATGTTTTCTTCTGGTACTTTATTTTAGTTAACATTATGTTGGTAAGGTCCATCTATTCCATTGTGTGAAGTCCATTTGTGTTCAGCTCTGCATAGTGTTAAATGAATATCTCAAACATTATTACTTTATCTCTCAAGTTGTGAGAAATTTGTCTTGTTTTGTATTTATTATGAAATTATGATCATTTTCATAATTACTATAAAAAAGTCCCTTGATCATTAGGAGTGGGAATTTACAATGATGAAGTAAATCAGGGTAATGGCAATTTCATTTCCAAAATTTAGATTCTACTCCACAATTTTACCTAAATTCATTGCATATAATTCTTTTCATTCACATGACCCTCAACATTCAGTGAAAATATTATCAGTATGTTTCTCAGGATTACTATTGCTGTTAGAAAACACCATGACCAAAAAAATCTGTAGAGGAAAGGTTTTATTTGGTTTATTCTTCCACATCAAAGTTTACCATCAAAGAAACCCAGGATAGAAACTCAAACCCACAAGATCGTGGAGGAAGGAGCCAAGGCAAAACCATGGAGGTGTAATGTTTACTGACTTTCTCATCCTGGCTTGCCTAGCCTGCCTTCTTACAGAGCCCAGGACCACCAGCCCAGGGCTCCTAAATAGACTGGGCTCTCTCCCATCAATCACTAATTAAGAAAATGGCCTATAGCTGCACATAACGGAGACATTTTCTTAATTGAAGTTCATTAGTTTCAAATCATTTTAGCTTCTGTCAAGTTGACATAAAACTTTCCAACACAATATGATAAAGTGAACTAATATAATTAATATGTTTGAGCCTCAGCATTTATTACTGTGTTTATTAGACTTTGGTGTTTCATGAATTATTTATTTATACTCCTTGTCAACACTCCATTGCCAATTTTCTTTTCCTCATTTATTAGATGCATATCAAATATGTTTAGGTACAATATATTTTCAGAGATTATCATCTCATGTATCATTTTCTAGATTTGGTTCGATTTTTAAACTTCTTTTATGGTAAAGTCTGATGAATTTTCTTTCCTTTTTTAGATTTTAATTTAGTCTGTCTGTGCTGATTTGGGTGTGGTGGCTCAGATCAGTAACCATACCAGGAAAGTGTCTGAGGCAGTATGATTGATACCTGTACAAAGCCAGATTGGATTACTTACTCAGTTTCAGGACATGAGCTACAAAAGAAGACTCAGCCTCAAGGTAAGCAAACTTAGTATCTTATATGCTGAAATAATTTTATATTAATATACAGTTTTAAGAAGTTATACAAATGATGCCATGTGCCCTTCAACAGATATTCCAACTGTATCAACTTGGAAAACTGAGGCTTAGTAACATAAGGATTCATAATTTTTTCCACCTACAAAAATATGCTCATATATATACCCACAACAGCATCCTTTTCCTTTCCCCTTCCTTGATAATGACTAGTATGTTACCCAACTCCATATTTTCACTATTTCAGGGTTAAAATTTAGAAATAATACAAAGCATGCAAAACTGAAATATTTTCTATTCTCATTCAAACTTAATTTCTAGAGAATTATCTAGGCTAAAATGTATAAAGGTGTAATGAAAAATATTCTTTCTCATACTATTTCTTATTATCAGTAAGACAAAGTTTGCTCACTTTGCAAGATAATTACATTACTTTATTTGTAGCTTATGTGTATAATATTGCTATAAACATTTCTGTACAAGTTTTTGTGGAATCATAAATGTTCATTACTTTGATAATAAATGTTTATTAATATAACAAGTTTAAATAGTAAAGACATTTAAATTTTAAAGAAACTAGTAAAATAGTTTACAAAATCACTGTTTTTTAACAATCCTACCAGCAAGACATGAATAAAATCATTTCCCCACATCTTTATATTATCACCACTATTATTTTTAGCAGTTTTGATGGTGAACAATGATTTTAATTTCCATTTATGAAGTAGCTAACAAAATGAGAATATTTTCATTTTATAATTTGTAATAAGATGAGTGAAAAATCTAATGTATTTTATCTGTTATATATTTAGAAGATTTTATTGATGACCTTTTTAAAGAGTTTTCCTGAGACATAGTTGCTATGTGAACTTCAGTTGACAGATATCTTCAGTTTGTTGTGCTTGAATCTAGACATGAACCTGTGAAATTATCAGCACAATGAAAGGACTAAATATAGCCATCACTTGCACTTGCAAGAGATTCTCCACTGTCTCTAGACATTGTTTCTCTGTGTCTCTCTTTTAACAACTATGAGACTGTGGTGTATGTGTGTGTGTGCGTGTGGTGTGTGTGTGTGTGTGTGTGTGTGTGTACATGTGCAGACAGAGAAACAGAGAGAAACAGAGAAAGAGAGATGGAGAGAGAGAGAGAGAGAGAGAGAGAGAGAGAATGTGTTAGCATTCTAGCAAGCTTAATCCATGAGAAACAAGTACAAAATATGATACTGTCAACTCTATTGTAGTGTTTCACCTTGCAACCAAACGCTTTCTTATCATTCAGCTTTCTGTTTTCATGAGTTTAATTATATTTCACCTTCTGTGATATCCAGGTCTCCAAGAGGATATCTCTATCCCAACCCTCACCCCACCAGACCACCCCAATCCCTGGGACCGCAAATCTCTTGAGATTAAATGCATCTTCTCTCACTGAGTCAAGATACAGAAATCCTCTGCTATATATGTGTTGGGGGTTTAATATCAACAGGTATATGCTGCCTGGTTTGCTCAGTGTCTGAGCAATATTATGGGCCTCGGTTAGTTGAGACTTCTGGACTCCCTATAGGGTTTCTCTACTCCTCAGCTTCTTCAAGCTTTTCCCTAACTAAATGACAAGGATAACCAGCTTCTGTCCATTGGTTGTTTGTAAATATCTACCTCTTACTCTTTTAGCTGCTACTTAGGTCTTTTGGAGGGGGGCATGCTGCTAGGCTTCTGATTGTAAGAACACCATACTGTTAGCAATAATGTTAGACTTTGGGGTTTCCCCTTGAGCTGGATCCAAATTTGGGCCTGTCACTGAACTTCCTTTCCCTCAGGATCTTCTCTACTTTTGACCCTGGAGTTTACAATCTCTAGAATGTTTTCCTCTTTCAAAATCAAATGAGTATTTCCATCTTAGTTTATTTTGCTGTTTACATGTTACTATTACTGGAATAATATTTTCAGTTCAAGGCATTAAGAACTTGAAGCATGATCATTTTGATGTGTTCTTGGATTCAGATTGAAAGAATTTTATTGAGTATTTTTCCATTGATATTCATACAGGAATTTGTTCTGAAGTTCTCTTTCTTTGTTAGATCTTTGTGTGGTTATGGTATCAGTGTAATTGTGGCTTCATAGAATGAGTTGGGTAGAGCATTGGTGTTAGATCTGCTTTGAAGGTCTGATAGAATTCTGTGCTAAATGGGAGACTTTCAATGACTGCTTCTATTTCTTTAAGAGTTATGGGACTGTTTAGATGGTCTATCTAATCCTTATTTAACTTTGGTATTTGATATCTGTCTAGAAAATTGCCTATTTCATGCATATTTTTCTGTTGTGTTGAATACAGTCTTTTGTAGTCAAATCTGTTGGTTTTTTTAAATTTCCTTAGTTTCTGATGTTATATCTCCCTTTTCATTTCTGATTTTGTTCATTTGAATATTGTTTTTGTGCCCTCTTGTTAGTCTGGCTAAGAGTTTATCTATCTTGTTGATTATCTCAAAGAACCAGCTCATGGTTTTGTTGATTTTTTGTATAGTTCTTCTTGTTTCTACTTGATTGATTTCATCCCTGAGTTTGATGATTTCCTGTCTTCTATTCCTCTTCGGTGTATTAGCTTCTTTCTGTTCTAGAGCTTTCAGGTGTGCTGTTAAGCTACTAGTGTATGCTCTCTCCAGCTTGATTTTGGAGGCACAAGAGCTATGAGGTTTCTTCTTAGCAATGCTTTCATTGTGTTCCATATTTGGATATGTTGTACCTTCATTTTCATTAAATTCTAAAATATCTTTGATTTCTTTTCTTATTTCTTCCTTGTCCAAGGAATCATTGAGTATTGTTCAGCTTCCATGTGTATGTGGGCTTTCTGTTGTTTTTGTTGCTATTGAAGACCACTCTTACTCCATAGTGATCCGAGAGGAGACATGGACCTAGTTTGATCTTCTTATATTTGTTGAGGTCTGTCTTGTGACCAATTATATTGTCAATTTTGGAGAAGGTACCATGAGTTGCTGAGAAAAGGTATATTCTTTGCTTTAGGATGAAATGTTTTATATATATATCTGTTAAATCCTATTGGTCCAAAGCTTCAATTAGTTTCATTGTGTCCCTCTAGTTTCTGTTTTCCTGATTGGTCCATTGAGGAAAGTGGAGTGTTGAAGTTGCCCACAATTATTGTGTGAGGTGCAATGTGTGCTTTAAGCTTTAGTGAAGTTTATTTTATGAATGAGGATACCCTTGTATTTGGCACATTGATGTTCAGAATTGACACGTAAAAATGATCATTCACCCCACTCAAGTAGGCTTTATCCCATGGATTCAGGGATGGTTCAATATACAGAAATCCATCAATGTAATTCACTATATAAACAAACTCAAAAAATATATATGGTCATTTCATTAGAAGCTGATAAAGCATTTGACAAAATTCAGCATCCTTTCAAGTTACAAGTCTAGGAATGATCAGGAATTCAAGGCCCATACTTAAATATAATAAAAGCAATATACAGCAAACCAGTAGCCAGTATCAAGCTAAATGAAGAGAAACTTGAAGTAATACCACTAAAATCAGAGACTAGTCAAAGCTGCCCTCTCTTTCCATTCAATATAGTACTTGAAGTTCTAGCTAGAGCAATTAAACAAGAAAAGGAGGTCAAAGGGATACAAATTTGAAAGGAAGAATTCAAATTATCACTATTTGCATATGATATGATAGTATACTTAAGCGACCCAAAAGTGACAGGATGTAAAATTGACTCAAACAAATCAGTACCCTTCCTATACTCAAAGTATAAAAAGCAGAGAAAGAAATTAGGGAAATGACATCCTTCACAATAGTCACAAACAATATTAAGTATCTTGGTGTGACTCTAACCAAACAAGTGAATGATATGTATGACAAGATCTTCAAGTCTCTGTATAAATAAAGCTCAGAAGGCCTCAGAAGATGGAAATGTCTCCCATGTTTGTGGATTGGCAGGATTAATGCAAGAAAAATGGCTACCTTGCCAAAAGTAATATACAGATTCAATGCAATCCCCATCAAAATACCAACTAAATTCTTCATAGAGTTAGAGCAATTCTTAAATTCATTTGGAATAACAAAAATGCAGGTTAGCTAAAACTCTTCTCAACAGTAAAAGAACTTCTGGAGGAAATCAGTATCCTGGACCTGAAGCAGTAAGTACTACAGAGAAATACTGTTAAAAACTGCAGACAGGTAGATCAAAAAATAAAATTGAAGACCCAGAAATTAACCCACACACCTCACACCTATGGTCACTTGATCTTTGATATGGAGCTAAAACCATCCAATGGAAAACAGCCTTTTCAACAAATGATGCTGGTTCAACTGGCACCTACCATGCAGAAGAATGCAAATCGATTCATTCTTATTTCCTTGTACTAAGTTCAACTCCAAGTGGATCAAGGACCTCCACATAAAATCAGACACACTGAACCTTATTGAGAAGGAACTGGGAAGACCCTTGAGGACATGGGCACAGGGGAAATGTTCCTGAACAGAACACCAATAGCTTATGCTCTAAAATAAAGAATTGACAAATCAGACCTCATAAAATTACAAAGTTTCTGTAAGGCAAAGGACACATCAATAGGACAAAATGGCAACCAAAAAACAAATCAGAGAAAGATTTGACAGAATGAGTCAGAGATAAGGTATACACAACTCTCACAAAAACAGAGAAGAAAGAGATGATTTGAGAAACAAGGACACACAGAGTGCACATGCACACACACACACACACACACACACACACACACACACACACACGAGAGAGAGAGAGAGAGAGAGAGAGAGAGAGAGAGAGACAATAAAATCAGTTTACACATTACAGATAAAGACAGAAAAAGACAGAAAATGAGAAGGAGTCAGAAGACAAGAATAGATTGCCAAGGTAAATTTGAGGAGAAGCAGAGCAATTTCGTCAGAAGCCAAGAGAAACGTATTTGAATCAGTCAGCTAAGAGAGGTGCTGTAGCCAGACAGCTGAGTTGGATCCACCACATAAAGTTCAGAAAAAGCTAAAGTGTTGGGTTTTTTATCAGTATGTCTTCAAGATGGCAATGACAGCTGAAGAATAAAAAATACATTGCTGCTGGGTGGTGGTGGCACACACCTGTAATCCCAGATCTTGGGAGACAGAGGCAGGCAGATTTCTGAGTTTGAGGCCAGCCTGTTCTACAGAGTGAGTTCCAGGACAGCCAGGGCTACACAGATAAACCCTGTCTCAAAAAACCAAAAAAAAAAAAAGAAGAAAAGTAAAAGAAAGAAACATTTCTATCCTCGACTTGTGTAAGTATGAGTCCAACCCTGCTGCTTAAATATACTAGGCAGTTGGTGTTGCATGCTTTTTCTTTTCACCAGCTCTGGCATTATATTTATGTTAAGGAATCAAACTGCCAAGTTTAAAAGTAACATAAAGTTCTTATGTTCGTATTTATTGTCTTGGTTATGAAACCATGAAATAAAATATTCATCATTGTCTGAACCCTTAGCCTTCTCCATTACTAGCTTATTTTCTAAGAAAGTACATATTTTTCAAGTTCTATTTGCCTTTCAGTTATAAGTAGAAGAGCAAATGACCAAAAAGAGATTTTCTGTAAATGTTTCATAGACCCACTATACAATTTTAAAATATTATTATTAATGTATTGTTAATTTCAATACATTGTATTTTGAATAATGTAATTATGTAATAATAATAATAAATTGTAGTTTGAACATATTCATCCCCTTTCACATACCTTCTGATGTGTACCCTTATTCCATTCCTATTCAACTTTGTGTCTTCATTTATTTTAAAATCTTTGAAGCCAATTGGTGCTGCAAATATACTCTTAGTGTGTGACCATCTACTGGAGAATGTTAGAGACTCTGTTAATTTCGCCCATTGTCTAGTCATACTTAACCAAATTCCAGTACACATGAGGATCAGTTTTCAATATGGACTCCACCTAATACTCCTGGCCTGTTTCACAAATAGTCAACACTGGCAAAATGTTTTATATTTTATCATATATTTTGAACATTAACAAAGATTTCATACTCTCCACTCAGTGTCATTCCCATAAATGAAAATATGATTAACAAGATTGTATCCAGCTTTGTAGAAAAACCATGGGGGGAGGGGGAATGGTTTGGGAATAGTTGGGGGGGAGAGGAACTATGGGACATGGGGGGGACAGGGAAAGGGGAAAGCCTTTGGAATGTAAACACAGAATATAGAAAATAAAAATTTAAAAAAAAGACTGTGAGCTTCCTCATTATATTCTAAAAACATGAATTTATCTATCAGTTTAACATGGGAGTATTTAGATTTCAGATAGAGAAAAATAAAGCAAGAATTCTTCACTTCAAAGCCATAACACCAGACCAAGGGCACATAAAAACATTGATCAAGAGTAAGTCAAAGTAGTAGCTATGTAATTTTGAAACATTTGTAATTCTAAGTAGTAACTATGTAATTTTGAGACATAGCATAAAATGTCAGGAATAGTGTTTTATGATTGATATTTTTAAATATCACAAAAAGTTTTTAAAAAAGCAAGTGATGGTTTTGCATTAAAATATTTGAAAACAAATGTTATAAACAATTCATGGCTGTAATATTTCGTCATTACCCAATTTATTCATTTTCTTCTACTTTTTTTCCTTAAGTTTAGAGCATATTCAGTTTTGAATTCAGCCAAAAGAAACAGCAGGACTCTCCTGAACCTGCCATCAATGATTTATTAAACTCATTTTCTATTCATTTGTTTATAGATCAAATGCAGAAAGGAAGGCTCAACAATATTGAACACACTTAATAAAAACACACATACACTGAGTATTTAAACTTTGCATTGTGCTAGGTTAGATATTTTGGAAGAAAGACAATAATTATACATAGGCAATTGCTTTGATGCAGCTTCTCGAATCAATATAGCTACTTAGTACAAGGTAGGCAGTTCTGTATGTTTAGCATTGGCACTCATTTCACACTATGACATTCAGGTGAATGTGTTTTATTGCAGACATGGGAAAATAGATAAATGAACTTTTTATTGACACTTTGCTAGCCTTTATAAATGGGATGCCATTAATCTTCTATTTGCTGTAACAGCAGTCTTCACATTGGCTGAATGTTCACTCTATTAGTAAAACATGTTCTTTTGACTACTCTATGAATAACAAATGAATCACATATATTATAAAATATTTAAAAATTACAAAATAGCTACTTTTGAATGACTGATAAACTCATGACAAAATAAAAGTTCCCCCTTTTTCTTCCTGTGCTTTATGGATAAACTTGTTCATGCTATCTGTGTATTACTTTCATTATTACTGTTCTATAAGCTCTGTGTCTTTGGAAGGTTTACCAAACAATTGAAGAAAACAAGCTACTATATACCATCACAAACTAGAACACTAATTTTGATGGCTTTCTCACAATCTGAAGGATATCATTAATACATATTCAGTGAGTTATCTGACTAAATAATATCATTTCTACAAAGAATCAATACCATCACAGAATGTTCTAGATAGTCCAGATAATTTTATTATTTTGAGAATTGTGGTTGTATGAAGCATACTGTCCTTCATAGAATAATGTACACCTGCTCCCCTCTTGGAGCAACTGTTTGGGAAGTTAGAAGATGTGTTATTAGTGGCAGGCTTTGAACTTTCATAAGACTCCTCTTTACCTCATGGGTGTGTCTGTATATGTAAGCTCTCATCTACAACTACAGTGCAATGCTTGCCTGCCTGTCTACTGTCATGATGGTCATACAATCTAACACTGTAAGCTACAGATATACTCTTTCATCAACAAGTTGAATTGGTCATGTTTTAATACTAATGTAACTAAAACAATAATATTCTTTAAAATTAAATGATTAATGTATTCTTTCTAAAAAACTAAACCATATAGCATTGAGCTGGAATCTTATTCTGATGAAACTACAACTCTGCAGGTATAATGTGATCTTCTTTGTACATGGAAATAAAAACTAGGTAATTAAGAAAACTGTGTTATAGTAGCTACCAGAGTCAAAGAGTCGGAAGAAGATAGTGAGACAGTGAACATTTCAAACAACGTAGACAAAAAGGAATAAACATGTGCTATCTATTATGTAGCAAGTTGCCATTCATCACCATATGTTTATGCTAAAAAAGTCTTCAGAATTTAAAATAAGTCCTCAACAAAATTAATGGGTAATTGAGATGATGAATATACTAATTTGCTTGAGTTAATCATTCCACACTGGGTGCACAATAGTATAATAACATATATTTATAGTCCATAATATATAATTGTGATTTATCAAATGATAATTCCAAAATATCTATGTATAAATAAATACTTTCTAACCTCTGTCATTTATAGAGTGTTACCATTAGTTTCAGTGGTTATAATGTCCCATTTTCCTGAAGGACAAATAGGAGCCAAATGTGCTCACTTCTACAAACAATGATAGCCAAATCTTATAGGATTTCAAATTATGATGGAGGTGTGCCTAACTACCTAGCTAGCTTAAAATATTAGTCATTAAATTTTTATATACATACAAATAGAATTATATAATTCATTAATCTTACTGCTGGATATATGCCTAGAAAAAATGAAATCAGCATGTAAAAGAGATGTCTACATATTCACATTCATTGCCAAGTATTCATACGTAGAAAATAGCAACAGCTAAAGGTCACTCAGCTGAGGAGTGAATAAAGAAAATAAGGCAAACACAGTAAAATTCCATTGACTGATAAAAATGAATAAAACCATGTCATCTATGACACTATAGATAAATCTAGAGACCATTATATCAATTAAGTGAAATAAGCCAGGCACAGAAATATTACTTTATAATCTCACTAATTTAAAAAAGAATCAAAACAGGTATTTTCATAAAAGGTAACATAGGATCATGGCTACCCGAGAAGGCTGAGGAGAAAGAGGTTGATCAACAGGTATAAGTCAGAGATAAACAGAAGCAAGTATTGGCACCTTTGACCATAAATAATAATTTTCAAAAAAAATGGATTTTGATCATTTTCACTATATAGAAATGGTAAATGCTTGAGAAAATTGATGTGGTTATTATAAGTATTATATCATGCATACATATCTCAAATTTTTATGTTATACTTAACTGGTAATTACATTGTATTTTTATGTATAAATTTAAATTAGAATCAGAATGCTTGAAGTCCAAATTATCATAATAAGGGATTTTAGAGGCTAGCCACATTGGCATTAAAGTCGTCTATAAATTTGCATTCATAACCCAGATGAGACAATGTCAAGAGTAGAAAATTATAGAATTTCCTTTAGTTCACGCAGAGCAAGATAATTCATCAGTAGTGATCAGACAGCTATGGACATGACAACCCTCAGGCCTGCCATGGAAGAAAGATTGAGCCAACACCAAACATTGTTCATCGTATTCTCCTCTTGTGCCATGGCACAGTATGCGAGCATGCTCACATGAGCATACACATGCACACACACAGACACACAAAAATACAAACACATAAATAAATACAATTTAAAATTTTCATAAGTTTTTAAAATTTGAAGCCACTGTACTTTATCGGAATTTCACAAATAACAGTGCTGTAGTTTCATGATAAAGCAGTTCATTTGTTTATATATATGTATATTTATATGTATATATATACATATATATATATATATACAAATGAAGTAATTCAGTGGGTTATTTTCTGTCATTTAAATTATAAGTTAATTAATTTAGTTTTCTATGACTGGATGGAACAATGATACACAAAATGAAACAAAGCATGGGCCTTTAAAAGACCTTTGTATTTCTTAAATGCAGAGCAATTATGAGGAGTCACGAATTTCTAGTCTTTTTCAGTTTGTCTATTATGTTTTGTTTGATATAATTTTATATTTATACTTGATTTGATGTGTTTTTAAATTGCATTGAACATCCTGGAGTCTCTTTAAGAGAGTTTTACTTAATTACATTGCCATGGAGTGCAATGTGTTAATGGAAAATGGTGAGCCTTATGCACATAGTCATACAAGAGTAAATAAAGACTCAAAGGTTTTATATGTATGTGTGCATGTAAGGACAATAATTGATATATATATGTGTGTGTATATAAAATAATTGTTATGTGTATATTATTATAATTGTTGTGATGGTTTGTATATGATTGGCCCAGGAAGTAACCCTATTAGGAGGTGTGGCCTTGTTGGAGTAGGTGTGTCACTGTGGGAGTGGGCTTAAGACCCTCATCCTGGCTGCAGGGAAGTCAGTCTTCCACTAGCAGCCTTCAGATGAAGATGTAGAACTCTCAGCTCTTCCTGCACCATATCTGCCTGGATGCTGCCATGTTTCTCCCTTGATGACAATGGACTGAACCTCTGAACCTGTAAGCCAGCCCCAATTAACTGTTGTCTTTTATAAAATTTGCATTAGTCATGGTGTCTGTTCACAGCAGTAAAACACTAACTAAGGCAGAAGTTGGTACCAGGAATGGGATATTGATGTGATACACATGACCATGCTTTTGTTTGGAAGAATGTGGATTTTGGGACTTTGGATTTGGAAAACCATGGATTGCTTTAAGTGGGGCTTATTGGGCCAGCCTAGTAGGAATATGGAAGACAGGGGTGCTGAGTGTCATTTGAACTCTGTAGGTCTGATTGCCCAAGGTTTCAATGGAGAAGAACTTTAATATGTGGCTGAGAAACTATTTTTGTGATGTTTTGGTGAAGAACATGGCTGCTTTTTGCCATTGTCTGAAGAGACTGCCTAGGGCTAAGGTAAAGAGATTTATATTAATTGCATCTGCAAAGGAAGTCTCAAAGAGAAGAACTTTAATATGTGGCTGAGAAACTATTTTTGTGATGTTTTGGTGAAGAACATGGCTGCTTTTTGCCATTGCCTGAAGAGACTGCCTAGGGCTAAGGTAAAGAGATTTATATTAATTGCTTCTGCCAAGGAAGTCTCAAAAAAGCCCAACAAAGACTTTGTTCTCTGGTTAAGTCTGATGAAGAGAATTTTGAACAAACATAGCAAGATGAGAAAGGAAAAGTACAAAACATATAGTTTGAGTATTAAAGGGACTTCAAGAAGTGAAATGGAGCTGAATTCAGGGATATTAAATTGAATTAAGGGAGTGGTGACCTTGGGGCAAGAATCTACCCATCTAATATAGATTCAAACAAGGTAGTCCAAGGAGCCTTTAATCCCAGGAAGCAAAGATAAGCAGATCTCTGAGTTCAAGGCTAGCCTACAACAGGGCAAATTTTAGGTGAAGGAAAACTTAAATCCAGGATTGGTGGACCACACCTTTAATCCCAGTGCTTAGGAGACAGGCATGCAGATCTCTTGAGTTCAAAGTCAGTCTAAGGAGCAAGATTCAGAACAGCCAACTTAGGCAGGGAAGGAGCTGGGAAAAAGGAAGCTAGTGATAATGTAATAGAACAAGGGGGCCAATGTTTCAGCTCCTGCAAGCAGCAGAACTGAGCAGCTTTAGCCGTATGTCTCTGGCTTTATATTCAAGAGAAGGAGACTACTGGGACAATTGATGCTGGTTAGCTGGTACTGAGATATTAGTGGTGATTAAGAAAAGACCAGCATCACTGAGGTGAAATCTGGGAAGTGTTTTCTGAGAGTACAAAGAAGCTATATTTCAGAGATAGCCAAGGTTGTACCTCATGCTGCAGCTGTACTTGGTAACATGTAAGAATCATCCAGGTGGTACTGGTTTTGAAGGCATGAAGGTATCATGAAGAACAGCTAAGTTTTGGCACTGTGAGAGGCCACGGAAGGCCATTGGTTAAAGTGCACCCTCAGTTGTAATTGACAGCCCAGGACTGAAGGGGTCATGCAAAGGAGTTGAGGCTTGGTACCATGAAGAGAGCCTATGAGAGGCTTTGGTGAAGCCTAGTTGCAGTGGAAGACCCTAGCATATTGGAGATGCCAGTACCATGGGATGACCACCAAGAACAGCAGTGGCAGTGGAGTGGATCAATCTGAACTTAGAGTGCTACAGAGGGCAGAGCTGGAGAAGTGACATCAGCTCTTTGGAGATGCACAGAAGATCATGTGTGGATCTCAGACATTGGAACAAGAAGCTGTGAAGCTGAAATTGACTTGGGGTACCCAAGATGCTAAAGGTGACACAGCCACAGGATGCCTGCCAAGGAAAGCTGCTAACAGGAAGTGGAACAAGTCCAGGATAAAGAACTTTGTTGAAGTCAACAAAGATGAAAAAGGAGTTGGATACCTGAAGACTGCTTTGCCATCAGACATGGAGATGCAGAGTTTGGACTTTGCCCAGCTGGTTTCCTGTCTTGCATAGGGATTACAGTTAAGTGATTGGATGAATCTCAGAAGAGACCTTGAACTTTGGACTTTTAACACTATTGAGACTGCTATAGAGTACAGGGACTTTTGAAGTTGGACTAAATGTATTTTGCATTATGCTATGTTTAAGTATGGCCCCCATAGACTCATGCTTGAACAAGCCTATGGGGGCCAGGGAGTGGAATGTGATGGTTTGTATATGATTGACCCAGGAAGTGACCCTATTGGGAGGTGTGGCCTTGTTGGAGTAGGTGTGTCACTGGGGGTGTGGGCTTAAGATCCTCACTCTGGCTGCATGGAAGTCAGTCTTCTACTAGCAGCCTTCAGATAAAGATGTAGAACTCTCAGCTCCTCCTGAACCATATCTGCCTGTATGCTGCTATGTTTCTGCCTTGATGACAGTGGACTGAACCTCTGAACCTATCAGCCAGCCCCAATTAAATGTTGTCTTTTATAAAATTTGTTTTGGTCATGGTGTCTGTTCACAGCAGTAGAACCCTAACTAAGACAATTGTGTATATAACTAATAATTTTTGTATATAATGATAATAACTGGTATGTTTATGTGTAATAATATTAAAGAAGAGTTTCTCTTCAGAGAAAGTACTTTCCCTTACCAATGAGTTCTATAGTATCATTTTATAGTATCACAATTTTCTTTCCTTTTTGACAATTTTTATTAATTTATTCTTTCATATATTACATTCCAATTGCAGTTTCTCTTGCTCCTGTCCTTCCACCCAGCTCCAATTCTTATCCAATTCTCCTCTGTTTTTCCATTCAGAAAGGGTAGATGTGTCAGTTATATCAACTAAACCTGGCTTATCAAATTGCAGTGAGTCCCATCATACTAAGTCCATATGAGGCAACCCAGTTGGAGGACAATGGTTCCAAATGCATCAGAAATCATCCTTGCTTCCTCTGTTAGGAGTTCCATAAAACACTAAGCTATGCAACTCTAACATATATGCCATGGGCCTAGGTTAAACCCATGTAGGATCTCTGACTGTCAATTCAGTGTCACTGAGCCCCTAGGTGTCCAGGTTTGGTGATTCTGTGGGTTGTCTTGTGTGTTTTTGACACTTCTGACTTCTATTATTCTTCTTAGCCCTATTGTGTCGGAATAATTGAGTTCTGCTTAATGTCAGACTATGAGTCTCTGCATCTGTTTCCATCAGTTTCTGGATGTATCCTATTTTAAACCTGAATGAGCCATCGTCTATAATGAGACAAGGCTTTCAGTGAAGGGACTTGGATACCAATTGTCCTTTAGGGTTTCATTGTTGTGAAAAAATACCATGACCAATGCAACTCTTATATGGGCAAACATTTAATTGGGTTTCAGAGATTCTGTCCTTTATCATCATGGTGGGAAACATAGGCATGCATACTATCATGATGCTGGAAAACTAGCTGAGTGTTGTAAATCTTACTCCAAAGGGGTCCAGAAGGAGGCTGTCTTCTGCAAGCAAGAGGAAGCTCTCTTCCACACTGGGCAGAGCCTGAGCACACTTCCTCCAATAAGGCCAGACTTCCTAATAGTGTCATTTCCCATGGACCAGGTGAATTCAAAACACCATATCCACCCAGCCACAAAACCTTTTGACCTACAATTTGTCCTGGAAGCATGGTGTGACAGAGTTAGAGGTGGAACAGCAATTGTGGGAGTGGCTTAACAGTGACTTATCCAGCTGGAGACTCATGCCCTGAGAGAGATGCCACCCCTGACAACCAGAACCAGAAACAAAAGTTCAGCCTATAAACCTAGGACAGAACTTGACATGACAAGCAAAAAGAAAAAAATATGTTGAGGTCCTTGATCCATTTGGGTTTGACTTTTGTACAGGGTGAGAGATAAGGATTGAATTTCATTGTTCTATATATAGCTATCTAGTTTAACTAGCACCATTTGGTATGGATGGTGTCTTTTCTTCAATGTGTCTTATTGACAAAATTTAGAGAGCTGTAGGAAATGTGAATGTCAATTATGAATGTGTATTGTCAATTGTGGATATTTGGTCAATGAATCTTTTTGTGTGAGTAATGTGCTGTTTTCTTCATCTGAAAGCTTTTTACTATAGCTTTTTGAAATATGGATAGTGATATCTTTTTCAGTTTGTTGTTAAATATTCTTAGGTTACTCTGTGACTTTTGTATTTCCCTATAAAATTTGTGATTTTTTTCAATTGCTGTAAAGACTTGTGCCAGAGTTTTTATGGGAATTGTATTGAATCTGTAGGCTACATTTTGTAGGATAGACAGTTTTACAAATTTATCCTGTCAACATATGGGCACAGAAGGTCTTGTCATCTTCTGGTATCTTCTTCAGTTAAGATGCCTAGAGTAAAGAGACTAAGACTAAAATAAATAGAACTTCATGAAACTCAAATGTTTCTATATTGCAAAAAGGAGTTTCAGTTTGCACTTGATGGTGAATAACGCATACATAACAATGGGGCAAGGAGCAGAGAGTAAGAGATTCCAAAATGATTATCCAGATATGTACCATATACACTACAACCTTGTCTTAGTTATGGTTTTACTGCTGTGAGCAGACAATATGTCCAATACCAGCCTTATAAAGGACAACATTTAATTGGGGATGGCTTACAGGTTGAGAGGTTCAGTCCAACATCATTAAGACAAGTGCATGGCAGCATCCAAGCAGGCATGGTGCAGGTAGCGTTAATAGTTCTATATCTTCATCTGAAAGCTGCTTACAGAATACTGGCTTCCAGACAGCTAGGTTAATCGTCTTATAGCCCATACCCACAGTGACACACCTACTCCAACATGGCCAAATTGTAGAGAGCCTTATTGAGATGTCATGCTACCTGGCAGGAACTTGACATGGACCAATGTGAAGTTTCTCTCGCAGCCTGAGTGGAAACTCCTGTGTTAGCCATAATCCCTTCCACCTAGGGTGGAGTGCTCAAACCAAGAAGAAACCCATTGTTCTTCAAGCACCTGCAGTTTCCTGAGAAACACTAGCTGCCTGTGGAGCAACAGAACTGGTTCTGTGGACAAGCTTCCAGACTTTGGGGGAAGGGTTTTTCCTGCCTATATATTTGGAGTTCTCCATTAAACTTTGAGACCTTGAATAGCAGGTGTTGTCTTGGTCTCCATCTCTTTTTGCCGCCTTCCCATACATCTCCAGCTTTCCTTCCAGGTAACCCGTACATTGTAACTGCAGGCAGTTACACCAAATCTTCTAAAAGTGCAACTACCTGGGCTATGCATAGACAAACCATCACAATCCCCTTCTTCAAATGGTCATGGATGACTGCAAAAGAGGAGCTAAGATGAGTGTAAGAGACATAGGCAATGGATAACTCCAAAGTAATCCAGTATCTTCTGGACATAGGAGGGTAGCTTCACATATAAATATCAAAATGAGATATTGTCAAAAAATTAAGGCTCACCTCTAAATCATCAAAAGTAATGCAACAGAAATAATGGTACACATATATTAAAAATTAGATCTCATTTTTGGAAAAGCTATTTCTAAGGAAACCTATTTTCATCAGATATAATCCTCACTTTAATATAAAATTGCCTCATTCAATAAGTGAATGAAGCATACTAGGTTATCTTTGTAGGTTTTGCATTCTAAAATTACAAGAAGGTTAAGAAAACACCTTTTAAGCAGCATATACAAAGAAGCATTGGATTCCCCCACCAAAAATGAGTATTCTAAGAAAAGGCGCTGGAAGAATGGGGAACTTTCAGGCTTACTCTAGTGACTGTGGCTGCTGCCTTTGCCCTAATCTATTTTATTTTACATGGTCTTTCAACACCTAATGTGCAGAACCTTCACATTTTTTGGTGCAGCCCTTTTTAATTATCCCTTCCCCCCATTTCTAGGCCTGGCATACCAAAAGTGCCAGACATTGCAACATGGAAAACATTCTTATTCCTTCTCTGTTTATACTTGTGCACTGCTGTTGTAGGGGAAAAAATACAAACTTTCTGGTATTCTGTACTGGGTTTCAGTACTTTGACTGAAATGAAATATATATATATTCCTCCTTTTCCTCAAAGGAGGTAACAACTCTTTATTTCTTTTATCTGATACTTCTACATAATATGCTCAGTGGGAAAAAAGACCAAAAGTTGCTAAATGTTATAAATACAGTACAGAAATGACCGTCAAAACAAATACTATGGTTTTGTGAGATTCATTAATTAGTGAAGTGATTAAATGTATTATAAATGCTAATCAGCTATATTATTTATTGAGTTTTTTTTTATTTGTGGGAACATCAATAAGTGCGTTCATGTTTGTTTGATCTTTTAAAACAAGGACAAGTAACATTTGTACATGTGTGGTTTTCTGTTAGGTAATGAAAAATTATTGCACATATTATTATCATCATAAAGGATATTTTACTGCTAGACATGGTTGGACAAGCTTGTAATCCCAGCACTAAGGAGACTGAGGCAGAAAGCCCATGCATTGACCTCATCTTCACATGCAAGGCTAGCCTATATTATACAATGAATCCCTGTCTCAAAAGAAAATTACCATAAAAGTATGAGTGTAGCAAATTATTTGCATATTTGTTATGTTCTGTTTCTAGGTACATAGTCATTGAATTTCTTATTTTTAAATCCTCTCTTCCCTTCTCCTTTGCTTGCACCATTTTTGTTTAATTCTGTTTCCCAAAGACTTTTCACCATTTTCATGTTACCCATATTTCATTCCCTCCTTTGTCCTCTTCCCTCAGCTAACATGTTCATTCCTCTAATGGTTCCAGTTTCATGAACTGTACACAAAAACATTCAATAAAATATTTATTGTTATTTTCATGTGTGTGTATGTGTGTGTAAATGCATGTACATAGGCATGATAATAAAGATACCTGAAGAGACCAGAAGAGGGTAATACATTCTCATTGTGCTGAAATTATGGGAGCTTTAGAGCCAAAAAACATGAGTATTAGAAACTGAACTTTGTTTTTTGCTTCCCTGCAAGAATATGTGCCCTTAACCACTGAGTCATCTCTCAGGATACAAACACACACACACACACACACACACACACACACACACACACGCACGCACACACGCACACATGCACACATTCAAATGAATGTCAACTATATGAGTGAAAACATACAGTATTTGTCTTTTTCATTCTGGCTTATTTCAACTACCATAATGATATCCAGCCTGATTCATTTTCCAACAAATGCCAAAATTTCATTTTTCTTTATTACTGAATAAATTCTGTTGTATATGTGGAGAATATTTTTCTTCTTATCTATTCAGATAGAATGAAACACAACAGGAAGAGAGAGAGAGAGAGAGAGAGAGAGAGAGAGAGAGAGAAGAAAGAAAAAAAGAAAAAGGAAAGGAAGGAAGGAAGGAAGGAAGGAAGGAAGGAAGGAAGAAAAGGGGAGGGGAGGAGAAGGGAGGAAGAAAATTCAGAAAAATGATTTCTGATGATTTCTGCTATACTCAGATTAGTGCCTAGCCCAGGTGTCATCAAAGAGGCTTAATTCAGCAACTAACGGGAGTAAAAGCAGAGAAACAGAGCCGAACATTCAATATCCCTGGGAACCCCATGGAAAAGGGTGAGGAAAGAATTTTAGAACTTACCTGAATCAAGGACACTGGAACATGGCCCACAGCACCAACAAAGCAGGACTCACAGAGGCCTAGAGACAGAAGAAGCAACAATCCCATAGCCTGCATGGGTTTGTATTAGGCCCTCTACATATATGTTATAGTTGTGTAGCTTGATGTTCTTGTGTTCTTGTATAGCTTGAACTTCTAACAGTGGGAGTGGAGGTGTCTCTGACTCTTTTGCCTGTTTTAAGGACCCACTTCCTCCTACTGGGTTTCTTTATCCAGCCTTGATATCAGAGTTTGTCCCCAAATTTTTGTAACTTATTATATGCCCTATTCAGCTGACATCTGGGTGGCCTGCAGTTTTCTGAAAGGAAATGGAGAAGAGGTTGATCTGAGGGAGAGTAGATGAGGGAGAGTGAGACTGGGAGTAGTGAAGAACTGGGGAACTGAAGTTGGTATGTATTGTATGAGAGAAGAATAAATTAAAAATATTAAAAATAATACTGTTGTCTGTTCAAGAAGTCTTGTTTGTATGGATGAACACACACATGTGAGGGCTCTCTTTAAACCAATAGTATTTTCTAAGCCTCACTGAAAATTGACAATGTGCATTAACAAAACGTCATGTGTGCTAAGATGTGACAGTATTGGAGTGATGAAAGAATAATAAAATATTTTAGCAGGTGCATGCTCATTTTCCCTGTGCAGTCACCCTTTAAGGTTCTTATCTGAGTATGGAATTGTAGGAAGCCACATTTGCCATTACAAGATGGCGCCCATTTCCTATGATGAATCAGCAATGTACTGTTGTTTACTCCACTCCACGCCCTACTGTGCATGCGCAGGTAGAAGTTTGGCGGGTCGCAGCTCAGACCTGGAGCATACTAATGAGGCATCGTGGCGTGCACCAATCAGGTAGAAACACGTCTAGCCTAGGCTTATTTAAGACACAGGATTCCTTTTTTCTTGGTCTTTCGCCTCTGCAATCAGCCCCGCAATAAACGTCTGTGGAAGAATCCTGACTGTCTTGTGTCATTCTTGCTGGCGAGATAGACACGCGACCTACATGGAATGGTGCTTTTAATGGGTATTTCTTATCATTGGGTGTGATTTTCATCTGAATATTATACATAGATTCCAGAGTATTGTCCTTTTTAAAATATGTTTTTAAATATAAATGATTTATAGTTAATTTAATTAATCTTGTTTTAATTTACTCATGAAGATAAAACTAATGATAAGGAAATAAGTAAAATTAAAAGCCAAAATATTAGCAATATAATCGCTAATGAATTGAAATAATTATGTACTCTCATTTTAATAAACTAAAAATAGAGCCTAATTTAGAATATAATCTTTTAAAACTGAACATTTATATTCCTTCATATAACATATTTGGTTATGGTTTCTGCTTCATTTGCCTCATCAAGTTCTTCCATAGTTTCATATCCTTCTAAATCTATGGCAATTATTTTTCTTTTTATTATTAAAAAGCAGTCTACCCATCCAAACCCATACCATTTTCAATTCTTTCTCTCTATCATTAAGTTATCAGTCAGAAATAATATTAATAAGAGTAATAATAATAAAGGATGGGAACTAGTAATAGTAGAAGAGGAAGAAAAAGATGAAGAAGTAGAAGAAGAAGAAGAAGAAGAAGAAGAAGAAGAAGAAGAAGAAGAAGAAGAAAAGGAGGAGAAAGAGAAAAGGAGGAGAAGGAGAAGATGGAGAAGAGAAGGAGAAGGAGAAAAAGAAGGAGAAAGAGAAGAAAGAAAGCAAATGAAATACGAAATTATGGCAAAATTGACAAACCGTAAATACAGAGCTAAAGACAAAAGAATTAGGAACATATACAGATACTGAAACAAACACAGTTAGGAAATCCACTCAAAACAAAACTGGAAACCATAACATGTAAACAAAAAATCTGTAAGGTAAAACCAAGAATCAAATAATCAAACATGTCCTGAAAAGATTTTGACATAAATATTAAAATTGAGTGCATTTTGTGTCAGCCATCTATTGCAGCACACAAGACCTAAACTTAAATAAGGTTTGATTCTGTTGGAAAAATTAATATTTCCTTTTCTATTGGTTATCAATAGGAGAGAGCTTTCATATTATGGAATCTTCTGTCTAATTAACCTCTCATTACTGGAATCTGGTCTGGCTTAGAATTTTGTAATTCCTATACCATCTTTGCAAAATCATGTGTGCTAGTCTTGTTTCTTCCATCTCTATTGTCTCTTAACAATCAGTCAGCCTCATTTTTTTTGCAGAATTCATTCAGCTCTGTGTTGAGGGATTTATGAAGTCATTCCATTAAAACTGAGTGTTCCAAATCTCCCATTCTGATCACACTGTACAGTTGTGGATCTCTCTATTGTTCCCATCTGCTTCTGGAGAGCTTCTCTGATGATGACTGGTATATGACCATAACAGAATGTCATTAGGAATCAGTTCAGTGCTACAATCTATTTGCAGAACAATAGTGTTTGGTTTTCCCTAGGTCTATGGCCTATCTAGTCTCCAGTTCTTAGCCACCCACACAATATCCAAACATGGGTTTTGATTGATGGAGTTTGCATTTATTCCCATCAAATAATTTCTGGTCACTTCAATGACCTTTGTGCTTCTATCACCTGAGCATTACCTTGCAGCTCTACTACGGTTGTGAATTGCAAAAACAGGGTTGCATCTACCTTTATCATCAGTTAGAATGTATAATACTTTCCAGAATCATGATCACTAGTCATTATGGGTGAAGGGTTTATCTAGGCACCACCTGGCCTTTTGCCATATAGAAGCCCTGCAGTTTCATGAGATCCCATTAATTAGTTGCTGTTCTTAGTGCCTTTGATATCAATATTCTATTTAGAAAGGATTTTTTTTCTGCCAGAGAGGTCAAGAATATGCATAATTCAGTCTATTCAGGTTTTTACATTGAGGTACTTGATCCTTTTGGAGTTGAATTTTGTGCAAGAGGATGAGTATGAATTTATTTTCACTCTTCTACCTGTGGCCATCTTGTTTGATATTCACCATTTGGTGAAGATTCTGTCTAATTTCTAGTGTGGGTATTTCTAGTTTCTTTATCACAAACTTAATATTCATAGGTATGTAGGATTATGCCTCTATTCCACTGATCAAACTTTCTGTTTTTATGCCAATAACAACCTTTTTACAAAATTATACCTCAGTATGTCTGGTTTTTTATGTGTAGATCCTTGATCCACTTGGACTTGAGTTTTGTACAAGGAGATAAGAATGGGTCGATCTGCATTTTTCTGCATGAAGATCTCCAGATGATCCAGTACCATTTGCTAAAAATGCTATCTTTTTACCACTGGGTAATAACCCTATTAAAAATGGGGTACAGAGCTAAATAGGGAATTCTCAACTGAGGGAACTCAAGTAGCTCTAAAACACCTAAAGAAATGTTCAGCATCCTTAGTTTCAGGGAAATATAAATAAAAATAACACTGAGTTTCCACCTTACACCAGTCACAATGGCTAAGATGAAAAACTCAGGGGACAGCAGTTGCTGGAGAGGATGTGGGGAAAAAGGAACACTTCTCCATTGTTGGTGCAATTGCAAGCTGGTAAAACCACTCTGGAAATCAGTTTGGTTATTCCTCAGAAAATTGGACATAATACCACCAGTGGTCCCAGGTATACCACTCCTGGGCATATACCCAGAAGATGCTCCTACATGTAATAAGGATACATGCTCCACTATGTTCATAGCTGCCTTATTTATAATAGCCAGAAGATGGTAAGAACCCAGATGTCCTCAACAGAGGAATGGATAAAAAAACTATGGTATATATACACAATGGAGTACTATTCAGCTATTAAAAACAATAAACTCATGAAATTCTTAGGCAAATGGATGGAACTAGAAAGTGTCATCCTGAGCGAGACAACCCAATCACAAAAGAATACTCATGATATGCACTCACTAATAAATGGATGTTAGCACAAAAGCTCAAAATAAGCAAGTTACAATTCACCAAGCTCAAGAAGAAGGAGGACTTAAGTTAGAGTTCCTCTAAGAAAGCATACAAAATAGTCACAGGAGCAATAAGGGAGACAATGTGTGGAACAGACACTGATGTAAAGGCCACCCAGTGATTGCCCTACCTGGGGATTCATCCTATAAACAGTCAACAAACCCTGACACTACTATGGATGAAAAGAAGTGTATACCAAAAGGAGCATGCCATGGTTGACTCTGGAGGGGCCCTGCCAGAGCCTTACAAATACAGAGGCAGATGCTAACAACCAACTATTGAACTGAGCATGGGCTCCCCAATAGAGGAGCTGGAGGATGGTCCAGAGGAGCTGAAGGGGTTTAAAGACCCATGTGAAGAACAATGATTTCAGCCACCCAGACATCCAAAGACTCCCAGGGACTGAACCATCAACCAAGGGGCACACATGGTTCCAGCCAAAAATGTGGCAGAGGAAGGCCTTGTTGGGCATCACTAGGAGGATTGGTCCTTGGTCAGGCTCAAGAGAGGCCTGAACAAAAGGAAACCGAAGGGTGGGAGGAGGGAGTGTGTTGGGTGGAAATGTATATATGTGGAGGCAGGGGGAAGGAGTAAGGGGATGGGTTGGTGGTCTTAGCGGTGGGCAAATATCAGGAAAGCTTTTACCATTGGCAATATAAATGAAGACAATATTCAATAAAAAATAAATTAAAAAACAAAGAATCTGTATATTGTTTTTAGTAGGATGGCCATTTTTACTATATTAATCCAAACAATACATGAGCATGGGAAGTTGTCTTCTACCTTCTACAATTTCTTTATATAATTTCTTAAAATTTTGTTGTACAAGTCTTTTACTTGCTGTGTTAGATTTGCTTCAAGATATTTTTGAGGATATTGTGAAAGAAAATTTTTCTTGACTTCTTGCTCAGTCTATTTGTTGTTTGTATATAGGAAATACTAATTTTTGTATACTAATTTTGTATCTTTTATCTTTGCTGAATATGTTTATTAACTGTAGAAGTTTCTTTGTGGATTTTTAAAGGTCATTCATATCATCTGCAAATAATGATACTTGAGTTCTTCCTTTCTATTTTGCATCCTTTCACTCCCAGAAGTAATCTTATTATTCGAGCTAAGATTTCAAGTAGTATATTGAATAAATATGTAGAGAGTAGACATCCTTGTCTTGATTCTTTGTTTAATGGAATTTCATTCATTTGTCTCTATGTCGATGTTGGCTGTAGACTTGCTGAAAATTATCTTTATTATATTGAGTTATTTCCCTTGTTTCTTTAGTCTCTCTAGGACTTCCTTCATTAGATTTTTATTTCAAAGGCTTTTTGTGCATGAAATGAGATAATCATGTGTTTTCTTTTTCCTTTCAGTCTGTTTATACTGTAGATTACATTTATTGATTTATATATATATTGAACCATCCTTGTATCTCTAGGATAAAGCCTATTTGTTCGTGGTGGATAATCTTTTTGATGTATTCTTGGATTCAATTTGCAATTATGTTACTGAGAATTTTTGCAACTATGTCCATAAAAATTTGTCTGTGTTGCTTTCTCTTTTGGATCTCTGTGTGGTTTAAATATCAGGACAATTCAGGCCTCATAAAAAGAATTTTCAGTGTTCATTTGTTTTCTATTTTGTAGTATAATTTGAAGAAAGTTGGAATTAATTCTTTAAAAGTTTAGTAGAAATCTGTGCTAACACCATCTGTCCCTGGGTGTCTTTTGGTTGGTCAACTTAACTGCTTCTCTCTTTCACTGGGGGCTTATAGGCTTGCTTATATGTTTTTTTTTTCTGATGTTAACTCAACCATAGTAGGTTGTATATATCAAGAATTTTACCCATCTCATCTATGTTTTATAATTTGGAGGAGTACAGACTTTCATATTATTTCCTTATAGTTCTTTTATTTGTCTCTTTATCTACTGTTATATATTCCTATTCACCTCTAATTTAGTTAATTTAGATAATTGATCTCTGTCTTTTAATTAATTGGCTAAGGGTTGTCAATTTTATTGATTTCCTCAATAAGCTCTTTGTTTCATTGATTCTTCATTTGTTTGTTTTCTATTCTATTGATTTCTGCTTTGAGATAGATTATGTTTTGCCATCTATTTTGAGGGTGATTTCTTCCTTTTGCTCTAGAACTTTCAAGTGTGCTTTTCATTTACTAATATGAGATCTCTAGTTTTTTATGTAGGTACATGGTGGTATGAACTTGCCTTTTAGATCTCCCTTTATTGTTTTCTATAAATTTGGGTATGTAAATTCACTTTCATTCTTATTGTAGACAGTTTTAACTTCTTTATTTTTGTTTTGACCTGCTTTTTAATTCAGCACAAAAAGATTATTGAGTTTCCATGTGTTTGTAAGATTTTTATTTTTTTTTTCTTGTTGATATCCAGCTTTCCTTGATGATGGTCAGAAACATCGCAGGGAATTATTTCAATTTCCTTTTATCTGTTGAAGATTGCTTTGTTTGCAAGTATGTGATCAGTTTTGGAGACAATTTCAGGAGGTACAGAGATGGTGGTATATTCTTTTGGGCTTTGAAGAAATATTCAGTAAACATCTGTTTGGTACATTTGTTTTATAACATCAGCACCAGAATTCCTCTGTTTAGGTTTTGTCTGGATGAACTGTCTATTGTTGACTGAGGGGTTTTGAGAGTCACTGACTACCATTGTATAAAGGTCAATAAGTAATTTTAGCTTTAATAATGTTTCTTTTTATCAATATGGCTAACTTACTGTTTGGTGCATAAGTTTACAACTACAATATCTTCTTGGTGGGTATTTTTCATTAATGAGTATGTAGTTCCCTATGATCTATGATTGGTTTTGATTTAAAGTTTGTTTTGTCAGATACTAAAATGGCTATCCCAGCCTGCCTTTTAGGAAATTTGCTTGGAATATCTTTTTTCTTTCTTTTTACCCTGAAGTGATGTCTGTCTTTGATGCTAAAGTATTTCTTGGATGTAGCAAAATATGGGATCATGTTTTCAAATCAAATCTGTCAGTCTGTGACTTTTTATGGGGGAATTGCGTAATCACTGAACAGTATTTGTTGATTTCTGTTATTTTGTCATTAAGTTTTATGATCTCCCACACCTTTGATTTGTTGGTCTGACATTATTTATTCCTTGTTTTCTTGATTGTGACTTAACATATTCAGATTAAAGTTTTCCTTCTAGCACATTCTGTAGAGCTAGATTTGTAGATAAGTACTGCTTAAATTTGGGTTTGTTGTGGAAAGATTCTATTTTTCTATTGTGACTTAAAATGTTACTGGTATCTTAGTCTGGGGTGAGATTTGTGGTCTTTGATATTCTTATAACAGCTAAGCATCATCCTGCCTTTAAAAGTCCCTATTGAAAAGTCAGGTATTATTCTAATGGGTCTGCCTTCATATATTACTTGATCTAGTATACATTTTAAATCAATTATTTGTTCATACTCAATGAGTTGTGGCCTTCTGGAAGAAGTGTGCTGGCAGAATTCTTTGTCTTTAATCTTATTCCCTTTCTGTATGAAAAAAATAAAAAACGGAAAATGTTAGGATAGTTAGTGTATTCAGTATATTTTATTTTAAGCATATTATAGTTTTATATTAGTATGGTTCCTTAATTATAGAAATTCCTGCAATTGGTCTATCTGACTGTGGGAATAATCATATTTCAGAATCATTGTAAATCACTGCAGTCGTGATCCATGCTTCCCAATCTTTTCATTCCCTATGACTCACTCCTGCTCTTGTCATGAGAATTGAATACTCATGCTGATCACAGAGCAAACACATTTTCCTCCCAAGTTAGTTCCAACTGATGATCTTCTCAAACAGGTATGACTTAATAATGACTTTTAATCACTTAAGTTGTCATTGTGTAATGAAAAGAAAATTCTGCCTTTGTAGCTCTTTGGTAATCAGTTCTGCTACAAGAAATTCACAAGGTGATTTTTCTATTGCAGGGAATTCATGCCATACTCTAGATAGAAAATTAGAAACAGTAATCAAATAATTATACAATTGTGTGAAAAACATCAAAACAGTTGTCTGCTTCAAAATGCTAAGTGAACATAACACAGGGAGCTCTTTGACACTAAATTCTAAGGAAGAAGGAACACAGTTTCATTTGAGAAAGAAATACTAAGTTGAAAAAGGGAATCTGAGATCAAAGCAAGTGACAGAATAAAGGACAAAAGCATGCGTGCCAGCCCAGGTAGCAGCAAAGGGGGTCACAGGAAACTGAAATCTGATTTAGACTACTTTTTCAAAAACTTACTAAGGTATGCTAAAGGATTGGTATTTGTGCTACAGGTGACAGGCAAGATAGCTTGGAGCAGTGCATGAAGAACACTGGAAGATAAATCCTTACTACTAAAGACATTTTGCCTATTGAATTAATGATTGAAATATTTTCTGAGGATGAGAAATCAACTACGCAGTAAAAGCTACCTTCAGTTTTTACATGTCTATTGTTCTATTCATCCTTTTCTGCTTAGTTTTTCATAGATTCCCTCATCTAAATCAGATAAATGGAGACTGATGAGAAAATAAGTGTTGATTTAAAGATAGGGAAACTAATGCAACTAATGTTTATTGTGTGTGTATGCATGTGTGTGTGTGCATGTGCATGCGAGTGTGTGTGTGTGTGTGTGTGTGTGTGTGTGTGTGTGTATGCACACACGCACAAGATGTGCGCACATATATGTTCTGGTACACCTGACTGCAGGTGTGTTGTGAAGGCCAGAACTCACCACTGACACACTGAGTACTTTCTTCTATCAAATTCTTTATTAGTACTCTTAATGAAACATCCTGATACTCAAATTAGAGTTTAATTATTGCCAAGTCTGCCTGACCATTAAGCCTTCAATATCCAACTATATTTGAACTGTAATTCTAGAGGTAATGTGCATGCACTTGTGACAGTTGTGTACATTAATTCTGGAATCTAAACTCATTGCTAACACAGGAAACAAAAGCATCTTCTATTATCAAAATTACATTTTTATCACCAGTCTCTGATAATCTTCAATAGCTCCAGATTTCCTTCTTTGCCATTACACAATCCATGCTTCCACATTGTTATTAATATCTATAAATATTTCTTCCCAGGTCCTCAAGGGGGAAATATTAGCATCATATATTACCCTAGCAATCATTTTTCTTCTGAGCCTCTGAATAATCTCCTCATACTGTTTATTTTGAAATTGTTTCATTAATAGTGAATTTAAAGCTTTATTTTGCTCAATTATTAAATGTGGCTATTGATTGATATATGTATACAGTTGAGGTTTAAAAATTGGTAAATCGAAAAAAATTTATCACTTCCTTAAAATTTTTATAAATGTATTTTCAAGTATGTTTCTTTTGTAACCTTAATGTTTATTTGCCTGATGTAATGGTTGTCTCTGAGGCTTGCTGCTGAGAATGCTCACACTTTCTAGTTCTTCCTGAATTCTGGCTGGCTGGTTAAATTCAACTGTTCTGGCCCAAACTCCTCTCCAACTTGATCTGACTTTTCTCAGATTTTCACTGAATTTTCTGCTTAGTCTCAAACTAACTCAGCCAATCTGTTATAATCTTCTGGCTCCTCATTTTCTGAATTGTTCTCTTTTCACCTGTGTCTAGCTTGTTCTCGCTGCGACCTGTCTCTGTAAAGCTGATGTTGTAGAAAGTGCCACTGAACTCCACTCCACTGCACTGCCTCTCAGACCACTGACTCAAGCAAACTGACTGCCTCAAACTCAAGAAATGGGAATGCCTTTATCTCCTGGGATTAAAGGCATGTCTGAATTTCACTCAGATTATACAGACCTAGAAGATATTTAGATGTGAACCCTTGCCAGACAGCCATGTTGTTGGATTAAAATTTCTCTGCAGTATATTTTTAATATTTTCCTCTATTGACAAGCAAATAATTAAATATCAAATGGCCTATGATAATAATAAGTGTTGGAAATTCAAAGTCAGAATTAAAGAATCAAGGATGGATGGCTTGTTTAGGAGACAAGGTCACCTCAAAAGTTTCTTCTATACAATGTTTTGCTCTTAGATACTACTCTCCGCAATAAAAGTCCTCCCAAAATTGGAATCAGTCGGTTACAAATCCTGACACTACTTCAGCTAGGTTAATATTTATACCAATTTGGATTTCTATTGCTGAGATATAACACCATGATCAAAAGCAATGTGGGAAGAAGAGGGTTTATTTTAATTTTCTGTTCCACATTACCTTCATTCAAGTCCATCATTCAAGGAATCTAAGGTATGAAATCAAGCAGGGCATGAACCTGGAGGCAATAATTCAAGCAGAGGCTATGGAGAAGTGCTGCTTACTGACTTTCTTTTCATGACTTGCTTTTTCTAATACTGCCCAGAAACAACTACCTAGTGGAGGTGCCACCCACAGTGATCTAGCACCTCTCACATCAAATATCAATCAAACAGCAATCCATTAGATGCTCGCTCACAAGTCAGTCTGGTGTGGGCCTATTCTCAACTGAGATTTCCTGTTCTAAAAACGATTCTACCTTGGTTAAGTTAACATAAAAATAGATCACTAAATCTAGTGGTTTGAGACCTGTCTTACTATTTTAACGCTGTTGACAGTATTTTCTCCAAGAGTAGATTTCATCCTAAGGAACCACTTTCTGTGCTCAATTGTGATGAATGTCTGCCACTCTATTAAAATTTTACTGTGAGATTGTAGCAATAGAGTCAGAATTTCAAATTCAATTAGTAAACTTTCAGTTTTGGTTTTCTTTCTACCACATCTGCAGTTTCTCCTTCCGCTGAAGCCTAGAAACTCTCAAAATATCCATGAAGGTTGTAATGAACTACTTCCATGTGACTATTAATATGCAATTTTTATTTTTTTAATAGGAAATAATGAATATTTTTCAGAACATGCAGCTCAGGGAATCCTATACAAGAATCTTTTATTTTTCCATATGATTGGAGAACTGACCAAAATCAAATGTATTTTTTAAATTAAAAACTTTAAATTTTATATTAATCCATCATCCACAGGCTGCAGAATAGATATAGTTACAAGGTAAGAAAACAACATTAATCTTATTTTATATTTCCATAGTGCTAGAGCATCAAATATTTTGTCAATGAGCAATATATTAAAGGAATCTCATTTTTTTTGCAACAGTTTTTAAAAGTAGTCATAAAATATTCAGCTAGTGACAGTATGCAGGTGCTCTATCACTCAAGGTTAATTCTACAAATGGTACACACAAAAAACACTTTTAATGTCATTTGTAAGAACTTTCAGTATTTTGAACACTAGATGATGGGGTTGTGCCAGCAAGCATTCATGAACCCCAAAAGACCACGAAGGAGCCAACTCTGATGTAATCACATTAGGCTTTCTTCATTACAAACTCGAGTTTGGGCTTGCTGTCTATCCACAGGGCAGTTTGGTGAAGCAACCTGGAACTCTCATCATGGCAAGGTTTGACAGGAAGACGGAGCAAATGAGAAGGTGTCCATTCTGACAAACATGTAGCAGGATGACTATAGTAAGCTGGAAGATGAGTGCTCTGAAGAAAGACCATGAACAATCACAAACAGTCTGAAAGTACATCTGAAACCATCAGACTAATCTTTGATTAACTGTTGCTAGGAAGTACCTAGGAAATAACTGTGGTATGGGACTAGGACAAGCCATGGAGTCCTTCCTGGTATTGGGTATAGCTTGAGTTCAGATGTAGGCCAAGTGTCCAGGCTTTTGTTTTTTTCCAGATGGAGTCTGGTCCCAAGATGGAGTAAGTTTGGCCTCTTGATGGTTGCCTTCAATTTACAATCACCTACTGAATTTGATCCTCAGAAGAGACTTGGCCTATTATTGAATATTGTGAAGCTCAGAACTGGATTCTTTTTTATGTCACCTTTTTATCCAATATCATGATGAGTTTTCTTACCTTACTAAGAATCTGATATTTAGTCTGACCACCAAGAGCCATCTTTCTAATCCTCATGCAAGGCATGGACTCCTATATCACAACATGGTCTTCACTCTATACTTTGGTGTGCTGAGATGACTTTGCCCCTTACACCTCAAGAACAAGTCTTTGCCAGTATCAGACTTTTCCTCTATATCTTCTACCTGCTGTAAGATCATTTTCAATTCTCCACAAAAATTAAAGGAATTATAATTGTTTCTAAAATTATTTATTTTATTGACTCTCAGAGTATTTATGAACATTTAATGTACAAGACCTAGAACAATTGGAAAATATAAATAATTAATGCATAAATAATTAATGCAATCATCTTTATGTGTATAATTAAAGATAAATGGGGTTTAAGTGTGATTTTCTTTCCCCACCATCTAACAAAAAAGTTTCAATATCTGATTGTAACTTAATTAAATCAATTCAGACTCTGAAAAGTCATGACGTTTAATAAAGCACCAAGAATAAGACGGGCATTTACAGTAGGTGAAATGACATGGGAGAAAATAGAAAAAAATCACCTTATTTTTAGGTATTTATAGTTAATTTTGATAGTCACCTACTGTAATGACAGTTCTGAAGATGTTAGTCAGGCACTCCTCAGGTATGTCTGAGAGAACACTTTAAAGAGAACTAAATTAGGGAATATCCTAATTAGTGTCCTATTGTAGTGAAGAGATACCATGGCCAAGGTTAATAATAAAAAGTGAGTATTTAATTGGAAACTTGCTTACGATTGCAGAAGGGTAGTTCAACATCACCCTGGTGGGGACTGTGGTAGCATCAGGACAGCACTATCTAGAGCAATAGGTAACAACTTGCATCCTTATTCACAGACATGTTTAGAAAAAAGGTGAAATTTAACTTGGGGTGGGCTTCTAAAACCTACAGAAAAACCATACAACCTAATCCTTCCCCAAACAGTCTACCAACTGAGAGAAAAGGATTCAAATACATGAGACTATGGGGAATGTTATCAATAAAGCTAGCAGAAGGTGTATGGCAGGGATTAAATAAAAAGGGAAAAGTGAGACCATGTAAGCATCTGAGTTCCCTTTCCTCTGTTCTATGATCCTCATGGATGTGAACAATAAGTCTCCATCTCTTCCTATTAAAGTTGAGAGCCACTCTTGCTTCTATTGTTTTACCCTTCATTTTAGATTATATGGTTAAATATTAAGGCAAAATAAACCCTTCCTTTATCCTTTCTTCCTTTCCTTCTCCTATCTTCCTCCTATATTTTTTCCTTTCTCTTTCCTTCTCTCATTAAGTAGTTGCTATTTATGTATTTTATTATTATGATGAGAAAAGCAGCTAAACCTAAGAGTAAAGACTGTTCTACATCAGATAATGGATTAGACTATAGTTCAAGGCAATTCTGTTGGCCCACAGAAGTGCTGCTATATTTTCCATACCAGTCACATGTCTGCTTTGCTTTCTTGTCATTCTTGTGATTATTAAAGTAGAATTTTAAGTTGTCTTCACATTTTCTTTCGCTTTGCCAACAGTTTAACAGTTTGGCATAAATGGCCTTATTTTTGACCTACCTAGGCTTTCAATCATCAGGCTTAATTATTTCCAGCTTTTTTTTTTTTTTTTGGTTTTTCGAGACAGGGTTTCCCTGTATAGCCCTGGCTGTCCTGGAACTCACTCTGTAGACCAGGCTGGCCTCGAACTCAGAGATCCGCCTGCCTCTGCCTCCCAAGTGCTGGGATTAAAGGCATGAGCCACCACCGCCCGGCATATTTCCAGCTTTTTATTTAAAGTGAGAAATGTGTGGACTTTCCTTCACTTGAAGATATAAGAGCTACCATGTAATTATTTATGGTTAAATTTTAATATGTGTGCCTCAAAAGCAGGATTGTCTTGGGATGGTGAGAGTACATGGAGGACTCAGTTGGCAGAGTCTAAAGATCACAGACATTATTTGGTCATAAGATAGTATGTGGACATGTGTTTATGCTGCCACAAAGAAGTTTTAACAAGATGTCATAGGCCATATTATAATAAGTAAGCTAATAAAGGCTATGTTGTAAATGCTGTAATAATTACCAAAACATAAAATGAGCACAAGCTGTCTCAAAACTGTGGTACTAATAGAAAGTTTTGATGAAGTATTACCCTAAAATATTAACTTGTAAAATAAAGTACATTATGCATGAAGCACAAAAATATGAATCATAATTAAACAAGATATGTCTGGGCATTTTTTAAGAATTCCTAAAATTATCAGTAGATGAGTAATTAATGTGCACTATGTCTATATCATCTTAAAAGAGAAATATGATGCCTTATATTCCTTATTCTTTTTCTACAAAACAACAAATTTCTCATATTCTACAATTTAAGCATATGATCTTTAATTAGACTTCCCAATGAAAATTGGATTGTGTTGACTTTAATATGCACATGGGTTATGGAAGCATGGAGTTCTTTGTGCCCACAGATTTTCAGGGAGACCAGGTGATTAACAGCCTTGTAGTATGCATTATTTCAAGGGCCAGACTTTATTCAGTCTCCCACAACCAGGAATGGAGGTGGCTAGTAGTTTTCAAAATCAGTTAAGGAGATGGCTAATGACCTTTAATGTATCTGTATGAAAAGGACCATACCAAAACTTTCCTTAATCCCTTAAACTAATACAGGTAGTGGTTCTAATCTCTAGAAGACATCTTCTTGGAAGATATCACATTTACTTTTAGTTGACTTTATACTACCCTATCAACATGAGAGAACCCTAAAGGTGACATTTCCTGACGAAGTTATGATTTCTTCGGTGTCAGTGACAACCAATACAATATTATTTGTGTTTACAGTCCTTTACTAACACATATCATTGCTTCTAAAATCTAAGATTATATACAAGACCAAGAAAAGACCCTAATGTTGAAATTATAACTCATAAGGAGTATGCTGGTATTTTTATGGGTTTCTTTTTCCCCACATCTCTTTTTGTTTTGTTTTGTTTGTTTGTTTGTTTTTTGAGACAGGGTTTCTCTGTATAGCTCTGGCTGTCCTGGAACTCACTCTGTAGACCATGCTGGCCTCGAACTCAGAAAACCACCTGCCTCTGCCTCCCAAGTGCTGGGATTAAAGGCGTGTGCCACTACCGCCCAACTATGGGTTTCTTTATGTCAGTTTGACACCAGATATATTCATCAGAGAGGAAGGAACCACAAATGGGTTTCTTTATGTCAGTTTAACACCAGATATATTCATCAGAGAGGAGGGAACTACAAAGGAGAAAATGCCTCCAGAAGATAGTACTGTATCAAGCCAGTTTGGCATTTTTTAAATTAGTAATTGATGAGGGAGGGCCTAGTCCATTGTGAATACTCACCCCTGAGCAATGTGGAAGTATAAGACAAATAAACCCCTTCCTCTCCAATTTGTTTTTGCCATAGTGTTTTGAGGTAGTAATTAAAATCCTAACAAAGAGAAGTAGGTACCTAGAAAGTAGGGAATTGCTGTGAACGACCTGACAGTTTTGGGGCAGATTGTGAAAGTACTATGAAACCTTGAACTAGAAAAGCCACCGAGTGTTGAATGCTCAGTCCAAAGCCCTGTAAATGAGGGAGGGAAGGTGAGAATGTTGAGAACAGTGATGATGATGAAGGCCTGGCTTGTGAAGTTTCAGAGGGAAGCAGTGGCTATACGGCGCATTTGTGTGAAGAATCTGTAATGTCTGGTCAGCTGTAGCTATAGAGTCAGCTGCTATTAAAAGGAGACTAGCATCATTGATGTGAAGTCTTTTGGGTAGTGTTTCCTCAGGGTCAGCACATAGAAGCTGTGTTCCAGGGATAACTTAGATTGTACCTCATACTAGTAGCTGTATTTGGCAGTATAATGGACACCTAGGTGGTATTGGTTCTTAAGGAATAAAGAGGTGATGTAAAGGAGTGGAAGCCTCTCAGAGTCACACTGTGAGATGCCAAAAGAGGCTATCGGTGAATGTGTGGCCTCTGTAGCATGTGAGGCCCAGGATTGATGGGATCATGCAAAGAAATTGAGACTTGGCATTATGAAGACAGTCTAGGAAAGGATACTAATGTACATTCCAGTTGCAGAAGAAGATTCCAGCATTTTGGAGATGCCAGGAACCATGGGAAATTTATCAAAGTGGAGCCATACAGAGCCTAGAAGCTCGCTCTCTCTCTCTCTCTCTCTCTCTCTCTCTCTCTCTCTCTCTCTCTCTCTGTATCTGTCTCTCTCTCTGTATCTGTCTCTCTCTCTCTGTCTCTCTGTCTCTCTCTCTCTGTCTCTCTCTCTGTCTCTCTCTCTGTCTCTGTCTCTCTCTCTCTCTCTCTCTCTCTCTCTCTCTCTCTCTCTCTCTGTGTGTGTGTGTGTGTGTGTGTGTGTGTGTGTGTGTGTGCCTGTGCCTGTGTCTGTGTCTCTGTGAATGGAAAACCCAGAGAAATTACCCAAGACCTTTGGATGAGCCCAGTAGATCACAAGTTGATCCCAGACATAAGACATTGACTCATTCACACAGTAGGGTTGGTTTTGCCTTTATATGATTGTGAATTGCCTTTATATGAGTGTAAAGCAGCACTATGTCTTCCTTTCCTCTTGAAGTAAGAAAGCATTTAATTTTGCTTATACAAGAGTGACTGAATTTTAAAGTAGATTTAAAGTTTAAAAAAAAAGATGTATTTTCAAATAGACTAAATTTTAAAGATTTTAAATTTATAAAGACTGTGGGACATTAAAAATTTATAAAATCATGATGTATATATTGATGAGTGATCTTGGGCATAAACAAGAAAGAGAAGGCTGTAGCTTAACAGTGATTTCTTTTTGTTAAGTTGACAAGAGATGATTTCTGCTTGACAATTTTATGCCAACTTGACAGACGGTATAGTTATCAGAGAGGAGGGAGTCTGAATTGAGAAAATTCCTCCAAAATTGGGATGTATGCTAAACTTTAAGGCATTTTCTTAGTGATGGATTTGGGTAAGGTCTAGCTCATGGTGGGTGGTGACACCCATTGCGTGTTGGTCATGTCTTCTATAAGAAAGCAGGATAAGCAAGAATGGAGAATGACCTAATAAGCTAAATTCCTCAATCATCTCTATATCAGCTCCTCCAGCTTCCTGTCCTATTTAACATCCTGTCTTGACTTCCTCCAGTGATGAACAGTGATGTAGGAGTAAAAGACAAATAAACCTTTTTCTCCAAAATTTTCTTTATTTCATAGTGTTTTATCACAGCAGCAGTAATGCAATGTAAGACAGAGAGGTATACAATAGCAGAAGAGCTCAGTTTTACAGTTTATACAGATTTAAATTTGGGGAAGATTTATGGAATGTATATGGGTTAAAGGTAAGATTGAGGTTTACTAAACAATAACTCTATGTATAATATTGCAATTTGGGCTGGGTTTAAGAGCATATCCAACAGTTTGTTCCATTAGTAAATTAAATATAATATGGACAAGTTGTTTACCTAAACTGGAATTTTTAAAATTCAAGTCATTATATTTAAAACAGAGCCAATTATAATTATGGAGAGTTTATAAATGGATTTTTCATTTAAAACCTCCTTACCTATGGTCCCTATTTAAAGAAGATATGCCTTTTTCATAAATTTTGAGAATTAATTTTCTGAGAGAACTTCAACAATTTGAAGTTTTTTATATCTGCTTTTATTTTTTCTGCAAAAGACTATATTTACAATGAGAATTATATTACTTGAATTTACCTAATTATTCAAGATTGTAAAGGTCAATTTTGGCACTCACCTGCTAAAGGCATAGAAGGCATGACTACTTTTATACATGGCATAGAACCCTTTAGTCTGACTACTTTTCTTTTATAGATTTATGGGATGTTTTAGTTGACATGATATTCTTAAAGGAAAGTATACAGAGCTTGTTAAATTCTTACTTCATTTGCATATTTAGAAAAATTAGAAATTAAATGAGCAGCTATTTATTTTTAATTACAAAATGAAATGCCATACCCATTTCAATAAATATGCAGCCCTTTCAATCATACAAATAATATATTAGAAATCACCTATTTCAACTATCTTATAATAATTTCTATAATATTGTTCTTCATAAAAATAATACAGTGCACAGGCCAAACTTAATATTGCTTAAATATCTCACTAATTCCCTGCAGTCCTTTACCAAAATGCCTTTAGTTCAAGAAATAGTAGGATCTTCTCTTAACTGCTGAATCTTGGCTGTGAATTGACACAGGTTACCATAAATATCACTAAGGTTCATTAGTTAAAACAGTAAATTGTGGGTGTAGAAAATCAGCAGAGTTTTGCTTCAAGTTCATCTAATAATGTGCAAGTAATTTCCCAATGCCTGTCGTTATTTCTCCAGTTCAGGAATGCATAATTGGGATAGATATACATAATTTGGCAAGCTCTTCACGTTGATTGCCAGACCCATGCAAAGATTTTTGCCAAGTGAATATATAATGAAACAACTAGAATTTCTTCTGCCTCAAAAGAAGAGTAAGTCAATGTCAATACTGCATTCACACAGGGATTCTTAGAGGGAAGTTTAGCAAGGGGTCATAGGCAAGCTCTGAAACTCATCATGTTTAACTTGGTTACAGCTACTACTGAGAATGGCATATACCAACTGTAGATGCTGATAGTAAGTGCCAAATATGATAGCCTTTACATGAGAAAATTAGTCAGCTACTTACTGGCAAGTTGATTCCATTAAATCATGTCAATTATACAAAAAGAAACACTTCAGTTTTGATGATGGACAAACTTTTGTCTGGACTTGTTCCTGTGCAAACTATTTTTGCCTCAGTCTAGAATTTATATATTCACTAATGGACATGTTCTAACAATAAGATATTCTACTGTTTTTCTTGTGGTCAAGGAATTTTCTTAATAAAAATATATGGCAATAGAGCCCATGCTCATGAATTTCACCATATTACTATGTACCTCTGCCATCCGTGTGTGTGTGTGTGTGTGTGTGTGTGTGTGTGTGTGTGTTTCTGCCTGTTAGACTGTCTTTATAGAAGAGGTGAATGTCATTTTGAAGTGTCAGATAAGTTATACTATCTTCCAAGGTTTCGATAAAGTTTTAAATATTTTCTAAGCCCCTAGAAGTTCATGGCCATCTGTAAGAAAAGGCAAATTGTCAAGGAAAAAAGCAAAGAAATCTTGTTTTGTTATAAGTTTATATAGTACAGGAATCTATAAAAATAAAGACTCAAATGACAAATAAACTCACATGTATAGGACTAAATTCAAGGAAGAGGGCACAGTTCTATAGAAATAAAATATTTTAATTTAATGAATTAAGAGTTTTAATTTTTTCTGTCATGTTAGACCATTATGCATATTTCCATCTTCATGGAATTATGACATTATTTTCCTTTGAGAACAAAATTATCTCTTACATAATGTTCTTACAGGGTGTTTCAAGGAAAGTGATAATCATTCACTATATTCACCACTATATAATATTCAATATATTCATCACTATATAATAAAAGTTATCCTTATAGGATTTTTTGAAAACTGCATCAAAGAAGAGGTGAGAATAACCTTCTTGTTTTAAATGATAAAGTGTCACAATTGTGGTAGTACATGATAAAAATCTACATTCTTGGGGATATTATGAATCTGTCCTGATGTACAGTTGTTTTGGTTTTCCTTCTTTTTTTTTCTTAAGAACAAGGACTCTTGTATCAAAAGCTTAAGGAGAAAAGATAAATGATGCCTCTCATTATTTTCCTCTATTCTACTAGGAAGATTTTTGCTTTCTATGACCATGATGTTATGATATGCTAGCCTGAATATTTTTGTTTGAAAGAAATACTTCTAGAAGAAAATACCATAGTACCTCCCTTATATAGGAAGTCAATATAGAATTCAGATACTTTGGAGATCCTCATGACTTTTGATATAAAGAATTGGTGTGTGGTTCTGGGATATGGAACAAAAGAGTTCTGTAGCTTATGTCTTGTTATACCATGTGCTTTAATTTAGGCCAATGGAAGACTGTAAGGATGAAAAGAGAGGACCTACTTGTTTTACTGCTGTGAAAAGACACTATCACCAATGCAAATGTTATGAGGACAAAGTTTAAATGGGGCTGGCTTACAGATTCAGAATTTCAGTCCATTATCGTCAAGATGGTTGCATGGCAGCATCCCTGAAGGCATGGTGCAGGAGGAGCTGAGAGTTCTACATCTTCATCTGAAGGCTGAGAAGACTGGCTTCCAGGCAGCTTGGATGAGGGTGTTAAAGTACACACCTACAATGACACACTTCCTCCAACAAAGCCATACCTACTCCAGCAAGGCCATGCCTCCAAATAGTGCCACTCCCTAGGGCAAGCATATTCAACCACCATACTAGTTACTCAGCAAGTTTTTACTCTTAAACACCACATGTGTACGAAGCCATATTTGATCCCATAGTTTGTGAAGACATAACTAAGGATGATGATGTTGGTGATCATGATGATGAGAACAATCATAAATGTAAAAATATATTTTATTTGACAATTGTGATTTTCACCATCTCAGTAGCTTACTGTTGAATAAACACACCCTTTCTAATTCTTTCATGACTCTAGCTGGATAGTTGAACTCAACTGTTATGGATAAAACTCCTCTTCAAATTGATTAATTCAACTGGCTTCCCTTACTTTCTCACTGAATTGCTCTGCTTGGCTTCATACAAACTCTGGCAATTTGTACTAATCTTCAGACGTCTTCTTATTCTCTGCCCTCAGTTACCTCTGCTGTTCTATACTGAAGTGCATGAATTCACAAAAGAACCCATCTCCACTGCACTACAGCCACTGCACTGACTCCTAACTAACTCAACTTCCAACTAACTGATAAACTGAACTCTCTTTCCCTGTGTTGCTCTTAAATAGGTTTTTCTCCTCAGAGATGGGTGTATCCTATTTCTGACTCATTCTGTCAAATCTTTCTCTGATTCTTCACTTTGGCTGTTTCTCATTTATAGGTCACCATTTAGGATTAAAAATATGAAGTAAAGGCATGTCTGGATTCCAACTAGATCACATAGACCTAGGTCTGTGGATGGCTTCTGAGGGCAGCCATGATTCTGGGTTAAAATTCTACAAACTAAGAAACTAAAGATGTTTATAAAAGAATTATTTGCATAGCTACAATCAGTAGACAAAAGTTTGTAAGGTGATATTATGTAAATAATTTCATTAGCATGTAAATGAATGGATACAAAAATACAAGAAACATTTCCTTTAATCAGCTCTGTAAATTATGGATAGAAAGTTTAGAAAAGATTATCTCTTATCATAAAAATTCTCAAAATTAAGAGCTGTAACCCAACTTTTACAAATATAAAATGATATATTACTTGCTACTCAGTTAAATAAATACCTTTAAGATATTTCTGATAATTTTGCCAAAGTCTTAAAATAACTAATTTTGCTCAAAAGTACTGTCTCTGGTTGTTTTAGGCCCATACATGAACTCTGTAGCAAACCATTTTTGCTTTGATTTTTAAAAATATTTATAAGGTAAAAGACATATTTCTGACAAAGAAAGCAATCACTGTAATATGTAAGTTTTAATATTAGATAAATATTTTCAACTCCTCTAAAATGTTCTTGGACATCTGAACCTAGCATATGCTTCACCTTCTGTAACTAAAAATATTCTGCTTAGTCACTTTAGCAACATATCCTTAAGCAAGGAACTGTGGGAAGTTAATTTTATAAAACTATCAAAGAGCTATTGAATTAATTGTTTGCTTTGAATTTACAAGTTATTATTCAAAATAATCCAGTTAATAAAGACCTACAATAAAATTTGTTTTTGTAATTTTCTAATTTGTTTATAAAAATTGCCAATAAAATTTGGTTAGTTTTTTTTTATTCTGATTATAAACTTGTTGGGAATTTGCTTTCTGATTCTTTCCCCTTGACATCTTCAAAATGTACCTTTATATTAGTTAAACTAATATGAAATTTAAAGTGTAAAATCATTTTTGGTATTATTGTAGTCTACTTCCTTTCCTATAAACACACACACACACACACACACACACACACACACCTACTCACATGTGTGTGCATACATGAGGACACACACATGTAAAGCAAGAAAAATATTCTTCTAGAAAAATAAAGATTGTGAAGATAGGACTTACTTTTGAATTAGAGCTATATCATCATATCCCATATATAATATGTTGTGGAAAGGAACAACAAAATAAACTTAGGTGAGAATTCCTATATATCATCTGAATTTAGTTTTCAACTGTTTCTCAAGAGTATGGCTAGATAAACTTACAAAATGCTATAGGAATTTTTCATTCATTTTTAACAATTTTATACATGTATATAATGTGAGTGAGTATAGCCAGTACAAGTTCAAGCCCTGGATACCACTATCTATTCTAATACATCTCTTCTATTTTATGTCCTTTCATTGCTACCTTATTTGTTTTTAAACCTGCAACCAATATTCCTCTTTACCTATGAGTGGATATGGGTTGGAGGCATCTGTCACTGGAGCATGGAGAACAGACAACCCAACAGTGACCTACACCCACACAAGAATGCCTTCTCATGCGTCAGACACCATCAAATGCCAGTACATTCTTTGGTTGTGGTGTGAAGTCACATGAACCCTCAACTATCCATGTAGGAATGCTGATTTTCTTGATTTCAGGCTTGTGTTTATAACTCTAGCTGTTTTGAGTTCATAAGTGTAACAGTCATGTAATGTCCAGAAGGCAACATTTCATATTATTCCTATTATCCTCTGTCTGCCTCTTACAATCTTTACATAGTTTCTTCAACAATGGGCCATGAGCTGTAGTTGGTATTTATATATATATATAACCTGTTTAGGGCTGAGCATACAACAGTCACATATTAGCATTATGAGTCTCTGCATTTAATTCCAGCCTTTTTAGGATCTTAATTTTCTCGCAAGTAAAGTGAGAGTGTATGTGATTTCCTCTATTTGAATTTCTAAAGAATAAATCATCTATGTCCTAATAAACAAAGACTAAATGCAGATTTATTAGAGGAAAAATAACCTCAAAAATTTTAAATAACTATCAAGTGCTTTTATTTTTATTTTCTCCTTTCCCAGATTATGATTAACACGTTTCCTGTTCTCTCTGTAATAATGATTAGAAACTGTGATGACTTTCTTACCAACCATAAGAGAATAAATAGTGTATCATATCCTCATTTGGGATAGTGAAAAATGAAAAGTAAAAATATTACAAGTTGTAGAGTAACACAAGAAGGCAGCATGTATAATACACTCTGGTCCTGGGTTTTTCTTGAATGGGAGATTTTAATGACTGCTTCTGTTTCTTTAGGGGTTATTGGACATTTTAGATAATGTATCTGATTATTGTTTACCTTTGTTAAGTGGTATCTGTCAGGAAAAAATTTCCGTTTCAATTAGATTTACCCATTTTTGAGGAGTAGAGTTTTTTGAAGTAAGATCTAATGATTTTTTTTTTAATTTTCTCAGCAACCATTGTTCTATTTCTCTTTTCATTTCTGATTTTCCTAATTTGGATACTATCTTTCTGGATTTTAGTCAGTTTAGGTAAGGGTTTGTCTTTCATGTTAATTTTCTCAAAGTATGATCTTTTGATTTTTGTCAATTCTTTTTGCTGTTTTCTTTGTTTCTAATTGATTTCAGCTCTGAGTTTATTTCCTGCTGTTGACTTCTCTTAGATGTGTTTGCTTCTTTTTGCTCTAAAGCTTTCAGGTGTGCCGTTAAGATGCTAGAATGAGAATTTTCTAAATTTTTTTTATGAAAGCACTTAGTTTTATAAAATTCTTCTTAGCACTGCTTTCATTATGTCCCATAAGTTTGTATGTTGTCCCTTTATTTTCATTTAATTCTAGTTAAGCCCTGGATTTATTTCTTTATTTCCCCATTACCTAGTGGTCATTGGGCAGAAAGCTGTTCAGTTTCCATGAGATTGTTGGGTATCTGTAGCTTTTGTTTAAACCCAGCTTTAATCTATGGTGATTTGAAACAATTCAAGGGTTTATTTCAATGTTCTTGGATCTGTTGAGTCTTGCTTTGTGCCTGGTTGGTTTTGGAGAAGGTTCTGTGAGGTCCTGAGAAGAAAGTATATTCTTCTGTGTTTGGATGAAATGTTCTATAGACATCAGTGAGATCCACTTGGTTCAGAACATCTATTATTTTATTATTTCTCTGTTTAGTTTCTCTTTCAATGGCCTATCCATCATAAGAGTGTGCTATTGAAGTCCCCACCTATCAATTTTTGGGGTTCAATTTCTGATTTAAGTTTTAGTAATGTATCTAAGCCTATGACTTTCTATTGGTGAATTGAGTCCATTGATGTTGAGAGATATTAATTGACAATTGTTAGCTAGTTCCTTTTACTTTGATGTTGTTGTTGTTGTTGTTGGTGGTGGTGGTGGTGGTGGTGGTGGTGGTGGTGGTGGTGGTGTGTGTGTGTGTGTGTGTGTGTGTGTGTGTGTGTGAGTATGATAAAGAGAGAGAGAAAGAGAGAGAGAGAAGAGAAGAGAGAGGAGAGAGAGAGGAGAGAGAGAGAGAGAGGAGATTCTCTTGGTTTTTTTAGATGTTTAATTTAATTTCTTATGTTTTCTTGGGCATACTTACCCTTCTTGTGTTGGTATTTTCCTTCTGATATGTAGGGCTGGATTGGTAGAAAATAGTGTTTAAATTTGGGTATTAGTCATGGAATCTCGTGGCTTCTCCATCTGTGATGATTGAAATTTTTGCTGGGTATATTAGTCAGGGTTTACATCTGTGGTTACTTAGTGTTGGCAACACATTTTTCCGGACTCTTCTAGCTTTTTGGATCTCTGTTGAGAACTCAGGTATAATTCTGATTAAGTCTGTCTTTATGTTATATTGCCTTTTCCCTTTGCACCTTTTAATATCCTTTCTTTGTTGTGTCAGTTTATTATTTTGACTATCATGTGTCCAGAGGATTTTCTTTTCTGATCCAAACTGTTTGGTGTTCTGTAACCTTAGTGTACATTTATAGCTTCTGTTTCTTTAGGTTAGGGACATTTTCTTCTATGATTTTGTTGAGGATGTTTTCTGGGCCTTTGAGCTGGAAATATTTTCCCTCTTCTATTACTATTATGCTTAAATTTGGACTTTTCATGGTGTCCCAATTTTTGTCAGTGTGTAAGTTAGAAACTTGTTTGATTTTTCATTTATTTTATAAATTGATACATCTTTCTGTTGCATCAATTTATTCTATCGTATCTTCTTCTCCTGAGATTCTCTCTCCTATCTCTTGTATTCCCTTGGTGATGGTTGTGTCTGTTGTTTGTGTACTCTATCTATATTTTCCATCTCCAGGATTGCCTCAGTTTTTGTTTTCTTTATTGCTTCTATTTCCATTTTCAGGTCTTGAAATATTTTACTCATTTGCTTCACCTGTTTGATTGTATTTACCTCTATTTCATTATGTTTATTTATTTCCTTTTTAACAGCCTTTACCTGTTTGACTGTACTTTCTTTAAGGGGTTTCTATGTTTCTCTTTAAAGGCTTCAATTATCTTCATAAGATTAGATTAACGTCAGTTTTTTGTACTTCAGATATGCTAGGGTATCCAGGACTTGCTTTCATAGGATAGCTACCTTCTGGTTGTACCCTGGATGTTGTTGATTGTATTCTTATTCTGGATTTTATCTATCTTGTTATCCCTGTTGTTGGCAGGCCTGCTAGTCTTCAATTGCAGCATACTTCTGTGACTGCAACTAGAGGTGCAAGTACCTGGTGGCAGCAGACCTCTGGGATTGCAGGTAGAGTTTATTGTCTGTGGCATCAGCCTTGCTTCCCTCGATTCCCATGATTCCCTCACGGATTCATCCTTCTAGTTGTCCCAGGTGGCTTCAGGCCTTTGGGAATGCAAATAGAGCTGTGGTCTGGGGAATGGAATGCAAAAAGATCATGGCAAAAGTTGCTGCTGTTGGATTTGCCCTGAGGGGCTGGCAGGCAGATAATTAAAATAGTCTATCTCACCTGGTGGTCCATGAGGGCTAAATGTCTTGGGATTGTATGCAGATGTCCTGACAAGAAGATGGAGCACAGACGGGACACAAAAGACCTCACAGCTTCTGGGCTTGCTAGGGGATCCTAAAGTAATTATGGATAGAAGACTAGTGAACTTAAAGAAAATGAAGAGAATCCAATTTAAAAAAAATATTGACTAAACAGGGTAGTGATTTTTAAATTCAAAATAGTTATGAAGATGATGATAACAAAGATGAAACCATTCTTAGAACTGAAGAAAATAAAAAATGCAATAGGAAGCACCAACAGCTAACCTGATAACACAGAAAAAAAAGTTATCTGTAGATGTGAAGAAGGTTATTTGAAAACACAAAAGAAAGAATGAATACAGAGGTGGCTTTCATGACATATGCAATTGAATCGAAGAGTAAAAATACATGATCTCATGCTCAGGAGGATGTACACAGTGACAAAGAGATAGAAAGATAATTTAAAGTAATAACTCAAGAAAACCTTCTTAACATCTGAAAATATATAAAATGGAATGGGTAAAGTGTTTTCAATTAGATTCAATCCAAACAGCCTACTTAAGATATAAAGTCAGATGGAGAAAGGTCAGAAAAAATGAAAAATCATTTAAGCATATCATACAGTACACAATACAGGTACCTTTACATATATATATATATATATATATATATATATATGTATATATGTATATATATATGTTACATATATATACATACGAATATATATTCATTATATGCAGTTTAAAGGATGAATGAATACGTAAGAGGCTACAATGGAGATGAATTGTTTTCAGATATACACTGACATTATGGTATATAAATCTGTATTGATTTGATGAGAAATCAAAACCAGACTCAGGAAAGAAACAGTTACTATAGGGATCAAGACAAAGGACAATAAAATTATAAAGCTGCAAAGATAAAAGGATAAGATCAAGTCTGTAGCAGAAACAGTAGGTTTAGGTCTGAACAAGATAGCAGGTAGATAGCCAGATGACAGACAGGTATGTAACACCAACGGGCCACTCATACTGGGTATAACATTGTCGGGATAGTATGGGGCCAGTTGTTATCACAGGGACAGTTATCCATCACTTCTTGGGTACAGATGAGGGAACTAACTCCATTTCTTGTTCTGTTATATACAAGCCAAGGCCTGTTTCCCTGATATAATTTTATTATGCCCATATCCTTCTATAGTATTAACTCACCATAATAATTTTATAGGGTGACATCATTTCTGTCCGAAGAAAACTCACTTTTCAGTCTAACACATAAATAGAATTGGCTCACCTTGGTGTTCTCCATTCTTAAAACAGAGTCAAAAGTGGATTGTTAAATGGAGTTTCTCAAGGCAAAACAGCCTGAAAAGAACAACACAGAGTAATAGGATAGGCTGTAGAATAACCTCATATTACTAGTCCTCTATCGGTACTATAACATAAAATAAATGAGATTCAATATAACTGATATTCTTCCAAGCAAACTAGATAAAAGTAAAACCCATTCTGTGGCTATACCATACAATGACAAAGAGACAAGCCTGTCAACTCGAAGACAAATTGAGGAAGTCTGTAAAGATGGCAATTCATTGTTACCTTGGACTTCTAATAAGTTTAAATATATAGATATGGATTTTTATATTGATGATTTTAGTATTTTGTTTGTTCATTTGTTTTTTTATTTTAATCTATTACATTACTGTGAATGTTTTATTTGAATGTGTATCTATTCACTACATGCACATAGTGCCTTCCTTTGCCAAAAGAGGACATCAGATCCTGGAACTGGAGTTAATGTTAGTTGCAAGCTGACAAGTGCATATTTGGGAATTGAACCCAGGTCCTCTGGAAAAACAGCTGATGCTCTTAATCATAGGACAATCTATTGAGATTCTTGTTTTTGTTTTTTGAGAGGACTCCACATTCCTCTCTAATGTCAGGACAAACAACACAAACTCATTTTTGCTGGCTAAAAATTATCCCATCTTCAAAATCATTGTTCTACATCAAATTTATAACATATTGAAAATTAAGCCAAGTCATTTGTAACTGGCTAATTATGTGGATTTCAACATTTAACATTTATATGAGAGAAGATATTTTAAAGATGAGATTGCAAAATTAATGTTATAGATAATATATATTTCAAAGATGCCATATTCTCCATACATATACATATCTCATGCACTTTTAACTAATTCTCTTTCAAAGCATGGCTTTGCATTTGTATTCAGGTAACAATGCATATCTTAACAAGAACTGTTTCATGCAATTTGTAGGCAAATGGTTGGATCCGGAAAATATCATCCTAAGTGAGTTAACCCAATCACAAAAGAATACACATGAATTTCAATCGCTGATAAGTGGATATTAATGAGCCCAGAAGCTCTGAATACTCAAGGCACAATTAGCAAATCAAAAGATTCCCAAGAAAAAGGAAGGAGAGGACCCTGGTCCCAAAAAGACTGGATCCAGTTTTGTAGGAGAGTACCAAAACAGAGAAATGGTGTGTGTGTGTGGGGGGGGGTGGTAATTGGGGAATGGGCTGGGTAAGAGGACTTATGGGACATATGTTGAGGGGGGAACTGGGAAAGTGGAAAGTGTTTGGAATGTAAACAAAAAATATAGAAAATAATAAAAAAAATTTAAAAAATAACTGTTAAGGATGACCTAATCTTTGTGAACTCCTCCTTAAGAGATTGTTCCTTATTAGCTCTTAGGTAGCCAGATTTTGGAGTGAGTAATAGTTGTATCAGATGTATCAGTAAACATGACACTCAATCTCTTGACCTCACTCTGCTGCTAGGATATCTTTTTTCCCACATGAATTTGGAAAGGTTTTGAAGGTGTTAAAATGCTTATATGAAACAAATGCATTGCTCATTTATTGAGTATATATAAGAGAACAAATGTTCAGTTTTATCAATCTATTTGCTAAAATAAAAATTCCTTAGTGAAATGTTTACCTCTCTATTTTTCTACCTCTGTACCTTGCTTTTTCTTTATAACACATCTCCCTACAACACTAGATATCAGAGAATACAGGCTCTGAAATCACATAGGCAGTTTTCCATTTGTACATCCATGAATTTAACCCAAATGGTTGAAATTACCTAGAAAAAAAACTACTAAAACCTGAAATGCATAAGTTTTTTGTGATATATTTCCTTAAATAATATAACATAAGCAACATATTTGCAGAGTTTCTTATGCTATGTATTTTAATTAATCTAGTGATGACTTAAAACATGTGAAAAAATAGGCATATTTTTCAATAAACAGTCATTCCTTGGACACTCTAGTGATTCAATTATGTTTTCCATTCACTTCTTATCCCAATCACACCCTTCTCATCTCCCAGTTCCACCCTTAAGAATCTTTTTCCCATTAACCCCTTCTCCTCAGAGAAGAGAAGTTCCTCCCCTCAAGTTCTACCCTAGATATCCAGTTATAGTAGGTCAAAGAGCATTCTCTCCCATCATGACCCAATCAGGCAGTCCAGCTAGGGGAAAGTGTTCCAATGACCAGCAACAGTCAGAGACAGCCTCCACTCCAATTAGTAGGAGACCCACATGAATGCCAGGCTTAACATCTGCTACACATTTGCAGGGGACCTAGGTAAAGCCCTAGCATGTTCCCTGGTTGGTGGTTCAGTATCTATGGTTCTAGGTTGGTGACTCTAGGTCTCCTTGAAGTGTCCTCCATCTCTCCAGCTTGTCCAATTCTATGCCTCACTCTTCCATGATTCTCCCCTAGCCCCACCTGATGTTTGGCTGTGGATCCATGCATTTGTTTCAAATCCACTGCTAGATGGAGCCTCTTAAGAGAGAGTTATGTTAGCCTCCTGTCTAGAACTGATCACAGCATACCTAACTTGCCCAAGGCAGCTGCATTTGTGAATGACCAATCATTCTGTAACATACTGAGCACAGGCTACATATTTCATGCATGAATTTAGCCATATTTGAATTCAAAACATGGAAAAGTATTCCATCAGTACTGACTATACACAGACTTTCATCTGATAAGCCTTCCTGAAGCAATGCTACTTTTGGCATAATTTTTATTCTGTATTCTGTATTATACAGATATCTCTAAAGTATATAGGAATATGTAAATTTGTTACTTTCAAACACTTCGTTATTCTTTTATTAAAAATTGAATCATCCATGGCTAAACTCACACATAAAATACTGTAGCCATTTATCCATCTGTGCTCAGCATTTTAGAGAATGATTTGGTCATTGACAAATGCAGATGTCTTAGAGAGGAAGCTACTCTGTGATCAGTCCTCAGAGGATGTGGAAGGCCATTTGTATTTATCAAAAGTCTCAGTGAGCATTGAGCTTTGGCTTTGACTTTGTACAGAATATGCCTTCATTCTTAGAACATTTTTGTTATCACTTAGCTTGCAGATGGTAAGTATTAACACTTAGCTTTAAAATATTAAATGCAGGGCTCAATGTAATCCTAGTTCCTTTGTAAGTTTATTTAATAACTCCAATTAAATTACTAAATCATTTAACCTCTCTCAGCATGTTATCTTCCATGAGAAAATTTCTTAAATAGATAAAATAATACAATTTAATGTTTTAATATTACTGAATGAAATGTATCATTTAATCATCTATGGAGATTATTATTAAATTCAATATAATTTAATTATGCCTTATATCTGCTCAAAATCACATGAGGAAAACAGGAAATTATTGCTCATAACCTTAGTTTTTTAACAAATAGGTATTTTCTATCATTTCTATTATATGTTGATAAAACATAATAGTACAATTATTCTGTAAAAATATTTTAATTTTGCTGTTAAATTTAATTGTTGAAAAAGTATAAATTTTGAAAAAGATCCAATAATCTCAAATATCCATCTATTTTTCTCAGAAATCAAATGCATAAGAAGAATAAATTAGAAATGTAGATTATGGCCTCAATAAAAGTAGAAAATTAACTGTCAAGCACAGAATGTATTCAGAGTGAGAAGAATTTGAGAAGTAGCTTATGTAGAAATAAGTACAGGATTTAAACATAAACAGATCAGTAAAAAGTAGAAAATTATATGTCTCCAAAGTTAAATGTACAACTTGAAGAACAAAGTGAGCCCCTCTATTTATCACAGCTAGAGAAGTATAACTTAAGGACCGCAGATTCTCTGGGTTTCCTGCATTTGTGAAACAAAATGATAGTCTTGGGAAAAAATGACACAGAATTGACAATGATTGCAGGAAGCAGCGATCTAAATGACGGCTAGATGAAAGGATTCTGCCATGCTTCTACCAATACTACCCCCACTCACCACAGAGGAAACACCAGGAAGAAACTGCATTCTAAATGTTAGGATGTCACAGAAATTCATGAGATAATAGAACCATACAACACTTTCAGTGGACCACTTAAACTAAATATAAACACATTCCTGCTACAGATACGGTCTCTGTGGAAAAAATAAAATTATACAAAATAAAACAGAATTAAAAAAATAAAACACAAGATTTATATCAATTATATTCAATTTAGGCTTTTAAATAAAAAACAAACTTACTCTAAGTCCAAACATTAAAGGAGAAGAGAAGATTCTTGATGTGACAAGAACTAGAGAGCAGAATGCTTATCTCCAAGCTTATCATAAATTAGTGACCCTGATCCTTCTCCGAACTCTGTGCCTCACTTTTAAAAATCAAAATATTGATTTTAATTATGTCCTCATCCCAGTGTAATGTTTTATCTTAAGAGCAGACACTTGATTTTTTTATTGACATATGCAATGTTGAGTTCTAAAAGAGTGCCTAGTACAAAATATGTGTTCAATAAACATTTGTATTTATTTATATGGCATGTGAAGTGGCAGTTTTAAAAAGGAACAAATATCTGCCTGTATTTTTCAAGTAGCCTAATAAAAGTTTAGACTTTAAAAATCCTGCATGTGCAGTACTGAACTAAATAATAATAGTTGCTCTTATTCTTAGACATGTCAGTTTCATTTGCCTACCTGGGAATATGTTAGATTTACTCATAAAGTAACATCATGATCAATCTAAACCAAAACAGCATACCCACCTAAATGTTCATTAAATTCTAATAGAATAATGAATAATTTTAGAATATCATAGAAAATAAACCAAGAGTAAAATTGACACATAGTTATTGGCAACAGGTTTTAAAATTAATTAATGCAATGATTCTTCTTACCATAAAACCTGTTGAGAAGATTCATTTGGATTGATAAGGAAGTCTCAAGTGGCTACCATCTTCTAGGGAATAAGCCAGAAGTTTATGTCATATTCCACCATAGAGTCATCAAGAGTGTATCCATCTCAAAAGGTGGAGGCATCATGAATACATACCGGAGGGCATCACCAATTCCTTGATGCTAACTGTGATAGGCAGTGTGATAATAAATCCTTTGAAGCTAGCTACTTATCTCAAACAATGGAGCAAACTAGAATATTAATGCTTAGTCTAGACAAAAGAAGTGGCACAGTTACAGAAAATGAAAAAAGGAGCTTTCTCCAGTATCAACAGGAACACAGCCACTTATAAAACATTTTACATGTACAGGAGAATTGTCATAAATGACAAGTAAATCATATTGGCCCTATACTGACAGATCCAGTAAGGCTGCAAAGTGCTGTTAGCAAGAACTAACACTGCTCCAGGCTTGCCTTATGTTGAAACAAAAGCAATCACAGATAAGATTACAGAATATGTCTTCTGAAAATGGCATAATTCACTGCTCGCAGTGTACACGAACAAGCAAGGAAACATCCACAAACATCCCACATTCTGTTTTACCCTGAGCAGTGTTCTCATTGAAAAAAACGTAAGGAACAAATGAAAATTGATTTGAAAATATTTTACAGATTTGTTCCACATTTAAATAATTATCAGACTCAATTTAAAGAGTGGTACTAGATATATTGATAATAAAATTTCTAAAATTGACTTCTGTGATGAAAGAACTGCTAAGAAATTGTAAGATTCACCTGCCCAACATGACTCCAAATTCCACTGCTCTCCTCCTGGCTTTGACTGTTTATGTGGACATTGGGAATGTGATATAAATATTAACGATATACTCTATCAATATTTTATAATAAAAATATCAGTAAAAGATATTTTAAATTATTGTAATACTAAGTAAAGTAACACAATGGTTTATTCCACTCCCAAGGACAGAAATAATCTAGTAAGTCTTTATATATGAGCTCAAATATTGGTCCAGTGGTAGGGCAAAGAAGTACAGCTCTGTGGAGATTTTAAAGTCTATGGCTTAGCTACTTTGTTGCTTTGCTGATTTTGAGGCAGAATCTCAGTATGTTTGCCAAGTTTGCATTAACTCTAAGTGTGGACAAGTTATCATTGAACTGCTTCAGTCTTCATTATTCTGTCTTATATAATAGGTATATGCTTCCCCTCCAGATTAAGTACAATCTTAAACCACATGACTTGAACAATGGTAAGTTAGTGGAAATTAACAGAAAAGGCATTTATATGAGTATGATAATTCAAAAATTAAAACAAAAACAGCACACTATTTCTGATAATAGTCCAGAGAGAGAATGCTCCTTTAGGCGACCACTCAAGTCTGCTGCCAACTAATTACCAAGATAGAAAACAAGTAAGATTAAACAAAATGCAATATGAGCAACACCAAATCTCTTTCGTTCAGAGAAGATAGAGTAGGGAGATGGTTCTGATGCTTTGATTTAATTGAGAATCTATATTTGCTGACACAGAAGACCCTTCCCCTTAGTCAGTTTTTGATCTATCAGTAGCCAATGGATGAGCAGGGAGCAGAACATGAAGAGTTATGTGGTAGGAAGCAGGGAGAGTCCAGAGAACTGAGGGAGGAGAAGGAGTCACAGTAGTGGGACAATAAAGTCGACCAGCCATGTGAGTTTTCAGGTATATGGCCTCTGGCCACTTCCGCTATTAGGACTGGGGTAGATGGAGAAGATGTATGAGGATCCAGTCATTGAGGTAGCCAAGGCATTTTAAGAATAACTGCTGTGTGTGTGTGTGTGTGTGTGTGTGTGTGTGTGTGTGCATGCTCCTGGGCTAGTGTTCTCTAGTGACAGGCCAGGAGCTAAGAGCAGTGTCGAAAAAACTACATGCTATAGATAACTTACTAGTTTGGAGCTTTGCAAAATAAAATCTATATGGAACAATTGAGAAAATGAATGGCAAATTGATTTCAATAATTCCACCCAACTGTAATAGCTATCCCTAACATTTAGCTATATTTTTCTGTTTTAAAAAGTATATTTTATTATTCTTTGAAATTTTCATTTATTCATACAATATATTTTGATCATATTCACCACAAACTTCTACTCGTAATTCTTCCTATTCTATCCTCCATTTCTTCAACCTCCAAACTTATTGCCTCCCACATGACATACATATACACCTGTAGACACACACAACATACATATACTTTGCCAGTATAAATGTTATCCAGGTATATTCAAAGATAAAATTATTAATTCCTTTCATGAAGGAATTATCAGGGAAAATCAAAAGTGACAGTGAAGATGAAACATCAACAAATACAGAAATTTATAATGTAATTTACAGCTACCATGTACAGCTACCTCAAACCCAGTAGAGGTAAATCAATACATTTATCCCTTTTTTGAACTATGATACAGTGGCTTTACTTGAAGTAGGAAGTAGAAGCCAGCTGAAGGACATAGGTCAGAGGAGGCATATCCATAATATACCTTGTCCTAGGTGCGTTGTTCTGCATCCTAGCATTCATCAGTTGTTCAGCCTCCTCTCCTCATGCTTATGTTATCATGTTTGTCTCAATTACACTGGAGTAACAGAGTCAGCTGTCCTTAGTCCTGAATCATTGTGAATCATTATTCCTTTTAAGTTTTTTTCTCAGATACTGGTTATAAGCAATGTAAGTTCAAAATTTCCTCCTACCCAAGAGAATACATCTAGCATCCAATAAAAAATTACAATTAAGACTAAGAACAAGAATGAAAAACCATTTGAGGTAGCAAAGAAGTATCAGGTCTAGGAGTTGGGTTAAGATGGTACATATCTGGGAAAACAATAATGAGCTTTATTATGTCAGAATTATATCAGAGAGATAATTTTCTCTACCATTCTTTAATAGCATAGGAATGAAAAATAAAAGATTTTAAAAAGTGAGGTTATTGTTCTCATGGGAGAGAGAAACAGTATTACCTCAAGAATAATGTTAATAATTGTTAGAGAATGTTAATTATTATTAACACAGGAACCACATTTCCTGAGACAATTTATATAGTTAGTAATAATGACAAAGATATCACCCTATTCAAATGCAATATGTAACTTACTGCAATAATCATTCTGACTTGGAATAAGAGAAAATCATATCGTAGTTTTAACTGTAGATATAGATAATACATGGTCATCTCATTAGATGCAGAAAAAGCATTTGACAAAATTCAGCATCCTTTCATGTTAAAAGTCCTGGAAAGAAAAGGAATTCAAGGCCCATACCTAAACATAGTAAAAACAATATACAGCAAACCAATAGCCAACAACAAAATAAATGGAGAGAAACTTGAAGCAATCCCACTAAAATCAGGGACTAGACAAGGCTGCCCCCTCTCTCCATATCTTTTCAGTATAGTACTTGAAGTTCTACCCAGAGCAATTAGACAACATAAGAAAGTCAAAGGAATACAAATTGGAAAGGAAGAAGTCAAACTATCATTATTTGCAGATGATATGATAGTATATGTAAGTGACCCAAAAAACTCCACCAGAGAACTCCTACAGCTGATAAACAACTTCAGCAAAGTGGCTGGTTATAAAATCAACTCAAGCAAATCAGTAGCCTTCCTGTACTCAAAGTACAAGCAGGCTGAGAAAGAAGTTAGGGAAATAACACCCTTCACAATAGCCACAAGCAATATAAAGTATCTTGGCATGACTGTAACCAAACAAGTGAAAGATCTGTAAGTCTTGAAGATAGAATGGTGTTAAAAAGAATTCACCTGCCAATAAAATGCTTATTGGAAAATGGCAGGATTAGAAGATGGGACATCTGCCAGAGAGCAAGGCATTCTGGGTTTGAATCAGGCACAGTGAAATTCACCTGGACACAGAGGAAGACAGATACATAAAACTGAAGAGAGGCTAATAATCATGTGGCATGACTTATACTAGTTTGAACGGGATAACTCAGTTATGAGCTCATGGAAATGAACCAAAGCTATTGGCCTAGGCATTTATTCCTACTTAAGAAGTCTCAGAGTCCTCAAAGGGGCTAGGTGGAAAAGCTTACAGTTACATTTGATTGATGGATGTCATGTCAAACATTCCTTTCCATAAGTATATGGATTGCTAAAACTAAATTTAAAAGAGAAATGTGTAGATGAAGATAGCAGAATATTTATCAGGGAAGACTAATTTACAGTATTGAAAGATAAAAATAAGAACACAGAACCAGGGAATAAAAAGAAACTCTGATGGGGATTGCATTGAATCTGTAGATTGCTTTTGGCAAGAAGGCCATTTTTACTATATTAATCCTGCCAATCCACAAGCATGGATGATTTTTCCATCTTCTGAGGTCTTCTTCAATTTCTTTCTTCAAAGACTTGAAGTTCCTGTCATACATATCTTTCACTTGTTTCATTAGACTCACACCAAGATATTTTATATTGCTTGTGGTTATTGTGAAGGGTGTTATTTCCCTAACTTCTTTCTCAGCCTGCTTATCCTTTGAGAATAGGAAGGTTACTGATTTGCCTGAGTTTATTTTATAACCAGCCTCTTTGCTGAAGTTGTTAATCAGCTGTAGGAGTTCTCTGGTGGAGTCTTTTGTGTCACTTAAGAATACTATCATGTCATCTGCAAATAGTGATAATTTGACTTCTTCCTTTCCAATTTTTATCCCGTTGACCTCCTTATGTTGTCTAATTGCTCTGACTAGAACTTCAAGTACTATATTGAAAAGATATGGAGAGAGAGGGCAGCATTGTCTAGTACATCCGACAGAAGACTAATATCCAATATATACAAAGAACTCAAGAAGTTAAACCCCAGAGAATGGAGTAACCCAATTTCAAAATGGGGTACAGAGCTAAACAAAGAATTTTCTCCTAAAGAAGTTCGGATGACTGAGAAGCACCTTAAGAAATGTTCAACATCATTAGTCATTAGGGAAATGCAAATCAAAACAACCTTGAGATTTCTCCTCACACCAGTCAGAATGGGTAAGATTACAAACTCAGGAGACAGCAGTTGTTGGCGAGGATGTGGAGAAAGAGGAACACTCCTCTACTGCTGGAAGGATTGCAAGATGGTACAACCACTCTGGAAATCAGTCTGGTGGTTCCTCAGAAAACTGGGTATGACACTTCCGGAGCAGCATGCTATACCACTCCTGGGCATATATCTAGAGGATTCCTGGCATGCAATAAAGACATATGCTCCACTATGTTCATTGCAAGCTTTTTTACAGTAACCAGAAGCTGGAAAGCACCCAGATGTCCCTCAATGGAGGAATGGAAACAGAAAATGTGGTATATATAGACAATGCAATACCACTCAGCAATTAAAAACAATGAATTCATGAAATTTTTAGGCAAATGTTTGGAACTGCAAAGTATCATACTAAGTGAGTTAAATCATTCACAAAAGAACACACATGGAATGAAGTCACTGATAAGTGGATATTAGCCCAGAAGCTCTGAGTTCCCAAGACACAACTCAGATATCAAATCATTCCCAAGAAAAAGGAAGGAGAGGGCCCTGGTCCTGGAAAGGCTTGATGCAGCATTGTAGGGGATTGCCAGGACAGAGAAGTGGGAGAGGGTGGGTTGGGGAATAGGCAGAGGGAAGAGGGCTTATGGGACTTATGGGGAGGGGGGAAATGGGAAAGGGAAAATCATTTGGAATGTAAACAAAGAATATAGAAAATAATAAAAAAAAGTTATTGTTAACAGCCACTGGTCAGACATAATTTTTGTGATCATGTACTGAAAGTGATCAAATATTGATGGTGGGGGATTTTCACTAAACTTAGCAGTAGGATTCTTGTGATAATTGTTTAATGTAGACCCTGTATATATGAATGCTAAGACAAAGCTTGATGTTTGAATATCTCTGACAAGGTTCTGGTCTACAGGACAGTTCCTATTCAAATACTCTGACCATCAGAACTAATATGTACCTCAAAGAGCTTGTTTGGATATCAGGAAAATTATTTAGCATTTTCAATATAAAAGTATATAAAATGCTGTTAACATGTTTAGTGGAAGAAAAGTACTTATCGAATCACTGGTGCTTTTTAGGTAGTTCAAATCCTCACACTGAATGTAATGTTTTTTATTAACCTTTTGTAAAAAGTGTTGGAGAAGATTCCTCAAAGGGTGAAAACAAAAACTTTAGAAAGCAGCACAAAGTCATTTGTTCTCGTTTAAAGCAATGTCAAAGAATCCCATAATCACAATGATTGCCTGCTTTTCATAATCTGCAACTTTTATATGGATTTTTACATTATATAACACCTTTATACCAAAACATAACCTCTCCTTATTGTCTCCTATACAAAAAGCTTTCTAGGCACTTTCTTCTAAGGAGAATCTTCTCATTTGATTGTCTGGACCTCTGTTTACCTGAGTTTACAGAGGCAAACACACATTTTATTGCAACTCAACAAGCAAACCCAAAGTGCCACAGAGGTTTTGGGGACAGTTTATTATATTATAGCTTCAAGCTTTCTGTAACTGACAGTACTTACATCTACTTATGAATAATGTTTAATGTGGATTATTTTTAATTTTAGCATTTGTAAAGTTATGTTAGACATATCCAAATAAGCCACTGTGTAATTCAGTAACAAGTGCAATAGACACAATTCTCTGGGGCTTAACTCTACCAGTGATATTCATTACTTCTTCCAATACTCTAGAGTGTGCTAAATCTCATTCTCTTTTTTTTTTTTCACAAAAACTGAAACTTGATAAAATCTCAGATCTGTCACAGTCCAGATCAGTTGAATCATGTTCTACTATATTACAAATATAAATCTAATCCTTTCTCCACAATCAAATTTGGCTTACAATCTAGAGAGAAAAATCTCTAAATGACTAAGTTCCTTTTTTGCTCTTAACTACCTCTGTATTGCCAAACACATTCAACAGAATCTTTTAATTTCAATTTTAATTTTATATGCATTTCACACCCTTGAAAGTAAAGTTTTCTTGGATATTCAATGCTTGATATTTGAATAGATGTGAATTGTTTTGAAAAACTTGTGTTCTCTCTATGTTAAAGTACCTGACTTTCTTTTGTGTGTGTGTATGTGTGTATTTTATTTGATATTTTATTTTGACTTGATATTTTATTTATTTACATTTCAAATATTATCCCCTTATCTGGTTTCCCCTTCAAAATCTCCCTATCCCATCCCCCTACCCCTGCTTCTATGAGAGTGTTCCCCCTATCCATCCACTCCTGCCTCCCCACCCTGGCATTCTACTCTACTGGGGCATTAAAACTTCACAGAAACAAGAGCCTCTCCTCCAACTGATGTCCACAAGGCCATCCTCTGTTACATATGCAGTTTGGGCCATGGGTCCTTCCATGTGTACTCTTTGGTTGGTGGTTTAGTCCCTGGGAGCTCTGGGGATTCTGGTTGGTTGATATTGTTCTTCCTATGGGCTTGCAAAGCCCTTCAGCTCCTTCAGTCCTATCCCTATCTCCTCTATTGGGAACCCAGTACTCAGTTCTATCGTTGGCTGTATTTGTCAAGCTCCAGCTGATCCTCTCAGGAGACAGCTATGCCTGAGAGCACCTGACTTTCTGTCCCTTACTTTGCAACCAGATATCTGTAGCTACCTATCCACTATCTCAAATCGAATTTCGGATGCTTATCATTAGACATTTGGTGAGTTCATCATTGAGTAATATATATTTTAACCAAAATGCCTTGGGACAAGGTTTTTAATTATGTTAGTGAAAGAATATATTACCTTTCTAAAGTGTAAGATAAGGAGAGAAAATGTTCTGTAATTTATTTTCTTCTTTTTTGAAATACAGTCTTCACAACTTGTGCTATAGTATACATGTCATAAAATTAACTCTTTCTATGAACCAAACAGTAGTTTTCTTATACTTACAATTGTTTGATAGAGCGGTGTAGCAAATCTAACAAAGCTCTGTATAATCCAAAGTCATAATGACTTATGCATATCTTATAAGATATATATTGATTCACATCTTCAGTGAAAACCACTAACTTGTGATTTTGTTTGAATGTGTTGGTAACTCTTAAATATCATAATACATGTGGGGTGAAACAGGAAACATATAGATCATGAGAGCCCTTCCTTCATGGATGGATGAATGCTCCTATAAAAGGATGGATGAATGCTCCTATAAAACAGGGTTCCTTCAGGTTGGTGCCTCCTCCTCTAGGCTGTAATCCAAATATCAGAGTCCTTCCATGTTGAGAATACATAGCATTTTTGTCTGTTCACAGATCTGTCTATGGATCAGAATATCTGACTATTGTTTCATTAAAAATCGGGCATTTTATTTTTAAATATTTATTCTATTTTATATGTATCATTATTTTACCTGTAATGTTTATATGTTTATAATATGTGTTTCTGGTAGGTTTATAGTTCAGAAGAGGGTATGTGAGCCACTGGAAGTACAGTTATAGATAGCTATAAGTCACTTTCTGGATGATGGGAAGAAAACTTGAATCTTCTGCAAGAATAACAACTACTCTTACCCACCAGCCCTGAAATTTGGACATATTTTAAGGGAAATATATTGTAGACAAAACTATCCAATCAATAATTACACATCCAAAGTTTAATTTGGGTTATAATTGCTACCAAACCAATTTTATTGAGTTTATATGTTTTTTAAATATGATTTCAATTGGGTGGAACATGATAGCACAAGTCAAGTAATGTATTTTTTTCAAAGTAAGACTTTGGGGAAACTTTTCCTGCATTCCTTTCTCTAGCTCTAAGAGGAAGAGACTTTTACTTTTTAAGTATACTGTAGAGCTGAAACACTAGCAATTGAACTGAAAAACAACAACAAAAGAGAAAAACATTGTATCAGTGATTTTGCTAACGCCAGGAAGTATTCTTGAAAAAAAATTCTGTTCAAGGTACCTTAAGTTTACAAATAACTTCCAGGATTATATATTTGAATTACGACCACTTTGATCAATTTTGTTGTTATTTGGTGAAGGAAGGAACTTACGGAGGTCCTCACATTGTCCTGGTCACTGATGCTGATCACCTCTGACATTTTATATTTTATTCACTGTAAGGACTTAAAGATAGTGATATTTGAAGTATAATATTCAAAGTCTGTGAAATATCAATTATAAGCCACTACAAATTTATGTGTTGGGTAGTTTTATTGAGCTAAAATTTAATACTGTAAAGATTTCTGTTAGAATTGCCATTTGAGAAGCTGTTTCTGTTTTGGGCAGAATTTGAATGATACAGTCAATGACTCTCAGTGATACACGTTATGAAATGTTTACTTAGTAATAGAAATTTCCTCTAAGCCAGGTACTGAATTTGTAAAAAGAGGTGAAGTAGAGTTTCATGATTTCCATAGGGGGCTCAGTATGAGTTAAGGATAATTTTATCTGACATTTTCCCTGTCAAGTCATTATCTAAGCCAGATGAATGAAATATTTTAACATCCATATTGCCATTTAACTATTTTCAAGGTTCAAGTTATTATACGATGAGTAAATTATCTTGTGTTAAAGCCAATAACAAAGAACATAAAAATTGGATGCAGAATCAAGGGATATTTGTATAAAAAATAGCATATTGCAATACATGCTATTGAAGTGTGAAAAATTACAGTTCTATATTTCAATCTCCTTCTGAAAACATAGGTGTTTTATATGTGAAGCTAAAAGCTTATAGATGCAAAGGAAATATGTAAGTAATTTATTTTGTGTATTCACTAATTCGTGACTAATCTAAGTGGAAAAAAACAGTAGGAAATTATGAACAGCACACACAGAGAGGTATGTAAGCTAAATATTGAAAAATTAGTAGAAACACACTGTCTAATTGTGATGGTTTGTATATGATTGGCCCAGGAAGTGACCCTATTAGGAGGTGTGGCCTTGTTGGAGTAGGTGTGTCAATGTGGGTGTGGGCTTAAAACCCTCACCCTGGCTGCCTGGAAGTCAGTCTTCTACTAGCAGCCTTCAGGTGAAGATGAAGAACTCTCAGCTCCTCCTGTACCATGCCTGCCTGGATGCTGCCATGTTTCTGCCTTGATGACAATGGACTGAACCTCTGAGCCTGTAATCCAACCCCAATTAAATGTTGCCTTTTATAAAACTTGCATTGGTCATGGTGTCTGTTCACAGCAGTAAAACCCTAACTAAGACAGAAGTTGGTACCAGGGACTGGGGTATTGCTGTGATAGGCCTGACCATGCTTTTGTTTGGAAGAATGTGGATTTTGGGACTTTGGATTTGGAAAGTCACGGAATGCTTTAAGTGGGGCTTAATGGGCCAGTCTAGTAGGAATATGGAAGACAGTGGTGCTGAGGGTCATTTGAACTGTGTAGGCCTGATGGCCGAAAAGGTTTCAATGAAGAAGAACTTTAATATGTGGCTGAGAAACTGTTTTTGTGATGTTTTGGTGAAGAACACGGCTGCTTTTTGCCATTGTCTGAAGAGACTGCCTAGAACTAAGGTAAAGAGATTTATATTAATTCCATCTGCAAAGGAAGTCTCAAAAAAGCCCAACAAAGACTTTGTTCTCTGGTTAAGTCTGATGAAGAGAATTTTGAACAAACATAGCAAGCTGAGAAAGGAAAAGTACAAAATATATAGTTTGAGTATTAAAGGGACTCCAGGATGTGAAATGGAGCTGAATTCAAGGATATTAAACTGAATTAAGGGAGTGGTGACCTTGAGGGCAAGATTCAACCAGTTAGCTTTAGGTCCAGGCATGGTAGTATAAGCCTTTAATCCCAGGAGGCAAATAAGCAGATCTCTGAGTTCAAGGCCATCATAGAACGGAGCAAATTCTAGGTGAAGAAAAACTTTAATCCAGGCTTGGTGGACCACACCTTTAATCCCAGTGCTTAGGGGACAGGCATGCAGATCTCTTGAGTTCAAAGTCAGTCTAAGGAGCAAGATTCAGAACAGCCAACTTAGGCAGTGAAGGAGCTGGGAAAAAGGAAGCTAGTGGTAATGTAATAGAACAAGGGGGCCAATGTTCCAGCTCCTGCAAGCAGCAGAACTCAGCAGCTTCAGTCATGTGTCTCTGGCTTTATATACAAGAGGAGAAGGAGACTACTGGGACAATTGATGCTGGTTAGCTGGAGCTAAGAAATTAGTGGTGATTAAGAAAAGACCAGCATCACTGAGGTGAAATCTGGGAAGTGTTTTCTGAGAGCACAAAGAAGCTGTATTCCAGAAATAGCCAAGTGTTCCTCATGCTGCAGCTGTACTTGGTAACATGTAAGAATCATCCAGGTGGTACTGGTTTTGAAGGCATGAAGGCATCATGAAGAACAGCTGAGGCTTGGTACTGTGAAAGTGTACCCTCAGTTGTAATGGACAGCCCAGGACTGAAGGGGTCATGCAAAGGAGTTGAGGCTTGGTACTATGAAGAGAGCCTATGAGAGGCTTTGGTGAATTATAGTTGCAGTGGAAGACCCTAGCATATTGGAGATGCCAGTGCCATGGGATGACCACCAAGAACAGCAGTGGCAGTGGAGTGGATCAATCTGAACTTAGAGTACTACAAAGGGCAGAGCTGGAGAAGTGACACCAGCTCTTTGGAGATACACAGAAGATCATGTGTGGATCTCAGACAATGGAACAAGAAGCTGTGAAGCTGAAATTGACTTGGGGTACCCGAGATGTTAAAGATGCCAGAGCCACAGGATGCCTGCTAAGGAAAGCTGCTAACAGGGAGTAGAACAAGCCCAGGAGAAAGAACCTTGTTGAAGTCAACAAAGATGAAAAAGGAGTTGGATATCTGAAGACTGCTTTTCCATCAGAAGTGGAGATGAAGAGTTTTGACTTTGCCCAGCTGGTTTCCTGTCTTGCTTGGAGAATTACATTTAAGTGATTGGATGAATCTCAAAAGAGACCTTGAACTTTGGACTTTTAACACTGTTGAGACTGCCACAGACTACAGGGACCTTTGAAGTTGGACTAAATGTATTTTGCATTATGCTATGTTTAAGTATGGCCCCCATAGACTCATGTTTGAACAAGCCTATGGGTGCCAGGGAGTGGAATGTGATGGTTTGTATATGATTGGCCCAGGAAGTGACCCTATTAGGAGGTGTGGCCTTGTTGGAGTAGGTGTGTCAATGTGGGTGTGGGCTTACAACCCTCACCCTGGCTGCCTGGAAGTCAGTCTTCTACTAGCAGCCTTCAGGTGAAGATGAAGAACTCTCAGCTCCTCCTGTACCATGCCTGCCTGGATGCTGCCATGTTTCTGCCTTGATGACAATGGACTGAACCTCTGAGCCTGTAATCCAACCCCAATTAAATGTTGCCTTTTATAAAACTTGCATTGGTCATGGTGTCTGTTCACAGCAGTAAAACCCTAACTAAGACACTAATGTAAGCCAAGAGTCTTCTAGATGTAGAAAACATAATTCCCTATCACTATTACCATTTAATATTGTTGTTGCCCAGAACATACATCTCTTATTTTTAGAATTCTAATTTGTTATGAAATCACTCACTCAATTTCTATGTTCTTTTACAGGAATTTGAAAGAAGATATATCTCCAAAATTGGACCTAATCGGTCTAAAGAGAATGAATTGGAAATATGGCCCAACTCTGACCAATGAGATGTTGACATAAGGCTTAATGAGGGGGTTCTGAAAAATGACTGGATTCTCTAATAGAATACTGAAAGAAAAAATCATCACATTTATTCTCCTAAAATTGTCATATCTGATTTTAATTCTTGGACATCAACGATGATATAAATATAAAGCCAAATTAAAATAGCCAAAGAGAGAATGTAAAATGCTGATCAGTCATTATAACTGTGAAAGTTAAATTAACCAATCTTGAAGGAGTTTTATAGGTATATTATTTTTGTTTATAATAAATATTCGTAGTATTTGTTACTATTTATTTATTTTCATTAATATGTTAGTTCTACTTATTTATGGAGTTCAGCATTTTTCAATAAAATCATACATTGTGGGCTGGTCAAATTCAGTCACCTTTTCCAAATGCACCACACAACATTATGTTGTTTGGAGGTCAATTTGTTTTACCTTCAGATGTGAGGGATAATGTAGTAATTGTCTTTAGTATTACTACAAGCCCTAGAGCTAAAAGGTTAAGTGAACATATGCCCTGCTTCCTTACCCAGAAAATCAAAATTATTTTTCCAAGAAAATCTCATTGGAGAATCAAACTACTCATAAGGGTAAGATGCATTCCTCAAAGTAGATCCAACAGAAAAGGAACTCAACGACATCTTAGGGGGTGCATTGTGTCATAATATCATGTCAGGGCTGTTTTGTTTTTATTAATTTTTATCTTCTTTTAATTTTCAAAGTAATTTTATTTATTTTCCTCCCTGTTTACCCTACAGTTCCTTTGGATACATATCAGAGCTTCTAGTTTCGTGTTGTTATGGGAATCCCCTTTTTTTGAAAAAGTGTGTCCGTCTCTGTTTCTTGTGCCTTTTCTTGCGATGTTTCCTTCTGTTGATTCATCTTATTCTATTCTCATGTTTGGTTATTTGTTTTGTACTTTATTTTATTTTATTATTATCCTTTAGAATGCTGTTTCTTTTTAATGAGAAACAGAAAAGAGGTCGGTGAGTCTGGGAGAGGGGTATGGAAGAGTTGGAGGAAGCAGAAGGAGGAGAACCTGTAATCAGGATATAGTATGTGAGAAAAAATATTTCAAAAAATAGGAAGAAATAACCAGACTAGTTAATATTTGGAAGAACTCAGAGGCTAATCAGCAGAGTATTGTGTGTAAAAGAAGAAAGAGTCAAAACTCTAACAATAATGATGAATAAACCCAGAAGAAATGACTAGAGTTTAGAGATAGTTGAAAAAAGGTTAAGACCTGAAGCCACATGAAGATCTGATGTAAGAGAAAAACAAGCAGCGCCTATCTTAGAGCAGGAGTTAAAACTCATAAATTTCTATCTTTCTTTTTGTTTTGTTTCGTTTTTTCGAGACAAGTTTGCTCTGTATAGTCCTGGCTATCCTGAAACTCACTCTAAACCAGGCTGGTCTCGAACTCAGAAATCTTCCGGGCTCTGCCTCCCAAGTGCTGGGATTAAAGGTGTGTGTCACCACTGCCCAGCAATTCATAAATTTCAAACATTGTAGCTAGAAGATATATCATCATCATCATCATCTTATTCAGTGACCTAAATACACATGTCCTTCTATTTACCTCTTGATGACTTGGAGCACAAATCCTTGGTTTGGATAATGATAGGACCTTGCCTCTCACCAGCCTCCAATTCTTCATGTGAGCTGCAGCACTTTCAGGGTCTTATTCACCATTCTTTGCAGTGTCTGTATTTCTCTCCCATTCATTTACCTTTGTACAATATGTAATTTCTTAATCTTTAAGTAACTTAACAATTTTTACTATGGATTCATTATTTAAAAATTTAAAACTCTCTACAAGTGGTTTTGGTAAGTGCTTTTACTTGATTTCTTTTTTTCTATGCACTTCAATGCTACATTTCATCTTAGCCAAAGGCCAAGGAGCATTTACCCGTGTTCTCTAGCATGTTCCTCATTCCTCACACTTTTTATTTTACTTTAATACAACTTATGAATTTTTTTTACTTTGGATTACTTCTGATAAAGTAATTCTTTACAATGTTCTTCTCATTTAACCAAGTTTATAATTTTATTCTTTCTAATGTATCCTCTAGTCCCTGGAAAGCTACATGTCACAGAAGTGCCTCATAATTGCTTTTGCCATTCCTTCAGCAGTAGATCATTATTGATCTACTAAATTCATGCTAAATTCATGATGAGGTAGAGTACAGGTCACTCAGTCTTTAGTGATATTTCTGTGCTCGAGACTTAGCTATGATGCCTCCTAAATAGCCCCACTCTGCAATTTCCAGAGCAGGTAAACAACATTTGTATGACAATTCTTGAAAAATCCTCTCTATGCTTACTCCACCCACCAGGAAGTCTGTGAGATAACAAATATGAAGTTCCAGGACTTAGCATCTTTCATGCCAATCAAGGTGAGGATGGGGGAATAAGCAAATGCTTTCTATACTTTCTTTCTTAATTTTTTAAAACGATTTTTTTCTTATTTACATTGCATATGTTATTCCCATACCTGGTTTCCCCCCACCCGAAAATCTCCATTCCCTCTCCCTCCCCCTGCTTCTATGAGGGTATTCCCTCACCCCACTCACCCACTCCCAATTCTCCAAACTGGGATTCTCCTACACTGGGGCATTGAGCCTTCCCAAGACAAAGGGAGTCTCTTCCCATTGATATCCAAAAAGGCCATCCTCTGCTACATATGCAACTAGAACCATAGGTTGCTCCAAATGTACATTTTGGTTGCTGGATTGGTTCTTGGAAGCTCTGGGGGGGAGTCTAGATTGTTGATATTATTGTTCCTCTTATTGGTTTGCAAACCCCTTCAGTTCCTTCAGTCCTTTCTTTAAGTCTTCCATTGGGTACACTGTACTTAGTTCAATGGTGGGCTGCGAGGATACACCTCTGTATTTGTCGGACTATCAGAGCCTCTAAGGAAACAGCGATATCAGGCTCCTGTCAGCAAGCACTTGTTGGCATCAACAATAGTGTTTGGGTTTGGAAAATATATATGGGATGGATCCCCAGGTGGAGCAGTCTCTGGCTCGCTTTCCTTCAGTCCCTTCTCCACAATTTATCTCTGTATCACTTCACGTGTGTATTTTGTTCCCCCTTCTAGGGAGGGACAAAGATCCCACACTTTGGTCTTCCTTATCTTGAGCTTCATGTGGTCTGTGATTTGTATGTTGGGTATGCCAAGCTTTAGGGCAAATATCCACTTACAGTGAATGCATACTGTGTGCTTTCTTTTGTGATTGGGTTGCCTCAGTTAGGATGATATTTTCTAGTTCCATCCATTTGCATGCAAATTCTGTGAATTCATTGTTTTTAATAACTGAGTAGTACTCCATTGTGTAAATGTACCACATTTTCTGTAACCATTTCTCTGTTGAAGGACATCTAGGTTCTTTCCAGCTTCTGGCTTTTATAAATAAGGCTGCTATGAACATAGTGGATCATGTGTCCTTGTCATATGTTTGAGCATCTTTTGAGTATAAGCACAGGAGTAGTATAGATAGGTCATCAGGTAATATTATGTTCTGAGGAACAGTCAGACTGATTTCCAGAGTGGTTGTGTCAACTTTCTTTTTTTTTTTTTCAATTATTAGATATCTTTTTAATTTACATTTCAAAGGTTATCTCCTTTTCCTGGTTTCCCCTCCAAAAACGCCCTATCCCATCCCCCTTCCCCCTACTCACCAACTCACCCACTCCCTCTTCCCTGTCTTGGCATTCCCCTATACTGGGGCATCTTGCCTTCTCAGGACCAAAGGCCTCTTGTCCCTTCAATGACAAACAAGACCTAAGCTCTGCATGAGCTTTGTTTGATCTGTTAATTGTATCTTGGGTATTCCAATTTTCAGGGCTAATATCCACTTATCAGTGAATGCATACCATGTGTGTACTTTTGAGATTGGGTTACCTCACTCAGAATGATATCTTCTAGTTCTATCCATTTGCCTAAGAATTTCAAGAATTCATTTTATTTAATAGTGGGGTAGTATTCCATAATGTAAATGTACCATATTTTCTGTATCTATTACAATGTTGAGGGACATCTGGGTTCTTTTCAGCTTCTGGCTATTATAAATAAGTTTGCTATGAACATAGTGGAGTATATGTTCTTATGACATGTTGGATAATCATCTGGGTATATGCCTGGGAATGTTATAGCTGGGTCCTCCGGTAGTATAGCGCCCAATTTTCTGAGGAAACACCAAACTGATTTCCAGAGTGGTCGTACCCACTTGCAATACCACCAGCAGTGGAGGTGTGTTAATAGTGTTCCTTTTTCTCCACATCCACACCAGCATCTTCTGTCACCTGAGTTTTTTATCTTAGCTATTCTGACAAGTATGAGGTGAAATCTCAGGGTTGTTTTGATTTGCATTTACCAGACTTCAAAGGATGTTGAACATTTCTTTAGGTGCTTCTCAGCTACTTCATATTCCTCAGTAGAGAATTCTTTGTTTAGCTCTGTACCCCATTTATAATATGTTTACTTGGATCTCTGCAGTCTAACAACTTGAGGTCATTTTATATATTGGCTATTAGCCCTCTGTCAGATGCAGCATTGGAAAAGATCTTTTCCCAAATTATTGGTTGCCATTTTGTCCTTTTGACAGTGTCCTTTGCCTTAGAGAAATTTTTGAATTTTATGAGGTCCCATTTGTTAATTCATGATCTTAGAACATAAGCTATTGGGGTTCTGATCAGGAAATTTTGCCCTGTGCCCATGTGCTCAAGGCTCTTCCCCAGTTTCTTTTCTATTCTTTCCTGTGTGCCTGGTTTTATGTGGAGGTCCTTGATCCACTTGGAGTTGAGCTTAGTACAAGGATATAAGAGTGGATCTATTTGCATTCTTCTGCATGCTGACCTCGAGTTCAACCAGCACTATTTGTTGAAAAGACTATCTTTTTTTCCACTGGGTGGTTGTAGTTCCTTTGTCAAAGATCAAGTGATCATAGGTGTGTGGGTTCATTTCCGGGTCTTCAATTCTATTCCATTGGTCTGCCTGCCTGTCACTGTACCAATACCATGCAGTGTTTAAAACTATTATTGTGCAATAGAGCTTGAGGTTGGGGTTGGTGAACTTCCCCCAGAAGTTCTTTCATTGTTGAGAATAGTTATCACAATTCAGGGTTTTTTTTGTTATTTCAAATGAATTTGAGAATTGCTTTTACTAACTCTATGAAGTTACTCTAGAATTGACTTGGAATTATGATGGGGATTGCATTGATTCTGTAGATTACTTTTGGCAAGATGTACACTTTTACTATATTAATCCTGCCAATCCATGAGTGTAGGAGCTCATTCCATCTTCTGAGGTCTTCTTTGATTTCTTTCTTCAGAGACTTGAAGTTCTTGTCATACAGATCTTTCACTTGCTTGGGTAGAGTCACATCAAGGTATGTAATATTATTTGTGACTATTGTAAAGGGTATCATTACCTTAATTTCTTTCTCAGCCAGTTTATCCTTTGAGTAGAGGAAGGCTACAAATTTGTTTGAGTTAAATTTTTGTCCAGCCACTTTGCTGAAGTTGCTTATCAGGTTTAGGAGCTCTTTGGTGAAATTTTTGGGGTCACTTAAGTATGCTGTCATATCATCTGCAAATAGTGATATTTTGACTTATTCCTTTCCAATTTATATCACTTTGACCTCCTTTTGTTGTCTAATTGTTCTGGCTAGGACTTCAAGTACAATATTGAATGGCTAGGGAGAGAGTGAGCAGCCTTTTCTATCTTTGATTTTAGTGGGATTACTTCAAGTTTCTCTCCATTTGGTTTGATGTTGCCTACTGATATGCCATATATTGTTTTTTAATATGGTTAGGTATAAGCCTTGAATTCCTGATCTTTCCAAGACTTTTATAATGAAGGGCTGTTGCATTAATTCAAATGTTTTCTCATAATGAAATGATCATGTGTTTTTCTTCTTTGATTTTGTTTATGTAGTGGATTATGTTGATGGATGTCTCTATGTAGAACCATGCCTGCATGCCTAGAATGAAGCCTACTTGATCATTATGTATGACCTTTTTGATGTGGATTCAGTTTGTGAAAATTTTATTAAGTACAACATCCATAAGGGAAATTGGTCTGAAGTTCTCTTTCTTCTTTAGGTCTTTGTGTTGTTAAGGTATCAGAGTAATTGGAGCTTCTTAGAACAAATTGGGTAGTGTTCCTTCCATTTCTATTTTGTGAAATAGTTTGAAGAGTATTGGTATGAGACCATCTTTGAATGTCTGATAGAATTCTACACTAAACCCATCAGGTCCTGAGCTTATTTTGTTTGGGAGATTATTAATGACTACTTCTAATTCTTTAGGTGTCATGGGACTGTTTAGATAATCTGATTCTGATTTAACTTTGGTACCTGGCAGCTGCCAAAAAATTGTCCATTTCATCCAAATTTTCCAGTTGTGTTGAGTATAGTCTTTTGTAATAGGATCTGATATTTTTAATTTCCTCAGTTTCTGTGGTTATATCTCCATTTTCATTTCTGATTTTGTTACTTTAAATACTGTCCCTGTGACCTCTGGTTAATGAGCTAAGGGTTTATATATCTAGATTTTATCAAAGAACCAGCTTCTGATTTTGGTGATTCTTTTGTAGTTTTGTTGTTGTTGTTGTTGTTTCTATTTGGTTGACTTTAGCCCTGAGTGTGATTTTTCCTGTTGTCTACACCTCTTGGGTGTATTTGCTTCAGATACCATAGAAAATTTTGACACAATAGTCAAAGAAAATTTAAAATGCAAAAAAAAAAACTTCTAACACAAAATATCCAGGAAATCCAAGATAGAATGTGAAGAACAAATTTAAGCATGATAGGTATAGAAGAGATCAGATTCCCAACTTAAAGGTCTAGTAAATATCTCCAAAAAATTAAAAGTATAGAAAAAACTCTTCTAACCTAAAGAAAGAGATGCCCATGAACATACAAGATGTCTACCGAATACCAAACAGATGTGACCAGAAAAGAAATTCCTCCTGTAACCTAATAATCAAAACACTAAATGCACATAACATAGAAAGAATATTAAAAGTAGTGAGGGGAAAAAGTCAAGTAACATATGAAGGCAGATGGATCAGAATTATACCAGACTTCTCACTAGAGACCATAAAAGCTGGGAGATCCTGGGCAGATGCCATACAGACCCTAGGAAGACAAAAATGTCATCCCATGCTACTATACCCAAAATGGAGCAACCAAGATATTCCATGACAAAATCAAATTTTCACAATATCCCTCCAAAAATCCAGCTATAGACAGAATAAGAGATGGAAAACTCCAACACAGGGTGCTAAACTACACCCTAGGGGAAAAAAAGAAAATAACTCCTTTTAACAAAGCAGAAGAGAAGATAGCCACATAAACATAATTCTACCTCTAACAACCAAAATAAGAGGAAGCAACAATCACTTTTCTTTAATATCCCTTAATATCAAAAGACATAGACTAACAGACTGAATATTAAACAGGGCCCAATGGTTTGCTTTATACAGGAAACATATCTCAGTACCAAAGATAAGCACTACCTCAGAGTAAAGGGCTGGAAATCAATTTTCAAAGCAAGCTGGAGTGGCCACTCTAATATCGGATAAATTAGACTTTGAAACAAAAGTTATGGAAAAAAGATAAGGAAGGGCACTTCATACTGGTCAAAGGAAAAAGCTACCAAGATGAACTCTCAATTCTGAACATCTATGCTACAAATGCAAGGGCGTAAAAGAAAATTTACTAAAACTCAAAGCACACATTGCACCTCACACAATAATAGTGGGAGACTTCAGCACCTCACTCTCATGAATGGACAGATAATGGAAACAGAAACTGAACAGAGACACAGTGAAACTAACAGAAGTTCTGAACCAAATGGATTTAACAGATATCTATAGAACATTTCATCCTCAAACAACAATAAACCTTCTTTTCAGCACCTCACTGTACCTTCTCAAAAATTGACCATATAATTGGTCACAAAACAAACCTCAAAAGATAGAAGAAGACTGAAATAATTCCATGTGTCCTATCAGATCATGAGAGACTATAGCTGGTCTTGAATAACAACGAATATAATAGAATGCCCACATATAACTGGCAGCTGAACAAGGCTCTACTCAATGATAACTTTGTCCATGAAAAAATAAATTAATTAATTAAAGGCTTTAGAACTGAAGGAAAATGAAGGTACAATACACCCAAACTTATAGGACACAATGAAAGTAGTGCTAAGAGGAAAACTCATAGCTCTGAGTGCCTCCAAAAAGAAACTGTAGAGAGCATTTCTATCCTTTCTTAATGATAAGTGTAACTTTATATTAGGTGTAGCAAGCCAAGTCTTTACCTCACCCCAGAAGAAACTGAAACTGTTGGTGTACTGTCCTATATTTAGGCTGTCAAGTAAGTTCTCTGACTTATCCTAACACCCTAAATTTGTCTGTATGACAGAGTCAGTGAAAACGTTTATGTCCTTCAACAGCAGCTAATTTGTCATCCATCACCACCTACATATTCACCTGGGTGACCACTTTGGAAATCTCCCAATCCTAGTGAAATTGCTGTCATTTCAGGACTACATAGAAGAACCAGGTGCACTTACTAGATAGACATAAGGGAATTAAATTAAAAAGACATTAAAATTCTGTTGCATTCAGTTAGAATGGCAGTCATTAAGAAAACAAATAAATACTGGCAGGAAAATGGACAAAAGCCAGGCCAATAAACTGTGTGAGAATGTAAACTTATACGGCTATTATGGAAGTCAGTATAAAGGATTATTTACAAACATACATACATACATACATACATACATATGCATACATATATTCATATATACATATACTATACCTAAGTTTTGGAACCAACACTGGTGACTAACAGTAAAAGAATACTTAAAGAAATGTAATTCATCTGCACAGTAGAAAATTATAAACCATAAAGAATAAAGTTATACCTCTTGCAGAGAAACAAATGAAGATTCAAATATCCATATATAGAAGATTAAGCCAACCAACAAAGAAAGCATGTTTTTCCCACATTTGTGATTTCTACATTTTATGGCGACAAAGTTATGTGATTATATATGAAATGATAGTAAACATCAAATTGCCTATGGCAATAAAACAAAAAGGAGCGATGAGGTCTGTGAAAGGGGAGATAAGGAAGTCTTTGTGGAAAAAATATGTTTTACATACTTATTTTACAGTGCCCTTCTGCAAATATCTACAATGAACTTACACAATTGAATTCTTGAATAAATGTAGTTTTAAAGGTATATCAAAACAACAAACTTTGCTTTGAATGGCTTCTCTTTCTAAAAGTGAGTATAAACAACCCAAGTTACAAACAGAATATGGCTAGCAAAGCCTATGTGACTATTTATCCTATAAGTATCTAAGTAAATATGTAAATTCACCAATTGTGATTAACTGATTTCAAAGCATAAAAGTTTAGGAGAACTCAAAGTTGAAGATATTGACATGGATTTGATTTAGGCACAGATAAATAGCTATAGACTGACACACAATTTCATAGAGTTTTGAACATACCTGTATATTACATAGAAATAAATAATATATCTCTAAATAAATCTGCCCATTCTTATGATAAATGAGACAAAGGTTCAGTGTAATGTGATTTCTCCAAAGCTATTTGATTTTATAGAGGGCTGTAATTATCTGCTTTAATGCACAGTCAGAATATCATCTGGTATCACAATATTATCAAAACTGAGCTGACATGTAGCTATCCCTTATGACACCTGTTAGTGCCCATCACTTGCAATGTTGACAAAAGAGTAGCATAATAAAATTTACTACTAAGATTTTGCAAAGTGCTACTTGATTTTTCTGAAAATGATATATAATACCCTCAATGAGCATCTGTGTATATCCAAAAATTTCATTCTCCTTGAATTTGAAAACAAACAAACAAACAAACAAAAAAACTCCAGGAAAAGCTGTCTATGGAATGATATGTATACTTAAGCTTTACAGCTTACAGCATTGTCTCACAACAATCTACTGACAGACATATGCAGATAGCAGTACATGTCTTACAACTTCATAATGTGACTTATTACTTGTTAGCCTAATTGATAACATGGCTTTTACCACACATGTGTGATTGTGTAGGTCTTCAGAGTAGACTTTAAGTAAGGAAATAATAAGCTGAGAGACTTTATAATATCTAATAGGAAAATAACCATTAAATAGATAATCACACCATCACTTAATTTTGATAGACCTAAGTCAGAATTAATTTAAAGAAATGTTTAGAGCATGCACTGTCCATGGATTAGCAGGACAGGGAGAGAAATGTACAGACATTTCCTACTCCCTACAGTCTTTTGGGATTATATAGCATGAGGCCTCATGTAGTGCCAGCTACAACACTTTCAGTCACTGGGGAGACTGTTGTTAACTTATTTGAATTTGAATATTTTCCTAATTGAGTAATTGTTTATGGATGAATAGGAAGAAGCATTCTTCCTGGACCCAAGAGGCATTATGTCATTAAAATAATCCTTTATAAAAATGAAAAATGATTTATTATAATCTTGCAAACAAGCAGAAAAAAACCTACTGAACAACTGGCATCCTTCCAGCTCTACCAAGAAAGTAGCAAAATTAATCAAGACTTATAGTTAGAGATTTGATTAAATCACTGCTCAGTGTTATCCAGATATAAAGAAACTCTTTCAATAGTGACCTGCCAATATTGATTAAAAGTTTAAAAGAAAATGAAGGGGGAAACAGTTATTTTGTTTATTTGGAGTTTTAATAATGAATTTATTTTATCATTTTAGACTTATGCAATCTGTTTTATATTTATAGGAAAGATAAGGATTTAATATTTATACACACACACATATACATGCACACAAACACACATGCTTATACTATAGACACTCTCACAATGTTATCTTTATCTCCTCCAAGAGGTGAGCAACATGACTATTTTTTTCTAACTTTAATGTAGCTAACAGTGGTATCTTAATGACAGGTTAGAGATCAGGAAGGATGTTGACAACCCATGGAGGCTTCTTAACTGCCTCTGGTTTGCTTCATATACTAAGTATTAGTTAAATTTCTGTTATTGCGATAAAACATCGTGACCAAAAACCACTTATGAAACAAATTTTATCTGATTTATGGTATTACAGGAAGAAGAATCATTCATGGGATGGAGGCACTGCATTAGGCCCATAGGTTGGCTGGAGCAAGAGGATCATATCCTCAGCTGCAACTGCAGAGCAGAGAGAAAATTGAAATGGGACAGGGCTTTACAGCTTTTATCTCTGAAACCATTTGAACAAGTTTCCAGAAATACGTTTTAGTATCGAAAAACTTTGGGCAAAAGATAATAAATTTATTCACAGCAAATATTATTATAATATTTAGTAATTTAGTAAATTTAGTAAAACATTAGTAAATTTAGTAAATTTAGTAAAAAATTTATTCACAGCAAATATTAGTATTCATAAATTTAAGTAGCTCAGTCATAGGCATAGTACTAAACTGAAGAGAGTCATATTCTATGTTCGTGACTCTACACAAGTTCTCAGAAAGTAAAAATAGGTAATACTGTCATTGAAGGTGATGAATTTTTATTTAAGAAAAAAAGACATGTATCTCTAAGTTTCAAAAAGATTTTGCACAACAGATTTTGTCTAAAGTCGCTCACAAACCCTTGTTCAAGCCATATAAAGATTCAGGCAAACCATTCAGTCATACTGGTAGTATCCAAATGGAAAATGAGGGTTTTTTCCAACTACCCATAAGAGAAGAGACTATTATCTAACATATATAAAGAACTCAATCCTGTTCTCCCAGACAAACACTCACAAAGCCATACACAAAACCAAGTGGCCATCTAGAAAACAAAGAAACCAATGGAGTACTAAATAAATAATGGAGTATTAAAGAATATTCTCAAAAGAGGAAACACAAATGGTTGAGAAATATTCTTAAAGAAATGTTCAATATTCTTAGTCATCAGAGAAACACAAAACTTTTTTGAGATTTTAATCTTATAATTGCCAAAATAGCTATGATCAATAAAGTAAATGACATCTCGTGCTGGCAAGGATTTTCTGTAAAGGGGAACACTCATCCAATGCTGGTAGGACTATAAATTTGTACAGCCACTTTAGAAATCAGTGGAGCCATTACCCAGAAAGCTGAAAATAGATCCACCTTCTGATCCTGCTATACTATTCTTGGAAATCAATTCAAAAGACACAATTTCCTACTACAGAGACACTTGCCCAACCATGTTCATTGCTACTTGGTTCACAATAGCCAGAAATTGGAAGTGGACTAAATGCCCAACAATGGATGAATGGATGGTTTTTGGTACTTGTTCGAATGCTTTTATTTCAGCTCCCAAAAAGCTGTGTTTCCAGATCTGATGATCCTTACCCCAAGCTGGCTTTGACTGATAATAAAGAATAGTGAGTGGCTGGGCAAAAAGACAGAGATGGGACATTTGAACTGTGTAGCTGAGGGGCTGGGTGAGAAAGGAGAGATAGAGAATCAACCTGACTTGGAGGAAGAAGAATCAATTGTAAGAGCTGCCAGAAAGAAAGCAATGAGCCATGTAGTATATAATTCAGGAAAAGGGTACTAGCAGCCACTCATCCAGTTGAATCTGGGGTAGGAAAGATGACATGTTGATTTAGCAAGTTAACAGATAAAATTTGGAGGGGAGGATGTATGCTATCTATGGAAGGAGGATTAGAAATGCCAGCCACAGAGCGAGTCAAGACAAATCAAAATTAGCTGTGCATGTGTGTCTTTCATTCCTGAATCCAGAGAGCTCGAGGGCTGGTGCACACATGCGATCCACCGGGAGCCAACACGGTTTAACTAGTATACTATTGCAGTGCTATATTTACCCAGTACAATATGACCCAGCCATTAAAAAAATGAAATAATGAATTTTCAGACAAATGAGATGAGCTATAAAAAAAGTCATCCTGAGTGTAACTCATACCCCAAAAGACAATTGTTGCCTGTTTAGCTTTAGATGTGAATGTTATTCATTACATTTTGGTAAGAAGATTAAGATCCACATAAGAATAGAGGCTAGGTATAGAATAAGGAAATTGAAGAGAGAATAGGATCACTCTAGGAAGAAAAGTAAGATAGTTATGCAAATTGTCACTAAATTCTCCTGTTAAGATTTTTAATAAACTTGTATGCACCTTGACAAAAAGAGCATGCTGGCACATATCTGCATGTGGGGCTGATGAATGCTCTCACAGTGGGAAACACAGCAGGGGTGACTATTTTGAAAGCCTACATTCATCATGATTTAGAGAAAATTTTATAAACCAAACAGGAATTTCAATAACATGCTGCTATATCAAATGGTAAAGTTAAAATGCTAGGTATTCTACATAGTTATCTAGTAGATTTTTCACTACAGTGCATTGATTCCAAATTTATTTCTAAGTGATGTTTGTAGCATTATTTTGCCTTAGGAGCTTCAGGCAGGTCCCTGGGCTGAGAAAATGCATTCCTCTGGGTGATACTAAAAAGAAGGTGGATTTATGCATGACTATCACTTGATGTCGCCTGAGTTAGATTTCATATATTAGCAGGGCTGCATAATACATGGATGGATTTTAATATGCAGTGTAGGTCACATGAAAGGGCCTTATTCTACATATTTTATCAGCTGCAATGCAAACTAAATCACCCCCACCACCCCTTTAAAATTCTGTTAGGAAGCCTACAACCTGAAATGTGTATTATGTAATATTTAAGCCATATATTAAAATTCAGGGGATTTTTTCTAATTAATATTAAAAACCTGTTTACTTTCTAATGTTATTTTCTGTTTTGTAGAGAAGTAGGGAAAAGAAGATTATTTTGAAATGTAAGTGTTTTAGATCTGATTCCCTAGAAGGCAGAGCAGGGAGGACAAATGGAAGAACTGACACTTTGCAAGATTTAAACATGGGTTACCAAGGGCATGGAGCAGATGGGATGAGAAAATATGGAGCCACTGTGGTATATGTTACCATGCTGTTGCTGCTTTGCAAAGAACTAAGAAGAGAGGTATAGCAAGTCATTCAGAAGTGACATCATTTCATTATCAGAGTCCCTCAAAAGAGTCACAAGCTAGAGGAAAATGTATATCCTTCTGACTCTCCTATTGACCTTTCTCCTGTTGATTAAAAAGAACACTCATAAGAACAGCTGTGGTTCCACATGTCAGGTTGCAAATCCTGGGGTGTACTGCCACATTAATCCAGAAATAAAAGTAGAAAGTAACTTTATTCACTTGCAGTTGAACCTTTCCTCAAGCCAGGGTGACCTGAGGAGCTCCAGGCCTATGAGAATGGCTGTTCTCCATCAGTAGTAAGAGATTATGTGAAGCTAGAGACTGTGTAGATTATGTGTAACTGAGGACATTACAAACAGTCACAACATCTATGTATGAATTTACTTTGGTGCAAACAACAATAAATTATAAACACAAAAGATTCTTTAGCAGTGATAAGAATTAAATATGTGAATTGAACTGAATTAGTGGCATGTATCAATACCCATTAATGGTTTGACTAAAGAACCACAGTAAACTCACACACACACAAACCATCACACACACACACACACACACACACACACACACACAATGTTAACTTGTAGTTGTGATTAATTGGGGTATTATATTTTCTTCAACTGGTAGAGAATAGGATGTTGGTTCAAAGTTTCAGTGTAAGGACCCATGGAAAAGGATAGAAAGTTAATGTCACGTCACATAGAGCAATTGTTATAAGCAATTCAACTGCAGAACATCCTGATTCTTTTTCACACTGCATAGAGGAATAAAACTGGATAGTCCCCTAAAAAATCTATTAAAGATATTTTTTTATTTCCATCATTTAAGAAAGCTGTAATGAAGTTTTAAAACTATGCATTTAAAAATGAAGTTTGTCAATACTTCCTTGCTAAATGTTAGTTACAATATTTTATTTAATTTGTGTAAAGCACAGTCTGTGTTTTTGATCAAATCTATACACATTCCTACTCCTTTATTATCTTCTGTTATTTTTTACTGCACTTTTTCTTCCCAACTTTAAGTGCTTTTTTTTTAAACTCACTGGGTTGCTGTCTTAGTCAGGGCTTCTATTCCTGCACAAACATCATGACAAAGAAGCCAGTTGAGGAGGAAAGGGTTTATTCAGCTTACACTTCCACATCCCTGTTCCTTACCAAAGGAAGTCAGGACTGGAACTCAAACAGGTCAAGAAGCAAAAACTGAGGCAGAGACCATGGAGGGATGTTTCTTAGTGGCTTGCTGAGTTTGCTCTCTAATAGAACCCAATACTACCATCCCAGAAATGGCACCACCCACAATAGTCCCACCCACCTTGATCACCAACTGAGAACAGGAGAACAAAAGTAAACAGGGAGAGGCCCTTAAAGAACTACAGAAAAACAAAAGAAAACAGTTGAAGGAATTGAACAAAACCATCCAGGTAGAAACAATAAAGAAATCACAAAGGGAAATTACTCTGGACATAGTAAACCTAGAAAAGATGTCAGGACTCATGGATCCAAGCATCAACACCAGAATATGTGAGATAGAAGAGAGAATCTCAGATGCAGAAGATACAAAAGAAAGCACTGACACAACAGTCAAAGAAAATGCAAAATTCAAAAAGTGCCTGACTCAAAGCATCCAGAAAATCCAGGACAAAATGAGAACCTAACAATCCTATAAACCTAAGGGTTAGAGGTATAGAGGAGACCAGAGATTTACATCTTAAAGGGCCAGTAAATATCTTCAACAAAATTATAGAAGAAAACTTCTTTAACCTAAAAAGATACCCATGAACATACAAGAAGCCTATAGAACTCCAGAAAATAAATTCCTCCTGTCACATAATAATTAAAATGCCAAATGCACTAAAAAAGAAAGAATATTAAAAGCAGCAAAGAAAAAAGGTCAAGTAACATATAAAGGTAGCCAGGCATGGTGAATGCCTTTAATCCCAGCACTTGGGAGGCAGAGACAGGCAGATTTCTGAGTTCAAGGCCAGCCTGGTCTACAAAGTGATTTCCAGGACAGCCAGGGCAACATAGAGAAACCCACCCTCAAAAAAACCCTCCCTCCCACCCCCAAAAAACATATAAAGGAAGACCTAACAGAATTACACTAGAATTCTCACCAGAGTCTATGAAAGCCAGAAGAGCCTGGGAAGATGTCATACAGACCCTAAGGGAACACAAATGTCAACACAGGCTGTTATACCCAGCAAATCTTTCAATTACCATAGATGGAGAAAACAAGGTATTCCATGAGAAAAGCAAATTTACACAATATTTTTCCACAAATCTAGCCCTTCAAAGGATAAAGAATAAAAAACATCAACAAAAGGAGGGAAACTACACACTAGACAAAGCAAGAAATTAATCTTCTTTCTAGAAACCCAAAAGAAGATAACCACACAAACATAAAAATTACATCAAAAATAACAGGAATCAACAATCACTATACCTTAATATGTCTTAACATCAATGGACTCAATTCCCTAGTAAAAAGACATAGAAAAACTGTGTGGATACATAAACAGAACTCAGCATTTTGCTGCATACAGGAAACATACCTCAGAGTCAAAGACAAACACTACCTCAGAGTAAAAGGCTAAAAAACAATTTTCCAAGCAAATGGTCCCAGAAAATAAGCTGAGTAGCCATTCTAATATCCAATAAAATTGACTTTCAACCAAAAGTCATCAAAACAACACTGAAGGAAATTTTATACTTATCAAAGGAAAAATCTACCAAAAAACTCTCAATTCTGAACATCTATGCTCCAAATACAAAGGGACCCTTATTTGTAAAATAAACTTTACTAGAGCTTAAAGCACATATTGCACCTCACACAATAAATGTGAGAAACTTCAACACCCTAGTCTCCTCAATGGACAGGTAAGGGAAATATAAACTAAACAGAGACACAGTGAACCTAACGGAAGTTTTGGACCAAATGGATTTATTATATATCTATAGAACATTTCGTCCTAAATCAAAAGAAAATACCATCTTTTCAGCAACTCATGGTACCTTCTCCAAAACTGACCATATAAATGATCACATAACAGACCTCAACAATTATAAAAAGATTGAACTAATCCCATGCTTCCTATCAGAACACTACGAGTAAGAGTGGTCTTCAACAGCAACAAAAACAGAAAGCCCACATAAACATGGAAGCTGAACAATGCTCTACTCAATGATACATTGGTCAAGGAAGAAATAGGAATGAAATTAAAGACTTTTTAGAATTTAATTAAAATGAAGGCACAACATAATTAAATTTATAGGAAACAATGAAAGCAGTGCTAGGAAGAAATCTCATAGCTCTGAGTACCTCCAAAAAGAAGGTGGAAAGAGCATACACTAGCAGCTTAACAGAACACCTGAAAGCTTTAGAACAAAAAGAAGCTAATATACCCAAGAGGAGTAGAAGGCAGGAAATCATCAAACTCAGGGCTGAAATCAACCAAGTAGAAACAAAAAGAACTATACAAAGAATAAACAAAATCAAGAGCTGGTTCATTGAGAAAATCAACAAGATAGATAAACCTTTAGCCAGAATTTCTAGAGGGCACAGAGACATATACAAATTTAAAAAATCAGAAATGAAAATGGAGATATAACAACAGAAATTGAGGAAATTCAAAAACTCATTAGATCCTACTACAAAAGTCTATACTGTAAACAATGGGAAAATCTGGAAGAAATAGACAATTTTTTAGACAGATACCAAATACCAAAGTTAAATCAGGATAACTATGTAAACCGTCCCTTAAAATCTAAAGAAATAGAAGCAGTCAGTGAAAATCTCCCAACCAAAAAAAAAAAAAAAAAAAAAAAAAAAAAAAAAAAAAAAGAAGCACAGGACCAGGTGGTTTTAGTGCAGAATTCTATCAGACCTTCAAAGAAGACCTAACACCAATACTCTTCAAACTATTCCACAAAATAGAAACAGAAGGAACACTATCCAATTTGTTCTATGAAGTCACAGTTACACTGATAACAAAACCACAAAAAGATCCAAAAAAAGAGAACTTCATACCAATTTCCCTTATGAATATCAATGCAAAAATACTCAATAAAATTCTTGCCAACTGAATCCAAGAACACATCAAAATGATCATTCACCATGATCAAATAGGCTTCAGCCTAGGGATGTAAGAATGGTTCATTATGTGGAAATCCATCATTGTAAACAACTATATAAACAAACCCAAAGGAAAAAAAAACACATGGTCATTTCATTAGATGCTGAAAAGAACATTTGATAAAATTTAGCATCCTTTCATATTTAAAGTCATGGAAAGAACAAAAATTCAAGGCCGATACCTAAACATAGTAAAAGCAATATACAGCAAACCAGTAGCCAATGTCAAACTTAATGGAGATCAACTTAAAGCAATCCCACTAAAATCAGGGACGAGTCAAGACTGACCTCTCTCCCCATATTTATTCAATATAGTACTTGGAGTTCTAGCTAGAGCAATTAGAAAACAAAATGAAGTCGAAGGGATGCAAATTGGAAAGGAAGAAGTCACATTATCACTATTTGCAGATTATATAATAGTATACTTAAGCAATCCCAAAAAACTTCACCAGAGAACTTCTACAGCTGATAAACAACTTCAGCAAAATTGCTGGATATAAAATTAACTCAAACAAAATAGTAGCCTTCATATACTCAAAACATAAACAGATTGAGAAAGAAATTAGGGAAATAACACCCTTCACAATAGTCACAAACAATATAAAGTATCTTGGTATGATTCTATCCAAACAAGTGAAAGATCTGTATGACAGGAACTTCAGGTCTTTGAAGAAAGAAATTGAAGAAGAACTCAGAAGATGGAAAGATGTCCAATGCTCATGGATTGGCTGCATTAATATAGTAAAAAGAGCCATCTTGATAAAAGCAATCTGCAGATTCAATGCTTTCCCCATCAAAATCCCAACTCAATTCTTCATAGTGTTAGAGCAAATCTCAAATTTGTCTGGAATGGCAAAAAACAAAAACAAAAACAAAAACCCAGGATAGCTGAAACTATTCTCAACAGTAAAAACTTCTGGGGGAATCAGAATCCCAGACCTCAAGCAGTACTATAGTGCAATAGTGTTTAAAAACTACATGGTATTGGTACAGTGACAAATAGATCAGTGAAATATAATTGAAGACCCAGAAATGAACCCACACACCTATGGTCACTTGATCTTTGACAAAGGAGTTAGAACCATCCAATGGATAAAGGATAGCCTTTACAACAAATGGTGCTGTTTCAACTGTCAGCTGGAATGCAGAACAATACAAATTGATCCATTCTTATCTCCTTCTACTAAGCTCAAGTCCAAATGGATCATGGACCTCCGCATAAAATCAGACACACTGAAATTAATAGAAAATAAACTGGGGAATAGCATTGAGCACATGGGCACAGGGGAAAATTTCCTAAACAGAACACCAATAGCTTATGCTCTAAGATGAAGAATTGACCAATGGGACCTCATAAAATTACAAAGTTTCTGTAAGGCAAAAGACACTGTCAATAGGACAAAATGGCAACCACCAAATTGGGAAAAGATGTGTAGGTAGGGAAACCAACCCTACAATCAACAGAGGGCTAATATCCAATATATATAAAGAACTCAAGAAGGTAGACTCCAGAGAGCCATATTACCATATTAAAAAATGGGAGAGAGAGTGAAACAAAGAATATTCACCTGAGGAATATCGAATGTCTGAGAAGTACCTAAAGAAATGCTCATCATCCTTAGTTATCAGGGAAATGCAAATCCAAAGAACTCTGATATTTCACCTCACACCAGTCAGGATAGCTAAGATAAAAAATTCGAGAGACAACAGGTGCTGACTAGGATGTGGAGAAAGAGGAAAACTCCTCCACTCCTGGTGGGAATGCAAGCTAGTGCAACCACTTTGGAAGTCAGTCTCGCTATTCCTCAGAAAACTGGGCATGATACTACTGGAGGACCCTGCTATACCACTTCTAGGCATAAACACAGAGGATTCCCCAGAATGTAATCAAGACACATGCTCCTCTATATTCATTAAAACCATTCCATGAGGTTTGAGATACTGATTCGCCCAGAAGTTCTTTTACTGTGGGAAGAGTTTTAGCTATCCTGGGTTTTTTGTTATTCCAGATGAATTTGAGAATTGCTCTTTCTAACTCTATGAAGAACTGAGTTGGGATTTTGATGGGGATTGCATTGAATCTGTATATTCCTTTTGGCATGATGGTCATTTTAATTATATAAATCCTGCCTATCCATGAGCATGGAAGATTTTTCCATTTTCTGAGGTCTTCTTTGATTTCCTTCTTCAGAGACCTAAAGTTCTTGTTATACAGATCTGTCACTTGTTTGGTTAGAGTCACACCAAGATACTTTATATTGTTTGTGGCTATTGTGAAGGGTGTCATTTCCTTAAATTCTTTCTCAGCCTGCTTATCCTTTGAGTATAGGAAGGCTACTGATTTGCTTGATTTGATTTTATAACCAGTCACATTGCTGAAGTTTGTTATCAGCTGTAGGATTTCTCAGTCAATCAGATGGTGGAGTTTTTTGGGTCATTTAAGTATACTATCATATCATCTGCAAATAGTGATAGTTTGACTTCTTCTTTTCCAATTTGTATCCCTTTGACCTCCTTATGTTGTCTAATTCCTCTAGCTAGGACTTCAAGTACTATGTTGAAAAGATATGGAGAGAGAGGGAAGACTTGTCTAGTCCCTGATTTTAGTGGGATTGCTTCAAGTTTCTCTCCATTTAGTTTGACATTGGTTAACAGTTTGCTGTATATTGCTTTTACTGTGTTGAGGTTTGGGCCTTGAATTCCTGTTCTTTCCATGACTATTAGCATGAAAGGATGCTGAATTTTGTCAAATGATTTTTCAGCATCTAATGAAATGAACATGTGATTTTTTCTTTGAGTGTGTTTATGTATTTCTGTTTTTATGTCTCCCTTTTCATTTCTAATTTTGTTAATTTGGATACTGTCTCTGTGCCCTTTGGTTATTCTGGCTAAGGGTTTATCTATCTTGTTGATTTTCTCAATGAACCAGCTCCTTGTTTTGTTGATTCTTTGTATGGTTCTCTTTCTACTTGATTGATTTCAGCTTCAAATTTGATGATTTCCTGTCTTCTACTCCTCCAGGGTGAATTAGCTTCTTTTTGTTCCAGGGCTTTCAGGTGTGCTGTTAAGCTGCTAGTGTTTGCTCTCTCCAGTTTCTCTTTGGAGGCACTCAGGGTTATGAGATTTCCTCTTAGCACTGCTTTCATTGCATCCCATAAAGTTGGGTATATTGTGCCTTCATTTTCATTAAATTCTAAAAAGTCTCTGATTTCTTTCTTTATTTTTTCCTTGACCAAGGTATCATTGAGTAGAATATTGTTCAGTTTCCATGTGTATGTGGGCTTTCTGTTGTTTTTGTTGCTATTGAAGAACACTCTTACTCCATAGTGATCTGACAGGAGGCATGGGATTAGTACAATCTTCTTATATTTGTTGAGTTCTGTCTTGTGACCAATTATATGGTCAATTTTAGAGAAAGTACCATGAGGTGCTGGGGAAAAGGTATATTCTTTTGTTATAGGATGAAATGTTTTATACACACACACACACACACACACACACACACACACATATGTTAAATCCAATTGGTCAAATGCTTCAATTAGTTTCACTGTGTCTCTGTTTAGTTTCTGTTTTCCTGATCAGAAAACAGAGACTATTGGGGAGAGTGGAGTGTTGATGTCATCCACAATTATTGTGTTAGGTGCAATGTATGTTTTGAGCTTTAGTAAAGTTTCTTTTATGAGTGAGGATGCCCTTGCATTTGGAACAAAGACATTTAGAATTGAGAGTTCTTCTTGGTGGATTTTTTTCATTGACCAACAAGAAGTGTCCTTCCCTGTCTCTTTTGATGACTTTAGGTTGAAAGTCAATTTTATCTGGTATTAGAATGGCTACTCTGTATGAAGTGACCATTTCTCTGATAACAAAAACAAAGATCCAACAAAAAAGAGAACCTTATACAAATTTGCCTTATGAATATTGATGAAAAATACTCAATAAAATTCTTGCCAAATGAATCCAAGAACACATCAAAAAGATCATTCACCATGATCAAGTAGGCTTCATAACAGGGATGCAGGGATCATTCAATATATGGAAATCCATCAATGTAATCCACTACATAAACAAACACACACACACACACACACACACACACACAAACAAAAAAACACACATGATTATTTCATTAGATGTTGAAAAATCATTTGATAAAATTCAGAATCCTTTCATGTTAAAGGTCTTGGAAAGAACACAAATTCAAGGCCCATAGCTGCACATAGTAAAAGCAATACACAGCAAACCAGTAGCCAACATCAAACTAAATGGAGAGAAACTTTAAGCAATCTCACTAAAATCAGGGGCTAGACAAGGCTGCTCTCTCTCTCCATATTTATTCAATATAGTACTTGAATTTCTAGCCAGAGCAATTAGACAACAAAAGGGAGTCAAAGAGATCCAAATTGGAAAGGAAGAAGTCAAACTATCACTATTTGCAGATGATATGATAGTATACATAAGTAACCAAAAAATACTTCACCAGAGAACTACTACAGCTGACAAACAACTTCTGCAAAGTGGCTGGATATAAAATTAACTCAAGCAAATCAGTGGCCTTCCTATACTCAAAGGATAAACAGGATGGGAAAGAAATTAGGGAAATGATACCCTTCACAATAGCAACAAATAATATAAAGTATCTTTGTGTGACTCTAACCAAACAAGTGAAAGATCTGTATGACAGGAACTTTAAGTCTTTGAAGAAAGAAATCCAAGAGGACCTCAGAAGATGGAAAAATCTTCATGCTCTTGGATTGGCAGGATTAATATAATAAAAATGGTCATCATGCCAAACGCAATGTACAGATTCAATGCAATCCTCGTCAAAATCCCAACTCAATTCTTATAGACATATAAAGAGCAATTCTCATCTTTATCTGGAACAACAAAAAACCCAGGATAGCTAAAACTATCCTCAACAGTAATAGAACTTCCAGGGGAATCAGTATCCCGTACTTCAAGCAGTACTACAGAGCAATAGTGTTAAAAACTGCATGGTATTAAGTAGAACAATGGAATAGAATTGAAGACCCAGAAATGAACCCACACACCAATGGTCACTTGATCTTTGGCAAAGGAGCTACAACCATCCAGTGGAAAAAAAATATAGCCTTTTCAACAATTGGTGCTGGTTCAGCTTGAGATCAGCATGCAGAAGAATTCAAATTGATCCATTCTTATCTCCTTGTACGAATCTCAAGTCCAAGTGGACCAAGGACCTCCACATAAAACCAGACACAATGAATAGAAAAGAAACTGGGGAAGACCCTTGAGGACATGGGCACAGGGGAAAAGTTCCTGAACACGACACCAATAGCTTATGCTCTAAGATCAAGAATTGACAAGTGGAACCTCATTAAACTACAAAGTTTCTGTAAGGCAAAGGACATTGTCAAAAGGACACAATGGCAACCAACAAATTGGGAAAAGATCTTTACCAACACTACCTCCAACAGAGGGCTTATATCCAAGATATACAATGAACTCAAGAAGGTAGACTCCAGAGATCTAAATATCTCCCTTAAAAAATGGGGTACAGAGCTAAACAAAGAATTTTTACCTGAAGAATATCAACTGGCTGAGAAACACCTACAGAAATGTTCAATGTCATCAGGGAAATGCAAATCAAAACAACCCTGAGATTTCACCTCACATGAGTCAGAATAGTTAAGATAAAAAACTCAGGAGAAAACAGGTGCTGGCAAGGATGTGGAGAAAGAAGAAGACTTCTCCACTGCTGGTGGGGTTGCAAGCTAGTACCACCACTCTGGAAATCAGTCTGGTGGTTCCTCAGAAAACTGGGAATATTACTTCTGGAGGACCCCGCTATACAACTCCTGGGCATATACCTAGAGAATTCCCCAGCATGTAATAAGGATACATGCTTCACTATGTTCATAGCAGCCCTATTTATAATAGCCAGAAGCTATAAAGAACCCAGATGACAATCAAAGGAGGAATGGATACAATAAATGTGGTATATATACACAGTGGAGTACCATTCAGCCATTGGAAACAATGAATCCATGTAATTCTTAGACAAATGGATGGAATTGGAGAACATCATCCTAAGTGAGGTAACCCAGTGCATGGTACGCACTCACTGATAAACATATTAGCCAAGAAGCTTGGAATACCCAAGACACAATTCACATATCAAATGATGCCTAATAAGGAAGGAGTGGCACCTTGTCCTGGAAAGTTCAGTGCAGCAGTGTAGGGGAATTCCAGGACAGGGAAGTGGGAAAGGGTGGATTGGGGAATAGGGAGAGGGATGAGTGCTTAACGGACTTTGGGGGAGGGGTGATCCAAGAAAGGGAAAATAACTTGAAATGTAAATAAAGAATATATCGAATTAAAAAAAAAAGAAAACAAAGGAAAAGAAAGGATGGCTACACTACTCAGGATTGTTTCCTAAGACCATTTGCTTGTAAAATTGTCTTCCAGCCTTTTACTCTCAGGTAGTGTCTGTCTTTGACTCTGAGCTGTGTTTTCTGTATGCAGCAAAAATGTAGGGTCCTGTTTATGTATCCAGTCTGTTAATCTATGTCTTTTTATTGGGGAATTGAGTCCATTGATGTTAAGAGATGCTAAGGAGCAGTGATTATTACTTCCTGTTATTTTTTATGTTATTTTTATATTTGAGTGATTATCTTCTTTTGGGTTTGATGGAAGAAGTTTACTATCTTGCTCTTTCCTTGTATTGGTTTTTTTCTACCTATTATCCGTTGTAGGGCTGGGTTTGTGGAAAGATTTTGTATAAATTTGGTTTTATTGTGGAATATCTTGATTTCTCCATCTATGGTGATTGAGAGTTTTGCTGGGCATGGTAGTCTTGGCTAGCACATGTTTTCTCTTATAGTCTGTATGAGATCTGTCCAGGATCTTCTAGTTTTCATGTTCTCTGGTGAGAAGTCTGGTGTAATTCTGATAGATCTTCCTTTATATGTTACTGGGCCTTTTTCTCTTACTGCTTTTAATATTATTTCTTTGTTTGGTACATTGGAGGTTTTGATTATTATGTGGCAGGAGGTATTTCTGTTCTGGTCCAGTCTGTTTAGAGTTCTATAGACTTGTATATTCATGGCCATCTCTCTCTTTAGGTTAGGGAATTTTTCTTCTATAATTTTGTTGAAGATATTTGCTTGCCCTTTAAGTTGTAAATCTTTACTCTCATCTATACCTATAATCCTTAGGTTTGGTCTTCTCATTGTGTCCTGGATTTCCTGGATGTTTTGTGTTACAAGCTTTTTGCATTTCGCATTTTCTTTGACTGTTGATTCAATGGTTTCTATGGTATCTTCAGTATCTGAGATTCTTTCTTCTATCTCTTCTATTCTCTTGTTGATATTTGCTTCTATGTCCCCTGATTTCTTCCTAAGGTTTTCTATCTCAAAAGTTGTCTCTCTTTGTGATTTCTTAGTTGTTTCTATGTCTGGTTTTAGATCCTGCATTGCTTTGCTCATTCCTTCACTTGTTTGTGTTTTCCTGTAATTCTTTAAGAGATTTTTGTGTTACCTCTTTCATGTCTTCTTCCTTTTAACCCAAGTTCTCCTGTATTTCTTTCTATGATTTTTGCATTTCCTATTTATTGGTTTCTATCTATTTACCTTTATTCTCCTGAATTTCTTTAAATGATTTTTGTATTTCCCTTGTAAGGGCTTCTACCTTGTGGTCCATTTTCTCCTGTATTTCTTTAAGAGATTTATTTATGTCCTATTTGTGTTCCCCTAACAGCATCATGACCAGTGATTTTAAAACTGGCTCACTCATCCAAACACCCGATTCCTTGAAATTGGACTCATGTGTTTAGGTTAGGCAGCAAGTACTTTAACCACTAGCAATCTCATTAGACTATTGACTATTCACTATTAAACTGACAACAATTGGCCTGGTAAGTTTCAAAGATAATCATTGCAGTAGTCTTCTTTTAATACTATTAAGCTAACTTCTGACAGAAAGACTAGGTAGACAATTATGAAACAGTTGATGTTAATATATAGGTTTTTAATAGGCTGTTATTATACTCATAATGCTTGTTAACAGTATTTTATCTCTAGTTGCATCTAAAAGCCTGGAGTATCTTACAATACTCCTCTAGCTTGATAAGTTTCAGAATTAGTATGAGTTTTCCTTTTAATGTATTTTTATTTTTCCACCCATCCTTAAATTTTATTTAATTTTAATAAGCACATGAGGAAATGGATTTCTATTGTATTTCATACATACTTGTAATTAGTAGATCCTACCTTCCACCTGAACCTTTCATCCATCTCCCAGAGCCTCTGACTTGTATTCTTCCTCTCCCAAAATTCTTCCTATAATTTGCCGCCATGTATTCCAACATATTGTCCAAATCTTTTTTCAAAACTACTATTTTTCTTCTCATAGACCCTACCTATTTCTTTGATTGCTACCCACTGTGTTTCCCACATAAATGCATACATTAATATAAAAAGCTATTATCTTCATATGGAAGAAAACAAGCAGTATCTGTCCTTCTGAACCTTGATTACTACATATATAATTTTAGAGGTCACCACAGTTTTCCTTAAAGATTCATAATTTGCATTTTCTTTATTGCAGAATAAAATTCCATAGTATATATGAGACAGATTTTCATTATCCATTTTTCTGTGGATTGACATCTAGGCTGGTTCCAATTTCTGGCACTTTGTGACAAAACAGCATTAAATATGCATGTTCAAATATCTCTGTGGTATATTGACTTTGAGATCTTTAGGTTTATGTTTAGTTTAGGTCATTTGTTAGCTGTCTTATTTTTACTTTTTAAATATTTCATTTTTTCGTCTCTGTCTCTATCTTTATCTCTATTTTTCCATCTCTCTGTCTCTGTCTCTGTCTCTGTCACTTTCCAATCTCCCTGCCTCTATCTCTCTGTCACTCTCCCTCTCTCCTTTTCTCTCTGCCTCACTCTGCTCTGCCTCTCACTGTCTCTCTCTCTTTGTGTATGTGTGTATGTGCGCGGGTGCACGTGTATGTGCATGTGCTAATATGCTCATGAGAGTACAGATGCCTGAGAAATACAGAGGAATTAGATCTTGCTGGAGCTGAAGTCATAAGTTGTTGAGAACCCGAGTGCTCAGAAATGATACCATATCCTGACCAAGCAGTGCACGCTCTTAACCATTGAGCTGTCTCTCCAGCACTATACAGTAGTTCTTTTTCATTTGTAGAATTCTCCACACCTGTTTCCATAGGGCTGTACCAATTTGCATTCCTCCTTTCAAAGTTTCTTTCCTCTATATCCTTTTTTTAAATATATTTTCATTTCTATATTGAGGATACAATATGTATGCAATGTAATTTTATCATACCCAACTCCCATTGTTCTCCTTCATAAGTCACAATTAATTGCATGTTCTTTTTTAACCCACTGACTTTAGTTAGTGATGCTAACTATAACTGTATATGTGCATGATGTGAGATCATACACTGAAGTATGAGTAACCTACCAAGGACAAGATCCTTCAGTAAAATTGATTCTCCTTCCCATAACAACCATCAACTTCCAATCACTGCTTCATTCGAGGTAGGACTTCATGAGCTCATTTCTCTTCCATGCTGGAATTTGAAATGTCTTGATATTCTGCAAATATTCTGCAGGCAACTAAAGCTAAGGTAAGTTCATGAATTCAGAAGTTCTTTCATGTTTAGAAGGCAGTGCCTTACACTAGTCTTCTTGAACCTCTTGCTCTTTCACTCTTTGCAATTCTCTTCTGTGATGTTCCCTAAACCTTTTATGGAGGGGCTGTTAGATAGATGTTGGGAGTTAACACTCCATTATCACATTCTTTGTCCTTTACCAGTTGCAAGTATCTCTATTAGCCATTACCTACTTCACAAAGAACTTTCTGTCATGAAGATTAAGACCAACCCTAACCTAGGATATAGGATTCATAACACATAACACCTATAAACATTTATTCATAGATTAACAACCTTACTATAAGAGATAAAACCATAAATTCTCAGAAAAAAAACACAGGGTTACTTGTTTATGATTGTGGAATCTCAGATTTACCAATAAAATTGTTCACAAAATAAATGCAAATACTGGTGATTTTATGTATCCTGACACACCATCAAGAGACTGAAAAGGCAATCTACAAAACTGGAGAGTTTAATTATAAATCATAAATGGTATATAAAGTTCTTGCATTCAGGGTACATAAAGAACTCTGCACCTAGAGAGATAAGCTTTTCATCAAAAAGAAATGAAGAAAAGGCAAACACTTCTCATAAGAATGCTTGCAAATAGCTAAATTATACAAGAAAAATACTCAGGATCATCAAACACTTAATTTGCATTAAGAAATGCAAATTAAAGTCACAATGATATGGTACTTCATAAGCACTAAGGTTCCAATGAATCGATTCACTAACTTAATTGAATTAATTAATAAAATGTGCTAGCCAGGATGTACCAACATTCATATGCTGCTAGTGGGAATGTAAAATATGATGATGAGGTTTTGACAGTTCCTTAAAAATTTAGACATATTATTAGTATGTAGCTCGATGAGTTCATTTCCAGATAAATATTTCAAAGAATTAAAAACAGATACTTATATAACAATTTCTTGGAAGCATTATTTATGAGAGAGGAGAGATAAAAATCAGTAAAAACACCAAAAATGAAAAAACAGATAAGGACTTTAAGGATGCTATTTTACATACATATTAGAAAGACAAACACATACAGAGTGTGTGTGAGAGAGAGTGAGATAGTGAGAGAGAGAGAGAGAGTAAGGAAGAAAGAAAACAAAATAAAGAAAAGGCATAGTTATAAATTCAAGTATTGATATATACTAAATCATACAAATTCCTTGACAAACATAACAAGGATATATGTGACAGAAAATTATACATTCTGTATGGTACCATGTAACAAAGTATAAACAATACCAACAATGTTATAAATACAAAGCACATCCCAAGAGTAGTAGCTTAGGAAGTCTGTGAATGAATTACACACTTAATAAGTATGTAAATATGACCATTTCTGAATTTTTTGAGAAGTGTTTTGAACTAAATGGATACAGTGATTATGTAACAGCGAATAGGTTTAATATCATCAAATTGTTCTTTACAAATGGTCCACTGGATGTAATGTAAATTTCTATAATGCATATTTATTTATTAAGGTATTCAAAAAACAAGTGAAAGCTGACTTGTGACAAATAACAATAAGTATATAATTAAAATCTAAAGAACTATTATAATGTTGTAACAATAAAGAAAATGTTTAGTAACAAAGTTTCAATTAACGATTGAAGGAACAGTGTGAAACAAAAGGAAAAGGCACATGAGGAAAGGCTTCCTAGGAAAAAACAGAAGTAATATCAGCTTGCAGTGGATCCTGTAAATCTACTGAGAGTAGAGAAAATTATTCGTATTTAAGATAATTTCAGTCCTCTTATTTATATGTAACATTACTCACCACTTACTATTATCACTACTATTACTATTATTGTTAGAGAAAATAGGTATTCTCCTGATCACCTAGTTAATGTTTAAAATACAGAGTGGTGGAAATAAGGTATATGTGGATTTATGTACATGTAGAATGATGCAATGAAAATTGATTTAGAAAACAAGATGAGATATATGACTGATCATGTTCAATAAAACCTCTGCAACATAAGTCAAAAACTCACAATTTCTACTTTCCAAATTATAGAGGTGAAATGATTTTACATGGCTGTGAGTGCATGCTGACAAAAACAATTAGGAAAGTGTAACTTCCTTTCCTATTGAAGAACCTGTGAGCACTGCATACATTTATTACCTTACTATTTTTGTGCAAGATAAAATATTAAATCGAGCTGGCAACAGTCACAGATGTAGATAGAACACTCAATTCAGAGACAACATATGAGAAGACTGAGGGTAACTCCCTAGAGAACTTGTAAAGTAAATGACAGACTTCTGCAGAATCCATTAGAGATATGTCAGGCATCTACAGATGCTGTTGTAAGTGAAAGGCTTGTTCAAAAGGAAGAATCTGTGTGATGGACCAAAAAAAAAAAAATGCCAAGTAACACCTGCATGTCCTGGAATTGCAGATACACTGTTATCTGAACTGAGAGAAACTGATTTCTAGTGGAACAGTAGTTTGGATAAAAAGATTATTTACTCATAATGGAAATAAAAAGGGGAGCACAGCACCTTAATAATCACCATGTGGCAAGCAGTGTGACATAAAAATTCCTTGTTATACTTCCCAGGATGATCAGAACAAATAGCAAACAATATTTCAGCACATTGTGCTTATAGCCACTTATGAAACCAGATTTTTAGCTGTCACTTTGATTTGACTATTCAAAGAAGGCAAAGAAATACATCTTGTGGTTTTCTATTATAATAGGTGAGTATTACAGCTCTATATGTTTGCATATAGGAGAGAAAGAGGACTTGTCACGAAATTTAAGTGATGAAACACAAATGTAGGAAGCCCATTTCTGAAATCAGGCTCTGTGTTAGCCTCGGATGACTCACAGATCTTTGATGCCCCATTATCATTTAAATTTTTTCTCTATACATGTATGTGTACATTTAGGAATATTTGATGATCCTCTCAGAAAGTCTTTAGTATTAGTTATTCCTCCTTTATTCAGTCCTTTCTTAACTTGCTTTATTGTGAGCCATGAATGGGGTAGAATAAAGGATACAGGAATATCTCATGTCAGGCCACATAGTCATTTGCATTTTATGTTGAGATTTAATGGCTATGGAACTCAACAATTGCTTATTAATATCCTATATTTTCTTTGTTTAATATCTTTATGTAAATGTTATAATGTTTGGGAATCAGAAAGATTCACTTTCATTTTAAGCTTAATAAACATGCTGGCCCATAAACCACAGGTGGTCCCATTAGCTATCTTAACTATCTAATGAATAAATAGTTTGGGTTCCAATATATAAGCATATACTGTTGGGATTTAAAGACAACTAAGATTTGCAATTGAGTCTGGTTGAAATTAAAGCATCTTCAATAATTTTTCTTTAGATAGTGAAAAAAGTAGTTTATACTATTTTTAAAATTTGCTTTGTTAAGACAACCATTTGAATTGCTAATTACCTAACTACTGGTTACAAACAGTTCTGTACAGAGTTAAAAGAATAAAGAATAACATAGTAATATTCCTCTGCTGTTTTTATCATCACATTACAAAATAAATTTGAACCAAACAAAGAATACACATGGAGAGCCCCAAGGCTCCAGCAGCATTTGTAGCAAAGGATGGACTTGTAGGACATCAATAGGAGGAGAGGCCCTTGGTCCTGGAAAGGCTCTATACCCTAGTGCAGGGGAATGCCAGGACAGGGAGGCAGGAGTGGGTAGGTGGGTGGGTGGGAGAGCATGCTCAGAGAATCAGGGGAGGGGGAATGGAAGAGAGGATTTCTGGAGGGGAAACCAGGAAAAGGGATAACATTTGAAAAGTAAATAAATAAAATTTCCCATGAAAAATATGAAAGCAGATTAAAAAAAAACTATGGTTGAAATTAAGAAATATAATTCAGGGGCTGGAGAGATAGTCCAGCAGTTAAGAGCACTGACAGCTATTCCAGAGGTTCTGAGTTCAATTCCCAGCAACCATACGGTGGCTCACAACCATCTGTAATGGGATCTGCTGCCCTCTTCTGGTGTGTATGAAGAGCACAATGGTGTACTCATACATAAAATAAATAAATATTTTTAAAACAGAAATCTATTTCAATGTTTTCATTTTCCTATTAAATTCAATGTTCAAATACCATAAAATGCATCAACCAATAACACCGAGACAAGAAGATGTATACAAACAGCTTACCTCTTTTTAAAGTAAAAAAAAAAAAATAGTTTTAAAATACAATAGAATATGTGGTATCAAAATATTTTACACAATGTTGATTCCATCTTGCTCTGCAAAAGTGATGACTTCCCAACACCATTGGACCAGTCTCAAGCAATTTATAGAAGCAGACATTTCAAATCAGCAAGCACTGTCCAACTGTTAACACATTTATATCTTATCAATATTAGCATTTTTATGTCACACAAGCATGGAAAACAGTAAAATGTGAAAGCATCTGGAATTAGACTCTGTGTCCCAAAATGTCCAACATTGCTATCTCCATATTTCAGTGCCCAAAGTGAGTTCTACTAATGCCACAGGAAGTGGGAAGGGCTTTGGTACTTGAAGATTTGCAGTTATAGAAGGAAATGCCTTATGAAAGATTTGCTCATGAAATAGCTTTGCTTGTGGTAACTCAATTGTAGGATGACAACTCTGCAAAGCAGAGATAAGTTTTCAGGGCACAGTACCTTTAATCCTTCCAGGTTTCCGGATGGCCTTCAGAGAAGGTCATCAGTAGTAATCAAATTGGAAAGATTATTCTTGACTTTGTAGAAAGGATCTACTTCATTTCCTTTCATTTTCTTAATAAAAGTGACTTAAAAATTCAACTCCTTTGAAGGATTCTATTTTTTGTGGTTCTTTATTGAATTTTCAAAAGACGGCTTGACTTCGAAGTCACTGTTTCTGTATGGTTGTTTTCACTTGCAGTGGTTTATCGGCTACCATGTACTCCTCAGATATATTTTAAAACTGTTCCACGGAAGAAGCAGAGCCTTATTTTTAACAGAAATAATTGAAAAGGCACCGGGGACTCCTTGAGAGCTCTGACTGTGTGATTGCAGGTAGACCATTTCCTGAATCAAGTCAATAACAGAGCAGCATGAGAAATAGGTTCTGAACAATATAGCCTTGTACAGGAACAAGTAGCTAACGGGTAATATTTGGAGGGTACCTTGTGATCTTTAGAGAAAAAGAAAAAATTATGAAATGCTATTTCAAAGCAAGGGCAGTTGTTCGCCAGCATCATCAGAACTGCTTCTGCTTAGAGGAGAATTTCAACTATAGAAAAGTAGTTATGGCCTTGTGCATTTAAGCTTATTTTACTACAGTTTACAGCACTATCTCTCTTGGAGGATCCACCCTGTCCAGTAGAGCAATGATGTTCAGTGTGGTATGTAGTTTAGCTACCAAAGCACTGAAATTCATTTAAACTATACAAGTGCACTGTATGAACATCACTCTCCTCAGCTACTCAAGCAGGCAAGCATGCATGCATTCTAAATACGATAAGGGATAAGGATGAGATTGTCGGAATGGAAATTAAACGTTTTGTAACAAACAGGATAGTGAGGTTGTTTCTACACGCGTATAAGTTTATATGAGGAAAAAATATGCCTGTGACAAAATTAATACTAGAGGTAGGCTTATGCAATATACAAGCAGCGGCATAATGCTAAGCTGCATCTTCCTTAGCAATCACTTTTATTGATTCAGGTGAATAACAGTATGCAAATCTTGTAGGTTTTTCTTTCTTTCTTTTTTTTTTTTTTTTTAGGCTTGATATTGCCAGATCTTACTCACTTTTTCTGTGAGTATGTTCACTTTGTTAGTTCTTTCTTCTTTTTCTACCTTTCTTCTTTCTTTATCTGTGCCTGTTTTATCATGAAGTCTTATTACAGTCAAGATTTCACAATTAAAAGAGCTGCTGTGGTGAGTGAGGAGAGGATTCTTTGTCCTTTCTTAGGAAGAACTGTGCCTTTTGTGTGGCAGAACAGCAAAGTCAGAACTAGCTTATCCTCATACCAAGAAAATTGTTTTGGAATATTTTGACTTTTTCATTAATATAGAACTTGTTAAAGATTTTGCCACCCTTAGCACACAATCTTTGAAAATATAAATGAAATGTATGATCAGACTTTCAGACTGTTCCTCCTAAACCAAATGGACAAATTTGAATATTTATTTCATTTGTTAATGTGAATTCACAGAAATAACATCAGCAAATTATTTGCCAAAGATTAACAATGTAGACCTCACAATTAGAACCATGAAAATAGAAATTCCCAAATTATTCATAATATTTGTTTCCAAAAATATATTTTATTAGATATTTATTTTATTTACATTTCAAATGTTAACCTCTTTCCACTTTACCCACTATCCCATCCCCCATCCCCTGCTTACCCACCCCCTCATTTCCTAACATGCATTACCATATTCTAGGGAATTGAACCTTCACAGGACCACTGACCTCTCCTCTCATTGATGTCTGAAATGGTCATCTTCTGCTACATATGTAGCTGGAGCCCTGGGTACCCTTTGGATGTCCCTGGGAGCTCTGGAGGTACTGGTTGATGCATATTATTATTTATCCTGTGAAGCTGCAAACCTCTTCAGCTCCTTGGGTTATCTCTCTAGCTGCTCCATTGGGGCCCCAATGATCAGTCTATTGGTTGGCTGTGAACCATGGGTGTTTTGATCCTCTTTCCAATAAGGATCAAAGTATTCATACTTTGGTCTTCCTTTATCTTGAGCTTTATGTGATCTGTGAGTTGTGTCTTGGGTATTCCGAGCTTTCATGCTAATATCCACTTATCAGCAATTGCATACCCTGTGCGTTCTTTTGTGATTGGGGTACCTCACTCAGGATGATATTTTCTAATTCCATCCATTTGCCTAAGAATTTCATGAATTCATTGTTTTTAATAGCTGAGTAGTACTCCATTGTGTAAATATACCACATTTTTTTGTATCCATTCCTCTGTTGAGGGACATCTGGGTTTTTTTCCAGTTCTGGCTATTATAAATAAGTCTTCTATGAGCATAGTAACATGGGTCCTTATTAAATGTTGGAGCATCAAAAAGTTAGACTCCAGAGAACCAAATACCATTACTAAAAAATGGGGTAGAGAGCTAAAAATATATTTAACTACCTATTTTATACTATAATTTAAAAAGTGGACAAATGCCTATTATATTCTCGAAATTTCAAATTTACTGTAAATTTTAATTGATAACAGTTTTCTTATTTAATCCATTATTATAATCTTATAAGAAAAATACTATGAGTAGTTTATTATCTAAAAATTTCACATATATTTATATGAGAACAAATTTAAAAGATAATGGACGATATATGTAAATAGAGTTGAGTTAGTTTACAACCAGCCTATTGACAAATTCTGCTTTTATTGTGGAAGTTTTAGATCAAGTAATGAAAATTTTTTATTCCCCTCATTCCAACTCATCTTCTGTCTCAGAAGAATTATGTTATATAGTACTAGAGAAGAAGTCATTTCTGCTTTCAAAATTCATAAAGTCATAGATCATACTTGTCATTACTTTTATGATTCATATGTAGATGTTTTAATGTATATATGATGTAACACAACTAATTATCAGTCACATACATTGACTATTTTGTAACTCCTTTCTACAAAAATAAAACTGAGATAATATTTGGCCTAGGAAAATCTGTAGCTATATTCTTTTTGTGGAAGTTTCTTTAAAAGTTCTTAATATGTTTCCAGAAAAAGAAAATTAATTTTTGAAAAGCAAATGATAAATGCATATTTCCTGGTACAATATTTGTGTGTCTAAAATTATAAACACATAATATAAACAGATACTAATATAGCATTATATGAATCTTAAAACCAAAGTTATAAGATATAAAACATTTAATAGATGTTTATTGAGTATTTGAAATTTTATACAGCCATATAACATATTTTGACCATATTAACAACTTTCCAGTTTTTGAGTGTATACTTGAAAATAAATATCAAGAAGAACACATACTACAAAAAGTACCATTAGGCACTAATATCTGACAGAGAAATATGTGTGAATGAGGAATGTCCTACACTCAAGGAGCATAGACTACAGTATAATGTTCCCATCTGTCATCTGTAATCAAATAATTATGCTCAATGAATATTGAATGGAAACATTTAATTTCATTTGAGGTGGTCTGAAGGGATTATTAAAAACTGTGAGGATAAACTGAGTTTAAATAATGGATAAGAATTTTCTAGGGAAAGTCTATTGGTGTGGGAATAGTTACATTTTTTCCTTCCTTTCTCTTTCTGCCCTTCCTTCCTTCCTTCCCTTCCTTCCTTTCCTTCCTTCCTTCCTTCCTTCCTTCCTTCCTTCCTTCCTTCCTTCCTTCCTTTCTTCCTTCTTTCCCTCATTCCTTTTCAATATTGTAATTGAATTACAGCATTTCTTCCTTTATTTTTCTCCCTCTCTGCCCAAACCACACCTGTTCTTCAAGTTCATGTTCTCCTTTGTCACTAATTGCTATTGCATGTATATATGCATATATACATACACACACACACACACACACACACACACACATATATATATATATATATATATATATATATATATATATTCCTACATATCTCCTGTTTTGAATGTATAATACTACCAGGTCTAGTTCTTTTCCACTCTGGAACACTATGGACAAAATCTGGACATGATACTTCCAGAGGACCCAGCCATACCACTCCTGAGCATATATCCAGAAGATTCCCCAGTGTGCAACAAGGATATATGCTCCCCTATGTTTATAGCAACCTTATTTATAATAGCCAGAAGCTGGAAAGAACCCAGATGTCCCGCAATGGAAGAATGGATACAAAAAAATGTGGTCTATATACACAATGGAGTACTATTCAGCCATTAGAAATAATGAATTTATGAAATTCTTAGAGAAATGGATGGAGCTGGAGAACATCATACTAAGTGAGGTAACCCAGTCTCAAAAGAATACCAATGGTATGCACTCACTGATAATTGGATATTAGCCTAGAATCTTGGGACACCAAGACACAATCCACATACCAAATGATGTCCAACAAAAAGGAAGGAGTCGACCCTGGTTCTGGAAAGGCTCAAAGGATCAGTATAGGGGAATACCAGAACAGGGAAGTGGGAAAGGGTGGATGGGCAAACACAGGGAGGGAAAAGAGCATGTGGGACCTTTGAAGACAGGGAACCAGAAAGAGGGAAATGAAATGTAAATATAGTGTATATCCAATAAAAAATATTTAAAAAATTTGAGCATCTATCTCTAGAGATATATCTATGCTATATTAAAGTTAGCTTGACATTTTCCCTCTCATAAAATATCACAATACCACTTGCTGCTTACAACATCAGTACATTTATATGTTTCTTGTCACTGAGACAGAATAGTAGGCATAATCACAACAAAGATAGTGTTACCACCTCATATATGTGACAGAGAAAAGGGGATATATTTAACAAATATTATATATAAATACATATGTATACACACATTTGTGTGCGTGTGAACATATATATACACATTGTGGATATAAAACTGAAAAATTAAGTTACTGATCAGTTTATTTCTGAAAATAAACTTTCAAAATGTATCTCATTGTGTCTCAGAGAATGCACAGTGTTATTCTATTCTCTTGCCTTCTCTAGACTACAGTCATTTATCACATCCCTTTTCTGGCTATTTCCTAATATGAATTCTAGGAACATTTTCTTTTATTCAGTCAGTTTTCTTTTCCTGTATAATATAAAATCTTTTAATACTTGTGTTTATCATAAAACCTTTTGTATTGTATTCAAGAAACTTGTCAAGTTTCTGTATCCTCTGCTACAGTGGACTATATATGCCTTTATTAATCACTTGCATTATCTGTAGGATAAAACAGGACTAAAGCTATTCCCCAATGACATGGAAGGTCTAATAACAATGGAGTCAGACTAATTTCTTTCAAGTGCACAAAAAGTTGCATGTAGACAAATTCACATTTCTAAACCAACTGTCCATTGGGTTTTATGAATTCTGGTGAAACTAACTTGAACAAACTTTGCACCAAGTAACTTTTACTCTGTTTTCTTTGCAAAATAAAACCTTCAATCCATTTGACATCAAAACATATTCTATTTCAATAGACACTCTTCTAATTATAAATTTTATGTTACGATGCAGGAGAAAAGAAGGAGAAATAACGGGAACATAATTTCTTCTCTGGAGAATGATCTAGGCTATATTTATGCTGTACTTGGAAAAAGATTTTGCCATACTCTTTGATGATATATTATCAATTATGGACTGAGAAGAACAGAAATACAATGAAGAAATGATTTAAATTGATCCCATTGAGGATTCATGTCAGGTTTACTAGTGCTTAGCATTAGTGAGTTGCTGAATTTTGTGGCCAGACCTTATCAGAACACAATCATTTATTTGAACTTAACAGGATCAGAAGACATTTCAAATTTTAGGAATTTAAATATTTAAAATACTAATAACTAAATACATTACATATAAGACAGCTGTCTGTCTAAAACTCAGGAAAATAATCAAAGCCTACCTTATCAATCTAATAGGAAATTGCATGCCATTCAGTATAATAAGTATAAACAAGGCAAATTAAAAGTTAAATTAAAAGTTAAATTTGCAAGTAAAATAGTGGCCAGGTCTTTTGTTTATTTATGCATTAGGCCTTTAATGGAGGATCTTGTGTTATGCTTCTTATGAAGTTTTTTTTGTTTTAACAATATATCAGTATCATACTAATAGTTAATTTTCATTAACTAGTGCCAAATGATTAGCAGGGAGAGTGATAAGTGAAAAAAACATCGAGAAAGGTAACTGGTCTTAGAATATGTCAAACTTCACAGATATAATTTAAGATTTGCATAATTACATCTATTTGTCCCATAAGTCAGGACAAATATAAAGCAGGGCAATGGTGGTACATATATACCTTTAATCCCAACATTCAGGAAGCAGAGGTAGAAAGATTTATATATGTTTAGGACTAAAGAAAGTAAGTTCCAAGACAGTCAAGCTAAAAGAGATTGAAAAACTGTCAGAAAACAAAAACCTATAAACACACTCATGCATGTGTCCATAATATGAATGGGCATTATTAATGACAGTTCCATGCTACAAGGAGTTCACATGTACATGGATGACACAGGTAAGTCCAATAAATTCATAAATGTTTTCTTGACATCTAGAAAATTGTACTTAGTGTGGACAGAGCAAACAGACAGCTTTGGTAGTATAGGTTACACATCCTACTAAGCACATTTCTTTCCTTTATTTTTCACAAACTAGACTTCTCTAAACATTGTTCTCCTTTTACATTATTGGAGCAAGCGGTACTGTGAAAGTGCAATAATAACAAAAGATACCCACTTAAAGTGATTTCATGTGCTCAGAAGTAGAATATTCTAAGGTCAGAGAGTAAACAACAAATCTACAATGTTCTTCCATGTTGATCATAAAAATTTTACATTGATCTAACATACATTAGGAAAGGCAATTCAAGGTCATTGTAGGTCAATATTGTTTTTACAAGAGTATTTCAAAACAGACACTGAAACTAATAGAAAAGAAACTGGGAAAGACCCTTGTGGACATGGGCACAGGGGAAAAGTTCCTGAACAGAACACCAATAGCTTATGCTCTAAGATCAAGAATTGACCAATGGGACCTCATAAAATTACAGTTTCTGTAAGGCAAAGGACACTGTCAATAGGACAAAATGGCAACCAACAAATTGGAAAAAGATTTGTAGGTAGGGAAACCAACCCTACAATCAAAAGAGGGCTAATATTCAATATATACAAAGAACTCAAGAAGGTAGACTCCAGAGAGCCAAATAACCATATTAAAAAATGGAATACAGAATTAAACAAAGAATATTCACCTGAGGAATATCAAATGTCTGAGAAGCACCTAAAGAAATCTTCATCATCCTTAGTAGTCAGGGAAATGCAAATCAAAACAATCCTGAGATTTTACCGCATACCAGTCAGAATAGCTAAGATAAAAATCTCAGGAGACAGCAGGTACTGGCTAGGATGTGGAGAAAGAGGAATACACCATTCCTGTTGGGAATGCAAGCTGGTGCAACCACTCTGGAAGTCAGTCTCACTGTTCCCCAGAAAACTGGGCATGATACTACTGGAGGACCCTGCTATACCATTTCTGGGAATAAACCCAGAGGATTCCCCAGCATTTAATAAAGACATATATATGCTCTTCTATATTCATAGCAACCATTCCATGAGGTCCAGGATACTGATTCACCCAGAAGTTCCTTTACTGTGGAGAATAGTTTTAGCTATCCTGGGCTTTTTGTTATTCCAGATGAATTTGAGAATTGCTCTAACTCTATGAAGAAGTGAGTTGGAATTTTGATGGGGATTGTGTTGAGTCTGCATATTGCTTTTGGCAAGATGGTCATTTTAACTATATCAATCCTGCCAATCCATGAGCATGGAAGATTTTTCCATTTTCTGAGGTCTTCTTTGATTTCCTTCCTCAGAGACCTGAAGTTCTTGTTATACAGATCTGTCACTTGTTTAGTTAGAGTCACACCAAGATACTTTATATTGTTTGTGGCTATTGTGAAGGGTGTCATTTTCCTAATTTCTTTTTCAGCCTGCTTGTCCTCTGAGTATAGGAAGGCTACTGATTTGTTTGATTTGATTTTATAACCAGCCACATTGCTGAAGTTGTTTATCAGCTGTAGGATTTCTCAGTTAATCAGATGGTGGAATTTTTTGGGTCATTTAAGTATACTATCATATCATCTGCAATTAGTGATAGTTTGACTTCTTCCTTTCCAATTTGTATCCCTTTGACCTCCTTATGTTGTCTAATTCCTCTAGCTAGGACTTCAAGTAATATATTGAAAAGATGTGGAGAGAGGGGGCAGCCTTGTCTAGTCCCTGATACTACCAGAGGACCCCATCATACCACTCTTGGGCATATACTCAGAGGATTCCCTGGCATGCAATAAGGACACTATGTTCATAGCAGCATTATTTATAATAGTAGAAGCTAGAAAGAACCCATATGTCCATCAATGGAGGAATGGATACAGAAAATGTGGTATATTTACACAATGGAATACTACTCAGCTATTAAAACAATGAATTCATGAAATTCTTAGGCAAATGGTTGGAACTGGAAAATATCATCCTAAGTGAAGTAACTCATTCACAAAAGAACACACATGGAATGCAGTCACTGATAAGTGGATATTAGTCCAGAATCTCTGAATAACCAAGACACAATTCACATATCAAATCATTCCCAAGGATAAGGAAGGAGAGTGTTCTGGACTTGATGTAACATTGTAGGGGATTGCCAGGACAGAGAAGTGGGAATGGGTTGATTGGGGAATGGGCGGAGGGAGGGCTTATGGGACTTATGTAGAGGGGGGAACCTGGAAAGGGAAAATAATTTGGAATGTAAACAAGGAATATAGAAAATAATAATAATGATGATAATAATAATAATAATAATAATAATAATAATAAAAGTTACATGTTCTTTCTAAAAACTTCCAAGTGGTACTGTTTATATGGAATTGGATGACTGTTTTAAAAAGCTCCTTTTCCTTTCTCAACACATGCCTGCAACACACACACACACACACACACACACACACAGAGAGAGAGAGAGAGAGAGAGAGAGAGAGAGAGAGAGAGAGAGAGATTATGACTTTATTTTAAAAAACCATTTTCTTTGCTCTGCAAGTTAATGGAAACAAATAGGGATTCATCCAAAATGCATTCCCTATGACAAATACATTTTGTAAAAGAGTAGAAGGATTATAGGAGCCAGTGAACCAAGACTTTGCTGTTTTCCACTGCCTTCCCTACATGGGAGATTAACTGCACCCATCAAATATCACCAAGATGGTCAAGTAATCAAAACCTTTACAGTGACAACATGGCCACATGAGTGAGGGAAATTTCACAAGGTCTTATTCCTAAAAGAATAGCTATAGATATTTCTATTTAATGGTTGCTGATTGAGGGAGAATCAGTAATCCTTAAGGACAAGCCCCCGATGGGTATTCAATTTCAGGTACTTAGCTGTAACACATATAAATATGAGTTACACTAAAAAAAAGGACCTGAAGCCATCAATTTCTTTGAAATATTCATAATTTAGTTCTATCCACAGTGCTACCAAAGACATCCATAAAAAATAAAATGTAAAAAAACTAAAGAATTTACCAGAAGATAAGGCTTACTCACAGAACAATTGAGAAAACATGTTAGATCAAAGTTTTAGGAGGAGAAAAACATACCAATTCTAACTGATAATTATCTGTCAGTTGTAATCAAGTTCAATTATTGAAATTACAATCCCGTTAAAAAACAGAATTTGAAAAATTGAAAATGGTTTATCTAGACTCACAGTTCACCAAAGAAAAGGTTTGACCTTGACTCATTTGGAAAGGTTTTTCTCTATAATGATTGGGGACATGCATCAAATTATTTATCACATGATAATGTTTTGAAAAGGTTAAAATCAAGTAAAAAATGTACTTACCAAATTTCTACTTGAAATGAATGATTTTAGAATAAAAATTATCTTAGCAAACAATAGACAATCTGTATGTAATTCTTAAGTTTTAAAGCAAGCAGTGAAGTACAGTGTAGTGTTCAATATTTTGAGAACTCAGCTGTGAAGAACCCTACAAATATACCAACTGGTCAAGTGCATTCTTGGTACTGACATGAAATATATAGGTAAGTTGCTGTAGGGGACAACTAGAGTCAGACATGTCTTTCTCAGGCCTGAGCAGGGTCAAGATGGGGGCATTAGTCACAGGAAGTGGTTTGGTCAGTCTGGAACTGTTGCTGACTGTACCCTGAGCTCTTGATGAGACACAGTGTGCTGACATATACAAGATTAGATTCTTGTGAAGGTCAGGTTGTTTATCTTTGCTGGTTGCTTACCACATCCTGTTTCATTTTTTTCTTCCATATGCTTTACCATATAACAGCTATGTGAACCGGAATTGATCAGGAGACTTGATCAGAACCCTGTATTGTCTCCATTTCTCACGTCTCTTGACTCCTAGGTCCTCATTCTACGCCTCAGGAACCTCTGCAAGAATCCTCAGGTGGGCTCAAGTTGCCTTGGAAAATATGTCAGAAAGGAATAGATAATACATTTCATGTTATAAGGAGAGGAAATTTTAGATCAAGTACATAAGAGCAAACACATGTAATGAACAAATTACAAATGTTGGTGAGAGCAGAGTAAAACCAACACAATTTGTGTTCTTTGCTGGTTTTGCCTTAAAATTATTAACTTTGAAAGAAAGTATGAGTTATTTAGAATTGATTGAAATGCAGTCTTATGGGAGGTACAGTGAATTAAGGCTGCTTAAGTCCAGTTGTTTGAAGTCTATTTGCTGGTGGTATATGAACGGACTGCCTCAACCTCCTTCTCAGTTGAATACAGTTAATCAACTTGAGCAGTATTTTCTACCAGGTTTCTCTGCCCTTTCCTCTTCCACCTAGCTCTAATATTCTCAATCTCATCCTTAGCTACTGTCTTAGAAAAAGCATGAACCCAACTTACTCTTCAGTCTCCTGCTTTCGAAAACTATCCTCTATATTATGCACTACATATCTGAAGCTTTCAATAGTTTTACATTATAGTAACAAGGGAGAGATATTCTAGATTTCACATAGTTGTAAAAATGATGTGTATTGAAAATGATAAGTTTCTAACTGGAATTTTGCCATTCTTTTCTTATCCTATCCTGAAGCAACTCTTACAGACCATGCCAATCTCTGCTTGCAGATATGGCAGATACTTCCCCTGTGTCTCAGAGACTTGTTTTATACCTCGGATTCTAGAAATATTTTTACTAATACTTACTACAGTTGGAAAAAGTCAATTGTAGCTTAATAAAATGTCTCAAATTAATTTCAGACCAACAATCATAGGTAAGGAAGTTCTCCTACATATAGTAAAGAATAGTAAGAGAGAAACCATCTACTGTAATATGCAGCCTACTCTATGAAAGTATTATTAAAAGGAAGGCTACTTGACAACAACAGCTTACCTAATTAAAATGTGGATAAAGATATTACAAAGTTGAGATCAACAACAAAATGAGATCATTTAAAACCTTCAAATACAAAAAATGGACCTAATAATAGTTCGGGTTCCAAAAGTCCAATATATTTTCTATTATAATAAATAATATTTGGCAATGAGAGCCTTATATATATAACTGTTCATAATGTTCTTGCAAAGTGTATGTGTAGTTGGTTTTACTTATGAGAAGTTTATAGCTAAGTTTATACCTTGAGCATTTCTTAAATTTTGCTATACCATAGTTAGATTTTAGGCTACCAAGTTAAAGTTACTCTTTCTAAATAAAAATGCTCATAAGAAAAGTTCTTATTAAAATATGGGATAAGACTCATGTTCTTCATAAGTCTAAGGAGCAAGCAAAATGAAGAGCAGGATAAAGTATCCTTAAAACATGAAAGGACTGGAAATTATTAAGCAAAGTGTAAGGGATTTTAAATCATGAAAAGGGAGCCTTGACTTAAGAAGAAAATTCAAATTAGTTATCCTATTAGAGGTACAGTGCTGGATAAAACTGAAGATAGGGAAAATGTTTTATTCATCATATGCTAACTAAAATGTAAAAAGCTGAGAAAATATCTTATATACATGGTTCAGAGATAAATATTAACGAACAGATTTCCATATAGCAACTAGGAAGAAATCTATACCAGCAAATCAGTACAGGGTTTGTTTATTTTAGTCCACTTTTCTTTTGTCCATAATGTGAATTCAATGAAATTATAACTCACTGAACATTTTTCTACAGTTTATATTTTACAACAGTACCTGAGTGAAGTGGAGCTACCAAACTCCAAGGCCATAGTCTTGCCTTTGATCATGAAAATGAAACAATACAATCTCTACATATATTTGATAGAATTTTACTTTACCTTGACTGAAAGAGAAATGTACTAACACCTTAGAATGCAATTAACATAGTACTTTGTCACCTATTCATTTATCTCATACCCTACTGCTTTGGTGTTTCTATTTCATAGCACACTACATTTAGAATAGCAACTTAGTCTCTTTAATATATTTTTCTATGTGACTTGAAGTTCAGCTTTAAAAAAGACTGTGGTCCATTAATGAATATGTTTATGTGGAAAACTTTATAAAATTTCATGCAAAATAGAACCATAATTAGATTTCCCTTCAAATCCCTCAGAACACTCTTCTTACTGATCTAACAGAGGCCAAGAGGAAGTGCAGTGAGACTTCAGTTAACAGACAGAGATTATTGGTGTCCCTGAAGACAGAGCCTCAACACTTTAAACTCTCAACATTTTGATATGATTAGGAAAATGCTTATTTTAAGATATCCATATTAGCTGGTATCAATGTGTGTATCACTTAAATAATGGAAGAATTCTCATGTTTTAGACAAGTGTTATGAATTTGAAATTATTTTTAAGATAGTTTTCTTAGAGCTGGAAGAGTATAATTTGTCAGATATATCTGTTACAGGTTTTCATAGAGACTAAACCTCATGTAATTTCTATTAAGTTATAGAATGAAGAAGTTTTAAACTAGCACTTCAATCAATATCTCGTTTGTCTCATACTCCCTTGTGCATAGTATACTATACAAATGTTTTTGTTAGGGTGTGTGTCTCTCAATATTTTTAAATTAAATTTACTTTAGGGAAGAAAAAATATTTATCATACAAAGACAGAGATAGGTTTTTAAGATAGATTATGTTTCTAGGTGACCAATAGATAAAATTACCTTAATACAAATCAAGCAAAAATATCTGTGTAATGTTTTGTTTTGTTATCTGTCTAATGTTAATGTTATGTGAAATTATTGCTCTCTATTTATCCTCACCATTCCCTCTCCTATTTTCTTCTCGTTCTGTCAATCTTCCTTCCTTCCATTGTTTGGTTTTGTTTCTAGAGAGGGTTTCTCTGTGTAGCCCTGGCTGTCCTGGAACTCACTCTGTAGACCACACTGGCCTCGAACCCAGAAATCCGCCTGCCTCTGCCTCTCAAGTGCTGGGATTACAGGCGTGCGCCACCACGCCCTGTGTTCTTCCTTCCTTCCGACAACTCCATCTGTTACATTCATGCATTTTGTAAATATGTGTGTGTTTGTGTTTGTGTGTGTGTATGCATGTGTGTGTATGTTGCATTTAACCAACACTATCTGCATGATTCTGGGTTTGGAACTACCCATTGGAATCCATTGGGCTAATGTCAGGGTATAAAATTTATGACAGACCTTCTCCTAGAATGTACTATCAGGGAATACTCTAGTAAGGGTGCTGTGGTAGTTACCTTTAATTATCAACTTGAAACTATTTAGAATCACCTGGAAAGAGTCTAAATGATAAATTGTCAAAATTGGGTTGGCATATAGACAAGTCAGTTGATGAATGGGTGATTGGCTTGAGTAATGTGGAAAGACACAGCCTGTTCTGGATGGCACCAATCACTGGATGAGAGTCCAAAACTGCATAAAAGTAGAGAAGTAATGCTGAGTGAGTGCAAGCAAGTGAACATTATGCATTTGTTTCTTTTTGTTTATTTATTTGTTTTTTTTCTGCTTTTAATGGTGAGTGATGTGTCAAACTGTTTAAAGTTCTTGCCTTGACTTACCTGAAGAAACAAGCTATTAACCTGGCATGGGAAGACAAAATATACTCTCACTCCTTAAAATTCTTTTTTAGGCATATATATATATATATATATATATATAGATATATATATATACACACACACACACACACACACACACACACACACATGCCGCAATATAACTGAGATTCACACAGAGATGTAGGGCCTCTATAATGCATGATTGACTGATGGCAACAGGTCTGGTTGTGCTTAGGTCCCAAGAGGGTGACTATAGCTGCTGTGAGATCATGGCTGAAATGGCTGTATCATGCTCAGAAAATTATGATTCAGAGATTGTCTCCCTGTGGTTCTCACATTATTTTCTGTCTCCTCTTCTGTGATGCTCCCTGAGTTCTAGAAGTTAAGTGTCCTACTTAGAGCTGAGCCTTCAGTTATCACCTGGTCTCAGCAGGATGAGCAGCACTGAGTCCCTAGACTCAGTGCTACTTGTTACAAATAGAAGTTTCTCTAAGTGAGGTTGGTAATAGAATTTGTATATAGATGCCTCCATATTGCAACCAGGACACAGCTGGAAAGGTGCAGATAGAGACTCCTTCTGGGGCTAGAGCAGGGAGAGCTGCTAAGCTCTCGCCCACAGGCGGGCCCAGGCGCCTAGGCTCTGCAGCACGTCCCTGCGAGCTTAGGCCATGCACCGAGGCAGCCAGCACCACCCAGCTCCCCAGGAGCCCGGACCAGGGATAGCGGCAGGCCTCCATACTGCAACCAGAACACAGCTGGAAAGGAACAGGTAGACAGATTCCATCAGGGGCTACCACGTGGGGGGATCTGCTAGGCTCTCGCTACTAGGCAGGCCCAGCAGCACCTGCCGAGGCTCTGCTGCACTCCCCCACACTTCCTGGAGACCTCAGACCGTGCACAAAGTCAGCAGGTGGCAGCCAGCTCGTGATCCCGTTGAGCAGCAATCACGCATAACCACCAGTAGAGAAACAACAGGTAAGCCCAGCCTCATAGGAGATTCAAACACCAACCAGTGACAACAAGGTCAACTAACACCAGAAATAACCAGATGGCAAAAGGTAAACGAAGGAATGTCACTAACAGAAATCAAGACAACATGACAGCATCTGAACCCAGTTCGCCAACAACAGGAAGCACTGGATACCCCAAAACACCAGAAAAACAAGACTTGGATATAAAATCACTGGTCAGGATGCTGGTAGCTGAACACATAGAAAAATCTCGTAAAGAAATAGAAGAGAAAATGGATCAAAAGTTAGAAGCCTTTACAAGGCAAATACAAAAATCACTTCAAGAAATGCAGGAGAAAATGGATCAAAAAGAAGAAGACAATAAGGAGGAAAGACAAAAATCACTTAAAGAAATACAGAAGAACGTGGGCCAACAAGTAGAAGCTATGAAAGAGGAAACACAAAAATCTATTAAAGAAATACATGAAAACACAATCAAGCAAGCGAAAGATCTGAGCACATCCATCCAGGCACTAAAAACAGAAGTAGAAACAACTAAGAAATCACAGAGGGAGACAACATTGGAGATAGAAAACCTTGGGAAGAAATCAGGAGCCATAGATGCAAATATCAACAATAGAATACAAGAGATAGAAGACAGAATATCAGAAGCCGAAGATACCATAGGAACCATTGATTCAACAGTCAAAGAAAATACTAAATGCAAAAAGGCTGTAACCCAAAACATCCAGGAAATCCAGGACACAATGAGAAGACCAAACCTAAGGATTATAGGTATAGACGAGAATGAAGATGTACAAGTTAAAGGGCCAGCAAATATCTTCTACAAAATTATGGACGAAAACTTCCCCAACCTAAAGAGAGAGATGCCCATGAATATACAAGAAGCGTACAGAACCCCAAACAGACTGGATCAGAACAGAAATACATCCCGTCACATAATAATCAAAACTCCAAATGTACTAAACAAAGAAAGAATATTAAAGGCAGCAAGAGAAAAAGGCCAAGTAACTTATAAAGGAAGACCTATCAGAATAACACCAGACTTCTCACCTGAGACCATGAAAGCTAGAAGATCCTGGGCAGATATAATGCAAACTCTAAGAGAACACAAACTTCAGCCAAAACTACTTTACCCAGCAAAGCTCTCAATCACCATAGATGGAGACATCAAGGTATTCCATGACAAAACCAAATTTGCACGATATCTTTCCACAAATCCAGCCCTACAAAGGATAATAGGGGGAAAACACCAAGACAAGGACGGAAACTACACCCGGGAAGAAGCAAGATAGAAACCTCCTCTCATCAAACCCAAAAGAAGGTAACCTCTCGAATATAAAAAATAAATAAAATAAATAAATATAATTTCAAAAATGTCTGGAGGAAATAATTACTATTACTTAATATCTCTTAACATCAATGGACTCAATTCCCCAATAAAAAGACATAGATTAACAGACTGGATACGGAAACAGGACCCTACATTTTGCTGCATACAGGAAACACATCTCAGTGTCAAAGACAAACACTGCCTTAGAGTAAAAGGCTGGAAGACAATTTTACAAGCAAATGGTCTCAGGAAACAAGCTGGAGTAGCCATTCTAATATCAGATAAAATTGACTTCCAACCTAAAATCATCAAAAGAGACTCAGAAGGTCACTTCTTGATGGCCAAAGGGAAAATCCACCAAGAAGAGCTCTCAATACTGAACATCTATGCTCCAAATGCAAGGGCAGCCTCATTCGTAAAAGAAACCTTACTAAAGCTTAAAGCACACATTACACCTAACACAATAATTGTGGGTGACTTCAACACTCCACTCTCCTCAATGGACCGATCAGGAAAGCAGAAACTAAACAGGGACACAGTGAAACTATTTGAAACTCTGGACCAATTGGATTTAACAGATATATATAGGACATTTCATCCTAAAGCTAAAGAATATACCTTTTTCTCAGCTCCACATGGGACCTTCTCCAAAATAGACCATATAATTGGTCACAAGACAGATGTCAACAAATACAAGAAGATCGAGCTAATCCCATGCCTTCTATCAGATCACCATGGAGTAAGAGTGGTCTTCAATAACAACAAAAACAACAGAAAGCCCACATACACATGGAAACTGAACAATACTCTACTCAATGACACCTTGGTCAAGGAAGAAATAAAAAAAGAAATCAAAGACTTTTTAGAATTCAATGAAAATGAAGGTACAACCTACCCAAATCTATGGGACACAATGAAAGCAGTGCTAAGAGGAAAACTCATAGCTCTAAGTGCATCCAAAAAGAAACTGGAGAGAGCATATACTAGCAGCTTAATGGCACACCTTAAAGCCCTGGAAGAAAAACAAGTTAATTCACCCAGGAGGAGTAGAAGACAAGAAATCATCAAACTCAGGGCTGAAATCAATCAAATAGAAACAAAGAGAACCATACAAAGAATCAACAAGACCAGGAGCTTGTTCTTTGAGAAAATCAACAAGATAGATAAACCCTTAGCCAGACTAACCAAAGGACACAGAGACAGTATACAAATTAACAAAATTAGAAATGAAAAGGGAGACATAACAACAGAAACTGAGGAAATTCAAAACATCATCAGATCCTACTACAAAGGTCTATACTCAAAACAACTGGAGAACCTGGAGGAAATGGACAATTTCCTAGACAGATATCAAATACCAAACTTAAATCAGCATCAAGTATATCAGCTAAATAGTCCCATAACCCCTAAAGAAATAGAAGGGGTTATAGAAAGCCTCCCAACCAAAAAAAGTACGGGACCAGATGGTTTTAGTGCAGAATTCTACCAGACCTTCAAAGAAGACTTAACACCAATACTCTCCAAACTATTCCACAAAATAGAGACAGAAGGGACACTGCCCAACTCATTCTTCGAAGCCACAATTACGCTAATACCTAAACCACAAAAAGATCCAACAAAGAAAGAGAACTACAGGCCAATTTCTCTTATGAATATAGATGCAAAAATACTAAATAAAATTCTTGCTAACCGAATCCAAGAGCACATCAAAACGATCATCCACCATGATCAAGTAGGCTTCATCCCAGGGATGCAGGGATGGTTCAATATACGGAAATCCATCAATGTAATCCACTACATAAACAAACTGAAAGAAAAAAACCACATGGTCATCTCATTAGATGCTGAAAAAGCATTCGACAAAATTCAGCATCCTTTCATGCTAAAAGTCTTGGAAAGAGCAGGAATTCAAGGCCCATACCTAAACATAGTAAAAGCAATCTACAGCAAACCACTAGCCAACATCAAAATAAATGGAGAGAAACTTGAAGCATTCCCACTAAAATCAGGGACTAGACAAGGCTGCCCTCTCTCTCCATATCTTTTCAATATAGTACTTGAAGTTCTAGCAAGAGCAATTAGACAACATAAGGAAGTCAAAGGGATACAAATTGGAAAGGAAGAAGTGAAACTATCATTATTTGCAGACGATATGATAGTTTACCTAAACGACCCAAAAAACTCCACCAGAGAACTTCTACAGCTGATAAACAACTTCAGCAAAGTGGCAGGTTATAAAATTTACTCAAGCAAGTCAGTGGCCTTCTTGTACTCAAAGGACAAGCAGGCTGAGAAAGAAATTAGGGAAATAACACCCTTCACAATAGCCACAAACAACATAAAGTATCTTGGCATAACTCTAACCAAACAAGCGAAAGATCTGTACAACAGGAACTTCAAGTCCTTGAGGAAAGAAATCGAAGAAGACCTCAGAAGATGGAAAAATATTTCCTGCTCCTGGATGGGCAGGATCAATATAGTAAAAATGGCCATCTTGCCAAAAGCAATATACAGATTCAATGCGATCCCCATCAAAATCCCAACTCAATTCTTCATAGATCTAGAAAGAGCAATTCTCAAATTCATCTGGAGCAACAAAAAACCCAGGATAGCTAAAACTATTCTCAACAATAAAAGGACTTCTGGGGGAATCAATATCCCTGACCTCAAGCAGTACTACAGAGCAATTGTGTTAAAAACTGCATGGTATTGGTATAGCAACAGGCAAGCAGATCAATGGAACAGGATTGAAGACCCAGAGGTTAACCCACAGACTTATGGTTACTTGATCTTTGATAAAGGAGCCACAACCATCCGGTGGAATAAAGATAGCCTTTTTAACAAATGGTGCTGGTTCAACTGGAAGTCAACATGCAGAAGAATGCGAATTGATCCAATCTTATCTCTTTGCACTAAGATCAACTCCAAGTGGATCAAGGACCTCCACATAAAACCAGACACACTGAAACTATTAGAAAAGAAACTTGGGAAGACCCTGGAGGACTTGGGCACAGGGGAAAAGTTCCTGAACAGAACACCAATAGCTTATGCTCTAAGATCAAGAATCGACAAATGGGACTTCATAAAATTACAAAGTTTCTGCAAAGCAAAGGACACTGTCAGAAGGACAAAACGGCAACCAACAAAGTGGGAAAAGATCTTCACCAACTCCTCATCCGACAGAGGGCTAATATCCAATATATACAAAGAACTCAAGAAGTTAGACCACAAAGAAACAAATAACCCTATCAAAAAATGGGGCACAGAGCTAAACAAAGAATTTTCACCAGAAGAAATTCGGATGGCCGAGAAACACCTTAAAAGATGTTCAACATCATTAGTCATCAGGGAAATGCAAATCAAAACAACCCTGAGATTCCACCTCACACCAGTCGGAATGGCTAAGATTAAAAACTCAAGAGACAACAAGTGCTGGCAAGGATGTGGAGAAAGAGGAACACTCCTCCACTGTTGGTGGGATTGCAAAATGGTAAAACCGCTCTGGAAATCAGTTTGGCAGTTCCTCAGAAAATTGGGCATGTCACTTCCAGAGGACCCTGGCATACCACTCCTGGGCATATACCCAGAGGATTCCCCTGCATGCAATAAGGACACATGCTCCACTATGTTTATAGCAGCCTTGTTTATAATCGCCAGAAATTGGAAGGAGCCCAAATATCCCTCAAAGGAGGAATGGATACAGAAAATGTGGTATATTTATACAATGGAATACTACTCAGCAATTAAAAATAATGAATTCATGCAATTTGTAGGTAAATGGTTAGACCTGGAAAATATCATCCTGAGTGAATTAACCCAATCACAAAAGAATGCACATGAAATGCAATCACTGATTAGTGGATATTAATGAGCCCAGAAGCCCTAAATACTCAAGACACAAATAGCAAGTCAAATGATTCCCAAGAAGAAGAAAGGAGAGGACCCTGGGCCTGTAAAGATTGCATCCAGTTTAGTAAAGAAACCGAGGGGGGAGGGGGAATTATTGGGGAACAGATGGGGGGGAAGAGGAACTATGGGAACTATGGTGGGTGGGAACTGGGAAAGGGGAAAGCCTTTGGAATGTAAACATAGAATATAGAAAATAAAAAAAAAAAGAAAAGAAAAAAAAAAGAAATCCAAGTACTGCACAGAATCTCATGTTAAGACCTAAAACCAAATAGCACAATCTCTTCCTCTTAGTTTAAAATTTTCTTTGATTTCTTTGACATAAAAATATATAAACAGGTATAATTTATTTAAGAAATGCATTATAAATGGATCCTCAAATGAGTTTCAACAGAGTCTCATGCAGTGACCTGATAATCAAAAGTCATCCTATGCATGTATAGACAACACATACAGAGACAGTAACAATTTTATGGTTCACAAAATTGAGAATAATTCACATTTTGAAGCTAAATGGCTATTATCTATGCATACTATAAAGAGTGAGAAGAAATCATTATGATTTCTCTAGAAACAGCCCAAAATTTATATATAACAGTTTAAACTCTAACTTTCACATTATAAAACATTTATGTTCTTTTTAAGTTTCTTCAAATATTTAAAGGTTAATTAATTGCTTTTAGCTGGCATCAAGATTGACAGATGGCTATAAAATATAGTGTCCTCACTTTGCCCCAGCCTGACCCAGAACAGTGACAGCCAGACTGACAGATGGCTTATCAGACTTGACCTTAAGTTGTTATGGTCTCTTATCTGTACTTTTTCCCACCATGCCCCAGAACTGTGACATCTAGACTGACAATGGTAGGTCAGACTTGTGTGTAAGATATACTGATCTCTTGTCCTTACTTTGCCATATCATGGGCTAAAACAGTGAAAGCCAGACTGACAGATGGTTGGTCAGGCTTGGCTGTAAAAAATAGTAACCTCTTTTAGTAATGGGCTTTATCACAACCCAGAAGAGTGAAGTTGTTTGTAGAATTTACACTGTACCAGTGAAGCTATTTGCACTGAAACCAGCACTAAAGAGTTGTTTCAGTGATATTAACTAAATATTTCATATTATTGAATTTACATAATAAAAATTGATGTACTTACTGTTTGGTATATTTTTCTTTAGTTCAATATTTTGTTTGGAGAATCATTCTATTGTGCTTATGTATCTGTATTTTCCATCTCTACATATTATTCATTTGTGTGACTGTCATTAGTTTGGTATTCAGTACAGTCAATGGTTATTTGCATTTCTAATTGTGTGGGATCCAAAAATTTTCACTCATATTCTAAGGCTAACTCGCCTTTTCTTTTGTCATATACATTATTCTATTACACATCCAAAGTTTTCTTTAATTTACAAAGATGTATTTGCCTATTTATTGTTTCATTCCTTTAGTAGTTTTCATAATAATTTGTGGTACCGGGGAAGCTAGATTTCAGGAAGGAGGCTTTCCAGTAGTATGAGTCCTTGAGACTTTATCAAATAACTAAGATTGTATGGCGAATAGCTCTACTTCTCCTTATATGTTGCTCCTCTTCTCTCCTCCCCATCCATTTTCCTCTAACCCATTTTACATCACCTATATGCTTCTATTCCCTTCTCATGTCCACTCCCAATCTATGGTTTTCATATATTTTACTGCATTCTACATGATACATACTTGCAACTGAATATTTGGAGCTATGAGCTGCAGAGGAGAGAGACCATGGGATATTTGTGTTTTCTGTTTCTGAGTTGCCCCACTCAGAATAAGAGTAAAGAAAAATGCTTATGCATTTGAATTTTAAAATATGTATTTCTTTTATATAATTTAAATTCTTCGCTTTCTATCTTCTCAGTAATTTCAAGCATATTTTTGTTTTTATCATAGTGAACATAGTTTAATTGTTCTTTAAATAATTCTAGGTGAGAATTTTTTGTTGTATTTCTGGAATTTTTAAAAATTAAAATACAAACATCATTTCCCTTTCTTCCTATTAATCCCTTCTTAATTCTTCTCAAATTCATGACTATGTTTTCCATATCTATATATCTCTCTCTATATATGTATATATATATATATGCATGTATATGTATATATACAAAAATATATGAAGACAACCTTCTTCTGAATACTTTTAGTATTGCTTGCAATTACATGATTTCATACAAATTTGATTTTAGATATCACTCTCAGGAATCATTGGTAGCTGGCAGCTCATTGTCCAACCAGTTTCCTCTCCCTCTCTCTCTCTCTCTCTCTCTCTCTCTCTCTCTCTCTCTCACACACACACACACACACACACACACACACACACACACACACCTCCAACTTAGGTAAGATACAAGTTTTCACCAATTCATAGCAGTACCAACCTTTAATCTCAGCACTTGGGAGTCAGATGCAGGTGTATCTCTATGACTTCAAGGCCAGCTTGGTGTACAGAGAAAGTTCCAGTACAGAATGGACTACACAGAGAAACTCTGTCTCACCTCCCACACCAAATGATATTTACTCTCAGCTACTGCTTTAATGCCATGCCTGCATACTACTATGTTCCCTGCCATAATTGATTATCATGACCCATACCTGAAGCTCTAAAAATGCACAAAATAAAATGTTTTCATGTATAGGTTTTGGTCAGGGTTTTTGTGATGGCAAAAAGAAAGGAAGATATGATTTATGGCTATTAAAAGAAACATGGTCATCCAATGTGAAATAATTTCATTTAAACAACTTATAACTTTATACCTTATATATAATTTTAGGTTATTAAAAAATAATATGATTCCTTAAGATTTTCTTAAACAAGTTCTGTATTTACACATACCACCCTCATTTATTGTTGACAGAACTACAAGCAATTATATCTACTAGCAGCATGGGGACCTTTCAAAATGCTAAAAGTAGATCTATACCCAATCCTTGATATATTCCCAAATGACTTGCTATCTGTTCAATAGGTACCTGTTCATGTTCCCTGTTCACAATAGATAGAACATGGAAATAACCTACATGTGCATCCATGGAAAAATGGTACAATAAATTAATTCATCCATTGAGAAAAAGAAATCATGAAATTTATAGGTAAATGGATGGGCATATTATACTGAGTGAGGTAACCAAGACTGAGAAAAGCAAATATCATGTGCTATTTCATATTTGTGGATTCTACCTTGCGAGACTTAGATGTGAATATAGAACTTGCAGTCACTAGTAAATGAGGAAGTTACAAAGGGACCATGAGTAGTGAGGGAAGAAGTACTAGAGTAGGTTGCAGTAGGACACAAAGTTTATGAAGGGAGAAACTGTAAGGATGGGGTGGAGATTTAAGCAGTAAAATGACAGAAGGGTGAAGGCTGAAGATGAGAGTGAGAAGGGATGAATAAAACTAAGTATATTTAAAAAGCCAAAGAGAGACATTTTATATTTTTTTAAAATACTTATATATGTAACACCTCTTCAAGTTGTACATCAGGCAAGTCCAAGAGACTCCCAACACAACACAGGTCATTGCCATTGTTTTTGTTTGCCTCTCAGAACTTGAAATTACAGCTCTAGACTTTATGAAATCACATACTTCAGATAAAGGACTTTGCGACATTGATCAAAAGCTGCTTCCTTGAGAGCTAGCTTTCATAGTTTCTACAAAGGATTAAAAAGTTTCTAAGAGAGAAAAACAATCAATAGTCCTACCAAGTTGTAAGGCCTACAAACCAAAATTCTTAGCTAGAGAAGATAATCTCAGTGGAGGAATAGTGGCACCTCTGTCTTGGAGATAGCAAACAGTTGTCTAATTAGAACTCATCACCAATGCAGTAGAAGAGAATTCATGCCTCGCACTATAAACTAAGCCAACTATTCTGGGCTACTGAGGTCATGAACCCTAGAATAGAATCTTCTACTGCTATTTCCCCTAACCAGTTTAATTTCTAAATACTTATCTTTGTACAAAAGTGTAGCTTTTACCCTCAACTAATATAGCTTTATTTTTACCACAAATACAGACAATTATAGAAAGACATAACTGTAGCAGAAAAAAACTGTAAGATACCAAATCCCCAGTTGGTACAGCTACAACATAACCACTGAAAACAAAGGTCTAGAAAAAATGAAATGAAACAATTCTAAGACAAGAACAGAATTTATGCTTTAAGATACTATCTTCTATATCTGACAGAAAAAGTTGCGCCCATAAAACCTAAACATTTCTGTCACTTAAACATGTATTTGTTGGGATATCAATATGGATAAGGATACTAATAAAACCCATCAACCTAAATGTCTGTTCACTGCTGAGAAGCAAAGAAAACTTTGCAATTGCCTCAGACTTTAATAATGTTTGTGTGTGCATGTGTGTGTTTGTGTTTGTGTGTGTATGTATGTCCTTCTCAATCAAACTTAATAATATCCTGAGCTCATTTTCAGAAAAACAGGCAACTAATGAATGATGCACATATACAGAGACAGAGACAGAGAGACAGATACAGAGGCAGACAGAGAGAGACAGGGCAGAGGGAGAGAGAGAGAGAGAGAGAGAGAGAGAGAGAGAGAGAGAGAGAGAGAGAGAGAGAGAGAGAGAGAGAGAATCTTCTTTGGTTATTTAATCCCACGAAGTCAATCCCTAAATTCATATACCACATATGAGCAACACTAAGTGTATTAAGCTGGACACACACACACACACACACACACACACACACACACACACAAATAATAAAAATTATGAGAGGTCATAATTGATAAGGAGTGGGTGGGACATAGAAATATAGGGTAAAAATGGGTGAAAATAATGAAAACACAGCACTGGTATCTGCAAACCTAAAGCAAATTACATTTTCAAAGGCATGTTGTGATAAAAATAACAACAACAAAGACTACAGTTACATAGAGCTCACATCATGTACTTCCTTAAACCTAGAGATGTTTCTGATCCTGTCTAGTACATAGGCATTTGTCAAAATCTATGGCTTTGCTGAAAACTTCATATGCAGACTGTCTTAGCCTATACTTCAAAAATGAACCAATATATAATATGAACCAATTCCTACGTTTTAAAGAAAAAGTGGTTCATTTTTCTAGCAGTCCCTATTGCCTCATTTCATACAGGATTCTTCATCCATCCCTCTTCTAACTTTTCTGTCCAAGTAGCTTTGTGCTCGAATAATTCTGCTTTTAGGAATGTTTTCTTCCGTGCTGTAACCACTTTATTACACAATGCCATTGCTTATTCAATGTCCTAATTTATCATTGGATTTCTCTCAATTTATTACTCAAATTTGAGCTAAATTGTGTTGTAGAGACAACATTTTGATCTTGTTTCCGTTACCCTGATCAGAAACTCTCCTTTTCACAGATCAGGAAAATTGACAAAATCACACAATTCAAGAATGTCAGTTCCACTTACCCTCACAAACAATTCTGGCTGAGTTGTTTGGGGTGTTCTGGGTACTAATCAAACTAGACTCACAATTTGATTATAATATCTTACTCAGGGTTATATGACCTCAATGAATGGAAGCCAAGCTTGTTCAAATGCAGGGGATTTATTGAAAGGACAGAGGTTGTGGGGCCAAAGCACAGTTACATTCCAATGGCTCTGGAAAGGAGCCTAGGGTGCTATCAAAATCTAAACTAATTGAAAATCTTTCTTTGCTTCTTATCAGTGAACATATCAAATGTACATTTCTCCGTCCTGATTGCATGGGACATATTTATGAAAAGAACTCTAATATTCTACATCAGTGCTTTAGCTTCTTAGTTTAACTAGTTTTATGTATGCACGGGTGGATGGATGGCTGCATCTTTTAGCTCTGTGCTTTGTAATGCAAACTCTGATTTGACAGTTGGACAGCCATTAGAATGATTGCATATAGGACCCAAGTCTAATGGAGTAAGAGAATTAAAATATATTATATTGAGGGCCTGCAGAGCCATTGTTTATTTTGTACTTTGTACCAGTGATTTGTATGTACATTTTCCTTCTCACCCATCTTTCCAAACACCTCAGGATTACCCTAGCCCCACTACACTTGAAGTCTCAACTAAAAGTAATTTCTCTCTCTCTCTCTCTCTCTCTCTCTCTCTCTCTCTCTCTCTCTCTCTCTCCTCTCCCTCCCCCACCCCTCCCCTCCTCTCTCTCTCTCTCTCTCTCTCTCTCTCTCTCTCTCTCTCTCTCTCTCTCTCTCTCTCTCTCCTGAATGCCTGTGTGTGTGTGTGTGTGTGTGTGTGTGTGTGTGTGTGTGTGTTTGTCTGTACCCAGTAGCATATGAAACAACACATTTTATCTGAGTTTGTTTATCTGTTTTGGTCACCATCCATTTTCAAGCTCACATGATAAATTCTGTGTGCTATATATTGAACAAAACTAATATGTGAGATGTGTACTTTACAGTCAAAATATCTCTTGTGTTGTGTATGTTATTGATTAATCCTCAGATCAAATGTGGTGGCTTAATTTTTATTCCTTTGTTAATTCAATGCTATATGTGTATTTCTTTTTATAGAAATTATTTTATAAAAATTATCTTTTCTCTATTTTCATTTATAATATAATTACATAATTTTCTTATTCCTCATCCTCCCTCCAAACCCTTGCATGTACTCGTACTTCTTCAAATTCATGTAATCTTTTTTATTAATAGTTGTTGCATGCATATATGTATATATTGATATTTATATTTACTCCTAAATATAATATTATACAATATTTTTGGTCTATATAATGGTACTTGCTTATATTCTGAGGGATGAACCTTTGGTATTGAATAGCAGGTTGTATGTTTTCCATTATGGAAGACAATTTATCCCACTTTCAGTTGCCATTAGTTCTTTGTATAGATGTGAACTTTCCTGTGCTTTCTTTTCCTTGTCCACTTTACATGCCTATTGTTGTGGCACTTATAATTTTGTAAAATTTAGTGTGCACATTTAGTCTTGGTTAACTGCAGTGGTGTTCATGCTAATGGTTCAGGAAGATGCCAGTAACTGTTAAAGAGATAGGAAAATACTCCTTGGATCAGGGGTTAAAGTATATTGCTACTAATGAGTTTGCATCCTTTAGCTTCCTAGTTCAGTTAGGACATAAAACTAAATGCACGCATTTAGGATGCAACAAACAACTTGAAATTCCATCCCAAGAAATGTTTAGCCAACTCACTTGCTGAGAGTGTACTACTAATCTCTTCCCTATCTTTATTGTCTCTGCTCTCCCAATGTCTGTAAGAACAAATCAGCTAATCCATGGGTATATCTAAACATGTTGTTTAAAATATATTCCAATATACTTCTGTGATTCTCTATCTTCTTCCTTTGATTCATCTACACCAGATCATGATCATTTGCATGGATTTTCAACAGAGTTTGTCTAGATATCTTTTCTATAAATCCAGAAGCTTGTTATATATATATGGGGGGGCTTATTTTTGTCTTATTTTTGTGGTCTTGAAGCCTCCAATTAATAACGAGGGCGTAAAATTGGTCAAATAAAATGTAATTAGCATATAATTCGATTTAAGCATGAACATATTAAAAGTTTGAGTTAATACCATAAACTATCTAGAGTAAGTTTACATTAAGCAACAAACTATATATTACTAGAATGGAAAATTTTTCAAATTTTTAAATTCACTTATCTCTACTCTAATGTTAATTACTAATGAACATACAAGCTATCTCACACATGAGATATTTTAACTGATGGGCTAATTTTTCCAAAATTGGTGGGTCAAGTTTACTAGAGTTTGCTCTTCAAGATCATTCATATACAATACCTGGTAGGATTTTTAAATGCCACTTTAAAAGTACACTTAGTCTTGATGGTAGATAACTAGTTCAGGAATGATTTCTGATTTAAAATAAGACGTTAATCCTTGTCATTGCAAGGTAATTAATGTAAATTTCATTTGCATATTCTTGGCTCACTGTTTTTATGCTTTAATCTTGTAATCACTCCTAGTAATAATGGAAAAGGTGACCTTACAAAGTGATTAGCATATTTGTTTAGAATAATGGAATAATTGCTTGTTTATTAGCAATGTGTTTGAACAAATAAATAGATTAACATAGAAGGGTTGTCGTTCAGCCTTGAAAAATAGTAGATAACGCTAATGCATGACATGCTTTCAAAGAACAAGCAAAAATTTACTAAAATATTAATAGACTCTAAACTTCAGGTTGAAATGGAAAACCATTTAGTAGCTGCTTCCAAAAAGCACTCTGCTTTTTTCTTCCATAATATATATATTTTTTAGATATTTTCTTTATTTAAATTTCAAATGTTTTCCCCATTCCAGGTCACCCCTTCCAAAACTCCCTATATCATCCCCCTCTCCCTGCTTCTGCTAGGGTGCTCTACAACCCACCTACCAACTCCTGTCTTTCTGCCCTGGCATTCTGCTACACTGGGGCATTGAACACCCTCATTTCCAAGTGTTGCTCCTCCAACTGATGTCCAACAAGGCCATCCTCTGCCACATATGCTGCCAGGAGCCATGAGTCCCTTCATGTATACAATTTGGTTGGTGGTCCTGTCTCCTGGATGTCCAGATGGAGCTTGGCTGTATGACACTGTTGTTCCCCACATGGGACTGCAAAACCCCTCAGCTCCTTCAGTCCCTTCTCCAACTCCTCCATCCCCCTGTGTTCAGGCTAATGTTTGGACTCTGGATTTCTCAGGCTCTGGGAGAGCCCCTCAGGAGACATCTATATCAGGCTCCTATCAGCAAGCATCCATAATAGCATCTGGGTTTGGTGACCATATATGGGATAGATTCCCAGGTGGAGCAGGCTCTGGATGGTCTTTCCTTCTGTCTCTGCTCCACACTTTGTCCCCATATTTTCTCCTGTGAGTATTTGCTCCATCTTCTAAGAAAGACTGAAGCATCTACACCTTTGTCTTCCTTCTTCTTGGTCTTCATATGGTCTGAGAATTGAATCTTGGGTATTATGAACTTTGGGGTTATTATCCACTAATTAATGTTCATTTGTGACTGAATTACCTTACTCAAGATGATATTTTTAAGTTTCATTCATTTGCCTTCAAATTTCATGAAGTCATTGCTTTAAATAGCTGAGTACTATTCCATTGTGTAAATGTACCATATTTTCTATATTAATTACTCTGTTGAAGTACATCTGTGTTCTTTCCAGCTTCTGGCTATTATAAATAAGGCTGCTATGAATATAGTGGGGCATGTGTCCTTATTACATGTTGAAGCATCTTCTGGGTATATGCCCAGGAGTGGTATAGCTGGGTCCTTACTATGTCCAATTTTCTGAAGAACTGCCAGACTGATTTGCTGAGTGGTTGTACCAGCTTTCAATCCTACCAAACAATGGAGGAGTATTACTCTTTCTCCACATCCTCTCCAGCATCTACTGTCACCTGAGTTTTTGTTCATAGCCATTCTGACAGTTGTGTGATAGAATCTCAGGGTTATTTTGATTTTCATTTTCCTGATGACTAAGGATGTTGAACATTTCTTTAGGTGCTTCTCAGCATTTGAGTTTTCTCAGTTGAGGATTCTCAGTTTAGCTTTGTTCCCCAATTTTAATAGGGTTATTTGGTTCTCTGGAGTGTAACTTCTTTAATTCTTGGCATATATTGGATAATAGCTGTTGGGGACAGCATACCATGACAGGGGCTACATGCAGCAGTCCTGGATGGAGACATCTCAGAAGCCCATGGCAGCTCCTTGTGGAAAAGTATGGCACTGGGACTCTGAGAAACAGGAGACACATCCCTCCAGGGGATCTGCCATCTGAAATAAGGGACAGCCTGCAATAGACCAGGATGGAGATATCTCAGTAGCCTGTAGCAGCTCTTTGAAACAACAGTTGTTCCCATTTCTCCTAACCTTATTCCTGGACAAAGGCTGTATAGATTTCATTTGTACATGACTACTTTTCAGTTGACCTTGGTATGCATAATTATTCTATTATATCTGATTTTCTTACTTCTTTCTCTTCCTACTCTAGTGAATTCTGTGAAACTAGATGCTCCTTGACTCTTAATGTTAATGTCAATGATTCTTAAACAATTAAAAATTGAGGCATGGGGGCATAACACAACACAGTCCTAATGGCCCAGGTGCATGCTGTGTGTTATCATCTTCAAAACAATGTAATAACTGCACAATAGCAGTTCCAGATTAATGTTTGGCTCACATTGAAAGTTTGAAGAAATTATTAGAAAATGAATTGGAGCCAACATTGACACTCCAAAAAAAGGAATAAAACTATTGGAGTTATAAAAAAAAAGTTTTTCACAAAATTTGAGAGTGGTTCCTGGATAGAGAAGTACAGAACATATAAAATCTTATACTAGTAATACTAAGTCAAAACACTGGGACTCTTAGGCAAATCATTGTGTGCAATGTGAAGAAGCAGAACACTAGCAGAATTACTGAGTTAAGGTTTAACTTGCTTCTTTCTGGCCACTGCTTGGCAGCTTTGCCCATGTCATTTAGCATTAGAGCTTCACAAGAAAATGCAAGCAGCTGACCTCAGAGTTCTGAGTTCTGAAATATAAGTCACAAGTTAAAGTTTAAGTAATGATAAGTTTGCAATTATTATTATTTTGGTTACAGGCTTGGGAATAGGAAAGCTTGAAACTTTGGGTAACAATTATAATTCTTGAGACTTTGTGGGATGTGGTTATTCTTCTGAATTTGATTTGGCAATGATTATACAATGTCTTTTTTTTACCAGCTTTTAGAATATCAATAAAATATTGGGGCAAGAAAAGGCAAGAAAGAATGAGAAAGCATATGAGGTGAAGGTGGAGAGAGAATGAAATGAGAGAGAGCATGAGAAAAGCATGTGAAGAGTGAGGAAAGAGAAAATGTGAAGAGTGAAGAGAGAATGTTAGGTGTGTATGGAGAGTGTGTAGTGAAAGAGAATAGATGTCATGTGTGTGAGATGTGTGTGAAGAGTGTGTGTGAGAGTGAAAGGGAAATGCACAGAGGTGTGTTGGAGTGTGGGAGTTTGAGAAACGGAAAGCACACAGGAGAAAAGCAGATTGCACAGGAAAATGTAGTGTGTGCAGCCTCGAGCTGCAAGCTAATGAGTGAGAGAGAAAGAAAGCAGAGAATGAGAGAAGAGAAATTTTAAGGCTTGAAAAATTGCCTGTCAGTTTGTACCTCCAAAGTATTCTGTGTATATTTATTATGCCTCCCAGATATCTCTTCTTCCAGGTGAGAACTCTGATCCTGTGTGGAGGCTGGACCCTGACAATTAGCCCTCTATCAGGTACAGGATTGGTAAAGACCTTTTCTCAATCTGTAGGTTGCCATTTTGTCCTATTGACAGTATCTTTTGCCTTACAGAAACTTTGCAATTTTATGAGGTCCAATTTGTCGATTCTTTTTTATTAGATATATTCTTTATTTACATTTCAAATGATTTCCTCTTTCCTGGTCCACCCCCCCCCGCATGCCCCAAAAGTTCCATAAACCATCTCCCCTCCCCCAGTTCCCCAATCAACCCTCTTCTGCTTCCCTGCCCTGGAATTCAACTACAGTGCTGCATGGAGCCTTTCCAGGACCAGGCGACTCTTCTCCCTTTGATGTCCAACAAGGCCATCCTCTGGAGCCATGGGTCCCTCCATGTGTACTATCTGGTTAATGTTTTTGTCCCTGGGAACTCTGGGAGAACTGGTTGGTTCATATCACTGTTCCTTCTATGGCACTGCAAACCCTTTCAGCTCCATGGGTCCTTTCTTTAGCTCCCCCATTGGGGACCCTGTGCTCAGTTCAATGGCTGGCTGAGAGAGTCTCCCTCTGAATATGTCATGTACTTGCAGAGCCTCCAAGGTGACAGCTATATCTGGCTCCAGTCAGCAAGTACTTGTGGGCCTCAATAATAGTGTCTGGGTTTTGTAACTGTATATGGGATGGATCACTAGGTGGGATAGTCTCTGGATGGTCTTTCCCTCTGACTCTGCTCCACACTTTGTCTCTGTATCTCATTCTGTGGGTATTTTGTTCCCCTTCTAAGAAGGACCAGAGTATCCATACTTTGTTCTTCCTTCTTGCTCATCATTTGATTTGTGAATTGTGCCTTGGGTATTCTGAGCTAATATCCACTTACCAGTGACTGCATACTATGTGTGTTCTTCTGTGATTGGGTTACTTAGGATGATATTTTCCAGTTCCAACCATTTGCCTAAAAAATTTAATGAATTCATTGTTATTAATAGCTGAGTAGTATTCCATTGTGTAAATATACCACATTTTCTTTATCCATTCGTCCATTGAGAGACATCTGGGTTCTTTCCAGTTTCTGGCTATTATAAATAGGGCTGCTATGAACTTAGTGGATGATGTGTCCTTATTACATGCTGGGGAATCCTCTGGATATATGCCCAGGAGTGGTAAAACAGAGTCCTCCGGTAGTATCATGTCTAGTTTTCTGTCTTCTCCTCTTGTGTGTATTTGCTTCTTTTGTTCTAGGGCTTTCAGTGTTCTGTCAAGCTGCTAGTGTATATTCTCTCCAGTTTCTTTTTGGAGGCATTCAGAGTTATGAGTTTTCCTCTTAGCAGTGCTTTCAATGTGCCAAATACCTTTGGATATGTTGTGGCTTCATTTTCATTAAATTCTAAAAAGTCTTTAATTTCTTTCTTTATTTCTTCCTTTACCAAGTTATCGTTGACTAGAGCATTGTTCAGCTTCCATGTGTATGTGGGCTTTCTGTTGTTTTTGTTGCTATTGAAGACTAGCCTTACTCTGTGCTTATCTGATAAAATGCATGAGATTACTTCAATCTTCTTGTATCACATGAGGCCTGTTTTCTGAGTGATTATATTGTCAGCTTTAGAGAAGGTACCATGAGGTTCTGAGAAGAAGGCATATTCTTTTATTTTAGGATGAAATGTTCTATAGATATCTGTTAAATTCATTTGGTCCATAACTTAGGTAAGTTTCACCGTGTCTCTGTTTAATTTCCGTTTTCATGATCTGTTCTCTGATGTGGGTGGGGTATTGAAGTCTCCCACAATTATTGTGTGAGGTACAATGTGTGCTTTGAACTTTAGTAAAGTTTCTTTTATGAAAGTGGGTGCCCTTGCATTTGGAACATAGACATTCAGAATTGAGAGTTCTTCTTGGTAGATGTTTCCTTTGATGAGTATGAACTGTCCTTCCTTATCCTTTTGATAACTTTTGGTTGAAAATTGATTTTATTCAATATTAGAATGGCTACTCCAGCTTGTTTCTTGGGGCCATTTGCTTGGAAAATTGTTTTTCAGCCCTATACTCTAAGGTAGCTTTGACACTGAGGTTTGTTTCCTGTTTGCAGGAAGATGCTAAGTCCTATTAACCTAGCCAGTCTCTTAGTGATGTTAAGATATATTAAGGAATAGTGATTCTTGCTTCCTGTTATTTTTTATATTGTTTTTATGTCTGTGTGGCTGTCTTCTTTTGGGTTTGTTGAAACATTACTTTCTTGCTTTTTCAAGGGTATAGTTTCCCTCTTTGTATTGGAGTTTTCAATCTATTATCATTTGTAGGACTGGATTTGTGGAAAGATATTTTGTAATTTGTTTTTGTCATGGAATATCTTGGTTATTGTGGGTTTTTCTGGGTATAGTAGCCTGGGCTGGCATTTGTGTTCTCTTAGTGTGTGTATGACATCTGCCCAGGATCTTCTGGCTTTTATAGTCTCTGGCAAGAAGTCTGCCTATGATAGGTCGCCTTTATATGTTACTTGACATTTGCCTTACTGCTTTTAATATTCCATTTGTTTTGTACATTTGTTGTTTTGACTATTATGTGACAAGAGGAATTTATTTTCTGGTCTAGTCTATTTGGAGCTCTGTAGGCTTCTTGCATGTTAATGTGCATCTCTTTCTTTAGTTTAGGGAAGTTTTCTTCTATACTTCTGTTGAAGATATTTACTGGCCCTTTTACTTGGGAGCCTTCACTCTCTTCTATACATATTATCCTTAGGTTTGATCTTCTCATTTTGTCCTGGATTTCCAAGATGTTTTGTGTCAGGTTTGATCTTCTTATTTTGTACTGGATTTCCTCGATGTTTTGTGTCAGGAGCTTTATGCATTTTGCATTTTCTTTGACTGTTGTGCCAATGCTTTCTATGGTATCTTCTGCACCTGAGATTCTCTCTTCTATCTCTTTTATTGTGTTGGTGATGTTTACATCTATGACTCCTGATCTCTTTCCTAGATTTTCTGTCTCCAAAGTTGTCTCCCCTTGTGATTTCTTTATTGTTTTTATTTCCATTGTTAGATCCTGCATGGTTTTGTTCAATTCCTTCATCTATTTGTTTTTGTTTTCCTGTAATTTTTAAGGGAATTTTATCTTTCTTCTTTAAGGGCTTCTACCTGTTTGCCTGTATTCTCCTGTATTTTTAAAGGGAGTTATTTATGTCCTTATTAAAGTATTCCATCATCATCATGAGATGTGATTTTAAATCAGTCTTGGTTTTCTGGTGTGTTGGGTTATCCAGGGCTCACTGTGGTGGGAGAACTGGGTTCTGACAATGCCAAGTAGCCTTGGTTTCTGTTGCTGATGTACTTGCTCTTGTCTCTCTTGACATCTGGTTATTTCTGGTGTTAGCTGGTCTTACTGTCTCTAACTGTGGCTTGTTACTCATGCAAGTCTGTGTGTCAGTACTCCTGGAAGACTAGTTCTCTCTGGGAGGAATTTGTGTATGGAGAGTTATGGCACAGAATCAGTTCTGGGGTACTGAAAGAAACTAGAAGGGTCCTGTTCCCAACTGTTCCTTGATTTCTGTGTGCTGATTGATTGGTGCTGGTCCCTCTTAGTCCAGAAATTTGAGCAGAAGTGGTGGCCTTACCTGTGTTCACAGGTGTGTCAGCACTTCTTGGAGACCAGATCTCTCCAGGTAGTATTTGTGTATGGAGAGTTGTGGTACAGGAACAACTCCAGGTGCTGTTGCACAGGATCAGCTTCTAGTGTAGAGAGAAACTGGAAGGATTCTGTCGCATGCTTCACCCCAGTTCCTGTGTTCTGAAGTCTCTGAGTACGTTCATAATATTTTTTAAATTGTTTTAAAATATTTTACAAATTCTTTATAGTTTTCATAAATAAAATACATTTTGAAAATATTTAATTTCTCCTCTACCTCTTCCTCATAACTCCATTCTCCACCTTTCCATTCCTCACAACCATCTTAAAGATTTCTTTCTTGTTCTGTTCTGCTTGTGATTGACCTACCAAACTTAAAGGACAGAAGTCATTCAGATTATTTATGTCTGAAATTTTCTGGGAACAACCAAGCTCACCCTGAGCTTCACTCATGACTGTTGCTGTCATTCTTTCTGTTTCTTGTAGGCTCTGTTACTGCTCTTCCATTCTCTCTCTCTCTTTCTCTTAATTCCATTTCTTATTTCATTTTTATTGATATTATTCTATGTCTTGCTAGCTTTCTGATATGAGGTCCTAAGTTATTTTTATGGTTTCTACCTCCCTTTACATCAACTGCCACATCTTTTGTCCTTTATCTGCAGTTGCACGTTCATGATGATTTTTTGGTCTCTTCTTGGTATTATTACCCAACCCTATGCTTCTTCATGACCCACAGTCATGCCTTTATATAATAAATCTCACTGTTCACATTACTACTTTAATTCAGATCCCTGACTCTTTTGTAACCAGATGTAATGGTACCAATAAATGTCAAAAAGTAGGAACATTGCAAATAGTCTTTGGGTATTTCATAGATCATAAATTGTCTTTATTGCTAGTAGAAACTGGGCAAGCTATTTATAAATATGAATATGAAAGTAATGATGTATGCTATATATTCAGAAATCTTGTACACTTCTTTAATCTCATTTGAATTTCATAGTACAATTAGCATGTCAAGTTATATAATTGTTTTATTTCCAATTCAGCAACAAAAATTTCCTATGCAACATGACAAGATTTAAAAATGAGAAGTTTTCATATTTCTGATATATTCATATTGCCTGATTTTGCTCCTCCTTTCTTCCTACTGAGTTGCTTCATCAAACCTTAATATGAGGGGAGATGACTAGTTTTACTATAACTTGACATGTCATGTTTGGTTGATATCCAGAAAGGACTGCACTTTTCTGAAAAGAAACAGAGGAGAGAATCTGGGGAAGAGGAGACAGAGAGGGAAAGGTAATAGGATGATAGGAGGGGAGGGGAACTTGCAGTCAAAATTTAAACTATGAGGGAAAATTAAAAACCAAAATATATGTTAGCCTGTTTTCCCAGCAGTATCTACATTCTTCTGATACCTCTTTGCCCATCTTCATAAAACCTGTGGATCCTGAACCATAAATCTAAGCTTCCATTCCCGCAATCATTTTCTCTGCAGGCTGTCTTCTGGGCCAAGGCAAGCTGTGCTGAAATGCCTGCTAACCCTCTTGAACCTCCCTTCTCCTGCCACTTCTTCACTCACTTGCATCAGACCTATTGATCCCAAACCATACAAGTTAGTTTCCCTTTCCACACCAATCTTTCCTGCTCACAGGGTCCTCTGGGTCAATACAAGTTGCTCTAATCAGCCTACTATTCCCTTTGTAACTCCGCTCCTATCCCATCTTTCCACCTATATTCTTCAGCCCTGAGATTCCTGAACCATACATGCTTATTTCCCTTCCCCTACAAATCTAACATAACTGAAACACAAGAAAATAATTAAAGATTACATCCATTCTTATAAAGATGATAGAGGCCCTTAAATAGGAAATGGTTAAATTCATAAAAGAAATGGAGGAAAATATAATTAAACAGATGAATGAAATAAATAAAACTGTGTAAGATCTGAAAGTAGAAATAGAAGCAATAAAGAAAATAGAAACTGAAGGAATTCTAGAAATGGAAAACCAAGGGAAGAGAATAGGTAAACAGATATATATTCATCACCAATAGAATACGGAAGATATAAGAGTGAATCTCAGGCATTGAAGATATAGATACAACAGAAAAAGAAGATATTAAATCTAAAAAAAAATTACTGACACAAAACATCCAGGAAATCTCTAATACCATGAAAAGAAGAAACCTAAGAATCATAGGAATAGATCTGCACCCTGGAGCTTGGGCTACTTCAAAGCCCTCCCTGCACAGGTCCAGCCAGGAGAGAACAGGGCTCACAGGAATTCTGGCACATGCTTACAGGCCCATAGGACGGAAAAGGTGCAGGCAGAGACAGCAAGACAAACTAATACCAGAAATATCTAAATGGTGAAAGGCAAGCACAAAAACACTACTGAACGAAACCAAAGCTACTAGGCATCATCAGAACCAGTTTTCCCACCATGTGAGCTTTAGATAGACCAACACACTAGAAAAACAAGACTATGATTTAATATCACATCTCATGATGAAGATAGAGGACTTTAAGAAGGACAAAAATAACCCCTTTAAAGAAATACAGGAAAACGCAGGCAAACAGGTAGAAGCCCTTAAAGAAGAAACAAAAAAAAAAAAATCCCTTAAAGGATTACAGGAAAATACAACCAAGCAGGTAAAGGAATTGAATAAAACCATACAGGATCAAAAATGGAAGTTGAAACAATAAAGAAATCAGAAAGGGAGACAACTCTGGTGATAGAAAACCTAGGAAAGAGATCAGGAGTCATAGATGCAAGCATCACCAACACAATAAAACAGATAGAAGAGAGAATCACAGGTGCAGAAGGCACCATAGAAAACATTGAAACAACAGTCAAAGAAAATGCAAAATGCAAAAAGCTTATGACACAAAACATCCAGGATATTCAGGATACCATGAGAAGACCAAACCTAAGGATAATAGGTATAGAAGAGAGCAAGTATTTACATCTTAAAGGGCCAGTACATATCTTCAGCAAAATTATAGAAGAAAACTTCCCTAAAGAAAGAGATACACATAAACATACAAGAAGCCTAGAACTCCAAATAGATTGGACCAGAAAAGAAAATCTTCCCATCACATAATAATCAAACTTCCAAATGCACAAAACAAAGAAATAACACTAAAAGAAGTAAGGAAAAATGGGCAAGTACCATATAAAGGCAGACATATCAGAAGTACACCAGACTTCTCAACAGAGACGATAAAAGCCAGATGATCATGGGCAAATATTATACAGACACTAAGAAAATACAAATACCAGTCCAGGCTACTATATCCATCAAAACTCTCAATTATCATAGATGGGAGAAACCAACACATTCAAAAAAATTATAAAATATCTCTCCACAAATCCTGCTCTTCAAATGATAATAGATGGAAAACTCCAGCACAAGGAGATAAACTATACCCTAGAAAAAGTAAGGAAATAATCTTCTATTAACAAACCAAAAAGAAGATAGCCACATAAACATAATTCCACCACTAACAACAAAAAGAACAGGATGCAAAATCACTTTTCTTTGGTTCTCTTAATATCAATGGGCTCATTTTCCCAATAATAAGTCATAGACCAACAGATTGTATATGTAAACAGGACCCAAAATTTTGTTGCATATAAGAAACCCACCTCGGTGACAAAGGCAACACTACTCAAGTCAATGTATAGAAAACAATTTTCTAAGGAAAGGGTCCCAAGAAAGAAGCTGGAGTAGACATTCTAATATTAAATAAAATTGATTTTCAATCTAAAGTTATCAAAAAAAGATAAGGAAGGACACTTCATACTCATCAAAGGGAAAAAAATCTACAAAGAAGAAATCAAAATGCTGACTATCTATACTCTAAATGCAAGGGCACCCACATTCCTAAAAAAAAAAAAAAACTTCAGTAAAACTCAAAGCACACATTAAACCTTACACAATAATACTGAGAGACTTCAGCACATCAATCTCATCAACGGGCAGATCATAGAAACAGAAACTAAACAGAGGAAACAGTGAAAATAAAAGAAGTTATGAGCCAAATGGATTTAACAGATATCTATAGAACATTCTTGTGATGGTTTGTATATGCTTTTCCCAGGGAGTGGCACCATTAGGAGCTGTGGCCTTGTTGGAGTAGGTGTGTCACTGTGGGTGTGGGGTTAAGACCTTCACCCTAGTTGCCTGGAAGTCAGTCTTCTACTAGCAGCCTTCAGATGAAGATGTAGAACTCTCAGCTCCTCCTGTACCATGCCTGCCTGGATGCTGCCATGTTTCTGCCTTGATGACAATGGACTGAACCTCTGAGACTGTAAGCCAGCCCCAATTAAATGTTGTCTTTTATAAAACTTGCATTGGTCATGGTGTCTGTTCACAGCAGTGGAAACCCTAACTAAGACAATTCTATACTAAACAAAAGAATAAACCTTCTTCTCAGCACCTCATGGTACCTTCTCCAAAACTGACCAAATAATCAGACAAAACAGTACTCAACAGATAGAAGAAGATTGAAATAAATCCATGCATTCTTTCAAATCACTAAGGATTAAGGCTGATCTTCAATAAAAACAAAAGCAATAGAAAGCCTGCATACTTGTGGAAGTTGAACAACACTCTATTCAATAATAACTTGGTCAGGGAAGAAATGAAGAAATTAGAATTTAATGAAAATGAAGCCAGAACATACCGAAACTTATGGGACACATTGAAAGCAATTCAGGGGGAAACTCATAGCTCTGAGTGCCTCCAAAAATAAACTGGAGAAAGCATACACTAGCAGCTTAATAGCACATCTGAAATCTCTAGAACAAAAAGAAGCAAATCCATGCAAGAGGAGTAGACAGAAGGAAATAATCAAACTCAGGGCTTAAATCAACCAAGTAAAAACAAAATGTACTATACAAAGGACCAAAGCAAACCAGGAACTGGTTCTTTGCAGAAATCAATAGGATAGATAAACTCTTAGCCAGCTAACCAGAGGGCCTAAAGACAGTATTCAAATTAATAAAATCAGAAATGAAAAGAGAGACATAACAGAAACTGAAGAAATCCATAAAACCATCAGATCCTACTGCAAAAGCCTTTACTCAACAAAACTGGAAAATCTTGATGAAATGGACATTTTTCTAGACAGATAGCAGATGCAAAATTTAAATTAGAATCAGATAAATGATCTAAACAGTCCCAAAACCTCTAATGAAATAGAATCAGTCATTATCAGTCTCCCAAACAAAAAAGCCCAATTCCAGATGGTTTTAGTGACAAGTTCTAACATACCTTCTAAGAAGTCATAATACCAATACCCTTCAAACTATTCCATAAAATAGAAACAGTAAAAAGAACACTACCCAATTAGTCCTATGAAGTCATAATTACTCTGATATCTAAACCACACAAAGACTCAACAATGAAGAACTTGGATGAATTTCCCTTAAGAATATCGATGCAAAAATACTCAGTGAAATTCTTGCAAACCAAATCAAAGAACACATCAAAATGACCACCCATCATGATTAAGTAGGCTTCATCCCAGAGATTCAGGGATGGATCAATATAAAGAAATTCATCAATGATTTGTTCATATAATGTTCATTATTACATAAACAAACTCAAAGAAAAAAACACATGACAATTTCATTGGATGCTAAGAAAGCATTTGAAAAATGTAACACACTGTCGTGATAAAAGTCTTAAAAAGATCAGGAATTCAAGGCCCATACCTAAAAATACTAAAAGAAATATTCAGCAAACCAGAAGCTAACATCAAACTAAGTGAATAGAAACTTAAAGCAATCCCACTAAAATCTGGGACTAGACAAGGTTCCGCACTCTCTCCATACCTATTAAATATAGTACTCAAGAGTCCTAGCCAGAACATCTAGACAACAAAAAGAAGTCAAGTGGATATATATAGAAAAGGAAGAAATCAAAATATCATTACATGAAGATAATATGATAGTTTACAAAAGTGACCCCCAACAATCCACCAGAGAACACCTAAAGCTGATAAACAACTTCAGCTAGATATAAAATTAACTCAAACAACTCATTGGCTTTCCTCTACTCAAAGGATAAACAGACTGAGAAAGATATTAGAGAAACAAGTCCCTTCACAATAGTCACAAATACTATAAAATACCTTGGTGTGACTTTAACTAAAAAAGTGAATGATCAATATGACAATAACTTCAAGTCTCTGAAGAAAGAAATCAAAGAAGATCTTAGAAGATGGAAAGATCTCCCATGTTCATGTATTGGCAGGATTAATATAGGAAAAATGGCCATCTTGCTGAAAGCAATCTACACATTCAATGCAATCCCCATCAAAATTCCAAATCAATTCTTGATAGGGCTACAAAGAATAGTATGAAAATTCATTTGGAATAACAAAAAAAACCCAGAATAGCAAAAAATTCTCAACAATAAAAACGTCTGGGGGAATCAGCATCCCTGGTCTCAAGCTATTACAGAGCAATATTGATAAAAACCTGTATGATACTGGTACAGTGACAGGTAGGTAGATCAGTGGAATAGAATTAAAAACCCAGAAATGAACCAAACATCTATGGTTACTTTATCTTTCACAAAGAACCTAAAACCATCCAGTAGGGAAAAAAGACATTATTTTCAACAAATGGTGCTGGAGAAAATGTTGGTTAACAAGTAGAAGAATGCAAATCAATACATTCTTATCCCCTTGTACAAAGCTCGAGTCCATGTTGATCAAGGACCACCATTTAAAACCAGATACACTGAAACTAATAAAAAAGAAACTGAGGAAGACCCTCAAGCACATAGGCTTAGGGGAAAAGTTACTGAACAGAACACCAATAGCTTATGCTCTAAAATCAAGAATTGACAAATGGGACCTCATAAAATCGCAAACGTTCTGTAAGGCAAAAGACGCAGCCAATAGGTTAAAACAGCATCCAACAGATTAGGCAAAGATCTTTAATAATCCTATATCTGATAGAGGAATAATGTTCAATATATATAAAGAACTCAAGAAGGTAGACTCCAGAGAACCAAATAACCCTATTAAAAATGGGGTACTAAACTAATCAAAGAATCCTAAACTGAGGAATTCTGAATGGCTGAGAAGCACCTAAAGAAATGTTCAACATCTTTAGTCATCAGTGAAATGCAAATCAAAACAACCTTAAGAGTCCACCTCAAACCAATCAGAATGGCTAAGATCAAAAACTCAGGTAACAGTAGATTCTGGTGAGGCAGTGGAGAAAGACTCATATTCCTCCACTGCTGGTGGGATTGCAAGCTGGTACAACTACTCTGGAAATCAGTTTGGCAGTTCCTCATAAAATTGGGCACAGAACTACTTGAGGACTCAGCTATACCCCTCCCCGACATAAAACCAGAGGATTCCCCAACATGTAATTAGGACACATGCTCCACTATAATAACAGCCTTAGTTATAATAGCCAAAAACTGGAAACAGTCCAGAAGAATGGATACAAAAAATGTGGTATATTTACACAATGGAATACTACTCAGGTATTAAAAACAGTGAGTTCATGAAATTCTTAGGCAAATGGATAGAGCTAGAAAATATCTTACTGATTGAGGTGACCCAATCACAAAAGAACACACATGGTATCCACTCACTGATAAGTGGATATTAGCCCAGAAGCTCTGAATGCCCAAGATACTATTTACAGACCAAATGAAGCTCAAGAAAAAGGAAAACCAAAGTATGGATACTGTGGTCCTTCTTAGAAGGGGTAACAAAATACCTATGGGAGGAGATACAGAGACAAAGTGTGGAGCAGAAACTGAAAGAAAGATCATCCAGAGACTGCCCCACCTTAGGATCCATCCAAGATAGAGTTACAAAACCCAGACACTGTTGTGGATGCCAACAAGTACTTGTTGATAGGAGCCTGATATAGTTGTCTCCAGAGAGGCCAGTGCTTGGCAAATACAGAGGGGGGTGCTCTCACCCAACCATTGAACTGAGCATAGGGTTCCCAGTAGAGGAGCTAGAGAAAGAACCCAAGGATCTCAAGGGGTTTGCATCCCCATAGGAGGAACTACAATATAAACCAAGCAGTGCCCCCAGAGCTCCCAGGGACTTAATTACCAACCAAACAGTATATTTTATACATGTGGAGCCAAGTGACCCATGGCTACAGGTGCATGTGTAGCAGAGGATAGACTTGTTGGACATCAATGAGAGGAGAGGCTTTTGAACCTGTAAAGTCTCCTTGCCCTATTATAGGGGAATGCCAGGAGAAGGAAGCGAGTATGGGTGGGTTACTGAGCAGGGGGAGGTGGATGGGATAGGAGGTTTTGAGAGGGAAATCAAGGAAAAGTTATAGCATTTAAATTTAAATAAAGAAAATATTTAATTAAAAACTAGAATAAAAGAAGGTGAATAGTCCCAGTTCCAAGGACCAGAAAATATTCTCAAAAAAAAAAAATGATAGAATAAAAATTTCTGTTAGCAAGTCCAGAGACTGCTCCACCTGGTGATCCATCCCATATACAGTTACCAAACCCAGACACTATTGTGGATGCCAACATGCACTTGCTGACAAGAGCCTGATAGAGATGTTTCATGAGAGGCTCTGACAGAGCCTGTCAAATACAAAGACCAGTGCTTGAAGCCAACCACTAGACTGAGCATAAGGTCTCCAAAGGAGGAGCTAATGAAAGGACTGAAGGAGCTGAAAGAGCTTGCCGCCCCTTAGGAGGAAAAACAATATGAACCAATCAGTAACCCAGAGCTCCCAGGGACTAAACCACCAACCAAAGAATACACCTGGAGGGACCCATGTCACCAGCTGCATATGAAGCAGAGGATGGTCTTGTGGCACATCAAAGGGAGGAAAGGTCCTCGGCCCTAATAAGGCTTGATGCCCCAGTATAGGGGAATTCCATAACAAGGAAAAGGGACTGGCTGGGTAGTTGAGCATGGGGACGGAGATGATATAGGTGTTTTTTGGAAGGGAAGACAAAAAGGGCACAACATTTGAAATGTAAATAAAGAAAATATCTAATAAAAAATTTTCACAATCTAAAGAAAGAGATGCATAGAAAAATATAAGAAGCATAGAGAATACCAATTAGACTGTACCCAAAAGGAAAAAAAAATCCTCCTAGCACATAATAAGGATAACACAAAATCTACAGAACAAGGAAAGAATATTAAAAATAGCGATGGAAAAAGCCTAGGCATCATAAAAAGGGAGATCAATCAGAATTACATCTGACTTCTGAACAGAGACTCTGAAACCTAGAAGGGCGTGGACAGATATTCTGCAGCTGCTGAAAATCCACAAATGCCATCCTAGACTACTATACCCATCAAAACTCTCAATCACAATAGATGGAGAAAACAAAGTATTTCAAGATAAATCTACATTCGAACAATTTCTATCCACAAATCCAAGGAGAATAACTACCTCCTTGGTAGTTACAGAGGAATTAAGTAATTCCATACCAGCAAAAACAAGGGAAACATACACACACACACACACACACACACACACACACACACGACCACCACCACTATCACCACCACCACCACCACCACCAATATACCAATATCAGCATAACAGGAAATAACTCATCACTGGTCACTAATCTAGGCTAATATCCACTTATCAGTGAGTGCATTCCATGGGTATTCTTTTGAGACTGGGTAACCTCACTTAGTATGATGTTATCCACCTCTGTCCATTTCTCTAAGAATTTCATGAATTCATTGTTTCTAATGGCTGAATAGTACTCCATTGTGTATATATACCACATTTTTTGTATCCATTACTCTGTTGAAGGACATCTGGGTTCTTTCCAGCTTCTGGCTATTATAACTAAGGCTGCTATGAACATAGTGAAGCATGTATCCTTATTGCTTGCTGGGGAATCTTCTGGGTACATGCCCAGGAGTGGTATGGCTGGGTCCTCCAGAAGTAAAATGTCCAGTTTTCTGAGGAACCAACAGTCTGATTTCCAGAGTGGTTGTACCAGCTTGCAGTCCCACCAGCAGTGGAAGAGTGTTCCTCTTTCTCCACATCCTCGCCAACACCTGATGTCTCCTGAGTTTTTAATCTTAGCCATTCTGACAGGTGTGAGGTGAAATCTCAGGGTTGCATTTCTCTAATGATTTGCATTTCTCTAATGACTAATGATGTTGAACATTTTTTAAGGTGTTTCTCAGCCATCCAAATTTCTTCAGGTGAAAAGTGTTTGTTTAGCTCTGTACCCCATTTTTGATAGGGTTATTTGGTTTTCTGGGGTCTAACTACTTGAGTTCTTTGTATACATTGGATATTAGCCCTCTGTCAGATCTTTTTCCAATTTGTTGGTTGCCAATTTGTCCTTTTGACAGTGTCTTTTGCCTTACAGAAACTTTGTAACTTTATAAGGTCCCATTTGTCTATTCTTGTTCTTAGAGCATAAGCAATTGGTGTTCTATTCAGAAACTTTCCCCCTGAGCCAATGTCCTCAAGAGTCTTCCCCAGTTTCTTTTCTATCAGTTTTTGGGTGTCTGGTTTTATGTGAAGGTCCTTGATCCACTTGGAGTTGAGCTTAGTGCAAGGAGATAAGAGTGGATCAATTCTCATTCTTCTGCATGTTGTCCTCCAGTTGAGCCAACACCATTTGTTGAAAAGGTTATCCTGACACCCTTTACAATAGCCACAAAAAATATAAAGTATCTTGGTGTGACTCTAACCAAACAAGAGGAAGATTTATAAAAACTTCAGGCCTCTGAAGAAGGAAATTCAAGACCTCAGAAAATGGAAAAATCTTCCATGCTCATGGGTTGGCAGGATTAATATAGTTAAAATGGCCATCTTGCCAAAAGCAATATACAAATTCATCGCAATCCCCATCAAAATTCCAACTCAGTTCTTCAAAGAGTTAGAAAGAGCAATTTTCAAATTCATCTGGAATAACAAAAATCCCAGGATAGCTAAAACTATCATCAACAGTAAAAGAACTTCTGGGGGAATCAATATCCCAGACCTCAAGCAATACTACAAAGCAGTAGTGTTAAAAACTGCATGGTATTGGTACAGTGACAGGGAGGTGGAGTAATGGAATAGGATTGAAGACTCAGAATAGAACCCACACATATATGGCCAATTGATCTTCAACAAAGTAACAGAAAACATCCAGTTTATAACCAGCCACTTTGCTGAAGTTGTTTATCAGCTGTAGGAGTTCTCTGGTAGAGTTTTTTTGGGTCACTTAAGTATACTATCATATCATCTGCGAATAATGATAGTTTGACTTCTTCCTTTCCAATTTGTATCCCTTTGACTTCCTTTTGTTGTTAATTCCTCTAGTTAGTAGCTCAAGTACTATATTGAAAAGATATGGTGAGAGCGGGAAGCCTTGTCTAGTCCCTGATTTTAGTGGGATTGCTTCAAGTTTCCATTTACTTTGATGTTGGCTACTAGTCTCCTGTAAATTGCTTTTACTATGTTTAGGTATGGGCCTTGAATTCCTGTTCTTTCCAAGAGTTTTAGCATGAAAGGATGCTGAATTATGTCAAATGCTTTTTCAGCATCCAATGAGATGACCATGTGTTTTTTTTCTTTGAGTTTGTTTATGTCATAGATTACATTGATGGGTCTCTTTATATTGAAACATCCCTGCATCCCTGGGATGAAGCCAACTGGATCATGGTGAATGATGGTTTTGATGTGTTCTTGGATTTGGTTGGCAAGAATTTTAATGAGTATTTTTATATCAAAGTTCATAAGGGAAATTAATCTGAAGTTCTCTTTCTTAGTTGGATCTTAACCAAACAAGTGAAAGATTTGTATGACAAAAACTTCAGGTCTCTGAAGAAGGAAATGGAAGACCTCAGAAAATGGAAAAGTCTTCCATTTTCTAAAACTATCATCAACAGTAAAAGAACTTCTGGGGGAATCAATATCCTGGACCTCAAGCAATACTACAGAGCAGTAGTGTTAAAAACTGCATGGTTTTGGTACAGTGACAGGGAGGCAGATCAATGGAATAGGATAGAAGACCCAGAATTGAACCCACACATCTATGACCAATTGATCTTCAACAAAGGATCAGAAAACATCCAGTGGAAAAAAGATAGCCTTTTCAATAAATTGTGCTGGCTCAACAGGAGGTCAACATGCAGAAGAATAAGAATTGATCCACTCTTATCTCCTTGCACTAAACTCAACTCCAAGTGGATCAAGGACATCCACATAAAACCAGACACACTAAAACTAATAGAAAAGAAACAGGGAAAGACCCTTGAGGACATTGTCTCAGGGGGAAAATTCTTGAACAGAACACCAATTCCTTATGGTCTAAGAGCAAGAATAGACAAATGGGACCTCATAAAATTACAAAGTTTCTGTAAGGCAAAAGACACTGTCCAAAGGACAAATCAGCAACAAACAAATTGGGAAAAGATCTTCACCAACCCTCCATCTTACAGAGGGCTAATATCCAATGTATACAAAGAACTCAAGAAGTTAGACCCCAGAAAACCAAATAACCCTATCAAAAATGGGGTACAGAGCTAAACAAAGACTTTTCATCTGAAGAAATTTGAATGGCTGAGAAACACCTTCAAAAATGTTCAAAATCATTAGTCATTAGAGAAATGCAAATCAAAACAACCCTGAGATTTCACCTCGTACAAGTCAGAATGGCTAAGATTAAAAACTCAGGAAACAGCAGACATTGGCTAGGATGTGCAGCAAGAGGAATACTCCTCCACTGCTGGTGGGATTGCAGTGTACAAGTACAATCACCCTGGAAATCAGTCTGACATTTCCTCAGAAAACTGGACATGATACTTCCGGAGGACCCAGCCATACCTCTCCTGGGCATATACCCAGAAGATTCTGCAGCATGCAATAAGGATACATGCTCCACTATGTTCATAGAAGCCTTACTTATAATAGCCAGAAGCTGGAAAGAACCCAGATGTCCCTCAGCAGAGGAATGGATACAAAAAAATGTGGTATAATATAAACAATGGAGTACTATTCAGCCATTAGAAACAATGAATTCATGAAATTCTTAGACAAATGGATGGAGCTGGAGAACATCATACCAAGTGAGGTAACCCAGTCTCAAAAGAATATCCATGGTATGCACTCACTGATAAGTGGATATTAGCCTAGAATCTTGGAACACCAAAGACACAATCCACATACCAAATGATGTCCGACAAGAAGGAAGGAGTGGACCCTGGTTCTGGAAAGGCTCAATGCATCAGTGTAGGGGAACACCAGAACAGGGAAGTGGGAAGGGTTGGATGGGAGATCAGGGGGAATTAAAAAGGCATGTGGGACCTTTCGGCGTGGGGAACCAGGAAAAGGGAAATGAAATGTAAATATAGAATATATCCAATAGAAAAAAACAAAGAATTCATGAAATTCTTAGACAAATGGTTGAAACTGGAAAATATAATCCTAAGTGAGGTAACCCACTCACAAAAGAGCACACATGGAATGCAGTCACTGATAAATGGATATTAGCCCAGAAGCTGTGAATACTCAAGACAAAATTCACATATGAAATCATTCCCAAGAAGAAGGAATGAGAGGGCCCTGGTCCTGGAAAGGCTTGATGCAGCAATGTATGGAATTACCAAGACAGATAAGTGGGAGGGGGTTGATTTGGCAATGGGGGAAGTAGGGAGGGAAGAGAGCTTATGTGACTTCTGGAGAGGGGGGATCCTGGAATAGGTTAATCATTTGGAATGTAAACAAAGAATATTGACAATAAAACAGTAAATAAAATACAAAAGTAGCAAGGTGAACAACATAAAAACTCAACGAAACTCACAGTTACTTCTTTGAGAAAATAAGATAGACAAACCCTCAGATAAATTAACCAAAAGACAGAGAGACAGTATCCAAATAAACAAAATCAGAAATGAAAAGGGAAACACTGAAGAAATTCAAAGAATTATTAGTTCACTCCATGCCTGTACTCGATAAAATTGGAAAATTTTAATGAAATGAATGATTTCCTACAAATAATAAATCAAGATTAGGTAAAGTATTTAAACTGCACTTATAATACCTCAAGTAATAAAAGCAGTCATAAGTCATTAAAAGTCTCCCAACCATTAGAAGCCTAGGAACAGATGGCTTTAGTATAAAATTCTACCAGACTTTCAAAGAAGAGCTTATACCAATACTCTTCAAACTATTCCACAAAACAGAAACTGAAGGAATTCCACCAAACTCATTCTATAAAGCAACAGTCACCCTGATGCTGAAACCATACAAAGACTCCAAAAAGAAAGGGAACCTCACATCAATTTTTCGGAGAACATTGATGCAAAAATAATCAATAAAATTCTCACAAGCAAAATCCAGAAACACATCAAAAATATCATCTATCATGATCAAGTTGGCTTCAACCCAGGTATGCAAGCATAGTACAATATATGAAAATCCATCAACATAATCCACTATATAAACAAACTATAATAAAAATGCATAAACATTTCATTAGAGGCTGAAAAAGCCTTTGACAAAATCCAATACCCTTTCATGTTAAAAGTATTAGCGAGATCAAGGGTACTAGGCACATGTCTAAATAAATAGCAAGCCACTACTCAATATCAAACTAAATGAAATGAAGTTTAAATCAATTCCACTAAAAACAGGACAAAACAAGGCTGCCCATTCTCTCTCTATCCTTTCAATATAGAACTTGAAGTTCTAATCAGAGGAATAGGACAACTAAAGAACATCAAGGGAATACAAATTAGAAAGTAGTTAAAGTATCACTATTTGCAGATGATATAATAGTATACATATATGACTACAAAAATTCTACTAGAGAAATCCTTGAGCTGATAAATACCTTCAACAAAGTGGCTAGATACAAAATTAACTCAAATAATTCAGTAGCCTCCCTTTTACAAATGATAAACGGTATTGTAAACAAAACCTTTACAATAGCCATAAATATAAACAATAATATAATGCATTTTGCAAACAAATGTATGGAACCTGGGAATATCATACTGAGTGTGGTAATCCAATCCCAAAAGGACATGCATGGTATATTATAAGTGGATATTAGCCAGAAAATAGAGGATATTTATGCTATACTCCACAGACTCAAAGAAGCTAAACAAGAAGGAAGGCATAAGGAAGGATGCTTGAATTTCACTTAGAATGTGGAATAAAATAGTTAAGAGACATATAGAGGTAGAAAACTGGGTGGGTTGGGGGATGGGAAGGGGAATAGGGGGATTCAGGAAGAGGTGTAGGGAAAAACAGAAGAGATGGTCATGGGATTGAAAGGAAATCTGCATCTGACAGGGGTGGAGAGCTTGAGAGCATCTCTAGGACATGACAGAAACCTGGGATAGGGAGGTACCCAAGAATCAATGTGGGTAAACTTAGCTGTGACTCACAGCGTTGGGGATATGGAGCCTGAGGAGGTCATGTCCTGTAGCTAGCCAGGAGCCCCCATAGAGTGATAGGGACACCAATGCTATCACTCCATAGCCACAAAACATTCTTCTTAAAATTTATTCTGTTTATAAGAAGTGCAGAAGCATAGAATGGAGCAGAAATGAAAAGAATAGTCAACCAATAACCAGCCCCACTTGAGACCCATTATTTCATAACCACAAAACTTTCTCCCTAAAATTTATCCTGTTTACAAGAAATACAGAAGCATGGGATGGAGCAGAAACAGAAGGAATGACCAACCCAACTTGAGATCCATCCCATGGACAAGCAGCAATGCCTGACACCATTAATGATACTTTGTTACAGTTGCAGACAGGAGTCTAGCATGGCTGTTCTCTGAGAGACTTCACCCAGAAGCCATGCTAGGTATAAACCCAGAGCCAAGCATTGGATGGAGCTGAGGGATTCTTATGGAAGAATGAGGGATTGAGATCCTTAAGAGAACACAAACTACACAGGAAGACTCAACCAACCTGGACCCTTGTGTCTCTCAGAGACTGAGCCACCAACCAACCAGCATACATGGCCTGGAGCTAGGCCTTCTCACACATATGTAGCAAATGTGCAGCTTGGTGTTCATGAGAATTCCAAACACCTAGAGAAAGTGCTATCCCAAAAGCTGTTGCCTGTCCATGTGATATGTGCATCTAACTAGGCTTCCTTGTCTGGCTTCAGTGTGAGAGAATGTGCCTAGCCCCTCAGAGACTTGTTGTGCCAGGTATGCAGGTATCCACCACCCTATCAGGAAGAAGGACAGGGGCACAGGGGAAGGAGAATTATGGGAGGGGCTGGCCAGAAGTGAGTGAGGCAGTGAGTGGGATGTAAAGTGAATAAGTAAAATTAATTAATTAATTAATTAAAAATAAAAACTCAATATATTAGATTGAAAACTCAGATATCCAAACTAATGCCACATAATCTTTCTCAAAGGGATATTAAATGGTAATCATTTTAATGTCTTATTTTATTTGGTACATGGCAGTTGGCACCCGTAATCCAACCATTTTGGAGGTAAAAGTAGTTAGACAAAGAGTTTAAGGTTTTCTTTACCTATATGGCAAATTCAAGGCTAGTCAGTGCTACAGAAGCCATATCTAAAAATTTCAAAATAAATAATTAAATGAATAAAAATAATAGTGAAATTTAATAGCACTTCACTTTGTCAAATCATATTCTATATACCATAGGTATGATAACTGAGTAGTTTATAGAATGCAAAGTTGAAATATAAGTAACCCAAATTAGTTTTTCATAATCATGTAACTCGGACAATTGAACCATGCTCACTCAACCCTGGCAACTAAGCCAAGTCTCTGCAACCCCAACATTGAAATAAAGATTACATAACTTAGGCAACTAACCCAGGGTAAATGTGAATCACATGCATTTCACTTGAGATTCTGTATGTCAGATCCTCAGCAATGTTCTTCACTAATGAAATAGAATTGAAGATGATCAAATACAGAAACCCATGTTTACCACATTCTAGTTATAAAATTGATTTTTTAATATTTATTTGAAAAATGCAGAAATGGTTACATTCTCACATATTGAAATCTAATGAATTAACTCAGATGCTATTTCTAGAATATTGCTATGAACTGTGTACTATAGTAGAGTTTTGTGTGAGTTTTGTTTCACAATTTCAACCCTAAAACAAACATTTAGGATAAGTCATATTGTGATCAGCACTAGGAGAAAGATTTATGATGTTAAATGAGATGCAAAGAATGATCATGGGCAGTTTAGAAGCCAGCTGTAGTAGTGTAACAAAGGCTACCTAATAAACAAGTCTGTCCTCTCTCAGTGCTAGCTTAGGGAATCTTTGAGCATGGCATTCTGGAGGAACCTGGTGGTGTTCAGGGTAATAGAGGTTATTTATAGATGAACATTTGCACTCCCTTCTTGGATTGATTTGAATGTGTTCATGGAACTAGTTGCATTTAGATGCACAGATAGTAGTTTTAATAGAAAAATACAATAATGCATATTATCTCAATCAAAATCCTTCTAATTTACAAAAAAACTCTAAAAATTAAACATTATTATAAAAGCTAATTGTCAGGAAGATACAGAATCGAAATAGAAATGAAAGAAGTTGCTAAAGAAAGGTGCAAATCAATCAGACTAATAAAGAAAGTAAAGATATTAAAAGCAAGATGATCATATTTCAGATAGCTAAACCATTTTTAGATATATGGTTATAATATATTCATTCCAAATGCATATGAAAATATTACAAATTGGGAGGGCATATTCATAACACAAAATAAATAAGAAACCCTCATCTCAAGCTCTTAAAAATATATGAACACCTCATATGATAGAACCAGCAACCTCTATTTAACTCTCACATTCCAAAAGATCCCAGAAAAAATAGGCTAACAGAGTATGTGACTGGACATTATTGAGTAGGATATTCTGTGGCCAAAGCTTATATTTTCAACGAATTTATGTGTTTGTGTATGAAAGTATATGTTGTGTATACAGAGTCTTTATTTAGTAAACATCAAAATGGAGAAAATATGCATTGGTATAGTCATCTAAAGGCTAGTGCATGTTATTGAGACCTGAAATGGCTCTTAAATGCTGTCTACTTTGCTACCAACACAGTCCTGAGGAACAAACTGCTAGGTGATAGAGCTAAGCCTTCAGATTTTATAGTGAAACAAATGAGGCAGTGAGGCATCAGTTACCCAACTCTTGCTCACAAAACAAATAAGATACATTCACAACTTCCACTCAAGTTACGCTTATTTACAAACACACACTTGACATGGCAAGAGCTGATATGTGTATGTTGACTACAACATTTTAATGACAAAAATTACATCTTCTATGAAAACCATTGTGGAACGATTCTGTGAACATGCAACTGAATGAATTAATAGTTGAGTATATCTAGATTACTTTTATTTTTATTTATGCGAAGGTGTGGGTTTGTGCTTGTTTGTGTGGATGTTTCAAGGAGGACAGAAGAAAAGGTCAAAGTCCCTGGAATTGGAGTTACAGAACTTACAAAAATCAAACTTCAAGCTTTTAAGAGATGGCCCATATTTACTCCAACTGAATGAATTCTTAAAGCTATTTTCTATGCCAACATCCTAACCCTTACTTAATTTTCTAGAATAAGAAGGGAAGCAATGTTTATTCTACAGAGCAAACTGTATTCAAAAATTCGAAATGTGGGCAAGCATGGCAAGGCCATAAGTATTTAGTGCCTGAGTCGAAAGCCCAGACACTGTGAAAGAAGTGAGTTAAGCAAGCAAAAGAGTAGACCTCAGCTACTTTATCAATTTGCTTAATAAATGGCTGGGATTCAATGTTAAAGAAAGTAACATTTCTTTATGTGACAAATAGAATGTAGTTTCTTGATGTGTTGTCTAGAGGTTATGTGCTTCTTTGGCTTTAAAACTGTGGTTGCTTTACATTTAAAATATTTTTCCATACTGTTTACAAAAATAAATCTATTATACAATAAAGATTAAACTGGTGAATTGAAATGAAAGCAAGGAAAGGAAAGAGAAGTGGGAGTTAAATGGATGTTAAGGAAGGAACATAAAGGGGGAAAAAGAGAAAACAGAAAAATAAATTTCTTTAATAGGAATTAGATAACCACAATCTTATCAGGAGCCACTACTATGGGCTTTGTTTTATTTTATGTTTCTTTTTAAATTATTATTTTTTTACCATCTAGTCATTATCCCCCTCCCAATACACCCTCTCACTTTTCCTCATCCCATTCCTCCTCCCTGACCCCAAGAGCATGTCCCCACCCACCCACACATACACACACCCCACCAGTCCTCCCAACTCCCGGGGGCCTCAAGCCTCTTAGGTGCATTTTCTCCCATGCACTTTGGTTTTAAATTTCTACTGCCAATGATTCTATTTTAGAATTTTATTTACCAGTACATACCTTGAATGCCAACCCGTGGTGACATCATCCATTCATAGCATGGAAAGCAATTAAGGTTAGAACGTTTCAGACTACAGATGAATTATGACTCCCACCTTCTTCTCTACAGTCAGCACCATGGAAGTGCTGAATGAAATTAAATTATTCTCTGTCAGTTTCAGCTAAGGGAGAAAGTCCCTGCAGGAAAATAATTTTACTTCATTAATAGTAATAGATTGAGCAATATCTAGCTATTACATAATGTGTTCTTAAGGAAATGCTGGACACAAATAACAGAACAATAGTAGCATTTCTCTATTTTTCTGCATCAATAGATATTCATACTACATGCTGATTATTAGGGGACTCTGTTTACTGACATCACTCTCTTGCTAGAATTGGTATTTTAACATCCTCTTTTATTGTATTTTATTTTATTGTATTGAACTTGAAAATGGTGACAATGTTTCTAAACAGTGAGAAATTTTAAAAATTCTATGTGAAGTTTTATAATTCTAAAATGGATATAAGAATATTATTCACTATAGTATTTCTCATCTGACTTCTATATAATGTGATAATTTATGGATCAACTATATTTATATATGCTTCCAAGGATGTTATCTGTTAACTCTATCACTTATAGTTTTATATCTAATTTCAATGAGAAAATCTAACAGATAAAAATGAAAAATAAACTTTTATCTTTAATCAAGGTTGGCTGCAAGAACTGTACTCAGAGGGGAAAAATGTAAAAATTAAAAAAAAGAAAGCTAAGATCATTCATAATCATTATAGCAAGGAAAAAGATGCCCTCTCTCTCCATGTCTTTTCAATATAGTACTCGAAGTTCTAGCGAGAGCAATTAGACAACATAAGGAAGTCAAAGGGATACAAATTGGAAAGGAAGAAGTCAAACTATCACTATTTGCAGATGACATGATAGTATACTTAAGCGACCCCCCCCCAAAAAAAAAAAAACTCCACCAGAGAACTCCTACAGCTGATAAACAACTTCAGCAAAGTGGCTGGTTATAAAATCAACTCACCAAATCGGTAGCCTTCCTGTACTCAAAGGACAAGCAGGCTGGGAAAGAAGTTAGGGAAATAACACCCTTCACAATAGCCACAAACAATATAAAGTATCTTGGCGTGACTCTAACGAAACAAGTGAAAGATCTATATGACAGGAACTTCAAGTCCTTGAAGAAAGAAATGAAAGAAGACCTCAGGAAATGGAAAACTATTTCATGCTCTTGGATTGGAGGATCAATATAGTAAAAATGGCCATCTTGCCAAAAGCACTCTACAGATTCAATGCAATCCCCATCAAAATCCCAAATCAATTCTTCATAGATCTAGAAAGAACAATTCGGAAATTCATCTGGAATAACAAAAAACCCAGGATAGCTAAAACTATTCACAACAATAAAAGGATTTCTGGGGGAATTAATATCCCTGACCTCAAGCAGTACTACAGAGCAATTGTGTTAAAAACTGCATGGTATTGGTACAGCAACAGGCAAGTAGATCAGTGGAATAGAATTGAAGACCCAGAAATTAACCCACAGACTTATGGTCACTTGAGCTTTGATAAAGGAGCTACAACCATCCAGTGGAAAAAAGATAACCTTTTCAACAAATGGTGTTGGTTCAACTGGAGGTCAACATGAAGAAGAATGTGAATTGACCCATTAACTCCTTGTATTAAGATCAACTCCAAGTGGATCAAGAACCTCCACATAAAACCTGACACACTGAAACTAATAGAAAAGAAACTGGGGAAGACCCTGGAGGACATAGGCACAGGGGGAAAGTTTCTGAACAGAAGACCAATAGCTTATGCTCTAAGATCAAGAATTGACAAATGGGACCTCATAAAATTACAAACTTTCTGTAAGGCAAAGAATACAGTCAGAAGGACAAAACAGCCACAACAAATTGGGAAAAGATCTACACCAACCCTACATCCGACAGGGGGCTAATATCCAATATATACAAAGAACTCAAGAAGTTAGATCCCAAAGAACCAAATAACCCTATCAAAAAATGGGGTACATAGCTAAACAAAGAATTTTCACCAGAAGAAATTCAGATGGCTGAGAAACACCTTAAGAGATGTTCAACATCATTAGTTATCAGCGATATGCAAATCAAAACAACCCTGAGATTCCACCTCACACCAGTCAGAATGGCTAAGATTTAAAACTCAGCCGGGCGTGGTGGCGCAGCACCTGGGAGGCAGAGGCAGGCGGATTTCTGAGTTGAGGCCAGCCTGGTCTACCGAGTGTGTTCCAGGACAGCCAGGGCTACACAGAGAAACCCTGTCTCAAAAAACAACAACAACAAAAAAACCCAAAAAAACAAACAAAAACAAAAAACAAAAACAAAAAAAAGATTAAAATCTCAAAAGACAACAGGTGCTGGCAAGGATGTGGAGAAAGAGAAACACTCCTATACTGTTGGTGGGACTGCAAGATGGTACAACCACTCTGGAAATCAGTCTGGCAGTTCCTCAGAAAATTGGGCATGACACTTTCAGAGGACCCTGTCATACCACTCCTGGGCATATACCCAGATGATTCCCCTGCATACATAAAAGACACATGCTCCACAATGTTCATAGCAGCCTTATTTATAATAGCCAGAATTTGGAAGGAGCCCAGATGTCCCTCAAAGGAAGAATGGATACAGAAAATGTGGTATATTTATACAATGGAATACTAATCAGCAATTAAAAATAATAAATCATGCAATTTGTAGGAAAATGGTTGGATCTGGAAAATATCATCCTAAGTGAGTTAAACCAAACACAAAAGAATACACATGAAATGCAATCACTGATAAGTGGATATTAATGAGCCCAGAAGCTCTGAATATTCAAGGGACAATTAGCAAGTCAAAAGATTCCCAAGAAGAAAGGAGAGGAGCCTGGTCCTGAAAGGACTGGATCCAGTTTTGTAGGAGAGTACCAGAATAGAGCAGAGAAATGGGGAATAGGCGGGGGAAGGGGGTTGGGGGATGGGGGTGGAAGAGGACATAAGGGACATATGGTGAGGGGGGAGCGGGAAAGAGGAAAGCCTTTGGAATGTAAATGAAGAATATAGAAAATAAAAAAAAATTGTAAAAAAATTTTTTAAAAAAGATACCAATCAGGGTGTAGGTGTAGGAATGATATATTGTCAAATTGCATTTGATACTTTAAATATACATATTCATATCTTTCAGGTTCACATTACAGTAAAACTTGGAAAAATAAAACACATCTATAAAAGTGTTTTTAAAGGGATAATATTGAAAGTTAGCTAATGCTCTAAGCAGCTTTTCCTCTCTTAGAAACACATAAGTATAGAATGAAGAGAGTAAATTGCCCTATAATACTAAATGCCAGGAAAATGTATATTAGTGATTAATATAGGATCTAATACGTCATTAAAATGGCACATCAGGGCCTGTGAAAAGACTCTATAAGCCCAATAACCTAAGCCCAATAACCCCAGTACCCACATGGTAGAAAATATACCAACTCTCTCTGGGTTCGTCTCTGTCCTTTACATATGCACCCACATGCATCCTCTTTACATCCCCACCCCACAAGCAAAATACATCAATGTAAATGAAAAATACTCAAACTGTTGCCCAAGTACTTTTTTCCAAGTAGTGTCTTTATATACACCCCAAAGCATAAGAAGCCTGTAAAATCACCGATTTTAAGATATCTTACTCTACTAAAATTAGATCATAGATCTTTCCTTAGCCAATACCTCTATCAAAGTGAGTGTTATTCATACATATAATTTGCTTTATTAGTGCCTATATTTTGTCTCTGAATGTAAATCAGTTTCTTTCTAAAACTGAAAAAAAATCACCACTAATATAGTGGTAAACCAGAAACTCTCTTGAAATATCTGTGAATATTTTTACTTATCGGACATGAAATTTTTCTGTCACATAAATATTCTTGAAATTATTTACTTACAGTGGTAAAGTTATATTTGTTACAGTTATATATAAAGTTATATAAAGTTACAGTTATATTTGCTTTTTAATCATATGTGTATACGTTCAGTCATTGTGATACCTAAGCAAATAGAGACATGAATGTTATTAAGCAATATGGGTAATTGTTTTGATTGTACAGATTTTCTTTTCTAGTCTGACAGATTATTCATAATATCATACTTTATTACATAACATGTACAAACATTATGTTTATGACAAAGTATAGTTAATACTATTTAAAATTTCACCAAAATTGGAGGAAAGATGGCCCAATGGTTAACACCAATTGCTGCTCTTTTAGGGGGATCTGAGTTTGGTTTCCAGAACAATATCATAAGAGCCTATCATTTCAAATCTAAGGCATATGACATCCTCTTTTTACTTCCCTGGGAACTCACAATTGATACGATAGATGCACACACACACACACACACACACACACACACACATCTAAATAAATTAAAAATATTTTCCTAAGCAAATTTAAAAATATAAAAAATATCATATATAAAAATATGTCCTTGGATGCCAATCTCATTTAATGTGCTTTGTATGAGATAAAATTTCAGTATGGCAAGTATTTTCATTTCCAATACAAACCATCCAAAATTTATTCAATATTATGTAAATTTCTGAATTAAGCTGATACCTTATTTTTCAGAAAGTATTATGCTTTCACCAGATAACAAATATACATAGATTATTGGTAACACAGATAAGGCAAACTGTCAGGCACAAGAAAGTCAACTTTGGCTTAGCATCAGCTAGAGAAATATTGCTAATAATTTATATGATGGTCTTGGGCCGTTCACTTAAATATTTAAACATATCCAAGTGATTCCTTCCTATTCTTTCTCCCTGGAAAGTTCTAAGATACTCTGTATATACCCCTCAAAAGGCATCCTTAAATATTATAATGAACTGTTTTCAGCTATGAATATTTAATTGCAAAGTAAGTATTAACAGAATAACATGAATATGTGTTATTATAATCCATAATACAATTTATTTTTCAGAAGTTTGAAAAATATATTTAAATTGAGAATACATTATTATTTAAACTCTAGTATAACTTAAATGCCTAGCTGAGTTAAAAAAAAATTCAAAGCCCTGCTTCTACCATAGAATTTCATAAGAAAGTACAGAAACTCTAACCAGAAGAACTTGTTCTACAGACTTACAGCATGATTCCAGCTAGCAATTATAAAGGCTCTTACAGGGTGAATAAGAATCATACCTTTGTCAAATGGACAGGGGGAGCTTTCCAAAGGAATAAAAGATAGGCATTCAGTGTTTGAACAGAAAGCTGTAAGGTCAAGATAACATCCAGGTTGACTAGGTTGTAAAGTATCTGAAGGTACCATGGTTCAGTTCTATAGGTAAAATAGACACAAGAGTAGACAGCCAAAAGGGCCTTGGGATGTAGGTACCAAAACAGACATCTCACAAGTGAGAATTTTATCTATATGTCAATCAAAGTTTTAGTAAATGGCAGGAAGTTTGCATTACGAAAGGATTATTACAATATAGATGTCTTTGTTACAAAAGAATTACTTTATTATCTCTTTTTTTAATTTTTATTTTCTATATTCTATGTTTACATTCCAAAGGCTTTCCCCTTTCCCAGTTCCCCACCACCATACGTCCCATAATTCCTCTCCCCCGCCAACTATTCCCCAATCATTTCCCCTCCCCCCACGGTTTCTCTACAAAACTGGATCCAATCTTTACAGGCCCAGGGTCCTTTCCTTTCTTATTCTTGGGAATCATTTGACTTGCTAATTGTGCCTTGAGTATTTAGGGCTTCTGGGCTCATTAATATCCACTTATCAGTGATTGCATTTCATGTGTATTCTTTTGTGATTGGGTTAACTCTTAAGTCATTTTATTCTCTTATAACTGACTCTTCCTTCACAAAATCCTACATACATAAAACAGATATTTATTTGGTATGTATAAATATAGTTGTACATAATAAAAATAATGTTTTATGTGATTATATATAATACATTTATATGTATATATTATATATGTATATTACCAAGAGATCCCTTTCCAAATCACCCTATTCACCATCACGTTATCTTCATTTATGGTGATATATACATATAGAAAGCAGAAATGTCTATATGTCACAATAAACTTTTTTAAGTAAAAGAAATCATACAATGTTTTTGCCTTCTTACCTTCCTTCATTAACATGCCATTTGACTCATATTGTTGCATATGTCAACTATTATTTCTATTACTGAATGTTTCATCATTTACTGGATTGAGTGTTTATTCATTAACTTATAGATACTACTACAGCAGTGGTCTTGTGGAAGTATGCACACAGTTTTGTACACATGTAAATAATGTCAAGTGTCATTGTAACTAACACATAATAATTTTTGATATAGATAGATAGATAGATAGATAGATAGATAGATAGATAGATAGACAGAGAGATAGGTAGATAAGATAATAGATAAATAGATAGATGATAGATAGATAAATATCAGCAAGTAGAAAACTCAACTCCAAGAACCTCAAGTAAAGGCCTTATACTCTGAATTTGATAGAAAGGATAGTAGGGAATAGTCTTGAAACTCATAACAATAAAGATCTTTCTGAACATAATACTAAAAGCACAGGCATTAAGATTAACAATTGGAAAATGGGACCTTATGAAGCTGAAAGGCTTCTGTAGAGAAAAAAAATAACATGATCATTTGATGAAAAGGCAACCCACTAAATTGGAAAAGATTCACCAGTATACATATGTAAAGGGTTAGTATCTAAAACAATATTGAAAAATTTAAAAACCCTAAATATCAAAAAACCAAATAACCCTATTTTTTAAATGGGGTACACAACCAGAGCAGAAAATTCTCAAAATATGAAACTCAAAGTGCTGAGTAACATATAAAGAAATTTCAACATCTTTACCCATCACTGTGAAATGTAAATTAAAACTACTTTTGGATCTTATAGATAACTCCAACCAGAATGGCAAACAAAAATCATTAACACAAATAATAACTTCTATAGAGGATATAGGGACAGGGGAATATTTATTCTTTGCTGGTGGGGATGTAATCTGGAAAAACCACTGTGGAAATCAGTTTGAAGGTCCCATTAAAGGCTGAAAATAGATTTAACACAAGATCAAATATACACAAAGAACTCTCCATGTTACTAAATAGAGGCTTGCTCATCGATGTTCACTGTTGCACTATTCATAAAAGCCTGAAACTAGAAGTAACCTAGATGCCCATCAACTGAAAACTAGAAAATGAAAATGGGGTGCCTTTACACAATGGGATACTGCTCAGCTCTAAAGAAAAATGAAATCTTGCAGATAAATGAATAAAATTAGAAGCAATCTTCCCAAGTAAGGTAAGTTAGATCCTAGATGACAAACATTGCAAGTTTTCTCTTAGATATGGATGTTAGCTTTTAATCTTTAGATATGTGTGTTTTGATTTCAATAACCACAGAAGCTGGGTAGATATTATAATACTGGCTGGGGGTCTCTTCCAAGAAAGTAGAAATTGAGTACAATGCTATCAAGTACTGGATATAATGGGGAAATTAGAGCAGGACTAAATGAAGATGAGGACAAGAGGGCAGTATAAAGGAAAACATGGGGAGGGACAACAAATGCCCAAGGCCTTTTGAAAACCTATATGGAAACCTCACTGAGGAAGCTTCCTAAAATGTATGCATATAAAAAGAATTTAAGTGGATTCACAGACTAATAGGGGGCACAATGTCCCTGCTATATATCTTACTTCACCTTTTAAACTTCCAGGAAATCCACAAATCCAGTTTCAGGGATGGGTTGCATTTTTTTTGAGTTATTAACCAAAAGATCACACAGAATCTGCTCAATATCACAAACAATTTCCATGTTATTGGGTGCTCTCCACAACATTATGGTAAGACACTGTTGATGAAGACAAACTTATTTATACTATAAAACAGAAGAAACGAGCTGGTGTCCATCTAGATACTTTACATACTGGCTAGAGTTTATTGTACTGCACGATACTTTGCAAGCTACCTACAGAAAAAGTAATCATCAATAGCACCCAGCCATAAACTCCTTGAACTACAAGATAAACTAACCTACAAGATAGACTTGCATACTACAGGCAACAATATTATGAGACTATCCAAATAGTTTTGATTAGATTTAAGGCCCAATCCATGAAACAGCACTTACATCTAACACTGCTAAAATGGCCAAGAACCAAACACTGGATTGGTCATGAAGCTTAGTGCAAAATTCTAGTACTATTATTCTGCTAAAGGAAAATATTCATAAACTTACTCATAATGATGTACTCACAGATTAGCATGACTCAACCATCAGAGAAGCTTATTCTCTCAGTACATTATAAGTAAGAAAATCCACAAATGCAATATGCAAAGAATCAGAGACTTTAAGGCACTCACCCTTAAAAGAGAAGTATTTGTCAAACTTCTGCCCTTAAATCTCAAAGATTTACATGGAAGAGGGGGTGAATGATTCCAAAGAAAGGATGTCTTGCAGACACAACAGAACTGATATATATATATATATATATATATATATATATATATATATATATATATATATAAACTTAAGGAGTCTGTGACAGGACAGGAAAGACCTGCCCAGGTTCAATAACAGAAAATTACAACCCTGAAATAAGGAGTTTATATAAACCTCACCCCTAACTGAGAAGCTGCAATTGATACCTGCGAATATTAGATATTGCTAAAGGAGTATCACTGAAGATGTCAACTATGCTCCAGTACAGACCCCAAGCTTAGTTATGACACAATATGGACTCTATGTTGTATGTGTGTGTGTCTGTGTGTGTGTGTCTGTGTGTGTGTATGTTTCTTTTTGTCTGCTTGGTTTTCTTACTTTCTTTAGTTTAGTTTAGTTTAGTTTAGTTTAGTTTAGTTTAGTTTAGTTTAGTTTTTGTTTGTTTTTTGAATCAGAGAGACCATAAAATTTGGTAGGTAGGGAGCAGAGAAAGACATGGGAGGAGTTAAGGAGTAGAAAGAATATAAATAAACTATACTAAATGAAAAAATAATAATTTAAAATTCCATTCATAATATCAGTACAAGCCTCCTGAAAAGAATGCAGAGAAGACTCATGTTAACCCAGTCTTAGCCAAGACAAAACTGACAATTGTTGATCCTCAGGGGAAGAGGAGTCAGTTCTTCTAAGAGCATGGCCTTTAAAGGGTAGAGCTTGCTCCAATGGATGTCTTCATATAGCATCACAAGTTTTACTCAGTAGGTTATAAATAAATAAATAAACAAAAAACAAACAAATAAATAAATAAATAAATAAATAAATAAAACATTAAGTTGCAAAGGGTTGGGAGTTATATGCCAGAGAAAAGTTATAGGAGTGGGTAGACAGGTGAATATGATCAAAATATAGCATATATACATGTGATAGTCCCTCCAAAAATAACACGTTTTTAACAGTGACAAGCATGGCATGATAGCCCTAAGAATGCAGTGGTGGCATGGATACCATGGCCCTACCAATAGCTCCTTAAAAAAGGAAACCATGCCTGGTACTAGAAACCTAACTAACTACCCAGGGCAAATGAAGCCATGCATCTTGGAAAGGAATCAACATTAAACACCCAGATCCCTAGTCACATTTAAATATTTGTCCTTATATTGTCCTTAAATTGTATTGTCCTCATCCCTCATCAAGGAAATTTCTCTTTGAAACAAATAAGGACCATTATTGAAAATGTCAACTAATCAAAATGTAGAGTTGTAGAGCCAGTCCCAGTGCATACACCTATAAAATAACAGTCACAGAATCAAAGAGTTTTCTATGAAACTATATCTCCTAGTAAAGTCAAAAGTTATATTCATTAAGTCTCACTAGAATGACTGCCTATGTGTGAGCTAAACGAGGACAACAAGAGATATGCCAAAGAGGAAATATCTTGAATAGTTAACCTGGAATTCTTCTGTCTTTGGAGTGGCTAGTGGTCCTGAATTGTGTAACAAAACAAACTGTGAAAACCTTGGACTGAAAGCATATAAGCAGCACTCATCCATGACCTCTACTTTAGTTCCTCCAGGTTCATGCTATGATTCCTTCTCTGGCTTCCCTCAATAATAGAATGTGGTAGGGCCATGCAAACCAAACAAAGCTTTCTAGCAGGCATTTACCATTGTTCCTGATGCTTATCACATCTACAGAATGCAAAGTAGGACATCCCTAAACCATAAAAAGAACATCATGTAAGTTCAAGACAGTAAAGTGTGTAAGACCTCAATAGTGGTAATGATATCATGGTGTTAAGACTCTGACAAGCCTTAGCTACTGGGAATCCCCTGAGTGAACCATGCAATGCTCGTGATTGAAGCACCAGAAGGACAGGCAATGATCCAGGGTGGCCCATTTGGTGAGTTTTTATAGTTTCCAGGGGCAGAATAGAGCATTAGCAACTAGGCACAATATGATTGGAGAAACAGTGTGCCCTTTAAACCAAATGGACTTTAGGGAATGAGGTAGTAGGGGCTTCCCATATCTGCAGGAGATACAGGCCTGATGAATATAATCAGCCTTTCCCTTCTGGAGGGGAGAGGTACCTAAGCGCTCCATCAACACCTCTCTTCCAGTATGGGAAGGGCCTTCATGTTCTGGGACCTGGTGGAATTTTCCAAAGGCCCTGAGCTGATCTTTTCAATGGATGTGTACACATAAACTCAGAAAAACGTATATATTTAATATATTTGATTTTTAGACATTGACTACCTTAGTAAGGCTTCTAAGTAAAAAAATGACTAAAATAAATAAGTAGATAGATAGATAGATAGATAGATAGATAGATAGATAGATGATAGACAGAGAGATAGATAAACAAATAGAATCATAGTTATAGGTCCCAAAACACCTATTTGAATGGTTAAATTAAATAGCTTTAGTATATGCAATGCTCCAACCTTAGAGAAAATCAAAATCATCATTTGTGCCTACATAATGCAAATAAACATCTCTAATTTGAGTAGTTTGACACTTTCTTAAATAGTTAAAAAAATTAGTGACTACTTAGTCATTTTTTAATGTATGACTATTAGTTTAATTTCTAAAAAATATATACTTTCTGTAATTATATTCTTACTACATGAGAAATTAAAAGAAAGTTAATTTCTTAGATGGTCAATCACAATTGTATACATTTTCCCTGTGTTAGCATAATGACTGCAGGAACATTTTATACAACATCACAAGTAAAGTCAATAAAAGAGTGTAATAATTTACACAATTATAATATTGTTTGGACTATCTTGTTCTGTCATTACTTCATTATCTTTGGTGAGATAAACATCAGTGTATGGGAAGAAAGAAGCAATCCATGTACTTTGAAATATAGAAAAACTTTTATTTCTCCTTAATATGTAGAAGTTCTCCAAAAACACATCTGAATTGACATGGCTGTAAAATACTGCCCTTTTCCTTGCAATGAGCCTCAAGGCCAGAAAAGCAATGTCAAACTGAGTTCTAAAAGCACTTCAAGACTGCAATTTGAACAGAATGTCTTGAGAACCTTTAAAGAGGTCAGCAAAATCTAAGTATTCCTGAGGACATGTTTGTCAAAATACCTTCGTGAGTCCTAATAGACCAATGTAGAATATTCTTACAGAAGACTCCTGATTAGAGTCCGATATTTAGCTCTGCATAAAACATGAACTCCTGCCCTCACCATCCACATAAACATTACATCATAAAACTAAAATAATAAGTCAGTACTCAAATCCTTCCCTAAGACTTCAAACAGTAAGTTTGAAAACAAAATATTTACTGGCAGAAACATTAAGTAGTTTGTTGTATTTTCAAATTCTGCTTATTGTTGTGCATGCATTCTGTCTGTGTGTGTATGTGTGTGTGTGTGTGTGTGTGTGTGTGTGTGCATGCGCATGTGTGTCTGTGTGATGGCATGCATTTGGAAGAAAGAGAACAATATTTGGATTTGGTTCTCTGTGGTTTGTGAATAATGCCCTTGAGGGGCAAATACTTTACATAGTGTGGCACATGGCCAGCCGATTTCTTGTCATTTCTAATAATTAAGATTATTATTTTAATTCAGATGACCAGATGAAAATATTTGTTTCAATTAGCATGCATACAGTTTAGAAATGAGGTATATTAAAGTCAAATACTATTCTGCCACTGTGGACCAAGAATAGTCACAGAATATGAGGAAAAGGCAGCTATATATATCAATAAACAGATAACTGCTAATTAGTTCATAGGTATAGTAGTTAATATCCACCTAGGTATTAACCAGGTTAAAGTTCTATATACTAAGAATGTTTCTCCACTTTTTATATGAACTTTGCTGACCAAGCCAGTCAACAGGTTCTCCAAGGCAGGAGTGAGACTTAAAAAGAAAAAAAAAAGGCAATTAGACAATACTGTAGCATGACCCCAGCCAGTTCTGAGGCTGAGATGGGTTTATATTTTTTTTCAGTCTGCAGGTTAAGGAACAAGCAAGACACTAAACATAAACAGTCAAGGGAGAAGCAAGGCAGTAAGCAAAGTTTCATGATCACTATTTCTAAGGACTTATCAGGATGACCAAGAAATCTGATCCTACTTCAGGGTCCTAGCACAAAGATATTCTTGCCTAAAGCCTACTTCTTTGTAGCCCCAAATCAGATTCCTGCCTGAGCTTACTTTCCAGTCTTGGCCCACTATCAGATTCTTGCCTGAAGTCTACTTCCTTGTCCTTGCCCAATGTCAAATTTCTGCCAAGCTGTCTCAAAAGCTCATACATTTGGCCATATTGCTCAAATACTATATTAACACTATACAGAATCAGTTTCTTACTATTTGACATGAAATATACTAAACAAAATTATTATGTGACAGAGTATATTGAATGCATAAGTGAATATATTAGTAGATATGAAAAACATTTTAAAAAATAATGTCTAAAACACGAAGAGATTTTTTCAGTTTCTGTCTCCATGAGATGAAGATGTCAGCCAAGAGATGTTGACATTTAAGAATCTTGTCAAATTGGAGAGATTGGAGTCTACTAGTCCAGAGATAGCAGCATACTAGATTTTGCTTTGTATTACATTTCTATGGAGTTTTGTGAATATTTATGGTGTTTGTAGCATATTTATTGGTTATGTTGACCTAGATTTTTATTACAAATCATGAACCACAAATCTCTTTAGAGGTACTTTGCCATTTGATCCTCTAGAGCAATGGTTCTTAATCTTTCTAAAGCTGTGACCCTTTAGTACATTTCTTCTTGCTGTGGTGACTCCAACCATAAAATGATTTTGGTTGCTACTTCATAACTGTAATTTTGCTACTGTTATGAATCATGGTGTAAATATCTATGTTTTCTGCTGGTTTTAGGAGACCTCTATGAAAAAGACATTCATGCTTAAAGGGGCATGTGACCCACAGTTTGAAAAACAAGGCTCTGGAAGATACTATAAAAGGTGTATAAAACCTGTTATAAATGAAATCATAAGGTTGCCAGGTTTTGAGGTATAGAGGATTTTCCAATGTTCACTTATAGCAATTTTGAAAGTTCTTGGTAGATGAGTTTCTGAGATAGTGCAAAGAAATTCAGCTTCAATGCTATACAATCATAGAAAGGCCTTTTGACTATTAGAAGAGTCACCTTCCAAGATCTAGCAGCAGGTTTAGTCAGTTACCTCCTCTCTGTCTCCCTTCATAGACACTAACAAGATGACACTTGAAAACCTGATATTTTCTATTGGGTAGTACAGGGCTGGCTGCCTGCAGGATGAGGGATATCATAAGATACAGAGATAAAATATGGTTTATAACATAAGAATTTTAAATTTTTGGATCATAGAAAAAGGGAGAAATATAATTGGAAGTAGATATTTGAGGAAGAAGAAAACATATGTAGGACTTTGTAAGTCATGTGGTTATGAAATATTCTGAGAACAATGAAATATTTCATAAAAGCTTTTATTAGGAAAGATCTTGTCTTCAAATGCTCACTACACACACACACACACACACACACACACACACACACACAGAGAGTGAGGGATGAGTGATATAACTTAATTTATGGATGTGTATATTGTTGTTAGTAATATGATGTTGCAATGTTTAATCACATGATGTATTTAACAGTTCAATTAAGGGATTAGAATTACTTTCCTTATGTTGCTGCCTTCATATGTTTTTCATATGTTGCACATGTTCAATTCATTTGATCTTTACATGTTATTAAATTGATTTGCATATAGCACATATTAATAATTCTCCAATAAATACTTCAGCCCCTTCTGCCCATTCTGTTGGGACAGACTGCTCACCTGAAGACACCATATCCTGAACCATCCTAGAGGATCTGCTGTACTCAGAGCAGTTGATAAGAACAGACCCACTTCTGAAGTCCAAACCCTCATCCCAGCCTGAAGTCCCAGAGGTACCCCTGGGAGCCCATTGGACTTGGGACCCATCACCCACTCACCCCACCCAACCCCCATATACCACTCTCCTTCTGTCCCCAAGTGGTCTGCTACTGCCCAGTCCTCAGACCTATTGGGAGACCTGAAGCAACACAGGGACAAAAGAGGCAACTAGAGACAGACTCACCCAGAAAAGCAAATACCGAAACCAGACAGCAGGAGGCAAGCACAAGACCATAAACAACAGAAGCCAATATATGTGCATATCATCAGAACCAAGTTCTCCCACCACAGCTAGCCCTGAATATACCAACATACCTGAAAATCAGGAACGTGACCTAAAATCCTATCTCATGAAGATAATAGAGTCCTTTTAAAAGGATATAAATAAATCATAGAAAGAAATACAGGAAAATTCAGGAAAATAGGTTAAAGCCCTTAAAGAGGACCCAAATAAATTCCTTAAAGAAATATAGGAAACCACAATCAAACAGGTGCAGAAATTGAATCAAAAAGTTCAAGACCTAATGGAAGTAGAAATAATAAAGACAATGGAGGCAAACCTAGAAATCAAAAAACTAGGAAAGAGGTCTAGAATTACAGATGTAATTATCACCAACAGAATACAGGAGATAGAAGAAAGAATCTGGGGTGTAGAAGATACTATAGAAGAAATTGATTGACACAACTGTCAAAGAAAATTCAAAACATAAAAATCTCCTAACCTAAAACATCCAGGAAATTCTACACAGAACAAAAGGACCAAATCTAGAACAATCAGAATAGAGAACACAGATTCCCAGTTCAAAGATCCTAAAAATATCTTCAACAAAATCATAGAAGGAAACTCCCCCAACCCAAAGAAAGAGATGTCCATAAAGGTAAAAGAAGCTTAGTAGAAGGAGATAAGAATGGATCAATTTGCATTCTTCTGCATGCTGACCTCCAGTTGAGCCAGCACCATTTGCTGAAAAGGCTATCTTTTTTGCCACTGGATGGTTTCAGCTCCTTTGTCAAAGATCAAGTGTCCATACGTGTGTGGGTTCCCAGGAGACAACAGGTGTTGACAAGGATGTGGAGAAAGAGGAACACTCCTCCACTGCTGGTGAGAATGCAAGTTGGTAAAACCACTCTGGAAATCGGTCTGGTGGTTTCTCAGAAAACTGGGCATGACACTTCTGGAAGACACTGCTATACCACTTCTGGGCATATACCCAGAGGATTCACCAGCATGCAATAAGGACACATGCTCCACTATGTTCATAGCAGCCTTATTTCAAATAGCCAGAAGCTGGAAAGAACCCAATGGAGGAATGGATACAGAAAATGTGGTATCTTTACACAATGAAATACTACTCTGCAATTAAAAACAATGAATTCAAGAAATTCTTAGGTAAATGGTTGGATCTAGAAAATATCATCCTAAGTAAGGTAACCCAATCACAAAAGAACACACATGGAATGCAGTCACAGATAAGTGGATATTAGCCCAGAAGCTCTGAATGTCCAACACACAATTCACATATCAAATCATTCCCAAGAAGAAGGAAGGAGAGGTCCCTGGTCCTGGAAAGGCTTGATGCAGCATTGTAGGGGATTACCAAGACAGAGAAGTAGGAGGGGGCTGATTGGAGAACAGGTGGAGGGAAGAGGGCTTATGGGACTTATGGGGAGGGGGGAACTGGGAAAGAGAAAATCATTTGGAATGTAAACAAAGAATATAGAAAATAAATTTTAAAAAAGTTAAAAAAACGAAAAGGTAAAAGAAGCTTATAGAACACCAAATAAATGGGACCAGAAAAGAAAATCTTCTCATCACATAATAGTCCAAACACTAAATGCACAGAACAAAGAAAGAATATTAAAAGATGCAAGGGGAAAGGGCCAAGGAACATACGCATATCACAATTGCACCAATCTTTACAACAGAGATTGTCAATGCCAGAAGAGCCTGTTCAGAGGTCATGCAGACTCTAAGAGAACACAAATGCCAGCCTAGGCTACTATACCCTGTTAAACTCTCATCAACATAGATGGAGAAACCAAAACATTCCAGGAGAAAACCAAATTCAAACAGTATCTATCTACCAGTCAAGTCCTACAGAGGATCCTAGAAGGAAAACTCCAACACGAGAAAGGTACCTACACCAAAGACAAGACAAGATATTAAGCATCTCACAGAAAACACAAAGCATCTCTCGAACCACAAGCACATAAAGCAACCTACAAAAACAAACATATCAGGGATCAACAGTCATCTCTCTTTAATATCTCTCAACATTAATAGCTACTCATCTATAAAAACACATAAGGTACAAACAGATATGCAAATAAGATACAGCATTTGCTGCACACGAGAAACACATCTCAATAACAAAGACAGCCACTATCTCAGTGTAAAATGGGGAGAAAGGCTCTTCCAAGAAAATAGTTCCAGGAAATAAGATGGAGTTGCCATCCTAACATCCAATAAATAGACTCAAGCAAATATTATCAAGCATGATGAGGAGGGGCACTGCATAATCATCAAAGGGAAATCCACTTAGAGAAAGTCTCAATTCTTACCATCTATGATCCAAATGCAAGGGCACCAATACTCTTAAAAGAAACTTTACTAAAGCTCAAAACAGACATTGAACCTCACACAATAAAGTGGGAGACTCCAATACTCCACTCTCACCAATGGGTATGTCATTGAAACAGAAACTAAACAGAAAGACAGTGAAACTAATAGAGGTTATGAACCAAATGGATTTAACAGATATGTACAGAACATTGTACCCTAAAACAGCAACAAAAACAAATACACTTTCTTCTCAGCAAATTCTCCAAAGTTGACCATATAATTAGTCACAAAACAACCCTCAACTGATACAAGAAGGTTGAAATAATCCCATGCATCAAGTCAGATCACCATGGCCTAAGGCTGGTCTTCAATAACAGCAAAAACAACAGAAAGCCCACATACACTTGGAAACTGACCAACTCTCTACTCAATTACAACTCGGTCTAGGAAGAAATAAAGAAAAAAATGAAAGACTTCCTAGAACTTAATGAAAATCTTGACATATCATACCCAAACTTATGGGACACAATGAAAGCAGTGCTAGGAAGAAAATTTATAGCACTAAGTGTCATGATAAAGAAACTGTACAGATTTTACACTAGCAACGTACCATCACATCTGAGAGATCTAGAACAAAAAGGAGCAAACTCACCCAAGAGGAGTAGAGGGCAGGAAATACTCAAACTCAGGGCCAAAATAAACCCAATGAAAACAAAGAGAACAATACATAAAATTAAAAAAAAAGCAAGGAGCTGGTTCTTTGAGATAATCAACAAGATAGATAAATCTTTAGCAACACTACACAGTGACAGTATCCAAATTATCAAAATCAGGAATGAAAAGGGAGACATGACAACAGAAACAGGAAATTCAAAAAATCATCAGATCCTACTATAAAGACTAAACTCAACAAAACTGTAAAATCTAGATGTAATGGATGGCTTTTCTAGACAGATACCACATACCAAAGTTAAATAAAGAGCAGGTAAATTATTTAAAGGGAAAAATATCCATTAAGGAAATAGAAGAAGTCACTAAAAACCTTCCAGTGGAAAAAAGTCTATAGCCAGATAGATTTAGGGCAGAATACTACCAGACCTTCAAAGAAGACATGATGCAAATATTCCTCAAATTATTTCATGAAATAGAAACAGAAGGAACACTACCAAATTCATTCTATGAAGCCACAATTACTCTAATACCAAAACCACACAAGGACCCAACCAAAAAGGAAAATTTCAAACCAATCTCACTTATGAATATTGATGCAAAAATACTCAATAATTAATTATTGCAAACTGAATCTAAGAACACATCAAAAGCATCATTCCCCACAATCAAATATGCTTCATTGAAGGGATATAATGTTGGTTTAGTATACAAATATCCACTAATGTAATCCACTATATAAACAAACTCAAAGAAAAAAATCACATGATTTCCTTTTAGATGCAGAAAAAGCACTTGACAAAATACAATACACCTTCATGTTAAAAGTAATGGAAAGATCAGGACTTCAAGGCCAATACCTAAACATAATAAAAGCAATTTAGGGCAAGCCAAAAGCCAATATCAACTTTATTAAAATATATTTTATTAATTATTTTTATACATTTCCTATTTTATTCCCATCCCACCAACCCCTGTTGATCCTTCAACTGTTCCATATCCCATACCCACCCCTGTCTCCACATGGATGGCCCTAACCCCCACCACACCTGACCTCTAAACTCCCTGGGGAGTCTCTTAACAGTTAGGTGCATCATCTCTGAATGAACATGGAACTGGAAGTCCTCTATTGTATTGTATTTTATTGTGTGCTAGGGGCCTCATATCTGCTGGTGTATGCTGCCTGTTTGGTGGTCCAGTGTTTGAGAGATCCTAGGGGTCCAGATTAATTGTGATTGCTGGTCCTCCTACAGGGTCACCCTCAGCTTCATTCACCCCTTCCATAATTCAACAGCAGAGGCCAGCTGCTTCTGACCATGAGTTGGGTGCAAATATTTATATCTGACTCAGCTGCTTGTTGAGTCTATTGGAAGGCAGACATGATATGCTACTTCATAGCCTCACTAAGAGTGTCAGACCTTGGGACCTTGCCTTGAGCTGGACCCCACTTTGAGTCTGTCACTGGGAATTCTTTTCCTCAGGCTCTTCTCCATTTTCATTCCTGTAATTTTTTTCAGACAGGAATAATTATGGGTCTGAGTTATGACTGTAGGATGGCCTGCTTCTCCCTCATTTGAAACCCTGTCTTCCTGCTGGAGATAGGTTCTATAAATTTCCTCTCCTCCTCCCAGGTCTCTTGTGCATACACCAATTAGAATGGCTAAGATCAAAACATCACATGACAACTCATGTTGTAGAGGATGTGGAAAAAGAGGAACATTTGTCCATTGCTGGTGGGTTTGTCAATTGGTAAAACCACTCTGGAAATCAATCTGGAGGTTCCTCAGAAAATTCGAAATAGATCTTTCTGAAGACTCAACCAGTTTCAATTTAAATGGAGACATAATTGAAGCAATCCCACTAAAATCAGGGACAAAAAAAAAAGATGGCCACTCTGCCCATATATATCCAATATAGTACTCAAAGTCCTAGCCTGAGCAATTAGACTACAGAAGGAGATCAAAGGGATAAAAAATGGAAAGTTAGAAATCAAAATATCACTATCTGTAGATGGTAAGATAGTATACATAAGCAACCCCAAAAATTCTACCAGAAAACGTCTCCAGCTGATAAACAACTTCAGCAAACTGACTAAATAAAACATTAACTCAATTAAATCAGTAGCCTTCCTTTATTCAAATGATGAACAGGCTGAGAAAGAAATTAGGGAAACAACTCAATTCACAATAGCCACAAATAATATAAAGTATCTTGGGTAACTCTAACCAAACTAGTGAAAGACCTGTATAACAATAACTTCAAGTCTCCCAAGAAAGAAATAAACGATGATCTCAGAAAATGAAGAACTCTCCTACACTTCTGAATTGGCAGAATTAATATAGTAAAAATGGCAATCCTACCAAAGGCAATGTACATATTCCTATCAATTCCTATCAAAATCCTCACACAATTCTTCAAAAACATGGAAAGTGCAATTCTCAAATTCATCTGGAAAGACAAAAAACAAGCAAACAAGCAATTCTTAGCAATAAAAGAATGGCTAGGGGAATCAACTTAACCCCAAGATTTACTACAGAGCAATAACGATGAAAACTGCATGGTGCTGGTACAAAGCCAGACATGTTGAAATATGAAATAGAATTGAAGACCTAGATGTAAAACTACACACTTATGGACACTTACTGTTTGGCAAAGAAGCCAAAAATATACAATGGAAAGAGGAACCATCTTCAGTGAATGGTGCTGGTCTAACTTGCTGCCTATATGTAGAAAACTGAAAATAGACCCATATTTATCACCTTGCATAATCTCAAACCAAGTGGATAAAAGATGTCAATATAAAATCTGATACACTTAATCTAATAGAAGAGAAAGTAGGAAAGAGCTGTGAACTCATTGGCACAGGGGAAAATTTCCTAAAATAAACTCTAATGCCTCATGCTCTAAGACCAAGAATTGATACATGAGAACACAGGAAACTAGAAGGCTTCTGTAAGGCAAAGAACACAGTCAAAAAGACAAATCAGCAACCTACACATTGGGAAAACATCTTCACTAACCCCACATCTGTCAGAGCGCTAATACCAAAATATCCAAAATATATAAAGAACTCAAGAAGCTAACTTCCAAAAAACAGCCAAACAACTGAACCAAAAAATGGGGTACAGAACTAAACTAAGAATTAAAAACAGAGGAATCTCAAATGGTTGAGAAGCACCTAAAGAAATGTTCAAAGTCCTTGGTGATCAGAGAAATGCAAATCAAAATTAACCTGATTCCACCTTACACCAATCAGAATGGCTAACATCAAAACCTCAGGTGACAATACATGTTGGAGAAGATATGGAGAAAGAGGAACACTTCTCCATTGCTGGTAAGATTTCTAACTGGTACAACCACTCTTGAAATAAATCTGGAGAGTTCTCAGAAAATTGGAAATAGATCTACCTGGAGACCCAGAAATATCACTCTTGGGAATATATCCAAAAGATGCCCGACCATGCCACAGTGGCAAGTGTTCATTGTGGTCTTTTTTTTATGATAGTCAGAAGCTGTAAACAACCCAATACAGAAGTGCCAGTACAGAAGAATGGATACAGAACATATGGTTTATTTGCACAATGGAATACTACTCAGCTCTTATGTACGAGGACATTCTGAGGAATACTACTCAGCTATTATGTACGAGGACATTCTGAGGAATACTACTCAGCTATTATGTACGAGGACATTCTGAGGAATACTACTCAGCTATTATGTACAAGGACATTCTGAGTTTTGCAGGCAAATGGATGGAACTAGAAATATCATCCTGAATATTTCTAGTGAAGTAACTCAGACACAAAAAGACATGTAAGGTATGTGTCTTAGTCAGGGTTTCTATTGCTGCACAAACATCATGACCAAGAAGCAAGTTGGGGAAGAAAGGGTTTATTGAGCTGACACTTCCACACAGCTGTTCATCACCAAAGGAAGTCAGGACTGGAACTCAAGCAGGTCAGAAGCAGGAGCTGATGCAGAGGCCATGGAGGGATGTTACTTACTGGCTTGCTTCCCCTGGCTTGCTCAGCCTGCTCTCTTATAGAACCCAAGAACACCAGCCCAGAGATGGCACCACCCACAAGGGGCCCTCCTTCACTTGATCACTAATTGAGAAAATGCCCCACAGCTGGATCTCATACAGGCACTTCCCCCAAGTGAAGCTCCTTTTCCTATGATAACTCCAGCCTGTGTCAAGTTGACACACCAAACTAGCCAGTACAGTATGTATTCACTATTAAGTGGATATTAGAGAAAAAAAGGTACAGACTATCCAAGATGCAGTCCACAGAATTAAAAAATGTCAACAAGCTGAAGGGCCCAAGTGAGGATGCCTCAGTCCCACTTGGGAGAAGAAAGAAAGCAATCATAAGTGGGGATGGAGCGAGGAACCTGGGAGGGAAAGTGGACAGGGTAGGGGGACAAGGGGAACCTGATCAGGTATTATGTGAGGGGAAAGGACTGAAGCCAGGAGGGCCAGCAGAAAGAATGGAAATAGGCAATCTAGGGAGGTAGGAGGTTGGGGGTATACTCTAGAATGCACCAGGGAGGTGAGAGACCCTCAGGACTCCAAGGGAGGGACCTTAGATGAAATGCTTGAAAGTAGGGAGAGGGAACTTATAGGACCCACCTCAATGAGAAAGGCAAGACATCAAGTAAAGGATGGGGTTGCCATCCCACAGTCAAACCTCTGACATGAATTGTTCCTGTCTGAAAGAACTTCAGGGATGGAAATGGAGAGGACCCTGAGGAAAAGAAGGTCAAGCAATAGGCCTAGAGTGGGATCAAGCTCCAGAGGAGGTTCCAAGGCCTGACACCATTACTGAGGCTATGAAGTGCTCACAAAAAGGGACCTATTGTGACAGCCCTCCAAAAGACCCAACAAGCAGCTGAAAGAATCAGATGCAGATATTTGCACCCAACCAAAGGTAAGAAGCTGCTGACACCTGTAGTTGAACTAGGGAAAAGCTGGAAGAAGTTGAGGAGGAGGGCAATCCTGTAGGAGGATCAGCAGTCTCAATTAACCCAGAGCCTTGGACCACCAAACAGGCAGCATACACCAGCTGATATTAGGACCCAAACACATATACAGCAGAGGACTGTTGGGTTCTGGGTCAGTCAGAGAAGATGTACCTAAACCTCAATAGACTGGAGACCCCAGGGAGTTTAGAGGTCTGGTAGAGTGGGTAGTAGGGTGGGGGTATCCTAGTGGAGACAGGGGCCTGGGGAGGAGGTATGAGAATGTAGAACAGTCAGCAGGTAGACCAAAGAGGGTGAAATAAATTCTGCAGTGATAAATAAATAAATAAATAAATAAATAAATAAATAAATAAATTTTAAAAAGATAAATACTTCAAAAATCTAGAGATATCTGTGACTGATCCAACTTAGAATTGACTTTATTGCTTATTTGTAATATGTCTTGCTGGGTAAAGTAGTTTTGGCTGAAATTTGTGTTCTCTTAGAGTCTGCATGATTTCTGCCCAGGATCTTCTAGCTTTCATAGTCTCAGGTGAGAAGTCTGGTGTAATTCTGATAGATCTTCCTTTATATGTTACTTGGCCTTTTTCTCTTACTGCCTTTAATATTTTTTTCTTTGTTTAGTACATTTGGGGTTTTGATGATTATGTGACAGGAGGTATTTTTGTTCTGCTCCAGTCTGTTTGGAGTTCTGTAGGCTTCTTGTATATTCATGGGCATCTTTCTCTTTAGGTTGGGGAAGTTTTCTTTCATAATTTTGTAGAAGATAGGCCCTTTAAATTGTAAATCTTCACTCTCATCTATACCTATAATCCTTAGGTTTGGTCTTCTCATTGTGTCCTGGATTTCCTGGATGTTTTGGGTTACCAGCTTTATGCATTTTGCATTTTCTTTGACTCTTGAGTCAATGGTTTCTATGGTATCTTTGGCATCTGAAGTTCTTTCTTCTATCTCTTGTATTCTATTGTTGATATTTGCATCTATGTCCCCTGATTCCTTTCCAAGGTTTTCTATCTCCAAAGTTGTCTCCCTTTGCGATTTCTTAGTTGTTTCTACTTCTGTTTTTAGATCCTGGATGGTTTTGCTCAGATCTTTCGCTTGCTTGTTTGTGTTTTCATGTAATTCTTTAAGAGATTTTTGTGTTTCCTCTTTCATGACTTCTACTTGTTGAGCCATGTTCTCCTGTATTTCCTTAAGTGATTTTTGTATTTCCTCCTTATTGGCTTCAATTTTTGATCCATATTCTCCTGAATATCTTTAAGTGATTTTTGTGTTTGCCTTGTAAGGGCTTCTAACTTTTGATCCGTTTTCTCCTGTATTTCTTTGAGATTTATCTATGTGTTCCAATATCAGCATCCTGACCAGTTATTTTAGATCAGAATCTTGTTTTTCTGGTGTGTTGGGGTATCTAGGACTTATTGTTGTCGGTGAACTGGGTTCGGATGCTGCCGTGCTGCCTTGATTTCTGTTAGTAACATTCCTACGTTTGCCTTTTGCCATCTATCTGGTTATCTCTGGCGTTAGTTGGCCTTGTTGTCACTGGCTGGTGTTTGAACCTCCCGTGAGCCTGGGACAGCCTGTTGGTTCTCTACTGATGACCAGAGGGCAAAATGGAGAATGCCTCTGTGAGTGCTGAGAGGACCTCAAGGTAGGCGTTTCCCAACTGAGTTGGTGCAAGGTCCAGTGGCTGTGGAGATGTCCTGTTAAGCTGCCCGGGCACTCACTACTGGCAAGAGCCTGGAAGGTTTCCACCCTAGTGATGGTAGTCACAGATTAAGTCTGCATACCTGGGCCTCTCTATGAGTGAGCTGGCGGCAAGATGGAGCCCACTGCTGCAGGGCTTGGGAGGACCGCGGGGCAGGCAGTTCCCAGCCATGTTGGTGCCTGGCCTGTGGGCATGGAAATGTCCCGCTGAGCCGCCTGGGCACTGGCTACTCTCAAGAGCCTGGCAGCTTTCCACCTGAGCGATGGTAGTCACAGATTAAGTCTGCATACCTGGGCCTCTCTACAGGTGAGCTGGCAGCAAGCGTAATATGTCTTATCTTCCTTTGTTGTACAACAGCTTTTGCTTTTAGGGACATTCTGTTGAGACAATTGCATATTCATATATTTATACATTTTTCTAGTGGATAGGGTCCACATGTTGCAAGTACTCATGTTTTATTCCTCATCCTCTTTTAATAAAATCAAAGAACTCTTTCCACAACTGTAATTTACACATTTTTCCATTAGTTGGACTTAAAAGCCTTTTGAAGTAGCAAAGCCAGATACTTTGTGTCATCTCTTCAATCTTTCTTTTCAGCTGAGTCTTCCTCTAGACACCCAAACTTCTGTTACCCTCACTACTGGCTCAGAGTGTCAGGTAGCAAGCACATGAGAAAGCTTTGTTTTATCTTCATTCCTTTAAGTCACCTGCTTAGCATAGGTGTCATGAAGAGTAAATAAATTATCCATATATTAGACTAGGGGCAAGCACACAGTAGTCACTCAGTAAAAGGTGCTTTTCCTTCTAGGCTGCTGCTTGCCTTTAAAATGTGTCATAATAATTCAGAAGTAGCACTTTATCATTTATGAATGGAAGGTGTGTTTTATATTTTCCTAAGTAGTGATTTTCTGCCTTCCCATATGTTTCAGTCCATAGGGATTAACTACCCTCATAATGTCCTTTTTATGCTTTGGCTTTTTGCTTGAAAATATGTTCCATTTGGCAGAGTCCTTATTGTATTTCAGTACCAGCAGGTAGAATAGGACCTTAAGTCATCATGTTTTATTCTCCACTTTACTTATAAAAAGTGAACCATCATACTGTTTAAATAAAAAAAAAATGTCTACATCAATTAAGCAATGCTGTCTTCCTGTGAGATGTGTTATTTTTAAGTGGTTATTCTATAGAATATATAGGATACCAAGAATAAGAGCATTGAATCAGACAAAAATGAGAAATCTATGATAATATCTGGAATGAGTAACTACTCACTAAAGTAACTGCTCACCTCTGGCACTGGTGCAACCCACCAGACCCTGAGCCTGTCTCAGTGCCTATAATTACTCAGCACTACGGAGGGACACTACAAGAGATTGCTCTTTGAGCTTCAATAAGAAACAAAGTATTTCCAAATTAAGGGTAAGCAAATGTAAAAAAAAAAAAAAAAAAAAGAAAGAAAAAATGGCCAGAGGGAAAGAATGAAGAAGTAGTTATAGATTCCCCAAGGCAGCCTGGGTGAAGTTTAGTCTAGTGAGGTTTGTATAGTATTTTATTTTAAATTCTATTTTATTATGTATATATGTGAGTTTTTCCAAGTTTCTATGCATCACAAGCACCTAGGAAACTAGAAGTAAGCATGAGGAATTGGAATTAAACAATGTTGAGAGAGCTGTCATTTGGATGAAGAGAATACCAAGTTTCTATAGAAGAGCAGTAAGTACTGGTAAGTTGTAACAGTAGTGGAACTGGAGAATGTCATCCTGAATGAAGTGACCCAATCTCAAAAGAACACACATTGTATGCATTCACTAATAAGCGGATATTAGCACAGAAGATCAGAATACCCAAGAAAAAAATTCACATATCAAATGATGCCCAAGAAGAAGGAAGGAGAGGCCCCTGGTCCTGGAAAGGCTCAATGCAGGAGTCTAGGGGAATACCAGGACAGGGAAGTGGGAATGGGTTGATTGGTTGCAACCCCACCAGCAGTGAAGGAGTGTTCCTCTTTCTCCACAACCTTGTCAGCACCTGTTTTCTCCTGAGTTTTTGATCTTAGCCATTCTGACTTGTATGAGGTGGAATCTCAGGGTTGTTTTGATTTGCATTTCCCTGATGCCTAAGGATGTTGAATATTACTTTAGGTGCTTCTCAGCCATTCAATATTCCTGAGGTGAAAATTCTTTGTTTAGCTCTGTACCCCATTTTTAATAAGGTTATTTTGGCTCTCTGGAGTAAGCATTAACTTCTGGGACACGTTTATGTAAAGCCCTTTGTTTAACATTTTAAATAACTGCACAAGCCAAAGTTCCATGGTATGGAAGTTTCTACATGCAGCATCGGGAAATGCTAAATTTTAGATCTCAGACTTTCACAATGAAGAACAGACTCTCAGTTTCTAAGGGGTACCTTTTCCTAGAGTCAAGATTGATCTTTCCAGCTGCCACATAGTAAACATCTGCCTATCTCTCCTTCTGCATATGGTTAGATTCCTCTTAAATTCCTAAACATGTTCCTCTTTTATGTAATTCACTGTCTTTTCTAGAGCAAGACGATTTAGAACAAATCCTGGCTCATTACCCTTAGATGCCAGTGGCCATCTGTTTCAGGTATATTTCACCTGACCATTATTGAATTTCTCCAGCATGTTTTATTTACTAGGTCTGGCTAGATTCATGGAGGCTTTATTTTCTGCTGGTGTGATGATGAAGAAGATAGTCAAATGTTAGCTCTCTTGGAATTCAAATTTTAGAAGGACATTGTAGGGAGACAAGAAGCTCACCATCCCAGGTTGGACCTCTTCTCCACAGGGCATGCCATGCCGATGTGGTATCTGTTAAATCATCTCTTTACCCTGTGATACATAATCAATTTGTATTATTTACTTCTCTATTGATATGATAAAGCATAAAGATGAAAGGTACCTACAGAAGAGTTTATTGGAGCTTAAAGTTACACAGAGATAAGAGCTCATCATAGAGAGAATTGTGGCAGCAGGTGGCAGTCATGGCTACAAAAATATCTGAGAGGTAACATTTCTAGGTGCATACAGGAAGCAGAGATAGCTTTTAAAACACGAAGCTAACACCCCTAGTGACATACTTTCTAAAGAACGTCCATGCATCTCAAATCTACCAAACGGTACCAGAAATTGAGAAACAGAAACTCAAATAATAAAAAATATGTAAAACATTTTCATTCACATGAACAGTTTCTTCATTATATCATATCTCCTGCCTTAAAAATATTAGTATGAAATATTTTAAGAGAAACTAATTTTTTCAACTTCATTTTGTGCTGCCATTCCTAGTGTTTCATTTTAAGTTTCCCACCACCCTAAGTTAGATAAATTGATATATAAATTTTTCACATTTATTCATTTACTCTGGTTGCTAAGACATCTGTGATTTATTTGTCTTCTTTTTAAACAAATATTTCATGTACTAGCTGAAACCCAGAATAATTAAAACAACCATTAACAATAAAATAACTGATAGAGGTTTGACCTTTCCTAATTGATTGATTGATTGATTGATTTTTAATTGATATATGCTTTATTTACATTTCAAATGATTTCCCCTTTCCTGGATTCCCTTTCCTGAACATCCCATAAGCCCTCTTTCCTTACCTTTTTCCCCAATCAACCCATTCCCACTTCCCTGTCCTGGTATTCCCCTAGACTCCTGCATTGAGCCTTTCCAGGACCAGGGGCCTCTCCTTCCTTCTTCTTGGGCATCATTTGATATGTGAATTTTTTTCTTGGGTATTCTGATCTTCTGTGCTAATATCCGCTTATTAGTGAATGCATACAATGTGTGTTCTTTTGAGATTGGGTCACTTCATTCAGGATGACATTCTCCAGTTCCACCAACTTGCCTAATAATTTCATGAATTCATTGTTTTAATAGCTGAGTAGTATTCCATTGTATAAATATTCCACATATTCTGTATCCATTCCTCCACTGAGGGACATGTGAATTCTTTCCAGCTTCTGGCTATTATAAATAAGACTGCTATGAACATAGTGGAGCATGTGTCCTAATTACATGCTAGGGAATCCTCTGGGTATATGCCCAGGAGTGGTATAATGGGTCCTTCAGTAGTATCATGCCCAGTTTTCTGAGGAACCTCTAGACTGATTTTCAGAATAGTTGTACCAGGTTGCAACCCCACCAGCAGTGAAGGAGTGTTCCTCTTTCTCCACAACCTTGTCAGCACCTGTTTTCTCCTGAGTTTTTGATCTTAGCCATTCTGACTTGTATGAGGTGGAATCTCAGGGTTGTTTTGATTTGCATTTCCCTGATGCCTAAGGATGTTGAATATTACTTTAGGTGCTTCTCAGCCATTCAATATTCCTGAGGTGAAAATTCTTTGTTTAGCTCTGTACCCCATTTTTAATAAGGTTATTTGGCTCTCTGGAGTCTACCTTCTTGAGTTTTTTGTATATCTTGGATATTAGCCCTTTATCAGATGTAGGGTTGGTAAAGATCTTTTCCCAATTTGTTGGTTGTGTTTTGTCCTTTTGACAGTGTCCTTTGCCTTACAGAAACTCTGTAATGTTATGAGCTTCCATTTGTCAATTCTTGATCTTAGAGCATAAGATATTGGTATTCTGTTCAGGAAATTTTCCCCTGTGCCCATGTGCTCAAGGCTCTTCTCCAGTTTCTTTTCTATTAGTTTTAGTGTGTCTGGTTTTATGTGGGAGTCCTTGATCCACTTGAGCTTGAGCTTAGTACAAGGAGACCTTTCCTGATTTCAAGTCATACTACGAAGTAACAGAAAGAGCATGGTACCGGCATAAAAACAGACACACTGATCAGTGGAATAGTGCTGAAGATCCTGTGGCTCAGGATGTATCCCTCAGCTGACTTGTGTATAGCCATAATTCCACCCTGGTAAAAATGAACAAAACTTCTGACATAGTAAGCAAGCCTCAATTAAATGCATTCTTTTATCAGAGTTGCTTTGGTCATATTTCTTCAGAGCAATAGACGAGTGACTATTTGGGCTAGGTTCTTTTGTTTGTTTTGTTTAGTATTTTGTCAGCTTGAGACAAGCTGAAGTTATCTGAATGGAGAGGACACCAATTGAGAAAATACCTCCATGATGCCAATTTGTGGGGAATTTCCATAATTCATGACTGATGGAAGATGCTCTGGCCCATTGTGGATAATACCATCTCTGGGCTGGTGGTCTGGAGTTCTATAAGAAAGCAGGCTTCAAAGGCTAGAAAGATAAAACAAATAAGCAGTGCTTTTCCATGGCCGTTACATCAGCTCCTGGCTCCAGGTTCCTGCCCTGTTTGAGTTTCTGACTTAACTTCCATTGATGACATACTGCAATGTGCAAGTGTAAACTGAATAAACCTTGTCTCCAGGTTTCTTTGGTTATGATGTATCATAACAGCTATAGTAACTCTAACTAAGGCACCTCCCCTCCCCCTTCTCTACCCATGGTCATGGCTGATCTTGGTTTCTCTACTCTTTCCCTCTGCCACTACTAACCACTTAACTCCCCTTCCAATGCCCTGAATAGACTCTTTTCTACACTGAAACAAACAAACAAACAAACAAAAAACTAAGACATATATTGATAATGTTTTCACTCCATGGTGATGGTGATGTGAATGAAGAGGTGTACACGAAACTAATTAGAAATATGATTTGATGGTTAAACCAATTTGGTGGTTATCTCAGGTGGTTACCTGATATAAACAACACTTTAAAGTCCCACTCCTAATGATAATGGATCTCATATGAGCTCTGCTTTGTTGATTAAAAGTGTCTTGTTCTCCTGGTATCTTCCTTCCTCTCTGGCTCTTAAATTCTGTCTTTTATCTCCTTTTCAACAGGGTTCCCTTAACTCTGTGGTGGTAGGTGAGGAGATTTGGAAAGATGTTGATTTAGAACTGTGTTTCTGTGATGGCTGGTGGTAGGTTTCTCTATTTGTTCCTTTTCGGTACAGGAGGAATCTTCTTTAAAACTGGCAGAATAAGGGACTGATCTGAATCAGCACAATAAAATTAGGAGTCATTTATTATTACTTTTTAAAAATCAAAAAGTATTTGATTTTTTTCTATGTCTCTAGACTATCTTGTTTTGGGTTCTTCATCACCCCAGCTATATCTTTTATAGGTTGCCTCCTGTGTCTGGGGCCTCGGACCATGTCCTATATGTTGCCTGGTTCGTGGTTCAGTGAGAGATCTCGGGGTCCAGGTTAGTTGAGACTGCTGGTCTTCCTATGGGGTTACCCTCCTCTTCAGCATCTTCCAGCCTTTTCCTAATTCAACCACAGGGAATTCAGTTTAATATTTGGGTGTAAGTATCTGCATTTCTCTCACTCAGCTGCTTATAGGGCCTCTTAGAGAACAGCCATAATATGCACCTGTCTGTAACCACACCATAGCATCAGTGATAGTGTCAGGCCTTGGAAATTCCCCTTCAGATGGATCTCAAGCTGTGCTGGTCATTAGACTGCCTTTCCCTCAGTCTCTTCTCCATTTTTGTCCTGCAGTTATTTTAGATAGGGAACAATTCTGTCAAGAGTTTTTGACTGTGGGATAGCAATCCTATCTCTCCACTTGATGTCCTATCTTTCTACTGGAGGTGGGCTTTATATGTTCCATTTCCCTTCTGTTGGCATTTCATCTAAGGTCCTTCCCTTTGAGTCCTGAGAGTCTCTCACCTCCCAGGTCTCTGGTGTTTCTAGAGAATTCCCCCTCTGGTCCCACCCAGGTTACATATTTCCGTTTGTTCTACTGGCTGTCAGGGTTTCTCTCCTGTTCCCTCCACCCCACACCTGATCATGTTCCACTTCCTCTCTTCCCTCTCCCACCAAGGTCTCTCCCTTCCTCTTCCTCAAATGATAACTTACTTCTCCCTCCCAAGTGGGATTGAAGCATCCTCACTTGGGCACTTCTTCTTGCTAAACTTCCTGAGTTCTGTGGATTGTGTCCTAGGTATTTTGTACTTTTTGTGGCTAATATCCATTTACCATGCATATCCTTTTGGGTCTGAGTTGCTTCACTCAGGATGATATTTTCCAGTTCCATCCATTTGCCTGCAAATCCCAGGATGTTCTTGTCCTTAATAGCTGAGTAGTATTCCATTGTGTAAATGAACTACATTTTCGGTATCCATTCTTCTGTTGTGGGACATCTGAGTTGTTTCCAGCTTCTGGGTATTACAAAAAAGGCCACTATGAACATAGTGGAACACGTGCCCCTGTGATATGGTGAAACATCATTTGGGTATATGCCTAAGAGTGGTATAGCTGAGTCTTCAGGTAGATCAATTTCCAATTTTCTGAGGAACCTGTAGATTGATTTCCAGAGTAGTACCAGTTTGCAATCTTACCAGCAGTGAAGAAGTATTCCTCTTTTTCCATATATTCACCAACATGTGCTGTCACCTGAGTTTTTTCATCTTAGCCATTCTGATTGGTTTAAGCTGAAATCTCAGAATCATTTTGATTTGCATATTTCCTAATTACTAAGAACTTTGAAAAAAATTTTAACTGCCTTTTGACCATTCAAGATTACTGTGTTGTGAATTATCTGTTTAACTTATACCTCATTTTCTGTTTGGGTTGTTTAGCTTCTTGGGTTCTTTATATATTTGGATATTAGCCATCAACAGGATGTGGAGTTAGTGAATATTTTTCCCCATCTATAGGTTGTCAATTTGTCCTTTTCACTATGTCCTTTGCCTTATAGAAGCTTTGCAGTTTCATGAAGTTCCATTTATCAATTCTTGATATTTTTGGATTATTGAGTATTTTGATATCTTGCTTGAATTCTTTATATATTTTGGATATTAGTCCTCTATCTATTGTTGATTTGGCAACTTTTATTTCAACTCTCTAGGCTGATACTTTGTCCTAATCACAGTATCCTTTGTCTTACATTAGTTTTTAATTTCATTAGGTTTTATATATTGATTGTCAATCTTTATTTCATAATTGTGTTCTGTTCAGGAAGTCTTTTCTAGAGTCAATGCATTCGAAACTATTCCCACCTTCTTTTCTATCAGGTTCAGCATAATTGGTTCTATGTTGCGATTTTTGATCTATTTGGACTTGAGTTTTGTTTTAAATTATTCTACCTGCAGACATTTAGTTTGATCAGATCCATATTTTAAAGATACTGTCCTTTTTACAATGTATATTTCCAGCTTTCATTTAAATTTTAAAAGCCAGGTATTCCTAACTGCATGGATTTATGTCTTGATATTCAACTCAAAAAAGTGAAAACCTGTACCTGCAGTGGGCATTTGAATCCTCAAAGCTCATTCCCAATGGCACACTTCCCCCATAAAGACAACACATACTCCAACAAGGCCAGACCTCTTAATCCTACTAATACTTCTCAAACAGTGCCATTCCCTTATGACTAAGCATTCAAATATATGAGCATATGGGTACCATTATTATTCAAACTGCTGCAGTATAGTAAGGATTCTTTTAACACCTGTAACCCATGGTTTTATATTAGTCAGCTTGCACTCTTACCCAGTAAATAATCCTATCATTTCATATCAAAGAAAAAAAGAAGCAAAAACCTAAAATAATCCAATAAACAATATTAGTTTAGAGCTCACCAAAATTGTATTTTATGACTTCTGTTGCTATGACACTTAGGCACTTAAGAGCAATTATCTTGATAATTCTTGTAAATCGGTATGTTACCATTTTCCTGAGCATCAAGCCCACTAGCTGTTTAGTAAAATACCTGTGCCTAAACCTATGTTAAAATCTTCTTATAATAAGTAAAATTATCTCTGCTTTAGAAAAATTATTTTTATCAGTCCTCACTTTTTGATTTTGACAGTATATGTTTACATTAACTTTTTCTATAGTTGAAAATGTTTTGTTACCTGATATTTTGTTCGATTTATCCTACTAGCTTGAGTTCTTCAGAAGCAAATAAAGATAAATACAAATGTAAAATTCTTGTGTTGCACAAGATATTTGAGGTATTATATATCTGGCCCAAAGTGTATACACTTTTAGATGTGTGTGTGTGTGTGTGTGTGTTCTAATGTGTCCATGTCCCTAACTGGAATCCACTTATGACAGCACATATTCATCATCTTAATTTTTTCCTTTTGTTCATTGCCTTACCACTTCTACTTCTAGAGGACTGTAAGCTGACAGCTAGTAAATGATGATTTTCCTGCAGTAAAACTGGAAAGGTGCAACATGTCTTGTCTCTCCTGAGCGGAAATCAGTGATCTGTAAGCCATAGGGTTAAAGCTATCAGTGTTTTCATTCTGTAAACCCTTAAAGCCCCAAAAGACTAGAAAGTTCTCCTCTCATGACTACTTGTGCAAGTTAGAATTGACCTCCCTCTGAGGGTAGGAGGATTTATACAAGACCATAAAATTTCCCCAAACTTCAGAGACTTCTTACCCTTCATTAGAATCCTCCTTTGCTATTACCTAGTTAGGTTGCAAAGAAAAGTGAGTTCTAAGTCCCAGTTCCATCTTTATGATATAACAAAAAGGTCCCTGCTTCCACTCAGATCCCACCTGTATGATGGCCTTCAAAGCTATGCTTGTGGCTGGATAACAGTTCATAGTAGGGGTATGTACCTTTACACAGGTAGGTCACCATAGATTCAGAACCTTTATTTTGCCCCTTTATCCATAAGGATTTTTCCCTAAAAGCGATATAATCCCTGATGAGTTGAAAATAGGTCAAATATTTAAGGTTTATAAATCTTAATTAAGAAATATTTTTTCTATTTCTCATTTCTTGTCTTAGTTATCAATTATCATTTTGCTCATCTTAAACTTAAGTATTTTTTTAAAAAATATTGAAAATATATTGTTCTATTATATGGTATTTCCCAGATACAACTTTCTCCCCTCCACTACTTTCTATCCTCTCTTCACCACTCCCCTTCCCTGGACCTACTCCCTATCCCTTCCTTCAAAACAGATCAGGCCACCAAGAGACAACTAGAAATCACTACAAAATAAAATACAATAAGGCAATAGGAGGAAAGAAATCCCAAGAGAAGGCAAAAGAAGTAGAAATGCACTCACTACCAATGTTAGGAGTCTCACAAAAAACCAAGCTAACAACCAAAACATATACACTAAGGACTTAGTGCAGAGTCATGAAGACTCTGTGCTTGCTTCTTTAGTCTCTGTGAGCACATATGCTCCCTACTTAGTTGATTCAGTGGTCTGTGTTTTTCTGATGTTCTCTATCCCCTCTGACTCCTAACCTTTCTGCTGCAACTTTCCTGGAATTTTCTGAGCTCTGAGGGGAGACACCAGATAGAGAGTGCCAATTAATATTCTCTCTCTCTCTCTCTCTCTCTCTCTCTCTCTCTCTCTCTCTCTCTCTCTCTCTCCCACCCCGTCTCCATAATGTCTGGCTACTACTCTCTGTATCAGCTCATATGTGCTATAGGAGGAAGCCTCTCTGATAATTGAACAAGGCATTGATCTCTACATATAGCAAAATATAATTAGAAATTATTTAACTGATTCCACGCCCCTTTCTAAAAGACCAAGAATGTTTGGTGCTACACTAGGTATCTTGAATGTAGGCTATACAGTCTCCAGTTCCTGTAATTCCAAGAAATATCAGAGGACTTCAATTTGAATCAGATATTGGTTGGCCACTCCCAAAAGTTCTGCACCAATGTTGGTAGAGCACATTTTGCAGGTGGGATAAAATATAGATGAAGAGTTTGGTGATTATGTTGGTGTTCATGTTTCACTTTCAGTAGCCTGAAGACTATATTCTAGCACAAAAGAGGTAAGAATGTAGAGATAAAGGCTCCAACCTTATACCAGCTTAATCTCTCAATGTTCAATGAACTGAGTGGATGTTGGCCTACGCAGTGGGGTTCTGCTATCATTTTGTAGAGAGCAATTCCTTGTCTTATCATCAACCTGTATTTTTAGGAATCCCCGTGAGACACTCTTGGCCAACAATCTAACCAAATGCTACCCAATCCCACCACTGGAAGCCTTGGCTTTCTATAAGAGATGGCCAGTTAACACTGTATCACATATTACTAGGTATCATCACTAGAATCATCCCCATAGATTCCAGAAAGGTTACACTGCACAGGATTATAACACCAACCCATAAAGCCCCCTAATTCCAGGTGCCTGTTCTCTCTCTCTCTCTCTCTCTCTCTCTCTCTCTCTCTCTCTCTCTCCATCCCACCTCTCCTCACCTGATTTCTCCAGCTCCATTATGCCCCTGCCCCTGCCCCTAATTCCATCCACAAAATCTGTTCTATTTTCCCTTCCTAATGAGATCCACAGCACCAACCTCTTTTAACTAATCTCTCTTGATTTACTGCTTGTATCATCATTATCAATTACTTAACAGCTAATGTCCACTTGTAAGTAAGTACATGTCATATTTGTCTTTCTAGGTCTGGGTTATGTCACTCAGGATTTATTTTTTTAGTTACATGCATTTTTATTGCAAATTTCATGGTGTTATTGTTTTTAGCAGCTGTGCAATACTCCATATTACTGTAAATGTACCTCATTTTTGTTATCCATTTTATGGTCAAGGGACATCTAGTTTTTTTTTCCAGTTTCTGTCTCTTATAAATAAAGCTACAATGAATATGTCTGAGCAAATGTTCTTGTGCTAGGATGGAGTAACCATTGAATATATGCCAAAGAGTGGTATAGCTGGATCTTGGGTAGATCAATTCCCAGTTTTCTAAAGCACAACCATATTGATTTCCATGGTGGCTATACATGCTTGCATTCTCACTGGTAATGGAGAGCTATTCCTCTCCATTACCATCACATTACCAGCACATCCATGCCAACATGAGCTCTCATGTGTGTTATTAATCTTAGCCATTCTAACAGGTTAAAGATGGAATCCCCAAAACATTTTGATTTGCATTTTCCTAATGGCTAAGGATTTCTGTTTCTATCACTACAACAATTTTCCATTGGATTGTTTGGTTTCTGATATCTAGTTTCTTGAGTTCTTTATACATTTTCGATATTAGTCTTCTTTTGGGTATGAAGTGGGCAAAAATGATTTCTCATTTTGTAAGAAGCTCATTTGTCCAATTGATAGTGTCCTTTGAATGCAGAAGTTTTTCAGTTTCTTGGGGTCCTATTTATAAAATTTTTAATCTTAGTGCCTGGGTTATCAATGCTGTCTTTAGAAAGTCATCTCCTATGATCACATACATATTGTTCCATATGAAGATGAAGTAAGTCAACGTTAAGAAAAAAAAAATATATATATATATATATATAAAACAAAAGTCATTTTTCCTAAAAATTCAGCTAACACACTTGGTATGAGTTAAAATATTAATAAATATTTTAAAATAAATAATTTCCACCATTTAAAATATGTGGAAAAATAGCCATAAGGGATTCTTACATATACAAAAACAAAAAACAGAAAAACCTACAACAATTAGGCCTGGTAAAAAACAATCACAATAAATAAGGAAAATAAATCAAAATATTATGAATTTCAAATGCTTATCATGGTTGCTTGTTCTCTGAGAAAAAATATAGATATATTATGCTATCTACAAACTAATATTTGGAGATGAGGGACCTAAATGAAGCACAGAGTATCTTTCTACTTATTTGAATTGAGAAAACACTGTATCACATTTGTTTTATTTCAGAGATTATTTACCATTATACTAATCCAACTAGCAAAGTAATACACAACTCTCCATTTTTTCCTTTGGTCTTGTAAAAATAATTGTCTATTTATTGTCTAATAATTGTCTGTTAGTAATAGAAATAAGCATATTTGAGGTCATATAGCTGACTATGTTTCTATTATTATGCAATATTAGGCATTGTCTAATTGAGCAGTCCTTGAGTCCAATTAAAGTGATATTGGTTACCACCCATGAATGAATGTCTGTCACTATTGTACACTTAGGATTATTGTTCCATGTTTCGTGGTGGCTATTTAACTTCATAGGCATTATATTTGCATAAGAATATGGATTGTTTTCCTCCTTTGGAAACTTGTATGGCATTTTCTGATACCACAAAAGCTATATCGCAGGAAGGAACCTTTAAGGCAGGAACCAGATTGGCTTCTCCATGAACTTTATCCATAGTACATGGCTTTTGGATAAACTTATCCAAAAATATTTTAAAAGTATTCTTATGTGCAAGTAATTTGAGCAGATGGGGAAATATTTGTTTGTGTGACTATTTTAATCTGGCTATGGTATGCTTCCAATTATGAATTTATTATAATAAAATTACTTTTAAAAATATTCTCACATCAAATATGTTCAATTTTTTTTTCTTATTGCATTTTATTGAAGCTCTAATGACTAGAAATTCTCATGTATTTTTTACTTTTAATAGGTAAAAGTGAAATTTTGATGCAATTTAATTAAAATAATAAAAATACTTCAAGCTTTTATTCGTGTTAAATATACTTTAGATATTTCCAAACTTTTAGTATCAATGAAAAATTGTCATCAAAAATATATCAGGGACTGACATAATTTTGGATTTGTTCTGGTATTTAGATTTAGCTAAATAACTGGCAGCAATTAATAAAAACTTGGATGCCATCTTTACATAGTTTATAGAATATAGAAATATTTTATGTCATAAGTCAGAACTGAACTAGACTTTATGGTTGAGGATAACCTGTGAGATAGTTAATTTTTTTCTTTCCCATAGAAGAGACTAAGGATAAAATCTGAGACATAATAAAAAATATCAATGTTAGTACCAAAGTATCTAACCTCCCATAATGTAGGGACAGAAAGAACAGAATAGGATGGCTGTGAAATAAGACTCTTCCCTATTGAATCTTGGTATTGTGGAATGAAACAAGGTCCCTTCAACTAGAAGGCAACTACATGAGTAAAGGCTGTGAATAGAAATTTAACAATAAAAGAACAACTCCACCATATCACAAAGACACTTGTTCAACTATGTCCATAACTGCTTTTATCCTGAAAGTATAAACAACCTAGATGTCCCTCAACTAAAGAATGGATAAAGAAAATTTGGTACATTTATACAATGGAATATTTCTCTCTTAAAAACAACGACTTCATGGAATTTACATTCAAATAGATGGGATTGAGTTTGTCAACCCAGATTCAGAAAGATTAACATGGTATCTATTCTCTTATAAATGGATATTAGCCTTAAAGAACAGGGTAACTGTGCTACAATCAACAGACCCAAAGAAGCTAAGTAACAAGAAGGGCCCGAAAGTGTTCAAATATCTCTGAGAAGGTAAAATAGAATATACATCAGAGGTGGATGGACAGAGGAAGGAGAATGGTTAGGGAAGGAAACTGAATGGATCAAATTGGGGAAGGAGAGGGGGAGAGATAACTGGGATGGGGGCATATCTGGGACAATCTAGAAACCTAAAACAATGGAAAGTCACAGGAATCTATGATGACTTCCCTAACTAAGACTCCTGACAATGGAGAATATCGAACCTGAATCTCCTATAAGTCCAGAAAGGTACTTCCAATCAAGGTACTGGGATACCAACAGAGCCACAAACCTTAGACTCAAAATTTGTCCTATCTACAAGTTGTGCAGGAAAAAGATGGAGCAGAAATTAAGGGAATGACCAAACAATGACCCATGTCCAACTTGAGATCTATGCCATGGAAGATAGGTCAACCCTGACATTAATGGTATTCTCTGCTATACTTGCAGACAGGAGCCTAGTGTAACTGTCATCTGAAAGGCTTTACTCAGCAGCCTATAGAAATAGTTGCAGAGACCCACAAATAAACATTAGGAGTAGCTTGGGGAATCCTATGAAAAGGGGGTAGAGGTTGAGCAATTGAAGGAGCCAGAGAGGCTAAGGATATCACAAAAAAAATATCTACAGTTAACTAAACATTGACCCATGTGGTGCTCTCCCGGAGACTGAAAAGCCAGAGTGCATGCATGGAAGGGACCTAAGCCCTTGGCACATATGTGACAGTTCTGCATCTGGCTCTTCATGTGGGACTCCTAACAACAGGAGCAGGGGCTGGCTGTATCTGACTTTGTTGCCTGCCTTTTGGATCACTTTTCCCTATCTGGGCTGTCTTGACTAGTCACAGTAGGAGAAGATGGCTATAGTCCTGCTGTAACTTGATATGCCAAGGCAAGTTGATATTCCTGGGGGACTTGCCCTTCTTAAGGATAAAAGCAGGAAGAATGGGGAGAGGTGAAGTGAGAGGGCAAAGTAAAAGGAGGGAAAGACTTAATTGGGATGTAAAATAAATTTTTAAAAATTATTTGAAAAATCGTGACAAAGACACCATGTTTCAAAGGTGAAGCACAGAGGTTCATCCTGGTATAAAGCTCTTTTAAAATAGACTCTAGATAAAGATTATAAGGAGTTTAAAAATATAATTTAAAATCATTGTTTACAAAGGAAAGCCTTTCAAAACAATCAAAGTTATGCTGAGGTTAATTTATCTAGGAAATCAATAATTTATTCACAAAGCAAAATGATCCATATTGGACCAAACACCTATACATAAACTAAAAGTGGTTATTCCGGTTTTGTAACTCAGCCCAGTCTTCCCCTTCTCTGCCCTCTTTTATGATTGGAAGGGAGATCTCTGGAACTTTCATTTCTCGCTGGAATTTATTTGTCAGTGTGTTGCTGTGTATGCTGATAAATACAGCATTCAGACAGGTCGGGGGAAAGGTGAAAAGGCACCTCCCTGTCTCTGAGCTTGTAACTATAGCACCTCTCAGCAGTATCTCCTCCATCAGCAACCGGTACCCATCTCCAGGTTCCCTCAGCTCTTTCAGAAACAGCTTAATTACACCCTGGCAGTAACTGCCAGCAGATTCTCAGGCAGTGTCTGTACTATGTGGCTGAACAACATGAATTATTCCCAAATCATAAACGTCTGTACTTTCTGTTGTTCAGTGGATCAACCTTATTAGACAAGTTTCTGAAACCCCTCACTTCACCAATCTGTGTCTACTACTGGGCTGTGTGTCTGCCTTGCTGCTGGTGTGCCAGAGTGTTGCAGGCAGGCTGCTGGGGTGGAGGTTGGGGGGCACGTGGATGCAGAGGGGAAGCAGACCACAGTCCATAATGGAGGCCATCAGTCTATGTTTTTTGAGGGGGAGGGAAACAGCGGGATCTGGGATGGTTGCTATGGTTCCCAGTCTCCTGTGTACCCAGGCGCTGCCCGGTGTATGAACACTTCCCTTCAGTGTGATCACGCACTAGGGGAAGGCCAAGCCAAGGACAGAAGTGGAACCTGGTTTGTTTTCAAGTGAATGTGGGCCTTCTCATAGAGATTTAAGCTCAGCTCTTTAGGACAAAGTGAGCCTTAATGAAGGAGCTGATCTTTGCTTGTCCATAACAGTTTTATTTGATAGCGAATGTAAATTCATACACCTTACTCTGAGTGAATTAGGGATTAAATACCTTTTCTGGGAAGGAATTCCCAGGAAGGAAAGCTCATTGGCTGAACACTAGGGGCCTGTCTAGATTCCCCACGTGGAGAATTTCAGGTTTGTATGCTAAGGGACTGATTGTTGGGTCATCTCAGTGGGGTGTCATAGTTATGTGCTCCAGATCAGGTAGTTTGTTAGGGATCTGGCTCCATTCCTGCCATTCCCAAGTTCCCTGGGATCTTTCTTACTAGATCTTTGTGGCTGCCCGCGGCTACATTCAAATGGGTTACTGGGTTCCCTGGAAGGAAAGCTGGGTATAGGAAACAAGTGACAAGAGGAACATGAAGCCTTGAACTTGTTCAAGGCTCAAAGTCTAATGGAGGTCTCCAAATATATATAGGCGGGGCAAGACCCCTCCCCCAAAAGCAGTAAACAGGTTTGCAGAACTGGTTCTACTTGCTCCGCAGGAGGCTGGCAGTGTCCTTAGAGAAGAAAGGGCTTCACCTTGGTCTGAGCCCTCCACCCTAGGTGGGAAGCAGTAGCTAACAGAGTTTTGAAACTCCCGCTCAAATAGGCTGGGAGGAGGGCACAGATGATCTGGCTGGAGGCACAGTCCACTTACCACACAGGCTACAAAATTTTAAAAAAGATGTATAGAAAACTTGGCAGAACACAGTGGGGAATTGTGGGGAACTCGACAAATACATCTATGTGAAAACGCTGCAAGGAATTGCAACATTCATTACAAAAAGTCAGGTAAGTTATGTAAATGGAACAGTTTTGAGTATGAAACTCTACATGAGACAACATGTGGGTGAAATTGATAAAAGCAGTAAGAGTGGAAATGCCTGTATAAAAATTGATATCATTCTTTATCTAGCACTTCATATCAATAACAACTTTAGGGGCCTAACCTTGTATTCTTGTTTGAAGAGCCACTTGGATCTCCATGTAAGAACCTCAACCTATAAAACCTAAATAAGAATCCAACCAAAACCTGAAGCATCTCTTTCCAAGCATGTTCTGCATATCCACATTTCATAATTTTCTCTGATTTATCTAAGATCATCACTGGAGTCTGGTTGAGCATACCCTTTATCCTATAGAAATCAGAAAGCATGAAGCACATTATACAGCATGAATTCAATATATTAGACAAGACTGGAAGTAAAAACTTGATGGCACTCAAAAACATGCAACATCATCTCACCGATCTTAAAAAATCAGTGTGATTTTGATGTGAGCACAACACTGGCCATGGAGATTCCATTGAAAGACCCCCGAATTGGGGAGACCCTGAGTCTCAGGATAAGGCGACACCCCAGAAATTTATGATAGACTGTCTTGCTGCAATCAAGGTTTATTTGGGGGAGACCAGTGCACTGGGGCTGAGCTCGTAACCCACGCAGGGGCAGAGGAGTTCAACCCTGAGCAACTGAAGTCAGGGGTTTTTAAAAGGGGAAAATCATAAGGCAGGGGGCAGAGGACAAAAATCATGAGGTAAGGGGTGGAGGGTAAAGAAAATCACAAGGTGCCATGGGTGGAGGGTCACAAGGCAAAGGGTGGAGGATTTGATCATGTGTAGAATGGGGAATAGGGAAAGGGAAGTCAGGCAACAGTTTATGCCTCAAGGAAGGTTTAGATTTTATCTAGAACAGCTACCCTGGGGAAAATGTATAGTTGAACAATAAGCAGAGCACTGGGTGGGTCAAGAATGGGTTCCTGGAACAGGGTGTGCTACTTTTCTCAAGCCAAAAGCAGAAAGATAAGTTACTTTGTGCTGAGCTGAAAGCAGAAAAACAATTTACTCTGTGCTAAGCTTGGTTGCTAGGAGTCTAAAAACATTGAGTTAGGGTCTCTCACCATCATGCTTGAGATAAAGCCTGTGAATGCACAAAATCAATGACAGATTTAGTGATCAAAAGACAAAGTCAGCTACTGTGGTCATCAGAAATTATGAATGAGTTCAATAATTAATTAATCAAAGCATGCATTAAAATTTTGCTTGATAAATGTAATCAAATATGATATTATAGAAAAACATTTTTTTACTCCTAAATAAAATTTTGCGTCATAATTCATTTTTAAGATGGATGTGGAGCTTTGGAAAGAAAATATAATGGGATATTTTTAATAAAAGTTATTGTCACTCTGTAATGTGTTGCCTAAAACACTGAAGGATTTAAAGATAATTTAATATGTAGTGATTATGCACAACTATTTTTTGTATGTGTGTGTATGCAGCATATGCGCGTGTGCACGAGGAGCATGCATGGAGGATAGGAAGGGGCTCTCTGGCGCTTCCTCCAACTTGCACTTTGTACACAGTTTCTCTCACTGACTTGGGGCTACGCTGCTTATCCAGCAAGCCCCAAAGATTCACCTGTATCTCCCTTGCCTTCACAATACTTGGGTTACAAATGTCTATATGGTTATGCCTGGAATTTTAAGTGTGTGTGTGTGTGTGTGTGTGTGTGTGTGTGTGTTTATGTATATACAACTCCATAGGTTTGTGCAATAAATGTTTTTACCTACTAAACCAGTCCTCCATCCCTACATATTTTATTTAAAAATAATTTACATTACTGAAAATATAGAAAAATACTTACTGGTTATCCTAACTATGAAATTAATACAGTAAGTATTGAACTAGAATGTACTCGTTAAGATGGTCTACACTAAGCCGGGCGTTGGTGGCACACGCCTTTAATCCCAGCACTTGGGAGGCAGAGGCAGGCAGATTTCTGAGTTCGAGGCCAGCCTGGTCTTCAGAGTGAGCTCCAGGACAGCCAGGACTGCACAGAGAAACCCTGTCTTGAAAAACCAAAAAAAAAAAAAAAAAAAAAAAAAAAAAAAAAAAGATGGTCTACACTAATACCAGCAGTATGATATAATATGCAATGAAAGTTAGAGAACATTTTAGAAATTTAAACTGTAATTCTAAAGCTCTTTTCTACTATTATTTTCTGGGAAATATAAATAGCTCTAACATTTGTAACTGAATTGACGCCTCAATTAAAAAATTGTTATTAGCTGTTATTTGGCTAAGTTTTCTAAAGGAAGTTGAATTTAAAATAGTCAGTGAAGCATCAAAGACTGAAAAGTTTAGGGCTAAACTTAGATTAGGGGTAACTCAGCAAGTGGATTTTGAAACACATGTTACTGAAACCTGGACTGAGGACAAGAGTTGGAAATTAAAACTAACAGAAAATATAAAGCATCCCAAACAGAACTAATGAGTTTCTTCCTTAGAGGTTTTAATTGTCATCCCTTAGGGAGAATGAGACCAGAAACATGAATATATTCCAGAGGTAGTCTGCCATAATCTAATTCTCCTGACAGTGTTGTTTATTTATATTCTACAGCATAAAGATAAAGATAACAACCATCTCTTTCCAAGTAACAGTTTATTAGCATAATGGTTCGTAGTTCCTGCTTTCTTGGGAGGAAAAGCAAAACAGTCATCCTTCATTGTGAAATTTAGGGTTTCCTATCTGGAATAAAAATAAGGGTTTATGTATGCTGACATTTATCTGGTCTTTATCTTGTTACTCACAGGTGGAATGAGTTGATACAGCTATTTCTATAGACAGCAATATGCTCAATCCCAAGGAATCATGTGCCTGTTTTCAGAATGATATAGAAAATTGCAAATATTAAAAATCTAAGTATGCATGTCTCAAATTTGCTAAGACTACATTTAAAGAAGACCTTTGAAGGTAAGAAGGAATGAAATAAATCAGTGACAAATGTAGCTGCAGTTCTGATGCTAATGTCCTCCTTCTCAATTAGTTCTTGATCTGTCAGGAAAGAAAGCCATGGGCCAATTGTTGGGTGGAAGGAATAGGCAGAACTTCCAGGTTCCTGGAGGAACGAGAGACAGATGCAAGGGAAGGAGAATGTACCATGATTTGGGGAGTGACCACTCCTACAGGTAGGTGGTCAGGGATGTCTAGCAGGACATCTACTAGATGTATCTTAGCAACTAGAGTATAGTGCAGGTAGGAGATGTGTAGATAAGAATAGTGTTAAGGGCATGTTTTACCAGGTGGGAGAAGGCAAGTTGAAAATGAACAACTGTGTGTGTAGGCCTTTTATCCGTGTATTTAAGGAAAGTAGGATAGGTGCTGGATGCAGGGCCCATTCCCAGAACTTAGACAAAGTCCTGTAACAGACAAGAGCTAGACTTGGGCAAAAGTGATGGGTAAGCAGTCTGACACATATAAATAAAGTAATCTGAAAGAAGAGACTTTCTAGACTACAAAACCAAAAGCGTATAAGTGACGAAAGCTACAAATAACCTTCCACAAGCCATGAATACATCAAAGAAGACAAAGTTCTAAGCCAGTTGTTATTGTTGGTGATGGTGTTTTAGTTGAAAAAGGTGGCATTTTACTTTTTAATGAAAATAATAACTTTATTCATCCTATATATTTAAATCATGACCCTGCCACCTTATCACTTCCTATATGCTTCCTACCTCCTGGTGCATGGAACTCCAAGCCTTCATTCTCTTTCTTTATAAAACAAATAGACAAATTAAAATCAAACAAATAAAAAAACAGAATTAGAATAACAATAAAACACAAAGTGTCCAACAACGATATACATGCATAAAATGTATAAAAACAAAATCAAAAACTAATATACATACCAAAAATGAAAAAAAAAATGTTTAAACAAAGCAAAATGAGAGCAAAATATAGACAAAAATGCAACTGGGCATCTTTTGTGTTGCCCAGGTCGTGCCAGACATGTACCTACCTTTACATATGATTATATACACAGGTAAGTCCATGGGGGGAAGGGGCTACACCTTGTTTCCCCTTTCCCTCTTGCTCTTAGAATATTTTCTGCTTCTCTTCTGCATTGTTTCCTGAGCTTTGAAGGTAGGGATTGGATAAAGACATCCAATTTAGGATGGAGTGTTCTGAGATCTCTCAGTCTCTGTACATTTTCTAGTTGTGGGTCTTTATATGTTCCCATCTACTACAGAAGGTATCTTCTCTGATAATGGCTGAGCATGACACTGACCTATGTGTATTATATTATATGTATAATACAATGTCGCTAGGAGTCATTTTATTGCTGTAGCCCCTTAGCAGTATATAGTCTCTGGTCTATAGTAATCCAAATAGTTCAGGTATGAATTGAATCTCACAGAGTGAGAATCACAATTTTTGTGCTATTATTAGACCAGTGTATTATGCAGACAGGTTGCCATTGTAGATTGAAGGGTTTGGAGCAGGTTTGATGTTTACCTCAGGAAGCATGCAGAGTACTTTCCAGTATTCAGTGTGGGTGAGAGCTCTAGTTATGCACCAGATCAACTACTCGACATTGAATGGGATATACTAACATAGTCTTAAGCAATAGGACCTTACCATCAGCTTTTGAAGAACAATCAATACATATCATGCATTTCTAAGATGTTTTTGGAGTTCCCATGGGGCTTATTTGGTCAACAGTTCATTTAGATATAACCTATTCTTGGCACTGGAATCTTCAGAGAATCTTTTCCTTTTTTTATCAGATACATTCTTTAATTACATTTCAAATGTTGCCCTTTCCTGGTTTTCCCCCTGAAAGCCCCCTAACTTATCCCCCTTTCTCCTGCTCACCAATCCAACCACTCCTGCTTCCCTGTCTTGGCATGCCCCTATACTGGGGCAGCAAGCCTTCTCAGGAACAAGGGCCTCTCCTCCCTTTGATGTCCAAGGAGGCCATTGTCTGCTACATATTCAGTTGGAGCCATGGGTCCCTCCATGTGTGCTCTTTGGTTGGTGGTTTAGTCCCTGGGAGCTCTGGGGTTATTAGGTATTTCATATAGTTGTTCCTCCTATGGGGCTGCAAACCCCTTCAACTCCTTGGGTCTATTCTCTAGCTCCTCCATTGGGCACCTTGTGCTCAGTTCAAAGGTTGGCTGAGAGCATCCCCATCCCCCTCTGTATTTGTCATACACTGGCAGAGCCTCTCAGGAGACAGCTATATCAGGCTCTTGTCAGCAATCACTTGTTGACATTCACAATAGTGTGTGGGTTTGGTAAATGTATATGTGATGTATTCCCAGATGAGGCAGTGTCTGAATGGCTTTTCCTTCAGTCTCTAATCCACACTTTGTCTCTGTATCTCCTCCTTTAGGTATTTTGCTCCCCCTTCTAAGAAGAACCAGAGTATCCATACTTTGGTCTTTCTTCTTGAGATTCATTTGGTTTGTGAATTAAATCTTGGATCTTCCAAGCTTCTGTGCTAATATCCACTTATCAGTGAGTGCACACCATGTGGGTTCTTTTGTGATTGGGTTGCCTCCCACAGGATGATATTTTCTAGTTCCAACCATTTGCCTAAAAATTTCATGAATTCATTGTTTTTAATTGCTGAGTGGAATTCCATTGTATAAATGTACCACATTTTCTGTATCCATTCCTCTATTGAGGGACATCTGGGATTTTTCTAGCTTCTGGCTGTTATAAATAAGGCTATGAACATAGTGGAACATGTATCCTTATTATATGTTGAAGAATCCTCTAGATAAAGGGCCAGGAGTGGTACAACAGTGTCCTCTGGTAGTACTCTGCCCAATATTTGGAGGAAATGCTTAACTGATTTCCAGAGTGGTTGTAGCAGCTTGCAATCCCACACAGCAGTGCAGGAGTGTTCCTCTTTCTCCTCATCCTTGCCAGCACCTGCTGTCACCTGAGTTTTTGATCTTAGCCATTCTGACTAGTGTGAGGTGGAATCTCAGGGTTGTTTTGATTTTCATTTCCCTGATGACTAAGGATACTGAACATTTCTTTAGGTGCTTCTAAGCTATTGAATATTGCTAAGTTGAAAATTCTATACTTAGCTCTGTACCTCATTTTTTAATCGGGTTATTTAGTTCTCTGGAGTCTAGCTTCCTGAGTTTTTTGTATATATTGGATATTAACCCTCTATTGGATGTAGGATTGGTAAAGATCTTTTCCCAGTTTGTTGGTTACCATTTTGTCCTATGGACAGTGTCCTTTGCCATACAGAAGCTTTGTAATTTTATGAGGCCCCACTTGTCAATTCTTGATCTTAGACCATAAGCCATTGATGTTCTGTTCAGGAAATTTTCACTTGTGCCCATGTGCTCAAGGCTCTTCCCCACTTTCTTTTCTATTAGTTTCAGTGTATCTAGTTTTATGTGGAGGTCCTTGATCTACTTGGACTTGAACTTTGTACAAGGAGATAAAAATGGAACAATTTGCATTCTTCTGCATGCTAACTGCCAGCACCATTTGTTGAAAGGCTATCATTTTTCCCATTGAATGGTTTTAGCTTCTTGGTCAAAGAATGTGGGTTCATTTCTGGGTCTTCAATTTTATTACATTGATCTACCTTCCTGTCACTGTACCAATGTCATGCAGTTTTTATCACTATTTCTCTGTAAAATACTCAGGGTCCAGGATACTTATTCACCCAGAAGTTCTTTTATTGTTGAGAATATTTTTTGATATCCTGTTTTTTTTATTATTCCAAATGAACTTGAGAATTGTTCTTTCTCTCTTTATGAAGATTTGAGTTGTATTTTTTATGGGTATTGCATTTAAATCTGTAGATTGCTTTCAGCAAGATGGCCATTTTTACTATATTAATCCTGCTAATCCATGAGCATGGGGGATCTTTCCAACTTCTGAGATCTTCTTCCATTTCTTTCTTCAGAGACTTGAAGTTCTTGTCATATATATCTTTCACTTGTTTAGTTTGTGTCACACCAAGGTATTTTATATTATTTGTGACAATTGTGATGGGAGTTATTTCTCTAATTTCTTTCTCAGCCTTTTTATCATTTGAGTATAGAAAAACCACTGATTTGTTTGTGTTAATTTTATATCCAAGCACTTTGCTGAAGTTGTTTATCAGGTTTACCAGGGGTTCTCTGGTGGAATTTTTGGGGTCACTAACATATACTATCATATCATCTGCAAATAGTGATAGTTTGACTTCTTTCTTTCCAATTTGTAAACTTTTGAACTCTTTTTTGTAGTCTAATTCCTCTGGCAAGGACTTTGAGTACTATATTGAATAGGTAGGAAGAGAGTGGGCAGCCTTGTCTAGTCCCTGATTTTTGTGAGAATGATTCAAGTTTCTCTCTATTTAGTTTGATGTTGGCTAATGGTTTGCTGTATATTGCTTTTACTGTGTTTAGGTATGAGCCTTGAATTCCTGATCTTTCTAAGACTTTTATCATGAAGGGGTGTTGCATTTTGTCAAATACTTTTTCAGCATCTAATAAAATGATCATGTGGTATTTTTTTTGAATTTGTTTATATAGTAGATTGCATTGATGGATTTCCTTATACTTAACCATCCTTGCATCCCTGGGATGAAGATTACTTGGTCATGATGGATGAACTTTTGATGTGTTCTTAGGTTAGGTTTGTGGGGATTTTATTGAGTATTTTTGCATCAATATTAGTAAGGGAAATTTGTCTAAAGAACTCCTTCTTTGCCTTGTTTAGGTGTCAGAGCAATTGTGGCTTCATAGAACAAACTGGTAATTTTCCTTTTGTTTCTGTTTTGTGGAATAGCTTAGAGAGTATTGGTATTAGGTCTTCTTTGAAGGTCTGATAGAACTTACCACTAAACCCATCTGATCCTGGGTTTTCTTGGTATGGAGATTATTGATGACTGCTTCTATTTCATTAGGGGTTATAGAACTGTTTAGATCATTTATCTGATCCAGATCTAACTTTGGTACCTGATATTTGTTCTAGGAAATTTTCCATTTTACCCAGATTTTCCAGGTTTGTTGAGTAAAGGCTTTTGTAGTAGGATCTGATGATTTTTTTAAATATCCTGTTTCTGTTGTTATGTCTCCTTTTTCATTTTTGATTTTGTTAATTTGGATACTGTCTGTCTTTCTGCTCCCTGGTTAGTCTGGCTAATGGTTTATCTAGTTAATTTTCTCAAAGCACCAGCTGCTAGATTTGTTGATCCTTCGTATAGTTTGTTGTTGTTGTTGTTGTTGTTGTTGTTGTTTACTTGGTTGATTTCAGCCCTGAGTTTGAATATGTCCTGCCATCTACTGTTCTTGGTTGTATTTGCTTGTTTTTGTTCTAGATCTTTCATGTGTGCTGTCAATCTGCTAGGGTATGCTCTCTCCAGTTTCTTTTTGGAAGCAGTCAGAGCTAAGGGTTTTCCTCTTAAAGCTGCTTTCATTTTGTCCCACAGGTTTGGGTATGTTGTAGTTTCATTTGCATTAAATTCTAAAAAGTCTTTAACTTCATTCTTTATTTCTTCCTTGACCAAGGTATAATTGGGTAGAGTGTGGCTCAGCTTCCATGTGAATGTGATATTTCTGTTGTTTTTATTGCTGTTGAAGACCAGCCTTAATCTGTAGTGATCTGATAGGAAGCATGGGATTATTTCAATCTTATTATATCTGTTGAGGTCTGTTTTGTGACCAATTATATGGTAAATTTTGGAGAAGGTACCATGAGGTGCTGAGAAGAAGGTATATTCTTTTGATTTAGGATGAAATGTTCTATGGATATCTGTTAAATCCCTTTGGTCCCTAACTTCTGTCATTTTCACTGTGTCTCTGTTTAGTTTGTGTTTCCCTGATATGTCCACTGGTGAGAGTGAGGTGCTGAAGTTTCCCAAAATTATTGTGTGAGGTACAATGTGTGCTTTGAGCTTTAGTAAAGTTTATTTTATGAATGTGAGTGCCCTTGCATTTGGAGAATAGATGTTTAGAATTCAGTTGTTCCTGCTAGATTTTTCCTTTGATGAGTATGAAGTGTCCTTCCTTACCTTTTTTGATGACTTTTGGTTGAAAGTTGATTTTATCTGATATTAGAATGACTACTGCATCTTGTTTCCTGGGACCATTTGCTGGAAAAATTGTTTTCCAGTCCTTTACTCTGAGGTAGTGTTTATCTTTAATACTGAGGTGTGTTTCATGTATGCAGCAAGATGCTGGACCCTCTTTATGTATCCAGTCTGTTAGTCTTTGTCTTTTTATTAGGGAATTGAGAACATTCATGTTAAGAGATATTAAGGAATAGTGATTGTTTCTTCCTGTTATTTTTTACATTATTATTTTTTGTGTGTGTTTGGCTATCATTTTGGGGGATTGTTAAAAGTAGATTATTTTCTTGCTTTTTCTAAGGTGTAGTGTTCCTCCTTGTGTGGCTGTTTTCCATATATTATCCTTTTTAGGGCTGGATTTGTGGAAAGATACTCTGTAAATTTGGTTTTGTCTTGTAATATCTTGGTTTATGCATCTATGATAATTTACAGTTTTGCTGGGTATAGTAGTTCTGCTCTGGAAATTTTGTTCTGATCTGTATGAGATCTGTCCAGGATCTTCTAGCTTTCAAAGTCTCTGGTGAGAAGTCTGGTGTAATTCTGATAGGTCTGCCTTTATATGTTACATGACCTTTTTCTCTTACTGTTTTTAATATTCTTTCTTTGTTTAGTACATTTGGTGTTTTGATTATTATATGACAGGTCCAATCCATTTGAAGTTCTGTAGACTTCTTGTTTCTTCATGGGCATCTCTTTCTTTAGGTTAGGGAAGTTTTCTTTTATAATTTTGATGAAGATATTTACTGGCCCTTTAAGTTGGGAATCTTCACTTTCTTCTATACCTATTATCCTTATGTTTGGTCTTCTCATTGTATCCTGGATTTCCTGTATCTTTTAGGCTAGGGGCTTTTTGCATTTTGCATTTTCTCTGTTATGTCAAAGTTTTCTATGGTATCTCTTGCACTTGAGATTCTCTCTTCTCTCTCTTGTATTCTGTTGTGGATGCTGGCATCTATGATGCCTGATCTCTTTCCTAGGTTTTCTATCTTCACAGTTGTCTTTCTTTGTTATTTTTATTGTTTCTACTTCCATTTTTAGATCCTGGATGGTTTTGTTCAATTCTTTTGCCTGTTTGGTTGTGTTTTTCTTTATTTCTTTAAGAGTTTTGTTTGTTTGTTTGTGTGCTTGTGTGTGTGTGTGTGTGTGTGTGTGTGTGTGTGTGTCCTCTTTCAGGGCTTCTAAGTGCTTACCTGTGTTCTCCTATATTTCTTAAATGTAATTATTTATGTCCTTCTTGAATTCCTCTATCGTCATCATGAGATGCAATTTTAAATCAGTCTTGCTTTTCTGGTGTGTTGGGGTAACCAGGGCTCACTGTAGTAGGAAAACTGATTTCTGATGATGCCAAGTAGCCTTCATTTCTGTTGCTTATATTCTCCTTCTTGGTTTTTGCCATTTGGTTATCTCTGGTGTTAGATGGCCTTGCTGTCTTTGACTGTGTCTTAGTTTTTCTGCAAGCTTGTATGTCAGTACTCCTGGGAAGCCAGTTTTCTCTGGGAGTAATTCAAGTACGGAGAGCTGTGGTACAGGGTCAGCTCTGTGCTTGTAGGTACATAGGTACTCCAGGGAGACCAGCCCTCTCCTGGTGGTATTTGCATATATCTGATCTTGGGCCCAAGATCAGATTTTGGCTCAGACAGAAACCAGAAACCTCTAGTCCCAGACTTCCCTTTGGTTCCTGTGTCCTGCATGTTCAGGGTGGATTCCTCTGAGAGGCAGGGTTCTTCCTATCTGCACTCACAGGCCTATCCTCCTGGGAGGCTAACTATCTCAGTGTGACACCTGGGTATGGAGCCCTGTGGCAGAGGATCTTCTCCAGCAACAAACAGAAACTGGAAGGCCCAGAGAATTTTTTTAAAACATCAAAGAACAAGCCACAGAAACACAGGCACACATAGACACACTGAAAAACAAAGCCCATAAAAATACAGCATGAACTGACTAAGAAATGAATACGTGTGGTATGTATGAAATTTGAGGTCTATGTGACACTTCTACTTTTTATTAATTAGTTTATTAATTCACTTTACATCTCAATATCAGTCCCCTTCCCCATCCAGGGCCACCTCTCCTTCTGAATGGGGAGACTTCATTGGGTACCAATCCTTGACACTTCTAATGTACAGAAGAAAGACAGAAAGGAAAGAGAGTATATGTGGGAGGGAAGGAAGGAGGCAGGGAAGGAGAAAGAGTGAGGGGATCTCAATGATTAGATGATTACTATGTGAGAGCTGGGAGCATCAGACAGAAGAAAAGCAAGGTAGTGTGCCATTTTGGGTCTTCATTACAGGATTCCTCCTAGAAATGAAAATTTTTTGTTGGTGGTTTTCTTTTCTTTTCTTTTCTTGGTTGGTTGGTTGGTTGGTTGGTTGGTTGGTTTGTTGGTTGGTTTAAGGTTATGTCTTTTATTTATTGAGCTCATAACAAAATTACATTATTTATCCCCTCTAGTTACTTCTATATAATCTTCCTTGTGCTCTTTCAAATTTTTTCTCTCCTTTCATTAAATATTACCTGCTTTATTTGTGTAATGTTTCTAGTATGTATGTTTTGGGGGCTGACCATTTGATACTTGATAACTAAAGTCAGGTGTTGTAATAGAAGCTACCTAACAGAATTTCAAAATTGCTTTAAGCCTACAATACATTGTTCTATAAGAGGAGCAAAAACACTGATGGTCACAACACACATATGATCCCTACTTTCTCAGCCTTTTCACATTTAATAGTTTTGAGTTCTACTTAACCATGAGCAACACTGACAGGAGTCTCTCAAAACAAAAGCATGAAAAAACTGGTGTGCATTTATCAGGTAATTTCATCTGAATGCCAGATGACTTGCTTACAGAAAAAAACATGGACCTCACAGCTAAGAACCTATAGATTTATACATTGAGTAAAAAATAAATACATTTATTAAATCTCATGGCTGATTCTCAAATTCATCTGGAGCAACAAAAAACCCAGGATAGCTAAAACTATTCTCAACAATAAAAGGACTTCTGGGGGAATCAATATCCCTGACTTCAAGCAGTACTACAGAGCAATTGTGTTAAAAACTGCATGGTATTGGTATAGCAACAGGCAAACAGATCAATGGAACAGGATTGAAGACCCTGAAATTAACCCACAGACTTATGGTCACTTGATCTTTGATAAAGGAGCCACAACCATCCGATGGAATAAAGATAGCCTTTTCAACAAATGGTGCTGGTTCAACTGGAGGTCAACATGCAGAAGAATGCGAATTGACCCACTCTTATCTCTTTGCTCTAAGATCAACTCCAAGTGGATCAAGGACCTCCACATAAAACCAGACACACTGAAACAATTAGAAAAGAAACTTGGGAAGACCCTGGAGGACTTGGGCACAGGGGAAAAGTTCCTGAACAGAACACCAATAGCGTACGCACTAAGATCAAGAATCGACAAATGGGACCTCATAAAATTACAAAGTTTCTGCAAAGCAAAGGACACTGTCCGAAGGACAAAACGGCAACCAACAAAGTGGGAAAAGATCTTTACCAACCCCACATCCGACAGAGGGCTAATATCCAATATATACAAAGAACTCAAGAAGTTAGACCGCAAAGAAACAAATAACCCTATCAAAAAATGGGGCACAGAGCTAAACAAAGAATTTTCACCAGAAGAAATTCGGATGGCCGAGAAACACCTTAAGAGATGTTCAACATCATTAGTCATCAGGGAAATGCAAATCAAAACAACCCTGAGATTCCACCTCACACCAGTCAGAATGGCTAAGATTAAAAACTCAAGAGACAACAAGTGCTGGCGAGGATGTGGAGAAAGAGGAACACTCCTCCACTGTTGGTGGGATTGCAAAATGGTAAAACCACTCTGGAAATCAGTTTGGCGGTTCCTCAGAAAATTGGGCATGTCACTTCCAGAGGACCCTGCCATACCACTCCTGGGCATATACCCAGAGGATTCCCCTACATGCAATAAAGACACATGCTCCACTATGTTTATAGCAGCCTTGTTTATAATAGCCAGAAATTGGAAGGAGCCCAAATATCCCTCAAAGGAGGAATGGATACAGAAAATGTGGTATATTTATACAATGGAATACTACTCAGCAATTAAAAATAATGAATTCATGCAATTTGTAGGTAAATGGTTAGACCTGGAAAATATCATCCTGAGTGAGCTAACCCAATCACAAAAGAATGCACATGAAATGCAATCACTGATAAGTGGATATTAATGAGCCCAGAAGCACTAAATACTCAAGACACAAATAGCAAGTCAAATGATTCCCAAGAAGAAGAAAGGAGAGGACCCTGGGCATGTAAAGATTGCATCCAGTTTAGTAAAGGAACCGAGGGGGGAGGGGGAATGATTGGGGAATAGTTGGGGGGGAGAAGAACTATGGGAAGTATGGTGGGTGGGAACTGGGAAAGGGGAAAGCCTTTGAAATGTAAACATAGAATATAGAAAATAAAAATAACTAAAAAAAAAAAAAAAATCTCATGGCTGTGTGACCACAACCTTACTTAACCCAATAGGACCTTGTCAAAGATGATTTTGCCTCCTTAGAGACAAGTGACCAATCATAGAGGCAAAGAAATACCACTGACATTTGATATGAATGGAGGGTAGCAAATCACAAAAGAAACAAAACCCTCAATGTACATAATAGCCTCCACAACAAAGAGCTGACTAGGCTCTATTTATACCTCTGGAGGTCTGCTGAGAAGTCATAAGAAAGTCTAACCTGATTTATCATTTAAATGTAATATTCTAAACATCTCTACACATCATCTTGAGCATGTATAAATGTCTTAAGTTCTATTCATGCCTGTGGTTGATATCCCAATCATCAATGCAGTATGTGATTATGTTGTTATTTTTCATATCTTCAGAATAAAGCATGACATACCAATTTACTCTTCAACACCATCAACAACTTTATTCACACTTGTAACATAAAGTCTGTTTTGTAGCAGGTACCTACTTTCCCACCTAACCATGACAGACAATCCCTATGAATTTGCTTATGGGATATTACATTGTCCTTTTATTGTTCTTGCAACATATGTAGGGACCTTTGACTGGCTTCCAAGTCCATTCTTCTTTCAGAAAATGAGTAAGGCCTTTTCTCTAGTATCTACTTCCTTGGGTTGTCCCACTGGAATGCCTTCTTTAAATAAATCACAGAATAGTCACTTTTAAAATGTCGTAATTAATTAACTAATATTTGAAAATTTAATACATTGTATTTTGAACATTTCAATTTTCCTCATACCTTTTCAAAAATCCTACACCATCTTACACACACCCAAATTTTCTCATTTTTGTAAATCCACTTATTCCCATTAACGCTGCCTATTAGGTGTGTGGACATTCACTGTAGCATATTAGACCCACCAGGAACCACATCATTAATGAAAACTAATACTACAGTTACTGGTAGCTATCAATGGCAGTAATGCCCCTACGAGTGCTACTTTACAAACAACTAAGTCCTCAGTGCGGGAAAATTTTTGTCTTAAATTTTCAGAAGTCTTGTACCTACTTCTATAAGATACTGTGAGTTCATATGTACAACTGGCTTATTGTATTAGGAAATACTTTCTCATTCTAGCCACCCCACAGCCTTTGGCGCTTAGTCTTCCCAGCACTTCTTCCACATGATTGCAGAATCTTCAGAAGAAAAAGAAGGTATAATATGGATGTATCCATTAGTGCTAAGCACCCTTAAGTCACTTATTCCTTGGCCAGTGTGAGTCATTATGTTAATTTTTATCCACCACAGAAAGAAGCCTTTCAAATGATAATCTAATTAGTTCCAAAAAACATTTTTGACAACACCTAACATTCTTTCAAGATAAATGCCCTGAATATAGAGGACATATCTCAACATAATAAAGGCAATATTCAGGGAGCCACAGCCAATATCTTGCTATAACTCAAAATATTTCCACTAAATTCAGAAACAAGACAAGGATGTGCACTTTCCTCCTCCTGTTCAGCATAGTACTTGTTAGTCTTTGCTAGAGCAAGAAGACAAGTGAATGATATGGAGGGGCTAAAAATAGTGAAGGAAGAAGTCACAGTACTCTTCATTGCAGATGGTATGATTTTATTGTAAATGTCAGTGTCACTTTTATTTCCGCTGATGATAGAATAAGATGAGAGCTATTCCCAAGCTGAGTGAATATGCAGCTTGGGCTGAGCCCAGACAATTCCTATCCATCCATCCATCTATCTATCTATCTATCTATCTATCTATCTATCTATCCATCTACTATCTGTATCTATCTGTTATGGTTTGTCTATGCTTGGCCCAAGGAGTGGCACTATTAGAAGGTGTGACCCTTTTAGAGTATGTGTGGCCTTGTTGGCGTAGGTGTGTCACTGTGGGTTTCAGATTTAATTCCCTAGTCCTAGCTTCCTAGAAGCCAGCAGTCTTCCACAAGCAATCTTCAGGTGAAGATGCAGAACTGTCATCTCTGCCTACAACATGCTTCCCTGCTCCCACTTTGATGATGTACTGATCCTCTCTCATCCTGTAAGCCAGTCCAATTAAATGCTGTCCTGTATAAGACTTGACTTGGTCATTGTGTCTGTTCACAGCAGTAAAACCCTAAGACACTATCTATCTATCTATCTATCTATCTATCCATCTATCCATTCCTTCATCCATCCCTCCTTAGGCCTCGGCCTAAAACCTCTAAACTCCATGAAATCTAACCTAGAAATCTTGAGCTGGGAAGCTTTAGCTTCCAGCCTTTGTTTATAAATTTAGGCCTAGAAAGTTTAAGCCTCCAAGACTTTCAGCTGGATAAAATCACTCTAGCTCTTTCTGAACTCTGGCTGGCTGGTTTAACTCTACTATTCTAGCTCAAACTCCTCTCCAAACTGACAAATTCAAGTTGACTACTCTTGGCTTCAGGCTGAATTGTTCTGTTTGGAAAGACTACCTCTAAACTCTACAAACTGAACTGCCCAGCTCTGTACTGAACTGAGCCCAACTGCACCAAACTCAGTTCCTCCAAACTGAACTGAAATGAATTGAACTGAACTGAACTGAACTGAAATAAACTGAATTTCATTGAAATTCAGTTCTCTTGCTGTCTCTCTGTCTCTTTGCCTCTGTCTCTCTGTCTCTGTCTCTCTGTCTCTCTCATACTCTTCAAGTATCCTTTTTTTCATCTCTGTTCTCATGAGAGTTGGCAGTATTCAATCTCTAACTCATTCTGTCAAATCATTCTGATTTGTCACTTTGTCTGTTGCTCAATTAGATGTCATTGCTTGGAATAAAGATGTGTACTAAAGGTTTATGTGTATTCCAGACAACAGGATTTAAGGTTTCTGGTATGTCTGTATTCCAGTCAAATCATATCTTGAATGTAATCCCTTGCCTGAGCAGCCACTTTGTTGGATTAAAATCCCTCCATATTTTATACATAAAAGACCCTAAAGACTCAACCAGAAAACTCTTGTAGCTGATAAACGCATTCACAAACTAGTAGTATAGAAAATTAATGCATAAAATAATCAATAAACTTCCTATGTACAAATGATACACATTGAGAAAGAAATCAGGAAAGCAATGCCATTCACAATAACTTCAACAAAATTAAAGCATCTTGGAATCAATCTAACATCCTTGGTCCCTTTTAATTGTTTCTCTACTTCCTTATTTTTTATGACACTTCCTATACCTGGAATAGTTGCCGTATATTTATTTGTTTAGTGGCCTGTCAGAAATAGCTGTGTAATTCCAACAACAGTTGGCATCCCACTAGACTTGTGAGAAATCTCATAAGGGCCCCCTCTTGTCTCAAGAGCTCCAAGCAATTAACAATGGCTGCAAAAAGGGGGAATCTGTACTCCTGATGTGTAAGCTCTCTGATTGCTGTTCATGCTAATATGGTATATACACAGTAAACACTGAATGGACTCATCAGGTTGTATTTATATGTTGATTTTTAAAAGACATTTTATTGATTATTTGTTTATTTCACTACATGAACTCTAATCCCACTCATGTCCTCCTCCCTTTCTACTCACCCTCTACCATTTCAACCTTCCACAGATCAGAGGGTAAAAAATTCTCATTGTGAAACCTGTAAAATATCAGTGTATCAGAGTAGGTCCCATAGTATAACCTTTGTACTCACTTCTTTATTTCTTTACTTTCAAATGTTCATTACAATGACTTGTTTTTCTCTTATGAGGCCTCTGGCATCTACTACTCTATCAATTTTGTAATCTTACTGAGTTTCCTATTGGATATTCTGTTGTTGCCCTGTGTCATGAAGACCCTATGGTTTGTTGTCTTCAGGTCAAGCCCTTAAATGGACTGAGTGGCAGAGCCATGTCTAATGTAAACCATTAAAGTCATAAGGCCAGCCAAGCTGTTTGACAAAGATTCAGTAAGGCTGAGAGCTGAGATGAGTGATGAAATCACTTAAGGTCTTCTACTTTTGGTCTTAATCTCCATTATTTCATGCTTGGGGGAAGGCTTTTAATATTTGTAAAACTTAGGATATTTTATTGATGTAAAATTTCCTTTAAATCAATTATCCCCTCTATCAGGAATACTTCTAAGCTTTCCTTTAAAACTCCTGAGAATATTTCCCCTTCCATTTTTAAGGAAATATCCATATCTGGACTAATTGAAGGTCTTCCTTATGTGATGAAGGTTGTGACTCAAAATAAAGATGCCAAAGATATCCCTACCAGACTCTGACTCCATTAGAATATCTATCCTTGTACTTACTCAGGAACAAGATAATCAGAACAAAGTGAAATTAAAAAGGTAAACATGATGTGCTAGAGAAGTTGGCAGCAGATCAGATTACAAACTTCTTACCATTCACTCAGACAATTATGTGGTATATAAGATTAGGGGCTGCATATGGTATACCCCTCTAAGAAAAGATACAGCAATGAATTTAGATTGGCCAGACTTATCTCCACTCAACAGGGGATATATTAATGGACAAAAATGATGTGGGTGAATGATAAAAGGATGAAGTAGTTAGACCTCTCTTCTAGGAAAAGTTGGTATGTGCAGGACCATTGTGATACCATAGTCAAAAGAATAGTAAAATGAGACATATAAATAAATTCTACAAAAATACAAAATATAAATATTGTGTTATAGCAGAGAGTGAATAATAACTGCAACAGCATTGTCCTAAAGATTTTTCTTGGGCCTAATTACAGTTGGCGCTCTAGCCATTAAGAATTAATAATATACTGCTCAGGAGATGACTATCTGTCCAAGATTGCTTGGAGATTTTCTTTCTGTCTAATGCTCCTGAAACTACAAGATTGTTAAATATGGAGTTACGGGGTTGATAAGGGAAAGTGATTGTAAAGGAAAACTCTCTTCTGCCATGGTTTATCAGTGATGACTAAATTTATAAGCAAGAAGTTAAAACACAGGTCCAGGGACAAAAAAAAAGTATGATCTATGTTTTAGAACAACATGAATCTATCACTGCCTACTGAGTTCTATAAAAAATAAAGAAGCACTCTGACTATCAGTCAGTCAGGCTGCAAGATTTCCCACAGACCACTCTGCCTGACTCAGTCTTCCTTCTCTGACTCCTTATCTCCTCTACTATGAGACCTGACCATCTGTAGGACTGGCCCTGGGCACAGCAGTTCATTGATAGAGCAGATGTTGGGGGGGGGACCCATTCAAAGCCTTGGATCTGGGTGCAATAAGTATTTGAGCTGGTCAGCCTTTCAGTTCTTCCACTCTCAAACTCCCAGGGATGGCTTAGCAACAACTCCTGCAACCAGGCTCATCAATGTCCTGCTTCCAGGTGAGGTACAGGGTGCTGCTCTCTTGATTGTTGCATCTAGTGAGAGACATGGCCAGTTCTCCCACTCTCATGACCCTAGGCCCAACTCTACCACCTGATGACAAGAACTGAGTATAGGAAGAAGGGCATCTCTTCCTCCTCCTTGCCCCCATCCAGCCAACAAGAAACAGGGCCATCTCACCAGCAACTCACATCCAGAGCCAGCTGTACTGTGGTGCCCAGGCTAGGTATATGGCCCACTCTACTAAGTGCTGTAAGAGGTGAGGGGCAGGACCAGCTCTCTTGCTTTCATGACCTCAGGGCCATCTCTCCTACCTGTTGTAGGTAGCAAGGGGTACAAGTTTGAAAGAACATTTCTCTCTTGCCCCTGTTGCTACAAGTCCAACAACTGCTGGGGCTAGCTCTCTCATACATTCTCAGGGTCCGCTCACCCATGCCTCCACTATCAGGTTCAACTGTACTATGCTGACCAGGTAAGATCCAGGGCCTGTTCTCCCAAGCATCAGCTAGTGATAAGCTGGCCCAATTCTTCTGCTCTCATGACCCTAGGACCAAGTCCCCTACCTGCCTCTAGTGGAAAGAAACAAGGGGAGAGGAGGCTATATCTCCCTTATCCCTGTCAGGGTATGGGAGACAAGTGATAGCGTTAGTAATCCCATGTTTGTATCCTCAAGGATTGCTCACTTGCAATTCTTGCAATATGCAGAGCCAGCTTTCCTTGAGGACTCCAGTGAGCTAGGGTCTAGTCATCTCTCTTGCTGTTAATGCCCCCAGGGCCAGCTCTCCAATGATGCCCAGGTAAGCATGGGAACAGTTCTTCACCATCCTCAAACATCAACATATTCCCAGGTAGCAGACCAGAACATAGATACCCCCTGGCCTTTGGTGGTAACAGACCCTGCTACTAAAGGGCTATGGACTCACATACCTCACCCTCCCAGTGACAGCACAGTCTAAGGTCTCACTATGGTCCAAAGAAGCATCAGTAGCTACTCAAGTAAGGCCATTCCTCACTACCTGCAAGCTTCCAGTTCAACCTCTCTTGATGGTACCCACATCCTTCTTTTTCTTTTGATCTTCCATTTCTTCACCATTTACTTGTTTTGGGATTATCTCACGACTTGTCTTGGGACTGCTATGCTATACTAATGTATCATGGCACCGGGCAGGGGCCATCTTGGGCGTGGTCTGCCCTCCCAAAGTCTATATGTAACAGAACTGGTGATCATCTCAGTCTGTCTCCATGTTCTGGCCCCATGGTGCCTGTCTGGTTGTTGTCTCATCTGGTTCACCCCAGTGGTACTTTTCCAGAGTCATATGTCTGAGACTCACTCCTACCTATGGCCTGTGGTTCCAGGTGGGTTTCTTCTAGTCTTCTAATCTTGGCAGCCCATCTGTGCCTGCATGGCACTGGACTGGAGGTCCACTTAGGCTTACTTTGTTGAAGGAATGTTAGGCTACTAATCATCTAGATGTTCACAGTTTACAACATTGAGCATAGACATAGCCTCTCTCCTCTCTGCCATCTACTGATACACATGGGACATAGTAGCCACATCTACAATGCCTCTAGGGGCAGGTTAATTATTTTTATATATGTATGTAGATCAATGACTAGAGAAGATATTGTCCTGACATGGAGGGGCAGAATGGAGGAGAGAAAGGGGAGAGATGATATAATTAATTTTTAATTAATTATTAAAAAACAATTCAGAATGTAATTTCACATTTTGTTTTGAAACTGTTAACTCTGTCAAAATGTCAGTGTGACTCTCCTTTGTAGTCATACTTCCAAGGCATTTTTCACTTAAAATTTGCTTGACTATTTTATTTTTTTGAAGAACATGATGTGGATCTTTTCCAAATTTGAATTTTATACATAGTTTCTTTGTTATACACAGAAAGTTTGTGAGAAGTTTTTAACAGACCCACATTTCAGCCTATTTCACAATCTCAGCATTATACATAACAGCCAAGATGGTTCACATTCTATTTCTATAAGAATTGTAGACAGACTATTAATCTCAGCTAAGAAAACAGTGTAGATGAAAATTTTTTTTAATGTTTAAAATGTTTTCTACTTCCCTACAAGAATGAAGCTAAAAAAACAAAGGTCATGGAATTAATAGTTATCAAATAATAAACTGTATAATGAATTTCAACTTTTAAACACTGTTTAGAAAGAAAAAGTAGAATTATTAGCAATAAAATCTAAATATACTGAAAGACACAGATAAGGGAAATACAAGTTCCCAATAGTTTAGAACTAACAAATGAACAAACAAAAACCACCTCAGGCTACAAGGCACATTTGAAATAGCCAAAGCTGGGGTCAGGAACAGTGAACATTCAAAAAGGATGTCAATCCTATGTCAATCCTAACTGAGCCTGTATGATGACTATAAGTGAAAGATCACAGCATCCCTTGTTCAGTGACAAGCGTACATAAAAAGTTCAATGACAGCAAACTCAGAAAAAATTCCTTAGTGGGTTTATGCTTTCATTATAAAATACCAGAATAAGAAATATTCAGGTAGTAAAAATCAACATTAGATCTAAAGTAGCATAGCCAGTTATAATATAAACAAGGTTCTAAGTAAATATGAAGGTAAAAAAAAAAACAACCTCTTAAACCCGATTCTTTAAATATCTTGATGCACTCAGTTTCTAAACTATGTAAAGCAGGAGAAAGTATACTAATAAATAGCAAGAAAGTACTTCAAATTTTAAATCATAAGTACCATTCACCAAGTTGATATGGAGTACTTGAATAATAACTACAAAAACATACCTATTTTATTTGTACTTTAAAGAATTTACCTACAAATTTTTGTGTAATTTACAAAAAATCCTACAGTTTCTCTCAAGAGGCATGATACCTATTTGTGTAAATCGTTATTCAACTAAGTAGAACAAATGATTCTAAAATGATAGATGTGAGATTCTGGAGAGTGGATAATGAAATCAAAAGCAATAAGCCAGTAATGTGACACAGCCACACTTAATAGATTTCTTTTTATTAATAGCATTATCTCATTGAAAGAAGTGAGTATGAATAGAATTTAATAGATGTTTTCTATGAAGGTTTCAGTAATGGTTTTGACATAATGTCCCCTGATAGCTGACTTCCAAAATTAATACAAATTGGTTTGGATATGAACACAATCATGTAGATAGGAGACTGATTTTTTGATTAAACCAAAGTTAACTGCAAATTAATATTAATGTAGCTCATTGGATGACGCTCCAACCAGCTCAAATAGCTGTGAATTTCTGCATTGGAAGATGTTGACTTTAATGGTAAACATAGCATTTAGTTGAGCACTTACTCATTGGTAAAAAATGAGTTTTAATTTTATTTTCTAATTATATTAAAATGACAGAGTAGTGAAAATGACAGAGACACTATCTGAGCTTTATGCAAAGCAATACTCTACATGTTTGTGTATGACAGGGGAGTAGGAGGGTTGAGGCACAGAGGAAGGGTATTTTGACAAACACTGCTGAGTTCAATCTCAATAGTTGACTATTAATAGTTTAATGTATGTGTTTTGACCTAAAGCAATCATTTTCCTTGCCTGAGTAAAGAAACTATAAAAGATTAGGTGGATCTGAAGAGGTATGGCTGTTTTTAATACATTTTCTCATTATATATTGTATGAAATCAAATTAATATTTTCTTTGTCATGCACTGAAAATAGTAAAACCAAATATGAAAATATAGTTTGATCAACTTTTATTGTGCTTTGAATTTGTGTGTAGTTCTATTCTAAGCACCTTGAATAGTGGTTAATGAAACCGACTAAACTCTACCCTGAAGAAACTGGTCTTCCAGCTAATTGACTTCACTTCTCTTCCTTCCTTCATGCTGCTATAGAATGTTTTTGTAACAAGCTGGAAAACAGGTGATTGAAAGTAGCATTTGCATAGTATCTATCCATGCCTGTATTTTGGGTCTTCTGGAATGCAGATATGAAAATCACTTGCTACACCTGAGGAAAAATTATATATTCAAATTAATTAGCTGAAGACAAAATTCTAGAAAGAGGAAGTACAAAAAATACAGGGGACAAAGAAAATACCACATGTTGTAAGCGAAGAACAAGGTCTTATTTGCAATGAAAGTCAGATAGCATATTACCGTGAATCAATAAATCTTGGTGAAAGGAAAGATATAGCAAGTTGTACAGGAGAGAAATGTTAGGACTTGTGCTAAGATCAGATTAATAAAGAATAAATTAATTTAAAGTGCAGGAATATACTAAAATCCACGGCAAGCGTCCATTCAAAAGATGAAAACCCTATAGTGTCCTTGATGGGAACTAGGAGCCACATGCACTGTAGCAAGTGAAGTGAACTAAAATCTAAAACTCCATGGTTTTGACCATATTAACTAAGCATATTTCAAATATTATGAATAAGAGATATAACTAAGCATATTTCAAATATTATGAATAAGAGATATAGAAGAGCTCTGTCAGCCTATACATTCCGCAGCAGCACAAGACTCTTAGATTTGGTCAAGCCAGCTCCCCTCAGGACATTCAAGTTTACAAGGCAACAAGACATTTCTCAAGCAAGCTTTATAGTAACAAGAACAACAAAAATCAAACAAAACAAAGCAAAAACTATCAAATTAAACTTAGCAGTTATCATGGGTATAAAATTCCAGATTGTGCAGAGAGACAAATAAATCATTTTTTCTGTGTTGTATTGACCACTTTGAATATTTCCTATTAGTCACTGACTGCAGTATCCAGAATTTAAGGTATATATACTGAAATTTCCAAATGCTCAAATATCATTTGAGAAAGAAAAATGTTAATAAGAAAATTACTTAATGCTCCATGATACTTAAGTTGTTTTTATTTGTATTATTTACTGGGGCATACATGAATGATGAATGAATAAATAAATGGTGTTGACCATGAAATATTTATGAAGATTTGGACAGGAAAGCAGACAGAAGTGTCTACATTTTCTCTATCTGAGGAGTAAAAAAACAGGCACACATGGGTGTGGTCTGTCCCTCTTTTGCAGCTTGAGACATTGCAGGACAGTTGACTGTTCCTAGGGCCATCCTCCCAGGGCTCTGTGACACCCTCACAGTGAATATCAAGGATGCTCAAAATGTTTAGCCAGAGCTGGCAACAGGAAACTCTTTCTCTCTGGCTCTTAGACTTACAGGCTGAACTTTTCAGGCTGAACAAAGCTGTTATACAGACTGCTGCTGGGAAAGTTTAAGTTTGACTCTTTTCTAACTTTCCTGGTGTGATGAATAATACTTCATCCAAAATAATGCAACACAAAGCTAAGGATGAAAATAAAACAAATACATGCATTGAGAAAATCAAGACTTATTGAAGCTAAAGTAGAAGATGGTGTCAAATGATTCTCAATCTACAACACTTACACACAAATTATAGAATTTATATTTTGACCAAGATTATTTTTTAAACCACGGAAATGAAAAGACAAGTCTCTCTCTTTCTCTTCATAGAAGCAAATACAAAATTTTACTTTACCCATAATACATGATCTGCCTATCAATAAAGCTTAGACATTCAATAACTTGTGCCAGCTCCTGACTCCTTGGTATACACTTCTTCTACAGGGACAGATCTCATTGTATTTTTGTGGCAAATCCAAGATGGGTTAGGAATGCAACACAGGAATCTAATACACTATGGCATGATGGTAGCTAAATGTACTGCTGAATGTTTTGCAGTAATATTTTTAGAAGTTCTGAAACTTATTTACAAACATAATATACCTATTCCTGCCTAGTTAAAAGAAAAAAAAATAAAAGAAGAAAGGAAGGAATAAGGAAGATAATGCAAAAAGAAAATCAAAACTAGAGGGAGTTCCTAGTATAACTATAATTTCCACCATTCTGGTACATTGTAGTCTGTATTTTCTATTTAGTAATTATTTGAAAGCACAGTAAATAGTATTAGTACAGAATGATTTGTTTTAATTATACAAATGAAAAGAGAAAATGAATAAAAATAAGGGAATAACTTTTTGTGAGGTGAGAAACAGAATCCATGTCTGATTTTGCATGTGGATGCAAATAGAATGACTAATAAAGATAGCTATGTAAAAGTAAACTTAAAACTTGATAATATTCTTTTAATTCTCAGCCTTACAGTTAGCAGGTAATTGGCTCCAGCTGCTTCGTACTGCACTCTCTCCAGGCTTTGCTAACCTCTGTCGGCCCATCTGAGATCCTCAAGGTTAAGTAGTACTTCTACCATCTCCATATCTATCTTTCAAACCCAGAGCACTCCAGGCCCAGCTGCATAACAGTGGTTCCCAGCAGGGACAGTGGGCATTTTGGCTAGCTCTATCCAGACAGCTGCATGGTGGCTTGCATTTCCCCAGCAGAGCATATCTGTCACACAGACTCAATGTCTGATGACTTCTGGAGTCCAATGTCACAGGGTGATTATTATTTGCCATGATTCCAAAGGAGTTTCACACAAAGTCAAAACATTAATCTTATAGTAACATAAAAAAACTCATGTAAGGGTATATATGTAAGTATACATATGTACACATATATGCTACACACATATAAAATGTGGCTTAATTGAATAAATATTTATTTGAACTTTCTATGTGCCAAGGTGAATATATACGTATAAACCATGATCAATTATATTTAGAGTATTCCGGTCAAACCAAAAATGTTCGGCATCTTCCTTAGCTTCAGAAACTATTTGATATCATTTTATCTTGTTTCTAATCGAGAATGTAAATTAATCTTAACAGAAAAACATCATGATACACTAAAAAAATAATGAATTCATTTTCTTCAGGGAAGTCTGCCACTTTTATAAACATCTAAATGATTAAAATCTTGATTTTCCTGTATTCACTCACATGCATGAGTAGTTTTTTTCTTATTTATGTATAAACCAGATATATAAAGTTTTGTTTCTAGTTTGATAAGATATCTGTAAGAGAAGTAACACAAAAACTCCACAAACCCCTTATTAGTTGCTCTTTGTACGATAAATCCCAAAATAACATCTTAACAGAAGAGACTCTTCTTATGGTGTGCTATTTCTAAATTACTCATGAAGACACACAGGCACACTAACACAGAGGAACTGAGTGATAGGGTGATGCATGACAGGATTTGGAAGAATGAAAAAGAAAGAGAAAATGATGCACTTTGCTATAATTAAACAAAATGTAATGGAAAAATAATTAAATAAAATTAGGTCTCAGCACACCATTTTCTTCAAAATGTAATTTAAATATTTAATAAATCATATGTGCTGCTTCTTCTACCCAATCTTTCCTCTTAGTATCCCTAAGACAGGATTCCCTGCATAGTTCTTATCCAGAAACAATAATTTGGGGGTCAGACAATGGAGCAAATATCTAACTCCAGCATGACAAAAAAAAGTTTAAAGCAAGAGAATTGGGTTGTCAGTTTGAATGAGGCCAGTCTGGACTACATAGCGAGACTTGATCTCAAAAAGCCAAGTAATGAGGACAAACTTAGTACTCAACCGCTCACCTAGCAGGTTTAAGATCTAGGTTAAACCTCTAGCATCACAGAAGGTTGAAGCATGTCCTATCTTCCCAACTTTACCATTTTAAAATACTAATTCAAAAAAGAAGCCAGATCTTCTGTAGCATAACACTTGACATCTGGGCATTTGCTGCCCCAAAATGAAGGTCAGCTTCTTCAGCATTCTTGACTGTTGACCCATCCTTTGTCTACTAATTTCTAGAAAGACATCTCCTGACTCAAGCACTTCTTGAATATTGTCAATACAGTAGATCAGTGCAATGAGTATGTCACTTCACACCATTTTTCTTACCACCACACAGTCTTGATCCTGGGCTCACTGGTTTTGTTTAATCATGAAGCTAAATAACACCAGAGCAAGTTTTCAAATTGGTCAGCCCAGTGTTTTCCTTATTCCACATCTGTAACTGATTCTACATTTTTCCTTCACAAATAGGTACTAACCCAAACTGATTGTTGGGCTCATCCTCCCACAATACACTACATGTTATGCTCACCTTTCTTTCCTCCTGATGATGTCGTCTTCCTGTCCTTCCTTACTCTGGATGACTTTGCTTCTATTATCATTCCCAATCTGGTACTTTATTAGTTATTTCAAATAGAGTTCACTCAGTTCTTGGCATTATACACATCCTTTATTTATAGTTGTACTGAATTTACCATAATCTATCACACATAATAGTTGTTTATATTTTCCTTGTATCTTTTTATTGGAAAAATCAAGTTATTTGAGAAAATATTTGCAGTTCCTCATCAGTATTTGCAGCCTTTTACTTTAGTAAGAAACCAGTGCTCAAGTCTATTTAGTTCTAACCAAGTGGTAGCTGGTTGAATTAAAAAATTGATTATCACTCTGTAGTTAACCTGTCTGATTTGCCATGGGGTATGAGAAGGTTATTCTTTTTTTAAAGATTTATTTATTATATGTAAGTACACTGTAGCTGTCTTCATACACCCCATTGGATCTCATTACGGATGGTTATGAGCAACCATGTGGTTGCTGGAATTTGAACTCAGGACCTTGGGAAGAGCAGTCAGTGCTCTTAACCACTGAGCCATCTCTCCAGCCCAAGAAGGTTATTCTTGAATCTGTGTATCTTGTTTATTTTTTCATTTGTAGCATCACAATGAGGAAATATAATAAAAAGAACTAGAACTTTTTCAGTAATATTCTACTGATCTACAGTGTAGATCATATATTCACAAAATCAAACAATTACTGTCTTCTTCCTCCCATATTATGCCCACAGAGTTGCATTCAGAAAACAGTGTGTGTTTGTGTATATTTAAGAAATGTCAATAATAACATGCTAGAGAAGAAAATAGCTAGGAATAATTTGCTTTCAAAAATACCAGAATTATAGTGTGAGCATTCAATAATTCTGAACTTTCTATGGAATTTTTATTTTCTGCCTGTCTTTAATGGCAATAGATTGTATAAGTAAACCCTGCCATTATGACTTTTATTGTATAATTTAATATCAAATAGGAAAGCAAGATACACCAAGAGTAAATACAGTTCTCAAATAGACATTGCAGGGTTTAGTAAATTCTACCAAAACCAGTATAAATAAAATCATAAGCTAAGTTACACTGGTATTTCCCAGAATCAATTCCTTTAGAATCATATTCAATACTTACTTTAACTATGGTGAGGGGAAACTAGAAATTCACACTCCATGTATTTTGAACTAAGAAATATAATACAGTCAATCTTCCTTAAACATAGTCACTTTTAGAACATTGTAACTCTGAAAAGCTTTCTGCTTTTCTCTGTGAGACCATGTGTCTCCACAAACACTGTGTTCATTGGTATACAAACCCAGAAGCTGTTTCAGCCACATTGCTTCTACTCCCTTCTGCACGTATGTCAGAGCTCTGCCAGAATTGGGGTCCCTGGTTAAAAGAAAACTGCCATACATTATTCACAAATATAGGAATTACTTGAATTATAGTCAAAGTCTCAAGCCAATTAGCATGGACACACTTTGCTGTAAATAATCCACACATTTCATATTAGGAGAAGAGGTAGAAAAGGCATTCAAACTGTCCTGTGATACCTAGACCTGTGTGCCAAGTTTGCTAGCAAAGCAAATGTATTTCATCAGTCAACACCAGCCTTATCCTTCCCTCAGCCTGGTTTGTCTCTCTGTTTGTACAGTTTTGTTTTGATTTCATAGCATTCCTTGACCTTGGTACATACCATTCCTAACTGGTGTTGAAAGGATAAGGTTGCAAGCTAGGAATCCCCTATGCCTGAGTCTTGGGTGACCCCAAAGGAGCAGAGGTTCAGTCCACTTTTTGTTGGCCTGGAAGTGTGCACATATCACACCCGCCTCCAGGGTCTGGCCACGAAACTCTTGGAGTGTCCCTGGCGCTTTTTACTGTCTTCCCTCAATAGAGCAGCTATGGCAAGGACAAGCGCAGCTGGGGGCTGGCAGAATCACTGTGGGGGCTGCGGAGCTCCTGCCTGGTGGCACTTAGGTCCCCAACACCTACTGCCAGTGGGGGGAGGGTGGACGCAACCCTGTGCGTGGCGGCCACGTAAGTGGAAATGACTTAACTAGTTCTTCCAGCCTCTGTAGGAGGCTGATAGGTTCTCAGAGAGCGTAGGTTCGGATGGTTTGAACTGATTGGCTTAGAAGCTATGGAATGGCTTGTATAGGTGGGTTTTGCTGAAAATCTATAGAAGCAGTCGTGTATCTGCCCCCAGTGTTCACTGTTCTCTACCCTGTGTGGGAGAGGGCTGTGGCCCCAGAGCTCTGGAAGTAAAACCTCTTGCACTTGCATCAAGACTGTTTCTCGTGAGTGATTGGGGTTCCAGCTTCCGAGGCGTCGGGTGCTGGGGTACCCCCGTTTTTCTTTCGGGTCTTACAGTGTGAAGTCAAATTAAATGAGGCTTACTGAGAATGAAAATCACTGTATTCACTCATTACCAAAGCACAAACCTAAGTACACCTTGTAAAGACACAGCAACATTATATATTTTTCTCACCCAGTAAAGCACAACAGCCCTTCTTTAAGGCTGTTTCTTTTCTAACAGAAATCCATTCAAATGTTATTAAGGTGAAGTTACTGAAGCAGGAGATCAAGACATTTACCCTCATGAGTCTGATATAAGTAGACAGAGTTACACACAGAAAAGTCTATCAAAATATTTATTTCTCTTCAGGTGTTACAATAGCTTTGTTTAAAATTTATTTACCCCACTCCAACTACCCTTCATACACAGAACCACAGGACTTACAAGCTATTCTACTCAATAGAACACAACGTTTAGGAAAAGCCTTATTATACCTCATCCTAATATATTTTATAGGTTTTAATTAAGAGATTGTAATACCCAAATACTCAAAGAAGATAGAAACTGAAGGATGGGTTTGATAGTATCTAGAATAAATGGTAAATGGCTTAGTGAAAAAGGCTATAGTAATTTTCAGAAATAGTTTTATTATTTGCTGCCAGAAGATCATTAACTTGTGCTTATATAATATCTTTCTTACAATATTTTGAGATGCTTTACCTGAAAAATGAGATTCCTGAGAAAGTTGTTAAAATATTTTATTAGAAACAAATCAAAGCCAGTTAACTAAATTGGCAAGCTTCTGGTACACTTATCATTGCTTCCACCCTCAATGTACATGTTTTTTTTTTAATCTGGCTTTTAAATTAAACCATGTTGTATAATATGCTCTATACTAGTTAATAATCAGAAGAAATGAATAGGTTCTAAATAATGCGTGGGATTGTTATGACTGAAATAGGGGCTTAGCTCCATTCTCTGTTTAGTGTTTTTCCTCACTGCCCATAAAAACAAACTATTCAAAATTGAATGTTAAAAAAAACACATACTTGTATTCTAATTGTATATTTTAGGGTACTTAGTGAAAACTAAACAATTTGTATGTGGTATCAAGTTATCCTCAAAACCAACTATGAACCCTCAAAATAAATAGTATTAAAGGATCCTCAACTGACTATATGAGTTCAGAATGTCACAATTCAAGAATGTTACTAGCTCAGAGTGCCCCACAGGGTTACTGGAGACCTCTATTATGATTATGTAGAACATTTCTTCTCCTTCATGTCTCAATTTTTCAAATGTTTGTTCCAACGGTATCTTCCCTTATCAAAAATTGTTTTGGATCACATTGTTTGTTCATTGTTTGTCCTAAGACATAGATCTGACAATGACTTGATGTCTATAGCACGTGACTGTTCTATACTACTTTCAGCAGTGCAAAGAGATGGTTTCTTTCCTTGAAAATTGCAATTATCTTAAGCATAAGTTCAATACCTTCTAACACTATGGAATAGTATTTGACCAGGAAACTGACATCATCACAAAAGCACTACAGCCTTCACTATTCATGGAATCCCTGCTCTTGAAATTCCCACATACCAGAAATGTTAAAATGCATATTTTTTGTTATAAAACAGCTACAAGAATTTTGTTTTAGCTAAAGGAACAACTTAAAATAAAGTTTGCTGTTATGAGGAAATGTAGGACTAGTATAAGCATAAATAAATCAGCTTCAAAGAAGCTTGCACAACTAGTCCAACCAGGCCATAAGAAGGGAGATACAGCACTATAACAGGCCCTCCTTCCAAGCATGAAAAAGAGCTAAACCTGGCCTATTTGAAAAAGTCTCTTAGTGACTCAACAGTGGACATTTTTAGTTATCTGCATAAGCTTTAGAAACTGTCAATCAAGACTATCATCAGTTTGTTGACAAGGCAGAAAATTACAATTCATTAATGTACCTTCTCATTACTTTTACATTTATTACTATAACCCAATGTAGAAACCAAGGAAATAATTTTCTATTATTATTTGTGAACACAGTAAGGAAAAAGCAAACTTGTGAGTAACAGGGTTGTATCTTAAAGCTCTAAGTCTATCAGTCAACCAAAACGTGTTTAATGATACAAACTACAAATGACAGAGATTTGGGGTTATAATACCATCAATTTGTTTTTGTCTTCTGTTAAATGTGCCTATGATAGTACTCACAAATTTAGCTTTGATAAAACTATACTATCAGTTGGGCAAAGTAGAAATATTCGTTTTTTTTTAATTTTTATTTTCTATATTCTTTGTTTACATCCCAAAGGCTTTCTCCTTTCCCAGTTCCCCCCCCCACCATACATCCCATAATTCCTCTCCCCCCCAACTATTCCCCAATCATTCTCCTCCCCCCCACACACACAATTTCTCTGTTCTGGGACTACAAAACTGGATTCAATCTTTTCAGGCACAGGGTCCTCTTCTTTCCTCTTCTTGGGAATCATTTGACTTGCTAATTGTGCCTTGAGTATTTAGGGCTTCTGGGTTCATTAATATCCACTTATCAGTGATTGCATTTCATGTGTATTCTTTTGTGGTTGGGTTAACTCACATAGGATGATATTTTCCAGATCTAACCATTTACCTACAAATTGCATGAATTCATTATTTTTAATAGCTGAGTAGTATTCCATTGTATAAATATACCACATTTTCTGTATCCATTCCTCCTTTGAGGGATATCTGGGCTCCTTCCAATTTCTGGCTATTATAAACAAGGCTGCTATAAACATAGTGGAACATGTGTCTTTATTGTATGCAGGGGAATCCTCTGGGTATATGCCCAGGAGTGGTATGCCAGGGTCCTCTAGAAGTGACATGCCCAATTTTCTGAGGAACTGCCAAACTGATTTCCAGAGCAGTTTTTACCATTTTCCAATCCCACCAACAGTGGAGGAGCGTTCCTCTTTCTCCACATCCTTGCCAGCACTTGTTGTCTCTTGAGTTTTAATCTTAGCCATTCTGACTGGTGTGAGGTGGAATCTCAGGGTTGTTTTGATTTGCATTTCCCTGATGACTAATGATGTTGAACATCTCTTAAGGTGTTTCTCAGCCATCTGAATTTCTTCTGGTGAAAATTCTTTGTTTAGCTCTGTACCCCATTTTTTAAAGGATTATTTGGTTCTTTGGGGTCTAACTTCTTGATTTCTTTGTATATATTGGATATTAGCCCTCTGTCGGATGTGGGGTTGGTGAAGATCTTTTCCCACTTTGTTGGTTGTCGTTTTGTCCTTCTGACAGTGTCCTTTGCCTTGCAGAAACTTTGTAATTTTATGAGGTCCCATTTGTCAATTTTTGATCTTAGAGCATGAGCTATTGGTGTTCTGTTCAGGAACTTTCCCTCTGTGCCCATGTCCTCCAGGGTCTTCCCCAGGTTCTTTTCTAATAGTTTCAGTGTGTCTGGTTTTATGTGGAGGTCCTTGATCCACTTGGAGTTGAGCTTAGTACAAGGAGATAAGAGTGGGGTCAATTCGCATTCTTCTGCATGTTGACTTCCAGTTGAACCAGCACTTTTTTCCACTTGATGGTTGTGGCTCCTTTATCAAAGATCAAGTGAGCATAAGTCTGTGGGTTCATTTCTGGGTCTTCAATCCTATTCCATTGATCTACTTGCCTGTTTCTGTACCAGTACCATGCAGTTATTAACACAATTGCTCTGTAGTATTGCTTGAGATAAGGGATAAAAAACCTTTATAATCACGAGGCAAGGCAATAAAAAGTATTCATTGTTTTCCATTAAATGCATGGCCCCATGTAAAGTCATTCTCAGTCCCATACAGCAACACTGCTGACAAATGTCTTCTTCTTTCCTTCCATCCTCTCCCCCTCTCTCTTTAAAAACTCTGTGTTTAATGAGGTCATACATTTGGGTATCAAAATAACACATACTAATGTGTTGATTTGTACAAAAATTGTGGGCTTATGTAGTTCAAAAATAAATTTAATGTTCAAAATGTACTACGTACTGAGTAGCAAATGAACCTCTAAAATCAAATCAGTAAGGGCTTTTTATTTGACAGTACTATGAGTTATTTGCATAATAAGCCTAGAACTTAATACTACCTCTATGAATCTTTAAGAAAAGATAATTGCCTTAGTTTGTTTTCCATTGCTCTAGGAAAATTCCTGAAAGTGAATGGTTTATAAAGAAGATTTTTCAGCTAATAGTCTTGAGACCTGAGAACACATGTGCCATCTAAGGAACACATGTTGAGGGGCTGTTCACACCATTAGACATGATGGACATAATTTGGGGATAAATTAATCTTGTCAATGCGAAGCTTGATTTAATTCTTATAATCTCAAAAATGTCATCTGCACAAGAGTTAACTGCTGACTCTGTAATTACATTCTATATCCACTATCACCAAGAACTATCAACTTAGGTGGATATGATTGAAATTGCTAATACATGACTTTTATTTATAAAGCAGCCAAGTAATATTGTACAACATTTCCCATTCTTACCATTTGTATTTGATCAATAGGAAATTAAATTCTTCCTGTTCTGGGTCACATTAAGATATTACTTCTTATAATGCCTTCAAAATTATACTCAGCCCAAATACAAGGAAAGAATTGCAACATCAATTGAATTTGATAATTTACCAGGAAGCTATTTGACATGATTCCTATGTTTTCCTACATGAAATTTTATAAATTGTTGAGTATTTCTGTGCATTATATAACATATTTTTAATTCCAATGCTCTTGAAGCAGAAGCTGCTGATCTTGATGAGTTAGAGACCAGTCATGTAATATAGGGTGTTTTGTTTTATAGTTAGAACTATACAGCAATAGCTTGTCTCAAAAGCCAGAGATAGAGCATTTAAAATATAAATTCTAAGAGATAAGCACCAAAGTGTTGATGTTACATTTTGCCAAACTACCTAAATCTCATAAGTCACATATGTCAACAGTAAAAATTCAGGCCACTAAATATATTCAATGGACCCTGTGACATAGATGAAATCGTAAATTGCTTTCAGCAAAAGCATAAAGACTTGAGTTTGTACTTTAAAATTCATGTGGAAAAAAAGCTGTGTATAGTTATAAAGTAATAAAATTTCAGCACTGGGGAGGCAGAGATCAGCAGATCTCTGGGGATTATAGGCCAGTCAGGTTCTCCTAGTCTGTGAGTTGCAGGCCAATGAGAGACCTGGTCTCAAAAAATGGTAGATCCCTCTCTCCTTCCCTTCCTCTCTCTTCCCTCCCTCCCTCTCCCCATCTCTCTCTGCCTCCCTCTGTCCCCATTCCTCTCCCCTTTTCCCTTCCTCCATCCTGCTCTCCATCTCCTTCTCTCCTCACTCTGTCCCCTGTTCTAAACACTGAAAAATTCTAATTTTAGCCTAATTCCTACCCCCATCAATTATTGTTAGCTAATTCACTAAAATTAAGGATGAAAGCATAGGAGAAACATGTTAGCTGTGGTTGATAGTTCAAATGTTTCAAATAGAATTAAATTCAATAAAAAGGCTTTTGCTTGCTAATAAACTCAGGTTCTAAGAAGTTGCATTTAGAATTTGAAAGTCCTTTTGTAGATGGAGACAGAATATTTTATTCAGTAACTTCAGCAAGTAATTGTTCTGGGGTACTTCTGGTCCAATAGTCTTGATCATGACTGGTGGATTGAAAAAACACATGCTTATGATAGAATCAGAGGTAGTTGTCACAAGAACACAATGCTGCATTTGACACTTATAAAAATAAAGATTTATAATAAAAATTTATAAATACAAAGTATTGTACAATACAATTAGCTAGATCCAAAATGTTTCTCAAGAAACTTCTATACAGTTAGAATAGCTCTTCTAAAGCTGTTGAGCTTCATGTTAGATTTTACATATTCATTGTCAACTATATTGTACCCATTTATGTACCTTAAAAAATACTGAAAAATCACTGAGTAAAAACTGGAGAAATTATCGTTACACCCTCTTCCATGGCTGATGTGTCCATTACCTGTATTTTATTCATCCTTTTCCCCATCAGCATTTAACCTGTACCCACATACATATACATATACATATATAAACATATACAATATGCTAAGATCTGCATGTGAGGGAGAACATTCTGTTCCATTCTGTGACTGTGAATACTTACTTAAGCCTATCCAATTTATGGCAAATTTTGTTATTGCATTTTTATTTAGTGCGAAATAATATCACATTTACATATTCATTGTCAATTATATTGTACCCATTTATGTACCTTAAAAATTACTGAAAAAAATCACTGAGTAAAAACTGGAGAAGAAATTATCGTTACACCCTCTTCCATGGCTGATGTGTCCATTACCTGTTTTTTATTCATCCTTTTCCCCATCAGCATTTAACCTGTACCTACATACATACACATATATAAACATATATGTGTGTGTGTGTATGCCAAGTTTTTATTATCCATTTATTTGTTAATGTAAAAAATGTTGATTCCAATTACTTGTTATAGAGAAAAAAGATAACTCTTATAAAGAGTTATTAGTACAGCCATTTTAGTAACCACAAATGTGCCTCTTTGCATTTCAGCCATTCTTATATGCTCAAAGTGTATGTTGTTTACAACACTCATAATCCAATGTCTGCTTATATGAAAATAATAACCATAATCTCATAAAGAAGAAGAGGTTTTTTTTTGCTACATATTAAAATTCTATTCTTTTTCCTTCCCATTAACACACCCAACAAGACAAATTTTTTAATAAGGGTGTGAGCTATGTTCCTGGTAGGAGATTAGCTTAAAGATTGCCTAAATAAAATGCAAATCAAAATAGTATCCAAATTATAGTAGGCAAAGCTAATAAAATGTTAGCAGCAAAAAGAAGAAATACTAAAAACTCTTTTAGATCCAGGTACTTAAACCTTAAATATGAGAGAACACACACAATGTAGCTTTTGAGATAGTTGCAGTAGCAGAAGATGCTTCACAACTCCTTTTTCTATATTTATTTTTGATATTAAGTACAGTTTATGTATTCATGCAAATCAGAAAAGAATTCTCTCTGTCCCAGCCCTCAATTTACAACCAACACCTACACATGGTGCAGATTTTATGGTGTCATACAGGTGTGAGAGAATAAGGGCAGAGGAAACACTGTCCTGTGTTTTTCACTTCATTGTATCAGGCTACTTAAAAGTATATTCTTCCCAATAGACACATTTTCTGGATTAAAAAAATTACCTATATTCATTTCAAAGACAAGAGAGATAGGAATAAAATTATCTAGCCAGGTAACCATGGTCCTGGGGGAACTGTTCATGTTTGTCAACCTCTCAGTTATTCATCCACAGAGGCAAATGCAACAGGCCTGTACTATTGTCAGCTGAATGGAAAACATTTCTTTGGCAGCTGTTAAATTATCGATGCTTCATACATAGTTTGATAGAGTATTTTTACTTCTTCTTCAAAAATCTATCAGTCTGTCATGCTTGATGGCACAAATTTAAGACGACAATAAGAAGGAAAAGAAATACAGGGAAAAAAGTAGACCAGAAATCAACTTTGTGATAAATTATATTCTTCCATTCTCTTGTTGCCAGTTTTGTAGATCTATATGCTATTTCTACATAAGCTATTCAGTTTCAGAAATAAGACAAAATCATGTAAACAGGCATGAAAACAAAAACAAATATGACATTAAAATATTTTAAAATAATAAATCTATTATATTAGCCACAATGCCATATATTGAAAGATTCAGAAAATACAGGAATTATAAAGCAAAAGGAAAAATATTTTCTACTAAGACCACCTACCCATATACATACATACAAAAGAATCAATTTTAGCAATTATACACACATAATAGTTTTGCAGAAGTCTAAGATTTCCACAAAGAAATCTCACAGTCACTGCAGCAAATATCTTAGAAAACTTAGAGTAAAACAGAGTTTCATGCACAAGACCATACAACTTAGTGCCATATTCATTTAGTCTACAATCTCTTTCAAATCACAGTGAGTGGGCACCTGAATCGTAAAGGCAAGTATGTACTTATGGTGGTTTGAATGAAAATGGCCCAAAAGTTCATAGACTTCAATGCTTGGTCAGCAGAAGTGCCATTTTTTGAAAGAGTTACCAGGTGTGACTTTGTTGGAGGAAGTATGTCACTGGAGGTTGACTTTAGGGTTTTAAAAGCCCAAGCCAGCCCCAGTGTCTTTCACTCCCTGCTGCCTGCAGATCCAGGTATAGAACTCAGTTACATTTTCAGGATCATGGCTGTCTGCTTTTATTCATGTTTCTGCCATGATGATCATGGACTAAATCTCTGAAATTGTAAGCAAGGGCCAATTAAATGTTTTCTTTTGTAAGACTTGATATGGTCACAATGTCCCTTCACAGCAATGGAACACTGACTAAGAATACTCAACCTCACAAACATGTTAAGTGCTGCCTAAGACACCCATTTAATTCTTTTCTCATCCGGATTATTGAGATGATCAGCAAAAAAACTGAGAACATAGGGTAAATTAAAAAAAAAAAACATAAACACTAGAAACACTTCAAGAGAGTCAGTAAGCTTGTTCTCAAGACTGGATACTAGTCTTAAAGATTCTTCACTGAATTATTTTGGAATTATTATGCACAGCTCACTTTTCCCTCTTCCATATCAGTTCTTCAGGCAGATCTTTGTAAAGATTAACAGAAGAGTCTCATGCAGAAAGCCAGTGAGATTATGTAAAATTAGGTCAATATACAGAAAACTGAATATGTCAAGAGAATTTTCTAGAGAAAATGAGTGAAAGACTCTCAGCACCCATAGTGTTTTGTGGGATTCAAACAAGATTCACAATCTTCGGAAATAACTACCAATAAAATAGATGGTATGGAGATAGTATTAACAAACATGTGAGGAGACCACAGAATACCACACCAGCAGGGCTGCCTATGGAATACAATTCTATCATAAATGCAGTCAATAAATCTTGCTTTGTATATGGCAAAGACAAGAAAAAAACAATCACAGTGCACCACAAAACAAAACAAAACAAAATAAAAATTATATGACATCAGTGAAAGATTATAATTGTATAGCTACTAACTACAATGTAACAGAAACTTACACATTTTTCCATCAAATATTTCAAAGCTATTATTGTCGAAAACTTTAGAAATATGAGACAAACATAGAAGTTATATAAAATTATAAATGAACAAAGTGAAATATTTAATAAGAACAGAGAAAACAGAAATCCGGTACCAAAGAAAATAGTAGCAGAATAGAACATTGTGTCAGAGACCTGATCATGCAGAAAATTCAGAAGCTGCTCATTTGAAATAAAACCAATTCAAAGAGCAAATATGAAACAAAAATACAGAAATGAGAAAACATCCAAATATGTGGCTTCTGGACATCTCCGAATTTGTGTGTAGGTATGAGATGAGAGAGAAAGGGGAGGGAGATGGAGAAGAGGCAGAGAGACAGAGAGACAGATGAGGGAGAGTGAGAGAAACTTTTATATAGAAATACTATTGAAAACTTCTCAAATTTTAGAAGAGATAGGGAAACTTATATTCATAATGTCATCATTCTAAAATCAGGATCAAATCAAAGGTTACCTCAAAGACACATACAACATATCATCATTAGAATTTCGAAACTTAAGATATATAAACTCCTGAATGTAGCAAGAGAAAAGTAAAAATCACCAAAGGCGATATTCTCACCTTGTAATAAGACCATTAGTAGATTCAGGATTCTGTATTAAAAATATTTTGTTACCCATGAACAAAACAAAGGAGTGCCACCACTGAAAAACCAAGGAAAAACATTACTCAAAAATAAATCATCAAAGCTGAGGGACCTGAAATTTAAAAAGTACTAAAGAAAAATATTGAATTGTTTGATAATTATGGTAATTAACATGAAAATTTGCATGAAATTCCCATTGTACATAAAAAGTTATAAAATATAGAATATTCAAAATATTGCAGTTCTGTTATACCTATTTTTATCTGTAGCATAAAGGTTGAAAAGACAATTAAAATAATTTAGAACACAATTTAATTTATTAGAGATGAACAACTAGAGGAAATATTTCATCATAAAATAATAGAGAAAGAAAAAGAGAAAACTCCAGAATGCTGTCAAAAATCCAAAGTGAAATGTTGTCATATTAAAATAATCTTTTATGAGTAATATATGTACTTATGGAACAAGAAACAATCTACAGTAATGTCAAAATGTCAAAGAAAGAAATTAAGGTGGCATATATAGCCCTGTCTCTCATGTATAAATAGTTCAATCTCTACGATAGAAAAAAATAGATCACAGAAAATTATACAATTATAACAAATAGATACTAATAAAGAAGATAATATCTATACAACAATCACAAGAAAATAGCATTAGTAGAAATTAGCTTGAATATCAGTCAACATGGATTAAATTTTATGATCTGCAACTATCAAGTGATTGACAAAAGAGACTCAACTAAATACTGAACATAAGGAACTCACTTTATCACTAGAACATAGATAAATTGAGAACAAAAGGAAGGGAGAATATCCCATGCTGTATAAATCAAAAGATAGCAGGTACAGTTATAATTGATAAGAAGAATAAGGTTCAATGCAAAAATTATAAAAGGCAAAGACTATATTACACAATGACAAAAGTATCTAATTACCAACACTAATAATCCTGCTGATATATGCAATAACCGACATCCAAACCATAAATACATAAACAAACTTCAAAAATATGAAAGAAGAGCTATAGTAAGTGGCTAAAATGCTACACTCAACAATGTATAGGACATCTAGACACACAAGGAATTATTAAAAAGCACTGGGCTTGACATGTGCTTTAGATTATATGAATATTTCAAGTTAAACAAATCTAAATTTATAAGGCCATGACACACCTATAAGATTAAAAAATATGGTATCTGACTTTATGAGAGTAGTTTAGTTCTCAGGGTAATAATTTTTTATTCCATCCATACTTCCACAAATTTCACAATTTTCTGTTTTCTGTGTAGCTAAATAAAATTCCATTACACACATTTGTAGGCAACCCAGTAGTGGAAAGTGATCCCAAAAGCAGGCAAGAGTCAGAAACTACCCCTACTGCCACTGTTAGTAGTCCCACAAAATAGACTAAGCAACACAACTATAGCAGATAAGTAGAGGGTCTAGCTCAGACAGATGCAGGCTTTCTGATTGTTGGTTCAGTCTCTATGAACACAGGTTAGTTGATTCTGTGGGTTTTCTTACTCTGTCCTTAAACAACTCTGGTTCTAGAATCCTTTCTCTCCTCTTTAAGCAGGATTCCCTAAGCTCTGTTTAATATTTGGCTCTGGGTATCTGCATCTGTTTCCATCAGTTGCTGGGCAAAGCCTCCCTAATGGCAATTGAACTAAGCACTAATCTACGAGTATAGCAGAATATCATCAGGAATCATTTTCTCTCCTAGATCCCTGGGCTATCCAGCAGTGTGAGGGATCATATCCCTCTCATGCAATGAGTCATAAGTTGGCCACTAGCACAAGTTCTGCACAACTTTTATTCCAACAAATCTTAAAGGTAGGTCAAAGGTTTTGTGACTGTGTTGGTGTCCCAGTACCTCCTTTGGAAGTCTTGCCTGGTTACAGAAGATAGCTAGCTCAGGCTCTGTAACGCCCATTACTAGAAGTCATAGCTAAGGTCGCCCTCATAAATTGCTGGGAGTTTGCATTGCATTGGGTTTTTAGGTCATCCTACAAATGTGTCTCCAGATTTCAGTTGTCTCTACCAGTACTCTCTCCCTCCATTCTAAACCCAACCTCATCCCATACCCAGTCCCATATCCATAACCCTACCCCCACACATGGCTCACCTACCTATGATATGTATGTATTTCACCTTCCCAGGGAGATTGATGCATTTCCCCCTTGAGCCCTCCTTGTTACTTAGCTTAAGGAAGTCCTTATTAATGTTTATAGTTTGAAGGGCAGTCCTTTGATTTTTCTTCTAGAATTTCAGAGTTTACAGTTATATATTAGGGCACTTGTTCCAGCTGGAGTTAGTCTCATGCAAGATGATAAATGAGAATGTATCTTCATTTTTCATGTTGATACTGTGTTCTCCTAGCATCATTTATTATAGATGTTTTATTTTCTCTAATGTATATCTTTTGGCAATGTTTTCAAACATCAGATAGCTGTAATTATAAGTGATTTTACTCTTTTCAGCTCATCGATAAACATATCTGTTTTCTGTGCCAAGTCCATGCTGTTTTATTATCATAATTCCACTTGAAGCCAGGTACAATGATGCCTCCTATACAGGATTTTTGTTCAGAATTGTTTTGAATATCCTTGGTCTTTTGAATTTCCTTGTAAATTTGATTTTTTTTCTCTCTCTGTGAATAGTTGTCATGGAATTTTTATTAGGATTACAGTGAAGTTTTAAATTGTTTTTGGTATAATGTCGACTTTCAGATCACTCAGTCCATGAACATGGGAGGTAAATGTTATTGCAATGCAACTGATTTTCACATTTCAGTTTTGTCTCGGAAGAGACAAAATAATAATAATAAACATTATTGAAACATTCAATAATAAACATTATTGAAAATGTTTATATCTCTGAGAGATTTTGAGGCATTTTTTTATGGTTTCTTCTAAATAGAGTCCTTCATCTGAAGAAAGGGTACCATGATTTCTTTCCCCATTTGTGAGAATAGCCCTGATAGACATATATTATGAATACTTGATCCAACATTGGTGAAAGTGTTCTGGAAATATTAGCAGTTATGCCTTTGTTGCAGGAGGTGTATCACAAAGCAGGATTTGAGACATCAAAAGCTTACCAATCATTGTTCTCAATGTGATCTCTCTACCACCTAATTTCACGTCAAGATGTGATTCTCATCTCTTTTTGCTACCATGCCTTTGCTCCAAAATTGTGGACTCTAGTCATCTGAATCCATGAACCCATATCAAGATTTTCTATATATCTAACTACTAAAGCCCCTATAAATAGCCTTGACTGCTGTGGACTTTCTGTGTAGATCAGAATGTCCTCAAATTCAACATTATCTTCCTGCCTCCTGTTTACTTTTTTGTCTGGATGAATCACCTATTGTGGGGCTATTATACACATCCACTATTACTGTAATGGGGGTAATCCATGCCACTATCAAGTAGCATCTGCTTTATAAAATTTTATGCACCTGTGTTTGGTGTATACATGCTTAAAATTATAATATACTCTTAATATATTCTCTGAATTAGTTTAAATTGATTCTAACTCTTGATTTTAGTTTTGATTTGTAGTTTATTAGATATTAGAAACCTACAACTACCTGTTTCCTAACCCCATCAGCAAAGAATGGCTTTTTCTGTAGAGTAGTCTCGATCTTTGAAGGTGATATGTGTAAATAGAAAACTGCTATTTGTGAATCTAGCCTGATATTTTGCATCTTTTTATTTTGTAATTAAGATTACCAATATTCAGTATTATTTCTGAAATATTTTCTCATCATTTTCTTGATTCATTTTTCTAAGGCTTGGTGCACTTAACATCTCTAGTGCTGTTTGTTCTTCTGTGTGACATTCTGAGTGTGTTTATTCCACTCTTCAGCCTTAGATCTCTTCAGGAATCTTTGGTGAATATGACTTAGTAATAAAAAATTCAGACAATCTGACATTTTTTTCCTCATTCAATTATAATAGTATCTGTGGCTACTCTAGGTTGTAGTCTTTTGAATAATACTTTTCAAGATCCTCTGACTTAATAGTTTACATTGAATAAAAAATCATTGTACTGTAATACTGATTAACATAATTTGATATGTGATTTGACCTTTCTTGCATTTTTAAATACCCATTTTAAAAGTATGTGTTTTTAATGTTATGATTATTATACAAGGAAGAAATATTCATTTTATCTGATATTTGCTGTTCTGTATGCCATTTGATGTTTTTAACTCAAAAAGTATGTATCTATGTATTATATTTACATACTCCTCATGTGCTCCTTTGTCAACTCAAGTTGCTACCTCTTAATATATTAATTTTACATATATTTGTATATGTATATATATACATATGTGTATATATAATATATATAATATATACACACGTGATATAGAAATACAAATATTGAGCCAATTACATGTGGCTCGTAAGATATACTTTAAATGCAGCCCCTTAGTAGTGAATAACCAATTAGGGATTCATCCTTGGAGAGACAGATTATCACTTTCTTAACAGTCCTTGGTTGTCTATAGATTTTCATCTAGAGAATATGTCTCATAAGATTTATCCCCATCCACATTGACATGTCAACTCTTGGTGTCAATGTTCATTGGCCTCAGTGTATATAGGAGTTCTAGACATATAAGTGACTATATACCCCAAGGGCATTGTTGGCTTTCGTTTGACCTTTTGCAACTTTCTCAAAAGGTCTCTGTTTCTAAGATCTATACTTATATGTGGATATAAGAACATATTTACAAATAATATTACATTATCCTTTAAAGCTTTGGTTTTCTTATGACTTTATTGAAAATAATGTCTTTTTAGCATAGAATCTATCTTCTTTCTTGTGGTCAGGGAATTCAAAAGTCTTTTCATGTAAAGTTCATATATATTTAATTTAATTTATTACTGACGTGACTAACTGATTGATTCTTATACTACTTATTCAAGCTCTAATATTTTGATTGCTACATGAGCCATTATATTAGTGAAGCAATCTACCATTCATTTTATTTTCTTTATATTTTCATTTCCATTTGTGGATTTTATTTAAGTGTTTTTAATATCCTTAATTAACTTAGATTTCTTGTAATACAGTCTTATTCTTTGGAAGTCTAGGAATATATTTTTAATTTAAAATATAAAATATATTACAATTATGTAACTATAATATTTGAATTGATTGTGTTAAATTTTAATTATGAAACTTTTCTTACAGAACATCACTATGGCACAGAGATTCTTTGGATTATTTATGCTGTTTTGGTTTTTTATGTTGTTTTTTTTCTTTAGTGATACTTTACACATGGAGTTAGATTATTTGTTGTGTTTTATGTTTTTTTCATATATTAAACTGTTTTAGAATGTTTTATTAGATATTTGCTTTATTTACATTTCAAATGGTATCCTCTTTTCCTGGTTACCCCTCTGAAAACCTCCTATTCCACCTCCTCTCCCCCTATTCAACCCCCCACCCCCAATTTCCTAACTTGCATTCCCCTATTCTGGGGAATTGAGCCTTCACAGAACCAATGGCCTCTCCTCCCATTGATGTCTGAAATGGCCATCTTCTGCTACATATGTAGCTGGAACCACGGGTCCCTCCATGTGTACTTTTTGGTTGGTGGTTTAGTCCCTGGGATCTCTAGGGTTACTGATTGGTACATGTTATTGTTCCTCCTGGAGGGCTGCAAACCTTCAGCCCTTGAGTCCTTTCTCTAGTTGCTCTATTGGGGACCCTATGCTCAGTCTATTGGTTGGCTGTAAGCCATGGGTATTTTGATCCATCTTCACACTTTGATTTTCCTTCATCTTGAGCTTCATGTGGTCTGTAAGCTGTATCTTGGTTATTCTGAGTTTGGGGGCTAATATCAACTTATCAGCTAGTACATACAGTATGAGTTTTTTTGTGATTGGGACACCTCCCTCAGGATGATATTTTCTAGTTCCATCCATTTGCCTAAGAATTTTATGAATTCATTGTTTTTAATACTTAAGTAGTACTCCATTGTGTAGAAGTACCATATTTTCTGTATCCATTCCTCTGTTGAGGGACATCTAGGTTGTTTCCAGCTTCTGTCTATCAAAAATAAGGCTACTATGAAAATAGTAGAGCATGTGTCCTTAATACATGTTGGATTATCTTCTGGGTATATACCTAGGAGTAGTATACCTGGGTCCTCAGGTAGTGCTATGTACAATTTTCTAAGGAATCACCAAAATGATTTCCAGAGTGGTTTTACTAGATCGCAATCCTACCAACAATTAAAGAATGTTCCTCTTTCTTCACATCCTCTCCAGCATTTGCTGTCCTCTGAATTTTTAATATTGGCCATTCTGACTGGTATGAGGTATAATCTCAGGGTTATTTTGATTTGCATTTCTGTGATGATTAAGGATGTTGAAAATTTCTTCAGGTGTTTCTCAGCCATCCAATATTCCTCAGTTGAGAATTCTTTAATTAGCACTGTACCCCATTTTTAAGAGGGTTATTTGCTTCTCTGGAGTCTAACTTCTTGAGTTCTTTGTATATATTGGATATTAGCCCTCTAACAGATGTAGAATTGGTAGGGATATTTTCCCAATCTGTTGGTTGCTGTTTTGTCTTGACAGCGTCCTTTGCCTTACAGAAGCTTTGCAATTTTATTAGGTCCCATTTGTCAATTCTTGATCTTAGAACATAAGGTATTGGTGTTCTAGTCCTGAAATTTTCCCCTGTGCCTTTGAATCCAGGTTTTTTCCCACTTTCTACTCTATAGATTCAGTGTATCTGGTTTTATGTGAAGGTCCTTTATCTACTTAGACTTGAGCTTTGTACAGGGAGTTGAGAATGGATCAATTTGCATCCTTCTACATGTTGTCTGCCAGTTGAAAATGCTGTCTTTTTTCCACTGGATTGTTTTAGCCTCTTTGTCAAAGATCAAGTGACTATAGGTGTGAGGGTTCATTTCTGAGACTTCAACTCTATTCTATTGATCTACCTGCCTGTCACTGTACCAGTACCATGCAGTTTTTATCACTATTGCTCTGTAGTATAGCTTGAGGTCAAGGATGGTAATTCTCCCAGAAGTTCTTTTATTGTTAAGAATAGTTTTTTGCTATCCTGGGTTTTTTGTTATTCCAGATAAATTTGGAAATTTTTCTTTCTAACATTCTGAATAATTGTGTTGGAATTTTGATGGGGATTGCATTGAATTTGTACATTGCTTAGGCAAGATGGCCATGTTTACAATATTATCCCTGCCAATCCATGAACATGGGAGATCTTTCCATTTTCTGAGGTCTTCTACAGTTTCTTTCTTCAAATACTAGAAGTTCTTGTCATACAGATCTTTAACTTGCTTGGTAAGAGTCACACCAAGTTATTTTATATTATTGGTGACTAATGTGAAGGGAGTCATTTCCCTAATTTCTATCTCAGTCTGTTTATCCTTTGAGTATAGGAAGGCTACTGATTTGTTCGAGTTAATTTCATATCCAGCCACTTTGCTGAAGTTGTTTATCAGGTCTAAAAGTTCTCTAGTGAAAATTCTTGGGTCACTTAAGTATACTATCATATCATCTGCAAATAGTTGTTCTTTGACTTTGACTTCTTTCTTTCCAATTTGTATCACTTTGACCTCCATTTGCTGTCTAATTTCTCTGGCTAGGTCTTTGAGTACTATATTGAACAGATAGGGAGAGCATGGTCAGCCTTATCTAGTTCTGATTTCAGTGGGATTCCTTCTTTTTTCTCTCCATTTAGTTTGATGTTGGCTATTGATTTGCTGTATATTACTTTTACTATGTTTAGATATGGGCCTTGAATTCCTGATCTTTCCAAGACTTTTATCATGAAGAGGTGTTGGATTTTTTCAAATGTTTTCTCAACATCTAATGAAATGATCATGTGTTTTTTTTTCCTTTGAGTTTGTGTATATAGTGGATTACATTGATTTCCATATACTGAACCATCCCTGCATCCCTGAGATGAAGCCTGAATCATGGTAGATGATCATTTTGATGTGTTCTTGGATTCAGTTGTAAAGAATTATATTGAGTATTTTTGCATCAATATTCATAAGGGAAATTAGTCTAAAATTCTTTTTCTTTGTTGGGTCTTTGTGTGGTTTAGGTAATAGAGTAATTGTGGCTTCATAGAATGAGTTGGGTAGTGTTCCTTCTGTTTCTGTTTTGTGGAATAATTTGAAGAGTATTGGTAATAGTTCTTTGAAGGTATGATAGAACTCTGCATTAAACCCATCTGGTCCTATACCTTTTTTTTTGGTTGGGAGATTATTAATAACTGTTCTATATCTTTATGAGTTATTGGATTGTTTAGATCAATTATATCATTCTGTTTTAACTTTGGTATATGGTATCTGTCTAGAAAATTGTCTATTTCATCTAGATTTTACACTTTTGCTGAGTATAGGCCTTTGTAGTAGGATCTGATGATTTTATGGATTTCCTTGGTATCTGTTGTTATGTCTCCCTTTTCATTTCTGATTTTGCTGAATCTCATACTGTCTCTGAACCCTCTGATTTTTTGGCTAAGAATTTATCTATCTTGTTGGTTTTTTACAAAGAATCAGCTCCTGGTTTGGTTGATTATTTGTACAGTTTCTTTCTACTTTGTTGATTTCAGCACTGAGTTTAATTATTTCTTGCCTTCTACTCCTCTTTTGTGTATTTGCTTCTTTCTGTTCTAGAGCTTTCAGCTGCACTGTTAAGCTGTTAGTGTATATTCTTTCCAGTTTCTCTTTGGGAGCATTCATGATTGTGAGTTTTCCTCTTAGCACAGCTTTCATTATTTCCCATAAGTTTTGGTATGTTGTGTCTTTGTTTTCATTAAATTCTAAAATGTCTTTAATTTCTTTCTTTATTTCCTCCTTGACCAACTTATCATTGAGTAGAATGTTGGTCAGTTTCCATGTGTATGTGGGCTTTCTGTTGTTTTTGCTAGTATTGAAGACCAGCCTTAGTCCATGGTTATCAGATAGGGTGCATGGAATTATTTCAATCTTCTTATATCTGCTGAGGTCTCTTTTGTGACCAAGAATATGGTCAATTTTGGAGAAGGTGCCATGAGGTGCTGAGAAGAAGGTATATTCTTTTGTTTTAAGATAAAATGTTCTACAGATATCTGTTAAATTCATTTGGTTCATAACATCTGTTAATTTCACTGTTTCTCTATTTAATGTGTGTTTCCCTGATCTGTCCATTGATGAGAGTGGGGTGTTGAAGTCTCTCTCACTATTATTGTGTGGGGTAAAATGTATGCTTTGAGCTTTAGTAAAGTTTATTTTCTAAATGTGGGTGTCCTTGTATTTAGAGTATATATATTCAGAATTGAGAGTTCATATTGGTAGATATTTTTTCCTTTGATGAGTATGAAGTGTCCTTCCTTATCTTTTCTGATTACATTAGGTTGAAAGTAAATTTTATTTGATATTAGAATGGCTACACCAGCTTGTTTCTTGGGATCATTTGATTGGAAAATTGTTTTCCTGCCTTTTAATTAGGCGTCTGTCTTGTGTCTGAGCTAAGTTTCCTGAATGCAGCAAAATGTTGGGCCCTGTTTATATATCCAGGCCCATGGCCTGCGCCATGTTTATGTATCCCGTATAACAAGGCCCTGTTAGTCTGTGTCTTTTTATTGCTATTAAGATATATTAAGGAGAAGCGATTGTTGCTTCCTGTTATTTTTGTTATTAGAGTTGGAATTATGGTTGTGTATCTCTCTTTTTGGTTTGTAAATTTGTTGCTTTTTCTAGTGTGTAGTTTCCCTCCTTTTCATAGTGTTTTCCATTCATCATCCTTTGAAGGGCTCTATTTGTGGAAAGGTACTGTGTAAATTTGTTGTTTTCATGGAATACCTTAGTTTCTTCATCTATGGTAATTAAGAGTTTTTCCTGGTTGGCATTTGTGTTCCCTTGGGATCTGTAGGACATCTGTCCAGGCTCTTCTGGCTTTCATAGTCTCTGGGGAGGTTTGGTATAATTCTGATAGGTCTACCTTTATATATTACTTGACCTTTTTCCCTTACTGCTTTTAATATTGTTTGTTTAGTGCATTTGGTGTTTTAATGATTATTTGATGGGAGGAATTTTTTCTGGCCCAATCTATTTGGAGTTCTATAGCCTTCTTGTATGTTCATGGATGGATATCTCTTTTTTTAGGTTAGAAAAGTTTTCTTCTACAATTTTGTTGAGGACTTTTACTGGCCCTTTAAGATGGAAATCTTCACTGTCTTCTATATCTATCGTCTTTAGGTTTTGTCTTTTCATTTTTTTTCTGAATTTCCTGGATGTTTTAGATTAGGGGCTTTTTGCATTTTGCATTTTCTTTTACTGTCATGTCAATAATTTCTATGGTATCTACTGTATCTGAGATTCTATCTTCTATCTCTTGTATTCTGTTGTTGATGCTTGGATCCATGACTCCTGACTTCTTTCCTAGGTTTTCTATGTCTGGAGTTGCTTCCCTTTGTGATTGCTTTATTGTTTCTACATCCATTTTTAGATTCTGGATGGTTTTGTTCAATTCCTTCACCTGTTTTGTTGTGATTTCCTGTAATTCTTTTAGGGCTTCTACCTGTTCACCTGTATTTCTTTAAGAGTTATGTCCTTCTTGAAGCCCTCTATCTGCATCATGAGTTGTGATTTTAAATCTAAATCTTGCTTTTCTGGTGTGTTGCAGTATCCAGGACTTACTGTTGTGGGAGAATTGGGTTAGGATGGTGCCATGTTACCTTGATTTCTGTTGGTAATGTTCCTAGTTCCTACATTTGCCCTTTGCCATCTGGTTATCTCTGGTATTCATTGGTCCTGCTGTCTCTGGCTGACACTTGTCCCTCCTGTGGGCCTGCAAGCTTGTCTCAGTAACCCCCCTGCCACAGAGTGCTATGTCTCAGTCCATCCCCTGGGAGTAGATGGAGCCTGAAAGGACCCTGTCCCAGCTGTTGTGCCACTTCTGTGTTCCCCATGCTCCTGGCTGTACCTGCCTGCTCAGACGTGGAGAGAAAATGATGGCCTTACTTCCAAACCTGGGAGTCAAATCACTACCTGCAGACCAATTCTTTCCTGGCAGAATCAGTGCACAGATGGCTGTGGTTCAGCCCAGCTCCTGGGTGCAGGTAGAGCTTAGAAGGACCCTGTCCTAGCTGCTCTGCCACTCCTGTGATCCCTGCACTCCTGGATGTACCACCCTGCTCAGTCTCTGGAGAAAAACTGGCTGAGTTTTATGTTTTTTTATTTTCTCTTTCTTTTAATAACCTTGCATAGATTGAGCATGTTATATTTGGGGATATATGTATATGCATGCATGCATGTAATAAAAAGGAATAGGAGGTTATAAATTTTAAGGAGAACAATGTCTACATTGGGGAAGGAGGAAAGAAAAGTGGGAAATGGTGTATTTATATAATTTTGCAAAGTAAAAGAAAAAGTAAAACATTTTAAATATTATTAAAAGGTAAGTGTCTTCTGAGCACAGCAAGGTAGCTGCTCATATAAATTAAACTGCTTGTGATAGCATGCTCAATACCTGTGAAAACCAAAGGCAACTCTAATGCCAGCATGGACAGAGGAGCTGGGCATGAAGTTCTACCCACAATAAAGAAACTATTGACAATTCTTTACTTCAGGAAAGGGAAGGGTCAATTTTCATTAACAACATAAAATCTAATAAGTCAACCACACTCTAGAGGAAGATCATACTTCTAGGATATTTGGTCAGTACTAATTATTCATTTTGGGAAAAAAATCCCACAAAGTTGGATAAGTTGGATAGGAAAATTTTTGTAGAACTGGGAGGAGCTTGCTGTGAGAAAATGAAAATGATCAAAATGCATTGCATGAAAATCTCAAAGAACTAATAAAGCACAGATCTGAGAGAAGTAAATAAAGGAGAAACTGTAGTCAGAATATATTATGTGAATAATTCTATTTTCAATAAAGAAATAAAAAATACATAACATTCAAAATAATTCAAATCACATTTCTTCTTTTAGTGGGGCTCTTTTAGAATTGTCTTGGTAGCAGTGAATTTTGGGGACTGGAATTCAGGGTCTCTTTTTTTATTAGATATTTTCTTTACTTACATTTCAAATATTATCCCCTTTTCTTGTTTCCCCTCTGAAAATTCCCTAACCCATCGTCCCTCCCCCTGCCTACCAACCCACCCACTTCTGCCTCCTTGTCCTGGCATTCCCCTATACTGGGGCATCGAGTTTTTTCAGGACCAAATGCCTCTTCTCCCTTTGATGTCCAATAAGTCCATCCTCTGCTACATATTCAGCTGGAGCCATGGGTCCCTCCATGTGTACACTTTGGTTGTTGGTTTAGTCCCTGATATGATTGTACACATAAGTGACCTCAAAAACTCTACTGGAATTCAGGGTGTTAAGCTCTATTTGCATTCTTCACCTAATGGCCACTGTCCTCAATAGCAATATCTATCCAGGATCAATGCACACTACTAACTCATCACATCTGTTCTGCTGTCATATGTTGTGGGCCTATAGATGCTCTACCCATGTTCATCTGTGGCTGGCTCTTTCCTTCTTCAGTTCTCCCATGAAATAATGTAAGCCCCATCTATCTAGGTGTCATATCTTTAGGATCCTCCAGTCTGCTAACTGGTTCCTCAGACTCTGCCACACAATGTGGTTCCCCAATATCTGTGCCTATATATTTTTAATTATCCAACATTTGTTCAATCCACTTTTCATATTAAAATTTTGTTTAAAATATCTTATAAATGAATATGTGTATAGTTGCTATGGTATAATTTGTTTTGCCTGAACTTCCCCCCACCCCAGAAATTAATTAAAACAGCGCCATGCTTAAAAGATCACTTTATTAAAAGGGAATTATGATTTCATGAGAAATAATAAAAGTAATCGAATGCCAATGTGGCACAATGTTTCAAGTGGTAGATAATCAAGGATGGAGGCCTTCCTTACATTTAGGTGTTCTAAAATAAGCAGCTACTCAAAGTTCATCTATCCAGAATCTAGTACCAGTGTTCTCTATAGAATAGTCCTACCATTCTGGCATTTATATAGTTCTAGCAGTCACTTTAATAAGTTTCTCAAGACACACTTATAAGAATATATGAAGGATACAAAAATACATGGCACAAAGACTAAGAACCAGACAAAATGTCAAAAGAAAGAAATTTTGAGCTTGAAGTTAATATTAGAATAATTATGATTATTATAATTGTAATTTATTTTACTAAAACAAAAGATTCCAAATTTTTCTTTTTTATCATTTAATTATTTATTCAATTTTTATGCTCCTATTGTTTTTCCCACCCACCCCCATCCACCTTCCAACTGTTCCACATCCCATACCTCCTCCCTATCCCCATGTCTCCATGAGGATTTCCCCACCACTCACCCACCACCCAACCAGACCTCTAAACTCCCTGGGGCATCCAGTCTCTTGAGGGCTAGGAACATCTTCTCTGACTGAACCCAGACCTGACAGTTCTCTGCTGTATACTTGTTGGGGGCCTCATATCACTTGGTGTATACTGACTGGTTGGTGGTTCAGTGTTTGAGAGATCTCAGGGGTCCAGACTGCTGGACCCCTAATTGAGACTGCTGGTCCTCCTACAGTGCCCTCCTCCTCAGCTTCTTCTAGCCTTTCTATTTTTTTCAAGGAAATGATACAGAAATATTTGGGATATTTGATATATGTGGGAATTTAAATATCAAAATGAACAAAAACATTGGTGAATTAAAAATATAAATAATGTTTTAATTGAAAATTGATTTTTCATAGAATATATTTTTTTAATTTAGAATGTACTACAAAGTGACAAAAAAAGATTGCAAATGACATAAAATTTGGGAGGAAAATCTTTATTTTATAGAAAGTGGTTAAAATCCTAGTTTAATTTATTGTAGAAGCTAATTACAGAAAAGAAATGGAAGAAACACATCATAAAGATTTCTTTCAGAATTTTTGAATTAATGAAAAGGATTAATATATAGAGTCAAAAAACAAAATAAACTGAAGTAATCAACCAGGAATAAATCTGCAAACTGGGTTCTTGTAGTGTATTCCAAAAGAAGTTAAAAGATAAGAAGTCAATCCAATTTTCTGAGGAACCACCAGACTGATTTCCAGAGCGGTTGTACCATCTTGCAATCCCACCAACAGTGGAGGAGTGTTCCTCTTTCTCCACATCCTCGCCAGCACCTGTTGTCTCTTGAGATTTTAATCTTAGCCATTCTGACTGGTGTGAGGTGGAGTCACTTACAAAGGACCCTGGCATACCGCTCCTGGGCATATACCCAGAGGATTCTCCTGCATACAATAAAGACACATGGTCCACAATGTTCATAGTAGCCTTGTTTATAATAGCCAGAAGTTGGAAGGAGCCCACATATCCCTCAAAGGAGGAATGGATACAGAAAATGTGGTATATTTATACAATGGAATACTACTCAGCAATTAAAAATAATGAATTCATGCAATTTGTAGGCAAATGGTTAGATCTGGAAAATATCATCCTAAGCGAGTTAAACCAATCACAAAAGAATACACAAGAAATGCAATCACTGATAAGTGGATATTAATGAGCCCCGAAGCCCTAAATTATCAAGGCACAATTAGCAAGTCAAATGATTCCCAAGAAGGGGAAAGGAGTGGACCCTGGGCCTGAAAAGATTGGATCCAGTTTTGTAGACCCAGAACAGAGAAATGGTGGGGGGGTGATTGGGGAATCGTTGGGGGGGGAGAGGACTTATGGGATGTATGGTTGGGGGGAACTGGGAAAGGGGAAAGCCTTTGGAATGTAAACAAAGAATATAGAAAATTTAAAAAAAAGAATTAAAAAAAGAAGTCAATTCAAGAACAGTTAGAATAGAATATAAATTGTTTACCAAAGCTGTGATAATTAAAAAGTGGTATGTCATGATTATCAATGAAGTCAGATATCATTTGATATTTTGAACATGAAAATAACACTGCCATCCAAGAAACTTATAACCAGCAAAATGTTCCTTGAAATAAAGCTGAAATAATTGTAGAGAAAGAATCTGCCTTAGAAAAAAAAGAATGTTTAAAAGTGCTAACTTCAACTGAAATTAACGTTTCAGTGCTATAAATTAGGACACAAAGAGAGCATGTGGGTGTGGTTTGAGAGGAATAGTGCTAACACTATTCATTTTTCTGCCTTAAATGAGGAGCACTAGTCGAGAAAACTATGTATTTCAATCAATTTCACTTATTTAAGAGGTTTTAAGATATAACACCATATAAGGAAAGGGGGCACACCTGCATTTTCCTAGTGGGAAAATGAAGTGCAGAAGAGAAATGCTATGTAATATGATCAAATAACAATTAGATTTAAATCCCAACTAAGCTCACATAAAACTTTAAATGTAGTGTTAGTGCTTCCTAATGGCAGTCTCAATTCTGTGCTTGCTTCTCATATTCCTACCCCTGTGCTTTCTTGTGACTCTGAGATCTCATAAACTGATACCATGCGAAGGTTAGCAGGGACAGTGACCTTGGGAAAGCTACATCCTAAATATTAGAGGAGTGTTTGGAGTAGATGAGCAAGTTTTGGGCAAATAATGCTTTTTTGTGACTCTACAGTCAGAAAACTTTATAGCAAAAAGTGAAGAAATGATCTCTGAAAGTAAGATTTTGCTGCTTTTCTATGAAGAATATTCTTTGAACATTATTGAATAATATAGAGTAGTTAGTATCATTACTCTAAAGTTTTCAGCACTATTATTTGGTGCCAGAATCATCACAAGAAGCAAAATAATCTTTAAAAACAAATTTTATGAAGCCATGAATATGAAGATATCTTATTTAGGAACTGAGAATAATTTTGAGGTTAATTAAAACTCAAGCTTACTATTCCTCTTCTTAGATTTACTTGAAAAAATATACCCAAATCCTGTATAGAAATATTTGTATAAAATTATCCTCCACCCACATATGACAAAATCTAATGCAAAAGTGTTAGTAGGTCATTTATATCATGTCCTCATCCACTGACCTTATTTAAAATATCTATTATTGTAACTCTTCCTCGATGAGTGAACTAGTGACTATCAGAAAGCATATCATTACTACACAATAATGCAAAAATTTAAAAGTCAGTCAAAACTTTAATTAAAATTAATGTTAAGGCTTTATTATTATTATTACTTAATATTAGTATTTTGTTTATTTATTTAATCCCATATGTTGCTTTCCTCACAGTCCCCTCTGACAGAGTTTTTCTTCCACCCCCCCTTTCCTCCACCTCTGAGAAGGTGCTCCCCCAAGGGTATACCCCCTCCCTTGGGCATCAAGTCTCTACAGAATTAGACACATCCTCTTTCACTAATGCCAGATAAGGCAGCCCTCAGCTACACATGTGTTGGAGGCCTCTGAATACCATGAGTATGCTCATTGTTGGCTTAGTCTCTGGAAGCTCCCAAGGATCCTGGTTACTTGACACTGTTGGTCTTCCTATGGGGTTGCCATCCTCTTTAATTCCTTCAATCCTTCCCCTAACTCTTCCATAGTGGTCCCTGATTTCCATCCAATGTTTGGCTGTGAGTATCTGCATCTGTCTCAGTCAGCTGCTGGTAGAACCTCTCAGAAGACAGCCATGCTAGGCTCCTATCTGTAAGCACAACATGGCTTCAAAAATAGTGCCAGGAGATAGATTCCAAGACAGGCTGGTCACTGGATGGCACTTCATTCAGTGTATGCTCTATTTTTGTCACTGCATTTCTTTTAGACATGATCAATTTTGAATCGAAAAACATAATTTTTAAAGATTTATTTATTTAGCATGTAAGTACATTCTAGCTATCTTCAGATGCCCCAGAAAGGGCATCAAATCTCATTTCAGATGGTTGTGAGCCACCATGTGGTTGCTGGGATTTGAACTCAGGACCTTCGGAAAAGCTGTCAGTGCCCTTAACTTCTGAGCCATCTCTCCAGCCCCCCAAAAGTTTGAAGGTGAGTTGGTGTCACCATCCTTCACTGGGGGTCCTATCTAGCATCTGGAGGTGGTCCCTTCAGGTTCCATATCCCCACTGTTGGGTATATTGGCTAAGGTAACCCACATTGAGTCCTGAGAACCTCCTTTATTCCAAGTCTTTGGGATTTTCCAGAGGTTACCCCCACTCCTACCCCAGGCAGCTGCATATTTGCATTCATTCTCCTGGCTCTGGCCTTTTCTCCTGTCTCCTCCCATACCTAATTCTGCACCCCTTTCCTCCCTCCTTCCTTCTGTCTCCCATGATTATTTTGTTCCCTGCTCTAAATGGAACTGAAGTATCTTCATTTGGTTCTTTCTTCTTTAACTTCTTAGGGTCTTTGGGGTATATCATGGGTATTCTGTACATTTTGGCTAATACTCACTTACCAGTGACTATATATCATGCATGTCTTTTAGTGTCTGGGTTACCTCAATCAGGCAAACATTTTCTAGTTCCATTCATTTGCCTGCAAAATCCATGATGTCCTTGTTTCTAATAGCTGAATAGTATTCCATTGTGCAAATGAACCACATTTTCTGCATCCATTCTTTGCTTGAGGGACATCTGGATTGCTTCTAGTTTTTGGCTATTACAAATAAGTCTACTATGAACAAAATGGAGCAAGTGTCCTTATGGTATGGTGAGACATCTTTTGAGAAAATGCCTAGGAGCATTATAGCTGGATCTTCAGGTAGTCCTATTTCCAACTTTCTGAGGGATCGCCAAATTGATTTTAATGTGATCAACATTAAGATTTGTAGTTTGTTCTATAATAGAAACATTTTCTAAATTACCAGGTTTAGACAGTATGTCATTTATCATGCAACTCTTTAGTATCTGAAAGAGCATACACTAACCAGTCCTCCTCTTCTGTCTCTTCTATCTGTTTCTCTATAACCAAATTCCACCCAATCATTACATATCATCCACATCAAAATTTTTAATTACTTATAGAGTTTTATGTCATGAGAACTGTGGAATTTTTGTTTCTTTAAAGAACACAGAAATATTATAAGAATGTTTTCATTGTAATCCCAGTGGCTGGTTCGCCACAATGATTTGCTTGATGCTCTAGCAGAGACATGGTTTTGCTTTCTGCAGATTGTTTTTGTAATCGTGTGATATTTGGAATTCTTGAAATTCTTCAGAGCCCCAATATGTGGTGTGTGTGTGGTTCTTGTTGGTTCAGTGGAGTTGGTTGCAGTTTATTAGTAGTAGTGCTCAAGGAAGAAACAAGAAGAAAAAAGTTAGATTCAGAGATCTCTGCCTTTCTATCCTTCTACCCTTATTTCTCTCTTGTATAGTCATATGGGAAGAAACCACTAGGGGATGGGGGGTGATAAAAGGGTGGATGGGAAAAGAAGAACCCGCAAAATTCAGTTACAGGTTTATAGATTAATGTTATAGTGTGAAATCATTTAGCACATGGGTGGCTTATAAAATTCAATTTTCTTATATTTGTTACCTTGTTCTTCTTTAAATTTATTTTTATATATTTAAGTGGATTTTAAATTCATTCCACAGATAACATTGTTCTGAAACTGTTTTCTACCTAATAAAACTAAACATCAAAACATAATGAAAATGCCAGCTTGGACTGTATACTTACCAGTGCACTAAAAAAAATCTATGCTCAATTAAATATCTTTTTAGAACTTTCAAAAGTTTCAAGACATTGATTTCAATTGGCGAAGACACATTTCCAGTGTATTACAGCTAATTGTTGAAGAGTATTCTGAATCAAGATCACAGAGCTGAAAGTCTAAACTTGCCTAAAGATTGTTAATATTGACATCACAATTTCAAGTACCCACATAGTCTGTTAGAAACAAAACACTTTAATGAGAAAATAGAGTGCTCAAGTAATCAATGTAAAACCAACTTTTAGAAAAAAAGAAAGAAAACAATAAAATCTGAAGCTCAACTGAGTTGTATAAGATGGTTGCCACTCAAACACTTTGCATTTAAAACTGAATTGAAATTAACATATGGTTTCATGTAATAGGCCCTATCTCAATCATGCAGTGAACAAATGTGATCAAATGCATATTGTTTCCTGGTATATAGCATTCTATTTACAAGCACATGTTAGGTGATCTGGAGGACTTTTGTGTGTGACACTTCTTGCCAGGAAAAATAACATATTTCCATTTAATGATGAAATCAACTGTGAAGTAAACACAGAGCTTAGGGGTTTGGTATGGAAGAGACTATGGATTAGTTTATACTGTACAGGTATGTTACTAAAGGGAAGGGAAAGCAGGGACAACTTTCACAATGAAATCACGTCTCACTGCTGGAAATAAATAAATCAATCACTCCATGGAATTGGAGTTAGTAATACTCATGTTCTCTTTTAATACTGTTTACTTCCCACTAGTCAGCATAATAAGGTAAATGCCCACCATTGTAACTATACAGAATCCTACCTACACCACAAGGATGGCTGATGACCAGCAAGTATGTGCAAGAGAAAAGATCACCGTGCTGGTGAGCATTTAGCAGCAGGCTCTCCCTGATAAAAACAGCCCCACGTTCTGACCCCAACAAAGTTAATTCAAATATTTTGTTTGTGGGATTGAATTTTAATCCTCTGTTATAAAATCTTCTACTATGAGGAGGTTCAGCCTCTAAAGTGATATAAGTAATGTTGTTCAGGACAAGGCACCTCAGTGCACCACTGACTTCCACTATCATTCATGTCTACAATTTAATTGTGAACTTTGAGGACAGACTTTCCTAAATTACATTATTCACTGAAATATGGTCTGAAATAATAAATGTCATAGACCTGAGATTTGTATGCATGTCTTTCTAGACAAGTTTAAGTCTAACTTATGCTTCTGGTAAATTAAAAGAAAGTAATTTAAACCCATTTCAGTTTACTAGTAAAATTTCTTGATATATTCTTCCCACTCCGGTCAATGATTCAAATCTGAAAAATGTTGACATTATCTTTAAAGTCACATCCAGAACCAGACATTATGGCTCATGCCTGCAACTCTAGCCCTGGGAAAATGAGGCAGGTGATTCCTAAGCATTTGAGGCTAGCCTAGTTTACATAACACATAGATTTCTGATCTAGCATTGGCTTCACAGTGAGACCATGAAGAGTGGGGAGATGGCTAAGTGATTAAAATGCTTGTCATTCAAGAATGAAGTTTGGGGTTCAAATCCATAGAATACACAAAAGACTGACTATAGTAGCCTACATCTGTAATCCCCTTATCTTATGGTAAAATTAAAGAGATAGTGTGAGAGAGAGACAGATAGAGACAGAGACAGAGAGATGGAGGAGAGACATAGAATTCAGACCCACACAACAGAGTGGCAGTAATGGTGGTGGAAACAGGGAGAACAAAATAGAGGATTCAAATCTGGGTGCCTTCTTGGTAAAATGACATCAAGGGAATATGCTTTAGTTCCTTTTCCTAACATGATATTGATACATTATTGGTGACTCTGAGGTTATTATTCATATATTCAACTCAATGCAGTACTTAAGCACTCTTAGAATAAGAAGTCTTTTACCTGCATCAAGCAGCTACCAGAAAATAAGGAATCCAAAGAAGGACAAAGTGTATCTCTAGCTTGCATATGTCCTACAACACTCCTTGTTTCTTAGAGACTCAGAGCTTCATGTATATCTTCACAATGCTCCTAAGATCTTAAAAACTCAGAATTTAATGTTTTTTTTCTGTCCCCACAAAAATCAGGTAGAAGCAAAATCCTTATTTAATTTCTGTATTTTTAAAGTAGAAGATAAATAAGAAACTAGCTCCAAAGATATGCAAAAATTATGATTGCAACAAAATAAGTTATCAAATAAAATGGAATTATTTATGAATGTATGTTGATTATATAATGAGCTGAATAAAAAGATTTTGGATAATAAGAATGAGCACTTTGACTTATAAATGTAAAAGCATGATGCAGTCTAAAACACAGCTATGAATGTAAATGTCAGCTTCTACCATACTTGAATTCTACCAATTCTGAAACACTAAGCTATAGGTCAGTCTCAAGTTATCCTCCTTGATGGGATCTTGGAAGCCTGCCTCCTTGAGCTTGTCTTTCTTGGACAAACTTTGCTCTTATTCAATCATTAGGAGTCTTACTCATCAACATTAGTTTAACAGATGTTTCTCGGTTAGCTGTCACAGTACTATACACAGTGAGTATAAAGTATATTTGACTAGAATGGATTTATTACTTACAGGAAATATAATCATATGGCTGCATAACATCATCTGTATACCTCATGAGCTTCGTGAGGTCTTACTTGTGCTAATTTTTGCCATTGAACTAAAAGTTTTACAGCTGAACAATGAGAAAAGGTTAACTGAACACAAAATGCTTTGTAAAATGCCTATTGGTCATCTTGGGAAATAAAAAAATAGATCCCTCTTGAAGATTCATCTTAATTGTGTTTGACTATATCTGGAATCAACTAAGAGACACACCACTTTGGAGTCTGTAAAATATTCACTGAAGAAGAGAAAGACCCTCTCTCAGATTAGTGATAATCTTCTAATAAGGTATCAATGTCAGAAGGAAAGACTTCTTGTTGTGAATGTGCCCACTTGTTCCTGTTCCTGCCACTGCTCCTGTTGCTATCTGTCCATCCTCAACTGACCTGCTCTTGCATGTTTGCCTTCTAGTATAGAGTGAAGAACACCAAGTCTCAAGGAATCCTTCAGACCTTCAGCACAAATGTGGAACCACTGAAGCATGCAAGGTCATGCACTGAGCAGCTATCATAGTCTTGATTCTTTCAATATATATATATTGTTCAACTACAGAGCCCTATCACAGAAGGTAATCTAGTGAATCTCACAAACATAAACACACATGGCCACACATGTACACACACACACACACACACACACACACACACCATAACCTAGTGGTTCTATTTTTGAGAACTCTAGCTACTACATTATTTGGGGGAAATAAACATATATTAGCTAGGATGAGCATATTTTCCTTCATAATGTTTTCCCAATTTGTTTATCAGTCTTGATACTCAGTCATAGTATTTACCCCCAAAATTCTTTTATAAGGGGCTACACTCATTATTATGATCTAGATAGTTTAATGAAGCTTACTTTTCTAACATGTTTTACTAACAAGCCAGGTTAAGAATTTGAAGGACAGGAAAAGCCCTTCTAGATGTGCTAGTGAGGCAAAGAAAAAAATCTAGAAAAATATTCACATTAGAGCAGGCTGAAGAGCTAAAATAAGTTGAAAAAGAGCTAATGTGCCCCACACATTAAAAAGAAGCAAATTACTATCATTATTACACATAATCATCTAGTCCTATTCAATGATTTGTCAACTTATAGGTATTTAATTCTTCTATCTATACTTGTACCATCTGTGGTGGTTGTCACTTTTGTAGCTTGAGTATCATAAAAACTCATTCCTTAATTAATGGTCAAAATTTGCTAGAGTGTCTACAGATCCCAGAGTTCTTGATGCCCCAGAGGCAAAGCTTAAATCTAAAGCAATGACAAAGAACTTTTCTTTTCTAGAATCTTCATTCACTGCTATCTGCTATAAAACCCAAACCATATCATGGAATATCCAGTGTCCTAATTATAGCCATATCCACCCAGATAGTATTGTATTTGCCTGTTTCCTCTGTAATATCTTCTCTCATTTTACTAATAAGAATTCATAAATAAGATGTGTTTTTATAACAGGTATGCCTTATTCAATTGAATAAAGCTTGCTCATGGTAACTCTACATAGAGTTGGGCCTTAATCCTTCCATATCAGATATTAAGATTAAATTCCTCTGTATACATTCTTAAATAGGAAGAGAATACAGTGGTATTATGATGAGCAAAGTTGCTCTTTGGTGAACCACCATTAATATCTATCATTGTAGATGCTCTAATATAGACACACAATGCTGAATTTTAAGACAAATGCATATCACGCAAACTAACCCAGCAATAATTACATCAGATTGACATAGGATATAGGCATTCCTGGATAAGCAGTTAGAGAGTGAAATGCTCACTAAATAAAGAAAGCAATTCAACCTTGATCTATATCACTTTACTGATCTTTCTGTGAGTAGTTTTCTCCTTATTGCTTTGATACTGATAAAGTCACATTCCCTTCTTTAATCTGAATCACATTGAGATTTTTACTTGATTAGATGTTCATTTGCTACATCAACCTCTGACTAATAGGCAACCCCATATTACTGGTGGCTATATTTGACAATATAACAGACCCATGTCCTTAAAAACTGGGGACCAGGGGCTTTAGACATGCCTTAGAGGTTAAGAGCACTGGTTGTATTTCCTAAGGTCCTAAGTTCAATTCCCAGCAACCACATGGTGGTTCATAACTATCTATAATGAGATCTGGTGCCCTTTCTGGCCTGAAGACAAACATGTAGGCAGAATATTATATACATAATAAATAACAAAACCATCACTACAACCACCACCATTACCACAACCACTACTAACAACAACAAAACCTGAGAACTTAACATGATGACTTGTCAAAGTTCTATCTAGGAAAGCATGGCTGCCTTGTTTCAATTTGAAACAAGGGAAGAAATGGGTTTATTGATGGTAAGCATTTTGGAAGACAATATTGTTATGCTAATTTGAAATAAATTAATTTTAAAATAGTTGATTATCATACAGGAAGAAAAAGTATTTTTCAAAAAAGTTAGTTTGAAATACACAAATATTTAAATAGACTAATGTTTAATCATAAACCAACACCTATATTAAAGCTAACCTGAAAGTCATGATTTTTATCTGGAATTCATTGGAGCAAAGTCAGCTTCATTTTCAAGAAATGCTTATTTAGATCCAAAAAGTGAAAAAATATTTTAAGTATTTGAACATCCACAGAACATTTAAGGATATATATATATATATATATATATATATATATATATATTCATACATATAAAACTGGTTCAATGTGACTAAAGAATTTCTCAAGAATATCAAGCATAATTGATATGCTAAGGATTTAGATTATTGTTTTGCTAACAAGAGTTACTCTTCCAACCTAAGCAGAGAGTCTAGTCTGAGCAATAAGCTAATTTTTCCTGAGCCACTACTACCCTTATTAGTCAAATCATTTGAAGGACCAATGGAAATGTGCCACATCTCTGAGGCACTAACCAGACATTAAGAACTACAAACATGTAGCAATGTATATGAATGTAGACAAGTCAGTGTGCTATCAGTTTGGAGCCTAGAAATACAGAATAATACATGATCTTTTACTGGTTGCTATTTTTTGATATATTAATTGAGGCCTCACTCAAAATTTAAATTCAAAGAAAAAAATTAGGGAAAATTTAAATTGTACCTTGAATTAGTCAGTTTTTGGTGCCTGTATCTAAATTTCTCATCTTTCTGTCCCTTTCTCTCACTCTCTGTCTGCATCCCTGTGACTCTGCTCTGTCTCTGTCTCTGTCTCTGTCTCTGTCTCTGTCTCTGTCTCTGTCTCTGTCTCTGTCTCTCTCTCTCTCTCTCTCTCTCTGTGTGTGTGTGTGTGTGTGTGTGTGTGTGTGTTTGTGCGTGCACATTTGTGTCTATATTTCACTGTTGTTTTCCTATAAGTGGAACAAAAGCCTTAACATGGGAATCAAAAGCAAGAACAAATAACTGAACTTTCCTCTAAGCATTGCTTTCATTGTGTCTCATAAGTTTGGAATGTTGTGCATTCATGTTCATTAAGTTCTAGAAAATATTAATTTCTTTTTTTATATTGCCCCTGACCCAGTAGGGTTAAATAGGGAATAGTTCAATTTCCATGAGTTTATAGGCTTTCTGTTGTTTAAATTTAGCTTTAATCTGTATTGGTCTGGTAAATATAGATGAGGCGGGTATTTTAATTTTCCTATATCTGTTCAGTCTTGTTTTATGACCCAATATGTAGTCAGTTTTGGAGATTGTTCTGTGAGATGCTGAGAAGTTATATTCTTTTGTGTCTGTGTCAAATGTTCTGAAGATATTTATTAGGTACATTTGTTTCAGAATGTTCACTACCTCCATTATTTTTGTTTCCTTTTTGTCTGGATGTCCTATCCATCGTTAAGAGTGGGGGATTGAAGTCTTCCCATTATTCATGTATGAGGTTCATTGTGTGATTTAAGCTTTAATAATTTTCCTTTAACAATGCCCTTGTGTTTGGGGCATGTTACTTGACCTTTTTCCTTTCCAGCTTTTAATATGCCTTTCTTTATTCTACATGTTTAGTGTTTTGATTATTAAAAGTTATAGGAATTTTCTGATCATATCTATTTGCTCTTCCATAAAAGTCTTTTACTAAAATAATCTTCTTTTGCTTTGGAGAATTTTCTTCTATGATTTTGTTAAATATGGTTTCTGTGTCTTCTGAGCTCAGATATTTCTCCTTCCTTATTTCTTAATATTCTTAGGTTTGGTCTTTTCATAGTGTTCCTGAGTTTCTGGATGTGGTATATTAGGAATTTCAGATTTAACATTTGCTTTAACCAAGTAGTGCATTTCTTCTATCCTAGCCTCAATGCCTAAGATGCTCTCTTCCATCTCCTATATTTTGTTGGTGATTCTTGTGTCTGTAATACCTGTTCAGTTACCTAGATTTTCTATTTCCAGAATTCCCTCAGTTTGATGTTTTCTTTCTTGCTTCTACTTCCATTTTCAGGTCTTGAACAGTTTCTTTCACTTGTTTGTCTGGTGTTTTTCTTGTCTTTCTTCACATTCTTTTAAGGATTTATTGATTTCCTCCGTTTTGTTTTTTGTTTTTTATTTCTTCTTTAAGGACCTCTTTTATCTTTACAAAGTTGGTTTTAAAGTTGTCTTCTTGTGCTTCAGCTTCATTGAAATATCCATGTCATGATATGACAGGATAAATGGGCTCTGATTTTGCCACATCACTCTGGCTGTTGTTGATTGTGTTCTTACACTGGCATTTAGGCAGCTGGGTTTGGAATAATTATAGGTCTAGGTGTTGATTTCTCAGTTTGTATTTGTTGGATAGGTGTTTTTACTCCATTTTTATTTCATTTTTTGTCTTCTTGTCTTTGTGGTCTGGATTTATGGTGTCCTGAATGACCTCTGATCCAGTAGGGTACAACTGTCCTAGTTGGTGGCTGGACATTTGGTGGCTAATATGGCCTTTGGTATAGCAAGGGGTCTCTGGGGGTGGGATAAAGTGATAAACATAGAATGGGAATTGGTGACAGGCATTAGGTGAGATGGCAAGGTCCACGGATGGCTGCCAATCTATTGTTCTGGCAGCTGGTCTAGTAATTTATCCAGCACAGAGTGTATGATTGAGTTTCCCTATCTTTATTTTAGGCTTGATAGGCCTAGACTTGTTCTTCAAACTAGAAACTGGCTTGCAAAAGTTCTGACTGGCATGGCCTGCTCCTGGTCAGTAGAAGTCTGCCTGAGTTAGTGCGTAGTATACAGCAGCAAGAAAGACAGTGATGGGAACTCTGGTTTCTCTTCAGATCGTATAAATCTTTCGCCTTTTACTAAAGATTTCCGTGGAGAGGAACAACTCTGAGTCTTAACCCAATTTTTTGAGGCCTTGTGTTTGCAAGGCTCACAATGGTAACAAGAAAGACAGTGATGGGGTGGGACAGTAAAAGGCAATAGAATGTGTTTTGGGGAACTAAATCTTGGGATTGGGGCAGTTCAGGTGGCAGGCTGGTCAGTGATGAGCAACCTTCTTTTACATTATGTGTCCTGCATCTGAGGAGTGAAAGTCTGCCCAAGTTGGGACCAGGACCTTGTAGCAGAGTCCGATGTAACACTATATATATATACACACATATATATATACCTATATATGTTTATATAGAGATATGAGTGTATACATACATACATATATATTACATGTATATGTACATACATATACATGTATATACTATCAAACCTACTGGTGCTAATCTTTCATCCTAGCTACTTCAGGTTCTTAGGCAGGGCAATCAAATGTTGAAGGCCTTTCTTAGCTGTAGATTTTTTAAATGTAAAATGAGTTACTAAGAATCTTTCCTGGAAAATAAATAAAAATAATATTGGAGATGTAGTTCAGTGGTAGAGTCCTAAAACTCTCTAGATCCACTCTCCAGTTCCATCCAAAATAAAATGAGAAAGACAAACTCTAAACTCCAAAATGAAAGCTGAACATTGAATATGACCATATATAGGAGAATTAAATGAAACCCGAGGCCTCCCTAATGTTTGTGACTCTCTAAGCTCTCACAACTTCACAGCTAGTAAACCCATGAAGCAAACTATACAGAAAGCTTACAACATTAGTAGGGATGAGGGTTCGAAGGATACAAGTATATACCTTGAATCTTTATCAGGTGTGTATATAAGCAGTAAAGAGTTCCTCTCCCTTCATCCCTTTCACTGTTATTCATGCTGCCTGCCTTGTTCTGAATTCCTCAGAACCCAAAAACAGATAAACTGAATGGAAAGAGACAGGCATCTGCTCATATTGCTTAAGTGTGCTTGCTGAGTGACCTCCTACAACTGAGGACCATATCATAAACTCATCTGCCCACTCACGCACTTACTAGATGCCTGTAGTGCTTCAATAATAACCACACATTGCACAAAAAGCTTCAAACAGCATCATGAACAGTAGAGAGCTCATAAACACAGAGCATGGAGAACTGAGGAAAAAAGGTGCAATGTACAAAGCCAAACATTACAAACTGGAAGTCTTAACTAAATAACTGCAATGGTGGCAGCTCTTATCTCTTCATGATTACTCTTGTATGAAAGGTAGCAGAAGCCCCTGCACCTCATTCCTTAGAAATCATATCAGTTTCTATACCAGTATGAAACACTTTCACAGAAACTAAACTTTTAACGGGCCCTTATATTCTGGAAAATAAATATGTGATCACAATAAACCTCTGATTGGCAGTTGCTGCTAGTGTTCTGGAACTCTTGTTTTTGTAAGGCAAATGCTAGTGCTTTCTGAAATTACTGTGTTTTCCTAGTTACCTGCAAAGTCTAGTATGTGTAGCCAGCATCCCACAGCCCTTTTAGGATTTCAACAACCTCTTTTTTTGCTGTAAATAAACTTAAATGTTCTGTTTTCCTGGCTGACTCGGAGAGTGGTAACTGACATTACACTGTACTTTTAATGTTTCAAGTCTCATACATTATGTCATTTTATGGTTGAGTCTTTCTTTGTTATACTACAGTGCTCCTATGCAGATGTGGAAGATACATCTACCACACAAAGACACATGTGTCCTCCTATTTCCTCTTCACAATATCACCCCAATTTTAAATGTAAATATTTGTAAAGGCTTTATTCTTGAGAACTTAGCACATCTACACAATATATAAAAATTATATTTACTCATGTTACTCAGCATGTTGTCTCACAACTTTACACCCTCTTCTTTTAAAAAATTTCTTTCTTTCAAAAAATTATATATATGTACATATATATGTATGTATGTATATTATTAGAGGTCATATTCCCCCAAGAAAAATGAACTTCCAATATCTTTCTAGATAGGGTCAAGACCTCATGACTCCCCAACCCAACCACCATCATCCTATAATTTTGGCTGTCTTGCTCTTGTAGAGGTTTTGTGTAGGTAACCAAAAATGTCCATACCAAGTATTGAAAACAATGTCTCACACTTCTCATCTCCCAGCTATTAATTATTTGTTTTTCTCTTCTTCAAATATTACCCTAATCTTGTGAGTAGAAAGTAAATGCACTAAAATGCATGTCTTATTTAGAGATGAACATTAAGCTTCAGGTATTCTTGCTACACTGTCTAGTTATGAGTCTCTTCACAGTACCCATTTCACATTACCTCATGAACTTTCTCTGAATAAGGCTGAGAATTGTGCAGATCAATAGATATAAGTGTGGGACATAAAATCATGTCAGAAAGTTTGCTAGGGTAGAGCATGCTGAGACCCTGAGACTCAGTGGGCATACACGTGAGGCTTAGGTGACTCGCCACTCCCTCCTATACACTTGACTTGGAACACATGCCATGAGTCTCACATAAAAGAGATGTGATCTGTGGTCACATAGGCGCAAGGCAGAGTTCTTCATGCTAAAGAGGTAGCTAAAGGCCTGGAGAGGTTAGCCAATAAGATTCCCTTACCAGACATTCCTTCCAGTAAAAGGTATGTAATCTCAGGCCCACACTGAGAAGTAGGGTATGATTTTATGCATCTACTTTCGCCTTGACAATAAACTGTTTAGAGCCACAGACTGTCTCTTCTAATTGAGACCCATCATGAAGAGCCACGAAGAAGGCCTTTACATACAGAGCTACAGCCCAATTTCCTGTAGAATGCCACTCTGCACACCATGCCACAATCTTAATCTCCACTAATCCTCCCCACCAAGAGTGCCACTGCCATCAAGCCAAGACCATTTCACCTCACCAATCCACCATGCTATGTGGTGCTTCCCTGTCCTGGCATTCCTCTACACTGGAGCATCTAGCCTTTCCAGGACAAAGGGCCTCTCCTTCTTCTGATGTCCAAAAAGACCATCCTCTGCTGCATATGCATCTGGAGCCATGGGTCCTGCTGTGTGTCCTCTTTGGTTTGTGGTTTAGTCCCTGGGAGCGCTGGGGTTGGTGGGTGGTTCAAATAGGTATTCTTTCTGTATTTCTGCAAAACTCTTCAGCTTGTTGGGTTTTCTCTACCTTCTCTATGTGGACTCTATGCTCAGTTCACTGGATGACTGACAGTGTCCCCCTCTGTATTGGTCATGCACTGATAGAGTCTCCCAGGTGACAGCTATATCAGGTTCCTGTCAACAAGCACTTGTTGACATACACAATAGTGTCTGGTCTGGGTTTTGTAACTGTATATGGGATAGATTCCTAGGAGGAGCAGTCTATGGATGGTCTCTCCCTCAGTCTCTGCTCCACACTTTTTCTCTGTATCTTCTCCTATGGGTATTTTCTTCCCCCTTTTAAGAAGAACCAGAGTATCCATACTTAGGTCTTCTTTCTTCTTGAGCTTCATTTGCTCTGTGAATTGTCTTGGGTAGTCCAAGTTTCTGGGATATCCACTTATTAGTGACTGAATATCATGTATGTTCTTTTGTGATTGTGTAACCTCACTCAGAATGGTATTTTCTAGTTTCATCCATTTGTTTATTAATTTCATGGATTCATTCTTTTTAATGGAGTAGTTTACAATTGTGCAAATGTACCACATTTTCTGTATCCATTTCTCTGTTGAGGGACATGTGGGTTCTTTGCAGCTGCTATGAAATAGGGCTGCTATGAACATAGTGGAGTATGTGTCCTTATTACATATTGGAGAATACTTTGGGTATATGCCCAGTAGTGGTATAGCAGGGTAGTCTGGTATTATTATGCCCAATTTTCAGAAGAACCACCAACCTGATTTCCCAAATGGTTGTACCAGCTTGCAATCCCACATAGCACTGGAGGAGTGTTCCTCTTTCTCCACATCCTCCACAGTACCTGCTGTCTTGCAGTCTCTGGAATTTTTGATCTTAGCTATTCTGACTGCTGTGAGGTGAAATCTCAGAGTTTGTTTGTTTGTTTGTATGATTTGCATTTCCCTCATGACTAAGGATGTTGAACATTTCTTTAGGTGCTTCTCAGCCATTTAATATTCCTTAGTTCAAAATTCTTTGTTTAGCTCTGTACCCCATTTTAATAGGATTATTTTGTTCTCTGAAGTCTCATTTCATGAGTTTGTTGTATTTATTGGTTATTAGCTCTCTGTCAGATGTAGGGTGATTAAAGATCTTTTCCCGATCTGTTGGTTGCTGTTTTATCCTATTGAAAGTGTCCTTAGCTTTACAGAAACTTAGTAATTTTATGAGGTTTCAGTGTTAATTCTTGAACTTAGGGCATAAGTTATTGACGTTCTGTTCAGGAAATTTTACCCTGTGCCTATGTGTTCAAGGCTCTTCTCCATTTTCTTTTCACGTAGTTTTAGTATATCTGGTTTTATGTGGAGGTCCTTGATCCACTTTGTACAAGGAGATAAGAATGGATACTTTTGCATTCTTCTGCATGCTGACCACCAGTTGAACCAGCACTACTTGTTGAAAAGGCTATCTTTTTCCACAGAATGATTTTAGCTCCATTGTCAAAAATCAAAGGACCATAGGTATGTGAGTTCACTTTTGGGTCTTCACTTCTATTCCATTTATCTACCTATATGCCACTGTACCAATGCCATGCAGTTTTTATCATTATTGCTCTGTAGTACTGCTTAAGATATGGGATACTGATTCCCCCAGATGTTCTTTTATTTTTGAGAATAGTTTTACCTATCCCAGGTTATTGTTATTCCAGATGAATATGAGAATTGATCTTTCTAACGCTATGAAAAATAGGTTTGTAATATTGATAGTGATTGCATTGAATCTGTTTATTGCTTTTGGCAAGATGACCATTTTTACTATATTAATCCAGACAATCCATGAGCATGGGTGGTCTTTCAATCTTCTGAGATCCTCTTCAGTTTCTTTCCACAGATTCTTGAAGTTCTTGTCATACAGATCTTTACTTGTTTGGTTAGAGTCTCACCAAGATACTTTTTATTGTTTGTGACTATTGTGAAGGATGTGGTTTCCATAAATTCTTTCTTAGTCTGTTAAACCTTTGAGTATAGGAAGGCTATTGATTTGTTTACGTTTATATCTAGCCACTTTGATAAAGTTGTTTATCAACTATAGGAGTTGTCTGTTAGAGTTTTGGGGGTTGCTTGAGTATATTTTCACATCATCTGTAAATAGTGATAACGACTTCCTTTCTAATTTGTATCCCTTTGATCTTTTGTTGTCTAATTGCTCTAGCTAGAACTTCAAGTACTATATTGAATAGATATGGGTAGAGAGGGCAGCATTGTGTTGTCCCTGAATTTAGTGGGATTGCTTCAAGATCCTCTCTATTTAGTTTAATGTTGGCTACTGGTTTGTTGTATATTGCTCTTACTGTTTAGGTATGGGCCTTAAATTCCTGATCTGTCCAAGACTTTTAGCATGAAAGGATGCTGAATTTTGTCAAATGCTTTTTTAGCATCTAACGAAATGACCATTTGGTTTTTTTTCTTTGAGTTTGTTTATGTAGTGAATTAAATTAATGGATTTCCATATATTGAACCATCCCTGCTACCCTAGGATGGAGCCTACTTGATCCTTGATCATGGTGAATATTTCTTTTGATTTGTTCTTGGATTTGGTTGGCAAGAATTTTATTGAGTATTCTTGCATTGATATTCATAAGGGAAATTGGTCTGAAGTTCTCTTTCTTTCTTGGATCTTTGTGTGGTTTTGGTATCAGCATAATTGTGGCTTCATGGAATGAGTTGGGTAGTTTTCCTTTTATTTCTATTTTGTGTAATAGTTTGAATAGTATTGGTGTTAGGTCTTCTTTGAAGGTCTGATACAATTCTGCACTACAACAATCTGGTCCTGTGCATTTTTTTGTTTAGGAGAATTTCAATAACTGCTTCTATTTTTTAGGGGTTATGGGTCTCTTTAGATGGTTTATCTACTTCTGATTTAACTTGGTATTGTTATCTGTCTAGAAAATTGTCCATTTCATCCAGATTTTCCAGTTGTATTGAGATATGCTTTTGTAGTAGGATCTGATGATGGTTAGAATTTCCTCAGTTTCTGTTGTTATATCTTTCTTTTCATTCCTAATTTTGTTAATTTGGATGCTGACTTTGCCATCTGGTTAATCTGGCTAAGGATTTCTCTATCTTGTTGATTTTCTCAAAAAAAAAAAAAAACCAACTCCTGGTTTTGTTGATTTTTTTGTATAGTTTTTTTTTTTTTGTTTCCACTTGGTTGATTTCAGCCCTCAGTTTATTGATTTCCTGCCATCTCCTCTTCTTGTATTAGCCTCTTTCTGTTCTAGAGCTTTCAGGTGTGCAGTAAAGCTGCAAGTGCATGCTCTCTCCAGTTTGTTTTTGGAGGCACTCAGAGCTGTGTTTTCCTCTTAGCACTTCTTTCAATGTGTCCCATAATTTGAGTATGCTGTGCCTTCTTGTTCTTTAAATTCTATAAAGTCTTTGATTTCTTTCCTTATTTGTTCTTTGACCAAGGTATCACTGGGTAGAGCATTGTTCAGCTTCTATGTGGGCTTTCTCTTGTTTTTGTTGTTATTAAAGACAAGACTTTATCTGTAGTGATCTGAGAGGAGGCATGAGATTACTTCAGTCTTCACATATCTGTTGAGGTCTGTTTTATGACCAATCATATGGTCAATTTTGGAGAAGGTACCATGAAGTCCTGAGAAGGTATATTCTTTTGATTTAGGATGAATTGTTCTATAGATATCAGTTAAATCTATTTGGTCCATAACTTCTGTTAGTTTCACTGTGTCTCTGTTTAGTTTGTGTTTCTGTGATCTGTCCATTGATGAGAAAGGGGTGTTGAAGTCACCAACAATTATTGTGTGAGGTGCAATGTGTGCTTTGAGTTTTAGTAAAGTTTCTTTTGTGAATGTGGGTGCCCTTGCATTTGGAACTAAAATGTTCGGAATTGAGAGTTCTTCTTGGTGGGTTTTCCTTTGATGAATATGAAGTGTACTTCCCTGTCTGTTTTGATGACTTTGGTTGAAAGTTGATTTTATCTGATATTGAAATGGCTACTCCAGCATGTTTAGTGGAACCATTTGACTGAAAATCTGCTTTCCAGACTTTTACTCTGAGCTAGAGTTTGTCTTTGAATCTGAGATGCATTTCTGGTATGCAGAAAAATGTTTGGTCCTGTTTATGTATCCAGTCTGTTAGTCTATGTCTTTTTATTGGGGAATTGAGTTCATTGCTGTTAAGAGATATTTTAGGTATAGTAATTGTTGTTCCCTGTTATTTTTATGTTTGTTTGGTTATCTTCCTTAGAGTTCGTTGAAAGAAGATTACTACCTTGCTTTTTCTAGGGTGTAGTTGCCCTCCTTATATTGGCATTTTCCATCTATTATCCTTTGTTAAGACTGGATTTGTGGGACAATATTGAGTAAATTTGGTTTTATCATGGAATATCTTGGTTTCTCCATCGATGGAGATTGACGGTTTTGCTGGGTATCATAGTCTGGTCTGTCATTTGTGTTCTCTTAGTATCTGAATGAGATCTGCCCTGGATCTTCTAGCTTTCATGGTCTCTGGTGAGAAATCTGATGTAATTCTTATAGGTCTGCCTTTACAAGTTACTTCACCTTTTCCCCTAATGTTTTTATTATCCTTTATTTGTTTGGTGCATTTGGTGTTTTGATTATTATGGGATGGGCGGAAATTCTTTTCTGATGCAATCTTTTGGAGATCTGTATGCTTCTTGTATGTTCTTGGGCATCTCTTTCTTTAGGTTAGGGACGTTTTCTTCTATAATATTAAGAAGATATTTACTGGCCCTTTAAGTTGTAAAGCTTCACTCTCTTCCATACCTATAATCGTTATGTTTGGTCTTCTCATTGTGTCCTCAATTTCCTGGATATTTTGTGTTACAAGCTTTTGCATTTTGCTTTTCTTTGAATGTTGAGTCAATGTTTCTTATGGTATCTTTAGCACCTGAGATTCTTTCTTCTATCTCTTATATTGTGTTGTTGTCATGTATGACTCCTGATTTCTTTCCAAAGTTGTCTATCTCCAGAGTTGTCTCCTTTTGTGTTTTCTTCATTATTTCTACTTCCATTTTTAGATCCTGGATGGTTTTGTTCAGTTCCTTCACTTGTTTGTTTGTGTTTTCCTATAATTTTTAAGAGACTTTTGTGTTTACACTTTAAGGGCTTCTACCTGTTGACCCATGTTCTCCTGTATGTCTTTAAGGGGTTTTTGTGTATCCTCTTTAAGGGCTTTTACCTGTTGACCCATGTTCTCCTATATTTATTTAATGGAATTATTTATGTCCTTCTTGAAGTCCTCTATCACCATCATGATATTTGATTTTAAATCCATCTCTTACTTTTCCAGTGTATTTGGTATCCAGGACTTGCTTAGGTGGGAGAACTGGGTTCTGATGTTGACTAGTAGACAACTGGGTTCTGATGTTGCCTTGCATCATTTGGTTATCTCTGGTGTTAGTCTTGCTGTCTCTGGCTAGAGATTATCCCTATTTTGGCCCTGTAAACCTTTGTCCATATTCCTGGTAGGCAAACTCTCTTCTGGCAGGGTCTGTGCACAGAAGGCTGCCTGGCTTCCTTGTGTAAATGGCACATGGAAGGTTCCTGTCCCAGGTGCTCCATTGATCCCATGCCCTGTGTTTTACTAGCTGTTATCCTCCAGAGAGAAGGTGGAGATCTCACCTCTATGCTTAGAAGTGGAGGCAGTGCTAGGAGATCACTCTCTCATGGCAGGCCGTGCACAGAAGGCTGTGGAGCCGCCTGACTCCTTGGGCAAATGGCAACCTGAAGACTCCTGTCTCAGCTGCTACACTGAATTATATTTTATAGATTCAGGTTTTTTATAGCAAACACAGCAGAGAGATAATATCCAAATGGACAGAATTGGAAATGAAAATATGAACATAAAAAATACTGAGGAAATCTAGAGAATCATAAGGATAAAATTTTTAAAAATGTACTCAAATTGGAAAATCTGAAAGAAATGGATAACTTTCTTGATATATCCTGTTGACAAATTTTAAGCCAAGGTTCAGCTAGTCAATTTACATAGACCGATAAGCATTAGTGTACTAGAAGCAGACATTAAAAGTCTCCCATCACCACAGTGAACAAAAAACCCTCAGGGCTATAACTCAAATAATTCTAGAAAATAGAAACAGAGGGGACATTGTAACATTTGTTTTGGCCTCATAGGCATAGTAACCCTCATATACAAACCACATAAAGATTCAAGAACGAAAGCTTATAGAAAATTTTCTTTTATGAACATAGGAACAAAAACACTGAAAGAAAATACTAGCAAACCTAATTCAAAAATACATCAAAAGGGTCATTGACCACAATCATATAGGCTTCATTTCAGAGAAGCTGGAATGACTCAACATACATAAATCAATAAATGTAATCTACCATATAAACAAACACACAGGCCAAAAGTACATGATCATCTTATTAGCTGTAGAAAAGGTCTTTGAGAATATCAAGCACCACTTCTTGATAAAGTCCCAGAGAGATTAAGTACACAAGAGACATACCTCAACATAATAAAGGCAGTTTACAGCAAGCCTACAGCCAACATCAACATAAGAGATGAACAACTCCACTAAAATTAAGACCAAGACAAAGTTTTCCACTCTTTCTAAGACTGGTACATATAGTACTTGAAGTCTTAACTAGAGAATAAGACAACTGAAGCATATCAAAGGGGTGTAAATTGGAAAGAAAGAAGTGAAAGCATCAATATTTGCAGATGATATGACAGTATATATAAGCTACTCCAACAATTACAGCAGAGACCTCCTTCCACTGATAAACACTTTCCATAAAATGATTGAATATAAGGTTGAGTTAAAAAAATCAGTAGCCTTCTGTATACGAATAGTAAATGGGCTGAGAAAGAAATTAGTAAAGCAACCCTGATTTCAAGCTGTACTACAGAGGTGTTGTAGTAAAAAACATATGGTATTGGCATAAATGCAAACAAGTTGATCAGTTTCACTATGCCCACAGTGTAGCTGTCCTTTGCTCTGCATACTTTCTAGAAAACCTGACATCAGATTTATAAAGGAAGGGAGAGAAATGGCTATTGTCCTGCCTCAGAGACTATACATCAGAAAGGATGATGTCAAGACAGATTAACTGTTAACAGAAGCCATCCAAAAAGCAAACAAACATGACCAGTGTCTCCACCCCAAGCAATTTGTTTCCAGTTTTACTTTTTGCGAGATATAGAGTGGCCTTTTCTCAAATCCAAGTCTGACTTGTTTTTATAAATCATGAACTACCTGGGCTCACAGAATATGTGGTTACTCTCAGACATAGGGAACACACACATGAACACACACACACACACACACACACACACACATACACACACATAAACGTAAATAAATAAATAAATAAATAAATAAATAAATACTGAGTTTTGTTTTGTCTTTTCTTTTTCCATCATCTTAGGTATGTTATTTGGTAACAGAACAGAATAGAAAATTATTTTTCCATCCAAATTGGAAATACAGACCCAGGTTTATTTTCATGAACATAACTTGAAGAGGCTGCACCAAGCTGATCCCCTCAAACTGAAACATAGGGTTTGGAAATACAGCGCCAAAAGGTGATGTCAGAATAGTTTTCTAAATATTTGAATTAAATATGTTTCTTGCTCTGTGTGTTGTTACTATTACATTCCAGAAATCCTTATTTATTGATATAAAATTTTTTATGGAGGATTACTTCTGGCAATATACATTCATTGGGTTTTTGATTATTGCCCTATTTCAAACAAATGGATACAGTCATTATTGACATGCATTACTCTTATAAATAGCCAATTTCATTAAAATAATTTACATTAATTACCTCAAATAAAACTGTCAAATAATTTAGTAAATTAAAAGTACAAAATTATACAGTAGAAATATAATGTAGAAGACCTACTAATAATGGAAATTTCTAGTTTCATTCAGATTTTGTAGTAAGTGCTACCATTCCCAAGAATCATGGTCCTCACAAGTGTCAGTAGCAGAAGATGGATTGTTCCTTACTTAACACACAAGTCTAAGATATTTATACCACACAGGCACCAAATGCTCATAGAGGGTCATAGCTCTGGTACTATTCTAAACACTCTCAGGTGGAAGCAAACATGATGAGGTAGGAAGATATTCAGTGGGATTTATTCTAAACTTAAATTTCTTTAATTTTATCTCACTCTGTGTATATGCATTCATGGATGTGTATATGAAAGAGTATTTATTAGTAGTACATAAATTTTCACATATTACATTATTTTATTAGTTACCTATAACACTATAATTAGTGTTCTTGGAACATCATAAACACAGAGATAACCCAAACAATAATTCTCATCTTAGAATGAAGTCTAAAGGGAATTATTCTGATTACACTCTTACCTTAATTTGTGCCTAAAACCTGTTATCTATATTAACCTTTGTTTTATTTTATTAAAGGTATTGAAATAGTTATCCTTAATACTATATTGGTAACTTTGATTCCTAGTATTGTATTTGATCACCATATAATTGCTCTACCAGTGCCTGACAAATACTGAAGTGGATGTTCACAGCCAACAAATGGATTTAGCACAGGGTCTCCAATGGAGAAGCTAGAGGAAGGACCCAAAGAGCTGAAGGGGTTTGCCGCCCCATATTGTTGCTTGCAACAACAATATGAAACAACCAGTACCCACAGAGCTCCCAGGGACTAAATTACCAACCAAAGAGTACAGGTGGAAGGACCCATGGCTCTAGCCATATACGTAGCAGATGGCCTTGTTGGAGATCAAAGGGAGGAGAGGCCCTGGGTCCTGAGAAGTTTCAATGCTCCAGTGTAGGAGAGTGCCAGGACAGGGAAGTTGTTGTGGTTGGTGAGCAGGGGGAGAGGGGTTGGGATAGGGAGTTTTTGGAGAGGAAAAGAGGAAAGAGGATAACATCTGAAATGTAAATAAAGAAATATCTAATAATTAAAAAAACATATAATTATCCAATATACAAATATTCCCTATTTTGACTCAACCAATCACTAGTAAGTATGTACATCTACTTACTCCAAAAGCAGTGGCAAAAAGAAAATGTTCCTTCAGCCTTTAAATACCAGTTATTTCAACAATGCTCTCAAGCTTCTTTTCACTTATATTGAACTAAAACTGTTTACTGCTCATTAAGCAATTAGCATGTTCAAGTTCACTGGTAAAATCCACTAAATCTTCAACATCGAACGTTTTACTCTTAGAACAAGGGTGAAGGAAGTATTGTGCTAGTTAATTGTAGTTGTCAACTTGATACAACCCAGAATCACCTGAGAAGAAAGTATCAGTTGAGAAACTCTATAGATCAGGTTGGCCTGAGGGACTATTGGTCGGGGACTGACTTGATTGCCTTAGTTGACATAAGAAAACCCAACCCATGGCTGTGGCCATTCTCTAGGTAGTTTCTTCATTATATAAGAAAGAAGAAAGCAAGGCTCAATGCCCAGTATAGGGGAATGCCAGGACAGGGCAGGGGGAGTAGGTAGGTTAGAGAGCAGGAGGAGAGGCGGATGGGATAGGGTGTTTTTGGAGGATAAACCAAGAAAGGGGATAACATTCGAAATGTAAATAAAGAAAAAGATCTAATATTAAAAAAAGAAAAAAGAAAGAAAAAAGAAAGCCAGCTAAGCAGGAAGCAACCAGGCAGTAAGAGTTCTTTCATTTCTCTCCACTTTTGACTGTGGCTGTGGTATGACCAACTGCTTTGGTGACATCCCTACAATGACAAGCTATAACCTGGAACTGTGAGCTAAACTAAAGGCTTCTTCCTCTCGGTTGCTTTTTCTGCTTGTTTTTAGATGTTTCCTTACAGCAACAAATAAAAGCAAGGCAGCATTGAAAGCAGAAGCCACATTTCCCCAGGCCTTAATGTCTTGTTTCTCATCTGACCATTTACACCAAGGACTTCCTTTACTTCATTGTCCTATCCAGAGGAACACCTTTACAATTATAAACAAACACCTAACTACAGGTAACATATGATTGTACATATGAGATGCTGTAAATCACTGAAAGTCAATCCTTAAAATGAACAAGACACTTTGAATGCATCATCTTTGTTATCAGCATTCTTTATGATGGGTCATACTTCAGAAGTCACATGGAGCAAGAAATAATAAAAGTAGCAAATTCTCTTCAACTAAATATGTCTTTGATCTCCACAATGATTGAGAATGGCCTTCTGTAAACTTATAAAACTGTAATTTCCCTAAAGTCTGACTTTTAGCTATTTTACCAAACTGTCAATTCGCTCTCCATCACTAAATTTGCCTTTAATTGTTTTTATGACTCTGCCTTTCATAGCTGTATTTTCAGTAATTCTCTGGCTCTTACAGAAGTTCTCACCCAGTGTCTTCTCTCACTCCTGCCTGCAAACAGCAGTGCCTGCTGTATTGTGGAGTGCTCACAGCTATCCTCCTATCCTGCCTCCATCATTCCAGATGGTGTTGACTGTCAAAAACCTATCCAAAGGAGAGTCTACTGATTTCCAGTGTCACAATGATGTCAGCAAAACAGCACCACACATTTTCTGTCTCACCCACCCCTGTCACTGCACTTTGTTTTCTTTGCTGTCATTCCTTGTCTGACACTGGCTAAGTCTGAGTTGATGTCTTCTATCATTTCTCCATATTTCTACTTTTACGTTCTCTTGTCCTCATTTTTTCTCTTTGTTGAGAACATATTACTTCCAGCTGTTTCCTTTATCTGACATCTACAATTACTCATTTGCATAATCTTATATGAATTCCTTATTATTTAGCAAAATGTAAAAATACAGTATCTATATTCTTTTTTTTAAAATAATTTTTTAATTTTCTATATTCTATGTTTACATTCCAAAGGCTTTCCCCTTTCCCAGTTCCTGCCTCCCTATGTCCCATAGTTCCTCTCCCCCCCCCAACTATTCCCCAATCATTCCCCCTCCCCCTACAGTTTCTCTACAAAACTGGATCCAATCTTTCCAGGCCCAGGGTCCTCTCCTTTCTTCTTGGGAATCATTTGACTTGCTAATTGTGCCTTGAGTATTTAGTTCTTCTGGGCTCATTAATATCCACTTATCAGTGATTGCATTTCATGTGTATTCTTTTGTGATTGGGTTTCTATATTCTTTTAAAAAGAAAAAATCAACATATTTTTAAAAAAAATTTAAAAATCACCTAAGAACTCTTTCACGTAATGTACTTGTCTTTTTGTGGGAGATTTTGGTCATTTTACTGAAAGAAATGCTATTCACAGGGAGGGGTTGATATTTGCTAATGAGAAAATAAAATTAAAACCAAAGTTTATAACTAAATCTTTCAGGAACAGTTATTATGTTATATGTACAATGAAGGTGTGGAACTATTTTAATATAACATCTTGCATATACTAACAGTAACTGATTTTAAAATACTTCTCGGATCCATGTAACTATTAAGCAAGAGCAGCCCTTTTAACAAGATTATATATATGATATGGTAGCCATAGATCAACATCTGTAGCAACTTTATTTATAGTAGCAAAATGTAGAATGTCCATGTACTGATTTGGATATGAAATCTACCACCACCCATGACCCATGAGCTCGCAGCTTGATTCCTAGCTTGTGGATATCATCTATGTAGAAGTAACAGATTAGTGGAGCAGAGATGTAGCATATCTTTCTGTAGTCCCCTTGTCTCAATCTCTGCTTTCTGGCCTCCATGGTGTGAGCTGTTCTGTTCCACCACACCCACCCACCATGATAGACTAAAAGCACTGAAAGCAGGAACCAAGTAACTTTACTTTGTGTTATATTAGCATTCTGTTGCAACAAGAATGAAAATAACTAAAACAGAAAATTTCCCCTCCAGATGAATTGTTTAACAAATTGAGCTCTATGCTTACTGTAGAAGGATACTCAGTAATGAACTGTTGTTATGAAGAACTTGCATGAATTTCAAATTACACTGTTACAAAGGAAGCCAGTTTTGAAAGGTCACATATTACATAATTCCACTTGTGGGACTTCTTAAACTTATGAAATTGCAGAGATGGATTAATAACATTGATCATTGCCAGGGGTCAGTAGAAGGAAGAACATAGAACTAAGAGAGTAGAGTGTAACACAGATTTTTTGTGATGGAATTGTTTTATGTTTGTTTAGTTATACAGTGATACACATGCAACAAAATGAAATATATATACAATATGCACTCAAATGAGTGCATAAAAAATTTTGCAAAATATAAGTACACTGTGTCAATATTAAATTCCTGGATGCAATGCTGTGCTATAGAAGTGGATGGTGATGCTATGAGACTGAGTTAATAAAGGCTATAGAATTCCTTGAATGTTCTTTCTTATTACTGCATGTTATAAGCTCTGATAACTTCCAAATCAAGCTGAAAAGTAAGAGGACTAGAGATAGATGGAAAAAGGATTTATGTTTTTAATATATCTGAATTTTGTGTTATAAATATCAAGAACAGTATTTACCTCACTTCAATCTTTATTCACATGAAAACCTGTAAGGAAAAAAGGAACATAGAGGAAGTTTCCTATTTTTTTTAAAGATTTATGTGTCTTATATAAGGATGTGTTACCTGTATGTACATCTGCCAACCATACAGGTGCAGTGGCTACAGAATCCAAAATAGGACATCAGATACCCTGGGACTGAACTTACAGAAAATTGTGAGTCACAATGTGGGTGCTGAGAAACAAACCCTTGTATTGTTGAAGAGAAGCCAATGTTCTAAACCGATGAGCTATCTTTCTAGACCCAGGAAGAGGAGGACCCTGGGCCTGGAAAGATTGGATCCAGTTTTGTAGAGAAACTGTGGGGGCAGGGGTAATGATTGGGGAATAGTTGGGGGGGAGAGGAACTATGGGACATAGGGAGGGGGGAACTGGGAAAGGGGAAAGCCTTTGGAATGTAAACATAGAATATAGAAAATAAAAACTTAAAAAAAATGTGTTTTATAGAAAAATATATGACTCTTTTAATAATTGAACCATTCCAATCCATTTAAAAATTGGGACAAGGTGAGTAGTATTCCATAGTATAAATATACCACATTTTCTGTATCCAGTCCTCTGTTGAGGGACATCCGGGTTCTTTCCAGCTTCTGGCTATTAAAAACAGAGCTGCTATGAACATAGTGGAGCATGTATCCTTATTACATGTTGGGGAATCCTCTGGGTATATGCCCAGGAGTGGTATGATGGGGTCCTCTGGTAGTATCATGCCCAGTTTTCTGAGGAACCTCCAAACTCATTTCCAGAGTGGTTGTACCAGCTTGCAACACCACAAACAGTGGAGAAGTGTTCCTCTTTCTCCACATCCTCACCAGCACCTGTTGTTTCCTGAGTTTTTGATCATAGCCATTCTGACTGGTGTGAGGTGAAATCTCAGTGTTGTTTTGATTTGCACTTCCTTGATGAATAAGGATGCTGAACATTTCTTTAGGTGCTTCTCAGCCATTTGATATTCCTCAGGTGAAAATTCTTTCTTTAGCTCTGTACCCCATTTTTAATAGGGTTATTTGGCTCTCTGAAGTCTAACTTCCTGGAAAGGCTCAAAGGAACAGTGTAGTGGAATAACAAGACAGGGAAGCACAAGGGGTTTGATTGGGGAACAGAGGGAGGGAAGAGGGCTTATGGGACTTTTTGGGAGGGGGAATCCAGGAAAGGACGAATCATTTGAAATGTAAATAAAAAATATATCTAATAAAAATAAATTAAAACAATTGGGACAAAGAAACAAAATCAGCTGTTTAATTTCTTATTAAAATAATAACTTTAAAAATAGGGGGTTTTCCTTATTCATTGATGATAAAGTTGCAATCTAATTAATAGAGAACATATGCAACATTTGCTTTTCAAAATATTTATTAGTCTCAATATGAGCAAATGAATCCTGAATCTAAGTACTTGTTGTCTCATATGAGCATTATAAATACTTTATAATGACAGAAAAGAAATGGTGAAATGCTGGAAAAATGGAAAGTATAATAGTATTTTTCAGAATTTAATGCATTAGTATAAAAGTTAGATAATCATGGGTTAATACTATTTTCAACAGTTACCATTCCTAAGTAAAAACTTCAATTAATGTAGAGATGAGAGAGAGAAGAAAGAGAGAGAGAGAGAGAGAGAGAGAGAGAGAGAGAGAGAGAGAGAGTGTGTGTTAATATATGCCTGAAGCTGAGGAATAGCACAGTGGCTGCCTAATACCAAGGTTTGGACTATATATAAGATGTTCCTTCAGGGCCCACAGTACTGATGCTAGAAGGAAGAAACATTGTAGAACACATCATGGAGCCCAGAATCAGGGTTGTACTATGCATGAAGAGGTAAAACAGGCTACCGTGTGGTAGACATTGCATTATAAGTCATGAATGAGAAAAGCTGGCTTCAAAGCATGGTAGCTGTGTATTATCTGTATGAACACAAAGGGTTTCAGAGTTCATTAATACACTATTAGAAAAAGGTAAGTTTCAGTGAATTAAGTCAAATGTGGAAAACCAACATTATAACTATGGAAGGTAATATAAGAGTATATTTTATGGACATTGAGTAGAAAATTTCCTGAATTAAACTATAGAGATTAAAACTTCTGCTTGGCAATGATTAATAAATATAACATAAACCTTAATTCTAAAACACCTATCGCAAAAAAGGCAAGTTAAAGCCTTGGTCTGGGAGAATATATCTATCACCATGTAACTGTCAAAGTATTGGCATTCAAAACTTGTGACTCCTGAAATCAATGACAGGACAAGGGAAAACAACACATTAGTGAATCTTGAAATATGCAATCATATTATTCAAGTTTCATAAGAGAACTAAAAATAACACGTGAAGAATTAGAGACATAAAGTACATTCACACACACAAATAGCTTAATGTACAACTTCTTAAAAATCTTATAGTCTGACAAAAAATATTTCACATGAGTTTTGAAACTGAAGTTCTCTACAAATTGGGATGACACATAGAACATAGAGACAAAAATGTATTCAGTAAATGTTAATACATTAATACATCCTTACACAATTCAATTCTATAAAGGTGTGCAAAATGCAGATCATTCTACCATCTATGAAAAAATAAAATAGACCCACTTTAAGACTAGACTGTTTTCAACTATGCATGAGCAGAAGAATGGACAAGAAGACAGAGATCCAGCCATACTGATTACAGAAATTTAAATGAAATTATGTGTCAATATATGTAAACTTCCAAAACACAATTCTGAAATGTAAAAGCAAATTATCTGATACTCAGTAAATATAACCATTCATTCTACTTCAATTTATTCACTGTCTCAGAAAGAATCCTAAACTGTCTTCCAAAAAGCTACATGAAATCCAATATGCCTGATACCTTTCTTAAAATCTCTCATAAGAATTTAAACTGAGTATGTATTGTGTAGATTACGTTGCATATAGGACATTTGACATCCATGAAGCAGTGGCTTATTCTGACTACAAAAAGTGGCTTGTTTCCGGCTGTGCTCATGTGCACAGAATGAAATCTCAGGAAAATCACTAGTGTTCTCACACTGCTTTTGCATCTACATTTGATACCCACCATGCTGTCATAGTGTGTATAAACTGAATTGTTTTGTTCTTTGGAAAATATTTTAGGAACACTTACGAAAATGTTTTAGAACTTTTATTTATGTCTACAGTTTGTTTTATAGTTTACAAAACAGAACATTGTAAACATGCATTCAGTCATGAAGTGTTATTGTTATAAAGGTCAAATATTCCTGAACATCTACTATCCCTGTACAGTAAAACTTCTGTTTGTTCTTCAAGATGTATCCTCTGTCTCACTATCAGGATATGAAATTCCAAATTCTTTAAATAAAGCTTAACTGTCTTAAAAATACTTTTCTGGTAGAAGACTTTTGAATATCCTTAACTGCTCAATTTGTAATTTTTTTCCTACATTTGAGTAGCAATGAGAAAGGATTTAAATGTTGTCTACTTTTCTTGTATGAGAAAACCTTCATGTTTAAAGTGAGAAAATATTTAATTAGTCTCATGAATATGAATCATCACTATGAGCACATCATATTTCCATTCACTGTTAAAAGGGGTACATTACCTGATGTCTTTTAAATGTTTTAAAAGTTTTTTAAAAAACTTTTGCTTTTTAAATAAAGAATCTGCAGGGTTCTTTGAAACTAGTAAAATTGTTACTGGGTCTAGAATATGCTATTGAAGTTTACTATTCCTTTATACTCAGCTATAACAGAAGCCAAGCTCTACCTGGAGAAGCAACAAAGCAAAAAGTCTACTGTAGGTTTAATTATATAATATAAAAATGCAAATTCTTAAATATGCTATTTTCCATTCTCAGTCTAAACCATATGATCATGAACATGCTCCACTCCCCCTCAATCTACAATACCCACAAGCAGAGAAGTAAAGCTTACTGCTGGAGATAATCAGTTTCCATCTGTGACAGGATTTGGTATTGAAGTCTTTATGGATAGTTGCTCTAGAGGATGTGAAGAATAAACTCTTAGTACCAGGATGCTTTAGTTAGAAATTATAATCATTAAGATAATCTAGGAAAATCTTAGTTTATAGCTCTATAAATCATAAATCTTTAAACAGTCAAGTTTTATGAATTTATTTTGTATTTCTTTTTTTTATTGGATATATTCTATATTTATGTTTCATTTCCCTTTTTCTGGTTCCCCACCGCCCAAAGGTCCCACATGTCCTTTTCCCTTCCCCTCCTCCCTCATCCACCCCTTCCCTCTTCCCTGTTGCATATTGATTGTTTGAATTCGGCATTAATTTATGTCTGAGCAGAAAAATAGAATTCTCCTTTATCTAATGCCCCCAAAGTTAAAGAGGAGCCACATCTTTGCCTGAGGAGAAATTACATCAAATATTACAGGGGTAAAGGTATGGCAGTTTCCCTATGAATAATTGTAGGGAAATAGAAATGCATTTATTTCCAGGAAGTGAATAATGATATCAGTAACTATGAAAACATTAATTGTAGTTTTAAATTTTAGTTCTTAAAAACTTTAAGCTAGTGTTTGTCCTAGAATACATACTATAATGGTATTTCATGATTAACATTTTCTGAGTATGCTAAAGCACATGCAGACTGTATATTAAAGTCTGTATCAGAGTAAAACACACATACATACCCAAGTCATTCCCACTCACAATATACACATTCCCACATAGTTGCTTACATAATATACACTCATACTCATAATATATACATGCACACTTAGTCACTCACACTCACAATATACAAATACACACATAGTCACTTCCACTTACAATATAAACATACACACATAGGCACTCACAACACACAAACAATGCCCAAATTCAGAATGTCACATCTTTGACGGTTAATTTCCAATCTGAACCTAGATAGATTTAGAATAATCTAGATTATAGACAGCCATGCATGTTTGTAATGATGTTTCCAAAAGTATTTAATGAGAAAGGTGACCCACCCTGAATATGCTCTCCACCATTTCATAGGCTGGACTCTCCACTGGTACAGTAGGGACAGCACTTTAAGGTCAAAACCTGCACCAATCAAAGAATTCAGCTTATGAAGTTGCAGTTGAATTGAGAGAAAAGAGCCCGAAATGGGAATGCCAATGAAAGAGTTTCCCTGTTCTGAAACATCTATCTAAACAATTACTGTCCCAGGTTTATACAAAAGTAGACAAAATACAACTAGGCAGAAAAAGAAAGGTGCCAAAGCACTACCTGAATTCACAGCAGACACTGGCAGGATTGTTCACATGATGCTACTTTGTAAGCTTGAAAATACAAGAGTTCTGTCTTGAAGGGCCTTGCACCAAAGTTCAAGAAAGCCTCTGAGACCAAGGAGGGTTGGGTAGGGTAAAACCTACCCTGCAAGAAGGTTATGGTAAGGATATTGCATGAAACTGTTAATGTGATTGTTAGTTTACAAGCCAGGGCCCAAGGATTATTCACCAATGAAGGCTCTAGCCACCAAAGAGGCAGCTGAGGAGAAATTGTTCATGTTACAGCTAGCAGAGCTGAAAGTACAAGACTACGAAATACCATCATAGCACATATTCTCCATTTCAAGGCAGATGCTTGAGACAGAGCTTTAACATTTGAGTTTCCCCACTGGGTTTCCATGAACAATAAAGGAGAAGGACAAAACAAGATTTGAAAACAAAAGAAGTAACCAACTCCCAGTACACAATGTCAATGTCACAGAACAAACACCATTCCATTTTTGGAATGGAAAACTACTCTGTGGCATTTTATGTTGGAAGTTTGCAACTTATTTCTGTTTATGTTGTTGTTGTTGTTTTGAATTAGAATCACATAGGAGACATACTGCTGGGCATATTGTAAATGTGCTTTCAAGATGATTGAATTGAGGTGTGTTAACCGACCCTGAATGTGGGCAGTAACATCCATGGTCTGGGATCACAAACTAAATAAAATGTAAATGAGGAAGCAAGTAGAGCCTGGGCATTCACCTCTGTCTCTGCATTCTTACTACAAGCACTATGTGAAAATCTACTTTACATCATCACTGCCATGTTTTCATTGCTGTGTTTCTTTTCATATCTCCTCCAACCATGAAACCAAATAAACTCTTACCTAGGTTTCTTTTTCAGGAGGTTTGTTAGTGTGACAAAAAAATGCAAATAACAGGAGTTCTGTATGACTTTTAATCCCTTGATAGCTCATAAGTTCTCTCCTACTCTGAAAATTTGAGTGTAAGTGAATCAGCAACGAATTTCTCCCTTTTACAAACTCCCTTCCATCACAAATCTTCTCAAAAATCACAGGAACAAGGTTCTACCTCTTAAACATTTATAGTTTTAAAAGCCAAAAGTCAATAGAACTTCACTCGTGCCTCTTTTGCCTCCTATAAACAAAATTCCACCAATACCCATGCTTTTCCACAGTTATTATCTCCTTCATTAGTCAAAAAGAGTGAAAGCAGCTCACAAACAGCAAGCTGTTCACTCTTGGAAACAGTGCTGAATTGTCTTCTTTGTATTCTCCAATTGTATAACTGAGTCATTGTCAGTACAGGTCATGATTAGTTGTAACTTATGTCCCTTTAATGTAAAATTTTTCATGGGCTCCTCCATTTCCCCTCTGTGTTTTCCAGTTGGATGTTGATGATGAAGTATAAGGTATGGCTAACATATGGCATGAGTCTGACCATATAGAGACCAGTCGACCCAACATTCACACTCCTAAGACAATCAAGTAAATATCAATAATAATTTGGTGTCTGATGATATGTTTTCAACTCTAATTAATATGACAACACTTTCTCTAGAGAATTCTATTGACCACTGGGGAGACCATCATTAAGTCAACTCTACTTTTGTTAAGTTTATGTATTTATTTATTCACTGTACATTCCAATATCAGATGCCCTCTTCTTCCCTGCTCCTATTTCACAGTTTCTCCCCCTGCTTCCTACTCCCTTTCTTCTCTAAGGAATAGCCTCCCTGCACTCACACACACACTGGTACACTATCCTATCACTCACTGCAGGACTATGCTCTTCCTCTCATTGCCAGAAAAGGCAGCCCAGTTAGAGGAACTAGATCCACAGGAAGGCAACAAATATGGTGACACTCATGAAGACCACATTCCTGAATACAAATACCTCAGTCACTAAGATGAACAATTATTAATGGGACCTCATGAAACCGAAAATCTACTTTAATCAAAAGCACATAATGACTGTCCATAGTGTTTTCAAACCCTACATCTGAAAGAGGACTAATATCCAAAATAAATAAACAACTAAAATGTTAGACACCGACAACCCAAATAACTAAATTAAAAATGGGGTACAGAACTTAACAGAATTTTCAACATAGGAATGTTAAATGGCCAAGAAACACTAAAAGAAGTTGTCAACATCATTAGTTATCAGAAAATGCAAATCAAAACAACTCTGAGATTCCACCTATCAGAGTGACTAAAATCAAAATCTCAAAGGACAGCACATGCTTGTTGGCAAGGATGTGGAGCAAGGGGAACACTACACATTGCTGGTGGGAGTGCAAACTTACACAACCACATTGGAAATCAAATTGGTAGTTTTTCAGAAAATTGGAAGTAGTTCTAACTCAAGACCCAGCTATACCACCGCTGGGTATATACCAAAACAAAGCCCCACCATCCCACAAGAACACCTGCTCAACTCAGTTCATAGCAGTTTTATTTGTAATAGGGAGTAACTGGAAATAAACTAGATGAAAGTGAAGAAAGGATAAAGAAAATATGGTTTATTTACAAAATAGAATACTACTCAGCTATTAAAAATGAAGAACCATGAATTATGCAGACAAATGGATGAACTAGAAAACACTGATCCTGAGTGACATAACCCAATTAAAACAATAAAATGAATAAAAATAATTCAATAATTTGTAAATGAGTTTAATATTTGTTTCTTGTTTTGAAAGGACAAATGGCAAACAACGAATTGGGAAAAGATCTTCACCAACCCTACATCTGACAGAGGGCTAATATCCAATATATACAAAGAACTCGAGAAGTTAGAGCCCAGAAAACCAAATAACCCTATCAAAAATGGGGTACAGAGCTAAACAAGGACTTTTCACCTGAAGAAATTCAGATGGCCGAGAAGCACCTTAAGTAATGTTCAACATCATTAGTCATTAGAGAAATGCAAATCAAAACAACCCTGAGATTTCACTCACACCAGTCAGAATGGCTAAGATTAAAAACTCAGGAGACAGCAGGTGTTGGCAAGGATGTGGAGAAAGAAGAACACTCCTCCACTGCTGGTGGGATTGCAAGCTGGTACAACCAACCTGGAAATCAGTCTGGCAGTTCCTCAGAAAACTGGGCATGGCACTTTCAGAGGACCTTGCCATACCACTCCTGAGCATATACCCAGAGGATTCTCCAGCATGTAATAAAGATACATGCTCCACTATGTTCATAGCAGCCCTAATTATAATAGCCAGAAGCTGTAAAGAACCCAGATGTCCCTCAATGGAGGAATGGATACAAAAAAATGTGGTACATATACACAATGGACTATTCAGCCATTAGAAACAATGAATTCATGAAATTCTTAGATAGATGGATGGAGCTGGAGAACATCTTAATAAGTGAGATAACCCAGTCTCAAAAGAACACTCATGGTATGCACTCACTGATAAGTGGATATTAGCCTAGAATCTTGGAATACCCAAGACACCATCCACATATCAAATGATGTCTGAGAAGAAGGAGGGAGTGGCCTCTGGTTCTGGAAAGGCTCAGTGCATCAGTGTAGGGGAATACCAGAACAGGGTAATGGGAAGGGGTGGATGGAGGAACAGGGGGAGGGAAGAGAGCATATGGAACTTTTGGGGGGGCAGGAAGCAAGGAAAGGGGAAATCATCTGAAATGTAAATAAAAAATATATTGAATAGAAAATAATATTATCAAGAGCATTCCATTTACTTAATTATCACAAATTTCTATTTTTATTTCTTATAAAACTTTACTTCTTTGAGGTCAACTATAAACCTTTAGATGTAGATTTTTTTAAAGTCCTTGATACTTTACTTTATTAAATTCCATCATAGTACCTCTAACAAATTTAACCACTATTATCCCATAAAAAGCTCATTATTGTCTCTCTTCCACATATTCATTCTTTCAGTTATCTCAAGTTCTGGAAAACAAATATTTCTGCCATGGATATTTTGAATATTGCTGCTATATGGGAATAAATAAGGGAAAAATAATGGATTGTATGACCCCACTTACACCTTTCCAAACAAGATACAAATATTAATGTATTACATTACATTAATTGTTATTCATTTTATTGTTTTAAGTGTATAAGTGTTTTAAATGCATGTATGAGTGTTTTAAATGCACCATGTACTTGCCTGGCTACCTCAGAAGTGAGAATAAGATGTATAGTGCCCTGGTACTGGAGTTATAGATATTTGTGAGCTGTTATGGGGTGCTGGGACTCAAACCTGAATCTTCTTCCATAGGGAAAAGAAAAGTGTTCTTAACCACTGAGACATTTCCCAGTCCTACAAAGTATTCTTAAATTATGCTTCTTTAAAATGTAGATAAAATATTAAGGAGAAAAATGAATTAAATTCTCATTACATTTAATTATTTATTCACTCATTCATTTATTTAAGTATACAGTACTCTACTTTTCTTTATTATGGCATCCTAAAGGTGAAATAGAATGCAATGCCAATGATGTACCAAATTTCTGGACACACAAACTAATCAGTCAAAATGGTAACAGGTGGAAAGGTTATAATTACATAGAAGGCTCTAAATGGTTTTGTAAAATGTTCAAAATTACTATCCTACAAAATATGTTTAAATTGTTGAACATAGCTGGGTGGCACACCAATGCACATTATATCACTTTCTGTTTTCCATGAGTATGGCAATTTTAGAAGTCTTAAAAGGGGAAATCAGCCAAAGGGTACACATGACTCTGGTGGCATATGTGGCAGAGAATGACCTTGTTGGACATCAGTGGGAGGAGCAGCCCTTGAGCCTGAGGGGTTTTGATGCCCCAGTGTAGGGGATTGCCAGGGTATGAAGACAAGAATGGGTGGGTGGGTGGGGGAGCACCCTCATAGAGGCACAGGGAACAGGTATAGCATAGGAGGTTTCCAGATGGGAGATCTGGAAAGGGGATAACATTTGAAATGTAAATAAATAAAATAGTCAATAAAAAACAATAAAGGGGGATCAGAAAGAATGTCAGAAAAATATAAATAAAGCAATATTTTCAAATTTATTTCTTTCCATACAAATGTTCATTTAAAATGATTCCATAGATGCAAAACAGTGATAATTTTCTCTGTTTCAGTCCAATCACAGAGCTGCTCATTCAGTCCTTAGTTTTTAATCTTGAACCTTTTCATTAAAAACATTTTGATAATTTTATCAGATAATTTAAAATTAATTTTTTGCATATCACTCTTTTTCCAGTGTCCTTATATTTTAAATTTTCAATAAACAGATAATAATTGAACAAAGCCATTTTATTTACATAATGTCATACATAAATATACATTTTTATATATAACAGTATATAAAACAATTTGAATTATTGTATAGGAAAAAGCCTTCTAAATATAAAAGTACAGAACAAAGAATCATCTGTCCATCACAAAAAAATAAAAGACACATGCTCCACTATGTTTATAGCAGCCTTATTTATAATAGCCAGAAATTGGAAGAAGCCCAAATATCCCTCAAAAGGAGGAATGGATACAGAAAATATGGTATATTTATACAATGGAATACTACTCAGCAATTAAAAATAATGAATTCTTGCAATTTGTAGCTAAATGGTTAGATCTGGAAAATATCATCCTAAGTGAGTTAACCCAATTACAAAAGAATACACATGAAATGCAATCACTGATAAGTGGATATTAATGAGCCCAGAAGCCCTAAATACTCAAGGCACAATTAGCAAGTCAAATGATTCCCAAGAAGAAGAAAGGAGACAACCCTGGGCCTGAAAAGATTGGATCCAGTTTTGTAGACCCAGAACAGAAATCTTGGGGGTGGCATGATTGGGGAATGGTTGAGGGGGAGAGGAATTATGGGACATATGGTGGGGGGGAACTGGGAAAGGGGAAAGCCTTTGGAATGTAAACATAAAATATAGAAAATAAAAATTAAAAAAATAAAAAATAAAAAAATAAAAAAATTACATATTCTTGTAGAAGTAGCCACAAAAAAAGAAAGGAAAGAAAAGAAAAGAAAAGAAAAGAAAAGAAAAGAAAAGAAAAGAAAAGAAAAGAAAATATCAATGGGCATATTACTTCTTCCTAAATGTTTACTCATATATTCTTCATGTAGTTTTGTCTTATAGTTTTATTTAAATATCTCCTGATATGTAATTCATAGCTAAATAAATTATATTGTATAGAAGTAGGGATATTCAAATTGATATCAGAGATTAACAAATGAGCATACACAATCAAGGAAAAGTAAACAACTCTGGCAACAAATGAACTAAATAACCCGCTTGCCTATTTGTGAGATTAGCTGTAGTTTCTTCTTTGCCAATTGCAGTTACTGTTGTAAAGTGTATTCTGTTCCTGAAATAAAGGGGATACAAAGGCATATCATACTAAGTGAGGTAACTCATTCACAAAAGAACACACATGGAATGCAGTCACTGATAATTAGATATTAGCCCAAAAGGCATTTGGAATGTAAACAAAAATATAGAAAATAAAAAAAATAGAATAGAAAAAGAAAAAGAAAGAAAATGATGACAGATTTAAAGAATCTTTAGAGTTAAATAAGGTTAGAGATTGCTTGTCGGGCACAAGGAGATGTTGGCAGTTTTGATTATTGACTATGAGACCTAAAACCTGTTTAATTAGACCTTCGTGGCTTTAACATCAGTGGAATTGGCAAACGTCCTTGTTCCTCAGCTAAGGGTGACACTGAACAAAATAGCCTAGTTTGCTAGCTATTTCCAGAAACCAAGACTGTGAGTCATCCAGGCATTTTATTTATTAGAAGTGACTTTGAGACTGACAAGTTTCTTGGTCCACCAATCTAAACTATTATGTCATAAACTTTGTCTAATTCGTGACAGTTTTCCCTCTTGGTAAGATTTGTCTGGGTCTTAAATTCCTGTGAACAACTTCCCCAAGCCTTTCTACCTTGAAATAGTCTCCTTACAACAGACAAGGGCAGTCTTACCCATCATGGGCTTTGGGATGTTGGTAGTCAATACCTTGATGACAGATATTAGAGTTTAGGCTGTATAAAGAAAAGGCATGTGGACGGTTCTCCTACAGGAAAAAAGGAAACAGCCAAATTAGAGGAAAGCTGGAAGTTTCTAAAAAGACTATACAAACCTAAAATGCAAAGGATCCTCTACACAATGAGTAGAGGTTGTCAAAGTAAGGCACATTTGAATTTTTTTTTCTTACTCTAAAAAGTTGAAAATGATTACTATTTTATATTCTGTCTCACAATTTATTTAAATATCTCCTAATATTCAACATTCTCCTAACATGTTATATTATTTTGTGAGAACTTAGAACTGAATGCCACATAACATTTCTCACCTTCTGTGGGAACAGAGCAATATTTACACAAATCATTGCTTTGTACACATCTATTTCTACCAGCACCCAAAAGCAGTGTATTCACAAACTACTTTGTTTCCTTAATATTGAAAACGTCACCATAATTATCTCAGAAGACTTCAAAATTTCAAATAGTGCACATCTATTATATATTAATAAAATATCTGCCCCCATGTACCTCCATCAGTATGTCTTTATTTGCCAATAACTGGAAACCTAAAAAACATAAAAGTAAAAGTTATTACGTTCTTTAAAAAAGTGTGTAATTTTTTTTCTTTTTTTTAAAATTTTCTATATTCTTTGTTTACATTCTGAAGGCTTTCCCCTTTCCCAGTTCCCCCCTCACCATATGTCCCATATGTCCTCTTCTACCACCCCCACCCCTCCCCCGCCTATTCCCCAATCACCACCCCACCCTTTCTCTGTTCTGTTCTGGTACTCTGCTAGAAAACTGGATCCAGTCCTTTCTGGACCAGGGTCCTCTCCTTCCTTCTTGGGAATCTTTTGACTGGCTAATTGTGTCTTGAGTATTTAGGGCTTCTGGACTCATTAATATCCACTTATCAGTGATTGCATTTCATGTGTATTCCTTTGTGATTGGGTTAACTCACTTAGGATGATATTTTCCAGATCCAACCATTTGCCTACAAATTGCATGAATTCATTATTTTTAATTGCTGAGTAGTATTCCTTTGTATAAATATACCACATTTTCTGTATCCATTCCTCCTTTGAGGGACATCTGGGTTCCTTCCAACTTCTGGCTATATAAATAAGGCTGCTATGAACATAGAGGAGCATGTGTCTTTATTGTATGCAGGGGAATACTCTGGATATATGCCCAGGAGTGGTATGACAGGGTCCCCTGGAAGTGTCATGCCCAATTTTCTGAGGAATCGCCAGACTGATTTCCAGAGTGGTTGTACCATCTTGCAGTCCCACCAACAGTGTAGGAGTGTTCCTCTTTCTCCACATCCTCGCCAGCACCTGTTGTCTCTTGAGTTTTTAATCATAGCCATTCTGACTGGTGTGAGGTGGAATCTCAGGGTTGTTTTGACTTGCATTTCCCTGATGACAAATAAGAGAAACATCAAAGGTAAAAAGAAAGAAAAAAGAAAAGAAAATATCCTGTCCTAAGATGAAGAGTAATAGAGGAAGACCCAGATCTCAACCTTTGTCCTCCACATATGCACTCAGGCACCCACACACACATCACACACACACACATACAAACACAAATGGAAGACAGTAAAAAATATAGACAGAACAGAATCTCCAAAAAAAGCAGAATCTCTCTTGTCTGCTTATATGTAAAAGGCTCTTCCCCTTTCTTGTTTGCATATTGTTCTCTGAGAAAGCTGGATGAATCTTTCTAGCATGGACAGATAACTGAATGAATTCCTGTCATGCTGGTTAAATGATTTTCTATTTACTAACAATGAAAAAAAACACCACTTCCAAAGATCAATGACAATTCATTCCAGGACACTTATCGTTTATTTTTTACATATCCATAAAAAAAGTGTGTAATTGATGGGTGAAATACTGGGTCTTAGAAAGAGCATGAATTGTCTTACAGTGCCCAGAAAATATTTTTAATATTTTAACAATACAAGTTACAGAAAACACGGGGGGAATTTAATGAGAAAATATTAAAATTTTTATGAAACCGGGCAATTAGCAATCAAAAATTCCACATGTATAAAGACATACTTCAGGTAAATTAAAACTTGAAAATTAAATCTCCTCTAAAGCATTGTATAAAGCATAATAAGCATATAATACAGGATAAAACATAATATAGGATTAAAACATTAATATAGGTAATTCAGAAAGTAGCTAAGACTATGCCTAAAAATTAATAAACAAACCAAAAGTTGTTCTCTGGAAAAATTTAAAATATATCTCTATATATTTTATATCTCACTCACTGCTGCCCCTCCCTGTTACCCTCTCCTACCCACAATCCTCCTGCCATCCTCCCTTCCCTTTTCCTCGGAGAGGTAGGGCACCCCCCTGAATATTCCTGCAACCCTGGCACATCAAGTCACTGGGAGGCTAGGTACATCCTGTCCCACTGAGGCCAGACAAGGCAGCTTGGCTATAAGAACATATCCTGGACAGGCAATAGCTTTTGAGATAGCCCTGACTCCAGCTGTTCAGTAGCCAAACAAATGGAGCCTGGGGATTGGAGGATGGCTCAACCAGTAGAACTATTTCTGGTAAAACATAACAAAATGCCTTCAGTACCTGGAGCATACATGGAAGGAGATAAATAACATTAATAGGTCTTCTTAGGACCTCCGTAGGAGTGCCTTAGAACCTGTGCTTCACATTCCTCCAACACACAATAAATTAAAATGTAAAAATTAATGTCGGAAGAACATCACATTGATGAATGCAAGAACGAGTTCTAACAACCTCAACAATTGCTACAATTGATTCTCCCAGATTTCCCTTCCTTGTTCAGAGTCTCAAAATAACTAAGAATATCAGCAAAGGCAGAAAATACCTTTACGGAATAATTACCTCAGACTCTTTTTGAAAAGTTTGTTCCCAAAACTGAGGTGATAGATAAAAAATAAAATGCAGAAATGTGTCTTATCTGACCTAATCAGGTTCAGTAAAATTTCTCTTGATCGTTTAAAACATGCTTCCTAAATTGTTTGCTCATTGAAGAGTAGTCTTGTATCTATTTGCTGATCTATGCTTAGGTGTAAGCATAGGTAAAATCAACACATTTCTGAATAATTCTTAAGGTCATTTTACATCAATACAGTACTATGTGCTATTACTATTATGAAGTGACTCACAACAAAAAAGAGACACTCAATATGACTGAAACTATAAAACCTAACTTCATACTGAACGTTTCAAGTTATATGAAAAGAAACAATCCTAACACAAAAGTGTTTATATTTTTAGTTAACCAAATTAAATGGCAACCTGTATAAAACCCATTAGAAACTTTATAAAGTACCAACTTTTAAGTACCCTGTCCCTCTCAACTGTAGTTTCACTAGAAATGTGTTTGGGACAGTAAGACTTTAGAATAATTCTTCAATGCCTATAATTCATACATATTTAAAATCTTGAGCTTTCTTCTTCATGCAAATTTGTCATTGTCTACCACCTAAATTCTTCTTAACTGTTTATATGCGGTCATACTGTATCCCTGCCCCCTCAAACTATTCTATTGTAAAAGTTTATATTTAGATTAATAAAATTTTTATTTCTAGAACTTCACTTTTTATCAGTTTTCTGTACTAATTCCTCTACATTAATTTCCACTCCCATACCCTGTGCTCACTACTTTATTTTACTCTACTATTTGTGAATGCTCAGCAGTGATTCATTTAGGAACTTATTTGTGTCTATTTCCATTTCTAAGGATATACATAACAACCACTCTTATTAATTATTTTATGGGATTTTTTTCTAATTCACTCCCATTTGAGGAAATTACTGTGGTATTAGTAACTTGTGAAAGAACCATATTTCATTTTTTTCATGAGCATTGTAATTTTGTTTTGGGACTTGTTTTAAAGTTAAGTTGTTTAAATTGTCTTGATTTTAATTATTTTATTGGATTTGTTTGCAATGTTCAAGAAACACTAGGTTATATAGGGTCTGAGGTGTCATTTTTCCCTACTGGACCTGTGTTCAGAACAATATATATAATGATGATTAATTATATCAGTTAACAAACATACACACATACTAACAAATTGTATTTCAAAACAGAAGTCATGAATTTACAATAGTATCAAACTAAACAAAAGAATTTGCAGGAGTATAAAACTACAAAAGAAAATAGTTAGAAAGCCTATATATATATATATATATATATATATATACACATATGTATATATGTATATACATATATATACACATATATACATATGGAGAGATTACAATACATATTAATAAACAAAAAAATCACAATGTTCTTTGAAAATTAATGTTCCACTAATATGGAAACCTATACCAAATGGATGAATTTATGACAAAAAATTAGGCCAGGATGTAAAAATTAACTTAACAAGATGTATAATGTAGAATGTGGTAGAACTGGCTCCTTCTTAGGCTTTCCACTCCAGTACACTCTTGGAGAATCTTAGACTACGACTCCCCATCAACTGTTCTGACTCTGTCTCCCCACAGCCTGTGATGTCCCTGCCATCTTTGCCTGATGATGCATTTGAGCCTTGCTCACTTCTCGGTAGCCCAGTTTATTGCAGTTTTGTGGTGCTGCTGTCCAGAAAAAGAGAGCAAAATCCTAGTGGATACACTTGATTGGGGCTACAATGAATGTCACATGGCAGTCACTACTGGTTGCTTTTTTGAAACAAAGATTTCAACTGGGCATAATTACTTAATTTTTGTTTTTAATTAAACTCTCCTTTTACAGAAACAGAGAGCACTAATAATTATCTTGTCTTTTATTCTCTTTTGTAATGTAATAGCATGTTCTAACAAATCATCTCTAAATCTGATGTTCCTTATAGTAAAGGATCACACATTATTACACTGATTCCTGAAACATAATAGTTTTGGATTTATTCATTACTTTACTGTAAATGTAGCTCTAATGAGCTTGTGCAAACAAAAGAGCACCTGATTCTCAACACATTCAAAACCCTAGATTGTCTGTTTTTTATTATGTAAATAAAAAATAAAGAACTTTAGTTCTAATTTATTATTTTATTTTTATTATTCATTATTTTGTATTTATTTTTTATTTCATTATATTATATTATATTATATTATATTAATTATATTATATTATATAAACATTAGATTACATAAATTATGATAAATATTACATCAGTATTTGTCAGTATTAACTTATAATTTATTATTAATTTATATTATTTTTACAAATAGCATTTCATAAACATACACTTGATTTTTTTCATAATTTTATTAGATAGATATTTTCTTTATATTTCTAATGTTATTCCCTCCAAAGACACCCTATTGCATTTCCTACTTCCCCCTGCTCTCCAACTAACCCACTCCTGCTTCCATGTCCCTCCCTATTAGGGTATATATAGTATTCCTATATACTAGGTAATCAAGCTTTTTCAGTGCCAAGGGCCTCTCCTCCCTTTGATGTCCAAAAAGGCCATCCTCTGCTACATATGCAGCTGTAGCCAAGAGTCCCTCCATGTGTACTCTTTGGTTGGTGGTTTAGTCCCCGGGAGCTCTGGGGGTACTGGTTGGCTCATAATGTTGTTCCTCCTATGGAGCTGACAGCTCCTTCGGCTCCTTAGGTCCTTTCTCTAGCTCCTCCATTGGGGACCTTGTGGTAATCCAATAGTTGTCTGGAAGCACCCACACTGTGTTGGTCAGGTACTGGCAGAAGCTCTCAGGAGAGAGCTATAGCAGGCCCCTGTCAGCAAGTACTTGTTTGCATCCACATTAGTGTCTGGGTTTAGTGATAGTATATGGCATGGATGCCCTGGTAGGGCAGTCTCTGGATGGCCTTTTCTTCAGTCTCTGCTCCACACTTTGTCTATGTATCTCCATCCATGGCTGGTTTGTTCCCCCTTCTAACCAAAATATCCATACTTTGTTCTTCCTTCTCTTGAGCTTCAATTGGTCTATGATTTGTATCATGGGTATTCCAAGCTTCTGGGCTAATATACACTTATCAGTGAGTACATACTGTGTGTGTTCTTTTGTGATTGGGTTAACTCACTCAGGATGATATTATCTAGTTCCATCCACTTGCCTAAGAATTTTATGAATTCATTTTTTAAATAGCTAAGTAGTATTCCATTGTGTAAATCTACCACAGTTTCTGTATCCATTCCTCTTTTGAGGGACATCTGGGTTTTTTCCAGCTTCTGGCTATTATAAATAAGGCTGCTATGAATATAGTGGAGCATGTGTCCATTACATGTTGGAACATCTTCTGGGCATATGACCAGGAGTGGTATAGCTGGGTCCTCTGGTAGTACTATGTTCAGTTTTCTGAGGAACTGCCAAACTGATTTCCAAAGTGGTTGTACCAGCTTGCAATCCCACCAACAGTGGAGAAGTGTTCCTCTTTTTCCACATCCTTGCCAGCACCTGCTTTCTCCTGAGTTTTTGATCTTAGCCATTCTGAGTGGTGTGAGGTGAAACCTCAGAGTTGTTTTGATTTGCATTTCCCTGATGACTAAGGATGTTGAACATTTCTTTAGGTGCTTCTCAGCCATTCAATATTCCTCAGGTGAAAATTCTTTGTTTAGCTCTGTACTCCATTTTTAATAGGGTTATTTGGCTCTCTGGGGTCTAACTTCTTGAGTTCTTTGTATATCTTGGATATTAGCCCTCTGTTTATTTTTTATACATTTTATTAGAATTCCATAGAGTTTGGGGTCCTTGTCTGGTTTGCATGCGTGTGTGTGTGTGTGTGTGTGTGTGTGTGTGTGTGTGTTGCAAGAATTATTATATTCAGCCTCTTGTTACTTTTCTATGTTGGACCTTTCTCAAGTACATTTTTAAATAGTCCATGTAAATAAAAATTTAATATATGATTTTATGAGAGTTGCATTAGAAACTGTACTTACAACAAAATTCTTTTCGTGGTTTATAAATATATTATCACAAGTATTCAATTTTAATGCTGTATGGCCTCATTTTTCTGAATTGCTCTGATATATATTTATTTTATGAAAAGGATAGTAGAGCAATTGAATTTTATTTTCATTTTCTAGAATGGTATCCAATTGTTCCAACAGCATGTAATACATAAACCATCTTTGCTCCACAGATTTGTAACACACATACATACCTCACAGCAAATCCTTCCATATATTAAAGCCTACCTCAAGCTTTTCTTCAGATTCTATCTCATTATGCTCAAAATAATCATATGATACCTCTATTTCTGAAAACACCAAATATAGTGGTTTTCTTGTGTGTCAAAATTAATAATCACTGCTTTATTTCTCACTATTTCCACAGTTATATAATAGAATTTCTTACACACTGAAGTTTAACATAATTTGGTTTTTACCTTTATCTCTTTTTTTCACTGTTATCTAAGCTTCTCTTTCTCAAGCCAGTTGGTGACATACCTTCTTAAATATACACATAAATTATTAAATTAATTATATTGTGATTCACAACATAATAGTTTTTATTGTAAGTAATGCAATTTTGGATAATTTTTTGGATATTTCAAAATATGTTTTTCTCTAGAATTTTTATGTCTTGATATAAGCAAGCAAATCATGTGGTTAGACACTTTATAAAAATATGAGTTACTAAAACACATAAATTTTTCTTATTGGTAATCAAATTTAAAAAATCTTAATATAACATTATAATTTTACTCACAAATTTGTCAAAATTCAATGTATAATGGTACCATCCCTATAGTGTCAGCACTCAGGAGGCTGAGACTGTAGAAGTGGCATGTTTGAAAGAACAGCTTGAATTGCATGCAGTGTGAGATTTTGTTTCAAGAAACAAAATAAGATAATCAAGGTGAGGAGAGAGGTTTGCCAACATCATGACACAGGTATAAGCATTTATATCTCTAAAGGAAAGTTACTTCATATTGCTAAGGTCTGATTTCAATTCCATTAATTTATTCTGCAATATCAGCAAAATGGAAGAATGAGATAGAGAGATATGCTCTCGTATTCCTCTTACAATTTAAAACCTATATAGGGCATTCAGATAAAGAACTCTGTTATTCATTAAGCAACCAAAATCCAAAATTCAGAGCTTTAAGCTATGACCTCAGTATGATCAAAGTCATCAGCATGAAGTACATAAATTAAATTGCAATTCATGTTTATTTCTTTCTGTATAAATTGTAAATAATTGTCTGTATATGCAGTTACTTATGATTTTTGTATATATTTTTCATCATCTTGTATTTTATGGCCAAATACACTAGTATAAATAATAAATACTGAGTAAAGAAAAACATTTTCTAATGGTCATAATCATGAAAAAATCAGTATTTTATAATATATAGTGTTATAGCATGATTTGTCATGATTTGAACATTATTATTATTATCACACCCCTGATCCTATCCCCTCCCATGCTCACTAACCACCCACTCCTGCTCTCCTCACCTGGCTTTCCCCTACACTGGGGCTATGAGCCTTCATAGATCCAAGAGCCTCTCCTCTCAATGATGTCTGACCACTCCAACCTCATCTACCCACGTGGCTCAAGCCATGGGTCCCTCCATATCACAGCAATATGAATTGTTTTATGAGTCCTGGATCTTGAAGAAGGTAATATGTGATACTTAAACCTAAGATCTAGCATGAGAAAAAAATCAAACATAGTATTACAGTGCATCCATAACACACCCAAAATTTATCTCCTCTTGACAATATTACTGTTTGAAGCAACATTACTTAACAAGTTATGAAGCTGAAATAAACTTTTATCAGCTATCAATCAGAAATTTCAAAATTTTAATCAACATTTAAGGGAAAATGTATCATCTTTCTATCATCTGTAGAAAATTTTAATGATTGCTGTCAAATGAATAAAGCATCACAGGGAGTTCTGTAAAGTATAAAATAAATGTGAACAGAAATGTGTCAAAAGTGGAAAAAAATCATGTTTTGTGGTTTTGCCATTGTATCTAGTACTTTTAAAATTACTGTGAGTTCTCTTTGCATTTATACATAAAAAACGGAAAATTTTTCATTGTGTTTAAAATTTATATGAGCTCAAAGCTGAGTCTGTAGCCAACAATTAATTAATGTGTTTATTTGTGAGGTCGTTTGTGTGTGTGTGTGTGTGTGTGTGTGTGTGTGTGTGTGTGTTTGTGTAGATAGGAGAAGATAGACATGGAAAGACACATTCAGTGAACTGACATTTTAAATAATGAGATAAACTATATATTTTTCATGTTACTTTCAAAATCATATTATTCAATCATAATTGTAAGTTTAAATTTAGTCCATTAAAAGTAACCCCTTGATGTATCTGATTTTATTTTCTGTTTTTACTATTTTACACTAAATATGATTGCTTTCCCTTTACTTTCTCATTGGTACGGTTCTTTTCTTATTAATTATTTTATTTGTTTAAATTTTAAATGTTATCTCCTTTCCCAATCTCGCCTCCATGAGCCCCTTCCCTCACATCCCTCTCCCCTTTGCCACTAAGAGGGTGCTCCCCCCCCCACCTACCTACTCCTGCATGACTCCTCTAGCATCCTCTTCTCTGGGGCATCAAGTCTCCACAGGACCAAGTGCCTCCCTGCCCAGTGAGGCCAAATAAAGTAGTCCTCTGATACATATGTAGCTAGCGCCCTGGACACATCCATGTAAACTCTTTGGTAGGTTAATTAATTCCTGTGAGCTATGAGGGATCTGATTAATTAATACTTTTGTTCTTCCTATGGGGTTGTAATACGCTTCAGCTCCTTCAGCCCTTCCCCTAACTCTTCCATTGGGGTCCCCGAGCTCAATCCAATGGTTGCCTGTGAGTATCTGCATCTGTCTTGATGAAATGCTGGCAGATCCTCTCAAAGGATACCAGGCTCGTGTCTGCAAACACATCTTGGCATCTGCAATAGTGTCAGCGTTTGGCATCTATGGATGGAATGGAGACCATGATGGTAAAGCAGCATCTGGATGGCCTTTCCTTCAGCCTCTACACCATTTTTGTCCCTACATTTCCTATATACAGGGACAAATCTGGGTTAAAAATTATTTAGATGGGTGGGTAGCCCCATCCCTCCACTGAGGGCCATGTTTATTTATTGGAGATAGCCTGGTTTTTATAAGGACACACGTTAATAAATTTGCTATTTTATTTCATATATTCTACTAGATTGTTTCTTGGTTCAAATATATATAGAATTAGCATTTAAAATCCTTTCAATGTTTTTATATAAATTCTAATAATAAAAAGTTAATTTGGAATTTTTTACAATAAACAGAATATAGAATACTGTGTGTGTGTGTGTGTGTGTGTGTGTGTGTGTGTGCCTTTTTTGTTTTGTATTTTGGTCTTTTTAATTTTTTCTTTTTTAATTTATTTTATTTTTATTGAATATCATCTTCATTTACATTGCCAATGGTAAAATATTTCCCAATATCCCCCTCCCCTAAGACCCTTAATCCCCCCTTCCTTCGTCCCCCTGCCTCCACAGATATGCCTCACCACCCAACACACTACCTCCTCCCCATTCAGTTTCCCTTTGTTTGGGCCTATGTTGAGCCTTTAGCAAGGATCATTCTCCCACTGATGCCCAACAAGGCCTTCCTCTGCCACATTTTTGGCTGGAACCATGTGTGCCCCTTGGTTGATAGTTCAGTCCCTGGGAGTCTTGGGGTGTCTGGGTGGTCGAAATCATTGTTCTTCCCATGGGCTGTAAACCCCTTCAGCTCCTCTGGACCACCCTCCAGCTCCACCATTGGGGACCCCATGCCCAGTTGGTTGTTAGCATCTGCCTCTGTATTTATAAGGCTCTGGCAGGGCCCCTCCAGAGACAACCATGGCATGCTCCTTTTGGTGTACACTTCTTGTTGGCCATAGTAGCGTCAGTGTTTGTTGACTGTTTATAGGATGAATCCCCAGGCAAGACAGTCTCTGCTCCACACATTGTCTACTTTATTGCTCCTGTGAGCATTTTGTTCCCTTTCTTAGAGGAACCGAAGCACTCTCACTTAAGTCCTCCTTCTTCTTGAGCTTGCTGAATTGTTTATTATTATTATTATTATTATTATTATTATTATTATTATTATTTTCTACATTCTTTGTTTACATTCCCAATGATTTTCCCTTTCCCGGTCCCCCCCCCTCTTCCTAAGTCCCATAAGTCCTTTTCCCTCCACCAGTTCCCCAATCAACCCCCTCCCACTCCTCTGTTCTGGCAATCCACTTCAATGCTGCATCAAGAATTTCCAGGACCCGGGCCATCTCCTTCCTTCTTCTTGGGAATGATTTGATATGTGGGTTGTGTTTTGGGTATTCTGAGCTTCTGGGCTAATATCCATTTATCAGTGACTGCATTCCATGTGTGTTCTTTTGTGAATGAGTTACCTCACTTAGTATGATATTTTCCAGTCCCAACCATTTGCCTACAAATTTCATGAATTCATTGTTTTTAATTGCTGACTACTATTCTATTGTGTAAATATACAACATTTTCTGTATCCATTTCTCCATTGAGGGACATCTGGAGCTATGAACATAGTAGAGCATGTGTCCTTATTGCATTCCAGTGAATCCTCTGGGTATATGCCCAGGAGTGGTATAGCAGGGTCCTCCAGAAGTGTCATGCCCAGTTTTCTGAGGAACCACCAGACTGATTTTCAGAATGGTTGTACAAGCTTGCAATCCCATCAGCAGTAGAGGAGCATTTCTCTTTCTCCAAATCCTTGACAATACCTGCTGTCTCCTGAGATTTTAATATTAGCCATTCTGACTAGTGTAAGGTGAAATCTAACAGTTGTTTTGATTTGCATTTCCCTAATGACATGATGTTGAACATTTCTTAAGGTGCTTCTCAGCCATTTGAAGTCCTTCAGGTGAAAATGCTTTGATTAGCTCTGTACCACATTTTTAAGTCAAACTATCACTATTTGCAGATGATATGATAGTATACTTAAGTGACCCAAAAAACTCCACCAGAGAGCTCCTACAGCTGATAAACAACTTCAGCAAAGTGGCTGGTTATAAAATCAACCCAAGCAAATTAGTATACTTCCTATACTGAAAGGATAACCAGGCTGAGAAAGAAATTAGGGAAATGCACCCTTCACAATAGCCACAAACAATATAAAGTATTTTGGTGTGACTCTAATCAAACAAGTGAAAGATCTATATGAAAAAAAATTCTAGTCTCTGAAGAAGGAAATTGAAGAAGACCTCAGGAAATTGAAAAATCTACCATGCTCGTGGATTGGCAGTATTAATATAGTTAAAATGGCCATCTTGCCAAAAGCAATCTACAGATTCAATGCAATCCCCATCAAAATCCCAACTCAGTTCTTCATAGAGGTAGAAAGAGCAATTCTCAAATTCATCTGGAATAGCAAAAAACCCAGAATACCTAAAAACTATTCTCAACAGTAAAAGAACTTCTGGGGGAATCAGTATCCCGGACCTGAAGCAATACTACAGAGCAATAATGTTAAAAACTGCATGGTATTGGTACAGTGGCAGGCAGGTAGATCAAAGGAATAGGATTGAAGACCCAGAAATGAACCCACACACCTATGGTCACTTGATCTTCAACAAAGGAGCTGAAAACATTCAGTGGAAAAAATATAGCCTTTCCTTTTTTATTTAATATTCAACATTTACCTTATATTTTATTTTATTTTATTTTATTTTATTTTATTTTATTTTATTTTATTTTATTTTATTTTATTTTATTTTATTTTATTTTATTTTATTCGATATACTCTTTATTTACATTTCCTGGATGCCCACTCCCCGAAAGTTTCATAAGCCCTCTTCCCTCCCCCTGTTCCCCATCAAAGCCTTTCCACTTCCCTGTGCTGGTATACCTTTACACTGCAGCACGGAGACTTCCCAGAACCAGGGGCCACTCCATCCTTCTTGGACAGCATTTGATATGTGGATTTGTGTCTTGGGTATTCCAAGCATCTAGGCTAATATCCGCTTATCAGGAGTGCATACCATGAATGTTCTTTTGAGACTGGGTTACCTCACTTTGGATGATGTTCTCTATCTCCATCCATTTGCCTAAGAATTTTATGAATTAATTGTTTCTAAAGGCTAATTAGTACTCCATTGTGTATATATACTACATTTTTTTGTATCCATTCCTCCATTGAGGGACATCTGGATTCTTTCCAGCTTCTGGCTATTATAATTAGGGCTGCTATGAACACAGTGGAGAATGTATCCTTTTACATGCTGGGGGAATTCTCTGGGTATATGCCCAGGAGTGGTATAGCATGGTCCTCTGGAAGTGTTATGCCCAGTTTTCTGAGGAACTGCCAGACTGATTTCCAGACTAGTTGTACCAGCTTGCAATCCCACCAGCAGTGGAGGAGTGATCCTCTTTCTCCACATCCACACCAACACCTGCTGTCTCCTGAGATTTTAATCTTAGCTATTCTGACTGGTATGAGGTGAAATCTCAGGGTTGTTTTGATTTGCATTTCCTTAATGACTAATGATGTGGAACATTTCTTAAGGTGCTTCCAAGCCATCCAAAATTCTTCAGGTGAAAATTCTCTCTGTCTTTTTTTCTTTTCTTTTCTTTTCTTTTCTTTTCTTTTCTTTTCTTTTCTTTTCTTTTCTTTTCTTTTCTTTTTTTGTTTTTTGTTTTTGTTGTTTTTTGGTGGTTTTTTTTTTGAGACAGGGTTTCTCTGTGTAGCCCTGGCTTTCCTGGAACTCACTCTATAAACCAAACTGGCCTCCAACACAGAAATCTGCCTGCTTTTGCCTCCCAAGTGCTGCCCGACTAAGTGAAAATTCTTTGTTTAGCCTTTTCAAAAAATGTTGCAGGTTCAATTGGAGGTCAGCATGCAAAAGAATGTGAATTGATCCATCTTATCTCCTTGTACTAAGCTCAACTCCAAGTGGATCAAGAAACCTCCACATAAAACCAGACACACTGAAACTAATAGAAAAGACACTGGGGAAGACCCTTGAGGACATGGGCACAAGGGGAAAGTTCCTGGACAGAACACCAATAGCTTATGCTCTAAGATAAAAAATTGACAAATGGAACCTCATAAAATTACAAAGTTTCTGCAAGGCAAAAGACACTGTCTAAAGGACAAATCGGTAACCAACAAATTGGGAAAATATCTTCACCAACCCTACATCTGACAGAGGGATAATATCCAATGTATACAATGAACTCAAGAAATTAAACCCCAGAAAACCAAATAATCCTATCAAAAAATGGGATATAGAGCTAAAAAAAGACTTTTCACCTGAAGAAATTCAGATGGTTGAGAAACACCTTAAAAATGTTCAACATCATTAGTCATTAGAGAAATGCAAATCAAAACAACGCTGAGATTTCACCTCACACCATTCAGAATGGCTAAGATTAAAAACTCAGGAAAGAGCAGGTGTTGGCGAGTATGTGGAGAAAGAGGAACATTCCTCCACTGCTGGTGGGACTGCAAGCTGGTACAACCACTCTGGAAATCAGTCTGGTGGGTCCTCAGAAAACTGGACACAATATTTCCAGAGGACCCAGCCATACCACTCCTGGGCATATTCCCCAGCATGCAATAAGGATACATGCTCCACTATGTTCATATCAACCTTATTTATAATAGCCAGAAGCTGGAAAGAACCCAGATGTCCCTCAACGGAAGAATGGATACAAAAAATGTGGTATATATACACAATGGAGTACTATTCAGCCATTAGAAACAATAAATTCATGAAATACTTAGAAAAATGGATGGAGCTGGAGAACATCATACTAAGTGAGGTAACAGTCTCAAAAGAATACCCATGGTATGCACTCACTGATAAGTGGATATTAACCTAGAATCCTGGATCACCAAAGACACAATCCACATACCAAGTGATGTCTGACAAGAAGAAAGGAATAGACACTAGTGCTGGAAAGGATCAAAGCATCAGTGTAGGGGAATACCAGAACAGGGAAGTGGGAAAGGGTGGATGGGGGAACACAGGGAGGGAAAGGGCATGGGGGACCTTTGGGGGGCAGGGAACGAGAAAAGGGGAATTGAAATATAAATATAGAATATATCCAATAAAAAGAATATAGAATAAATAAAAAATAAAATAAAATAAATGTGTAAGACCTCCAAAAATATTACAAAGTTTCTGTAAGGCAAAGGACACCATCAAAAGGACAAAACAGCAACCAACAAACTGGTAAAAGATCGTCACCAACCCTACATCTAACAGAGGACTAATATCCAATATATTCAAAGAACTCAAGAAGTTACACCCCAGAAAACCAAATAACCCTATTAAAAATGGGGTACAGAGCTTGGTGATGGTAACTTGTTTATTTTGAGATTTTGGGCTAACATCCACTTATTAGTGAGTACATATCATGTGTGTTCTTTTGTGATTGGGTTTCCTTGCTCAGGATGACACTTTCTAGTTACATTTATTTGCCTAAGAATTTCATGAATTCATTGTTTTTAGTAGCTGAATAGTACTCCATTGTGTATATATACAATAGCTTCTGTATCCATTCCTCTGGTAATGGACATCTGCCCTCAACAGAGGGTTCTGCCCATCTGGGTTCTTTCCATCTTCTGGCTATTATAAATAAGGCATCTATGAACATAGTGAAGCATGTGTCCTTATTACATGTAGAAACACCTTTTGGGTATATGCCCAGGAGTGGTATAGCTGCGTCCTATGGTAGTACTATGTCTAGTTTTCTGAGGAATTGCCAAACTCATTTCCAGAGTGATTTTACCAGCTTGCAATCCCACCAACAGTGGAGAAGTGTTCCTTTTTCCCCACATCCTCTCCAGCAACTGCTGTCCCCTGTGTTTTTCATCTTAGCCATTCTAACTGGTGTGAGGTGGAATCTCAGTGTTGTTTTGATTTGCATTTCAATGATAACTAAGGATGCTGAACATTTCTTTAGGTGCTTTAGAGCCATTTGAGTTTCCTCAGTTGAGAATTCCCTGTTTACTTCTGTACCCCAATTTTTGTAGGGTTATTTGACTCTCTGGAAACTAACTTTTTGAGTTCTTTGTATACATTGGATATTAGCCCTTTATGGATGTAGATGGTAAAGATTTTTTCCCAATTTGTTGGTTGCCATTTTGTCCTATTGACTGTGTCCTTTGCTTTACAGAAGCTTCGTAGTTTTATGAGGTCCCATTTGTTAATTCTTGTTCTTAGAGCATAAAGCATTGGTGTCCCATTCAGGAACTTTCCCCCTGTGCTCACGTGTTCAAGATTCGTCTCTGCTTTCTCCTCTATAAGCTTCAGTGTGTCTGGTTTTATGTGTAGATCCTTGATCCACTTGGACTTGAGCTTTGTACAAGGAGATAAGAATGGGTCATTTGCATTTTTCTGCATGCAGATCTCCAGTTGATCCAGTACCAATTTTAAAAATGCTATCTTTTTTCCCCTGGATGTTTTTAGCTCCTTTGTGAAATATCAAGTTACCATATGTGTATGGTTTTATTTCCGGGTCTTCAATTCTATTCCATTGATCTTCCTGCCTGTCTGCATACTAATACCAAAAAGTTTTTATCACTATTGCTCTGTAGTAGAGCTTGGGGTCAGGGTTGGTGATCCCCCCAGAAGACCTTTTGTTGTGGAGAATAGTTTTGGCTATCTTGGGTTTTTTTTTTTTTGTTGTTATTCCAGATAAATTTGAGAATTGCTCTTTCTATATCTATGAAGAATGAATTTTGGAATTTGATGGGGATTCCATTGAATCTGTAGATTGCTTTTGGCAATATAGCCATATCAGAAGGTAGAAAGATCTCCCATGTTCATGGAATGGTAGGATACTGTTATACGGTCATAGGTTTTAAGGAAAGGAAGGAGAGCGTGAATGAATGCATGAATGAATGAACAAAGCAAAAGAGGAAAGAAGGAAAAGGGATAAAAGAAAGGAAGGAAAGGAAGAAACGAAGAAAGGAAAATCAAAATGGCTATACAAATCAAAAATAACTGGAGAGCTGTCGAGAAGAAGCATCAGGATCTTTTTTTTTCTTTTTTTTTATTGTATATATTCTATATTTACAATTCATTTCCCTTTTTCTGGTTCCCCCACCCCCAAAGGTCCCACATGTCCTTTTCCCTCCCCCTGCTCCCGCATCCACCCCCTCCCACTTTACTGTTCTTGTACTCTCCCACAATGATGTTTTGGTCCATTCTAGCACCAGTGTCCACTCCTTTCTTCTTGTGAGACATCACTTGATATGTGATTTGTGTCTTTGGTGTTCCAAGCTTCTAGGCTAATATCCACTTATCAGTGACTGTATACCATGGGTATTCTTTTGAGACTGGGTCACCTCACTTAGTATGACGTTCTCCAGCTCCATCCATTTCTCTAAGAATTTCATGAATTCATTGTTTCTAATGGCTGAATAGTACTCCATTGTGTATATATACCACATTTTTTGTATCCATTCCTCTGTTGAGGGACATCTGGGTTCTTTCCAGCTTCTGGCTATTATATATAAGGCTGCTATGAACATAGTAGAGCATGCATCCTTATTGCATGCCGGTGAATCTTCTGGGTATATTCCCAGGAGTGGTATGGCTGGGTCTTCCGGAAGTATCACGCCCAGTTTTCTGAGGAACCGCCATACTGATTTTCAGAGTGGTTGTACCAGCTTGCATTCCCACCAGCAGTGGAGGAGTGTTCCTCTTTCTCCACATCCTCGCCAACACCTGATGTCTTCTGAGTTTTTAATCTTAGCCATTCTGACTGGTGTGAGGTGAAATCTCAGGGTTGTTTTAATTTGCATTTCCCTAATGACTAGTGATGTTGAACATTTTTTAAGGTGTTTCTCAGCCATCCGAATTTCTTCAGGTGAAAAGTCTCTGTTTAGCTCTGTACCCCATTTTTGGATAGGGTTATTTGGTTTTCTGGGGTCTAACCTCTTGAGTTCTTTGTATACATTGGAGATTAGCCCTCTGTCGGATGTGGGGTTGGTGAAGATTTTTTCCCAATTTGTTGGTTGCCGATTTATCCTTTTGACAGTGTCTTTTGCCTTACAGAAACTTTGTAGTTTTATGAGGTCCCATTTGTCTATTCTTGTTCTTAGAGTATAAGCAATTGGTGTTCTGTTCAGGAATTTTTCCCCTGAGCCGATGTCTTCAAGGGTCTTCCCCAGTTTCTTTTCTATTAGTTTTAGTGTGTCTGGTTTTATGTGGAGATCCTTGATCCACTTGGAGTTGAGTTTAGTGCAAGGAGATAAGAGTGGATCAATTCTCATTCTTCTGCATGTTGACTTCCAGTTGAGCCAGCACCATCTGTTGAAAAGGCTATCTTTTTTCCACTGGATGTTTTCAGCTTCTTTGTCGAAGATCAATTGGCCATAGATGTGTGGGTTCAATTCTGGGTCTTCGATCCTATTCCATTGATCCGCTTCCCTGTCACTGAACCAATACCATGCAGTTTTTAATACCGCTGCTCTGTAATATTGCTTGAGGTCCGGGATATTGATTCCCCCAGAAGTTCTTTTGCTGTTGATGATAGTTTTAGCTATCCTGGGTTTTTTGTTATTCCAGATGAATTTGAGAATTGCTCTTTCTAGCTCTATGAAGAACCGAGTTGGGATTTTGAAGGGGATTGCATTGAATCTGTATATTGCTTTGGGCAAGATTGCCATTTTGACTATATTAGTCCTGCCAACCCATGAGCATGGAAGATTTTCCCATTTTCTGATGTCTTCTTCAATTTCCCTCTTCAGAGACCTGAAGTTTTTGTCATATAAATCTTTCACATGTTTGGTTAGCGTCACTCCAAGATACTTTATATCATTTGTGGCTATTGTGAAGGGTGTCATTTCCCTAATTTCTTTCTCGGCCTGCTTATCCTTCGCGTATAGGAAGGCTACTGATTTACTTGAGTTGATTTTATAGCCAGCCACTTTGCTGAAGTTGTTTATCAGTTGCAGGAGTTCTCTGGTGGAGGTTTTTGGGTCACTTAAGTAAACTATCATATCATCTGCAAATAGTGATAGTTTGACTTTTTCCTTTCCGATTCGTATCCCTTTGACTTCCCTCTGTTGTCGAATTGCTCTAGCTAGTACCTCAAGTACTATATTGAAGAGATATGGCGAGAGGGGACAGCCTTGTCTAGTCCCTGATTTTAGAGGGATTGCTTCAAGTTTTTCTCCATTTACCTTGATGTTGGATACTGGTCTGCTGTATATTGCTTTTACTATGTTTAGATATGGGCCTTGCTGAGGAAATTCAAAAAATCATCAGATCCTACTACAAAAACCTATACTCAACACAACTGGAGAATCTGGAGGAAATGGACAATTTCCTCGACAGTTACCAAATACCAAAATTAAACCAGGATCAAATAGATCGTCTAAACAGACCCATAACCCCCAAAGAAATAGAAGGGGTCATAGACAGTCTTCCAACCAAAAAGAGCACAGGACCAGACGGTTTTAGTGCAGAATTCTATCAGACCTTCAAAGAAGTCCTGATACCGATACTCTTCAAATTATTCCACAAAATAGAAACAGAATGAACACTACCCAACTCATTCTATGAAGCCACAATTACCCTGATACCAAAACCACACAAAGATCCAACTAAGAAAGAGAACTACAGGCCAATTTCTCTTATGAATATCGATGCAAAAATACTAAACAAAATACTTGCCAACCGAATCCAAGAACACATCAAAACGATCATTCACCATGATCAAGTTGGCTTCATCCCAGGGATGCAGGGATGGTCCAATATACCGAAATCCATCAACGTAATCCACTACATAAACAAACTCAAAGAAAAAAACCACATGGTCATCTCATTGGATGCTGAAAAAGCATTTGACAAAATTTAGCATCCTTTCATGCTAAAGGTCCTAGAAAGAACAGGAATTCAAGGTGCATCAGGATCTTCATTGCCATAGAATAGATGTACTGTGTCACACTTGGCCTCATAACTTGGGTTCTCGGTTAGGGATAGGATTGTGTTCTATTACAGAATCTGCTAAAAGAAAACATTGGGTGATACATGGTAGATCTACCAAATTATGAAACTGTTGGCTGCAATATTTTATCTATAATCAATTGCAATGCATAACCCTTGAGAGTCTGTCAATTCTTCTCAAAATTATACCTCTGTTTTGTTTACCTCTGGCACTGAATAACAGAGCTTAGAGTCACTTCAGAGTGTTTCCAAACCTTTCTGAGTTCAAGGATCATCTCTAGTCATAGGAAAGTCTACTGTCTAAAACACAGGCTACGTTAGGAACAGAATCACATGATTTTGGAAATGAATTGCCTACATCCATATGTTTAAAAAACAAGATAAAAAATATCCTCAACAGATTCTGACACTGATACTATCTGTAAAATAAAGAAATTATACTAAAAAGAATACTGTAAAGCTGGGGTACCATTCTCACATCTCTGATTTTTGGGTGTTAGCCTTCATAAGCATTCTGTACCTCATAACTATCTGGAAGGATGAGTTTTACTCATGGCTACATTTTCTGCCAGGTCATGCCAGCCAGCTCCATTCTATTGCCAAGAGCTTATTATTCATGATATGTTGGTAACAGTCTTCAGCAAGCATGGACTCTGGGTCAGATTCATTCACTAATTTGTTTACTCATTTGACAAACACTATGTGCCTGGTGGTTCTTAGACTCTGTAAAAAAATGATGACAAAATGGACTTGCTTCTTTGGCTACAGCCCACATCCTTAGGAACTTCTTTCTAATGATTTGGAAAACTTCAAATAGATACTGATAAATTACCCCAAATTCGAAAATATGGAAATAAATAGAGTGCTCCAACACTATGAACAGAAAAGAAAGTGAAGTGGTAAATCTTACTATGGGCAGTAACATTGGAGCCGAAACATTTAAAAGTTTCTTCACTCAGTTACTACAAGGAAGGAGCGTTAGAAAGAAGTGATCTGGAGACCTACTCTTTTGCCAACTCGTTCCACCCTTTTCCTCCTACTGGATAAAGGTTGCTTCATCCAGTCTTGAAATGTTCCTTCATTTGTTCTAGTCTTATGGTAATTTGCTGTGCCATGTTCAGTTGAGATGTCTAGGAGGACTACTATTTTCTGAAGGGAAGTTGAGGAAGAGTGGATCTGGATGGGAGGAGAGGTAAAGAATGGATCGAAGGGGAAAGTGGGGCGAGGGGAAACTATGATTGGGATGTATTATATAAGAAAAGAATAAATAAAGAACTATCTTAAATGAGTTTAAATAACATCTATACAGGTCTTTACTTTGTAGTGTGGTATATAGATTGTGTGACAAATATGATTAATACACTAAAATAATTCTAGAGTACAACAAGTACTAACTATCAAACAGAAGAAAACCATTTGAGGAAAATTTTATACATAATTTTATAGTTACGCAGGAATTGGTTTTGATACCAAGAGCTCACGATTAAGATGTTGATCTCTTCTAATACAAAGTTTCCTTCTAGGTGGCACTCATATTTAAGCCTGAAATAAGCCATCCTTAGATAAACAACATATATTTTATACCCTATTTTATCTTTGAGATACCATGGCAGAGTCTAGTTCACAAAAGTGTTCAGTGCACTCTGCTAGAGCCAATAGTTAACATAAAAGGCTAAGCTGGCATTTACAATTACATTTTATAGTCTTTTATCCTAAGAACTTAGGTATGACTGAAGACGTAACAACAAAATGAAAAATGAGACAATTGGTAAGTAGGGTGAAGCACAGATGGCAGCTGGGATGTGAGATGGCCATGCTAAAAATGTTGACAGTCAAGAGAAGGATAATCTCATTTCATTTCCATGACTCCCTTGGAACAACTCCAAGATCACCACGATTTCATATTGAGTCTCATTCAAAGGTTATTGTCTATGTTTGTATGTAAAATTTCTTGCAAGAAACTTAAAACTTCTTTTGCTCTTTTGTCACTAATCCCAGGCACTGTGATATATATATATGAAAAACCTTAGCTAGGTAAGATGCAAGAGGGAATAAACAGACTGAAAATATAATGCAAGTAGTTAATCTCCTAAATGTAAAGGCAGGTTTATTCCTCCAGTTCCTTCAATAAGGTCTACCTCTATCTGATTTGTTATCTGATCCAATGGGAAATCTATGACTTGACATTGAATCACAAAGTAAGGAAGTCCTGGGTCACTAAATAAGATAAAGCCAATGACAAAAAAAACCATTTAGTAACACTGTATGCCAGAACTCAAATCCAGAGAAAAATTGGCCTCAGGCATAAATGACTCTGAGTACATTCATTATGACTTGAGAAAAAAAGAAAGCAAATGAATTGGCAATGCCCCTTATTATTACAAAGCAATCTCTTTTTATCATCATTCAATAATGACTCTAGATAGCTATCTCAGCCAGAATACTGCACTTACTACAGAAAATTATATTATATGCATTACAATAAAGATGACATCTCAATTGTCAAAAACATTAAGTACTGTCTGGTAGACAATGTAGATTCCATAGATTCTCAATGGACTGAATGTTTTTTTCTATTCATTCTCTAATGTGCTATTACTGTGAGATAAGCAAATGTATTTTAGAAAATTTAATATTCTATCAGCTTTCAGGACAAGCTCAAATACCATTGTCATCTTCTAAACTATAGTTTACATGATTGGCATGGTACCACTGTTTTCTCCAAATAAAATTTTGCATGGTTATTTGCAATGTCAAGTCTATTTCTATAATATTAAAATATTATGTAACTTCTTATCGAGTCTTAGAATCCAGGGCCTTATACATGCTAACACTCACTATATGACTGAGTCGGATCCCCAGTTGTCATTTGACTGTAAATCTTACTTTCTGAGCATTCCATTAATTTTTCCAGAAATAAAATGACATGTGATATTATGACAGGTTAAAAACATAGGCACAGGTATAATAAGATAACTATTTCTTGTTACTCTAAATAACACCAGATTTGGTATATACATACATATATAGGAATGTATCTATGTATATATGTATACCTAGTGACATTCTTTTAATCATTCAGTTTAGCATTCAGAAATGGAGACAACAAACCACAGTGACTCCAATGAAGAAGTTTGGTACTTTTACCCTTTGCACCTTTGGATACAATTTTGGTACTAAGAAACTAAGAAAAATGGTCAAAATTCAAACTGTCAATTGAGGAGCTTATTTTTCATATCCCATTTAAAATTAAAGAGACAAACATCTATATTTAAAATAAGAATTAAAAGAATGTAAATATTAAATATACAAGAGGCAATGAGAGAAGTAATGCTAATGTAAATTTTTAGGTTTAGTTTTCACATGTAAACAAGACATGTAAAAATGAATTATTAAGAATTAGGAACTGAATCTTCAAACATTGAAGATGAAAACATGGATTAGTGATTTACATGAGTGTGCAAAGAAAAATGTTTGCACTCCCTATGAAACCTTGCACAGAACAGCTACTTCTACTGTGCTTATGAGAAGATAGAGCAACTGGAGGTGATTATGTTCTGAATGTGAAGATTTCCTTAGCAGGACTAACCCCTTTAGGAAAAGGACCCTGTGGCAAACTGAGTGGAAAATGCCCCATTTGTCTAGCATTTGAACGCTTGGTCCACAGTTGGTGGTGCTGTGTTGAACCATGCTCCACTTCCACTTTGCCTGCTCTGTGTGGTTGAGATGTGAGCTCTCAGCTTCCTGTTTCCCTGCTATGATGGACACTTATCCCTCTGCAACTATAAGCCTGAATAAATTCCTCTCTTCCTCCATCACTCTTCTCAGTAATATGAGGAACACAAAGGAATAGAAAGATTGAAGCCTACGAGACAAACACTACAAGAATCCACCTATGCCAGTTTGCTGTTCACAGACTTCTAGCATTCAGAACCATCAGTACTGTAATTTTAATTACAATTTTCAATGTAAATAAGCTATACAGACTACACTCTGTTAAGACACAGCATATTTTTAGTTTTTCTAACTTTTTCCAAATATTTCTCTAAGTCATTCTTATACTAAAGATTTTTAAATGACTTTTTGTCATTTTTCATGATGCCATTAAATTTGAGCTGATACAGCAGTTATGCATCCCCTGGGTATCTGAATTTACATTTTTAAAGCTCTCTATTTGTCTCCAAATTGATGTTGTAGTCATAGTTTTCATACATATCCCTATAAAACAAATCAATACACTTTTCAATTTTAAGTGAAGTATTCTCTTTTTTAATGGAAAGAATATATTCATTCTTATTAAAGGACAGATGTATAAATCTCTTTTTATTCAAACAGAAAATAGATATGCTAAAACCCACATATAGTAAAAACAAATTTTATGATATAAATTGTCTAATTGGACACACTATGAAGGGTAGGTCTTATATTTCTTTTATTTTTCAGTTCTTCCACAAAATTAGCATTTAATTTATTAAATTACCTATATATCCCCTGAAATGATAAAATGATTTAAGAATATTTTGTTTCCTAACTTTTATAAGTAAATAGACCATATTACTAGACCATATTTATAGCTAGAAAAAAAAGATGTGCCACAAATACATTATTAACATTTTTCAGAAGGGTGATACCTTTGTTAGGATTGATCAGCCAATATCAAGATGTAAGAAACTAACATTCCTTGCTTATTTAAAAGCTTATCTTTTGAGCAATATTATAATGTAATGTCATGACTATTGTCATAAACTTGTGAAAACACATTTATTATTTATTATTGATTCATCTAGAAGCTTTATTGCATAGAAAATATCTTAAAGAGGGACTAGGGAGATGACATGCAAATATGAGGAACTGAATTCAGATTTCCTGAGATCTCAGCCATATTGCCCTTTAACTCTACTTATGGGAAGCTGAGGTAGCATATTCCAGGGTCATTATCCTAGCTTTCCACCTACTCTAAAGAGACCACCATTCTTTTTTTTATTGGATATATTCTTTATTTACATTTCATTTCCCTTTTCCTGGTTCTCCACCCACCCAAAGGTCCCACATGCACTTTTCCCTCCCCCTGTTCCCCCATCCACCCCTTCCCACTTTCCTGTTTTGGTATTCCCCTACACTGATGCACTGAGCCTTTCCAGAACCAGGGTCCACTCCTTCCTTCTTGTCAGACATCCTTTGGTATGTGGATTGTGTCTTTGAAGTTCCAAGGTTATAGGCTAATATCCACTTATCAGTGAGTGCATACAATGGGTATTCCTTTGAGACTAGGTTACCTCACTTAGTATGATGTTCTCCAGCTCCATCCACTTTTCTAAGAAGTTCATGAATTCATTGTTTCTAATAGCTGAATAGTATATTAGTATTAGTAACTCCATTGTGTATATATACAACATTTTTTGTATCCATTCCTCCGCTGAGGGACATCTGGATTCTTTCCAGCTTCTGGCTATTATAAATAAGACTGCTATGAACATCCTTATTGCATGCTAGGGAATCTTCTGGGTATATGCCCAGGAGTGGAATGACTGAGTCCTCTGGAAGTATCATGTCCAGTTTTCTGAGGAACCACCAGTCTGATTTCCAGACTGGTTGTATCAGCTTGCAGTCCCACCAACAGTGGAGGAGTGTTCCTCTTTCTCCACATACTCACCAATACCTGCTGTTTCCTGAGTTTTTAATCTTAGCCATTCTGACTGGTGCGAGGTGAAATCTCAGGGTTGTTTTGATTTGCATTTCTCAAATGACTAATGATGCTGAACATTTTCTAGGGTGCTTCTCAGTCATCTGAATTTCTTCAGGTGAAAATCTTTTTTTTTAGCTCTGTACCCCATTTTTTGATAGGGTTATTTGGTTTTCTGGGCTCTAACTTCTTGAGTTCTTTGTATACATTGGATATTAGCCCTCTGTCAGATATAGGGTTGGTGAAGATCTTTTCCCAATTTGTTGGTTGCCGATTTGTCCTTTTGACAGTATCTTTATAGAAATGGAATAATATTGAAGACCCAGAATTGAACCCACACATCTATGGCCAATTGATCTTTGACAAAGGAGCTGAAAACATCCAGTGGAAAAAAAGATAGCCTTTTTAACAAATAGTGCTGACTCAACTGGAGGTCAACATGCAGAAGAATGAGAATTGATCCACTCTTTTCTCCTTGTACTAAGCTCAACACCAAGTGGATCAAGGACCTCCACATAAAACCAGACACACTAAAACCAATAGAAAAGAAACTGGGGAAGACCCTTGAGGACATTGGCTCAAGGGGAAAGTTCCTGAACAGAACACCAATAGCTTATGCTCTAAGAACGAGAATAGACAAATGAGACCTCATAAAATTACAAAGAGACCACCAATCTTGTGTTTAATCTCCTTTAAACAGATGGATCCACGTCCAATAAGAGACATCCCTTCCCCCTCAAATATGATCAGAAGTGACTGAAGAGAACCTCCTCACAGGCCTGATGCACATCACACAAACACCACACACACACACACACACACACACACACACACACACACACACAGAGAGAGAGAGAGAGAGAGAGAGAGAGAGAGAGAGAGAGAGAGAGAGCACACAAAGGAAGGAGAGATAAAGGGAGAGAGGGAGGGAGGAATGGAAGTACTGACTGAGGAAGATTAGGAAAGAAAGAAGAAAGGAGGGAGGGAAATAGAGGAAAAGAAAACAAAGAAGGGCAAAGGGAAGAAAAGGATGGAAAATATCCAATGATCTACATATATGTTCCTTCCTCCTTTTTTTTCTGTAAACTTCACTGTGTTCTAGTTTTGCTATTTCTATACATTTGTCTTTTCTGTCCCATATTTGTAATCTTGCTTGCATCTTTTGGAGACTGGACTCTTTCATTTAGTAATAGACTTTTCAGGCACCCTCATCTCCATGTATTCTCATTATTTAACAGATCACTTCATAATCACTAAATAAAACTCCAGCGTTTTCATGAACCAAACATTTTTAGCAACTTATCTGTAAGAGATATCTCATTTGCTTCTACATATTAGCAGTTATGAAGTTCTAAATCCAGGCACATTTTCAACTCATTTAAGGAAATATGTCTTTCACAAGGGTAAACTACAGAATGAGTTCAAATGTATTCCTTAGTAAAATACAGATTAAAATGTCATTCCTATCAATGATATAGCTAAAATCATATAAATTAATTATATGTGAAAGCTAGCTTATCTTCATATTTTTGTTTATAAGTCTAACAGTGTTACTTTGTCTAGTATCCAACCATTTTTCCCATAAGCATCCACTGCTCCAAAATTAAAATTATTCAAGAATATTTTATTACATGCATTCTCTCTATATTTATAATTTTTAAGAAAATCAAACACTGAAGAATGAGATACCCTTAACATGTTTACCAGGAAGCCTGTGAGGTTGAAATCTGAACCAATGGCACCCATGACTGGTTAATTTGATAAATTTTTATGACAGTATCATTTCTTCAGAAACCCTAATAAACTGTTATACTATTAAACTTAAAGTCATTCTACCAGTATCCAAGTTGCTATAGTTTACCTTTGTATAATACATGACATTTTGTTTATCAAATAAAGCAAATTCATTGGAAATGTACATTTTTTGTCTTCATAATGTAAAAATATGTTTATGAGGAATAATCAGTATCAATGGGTTCAAAATTATTAAGTAATAAAGTTTAGTGACTTCTTTTATATTTTATTAATTTTCTTATGCATGAATGTTGTGTTTCTGTGTGTGTGTGTGTGTGTGTGTGTGTGTGTGCACCACATCCATATCTGGTACCCAAGAGATCAGAAGATTGGATCAGATCCTCTGGAACTGAATTTTCATGTAATTATGAGATAGGTGAGTACTGGAAACCAAGTCTAGTTCCTAAGCAAGGGCAGCAAGTGCCCTTAACTACTTAGGAGTGTCTGTGGCTGATAATTTGTGATCTGATAATAAAAACTACAGCATCCTTCAAAAAGTAATATTACTCTGTACATGTGACCCTTACTGCCATTTGTAATTAGTTTACCTCCTTAGAGTTCATTTTATGATTTTATAAACTAAAATCATATGGGCTGATATATCTACAATCTGCTGCTAGATTACTTACAAAGATCGAGTTTGTGATAAATAAAGTAACATTCCTGGCATCATTTTGTCTCATTGTAATTTGTACTCCACTCCCCTGCTCTATACTACTCCTTCCTTGATCCTGTCTGAGAGTTGTCTAGTTATCTTACACATAGGACCACTCAGCCTCTCACAAGCCTCCTACAGCACGGAAATCACTCTGAATGTGGCCCAACAAAAAATTGTAAAGCTATGTTAAATGCTGCATGGTTTTGCTTTTTTACTTTTGTAAGTCAGATCCATACTTCTGCTTTTTCCAATGTCAAAAGTTGTACAAGTCTCAAAGGGTTTTTCTTTTCATTCTTTCTTTGGAAATTGTACTCTTCAGGACAGTGTTCCTGGCACTCTTGGATATTTGGCTCTACCTCAGCTCAAGCCAAAATCTGCAGGTTTGACAGTCTAATTTGATAACTGTCTAATGACTATGGATAAAAACTTTCAGTACCCTTTGTACTCTCAGTAACTCTACGTAGCACTTTTACACAGCAATTACAAATTTATCTTTTTCATTTTGTTAATTTAAATAAGTGATGTAACTGCTTTATGGCAAATGATGCTGTAAATTTTATTAATCTATATAATTGATTTTGATGTTCTAGGAAAAATTCCAGTTCTACTTAGCTATTTTATCATCATAAATATTGATGTTCAGAATCAAAGTTGATGTATATGTGACACAGTATTAACATATTCCAAGATGTTCCTAGCTCACATGTGGGCTTCACCTCCATTGAACAAACTGTCATAAAATCAATTACGACCTCAGAAAATAAACTCGACAATTATTTTTTACTCAAGGCTTAGTATATTTTTCTGAGGTTAACAGAGCCCCTGTGTGCCAAAATGCCCACTATACAATACAATAAATGAAAAGATAAATAAACAGAGGTAAGGGAATAATTTAAGGGAAATTGGAGTTCAGTCACTTGTTGGAGAGCACATGATGCTGAGTACTGCATCAGCAATGTCATATTCAGAAACCACAGAAAAGGAAAGCTGATGAGAGATGGAATGGATAGTCAACTGATACTGAAGTTCTATGCCATGATTAATATAAGACATCTTAACAAAAGTCAAGCATATTTTTAAAAAACTGACCTAAATTGCCAGTTTTATTTAGACCCCAAATCATTGATTATTTGTACCATGAAAGAAGTTGAAAGCATTGTGATTTTGTTTCTTATAATCCTAGCAAATGCTTTGTGTCTTTTTTCCTTTTTGATTAATTAATTAATTTATTTTTATACTCTATATTTTATTACCCCCACTGTGCCCCTGTCCACCCTCTGACTGTTCCACATCCTGAAACTCCTCCCCACCCCTTCTCCATGTGGATGTCCCTACCACTCACCCCACCTGACTTCTAAACTCCTTGGGGCCTCCAGTCCCTTGAGGGTTAGGTGCACCATCTCTGAATGAACATATACCCAGTTGTCCTCTACTGCATGTGTGTTGGGGGCCTCATATCCCCCCTGTATGTTGCCTGCTTGGTGGTCCAGTGTTCTACAGATCTTGGGGGTCCGGATTAAATGAGACTGCTGGTCCTCCTAAAGGATGGCCCTTCTCCTCAGCTTCTTTCAACCTTCCCTAATCCAACATCACAGGTCACCAGCTTCTGTCGACTGGTTGGGTGCAAATATCTGCATCTGACTCTTTCAGCTACTTATTGGGTCTTCTCGAGTGTGATCATGCTTTGTCCTTTTTTGTGAGTGTTCCATAGACTCAGTAATAGTATTAGAACTTGAGCTGGATCCCACTTTGGGACTGTCACTGGACCTCCTTTTCCTCAGACTCCTCTCCATTTCCATCCCTGTACTACTTTTAGAGAGGCACAGTTATAGATCAGGCACTGTGGGGTGGCCCTCTATCCCTCATTTGATACCCTGTCTTTTTGCTGGAGGTGGGCTCTAAAAGTTCCCTTTCCTTACTGTTGGTCATTTCACTTAAGGTCCCTCCCTTGAGTTCTGAGAGTCTCTTACCTCCCAGGACTCTGGTATAATCTGGAGAGTCCCCAAATGTCCTATCTCCTGAGGTTGCCTGATTCTATTTTTTCTGCTGTCCTCCAGGGTTTCAATCCTTATCCCTTACCCAAAACCAGACCATTCCCCTCTCTCCCTACTCCCTCCCACCTCCATCCACTTTCCTTCACAGGTTCCTCCCTCCCTCCCAATTTGTGACTGCTTTGATCTCCTTCCCAAATGAGATTGTTGCATCCTCACTTGGACACTTCAGCTTGTTGACATTTTTGAGTTTTGTGGACTGTATCTTGGGTACTCTGTACATCTGAACACCAACTTACTAGTGAGAATATACTTTGCTTGTCCTTTTGGTTCTGAGTTACCTCACTCAGGATGATATTTTCTAGTTCCATCATTTGCCTGCAAAACTCAGGATGCCCTCATTCTTAATAGCCAAGTAGTATTCCATTGTGTGAAGGAACCACATTTTCTGAATTCATTCTTCTGTCATGGGACATCTGGGTTGTTTCTAGCTTCTGGCTATCACAAATAAGGCAGCTATGAACATAGTGGAATACATCCCCCTGTGACATGGTGGGGCATCTTTTGGGTATATTCCTCAAGAATGGTATAACTGGATCTCAGGTAGCTCTATTTCCAATTTTCAGTAGAACTTCAAGATTCATTTCCCGAGTGGTTGTACAAGTTGGCAATCCCACCAGCAATGGAGGAGTGTTCTTCTTTCTCTACATCCTCTCCAATATGTGTTATCACCTGTGGTTTTAGCCATTCTGATTGGTGTAAGGTAGAAGAATATCAGGGTCATTTTGATTTGCATTTCTCTGATCAGTAAGGACTTTGAACATATCTTTAGGTGTTTTTCAGCCATTTGAGATTCCTCAGTTGTGAAATCTCTGTTTAGTTCAATACCCCATTTTTTATTAGGTTGTTTAGATTTTTGTTGATTAGTTTCTTGAGTTCTTTATATATTTTGGATATTAGCCCTATATCAGATGTGGGGTTAGTAAAGATTTTTTGCCCATTCTGTAGGTTCCTGATTTGTCTAATTGAATATGTCCTTTGTTTTACAGAAACTTTCAAGTTTCATGAGGTCCCATGTATCAATTCTTGATCTTACAGCATGAGCTCTAAGAGTTCTGTTTAGGAAATTCCACCCCCCTCCCCAGCCATGAGTTCAAGGATCTTTCCCATTTTCTCTTCTATTAGATTGAGTGTATCGAGTTTTATGTTGAGTTCCTTGATCCGCTTGGACTTGAGTTTTGTGCAAGATGACAAATATGGGTTTATTTTCATTTTTTTCTACAAACAGACAGCCAGTTAGATCAGCACCATTTATTGAAGATACTTTCTTTCTTCCATTGTATATTTTTGGTTTCTTTGTCAAAGATCAAGTGTCCATAAGTGTGTGGTTTTATTTCTGGGTCTTCAATTCTATTCCACTGATTTAAAATTCTGTCTCTATACCAATACCACACCATTTTTATCACTATTGTTCTGTACTAAAGGTTGAGATCAGGGATGGTGATTGCCACTGAAGTACTTTTATTGTTATGAATTGTTGTCGCTATTCTGGTTTTTTTGCCTTTCCAGATGAATTTAAGAATTGCTCTTTTCATGTCTTTGAAGAATTGTGTTAAAATTTTGAAGGGCATTGCATTGAATCTATAGATTGTGTTTGGTAGGATAACCATTTTTGCTGAGTTAATTCTGCCAGTCCAAGAGCATGGAAGATCTCTCCATTTTCTGAGATCTTCTTTGATTTCTTTCTTGAGAGACTTGAAGTTATTGTTATACAGGTCTTTCACTTGTTTGGTTAGAGTTACCCCAAGACATTTTATATTATTTGTGACTATTATGAAGGGAGTTGTTTTCCTAATTTCTTTCTGAGACTGTTTATCATTTTTATAAAGGAAGGCTACTGATTTATTTGAGTTAATTTTGTATCTAGCCACTTTGCTAAGTTGTTTATCAGTTAGAGAAGTTCTCTGGTATAATTTTTTGAGTCGCTTATGTATACTAGTATATAATCTGCAAAGAGTGATACATATATTTCTTCTTTGCCAATTTGTATGCCCTTGATCTCTTTTTGTTGTCTTATTGATCTAGCTAGCACTTCAAGTGCTATATTGAATAAATATGGCAAGAGTGGGCATCCTTGCCCTGTCCCCGATTTCAGTGAAATTGCTTCAAGTATGTCTCCATTTAATTTGATATTGGCTGTTGGTTTGCAATAAATAGCTTTTATTATGTTTCGTTATGGGCCTTGAATTCTGATTTCCCCAATACATGAAGGGGTGTTGCATTCTGTCAACTGTTTGTTCTGCATCTAAGTAGATGATCATGTGATTTTTTTTCTTTGAGGTTGTTTATATAGTGGCTTACTTTAATGGATTTTCATATATTGAACCATCCTTGCATTCCTGGGATGAAGCCTACTTGATCTTGGTGAATGATGGTTTTGATGTGTTCTTGGATTCGGTTTGCAAGAATTTTATTGAGTATTTTTGCATTGATATCCATAAGTTAGTTTAGTCTAAAGTTCTCTTTTTTAGTTGGCTCCTTGTGTGGTTTAGGTATCAGAGTAATTGTGGTTTCATAGAATGAGTTAGGTCGTGTTCCTCCTCTTTTATTTTATGGAATAGTTTGAGAAAAATTGGTATCAGGTAGAATTCTGCACTAAATCCATCAGGCCCTGTTTTTTTTTGGGTGGGGAGGGTTGGGAGGTTTTTAATGACTTCTATTTCCTTGCATGACATGGGACTGTTTAGATAGTTTACCTGCTCTTGATTTAACTTTGATATGTGATATCTGTCTAGAAAACCATCCATCCCTGGCAGCTTTTAATATTCTTCTTTGTTATGTGTCTTTAATGTTTTGATTATTATGTGGTGAGAGCATTTTCTTTTCCATTTATTTAATGTTCTATAGACTTCTTGCACCTTTATGGCCATCTCTTTCTTTAGGTTGGGGAAGTGTTCTTCTATGATTTTGTTGAAGACATTTTCAGGTCCTTTGAGCTGGGAATCTTTTTTCTCCTCTATTCTGATTATTCTAAGATTTGGTCTTTTCATTTTGTACTGAATTTCTTGAATGCTTTGGGTTAGGAGTTTTGTATGTTTTGAATTGTCTTTGAAAGTTGTGCCAATCTCCTCTAAGGTGTCTACTACACCTGAGATTCTCTCTTCTATCTCCTGTACTCTGTTGGTGATACTTGCATCTGTAGTTCCTGACCACTTTCCTAGGTTTTCCATTTCTAGGTTTGCCTCCATTTGTGCCTTTATTGTTTCTACTTCCACTTTTTGGTCTTGGATCACTTTATTCAATTCCTTCACCTATTTACCTGCATTTTCCTGTATCTCATTCAGTGAGTTATTGATAACCTGCTTAAAGGTCTCTATTATTTTCATGAGATAGGATCTTCGGTCTGCATCCTGATTTTCAGGAGTGTTGTTGTATTCAGGGTTTGCTGTTGTGGGAGAACTGGGCTCTGCTGCCCACATATATTGTCTTCTGTTGCTTATAGTCTTGTGCTTGCCTTTTGCCATCTGGATATTCCTTGTACTCCCTGTCTGGAACCTTCATCTTTTGTCCCTGGGTTGCTTCAGGTCTCCTGGTAGGCCTGCAGCCCTTGCTGTAGCAAATGATCTGTGAGGCTTGCCAACTGGGGTTCTTCATAGGTGCAGTGAAGGTGTTGGTCTGTTGCCCTAATTGCCATAGGTCTCCTGGGAGGCTTCAGACTGTTTGGTCTTCAGTGGAACAGTCAAGATGTTTTCCAACTGCACTCAATTACTATGAGTGCAGGGGATCCTCAACTGCTCTGAGTGCAGACGGCCCTCAAATTCTCTGAGTGCAGAGGTTTCTCTAGGATGGATCAGTATAAGTTGTCTTCACTAGAGTGGACCAGTCAAGAGTCTATCCCAGCAGAAAGGACCAGGTGGTGGAACAGGTTTTGTGTCTTTTAAAATAAGAATGTTAATATTGCCTTTGCTAAAAGTCCTAAAATTTATATCCTTGCAATAGATGAGTAAAACACACTTACTTTAGATTCAGTTGTATTTGTTTACCAAGGGAGAGGCTATTCCAAAATTTATTTATTACTCAGGGTATATAAATTGACTTTTATGTAAACTATAAATACCATAGGACAATTGAAGCTTCCTGATATAAAATACCATCCTGGATCTGATACTTCTAAGTTATTCTTTGTAATTATGAGTCATTCAACCTATCTGAACCTCATTTTCTTTTCCTTTTTACTGAGGATAAAGTAGTCATGACCTATGAAGAAAATCATATTCACAATTGCTATATAGTCCAGTACAACAGTTAACAAATAATAATCTTATATTAACCTTAGAAATAACAGGTTTTTTTTTTCCGAGACAGGGTTTCTCTGTGTAGCCCTGGCTGTCCTGGAACTCACTTTGTAGAGTAGGCTGGCCTTGAACTCAGAAATCTGCCTGCCTCTGCCTCCCAAGTGCTGGGATTAAAGGCGTGCGACACCACACCCGGCTCGAAATAACAGTTTTTTACCTCAACTTTCTATACAGCATAGATGCCATTTGCACAGGATTTCACAATGAGTTTTCCTGTCTCTATCAGAATAGTTCCACTATGGTGAGCTCATCTATTTTCAAAGTTTGCCAATCCATTCATGGAAAATTGCACTTTTAAAAATATTTTACATAATACATCCATGGATCTATAATTATTCCTTTTATCCTGGCAGTGGCTTCCATTTAATTCCTATTTAAATACCATTATTTCAATTTGCTGTCAAAGGAAGGGTATCAGAAAAATTCTTTATGAAAAATAATCATTTCCTTTTACTATATATAGCTTACATTACAAAGTCTTCCAGTTGACAGCACTTCCTAGACCTGCCTTGGATAATGATCAAACAAGTGTTTAGAGCATTTATTGCTGCAGAGAGAAGCACCTGCCAATCATGTACACATGTTTTTCTTGTACCATCGAAGTAAAGCAAAATGTTGATCTTCTGAGATACTCTTATTTGTTCACTCAACCCAGCTTCATGTAGAACAGACATGACATGAGCAATCTCATTTTCTGCAAAGCTGGGCAGTAAATGTGACAAGTTTATGAAGAAGTAAAATTGGGACAACCCTATAGCTTTGTGACCAGAGCAGTAACAGAAACAGAAACAGCCATGAAGAAGCATCCTGGGAAATGCAGTGCTCTAACATTGTCAGAAAATCTGCTGCAATATTATATACTCTGTTCCTCCATTCAAATACAGGATTCTGTATCCATGTACTATTGACAGAGAAAAGACTTTATCAGAAATCTTTAATACATTGACTCAGGGAAAGATGGCTCCAGTTTACCTATCTTTCCTCACTCAGACAGCTGAGCTTAATGGAACAATGAGCCATTCTTAGAGCAAGAAAGCAGCCACATGCCTTGTTGTTTGTTATTTGATCTACAGAAAGTCACTTCTGAGGCTTTCTACTTCTAATGCTTTGTTTATTTTCAGGTTTATTGCCAGACTGTAGTGTTGTTACTGCTATCATTGACAGGCCTAGAGCCATGTATCCCCCATGATTCAAATTACCAAAATGCATGAGACAGCTCAAGGAAATATAGACATTTACAATATAGTAACTGAATGTATGAAGCAAAAAAAAAACCTGATTTTATGTGTTTTTCAATAATCACAAAATGGAGACTACCAAGACCATGTAGTGCCCTGACCCAGGAGCCTAAGAATCGAGGACTGGAAACACTAACTTGCTTGTTCAGAAAACAATATGTACTTAAGAAGTCTTTGAAGTGACCAGAGGGCATGTGAATATTTTATTTATTTAAAATAACACAGCACTTACTTCCAAAAGTGACTCTAGGTAACTGCCAGAGAGGAAGGGCTGCATGCCAAAGAGAATTTCAGGCCTTGTTGCTTGTCATAACATATAAATCAGCTATAATTCAGACTTAGACATTAGTGGCTCAAAATGGAGAGAGAGCTTTGTGATGATGTAGATTTTGAACTTAGGCAAGACTGGGCTTAAATCTTGGCTTATTCCTCAGTATCTGTGACATTGAGTAACTTCTCTTCTGCAAACTTTGTTTCTCTTTTCTTTGAAATGATGCTAATAAACAGCATCTCCATGCCAAGTTTCTTGATTCAAATACTGTGTGAGAGACCTCACAACAAATTGTAGCTATGAAATGTATTATTGTATTTTATGTTATTATTTTGTCTTTTGCCAAGAGTGGATCTCATTCAGTATAATCATACAGCCATTAAACATCTATCTATATGCTAAATGGTTTCAAATTTTCTTGTTATATAGTATTTTTTTTTTGGCTTCTGAATGTCTCATTTTGTTTTCAAAATTCTACCCTCCATTTGTAGCACATGTGAGTGTACTTGAAGGTCACTGAGGTCTCGTCATAGTTATTGTGAAGCCAGATGACTAAAAGTAAAATGTCAAGAAATAAAAGGTGATCAAAAGCCTACTTTGTTTAGTAAATGAAAGTGAATGGACTTGGTTATCTTTCCTGCCACTTCCATCTGCTCTGGAGACATTTGGAGGCTGTTTCTAACACAGGATCAAAAACAGAATTTCTCTCTGAACATATTTTACAAATGTGTTGATAAATCAGAGTTCCTAAGTGTACATGTGACAAAAGCAAAGGGATAATGGACCCTGGCCAAGGCTTTTTATTGTTCTTATTGATTAGTCTCAAACGGCATCATTTAGTGCTGCTAGTGGTCTGTTTGTGAAACAGGCTGCACACCTCAGCGTAATATGACATATTATGTAAAGGTCATCTCTACACTGTGACTCTCCCCATCAACACTTCTGTTTCTATTCGTGCTGCCTGGGTGTCATTCCAGGAGCAACATACAGGCATCACCTTTGAATCTGGCAGACCTACTGAATGGGAAGCTGCATTTGAATGTGGTATTAGGGCATTGGGGTGATTACAACACGCTGAAGAGTTTGAACAAGACAACTGTATCTGCATTTTAGCTCCCTCAGCTTTCCTCATTCCCATTATACCCTTCCAAACACCCTGTACCTCCACACTAATATTTTGGTAATATTTTCCATGATTTCACTCTAACTAAATATGTTCAATTCCAAAATTGGCAGGGTAAGCAGATTCATGGGAAAAAATAAGGTCTGGTGATCATTCAAATTCTAAACAGTTTGGTAATGAGAGGCACTAACCAAAAACGTAACTGGTGTTTCCAAGGAGAATTTTCATACCACAGGAGATACCGAGTATCCATATGCTTTCTAAAAGGCAACACAATACTTGGTGAACAATAGAATGTCTTTAATGGCCTGAAGTCTCATAGGCACTGCATATGGAAGTGGCACTCCAGATACAGAAAAGTAAATATTCCATTAAATGAGGAAAGCTGCAGTTAAGGTCTAATTTTCTTTAATTGTAACCTAGAAGACTATATATAAGCTAGAAAACTATCTTCATTATAGACTATACACTAATAGATCTTTCATACCATACAGGATCTCCTATATACACGTTTGCTACTGCAACATTGCGTTTAAGTTTTTGTCACGTTCATATAAATTATATCAAATGCATCCTTGTTATTAAAAATAGAGTTAATCTTGTATTACTTTTGTCCTTTCACTTTTTTCTTTTTTTATTTATTGAATATCATCTTCATTTACATTGCCAATGGTAAACCCTTTCCCAAAGACCCCAAACACTTCTCCCAACCTCTGCCTCCACATATATAGCCCTCCACCTAAGCCAATCCCACCTCCACCCCCTCGATTTCCCTTGGTTGGAGCATCTATTGAGCCTTCACCTGAACAAGGACGACTCCTCCCACTGATGCCCAACAAGGCATTCCTCTGCCATATTTTTGGCTGGAGCCATGTGTACCTCTTGGTTGATGGTTTAGTCCCTGGGAGTCCTGGGGTGTCTAGGTGGCTGAAATCATTGCTCTTCCCATGGGGCTATAAACCCCTTCTGCTCCTCTGGACTACCCTCCAGCTCCTCCATTTGGGACTCCATGCACAGACCAATGGTTGGCTGCTAGCATCAGCCTCTGTATTTGTAAGGCTCTGGCAGGGTCTCTCTGGAGACAATCATGGCATGCTCCTTTAGGTAATATACTTCTTGTGGTCCACAGTAGTGTCAGGGTTTGATGACTATTTATAGGATGAATCCCCAGGTAGGGCAGTCTCTGGGTGGCCTTTACTTCAGTATCTGCTCCACACTTTGTCTCCTGTATCGGTCCTGTGAGAATTTTGTTCCCTTTCTCAGAGGAACCAAAGTACCCTCACTTAAGTTCTCTTCTTCTTGATTTTCCTCTGCTGGGTGAATTATAAGTTGTTTATTTTGAGCTTTTGGGATAACATCCACTTATCAATGAGTTCATACCATGTGTGTTCTTTTGTGACTGGATTACCTCGCTTAGGATGAGGTACCTCGCTTTCTAGTTCCATCCATTTGCTAAGATTTCACGAATTCATTGTTTTTAATAGCTGAATAGTACTCCAATGTGTATACAAAGATTTGTATGATGAGAACTTCAAGCCTCTAAAGAAAGAAATTGAAGAATGTCTCAGAAGATGGAAAGATCTCCCATGTTCATGGATTGGCAGGATCAATATAGTAAAATGACCATCTTGCTGAAAGCAATCTACAGATTCAAAATCCCAAATCTATTCATCATATATCTAGAAAGAGCAATTCTCAAATTCATCTGAAATAACAAAAAACCAAAGATAGCAAAAACTATTCTCCACAACAGAAGATCTTCTGGGGGAATCACCATCCCTGAACTCAAGCTCTACTACAGAGCAATAGTGATAAAAACTGTTTCTTATTGGTATGCAAACAGGCAGAAAGACCAATGAAATAGAATTGAAGACCCAGAAAAGGACCCACACACATACAGTCACTGGATATTTGACAAAGGAGTTAAAAACATCCAGTGGAAAAAAGACAGCATTTTTAACAAATGGTCCTGGATCAACTGGAGGTCAGCATGCAGAAAAATGCAAACTGACCCATTCTTATCTCCTTGTACAAAGTTCAAGTCCAAGTGGATCAAGAATCTCCACATATAACCATACATACTGAACCTTATAGAGGAAAAAGTGGGGATGAATCTTAAACACATGGGCACAGGGGGAAAGTTCCTGAACAGAACACTAATGATTTATGCTCTAAGAACAAGAATCAACAAATGGGACCTCATAAAACTGCAAAGCTTCTAAAAGGCAAAGAACATGGTCAATAGGACAAAATAGCAACCAACAAATTGGGAAAAGATCTTTACTAATCCTACATCCAATAGAGGGCTAATATCCAATGTATACAACGAACTCAAGAAGTTAGTCTCCAGAGAGTCAGATAACCCTATTTAAAATGGGGTACAGAGCTAAACAGGGAATTATCAACTGAGGAAAATTAAATGACCCTAAAGCACCTAAGGAAATGTTCAGCATTCTTAGTTATTAGGGAAATGCAAATCAAAACAACACTGAGATTTCACCTCACACCAGTCAGAATGGCTAAGATGAAAAACTCAGGGGACAGCAGATGCTGGAGAGGATGTGAGGAGAAAAGGAACACTTCTCCATTGTTGGTGGGATTGCAAGATGGTAAAACCACTCTGAAAATTAGTTTGGTGATTCCTCAGAAAATTAAGACACAGCACTACCTGTGGATCCAGCTGTACCACTCCTGGGCATATATCCAGAAGATGCTTGTACATGTAATAGAGCACATGTTCCACTATGTTCATAGCTGCCTTATTTACTTTTGTCCTTTCTGTAAGACAAAAATCAAAATGTTTCCATTAATTAAGCCTCACTTAGATGTAAATGTAAATGTACTTGACCACCATAATAATGCATCAAATTCAAAGGTCATTTTATATAATAATTTTTCTACTATAGAGAGGGAAGATGTATTTTAGTAGAGCTCTCACTCAAAACCCTTCATATTAGAAAACACAAGCAAACACATATACCCTGCTGTCACCCTTTTTCCTTTCTCCCTTTACTGTGTTTATGCCTACTTTCATTCAGCTATTATATATGGGGCATACTATGTATATGGCATTCTGCTGAATGCTGTACATGAAAGAAAACTATTTAGAGATCAAGAGATGAGTCATAGAAACTGGACAAATTGTGTGTGTGTGTGTGTGTGTGTGTGTGTGTGTGTATTCTATACAGAGACATTGGTGAAAAGCATGTGATTTTTTTCCTAACGAGATTGTCAAGGGGGGTCACTTCATGAATGACTGCAAGTATTAGATATACTACTTTTTTAAAGTAGGTTGTCCACCAGTTCTTAGCACTTCACAAAAAAAAAATCAAGGAAGTGCCTAAAAATGGAGGGAAGGTTTTATCAATAGCTATTTAAAAAACTGTCCTAAAATGATTGATTGGAAATCAATGTCATAATGGTATATAATGTTTGCAATTCAGAAAGCCCCAAATCAGTGGATTTCCAGCAGAATTTTATCTAACATAAAAGCCTCCAATTTTTCTTTCAAATACATTTAATCTTGTTTCTAAGTATATTACTAATGATTTATTTACATTAATGTATTATGTATTCATCCAGATCAGACACAAAGTGGGTTAGGACAGGACAATGTCCTTGTTTGCAGGAAGTCCTCACATGTTTGACAGCAACCAGCATGATTTTTATTATCTCTTTATTTTCATCAATCCATAGTACACATCTACTTTGGCATTTATCATATTTGACATTTGCCATGCTCAAGAGTTTCAAATGCAATCTCCAATTCACAAACAAATTCACAAATAAATGTTTCCCATCCTCCAATTCACAAATGAATGTTTCTCAGGCTCAAAGCCATATAGATAGATGTGTTACAAGAACTATTTTATTTTGTATTTTGTGAAAATCAACCTGGACTTCTCCTACCTTCAGAAATTCTAGATTCTGACACTTTGTTAGTTATTCTAGATATTCTGAAACCTATTCAGGATAGATAGATAGATAGATAGATAGATAGATAGATAGATAGATAGATAGATAGTTAGATACATAGATAGATAGATAGATAGATAGATAGATAGATAGATGGATGGATGGATGGATGGATGGATGGATGGATGGATGGATGGACAGATAGTCAAGCAGGTAGACAGACAGGCAGACAAAGTTTTATAAAATGCTACTAAACTGATGGATATGCTCTTATTTCAGCTCTTATAGAGTAACAACATTCAGGAAGTGTCTACATCTGCATCAGGTTCCAAAGTGCTTTCAGACTTCCACATATATTTCATAATGCCAACACATTTCCTTCATTGAGAGTGAATTGTTATATTTAGGCCTTCTAATCTATTGTCTTTGAGAGTTTCACACTGCTATGATGAAACGGGTTTATTTTGGTTCACAGTTCAAGGTTATACTCAATCATGGTGGGAAAGCCACAGCAGTAGAAGCTTAGGATATCTGGTCACATTGTGTTCACTGTGAAGAGCAGACAGCTATCATTGCCTGTGCTCAATTCTCTTTCTTCATTTTATACAGTCTGGGATCTTATACAGGAAATGGTAGCCTTTATCCAAACTATCTACCTACTCAAAATATGTCCACAGACGTGCCTAGAGGTCTGCCTTCTGTGAGGTCTTGGATTCTGACAAGTTCACAGAGAATATACATGTATTCTCAGGCAACTTACTTCCTACTCACCATATATTTCCCTAGGATTCTACTAGAGGCTCTTCTGTTGAAGTTGACGGAGTTTAAGAAAGTGTCAACCTAGTGCCCATATGTACCTATGCATGTTACTTGTGCATGTACACTTTCCTAGGTACATTTGTATTATACATATTGCATACAGTAATATTCTGAGGGGTTTTGAATAGATAAGAAATGAGAATAAAGGAAAAATATATTGAAATATAGTTACATCACTTCTCATCCCTCTTTTACCTCCAACTGCCCTATTACCCAAATCCACAAATTCATGACCTCTTATTCCTTAGTCATTGTTACTTTTACACACTCACCTATAAAAACACACACACACATAAGAATGAATGAATGAATGAATATATAAATACACTTGCCAAATCTGTTCAGTGCTACTTATAAGTAAGTGTTTTAAGTCTAATCAGCTGGTACTGGATAAGCAGTTAGGAGATTCATCCCTGGGGAAAACTAACTTTCCATCCCTCAGCAATTCTTTTTTATTCAATATATTCTTTATTTACATTTCAAAAGATATCCCCTTTCCTGGATCTCCCCTTCCCAAGAGTCCCAGAAGCCCTCTTCCCTCTCTCTATTCCAAAATTTCCCCCTTCCCCTTTCCCTGTCTTGATATTCCCCTACACTGCTGCACTGAGCTTTTCCTGAAACAGGGGAATTTGATTCCTTCTTTTTGGACATCATTGGATATGTGAATTGTTTCATGGGTATTCCTAGATTCTGGGCTAATATCTGCTTATCAGTGAGTGCATACCATGTGTGTTCTTTTGTGATTGGGTCGCCTCACTCAGGATGACATTCTCCAGTTCTACCCACTTGCCTCAGAATTTCATGAATTCATTGTTTTTAATAGCTGAGTAGTATTCCATAGTGTGAATATACCACACTTTCTGTATTCATTCCTCCGTTGAGGGATGAAGTTCTTTCCAGCTTCTGGCTATTATAAATAGGGCTGCTATGAACATAGTGGAGCATGTGCCCTTAATACATGCTGGGGAATCCTCTTGATATATGCCCAGGAGTGGTATAGGGTAGTCCTCAGTTGTCTCATGCCCAGTTTTCTGAGAAACCACCAGAATGATTTCCAGAGTAGTTGTACCATCTTGCAACCCCACCAGCAGTGGAGGAGGGTTCCTCTTTCTCCTGATCCTTGCAAGTACCTGGTGTCTCTTGAGTTTTTTTTATCTTAGTCATTCTGACTGATGTGAGGTGAAATCTCAGTGTTGTTTTGATTTGCATTTCCCTGGTGACTAAGGATGCTGAACATTTCTTTAGGTGCTTCTCAGCCATTTGATATTCATCAGGTGAAAATTCTTTGTTTAGCTCTGTACCCCATGTTTTAATGGGTTATTTGGCTTGCTGGAGTCTACCTTCTTGAGTTCTTTGTATATCTTGGATATTAGGCCTCTGTGGGATATAGGGTTAGCAAAGATCTTTTCCCAATTTGTTGGTGGCCGTTTTGTCCTTTTGACAGTGTCCTTTGCCTTACAGAAATTTTGTAATTTTATGAGGTCCCATTTATCAATTCTTGATCTTAGAGCATAAGCTATTGCTGTTATGTTTTGGAAATTTTCCGCTGTGCGCATGTGTTCAAGATTCTTCCCAAGTTTTTTTTTCTATTAGTTTCAGTGTGTCTGGTTTTATGTGGAGGTCCTTGATCCACTTGGACTTGAACTAAGTACACAGAGATAAAAATGGCAAAAAAAGATCTTCACCAACCTTACATCTGACAGAGGGCTAATACCCAATATATACAAAGAACTTAAGAAGTTAGACCCCACAGAACCAAATAACCCTATTAAAAAATGTGTACAGAGCTAAACAAATAATTTTCATCTGAAGAACTTCAGATGGCTGAGAAACACCTTAAGAAATGTTCAGCATCATTACTCATTAGGGAAATGCAAATCAAAACAATCCTGAGATTTCACTTCACACCAGTCAGAACAGCTAAGATTAAAAACTCAGGAGACAGCAGGTATTGGCAAATATTTGGAGAAAGAGGAACACTCCTCCACTGCGGTGGGATTGCAAGCTGGTACAACCGCTCTGAAAATCAGTCTGGCGTTTCCTCAGAAAACTGGGCATGACACTTCTGAAGGACCCTGCTGTATCACTCCTGGGCATATATCCAGAGGATTCCCAGGCATGCAATAAGGACTCATGCTCCACTAGTATAGTAGCCTTATTTATAATAGCCAGAAGCTGGAAAGAACCCAGATGTCCCTCAATGGAGGAATGGATACAGAAAATGTAGTATATTTACACAATGGAATACTACTCAGCAATTAAAAAACAATGAATTCATGAAGTTCTTAGGCAAATGGTTGGAACTGGAAATTATCATCCTAAGTGAGAACTCATTCAGGAAAGAACACACATGGAATGCAGTCACTGATGAGTAGATATTAGCCCAGAAACTCTGAGTACCCAAGATACGACTCACATAGCAAATCATTCCCAAGAAGAAGGAAGGAGAGGGCTCTGGTCCTGTAAAGGCTTGATGCAGCATTGAAGGAAATTGCCATGACAGAGAAGTGGGAAGATGCTGATTGGGGAATGGGCAGAGGGAAGAGGGCTTATGGGACTTACAGGGAGGGGGGAACCAGGAAAGGGAAAATAATTTGGAATGTAAAAAACGAATATAGAAAATAATAAAAAAATTTAAAAAAATAATGGATCGATTTGTATTCTGCATGCTGACCTCTAGTTGAACTAGCACCATTTTTTGAAAAGGCTATCTTTTTTCCACTAGGTTGTTGTAGCTCCTTTGTCAAAGATCAAGTGACCATAATTCAGTGCAATCCCCATCAAAATCCTGACTCAACTCTTCATAGAGTTAGAAAGAGAAATTCTCAAGTTCATCTGACATAACAAAAACACAGAATAGCTAAAACTATTCTCAACAGTAAAAGAACTTCTGGGGGAATCAGTATCACTGACCTCAAGCAGCACTACAGAGCAATAGTGCTAAAAACTGCTTGGTATTGGTACAGTGACAGGTAGGTAGATCAATGGAATAGAATTGAAGACCCAGAAATGAACTCTCAGCAATTCTTATACACTTGTACCTCTTTGTGAATGAGATCCCCTGAGAATTCTCCCATCCACATTGGAAAGTGAATTGGTGTTATAATTGTTCAGATCTCGTTCAGGCAAACATATTGTTGAAATTTTGAACAGTTATATCATGTATATTACTTAGCTATAAAATAAATAATGTTCAATAGCATTACAACAAAAATACACACAATTTTGACATTTTCATTTTTAGCATGAATATATTTTTAAGTTTTACTACAGATTGCTTTGTTTTCCATCATCAACAATAACTGTTTCTAGAAGTTTTCAAGTAATGCAAAGTCCATCTATACTCAGAGAAATACCGAATAGGTGTTCATTGTGGTATTTTTATATTTCATTAACAATTCTGTTTTTAGATATTTACCAACATATGTGTTTTTGAAAATGTTAATTTTTGTAATGATTCATTTTACTAAGAATAGAGAGATGATAAAGGTTAAATTTCTAAAAACTCAAAAGTTATTATTGTATGTGTAATGTAAAGTTATGTGTAATATGTACCTTTATCATACAGGAAATTTTTCTACACAAATGATACTATAAAATTAAAAACATTTGCTTCAGAAATAATGAGTTTTATTATTAAATGCTTATATCACAAAGTAGAAAATATGACTTAAAATGTTACTTGTCTATTACCAAAATTTTTCAGAAGGCTACTATATTATTTATTAATTCTTTAATAAAATCAAATAGAAAAACTTTTACAAGTAACGTTCATCATTATAAGATATAGAATGGAGGATGGTTATATTTTCTATATCACTATTGTGAAGTTATAGGATGAAACTAGGTCATTGCCTCTTCACTTTTAATATGCACAAGTTTTTATACAAGATAAAGTGTAAACTAATTTTTCTTTTTACTCTCTTTTATCTATTTATTTCACAAAACTACAGACCTAGAATAGTAAAAACTTAAGAGGTAAATTAATAGTATTTATTTTTACACTAACTTGATAAATGAATTCCCAGCCTGCCTTCAAAAACTAACTTGTTTGAAAATATGCAGCACAATTTTTTCATCTTTTTAATAGCTTTCTTGAGTCAAAAAAATCTTGAAAGAGTTGCTCTTTAAAGGGTAGAATTGTAATTCTGTTACAAACTATCTGAAGAACCTTGAATATTCTCTTCAAAAACTACTTTATGTCAGGCATGGTAGTAAAGGTTTATAATTCTAACTAGAAATGCAGAGGTTGATGCAGAAAGAGTATGAGATAAAGTAAGTATGGGCTAGTAATGAAACTGTCTTAAAGATCCAAGGATTGGGCATTCAGCTGAATAGTAAATTCTATTCATGGTGTATACAACAGCCTGGGTTTTGTTCATAGCACCACAAAAATGGGGTAAGGGAAACAATTATTTTACATGGTTGGTATGTAATTTTTTTATTGGATATTTTATTTACATTTCAAATGATATTCCCTTTCCTGATCCTCCTGAAAAACCCTATCTTATCCCCCACCTCCTGCTTTTATGAGGGTGTTTCCCCACCCACCCTCTTCCACTTCCCTGCCCTAGCATAACCCTATGAGGGGGCATCGAACCTTCACAAGACCACTGGCATCTTCTACCACTAATGCCCAACAAAGGCCATCCTCTGCTACATATGCTGCAGTATCCATGGGCCCCTGTATTTGGTTGATGGTTTAGTCCCTGTGAGCCCTGGGAGTCTAGATGGTTGATATTGTTGTTCTTCCTGTGAGTCGCAAACCTCTTCAGTTCCTTCAGTCCTTTTGCTAATCCCTCCATTGGGGATCCTGTGCTCAGTCCAATGGTTGGCTATAAGCATCTACCTCTGTATTTGTCAGGCTCTGGCAGAGTCTCTCAGGAGACAGATATATTAGGCTCCTGTCAGCATGCACTTTTTGTCATCCACAATAGTGTCTGGGTTTGGTGACTGGATATGGGATGGATCCTCAAGTGGGGCAGTCTCTGGATGGCCTTTTCTTCAGTCTCTGCTCAACACTTTGTTTCCATATTGGCTCCCATGAGCCCTTAGAAGGGCAAAAGAAACACCTGCATTTGTTCTTCCTTCTTAAGCTTTATGTAATCTGTGAATTCTATCTTCAGTGTTCTGGGCTTTGGGGCAAATATTCACTTATTAGTGAGTACAAACCATGTGTTCTTTTGTGAATGGGTTACCTTACTCAGGATTATACTTTTAGGTACATCCTTTTGCCAAAGAATTTCATGAATCCATTGTTTTTAACAGCTGAGTAGTACACCATTCTGCAAATGTGTCATATTTTTCATATCCATCCCTCTGTTGACGGACATCTGGGTATGTTCAAGTTTCTTGCTACTAAAAATAAGGCTGCAATGAACATAGTGGAACATTTATCCTTGTTATATGTTGGAACATCTTTTGGGAATATCCCAAGGAGTGGTCCTCAGGTAATACTATGTCCAAATTTCTGAGGAACTGCCAGACTGATTTCAAGAGTGGTTGTACCAGTTTCCTCAGTTGAGAATTCTTTGTTTGGTTAGAGTCATACCAAGATAGTTTATATTGTTTGTCACTATTGTAAAGGGTATCTCTCCCTTTGTTTCTTTCTCACCCTGTTATCCTTTGAGTATAGGAAGGCTACTCATTTTTTTGAGTTAATTTTATATCCAGCCACTTTTCTAAAGTTGCTTATCAGGTTTAGGTTGTTAGCCATTCAGACTCGTGTGAGATGGAATCTCAGAGTTGTTTTGATTTGCATTTCTCTGATCACTAGGAATACTGAACATTTCTTTAGGTACTTCTCAGCCATTCGAGTTTCCTCAGTTGAGAATTCTTTGTTTAGCTCTGTACCCTATTTTTAAATAGGGTTACTTGATTTTTTGAAGTCTAACTTCTTGAGTATTTTTATATATTGGATATGACCCCTTTATAGGATGCAGCATTGGAAATGATCTTTTCCCAGTCTGTTGGTTGCTGTTTTGTCCTATTGATAGTGTCCTTTACCGTACTGAAGATTTGCAATGTTATATGATCCCACTTGCTGATTCTTGATCTTAGAGCATAAGCCATTGGTGTTCTGTTCAGGAAAAATTTTCCCCTGTGCCCATGTGCCAAAAGATCTTCCCCAGTTTCCTTTCTATTAATTTCAGTATATCTGGTTTTATGTGGTGGTCCTTCACTCATTTGGACTTGAGCTTTGTTCAGGGAGATAAGAATGGATCAATTTGGATTCTTATACATGTTGACTACTAGTTGAACCAGCACCATTTGTTGAAAATGTCTTTTTTCACTGGATGTCTTAACTCCTTTGTCAAAGATAAAGTGACCATAGCATGGATTCCTTACTGGGTCTTCAATTCTATTCCATTGATCGTCTTCCCTGTCTCAGTATCAATACCACACAGTTTTTTTTAGAGGACATTCTTATGTTTATTACGAAATAAACATAAACAGATGCCAAAGCTACTGTGCTATAGCCACAGTTTTGTTCTTCAGTCTGGGAAAGGCTGATAGTTGTGGTATCAGAAGGTTTTTGCACTTCACGTATTTTGTGTCTATTCACTTTCAGTTTGTGTTCTCTTTGGAATTCTAGAGCCATATAAATGTGTGAGTGTTTTGTTTTGTTTATTTGGTTGGGTTTTGTTGTGTTTTTTTTTTCTTTTTGGTTTTGGGGTTTTGGATTTTGTTTGTATTTGTTTTTGCTTTTGGGGTTTTGTTGTTGTTGGTTTGTCTTTTCTGTTCTTGACACAAAAGTGGCTGAGCTGAAAATGTAAATTAAAGAGAGAAATGAATTTGCTTCCATATATCAATGACTCACAGCCTTCCATCATAATAGAATGATGTGGGGTGTTTCTAAAACATCTTAGTTGCTCAAGCCATACCTGGTATCATATCATGACTTCTGTAAGTAGAGCCTCTGCATCAGTAGTCCCCAATGTCTCCACATGTGGAGGCCAGAATTTGTCTAATATGCTCCTCATTTGCTCTTTGCATTACTTTCTGAAAGTCTCTCTCTGAATAGCACACCTTGCTGATTCAGCTATACTATCTAAGCAGCAAAATGTAAGGATCTGTTCTTTCCATTTCCCCAACACAAAGACTACAGATATATGCTATTGTATATTGTGGGTGCTGAGGAACACACTAGGGTCATTGTACTTTTGTATGATAAGCCTTTTGTAGAGAGGGCTATCTACCCAGCTACCTCCACACTGTATATCTTTTTTTTATATTTATTGGATATATTCTATATTTACATTTCATTTCCCCTTTTCTGGTTACCCATTTCCCAAAGGTCTCACATGCCCTTTTCCCTCCCCCTGTTCCCCCAAACACCCCTTCCCACTTTCCTGTTCTGTTATTCCCCTACACTGATGTTTTGATCTTTTACAGCACCAGTGTCCATTCCTTCCTTATTGTCAGATATCATTTGTGGATTGTGTCTTTGGTGTCCAAAGAGTCTAGCCTAATATCCACTTATCAGTGAGTGCATACCATGGGTATTCTTTTGAGACTGGGTTACCTCACTTAGTATGATGTTCTCCAGCTCTACCCATTTCTCTAAGAATTTCATGAATTCATTGTTTCTAATGGCTGAATAGTACTCCATTGTGTATATATACCACATTTTTTGTATCCATTCCTCTGTTGAGGGACATCTGGGTTCTTTCCAGCTTCTGGCTATTATAAATAAGGCTGCTATGAACATAGTGGAGCATGTATCCTTGTTGCATGCTGGGGAATCTTCTGGGTATATGCCCAGGAGTGGTATGGCTGGTCCTCCAGAAGTATCATGTCCTGGTTTCTGAGGAACCGCCAGACTGATTTTTAGAGTGGTTGTAATAGCTTGCAGTCCCACCATCAGTGGAGAAGTATTCCTCTTTCTCCACATCCTCACCAACACCTGATGTCTCCTGAGTTTTTAATCTTAGCCATTCTGACTGGTGTGAGGTGAAATCTCAGGGTTGTTTTGATTTGCATTTCTCTAATGACTAATGATGTTGAACATTTTTTAAGGTGTTTCTCAGCCATCTGAATTTCTACAGGTGAAAATCTTTGTTTAGTTCTGTACCCCATTTTTGGATAGGTTTATTTGGTTTTCTGGGCTCTAACTTCTTGAGTTCTTTGTATACACTGGATATTATCCCTCTGTCAGATGTGGGATTGGTGAAGATCTTTGCCCAATTTGTTGATTGCCAATTTGTCCTTTTGACAGAGTCTTTTGCCTTACAGAAACTTTGTAATTTTATGAGGTCCCATTTGTCTATTCTTGATCTTAGAGCATAAGCAATTGGTGTTCTGATCAGGAATTTTCCCCCTGAGCCAATGTCCTCAAGGGTCTTCCCCAGTTTATTTTCTATTAGTTTTAGTGTGTCTGGTTTTATGTGGATGTCCTTGATCCACTTGGAGTTGAGCTTAGTGCAAGGAGATAAGAGTGGATCAATTCTCATTCTTCTGCATGTTGACCTCCAGGAGAGCCAACACCATTTGTTGAAAAGGCTATCTTTCTTCCACTGGATGTTTTCAGCTCCTTTGTCGAAGATCAATTGGCCATAGATGTGTGGGTTCAATTCTGGGTCTTTGATCCTATTCCATTGATCCACCTCCCTGTCACTGTACCAATACCATGCAGTTTTTGACACTACTGTTCTGAAGTATTGCTTGAGGTCCCGGATATTGATTCCCCCAGAAGTTTTTTTTTCTTTTGATGATAGTTTTAGCTATCCTGGGTTTTTTGTTATTCCAGATGAATTTGAGAATTGCTCTTTCTAACTCTATGAAGAACTGAGTTGGGATTTTGATGGGGATTGCGTTTTATCTGTGTATTGCTTTTGGCAAGATGGCCATTTTAACTATATTAATCCTGCCAACCCACAAGCATGGAAGATTTTTCCATTTTCTGAGATCTTCTTCAATTTTCTTCTTTAGAGACCTGAAGTTTTTGTCATATAAATCTTTCACTTGTTTGGTTAGAGTCACACCAAGATACTTTATATTGTTTGTGGCTATTGTGAAGGGTGTTATTTCCCTAATTTGTTTCTTGGCTTGCTTATTCTTTGCATATAGGAAGGCTACTGATTTGCTTGGGTTGATTTTATAACCAGCCACATTGCTGAAGTTGTTTATCAGCTGTAGGAGTTCTCTGGTGGAGGTTTTTGGGTCACTTACGTATACTATCATATCATCTGTGAATAGTGATAGTTTGACTTCTTCCTTTCCAATTTGTATCCCTTTGACTTCCTGATGTTGTCGAATTGCTCTAGCTAGTACCTCAAGTACTATATTGAAGAGATATGGTGAGAGGGGCTACCCTTGTCTAGACCCTGATTTTAGTGGTATTGCTTCATGTTTCTCTCTGTTTACCTTGATGTTGGCTATTGGTCTGCTGTAAATTGCTTTTACTATGTTTAGGTATGGGCCTTGAATTCCTGTTCTTTCCAAGACTTTTAGCATGAAAGGATGCTGAATTTTGTCAAATGCTTTTTCAGCATCCAATGAGATGACCATGTGGTTTTTTTTTCTTTTAGTTTTTAAATGTAGTGAATTACATTGATGGATTTCCATATATTGAACCATCCCTGCATCCCTGGGATGAAGCCAACTTAATCATGGTGAATGATCGTTTTGATGTGTTCTTGGATTCAGTTGGTAAGAATTTTATTGAGTATTTTTGCATCAATGTTCATAATGGAGATTGGTCTGAAGTTCTCTTTCTTAGTTGGGTCTTTGTGTGGTTTTGGTATCAGGGTAATTATGGCTTCATATAATGAGTTGGGTAGGGTTCCTTCTGTTTCTATTTTGTGGAATAGTTTGAAGAGTATTGGTATTAGGTCTTCTTTGAAGGTCTGATAGAACTCTGCATTAAAACCATCTGGTCCTGTGCTTTTTTTGGTTGGAAGACGTTCTATGACTTCTTGTATTTCCTTGGGGGTTATGGGACTGTTTAGGTGATCTATTTGTTCCTGATTTAATTTTGGTACTTGGTATCTGTCTAGGAAATTGTCCATTTCCTCCAGATTTTCCAGTTGTGTTGAGTATAGACTTTTGTAGTAGGATCTGATGATTCTTTGAATTTCCTCAGTTTCTGTTGTTATATCTCCCTTTTCATTTCTAATTTTGTTTATTTGAATACTGTCTCTGTGCCTTTTGGTAAATCTGGCTAGGGGTTTATCTATCCTGTTGATTTTTTCAAATAACTAGCTCCTGGTTTTGTTGATTCTTTGTATGGTTCTCTTTGTTTTAACTTGATTGATTTCAGCCCTGAGTTTGATGATTTCCTGTCATCTACTCCTCCTGGGTGAAAAAGCTCGTTTTTGTTCCAGAGCTTTCAGGTGTGCCGTTAAGTTGTTAGTATATGCTCTCTCCTGTTTCTTTTTGGAGGCACTCAGTGCTATGAGTTTTCCTCTTAGCACTGCTTTCATTGAGTCCCATAGATTTGGGTATGTTGTGCCTTCATTTTCATTAAATTATAAAAAGTCTTTGATTTCTTTCTTTATTCCTTCCTTGATTATCATTGAGTAGAATATTGTTCAGTCTCCATGTATATGAGGATTTTCTGCCTTTTTTTTTTTCTAATGAAGAACACTCTTACTCCATGGTGATCAGATAGGCATGGGATTAGTTCAATCTTTTTATACTTGTTGATGTCTGTCTTGTGACCAATTATGTGGTCAATTTTGGAGAAGGTACCATGAGGTGCTGAGAAAAGGGTATAGTCTTTTGCTTTAGGATGAAAGGTTTTATATATATGTATGTATGTGTGTGTGTGTATATCTATATCTATATCTATCTATCTATCTATCTATCTATCTATCTATCTATATCCAATTGGTCCAAAGTTTCATTGAGTTTCTCTGTGTCCCTGTTTAGTTTCTGTTTTCCTGATCGGTCCATTGAGGATAGTGCAGTGTTGAGGTCCCCCACAATTATTGTGTTAGGTACAATGTGTGTTTTGAGCTTTAGCAAAGTTTCTTTTATGAATGAGGGTTCCCTTGCATTTGGAGCCTAGATGTTTAGAATTGTGAGTTCTTCTTGGTGGATTTTTCCTTTGACCAGCAAGAAGTGACCTTCTGTGTCTCTTTTGATGACTTTAGGTTGAAAGTCAATTTTATCTGATATTAGTATGGCTATTCCAGCTCACTTCCTGTGACCATTTGCTTGCAAAATTGTCTTCCAGCTTTTTACTCTAAGGTAGTGTTTGTCTTTGACCCTGAGGTGTGTTTCCTGTATGCAGCAAAATGTAGGGTCCTGCTTCCATATCCAGTCTGTTAGTCTATGCCTTTTTATTGGGGAATTGAGTCCATTGATGTTAAGAGATATTAAGGGATAGAGATTATTTCTTCCTGTCATTTTTGATGTTATTTTTGTTTTTGAGTGGTTATCTTCTTTTTAGTTTGATGGGAGAAGGTTACTATCTTGCTTTTTCTAGGGTGCAGTCTCCCTCCTTGTTTTGAAATTTTTCTCCTATTATCCTTTGTAGAGCTGGGTTAGTGGAACGATATTGTGGAAATTTGGTCTTGTCATGGATTATTTTGATTTCTTCATCTATGTTTTGCTGGGTATAGTATTCTTGGCTGACAATTGTGTTCTCTTAGAGTCTGCATGAGATCCACCCAGGATATTCTAGCTTTCATGGTCTCTGGAGAGAAGTCTGGTGTGATTCTGATAGGTCTTCCTTTATATGTTACTTGGCTTTTTTCTCTTACTGCCTTTAAAATTCTTTCTTTGTTTAGTACATTTGGGGTTTTGATTTTTATGTGACTGGATGTATTTCTGTTCTGGTCCAGTCTTTTTGGAGTTCTGTAAGTTTCTTGTATATTCATGGGCATCTCTCTCTTTAAGTTAGGGAAGTTTTCTTCCATATTTTTATTGAAGATATTTGCTGGCCCTTTAAATTGTACATCTTCACTCTCATCTATCCCTATAATCCTTAGGTTTGGTCTTCTCATTGTGTCCTGAATTTCCTGGATGTTTTGGGTTACAAGCCTTTTGCATTTTGTATTTCCTTTGACTGTGGAATCAATGGTTACTATGGTATCTTCAGCACCTGAGATTCTTACCTCTATCTCTTGTATTCTGTTGTTGATATTTGCATCTATGACCCCTGATTTCTTCCCAAGGTTTTCTATCTCCAAAGTTGTCTCCTTTTGTGATTTCTTAGTTGCTTCTACCTTGTGTTCAGATCTTGTATGGTTTTTCTCAGTTCCTTCACTTGTTTGTTTGTGTTTTCTTGCAACTCTTTAAGAGATTTTTGTGTTTCCTCTTTCATGACTTTTGCCTGTTGACTCAATTTCTCCTGCATTTCTTTAAGTGATTTTTTTTATTTCCTCCTTTTTGGCTTGTTTCTGTTGATCCATATTCTCCTGGAGTTCTTTAAGTGATTTCTCTGTTTGCATTGTAAGGGCTTCTACCCTATTCATGTTCCCCTGCCTTTCTTTAAGATATTTGTTTATGTCTTTTTTGTGTTCTTCTAGCAGCATCATGACCAGTGCTTTTATATCCAACTCTTGTTTTTCTGGTGTGCTGGGGTATCCAGGACTTGCTGTGGTTGGCAAATTGGGTTCAGATGGTGCCATATTGCCTTGATTTCTGTTAGTAACATTCCTACGTTTTCCTTTTGCCATCTGTTTATCTCTGGAGTTAGTTGGTCTTATTGTTTCTGGTTGGAGATTGAAGCTCCTGTGAGCCTGGCCTTTGGCGTTGCTGTAATAGAGAGTGTCCATGCTCCTGACCCCAGCCGCCAGCCGTCTGCAGTGACCTGAGGCAAGATGACAGCCTCACTGCAAGCCAAGAGAGCTGGACCCCAGTGATCAGCAACAGCCATGACAAGCTGTAGGTGCCTAGATCTCCAGCTGAGCTCCTCTGGCTTTGTTCACAGGCAAGAGCCTGATGGGGTACTCTATGCTAGGCTAGGTCTCAGTCCACACACTTGACCCCAGCTGCCAGCCGTCCTCAGTGACCTGAGGCAAGATGTGGCCTCGCTGCAAGCACAGTGAACCATTCCCCAGTGGTCAGCCACAGCCTCCGAGCTGTAGGTGCACAGACCTCCCGTGAGCTCCTCTGGCTCTGGGCACAAGCAAGAGCCTGATGGGGTAGTCTATGCTAAGCTAGATCTCTGACTACGCACCTGAACTCCAGCCGCCAGAGGTCCGTGGTGTCCTGAGGAAAGATGGTGGCCTAGCTGTAAGCCCAGAGAGCCGGTCCCCAGAGGTCAGTCACAGCCGCCAAGCTGTAGGTACATAGACATCCTCCCGGCAACCTGCTCTGGCTCTGGGCTCAGGCAAGAGCCTGACAGGGTAGAAGATTATGGGCCAGGTCTCAGTCCACGCACCTGATCCCAGCGGCCAGCAGTCCGAAGTGTCCCAAGGTAAGATGACGGCCTCGCTGCAAGCCCGGTAAGACCGTCCCCAGCGGTCAGCAAGAGCCGCCCGAGCTATAGGTGCACAGATCTGCTGCAGAGCTCCTCTGGCTTTGTGTGCAGGCAAGAGCCTAATGGGGTACTCTATGCTAAGCTAGGTCTCTGTCCACGCACCTAACCCCAGTCGCCAGCAGTCCGCGGTGTCGCTAGGAAAGATGGCTACCACACAGTTTTTATCACTATTGCTCTGTAATATAGCTTGAGGTCAGGGATGGTAATTCCCCTAGAAGTTCTTTTATTGTTGAGAATTGTTTTCATTACCCTGGGTTTTTTGTTATTGCAAATAAATTTGCAATTTGCTCTTTCTTTCTTTTTTTTTTACATGTAACACACTTTGCACATGGTTTTATTTCATATATTTGTATTAAAATAATCATTATAAAGTTCAAATAATATATCATGTCTTTATTAAACATTTCATTTTATTTTTCTATATAATTCTATTTGCTTAAGATGTCATATGCTGTCACAAGTAAAGCATGCATATAAATATAATTAAACATGAAATTTTTACAATTTTTTTTAATTTTTATTTTCTATATTCTGTTTACATTCCAAAGGCTTTCCCCTTTCCCAGTTACCCCCCACCATATGTCCCATAATTCCTCTCCCCTCCCTGCTATTCCCCACTCATTCCCCCCCCCCACGATTTCTCTGTTCTGGTTCTACAATACTGGATCCAATCTTTACAGGCCCAGGGTCCTCTCCTTTCTTCTTCTTGGGAGTCATTTGACTTGCTAATTGTGCCTTGAGTATTTAGGGCTTCTGGGCTCATTAATATCCACTTATCAGTGATTGCATTTCATGTGTATTCTTTTGTGATTGGGTTAGCTCACTTAGGATGATAGTTTCCAGATCTAACCATTTACCTACGAATTGCATGAGTTCATTATTTTTAATTGCTGAGTAGTACTCCATTATATAAATATACCACATTTTCTGTATCCATTCCTCTTTTGAGGGATATCTGGGCTCCTTCCAATTTCTGGCTATTATAAACAAGGCTGCTATAAACATAGTGGAGCATGTGTCTTTATTGTATGCAGAGGAATCCTCTGGATATATGCCCAGGAGTGGTATGCCAGGGTCCTCTGGAAGTGGCATGCCCAATTTTCTGAGGAACCGCCAAACTGATTTCCAGAGTGGTTTTACCATTTTGCAATCCCACCAACAGTGGAGGAGTGTTCCTCTTTCTCCACATCCTCACCAGCACTTGTTTTCCTTTGAGTTTTTAATCTTAGCCATTCTGACTGGAGTGAGGTGGAATCTCAGGGTTGTTTTGATTTGCATTTCCCTGATGACTGGAAGACAGTTTTACAAGCAAATGGTCCCAGCAAACAAGCCGGAGTAGCTATTCTAATATCAGATAAAATTGACTTTCAACCTAAAGTCATCAAAAGAGACACAGAAGGTCACTTCCTGCTTGTCAAAGGGAAAATCCACCAAGAAGAATTCTCAATACTGAACATCTATGCACCAAATGTAAGGGCACCCTTATTCGTAAAGGAAACTTTACTAAAGCTTAAAGCACACATCGCACCTAACACAATGATTGTAGGTGACTTCAACACTCCACTCTCCTCAATGGACCGATCAGGAAAGCAGAAACTAAACAGGGACACAGTGAAACTAATTGAAGCTTTGGACCAATTGGATTTAACAGATATATATAGAACATTCCATCCTAAAGCAAAAGAGTATACCTTTTTCTCAGCACCACACGGTACCTTCTCAAAAATTGATCATATAATTGGTCACAAGACAGACCTCAACAAATACAAGAAGACCGAACTAATCCCATGTCTCCTATCGGATCACTATGGAGTAAAAGTGGTCTTCAATAGCAAGAAGAACAACAGAAAGCCCACATACACATGGAAACTGAACAATACTCTACTCAATGACACCTTGGTCAAGGAAGAAATAAAGAAAGAAATCAAAGACTTTTTAGACTTCAATGAAAATGAAGGTACGACCTACCCAAATCTGGGACACAATGAAAGCAGTGCTAAGAGGAAAACTCATAGCCCTGAGTGCCTCCAAAAAGAAACTGGAGAGAGCATATACTAGCAACTTAACAGCACACCTGAAGGCCCTGGAACAAAAAGAAGCAACTTGCTCTTTCTAACTCTGAAGAATTGAGTTGGAATTTTGATGGAGAATGCATTGAATCTATAGATTTCTTTTAGCAAGATGGTCATTTTTATTATATTAATCATGCCAATCCACTAGCATGGGAGATCTTTGCATCTTCTGGGATCTTCTTCAATTTCTTTCTTCAGGGACTTGAAGTTCTTGTTAACCAGATCTTTCACTTGTTTAGTTAGAGTCACACCAAGATAGTTTTTATTGTTTGTCACTATTGTAAAGGGTATCTCTCCCTTAATTTCTTTCTCAGCCTGTTATCCTTTGAGTATAGGAAGGCTACTCATTTATTTGAGTTAATTTTATATCCAGCCACTTTTCAATTTTCAATTGTTAAGAACACATGCTGTTTTTCCCTAAGATCCAAATTCAGTTCCTAGTACTCATGACAGACACCTCACAACCAGCACGAATTACAGGAGTATCCAATGCCACTAACTGTTCCAATCACATGCACTCACATACACATAGAGACAAATATATATACATATATACATATATATACGTAATATACATATATATTAAATAATACATAATTACTTCTTAGGAAATCTTTCTTGTTTTTTATAAGTCAAGGTAATAGCAAGGTAAATCAGGACTGTTGTCAGAATACTTTAAAAGCTAGAAAATGGTTTAAAAGATTTTCAATAAGCATAATGTTCTCAAATATTTAGCTTCTTTGATTTGTTTATTTTTTATAAATAGATGGTAGATGTATATAACCACCCAAATTTAATCTAGACAAAAACATTTAACTTATTAATTTTGAGATTATAATATAATTCCTAAATTTCTCCCTTTCATTCCTTTCTTTAAACCCTCCATAGCCCTTCCCATTTTCCAGCTCATGGCTGCTTTTTTAAAGTTAACTTTCATTCTTTGTCAGAATATAAAAGACTCAAAAAAAACCAAAGTACTATAAAACAAGTAAACATTTTAAAAAATGTTCCTCATGGAGGTTGGAGAGATGACTCACTGGCTAAAGAGTATTGACTGCTCTTCCGAAGGTCCTGAATTCAAATCCCCAGGAACCACATGGTGGCTCACAACCATCTGTAATGAGATCTGACACACTCTTCTGGGGTATCTGATGACAGCTACAGTGTACTTACATATAGTAATAAATAAATCGTAAAAAATGTTCCTGATACATAAATAAAAATTTCTTCAGGTGGATTCATGTGTTTGAATATTTAATCACCAGAGAGTAGCACTATTAGGAGTTGTGACCTTGCAAGAGGAAGTGTGTCTTTGGGGGTGAGCTTTGAGGTCTCTGATGCTCAGATGAGGCTCTATGTGACTTTTTCTTCCTGGTTCTGGCTGATCCTGATGGAGAAATCTCAGCTACCTTTGCAGCATCATGTCTTCCTGCATGTGCCATGCTTCTTTACTATAATGACAATGGACTAAACCTCTGACCTGTTAAGCCAGAACCAATTAAATTTTCCTTCATAAGAGTTGCTGTGGTCGTGATGTTTCATCACAGCAATAAATGTCAAATTAAGAGCATTCTCAAAAGAAGAAAAAATTGATGCCAATTGTTCAGTCCTGAAAACATGCATACAATTACCAGTAAATGGACTCAAAAGGTTATATTTAGCAATATATATACCTACATAGATATATTACATGTATTTAATAATAATTAATAAAAGAGAGCATGAATTTGAAGTAGAGCATGGATGAGCAAATGGGAAATTCTGGAGGGAGGAAAAAGAAGAGAGAAGTTTTGTAATGAATTAAAATCTCAAAAGTAAACAAAAAAGTTCATCATCCCCAGTAAATATGAAAAGCAAAGAAAAAACACTTTGAGGTCCTATCTTACCATGATTGGGAAAGCAAAGATCAATGGAATGAACCACAACAAATGGAGGAGGGGATGCAGGATTCACTGATGATGAGATTGCAAACTGGCACATCTACTATGGAAATAAATATGGAGAATTCTCAAAAATTTAAAAATAAATTTATTATAAAACAGATAAGAATTGACAAATGGGACCTCATAAAATTACAAAGTTTCTGCAAGGCAAAGGACACTGTCAGAAGGACAAAACAGCAACCAACAAAGTGGGAACAGATCTTCACCAACCCAACATCTGACAGAGGACTAATATCCAATATATACAAAGAACTCAAGAAGTTAGACCCCAAAGAACCAAATAACCCTATCAAAAAATGGGGTACAGAGCTAAACAAAAAATTTTCAACAGAAGAAATTCGGATGGCCGAGAAACACCTTAAGAGATGTTCAACATCATTAGTCATCAGGGAAATGCAAATCAAAACAACCCTGAGATTCCACCTCACACCAGTCAGAATGGCTAAGATTAAAAACTCAAGAGACAACAAGTGCTGGCAAGGATGTGGAGAAAGAGGAACACTCATCCATTGTTGGTGGCATTGCAAAATGGTAAAACCACTCTGGAAATCAGTTTGGTGGTTCCTCAGAAAATTGGGCATGCCACTTCCAGAGGACCCTGTCATATCACTCCTGGGCATAGACCCAGAGGATTCCCCTGCATACAATAAAGACACATGCTCCACTATGTTTATAGCAGCCTTGTTTATAATAACCAGAAATTGGAAGGAGCCCAAATATCCCTCAAAGGAGGAATGGATACAGAAAATGTGGTATATTTATACAATGGACTACTACTCAGCAATTAAAAATAATGAATTCATGCAATTTGTAGGTAAAAAGTTAGATCTGGAAAATATCATCCTGAGTGAGTTAACCCAATCACAAAAGAATACACATGAAATGCAATCACTGATAAGTGGATATTAATGAGCCCAGAAGCCCTAAATGCTCAAGGCACAATTAGCAAGTCAAATGACTCCCAAGAAGAAGAAAGGAGAGGACCCTGGGCCTGTAAAGATTGGATCCAGTTTTGTAGACCCAGAACAGAGAAACCGTGGGGGGAGGGGGAAGGACTGGGGAATAGTTGGGGGGGAGAGGAATTATGGGACGTATGGTGGGGAGGAACTGGGAAAGGGGAAAGCCTTTGGAATGTAAACATAGAATATAGAAAATAAAAATAAAAAAACAGATTTTCAATGTGGTTAAGAGTCACTGATACTCTTGACCTATTGATATTGAAGTCCAAGAAGTAATCATGCTTATTGCTGACAGAGAAAACATCAAAGCTCCCCTCAATTTGACTAAATTTATACCTTGTACTTCACTCTGGTAACAAATTTGTCACTCATTTTTCTGTTTATTGAAATAGGCTTTGTAATATTCCTAACCAATTTTTTACCCTTCATCTCATGTTTTTCAAGAACTACATCTTTGAAATGTATTCATCAATTGAGATAGTATCTTATCTTCCAGCCTCTACAGAACACTTGGAGCATAATTTCTTGAGCACTAGTTAGCAAGCATATTTGGCCAAAATACAAAGAAAAGTATTCACAATGTCACAGGTATCTCTGTTCTGGACACCTTCTATCACTCACTTTTAACCCAACACCCATCAGCACTCTCCCAGTAGCTCATCCTATGCTTAAAACTCTCCCTCCCACCTTCTGGGTCTGCTGAGCTGAGTTCAATCTCCCTTTCCAACTGCAAACAGACAAAAGAAAGTTTTCCTTGCTTATTTAGCTTTGTCCTTAACAATTTATATTTTCCATTATGAAAGGCAGAGTTTCAACTATAACAAAAGTATATTATATGAACTGGTGTGCCAGTATTGTGTGCACTAAACAGCTGGAGCCTACCTAGACTATTCATCTGGCGCTGCCAGGCTTCTTTCAGTAAGAGCTTATTTAAGTAGAACACCCTCAATTTGCCTTCTCAAAGGTCAGTGGCTTGGCTGAGTCTCCGTATGGGTTCTTCCACCTAGGGTCAGAACCAGCTCTTCACTGTGAAGAGCGCAGCATACAAGGAAAACCTAGATCACAGACCATAACTGTTAGCTTTCATCCAACACATCTCCATTTGAATGAAATCCCACAGAATAGCAAGTTCAAAACTACTTCCTAAAAGACAAAAGCAGAATCCTCACTAGCCAGGAAATAACTAATGTTCACATAAGTCTCACTTCTTTAGAAGCAAGCACTATTATGCAGAACTAAGCAAAAGCCTTTTGCAGCTACCCTTCCTTTGTATGTTAGCAATAATTTACTGGAATTTAAATGAATAAAAGAACATCAAGAGAAAATTGGACTGTGTGCACTGATAACAAAAGACTATTGTACCTTTTATACTTTTTTATTCTATACAAGACCATTAATTTACTAAAGCTACAGAGTATCCTTGTTATAGGAATTCAGGGGTGAGAAGTTGTAAATATATATAAATGTAATGATCTAGAGAGGAACATAATGCTTCGGCATCCATTCCAAGAGTAACCATTGATGCTTAAAGCTACATGACTGAAAGAAATGATGATTTTATTAAAAGCATAACTACTGCCATCCTCAAGATAGAAAACATCAAAGGTGAATAGGGAAGTACAAGAAAATATTCTATAAAACTAACATTAAACGATTTGATCTAAAAACAAAGATGGTTTCATTCAGCCCAAAGTAGGAAATCATATTTCAAACTTTCAAGACAAGTTGGAAGCAAAATTATAGGGTGAACCAGTTAACCTCCTTCCTGGTCTGCTTTCTCTTGATCCATTTCTCTCATTCTGGGTGTACATCACAACCCTGGCTTTATTACCTTGGCACTTGCTCTCTGTTCAGTTGAACCAGCTTAATGACAAATGTATTCGCAAGTAAATATATGTGCTGGACACATCCTTATTGGCTGAACTCACAAAGGAAAGGGCTATTCAGTGAAGTTGTATTTAAAGGATACATTTCCTGTGCACCTTAATTTTAACAAATAGTTCATTGCTGGTTATATGTTTTTCAATAAATATCTTATGTATAGTGCTTCTATGATTGATCTTACAAATTTTAGTCAGTAAAAATAATAATAATTCTCACCAAAAAAAGGTTCTCCAGACCTAATACTCTTTTAACAAGAACACTATAGATAGAGGGTAGGGTTAAACATAAACCTTTAATATCAATAAAACATTTTAGTATGTTGCAGAATAACGATAAAGGACCTAAATATCTTTTGTGCTTTATCTACCTCCAGAACTAAAAGATATGTGTAAGGACAGAGGAATTTTACTGGCATTTCAATAATTCAGTAAAGACTTGAAGGTAGAAGTATGAACAAAGGTAGAAGTTTAGCTGTGTTGATCTCATCATGAAGAATTTTGGTAAATGATGCTCTATTCTCAGATTGGTTCAGGTGATAATTGTTCATTCTTCTGAAAATATGTCAGACACATAAAATGAAAAACTGAACTGTGCATCTGCTCCTCCTTTTCTTCTCATTGTAATAAAAATTTATGGCTAGAAAACATGTTTCATAGAAGAGCTCTTAGAAGAAAAGATATGGAAGATGTACATGCTATCAAAACCATTTATTAATTAGGCTGGTCCAAGATTTAAAGCAAACATCTGTAATTGTGTATGGGAGAATTAGCTGAGCAGTTATTTGTTAACTGCATGCAAAACACCACAGAAAAGGCTTTTAAACAATAATTCATCATTCCAGAATTGGCTGTCAGTGACTACAATAATCTCTTTCAGTATAACAATGCATTTATTAAAATGTATAATTTGCTGTTTCATCACACGTTTGTTTCCACCTTGGATTTGCAATGCTAATCATTTACGGTTTGCTGCTGTTGTTTAACATCTTTAAAATTCATTGCAAATTATACCTAGATTATAAACACCTGTATATTTTTGCATACATATGTATAGAAAAATCAATATTGCCTTCTAATGTGTTTGAAAAAATATTATAACAAGGCAGTTCCGATGATCCATTACCACTTTGATTTTCCTTTATGGTGTTTTTATGAGTTTATAATAGACAAAAATATATAGTGTCATTTACTTAACCTTAGTTTTGAAGGAAGGTTCACCAAGTCAGTTAAAGTTACTTCTGCAGATGGATCTTCTAAAGTGTGAAACAGTCCTTATCCAGATGCTAAAGTGAGCAGATGAATATTTAACATAATTTAACAGGTCCTTTCACAGAATCCCTCCTACACAGCAATTCTCAGGCAAAGAAGAAGAAAAAAAAGAAAGGAAAGAAAAAGAAAGTCTCCTTGGAGACAATACAGAGTAAACCAATCAAGATCCTTTATCTGGATGTCTTTCAATTTTTAGAAAATCACTATGCAACTCTTTGTAGTTTCCTTTATGAGAACAAAATATTAGCCAGTTTATAAATACTTGCAAATTTTTAACAGTCTAATAGAATGGGCATTAATTTATTCATTAATTATTTGATTTACTAATAATGTTAAGGCCAGAATGATAGCAGGAAAGAGTGGTCAAAGTAGATAGAAATTGTCCTGTGGTGATCCATACCATTCCGAAGGTCTCTTTACACAGGCAATTGACTAGGGATCCATGCATAGCCATCTTTAATAAAATTAATCATAAATGACATGGTAATGTTTTCTACTTGCTTTAAGAGAAAATAACAATGCAACTTTTACCACATGACTTCATTTCTTATCTTTATATTTGTTGTTACTATTATGACCTTACACTATGTTAGTGTTTCTTCTGTAATGCAAGCATTATTTTCTCCTACTTTGTGTAACTTGTGGTACATTGTTGTCCTCATTAATAGTACTTTAAAATAAATAGAGGTGGTGGAGAAGTATATCTACAATTCTATGGTTTCCATTTAACCTTTTCAGCATCATGGAAGTCAAGTACAACATTGCTTCTATTCAGCCTAACTAGGAATAATCTTGAATATCAGACATGTAATTTTTACAATAGCCATAAGTGAAGTATGGTAAATATCAAAGTTTAGATATGTGATTCCTAAGATTAATTAACATATCTTGGTACCTCTATATCCTAGCTAAATGGATATACAATACTGCCAATTTTCTTTTACAGATCAATTAAAATCTAAATTACTTGTTTAATCCTCTAAATTCATCCAATAAAGCCCAGATTTAAATGCCTAAAGCCTGTACCACTGGTTCCCTAATATGTGATGCATTTCTTGAGGCAGAAGAAATGCATGGATTTATTGAACAATGGAATGATCTCTAGAACAACTCACAGAGAAATATGTGGCAGCTTAGAAAGCATAGATGAAGAATCAACACATTGAGCAAAGTGTGCTGAATCAGATATGTGGTTTTATTTTTGTTCTACAGATGAAGAACACAACCCAGCAAGAGCCAAAAGAAGTTTGTTACATCATAGAAATGTTACTGTTTCCAAGTTTATTCAACCTAAGTATATAGAAGAGATACCCAGAAAAATATAGTATTAACTATTACATCTATTCTTTAATGATGTATAACTTGAAATACTTAAAATCATACTTTCTATATCATCAAATAGTTACTAGTTATTTTTTCCTAGGCTAAATGACTGAAATGAATGCAGAAACTTGACTTACATTAATATATTATCATCATTCTTTACCAGGTATTACATATTCACCAGAGTTTCCCCTCATTCCTATCCTCCAATTCACTTCCCCCACTCACCTTCATGAATCAATCCATCATCCATTTCCCTTCGGGAAATGTTAGGCTGTTCAGGGATAAGACAAACAATGCATATCAAGTTGCAATAAGACTACTGACCTTCACTTATATTAAAGTTGGACTAAGCAACCCAGTATGAGGAAAGCATCCCAACAGCAGGCACAAGAGACAGAAATAGCCCCTGCTACCACTTGTAGGATTTTCACACAAAGACCAAGCTACACAATCATAACATATAGGCTGAGAACCTAGGTTAGACCCATGGGGGCTCCCTGAGTGTAGGTTCAGTCTTTATAAGAAAAGAAGGTTGCAGATTTGTCCTTTTGACAGAGTCTTTTGCCTTACAGAAACTTTGTAATTTTATGAGGTCCCATTTGTCTATTCTTGATCTTAGAGCATAAGCTATTGGTGTTCTGTTCAGGAACTTTCCCCCTGAGCCAATGTCCTCAAGGGTCTTCCCCAGTTTCTTTTCTATTAGTTTTAGTGTATCTGGTTTTATGTGGAGGTCCTTGATCCACTTGGAGTTGAGCTTAGTGCAAAGAGATAAGAGTGGATCAATTCTCATTCTTCTGCATGCTGACCTCTAGTTTAGCCAGCACCATTTGTTGAAAAGGCTATCTTTTTTTCCACTGATAAGTGGATATTAGCCTAGAATCTTGGAACACCAAAGACACAATCCACATACCAAATGATATCCGACAAGAAGGAACGAGTGGACCCTGGTTCTGGAAAGGCTCAATGCATCAGTGTAGGGGAATACCAGAACAGGAAAGTGGGAAGGCGAGGATGGGGGAACAGGGAGAGGGAAAAGGGCATGTGGGACATTTGGGGGTGGAGAACCAGTAAAAGGAAAAGGAAATGTAAATAAAGAATATATCCAATTAAAAAAAGAAAGAAAAGAAGGGCTGAGGTTAATTAATTATATGGATTTCCATGTGGTATCTTTGTCCCTTCTGGCTCCTACAATGCTTCCCCTCCCTCTTCTGCAGGCTTCCCCGATCTCTGCCTAATGGCTGTGGGTCTCTGCATTGTTTTACCCCATTAATTTATTTATTTATTTACTTTGAATCATGGATATCAGCCAGCTATGGCATATAAAGTTACACTAAAACTAATCACCAGTTTGAGAACAATAGTATGAGCGGGAGTTACCCTAAAGAAACCTATTCCTCACATTCTTTGGTGGGCCAGGACCCAGAGGCTGGATCGCCCAGAGACCTAGCTTAGAACCATGAATGAAATGGCAAAAATACAAACGTCAATGATCTTGTATTGGGGAGGGGAAAAAGGACTGAAATCCCTACGGGCCAGCAGAAAGAATGGAAACATGCAACTTAAGGAGGTAGGAGGTTAGGGAGACCCTCCAGAATGTACCACAGATATGAGAAGTGAGAGATTTGCAGGAATCAAAGAGAGGGACCTTAGATGAAATGCACTATATTGGAGAGAGAGAGGGAACTAACAGAGCCTGCCTCCAGCAGAAAGAGAGGGCATCAAGTGAAGGATGGGGTTGCCATGCCACAGTCAAAACTTTGACCCATAATTGCTCCTATCTGAGAGAATTGCAGGGAAGAAAATGAAGAGAAACTTGAGGAAAAGAAAGTCCAGTGACAGGCCCAAAGTGGGATCCAGCACAAGGGGCAGCCCCAAGACCTAATACTATTACTGAGGCTATGAAACACTTACAAAAAGGGACCTATCATGACTGCCCTACAAAAGACCCAACAAGCAACTGAAAGAGTCACATACAGATATTTTTACACAACCAATGGACAGAAGCTGCTGACCCCTGTGGTTGAATTATGGGAATGCTGTAAGAAGCTGAGGAGAGTGGAGATACTATAGGAGGATTAGCAGTCTCAATTAAGCTGGACCCCCAAGATATCTCAGACACTGAGCGACCAACCAGGCAGCATACACCAGCTGATATGAAGCCCCCAACACATACACAGCAGAGGCCTGCAGGTTTTGCATTTAGTTAGAGAAGATGCACCTAACCCTCAAGATACTGGAGGCTCCAGGAGTTTAGAGGTCTGGGGGTGGGGAGTGGGGGATGGGGACATCCTCATGGAGACAAGGGGGTGGGGATTAAATAAATAATAAAAAATAAAAGTCAATGAAATGATTCCTAATGACGGTCTTCTATACCCACACATGGTTGCCTAGTTCAGTTGTCATCAGAGAGGTTTCTGCCAGCAGCTGATGGAAACACAGTAAGAGACCCACAGCCTAACAGTGGGAACAGTTGTCTCTAACATAAAGTTGGTCTTTAGATTGTTTTCTTGTGTTTCAGCTATGTTAGAATATATTCTTGGGTTATTGTAATAAGGTAACTGGGTTCTGCTGGTGCCCTATTGCCAAATATGTTTATTTCTTCTGACACTGTCTAAGCATTGGGGTTTGAGATGACTATAGGTCTGAGAGTCAATTTCTGTTTGGATCGGTGTTTCTGTTGGATGGGTGCTTTTGTTCCTTGGTTTCTGTTTCTTTTTTTGTCTTCTAGTCTTTGTGATCTATATTTCTGACTGCGGGAATGACCTCTGGTCCTGGGGATAGTCTCCATCAGACTTGCAAGCTGAACTTCTGGTAGTGAGTGTGGCCTTTGTTCCAGCAGGGCGCCTCTGTTTCTCTGACTGGTGTGGGCTGGATTTAGACAGTGGGTATTCACTAATGTAGTAGCAGAGGCAAGGCAGCAAGATTTGCAGTGGTAGTGAGTTGTGGGTGTTTTTGCAGGGTGTCCACAGCTTGGATGTTTCAGATCTGAATCAATGGAGTGGAAGGTTTCAAAGGGGAGGTGTGGCTCTTACCTATTATGGTTGTTGTGGTCTGAACCTGAGCAGTGGCTACCCTCCATGGATAGGGATCAGAGAATGGTAAGTGAGAGTGGGGGACAGCATGGAAAGGATGTGTGCAGGTGGATCTTTGGAATCAAAACTAAGGGTACTAGAGGGTTCCAAGTACAAATAGCATATTGCCTATTCTGACTAGACTGGCCTCCATTTGACCAATGGATATCCACCAGAGCAGGAGCAGGCATCTACATTGCATATTTGAACATTTTATTGATTCTTAGTGAGTTTCACATCATGTGCCCCAGTACTGCTCATCTCCTTGTCCCCTCATATCCATTATTTGCCAATACAAACCCCTTAAAACAAATGAAACACACACAAACCCTGGCTACTGCAGGTAGCAAGGTGTGAGGAAGGGGGCACATCACTCCTGTACCCATCCCACCTTACTGGCAGGTCACGAGCTCTCCTGTGGCTCTTGTTTATGAGATAGACTCACCTGTGCCTCCTCCAAAAGGGCTAGCTCTCCTGTGCTGCCCGCATAAGATGCAGGGCACGCTCTCCTTCCCAAGTGCTGAAGCTGGTGAGGTGCAGGAGCTGTGAGTCAGCTCTCCTCACTCTAGTCGCCTCACTGCTTTTGGGGCTGGCTCACCCATGTCCTTTGAGCAGGGCCAGCTCTACTGTACTGCTTAGGAGAAGTACAGGACCTGATCTCCCAAGTACTGCATCCAGCAAGGAGCAAGGCCATCTTTTCCTCATAACTCCAGGGCCAGGTCTTCTGACTGCCCTGGGAAACAGGAAGGGGTAAAAGTCACACACTCCCATACCTATAACACCTTATGGCAGATAACTGGCACTAACTTACCTGCTTCTCCTCCAACAGTTTCAGCATTGTGGGACTGTCCAAAAAAGTTGCAGGACCCACCTTTTGATGCTCAATGCCCAGTGCAAGCTTTCCCAACTGCCTGATGGAGGGGAGTGGTAATCACTCCTGTGCCTCTTCTACCCCACAGTAGATGAATGGTAGGGTCAGTTTTCATGTCCTCCGGGCCAGTTCACCCACACCACTGCTACTCAGAGCCAGCACAGATGGATTATGGGTTGCCTTGGCAAGTTACAGGGCCTGCTCTCCAGAGTGCTGTTGCAGGTAAAAGACAGAGCCAGCTCTCCAGAGTAATGAATCCATTGAGGGGTGGAGCCATTTCTGCATAGCCTCTTGACATACACATGGTCACTAGCTCTTCCCTAATCAGGGTCATCACCATGTTCTCTAGTGTTAATATGAGTCATGGATATCAACACCAACCCCTGCTGCTAGGCATAGCCACAGACCCAGACATGACCCTCAGCTGGAGCTCAAGCTGGTTCAGCACCATGGCCCCAAGAGGCAGGGTTGGCCACTCATAAAAAGCTAGTCTTCTCCACCCTTGAGTCCCCATTTCCATCTCTTCATAATGTCCAAGCTACTCTACTTCTCATTCTCTCCCGTTTTTTTTTTATTTTTTTTATTGTATATATTCTATATTTACAATTCATTTCCCTTTTTCTGGTTCCCCACCCCCAAAGGTCCCACATGTCCTTTTCCCTCCCCCTGCTCCCGCATCCACCCCCTCCCACTTTACTGTTCTTGTACTCTCCCACAATGATGTTTTGGTCCATTCTAGCACCAGTGTCCACTCCTTTCTTCTTGTGAGACATCACTTGATATGTGATTTGTGTCTTTGGTGTTCTAAGCTTCTAGGCTAATATCCATTTATCAGTGACTGTATACCATGGGTATTCTTTTGAGACTGGGTCACCTCACTTAGTATGACATTCTCCAGCTCCATCCATTTCTCTAAGAATTTCATGAATTCATTGTTTCTAATGGCTGTATAGTACTCCATTGTGTATATATACCACATTTTTTGTATCCATTCTTCTGTTGAGGGACATCTGGGTTCTTTCCAGCTTCTGGCTATTATATATAAAGCTGCTATGAACATAGTGGAGCATGTATCCTTATTGCATGCTGGTGAATCTTCTGGGTATATTCCCAGGAGTGGTATGGCTGGGTCCTCCGGAAGTATCACACCCAGTTTTCTGAGGAACCACCATACTGATTTACAGAGTGGTTGTACCAGCTTGCATTCCCACCAGCAGTGGAGGAGTGTTCCTCTTTCTCCACATCCTCGCCAACACCTGATGTCTTCTGAGTTTTTAATCTTAGCCATTCTGACTGGTGTGAGGTGAAATCTCAGGGTTGTTTTAATTTGCATTTCCCTAATGACTAGTGATGTTGAACATTTTTTAAGGTGTTTCTCAGCCATCCGAATTTTTTCAGGTGAAAAGACTCTGTTTAGCTCTGTACCCCATTTTTGGATAGGGTTATTTGGTTTTCTGGGGTCTAACCTCTTGAGTTCTTTGTATACATTGGAGATTAGCCCTCTGTCGGATGTGGGGTTGGTGAAGATTTTTTCCCAATTTGTTGGTTGCCGATTTATCCTTTTGACAGTGTCTTTTGCCTTACAGAAACTTTGTAGTTTTATGAGGTCCCATTTGTCTATTCTTGCTCTTAGAGCATAAGCAATTGGTGTTCTGTTCAGGAATTTTTCCCCTGAGCCAATGTCCTCAAGGGTCTTCCCCAGTTTCTTTTCTATTAGTTTTAGTGTGTCTGGTTTTATGTGGAGGTCTTTGATCCACTTGGAGTTGAGCTTAGTGCAAGGAGATAAGAGTGGATCAATTCTCATTCTTCTGCATGTTGACCTCCAGTTGAGCCAGCACCATCTGTTGAAAAGGCTATCTTTTTTCCACCGGATGTTTTCAGCTCCTTTGTCGAAGATCAATTGGCCATAGATGTGTGGGTTCAATTCTGGGTCTTCGATCCTATTCCATTGATCTGCTTCCCTGTCACTGAACCAATACCATGCAGTTTTTAATACCACTGCTCTGTAATATTGCTTGAGGTCCGGGATATTGATTCCCCCAGAAGTTCTTTTGCTGTTGATGATAGTTTTAGCTATTCTGGGTTTTTTGTTTTTCCAGATGAATTTGAGAATTGCTCTTTCTAGCTCTATGAAGAACTGAGTTGGGATTTTGATGGGAATTGCATTGAATCTGTATATTGCTTTGGGCAAGATTGCCATTTTGACTATATTAGTCCTGCCAACCCACGAGCATGGAAGATTTTCCCATTTTCTGATGTCTTCTTCAATTTCCCTCTTCAGAGACCTGAAGTTTTTGTCGTATAAATCTTTCACATGTTTGGTTAGCATCACTCCAAGATACTTTATATCATTTGTGGCTATTGTGAAGGGTGTCATTTCCCTAATTTCTTTCTCGGCCTGCTTATCCTTCGTGTATAGGAAGGCTACTGATTTACTTGAGTTGATTTTATAGCCAGCCACTTTGCTGAAGTTGTTTATCAGTTGCAGGAGTTCTCTGGTGGAGGTTTTTGGGTCACTTAAGTAAACTATCATATCATCTGCAAATAGTGATAGTTTGACTTCTTCCTTTCCGATTTGTATCCCTTTGACTTCCCTCTGTTGTCGAATTGCTCTAGCTAGTACCTCCAGTACTATATTGAAGAGATATGGCGAGAGGGGACAGCCTTGTCTAGTCCCTGATTTTAGAGGGATTGCTTCGAGTTTTTCTCCATTTACCTTAATGTTGGCTACTGGTCTGCTGTATATTGCTTTTACTATGTTTAGATATAGGCCTTGAATTCCTGTTCTTTCTAGGACCTTTAGCATGAAAGGATGCTGAATTTTGTCAAATGCTTTTTCAGCATCTAATGAGATGACCATGTGGTTTTTTTCTTTGAGTTTGTTTATGTAGTGGATTACGTTGATGGATTTCCGTATATTGAACCATCCCTGCATCCCTGGGATGAAGCCAACTTGATCATGGTGAATGATCGTTTTGATATGTTCTTGGATGCGGTTGGCAAGTATTTTGTTTAGTATTTTTGCATCGATATTCATAAGAGAAATTGGCCTGTAGTTCTCTTTCTTAGTTGGATCTTTGTGAGGTTTTGGTATCAGGGTAATTGTGGCTTCATAGAATGAGTTTGGTAGTGTTCCTTCAGTTTCTATTTTGTGGAATAATTTGAAGAGTATTGGTATCAGGACTTCTTTGAAGGTCTGATAGAATTCTGCACTAAAACCGTCTGGTCCTGTGCTCTTTTTGGTTGGAAGACTGTCTATGACCCCTTCTATTTCTTTGGGGGTTATGGGTCTGTTTAGACGATCTATTTGATCCTGGTTTAATTTTGGTATTTGGTAGCTGTCGAGGAAATTGTCCATTTCCTCCAGATTCTCCAGTTGTGTTGAGTATAGGTTTTTGTAGTAGGATCTGATGATTTTTTGAATTTCCTCAGTTTCTGTTGTTATATCTCCCTTTTCATTTCTAATTTTGTTAATTTGAATACTGTCTCTGTGCCCTTTAGTAAGTCTGGCTAGGGGTTTATCTATCTTGTTGATCTTCTCAAAGAACCAGCTCCTGGTTTTGTTGATTCTTTGTATGGTTCTTTTTGTTTCAACTTGATTGATTTCAGCCCTGAGTTTGATGATTTCCTGTCTTCTACTCCTCCTGGGTGAAATTGCTTCTTTTTGTTCCAGAGCTTTCAAGTGCGCCATTAAGTTGCTGGTATATGCTCTCTCCTGTTTCTTTTTGGAGACACTCAGGGCTATGAGTTTTCCTCTAAGCACTGCTTTCATTGTGTCCCATAGATTTGGGTATGTTGTGCCTTCATTTTCATTAAGTTCTAAGAATTCTTTGATTTCTTTCTTTATTTCTTCCTGGACTAAGGTATCATTGAGTAGAATATTGTTCAGCCTCCAAGCGTATGGGGATTTTCTGTTGTTTTTGTTGCTATTGAAGAACACTCTTACTCCATGGTGATCTGATAAGAGGCATGGGATTAGTTCGATCTTTTTATATTTGTTGAGATCTGTCTTGTGTCCGATTATATGGTCGATTTTGGAGAAGGTACCATGAGGGGCTGAGAAAAAGGTATAGTCTTTTGCTTTAGGGTGAAATGTTCTATATATATCTGTTAAATCCAATTGCTCCAAAGTTTCGATGAGTTTCTCCGTGTCTCTGTTTAGTTTCTGTTTTCCTGGTCGGTCCACTGTAGATAGAGGAGTATTGAGGTCCCCCACAATCATTGTGTTAGGTGCAATGTGTGCTTTGAGCTTTAGTAAGGTTTCTTTTACAAATGAGGGTGCCCTTACATTTGGAGCGTAGATGTTTAGAATTGTGAGTTCCTCTTGGTGGATTCTTCCTTTGACTAGCAGGAAGTGACCTTCTGTGTCTCTTTTGATGACTTTGGGTTGAAAGTCAATTTTATCTGATATTAAAATGGCTATTCCAGCTTGCTTCCTGTGACCATTTGCTTGCAAGTTTGTCTTCCATCCTTTTACTCTAAGGTAGTATTTGTCTTTGACTCTGAGGTGTGTTTCCTGTAAGCAGCAAAATGTAGGGTCCTGTTTCCGTATCCAGTCTGTTAGTCTATGTCTTTTTATTGGGGAGTTGAGTCCATTGATGTTAAGAGATATTAAGGAATAGAGATTATTACTTCCTGACATTTTTTATGTTGTTTTTGTTTTTGAGTAGTTATCTTCCTTTGAGTTTGATGGAAGAAGTTTACTGTCTTGCTTTTTCTTGGGTGCCATTTCCTTCCTTGTGTTGGAGTTTTCCTCCTATTATCCTTTGTAGAGCTGGGTTAGTGGAAAGATATTGTGTAAATTTGGTCCTGTCATGGAATATTTTGATTTCTCCATCTATGTTGATTGAGAGTTTTGCTGGGTATAGTAGTCTTGGCTGACATTTGTTTTCTCTTAGAGTCTGCATGAGGTCTGCCCAGGATCTTCTAGCTTTCATGGTTTCTGGAGAGAAGTCTGGTGTGATTCTGATAGGTCTTCCTTTATATGTTACTTGGCCCTTTTCTCTTACTGCCTTTAATATTCTTTTTTTGTTTAGTACATTTGGGGTTTTGATTATTATGTGACGGGAGGTGTTTCTGTTCTGGTCCAGTCTGTTTGGAGTTCTGTAGGCTTCTTGTACATTCATGGGCATCTCTCTCTTTAAGTTAGAAAAGTTTTCTTCCATAATTTTGTTAAAGATATTTGCTGGCCCTTTAAGTTGTAGATCTTCACTCTCATCTATCCCTATAATCCTTAGGTTTGGTCTTCTCATTGTGTCCTGGATTTCCTGGATGTTTTGGGTTACAAGCCTTTTGGATTTTGCATTTTCTTTGACTGTGGAGTCAATGGTTACTATGTTATCTTCAGCATCGGAGATTCTTATTTCTATCTCTTGTATTCTGTTGTTTATGTTTGCATCTACGACCCCTGTTTTCTTCCCAAGGTTTTCTATCTCCAAGGTTGCCTCCTTTTGTGATTTCTTAGTTGTTTCTACCTCTGTGTTCAGATCTTGGATGGTTTTGCTCAGTTCCATCATTTGTTTGTTTGTGTTTTCATGTAATTCTTTAATATATTTTTGTGCTCCCTCTTTCATGACTTCTGCCTGTTGTTTCAAGTTCTCCTGCATTTCTTTAACTGATTTTCTCACTTCCTCTTTATTGGTTTCTGTCTGATGGCCCATATTCTCCTGGAGTTCTTTAAGTGTTTTTTGTGTTTGGATTGTAAGAGCTTCTACTCTATTGATGTTCCCCTGCATTTCTTTAAGAGATTTGTTTATGTCTTTTTTGTGTTCCTCTAGGAGCATCATGACCTGTGCTTTTATATCTAACTCTTGTTTTTCTGGTGTGCTGGGGTATCCTGGACTTGCTGTGGTTGGCGAATTGGGTTCAGATGGTGCCATATTGCCTTGATTTCTGTTAATAACGTTCCTACGTTTGTCTTTTGCCATCTCTTTATCTCTGGCGCTAGTTGGTCTTATTGTAGATGGCGCCCTGCTGAAAGCACAGCACGCCTGTCCCCAGGAGACAGATCCCTTCTGGCAGCTTGTCTGTGCTGGACTATGCTCGCTCTGAGTCCAGGTCCCTGACTCCAGCTGCTAGAGTGCCGAGCTGTGCCCCGAGGCGGCCTGGTGGTCCCTCGCTGCTAGTCCGCTCAGAGAGCTGGTCCCGGCCGGTAGTCTGCACCCGCAGCTGATCTTTCTGTGCCCGGATCTCCTGCAGAGCTAAGCTAAGCTATAACTCTGGCCACGCACCTGATTCCAGCCGCTCACTGCGTCCAGTGTACCCGCTGTTTGCGCGCGGGGGGTCTGGGGCAAGATGGCTGCCCCTGCTGAAAGCTCCGCGTGTCCTTGGCTGAGCTGTTCGTACCTGGCTCTGCTGCTCCCTTCTGGCTGCGTTGTCTGTGCTGGACTATGCTCGCTCTGAGTCCAGGCCCCTGACTCCAGCTGCTAGAGTGCCGAGCTGTGCCCCGAGGCGGCCCGGTGGCCCCTTGCTGCTAGTCCGCTCGGAGAGCTGGTCCCGGCTGCTAGTCTGCACCCGCAGCTCCATTCTCTCCCGTTTAACCACCACATACATGCGCATGGTGGTGGTTTCCACTATAGGCTGGCCACATGACTGGAAGGCTTCTGGGTGATATCCTCCATCCATATTGCCTGGCATGGCACCAAGTGGGTGTCCATGGCCTGTTTATGCCCTGAAATGGAAGGCAGGTCTGTGGGACTCTTATCTGTCTTCTTCCTCCCATGCTAACATTATATGATAGTAGGTAGGACTCTGAGTGCTTATGGGACCGAGGGCAAGTCTGTGGGCCTATTTTTCCACCTGCATTGCCACCCTCACCAAGTGACAACGTGAAATTCAGAGCTCTGTCTTCCGTTTTTTGAGCAAAACTGCCTGGATGTGCTGTGATTTTTATGAGTCCTTAGTCATAAAACATCATTGGCTACTGAGCCAGGCATCAAGCTAGGACAAACAAAGGACTGCCATCTGTTCTGCCCTTGACTGATAGAAGAATGCCACCATCAGCAAGGTGTCTCTTTGCCCATTGCCAGGTGGGTACATTGTATATTTTTTAGAATCCCTCTTAAACAACCAGGAGAGTCCATACCCTTGTCTTGTTTGGTCATAACTGAATGAACAAGCCTGGACAATTACAAGGGTAAAAACCATTAAAGAAACATTCTGCCTCATCATTTTAATTTAGCTCAATCCTTTTAAAATATTTAGATAGCAAAGTGTTTTCCTCACCCAAAGACAGAGCCTGGCAGCAAGCCTACCTTTTAGTTAAGTTAATGGGCTCTTAGGGGATAAAAAAGAGAATTAGGGAATTTGATGGTGCTTCATGGGCCTGAGATTAGTAATAGCTATGAATGAGAGAGGGTAAGATTGCTACTTCATTTGAATTATACAGCAATTGGGTTTCCCTTTTGGGAATATTTTCATATATGTGTTTAGAAATAGCCATTTTAATAAAAAAAAAGGCTAAACTGTTATTTGACACTCAGACCTAGATTTACTTGAAAGTCTATTAATTTAGGGAGTGAATGCCTACTGTGCACCAACTGTAATATGGAACTGGAGTCACTCAGTTGAAACAACCACAAAGTTTCTGTCCACAAAGGTCTTAATGTATGGTTAAGAACAAGAGAAACCAATTAGCATCATGGGCTGAACTGCCTGGTGAGTTGGTAATGGGATAAACCTAGGGACAATAAGTACAAGTAGGAGAGCATGAGGAATTCTTTCATGACAAGCTGATACAACAATTTGGAAGATGGGGTACATAAGATTCCAGTCAAAAGAGGAGCACTCTCAGTAAAAAGGTAGCACATCCAAATATAGGGGTAAGGAGATCAGCTTCTGCCTGGCTAAAATAGAATAAGGCTATTGATGCTTCCTTCAGATACATGAGAGAAGACACTGCTACATGACAAATACACTAAACTAGACAGATACCCCTACTAAATGTGAGAGCTTTCTTTAAGACTAGTTACTCCAAAATCAAACACCACTTCTAGAATTCTAACTTTTGCACTGTGAGATGAATGTAAATTAGGTAGTGAAGGAGACATCAAGATGTTTATGCATAGTATTATAGCCCTTGATTGCCTCTCAGAGGATAATGGCATGACCTAATAAGTGACAACACTACACATTTAGGATACAGATTCAAATGATTTGAGTTGGATCCTATCTGAAAGCCTCCCTCCTGTGAGTTTTCCTCATAATACCAGAAAATACTATGCATTCTGCCAAAGATGAAGGCAATTCATAGTTCTAAATAGTTTTATACTTTATGTTATTATGAACTACAACAATAGTAGTATGTAGTTTAATATGAACTACAACAATAATCACCATAACACACCATACATAAGAGTGCAATAAATTCATTGATATATTTTGGTACAAACCAGCAAATATGAAACTGGAGATCAGGTGTACATAATGTGAGGGAAATCATGTATGGTATGAGATACCCAGCCAACTACCTGGAACCAAAGAGGTTCTTGACCCTGAGGGATTGGGGTGGGGGGCAGGATACCTCCACTTTTTTAGCCAAGCATAATTCCTTATTACATTCTATATTTCATCCTTATACCCACAGATAAGCATAGCTACCATCCCTCATCAATGTAAGTTTTCTTTACAAGAAATGGAGACAAGAACAGAAAATCACTACAGGACATGCTGCAGAGGTCAAGAATCTATGAGCAGAACAGCCCTAATGCCTACACGAGGAGCACAACTGCTCCATCCATGGCTCAAGGACCTTCAGTGAAGAAGAGGTAAAATGTCTGTAAGAGCCAGTATACCAGGAAGTCTGCTATGAAACAGTCTTTCCTAGAAATGGCTGCATAAAGATAGGGACAATAGCAGTATAAAAGTAAGAGGGAAATTTTATGGTGTCCCACCTCTAGACAAAGATCTTAACGTGATTAATAATGGTTAAGAGAAGGAAAATCACTCTTCCTAAGGGATAAGCCCTCTTATTGGTTATACAACTCTAAAGGGTCAGCCCTAAAACCATGTATGCACAAACAACAAAAACAGGCCCAGCAAGTTGAATTATTTATTTGTGGAGGTATACATATATACATACACATACATGCATGTCATATACATTATATACATACACATACATGTAACAACAATAATCAAAGAAAAATAATCAAATCAGTTTAAGAAATGGAGCCCTTACGTGGCTGGAGAAAGGAAAGAGAGGATAGATTAGCTGAAATGCCCAACAAAATGGGAGGTAGATACCATATCCAGAGGTTAGACAAGGCTCCGAGTTGGAGGATGAGACCATCTTCTCATCTCTAAATTTTTATCCCAGAATTGCTCCTGTCTAAAAGAAACACAGGGACAAAGTGTGAAGCAGAGATCAAAGGAAAGACCATTCAAAGACTGCCCTACCTGGGGATACATCATCCATACAGACAGCAAACCCAGACACTATTGTGGAGATGCTAAGAGGTACTTGCTGACAGGAGCCTGATATAGCTGTCTCCTGAGAGGCTGTGCCAGAACCTGACAAATATAGAGGTGGATGCTCACATCCAACCATTAGACTGAGTATGGGGACCCCAATGGAGGAGTTAGCAAAAAGACTAAAGGAGATGAAGGGCTTTGCAATACCATAGGAAGAACAGCAACATCAACCCACCAGATGCACAAGAGCTCACATGGAGGAACCCATAGCTCCAGCCAAATATGTAGAAGAGAATGGCCTTGTTGGATATCAATGGGAGTAGAGGCCCTTAGTCCTGTGAAGGTTCAACGCCACAGTGTAGGAGAATTCCAGGGAGGGTAGGTGGATAGGGGAAGACTCTCATAGAAGCAGGAATAGGGGTGAGGGGAGAGGAGTTTTATGGTGGGGGTTGGTGGGGGAAAGGAAGGGGATAACATTTGAAATGTAAATAAAGAAATTATCCATTTAAAGTAATGAATTGCTGTATCTTATCAGACCACCACAGTCTAAAGCTGAATTTAACATGAGAAACAACAGAAAGTCTACAAACTCAAGGGAACTGAGTTCTCTGTCCTAAATGACTACTAGGTCAAGACAAAAACAAACTTTCTAAAACTCAGTGAAAACTAACACACAACATACCCAAACATATGAGACACAATAAAAGCAGTGCTAAAAGGAAAGTTCAAAACACTAAGTGCCTTTACAAAGAAATTAGAAAGATCCCGAACTAGTAACTTCAAAGGCACACCCTAAAGCTCTAGAACAAAAAGAAGCAAACACACCCTAGAGGAGTAGACATCAGGAAGTAATCAAACTAAGGAATGAAGGCAATAAGATAGAAACCAAGAGAACAATACAAAATATCAACAACACAAAGTGGTTGATTGCTTGAGAAAATCAACCAGATAGACAAACCCTTATCCAAACTCACTAAAAGGCAGAGACTATCCAAATTAACAAAATCTGAATTGAAAAGGGGAACATAACAATAGACTCCCGAGGAAATAAAAAAATCATTAGGTCATATTTCAAATAACTATATAAAATTATAAAATCTAAAAGAAATGGACAATTTTCTGGAAGATATCTCTTACCAAATGTAAATCAAAATCAAAGAAGCCATTTAAATAGTTTAAGTAAACCTTAACTATAATGCTCAAGGAAATAAAGTAGCCATTTAAATTCTTCCAAATAAATTTGGAGTATTTGGATCCAAATTTAACTAGAAAAAAATTAGTAGCCTTCCTACATACAAATGATAAATGAGCTGAGAAAAAACATCAGACAAAGAGCACCATTCACAATAGCCACAATTAATAAAAAATATGATGGTGTAACTATGTCCAAACAAGTGAATGACCTCTATGACAAGAACTTCAAGTCTTTGACAAAAAAAATTTAGAGAAGCTATTAGAAGATGAAAGATCTCCAGTATTCATGGATCAGTAGGATTAATACAGTAAGAATTGTCATCTTACCAAAAGCAATCGACATATTCAAGTCTGTACCTACCCAAATTCTCATACAACTCTTTACAGACTTTGCAAGACCAATATTCAACTTCACATGAAAAGACAAAAAATAATTAGTAGTCTGGACCTCAAGCACTACTACAGAACAATAGTGTTAAAAAACTGCACAATATTGGTACAGTGACAGGCAGGTAGATCAATGGAATAGAATTGAAGATCCAGAAATGAACCCACAGAATTATGGTCACTTGATCTTTGACAAAGGAGCTAAAACCATCCAATGGGAAAGAAAGATACCCTTTTCAACAAATGGTGCTGGTTCAACTGGCAGCTAGCATACAGAAGAATGCAAATGGATCCATTCTTATATCCTTGTACTAAGCTCAAGTCCAAGTGGATCAAGGACCTCCACATAAAACCAGACACACTAAAAACTAATAGAAAAGGAACTGGGGAAGAGCCTTGAGAATATGGGCACAGGGGAAATTTTCCTAAACAGAACATGAATAACTCTTATGCTCTAAGATCAAGAATTGACAAATGGGACTTCATAAAATCACAAAGTTTGTGTGAGGCAGAGGACACTATCAATAGGACAAAACGGCAACCCACAAATTGGGAAAAGATCTTTACCAACCCTACATCCAACAGAGGGCTAATATCCAAGCTATACAAAGAACTCAAGAAGTCAGACTCCTGAGAGCCAAATAACCCTATAAAAAATGGGGTACAGAGTTAAACAGAATTTTCACCTGAGGAATACTGAATGACTGAGAAGCAGAGAAATCATGGTGGGGGGGGGATGATTGGGGAATAGCTGGGGGGGAGAGGAATTATGGGACATATGGTGGGGGGAACTGGGAAAGGGGAAAGCCTTTGGAATGTAAATATGGAATATAGAAAATAAAAATTAAAAAAAAGAAATATACAGGTAAATAAATAGAAAAAAAAGAAATGTTCAACATCCTTAATCATCAGGGAAATGCAAATCAAAACAAAATTCTGAGATTTTACCTCACACCAGTCAGAATGGCTAAGAGCAAAAACTCAGGAGACAGCAGGTACTGGCAAGAATGTGGAGAAAGAGGAACACTCCTCCACTGCTGGTGGGACTGCAAGCTGGTACAACCACTCTGGAAATCAGTCTGAAGGTTCCTCAGAACACTGGGCATGATACTACCAGAGGACCCTGTTATACCACTTCTGGGCATACATCCAGAGAATTCCCCAGCATGTAATAAGGACACATGCTCCATTATGTTCATAGCAGCCTTATTTATAATAGCCAGAAGCTGGAAAGAACTCAGATATCCCACAATGGAGAAATGGATGCAGAAAATGTAGTATATTTACACAATGGAATACTATTCATCTATTAAATACAATAAATTCATGAAATTCTTAGTCAAATGGTTGGAACTGGAAAATATCATCCTAAGTGAGGTAACCCATTCACAAAAGAACACACATGGTATATACTCACTGATAAGTCCTGGAAGCTCAGAATACCCAAGACACAATTCACATATCAAATGACGCCCAAGAAGAAGGAAGGAGACCCCTGGTCCTGGAAAGGCTTGATGGAGCAGTGTAGGGGAATACCAGGACAGGGAAGCAGAAGGGGGTTGATTGGGGAACAGGGAAACAGGCGAGAGCTTATTGGACTTTTGGAGAGTGGAATGAAAAGAGAACTCATTTGTAAATAAAACAGGGGGAGGGAAAAGGGCATGTAGGACCTTTGGGGCTGGGGAACCAGAAAAATGGAAATGAAGTGTAAATATAGAATATATCCAATAATAATAATAATAATAATAAAATAAAAAAGAATATATCTAATAAAAAAGACAAGAACATTAGTATAGCTTAAGCAACCCTGTACAATAAAAGAACTTATAGAGATATCACCATCAAAGATTTCAAGTTGTACTATATAACTTTCATAGTCAAACTCCTATAGTATTGCTATTAACAACATACAGGTTGATCAAATGAATCAAATTGAAGGTCCAGATATAAATACATACACCTATGGGCACCTGATTTTTAACAAAGCCAGAATTATACAATGGAAAAAAGAAAAACATCTTCAACAAACGGTGCTAGTCTAATTGTATTTTTTCCATGTAGAAGAATGCAACAGAAGAATGACTAAGATCAAAAACACAAGTGACAGCTCATAAATGAGAGGATGTGGAATAAGAACACTCCGCCATTTCTGGTGGGAGTGAAAACTTCTACAGTCTACCCACATCAAAAAGCTCAACGTAAATCCAGCTATACTAAACCTAAAAGAAGAGAAAATGGAGGATAACCTTGATGTATTGGCACTGGAGAAAACTTCCTGAAGAAAACACCAATAGCTCAGGTACAATTAATAACTGGGACCTCTTGAAGGTGAAAAAGTTCTATAAGGCAAAGGACAGCATCAAAATTACAAAATGGTAGACTAGGGAATGGGAAAAGATTTTTATCAACTCCTCATCTGAGATATCTGAGATAGGGATGGTTTCTAAAATATGAAAAGAACCCAAGAATCTAGAACAAGAAACACCAACAAATCAAATAATGCAATTAAAAATGGAGTACAGATCTAAACAGAATTCTCAACAAAGGAATTTCAAATGGTCAAGAAGCAGTTGAAATGTCTGTATCCTTAGTCATCAAATAAATGCTAATAAAAATGATTAAGATCAAAACACAAGTGACAGCTCATATTGGAGAGGATGTAGAATCAGAACACTCCAATTTCTGGTGGGAGTGCAAACTTGTACAACTTCGCAGATCAATATGGTCGTTTTTCAGCAAATTAGGAATTGACCTACTCCAAGACCCAGTTATACTACTCCTGGGCAAATATCCACCATACCACAAGGACACTTCTATATTGGTAGAAGCTTTATTTGTAATAGCCAGAACCTAGAAACAACCTAGATGTCACTCAAACAAAAAATAGATAAATAATGTGGTACATTGACACAATGGAGAATTATTCAGGTGTTAAAAAACAATGAAATCATAAAATTTGCAAGTGAATGGATGGGACTAGAAATGATCATTCTGAGTGAAGTAATACAGACTCCAAAAGCAAAAACAGTAAGTGCACCTATAAGAAAAACTTATAAGTGCATGTTAGCCATAAAGTAAAAGTTAACCATACTATAATCCACAAACCTAAAGAAGCCAAATAAGGAGCACTAGCAGAATGATACATGAATCTCCCTGGGAAGGGGAAATAGAAGAGATCTAGCAGGTAGATGGGGGAAGGGTCTGAATGAGGAGTAGGGTTAAAAACAGCAGATGTTAGGAATGGGGAGACGATGGAAGAAGAGAGTATTGAAAGAAATATCTGGAATCAGGAGGGGGCCATCTCTAGGATGAGCTAGAAACCTAGGTCAATGGAAACTCCCAGGAATCTAGAAGGGTGTCCCTAAAACTCCTAGCAATGGGTGATATGGAGCTGACTATCTCCTGTAATCATGCACAAATTCCAGTGGAAGAATTAAAATACCAATCCAGCCACAAAACCTTTGATGTATAATTTGTCCTGCCTATAATGTGCTTGGGTCAAACTGGCGCTGAAATGGTTGTAATGACCAACAAATGACTGGTTGAGCTTGAGACTTATGCCATGAGATGAACTGGCAAAAAATATTAATGAAATTCCTAATGTGATTCTGCTATACTTATAGACTGGTGTCTAGCCCAACTGTCATCAGAGAGGTTTCATCTAGCAACTGATGGAACCACATGCGGAGACCCACATTATTCAAATCAAAAATACCTAAACACATTTTAGTCTGAGCTTGGAGAATCTTGAGGTAGAGAGGAGGAAGGATTGTAAGAGCCAGAGTGGTCAGGGACACCACAAGAAAATTTACAGAATAAACTCACCTGGGCTCCCAGTGACTAACAGAGACTGAACAGTGACAACCAGAATACCTGCAAGGAACCGACTGAGGTCCTCTGCACATATGTTGGAGTTGTATAGCATGGTCTTCCTAGGGGGACTCTTTACAGTGAGAGTAGGAGTGATATCTCTGACTCTAATGCATGCTGATGGGGCCCTTTCCTCCTAATGGTTTGCCTAGCCCAGCATTAATAAGAAAGGAGGGTCCTTGTCTTACAGCAACTTGATATGAGATGGCTGGTTGATATGTATGGGAGGCCTTCCCTTTTCTAAATAAAAAGGGAGGATGAAAAAGAGGAGGAGAAGGAAGAAGATTGCTTCAGGTAGGAGGAATACGGTAGATTTGGAGGAGGGAATGGAAACAGGAGAGAAGGGAAACTGTGCTTAGGAGGAAAACAAACAAACAAATAAGATATTTACAACAAGTTCTGTTAAGCACTTTGAAAATGAAAGGTATGTTAAGTACTGTTCTATAATTAGAATAAAATTTTAACTTTTAAGGATCTTAATAGATACAAGGCTCACCTCTTCATTCTAGTACTGAAAAAATAGACCTCCTACTACAGTAAGTAATTTGGCCCAAATTAGAAAAAGCTGTCAATAATATCTTGGGATAGCTTTTAAAAATGAATTAAATGTTTATTCTAAGATAATGAGCAAATTTCTCAACTCTTTTCTTTCTTTTGTCCCATGTCCTAATTCTAATATGATTGTATTAAGCTTTCAAGAAACCTACATAATGTTCTCATCATGGGTGAAATGTGTTAGGATGAAATGGAGAATGGAGGAAGAAAGACTGCTTGGGAAAGGAAGCAATTTAGAGATACAGGATCACCACCCCATATCTTAGAGAGAAATAACCCAGACCACCCTTTCTATCAAAGTATATAGTCTAGGAATTCTCTCTTCCCATGCTTGCTGCATGGGAGCAAAGGTCAACCTACTCTCTGTTTTCATTCAGTTTCCTGGATGAAGGCTGTTGGCCAATGTTAGAACTTCTGCAGCAGAGGCAAAACTACAGAGTGTCTCTTTCCCTTCATTCCAAACTGGCAAGATCAGAGGATATAGGAATTTTTTAAAAAGTAGGGATTTTTAAGTCAAATGTCCCAACTTGGAGTGTTGGTGGTTGAGAGTCTTTGATCTTTCTGGCACATTTTCCATACCAACATAGAGTCTAAAGTAGTTGCAGGAAGGAAGATACAGAGCAAATTTCTACAACTAGAAAACTACAAAATATTACTGTAGGAGAGTTACTAAAACCTGGATTATTGGAATTTGGTCATGAACAAGATACTGAAGACTGGAGGACTATGGAAAAGCAGTCCCAGTTTATTGAAATAATTCTATTAAAGATCACCAATGACCCAGGAATACTGAACTCTTTCAGGGGAGGGATTATATGGAGAAATTGAATATATTGTGTTGCAGTTTAAGATTTGATGTCTATTTATCACTTCTCTAGAATTAAAAAAGCAAAATCAACAAAGCCCTGGACTTTAAGTGAATACTGAGAAAAAGTAATGAGTTAAATATGTTTATAATAAACCAGTATAAACAGTTTTATATGAAGAATGCCAATGTGACCCTTGGAAAAAGAAAGATGAAATCTCACCCTCTAATTTGTTTTTTCATTAGTTCTTAGGAAAGCATGTTATTAAAGATTTGATTGACACTTTTCTAATGAATCCTGTAAAATGTTTTTTAGCCTATGGTAACTACAAAGCAGTGGGGGACATTTCAACTTTAAGAGCTTATTTTCATTCTTGTAAATGAATGTCAGATATATGGAGATGAATCCCAAACTAATTTAATTATATTTCTCCTATATTCCCTTAAATAAAAACACAAATGAGCACAGATATTTTAGTATAATATTATGTATGAAAAGTATTTTGTTTAAGGTAGTTTACAATGCGTATAGCTCAAGTTTAGAATGACTAAAATATATAACATATAAAAAGCAAATGCAGAAACTAATGTAACCCTTAGTTATTGACTAAGATAAAAAACAAAGACCCTGGAGTTGAGTGCCCTGTATACTATGTAGTACACTATGCAGTCTTTTACCCTAATCATTCAGTTCCTCTTAAAAGAAAGAAACAAGAAAATTCTTGGCACCATATATCTTTCCTCTGCTGATAAATAACATACATGGAAATCTAATGAATGGAGTATCTCTGTAATTTTGGGCTTTAGTATCACTCATGGGAAAAAGCACACAGGGAACAGCCATATTATCCTTTGTTTGGTACTTTTACCAACTAAGCTGATGAATAAATTGTTAACTAGTCAGGAGTAAACTGTGTTTAAAAAAAGTCAACTCATTTCTGAATTGAGCAGTGCTGTGTGGAATCTGTGTGTGTGAAAAGAAAGCCACTCAATGAGTGCCACTCAAGAATGTTATTAAAAATTACTGCAGTCTTATTAACTTATATGTGAAACAGTAAAAGTGAATTTGAGAGTACAATTAAGATTCATTTTCTGGGCAACAGTGATAATGTCTTAATTTGTTTATTTTACAAGCTGCACTTTTGTGAGATCCTTTCACAAGCTGATTTGTTTCACAGAATTTCCTCACAAATTTTCTGCCATATTCATTCCTACTGAGTTTCCTCTACAAGTCTACATTCAGTGCTTTCCTTGGCCTTTCTTGGCTATCTATCTATATTAAAAAAATCAATGTAGCAGGCCTGGTCTAAACCTGTGGAATATATATGTGTGTGTGTGTGTGTGTGTGTGTGTGTGTGTGTATATATATATATATATATATATATATATATATATATATAATCCACAAGGTGTGTGCCAATAAACTTAACATCCTTAAACACAACTTTGAGATCAAAGTGATAAATCTAACTACACTTGCACAGTTAGTAGTTCTATCAAATAAAAATGGCCTAAAGCAACTTTCCAGTTTCTAGCTTAACATGCAATATATGCTCATTTATCCCATCTCACCTAAATAACACCTCTGTTCTTCCTGTTCTACAGACCATAAAAGTGGAAATCAACCATGGTTATCTCATATTCCACCTAAAACATGTTGAGCCAGTGCCATCTAATATCCTTTCAGAATCTTTCTAGCTCAGTTGTAGTCCCAGCACAGCTAACCTTAAAGTCCTCTCTCATCTCTAATTATCACTATCACTCTCCCTTTCTATTTGCAGTAGGCATTACAATAATCTGTTTTTTCCTTTCCTTCACCTGTCCTGATTTCTCTTCAATGCATGCCAATAGAGTATTTCTTTTAAAAATATTTTATTAATTTTATTTTTTATTTTTGAGATAAATATAATTGCATAACTTCATTTCCTGTCATCTAAACTCTCCCACATTCCCTTCTTCCTGTACAATGTCACTTTCATGTATATGTATTTTATTTGTATTTTACATGTATGAGGGTTTTGTCTTCATGGACATATGTGTGCTATGGACATCAAATGTCTTCACTTAAAGAATGTAGTAGATGCCCTGAAACTAGAGTAACGGGAGGTTGTGTGCTATCATTTCTTCAGTCTCATGAATATTTATTTTGAATTTTTCTGCTCCTAATATCTCTCTAGTTCAAGAACTTCCCACTTTAAATCCAATTTAAGCTCTGCAATGGCTTAAGCATGTCTAAATTTTGTTCTGCTATCTCCTCTTGTTCTAACTTCTAATATTCTATCTATCCATTTATATCTGTTTGCCTGTCTGTCTGTCTGTCTTTCTGCCATCTGCCTAATCTATATCTAGACACAATGGTTACCAAGTTGTTCCTCAAACACATCAACAATGATTTAACCCATTTTTCATCTCTCCCTGCTTCTTTACCCTACATTCCTCTTATTAGCAGATTGCTAATTCCCTCACTTCCTGCTCATCTTTGTTCAAAGTTCTTTTAAAATTCACTTCCCTAATTATCCTGTTTTCATTTGTTTGCAGATACATCTTCAACCTAGAACTGTGTGTCCCCACAAGCTTGCTTTATGTTCAACCATAGTACTTATTGTCAATTAGCAGAAGTTGTACTTATTTATTTTATAAATTGTCTATAAGCTTCAATAAAAGCGAGTGCAAGCCAGGTGCTGGCACATATTTTTAATCCTGGCTTAGAAAGCAGAATCTGGTTGATCTTTGTGAGTTCAAGGCCAGAGGCCAGCAGGGCTGCACACAGAAACACTGTCTCAAAAACATTTAAATTAAACTAAATTTAAAAACCAACAAATAAATAAATAAAATCAAGTGCTTCTGATCTATTTTTGTAAACTACTATATCCTTAGCACTTAGAAATATTCCAAGCACACAGTGAGTACTCACTATCCCTATCTGACCTTATATGGAATATCTTCTCCCTATTAAAATAAAAGCATAAAAATAAAACTATTTTTTGAAGACCAAATACCAGAATGCCAGCTGGAGATGTTATGTTTTGAAGCTCATCTGAGCTTGTTTTATTTTAAAATCTCTTGAGTTTCACCCACCACTGATTAAAGTTAATAAAGAACTGAAAAGTACTACCAGTTAATGTAGTGACATTATTCATTTATGCATACCCTCTTTTGCTTTATTTAATGTTAAAGGAGATTTTTAAACATATGAAATAAATGAACAAGGTAAGCTGAAATTTGTTTCTCATAGTGGCCAGTATCTAGATCAAGGCCTATTAAAGGCACTAATGTAAAAAGAAGAGATGTGTCTTCAATTCTGATTGAGCATATTTTGAATTTTTTATATCTCAATAAATTAAAAATGCCAAACAAAATTTTGTATTTCCCAGTTACTAGAATCTAATATTTATTCTTGAAATCTCAAATACATTATTTTAAAAATAGCCAGTGCCTATACTTTCCTGACACATTTTGTAATTAGCTCAGGTTAACCATAGGTGATTTCCTATAAGATGAAAATGTGAGTAGTAACTAATTTAAGCCATTTAAAAAGCATTGGGTTAATTTAGATATAGAGACTTTTTAAATGAGAAAAGGGAAAAACAAATTTTTCCACCTCTTATCTTCGAATCCTAAATAACATGCAACCAGGATGTAAGTGCCAGCACTCCAGGGATTCTCAAGTCCCTCTTTTTCTCTTTGTATCTCACTTGAGCTTTGAGGCAATATCGTTATGCCTCCCTCTACATCTCCACAGTGTATCACATCCGTGATGATGATGCCATAAGATTAGTAACAGCTGGAAGACTACTGCCAACTAATGATGTTTTAGCTGTTTAACAATGCCTTATTCTTGTGTTTGTGGAGAAACTGATATGAGTTTTAGAAGAATTTTAATCCAGTAACATGATTGTTCTGGCAAGAGACCTTCTAGGTCTATGTGATCTGGCTGGAACGCAGACATGCCCTAGATTACAGTATAGTATGGCTGGAACACAGACATACCCTTAGAACACATTTTTAACCCCAAACGATGAAAGTAAGGTTAGTTTATAAAAGGGAGCATAGTGTTTGAAAGTCTAATTGAGGGCAGTTCAGTGAGTAAAATTCAAACAGGTCTTTTCACTCAGTTGAGTTCAGTGTGGTGGAGTTGAATGACAGTCAGTTGGTAGTCAGTACAGGGAGTGCAGTGCAGTAGAGTTGAGTTTCATCCTGAGTTTATGCAGTTCAGTTGAAGTCAGAGAATAACAAAGAGCCAAAAGATTAGAGCAAATTGTCACAGGTAGTTTGAGGCTTAAGCAGAATAACTTAGTGAGAAACTGAGAGAAGTCAGATTGAATCAGTCAGCTTTGAGAGTAGTTGACTGGTTGAACCAGCCAGCCAGAATTCAGAAAGGACTAGAAAGGTTGAGCTTATTCAGTAATTACATTACAAAGGACTATTACATCAGGCAAATAACAGTTACATTTACAATGAATAAACTTTAGCAGTCTGTTGTATAAAAGCATAACATAACACAATTATATACAACATATAATATTTAATATCTTTAAGATGGATAACAATGACAAGGTTACTTTGTTGATGCATTTGATACATATTAATGTTATACATGTGTTTAATATACATATATACACATAAATATATTAAATAACATCCATATGATAAACAATTTTTCTACAACTACTACAACATATTTGCATAGATGTACATACACACACTTATATATTCCAGAGATATATTACAGGCTGCAATTCTTCTATTTATAAAAATGTACTGTAATATAATGGTATGATAAATATGTACCCTATAGGTTTGTATAACTACTCAGCCACATTTTTTTTTTGTTTTTCGAGACAGAGTTTCTCTGTGTAGTCCTGGCGGTCCTGGAACTCACTCTGTAGACCAGGCTGGTCTCGAACTCAGAAATCCGCCTGCCTCTGCCTCCCAAGTGCTGGGATTATAGGCATGCGCCACCACGCCCGGCTCTCAGCCACATATTTTTAAAGCCATAGCTCCATTGTTAAATGTCTTGCTACTCTATTTGAAACTGCCTAAGCCAGACATGATTCCACCTACACTTACCCAACACTGATGTCTTTATGATACTTTGAAACTTCCAAACATAGTCCTCTGGCCAGGCTTTTACAGTTATTGGTGCTACCAATATTTTCTTAGTTACTCAAACCATAACATTTCAGTGTCTCTTCACTTTGTTTTCTATCACATATTCATTCTTCAATAAGGTATACATAACTCCTTATACAAAAATATATATTCATAAGATTGCCTCAATAACTTCCATAACTTTTCTCCACTTTGGCTTTCCAAGATATGAACTAATTTCTCTATACAACATCCCCAAAATTCCTTTGGATGTACATTGTTTGAATTCTGATGGTTAAGCCCAAGACTCAAAATAAAGTAGCATCATCTTCCCTAGGGTTACTCCTTATTCTGGTTTTTCCCAAGCTCATTTTTCTCAACTCCAGCTTAGCTCTTCTTTGGCCAGTTTCCTGAAGACCTACTGGCTTGTCCACCTGCTGCTGCAGCTGTAAGCCCATTGCTTTGAAATGGCCTCACGTGTTCCTATTCCATTCACAACTCTCAGTTTAGTTTCCTGCCATCTTAGATAACATCTCAACACCCCATCAGATTGGTTGGAGCTAACTTTAGACCAATTTCTTACTTTTTGTGGATTCTTGATCTTCCTTTGCTTAGAGAATTTGCTTCAGAAAAATAGCTACTGTGTATTTTTCCACCTAATTTTAGACAAATATGACAATCTCTTTTAAGTTTAAAGACCCAAGAATGTGTTTCTCAGAGATCTGAAAGGTATTACTTTATCCATAGAAAAAAGGAGCCTGATGTTGATAAGAGGTAATTAATAAGCATAAACAACCTAATAACTTGTCCACCTATAACCCCTTTCTTCTCAGACAGTCCCAATGGCTATCCATTGCACTTAAGATTTTCAAGATTTTCTTTCATGTACATTGGATCTGGTATCATTGCCATAGTCTTGGTCTTACGACAACTGCCACAGAGAATCTTTGCCCTCCGAGTTCTCTCTGGTGGAATTTTTACTTATCACATTCTCATAGAGCACACTGTGGTGACCTCATGTTTTTAAAAAAAGGCCCCACCTTCCTCCATGTTGCCCTCTAGTAATTCTCTATCCTTGCCCTGATTTATTTATCATTGTGGAACTGTTTATGACCTCACATGTCAACCTCTCTTCCATCAGTTTCTGCAATAAGACATGAGCTTCATGGGTACAGTGATCATGAGCTTGTACCTCATCACCTCTGTACTCTCCCCATATAGAATGCACTCTGTTTATGCTAAGCACACCATAACTGTGTGTTCCTGAGATAAAGGGAGATTGTGTCCTGGATTTAAAAAAAAATCATGTAGGACAGAAACTATTTCAAAATTCCATATTTTCTCTTATGCTTGCTCTAAATGGTTACGATGTTCCTGAAAATGTAAGACTCATATCAGCATTTTGAGTTGGTTCTATATCATAAATCTGCAATGTCCTCTTGCTTTCAGTAAGTTTACAAGTAAATTTTCTACTCCGCAGAGGTTACCTCATTTAAAGTCTTGAGGGCAAAACCAGGAGGAGACCTCCCCTATATCATCAGCTCAGTCTTTTCTGTGGATATCCAGTGCCCTCTCTACTTCTATTTGACCTGGTACATAGAGACATGCACTTATGCTCTTTTCCCTGGTCAATAACTCCCTCCATTTCCAGGTATAATAGCAGAGGTGAATCCATTTTTCAGGCCTAAAACCATTTATCACATGAATCTCGGAGGCTGCAGGAAAGGAAATCCATCCTATTATTCAACAAGTACCACACAGCAGTGATATGAGCATAACTAAGCAAAACCTAAAGCACCCTCCTGCTTTGACAAGGTCATTTTGCAACCCCTGTTCTCATGGTGAAAACATATTAACAATGAACCAGCTCTGAAAAATGAGGGTTAAGGCAAGAATCAAAGCCCAATCATGCCCAAGGATAGGCTGAAACTAATATCAGAAAGATAAATGGGAAAAAGCAGGAGGCAGGGGCAGGTCACTGAAAAAAAAGAGCATGTGGATCAGTTAGTGGGGAAGAAGTAGACAAATCTGAGAAGATTTCCTTCTGACAAGAGATGGCAAAGAGGTTGGTGAAGAGTGGCTACCTACCTAGGAAATAAGGACAAGATGCATTCTAAACTGATGGAAAGAACCTTTTGTGTTTGAAGACAGAAATAGCACTGAACATTATAAATAATTCTGCTTTCAGAAGGATACTCAGGCTTCAATATAAACAGCATATTAGAAGAGCTCAAAACTTGAGCTAGAAACATTTTTTGTTTGTTTTCTATTATTTTAGACAAGGTCTCGCCAAGTCTCTCAGGCTGACCTTGGGTCCGAGATCCTGCCACTCTAACATTTCAAGCAACTGAGATTAGAGAAAGAATACTTGGAGGACATTTTTATTTTTAGAATTCAGGTGAACCATGCTACGGGCATAAGTGACAATACAGTTCTTAAACCCTGGGTTGTGGTCCTATATGTGGTCACCTGATTATGTGTGTTGGAATACAGTGGGCAAAGAACAGAATCTGTATATACAATAAGGGATAATTCAAAGTCAAATTACTGTGTCAGAGAGCACTGTTATTATTCTGACCTTGATCAGGCAACCATACTGTTTCATTAATGCACTTCCCTGTCGTCTTCAGTGAACAGCAAGTGTCATGATTGTTTGACCCTTACAATATTTTCACCTCCTCTGTGGTAATTTACCTGAGCCTTGGTTATATATGTTTAATTTTGTATGTGTATCAACTGGTGAAGAGCCTCCCATGATCACTTATTCTCTGCATTGTGACCACTTGTGGATCTTTTTAATAAATCTGTTGTGAAAAGAAGCTTCTCAGATAGAGGATGAGTATATAAGAACATCTATGTGGAATACAGTTAGAAATTATATTATTTTAGGAAAATGGTAATAGCAGCCAGTCAGCCTCTTAGGTCTAAATCTCTCTGGTAGCAATTGGCTAGGTGTACAGTACCAGGCATGAATTCCTTCACATCAAGTGGACCATAAATCCTGTTAAACAGATGTCACTTATTCCCAGTATATAAGTGCTACTATTGTACCATTGAGGATATGTTGGCAGCCTCCTATTTGTTCTGATACATAGGATTTATAGCTGGGAACAGTGGCACCACTAGTTGACTTGCTGATGTGGAATTTTTTTCCACAAAAATCTCAGCTTCAGATGAAGAGTTTAAGGTGGTAAATAGCTTCTGAGAAAAGGAGAATCAATTTCGTCCATGGTGAAGATCTTGCATAGCTTTTACAATCCCAATTCATCAGCTCTGGGCACCTCGACATAAGAGCTGCATATACCTCAGAGTGTAATAATCCCTGGACTGTATCTTTGGATATTATTGTGGTAGAATGCTTTATTTTAAGAATCGCTATTTATATTACTGAATTGAATTTCATTTAAAAATCATTTTGCTTGAGAGTAGGGCAGAATTTCCAACACTTTCTGAACTATATATAAACATGCATGTGCCACTTTTACTACACATTTATATAAAGCAGCATTATCAACAGTGATAAAGTCAAAGCACTGAACAACTATGAGGAAATATGAAAGATTCTAGACATCTTGCCTTATCATTATCTGTGTGGTATTTGCTGAATAATAGGAAGAATTTCCTTTCCTTCAGCCTCTGAGATTCATGTGATGAATGGTTTTAGGCTTGAAAAAATGGATTCAACTGAAACTCAGTCCTTCATTCAAAAATAAGGATGTCTGTCTTATTAGCATGTGAATTTGCTTTGTCTCCAATAAATACTAAAAATATATTAATATAACCCATTGGAAAATAAATTTCTTCATGAATTAGGACCATTATTGTACACCTATTTTATAACCTATAATGATCTAGTTATTCATGATATAATCTGGAGATGTGGAGTAAAAGAACACAGGATAGGGAGAAGATCCAGTGGTTTTCCAGGTTAAGATTAGTTTTAAATAAACTGAGAATAATAATCCTGGCCCTGAAAAATGCTCTTTAAGGTAGATAATTCACCTTTTTAGTTCATGATATTTAATCACAACCCATGTTTTTCTGACCCCCCACCACAGAAGGTAAGGACACATAAACTTCAAGACTACACAAGCTAGTCTATTCAGGCTCAGCCCAACTGGCCAATTACTTTTTATAAACTGCATTTCATTCATCTATTATTTGTATTACACAAAGATCTGAAGTTTTGAGGCTGAAAATGACGGGCAATATGCTCTTGTTTGTAACAAACCTCTCAGGCACTTACATTCACCTTTTGAAATTGAACCTGGATAAAGGAACACAGACCAGCTGCCTTGTCAGCCTCTCCGTAGTATAGATTTCAAGACGCAGCTCATGATCGCATTTCACACTTGATTTTTTTTCTTCTCCTTTGCTTTCTCTGATGATATGGATCTTAAAAATACCGTGGATGGAAAAAAGGAAATAGGCTCCCATGGAGAAAAGACTAAAAGGTGTCAGCTCTCTTCCCTCAAACAAGAGAGCACAGCAGGGAATTATTCTTTTTCTATATCCTGTAGCTTGCCAGGCAACTACATTATATTTGATGGATACATTTTGGACTCATTATTTCCTCTTTGGAACACTGGACATTTTACTCATTTTGAAGGACTCACAATGGGCAAAGGTTAGAAAAGAGGAAGAGTATTAGTAGCTGAATGCTCCATTTAGAGCACAGGAAGGTCAGAGGGGCTAACGGTAGAGGGGCTGTCATGCTGTGTCCACCACTAAGGGATATCTGAGCAAACTCAACTATCCAACTGTCAGAACAGAGCTTTCACATGAGTCTTATTCACACTGAATTGATGATTAATTTATAAATACTAATGCATATTTTTATCTTCAACAACAAAAATGCCAAGTAGAGCCGGGTGGTGGTGGTCCCAGCACTCTGGGAGGCAGAGGCAGGTGGATTTCTGAGTTTGAGGCCAGCCTGATCTACAGAGTGAGTTCCAGGACAGCCAGGTATATACAAAGAAACCCTGTCTCGAAAAAACCAAAAAAAAATGGCAAGTGGAAAAAAAGTCACATAGTTGTGGAAGATACAATCCCTGGACTAAGACACAACTCTATTCCAAAAATGAAAATTCATGGGGTGGCCAGACACAGACACACAGAAACACAGACACACAAAGACACACCTACAAACACACACACACACAGACACACGCATGCACATGCTCATGCACACACAAACATAGGAGTTGGATTTTGGAAGTTCATTAGAAATGTGTATAAATGTCAATTTTAAAATTATTACAACACAGAATCACTGAACCCTAGCAATTGTCTTCTTCAAATTTCTGATTTATCACATACTCCATTTGTGCATGGCATCTATGTGCTAGATTTTCCACATAAGTAATTATGAGGTTGCAGCAGACAGAGTAAAGAATTCTAAGTGTTGCCTCTTGTGTGCCATCCCAGAACTCAGGAGGCTTACTTAATTTATCTTCAACAACAAAAATGACAATTGGAAAAAGTGTGCATGAGTATGTGCGTGCGTGCGTGCGTGCGTGCGTGCGTGCGTGCGTGCGTGCGTGTGTGTGTGTGTGTGTGTGTGTTTGTAGGTGTGTCTTTGTGCGTCTGTGTGTCTGTGTGTCTGTGTCTGGCTACCCCTAATATTAGATGCTATAATATGCAGACCAATCTGGACCCCACAGTGAGACTGTGTCTTAAAACTTAAAACCATCTTTTACATCATGGTCATTATACTCATGAACTCATTGCAGATATGATTACCTGCACAAGATAAAGCTAACAAAATCAGTCAACATGAAGTACAGAAAGAAACATGCCAGAAAGTCCTAGAGGTGGTGAAGGGGAAGCTGAGGCAACCCATGATAAAGATGCATTGTTTTTACGTGTATAAAATGATCAAAGAATAAACAAAGGGTATTTCAAAAATCCAAATAAACAGATAATTAATCAGTGTATAGATTAATTTATTCTCTTACATTTGATGTAAGCTGGAGACTTTAACCTTATAATGAGCTTGTATTTAGGATACAGGATTCTGTCTAGTTTTCTAGATGAGGAACGTTAAAGTAGGCACAGAAAGAGGTCTAAACTTTCATTCCAGCACCTACTTTTAGATCATGTAAAATTGTATAAATCTGAATCTTAATAATTTGGCTGTTGTTAGTGTTTCACCTGAAGCAAGCATTATCTGTGACAACTCACCCTCTATGCTTTCTTTATGTACACATATGTGTATAGTGTTGCAGATATATAGCAATCTATTTTTACACTATTATTTCTTCATACACCTCATTTTCACAAATCCTTCTTTTCACCTTACTGTTGAATTAAAAAATATGACAAAACAAAAGCAAAACATAAAAGCACAAAATGAGAAACTATAATATGAAAACAAAGAGCCAGTAAGACAGAAAACAAACTTGCCCAATCAAAGCAATGTGAGACAAAAGTCTACAAAAATAGTATTGAGTTTACATTATTTTGATCATCTACTGATGGGTGTAGCTGATTATATTAAGTATGATTAATATACTCAGTAAGCTTCCATTGGCAAAAACTAATATGTTCTTTGCAAAGGTATACATGTGTGTTTAATGGTTTGAGCTCATGTCTATTTCCTCTCACTTCTGGGAAACCATCTGTCTTTAGCATATTCTTACCATGTACATGATGTCACAGTCTATTTGAGTTTATTTGTGCCACAGTTATGTTGTGTCTAGAAGACACTGTCTCCTTGGAGTCATCTCTCTGCTCTCATTTCCAGATGAATCCCTAAGCCCTGGGAGAAGAGGTTTGATGAAGACCTTCCATTTAGGAGAGAGTTTTTAAATCTCTTCTTCTGCCCATTTTTCTTTTTGGGGATTGTGTTAGTTCTTATGTACTATAAAAATTGTCTCTGATGATGACATCTACTCCAAGAAGAATCTCTTTAGTGATAACTGAACAGAATGTCATTAGGACTCATTTTATTGTTATGATCCTTCAGCAGTATAATATTTTCCTGTTCCCTATGCCCATGGCCTATCAAGTCTCAGGTTCTTGGCAAACCAATAGGTATCAGGCATGAATTCAATCTCATGTAATGTGCCTTAAATCTAATCAGAAAAATAGGCAGTTACTCCCACAATGTTTGTAACACAATTCCATCAGCATTTCTTGCAGCAAGTCACACTTGTAGATAACAGGGGTTGTAGATATGTTGCTGGTTAACTTGCTCTTCTAGTAACATGCAGAATAATTTATAATACTGGGTCATCAGGATTGAAAACTCTACTTAGTCAACAACTCCAGTTTTATTGTCTCAATTAGATATGTAATTTTTGTATATATTGGATATTAGCCCTCTGTCAGATGGAGGGTTGTTAAAGATCTTTTCCCAATTTGTTGGTCACCGATTTGTCCTTTTGATGGTGTCCTTTGCCTTACAGAAACTATGTAATTTTCTGAGGTCTCATTTGTCAATTCTTGATTTTAAAGCAGAAGCTACTGGTGTTCTGTTCTGGAACATTCCCCCTGTGTTCATGTCCTCAAGGGTCTTCCCCAGTTTCTTATCTATTAGTTTCAGTGTGTCTGGCTTTATGTAGAGGTCCTTGATCCACTTGGAGTTGAGCTTAGTACAAGGAGATAAGAGTGGATCAATTCTCATTCTTTTGCATGTTGACCCCCAGTTGAGCCAGCACCATTTGTTGAAAAGGCTATCTTTTTTCCACTGGATGTTTTCAGCTCCTTTGTCAAAGATCAAGTGGTCATAGGTGTTTGGATTCATTTCTGGGTCTTCAATCCTATTCCATTGATCTACCTGCCTTTTACTGTACCAATACCATGAAGTTTTTAACACTATTGCTCTGTAGTATTGCTTGAGGTCTGGGAAACTGATTCCCCCAGAAGTTCTTTTACTGTTGAGAATAGTTTTAGCTATCCTGGGTTTTTTGTTATTCCTAATGAATATGAGAATTGCTATTTCTAACTCTATGAAGAACTGAGTTGGGATTTTGATGGGGATTGTGCTGAATCTGTATATTGCTTTTGGCAGGATTGCCATTTTAACTATATTGATCCTGACAATCCATGAGCATGGAATTTTTTCCATTTTCTGAGGTCTTCTTCTATTCCCTTCTTCAGAGACCTGAAGTTCTTGTCATACAGATCTTTCACTAGTTTGGTTAGAGTCACAACAAGATGCTTTATATTGTTTGTGGCTATTGTAAAGGGTGGCGTTTCCCTAATTTCCTTCTCAGCCTGCTTATCCTTTGAGTATAGGAAGGCTACTGATTTGCTTGAGTTGATTTTATAGACAACCACTTTGCTGAAGTTGTTTATCAGCTGTAGTAGTTCTCTGGTGGAGTTTTTTGAGTCACTTAATTATACTGTCATATCATCTTCAAATAGTGATAGTTTGAATTCTTCCTTTCCATTTGTATCCCTTTGACCTCCTTATGTTGTCTAATTGCTCTAGCTAGTATTTCAGGTACTATATTGAAAAGATATGGAGAGAGCTGGCAGCCTTGTCTAGTCCTTGATTTTAGTGGGATTGTTTCAAGTTTTTACTTATCTGCTTTACATCCCAATCACATGCCCCCTCCTCTCAGTCCTGCCTCTTCATATCTTCTGTCATTCAGTGCTCTCATATTAATTCTTTTACTATTTCTATAATCTAAAAGGAATAAATTACTAAATAGTCAGATATATTATCCTCATGCATTATTTTACAGGCAAAATAGATTATGTTATTTATTGCAAAGTTTTGATATAATTTCGGATTTCTCATAGGCAAATTTATATTCTTAATCATTCTAACAAATTTTTCAAATTTATTTTAAACCTTCAATGCTTTAATATAATGTGTCACAATATCTACCTAGAATTATACCCTTACATTTTTCAATTACAGCCTATGCTGTCTCTTAGAAACTGTTCTACTAGTAGTTTACTGAGTTTTTACCTGTTTCATAACTTTAGAAAATTGAAGATTGCTGCAGAGAGAATCTTTGTTCTTTATCTTAGGCTCATTCTGGCTGCTTTCCTAAAATTGCTATGTAACTTCCATGGGATTTGAATCCAGCTGGTCACAAAGCACTACGACTGATAGGAAGCTAACCAGTGTCAATTACTAGAACCAATCCATGACATACAGCTGTCATAAAACAAAAAATGCCAATTATCTCTCACAAAGTTACTTAGACAGCAAAATAGATCCATGAAGGTGCAAAGAATTATCTTCTAAATAGAGCATGTAAAGCTAGAGTTTGTGGCATTCTCAAAAGTTCTTGCCCTAAAGGGAAAAAAAAATACAGATCTGTTGGACAACATACTAAATGCAAAGATTTGAGGACCTAAAATTCAGGAAGAAAGGGGCAGGCAAATCCCAAAATATCTCATAGATAACAAACCAAGTGCAGATGAAGAAAAGCAGTAACACTCATTTTGTTGCACTTCTTTTAATGGTAACCACACAAAAAACTTTTACCTGAGCTTTCCAATTAAGACATAGAATATGTCTGGAGAAATGGCTCAGCAGTTAAGAGCACTGACTGCTCTTCCAGAGGTACTGAGTTCAATTTCCAACAACCACATAGTGGCTCACAACCATCTAAAATGGGATCTGATGCCCACTTCTGGTATGTCTGAAGACAGCTACATTGTAAACCCACACATAAAATAAATAAATAATTCTTTAAAATAAAAAAGAAAACAAAGAGGAAAAACAGGATCTATCTAATGGAGTAATTTTAATCCTGAGTAAAGGAAAAATTCTCTATCTCTCAATTGGGATTTAAACAGAATTGTGAAAAATATAAAGTATACCGTTAGATGATAAAGTTGATATTCTAGGTTAGCATAAAAATTGTTTTCCATTTCTCTGAGAATTTCATGAATTCATTGCTTCTAATGACTGAATAGTACTCCATTGTGTATATACACCACATTTTTTTGTATCCATTCTTCCGTTGAGGGACATCTGGGTTCTTTCCAACCTCTGGCTATTATAAATAAGGCTGCTATGAACATAGCGGAGCATGTATCCCTATTGCATGCTGGAGAATCTTCTGGGTATATGCCCAGGAGTGGCATGGCTGGGTCCTCCGGAAGTATCATGTCCAGTTTTCTGAAGAACCAGCGGACTTATTTCCAGAGTGGTTTTACCAGTTTGCAGTCCCACCAGCAGTGAAAGAGTGTTCCTTTTTCTCCACATCCTCGCCAACACCTGCTGTTTCCTGAGTTTTTAATCTTAGCCATTCTGACTGGTGTCAGGTGAACTCTCAGGATTGTTTTGATTTGCATTTCCCTAATGACTAATGATGTTGAACATTTTTTAAGGTATTTCTCAGTCATCCGAATTTCTTCAGATGAAAAGTCTTTGTTTAGCTCTGTACCCCATTTTTGATAGTGTTATTTGGTTTTCCAGGGTCTAACTTCTTGAGTTCTTTGTATACATTGGATATTAGCCCTCTGTCAGATGTAGGGTTGGTGAAGATCTTTTCCCAATTTGTTTGTTGCTGATTTGTCCTTTGGACAGTGTCTTTTGCCTTGCAGAAACTTTGTAATTTTATAAGGTCCCATTTGTCTATTCTTGATCTTAGAGCATAAGCTATTGGTGTTCTGTTCATGAACTTTCCCCCTGAGCCAATGTCCTCAAGGGTTTTCCCCAGTTTCTTTTCTATTAGTTTTAGTGTGTCTGGTTTTATGTGGAGGTCCTTGATCCACTTGGAGTTGAGCTTAGTTCAAGGAGATAAGAGTGGATCAATTCTCATTCTTCTTCATGTTGACCTCCAGTTGAGCAAGCACCATTTGTTGAAACGGCTATCTTTTTTCCACTAGATGTTTTCAGCTCCTTTGTCAAAGATCAATTGGCCATAGATGTGTGGGTTCAGTTCTGAATCATCAATCCTATTCCATTGATCCACCTCTCTGTCACTGTACCAATACCATGCAGTTTTTAACACTACTTCTCTGTAGTATTGTTTGAGGTGCGGGATATTGATTCCCCCCAGAAGTTTTTTTACTGTTAATGATAGTTTTAGCTATCCTGGGTTTTTTGTTATTCCAGATGAATTTGAGAATTGCTCTTTCTAACTCTATGAAGAACTGAGTTCGGATTTTGATGGGGATTGTGTTGAATCTGTATATTGCTTTTGGCAAGATTGCCATTTTAACTATAGTAATCCTGCCAACCCATGAGCGTGGAAGATTTTTCCATTTTCTCAGATCTTCTTCCATTTCCTTCTTCAGAGACCTGATGTTCTTGTCATACCATTCTTCCACTTGTTTGGTTAGAGTCACACCAAGATACTTTATATTGTTTGTGGCTATTGTGAAGGGTGTCATTTCCCTAATTTCCTTCTCAGCCTGCTTATCCTTTGAGTATAAGAAGGCTACTGATTTGCTTGAGTTGATTTTATAACCAGCCACTTTGCTGAAGTTGTTTATCAGCTGTAGGAGTTCTCTGGTGGAGTTTTTTTGGGTCACTTAAATATACTATCAGATCATATGCAAAGAGTGATAGTTTGACTTCTTCCTTTCCAATTTGTATCCCTTTAATTTCCTCATGTTGTTGAATTGCTCTAGCTAGTACGTCAAGTACTATATTGAAAACATCATACTAAGTGAGGTAACCCAGTCTCAAAAGAATACCCATGGTATGCACTCACTGATAAGTGAATATTAGCCTAGAATCTTGGGACACCAAAGACACAATCCACATACCAAATGATGCCCAACAAGAAGGAAGGAGTAGACCCTAGTTCTGGAAAGGCTCAAAGCTTCAGTGTAAGGAAATACCAGAACAGGGAAGTGGGAAAGGGTGAATGGAGGAACATGGGGAAGAAAAGGGGCATGTGGGCCTTTGGGGGACAGGGAACCAGAAAAGGGGAAATGAAATGTAAATAAAGAATATATCCAATAAAAATGCAAAATAAAAAAAGAAAGGGAGGAAGTTTTGGTGGTTGATGGGTAACAAGTCCATTGGACTCCCAGAAGCAGCTTTGGGACTCTGGAGGTGAGAGGGGATTCTTACCAATTGCTCTCAGTGTAGCAATTTCTCTTGGATGGATCAGGATATGGTGTCTTCATTGGAGCAGAACAGCCAAGAGTCTGCCCCAGCAGAGAGGACTAGGGGTCCCAGAGTTATTGACTATGACAAAGCAATCCTATCCCTCACTTAATGCCTTGTCTTTCTTCTGGAGGTGGACTCTACAACTTCCTTCTCCACACTGTTGGGCAATTCATCTAATGAAACTTCATAAATCTGAAGAGCTTCTGTAAAGCAAAGGACAGAGTCAATAGGACAAATCGGCCACCTACAGGGAAAAAATCTTTACTTACTTCATATTTGATAGAGGGTTAATATCCAAAATATATAAAGAACTCAAGAAGCTAACCTCCAAAACAAGCAAACAAGCAAGCAAGCAAGCAAACAAACAAACAAACAAACAAACAAACCAATAAAAATGTAGTATGGAACTAAACAGAGAATTCCCAACAGAGAAATCTCTAATGGTCGAGAAGCACTTAAAGAAAAGACTCCCAGGGACTGAACTACCAACCAAGGGGCAGGCACACATGATTCCAGCCAAAAATGAGGCAGAGGAAGGCCTTGTTGGGCATCAGTGGAAGGAATGGTCCTTGGTCAGGTAAAGGCTCAACAGAGGCCTGAACAAAGGGAAACTGAGGGGGGGAGGAGGAAGTGTGTTGGGTGGAGAGGCAGGGGGAAGGAAGAAGGGGAGAGGTTGCGGGTCTTAGGGGAGGGGGAGTATCAGGAAAGGTTTTACCATTGGCAATGTAAATGAAGACAATATTCAATAAAAAATAAATGAAAATAATAATAAAAAAGAATAGAAAAAAAGAAGCAACCTAAAATTCTGCAGTGATGTGTAAAAAAAAAAATAGAACACAACAGTTTTATGATTTCTATTTTACGTCTACATATTTTTAAATTCATCCTGAGTGAAACAACATGGAAATATCATTTTATGTTCAAATGTTTAATGAACATGCACTTCAGAAAGAGTACAAGGAAATAGTACAACTGGAAGTGATCTTTATTCTCATGGATCTTAAAGACCAATAAAAAAACCTAATTACTAAAGAACAATAAATATTCTTCATAAAATTAGCTTTTCCTTTTTGTCAGTGTTATTACATACTAGCTCTATTATGTTAAGAAGACTAGATATGCTCTGCTGAACTATGATCACACTAGAGCATATTTAAACTATTTTGCAATTTCAAATAAAACTAAAGAGTAACAAAATTGTATAAAAGATTTCTTTGAGCAAGATGACTAAAATGTTACATTAACACTTTAGAGCTAAATGAAAAGTTGTGTTCAATATTACTAAAGTCTTAATAATCTCTGCAGGAATTTGACAATTCAAAGTACAATGCAAATAGATGCATTGTTGGTTATCAAAATATATAGATTAGTTATTCATTGAATATGCACAGTAGTTGTACAGTAGAAATAATGAAAACTATATTCCAAAAGTATTTTAATCTTTTATCATGACAGGAGAATTCAGCTTCAATTAATTAAGGTATTTTGGTAGTTATTATTATTATTATTATTATTATTATTATTATTGTTCTTACAATGTCTTTCAAGAAATTAGAGAATTCATTCCTCAAAAGTGAATAGCACTGTTGAATAATTGCATGCACATACCAGCCTTTGAGATTAATTAAACAAGAAATACTGAATTCTTATTAAATATATGTTAAGAAATACTGAATTCTTCCTAACTAACCACATATTCTTTCTTAATCTGCTGGTAAATGATCAAGAGAAAGGAAAAACTGTGGGAGCAAAGAACTATATAACTGTTGATCAGTTCATCCATATCAATGATTCAAAAGTCACCAAAAATGCATCACATTGTCAAAGTATGTGACATACAATGGGATAATGTGGAAGAACAGATAGTCCTTGAATGTCCGCAGGAATGATTGTCCATACTACTTCTACAGAAGAGCAACTGAATTGCACCTAAGAGAGCAGTATATCCTGATGTATTAATCTTTCAGGCTTAATTCTTAAGACCTAAGTTTAATGAATAAATAGGATCTTATGGTTTCCAAATGACCATTTAGGAAATGGATATGCAACCCCTTGACTCTGTAAGTAAGCCCTTGTTATGAAAAAAGTTTGAAAAGTGCCTCCATGAAAATTTTCTTACCCATTATACACTTTTACAGAGAAGCACAGAATTACAGAAGTTACATGTTTGACCTTGGTATTTTGAACACTGCCAAGAGCAATATTCTCTTAAATTTTCTCCTCCTAATTAGTACAAGCTGTCTCTTGCTTTTTATCTCTCCACATTTAAGTGGAAATATGAGGCAAAAAAGACAAATTGTTCTTTGCTCCTTTGCTAACTGCCACCAAGACAAATGGTACTCCTGTAGGTTATGGGAACACTTCAAGGAGCTAAAAGCCCTTTATTGCGTTCCACTAGTGTCATGTGTAATAAAGGAATGAAGAATGAACAGCACATCATATCACTTAGATAATGAACCACCTACTGCTCTGGAAGCATTGCATGTTTCTTAGATATCCATTCCACTGTTCTCTCCTTAATTCATATCTATTTGGAGAACAAGGAGATGAAAAAATATGTGAAGATATGAGGCTATGAGCATTGCTGAATGTACACTTGGCTATAGAATTGATAAAGGCAGATGCCTAAAACTCATTTTATGGATGAGAAAAAAACAGTACCACCCTTCATTCAAGAAATATAGGCAAACTATAATTATGTGGTGAGGATTACATAGAAGAACACAATTGAAAATAGTGTTTAAAGAATGCTATTCTTTTCACAATGACATTTTTTCTTTAATACATAGTCTACAATAATATAAGTTATGAACTATTATGTACTCTGGGTGGTAAGAATATGAATGTTTCTAGTTAACTATGGAAATAGTTCCAACAAAGTTAAGGCACTTTAAAAAGGAATGAAGAAAACCAATAGGACAGAATAAATTAGCCCACAGTTCAAACAGGACATCATGATATTCATTTTTAAAAATATGTCATGGTAGATTTTCATTGCCAGTGTAAGAAACATTGACTGACTTCAACAAGCAGTAAGTAGACTTATGATAGTAATTTTTCTTTAGAATACTAAATCTAAGTAACAATAGGACTTAGTCCCTCAAATCTGCAGACATTTATCTTGTGTGAATTATTATAATGCTCTAACATTGGCTAGAGAAACAAGGTTGTAATGGTAGTAAGAGTATGTTCAAATGCTTTCAGTTTAATAGTAATAAAAGACTTCCTATGTCTAAAGGAAAACAAAACAGAACCTGGGATGAATGAGTCTGCCAGATGAAAGTCCTATTACAAAAGCATCTTCCCATGTTAGGTAGAAGAAAATAAACTATAAGCTCCTCTTGGGTCCTAAAATCATAGTTACTGTGAAGCACCCTGCTTGACAATAGAAAGTAATGTCTGAAAATTATCAGGAAATATAGTTGTCCTGAATACAGAAGTATGAATGACATAAAAGAAAAAACATCATTCTTGGAGAGCACTTTTTGAAAGTTTCTTCAAGAAAGCTATGCTTTAATAAGGGAGAGAAGATAAGAGGAATACTTTGCAAAGCACTTAAATATAAAGTAGAATTTTTTCTGATGATTGACTTTATACTTAAAATAGTAAAGAAGAAACCATTGGAGTTAAAGTCATATAAAAAACCTAGGCTAATGATAGTATATTGAAAGTTGTTTGAGAATAATAACCCATGTAAGAGCACATTGAATATCTATTATGACTGATAGACATGCAAAGCTAGTTTAATATTGACCATGTCTATGATGGTACGAGTGTTTCTAATGTGTGAGGAAGAAATTCTTTGTGTTAGTACGAGTTCACCATGTCACCTCTGGAATTGGACCAGTGAGATATTGAGGTCTATGAGGAATATCAAAAGAATATGGGAATCCTTAAATGTTCCACATTACTCTTCTAATTATAGTGGTGAGAGGATGGTTGTTACTTCTAGGAGCTCTTGTGCCTCTATTAGAACATTATGGAGACAGTGTCCCCAACATCATACTATAGAGCATTTATCTTCTAACTAGTTAGTTTCATGTCAAACTCTTTTTCCAAAAAGCTGAGGAGATCGTTCAGAAGGTTAACTCAGATCCCAAACTCATGCATGAAAATTCTGGGAATGACATGGGTGGAGTTGGGTAGAGACAGGTAGATCCCAGGAGTTCACTGGATCATGAAGAAAAGCTAAATCAGTAAACCTCAATAGGTTCATTGAGATATTTTGTTTAAAAATATATGTAGAGAATGATAAAGACTGCTTTTCATATCCTCCTACATGTGTATATAAAGATATATACAAATATAAAAACACATGGATGAATCACACATATACACACTAAGATAAACAATAAAAACACCATTTTCACCAAACTCTTTTCTTCTGCTACTTGTCATTATATGTACAACACATCAGGCTTGAATAAAGTAAATAGGAAACGCATACCTTGGAAATAAGTTGTGGAATCAATATAAGGGAAAAGAAAAGACCTTAAGCAATATGTTGGGAGCAGAGTAAAATAAATGAAGCACAGAGCATAGAAATGAGAAGAATAAGCAATGCTGAGTCAGCAACAACTAAAACTCGTGTCTCCATTTTTATTGGAAAGGAAGCTGAAAAGTTAACCCTAGGCATTTCTAAGCTTTTGACTTAGATACATTAAACACATATCCCTGTTTTGTATTAAGATACTGAAAAAAAAAACTACTGCAATCAATGATCACTGATGGCTTCATATCTGAATCTTTAAGATTCAGTGACAGAGCCAGAACGCTGCAAAACAGCAGAGACCTAAGAATTGCTGCTTGGTGAATGCTAAATATATAACCGAGACACCAGCATGTGCTCTGAGCTAAGTCTCACCTCACTCTGTTTTCCTCTTTCCTTTACCATGACCAGCACCAATTTAAACTAGTCTTCAGCTCGACCACTTTGACAAATATGTGACCTCAATGCACACATATCTAGTGCATTTCTTCTCCTACGTCAATTCTTACAGGCAAGTGTGTATAAAACTCATGTGTTATCATGAAGGCAGAAGGCACAGTCATGAAGTAGGTCTCTTAAATGTGTTAATTTCATCAACTATACATTGAGTACAAAACTAAAGTTTGAATGACCACTGTAGTTCTTAAGAAATGTCCTATTTTTCCTTCCAAGAAGGCCTTAATTGAGTAAGTAACTTTACTTGATTACTTTATGCTATGGTTAAATCAAACCAGAAAGCTCATTAAGCACAATGTACAGCAAGCTCTGGATAGGCCTCATGGAAAGATGATGATTATTCCACACCTTTAACATTTCCAGCCCTTCCTTCAATGCCTGCTGCAGAATATCAGGCCAAGCACTTAGATCTGTGCCCAATTTTTATTTCCTCTGGAGATGTTTGTTTAGTTATGACCATCTCTGAAAACCTCCTTTTGCAACATAATGCAACATTTAAAACAATAAAAAATATTTCTAACTCACTTGTAAATATAATTTCACATGTGACTATAATGTAGTCATTTCTCCTTAATAACACACAAATAGTGACATGACATATTTTGCTAATTAAAGAAATGAATTAAGTTCCTCACATATTCCATTTTCTTTATGTAATTATTTTTAAGATTATCAAAGCATATATTAAGAGAAATCGCTAAATAAAAAGGTTTATATATTACTCTCTTAACAACAAATTTCCAGAAAATAAGATTTCAATGGATAAAAAATTATAGATCTATTACTCTGCTATATTTATTCTTTATAATCAATAAAGAGAACCCAAGAACAATCATGAACCAGAATAAAGTATATCTGGACTCTGGTCAAAGTCCCGATATTCACTTGCTCTAATAATTGAAAAGGAATTTTGTGATGTGAATTTTAGTTACCTTAATTCTAAAATGGTATAATTACGGAGAGAATCAGTTTTATAGCCTGTCAAAGAAACTATTAAGAAATATTTCATAAATTTTAAAGGTTAAACACAAAGATAAATAATTATCACTACAATTATTATGAGACAAGTGATAGATTGCAGAAAGGGAGCTGTTATTAAATAGTTTGTATTTCCATTCATTATTTACTCTAATAAACTTATTATTTGTTATTAAATATTTTTTATTTCCATACATTTACTCTAATAAACTTATCATTTAACCATGGATGAATTTAGCCTATTGTTATTAAGTAGAGAGGAAAATGATTGCATCACCCTCTAATCAGTATAACTCAAAGATTCACTACTTTCCTCTCTTTGCCCATCTCTTCTCTTGCTCTTTCATCCACTAAACACATAAATGCTAAGTTCTAAAACTGGAAAAAAAGTGCTCAGTGTGCAGTGAAAATTTGCAATTAGTTTATATTTATGTCACTTGCACAGATCAAAGTTTAACATAATGTATATTATACACATTCCTAATAATTTTCTATTTTTTGTTGAAAATAGCTTATCTTCACATGCTATATTCTGATCATGGTTTCCCATCCTCTAGCCCCTCCTAGATCCTCCCACAACCTTACGTACTGAAATCCACATTATTTCTTTCTCTCACTAGAGTACAAATGATCACTAATAATAATAATAATAATAATAATAATAATAATAATAATACTCCAGCTGATATAAGAACCCCAACACATATATAGCAACATATATAGCAGAAGACTGCCAGGTCTGGGTTCAGACAGAGAAGATGCACCTAACCCTCAAGAGACTAGAGGCCCAGAGAGTGGGGAGGTCAGGTGGGATACAGGTTGTGGGGTGCGGACATCCTCATGGAGATGGATATGGCGGGGTATGTGATATGGAACAGCCAGAAGGTGGACTAGGACGGGGATAAAATATGGTGTGTAAAAAGAAAAGATTAAATAAAATTAAAACAAGAAACAGAATCGGACAGAACAAACAGGAAAACTAAAAAGCCAAAGGGAAAGCATAAGAAACACAAAAAGATGCTAAAGCACATACATTCACATACACAGAAATCCCTTAACAAAATCAAAAACCATAATAAGCAAAAGATCTATATGATTAAGAAGAAAAGTAAAACTTTCAAAAATACCATTGAGTTTGTTTTGTATTGATCATGTACAGCAGAAAATGGTACTTCATAAATTTTAACAGTTTTGGCATAGTTAAAATAAGAAACTGTTCACAAAACAGATTATAGAACATACGGGAGTAGTCAGGATTTTACTAGAGCACACAAGAAAAGATTATATACTGGTATTGCCAGCGCCAAATCAAGCAAGCAGTAGTAAATGGTTTGTTGCCCAGCAAATCAATAAAATACCACAATCTCAGACACATGAACATCAGATATACATTCTTTTACAGTTCTGGATGCCAGGTGTTTGGAACAAGAGTGTTAGCAAGGGCATAGGCCTCTGAGAGCTAAAGGAGAATCTTCCATTGCATAACACTCATTCTCATCTCTATTTTCATGCAGCCTTCCCTGTGCCTCTCTTTATCTTTTAATCCAATTTGGCAGTGCTTCCTTTATTCAACATACTCAAAAATCTTATCTGCTATCATGTGTTTGGTCAAGGTCCTGCAACCAACATATAAGGGTTTTTCCACAGGTCTTTCTTGGTTCACCCATCTCATTCTGCAGTGTCTGTTGCTATCACTCACTTAACTCATTCTGTAAGACTGTTTCCCACCATCCATCAGGCTTCATCTATAGCACATTTTCCCCAACAATGCATTTCCTAACTTTAGCACCCTCTGTAAACTGCTTTTGCTATGAACCAACCAAATTAGTAGTTGCATGTTTGTTCTTCCCTAAGTTTGTCTTTTTCACATTTCACATTTAAGCAACAAGAACTCTTCTGAATGCAGTCTCTGCCTTCTGAGATTTCTTATCAGGGGATCTCTGTTGTTCTTCCTACAAGGGTTCCAGTTGGATTCATGGCCCACTTTAAATTCAGAGTTATAACATTTCTTAATCCTTATTCATATCAATTATCCTCCATTTTCCAAAACCTTTTCAGGGCAAGGGATAAGAGTAGGGCTTAGCTTTTAGGGCTCTCTTAAGTCCTTTAATTCCATTATAGATGGAATGTTGAGATTTTGGCCCTTATTATGCACCAGGACTTTTTGTTTATTACAAGAAATTTATAATTGTTTATCAGCTTAAAGCAATAATGTTAGTGTTCACTGTAGAAGCACTTGCTCAAAAGTTTGGAAGATACAAAATACTAAAGGGGACAAACAGGAAGCTACCCTTAACTACAAAAGTTTACCTGATTTTCTTCACAAGAATTTAACCCTACAGATGTGTGAAAGCCAATCTTAGATGGATGAACAAGAAGTGTGGGACACAGAGCCTAGTGTCTGCAACCCTTTCAAATCCAGGTAAAAAGCTCTATACCATAAATACCAATTGTGTCGATTCATATTCTCCTAGGTCTCAGGAGAGTAAAATTTAACTGTGTTTTGATTGTGAATCCAAGCACCCCCCCCAAAAAAAAAAAATTCAGCACTATTGAAGAAGAAAACTGTAAACAAGAAATTATAGACTACTGGAGAAAATGACACATTTCTTTGCATCGATTCATTTGGCTTTTAAATGGTTTTCAGTAAAGGCAGCATTGTTAGCATTCTGAGACCGAAACATTCTAATGCTGATCAAGTATGCCTTGAAGTTAAATAATAACAATTTGATTTTCCAGTTAAAAAGAGGGGAACTTGTATTTGATCAATTAAAAGTAACAGCTTTAGCCTCAAGATATTATTAATAGTTTTAGCTCTTGCCATAATTTGAAAAGGCCACACATTTTACTATTTTCTAAAGTTAATGAAAATAAGTAAACCAATCATCTGGGGATAACTATATGTGCTGGTTAAACATTACCATCTTAAAGACAAGTAAACATGAATATACATCAGGCAGAGTCTAATGTGTTTAGGGGAAAAATAGCAAGTATTTTCCACACTGGACCATAGCTAACTTCTTTTTGAGACTGAAGAACATTTTTTTCTGGATTTATAGAAATGACATTAGTTTACTGGAGTTAGATAATGCTAATTATATAGATTCAAACCTTGTAGTCCACTCTTATTGGCATCTGCCAGTATTGCCATCAGTGACTACTATCTTTGTCATCCCAAAGGTGATGTGACATATTTGAGGGGGCACCACAGTTTATTGTTTACACAAACATTCTTTCTGGAATATATTAAATGGGGTACTTTGTTATAATGCATATAATAAAAGGGAAAGTATCTGAAGTGTAAACTGTAAAGTCATCACCAGATTCCCCTACTTCACAAACTTTCACTGAGTTTCACTCTGCACATGGCTGCCCACCTTGGCAGTCTGGGAATGATCTTGATTTTAACCCTGTGGTGAGCCTATATCCTTTATGCTTCTATGGAAACGCCATAAACAAGCAGCATTCTCAAGGTACTACCCCAAATCTGTGCTCACCCATCAGAACACTTTTCCTGAACTGTCACCATAAAACCTCCTGATTAGCTCCCTTCCAAACATTCACAATAGCCAGATTGGCAAAGACCTGATTGTAGACCATACATGTAGTGCAAGTATGAACTAACTAATCTTGTGATTGCAAGTGTTCAATCAAATGTAACTTCTCATATTCATGTTCACAGTTAGCCTTTTTCTCTCCAGCTCATAAGAACATAATAAGAAATATTTGCCCCTGCTTCCAATACCATTATATTCATTCTTAAAATTAATTAAATGGAAATTGGCAATACTGATCCCTGTTAAGAAAAAAAAACAGGTATGTTTTCTCTACCAAGTCAGAATTCTTTATGCCTTGGAAAGGAAATGAGCACAAAAGGAGCTGTGTCATCCCTGAGATCATCAGAGAGCCAGTTTTCTTTCAATCCAGCAGCAAGACCAGGTAATGGATAATGCCTCACTCAATCACAGCATGGGCAAAAAAAGAAAAAGGCATACTCCAGTGGCAAGAGACTGCAGTAGCAATTATACAATGTTCATCTCCAGCATGCCACAGGTTGACTGTTCTTATCAGAAGATAACCAGCAGGTTTAAACAGTTGATGAACACGATGATCTATAAATATTGACTGAAAGACATTGGGTATACTTTAGTATGTGGGGCAGTGAGCTGTCAATACTTACAAAAATATGGATAAAGCAAAAATAAAAAGGAAAGAAATGGGGGACACATAGGTATAATTTTTTCTACCCTACTTTTAATAAGGGTTCGACCTCTCCTCTAGCCCACCACCAAGCAGAGGTGGTGAAAGAGAAAAAGTAGTGAAATAGAAAAGTTATTAGGATATGGGAGAAGTGGACCTCTTCAGCAATAGTTCCTTTGGGGGTGAGCTACATCTTCTATGACAGCAGTTCAGTCCTGTTACAAACAACAGATATGATTCAACAGCTATGGACCAGTCCTCTAGGCAGGCAGACACCAGGTGTGAACCAGCAGCTATAGTCCAGTACTTTCAGCAAGCAGACACCAGTCTGTAGTCTAATCCTAAAGAAACTACTAGGCTCAACAACCAACCTGAGGCCAGGCCATAGAAGAGGTAAGCTGCCACAGGAACCTCAAGAGAAATTCTTGGGGGAGTTTCTCTTAATGGCAGTGTTATCACAAGTTGAGCTGAACAATGCTATGTAAGGCTAAAGAGATGTGTGTCCTTAGCAAAGAATAATGAGGAAGAGCAAACCAAACTAAGGCTCAGTGCTTATCTCCCACTGTCTGTGGGGTCATATTTATACTCCTTCATCAAATGACCTTTCAAACCTTTGCTATATCCAAACATCCTTTCACCTGTGTCTGCTTCAGGAAAGCAGTCATTCACGTGTTTGCTTTAGCAGGACATCCTTTCACCTGTGTGCTTTAGCAAATCATCAACTGACATAACAAACTTTCCAAAGAACTAGAAGTATTCATTTCAGAGACACATCTTTTTTCCTATATCTACAAAACAGCATAGAACAGTGTTTTTAAATTGAAAATAAATATTACTTTTACTACTGTCTTTATAGGGAGTTCTAGTGGTTAACTTTATGAGTAAACATAAATGGTTTGAGGATGATATTAGCATTTAAGTAAGTAAAGCTAGAATAAAACAGATTTTACTACATGATTTCAGTATGCCAGTCAGTCAGCTATAATTAGCTAAAGGTTTGAATATAACAGAAAGACCAGCTTCCCTCAACAAGAGGGTCTTCAGCAAAATTCCAGCTATGCATTGGTCCACCAGGTTCTATATTTTTCTCATTCACCATGTTAAATATTAGTCAATCCAATCTATTTTTCATATGTGTGTTTAAATTGGCTCAATTTCAGCTGACAATCGCAACATGTATCTGCACCACGCATTTCTGATTAACATTACTTAAATGCACATAATGTATGCATGTACATAACTCAAACAATGTTTTGTGCCATCACAACTGCATGTGCCACACTGTTGAACACTGTTGAACAAGTGTAGTCGCTTGGACCTATCCCCCAAATTTAGCCACCTGGCTGTTTCTGCTTATGAGCTCCTTGAAACCGTGCAGGGAATGCTCTTGACAGAGAAAGCTCCATTCAGGGGCAGCACCTGTTACAGCTGCTCATACTGTCCCATTCCTGTCTAGCTACTTACCGTCTACCTTTAGAAATGCTACAATTATAATCCACACTGCATCCTAGACATAAGCATAAAAATAGTACAGGTACTTGGATTTTTCTTATAGGTTTTGGTTTTGAAACATGTTGGTTTTTTCAATATTGATACATTCTAAAATTTTCAATTTTTTAAATCAGTTCTAGGACCCTTTCTGTCTGCACACCAGAGTAACTGCCTTCTTTCCTGAGACTCTGACATTGAACACCCTTCATTAGGACTCTAAATTACAGTATATCCTTAGGAAGCACTCATTTTCAAGGCAAAGAAAAGAACCATTTTTTATAGGTGACAGCGACTGGACCATGTGTTTGTGTTAGTCAGCCTGTTCTCATAACATAGAAGATGTGGCTTAGACAACACGAATCTATTTTATCACATTTGGAGAGTACTAGCTGAAGATCAAGGTGTCATTGGCTTTGGCCTCTTCTAGGGCACACTTCTTTGTCTTATAGATGATCATGGTACTGTAGGGCATGAACCTGAGTGGAGTTGCTGACTATGAAACATGTTCACTGTGCACCACTTGCCAATTTGTAACTTCTACCACTTAAACAAGTCAGGTGAGGTTGACCTCCCACACACAATGTTAAGGGAAGTCACTTTATCATTCAGGTAGGATTCAAAGGATGAGAGAATCCTAGTATTCATGGCAAGCTCATCTCTCAGGGTCCAGGAAAGCTGACTGTGACAATGGAATATTAATCAGCACATATTCTTCCCATTGCAGCAAAGAAACAGCAGCATAGCCTCATCTGGACTTTAATATACCTTGTGTCGTGTGACTAGCTCTGAGTCACTGAAGACCATTCTCTCTAGGAGGGATAGAATGAACCGAATCTATTTCTGATAGCTACTTCTCATCAAAAGATGAGGCATTCCAAGTACTGTCTCCATTTAATACTGAGAGATACAAGCAAGAAAAGCAATGGAGAGTTATGTCAGCCGGACCTGCTTATACAACACATTCACAGTGTTTCTAAAAACTTCTGAGAGCAGCTTTAGTCCCACCAGCACTGTGTGGAGGTTTTGATTTCTTTTCCCTTTTCCATTTGTGCTGGTTTGAATAAAAATGGCCCCACAGGCCCTTAAGGAATGACACTACTAGGAGGTATGGCCTTATTAGTGGAAATATGTTACCAAAAGTGAGCTTTGAGCTTTGAAAAGTTCAAGCTACACCCAGTGGTTCTTGCTCTTCTTCCTGACTAAGGTTGCAGATGTACAACTCTCAGCTAGCTGTTCAGTACCATGCTGCCTGCATGCTGTTTCCTGCCACAATAATAATGGACTAAACCTCTTAGTGTCAGCCAGCCCCAATTAAATGTTTTGATTATAAGAGTGGCAATGGTCATGGTTTCTCTTCACAGCAATAAAAACCTTCACTAGGACACTGTCCTTCTTAAACTGCCACTTTCACATTTTCAGATAATGCAGCAGACTCATACTGATCATGCCTAGAGATTAGCACTAAAGGAGGCTCTGACAATGATGCCAGGTGGGGACATTTTCAACCAGCGGTGAAACATTTTATCACTAAGACATTCCCTTTATTGAAACAATTCTCAGCATGTAGGTCATGACCCTTTTTAGAGTCCAACAACCCTATCATAGGGGTCACCTAAGACAATTGGAAACACAGATATATGTACACACACACACACACACACACACACACACACACACATATATATAATCATTTCATATATATATATATATATGAAATAATTCATAACTATAGCAAAATTGCAGATATGAACTAGCAATGAAAATCATTTTATGGTTAGGGTGACTTCAACATGAGGAACTGTATTAAAGGGATGCAGCACTAGGAGGGTTGAGGACCACTGCTTTAAAATATGTTGATCATGAGAACCATTCAGCAGCTATAAAGAAAAAGTTAGAAAGCAATAACTGAGCTCTTCTTATTATGATGCAAATAATGCAATTTTATTCAGTGCCAACCTACGATGTTTTTACTTGTTCATTAATGAGCCTCCTGACCCTCTTTTATACATCTCCCAAAATACTGTTTGAACTTTTTTTAAAATAAGTCTTCTATCCTTTATTTTAAATTTCTATTTCATTCTCAAGGGCCTACTATATTTTTCACTTATGTAGGTGTTGCTGAATATATTATTGTTGTCTACAACTTTTTAATTATTAAAATTACTCATCAGTATCCTTTTTGCATTCTTGTCTGTTTAAGTGGACACTTTAGTTATCAATGCACACATATTGTAGTTTCCAGGCAACACAATCTGGTGATGTAGGCCTGTTCACTACAACTACTGAAAGGACAAGTGTGAGTCATTCTGCAAGGCACTCATGCTGTCCAGCAAAATTTCATAGCAACCTTGAAAGATAAATTTTATTGTGATCTATAAGAAGATGTGTGTGTGTGTGTGTGTGTGTGTGTGTGTGTGTGTACCTGTGTCTCTGTGTGTGTTTCATTAGGATTTTTTAAATCAGTTTTTGCTTAACTAATTTTATGACAGTTTGAATTCTAGTTTTGCTAGGGGGTGGCTAACTAATTAAACCAAAAGAATCATGTAAAAGTAGAGACTTTGGCCATGATGTCATTAAGAAAAAGTCATGCTGACCTTCAGCTGAACCAGCACCATTCACTGAAAAGGCTATCTTTTTTCCACTGCATGGTTGTAGCTCATTTGTCAAAGATCAAGTGACAATAGGTGCGTGTGTTCATTTCTGGGTCTTCAATTCTATTCCATTGATCTAATTGTCTGTCACTGTACCAGTACCATGCAGTTTTTAACACAATTGCTCTGTAGCACTGCTTGAAATCAGGGATAGTGATTCCCCCAGAAGTTCTTTTACTGTTGAGAATAGTTTTAGCTACACTGGGTTTTTTGTTATTCCAGATGATTTTAAGAATTGCTCTTTCTAGGTCTATGAAGAATTGAGTTGGTAATTTGATGGGGATTGCATTTAATCTGTATATTGCTTTTGGTAAGATGGCCATTTTTATTATATTTATCCTGCCAAATGGAGAGCATGGAAAATTTTTCCATCTTCTGAAGTCTTCTTCCATTCTTTTCTTAAAGTTTTGAAGTTTCTGTCATATAGATGTTTCAGTTGTTTGGCTAGAGTCACACCAAAATACTTTATATTGTTTGTTGCTATTGTGAAGGGTGTCATTTCCCTAATTTTTTTCTAAGCCTGTTTATCCTTTGAGTATAGGAAGGCTACTGATTTGCTTGAGTAAATTTTATATCCAAATCTATCGAGTCTTATCTCCTTGAACTAAACTCAAGTCCAAGAGGATCAAGGACGTCCACATAAAACAAGATACACTGAAACTAATAGAAAAGAAACTGGGGAAGAGCCTTGAGCACATGGGCACAGGGGAAAATTTCCTGAACTGAACACCAATAGCTTATGCTCTAAAATCAAGAACTGACAAATGGGACATCATAAAATTACAAAGTTTCTGTAAGGCAAAGGACACTGTCAAAAGGACAAAATGGCAACCAACAAATTGGGCAAAGATCTTTACCAACCCTATATCTGACAGAGGAATATTATCTAAGATATATAATGAACTCAAGAAGGTAGACTCAAGAGAGCAAAATAACCCTATTAAAAAATGGGATACAGAGCTAAACAAAGAATTTTCACGTGAGGAATATTGAATGGCTGAGAAGCACCTAAAGAATTGTTCAACATCATTAGTTATCAGGGAAATGCACATCAAAACAACCCTGAGATTCTACCTCTCACCAGTCAGAATGGCTAAGATCAAAAACTCAGGAGAACACAGGTGCTGGCAAGGATGTGGAGAAAGAGGAACACTCCTCCACTGCTGGTGGGATACAAGTTGGTACAACCACTCTTGAAATCAGTCTGTTATTTCCTCAGAAAACTGGGCATGATACTACCAGAGAACCCAGTTATACCACTTCTGGGCTTATACTCAGAGGATTCCTCAGCATGTAATAAGGACACATGCTCCAATATGTTGATAGCACCTTATTTATAATAGCCAGAAGCAAGAAATGACCCAGATGTCCCTCAACAGAGGAATGGATACAGAAAATGTGGTATATTTACACTATGGAATACTACTCAGCTATTAAAAACAATGAATTCATGAAATTATTAGGCAAGTGAATGGATCTGGAGAATGTCTTCCTGAGCGAGGTAACCCCATCACAAAAGAACACACATGGTATGCACTCTGTGGTAAGCTGTTATTAGCCCAGAAGCTAAACGATTCACATATCAAGTGATGCCCAAGAAGAAGGAAGGAGAGGCTCCTGGTCCTGGAAAGACTCAGCTCAGCAGTGTAGAGGAATACTAGGACAGGGAAGCAGGAAGAGGTTGATTTGGGAACAGGGGGAGGGAAGGGGGCTTATGGGACTTTCAGGGAGGGGGAATCCAGGAAAGGGGAAATCACTTGAAATGTAAATAAAGAATACATCTAATAAAAAGAAAGGAAAAGGAAAGGAAAGGAAAGGAAAGGAAAGGAAAGGAAAAGAAAAGAAAAGAAAAGAAAAGAAAAGAAAAGAAAAGAAAAGAAAAGAAAAGAACAATTCAGTTCTCCTTGCTTTCCAAAAGGCTTTGGCTGCTCATTTCTTCCTCATCTGCCTGGTCAAGTATATGACTCCATTCCATGTTCCTGTCTCAGACATTTCATTGTGCAAAGTAGTATCTTTTATACATTGGAAGACTGATCTTCACTATTATTACCATGTAACAGTGATATGATCAATACCCATCCATTACCAATAAGAAAACAAAATTTCTCAGTTTTATTAACATCATGAATATCCAAGCTAACCATAAATAAAATTGATAAATAAACACTTGGCTGCTAAACTGGCAAATGGCTACAAGAGATATACAATCCAGGGTTATATAACACAACTACTTAAAATGTTGTTGACACTTTTGTCTATTAGATAATATGAACTGTGAAAGTTCCAAGAAATTTATTAAACATGAAGATTCTTGATTTAATCTTTAAGACCTTCCTAACTTAAATAATTGTGGTCCAATTTAGAGTAAATGGTATGTTTTTGTTTATAAAGAAAATGTACAGAGAGAAAAGAAGAGAGAGAGAGAGAGAGAGAGAGAGATTTTGTGTAATATCAACTATATAACTAATCACCTATACAATGCTACAGAGTACATATACTGTATATTACAAGCAGATAAATCAACTTAGAGTTTTCCCTAGAGTATAAATGACAGGCTTATAAAAGTTATAGATTTACTTTCATGAGTGGAGTAGAAGATAAACTTTTCAAACTGTGGTGGGTAGAACTTATATAAGGAGTTCTGTGTTGATAAAACTGTCCATATCTTTCAGGCAATTAGTGGAAAGAGAGTGCCATCTTCCCCTCTTCTTCAAAACAGCACATATAAAATGATGAAACTCTCATTCACAGATAGATCTTTAAGGCAAAAGCAACATGGTTTTCATTGATAGATGATTCATTGACTGATGGCTATAAACAAATCCTCCAAGCTTTTGATATTAAGATACAGCTTCTGTTTTCTCAAAGTTTATGCTGAAAAGTTGGCCCTATAGATATACAAAACATTGCAAGAAAATCTCATGATTAAGTAGGTTTAAAATTTTGTATTGGGCCACATAACTATCCTTCGGCAAACATGAACTGCAGGCCACAAGTAGGAGGAGAGATGAATCTGTGGAAACCAACCACCCTGGAGCCCTGTCTGAGTCACATGTGTTAAAGAGTAAGTGCTAAACACAATATGGTATAATGTAAGCTAAACTCAGGGAATTGTAAATTTATTGGTTCTTAATGCAAATATATTTCTCTCAAAGTAAGTAGATAAATGCAGAAGCCAGGAAAAAGTTCACACGAATCTGTAAATTCTTATCCCTCCTTTTTATCATTCAGGCTTAGAAAGTATATTGTCTAAAATAATAAAACTGGGAGACCCAAACCACAGCTTAATTGCCTACTCCTTGTACCTAATACCTTACACATTCAAAAGAGAAGAGAGATCCAGTTAAAAGAAGTGAGGAGAGGGAAATGTATGATTTCATCCAAAAAGCAAAACAAGTAAGTAATACTTGAACTCATTTCTACAAGTTTTCTTGTAGAAAGTTTGGCCCCAAAAGATGTCTCAGCAGACAAAAGATGTTTGCTATGAAGCCTAATAACCGGTACGTCAGAATTCACTCCCTAGAACCAACACATGGGAGCAGGGAACTAGCTTATAAAAGTTGTCAATTGACATCCACATGTAAGTTGTGGAATTATCTTGTCTCCCTTTGCCCCTTCCTCACAAAATAAAGATTAGATAGAAAGATGATAGATAGATAGATAGATAGATAGATAGATAATAGATAGATAGATAGATAGATGGATGGATGGATAGATTGATAGATGAATAGATAGATGTAAGAATGAAAGTTTAATATTAAGTTTTATAAAAGTTAAAATATTTAATTTTCCATTGTTATAATTTCTGTCTTTACAGATTAAAATCACTATAGCACATTGAAGCATACTTACACTTTTATTTTGGGGAATGATTAAAATATGATTAGATTATTTCACCACTTCCCATTCCTCCAACCCCTTCTTACATCCCCTTCCAACTCCTTTCTTTCTCTCAAATTCATTACCTCTTTGCCTTTAATTGGTACGTATATGTGTGTGTTTGTGTATATGTGTAGGTGCACACAAATTCCTAAATATGTAAATAAAAGCAGATCAGTATGCATAATGTTACTTATGTGTATGTTTTCAGGACTGGCCACTTGGATGATGTCCTATAAGCTTTCCTTTTCCATGTTAATATTTCTATTGGTGTTCTCCTTGTTCAGGTCTTTTTAATACAGCCATGTTGATGAAAAATATGGTTATAACTGCTTTGAAATTTATAGGAAACTAAATTTCACTGAAAATTTCTTCTACCTATACCTATTAGAATCTTTCTTTCTCCTCTTCTACTTTGATCCTGAGCATTAGACATAGGCACTGCATGCTAATTCTAGCTTGATACTTGGGAGTAATGTGATCTCCACATTTTGATCAGTTGGGCCTTTCGATGTTGTTTTCTGTATTGATCTCTGTCTGTTGAAATGGTCACTTATTTGATGAGGAATAAGACATATAATCATATATGTAAGACATATAATTAAATTATAATATATAATTTATCTGTGAGTAAAAGTGTAAGTATTTAGAATGTAGTTAGGAATTTTACTGCTTTAGTAAATGGTTGTAGGTTCTCCTCCAAGATCCATGACTTCTCTATCCCTGGACAATTGGCTAGGTTTCACATAAAAGGCATAATTTCCATATTGCTAAGTGCTCCTTTATCCCATTTGGAGAGCTGTTGGTTAGAGCTAAGATGTGTTGTTTCTGTAGTACCCTCGGGAATACTGTGTCATGCTGGCTCACAAGAGACCAAAGATAGCCAAAACAATCCTAAATAAAAATAATAATCCTTGCAAGACTACCTCAAGATAAATTGCAGAGTCATGGTGATTTTAAATATATGATACTGGCACAAAAAATTGACATGTACATCACTGAAATAAATTTGAAGACACAAACACAAGCATGCATGTCTGTAGCCATCAAATATTCAACAAGGGTCACAAAAACATATGGTCAAAAAGGACAGAACCTGCAACAACTGCAATGCTGGATATCTACATGCTGAAAAATAAAGTTAGAAATGTATTTATCACCATAAAATATAGTACCTCAGTTCCAGACCTATTTTTATGAATGTTGAAATCACAGTAACATATGAAACTATGAAAATAATTACCAAAATCATTGACGTACAGAATAAAATATTAAATGTATTTTTAAATAGGAACATAATGAGGATAATATTTTGCTAAAGCATTAATTTGTTACTTGTGTATAAATTTATAAAGATATTCTTTGTATTTCTTTAAATTATAGAAGCCAAAATTATTAAAATATGTTCCTCAAAAGTCTGTATTTCATTTAAAGAAAATTCAAATAAGTTAAATATGCCTTTTTTGTTTTTGTTTTTAGTTTTGTTTAAATTGATATCCACAGGTTTCTCAGAGGTTCATGTGTCTAATCAATCTTCAAGGATTAGTCATGGGGGAACTGATGAAATGGGAGTCCATAATAACACAAAGTGGAAGACATTTCCATAACAGACTTTGCTCTTACTCATCTCTTTATGGTACTTGAATAGATATTTCTGTGCCCCAAATCTGTAGGTAAATTATAATAAGAATAAAGCAAATATATATTGTCCTTCATCTACACAAACCAAGCAAACTTTCCTCAAAAAAGACCTGAATCTATGTATAAATATTTCAATCTATTACTTTCCCTAGTCTCAAGTTATGAGTTTCTTCACAATTCATTTTTAGTAACTTTTCTACCTCTATGAAAGTCTTTTTTTTTTTGCCTGAATACTGTCTTGCATTTAAATGGCCTGACTATAACTAAAACATTTGTTTTAATAATTCAAACTCTTCGTATCATCTAGGTTATCAGGATACCCAAGATTATTCTTGTGTCACCCATAGATCTAAAAGAAAAATTAAAAGCAGATGATTAGACATAAAAAGTGTACAGAACCAGAAAGGAAGTCAGAGTTTAAGACAGAAACTGGGACAACATAAAGAGGCATGAAATGTATATTTGTTGGGTATAGAGGTTCCAGGAAACCTGGAAACAGCTCTTCTAAGGGAGAAGCTGCATTTGCAGGTCCTTAAATATCACATGGTGCTGATTAATAGAAGAAAAACAACTATAGCAGTATTAAGAGAGAAAATTTATTTATACTTGAGCCTCAGCAGAGGGTTTGTTAAAAGTTATTTCAAATCTCAATAAAGAGACTTTGTGTGGGAGCAGCAGGAAGATGCTGTAATGTGTATACTTGTGTGTGTTTGCGTGTATGTGTTTATGCAAATGTGTACATGCATATAAGTGTGTGTATGTGTGTGCATGTGTGCAAACATATATGTATGTCATACCACTTAAAATATAATGACAAATGTTATTTAATATGTTTTCAATTATAAAAATAATTCTGATTTCAGAAAGATTTTATTTTTACATAAGTATCCTAAAATGTATACAGCTTTCAAAATCAATGGCTTCAGAACAAAGTGTTAAAGTATAATTTAAAATAAAAAAAATTCTATAGTATGATCATATATCTTTTTCTTATATGGACTGCAGATATTATTTCAGTGGGAAGTCCACCCAGAGATACTACTTCCAAAATATATTTCAGTTCTGGCTACCTTTGTTCTTATTCATTGCTTGACCTCCACCAAAAACACAAAACATTGTGACCTTTAGTTTGGGATAAGATTGGCTTCCCAACTTGTTTTCCAGTGTCAATGCTTGGTGACGCAGCATATTTATCATAAATCACAAAAGTTATCATATTAGAAGCTTTTAGTTATTTCACAGTTAAGTCCACTCTTGTCATATGTTGCTTACAAAGAGCAGTGCTGACCCAGCTGTCTTTACTCTTGACCTTAACCTTTCCTAAGCCACTGTAATTCTGAATGTCTTCCTTTCTGACCCTAAGCAGTATTTAGCCACTCTTACCCTGGCTCTCCTGGGTTCATCATCTTAGCTTCTTTTGAGTGAGAGCTCAGAGCAATGTAGATCCTTCCTCAGGACTTTAACCTCTTGACTCTTTCTTATGGGTGTTTCATACAACCTTGTTATTACTGTGCTCTCTTTGTCCTAAGGTCCCACCATGTCACTTACTTGATGAGACTATTCATGTTCAATTGAAAACAGGACCTTTACCATTATTCTTTTGATTTGACTCCATAATCACACTTTCATAATTGAATATATATAGAAATCTATTCACTGGTTTGAATTTAAGCTCCATATCAGCCTTAGCAGAGACCAGGGTGATTTTCTTCAAAGCTCTATAACTAGAACTTCCCAGTGTATGAATCTTATTAAAGAAATTAATAATTCTGTATTGTATTGTTATGAATAGATAATACATATAACCTTATGTATTTCCCACAACAAATACTTTAAAGGCACTTAGGCATTGTTATTTAGATCCATATTTAAAATAATTTCATTTTAGATAGTGCTTATTGGAAATAATGATGATTCCCTACATGATTCTATCTACACATATGAAAAATAGAGGACAATTATGGTACAACAATAATCATATTCTATATGTTTGTATACTGAAGTTTGGAAGTATAAACAGTGTGGAAAAGTGGTCATCCTAAAGTAAGTGCTCTTCTTTGTAATTTCAGCCTATTTCTGTAAGAATTGGGAATTAAAAAAAAACTCTCACATTTCTTCAGGTCTCAGTTTTCTTTTCAAAATATCTCAAGGAAATAGTCTTTAAAAAGATTAAAACTCTTAGAAGTCTTATGAACTTTTCAGCTTACTAATCATAAACATAGTGGTGGTCATGTGGATAATGCTAGCACTCATTTGTATGAGATGCAAAATACACCCAACATTGACACCTTAATCTTTCGAGTTCTAATGCCAATAATACCTTTACAGATGTGAAGTAATCATACAAAATTGTATGATCTGTACAAGTTCCTAAATTTTTAAGCCACAATCAGGCAGGATGCTTCAACTCTGACATTATCTTAATGACTTAACTACATAGAATTCTTGGTATCTATAATTTTACTCTTAATTGCTCTTTGACAAGGATACAAACTAAGATATCCCAAGTCAACTTGAAAGCTTACTGATAACTAGCACTCTCTGAAACATCAGTTAGATATGTGTTCATTCTGTCATGCATCCCTTGAACTTCAATAAAGTCTAATCCCACTTAGATTTCTTCTGTTTTGTCTCTGCAGGAGTGGTTGGTTTGTGGATGAACTAGATTGTATCTATCTGACAGGTCTGCCAAGAATGTCTGGTCAATGCTAGCTCATTCTCAGTGTCTTTATTGATTTGTGCATTGCTTTTGGCTTGTTTTCAGCACATCACTTTAGTGTCTTGTTTGATGGCTCTCTGACCTACTCATTATTGAATTGTTGTTCAGGAATGTACTCTCTTGCCCTGCCTGCACAATAGGGCTGAATACCTATAGCACTGATCAGATTGACACTTTAAAGTGTTGGCCATATAATTGTAATGGAAGTTTCTATAGACCTGATTCAATAATAGTTGGTAAATTTCAAGTACAGAATAATGAGTTGGGTATCTATTTCATCCATAGTCATTTTAGAGCATTTATATAATTAACCAACTTTGGTGAATTAATAGATAATATTAAGTGTTTGTTGTTGGCTCAGCACACTATTGGAAATATAATCTCTCTCTCTCTTTCTGTCTTCCTCCCTCCCTCCTTCCCTCATTCTTCCCTCCCTCCCTACACACACACACACACACACACACACACACACACACACACAGAGAGAGAGAGAGAGAGAGAGAGAGAGAGAGAGAGAGAGAGAGAGAGAGAGAGACATCTAAAATGATATATAATCTTGTGAGGAAAATGTTTTCATTTTAATTTTAATCTGATTATTAGGATAGTATAAAACAGGGCATGAATAAATGTTATAAGAATATATGCAGTTGGATATTTTTAGATGCATTTGGTTATGGACAAGTATAGTGGTAAAGGTTCTGTAATATGTAAAGAGATTTGGCACTTTTGGAAGTAATTCAGCATAGATACTAATAGCATGAATAAACCTAGTTACAGTCTAGATTAAAATTTGTCCCTATTCACTAATTAAATATTGTTTGGACAAGTTATTGGTTTCAAACTCAAAGTCAACTATTGATGAATTAAAGGTAGTAGAAATATTAACCTTTCAGGCCTGTGGTTGAGGTTAAAATAGATTAAACTCATAAAAGCAATTTAGTGGTGGGATATAGAGTATACTCTATAACACTACTGGATCATACTATATAGGAGAGAAGTCAGCAGTCTTCTGACTGGTAATGGACTAGGAGACTATTTCCGGAAAATTAATAACATTCTCAATAGAAGCATGGATCTGGAAGTGAGCATGGCTTATGACCAGGTAAAAAGATGAAGCTACCTTGGTATAATCAAAGCAGTCTTGTGGTCTTCTATTAGACACTCTGATTTCAACATCTGAGTTTGAACAAAAAACAAAACAAATTCTACTAGTTATAGAACTAGAATTTGACACTGCCTCCAGATAATTCAAATTATGTCGCTATAAAGAGTTAACTATCATCTATATGGTACATTGCTCCAATAATCTCCTTGGCATTCTTCCAAGAGATGCTCATTCTTTCTTAATGCTATCTCTTTGTCAAGTGATGTCTCAGTGTTGGGAGCATTCCCAACTTACACCAATACAGATTCAGTGTTTGACATTGGACCATTTATAAGCCAGTGACCCAAAGACATGACAAAGTATAAGTCTTTAAGTTCTACCCACTTTATGGTAGGTAGAAAACGTTCTTTCAGTTTTTATAAGAGTGTCTTTGTATATCCTTTACAGTGAATTTTATCAAAGGTTACAGGGACTTATGTTGGAATCAGAGTTAGAATGTATCTGGGCATATCCATGGTAGCAATGATGACAAAAATCAGGCTTACTATATGAAAGGAACAGCTGAAAAATTTGTTTCTTTATGGAAACCAATGATGGAAAATAAGAGGAAGTTTTCCCATCATTTCTTGGAGTCTATAAGAAGAAAATACAATGAGACACACAGTGTTGATGTTCTCAGCACCTACACTTTTATTTTCAGGTCTCATAACATCAGGCAGAGAACTGTATGTCTGTAAGGCCCTTCAAACCCAGTTTTACTTAAACCCTTCCTATTCTCTATAGCACCCCTGAATTGTCAAGCTTGTGGGTTATTTTTGGTATAAAGTACATGGAATCCATAGTTAGATTTTTGTTGCCAGATATCTCTTGCCTTACTGCTCTATGCCATCAAATCACCTGTCTGATTCACATGTAAAATGTTGCCAAAAAATACAAAAGGTGCTATAGATTATCATGTTTTGCCATGTATTGGGTTATGGTAAGAAAGAGGCAGCAATGGGCTTCTGTGTATACAATCTGGAGATTTTTGGAGAAAAAAATCCAAATGGTACAAATGGCATCATACCTCTTTGGTTTAATTCTCAAATTCTTAAGATTTTGGCATTTTTGTCTATGTGTTGTTAAACCATTAAAAGAAAAATGAAGAATTCATATCATTTAAAACTGGAGACTTTAGGACCTATGTTTACAATAGATACTTAAGATTAGATTGAAATATTTTGTTTCCTTTTGGGGTGTGTTGGCATTGCATATAAGCTGCAGATGGGTGAACAAAATAAAGGGAGAGAGCGAATGACCACCTTCCTTAGTTTCTCATTGTGATATGTCTGCCTGATAAACTGTTGAACTTACAAAGTCTCAAGAAGAGAGTGCTTGGACATGAAAAGACACATTCTTACTCTCAGAAACTGGAAGTTCTCAATCCACAGAGATGATTCATAAGCCACCAAAGTATATAGAAACAAGGATATGCTCTAGAAAATGACAAAGAGGCAGAAGAGCAGCCGGCCACAGTGTCACACATATGGTGCTAAGATAACCATTTAATAAATCTCATTATTAGGAAACACAGATAAACTTTTGATGAGTTCTCTTCTTTCCTTTAAAATAAAATGTCTTTCTCCCAAGCCTCTCATACATCTCCTTAACATACTACAAAAAGCTGCATGCCTACGTGAACATTTGAAAGCATATAAATATTGTCTACTCCTGTGCTTATCACAGTCCAATCTCCACTGAGCCTCAAACTTCAAAACTCCGCAAACAATGAAGCCAGGAAAATGTATAAATCATGATGTTGCTCCTGGCTATGTGAGCACGCCGATGAAGTGCCTAGGATCTTCTACCACCTGCATCATAATGGGCCATAAGCTATTCTGGTACCTCAGAGGCTTTGATAAAAGCAAAGTGAATAAGCAGCATGCTCCATCTTTTGAATTCTGGACTGAATGAAAATGCTCTCTATGCCATTGCACATGCCTGGCTGCGAGCACACATTTGACTAGGGACCTGGCAGTGCTTGATAGCTTTAGAATGCACCCATTGTGGTCATGAAGTAACACCACAGACTGGTGAATGCCTATGGTATTCTTGATACATGTCACTCTCAGAGTTCTTCATAATCAGAAATCCTAATGTGATTACAGCTATGGCAGTTGTAAATCACAAAGAAAGTCAGAACCATGCATGTTTTGTATACTCAACAGCTAATTTTCATGCTCAGGTTTCCATTATACCTCAAGATGGAATACAAGGTAGGTATCTTTCCCCCGATTCTTTTGTTTGTTTGTTTGCTTGTTTGTTTGTTTGTTTGTTTGTTCTTATAGGCCAATAGAACATGTGGAGTTTAGAAAAGCAACAGATACCATGTAACAAACCTTGTTGTATTTGATACTGAATACTGATATAAAAAAGAGCACTTTAAGTCAAGTTGAAAACAAACTTTGTATACATTGGATATTAGCCCTCTGTCAGATGTAGGGTTGGTGAAGAATTTGTTAGTTGCCGATTGGTCTTTTTGACAGTGTCTTTTGCCTTACAGAAACTTTGTAATTTTATGAGGTCCTATTTGTCTATTCTTGATCTTAGAGCATAAGCTATTGGTATTCTGTATAGGAACTTTTCCCCTGAGCCAGTGTCCTCAACGGTCTTCCCCAGTTTCTTTTCTATTAGTTTTAATGTGTCTGGTTTTATGTGGAGGTCCTTGATCCACTTGGAGTTGATCTTAGTTTAAGGAGAAAAGAGTGGATCAATTCTCGCCGGGCGGTGGTGGCACACGCCTGTAATCCCAGCACTTGGGAGGCAGAGGCAGGTAGATTTCTGAGTTCAAGGCCAGCCTGGTCTACAGAGTGAGTTGCAGGACAGCCAGAGCTACACAGAGAAACCATGTCTCGAAAAACCAGAAAAAAAAAAGAGTGGATCAATTCTTATTTTTCTGCATGTTGACCTCCAGTTGAGCCAGCACCATTTGTTGAAAAGGCCATCTTTTTTCCACTGGATGTTTTCAGCTCCTTTGTCAAAGATCAATTGGCCATAGATGTGTGGGTTCAATTCTGGGTCTTCAATCCTATTCCATTGATCCACCTCCCTGTTACTGTACCAATACCATGCAATTTTTAACACTACTGCTCTATAGTATTGCTTGAGGTCCAGGATACTGGTATACAAAAAAACTCAAGAAGTTAAACCCCAGAAAAACCAAATAACCCTATCAAAAAATGGGGTACAGAGCTAAACAAAGACTTCTTACCTGAAGAACTTCAGATGGCTGAGAAGCATCTTCAGAAATGTTCAACATCATTAGTCATTAGGGAAATGCAAATCAAAACAACCCTGACATTTCACCTCACACCAGTCAGAATGGCTAAGATTAAAACCTCAGGAAACAGCAGGTGTTGGTGAGGATGTGGAGAAAGAGGAACACTCCTCCGCTGCTGGTGGGATTGCAAGCTGGTACAACCACTCTGGAAATCAGTATGGCAGTTCCTCCAAAAACTGGACATGATACTTGTGGAGGACCCTGCCATACCACTCCTGGACATTTAACCAGAAGATTCCCCAGTATGTAATAAGGATATATGCTCCACTATGTTCATAGCAGTCTTATTTATAATAGCCTGAAGCTGGAAAGAACCCAGATGTCCTTCAACGGAGGAATGGATACAAAAAAATGTGGTATATATACACAATGGAATACTATTCAGCCATTAGAAACAATGAATTCATGAAATTCTTAGACAAATGGACGGAGCTGGAGAACATCATACTAAGTGAGGTAACCCAGTCTCCATAGAATACCCATTGTAAGCACTCACTTATAAGTGGCTATTAGCCTAGAATCTTAGAACACCAAATACACAATCCACATAGCAAATGATGTCTGAGAAGAAGGAACTAGAGGACCCTGGTTCTGGAAAGGCTCAAGGCATCAGTGTAGGGGAATACCAGAACAGGGAAGTGGGAAGGGGTGGATGGGGAGACAGGGTGAGGGAAAAGGGCATATGGGACCTTTGGGGGGGGTAGGGAACCAGGAAAAGGGAAATGAAATGTAAATAAAGAATATATTCAATAAAAAAGAAAAGAAAACAAACTTTAGCCAAACTTTTGCATCTTTTGATAATCTTGTTGACATTACAAACTATCTCCTCTAGTTCCCATAAGAATGACTTTGCTATGTTCTTCTGTTGTCTTCAATCTGCTCTGATGTCCTCAGTCTACTTCTCTTCTGCTCTCTCTCTCTCTCTCTCTCTCTCTCTCTCTCTCTCTCTCTCTCTCTCTCTCTCATATCTGTACCCATTCATATCTGCTGCCAAAGGAAGCCTCTCTGATGATGACTGCACAAGGCATTCATTGATCTATGAGTATAGCGGAATGCCATTAGAAATCATTTCATTGACTTTTTTTCTACTCATGTGTGGTTCCACCCTAAGTCTCTATGCTATCTAGAATTCAGTTTCTGGCCAGCTAGGCAGTGCATGGGCTCACTCTTGTATGATGGAGTCAGAGTCTGAAATGGCAAACACAGTGTCTGCATGGATCTGCACCAGGTTCTTTGCATATATATTACTGCTGTTATCTTGGTGTTCTTAGAGACTCCTAACAAAGGGTTGAGTGTATCTCTGACTCTTTTCCCTACTCTTGAGACACCTGATAATGAGTTGCCTTGTCCATCCCAGATATGAGGGGGGTTTGCCTTGTCATATTGTATCTTGTTTGTCCTGTTGAATATTTAGTCTCTTACAGACCTGTTGTTTTTGAAGAGAATCTGGGGAATGCTGGACTTGTGGGAGGAGTTAAGAGGAGTGGATGGAAATGAAACTGTGTTTGGGATATGTCTTATTTGGGGTTTTATTGCTGTGAAGAAATGCCATGAGCCCAGCAACTCTTCAAATGGAAAATATTTTTTCCATTTTTTATTAAACATTCTACTTATTTACATCTCAAATATATCCCACTTCCCAGTTACCCCTCTATAACCAGCCCATCCCATATTTGCCCTCTTCCTTTGCCTCTATGAGAGTGCTCCCCCACCCACCCACCCTCGCCTATCCCACTGCTCCATCAGCCTGCTACACGGGGGCATCAAACCTCCACAGAACTAAGGTCCTCCCCTCCCATTGATGACAAACAAGGCCATCCTCTGCTACGTATGTATCTAGAGTCATGGATTCCCTCCCTGTACAATCCCTTGTTGGTGGTCTAGTCCCTGGGAGCACTTGGCAGTCCACCCAGCTGACATTGTTCTTCCTATGGGGTTGCAATCCCCCTTCACTTTAATTGGGGATGGCTTGCAATCTCAGAAATTTAATCCATTATAAACTTGGTGGAACGGATGGCAGCATGCAGGCAGACATGAGGCTAGATAGGAAGCCGAGAGCTCTAAATCCAGATCAACAGATAATAGAAAAAGAAATTGTGACCTATAAGGCCTGGTTTTGACCTCCTGAGACCTCAAAGACCATCCTCTAGTGACATACATCCTCCAATAAAGTTACACTTATCCCAACAAGTCCACAACTGCTAATAGTGCCAGTCCTTATGGACCTACAGGTTTTTTTTTTTTAAGATTCAAACCACCACATTCCACTCCCTAGTGCCCATAGGCTTGTAGTTGTATTATAATGGAAATGCATTCAGTCCAACTTCAAAAGTATCCACATCTATTATATCAAAGTCTTTTCTGAGACTTGAGCAATATCTTGACCACAATCGCCTATAAAATTCAAATAGAAAAAGCAAATCATATACTTATAACATACACAGGATATACATTACCATTTCAAGTAGAATGGAAGGGAGCATAGTGAGGAAATACTAGACCAAAGTAATACTGAACAATATTTGAGAAAATTCTAAATTCTGCATTTCCTTATCTGATATCAAAGTATTTTTCAGATCACTAACTCCTTTCAGCTTTGTTGACTGCAACTTACTTCTCTCTCTGGTTCTACTACCTCTTAACATCACCCGTTTGTAGCTATCCCATGGCTGTGGCATCTTCAACAATTTAGGGTCTCCAAAGTAATCCAGGCATTACCTTCACAGCTTCACAGAATGGCTTCTCTAGAAACCGTGACAGGGACTACCTGCCACACATCTGGCCTCTACATATTGATCTGCAGGCAGCAGAAGTGAACGGAGCTACTAGAACTGAGCTGCTACCTTCAGTATCTGAAACTTCAAAGTCTGCCCCCTCCCCAGTGACATACAACCTCCAAGAAGGCCACGCCTCCTAATAGTAATGCTCCCTATGGACCTAACCTTCAAACACATAAGTTTCTGGGGACCACTCATTTTTAAATCATCATAGGATATGTTGTATGAATGAAGAATTTATTTTCAATAATAACAATGAAAAAATGAATGACTGGGGCATTCATGCTGAAATGACATTATCAGATATTGAATTTAGATAATAGTTTATACAAGGAAGACTGAGATTAATCTAAAGTTAATCTCTTTGAAACACATATTGGACATTTTATCTTGTTTTACAAGGACACATAGAATGATTAATTTAGAGGAAAAAGTACAACATAGTTTCTTAACAATTGATATGACATCATGTTGTACCCAAGAATCTTTTGTTGCTATAGCTTGATACTCCTGGGGATAACCTCATTGTCTCATAGATTCAGTTAAACACAAAGAAGCTTGCATGGCTCTGGAGAGCCACTACTCTTTCAGCTCCCTGAGTACAGCACTAATTAAACAAAGGGTCTCAAGATGCAGAGAGCACTTAATATTTAGAGAGAGCAGAGAAACCAGGCTCTATAAAACTCCATCTCTTCTTCCATGTAATGCTAGCTGCATCATGGAGCAACATGGTACTGCACACCAATCACATAAAGGCATTAGCTATATGGAGGCATTTGTTACCTATGTCTGCCTCCATTCACCAAAGATTTCTTGAAAGCCTTGTCTCTGCTATATATTTTTAGCTCTTTCCTCAAATGAATAAATGAAGTAGACAGAAATTTCAATTGTCTCATAAATTTTATTTTACAAAATAGCACCATTGATAATAGGAAAGAGTAATAAATAAACTATACCATATTATAAAAAGGAAGAAGTGCTAAATAATAAAAAATGTCAAACACACGATGAGGAAGAAAGAAAGGTTTAAATTTTAGATCAAATATATATAACAAACTACTGTGAAAAAATAATATAAATTACTACAGCAAAGGGCAAAACAAGCAAGTAATTTTTCTGAAGAAGGTGTTATCTTTAGAGAAAAATAGCAATTTCAAAATCCTTGTTGGACTGGTAAAGCATGCTGATGGAACGGTATAGGTAAGCAGTTTGCCTAGAACTGAACAGTTGGGGCAAATAAGGAAAGAGAAACTGATTATCATAAAGACTTTGGCTGTGTCTGAGCAAAATGAGGAAAAGGGAAGGGTTTTGGCAAATTGATGTCATGACTTCTATTTGCACAGTGGTATAAAGACTGACTTCTTGAGGATTGAGGACAGGAAGTAGGGAAGAGCTTGGCACATCAATCCAGTAAAGAGATGATGAGTTTTGTACCAGAGTGTTGATGGTATGCACTTATGAGAGAGGGTGCAGTTTCTATCCATGCCTGCATATTGTTGTAATCTGACTTAGTGCCATTTCATCTAGCAGCCATTAGAAGTTATGTTAGATAATCAGAGGGTACTCAAAATATACAAAGAACTATGCAAATATATGTAGGAAAATGATATGTTACCCACCCTCATTTTCATTCCCAGAGTGGGAAAAGTAAATGATATCAAAAGAAGCATCTTGAATCAAACAAATTTGATGACTCAGACTTTGTATTCCTTAGAAAATGTATATTATATATACAGAATTTTATAATGCATTTTAATACTTTAGTGTGATTCTTAAGAGAAAACTCACCATCCCCTTTAATGTAGTCTTAATATTGTTTCTCTGCCATAATTTACAGAAAGCACTGCACATGTTTAGTCCTCTGTGATATGCTTGTTTTCAGGTATCAGGGTTTTTTTTTCCAGAATGATGATTAAATTTAACTAAACATAAATGTACATTTTTTATAATCCTAAACTTCAGGAATATCATAGTTTTTATGTCAGTTTGACACTACCTATAGTCATCTGCAAAGTACAATATTCCCAGTACTTTGTTGAGAAATTACTTTTAAAAAATGAATTGCTTCACATTAGATTTCATCCTGGCCTTATAGGTAACCTATGTCAAATGGCAGGTAAAGGAAAGGTACAAAGACACATTCATTTCCTTTTTTAAAAAAATGTTTTATTTAATTACATTCCAAATGTTGCTCCCCTTACCAGAACTCCTCCTCTGAGAGTTCTTCAGCCCATCCCTCTCCTGTTTGCCTCTGAGAGTATGGTGCCTCACCCACTCCCATTGCTCCCTACCTACACCCACCGAATCCCCATACCTCTTTCCTGGGACATTAATTCTCTACAGGATTAAACACATTCTCTCCCACTGAGGCCAGACAAGGAAGTCCTCTGCTACAGATGTGTACTGGGAGCTTCCAGAGGCCCATATTAGTTGATACTGTTGGTCTTCCTGTGGGGTTACCATCCCCAAAAGCTCCGTCAATCCTTCCCCTATGTCTTCCATAGGAGTTCAATGGTTGTAAGTGTCTCTCTTTGTTTCAGATGCTGGTAAAGCTTCTCAGAGGACATGTTAGGAGTGCCATTAGCAGTGTTATGGATTGGTGGTTGCCATCCACACTTACAAAGAACTCAAGAAGTTAGACACCAACAACCAAAACATAACCCAATTAAAAAATGGAATTCAGAACTAAACAGAGAATTCTCAACAAAGGAATCTTAAATGGTTAAGAAGTACTTATACAAATATTAAGAGTCCGTAGTCATCAGTGAAATGCAAATTAAAACACCTCTGGACTTCCATCTTACACCTGTCAGAATCGCTAAGATGAAAAATTCAAGAGATAGCACATGCTGGCAAAGATGAGGAGCAAGGACAACACTCCTCAATTGTTGGTGGGGGTGCAATTGTGTATAACCACCTTGGAAATCAATTTGGCATTTTTCCAGAAAATTGGTAATAATTCTACCTCAAGAACCAGCTATACCACTCCTGGCCATATACTCAAAAGATGTTCCAGCATCTCACAAGAACATTCGCTCAACTATGTTCATAGCAGACCTACTCATAATAGTCAGAAACTGGAAACAATCTAGATATACCTCAACTGAAGAGTAGATAAAGAAAATGTGGTACATCTCCACAAAGGAATTCTATACGGCTTTTAAAAACCAAGACATCATAAATTTTGCAGGCAAATGGATGGAACTTGAGAATATCATCCTGAGTTAGGTAACCCAGTCCCAACAGGACATGCATGGTATATACTCACTTATTAAGGGATTTTTCCTATAAAATGCAGCTACCTTGTTACATTCCACAGAACCAAAGAAACTAAGCAAGAAGGAAAGCCCAAGATCGGAAGCTTGAATGTCACTTAGAAAGGGAAATAAAATAGTCATAAGTGGCAGATGGAGGAAAGGAATTAGGAGGGAGGGGAAATGAGAATGGAAATGGGAGGTTCAAGATCAGGTGTGGGGAAGGACAGGAGAGATGGCTAGAAGGCCATGAAAATTAATGGAAATCTGCAACTGATGGCGGTAAGGAGGTATATGGGTGGGCATCTTCAGGATGAAACAGAGACCAAGTTTAAGGGAGGGGTTCAAGAATCAATGTGGGTGACCTTAGCTCTGATGCACTACATCAGGGTTATAAAACCTGAAGAGGCCACCTCCAATATTTAGAAAGTAACCCCAGTGGAGTGATAAAGACACCAACTCACGTATAAAACTTTCAACCAAAATATATCCTGCCTATAACTAATTTAGACATGGGAAAGGGAGCAGAGAATGAGGCAATAGCTAAGCAGTAACAGGCCCACCTTGGGACACATCCCATGGGCAAGCATTCTTTTCCTTGATTCATATATCCTAAATACTACATGAATGAGCTCCAGAGCTACCTGTCAAACTGGCTACTGCCTCTGTGGCTGAGTCTTTTCCCCTACCTGTCCTTTCTCTCCATTTCGACATTGTTTCCAAGTTTCCAAGAGTATTTGCTAGTAAACCTTCCACATAGAAACTCTACCTCAGCTTTTTCCAGAGATCACTAAGACATTATAGCTTCATTTTTATAACCATTACCTAATACAAATGGTAATAAAACCACAAGTACAGCTCAATAATTGGCCACCTAAAAACAATAACAAGTCATATTCATAAAAGGAGATAAATGTTAACTACTTCTATTTTAACATTTAATTCCAATCTAATCACTGTTTATCTTAAGGAATGACATTTTCAATGACTTACTAATCTTCAAGATAAAATGATTTGGCATTGTATAAAGCATATTTCTATTTCCTATATCACTACCAACAGACACACAATTAAAAATACACTATCCCTAGAAGTACATGCCATAATTACCAAAGCATATATCAAACTTGTAAGGAAATCGAGAAAGTTTTATTTGAAATTGTTTTCTACTTCCTCATTTATTTAGACATTAATTAAGTGAACATTATCAAATTCACACTGATAGAGTTTTATAAGCTCACATCTGCATGGTATTCACAGGTGTATATGCTTACAAGTATTCTCTTGACTATAAACTCTTTCATAAAATATTTTAAACACAAAGAAACACTGTCGTTGTAGATATCTGCATGTAGATATCTCTTATCTATTTTCTAGAAATAGAAAAGAGGCTTATAAAATAAAATTAATATATGTTGATTTAGTCTAGTAATATTAGTAACTCTGATAATATATGACATTGATATAGCTATTTTACCAGTGCTCCACAAGAATCTTAATATGCATTGAGAAATTCCAGTAAATTTTCAATATGGTGAATTTGAAACATTTATTTTTTCATTTGGTTAGCTAAAAGCACATGAAGATCAAAGCTTCTTTTTCCTCACAAATTTCTTCTTCTCTTTACAACTCTCTATTTCCTTTGGATTTCAAAATAGTTTTTGTTTTTCCTATGTTTTTATGATGGTTACATAAACATAGACATTTATCTGTCTAAAAAATTATTATATGAAAAAATACATCACTGAATTGAAATATATTTAATATTCTAAGTATAATGATAAGGGAAGAATTCAATGTTGCCTCAAGATCTTATTTGTCAGGCTTAAAGCTAAAGCAATTCATCTTGTAATATAAGAAAGGGAATCATCTAATTCATAGCATTAATTTTTCTCAAGAAAAAGTTCAGGCTCATAATGATAAAGTTATTTATGTCAAGTTCATAGGCCTATTTACAGTAGAACTGAACCTGGAAATGTGGACCTCCTTTCTATCAGGATGGTCCAGTTTTACTTTGTCCTCTCCTAATATATGACAAAAGGAGTTAAAATATATGTCTTGTTTTATAATTGTGTGATAACTCTAAAGGCAGAACATCAGCCAGACAGAAATACAAAGGCATTTCCAGGAGAAAGAAGCAGATTTCTCTCCCTTCGCATCTAGGTTTTCATGGCAAGTACTCTTATCTGTGCTGCCCTGTGCATTGTGCCAACCAGACCTTTCCGCTTAGAAGCAAAGGAATGTTGGAGGCTTTACTGTAGCTGTTTTGCTTTGTTTGCTGCTATTCCTTTTGTTTTAGATTGCCTATTGGAAAAGTAGGACACATTCTGATAGTTCCCAGTAAATCAGGAGTGAGGGTAATACACCATGTCAAAAATTTAGTGTTAAAACTTTGCTCCTGGGACTTGATGCTAATAAGAAGCTATTGGGTTATTAGGCCAATAATATACTATAAAGGTTAAATATGATTGTAACCTTTATAGACCCAGTTCATAATAGGTAACAGCCTAGTGTCTGAAATAGCATTCCCAGACAGAATTCACGGAGTAGGAAATGCCTGTCTTAACTCTGTGGTGTGGTAGCATGCCATGGGCTGGTTTCTTAGACTGAATAAGAAGAGAAAAAAGAATAAAGCTAGTTGGATGCCATCATTCCTTCCTCTGCTTCCTGATCTACTGAGATGTGAGCAAGCTGTGACACACTCCTGCTGTCGTGAAGATACCCTCTCTCCTGTCCCATCACCATGGTGGACTCTCGAAACATGGGCTAAAATAACTCTGTTCTCAAGTCACCTTTGTCAGGATTTGCTAAAGCACTGAGAAAAGTAACTAATACTCTCAAGCATTCATTAATCCATTAAAGAATCCATACTCAAAGGGTTTGTAGGAGACAGCAGCAGCAAGGTGATGGTGAGTCATGTGAGAATGGCTTCAATTGCATGTATTGTCCCTGCACCTTCTTGCCTTCTCCATCTCTTACTGTCTACATGAGGTAACTCACTAACTACATTACATGCTTCCTACCTTGATATTCTCTCCCACCATTCATGAATTCAAAAAAAAAAAAACCCAACTGATAATTTGCCAAATCTAAGATTCCATAGCAAACTAAGTGCGTCCTTACTATATTTACAGTCTCCATTATTTTGTCAGAAGGATTGAGGGGCTAACTGTAATGAGGTTTCCTAAGATCAGTTAGTGTTCCATCTGGGACTCTACTGCCTAGGTGAAGAATTAGGACTCAACGAAAATTATCGGTCACATTTGAACCTTTTACTTGTTTTCTTGGTGACTTATCTGATTAAATGTCTAATGGTAATGATTCTTACTTAAGCAGCTACAATTGTTGGTTGTTCTAGTATAATTTTCTACAGATACCAAATGTAAATAATACATACATACAATGAAAATGTTTTTGAAGTAATACCAGATGGACTTGGATTGAAATCATGGCAGAGAATAAAACTTTCAAAGTGTGAGGGAGATCAGTACAGGAGAGTTCCAGGCTTTCACAGGGAAACTGCTAGAACATTGAACTTGAGACACAATGACAATAAAGAAGAGAAGTAAATAAAAAACTAGAAAGACCTTTGTATCAAAGAATTATTTACTGAACGCCTCAAAGAATTTACCTCCCACCCCCCTATGTAATAAGATTCAAGTGTTCTTCATCTACAGGATGGAGACAAAGCAGCACTATTGAAATTAACTATAAATTTAATTGACCTGATGTAACATAAATGTTTTTTATCCTGCTAGAGATTGAACTCAGGGCAATATGCACCAAAGGCTAGTTCATAGAACCACTGATCTTCTTTATCCTACAAAATCCACATGTTTGAACTTGTCCTTGAATGCCTGTGGTTAGGGATTATTTTCCTAAGTGTGGTTCCTACAAGCAGCCTCACCAATGTTTGTGAATTTAGCAGAAACACAAGCTGGAGACTTGATTCACAAGGAACATGTGCAGCATAATACTGAATAAATGTAGAAAGATGTAAAAGAATCTGAATCCAAAACACTGAAAACACAAAAGCCTAAGAAACTAAACTCGTGAGGAGGTGTGAGAATTTCTGAGTCATTCTGAGAATCCATAAAAGGCTCATGAATCACATAAGACCAGAGATGGAAAAAAAAAGCTACAGGATATTGGTATGATAAACTAAACTCAGTGATAAAAACAAAGGGGCAAGATATGTAGTATAATGAAGTTTAATACCTTCTGACACACCTACAGCTATCTATGAAGGGAAACTTCAGTTGAAGAATTGCCTCAATCAGATTGGCTGATGGCTAGGTATGTGAAGAGTTGTTTTGATCATTGATTGATGTGGGTGGGCCCACTCTGAGGGGTGCCATCCCTAGGTAAATGCTCTTGGCAGAGATCCAGAGTTAACATTTCTCCATTGTTCCCTCTCTAGGCCGCTCCTGCCCTGACTTCCTTCAGTGTTGAACTGTAACCTGGAAATGAACTATTTATTCCACAAAATGCTTTTGGTCAGAATGCTCTATCTAAGCATACAAATCAAACTAAAAGAGAAATCATTTAAAAGATGGTGGCCCATGTATGTATACTTAGGAAACTGCCTGCTAATATCAGGTTCACATGTAGATAAAACTAAATTACTGATGATATGCTTAAAAGATAAATACATAATATACAACAGATATATAAGTTCTTATTTGTAAGCAGCCAATAACTATAAGTAAGACATATACAGTGAAATATGGCACAATTATAGAAATACTTTAGAAATTTAATTTCAAAGTTATAAGTGAGGACAGGGGTCAAGGGAAGGTTTTTATAGTAGGTATGAAAGAGGATAGCCAGAAGCACCTGAGAGTATCCGGAGCAAAGAGCGAAAGTAGTGGAGTGAACATGGCCTGGAGAATGGGCTGCATGAAAGGAGCTAGAGAGGAGGACCAAGAGAAGAAGAAGAAGAAGAAGAAGAAGAAGAAGAAGAAGAAGAAGAAGAAGAAGAAGAAGAAGAAGAAGAAGAAGAAAGAGAGAGAGAGTGAGAGAGAGAGAGAATCAGAGACAGAATCAGAGACAGAGAGACACAGAGAGCATGAGAGAAAGAATTGGAAAAAGAACAGATATATATATATATATATATATATATATATATATATATATATATGAATGAATGAATGAATGAGAACCTGGGGGAGGAAACCTCATGAGCTGGAGAAATTTAGGGAAGTGGGTGATGTCTGAGAAGGGTTGAATGTAGTTGTGATATTGAGAAAATCTGGAGGCCAACATGTGCTTTGGTGTGGTAATATGCACCACATTTAATCATTTGTTCTGAGTCCTTTTTGTACCTCATTTTTTAAAAGTGCAGTAAATTAACTTTTAAAAACTAATACATTTTAAAATAGAATAAAAGCATATGTGAAGTCATTGTGGCTTTAAATAAATTGGAATATACATATTTATAATAGTCAGAAATATTTGTAATATATTAAAGTCCTGCTACTAACTAAAACATACTTAGGTAGAAAGAATCTGCATAAGTGATTTCCTGGATAAAATAAATTGGACACTCCAGTCAACTTGCTTGTGTGTACATGTATGTATGTGATTATTTGTGTATATGTGTGTATGCGTGTATAAATTTGTATATGTATGTGTTATAGTCAAAGCATTTTTCACTCAGAGTATCAATGGCTCAAATAAGTACAAGTCAAAATAATAAAGATAATCATGAAGTATTTTATAGACGAGGAACCAATGTGACAAATAAGCGTCTAAGGAAGATTCTCCATGAACTAGCTCTGTGAAGATAGTTCTGTGCTCAATGTGTGCTTTTTTTTTTTCAGCCAACTGAAATTCAGTTCCCAATACCTGTTCACAACTGTATGCAACTATAACTTCAGGAAATTTGACACTCTTTTCTGCACTTCATTAATTAGCATCTGTACTTATGTTCATAGACACATATCTCCTCTACATGTAATTTAAATAATGAAAATAAATTATTAAAAAAACAACATGCTATATCTTACTGACCTTTAAGGATTTAATATATAATAAGAAATCTGTCAAAATCAAGATATCTGACTTGCTAAATGATAATTAAGGGATAATTAAAATAATTGATAAATGAAAATTAAGATCTGTAGCTAAAGACATTCAAAATCTCTGTAAATAGAAATGTCCAAATGGGATTCCATTTTGGGTATCAATCTATCACAGCTGAAGTGAATGCAGGGTCTGCAGGAAGGAATACCTGCAGGAAGATTTCCACGAATCTTTCTTATATAGCACACACAGTCAGAGAGATGCTCAATAAATATCTCAGGTCTGATAACCATGCATCCCAAAGAACTGGCTAAGCTGACACACTGGTGTGGAGGCTTACTCTTTAGCATTTCCTCATTAAATAAGGCTCTCAATGACTCATCTACTTCTAATTATTCATTTCCTAATTTGACTCATGCTTACAAAAAAAGGTGATTTTTTCAAATGTAATGAAACAAAACAAACATCTGGCAGTTTACAGTAATTTGAAACTCAAAGTTCCCGATACACTGCTCACACAGGAGTCCACATCACTTCACTAGATCCCTTTACATTTGTTTTTCATTTTAGAAAAGGTGTGTAGATATTGCACTTTTTTAAAACTTCATTCAACCTGTTAATCAGCACATGAGATTTTTGAACCTCATTGTTTCTTAATAAGGCAAGAAGATTTTTAAAAATATTTATATTTACATATATGTATGTGTACAGATACATATGTTGGAGTATTTCTCAACTAATAAAAACAATGAATTCATGAAATTCTTAGGCAAATGGATGGAATTAGAAAAATATCATCCCGAGTGAGGTAACCCAGTTACAAAAGAACACACATGGTAAGCACTCACTGATAAGTGGATATTAGCCCAAAAGTTCAGAATACCTAAGATACAATTCATAGACCGACCACATGAAGCTCAAGAAGAAAGAAAACCAAAGTGTGTGTGTGTTTCAGTCCTTTTTAGAAGGGGGAACAAAATACTCAAGGAAGGAAATACAAAGATGAAGTGTGGAGCAGAGACGGAAGGAACGTCCATCCAGAAACTGCCCCACCTAGGGATCCATCCCATATACAGACACCAAAACCTGACACTACTGTGGATGCCAAGAAGTATTATATAAGTAAGAAGTATATACTTATATTATATTATATATAAGAAGTATATACAGCTGCCTCCAGAGAAGCTCTGTCAGAGCCTGACAAATACAGAGTCAGATGCTCATAGCCAAGCATTGGAATGAGCACAGCGTCCCCTATGGAGGAGGTAGAGAAAGGACTGAAAGAGTTGAAGGATTTTGTAACACATAGGAAGAACAACAATATCAACCAACCATACCACACCCCTGCCCTCCACCCCGAGTGCTTCCAGGGACTAAACCACCCACCAAAGAGTACACATGGAGAGACCCATGGCTCCAGTCACGTGTGTAGAAAAGGATGGCCTTGTTGGGTATCAATGAGAGGAGAGGCCCTTGGTACTCTGAAGGCTCAATGGGCCAGTGTAGGATAATGCAAGTGTGGGGAGGAGGGAGTGGGTGGGTGGGTGGGTGGGGACATCCTCATAGAAGCAGGGGAGGGGGTGGAATAGGGGGTTTCAGGGGTATCAGGAAGGAGTATAACATTTGAAATGTAAATAAAGAAAATATCCAATAAAAATTGAAATTGCCACCTATACTCTCAAAGTTTTTTTTCCAAGTATCATTTGTTCAAACAAAATGGAAAATTTTAGAAAGACTATTAACATTAGCCTTCAGATGAAAACAGAAATCTATATTCTTCATTACAGAAAGTGCATCATGTATAAGGGGTACATAAGTGAGGTTTAGTTCCTTTTGAATAAGAGTTTAAGAAGCAAGGAACTTTCTTATTTGAAAGAAAATAGACCTCGAAAAATTATATAATAAACCAATAATGTGTTTTATATAGAAATGAGCAATGCTTGTGCTATTCTGTTAAATAACAACAATAATATATAGCAATAAATAATAAGTAATATCATAGTAGATATAGCATAATTCCTATTTGTATGGACCTTTGATTCTTTCCTTTCCAAACTTAGATCAGTTTCCATGCTAAGATGTTTTAGAACTTTCAATGCTATAAATACACTATAAGATATAAATTTCTACAAGGTTTATTTGTATTCTTATGCTAATTTCAAATCTATATCTAATGTCTTGGTATGTCATTTACATGTTTACACATCCTTCTATTGTTCTATTGAAGCATCCTTTACACAATGGTATTCATAACATTTAGTTTATGTCCAGATTTTCAAGCTAAAACTATTTCATAGTTTTAAAACTACTGCAAATATGTCCAAGCATGTTACCAAGTTAACTTATGGCATGGAGACTCTCTAAGTTACAGACTGAATAGGTCTGAGTTCTGAGTATTTTCCACTTAGATATTGGCCAAAACACTGAAAAAGTGAAAAAATCATCCTTATCTGGTATAGTATGAAGTGAAAACCAGAGATGTTAGTGAATATTTGGAAAAGCTTATTTAAACTATGAATGCAGTCTTTGACTAGAAATTCCATCTACAAATTTATCTCATTCATATACCTTCCTATATGTATGTAAGCATATTTTCACAAGATTATAAAATATAGCATTCAATTTTACACATTTTAATAACAAATCTCAAAAATATTGAGAATTACAACCCTAACCCCTACACTCAAACAGATAGTCTGTAAAAAATGATGGATTACACATCTCTTTTGTCATATATATTTTAGCAACATGCCTAGTGTTTTCAGTCATCTTTCATCTATTTTTCCTTGATTAGAGTACAATCTAGTGTCGGTGACCGTGACTGTCCTCCTCAATGCAGAGACAATGGCAACAAGGAGTTTTCAATATGCATGGTAACTTTGGGTGTCATTACTTCAGTGTGAGGGCTTCCTGAAAGCTCTGCTGGAAAACTCCGCTGTGTCATGTCTTATTTGGATCAAAAATAATGCTGATCTTAATGTCAATACTCTGGGCCTTGAACTAACCGAACTAACCTCCTATTCTGTGTTTTCTTCTCCCTCTGTGATTCTTTTTCTCCAAAATTCATTGAGTTTCATAACTTCTGAGTAACAGAAGGTTTCATAGAATCCCACTGTTTCTCAACACAACTACTGTCAGCAATTGTTAGGGGCTATGAGACACAGGGATCTTAAACCTGCCCTATAAAGCTGTAAACTCCTCAGAAAGATTGTCAGACCTTTCCTTTGTGTTACTGCAATGTCCAGCTGGATTAATTCTGATGTGTTCCTGCCCCAGGCTGTTGCTAGAATTATCATTTGAGACAATCTTCTTCAACCATGTACTGAGATAAAAATTGTATTTCTATCACCTAACACTCCTCTGACACTGTAGGTCAAAGTTCCGAGTAAGGAGCTAGGGAGCTTCATGTTGTTTCTACTTCTACTTTTCTCATGTTCTCCATGCCATAAGCTGCTGGTCCTGATGGGGCATATTTTCGGTTAAGGGTCCAGCACTAGGCCATTTTCTCATATATACTCTATCACCTGCATCATTCTATGTTGACCCTCCATACAATGAACTCAGAATATTTTTTTTTATATTTTTCTACATTTTTGTTTACATTCCAAATGCCTTCCCCTTTCTTTTTAATACTTAGCGCTAAATCTAAGCACATATCATGAAAAGATGGTTTAGAATCCAGAAATATAAAATGTTCCTACTGAATGCTTGTTGTAGCAATTTGTTCTATCACTATTGCCTCTGTAGATATAGCCCTCAAAGGTAGGCAGAAGGATATCTTAATGTGTCCAGTGAAAATGACAGAATAAAAGAGCAAGTAATGAAAGTATATTAACATACTTCAACGTCACACAAATCACACAAATACATCACATACCACACACACGCATACACACACACACACACACACACACACACACACACAGTCATATATTCCAGGAACACCAAAAGAATAAGGAAGATTGAGCAAAGTAATGAATGCTTTGCAAAGAGTCAGTATCAGGAGCTCAGGACCCACAAGAAAATGACAGACTCAACCTGAGAGGAAACTGAGATTTCATCTTCCTGGGTCTAGTGCAAAGGTAGAAAATGTTCCAGTATAAATAAATGCTAAGATGTGTGAGTTTTAAAAACAAAAGAATATTTTCTTATTTGACTAACCCTTTATTTTTTTAATTGGATAAATTCTCTGTTTACATTTCATTTTCCCTTTTCTGGTTCCCTGCCCCCCAAAGGTCCCCCATGCCCTTTTTCCACAAAAGAATATTTGAGCAGACCACATGCCTCTGCCTCTATGTTACTGAGAACAAATGCTAATGCCTACTACATTTCCATGCTATTCATCTACCTCATGACTGAAAATGGACTTCAAGTAGCATGTATTAGCTGAATTTTCTCCCTCAGAGGGCAGCCATATACCTTAATTTTTTGCCTTTGCTTTTTGTTTATTTGTATTAATGATTGAAAATGAGCATAAAGTTGTGGGATCTACACAGCTTTCTTTTAAGAGAGTGAGAAACTTAATGTACTGGCTGAGCAAAAAGAGAAGAAAAGGGAAAGACAACATTTGTACTGTGATGAGTTTGTATTGCTTAAATAAACAACAAGTGCACACAAAATATAGGTGAGAAGGAAATATACAAATGTGTAAGCACATGTTACCTATTGCCAGTAAAACTGTGAGTGATTACTCATATTTTGTTTACTCTTATAAATCTTACCAAAAGCTTAAAATAACCTTTAAAGGACACAATTAAGCTTCACTCATTCAAAATGAACAAGTATGCATAAGTGAAATAAGAGCATCAAGAATGATTTTCAAGGTACATTACTTATGACTTACTCTTTCATTAAAGTCTCCGTGTAAGAAGCAGCTGTAATCACAGTTGTCATTGTACATTTAGAAATTAATATTTTCTGAGTGCTGAAGGAAAATGAAAATTCATATAACTGATTAGAACTGCAAGTATTAAAACAGAAAAATAGAAAAAGTTGTATATCTGAGTCTTCTTGAATGGTTTCACTTTAAGGCAATCTTCCTGAAGAGGAAAGAGAGACTCAGAGCTTCAATAACATTGGTGCAATTACACTTCCTTCTTTCTCTGTTGCTGAGAGCCTCGTCTCTCTATTTCTATCTTCAAAGGTTTCTTCATCTTGAGCAGGCTGGATACCTCAGAATAAATGACCTCTGCCATCCACAAGGCAGCAAGAAGCCTCTAGATTCCCCTTAAGAAAGATGGTCATTAGTGCAATGTTTTCATGGAACTATATCATCCCCTCAGATCAAAGCATATTTCTGCTTTCATAACCAAAGGGTCTCGTCTTGATAGTCTCACAACTGTCATTCAGAAAAATATTCACTATCTCTAAGAAAAACATTGACAATAGTAACTCTTAAAGGGTGGTTTCTTTAATTACTCTTTTGGAAATGGAATTATTTTCTAGAGTACTATGTTTCTAGATGGAATTTTCTCAATAATATTTACTTTTAATTTATCAACTATATTACTTATAATAGATTTTATTGCTACTACTCTCAGTAAAAAAGATACAGAGGCACAGTAGATTAACATTGAAATAATTTGTTTATTTTTTAAGTTCAGAAATCCTTTAGGCACAGTTATCAAAAGCACATGCAATTCAATTCCATTCAGTTGATATCAATTCTATTCCTAGATACTCTTACTGTAGAATCGTAAATTCAGGGGTCACTGATCAGTGCCAGGTTCTTTATCAGTGATATAGAACATAATGGAACATTTCAAAGAAAATTCTGACATTATTTTCAAAAGAATAAAGAACAAAAAAATGCATGTTTAGTAGCCCTGGTATTTTCTTTATTGGAAACATTTGTTGAATTAACCTTTTCTTTTGTTCACTATAAGAATTTCCAAATGTAATTTTAAGGATTTGCAATTTATTTCTTGAAGGCACTTTCTGAGTCAAGAGGGATCAAAATGCATTTTGCTGCTGTTTTTGTTTGCCTGGTTTGACGTACTCTTTATCTCAGTGTAGAATGAGGAACTGGAAAGAAACTCACATATCTCAGTCCTTGTCACTCCTTAAATGATCCTTGAGATCTATATACTAAAAGAAATTACACACATTAGAAATATGCTTTGGGGGTTTGTCTCACAACCAACTGATGACAGGATTAACCCCTAAGCATTGGAGGACAAAGTTGTAGATGCTCAGCTCATCAGAGGTGGGCTATAACGGTTATTTATATATGAAAATTCCAGCCCTGGTTTATCAGAAGAGATAGTGTACCCTCAACTCCTCACTGCCGTTTGACTTCCCCAAGCTCTTACCCCAAGTTCGCTTTAAACGAAGATAAGTAAAGCACAGTGCTGTCTAGGAAGTGTGTCCCGGGTGCCCATGGAACGTATTCAACTTCAGCCAGCTTTTATTATAAACTTGAAGGAGTAATACAACTGGAGTCTCTGTGTTTCTCTGATAAGGTACACTTGTCCATTTCCCTCAGCTATTATGATTTTCAGGGATGGAGAAGGCTGACAATATGAGTCATCAACCAGAGGTGCTGACTCCAAAGGCTGAGTTTTTCAGGAGGATAGAGACAGAGGTGTTCTTTGAAATGAAACTGAAATGACAAAGAGCATGTGGCCATGGCAACGGATGTGGAAGCTGAAGAAGGCAGGGAAGTTTCAGAATGAGCCAGCCTGCATCTATCAAGAATGAATTAAGGAGAAAGAAACAAATGTTTTGTCACTGCGTGGGCATTGCGAGACAGGCTGTTGTTTACGTCTTGCCCAGCGCCCGCAGCTAGCCAGCCTTTTGCTGCAGCTGCCATTCCACGTGGTCGCTAAAATTTGGTCTGTGAACCACATGCTGAATAACAGTAGCTTCTTTCCATAGAACATCCATTGCATGCTAGTTTCTGCACTTGACCTAATTTAGAAATCCTCAACCACTACTCTGGCATAGCACAGCCCTATCTTCTAGAATCTGATTTTCACATTTAAAAAACTTCCTAAAGACTAAGAGCCAGTACATGGCACAGCAAGTAAAGATCCAGTGGAAAAAAAAATGATCTAGGCTAGAGTTCATCATGCAATGTTGCATTAGGACTAGAATCATTAGTGTAACTGGATATCAAGTTAGACTTTGTCTTTTGCACTATAGAAAAGTAAGACAAGCAAAGTAGCAAACCCACTTTCATCCAAAATTGCTGCTACTGAGAGAGCCAAATTATCTGGCATGTCCCTTTTTTTTTTCCGGTCATCTTTTTTTATCTTTGTTCACATATGAAAGAAAACCCAAGATGTGTCTTTTAGCTCAGTTAACATTGTTTGTTGCAGCTCCATTCATTTTCCTGGGGGCTAGCAGGATCTCATTTTTCATGGCTGAACACTGTTCTTTATGTACTATACAGAATGACGACAAGTCAGATTCTGCACTTGCTGTGTGAATAGAGTCACAACAACCAGGATTGTATATATTCCTTTTTTATGGTGACTTCATTTCTTGAAGTGTACTAAAAACTGGGATAATTGAATTTCAGACAAAGTCCTTTCTTCAATGGTAGGAAAAAATCACCATATTATTCTCTGTCCTGATAATACTAACATTCCCATTAACTAAAGAAGGATTTTTTTCTAACTCAGGGGTCATGGAATCTCATAGTGTTATAAATTTACTGTAATGTTTAGTAATTAAACATATAATTCATAAATTTATTGGCCCTTTGCATTTAGTTGATAAGTGATTATTGAGATTTTTCACATTTTTGGGGGACTCCTTATTTTCTCAAGGACTTAGTGCTTAGGATATTATTCCTATGAGACAAATAGATGGCAAAGACATACTTTATGTCACCTCATAACTCTATCATTTGCTTTACTGTCCAGATACTTTAAAATTTGATGCCATGTGTGCTAGACATTAATCCTTGCTTTAATTTTACATATTGGCAGAATCATCTCCAGGATTTTACTTCCTCTATATTTTACTCTATTATCTTTAAGTAAGCTATAAGTCTGTTATCATTAAGTAAGCTATTAATGTCTCTCACTAAAAATAACTGTCTTTGTACAGAGTAAGAAAAGTTTCTATTTTCAAACTCCCACATGGGAATATCCAGTTTTTCAGCAGCAGTTCTTGAACAGACTGTACTTAATGCATATTTTTAATAGTTCTACTGATATCAATGGTCATGGAAGAGACTAACATTTTTTTACTTATTCTTTTTAAAAATTTTTTTCATTTATTGAAAAGGGAAGTAAAGGGAAGGAAAACGTTTTATGATAAAATTAAAGATTTACATGGAAAATATTTCAGATAAACATGTTAAAATTGACAATTTTCATGGAAAATTAAGGAGTAAAGTGGTAGACACATAAAACATTGCTAAATTAATTGACATATGGGATAGAAACATTTTATGATAGAATTGAAGATTTCTGTGGAAAATATTTCTGATAAAATTGTAGAAAAATGTAGAAAAACATGTTAGAATTGAAGATTATCATGGAAATTTTATATAGATATAATAATGGTAGGCATAAAAGCATTCCTAAATTGATTAAAAGTAGAACTATAAACATTTGCTGATAAACTTGAAGATTTACATGGAAAATATTTCTGATAAAATTGTAGAAATATTTAGAAAAACATGTTAAAATTAAAGATTATCATGGAAATTAAAATGATAGGGATAAAGATAATTCTAAGTTGAATGAAGGTAGAGTTATAAACGTTTTCACATAACATTGAAGATTTACGTGGAAAATATTTCTGATAAAATTCAAGAAATAGACAAACACGATAAAATTGACTATTTCATGGAAAATTTTACATAAAAATGGTTGATGTAAAAACTCTATAAATTAATTGAAGGTGGAATTAGAAACATTTGTGATAAAATCAAAGATTTACATTGAAAACATTTCTGATAAAATAGAGCAAGTATATAGAAAGACATTAAAATTGAAGATATCATGAAAAATAATGCAGATAAAATGGTAGACATAAAAGAACTTTCTAAATTAATTAAAAGGGGAATTGCAAACATTTTCTGATAAAATTGATGATTTACATGAAAATATTTCATTACTCTATGTCTTTTTATTGGGTGATTGTTGTTAAGAGATATTAGGGAATAGTGATTATTGCTTCCTGTTATTTTTTATGTTATTTTTATGTTTGTGTGGGTATCTTCTTTTGGGTTTGTTGGAAGATTACTTTCTTGCTTTTTCTAGGGTGTAGGTTCCCTCCTTGTGCTGGCATTTTCCATCAATTATCCTTTGTAGGGCTGGATTTGTTGACAGATATTGTGCAAATTTGGTTTCATAATGGAATATCTTGGTTTCTCCATCTATGATTATTTAGAGTTTTGCTGGGTATAGTAGTCTGGGCTAGTATTTGTGTTCTCTTAGGGTCTGTATGAGATTTGCCCAGAATCTTCCACCTTTATCGTCTCTGGTGAGAAGTCTGGTGTGATTCTGATGGGTCTGGCTTTATAAGTTACTTGCCCTTTTTCCCTTACTGATTTTAATATTCTTTCTTTGTTTGTTGAATTTGATGTTTTGATTATTATGTGCCCAGAGGATTTTCTGCTCTGGTTCAGTCTGTTTGGAATTCTGAAGGCTTCTTATATGTTCATGGGCATCTCTTTCTCTAGGTTAGGAAAGTTTTCTTCTACAATTTTGTTGAAGATATTTACTGGGTCTTTAAAATGTAAATCCTTGCTCTTGTCTATACTTATAATCCTTAGGTTTGGTCTTCTCATTGTGTCCTGGAGTTCCTGGATGTTTTGAGTTACCAGATCTATGCATTTTGCATTTTCGTTGACTTTTGAGTAAGTGTTTTCTATGGTATCTTGAGCACCTGACTTTCTTTCTTCTATCTCTTGTATTCTGTTGTTGAGTTGTTGATACTTGCATCTATGACTCCTGAATTCTTTCCAAGATTTTCTATCTCCAAAGATGTCTCACTTTCTGATTTCTTTATTGTTTCTACTTCCCCTTTTAGATCCTGGATGGTTTTGTTCAGTTCCTTCACTTGATTGTTTGTGTTTTCCTGTAATTCTTTAAGGGATTTTTTTTGTTTGTTTGTTTCTTCTTTAAAGGCTTCTGGCTGTTGACCCATGATCTCCTGTATTTCTTTAAGGGATTTTTGTGTTTCCTCTTTAAGGGCTTTTACCTGTTGACCGATGTTCTCCTGTATTTCTTTAAGGGAGTTACTTAAGTCTTTCTGGAAGTCCTCTATCAGCATCATGAGATATGATTTTAAATCCAACTCTTGTTTTTCCAGTGTGTTGGGGTATCTGGGACTTGCTGTGGTGGGGGAACTGAGTTCTGATGTTTCGAGGTGGCCTTGGATTCTGCTGGTAGGGTTCTTGTGCTTGCCTTTTGCCATCTGGTGCTAGTTGGTATTCTTGTCTCTGGCTGGAGTTTGTTCCTCCTGTGGCCTGTAAGTCTATGTCCTTACTCCTATGAGTTCAAAAGTGAAAGCACTGCTGGGAGATCTCTCTCTCTCTCTCTCTCTCTCTCTCTCTCTCTCTCTCTCTCTCTCTCTCTCTCCCCCCCCCAGGAGGGCTATGCATAGAAGACTGTGGAGTTTCCCAGCTCCCTGGTGCAAATGGCAGTGGGTGGGAACACTTCCATCCCAGGTGCTCCACTGATCTTAGGCCCTGTATGCTCCTAGTGGGTCCTCTCTAGAGAGAAGGTGGAGATCTCACTTCCATGCTCAAAAATGAAAGCCTGCTGGGAGATCACTCCCTCCTGGCAGGCTATGCTCAGAAGGCTATGGAGTCTCCTGGCTCCCTGGTGCAAATGGCAATGGGAAGACTTCTGTCCCACCTGCTCCACTGATCACAGAAGGCTGTAGAGTCTCGCTCCCTGATGTGGGAGGAAGAGACTATACTTAATGTATACTTTTAACACTTCTACTCAGAGGGGTTGACAGGACATATGGAGATTTATTTCTAGGTTCACTTGTGTTTTACTAGCCTATATGTCTGCTTTTATAGTGGTATCACAATTCTATGTATTACAGTCAGGTTTTACACTTTCAGTATTTTCTTCCATATAGGTTTCCTTGTTCACTTAAAGACCTTTGGGCACTAACAATAATTTTAAGATTTTTTTTTATAATTCTGTAACACTATTAGAATAAAAGTCACACACTATTACAATGGGACCTAAATCTCCCTGTCACAATATTTGTTTTTTTTTTAAATTTAATGTTCTGAACTTGCCACACAATATATTCTTTTATTCCCTTTTTAAAATATTCTTAACTTTTTATAGAAAATATTAGTCACATATCAGAGGGTATGTATGTTGGCAACAATAAATGCATTTTCTTAGGTTGAGAAAGGCTGCTGAATGGTTTTAACTAGTTAAATGGCAAACATATCAATTTGATGTTTCATGTCTATTCTCTTTTGTACATTAGACTCCACTTCATCATTTCTGTTGACCTTCTCTGATTGCCATAGTGTAGTCATTTAATCATGCAAAGAATCTGTCCAGGTCAACATTCTACTGGGTGACAAAAAGGATCACTGTTGAGAGTGTGCTTAAAGAGGAAGCCATCAATAGGTGATGTGATACCATCCACATGTATTGCCATGTGTACTGAAGGAATGTCATGGCATTTATTTTATTTTTATATGTTTATTAATTTTTATTTGATAAATTGATATATTTTCCTGACAAATTGTTACTTTAATCAATTTAGGTATACTTTTTTGTCTAATATTTACTTGTCTCTAAGTCTATATATTTAATTTAGTTTTGCTTGCTTTTTGACCCATATATATTAAACAATACTTCTCATCCTTCCACACTAATTATGCACTCAAGGTGAAGTTTACTACAGGTATCACTCTTGCTTATTTCTGGGGTTTTTTTTCAGGTTTTCAAAAACTGGTCAATTTGTGTTTTAATATGAGAAGTAAGACTATTTGATTTCAAAGTTTCTAGTCAAAATGATGTGCTTGATCATGTTATATTGCTGATATTCTTTTGGCAGTTTTGAACATATTTTGGTCATTTCTTCCCCTCGTTTATTTTATAACATTGATGGTTTACAATCTTGGCAATGTTTTACTCTTTCCCAGTTTTCATTTGCATATATATTTTTCTAGTGAGATCTAATTGCATATACTAATGATGGTACCAATCAAATTCTTCCTCTTCTAGATATGGGATTCCCTTAAGCACTTTTGCAACTCTGGTCTACTGCTCATGAATGCATTAAATTGATCATAATTATAGAAAGTCTATAATTCTCCTTAGCTGTAGAAGACAGTTTTACAGGTTATGATAATCTTGGCTCTTGGTTAATTTCTTTCAGAAACAGAGATATATTCTTCTGCATGATGACTTCCAGTTGAGCCAGCACCATTTGTTGAAAAGGTTACCTTTTTGCCACTGGATGTTTTCAGCTCCTTTGTCGAAGATCAATTGGCCATAGATGTGTGGGTTCAATTCTAGGTTTTTAATCCTATTCCATTGATCCACCTTCCTGTCACTGTACCAATACCATGCAGTTTTTAACACTACTTCTCTGTAGTATTGCTTGAGGTCCAGGATACTGATTCCCCCAGAACTTCTTTTACTGTTGAGAAGAGTTTTAGCTATTCCAAAAAACTGGGTTTTTTGTTATTCCAGATGAATTTGAGAATTACTCTTTCTAACTTTATGAAGAACTGAGTTGGGATTTTGATGGGGATTGCGTTGGATCTGTATATTGCTTTTGACAAGATTGATCCACTCTTATCTCCTTGAACTAAGTTCAACTCCAAGTGGATCAAGGACCTCCACATAAAACCAGACACACTAAAGCTAATTGAAAAGAAACTGGGGAAGACCCTTGAGGATATTGGTTCAGGGGGAAAGCTCCTGAACAGAACACCAATAGCTTATGCTCTAAGATCATGAATAGACAAATGGGGCCTCATAAAATTACAAAGTTTATGTAAGGCACAAGACACTGTCAAAAGGACAAGTTGGCAACCAACAAATTGGGAAAAGATGTTCACCAACACTACATCTGACAGAAGGCTAATATTCAGTGTATACAAAGAACTCAAGAAGTTAGACCCCAGAAAACCAAAAATGGGGTACAGAGCTAAACAAAGACTTTTCACCTGAAGAACTTCGAATGGCTGAGAAGCACCTTAAGAAATGTTCAACATCATTAGTCATTAAGGAAATGCAAGTCAAAACAACCCTGGGATTTCACCTCACACCTGACAGAATGGCAAAGATTAAAAACTCAGGAAACAGCAGGTGTTGGCGAGGATGTGGAGAAAGAGGAACATTCCTCCACTGCTGGTGGGATTGAAAGCTGGTACAACCACTCTGGAAATCAGTCTGGCAGTTCCTCAGAAAACTGGACATGATACTTCTGGAGGACCCAGCCATACCACTCCTGGGCATATACCTAGAAGATTCCCCAGCATGTAATAAGGATACATGTTCCACTATGTTCGTAGCAGCCTTATTTATAATAGCAGAAGCTGAAAAGAACCCAGACTTCTGACTTCCCCCAAGGGAAGAATGGATACAAAACATGTGGTATATATATATACACATATACACACACACACACAATGGAGTATACTATTGTATTTATTGTATATATTGTATATATATTGTATACAATAGAGTATACAATGGAGTATATATACTATTCAGCCATTAGAAACAATGAATTCATGAAATTCTTAGAGAAATGGATGGAGCTGGAGAACATCATACTAAGTAAGGTAACCCAGTCTCAAAAGAATACCCATGGTATGCACTCACTGATAAGTGAATATTAGCCTAGAATCTTGGAACACCAAAGACACAGCCCACATACCAAATGATGTCCGAGAAGAAGGAAGGAGTGGACCCTGGTTCTGGAAAGGCTCAATGCATCAGTGTAGGGGAATACCGAAACAGGGAAGTGGGAAAGGGATGATGGGGGAAGAGGGGAAGGGAAAAGGGCATAAGGGACCTTTGTGGTGTGGAGTACCAAGATAAGGAAATGAAATGTAAATAAAGAATATATCCAATAAAAAATTTACAGAAAAAAAAAAAGAAACTGAGATACACCATTCTGTGCCCTGTTGACATCTAGAGTTTCTTCCAAAAAACTAAGATGCTGCCAGTCTAACAAATTTATCATTCATTTTACCTGGAATTTCTTTCTTTGACAACATAATAGTCTTTGCTTGTCTTATACTTGTGAAAATAAAATTATAGCATGTTACAGAGAAATATGTTTAGATCATATATTTGTAAAATTAAAAGCTTCTTAAACCTATATGTTATTGTCTGTCCCAAGTGTTGGGGAAAAGGAAATTAGGGAAACAACACCCTTCACAATAGTGACAAATAGTATAAAATACCTTGATGTGTCTCTAACCAAGCAAGTGAAAGATTTATATGACAAGACCTTCAAGTCTCTAAAGGAAGAAATTGAAGATTTCAGAAGATGGAAAGATCTCCCATGATCAAGGATTCTTAGGAATATGATAGGAAAAATTGCCATCTTGCCAAAAAGCAGTCAACACACATTCAATACAATCCCAATCAACATTCCAACTCAATTCTTTATAGAGTTAGAAAGAGCAATTAGCAAATTCATTTGGAATAACAAAAAAAAAACAGCATAGCAAAAATGATTCTCAACAATAAAAACTTCTGGTGGAATCACCATTTCAGACTTCAAGCTGTATTACAGAGCAATAATGATAAAAGCTGTATGATATTGGTACAAAGACAGGCAGGTAAATCAATGGGATAGAATTGAAGACCCAGAAATAAATCACTTGATATTTGTCAAAGGAGCTAAAACCAGCCAGTGGAGAAAACACAGCATTTTTAACAAATGATGTTGGTTCAACTGGAGCTCAGCAAGTAAAAGAATGCAAATTGGCCCATTCTTTTCTCCTTGTAGAAAGCTCAAGTCGAACTTTATCAAGGAACTTCACATAAAACCAGATACACTGAAACTAATAGAAGGTAAAATAGAAAAAATTCTTGAACACATGGACACAGAGGAAAAAATTTTGAACAGAACACCAATGGCTTATTCTCTAAGATCAACAATTTGAAAATGGGACCTCATAAAATTGCAAAGCTTCTATAAGAGAAATAGGATATTTTCAATAAGACATTGAAATAGAACATTGTCTTCTATAATACATTGTCAATAGGACAAAACTGCAACCAACAAGTTGGGAAAAGATCTTTTCCAATCCTACATCTGATAGAGAGCTAATATCCACTATATACAAAGAACTCAAGAAGTTAGACTCCAGAAAACCAAATAACCCTATCAAAAAGTGGATGCGGGAGCAGGGGGAGGGAAAAGGGCATGTGGGACCTTTGGGCTGGGGGCAGGGAACCAGAAAAAGGGAAATGAAATGTAAATACAGAATATATCCAATTTAAAAAATGAAAAATGAAAAAAAAATGGAGTACAGAGCTAAACAAAGACTTTTCACCTGAAGAAATTTGAATGGCTGAGAAACACCTTAAAAAATGTTCAACATTATTAGTCATTATAGAAATGCAAATCAAACCAACCCTGAGATTTCACCTCACACCAGTCAGAATGGCTAAGATTAAAAACTCAGGAAACAGCAGGTGTTGGCAAGGATGTGGAGAAAGAGGAATATTCCTCCACTGCTGGTGGGACTGCAAGCTGGTACAACCACTCTGGAAATCAGTCTGGCGATTCCTCAGAAAATTGGACATGATACTTCCGGAGGACCCAGCCATAACACTCCTGGGCATATACCTAGAAGATTCCCCAGCATGCAATATGGATACATGCTCCACTGTGTTCATAGCAGCCTTATTTATAATAGTCAGAAGCTGGAAAGAACCCAGATGCCCCTCAATGGAGGGATAGGTACAAAAAATGTGGTACATATACACAATGGAGTACTATTCAGCCATTAGAAACAATGAATTCATGAAATTCTTAGACAAATGGATGGAGCTAGAGAGCATCATACTAAGTGAGGTAACTCAGTCTCAAAAGAATACCCATGGTATGCACTCACTGATAAGTGGATATTAGCCTAGAATCTTGGGACACCAAAGACACAATCCACATACCAAATGATGTCTGACAAGAAGGAAGGAGTGGACCCTGGTTCTGGAAAGACTCAAAGCTTCAATGTAGGGCAATACCAGAACAGGGAAGTAGGAGGGGGTATATGGGGGAACACGGGGAGGGAAAAGAGCATGTGGGACCTTTGGGGGCAGGAAACCAGAAAAAGGAAAATGAAATGTAAATATAAAATATATCCAATAAAAAATTTTTAAAAAAGAATATATTGATTAAAAAATAGAAATATTCAACATCCTAAGTTATCAGGGAAATGCAAATCAAAGCAAACCTCAGATTCCAGCTCACACTAGTCAGAATGGCTAAGGTGAAAAACCTCAGGGGACCACAGATGCTGGACAGGATGTGGAGAAAGAGGAAGATTTCTCCATTTTTGGTGGGATTGCAAGCTGGTGAATTCACTCTGGAAATCAGTTTGCCGGTTCCTCAGAAAACTGGACATAGTACTACTTGTGGGTCCAGCTATACCAACTCTGAGCATATAACCAGAAGATAGATACTCCAACATGTAATAAGGACACATTCTCCACTATGTTCATAGTGTATGTGTTGGGGGCCTAATATCAGTAGAGGACCGCCAGTAAGAAAAGATGACTTTTTCTTGACTCAGTAAGAAAAGATGAAACTAACCCTCAAGAAACTTGAGGCCCAAGGGAGTGGGGAGGAATTGAAGGGTGGGGGGATGGGCAGGTGAGAACATCACCATGTGAGAATTTATAGGAGGGAAATATGACCAAAACACAGTGTATGAAAAATGTTATTAGAATAAAAGAACTAAATTGAAAAACCCAAATAATTGCATATAACCAAAAGAATCCATTGATCTGTATATTGATCCTATATAATATTATTCATATCAAAATAAATATGATGGTAAACAAACAAAATACAGCCAGATGGTGCAGCTCACACATGCAATCCCAGCATTCAGGAGGCAAAGACAGTACTAGAAGTCACAAATGTTGGGCTACAATGGAAGACTCTCTCATGAGGCGATGAAGGAGTGATGAGTGGAAGAAATAGTCTTTCCAGGGTTATCCAATACCAAGCAGCCCTAAAAACATACAAGTTTTTACTTTATTAAACAGGTTATATTGGTATACCTATGTATTATACATAATACATACATATTGTATGTGTGAAAGAGACAGAGACAGAGATAGACAGAGACAGAAACACACAGAGAGAGACAGAGAGACTGAGAGAGAAAACTTCATGAAAATCAGGCCTTGCACTTGTAAGAGTAAGTATAAGTGAGGATTTGGAGGGAGTAAAAGAAGAATAAATTGTGTAGTCTTATTAAAAGCTCACAGGAGTAAAAAAGAAAGACATTATAAAACTACATATTTCATCATTGTTATTAATTTCTAGAAAATGGAAACTAATCCAAAGGGGCATTATAAAATGGCAAGATGAATTATAAAATGACAAGAGGACTTCTGTGGCAATAGAATAAATATTTTCTCTATTGATTGTGTTGGTGGTTTTATGGTATATAGGTCTGTTAAAATTGTATTAAGTGTGCTTTTTAAATATGTTGTTTTTAATTATATCCAATAAAATCTTAGAAGAAAAGAGAAGGGAGAGTAAAGCAGAAAAAAAGGAAGGAGGAGGGGAAAAGATCAAAGTGTCAAGAGAGTAACTAAAAGTTCAGCAGATCATTTGGAGTAATCGCCAAAGTCTCTACATCTGTCTCATAATATCTCCCTTAGTCTTTTCCCTCACAACTCACTACCTCCTACATTTTTTTTTTTTTTTTTTTTTAGCACATACTCAATATTCCAGTTCACATTAACTGACAGTTTGTTGAAATCATCTCTGAATTGCCCATTTGCCTTCTACTGATAACAGACACCATCCCTTCCCTCCTACTCACGGTGCCTGTTTTGAGTGGATATCCTGATTGGCTTTGCCTTGATTTGGCACTTTGGGTAAACTCAGGTGTGACAGCAGTGAGGCATTTGAGCACACCGAGAAACACTCACTGGCAGCTGTTTCGCCTTGAGCAGAGTACTTACTTGTGTGCTCTTGAAATCAAGAGATTAAGTCAGCTTCATAATTTTGCCCTGTGAACTTCTCTGACAATCAGAAAATGAATTAATCTAGCTCTCAGAACAATTCCCAGTGGAATTACGGAGGAGTGAGGAGGCTTCTCTGTCGGATGAACAGATGTTTTCATCACAATGCACTTTTGTTTCTCCTCTGCAGCAGTGTTTATGAACTATTCACAAAACACACATTTACAGCAAACAGGTATTTTGTCTCCCACTCAGACTTAGGTGCCATATACCTTGGAAGAGAGTAGACAGAACCTAGTTGTATTCTCTGCATAATTCAAAAGCTGCAAATCAATATTCAAGGAGTTTTGTAATGTCCTTGGACAGAATGCTTAATGTGAAATAACCCCAAGTGCAACCACTTCAGTTATCACTCCGTGTCCTTTAGCTCAAACTATATAAAATAAGAAGAAAATGCAAGTATTTTAAGCTAGTTTTTATAATATAACTAAGAACACCGGAGTAAGAATGTACGAGTTTCACCCACGCTGGAAAGAGGGTGAGGATCAAAATCTAGCTGAGTATTTCTTATTCTCTCTGGAGCATGTTGTTTCCTTCTCTTGAAAATCGCCAAGAAGCCCTGCACCAAATACACTAAATTATTTTAAAGCTGCTGCTTGTGGTAGCTTCATTTATTTTCCCCCTGAGCAAGCATCGTTGGATTCAAATGAAAAGCTAGCGGCATGTTTTGTAGATGATAATGAATTATGGCAAATCTAGCTAGGAAAGTTACAGTGCAAAATCAGAATGGAAAGTTTGCTTTTACAAACATTTATTTAATACGGACAAGTACAGAAACCTGAAGGCAAATGGTTGATGGTAAACAATTATGATGTACCTAGGGGCATCTTTCAACATCTATTTCCCTCTGATGGGAACGAAGAGGAAAAGTAATGGCAAATAAAATCATTACCAGTCAATCACAGGGAACAGAGAAAGTGGCAGCATAAACTTATCCTTCACCACCAGACACAGGGTAGGCCCTACTGCAGAGCCTCCGCTTCAATCATGCCAAGAAACTAAGAAAGAAAGAAAAAAGGAATTGAAAAAAACTATGTCCAGGTCTGAAACACAGCCTACTCTATAAACCTGTAACTGACTTCTTAGTGAGTTCTTCAAAATAAATAAATAAATAAATACATAAATAAATAAATAAATAAATAAATAAAAGTAGATAAAGTTCTAGAAATTTAACTATTTCATTAACTTTAAACATCATTAAAACATATACATTGTAAGAGAACATATGTAATATACCACAATTAAATCTCATTAAGCAATAATGTATGTTTATTTAGCAATATCAATTTCTATTTATCACACATCATTTTTGCTCTTTAATTCATGTCTCGATTAAGTTGTAGGAAGAAATATTACAGACATGACTTGTAACATCAAGGTCTTTTCTCCCAAGCAACCTGCCTTAGAGGAAAATTATACAATTTTTAAATGCTAACAATATTTCTGCTGTGCTGGTAGAATCATATATCTTTTCAAAGCATTTATTTTTGCCTAAAAAACGCAATTTTATGGAATGAAATGGAAATTTTTAATATAGTGCATTAAAGATATCTTTTTAGAGGGTACCATCTCCTCTTCAGTGCATAATAACTACAAAGAAGTATTTTCTTTTTCCCAAATCATGGAGTTGCACCAGCAACCAAATAAAATGATAGAAAAGTTTTCAACAACTGCCATGTGCTCTGGGAATCATACTCAGTGGTTTACATGTTAGTTTGATGTATTAGGAACATCTTGCAAAAGATCATTTTAAAAGTGAATGTACTCATGGTATGCACTCACTGATAAGTGGATATTAGCCTAGAATCTTGGGACACCAAAGACACAATCCCCATACCAAATGATATCTGACAAGAAGGAAGGAGTAGATCCTGGTTCTGGAAAGGCTCAAAGCATCAGTGTAGGGGAATACCAGAACAGGGAAGTGGGAAGGGGTGGATGGGAGAACACGGGGAGGGAAAAGGGCATGTGGGACCTTTAGGGGGCAGGGAACCAGAAGAAGGGAAATGAAATGTAAATATAGTATATATATCCAATAAAAAAGTGAATATACTGAGAAGATTCCTCTAGCTTAATTTGCCCATTCAGTAAGCAATGGGACGAGACAAACACAGCGGATTCTAATGCTTCAATGACTAACATGTACTCCTGGTAAGTTGGAGCACTTATACTATTTGTGTTTCTAATATGGATCCATACTATATCAGTCCTCAATTAATGTTTCCAAGAAGTCATTTTTATTCGTATGGTGTTATCAGAATCTCTAGTGTCCTAAGGTCATTTCATTCCAAACATGTTAGTAAATTAGATTCAAATATGAAATAGGATATCATTAGAATTTGAGGCCTAGAAGTGTGAAACTTCTATTCCATGACCATTTTTACATAATAAATACTTTTCGGGATGTCAAAAATATAGGAGGTACTCAATGAAAGTGAGGTGGCCCACAACAAAACTCAAAAGATTTTCAAACAGTTCCCCTGGGAGCGCGAGGAATCCTTGTGATGCTGAGTATTAGTGGGTAAAGGAAAAAGAGAGGAGTATTGGGAGTATTAGGCAGTCCTCAACAGTATCAGAGGTCCATTTACCCTTTCTTCAGTTGCAAAGTTGGCCTTCCACATATTATAATTCAACAAAGGAACACATGTCTAAAACTGCTTTACATCACAAAAGTACATATTCATCCATTAATTTCAAATTTACATCTTTGCTTTCTGCTATCCTTTAAAAGAGCCTACATGTAAGAGAAATAAGCATGCATAGGTCAGATATATGGGGAACTGTGGAAATCAGGGTCAATGAGTGTTCTTCACTGCTGTTGTATGTTTCAGAATCTCAGAAGGGATGCCACTTAAGAAACACACATAGATCCTTGGGAGAAATTTCCTTACCTAATACTCAGAAAGGCTGAGGAGATATGATTTGAAGGAAACACGGCTTACTTCAAGCTTGGAACTTGAATCATGCAGAATGTTCCTACCATCATGTCCGTACCTATACAACAAGCCATATTGGAAATTATTCGCTACAGAAATAGTTTCTACAATTTCTTTAATACCATAAAAAGTTGGAATAATGTGTAAAGGAATAGTGTTCCGAAGCCGAAGAATGGGGGAAATAACAGCATGTAATTAAGGATAAGCCTGCTGTACTTCAGTGTTGATATTAAAGTGTAAGAATAACCAGTTCACACAATGTAGTTGCAGTAAGCTGAGAGGTCAGAATTACAATCCACAATCTAAGATACACTAGCAATGGGAGCTCCCCGTCATCCCAAGTGTTTTTTTTTTCTTTTTTTTTTAAAGATATTTTCTTTACATTTCAAATGTTATTCCCTTTCCTAGTTTCCTCTCCAACCCCCCCAACCCTCCTCCCCCTGCTCACCAACCCACTGACTCCCACTTCCCTCTCCTGGCATTCCCCTACACTGGGGCATCAAGACTTCTCAGGACAAAGGGTCTCTCCTCCCACTGATGTCCAACAAGGCCACCCTTTGCTACATATGCAGCTGGAGCCATGGGTCCCTCCATGTGTACTCTTTGGTTGGTGGTTTAGTCCCAGGGAGCTCTAGGGTTACTGGTTCTTTCATATTGTTGTTCCTCCTATGGGGCTGAAAACCCCCTCAACTCCTTGGGTCCTTTCTCTAGCTCTTCCTTTGGGGACCTTGTGCTCAGTTCAGTGGTTGGCAGAGAGCATCTCCCTCTGTTTTGTCAGGCACTGGCAGAGCCTCTCAAGAGGCTCCTCTCAGCAAGCACTTGCTGTCATCCACAATAGTGTCTGGGTTTGATGACTGTATATGAGATGAATCTTCAGGTGGGGCAGTCTCTGGATGGCCTTTCCTTCAGTCTCTGCTCCACACTTTGTCTCTGTATCTCCTTTCATGGGTATTTTGTTCCCCCTTCTAAGGAGGATCAGAGTAGCCATACTTGGGTTTTCTTTCTTCTTGAGCTTTGTTTGATCTGTGAATTGTATCTTGGATATTCCAAGCTTCTGCGCTAATATCCACTTATCAGTGAGTACATACCATGTGTGTTCTTTTCTGATTGGATTACCTCACTCAGGATGATATTTTCAAATTCCATCCATTTGCTTAAGAGTTTCATGAATTTTTTGTTTTTAATAGTAATTCTTTGTGTAAATGTACCACATTTTCTATATCCATTCCTCTGTTGAGGGACATCTGGGTTCTTTCCAGCTTCTGGCCATTATAAATAAGGTTGTTATGAACATAGTGAAGTATGTGTCCTTATTAAAATTTGGAGAATACTCTTGGTACATGCCCAGGAGTGTATAGCAGGGTCCTCCTCCTGTAGTACTATGTTCAATTAACTGCCAGATATAAAGTACAGAAAGCAGGCAAATGAAATGTGCAGAATTGGACTCAAAGTCAGGGTAGGCTGCATCCATTCAACCAAATCAGATTTCAGGAGACATGTAGAGGGGTTACTGTAGAGGGGTGACACAGATAAAGGAAAAAGTTATTACAGGTGAATATCTTGGTCAAGATTCTCAGATAGATTTTTCTGGCCTGGAGCACAAGTTAATTGAACCATTAGGTCATATCAGAGTGATTCAACCAATAGTATTGTTACCAATCTGAGGCTTTTGTTTATCAGTGATGCTGAAAAGACCAAGAAATATAATATATAATATGTAATACTATCATATACATAATATATGTTATGTATTATGTATTATGTGTTATATTTTATTTTATATATTATATATTGTATCATATATTATGCATTATGCATTGTATAGTGTATAGTGTATAATATATAGTTATATAATATGTTGATAAAATTATCATAATGCAAGGTATATTATAAAATTATGTATTAATTATATGATTTATAATGTACTATAATATATGTAAAATTATATAATATGTAATAAATTATATATTAAGTATAATATATATTTTATAACAAAATAAGTTACAGAATAATTTAATTAGATTATACATGTAATATATTATATTTTATATAGTATATAATGTTAGTTTATGATCATGTTATGTTTTTATGTGTTATTCGTTATTTATTAACCCATTAATATTTATCAGCATATTAATAAATAATATGTATTATGAAATTAAATATGAATATAGTGGTGCATAACATTGTATGTATTATAGATAATATACTCATATATAATATATAATATATAAATATATTATAATATCTTATACATTACATATATAAAATAATGTAGCATATATAAGAATATGTTATATGATATAGTATATTCAGATATATTATATAATAATATATACAATTAATATATGTTGTATTGTTATTTGTAATATATGATATTTTACATATTATTATAAATATCTAATTGTATGTGTGCACACATATATAATTACTATTTTAAAATGATCTATATACTTCCTGAATCTGGAGATATCTTAAGAGTCTAGGGCTTAAAATCTTAATTTTTCTCACGATTACTTGAGATGAAGAAGCTGGGGTAGGAATCTCCTAGTATGTAAAAAATGAAGCATCATCTTCATGCTCATTCTTTCTGAGCATTGACTTTGTTTCAGGCCAGACACATCATCATAATTTACATTTTGCAACATAATTGTACAGATATTAGTTAACTTTCTCAGGTCCCAGAAAAGTTAAATGAGAAGTGTTTGGGGTTTGCCACAAGGACTAACACCCTAAGACTCTGGACCACTATCTTTTGACGTCATGCTGCCTGCCTTTTGACAAAGCACTGTTACCAAAGGCCAAAACTTCACCATTCTTGAAAACATATACTTTAGTCTTCAAAGAAAATTGAAACACTTAAAAGGGGGGGGAGTACATTAATACAGGATTATATTTAATAGTGTTTGAGTGCATGAGTTTTAGACATTTTTAGACCCTGACTGTATTAGTCGGGGTTTCTATTCCTATACAAACATCATAACCAAGAAGCAAATTGGGGAGGAAAGGGTTTATTGACCTTACACTTCCATGCTGTTGTTCATCACTAAAGGAAGTCTGGACTGGAACTCAAGCAGATCAGGAAGCAGTAGCTGATGCAGAGGTGATGGAGGAATGTTTCTTACTGACTTGCTTCCTCTGGCTTGCTCAGCTTGCTTTCTTGTAGAACCCAAGACTACCAGCCCAGTGATGGCACCATCCACAAGGGGCCCTCCCACCTTGATCACTAATTGAGAAAATGCCCCACAACTAGATCTCATGGAAGCACTTCCCCAACTGAAGCTCCTTTCTCTGTTATAACTCCAGCCTGTGTCAAGTTGACACACAAAACCAGCCAGTACACTGACTAAGGTCTTGATTCTGCTATTTAGTCTCTCTATTAGAAAAATTGGATAAATAATTTGGGTATAACTGTTGGAATCGTTCCAAGTACATAAAAAAGCATTGAAAATGCCAGATCTGAGGATTATTATTGTATTTAAAAAACATATTTCAGCTTTTCATATATTTTTGTTTTCTAGCAAAACCAAGTTTTCCCTATTTAGTTCTATTTATGACCTCACAAGGTACAAGAAAAATAATAAATATACTTACACCTGAGTATTTCTCACCACAATTTTCTACAGAACACTACTGAATTGCTAATTCAGTTACTATCACAGATACTTTCATATATCAACAGTACATTACACTCTAGAATATGGGAAATTAATGTAGGAATAATTATTCCTCCATTACAAATGTTAATTTTCATATAAAATATAGTAAAATATCTTAGTACTATGAGATACACACATTAAGGGTCAGAGATGAAATGTGTAGAGGCAGGGACCACTGAGTTTCTCAATGGCATTTACGTTTCTGCACCATAGACACTAGATACTACTTTGGCTAGAGATACTTGAATAGTAAATACCCTGGGAACACAGAGACTGTGACTTGCTCTGAAACAAAAGTTAATACAAAGTATTTGCAGTCCTTAAAAAAGGAGTGGTTTTCCTCACCTGTAACATGAACATCCATCTGTGCCTGCCGTGAGCTGAGGAAAGACTAGGAGCAATTTGAACGAGAAATCTCATGCTGCTTGTGATACTAAGGGTACCTTGGATCTGCCTTCTGACTGAGGTGTCTCATGTATTCTAGTAACATCCAGGATATTTACATAAACTAACTTGTTATTTTTAAAATAGAATAACATCTCAGATCTTTCATAATTCTTGGTAAAATGTTCTTTCAAATGTTTTTTGAAATGCATGTATGTGTGTTGTTTAGGGGGATATTCAGCAGCTCAGCAGTTAATGTCCTACTCTGGATAATACAAAGACTGCACTGGGCACCCTGAGCTTATGGACCAAGAGTATAACTTCTGAACTATACACCTCAACTCCACCATACACTAGCTCTGCTAGAACGTTGCAAATAGTACTATGAAAGTATACAGACTTTATTAAAAATTATAAGCAACAAAATAACTCAGGATGTTTAAATCCCAATTCAGTAATATAAAGAACATGAAAAACCAAAGCAATGTAACTTCTCCAAAAATTACTAGTCCACAGTAATGGCTTCCAGTTGGAGTGAAATAGATGAAATTCCAGACGAATAACTCAAAAGAATGATTAATTGTAAGTTCACAGAAATAAAGGAAGAAATAAAATTCTTAATGAACCCCAAGAGAATACAAACAATCTGCTGAAAGAAATAAGGAAGTTCATATACTATACGAAAGAGGAATTCTATATAGACTAAAACCAAAGTGAAAAAATAAGAAAAGTCAAATAAAACTCTGCAAAATCCTTATCAACAGAGTTGATCCAGAGATGACAGAATATCTGAACTTGAGGGGGAATGGTGGTGAATTAAATGGAATATTGCAATGAGAACAATGACAAATTATCAAGAAGGTACACATGCTTCCAAGACTTTTAGGACCCTATGAGAAGCCCAAATCTAAGAATCATGGGGATTGGGGAGAAAAGAAATCAGAGAATAAATATGGAAAAAGAGGGAGGGAAAATAATTACATTTTACAGGTAAAGAAAACATTTTCAACAAAATCATAGAAATAATTTCCCCCAAAAAAATCTATGCCAACCCAGATATCGCAGACATTTAGAATAACAGCCAGACAAGGCTGGAAAATAACTTTTTTTATTATATTATAACTAAGTCATTAAATATACAAACCAAAGAAAGGATAGTAAGATAAAAACACTAAGTCCCATGAAAAAGAGTGCCATGTGTATAACAGCAGACTGTAAAAGTTGGCAAAATTGTGATGGGCCAAAGAAATTTATGAGCACGATATCAGTTCTACAGAACCTGCTAGATGAAATCCTTTAGACTGAAGAGAAAGACATATCCATGCTTGAAGCCTTGTCTTCGTCAGGGTTTGTATTCCTGCACATAATATCATGACCAAGAAGCAAGTTGGGGAGGAAAGTGTTTATCTACCTTATACTTCCACATTGCTGTTCATCATCAAGGAAGTCAGGACTAGAACTTACACAGAACAGGAACTTGGAGGCAGGAGCTAATGCAGAAGCTATGGAGGGATTCTGCATAATAGATTGCTTCTCCTAGCTTACTCAGCTTTCTTTCTTATAGAACCCAGGACTACCAGTTCAGGGATGGCACCACCCACAATGGATTGATCCCTCCTTCCTTGATTACTAACTGAAAAAAATGCCTTACAACTGGATTTCATGGAGGCATTTCCTCAAGGAAGGCTCCTTTCTATGTGATAATTCCAGCTTGTATGAACTTGATACACAAAACCAGCCAGGACAAAGCCATATGAAAAGTGAATTACACCTGAACAACAGTTAAGCAAGAGAAAAACGTAACAACACTAAACACTTCAAAATCAACAAAATAGCAAGTGTTAATAGTATATACTTTACAATAACAATGAATATCAATGGCATCACCTCTTCCAAGTCAGTGACTCAGATTAGCAGAATTAATTAAAAGGCAGCATCTTCCAAGAAATATACCCCACTAAACAAAAAAATAGTACTGTAGGAAGAAAGAGTGGGAAAAAATATTCTAAGTAAACAAGGCTGGAAAATAAGTAGGTATTATTGTTCTGGAAAAATATAGGTAATGAAGAAAGGTTAAATAGAAAAGATATAAATCACTTCAAACTAATTAAAGGAATAATCCATCAAGTGGATATTACATATATCTTTAAATACATAAAAAAAGAGGCTTGGTGCAACCAACTCATGAAGCAAATGCTACCAGATATAAATTCACAGACTAACCACAAACACAGGCCCAAGAAAAAGAAAAAAAAGCAGATGAATTAAATGGTATCATCAATTATGAGGATCTAACAGGCATCTAGAAAACATTCATCTAAATTGCAAAATACACAGCAGGCCATGGATCTCTCGTTATGATAGATCATGTACTATGGAAATTAAATATAAAATTTGAGAAATTACTGATAATTTCTGATTGTGATGAAATACAACTACAGATAAACAGAAAATTTTAGAGAATGCAAAAATTTGTGGACATTAAACAACACACTTATGAATGATAAATGAGTTGTTGAAGAAAGCAAATATAAATAAAAATTCTAAGAATTGAATGAAAATGAAAGCCCAATATACCAAATCCTAGAAACAATCATAAGAAAGATGTTTCTATCTCAGAGGACATACATCAAGAAAGCAGAGTCAAATGAATTATTTAAAATTACAACTTGAAGTATTCAAAATGTAGAACAACACAAAACTCAAACCAGTAGACATAAATAATTAATGCCATGTAAGAAATTAGTGAAACATATTACTAAAATACAAAGAATTAATGAAGCAAAGAGTTGATTCTTTGAAAAGATAAGATATACGTGATTAATAACTATATTATCCAAAAGAGCCATATGAGGAGGAACAATTTTATAAAATTAGACATGTAAATCAAGCCATTATGATAGATGCCAATTAAATTTAAAATCATTAGCACATATCTACAAAACATATTCATGGGCCTGGAGAGATGGTTCTGTAGTTAAAGTGTTTAGTAGACAAGCATGAGGACTGTATTAATTTCCAGCAAAATGTAAAAGTTGGGCATTATTGCACCAGTGCTGCAAGGAAGAAAAATGTGGATTCAGAGGTTTGGTGACCAATAGTGCAGCCAAAATAGTACACATTGGCTTAAGTGAAAGACTCTGTCTCAAAAGTAAGGGATAGAAGTGATAATGGAGGTCATCCCAACATCAGTTTCTGGACTCGATAATAACCCATATGGGCAAGTGCATTCATACTTACACATACATACATTCATGTTCACATTCTCTCTGTTCTCCTTATTCTCTCTCTCCCTCTCTCTTTCTCTCTCCCCTTTTTCTCTTTTTTATTCACACATATGCCCACCAATACATTGTACAATCTGAAAGAAGTATATGAATTCATATTTGAAAAAAGTATTTGACTTATCAAAGTCAAAATGGCTTCAGTAATTTAAATATATCTTCAACAATCAATGAGATTAAAGAAGTCATAAAATTCTCTTAAGTATAAAAGATCTAGGCTCAATAGATTCTCTTCTGAGACCTACTGTTTTCAAATGCCAATGCTTTCAAACTGTCCCATAAAGTAAGAAATGAGGAAACAATACCAATAGACTTTTAACATAGTCATTATATCTAGGTAGTAAAAGCAAGTAAAGGCAAAACAGAAAATATTATATTGCAGCTCAATTTTGATGAAGACAGATGCAAAAATTCTTAATTAAATATTTGCAAATTCACGAATACATTGAAAATATAATTCATTATGAAAGAGTTGGCTTCTCTCCAGATGCAAAGATGGTTCCTCCTACACATATCAATATGTATAACTCATCATGGAAATAAACTGAAAGGCAAAAATTACATGATCATCTCAATAAATCTACATTTTTGATAAAATCAAACATCCTTCAGAATAATGGTACTGAAGGAATTTGGAATAGAAAGAGAATATTTCAGCACAGTACAAGCTATATACCCAAGATCTATTGACTGCTATGGGGGTAACCAACTGATTTCTGATTGAATTTGAGGCCCACTTAAGAGGATGGAATTCCCATCTGGTATTGTAAAGCTGGACAAAAGCCTGCATCTCAGGAGGTAATAGGCCCTCTAAGGAAACCATTTCTGCTCCATTGTCTTGCTAACTAAAAAACATCTACTTGTCAAATTGCCTTTTGTATATTTGTATTTATTCTCACAGGTTGCCTCAACTGGTAGCTATAAAGAATTTTTTTTTTTTTTTGCAGTGGGAAAATTTCCATTTTGGACTATCAGGACCATACATTTTCTTTTCTTCTTCTTCTTCTTCTTCTTCTTCTTCTTCTTCTTCTTCTTCTTCTTCTTCTTCTTCTTCTTCTTCTTTTTTTGAGATTCTACTAAACTGCAAGCATTTTTTGTACTTTTTTTTCTTTTTTTTATTGGATATATTCTATATTTACAATTCATTTCCCTTTTTCTGGTTCCCCACCCCCAAAGGTCCTACATGCCCTTTTCCCTCCCCCTGCTCCCTCATCTACCCCCTCCCAGCTCACTGTTCTTGTACTCCCCCACAATGATATTTTGGTCCATTCTAGCACCAGTGTCCACTCCTTTCTTCTTGTGAGACATTACTTGATATGTGATTTATGTCTTTGGTGTTCCAAGCTTCTAGGCTAATATCCACTTATCAGTGACTGTATACCATGGGTATTCTTTTGAGACTGGGTCACCGCAATAAATACTTTTTTATTATTAACTATATTATTTGCTTACATTCCAAAGACTTTCCCCTTTCCAGTTCCCCCCTCACCATATGTCCCATAAGTCCTCTTCCCCCCCCATTCCCCAATCACCCACCTCCCCACAATTTCTCTGTTTTGGTACTCTCCTGCAAAACTGGATTTAGTCTTTTCTGAAACAGGGTACTCCCTATCCCTTTCCTGGGAATCTTTTGCTTAGCTAATTGTGTCTTGAGTATTCAGAGCTTCTGTGCTCATTAATATCCACTTATCAGTGATTGCAATTCATGTGTACTCTTTTGTGATTGGGTTGACTCACTTAGGATGATATTTTCCAGATCTAACCATTTGCCTACAAATTGCATGAATTCATTATTTTTAATTGCTGAGTAGTATTCCATTGTATAAATATACCACATTTTCTGTATCAATTCCTTTGTTGAGTGACATCTGGGTTCTTTCCAGCTTCTGGCTATTATAAATAAGGCTCCTATGAACATAGTGGAACGTGTGTTTTTATTGCATGCAGGGGAATCATCTGGGTATATGCCCAGGAGTGGTATGACAGGGTCCTCTGGAAGTGGCATGCCCAATTTTCTGAGGAACCGCCATACTGATTTCCAGAGCAGTTGTACCATCTTGCAATCCCACCAACAATGGAGGAGTGTTCCTCTTTCTCTACATCCTGGCCAGCACCTATTGTCTCTTCAGTTTTTAATCTTAGCCATTCTGAATGGTGTGAGGTGGAATCTCAGGGTTGTTTTGATTTGCATTTCCCTGATGACTAATGATGTTGAACATCTCTTAAGGTGCTTCTCAGCCATCCAAATTTCTTCTGGTGAAAATTCCTCGTTTAGGTCTGTACCCCATTTTAAATAGGGTTATTTGGTTCTTTGGGGTCTAACTTCTTGAGTTTTTTGTATATATTGGATATTAGCCCTTTGTCGGGTGTGGGGTTGGTGAAGATCTTTTCCCAATTTGTTGGTTGCTGTTTTGTCTGACAGTGTCTTTTGCCTTACAGAAACTTTGTAATTTTAATAGGTCCCATTTATCAATTCTTGATCTTAGAGCATAAGCTATTGGTGTTCTGTTCAGGAACTTTCCCCCTGTGCCCATGTCCTCCAAGGTCTTCCGCAGTTTCTTTTCTATTAGTTTCAGTGTGTCTGGTTTTATGTGGAGGTCCTTGATCCATGTGGAGTTGATCTTAGTACAAGGAGATAAGAGTGGGTCAATTCGCATTCTTCTGCATGTTGACCTCCAGTTGAACCAGCACCATTTGTTGAAAAGACTATCTATTTTCCACTGGATGGTTGTAGTTCCTTTATCAAAGATCAAGTGACCATAACTCTTTGGGTTCATTTCTGGATCTTCAATTCTATTCCATTGATCCACTTGCCTGTTGCTGTACCAATACCATGCAGTTTTTAACACTATTGTTCTGTAGTATTGCTTGAGGTCGGTGATATTGATTCCCCCAGAAGTCCTTTTATTGTTGAGAGTAGTTTTAACTATCCTAGGTTTTTTGTTACTCCAAATAAATTTGAGAATTGCTCATTCTAGATCTATGAAGAATTGATTTGGGATTTTTATGCGGATTGCATTGAATCTTCAGATTGCTTTTGGCAAGATGGCCATTTTTAATATATTGATCCTGCCAATCCAAGAGCATGAAATATTTTTCCATTTCCTGAGGTCTTCTTCGATTTCTTTCTTCAAGGACTTGACATTCCTGTTATACAGATCTTTCAGTTGTTTGGTTATATTGTTTGTGGCTATTGTGAAGGGTGTTTTTTCCCTAAGTTCTTTCTCAGCCTGCTTGTCCTTTGAGTACAGGAAGGCTACTGATTTGCTTGAGTTGATTTTATAACCAGCCACATTGCTGAAGTTGTTTATCAGCTGTTGGAGTTCTCTGGTGGAGTTTTTTGGGTCACTTACATATACTATCATATCATCTGCAAATAATGATAGTTTGACTTCTTCCTTTCCAATTTGTATTCCTTTGACTTCCTTATGGTGTCTAATTGCTGTCACTAGAACTTCAACTAATATATTGAAAAGATATGAAGAGAGAGGGCAGCCTTGTCTAGTCCCTGATTTTAGTGGGATTGCTTCAAGTTTCTCTCCATTTATTTTGATGTTGGCTACTGGATTGCTGTATATTGCTTTTACTATGTTGAGGTATGGGCCTTGAATTCCTGTTTTCGAGGACTTTTAACATGAAAGGATGTTGAATTTTGTTAAATGCTTTATCTGCATCTAATGAGATGACCATGTCGTGTTTTTCTTTGAGTTTGTTTATGTAGTGGATTACATTGATGGATTTCTGTATATTGAACCATCCCTGCATCCCTGGGATGAAGCCTACTTGATCATGGTGAATGATCATTTTAATGTGCTCTTGGATTCGGTTGGCAAGAATTTTATTTAGTATTTTTGCATGGATATTCATAAGGGAAATTGGCCTGTAGTTCTTTTTCTTTGTTGTATCTTTGTGTGGTTTTGGTAACAGCGTAATTATGGTTTCATAAAATGAGTTGGGCAGGGTTCCTTCTGTTTCTATTTTGTGGAATAGTTTGAAGAGAATTGGTATTAAGTCTTCTTTGAGGGCCTGATAGAATTCTGCACTAAAACCATCTGGTCCCGTACTTTTTTTGGTTGGGAGGTTTTCTATAATGCCCTTTATTTCCCTAGGGGTTATGGGACTCTTTAGCTGATCTAATTCATCCTGATTTAATTTTGGTATTTGATATCTCTCTAGGAAATTGTCCATTTCCTCCAGATTCTCCAGTTGTGTTGAGTATAGACTTTTGTAGTATGATCTGATGATCTTTTGAATTTCCCCAGTCTCTGTTGTTATATCCTTCTTTTCATTTCTAATTTTATTAATTTGAATACTGTCTCTGTGCCCTTTGGTTAGTCTGGCTAAGGGTTTATCTATCTTGTTGATTTTCTTGAAGAACCAGCTCTTGGTTTTGTTGATTCTTTGTATTGTTCTCTTTGTTTCTACTTGATTAATTTCAGCCCTTCTTTTGATGATTTCCTGTCTTCTACTCCTCCTGTGTGAATTAGCTTCTTTTTGTTCCAGGGCTTTCAGGTGTGGCTTTAATCTTCTACTGCATGCTCTCTCCTGTTTCTTTTTGGAGGCACTCAGGGCTACAAGTTGAGTTTTCTTTTTAGCACTGCTTTCGTTGTGTCCCAAAGATTTGGGTAGGTTGTACCTTCATTTTCATTGCATTCTAAAAAGTCTTTGATTTATTTCTTTATTTCTTCCTTGATCAAGGTGTCATTGAGTAGAGTATTGTTCAGTTTCCATGTGTATGTGGGATTTCTGTTGTTTTTCTTGCTGTTTAAGACCACTTTTACGCCATAGTGATCTGATATGAGGCAAGGGATTAGTTCGATCTTCTTGTATTTGTTGACATCTGTCTTGTGACCAATTATATGATCTATTTTGGAGAAGGTACCATGTGGTGCTGAGAAAAAGGTATATTCTTTTGCTTTAGGATGAAATGTTCTACATATACATATATACATATACATATACATATACATATACATATACATATACATATATATGTATGTTAAATCCAATTGGTCCTAAGCTTCAATTAGTTTCACTACTGTGTCCCTGTTTAATTTCTGGTTTCCTGATTGGTTCATTGAGGATAGTGGAGTGTTGAAGTCACCCACAATTATTGTGTTAGGTGCAATGTGTGCTTTAAGCTTTAGTGAAGTTTCTTTCACGAATGAGGGTTCCCTTGCATTTGGAACATAGATGTTCAGTACTGAGAGTTCTTCTTGGTGGATTTTCCCTTTGACCAGCAAATAGTGATGTTCAGTGTCTCTTTTGATGACTTTAAGTTTAAAGTCAATTTTATCCGATATTAGAGTGGCTACTCTGGCTTGTTTCCTGAGGCCATTTGCTTGTAAAATTACCTTCCAGCCATTTACTCTAAGGTAGTGTTTGTCTTTGACACTGAGATGTGTTTCCTGTATGCAGCAAAATGTAGGGTCCTATTTATGTATCCAGATACATAGATCTGTTAATTAAATTTTAAAATAGAAAGAAAAAATGAATATGATATTCAGTATACCAGGGGATATCCCATCACATCAATGTAATTTGTAAGATTAAAATCAGATTAAACTTAAAAAAAGATAAAGAAAAATGAATGCCACACTATGGATGCATAGTTACAGACATGGATAAACAAGATATCCTGGGATATGTATCAGATTCAAATCACTTTTGTTATGACAGAAAAAGTCAGGTGTTCTCTGATAGCCCAGTAAGTTCTTCATTTTGTCATTGTTGAGAAATGTACTTAGGTATAACTGGGTGCTGACGGTCAGTCACTCTACATGGTTCTTGAAAAAGTAAACAGATGCAATAAAAAATAAATAAAGGATACTTCAGCTGTTTTCAGGGAAAGGGCAATGTTCCATAGTAAATCTTTGTTATCAGTGTACTGCCTAATAAAATAGCAAGTTTTATTTTAGTCCCTCTTTTCAGTATCAACAACTCAATATTAATCATCTATTCTGTAGATTCACTTTAATTCTTGGGTCATTATGTACTTTCATGAAGGCACTAAACGTTCAACCTCTTTACATGCTAAGAGTTAGGATTATAAGTAAAGATGTAATATAAAAATTATTCACAGTCCTACAATTTGCCTATTCTTTTATAATTTAATATATGAGTACCATTATTTATATTATGATTCTCCTTTCCTCTTCCCTCCAATGTCTCCTATGCTCCCTTTGACTTTAATCATTAATTCAAAATTTTAAAGTTCTATTCTCATTTTGGAAATTAGTAACTATAGTTATGACTAAATTATTTCAAATAATGTTACTTCCAACACCAAAACATCTAGCCTTAGAATTTTACCACTTGAGTTCTATAAGGATCTATAATAACAGTGACAACATTCATTTAGATAGTGCTAACTTTCAGAATTTGTTTTATTGATATGAAAGGCTGCTAAGAGCTCTTTGCTGTGTCTTGGTAGAGTATAACCAAATGGTAAGGGTTTTCACTGTTTACTTAAGCAAGTACCTATTCTCAGAACTGTTTCCAAACCTCATGTGCTCTGGGAAGAGGTAGCCCACATGTTTAAAGAACAGTTCTGGATTTTAGTAAGGGCCTCAAAGACCTGTCAAATTCTAGTATTTCTTTCACATAATACACTTTTGATTTAAGAAAAATATACTAGAAAGTATCTTATACAATGTCCCAGCTAACTTATGCATACTTCACTAAGAGGATCACCTAGTTTAGTTGGTATGCATCCTATCATATTGCACTATTTCCTATAACAGTTTGAAGAAGAAAGAACTCAAAGAAGTTTTTGTTTGGTGGTTGTTTTAACTTTAATGATATACCACTGACAGTTAAACCTTGTGCATATTTAAGTTGTTTAATTTAGAGAATTAATACATGTAGAGCTAATACATTATGTACTATGATCAAGGTAGCTAATATATTATCTAAGATCTCATCTAGTAAACATAGAAGGGGATGGCAAAAATAAAACATTAAAACCTCCCATTCAGCTTTGAAGCAAAATGTTATATGTGGCTCTAACAAATGTTTTTAACTTACTTCCACTTTCTTCCCATTGAAATGTATCTCATGATATATGACTTCCAGTCTATTATGAAGACACAAAAGATAATATACAAATCCATATCATTAATCACAAATGCAGGTGTACCCAACAGAGATCTGCATAGGTATAGGTAAAATCTGATTCTTCTTAGATATAGTATTTTCCTAGATTTGCTATAGCAAATCACTACTAATGAAATAGCTGAAAATAATAGAAATTCATTTTTCCACAGTTCAGCAGCCTGCTTGTCATGTGCCATGCTGTCTATGAAGCCTCCTCAGAGAAGGAATGTTACTCCAAAGCTCCTGGCAAGAATAGAGAGCACACATCTCTTGATACATATTCATCACTACATAGTTCTTCTCTGCTCTGTTGCAACATGGTGCTACCATTGTATATGTACCTGTGTTCAGAATCATATAGAATTACCAAACTCAGACCCTACTGAGGATGCCACCAAGTGCTTGCTGACAGGAGCCTGCTATAACTGTCTCCTGAGAGGCTCTGCCAGTGCCTGAAAAAATACAGATGTGGACACTCACAGCCAACCAATGGACTGAGTTCAGGGTCCCCAAAGGAGAAGCTAGAGAAAGGACCCAAGGAGATGAAAGGGTTTGCAGCCCCATAGGAGGAACGATAATATGAACCAACCAGTACCCCCAGAGCTCTCAGGGACTGAAACAACCAAAGAGTACACATGGAGGGACCTATGGCTCCAGCCATATATGTAGCAGAAGATGGCCTTGTCAAATATCAATGAGAGGAGTTGTCCTTGGTCTTGGGAAGGCTCACCACTGCAGTGTAGGGGAATGCTAGGTCAGGGAAGAGAGAGTAGGTGGACTGCTGACCAGGGGAAGAGGGGACGGAATAGGAGGTTTTCAGAAGGGAAATGAGGAAATTGGATAACAATTGAAATGTAAATAAAGAAAATATTAAAAATGCAAAAAAAGAGAATTATATCTTCTTAAATGGACATTAGGCGTATTTACCCTAATCTACTATGACTCAACCTGATTAAGTTCACAAAGACCCAATTTCTACTTAAAATCATATTACAGGTATTACATATTACATGGAAACATGAGATTGGGAGGACATAACTCAGCTCAGTATGCTGCATTCTCTTTTTTCTCTTTCTTCAATTTCAAACTAATCATCATCTACACCTGCATAACTACCTATCTTTCCTTCTCCCTTGCAATATGTACAACTCATACATTCAGAAAGGAATAATTTCTTCAATAGTTAAAAAATGTTACCAATGCCATAGGAGAAAAGAATATACTCTCTACTCTTAAATAATAAAGTTATAAGAGAATATGTGAACTTATTAATGTCTAGTGTGACATTTTATATAAGAAAAAGTTTATTTTCAAAAGTTTTTACTTATAGGATATATGAGTAAGGTGCTGAACACTAAATTTATTTTTATATTAGTTTCTGTTAATAATTATGCTGATAGTTCCTATGACTTTGAGCTGAAGTGTAAAGGACTGTTTACAGACTATTTTTAACTAGAAACTTTTATGAAATGATGATTTTATTATATCAGAGTAGCAGAAATATATTTAGACCAATCATTAACCATATACAAATATATTTATAAGCGAAACTTATGGCAAAAGTCATCATTTCTAATGCTCAGGTTCACAGTTGCAGAATGACATCTTAAGACCTTTCACCTGCTCTAAAATCATAAACATTTAAAGGCCAAATTTTAATTAGTGCCAGAATAATTCAAATGGGAGTTTTCTTCATAGATGCCTGTAGCAACTCAATGAATGTCACTTGAACTGCTGCCATTGGGCTCGCACCCCAATAGCCTATGATTTTCACTGTGTGTCACTGGGTAAAATACAGTTAAAATACAATGATCAGTGCTAGGAAGGAACAAAGAAAATGAGACTTCTACAAAGACAAAATGTGATCATGAGATTACTTCATGGGTCTTTACAGAAATTAAGAAAGCTATATAAATATAAGACCTATATTCTTCTCCTGAGCTGATACATTAATGTTGTGAATACCTGGAGACGTACTGGGGCCACATTTCCAACAGAAATAGCCTATGAGAAAATGAGAATATTTAAATTATCAAAAAGAAGAGCAAAGAAGAGATCTAAAACAGTTAATCTCTTCCCTTTTTTTATCTTCTTGGATAAAAATTATAACCTTTTCAGCTTTCACAAATGACCTTCTAAAATTGGATTGTGGACTTGAAAAGCTATGCAGCTTCCAGTTGAAGCACATTGTCACTTACAGTGTCCTAGTCTCTAGGTGGACTTCTCTGTACTGTAGCTCAAACCATCATATTCTCACCATTTTATTTGGTGGGAAAATGTTTATTCTCTTTAAAAAATTGTTGATATTTGCATATCATTTTGACCATGTAGGAGCCAGAAACCTCTGGAGTTCATAGATCAAGAAAGGCCTTTACTTCTGGGAATTGGAGTGGAAGGAAGGAATATAAATGTGTCACTAAAGAGGAGGAATGAGCAGATTTTGGCAACTTTTGTTTAAACTTTCACAGTAATGAGACAGCCAGAGACCCTGATTAGATTTCCTTTCAGACTCACCAGCTATAAGACCTCTTAGAAAATAAATATCTGCTTGCAAATTATCAAGGCTCAAAGATGTTGCCTTAAGACTACCCACAGACACAAGACTTCAATTGCCTTCTACCTAGTTCTGCCTTTCAGAGATACTATCTTAGAGCATGCATGGTTCCTGCAGTAATTCTGAAGGAGTATCTTCTTGGGTTACTGCTACATTGGAAGTCAACCTCCTTCCAACTCCTCTGAAATGTGATCAGTTTCTCCAGGATTTTTTTAACCACTATATTGTGTCAAAATTCTATACACCAGAGAGGACATCATCTTCTCTCATCTCTGTGCTTACCAGTCTCCTTGCCTCTGTTTAAATAAGTCTACTTGAAATAACCTTTTCCAACCCAAACCTTTCATGGCCCTTTTAAATGCCTTTTCTTCTGTAGTCTACTTAAATTAACTTACCCATTCTTCTCTGGAACTAGGGAAACTGCTGATGTCCACACACATTCCGATTTATCTTCTACTGGTTGCTTGCTTTTCTCCCTTACCTTTTCAGTTCTTGAAAAGAATCTATGTTCTCATCACCTCTGGATTATTGCCAGAATCTACCATCAATCTTTGTGGATTAAATAAGCATTTTATATAAATTGTGTTTTAAAATTACATGAAAAAATTATCATCATACAGATGAAACCAAAGACCCCTTCACAGGATACTAGATGAGGATGCTACAGAGCTAAGGAGGAAGGCTGATGGCTGGCTGCAAATTTTTCTGTTCTTGAAAGATGGTTGAAGAGTTATAAATAGTAATTTCCTAAATAAATACTGTAGGAATTTTATTTAACATAAGCATTCTACTTTTTTCTGAGTAGCCCCAGCCATGTTTTCCTATTTTTTTCTATTTCTACAATTTCTTAAAGATGTTGCTATAATCCTAAAATATAAAACCAAATTGAAATCTGAAAATGTTTTGGTTTCTTTAACTGGTATGAATATGGATGTTCAGCTTTTCAAAGTCCTTTTAAAGGGATGGAAAGAAATATGAAGAAGACTCTAGTGCAGACATGATTTCTAACAAGATGACATGACAGACGTGAGAATTATCTATCATTCTCCCATTTATAAACAAGGCTGAGAAGATCCTAAGTATGGCTGAGATTATTAAAATAACTCTCAATGGTATTGGAATGTTTGAAAACAGTTTCTGTAAAAGAGAAGCCCCATTTTCTTGTTACCTGCCGCCCATTCAAGCATTGATAATTCTGTTGAGTACCCCCTTCAGTGCAGAATGTGAAGATAGAAAACACAAGTTCACATTCAAGTAACAGAACTATGTGGAGCACTGGATTAATATTCCCCTAAGAGAAATCCCCGCTTTCTGTACATTGTTGAGCATTTCATTTAATAATGAGATAAAATTTTCATTCCACAACTTTTTTCCTACTCTTTATGAAACCCAAGTAGCATAAATCAGCACTTGTACATATTCTTTTGAGTAAAGTTAAGAAAAAGGCATTAATGAAATCCTTCCTTTCATTAAAACATAGACCAAGAGTGGTATATTACTTCTCCTCAGGGAGTAGAACTGAATTTAAAGGAGCAGTGAGCTGTTTGGCAGCTATGAGACTCTGGAGAATAATTAAATTCCTATAAACTTTCCTCAAAAATATTCTCCCCATCTTGTAAGAAATGGAGAATGAAATGCTTTCATAAATTTACACTAAATAGATTATGTCCTCATGTTTGCCACTATTACTCATAAAAATGCTTATTCTGAACAAAGAACTGATATAATTTTTTGAACAAAGAAATTTTTTTCACTATTTAGATTTACTGAGTTTCTCCATTAAATACTAAGGTATACCTTATTTATTTATTTTTGTGCTTAATAACAATATAATGCACAATGCAATGTAGCACTCTGTCCACACAGATTCCCCTACTACCATGATTTTATCCCTTGTATTTTTCCACCATCTTACATAGAATGGTCTTGTTGTTTGATCATGTTTTCTGCAGATGATCCTTGAAGTTTGATGTAGTTATGTACTAGTACTAGTATGTTGAAAAGTGTCATGATGTGCATGATGCTGTACCAGGTACTCAGGAGATGGAAACAGGTAGAGCTAGGTGGTTTGAGGATAACCTGGTGTACACAGGGAGTTCCAGGACATTTAGGTATCTAGGGATACATAAAGAAAGCATATCTCAAGAACATTCAATAATGATAACAATAATAGAATGTACCCATGTGTAAATGCAGCACAGTGGGATGGAAACTTTATACTCCTTTGTACACAGCCAATCAGGAGATGCTACTCAATAGCGCTGGCCAGCAACATCATAGTATTATCCAACATACTATTAGATATACAAAACATCAAAATTCAAAATTAATGCAGTAAATTATTCCAAGCATGTCTGTTACACCATCATAAATTCTCAACTTATAAACTGAGCCACAGTGAAGTTACAGGACTTTCATACAGCAATAGGAATATGCCTCAAAACACTTCCCATGGTTCTATTGAAAACTCAGTTCCAAGTAAACAGAGCTTAATAAGACTGACAGTCTTTCTCTTGAGATAAAGACATGTTGTCTTAGACTGTAGTTGTAGATTTAAAATGACTCAAGTAATTAGCAAATGAATACAAACCATCTCATAGTTATTCTTGACTCTTTAAGTGTAAACAAGGAAACAGATGCCCAAGCTCAGGAGTAAATCGTTTTAAACTAAATAAATAATAGTTGCTTACCAGGATATCCACATGGAGTCCTTGGCCTCAAATCAGTGGTATGCAAAGTATTAACGAGTATTACTTGGAAACTTAGCTGACTTGAAGCTCAGAATCATAAAAGGAATACCACTAAACAATGTTCTTTTAAATCAAATTAACTGAAAGTTAATGAATAACCTACAGTGAAGAGAGCATTCTCCATTGGCCTTTAAGCTTGTCTGTTCTTGGCCAGTTCCCTACTCATATGCTATCACTTGCTTCTCAATCTTACCTCAGCCCTTATTCTAAGTTTGTTTCTAGGATGATCTAAGCTATGACAAATAAGCAGGCTGCTACAGGGCAGTGTGATGCAATGGATGGCATCATTCATTTCTCCATAAAGGAATAAGAACAATTCTATCTCAGGCAATATGAAGCTAGAAGAGTCTCTATCATAAAATGAAAATGTCATGATTTGACTTTCCATGAAAAAGTGTGAGACAAAGACTAGAACTATGTAATCCAACCTCCTGCCCTTTTTTCACTTTTCGACTGACCCTCTCTTTTTCACATGCTTTACTGTGGTTCCAACCATTAAAGCAAATCTCTTGAGGTTGAAGTCATCTCAGTTATAAAATAATGTGTTAGTCTCTTGTGGGTGCAAACATGGAATGTGAGAAAAGAAAAATGTGAGAAAGGAAAGACAAATACCTTAGTCATACTTTTACAAAAATAGCATCAGAAAGCCAGATAGCAAGTAGAAAGGGTTTCACTAGACCAGAGCTGAGAGCTCTGAAAGCACTGGTGAATGAGAACCATGACCTACCTCAGAGGAGAGATGGAGGCAAATGCTTTAGGATAGAGAAGACACTCATAAGAAGTAATTACTTCCTCTGCAGGGTTGATTAAAATCAAGGCTCAAATATTTGTTATACCATCACCTTTAGTTTCCCCTTTAGTCATCAACTGATCAACTTCCCTCATCCCTCTCACTTTCTTCACAGTTTCTTATCACTACTCAGAACATTCTTCACCCCATTTTTTCTGGTCTTTAAACACACAGCCACGATCCTGTTCCTGAGCTTTAGTCCTTACTGTTGAATTATTGCCCTCAGTCACTTTCTATCACACAGCTTTATTTTCCTTCAAAGTACTTTTCTGTTTGAAAAACATGTGTACATTATTTGTTTTCTCTTTTTAATTTTGAACCCAAGCTTTCTTAAACAAAGACCTTTGTTGCACTAACAACTGATAACATTTATGTGTATTTGAAACTGTATGTCATTATTCTTCCATTTCTCAGCTTTTGTTGTTATTGTTGGTTTGGATTGTTTGGATTTTTAATGAGTTATATTACAGAAAATCATGAGCTTGATTTCAGAAAACATGGCACTGTGTTCACAAGTATGTTCCTGTGCTGGTTAGATTTTGTCAACTTTAACCTAGATATATCTGATAAGAAGAATAGAGCACGCCTTCATCAGATTGATCTGTGGGTAAGTCTGGGGTATTTTCTTGATTAGTGTTTAATGCGGAAGAGCCCAGCACACTATTGATGGTAAACATCCCTGTTAAGATGATCCTGGAAGGTATAAGAAAGAAGACTGAACAAGCCATGGGGAGCAAGTCAGTAAGCAGCCTTTCTTTACTATCTCTGCTTCTGTTCCTGCCTCCAGGTTCCTGTTTGGATTCCTGCACTGTCTTGCTATCATGATAGACTCTTGTAGTCAAATATAATAAATCCTTTTCTCCATAAGTTGATTTTGGTCATGGTGTTTATTAACAGCTATAGATATTCAATTGGGACAATATCACAATGTCTTTCTCTCTCTCTCTCTCTCTCTCTCTCTCTCTCTCTCTCTCTCTCTCTCAAAATGTTTCCTTATGAGGATTGGTTTACAATTTATTCCCTCCCCTCTCATTCTTCCCTTCCCTCCTTGTGTATATATATAATCACTCACCCTATACATTGTTTTGAGTAGAAATATTGAAGTTTCTATGGTTTGTCTTCCCTACATGGACTTAAGTTATGTCTCTATCAAATAAAATTCATCTTACAGGCTTTTAAAATAGAAGTAGTCACCATGTTGTTTCTCTTATTTAGTTTTGTGTGTGTGCACACATACACATAGGCATGTGTTATATATATGCAAGTATACATGTATATTTATGTGTACATGTGTGGAGGCTAGTGGTAGATTTCCAGTAACTTCTTCAATTTCTTCTGCACCATACTATCTAAACCTGGAACTACTGATTCAGTCAAGCTGGCTGGCTGGTAGGCTCATGGGCTCTCCCTGCCTCTGCCTCCTGAACACTGGGATTACCAGTATTCACAGCCACATCCAGTTTTTTATATTAGTGCTGAGTATCCAAACTGAGACCTTCATGCTTACTCAGAATGCGATGTACTCATTATGCCATCTTCCTAGTCCATTTTTGTTTAAATTGTATATCCTCGTCATCAATACAATAGCATATTAGCTACTATTTACAATACTGAAATATTTGGGTAATAACTTCCCCAAAATTAAAGGCTTACCTTACTATATCACTACAGAAATTCACAGTTAAAATGGCCCAACTCAAACTGAGAGATGACTGTTCCTCTACTGTATTACCTCCAGGCACAAAGGGATGGTCAAAGCAAAATATTTCTCCAACTAGGGTAGAGAAAGTAAGGCCTGGTTCTAATCCCTTAAACATCATGACAGTGACTTAACTGAAAGGATCTCTCATTAGCCTGTACCTCTTAAAGATCCACAGTACTGTTAACGCATGTGCTCTTGGAGAACAATACTCATGTAAATGACAACATTCACTGTATTATCAGATACCTCTAAAAATATTTTATATAATTATTTTGTATTACCTCTTGGTCCTTATTTTACAGAATAAAATTCAGTATCAATCTAGAAAACTCGCCATGTTGGGATGTAGAAGGCTTTCCATAGTACTCGCTGAAGCCAAGACTATCTTTTGAAGAGAAGAATATGATCGGATCACATACCCTGAGTGGCTAGCCCCACTGTTCAGTTTCCTCCATGGCAATGCTCTTTCCTAAACATGCTTTTAGTGCAACACTAACTCATCTTCCAATAACTCGGCAACTATGATGGCAGCACCCTCTCTTGTTAGAATGTAGAACTCCAAACACTTCCTTCTCCAACATGTTTTATATTTGTTATTTCATTTTGATTATGTGATCAAATGTCCCAAAAGAGTGATCATTGACAAGAATATGCCCCTGGTTTCATTTATCTAACATAATATTAGACACAGAGAAAGTAACTGATCAATACTCTTAGAACAAATGAATGATTTTATCAAATTACTAATAATCAAAGTTTCCAATGTATAATAAAAAAGGAAATAGAGATACAGACAGATAGACAGATATATAGTTATACATAAGTGATGATAAACCTTTTTAACCATCCCAAGAGGATTTTAGCTTCTAAAAGTGCTGGAAATTATCAGATTTGAAAAGTCTTCCACTGAGCAGGCATAAAACACTCAACTTTCAGTTGGGGTCTACTTGTTAAGAATTTGAAAGTTTCAAGTTCTTAATCTTTCCTGTATCCGATTACTTTATAACTCAATTGTTTCCTCGAATTTTCTATTTATTTATTTATTTATTTATTGATTGATTGATTGATCGATTGACTGATTTGTTGTTCAGGTATTATATGAACTAAAATATAGAGAATAAGGAGATTAATTAAACTAAGATCGCAATGGTTAAGTTTGCTTGTTGTTTAATGTATCACCCTTAACTTAAATCTTTTAAACCACCCACAATTGATTTAAGAGCCTGAGGGCACTTGCATGGAAAGGATAATGGGTTGAAACTTTAAATGATATAAAGTTCTTAAGCCGAAGGCTCTCTGCTCTTTTGGTTTATGTTAACACCTTAGTGATTTATCTGGCAATGATTGAAGCTGTTTCTATCCAGGGATATTAAATTGATTTTGTGAACCAATTCTATTTTGAGTCGTTTTAAATTCTCACTCATCACAAATTCATTGAGCTGACTATGCCATAACTTACTTCTTGAAACTACACAAAATACTATATTGGTCATTGCCTAATCCATTAGATGTAGATAAAACTTGTCTCTACAATATTTCCAAGTGGTTTTAACAAGCAGATGTAGAAAGCATACACATGCAACTACAGACAGTATTGTTCAAATTACCTTTACTTGAAACTTTAAGATATAGATTATAACTGGGGAGATGCTGCAAACCTATAATCTAAGCATGTAAAAAACCAAGGCAGAGGGAATAGAACTCAGTGCCAACCTGTGCTAGAGAGTGATGAGATCCCATCTATAAAACTTAATATATATATGTGTGTGTGTGTGTGTGTGTGTGTGTATGTGTGTATACATATATATAGTATAGCATATACTATATATAGTATAGGAAAAGATTCAATATTATTTAATATATTAATTAAAAGCAAAAATTCATATATATATGCATATATGTATATATCATATATATGTTTATGCATTTTTATTACAATATGAATATTTTCATTTGGGATATACATGAAAAGTGAGTATATACTCATTCTCTTATATGTGCTTCAATATACACACAATGATGAGAGAAAGGAAAATAAAAACATTTGGAGAGCAAGGGGCTATGAGAAAGAGGAAGAGAGAATGAAATAGGTGAAAATATAATAAATTATTAACAGGATTTAAATGATGAAATTATCAGGAACTTTTCTACTCGATATTTGAACACTTAGATGCATTTTCCTACATATTTACACATGAATATCCAGAAGGAATGTGTAAAATTCAAATATGTGCTTTGTGCTTTTCAAATGAAGAAAGGAGGGGCTGAACCTTAGAGCTAAAGTGTTTGCCTGCTTGCCTAGATTCAATCCCCAATTCTGCCAGGGGGAGGTAAAAAAGAGAAATCATGACTTGAGTTTGCCTTGACAGTGCCTTATGGAGTGTGGTGATGGTTCAGTACATAAAGGGCTTCCTAACCCAGCCTAAGAACTTGAGCATCCTTTACCTCTAACCTCAGTATTAGCAGATAGAGACAGGAAGATACCTAGGCACTGCTGTCCAGTCATTCTGAGCAAAACAGTGAACTTGTGAGATTTATGTTCAGAGAAAAACTGGTGGTGGCTAAGCCTCTGCTTGGAAAGGTACAGGAGTGTGATTCACAAGGGTCTTCTCATGGCAAGGCCTAAGGCGTCGGGTCCCCCCAGGGCAGGTACCTGTGAGAATAATGCTGCAGGATTTCCTCTCCTTTCTTCAAGGGAATGCTTTGTTTGTTATTGCCTTGCATTTGCTTTCGTAGCTTTGCTATTGGCAGTTTTTACTTTTATTTTGTCTGTGACAGACATTTTTCCAGAATCAGGAAAAGAAAGTTCAGGCCATGGTTCATTCTGTTTGTCTCTGAAGATCATGAGAGTGGAACAGCTTACTGCTCCTCTGTTTGTTTGTTAATAATAATGTGGTTGAGTCAACATGAGGGCCTGCTCTAGTTATATCAGCTGATGACCATATATTCTCTCCCAATAGAAACTTTGTTCTGCCAATAATTTGCCCACCAACCTGTTCCAAACAACAGTTAGATAATTATCAAAAAGTTAGAAAGGTCTTCCTGGAGTTGGTCCCAAGGCTTATCAGGAACGTTGAAGGATAAGTCAAGCAAAGATGAGGAACTGACTCAAGTTACTAATTTGCCAAGAGCCCTGGACATTAGAGGAATTAGATCTCCTGATATGAACATGGGGAGATGACAGGTGTTAATAATTAACTCATAATTTTCTAGGTATTTAATCCATCAACCTTCTATACTGTACCCAAAATTGCTGCCAGTCATGGTCATTTGGTTAAGAATTAATATGCTGTGTTAGATATTAACTGCTCGGTGAAGCTGTGTTTCCATGTTCTTGACACAGTTCATGGGTTAGCAGGAAAGCATGAGGATTGAGGAGATGGAAAGGATAAGTACAGTCTGTACATTATTGTTGAATATAGGAAGTTCTTAAAAGAGACTGTATGTAAGAAAATGAGATGATAAATGTAAAACCTTTTTCATCTGTGAAGAAATAGATGTATAAATAAAGATTGCCTGAGGTGCCTCAGTACCAGTGGGTGTGGAACTAAACTCTTTCCAAGTATCATTCCATCGATTTTACACATCCTCTTTCATGTTTTGAGCCCTCCTGGTGCTGGGCTCCAGCACCTATCTCAAAAAATTAAGATGTATAAACAAGTGAGAAAGGTATGTGATATCAAGCCATGGCCTTCTCCAAATGTATGTGCACAAGCAGATACAACTGAATAGACCACCCACAAACACACACACACACAAGAGTGTGGAGGTGCTGCTAGAGACAGCACGGTGACATATAAAAGCTGTGATAGTAAACAATAATAAAACTCCAGCCACATGTTTTTAGCTGATTCATCATCTAGAAGTCCCTTCCATTAAAAGTGGGCAAAAACCTGAGGCCAGATAGGCCAGGACCCTATGAGAAAACCAATTACTACTGTTCGGTTAAAGGAACACAACCATAAAATGACTCCTAAGGATATTTTGCTAATATTCATAGATAAGTGCCCTTTTCACCCATCATCAAAGAAGCTTCCTCCAGAAGCAAATGGGAACAGTTAAAGAGATGAACAGCTAGAAAATGTATAGAAAGTGAAAGACAAGTCCTTGAAAAACTCAATCCTACATTGAACATGTCTATCAAATACCTCTCCTTAATATTTAGGGATCCCTGTAAAAGAAGAAGCAGAAAGAGCATAAAAGCCAAGGCCTTCTAGACATAATAGTACTGATACACATATGAACACACAAGAGACTGAGGGAGTTTTCAAAAGACCTGCATAGGTCTGAGACTAATGGGGAGAAGTGGAGGCACTTTGTTCCACCATTGTTCATAACCCAGAATCTACCTCAAGTAATAACTGATTACAAAGGAAAGCTTGTTTTTTTTCCAAGTAAGTTATCACTGGAGATACAACTACTCTTAAGGACATGCCTCATGCTCCATAGTATATGGTAAACCTAAAATGAACTCAATGGTTTCTTTAGAGGGTCTTTGACTCTTTTTACCAGATCACTGTCTTCCTTCTCCCCTCCTCCTCCTCCTCCTCCTCCTCCTCCTCCTCCTCCTCCTCCTCTTCTTCTTCCTCCTCTTCCTCCTCCTCCTCCTCCTCCTCCTCCTCCTCCTCCTCCTCCTCCTCTTTGTCTTCTTTTTCTCCCTCCATACAGTATCTGTGTGGTTTCTGGTATTATGTCTTTAATGGATTCCTTTGTGCATGAACATATATATGTTTGCATCTATGTGTGTTTCTTGGGCTTTTCCTTTGCCTCTATTTTTGCCTTTGTTTGTTTTGTCCCACTTGTTTTATTTTATCAAATGGTCAGATATATTATTTTTCACTTTTTAATTGATTGTGGTCTTTATTGACTTTACATCCCAATTTCAGCTTCCCCTCCATCCTCTCTTTCCAGTTCTTCCTTCTATCCTCCCCTCCCCTTCTCCTCAGCAAAATGGAGGCCTCCTATAGATATCAACCAGCTTTATCATACCAAGTTTCGGTAAAACTAAGTTCATCTTCTGCTAAGGCTAGAAAAGGCATCCCTGTCAGGGGAAAGTGATCCAAAGTCAGGCGATATAACTGGAGACAGCCCTTGGTACTGCTTTAGGAGTCCTACATAAAGACTCAGCTGCGGAACTATTTCAAATGTACGGAGGACATAGGTCCATCCCATGCATGCTTTCCGATTGGAAGTTCAATTTCTATGAGCCCTTATAAGCTGAGATATTTCATACATTGTATTGTATTATATTGTATTATTATTTAGATAATACAATGTTATTTAGATAATAAATACAGTAATATTTCGATGATACCTGTTTGTTTTCTAAAGAGAGTCAGAAAGGGTAGGATTCAGATAGGAACAAATGAGGAAAATATCTGGGAGGAAGTGGAGGAGTAGAAACTGTACTTAGACTATATGATTATATGAAAAAAAACTATTTTCAGTAAGAAAAAGAGTGAGTACTAAAACACTTTTCTCATTCTCTCCTTCCATTCTGATATCATTCTCAGTTTGTCACCATGACTTATCTGTTGTTGAATATCATTGATAGCAAAGTTTACATTTTATAATATTAGCACTAATTTTACCATTGTTCCCGATATTATGCAGCCTATATTTGAAAAGGAGACCAAAAAGCATTGAAACTTTTATGAATAGCCACCAAGATAACATAATTTGTATTTTATATTTTATATTTTATAGGTTAGCATGTTTACATGTACAATTTTCATCATGCAGTGAAATACTGCACGTTACCCAGCTGTTTTCATTAACTACTTGATCTGTTCCTATTTAACAACATTCTAAGCTTACTGATGAGTAAATAAAGATTCAAAGGACAGAAGCTGTAGTTGTTGTTTGACATGGGGAAGTAATATGGGTAAGGATGTGATGTGGCTCTTTGTATTCATATTTCTTGGAGTATTACCTCTTTACTAGAAGATGATATTTGATAGAAAGCACAGAAGTTCTGTGGGAACCTTTCTAGAATAAGCAAATCGAGTGGAAGGGAGATGATGGAAGTCTGGACAGATCCTGAAAGGCTTCAGTCCCTGCTCCAGTTTATATACACTTATCTAAAACCACAAGGTGAGGTTAGCAAAGTGTTGTAGTCAGGGTTTGTATTCCTGCATAAAACATCATGACCAAGAAGCAAGTTGGAGAGAAATAAATCTCTCCACTTGCTGTGGAGAACACATTGCTGTTCATCACCAAAGGAAGTCAGGACAGGAATTCACACAGGACAGGAACTTGGAGGCAGGAGCTGATACAGAGGCCATAGAGGGGTACTTCTTACTGGATTGCTTCTTCCTGGCTTGCTCAGCTTGCTTTCTGATGGAACCCAGGACTAGCAGCGGCCAAGGGATGGCAGCACTCACAATGGGCTTGGTCCTCCCTGCTTGATCACTAATTGAGAAAATGCCATACAGCTGGATCTCATGGAGGCATTTTTCAAGGGGAGGCTCCTTTCTCTGTGATAACTCCAGCTTGTGTAAAGCTGACACACAAAACTAGCCAGTACAGCAAGCAAGTGATATTTTACAGCTTATAGAGTTTTTAAAGACCTATGTTAGAGTTAACATGTGAAGTTGTTGACAGCAACAACCTGTTGGGTCAGCAATTTCTCCAGGCCATTCTGTTCCATGTAGCAAGCAAAGCCATGCTTTGCAATAAACAGTACAAGCAGCACTTTAAGTAACTCTAGCAATTGATCATTTTTAACTTTGTTCAACTTAAGAATCTCTTAACTGTCAGTGTAGCCACGTGCTCAGTCAAGGTCTAGCTTTTTTATCTTGGTCACTTGCAAAGTCTGGCAGAATTCTGTTTCACAAGTATTATAAATGTTATGTGCCAGCATAGTTGCCACAAAGGAAGGAATTTCTCCTTTGCTCATATGTGTGCTTCATTCTTTCATCATATTTTACTTCCAAATCTCAAGTTTAAAGAGAAAACTGTAATTTCTAAACCACAGCAGCCTAGCAGTGAATCCAATCTCACACCCTTCTAACCCCACGTCCTCAGTGGATTCAGGGGTTGCGTATCTCTGACTCAGTCCTTACATATTGCTTTGCATTTTTTAACCAAGTTACTTTCCAGCCCCAGGGCATGCTAGCACCTGGTTATCTTATGATGAGAATTAAAGTTTATCAGGTCAGAGGCAGAGAAAGACCTATGTACACTGGGTTGTGTAGAAAAGGAGATTAGAACAAACACATTCAATATGGGAGTTAACCTCAACCTGATATGCACAGGCTATTATACAACTAATGATTTTACTAAGATACTGCTTCGTAGTTTCTGAAGAAAGACAACAGTGGAAGATAGCCGCACATTGGGAAGAAGGGAAGCCTGCCTTCTGGTTAGTCTCAAGATTGACTGGGATACTAATTGGAGAGTCATTAAGTGAGAAGGTACAGCATTACACATATCAGTGGTCTGTGTTCTTTCAGCTTGACAAAAACGAACAATTCCAGGAATCATGCTGAACGCTATAATCTGATAATTAAGGAAGGGCCCAGTAGAGCAAGGGGGGAAAACAGGAAAATTAAATTTAGAAAGAACTGATGAAGAGCCAGGCACCAGCTGACGCAAATTCATCCATTTAAGATGTTCTAGAAGAGAAACTGAAAATGTTCCTAATAAACAAGGTTAACAGGATCCAAACAGAGAAGCTTTTCTGTAAAGTAGTACCCAGGCTGTCAAAACAATGTGTTTCTCCACCAAGAAACTAATACTGCTTATGTTTACTGCCTTGCTTAAAATCAAGTAAGGCCAGCCTCAAAATATGATCAAATCAAGTGCACTTTAACTGAGCTGTTTAGATACAATTTGTGTCTACCCACATATACTGAAAGCGACTTCCACATCAGCATGGCAGGAAAGTGAGATTAACCAGAGATCTTTATATTTATTGTCATGGTTTCTCAGACACTGACTCAACATCAATTGTTTGTCAATTTGTCCTGATTAAAAGTGCCTCAATTTTAGCCCAAGACAGAGCTCCTGGCAAAAGAACAACTTGTATTTTCTTTTTGAACAAAATGTTTTCTCCTGAGCTGGAGTCAGCTACTCATGACTATCAGTGTAGCTCAGTCTCCAATATACAAGCCGATGGCCAAGTGTTGCCTCCAGATGTTCAGAGTGGACCCTGCCTCATAGTTTTCCAGTATACAGTCTTGAGGTTCATAGTGATCAAATATCCTGCAGCAGATGTTGCTCAAACATAGGATCTAATCATCTGTTATTTGTCCTGGTGTCTAACCTAAATCCTTATCCTAATATGAAAACATTCCTTCCTCTAGGTATTTATGCAGTCAACTCTGGTGTTTATTATATCAAAAAGAAAAGGAGGTATCTATACATAAGAACTCAGAATGATTAAGACACTTCTTTACTTCAACATTGCCCTAATCTACACAGAGTGTTTGCAGTATCACCCTTGTAGTTCAAATCAGTTGAACAGAAATCCTTTGAACAATAACACAAAGAAATGCAGTGGGTGTATCTGCCCATATGAAATATAAATAAAGTTTATCCCTTGAGGAGCTCAAATTCCAGTTAAAAAGAAATATTATATGTTGCACTGCATTTTTGTTTCTTTTATGTGAGTCCATAATACAAGGAATCATGAACTACTCATACCAAGGATACAATTTGAAGATGATTTTCTTGGAGTTAATCATTGTCATCTTCCAGATTTGATTTTATTCACATTATTCCAAGAGGCAATACATCAGTTATTACAGCTCTCAAGACCTTGCCTCTCCTCTGAGCTGGTTGGTAGAAGGTGATAAGTGTGCTTAGAAATCTTAGAACAAGATAAGAGAAATCAGAAAAATATTCATTAATGCATTCATCCATGCGTTAAACATTTATAAATCACCTACTCTCTGACAAGTACTATGCAAAACACTATGCAGGCTGAGTAGATCTTAAGGGGCAGCTAATGACTCCCAAAGAACTCATATTAGAACCTGTTCTATGAAGTAGGGCCATGAAAGTCAGAGTTTTTATAACTTAGAGCTTAGTGGCTGAACTTTTAACCACCCAGCTTCAATTCATATCCATCTGTACCCCAAATTTAATTGTGCAGGTACAGATATATCTTATACCTCAATCCACTGCATGAATTGCATGCCTGATGCACCTTTTGCGCCAGTAAAGCTTCATTTTTTTTAGTAACATTAAGAAAAGAAAGAAAGTGAAAGATTGACCGCTGAGAGCTCTGTTTTTCAGTGAGAAGTCCTCACTCCTTAAACCAGAAGGATCTTTTGGTTCACTCATAACAATGCAATAAATCTGATTCTGAATCTTTAAGGCTGTGTACCACAAAAAAATCTATCTTTATAATAAGCACACAGTGAAACTGAAGATCTACCAGTGTAGCATCTTTGTCTTTGCTTCTTATATAAAGATTTAGGTCCTTTACCTATTAAAATAATGGGCCCTGCCTTCTGGGACTCATTTCCATTCAGAATATTTGTGACCAACTTCTAAGGAGAGGAGACCACAATTAATTCAACAGTGTGACTGTGAGGTCCCGTAGAACTGACACCTTATTTCCTCCTCAAACCCAGCTCTACAAATGTCTGGTGCACTGTTGACTCAAATCACTCTCTAGCATCCACTTCCTTGATTGCATAAAGCCTCCCAGATGTTTTCCAATGCCTTTCTCACACTCTGACTACTTCTAATTCTTCATATTCATTTAGAGTTCTACATACTTTATTATTTTTTAAAAACTTGCAAATAAATAAATCCTCCATATTTTATATCTTTATGGAAGAGAATTTCTCTAACCACCAAAATATAAGCTAGGTCCCATATATTGATCTTTTATAGAGCCCAGACTTTTTCCACTGAAGAACATGTACACACCACTATACGTTGTGTGCATTTTGCTGAATGCTTAGTTCCCAACCACTTATTTAATTCACCAATGTATAGTCTCTCCTTCATCTGTCCCTAGCACATGCAGATACCTAATAATCTGCATAGAGTAAGTGATATACCGAGATTTAATAAGAGAACATATAATCAGTAGTATTAAGGTCATTAAATAGTATGAAGATTCAGAGATCAAAGCATCAGTGTAGATTAATATGGTCAGAAAAGATTTCATAGATTGGATGGTGCTTTAATCTGGGTTTGGAATCCTAATTAAAATTGACCCTAAAGGGTCGGAGGTTGAAAGATAATACTCATAGACAGCAGTTCAAAGGCCAAAATCACAATGTCCTAGTTAAATTATCTTTAGATTTATTCCAATTCAGCAATTTGGTTTCTGGATAAACGTACTAAAGAATTTTTTTATTTTTATTGATTACCTTATCCCTGGAGAAATGGTCCAGAGAAAAATCAATATTTAAAATTTCTCCATGGTTTAATTGATCCCATCACCTAACCCTAAAAATAACAATATACTGGTACTCAAAGTATAGCAATAGGCTAAAAGAGAGTCAAACTGTAATCAGATATCTAGACAAACATTATGAAGTTTGGCAGAGGTGATATAAATATTTTTAAAAGGCCACATCTAACCGATCAGAGAATCGAATCAGAATGTGATGACATCGACTCCTCTCCTATAAAGTGAGGTTGCAGGTATCAGCCTCCTATGAGTTTGAAATGCTAGAGTTGCCAGCCTGTCTATTTCTATTTAAATTGTTTTCTATTACAAATGCAAAGAAAAATGTTCTACAAATACATGCCCATTTGATCTCCAGTCTACTAAACAGTCTGAACAGAAGAGGATAAAAGCGTGAAATATTTGACTCATTTTTCCTGTTTCAAGCATGCTTTACAAATTCTACAGTGGTGTAGCACTCATATCATGTTCAGAGCTTAAAAGAAGCATCATGCGATCATTTGTATGTATGTGCATATATAAGTTGTACTGGTTCATTTTGTGTGTCAACTTGACACAGGCTGGAGTTATTACAAAGAAAGGAGCTTCAGTTGAGGAAGTGCCTCCATGAGATGCCATCTGTGTGGCATCTTCTCAATTAGTGATCAAGGGGGGAGGGCCCCTTGTGGGTGGTGCCATCCCTGGGCTGGGCTTAGATTCTATAAGAGAGCAGGCTGAGCAAGCCAGTAAGTAACTGGCTCTGCATCAGCTCCTGCTTCCTGACCTACTTGAGTTCCAGTCCTGACTTCCTTTGGTGATGAACAGCTGTGTGGAAGTGTAAGGTGAATAAACCCTTTCCTCCCCAGCTTGTTTCTTGGTCATGTTTTGTGCAGGGATAGAAACCCTGACTAAGACATAACTTTTAACTAGGACACTGTTCAATTACAAAAAAGGAATTAAAAACTGTTCATAAAAGACTTTAACTATACTAGAGTAAATATTTTGGTTCATTCTAAGCTAAGGATTTTATTTCTACAATAAAACATCACGGCAAAAAAATCAAGTTGGGGAGAAAAGTTTTATTTGACTTATGTTTCCATATCCCTATTCATCATCAAGGAAGTCAGGACAGGAACTCAAATAAGGAAGAGACCTGTTGGTAAGAGATGACACAAAGGCCAAGGAAACATGTTACCTACTTGCTCTTTGTGGTTTTCTCAGTCTGCTTTCTTAAAGAGCCCAGGACCACAAACTCATGGATAGCAACATTCACAATGGGATAGGCTGTCCCCTATCAATCACTAATTAAGAGCTTGATTTCTACAGCCAGATCTTATGAAGGTATTTTCTCAATTGAGATTCCTTCATCTCAGATGACTATAGGTTATGAAGTTGTCATGATACTATCCAGCACAACTCTTGTTCTTCTTTGTAACAATTAGAAATCTGGAAAAAAGATATGAAAACATATGAAATTTATCCCTGACAGAAGGAAATCAAATGAGGCTAGCTGTTCAGCATCTACGGCCTTTTAGCCTTAAGTATCATTGTGAACTGCAGTTCACATGGAGGAACCCAGCACCAAAAGAAAGCCTACTGAGCCCCCAAAACATAGCTCAGGGTTAGGTGTGCTGAGGTAATCACATTCTGCCAGGAAAATACCAAGAATTGTAAGGTTGAAAGAAAAAAATTAGCCTGAACCATTCAAGGGATTTTTTTTCCTAAAGCATGCTTTTATATACTAAGCCATCATATGTAGCATAAAAGTACGTACAGCAAGCAAAAAGTAATGGAAGACTGTTAAATGAACAAATTCCCAGAGTATAGGCTGGATTGGAATGCATTCAATTACCCAGCATCCAGAGTGGAGAGCTGTGAATAACAGGACCAGATTGTAGAGTTTGTAACATTACACCTTAAAGTTAAGACTCCAAAAAATGTACAGAATCCCCAGGATAAGAAGAACTTAAGAATTCCAAGCAAGGATAAGTCAATCCCACTTGGGAGTGAAAAGAAAGCAATCACAGGAAGGGTGTGGGGGGACCTGTGTGGGAAGGAGAACAAGGAGGGAAGGGAGGAACATGATAAGGTATTGTGGGGGGATTGAGGGGTTAATAGGACTGAAGTGCTGAGGGCCAGTGGAAAGAATCAAAACAGGCAACCTTGGGAGGTAGGAGGTGAGGGTACACTCTCGAAGGTATGAGAGACCTGGGAGGTGAGAGACTCTCAAGACTCAAAGGTAGTGAACTTAGATGAAATGCCCTACAATGGGAATAGGGAACTTGTAGAGTCCACCTCTAGTAGAAAGACCTGGCATCAAGAGGTTGCCATCCCACAATCAAAAACTGACCCAGAATTGCTCCTGTCTGAAATAACTGCTGGAACAAAAATGGAGAAGAGACTGAGGAAAAGAAGGTCCAGTGACAGGCCCACACTGTGACCCAGCTCAGAGGGAGGCCCCAAGACCTGATACTGGTGCTATGGTGTTATTACAAAGAGGGGCCTATCATAAGTGCCTTCCGAAAGGTCCAACAAGCAGCTGAAAGAGTCAGATGCAGATATTTAAACCCAACCAGGGGCTAATGGCCCCTGTGGTTGAAATAGGAAAAAGCCAGAAGAATCTGAGGAGGAGAATGACCCTAGAGAAAGACCAGCAGTCTCAGCTAACCCTGTCCCTGGGATCTCTGACACTAAGCCACTAACCAGGCAGCATATACCAGCTGATATAAGGCCCCTAATACATATATAGCACAGGACTGCTGGGTCTGAACTCAGTCAAAGAAGATGTACCTAATCCTCAAGAGATTTTGGGCCCCAGAGTATGGGGAGGTATGGTGGGATGGGGAAGTGGGGACATCCTCTTTGAGATTGGGGATGGAGGAGGAAGTATGGGATGTGGAACAGTTGGAAGGTAGACCAGGACGGGAATAAAGTCTGGACTGTTAAAAAAAAAAGTTAAGGCTCAACCAGGAAGAGTGATGGGAGAATTCACTGCATCTCTTTAGTAGGAGATGAGATAGAGGTAAGAGATATGAACAATTCTGGTGATCTAGTGATAGACAACATCAAAACAGAAGCACAAGCAGGAAATGATGAAACAAAAAAAAGAAAGAAAGAAAGCTGGCCAAGGCCACCATGATCCTTAGAACATTTAAAACCAATTGTGAAATTTAAATGACAAGATTTCCCAGATTTGTTATACACTCATATTACCTAGAAATTCAAATGACTCAAAACCCAGGGATTATACATTATAAATCAAATCACACCAAGACCAAGACATGCCATCATCCAAAAAGAAGAAAACCCTAAAAGTAATTACAGAGAAATGGGGATTTTTAATCAAACAATTGGCAAATGAATTTAATAGTCAGTAATTAAATAAGAAATATAAATAGCCAGTAATTATTTGTAAAATGAGTTCAAGATCTCTAGCCATCCAAGAAGTACAACTTAACATTATTTTGAGATTTCTTTGTATCTGGATCAGGAAACCAATGACAACATATGCTAAAATCAGCCTAGCCTAGCTAGAAGGTGTTGTATGCATACATAATGGAATCTTATTCAGCCAAAAATAAAAATAACATATAGAAGACAGTGGACAGACATAGAAGATGTATTAAGTAAGAGAAATCAGGCTCAGAAAGATAGACAGCATGGTAGCAATGAGCCAGACTTAAAGTCAGAATATAGCTGACCTTGGGAATGGCCTCATTACTATCCTCAGATATTTGTCTGAAATCCTCAACAAAATTATTAATTTTGTTCACAGTAAATAAATTCTACATTCCCACATCCCTATGATCTATACCTGTACCTTATCAAGAACACCTCGTGCTCTTTTCCATATATCTACCCTTACCTCTAATTGTTAACTATGAGTATCTGGCTGAGACTAAATGTGGATAACAATAAGGAAGCAATATGGAGTCCCTGATACTTGAAAAAACTAAGTGACTTTAAAGGGGGCATGGGGGAAGATTAAAGAATAAAGTAGAAGGAGGAATACTATGAATGAAAAGTTCATGGAGAAGGGGGAACAGAGAACTGATGCAAAACGAGGAAAAAATTAGTACCTGTAATGTATATTACAACCCCTATGGTAATATTATGTTGTAAGCAAATCTTAAAAAAAATAGAAGTAAAACATTTAAATGTTTTTAAATGGAATATTATATACAAATGAACAAAGAAAAATAACTAGAGACTTCATAAAAATAATACTAGAAGTTAGGAAAAAGCAGAACTTTACAGTGCTAAAACAAAAATCATGTAGTGTTATGCTCCAAATGGAGGGGAGGTAATTCCCAGATAAATAAAACAAACAAAAGGAGGGATATATGTTATCAGCCAATGTGTGCTATCAAGTGCTAAGGAAAGCTCTCCAGAAGAACAGCGTTTCCCCAACAAAATTGATATGTCTGTAGCATGGAGTGTTCCAAAATAGTTAGCTGGTGACATGAAAAAGTTATACAGTGCTTAACTAAGCCTGGATCTGGAACTTGCTTTGTCCCCGGCTAATCTTGAGCCCAGAGATCTGTTTGCCTCAGTCTCATAGGATTAAAGGCATGTACTACCTTGCCTGGGCCTAAGGTTTTCATGCCCACTGTGCCTCAAAATCTCCATATCAAGATCCGGTTCAGAATAAGCCTTTGTATTCCAACCTCAAGATCACAGGTTGCTCTCCATTTCTATATTGTAATCCATTCCAGATGTAGTCAAGTTAACAACCAGGAATAGCCATCACATCTTTCCTTTTTATAACTCCCATGCTTAAAACTTATATTTAAAATGCCCTTTAATAAATTCATACACTGATATATATTGGCTCACTGTGAAATTATATTCTACATTGGAGCCAAGGATCTGGTTTTTCCTGGGCTGATGATAAAAATACATAAACTCCACAAGCTATTGCAGGAGACAAAACAGTACTATGCCTCTGCCACTATAGCCAATAAAATCTGGACACAACTGTGCATGCCTGCAATACCAACCCTTAGGTGGCTGAGGCAAGAGGATCACAAGTTCTAGACCAGCCTGGGTTATACAGAATGAACTAGATCTCACCCAAATTGTCCAAAATCCCAAACTCTTTCTTCCCTAGACCATCATTCATCCTTAGGGGAACTTTATGGGTTGCTGACATTTATCCTATCATTTGTAGTCAGATATAACACTAAATTCTAGGCCATTTAGCTTATCTTCATGGTCCTACATAAAAGAGTTTCTATGTAGTCATACCTTAAGCTTAATTAGATGCCTGATATTGGACTGATTGGGCTGATTATTGCCTAGAAACCTTTTGCCAAATGATACTGGGTTTTAAATGTGCAAATAATAAACCTCCTGGCATCAGCCTCCCCAAAGTCTAATCCAGGTTTTCTACATCAGGTCTTCATTCTTACCTCTTTGTGATGTTCTCTTCCTTGTATGCAGGAACAACTTCACGTTAAGGCAACTTATAAAAAGAAGAATTTATTTGGTTTATTGTTTGGAAGAGGTGAAATCCCATCATGGTAAGGAAGCACAGCAGCAAGAAGCAGGAATGGCATGAGGAAAATAAATCCTATAGCTCATATCTTCAAACACAAGTATGAAGAGAAGGCAAACTAAAAGTGGCACAAAATTTTTAATATCAAAATCACCTTCAGGCACACTGCACCTCTGTCAAGTCCTGCATGGCTGTAGAAGGGACAGTATGACACAGTTCCTGCCCCAGAACACAGCCAACAGTGTATGAGCCTCCACAAGTGTTGACAATTGCTAGATATTGAAAGACCCCCAGAGAGGGGAGACCCTCACTCAAATCTCGGGATAAGGCAACCCCCAAGAACTCATGAAAGACTGTCCTTCATGCAATCACACAAGGTTTATTCAAGAAACCAGTGCACTGGGGTCACACTCATATACCACTCAGGGGTAGAGGAGTTCGACCGCGGGCAACTGAAGTCAGGGATATTTGAGGGGAAAATCACGAGGCAAGGGGTAGAGGAAAAAACATATGTGGAATGGGGAAGTATAGAATGGGGAAGTACAGAATAGGGAGGTTCAGAATGGGGAAGTACAGAATGGTTCAAATTTTTGCAGTTACCTAGTTCCTGGCACAGGAGGTTCTAGCCCTGGGGCTAGGCCCAGGTCAGCCAATTCCCAGAACTGAGAGTCCAGTCAGGTGGGGCTTAGCCAAACATGCAGTTCTCAGGTTCTAAGTTTGCTAGGGGTCTAAATTTCTCATGGGGGGCTTAGGCCTTTCATTATAAGACTGGTTTGTATAATAATGTACATAATTTCATGCTCCTCCTACAGGGAATGCTTTTCTATTAAGGTTAATAACTCTATAAAAATAGTACAAGTCTTGGAAGAAAGAATGTAGAGAGCCTTATTGGGGTGCTATGCCACCTGACAGGAGCCTGACATTGGACAAGGAAATGGGCTCAGGTAGGAATCTAACATTAAGCAAGGACAAGGGAGTAAGTTCAAGCCGGAATCTGACATTAGGGCATGGTAGCAAAGTTAAGTTCAGGCAAGAACCTAACCTTAGGCTATACTAGGGAAGTAGGTTAAGGCAGAAATTTTAATCTTAGAGTGCAACAAAAGAAGCAGGCTTCAGGCAAGATTTTGGGCTTGGACAAGGAAGTAGGTTCAGGTATTTTGGTTATTCCAACAAGCCCTTAGAAACAACTGTCACAGAACTTTGCTTATCACCTGGACATTTGTGTTTACTGTCTTGCTTGTTTCTCATTGTACTACTATAGATCTTAACACCTGCATGTAATTAAAGTAGTATAAGAGTGGATTGGAAATTATTAAACATACCTTCAGTCTCAAAATTAACTGGGGGCATGCTACAATGTTGTCTAATCATCTTTTTTCTTTTTAATCCTCACTCCTGAACAGGAGTCAACCAGTTCACTGATTGAGCAGGCTTGTTCACAAGAATGTGTTCCTCAGCAACACAATAAATGTTGTGACCTTCAGGACAGCCCTTAAGGCTGTGGAAAAGAACTCTGAAGACATGAGCTCAAGAATATATAATTTCTCATCTATGCAAAATATAAGGATGCAATATAAACTGTATGAAGGGCTTTGCTTACCTAAAAGAACACAGACAACTTCATTAATGAGCCAGCTTGTCAGTTATTAAGGAAAGAGATAAAGATTTAGGGAACGGGGATACCACCCAGATATGTTTATTGTTTATGCTTACAGAGGCAGGCAGATTTCTGAGTTTAAGAAGAGCATGAAACAAAGCAAATTTAGGTTCAGGCAAGGTGGGAGTTGTGATCTCAGAACCAGACCCCACCCAGCTATCTTATTGTCTGTGCTTACAAAGACAGGCAGATCCCTAAATTCATTTGTTATGTTAAAAAAATGTACTTGCTCTCTTTTTTTATGAATCAATGGGAAAAGATCATAAAATGCTAATTTGTAGGATAATCAAAAGGGAACCTCTCAAGTCACTTCTTCAGTCACTCCCAGACACAATTTCCTCAGGACCCTCTCTCCAAGCCAAGTCTGGTCCTTGGCAGGCCTACTAAGCCAGTGACAACACCTGGGAAACAAGTGTTCGAGTGTCTCAGCATATTGGGGATACTGCTTCAAAGCACTAAAGAATGCAAATATATTCACAACATTTTAATAAGATCTCTAACATTTATATATCAGTGAATAGCAATTTTAAAACTTTTTACTTTTATTTAATAATTGTTGGGGGGAGGCGAGACATGAGGGAACCATGACACGTAGTATATGTGTAGAGTTAAGAGGACAATTTGCAAGAGTCAGTTTTCTCCTTTTACCATGTGGGACCCAAGGATCTAACTCAGGTTGTCAGTCTTGGCTGAAAGCAGCTTTACTCACTGAAACATCTAACCATCCCAGAAATAAGTATTTTAAAGTCATGTAAAAATTAATTGAATTACTTTGTCAACTGTCAACTAGGTCAAAGGCAGTTTGACCTAGTTGACACTCATGAAACATCTCTGTACAATGTATTTCAAGAGCATCTGGCATTTAAAAATCCTAGTTAAGCCAGCTGCTGGACCACCAAGAAGCCTTAATAATTACAAAAAGATTTACCTCCCACAGAGAAGTTTCTCAAACTGACATGATTAACTCAGTTTGTTTTTTTTTTAAGTTTCCTGGGATATCATTAAATATTTTGAAAATTAACATCACTTTCCTAAATGACTCATGATCAAAGAAGGCACAGAGGATTTTAAAATATACTGAATAAATACTAAGGAGGAATATGTTTTATATACACAACATGCAAAGAGTATTTATACAGAAAATTAATTAAATATATTAAAAATATAAATTAGCTAAGAGCAGTTTGTTAACCTTTAATCTTTAGTCTTTAATGTTACTATATTTATTTATTTACCTATTTATTTATGTGGACAGTCTGCACATGTATTTGTGTGTATATGTATGTATGTGTATGTACATGTGAGTGTATTTACATACATGTGTGCTCATAGTATGTACATGCATATATAAATATCAGAGGAAAATTTACAGGAGTTAATCCTTCTACCATGTGAATCTGGGGGTTGGGTGCAGGTTGTTAAGCATGGCAGTAAGCATCTTTACCTGTTAAGTAACCTTGCTGACTGCAGACTTTAATCTTCACAAACATGGAAAAGAACAAATTAAATAATTAAATAAACATAAGGGAAAGAAATGCTAAAAATCAAGAAATGCTACTAAAATCAAAACTAATTCTTGTTTAAATCATTAAATAGATTAAGCCCTATCTAGATTCATCACTAAAGGTACTAATATCAGCTGATATATATCTAGAATTTTAAAATGACATTACAGACCTAATAAATACCAACCATATGTTAACCAAATTTCTGCCTATTTAACGTAACATACTATATGAAAAGCACAATTATCAAAACTGAAACCAAACAATATTATGGTAAGAACCTACTGATATATATCTATTGAAAAACTTAAATAGAATTGAAATTTTCCCATCTTTCAGACCACAGGAGTGTCACGTATAGGCTACAAACTCTGAAAAAGAAGTTCAAAACAGATGAGAAAAGAAAGCTCTTCTAAAATTACTAAATTCACAGAGGACCTAAAAACAAAATCAGAAAAGAATACCACTAAAAGAGAAACCAATGAACTACTCAATATCTTTTATGACCATAAATACAAATTGCCTCAGAGAATACCAAATTTAAGGAATAAAATATGAAAAAAAATCTTACCTTGATCAATTGGCATTTGTTTCATAACTCCAAGGGACATAAATAATTAATTTTTTTATCAGAATGAAAAGAGGAAATGCAATCAACCTAACATATATGGATAGATCTATACCAAGTATCCAAAACTTATTTCAATAATTTTCTTGACAATCTATGGAGGAAATCAAATTCTTCAATGGCAGTAGACAGCATTGAAAAGCCACAGCTAATACCCTAATTACCAGTGAAAGGTTGTTTTCTCTAGATTTGAGAAAGATATAGAAAGCTTGCTCTCATTATATCCATTCAGACCTCTGCTAAAAGGTCTAGTTGTTATAAATAAGCAGGAGAACAAATATAAAACAAAAGCACAAAACAGAACAAAAAAGATAATCATATTTAGGGACAGGGGTGTTAAGGTTGATTCTCTGTATGTATAGTCCTAGCTGTCCAGGAACTCACTACATAGATCAGGCTGACCTTGAACATACAGAGGTCTCCCTGGCTTAGCCTGTTGAGTGAATGCTGGGATTAAAGGTGTACAGCAACATGCCTGACTAAACTAAATTAAGGTCTTAAGACAGAGTTCATAGGAAAGCTACAAGACTTGTATTAGTCCTCAGTGAATCTGCTAAGGTCTCAAAAGTGCACAAGAATAAACAGTTGTAATTCTATAAACTTTAAATTTTTAATACTACTGCAAATAGCAATAAAAATATGAAATAGTTATAGATCATTTTAAAACATCTAAAACCTAGGCAGTGACACCTGTGAACTCCCATTGAAAGATTAAAAAAAAGCCTGAGATGGTGAAATTCCATGCCAATTTATTGGATCAGGATTATTAAGGCTCAATATTATCAAGATGCCAATTCTCCGACTAAAACACTAACAATTTTAAAGCACTGAAAAGCAAACTATCTAATATATATGGAAATTTTAAAGATTCAAAAGAGTAGAGACATTAAAAAACTTAGAAGTTTAGAACACATCTTTTCAAAGTTGACTTATATCACTTGATTTCAAAATATATTAAGTAGATATGGCATGAACATAATGATTTTTATATTTGTCATTAGAATAATATTGAGTCCGGAAAAATACATAGGTGCAACATCTTATGCAACAGGTGGTTTGTTGTGATTTGCATGAGAAATAATCCTATGGGTTCCTGTTTTAGAGTACTTAGTCACCAGCTGGTATCATTGTTTGGGGAGGCTAAGGAACCATACTTTAGAGGTGAGACCCAGCTGCTAGACAAGGACACTTGGGAGGGCTCATGAGTCCTAGCATGGAGCTGGTCATTTCCTCTTCTATGGTTGGCTGAGAGCACCTACCCTCAGGCTACAGCCCAAGGTACCAGATCTCCCAGCCATGGAAGCTAACATGAATCCTTTTCCAAAATAGTTTTTTGTCAAGTGTTTGGTAACTGAAATGGTGAAAGTAACTAACTCAGTTTCTAAGGGAGTTAAAAGGATTTTTGTAAGTCTTATTTTATTGGATATATTCTTTATTTCCATTTTATTTCCATTTTTCTGGTTCCCTGCCTCCCAAAGGTCCCACATGTCCTTTTTCTTCCCCCTGTTCCCCCATCCACCTGTTCCCAATTCTCTCTTCTGGTATTCCCCTACACTGATGCATTGAGCCTTTCCAGAACCAGGGTCCACTCCTTCCTACTTCTCAGACATCATTTGGTATATGGATTGTGTCTTTGGTGTTCCAAGATTCTAAGCTAATATCCACTTAACAGTGAGTGCATACCATGGGTATTCTTTTGAGACTGGGCTACCTCACTTAGTATGATAGTCTTCAGCTCCATCCATTTCTCTAAAAATCTCATGAATTCATTGCTTCTAATGGCTGAATACTACTCCATTGTGTATATATACCACATTTTTTGTACCCATTCTTCCATTGAGGGACATCTTGGTTATTTCCAGCTTCTGGCTATTATAAATAAGGCTGTTACAAACATAGTGGAGCATGTATCCTTATTGCATGCTGGGGAATCTGCTGGATATATGCCCAGGAGTGGTATGGCAGTGTCCTCCAGAAGTATCATGTCCAGTTTTCTGAGGAGCCACCAGACTGATGTCCAGAGTGGTTGTACCAGCTTGCAGTCCCACCAGCAGTGGAGGAGTGTTCCTCTTGCTCCACATTATCGCCAACACATGCTATTTCCTGTGTTTTTAATCTTAGCCATTCTGACTGGTGTCAGGTGAAATCTCAGGGTTCTTTTGATTTGTATTTCACTAATGACTAATGATGTTGAACATTTTTAAGGTGTTTCTCAGCCATCCAAATTTCTTCAGGTGAAAAGTCTTTGTTTAGTTCTGTACCCCATTTTTGGATAGGGTTATTTGGTTTTCTGGGGTCTGATTTCTTGAGTTCTTTGTATACATTGGATATTAGCCCTCTGTCAGATGTAGGGTTAGTGAAGATCTTCTCCCAATTTGTTGTTTGCCAATTTGTCCTTTTGACAGGGTCTTTTGCCTTACAGAAACTTTGTAATTTTATGAGGTCCAATTTGTCTATTCCTGATCTTAGAGCATAAGCTATTGGTGTTCTGTTCAGGAAATTTCCCCCTGAGCCAATGTCCTCAAGGGTCTTCCCCAGCTTCTTTTCTATTAATTTTAGTGTGTCTGGTTTTATGTGGAGGTCCTTGATCCACTTGGAGTTGAGTTTAATACAAGGAGATAAGAGTGGATCAATTCTCATTCTTCTGCATGTTGACTTCCAGTTGAGCCAGCACCATTTGTTGAAAAGGCTATCTTTTTTCCACTGGATGTTTTCAGCTCCTTTGTTGAAGATCAATTGGCCATAGATGTGTGGGTTCAATTCTGGGTTTTCAATCCTATCCATTGATCCATCTCCCTGTCACTGAACCAATACCATGCAGTTTTTTAACACTACTGCTTTGTAATATTGCTTGAGGTCTGGGATACTGATTCCCCCATAAGTTCTTTTACTGTTGATAACAGTTTTAGCTATCCTGGGTTTTTTGTTATTCCAGATGAATTTGAGAATTGCTCCTTTTAACTCTATGAAGAACTCAGTTGGAATTGGTGGGGATTGCATTGAATCTGTATATTGCTTTTGGCAAGATGGCCATTTTAACTATATTAATCCTGCCAACATACAAGCATGGAATATTTTTTCATTTTCTGAGGTCTTCTTCTATTTCCTTCTTCAGAGACCTGAAGTTCTTGTCATACAAACCTTTCACTTGTTTAGTTAGAGTCACACCAAGATACTTTATATTGTTTGTGGCTATTGTGAATGGTGTCATTTCTGAAGCAAGCCATTATGAGAATTGATTCAAAATATATTGAAGTCCTAAATGTCAAGGAAGTTCTATATACTTCTAGAGGAATTATATTGGTAAAATAGGAAGAGAAATTTTAAGATTCAGAAACCACAAATAAAAAGAGAAATGTGGTAAATTAAAGTTCATGAAAATCCAACATTTGCTTCTTCAAAACTACCATTAAAGAAAGAAGAAAAATTACATTTTTGTAACTGGCAAAGTATGTATGAAAATGTTCTGCCTATGTACTTTTTTGTTTGTTTGTTTGTTTGTTTGTTTTTGTTTGTTTGTTTTTGAGACAGTGTTTCTCTGTGTTATCCTGGCTGTCCTGGAACTCACTGTGTAGGCCAGGCTGGCCTTAAACTCAGAAATCCGCTTGCCTCTGCCTCCCAAGTGCTGGGATTAAAGGCATGTGCCACCACCGCCCAGATTTTTTATTTTGGGGATTTTTTTTCTTTTTTTTGGTTTTTCGAGACAGGGTTTCTCTGTGTAGTCCTGGCTGTCCTGGAACTCACTATGTAGACCAGGCTGGCCTCGAACTCAGAAATCTGCCTGCCTCTGCCTCCCAAGTGCTGGGATTAAAGGCGTGCGCCACCATGCAAATCAAAACAACCCGGAGATTTCACCTCACACCAGTCAGAATGGCTAAGATTAAAAACTCTGAAGACATCAGGTGTTGGCAAGGATGTGGAGAAAGAGGAACACTCCTCCACTGCTGGTGGGAATGCAAGCTGGTACAACCACTCTGGAAATCAGTATGGCGGTTCCTCAGAAAACTGGACATGATACTTCCAGAGGACCCAGCCATACCACTCCTGGGAATATACCCAGAAGATTACCCAGCATGCAATAAGGATACATGCTCCACTATGTTCATAGCAGCCTTATATATAATAGCCAGAAGCTGGAAAGAACCCAGATGTCCCTCAACAGAGGAATGGATACAAAAAATGTGGTATATATACACAATGGAGTACTATTCAGCCATTAAAAACAATGAATTCATGAAATTCTTAGAGAAATGGATGGAGCTGGAGAACATCATACTAAGTGAGGTAACCCAGTCTCAAAAGAATACCCATGGTATGCAGTCACTGATAAGTGGATATTAGCCTAGAATCTTGAAACAGCAAAGACATAAATCACATACCAAGTGATGTCTGACAAGAAGAAAGGAGTGGACACTGGTGCTAGAATGGACCAAAGCATCATTGTGGGGGAGTACAAGAACAGTGAGGTGGGAGGGGGTGGATGAAGGAGCAGGGGGAGGGAAAAGGACATGTGGGACCTTTGGGGGTGGGGAACCAGGAAAAGGGAAATGAATTGTAAATATAGAATATATCCAATAATAAAAATTAAAAAAAAGAAAATGTTCAACATCCCTAGTTATTGGAAAAATGCAAATTACAAAATCAAGGAGAAACATTAACATAACACACTAAAATTTAAAATATGAACAACTTCAACTTTGCCAAGAATTAGGAACAAATAGAAATTTCATACACTTCTGGACAAAAGATAAGGTGATATGTCATTGAGGGAAACATTTTGACAGATATTTTTATAGAGTTGACTTTGCATATTTAATATGCAATATTTATCAGCATACTTATATGGATAAATTCTTCTATATGAATAAATCATCCAGACAAAGACACATAAGGATAAGTATAGGAACTTTAATCAAAATTATCCAAATTGAAGACACACAAATACCTTCACTGAGGTCTATACAGAACAGACTATCAATGATAGACAGAAATCAAAGTTGCTACAGGTAGGAATGATGCTGGTCCAAGTGAGACAGACAACAAAAAAGCATGTGTCACATGACTCTACTTATATGAAATCCTTCAAAATATGAATTTAATCTTATCATTACCAAGTGGGTCACATGTTGCCTAGGATCTACTATGGAGGGAAGTTTGTTAAAGTGTAACAAAGAAGAATTACAGAACTTTTAGTGAGCTGACCTAATAGAAATTACATAGGTGTAGCTGACAAAACTCATCGCTATATATTTTAGAAGAAACAATTATTATTTACATATATGTGTGTCTATATCTCAATAAAACAAGCTTATCTATTGTGTTCAGACCTCTCTCTGCAAAGAAGCAGTGTCTACATATTGTAATTCTCTTCAAATATTTTGCAAAATGATCAAAAGTAGTTTCAAGGTCATACACATATTAAGGGTGCTTCATTTAATGTAATAGTGAATGTGAATAAATGCAAAAAGGATTGAATTACTTGTTATTGAGTTGAAATGACAATTCATGTTAAGTTTTTCATGCTTGTTCTTTGGCTCTGTAGGCTGCCATGTACAGAACTAGATACACCATAAATACATATACAGGTACTCAGGAGAATTATAAAACAGCAACACATTATAAGGCATGAAGTAGAAATAGCTTAACCTATAGATAAAAGAATTATTAAGGATCTGTCTTCAGGTTATGGCCTAGGTAGTCAAGATTTCAAGTCTTAGAAAAACTGATTTGCTAGAGTACGTTAGATGAGACAGAGAGATAATGATCAATGCAATAAAAAATAGTTTTTTATTTTGTTTTTGTTTTTTGTTTTATGGAAGTTTTGTTTTGTTTAGGTAAAAATTCCCCACCAACTAAATAACTCTGGAAACTGGAATGATAAGTTTAATGTGGTTCTCAATTTAAGTGCACAATCCATGAAAGAAAAGAAGTCAAACAACAAAAACTAAAAGCAGTTGGTCATATCACACTATTATTAAGAAAGCAGAGGACAATGACTGCATATTTCCACATTTTGGCAATGACCTCCCTTTCCACATTTATACCTTTCAGCATCCCAGCCATGGAATGGTGCCTCTCACAGTAGACAAGTCTGCCCACTTCAATTAATTTAACCAAGATAGTTCCACAGAGGCATGTCTATTTCCCATTTAGATTCTCTAAAGTTGATAGTTACTACTTGCAAATCACAGGTTTCCAGAAAAGATTTATATCCTCTATTGCTAGGTATAGGCAGAAGCTGTTCTTTAAAGGCTCTCAAATGTCCCCCTTTCTGGCCTTCTTGAAGAAGATTATTCATAAGGTACATGTACAAGTAAAAATAGACGAACTGCTCTAGAAGCTGAAATCTGACCCCCTTTGCACTGGTACTTAAAAGATATGTATTTAAGTATTTATTTAGTCATGACAAAAATGAAAAAAAATGCCTTAGTAAAACTCACTCATTTAAATTTGAACAGAATTTATTAAATCCACTGGCATAACATTTTTTGTTAAATATTTGAGTTGTCATCAAATTGCACTTTTCCAAACCAGGAATCCAAACATAATGATTTTGAGATGTAGAGTGAAAATGTTTGAATTGTTTAATAAAATATATTAGTGGTTGCCAATAAATTCCATTGTGCCATGCACTATTTGCTTTCAATTTCTCTAGCTAACTGCAGAATGAAGTGACTGGCCTCAAGTTTGGAATATGGTGTTGTTGTCTTAGTTAGGGTTTTACTGCAGTGAACAGACACTCATGTCCAAGGCAACTCTTATAAGGACAACATTTAATTGGGTTTGGCTTACAGGTTCAGAGGTTCAGTCAACTATCATCTAGGCAAGAGCATGGAGGCATCCAGGCAGGCATAGTACAGTCAAAGCTAAGCATTTTATATCATGTAAAGGCAGATAGCAGAATACTGACTCCCAGACACCAAGGATGGGGGTGTTAAAGCCCATACCCACAAAGGCACACCTGCTTCAACAAGGCCACACCTACTTCAACAAGTGCCACTGGTAGAGCTGAGATTATACAAACCATCACAGGTGTGGTCCTGTAATGTCAACTTTAAAGATAAATGTGAACCCAAGAAAGTGACCATTCACTTGTTTGATTTTGGTTTATTTGGTATTTGCCATTGTTGTTCACCCAAAGATGGTAACTTTGTCAGGAATGGGACCAATTATCTATGAATATCTAAATTATTTGGCATTATTTTCTAACTTCTGTAATCTGTAGGATGTACTGTAAAATTGCTGCTTGATTTCATAATATCCCCACTTGCCCAGCATTGAAGATCCTTTCAGTCAAATGTATTGGTGGATAGAATTGCAAGTATGAAAGATAGCCAAAGAATTCCTTCCTATCACGCTCTTCAGAATGAGTGTCTTAAGTTTTTGATGGTTTGGTTGATTTGGTTTGGTTTGGTTTGATCTGGGTTGGTTTGGTTTTATTAGCCAATTTGAAGGCTATTTCTCTGCCCTGCAGGGTTACTCTCTGAAAACATAGAGGCAGGTTATAATGAAAAGAGAAAACAAAAAGCTCAAGTACAAGTGGATCAATTACCTCCACATAAAACCAGATACACTGAATCTAATAGAAGAGAAAGTGGGGAAGACCCTGGAACACATGGGCGCAGGGGAAAATTTCCTGAACAGAATACCAATAGCTCAAGTTCTAAGATCAAAAATTGACAAATGGTATCTCATAAAATTGTAAAGCTTCTATAAGGCAAAAGACACTTTCAATAGGATAAATCAGCAACCAACAGATTGGGAAAATATCTTTACCAATCCTACATTCAATTGAGGGCTAATATCCAATATATACAAAGAACTCAAGAAGTTAGACTACAGAGAACCAAATAACCCATTAAAAATGGGGTACATAGCTAAACAAAGAATTCTCAACTGAGGAATACTGGATGGCTGAGAAACACCTAAAGAAATTTTCAACATCCTTAATCATCAGGGGAATACAAATCAAAATATCCCTGACATTCCACCTCACACCAGTCAGAATGGCTAAGATCAAAAACTCAGGAGACAGCAGATGCTGGAGAGGATGTAAAGAAAGAGGAACACTCCTCCATTGCTGGACAGATTACAAGCTGGTAAAACCACTCTGGAAAGTTAAATAAAGCAAATAGCTAATAAAAAAAAAATAGACAAGTGCTTTTTCCAGAAGACTCCCAATATCTTATGATCAATTCTACTGTTTTTTATATACATATGCTCAAATCACCTTTTTTTGTTAAATTGGATATGTTGTTTATTTACATTTCAAATGTTACCCCCTTTCCCAATCTCCTGCCCCAAGAAACACACTATCCCATACCCACTCCTCCTGCTTCTATTAGTCTGTTCCCCACCCAACTGTTCACACCTCCTGACCCTTATATTCCCCTACACTGAGGCACCAAGCCTTCCCCAGGACTAAGGGCCTCTTCTCCCACAGATGCCCAACAATGCCATCCTCTGCTTCATATACCGCTGGAGCCATGGGTCCCTCCATGTGTACTCCCTGGTTGGTGACCCTGAGAGCTCTGGTTGGTTGATATTGTTGTTCTTCCTGTGGGTTGATATTGTTGTTCTTCCCCTTCAGCTCCTTCTGTCCTTTCTCTTACTCCTCCATTGGGGACCACATGAGCACTTCAATGGTTGTCTCTGAGCATACACCTCCGTAAATGTTAAGCTCTGGCACAGCCTCTCAGGAGACAGCTACATCAGTAAACACTTCTTGGAATCAGCAAGTGTCCACATTTGGTGACTGTGTATATGGGATGGATCCCTAAATGGAGCACTCTCTGGATGGCTTTTCCTTCAGTCTCTGCTCCACACTTTGTCTCCATATTTGCTCCTGAGAGTATTTTGTTACCCCTGCTAAGAAGGACCAAAGAAACCATTCTTTAGTCTTTCTTCTTGAGCTTCACGTAGTCTGTGAATTGTAGAACACCCTCATCGAAGCAGGGTAATGGGATAACACTTGAAATGTAAATAAGTTACAATAAAAAAGAATGGGTTATAAAGTTGAAACAAACAAACAACAAACTTGCCTTGTGTAGCAAGGAACAGTCATTAAACAAAGTCAAATATATAATAGACATATTCCATACAGTAACAGCTGGCTTCACCAGCTAACATCTGAATGAAAATCAGGAAATGAATGAAATTAATACTTTAAAAATATAAGAAATATTTAAATGAGCCTATGTAAAAGAAATTCATCCATAATTATGTACAACATAAACTAGAATAAATAATAACTAGGATCTAGATTTGATTAAATAGATTCAGAAGATTAATGACAAACAAATTCTGGAAAGATTAAGAATAATACAGTAATATAAGTGTTTATTAGCCAAAAAGTACAGAATACCCATGATATAACCCATTGGCCCTAAAAACTTAAATAAGAAGGAAGGCCCAAGTAAGGATGTGTCATTCCCACTTCGAAGGGGGAATAAAATATTTATAGGAGGCAAATGAAGGAAGGGAGGGATCTGGGTGGGGGAGGGGAAGAGAAAAGGGGGACATTATCAAGTTAGTAGAGAGACAGGAGAGAAGCCCAGAGAGCCAGGAGAATGAATGGAAGTATGCAGCTGCCAGGGGTGGAGGGTCTGTGGTGGTGAGTGGAGGGAACCTCTAGAAATTCCCCTGTGATGTGCAAGGCTCCCAGGACTCAATGTGGGTGACTTTATAGCTGAAATATCCAACAGTGGGGACATGGAACCAGAAGACCACCTCCAGTATTTAGACAGGGCCCCCAGTGGAGGAATGAGGAGACCAACCTAACTTTAAAATTTTTGACCGAGAATTATTCCAGTCTAAAAGAAATGCAAGGACAAAATGGGGCAGAGACTGAAGCAATGGCTGAAAAGTGATCAGCCCATCCCAGGGGTGGGCACCAAGTGCTGACACTATTACTGATGCTATGTTTTGCTTGCAGACAGGAGCCTAGTGTGGCTGTCATCTGAGAGGCTCTACCAGCAGCCAACTAAGACAGATGCTGATAATTACAGACAACCATTGAACTGAGGTCAGAAACCCCTATGGAAGAGTTATGGGAAGGATTAAAGAAACTGAAGGGGATGACAACCCCATAAGACCAATAGTGTCAACTAACCTGGACCCCTGGGAGTTACCAAAGACTAAGCCACCCAAGCAAAGAGCATAGAGCACATATGGGCTGCTCTAAGGTCCCTGGAACATATGTAACAGAGGATTGACTGCCTTGTCTGGCCCCAGTGGGAGAGGATCCCCCCTAATGTATAAAGTCTTGATGCCCCAGAGAAGGGAGATGCCCTCCAGGGGGGGCATCTTCACAGAGGCAAAGGTAAAGAACTCTGGGAGGGGGAGCAGGAGGGGAGCAACATTTGTAATATAAATAGATAAAATAGTTAACAAAATTTAAAAAAATACAGTAAACTTTAAGCAAAAGAACAAAACTTACACGGGCAAGTCACTAAAACTACAGCATTCCTACTTAAATATCATATGGTTTTTATCATTATAGGTAAATAAAAACTATTACATATTATCTCTTCCAAATTCAAAATGTGTTAAAAGTAAAAAGATTGGAAAGGTTCAAAGTAAGCAGGCTGGAGTGACAGAGGAAGGAGAAAGTTTTTAATTAAATAAAAAATAAGATCTGTGTCTTAGATGATAAAAATTGATATAACATGATACATAAATGCCACATTTTGTTTTATTCATGTAGAAAAACTGATTTTTTTTTTTTATAAATGAGGCTACATTTGAGGATCAGTGTACAACCTGGTCCTGACATTTGCTTTCTGGAGTTTAATCTACTTAAAATTTGAAGCTTGAATTAAAATATTGAAATTATTAGATGCTGATTTGGAATGAGAAGTTAAATTTATAGTACATTATCAAACTTTGGTAGATAATAGGTTGGGCCCGATATTGATAAAAAGAAGAAAATGTCAACCCATCCCTCACCAGTCAGGATGTAAAAATTTATTCATAGAGAAGATACTGCTGTCTGACTGTGGATGCCACACCCTGACCTAATGATGGTTGAATCTAAGCTGCAAGTTTCATACCAGTAAAATAATCAAAGAGCAAAGACAGTCTTATAAAGTTTGAGAACATTTTAAATTTTGAAGATTTTTCCCCCAAAATCCTAAGCTGTTGTCTCTTAGTAACAGAGTAAATTTATTTGAACTCTTTGCAGTTACTAGTTATAATTGGCATATTGTTGAACTTGTCATTAATTGGTGTATTTGTTTCTAATTGCTGTAGTAACAAAGTGCTATCTATCATCTTAGAACAACACAGACTGATTATGCATTCCTACCTGCATTATCTACTCAGAAAGAGCCTTGATATTTCAAACCTTATCAAGCAGAAAACCCTATGTAACCTAGAGGTCTGCCATGTGTCTTCCTGAGCTCAAAATCAAGCTGTTGGCAGAAATGGATTCATTTCTCAAAGCTTTGGTGGTGAATTTGTTAGCTTGCACTTTCTAAAACCAAGAGGCCACTGACATTTTAGGGATCATCAAGGGCCAACTCAAATCTCTCCGAGCATTTCTATTATCATTTTCATCTTCTATCTGACAATTCACTTAGAAAAACGTTCCTGAGTTCATTGATCCCACATCAGTAATCAAGAATCATCTTCCCATATCAAAATCCTTAACTGAATCACACTGTAAAATCTCAATCTCTCTTGTCTTTAATTCAATACAATTACCTCTCACCATCTTCAGGAGATTGGTACCAGGACCCTGATACAAACCAAAATCAAGAAATGCTCAAATCTTTTAATCTTTTATATAAAAGATCTCTCTCTCTCTCTCTCTCTCTCTCTCTCTCTCTCTCTCTCTCTGTGTGTGTGTGTGTGTGTGTGTGTGTGTGTGTGTGTGTGTGCATGTGTGTGATCTGCTTTAATACATTACTTACTTTTAGGGAACATATATGCAGCCTAAAACACAGCACTGTTTCTTTACTTACATTTTGTAACTCATGGATTTATTTTCTTTTTAAAACAGTACACCCTGCAAACAATGCAATTTAGGCCATACATACCAAGGTGTATGTGTAAAAAATTACTGAATATATTTTTATTCTTACAAATCTTAACAATATTACTCTTGTTTTTTAAATATTAACTCAATAGTTCCATTCAGACTGGATTTGCTGAAAGAGGATCTCATAAAGAACACACTGAAGGACTTGTCACATATATGGTTGTTTCATATAGTACCTAAATGAAAGGACAAATTTTATATGCCTTATGCTTTCTTATACAGTTTTTATAACCATAGAAGTTTGCCTATAATGTATATGGAAAGACCAGCAAGGAGCCAATATCTTATGAGCTTATCAAATATTATATAAAATTAAAGAGTATGCAAGGATAGTCAGGTACCAGTTGATTTAAAAGTTAATTCATTCTGTAACCTGATTATACAAATCAATTCTTTTAATTAGGGTAGATTGATGAAATCTAAGCATTCTGAATAACAACTCAAGTAAAATTATGTCTAATTAATGCAGCTCATAGCAACTACCATAGTTCTCTATTCTGTTGATTCCTTTTTTTGTGAAAAATTACTCATGAATAACTCATATGAAATAATAGTCATATTCATAAATACAAAGGCAAGATATACATGGTAAAATATTCAGAAATTTTATCAAAAGAAAGCTATTTTGTTACTACTGATTTCATAACAATGTTTGTAATGCTGGACAAAAGGTATAAAAGCATAATCCTCTTATACTTGACAAATGCTTACTTTTATTCCTAAGATTAAAAAGATAGCTGAGCATTTTAAATTATACACAATTAAATTATAAACTATAATCACTATCCATTAAGCAAAACATATGTTAATTAGAAATTCTAAACTAATTGTAGGCTGTCAGATACATATGTGTAATACAAATTTCTTATTTTCATAATAGTCTATAATTAGATGTTTCAAAATAGACTAGTGGAGTTTCAGGAGCCATTACATTGTGCGAGGCTCCTTCTTATTAAACAGCATGATATATAATTCAGGAAGATCTGTTTTCTTCCTTTGTACTAGATGAATTAAAGCTAAATAAAATTCAGGTTCACAAAACTATAATCAATTTACATTAATAATTAGAGAAAATTTGGAATGGGTCATATTCAAGTTGATTGTTGTTTTCTGTGTTCATGTTAAAGGACTGAATCATAGACACAGCTTTCTCCCAATCCAAATCTCCCAGTTTGTCAATATGCCAAATATTCTGACAAAATGGTGAATTAATCAGCTCTACTAGAAATTGCCCCAAAGACACCAAAACTTATTCTTAGTTTTCTTGTTATATTTGCCCTTGAATAAAACTAATACAACTGAAAGAAGAAATATTGTGGAATAAAAAAATAACTTTTGGATGTATGATGGTTAATCTTTTTTTATTGTTATTAACCATTCCATTACTTTACATCTCAAATGATATTCCCCTTTCTGGTTAATGCTACCTGCTTGATTCTATTTTTAGTAGAATCTCATGGGAAACAGACCTTTGGGATACCTGTGGGGATTATCTTGATTATGTTAGTTAACGTGAGAGGATCTGCCCAGCCTAGAGGGCACATAGCTTTATTTCTCATACTGGGAACCTGAATTACATAAAAAGTGTGTGTGTGTGTGTGTGTGTGTGTGTGTGTGTGTGTGTGTTTCTGTGTGTGTGTTTCTGTGTGTGTGTACATGTAATAACAATTAGTGAAAACAGAGGCTAAGAATCCGAAAGAGAGGAGGCATATATTGGATGGGATGGTTTGGAGAAAGAACGGGGAAGAGAGAAATGATGTAATTATAATATAAAATCACAATAAAAATACTTTAAAAAAAGAGACAAGTTAAGCAAATTCATTTGTTGTCCTCTGCTTCTTGACTTTGGGTGGAGTACAGCCAGATGCCTCAAGCGCCTCTCATTGTGAATTCCCCACCACGATATATTCGAACCTCACAACAGAAGACAAAATGAACTCCTGTGTACTGGTTAGTTCTTTAGCCAACTTAGTACAAGCTAGAGCCATCTGAATGAAGGTGACCTCAACCAAGAAAGTCCTTACACAATACTGACCTGTTAGGGAATCCTGTAGGGGCATGCTCTTGATTGGTGAATGATGGAGAAATTTCCAGAACACTACAGATGATGCTACCCATGGATAAGTACATTCCAGCCTCAACTTCCCTACATGATATCCAGCAACTGTGAGCTGAAATAAACTCTTCCCTCCCAACATTGCTTTTGGCCATAGTAGTCATCAAAGCAATAGAAACCTAAGGAGTACACCTTCCTTCCCCTTAGGTTGCTTTGGTCCAGGTATTTATCCATTCATTTCAATAAAAAGCCTGTTAGCAAAGCAAATCTGTCTGTGAATTTGGCTTTTTTCATCAGGAGACCTAATACCTCCAGAAAAGCAAGGCCTGCTTTTCATATATGATATGCATTGACAAGGACGCTGCAGCCCTGGGGGAGAAGATAGGTGCCTGGCACTGTCAAACTTTCAAAGCTACATTTAAGCATCAACATTATCTGAGATCTGAGAAGGATAGCTGGAATTATAATAGAATTATAACAGGAAGTAAAAACCAAATGTCCTGTGGATTAAATAAAATGACAGAGATTTACTAACACCCTAGAAACCCTAGTAAGCTTCCATCATCTTGGTGGTAAGAGGTCTTGCGCTGTTACACAGGACAGAATTGAATTTGCAGCTGCTGCACAGAAGAACATAGGCCTTTTCCTGCCACAAAAAGAAGGTCTGAAAGATTTTACTTCGAATGAGGAACTAGGAAAAATTGGCCTATAGTTGAGCAGTCAACTCAACAGCATCCACAGTTTGTGCAGGGTCCTAGGAGCAGGCAGGGTATGCAGCAGTTTTTCTAACTGTTCAGCCTCATGACAATCCAGGTATGTGCCCTCTATCTTCTTTAGAGATCTTAGAGTTGGTGATGGGAGTTAGCAATTCTATCTATCACAGGAAACCATGTCCATTAAACATTTTTAAATGCCATATTAGGTGAATCTCTAAAACATTTGATGGCTATCTATTAAGTATACGCTTTTGGCTATTTTTATTGGATAGTTTCCTTATTTATATTTCAACTGTTATCCCCTTTCACTGCTCCCCTCATTGCAAACCCTTCATCCCATCCTCCCTCCCCCTGCTTCTATAAGGTGTTCCCCAAACTACTTACCCAGTACTGCATCCTCCTCCTCACATTCCCCTACACTGGGGCATTGAACCTTCACAAGACCAACGGCATTTCCTTCCGTTGATGTCTGAAAAGGCCATCCTCTGCTACATATGTGGCTGGAGCCATGGGAGCTCTGGGATGCTCCTTGGGATCTGGCTGGTTGATGCTGTTCTTCCTATGGGGTTGCAAAACCCTTCAGCTGCTTCAGTCCTTTCTCTAACTCCTCCATTGGGGACCCCACACTCAGTACAATGGTTGGCTATGAGCATCTGACTCAGTATTTGTTGGGCTCTGGCAGAGCCTCTCAGGAGACAGCTATATCAGTCTCCTGTCAGCAATCACTTCTTGGCATCCACAATAGTGCCTGGGTTTGGTGACTGTATATGGGATGGATCACCAGTTTGGGCAGTCTCTGGATGGCTTTTCCTTCAATCTCAGCATGATACTTTGTCTCCGTATTTCCTTCCTTGAGACGTAAGCATCCATTCTTTGGTCTTCTTGAGCCTCATGTGGTCTGTGAATTATATCTTGGGTATTCTGAGCTTTTGGACTAATATCCACTTATCAGTGAGTGCATACAATGAGTGTTCTTTTGTGATTGGATTACCTCACTCAGAATGATATTTTCTAGTTCCATCCATTTGTCTAAGAATTTCATGAATTCAATGCTTTTAATAGCTCCATTGTGTAAATGTACCACATTTTCTGTATCCATTCCTCTGTTGAAAGGTATCTGGTTTCTTTCCAGATTCTGGCTATTATGAATAATTTTCTGGGTATATGCCCCAGAATGGCATAGCTGGGTCTTCAGGCAATACTATGTCTAATTTTCTGAGGAACCACCAGACTGCTTTGTAGAGTGGTTGCACCAGCTTGGAATCCCAACAACAAGTGTTCTTCTTTCTCCACATGCTTGCCAGCATCTGCTGTCACAAGAGGTTTTGACTTTAGCCACTCTGACTGGTATGAGGTAGAATCTCAGGGTTGTCTTGATTTGTATTTCCCTTATGACTAAGGATGTTGAACATTTCTTTAGATGCTTCTCTACTGTTCTATATTCCTCAATTGAAGATGCTTCATTAGCTGTGTACCCCATTTTTAATAGGGTTATTTGATTTTCTGGAGTCTAACTTCTTCAGTTCTTTGTATACATTGAATATTAGCATTTATTAAATGTAGGATTGGTAAAGAACTGTTCCCAATCTGTTAGTTGCCATTTTGTCCTATTGACATTGCCTTTTGCCTTACAGAAACTGCAATTTCATGAGGTCCCCTTTGTCGATTCTTGATCTTAGAGCATAAGCCATTGGTGTTAAGTTCAGGAAATTTTCCCCCATGCCCATGTGATCCATGCTCTTCCCCACTTTCTCCTCTGTAAGTTTCAATGTATCTGGTTTTATGTGGAGGTCCTTGATCCACTTAGACTTGAGCATTGTACAAGAAGATAAGAATAGGTCAATTTGCATTCTTCTTTTTTTTATTAGATATTTGCTTTATTTACATTTCAAATGTTATCCCCTTTCCTCTTTTCCCCTTCAAAAACCCCATATTCCATGCCCCCCTTCCCCTGCTCACCAACCTACCCACTCCTACTTCCCTGTCCTGACATTCCCCTACACTGGGACATCGAGCTTTCACAGGACCAAAGGCCTCTCTTCTTATTGATGTTCAACAAGGCCATCCTCTACTACACATGCATCTAGAGCCATATGTCCCTCCATGTGTACTCCTTTGTTGGTGGTTTAGTCCCTGGGAGCTCTGAGGGTACTAGTTGGTTCATATTGTTGTTCCTCCTATGGGACTGCAAACCCCTTCAGCTCCTTGGATCCTTTCTCTAGCTCTTCCATGGGAGAATCTGTGCTCAGTCCAAAGGTTGGCTGAAAGCATCCACCTCTGTATTTGTCAGGCACTGGCAGAGCCTCTCAAAAGGGAGCTATATCAGACTCTTTTCAGCAAGCACTTTTTGGCATTCACAATATTTTCTAGGTTTGCTGACTGTATAAAGGATGGATTCCCAGGTGTGTCTGTCTCTGGATGACCTTTCCTTCATGCTGACCTCCAGTTGAACCAGTACCAATAGTTTAAAATGCTGTCTTTTTTCCACAGGTTGGTTTTAGCTCCTTTATCAAATATCAAGTGACCATTGGTATGTTGATTCATGGCTGGATCTTCAATTCAACTCCAATTATCTTCCTGCCTGTCTCTGTACCAATACCATACAGTTTTTTATCATTACTGCTCTGAAATATAGCTTGAGGTTGGGGATAATAACTCCCCCAAAAGTTCTTTTATTGTGGAGAATACATTTTGCTATCCTGGGTTTTTTGTTACTCCAAATTAATTTGAGAATTGTGCTTTCTAATTCTATGAAGAATTGAGTTAAAATGTTTATGGGGATTGAAGTTCTTGTCATACAGATTTTTTACTTGCTTGGTTAGCATCACACCAAGGCATGTAATATTATTTATGACCATTGTGAAGGGTGTCCTTTCCAGAATTTCATGCTTGGCCTGTTTACCCTTTGAGCAGAGGAAGGGTACTGATTTGTTTAAGTTAATTTTATATCCAACTACTTTGTTGAAGTTGTTTATCAGGTTTAGGAGTTTTCTGGTCAAATTTTGGGGTCACTTAAGGATACTACCATATCATCTGCAAATAGTGATAGTTTGATTTCTTCCTTTCAAATTTGTATCCTTTTGACCTCCTTTTGTTTTCTGATTGCACTAGCTAGAACATCTCGTACTATATTGAATAGACAGGGAGAAAGTTGGCACCCTTAGCTAGTAGCTGATTTTAGGGGAATTGCTTCAAGTTTTTGTCCATTTAGTTTGATGTTGGCTATGGTTTGCTGTATATTGCTTTTCCTATGTTTAGGTATGGGCCTTAAATTCCTGATCTTTCCAAGACTTTTAACATGATGGGATGCTGAATTTTGCCAAATGCTTTATCAATATCTAATGAAATAGTCATGTGGTTTTTTTTCCTTTCAGTTTGTTTATGTAGTGGATTAAATTGATGGATTTCCATATATTGAACCATGCTTGCATACTTGAGATGAAGCCTACTTGATTGTGATGAATGATCATTTTGGTATTTACTTGGATTCAATTTGTGAGAATTTTATTGAGTATTTTTGCAACTATGTTCATAAGAGAAATTTGTCTGAAGTTCTCTTTCTTTGGTCTTTGTAAGGTTTAGGTATAAGCATAATTGTGGCTTCATAGAATGAATTGGGTAGTGTTCTTTCTCTTTCTGTTTTGTGGAATAATTTTAAGAGCATTTGTATTAGGTCTTTGCTGAAGGTCTGACAGAATTCTCCTCTAAACCCTTCTATACCTGGCCTTTTTTTGTTTGGGAGACATTTAATGACTGCTGCTATTTCTTTAGGGGTTATGGGACTGTTCAGATGGTTAATCTGATTCTGATTTAGATTTGGCACCTTGTATTTGTCTAGAAATTGTCCATTTCATCCAGATTTTCCAATTTTGTTTAGTGTAGGATTTTGTAGTAGGATGTGATGATTTTTGGATTTCCTCAGTTTCCCTTGTTATGTCTCCCTTTTCATTTCTGATTTTATTAATTTGGATACTGTCTCTGTGCCCTCTTGTTCACCTTGATTTTCTGAAAGAACCAGCTCCTGGTTTTGTTGATCCTTTGTATAGTTCTTTTTGTTTCTGCTTGGTTGATTTCCATTCTGAGTTAGATTATTTCCTGCCCTCTATTCCTCTTGGGTGTATTTGCTTCTTCTTGTTCTAGGGCTTTCAGGTGGGTTTATGCTATCTTCAGTTTCTTTTTGGAGGCACATAGAGCTATGAGTTTTCCTCTTAGCACTTAGTTCATTGTGTACCATAAGTTTTGGTATGATGCCTCCTCATTTTCATTAAATTCTAAAAAGTCTTTAATTTCTTTCATTACTTTTTCCTTGACCAAGTTATCATAGAGTAGAGCATTCTTCAGCTTCTATCTGTATGTGGGCTTTCTGTTGTTTTTGTTTGTACTGAAGACCAGTGTTAATCCATGCTGATATGATAGGATGCATGGGATTATTTCAATCTTCTTGTATCTTTTGAGACCTATTTTGTGACCGATTATATGGTTAATTTTGGAGAAAGTACCATGAGACACTGAGTAGAAGGTATATTCTTTTGATTTAGAATGAAATGTTCTATAGATATCTATTAAATCCATTTGATTCATAACTTTTTAATTTCACTGCATATCTGTTTAATTTCTGTTTCCATGATCTGTCCATTGATGAAAGTGGGGTATTGAAGTTTCCTGCTATTATTGTGAGAATTGCAATGTGTGCTTTGAACTTCAGTAAAGTAAAATTTCTTTTATGAATGTGGGTAGCCTTTGGAGCATAGATGTTCAGAAATGAGAGTTCATCTTGGTAGATTTTTCCTTTGATGAGTATAAAGTGTCTCTCTTTATCTATTTTAATAACTTTTGATAGAAAGTTGATTTTATTCAATGTTAGAATGGCTACTCCAGTTTGCTTCTTGGGACTATTTGCTTGGAAAATTGTTTTCTAGCCTTTTACTCTGTGGTAGTGTCTATCTTTATCACTGAGTTGCATTTCCTGTATGCAGCAAAATGCTGGGTTGTGTTTACCTACCAAAACTGATAGTCTATGTTAGTATACATTCTTTGCAATAAACTATTTGCTTTTTAGTTGCTTGCTTTATGCTTAACCTTGAAAACACATACAAGAGGATAAATAAAGCTATTCCTATAATTAAATTACATTTAAATTATGACTATGAGCATAATTCTGATCACATTAAAGAATATAATCATTTATAAGGTGACAATTAAATTGCATGTCTTAATTACCTTTAACAGTTTACAATAAGTTAGTAGCTTTTATAAGACTAGGATTTGCATTTGAATCCCTGTTAGATTTAGCTTTAAAAATAACGATTCAAAATTGCAGCTCTTTGTTTCAAAATAAATCTTTAAATCACAAATACAGTTCATAGAAAGACTGGCAACTTTACTTTCCTGGTCCTTACATAGTGCATTATTGCAGCATATGATAATTTCTTGTTTTACTCAGTTTTTCAAAATAGCTAAAGCTTAACAAAATGTCTAGCCTCAAAAGAGGCTAGACATACTTTTCATTCAGTTTCTGTTAGCCTGAATAGACCTCAGGTAAGGAGGAATATTCTGTAGCCTCTTTGCCAGACTGTTTAATTGTTTCTGGTATTCATTGCTGTGGTCCTAACTCTTTAGGCTTTTGATTGTTTAAAATTCCATATTAATAAACACATAATTTAAAACATTTTATAAACATTAAGCATCCCACAGCCTTATAAATTTAAATAAAATCTCTCAATTGTGGGCTTTTACAGTATCAAAATATAAGCTAAGTACCCTGTTTAGTTCAATAGGGAAGGAACAGGCACAACCATATCTGATCAAAGCAAACCAAACTCCAACAATGCAAATAATGCATTGCTCAATATCTAGGATTCACTTACAGTCCTCTGAGATCCTCCAAGCGGCCTAGTTTGTCTATCTTGCTCCATCCTCAGCAGTACATTCAGTCTGTCTTTTAGGACTTGATCAGATCCATTTTGTCACAGCTGTATGCTTAACCTTGAAATCATATACAAGAGGATAAATAAATCCATTCCTATAAATAAATTACACTAAAATTATGACCATGAGCATAATTGTAAGCACATTAAATAATGTAATCATTTTGTCACAGCTATTGCTGCTGATAGAAATGCCATTGGAATTTCCAACACTGCAATAGCTTCTCATGGGCTCTCTATAGGAACTCCAGACCTGTCATACAATGCCAAGCCTCAGCTGCTCTCGATGACCCCTTCATGCCTTTAAATCAATACAATCCGGGAGACTCTTACAATGTTCAGGTCAGCATGAAAGGTGTCCTTGTATATTAGTGAATTGAAGTGCAGCTTTAATACCTTTTTAAACAAGCATTGTTTTTAAAACACGTCTTTTATAAATCTTCTTTTTATGACTTTGTTCTTAGGACAAGAGTTATCATACAAAATCCCATCCTAATCCAAAATATCTTAAAGACATGTTGTTGGTTTATACCCTGTCACAAAATCGGGTGGCTCACCAGGCGTATGACAGAGGGGAGACTTTTAAGTAAGCAAGCTTGTATCTAGAGAAGGGAGAGCCATAACCCAATGCCAGAGACACCTTTTGAATGGCATGGAACAGCACAAAATAACATTAATATTATTCGCACACGAAAGATATTTGAATCCATATACTAAACTGAATTCAGTGTCCAGAGAGCTCAGAGAACAAAGCATTCTGAATCCTGGCCACCTAAGCAGGCATAGCAGTCATAGTGAGAGCCAGTTGCTGGTGACCAATGGCAGCAGAGATAGGAAAGAAAGAAAGAAAGAAAGAAAGAAAGAAAGAAAGAAAGAAAGGAAGGAAGGAAGGAAGGAAGGAAGGAAGGAAGGAAGGAAGAAAGAAAGAAGAGAAAAAGAAACAGTAAATACTGAATATAAAAATTTCACACAGTTAAAGGAGACAAGTCAGAAAGCAAAATGTGCAGTGGGCACCATCATTCATTTGTTAAAGTGAGCCTATCCCATTTCCACTTTTGTTCCCATGTTTGCCACAAAACTTATGGCAAACAGAAAACACAGACCCACCTGGATACACAGACAAAATTTTATGACATTTCACTGACTCTGATAAATATTCATATCAGCTCCCAGTATCCAAACAACCAGAACCAAGCAGGCAGGTGACATCTCACTTTTTGCCATGGATGTGAAAGTATAAAGTCCTGTCCATCCTCTCTTTGTCCCAGATCAGGATCCCAAAAGAACCAGTTGTTATAGAAGATTCCTGTGTACCAGATGAGGCCTCCAGACATGTGCCTTGTCTTTCTCAGCATGGTTGTTCTCTCTGATAGTCCAGAGAAACCAAATGCACACCTCAGAGCCTCAGAACTTCTTAACATGTGCATCTCCTAAGAATCCCAGATCGAAGGTCCAGCTTTTCTTAACTAGAATTTTACTGCAATATTTGAGTCAAATTTGTAGCAAGCCTTATGAAATGGTGGCCAGGACAGTGGATATTGGTTGGGTCCCTATCCAGGATTCCCAGAGTATCAAAGTAAATTACATTAGACAGGGACTTACAAAGGCAAAAAACAGAAGGCTATGTATTTCTCACTTTTGTAGCAAGATATCTGATCACACTATCAACCATGATATTGTATTGTTTACTGAAAAAGAAAAAAAATACCTGTTTCTCTTTGAGCTGTGGCTCAGCACTTACCACATACCTTTAATTCCTCTGGAAGGGATACAGATGTGCCCTTAGTGTACATCTTTAATCCCAGACAATGAAGATAAAGTTAGTCCATAGAAGGAAGCCCCCATTTTTAAAAGTGATGTCTAATTGCATGACAGATCAGAAAAAATTGACAGAATTGGATATGCCCAGCTCTTATGAGAATAAATAAGAAAGGGAAGCTACTTAAGAAAGAACAGTGCAGAGGAGGAGGCAGTTTTACTGGGAGAGAGAGGCAGGTTATAGAGAAAGAACAAGCTAGGCACAGGTGAAGACAGAACAAACCAGAGAATGAGAAGAAGCCAGATTAGAAAATATTGCCAAAGTTAGTATAAGGTCAAGCAGAGCAATTCATTCAGAAGAAGACAAGAGGGACCACATTCAATCAGTCATCTTAGGAAAAAGTTACAGCCAGAACAGCTGAGTTGAATTAGCCAAAAAGAAAGCAGCCTTATTTAAAATAGCCAAAAGCTGGAAAGAACCCAGATGTCCCTCAATGGAGGAATGGATACAGAAAATGTGATATATTTACACAATGGAATACTACTCAGCAATTAAAAACAACGAATTCATGAAATTCTTAGGCAAATGGTTGGAACTGGAAAATATCACCCTACCTGAGGTAACCCAATCACAAAAGAACCCACATGGAATGCAGTCACTGATAAGTGGATATTAACCAAGAAGCTCTGAATACCCCAAACACAATTCACATATCAAATGATTCCTAAGAAGACGGAAGAAGAGGGCCCTGGTCCTGGAAAGGCTTGATGGAGTAATGTAGGGGACTACCAGGACAGAGAAATGGGAGGGGGTTGACTGGGGAATGGAGGACGGAAGAGGGCTTAAGCGACTTATGGGGAGGGGGAACTTGGAAAGGGGAAATCATTTGGAATGTACACAAAGAATATAGAAAATTTAAAAAAAGAATTCATAAAGGGCTAGAAAAAGGGAGTTTAATCAGCAATAAGTCTCAGAGGCTGAAAACAGTCTAGGCTTAGATTAAATTGTGTGGAACCTAGAAGCTTCCAGGACTAAGCATAGGCTTAGTAGATGGAGACAGTTAGCCTCAGAGGTGGCAATTGCATCAGGAGAATCAAAAATAATTTTATACAATTTCATCTAGACAGGGGCCAGCATACATCCATCCCAACATATTTCCTGCCTCTATATCTTATAAAGATGTGTCAAGCTGTAAGCATGCTTATTTACAAAAGGTAAAACACTGGGCTTGTTATCTTACATGAATAGTCCACAGCATTCCAGGAAGTTATCGCTCCATGGGCAAGTGTGGCTTACAGGTTAGAGACATTTGTTGTGGTTGTTGTTGTTTTATAGAACTCTTAAGTACAGCGATTTAAACTTAAAACATAACTTTAGGCAGGAAAGCTCCTACCCAGCAAGGGATTTGTTAGTTCAAATAGGATAAACTTCAAGAAATAGGAATCACATTGACTTGGAAGGAAGAGATGGTTGAACCCTGGGACTTTCTGGTCAGCCAGCACAGCCTATATGGTAAGTTCCAAACTAATGAAAGATCTTATTTCCTCTACTTCACAGAAAAAGGAGGAGAAGGAAGAGGAGGAGGAGGAAGAGAAGAAGGAGGAGAAGGAGGAGGAGGAGGCAAAGAAGAAGAGGAAGAAGGATAAAAAGAAGAAGAGGAGAAGGAGGAGGAGAGGAAGAAACAGGAGGAGGGGGAGGAGGGGAGAAAGAGGAGGGGAGAGGGGAAGGAGGAGGAGAAAAAGGAACAAAAGAAAGAAAGAAAGAAAGAAAGAAAGAAAGAAAGAAAGAAAGAAAGAAAGAGAGAGAGAGAGAGAGAAAGAAAGGAAGGAAGGAAGGAAGGAAGGAAGGAAGGAAGGAAGGAAGGAAGGAAGGAAGGAAGGAAGGAAGGAAATTCATCCATACACACCCACCCACACATGTGAATCCTTATACAATCAAGAAAGAAAGAAAGAAAAAAATATTTTGGAGTACTTCAGTGAAGCAAGAAATCATGCTCAGATCTGTGGTGGAGGCTGAAAATTTGGTCATTAACAAGGACTTCAAACCACAACTAAAGAATGGCCTGTCATTGTGACTCTCCCTGTAGGGTAATGACATTCATTAGAAAGAGGTGATTATGGTTTTTGTTGGGCCTTGACAGGCTGTCCTAAGATACCAACCCAATACTCCCTCTCTTGTTCATCATTATCAACAAAAGTATCTGATAGTTTTCTCTTCTGGAGCATACGGTAAACTAAAAGGAGAGTATGGCCTGTCAAAACGACAGTGTACATTGATTCTTCTTATCTTGATGTCTTTGGGATGACAACTTATCTGAAATTTACAAAAGAAGGAACTCCTTATCAGTGTTTCTTCATCAATAAATGACAGTGGCAAGGCCCAGCTTGTATCTAATTGCCTGTTTCCAAAGCAACATTAAAATGTAATGCAAAATATCCACTTGCTAAACTGATAGGCAAATGCCTTTGCTTCTAACAAAGGCATATTACTTAGAAGAAATAAAAAATGAAAATATTGCTGCTATTACAAAAGTAGAAAAGTATATCTAAATGTGAAATTATGACTGTAAAATGTGTAAGTTTACAAAATGTATATTTATAATATGAACAAATGATGTGTGCAGGTAAAAAGCAATATAACCATGTGTGTTATGCAAAGGGAACTTTTACTAAGCAGTAAGTAGGTTAGCACTGGCTTATATTTCTTAGAAATTTCTAAAGTTTTACTTATATATTCTTTACTTGTAATATTTATTTTTATTCCCATTTGAGTAAAGGTTGGGACAGTGACAGATTTTATACTATATAACTTAAGATTCCTATTGTTAAATAATATAGGTGTTTAATAACTGCGTTTCACTAAGGAACATGGGAGGAAGACAAAGTTAATGAACAAAAGACCCATAGCCAACCTTCCTACTGCTCCTCCTGTCTCCATTCTAGAATATTCCTTAAATTGTAGCCTGAATTCATGAGTTGAAAATAGAGGTGTGTGGATCAAAATTAATTAATTTCATATTCCCCATAATGAGTAGTTAAGGAAAGTTGTCTGACTTTTTCTTTCAGCCTTTCTATCCCTGAACCAACCATTTACTCTTTCCTGACCCATGGAATCAGTCCTTCTGTTCAGTTCAGTTCAGTTCAGTTCAGTTCAGTTCAGCTCAGTTTAGTTTATTTTAAGTTAGTTTAGCTCTGAGGTATCACAGCCATTCATATGTTGATTTGGCTCCCATGTTGGAATCAATCTGGAATGTTTGGCTCATAGCAATCATGATACAACTATAGGCAAGCATATTTAATTTTCTTATATCTTATTTTCCTCAAATGAAAGGCAAAAATAGGAGAGTGCCATCTTGCCTCAGGGCACTGTGGGCAGCTGGCAGCTGTAGCCAGGTGCATGGACATAGTCTTAACCTAACATTGACTACCCAGTCAGGCTCTTGCCAGCACCCAGAGCCAGAGCAGGTCATCAATGGGAGGTCTGTGCACCCACAGCTCGGCTCTGCCAATCACTGGGGTCCAGCTCGATCTACTTGCAGAAGAGGGCGCCATCATACCTGGGGCACTGCGGGTGGTTGGCAGCTGTAGCCACGTGTGTGGACATAGTCTTTTTTTTTTTATTTTCTATAGTCTTTGTTTACATTCCAAGGTCTTTCCCCTTTCCCAGTCCCCCCCCCTCACCATATGTCCCATAAGTCCTCTTCCCCCCAACCATTCCCCAATCATCCCACCCACCATTTCTCTGTTCTGGTACTCTCCTACAAAACTGGATTTAGTCTTTTCAGGAACAGGGTCCTCTCCTTCCTTTTTCTTGGGAATCTTTTGCTTAGCTAATTGTGCCTTGAGTATTCAGAGCTTCTGGGCTCATTAATATCCACTTACCAGTGATTGCAATTCATGTGTATTCTTTTGTGATTGGGTTAATTGGGCATGACACTTCCAGAGGACCCTGTCATACCACTCCTAGGCATATACCCAGAGGATTCCCCTGCATGCAATAAAGACACATGTTCCACTATGTTCATAGCAGCCTTATTTATAGTAGCCAGAAGCTGGAAAGAACCCAGATGTCCCTTAACGGAGGAATGGAGACAGAATCTTAACCTAACATCGACTACCACTGGCACCCTGAGCCAGAGCAGCTCGTTGGAGAGATGTCTGTGCACAGACAGCTTGGTGTTGCACCCAGAGCCAGATCAGCTAGGTTGGCGGTCTCTGTGCCAACCTGGGCAGGCACCAACTTGCTCAGGGGTCTGTGCCTGGAATACAGTCAGAGGCCAACACCTTGCCTCAGGGCACCACAGACAGCTAAACAGATGGAGCCCTATGGACTGGGAGCGCCAACATCTAGGCTCCTCCAGAGCTGAGGAGGTTATTTCGGAGCCCAGTACCAGAAACCTTCCGGTCTCCACCTCAGGAACACGGACACCCTCTACAACAGAAGGGCCAAACCCCAGGCTCACAGGAGCTTCAAACACCAACCAGTAACAACAAGACCAACTAACTCCAGAGATAAACAGATGGCAAAAGGCAAATGTAGGAACATTACTAACAGAAATCAAGGCAATATGGCAGCATCTGAACCAAATTCTCCAACCACAGCAAGTTCTGGATACCCCAACACACCAGAAAACAAGAGTTGGATTTAAAAGCACTGGTCCTGATGCTGCTAGAGGAACACAAAAAAGACATAAACAAATCTCTTGAAGAAATGTAGGGGAACATGAATAGGTTAGAAGCCCTTATAATGGAAACACAAAAATCACTTAAAGAACTCCAGGAGAATATGGATCAACAGATACAAGCCAATAAAGAGGAAATGAAAAAAATCACTTAAAGAAATGCAGGAGAAATTATGTCAACAGGCAGAAGTCATGAAAGAGAAAGTACAAAAATCTCTTAAGGAATTGCAAGAAAACACAAACAAGTGAAGGAACTGAGCAAAACCATCCAAGATCTAAACACAGAGGGAGAAACAACTAAGAACTCACAAAGGGAGACAACTTTGGAGATAGAAAACCTTGGGAAGAAATCAGGGGACTTAGATGCAAATAGCAACAACAGAATACAAGAGATCGAAGTAAGAATCTCTGATGCTGAAGATACCATAGGAACCATTGACTCCACAGTCAAAGAAAATGCAAAATGTAAAAGGCTTATAACCCAAAACATCCAGGAAATCCAGGACACAATGAGAAGACCAAACCTAAGGATTATAGGGATAGATGAGAATGAAGATCTACAATTTAAAGGGCCAGCAAATATCTTCAACAAAATTATGGAAGAAAACTTCCCTAACCTAAAGAGAGAGATGCCCATGAATATACAAAAAGCTTACAGAACTCCAAACAGACTGGACCAGAACAGAAATACCTCCCATCACATAATAATCAAAACCCCAAACGTACTAAACAAACAAAGAATATTAAAGGCAGTAAGAGAAAAAGCCAAGTAACATATAAAGGAAGACCTATCAGTATCGCACCACACTTCTCACCAGAGACAATGAAAGTTAGAAGATCCTGGGCAGATCTCATGCAGACCCTAAGAGAACACAAATGTCAGCCAAGACTAGTATACCCACCAAACTCTCAATCAACATAGATGGAGAAATAAAAATATTCCATGACAAGACCAAATTTACACAGTATATTTCTCCTAACCCAGCCCTACAAAGGATAATAGAAGGAAAACTCCAATACAAGGAAGGAAACTACACCCTGGAAAAAGCAAGATAGTAACCTTCTTCCATCAAACTCAAAAGAAGATAACCACTCAAAAACAAAAATAACATAAAAAATGACAGGAAGAAATAATCACTATTCCTTAATATTCCTTAACATCAATGGATTCAATTCCCCAATAAAGAGACATAGACTAACAGAAGGATACAGAAACAGGACCCTACATCATGCTGCATACAGGAAACACACCTCAGGGTCAAAGACAAACGCTACCTTAGAGTAAAAGGCTGGAAGACAATTTTACACAGGAAGCAAGCTGGAATAGCTATTCTAATATCCCAATAAAATTGACTTTCAACCTAAAGTCATCAAAAGACATACCAAAGGTCACTTCTTGCTGGTCAAAGGAAAAATCCACCAAGAAGAACTCACAATTCTAAACATCTATGCTCCAAATGCAAGGGCACCCTCATTCGTAAAAATAACTTTACTAAAGCACAAAGCACACATTGCACCTAACACAATTATTGTGGGGGACCTCAACACTCCACTATCTTCAATGGAGCAATCAGGAAAACAGAACTAAACAGGGACACAGGGAAACTCTTTGAAACTTTGGACCAATTAGATTTAACAGATATCTGTAGAGAATATTTCATCCTAAAGCATACGACTATAACTTTGTCTCAGTACCTCATGGTACCTTCTCCAAAACTGACCATATAATTGGTCACAAGTCAGACCTCAACAAATATAAGATCGAACTAATCCCATGCCTCCTATCTGATCAGCATGGAGTAAGAGTGATCTTCAATAACAACAAAAACAACAGAAAATCCTCATACACATGGAGGCTGAACAATAATCTACTCAATGACACCTTAGTCAAGGAAGAAAGAAAGAAAGAAATCAAAGAGTTTCTAGAATTTAAGGAAAATGAAGGCACAACATACCCAAATCTATGGGACACAATGAAAGCAGTACTAAGAGGAAAATGCATAGCCCTGAGTGCCTCCAAAAAGAAACAAGAGAGAGCATATATTAGCAACTTAACGGCACACCTGAAAGCTCTGGAACAAAAAGAAGCTATTTCACCCAGGAGTAAAAGACAGGAAATCATCAAACTCAGGGCTGAAATCAATCACGTTGAAAAAAGAAAAACCATACAAAGAATCAACAAAACCAGGAGCTGGTTCTTTGAGTAAAAAAGCAAGACAGATAAACCCTTAGCCAGACTAACCAAAGGACACAGAGACAGTATTCAAATTAACAAAATTAGAAATGAAAAGGAAGATATAACAACAGAAACTGAGGAAATTCAAAACATCATCAGGTCCTACTACAAAAGCCTATACTCAACACAACTGGAGAATCTGAAGGAAATGGACAATTTCCTAGACAGATACCAAATACCAAAATTAAATCAGGATCAAATAGATCCTCTAAACAGTCCCATAACCCCCAAAGAAATAGAAGGGGTCATAGAAAGTCTTCCAACCAAAAAAAGGACAGGACCAGATGGTTTTGGTGCAGAATTCTATCAGCCCTTCAAAGAAGACCTAGAACCAATACTCTTCAAATTATTCTACAAAATAGAAACAGAAGGAACGCAGGGATGGTTCAATATATGGAAATCCATCAACGTAATCCACTACATAAACAAACTCAAAGAAAAAAACCACATGGACATCTCATTGGATGCTGAAAAAGCATTTGACAAAATTCAGCATCCTTTCATGCTAAAGGTCCTAGAAAGAACAGGAATTCAAGGCCCATATCTAAACATAGTAAAAGCAATATACAGCAGACCAGTAGCCAACATCAAGGTAAACGGAGAAAAACTTGAAGCAATTCCTCTAAAATCAGGGACTAGACAAGGCTGTCCCCTCTCGCCATATCTCTTCAATATAGTACTTGAGGTACTAGCTAGAGCAATTCGACAACAGAGGGAAGTCAAAGGGATACAAATCGGAAAGGAAGAAGTCAAACTATCACTATTTGCAGATGATATGATAGTTTACTTAAGTGACCCAAAAACCTCCACCATAGAACTCCTGCAACTGATAAACAACTTCAGCAAAGTGGCTGGCTATAAAATCAACTCAAGTAAATCAGTAGCCTTCCTATACGCGAAGGATAAGCAGGCCGAGAAAGAAATTAGGGAAATGACACCCTTCACAATAGCTACAAAAGATATAAAGTATCTTGGAGTGACGCTAACCAAACATGTGAAAGATTTATACGACAAAAACTTCAGGTCTCTGAAGAGGGAAATTGAAGAAGACATCAGAAAATGGGAAAATCTTCCATGCTTGTGGGTTGGCAGGACTAATATAGTCAAAATGGCAATCTTGCCAAAAGCAATATAAAGATTCAATGCAATTCCCATCAAAATCCCAACTCAGTTCTTCATAGAGCTAGAAAGAGCAATTCTCAAATTTATCTGGAATAACAAAAAACCCAGGATAGCTAAAACTATCATCAACAGCAAAAGAACTTCTGGGGGAATCAATATCCCGGACCTCAAGCAATATTACAGAGCAGTGGTATTAAAAACTGCATGGTATTGGTTCAGTGACAGGGAAGCGGATCAATGGAATAGGATCAAAGACCCAGAATTGAACCCACACATCTATGGCCAATTGATCTTCGACAAAGGAGCTGAAAACATCCAGTGGAAAAAAGATAGCCTTTTCAACAGATGGTGCTGGCTCAACTGGAAGTCAACATGCAGAAGAATGAGAATTGATCCACTCTTATCTCCTTGCACTAAGCTCAACTCCAAGTGAATCAAAGACCTCCACATAAAACCAGACACACTAAAACTAATAGAAAAGAAACTGGGGAAGACCCTTGAGGACATTGGCTCAGGGGAAAAATTCCTGAACAGAACACCAATTGCTTATGCTCTAAGAGCAAGAATAGACAAATGGGACCTCATAAAACTACAAAGTTTCTGTAAGGCAAAAGACACTGTCAAAAGGATAAATCGGCAACCAACAAATTGGGAAAAAATCTTCACCAACCCCACATCCGACAGAGGGCTAATCTCCAATGTATACAAAGAACTCAAGAGGTTAGACCCCAGAAAACCAAAAAACCCTATCCAAAAATGGGGTACAGAGCTAAACAGAGACTTTTCACCTGAAGAAATTCGGATGGCTGAGAAACACCTTAAAAAAATGTTCAACATCACTAGTCATTAGGGAAATGCAAATTAAAACAACCCTGAGATTTCACCTCACACCAGTCAGAATGGCTAAGATTAAAAACTCAGAAGACATCAGGTGTTGGCGAGGATGTGGAGAAAGAGGAACACTCCTCCACTGCTGGTGGGAATGCAAGCTGGTACAACCACTCTGGAAATCAGTATGGCGGTTCCTCAGAAAACTGGGCATGATACTTCCGGAGGACCCAGCCATACCACTCCTGGGAATATACACAGAAGATTCACCAGCATGCAATAAGGATACATGCTCCACTATGTTCATAGCAGCCTTATATATAATAGCCAGAAGCTGGAAAGAACCCAGATGTCCCTCAACAGAGGAATGGATACAAAAAATGTGGTATATATACACAATGGAGTACTATTCAGCCATTAGAAACAATGAATTCATGAAATTCTTAGAGAAATGGATGGAGCTGGAGAATGTCATACTAAGTGAGGTGACCCAGTCTCAAAAGAATACCCATGGTATACAGTCACTGATAAGTGGATATTAGCCTAGAAGCTTGGAACACCAAAGACACAAATCACATATCAAGTGATGTCTCACAAGAAGAAAGGAGTGGACACTGGTGCTAGAATGGACCAAAACATCATTGTGGGAGAGTACAAGAACAGTAAAGTGGGAGGGAGTGGATGCGGGAGCAGGGGGAGGGAAAAGGGCATGTGGGACCTTTGGGGGTGGGGAACCAGAAAAAGGGAAATGAATTGTAAATATAGAATATATACAATAAAAAAAATCAAAAAAAAGAAAATACCTCTCTAAAGAATGAAATGAGAGAGGGAAATTATAAAAAAAAAAAAAAAGAAACAGAAGGAACACTACCCAACTCATTCTATGAAGCCACAATTACCCTGATACCAAAACCACACAAAGATCCAACTAAGAAAGAGAACTTCAGACCAATCTCCCTTATGAACATCGATGGAAAAATAAAATTCTAGCCAAATAAATCCAAGAACACATCAAAACGATCATTCACCATGATCAAGTTGTCTTCATACCAGGGATGCAGGGATGGTTCAATATATGGAAATCTATCAACTTAATCCACTACATAAACAAACTCAAAGAAAAAAACCACATGGTCATCTCATTGGATGCTGAAAAAGCACTTGACAAAATTCAGCATCATTTCATGCTAAAAGTCTTGGAAAGAACAGGAATTCAAGGCCCATACCTAAACATAGTAAAAGCAATATACAGCAGACTGATAGCCAACATCAAAGTAAACGGAGAGAAACTTGAAGCAATCCCACTAAAATCAGGGACTAGACAAGGCTGTCCCCTCTCACCATATCTTCAATATAGTACTTGAGGTACTAGCTAGAGCAATTCGACAACATAAGGAAATCAAAGGGATAGAAATTGGAATGGAAGAAGTCAAACTATCACTATTCGCAGATGATATGATAGTATATTTTAGTGACCCAAAAAACTCTACCAGAGAACTCCTACAGCTGATAAACAACTTCAGCAACATGGCTGGTTATAAAATCAACTCAAGCAAATCAGTAGCCTTCCTATACTCAAAGGACAAGCAGGCTGAGAAAGAAATTAGGGAAATGACACCCTTCACAATAGTCACAAACAATATAAAGTATCTTGGTATGACTCTATCCATACAAGTGAAAGATTTGTATGACAAAAACTTCAGGTGCCTGAAGAAGAAAATGGAAGAAGATCTCAGAAAATGGAAAAATCTTCCAAGCTCATGGGTTGGCAGGATTAATATAGTTAAAATGGCAATCTTGCCAAAAGCAATATACAGATTCAACACAATCCCCATGAAAAACCCAACTCAGTTCTTCATAGAGTTAGAAAGAGCAATTCTCAAATTCATCTGGAATTACAAAAAGCCCAGGATAGCTAAAACTATCACCAACAGTAAACGAACTTCTGGGGGAATCAATATCCCGGACCTCAAGCAATACTACAGAGCAGTAGTGTTAAAAACTGCATGGTATTCATACAGTGACAGGGAAGTGGATCAATGGAATAGGATTGAAGACCCAGAATTGAACCCACACATCTATGGCCAATTGATCTTCGACAAAGGAGCTGAAAACATCCAGTGGAAAAAAGATAGCCTTTTCAATAAATGGTGCTGGCTCAACTGGAGGTCAACATGCAGAAGAGTGAGAATTGATCCCCTCTTATCTCCTTGCACTAAGATCAACTCCAAGTGGATCAAGGACCTCCACATAAAACCAGACACAGTAAAATTAATAGAAAAGAAACTGCAGAAGACCCTTGAGGACATTGGCTCAGGGGGAAAGTTCCTAAACAGAACACCAATAGCTTATGCTCTAAGATCAAGAATAGACAAATGGGACCTCATAAAATTACAAAGATTCTGCAAGGAAAAAGACACTGTCAAAAGGACAAATAGGCAACCAACAAATTGGGAAAAGATCTTCACCAAACCTCCATCTGACAGAGGGCTAATATCCAATGTATACAAAGAACTCAAGAAGTTAGACCCGGAAAACCAAATAACCCTATCAAAAATGATGTACAGTGCTAAACAAAGACTTTTCACCTGAAGAAATTTGGATGGCTGATAAACACCTTAAAAATGTTCAACATCATTAGTCATTAGCGAAATTCAAATCAAAACAACCCTGAGATTTCACCTGACACCAATCAGAATGGCTAATATTAAAAACTCAGGAAACAGCAGGTGTTGGCAAGGATGTGGAGAAAGAGGAACACTCCTCCACTGCTGGTGGGACTGCAAGCTTATCACACGAATCTCGTAGACACTGTATGATTCCCACAGCTAAACCGCAATCCTGGTGGAAACTGTGTGATATTTACAGGTAAAAGCCTTGTCTATGATAAGGTTGTCTATTGAGGAACTTGTTGTGGGACTCCTTCTCCTGGAGATAATGCTGTGCTGAATTTCTCATGGCAAGCTTTGCCTGTGTGACCCTTCTCTGACTTGTATCATTACTTACGAGATGTTCTTGATAGCCGGAGGTGCGACTATCCAGGCAAAAGAGTTCATCAAGAGTTCACCTTCTGAACTATAGCACTGGCCATGATTTATCTTCTAAAGAACCATTGCTTTGCTTTTTGATCAGTTATACAATTATCACTTAAATACACTGGTACTTGGTAACCTCCCAACAATATATATGTATATATATACATATATATATATGTATGTATATATATATATATATATATATATATATATATATATATAGCTGCAAGTGTGTGGGTAATGCTGGCTTTGACACTCTGGTAGAGAAAGCACCAGCTATAGTTTTAAAGTGTGCCTGAAGAGTCTCATAAGAAGGAAGCTAGATAATAGATAAGGACCACAGACGTATAGTCACTCACTGGTTTTACTACCTAGAGGCCTTCACCAAATGTTCCCTTGAACATTTAAATACACACCAAAAGTTTATCTTTCATTACAGATGTTCTGATCAAGGGATGTGATGCTCTGTACCTGATCTCCGAAGTTTTTGCCTGATTGATTTTGTATTTCCCTGTGCCAGAAGCTCATGTTAATCATTCTTTGTAATCACTTCAATGGACACTTGTCTGTATAAAACTGCTTACCTTAGAACAGTAAAGCACATTCAGATCTACCCTGCTTCTGGTGTGTCTGCTTGTCAACTCACACCGCATGCTCTGTGCCTTCCTGCATACCAAAGACCCTGGTTCCACCACAGGTGTGTGTTCTGACTGAGGAGTCCATGGCACAAGCTGGTACAACCACTCTGGAAATCAGTCTGGCAGTTCCTCAGAAAACTGGACATGATACTTCCAGGAGGACCCAGCCATACCACTCCTGGGAATATACCCAGAAGATTCCCCAGCATGCAATAAGGATACATGCTCCACTGTGTTCATAGCAGCCTTATTTATAATAGCCAGAAGCTGGAAAGAACCCAGATGTCCCTCAACAGAGGAATGGATACAAAAAATGTGGTATATATACACAATGGAGTACTATTCAGCCATTAGAAAAATTGAATTAATGAAATTCTTAGCGAAATGGATAGAGCTAGAGGACATAATGCTAAGTGAGGTAACCCAGTCTCAAAAGAATACCCATGGTATGCACTCACTGATAAGTGGATATTAGCCTAGACTCTTGGGACACCAAAGACACAATCCACGTATCAAATGATATCTGACAAGAAGGAAGGCGTGGACTCTGGTGCTGGAAAGGATCAAAACATCAGTGTAGGGGAATAACAGAACAGGGAAGTGGGAAGGGGTGGATGGGGGAACAGGGAGAGGGAAAAGGGCATGTGGGACCTTTGGCGGGTAGGGAACCAGAAAAAGGGAAACGAAATGTAAATATAGAATATATCCAATAAAAAAATTTTTTTAGGTGAAAAGTCTCTGTTTAGCTCTATACCCCATTTTTGGATAGGATTATTTGGTTTTCTGGTGTCTAACCTCTTGAGTTCTTTGTATACATTGGAAATTAGCCCTCTGTCAGAAGTGGGGTTGGTGAAGATTTTTTCCCAATTTGTTGGTTGCCGATTTATCCTTTTGACAGTGTCTTTTGCCTTACAGAAACTTTGTAATTTTATGAGGTCCCATTTGTCTATTCTTGCTCTTAGAGCATAAGCAATTGGTGTTCTGTTCAGGAATTTTTCCCCTGAGCCAATGTCCTCAAGGGTCTTCCCCAGTTTCTTTTCTATTAGTTTTAGTGTGTCTGGTTTTATGTGGAGGTCCTTGATCCACTTGGAGTTGAGCTTAGTGCAAGGAGATAAGAGTGGATCAATTCTAAATACCTTAAAAAATGTTCAACATCATTAGTCATTAGGGAAATGTCAAAACAACCCTGAGATTTCACCTGACATCAGTCAGAATGGCTAAGATTAAAAACTCAGAAGACATCAGGTATTGGCAAGGATGTGGAGAAAGAGAAACACTCCTCCACTGCTGGTGGGAATGCAAGCTGGTACAACCACTCTGGAAATCAGTCTGGCGGTTCCTCAGAAAACTGGACGTGATACTTCCGGAGGACCCAGCCATACCACTCCTGGGAATATACCCAGAAGATTCCCCAGCATGCAATAAGGATACATGCTCCACTGTGTTCATAGCAGCCTTATATATAATAGCCAGAAGCTGGAAAGAACGCAGATGTCCCTCAACAGAGGAATGGATACAAAAAATGTGGTATATATACACAATGGAGTACTACTCAGCCATTAGAAACAATGAATTCATGAAATTCTTAGAGAAATGGATGGAGCTGGAAAACGTCATACTAAGTGAGGTGACCCAGTCTCAAAAGAATACCCATGGTATACAGTCACTGATAAGTGGATATTAGCCTAGAAGCTTGGAACACCAAAGACATAAATCACATATCAAGTGATGTCTCACAAGAAGAAAGGAGTGGACACTGGTGCTAGAATGGACCAAAACATCATTGTGGGGGAGTACAAGAGCAGTGAGGTGGGAGGGGGTGGATGAGGGAGCAGGGGGAGGGAAAAGGGCATGTGGGACCTTTGGGGGTGGGGAACCAGAAAAAGGGAAATGAATTGTAAATATAGAATATATCCAATAAAAAAGAAAGAAAAAAATTTTTTAAAAAAGAATTAAGTTAAATATTCTACATAAAGCTCTTGGAACACTGCTCAGTAACTAGCCAGTTTTTAATAAATTGTAGTTATCTTTATGGTTAATGATTATTAGAAACAGATTGATTCCCTAATATAGACCATACAAATCAGCAAAGCCTAATTTTTATCTTCAAAGATTGAAAAATAAAAGATATTCCACTGCCATTCAATTTTTCTCAAGTGTCAAAAATGATGATCTAACTTCTGTAAAGTCACATAAGCTCTGTGAGGTTCTGGCTGAGTTTTACTCAAATAAATCAACAACTCAGCTTGGAAAGCATGCCCTTGAAATATGTAGCATCAAAAACAAAACTACTTAGGAAGAGCTAGACTTTGTTGTGATAATTCCCTTTTATGCATGAAGAGCTGAAGCAGAAGAAATATATAACTTATTTTGATACAGAGATCCATGTTTTGAATTTTGAGTGCTTTGTCTCTACACTTAACATACAATATTGGCAGACATCTTGGTAAATAGAAAATTGAGTATTCATCCTAGGGGAGTGAATTCAGAACTGAGCAGCTTTTCTTGAAATTTCCTTCCCTCTTGCATTCTCTCACATCCACCAATAGAAGGTATCAAAAGTATTGCTTGAATCCCAGTCAGTGACATTGTTACTAGGTAAAAGAAAATATCAACTAGTCTGCAAGGCAAGGGCACATCCAAAATACTAACCTTATTAACCATTCAAGAAACATGTAAATCATATTGTTAACTCAGATTTAAATAAATCGACTATCTTGCCAAGAATTAACTTCTATAGTAATGCACAGACATGAGCAATCAAGAGATTCAGACAAAGCAGAAAGGTCAGACACTGATGGCTACTCCACAAGCCTCATTTTGAGTTAGAACAATAAATGAAGTCCAATCTCACAATGAAGTCCACAAGTACTCCCTAATCCTTAATATAAATTATCTGTGAAAACCCATAATATTAGAAGTATCTACAGTCATAACTTCTTGTAAGACACATGAAATTAGCCAGAAGGACACACTTGTCAAGGAATAACATCATTCCTGGAATTGAACTAAAGAAATAAGTGCATACTCTCAGGAATCATCATGTTCTCTAATCTGAAAAATTAAAGTAATATCTCTCTCCTTGTCAAAAATTTTCATAAATAAATATCTCTCTAAAAATTATACAAATGTTTTAATCCTACATCAAATGGACTTTAACATTTCTCTATATCCAAACAGTATTAGCTTAGGATTTCCTGGACCTCAAAGTGGAAGTTTCCGGTTGTGTCATTTGATGCAGACTCCAGTGGTGCTTTGCTGAAGCAAGAGCTGTGAATGGACATGGGATGTTTGGAGAGAGTATAAATAGAACTCAATGGACAGTGATGGCATGCTTGCGTAGCTAGCCTTGCAATGCCTCATTAGTCTCCTGTCTTTGCTGATTTTCACTTCATTGAGAGAGGCACAGTAAAAACTCCTGACATTCCAGCTGGTCCTAGATGCTTCTGCTACATCATGCCTCTGTTGCTGATTTGCGTTTGGTGACTTTTTTGAACTGAACTGCTGGATTCCTGACAAACAAAAGCACTACATCTAAACAGGTCCACATCCCCCTTTCTAATTTACCATCTTTTCTCCCTACCTTTGGACAGCGGGAGGGTTGGAGTGTTTGAGAATCCCTTTTAAAGTAGGTTTTGAAAAATCTAAGCCTACAGAATCTTTTTGGTGTATTCCTTCACATGGCACAGGACTCAAATAATATCTCCTTCTCTTGATAATACACTGTCCTTTTACATTTCAGTTAACAAGATGATTTTATAGGATTACTCATCTTCTTTTCTGTGCCCTCAGTATATCCTGCCTGAAATATAAGTCATTGGCCAGCTCCTTTAATTATTTAAATTTTGCAAAGAAACTCTTAAAGGCTTGCCTGTGTTTAAGTTCCAGGTCCTCCCCTTACTATAACTATATGACCATGAAGAGTTAATCTTCTTGCCTTAGTTTCATTTTTATATGCAAAACACTCGGTTAGCAGACATTTATTGAGCACCTACTAGAAACCAAAACAATTTTTTTACCCTCATTGAAGTTGAAAGTCTTAAGATTATCCCTAGCATATGGTAAATGCTTTATAATACTTGTCTAATTACATATGTACATATTGGTATTTATTTGCTTGTGAATATGATGGCTAAAGTTGGCAAAGTAAAAAGGCAGTCATACCCTGACTAATGGTAAACAAATGAGTATAATGCCTCTTTATAATGAGATGAATTTTTGCTTCAAAGAAGCATAAAATTTTTAGTAGCTGGGTCCAAGGTTGCCAACTCTTCTTTTCCCATTCCTTTCATGAAAAATATTCAAGAAGTGGTAGAAAAGGAGATCCTTCCACAGGGTGCGAAAGGAGACTCCATGGCTGGTAACCATGCCTGAGTTTTAAAATTCCTTATTTAAAATAGAAGAAAAAAGGCATGAAGCCCTCAAATCCTTAGTCCCCCCCCAAAAAAAATTTAGTATAGATTCCAAAGATTTGTGGATTATGTTTTCTTTGAAATCCTAGTAACCGAATGAAAATTTTATATATAAATAACTTACATTCATTATTTCTCATGTGGTATAGCAGCAAGGCCGCCATCTTGCCTCCGGACACTACAGACTGTGGGCGGCTGGGGTCAGGTGCATGGACAGAGACCTAGCTTAGCTTAGCATAGACTACCCCATCAGGCTCTTGCTGGCGCCCAGAACCAGAGGAGCTCGGCAGGAGATCTGTGTACCTACAGCTCGGCGGCTGATGCCGACCACTGGAGACAGGCTTGCAGCAAGGCCGCCATCTTGCCTCGGGACACCGCGGACTGCTGGCAGCTGGGGTCAGGTGGGTGGATAGAGACCTAGCTTAGAACTGTGACACTATGACATCAGCGCCATCACATTTTTGACAATTCCACGTATGTGCACAGTATATCTGATCATTTACACCTTCTGTATTAGTCACGGTTCTCTAGAGTCGCAGAACTTATGGGTCATCTCTATACAGTAATGGAATTGGTTCATGACTTACAGTCTGTATTCCAACTCCCAACAATGGTCAGTAGCAGCTGTGAATGGAAGTCCGAGGATCTAGTAGTTGCTCAGTTCCACAAGGCAAGCAGGTGAAGAAGATAAAACCTTCCTTCTTCCAATAACCTTTTGTATGTCTTCAGCAGAAGGTATGGCCCAGATTAAAGGTGTGTACCACCACACCTGGATCTGAGACTTGCTCTGTCCCAGATGATCTTGAACTCAAAGATCTTGCATTAGTCTCCTGGGACTCACATCCTCTATGCCTCAAGATCTCCAAGGTCCAGGTCAGAAGTTTGTATCTCCCAGCCTCAAGATTAGGATCACAGGTGAGCCTTCCAATTCTGGAGTATAGTTCTTTCCAGATATAGTCATGTTGACAACAAGGAAAAGCCAGTACACCTTCCTGTATCCCTCTGGCCTCCCTCACACTCCTGATAACCTGCTTTACAGTTACATGACCCCTACTTTCGTATTTGTGTCTGGGCATACAAGTATTATTCAGAGAGGATATCCACAGACACTGTGTGAATTGCAATGGTCATAGTCATGGTCACAGAAAAGCATCCTAACAGCATTTCTCCTCATCCTCTGGTTTGTACAACTTTTCTACCCCTCATCCATAGTGTTCTTTTCTTTGGAGGGGGTGATAAGGATGCCCCATTTAGGAATTATTATTCAGCACTTATTTTCCACATCCTAGTAAGTTACGCATCTTTCCTTCAATGGATGCCAACTGTAATCAGAAGATTCTCTGACTAAAGCAAAGCTAGAACCACATCAGTTTGTGCATAAAAACAAAATATATAAATGTCAGTTTGACTACATGTATGTTTAGCAAAATATCAGTAGCAGATTCTCCCCTAGGGCCTGTGACATCCCAAGGTATAAACAGGTGTATATTACCAGATACTGTTATGTATTGCCCACTTGTGAGTGAACCTCAAATCTAATTAAAAAAGCAATTGGGGTTCCCATTTTTCTAAATCAAAAGACTGAGAAAACTGTTACAGATGTAGACCCTGACAGAACATTCATGGATCAATTCCTAACTATAAATTCTCCACAACATCACAAATTTAATCACATATAAAATTTTAGTCTTGCAAATTTTTCAGAAAGTGTAGAAATTCAATGACAATTTATTTTAATCAGTCATATATTTATTAATGTGTCTCTGAGCATCAAAATTCAAAAAGGTTTTCATAGAAAGATAAAGAAGTAATATTCCATGACAGCAGGTTAGTGATATAACCTTCTCATGCCTACATGGGACCCTCAGAAGCACTAACTTAGTTCCAAGTTTTAGAATAGAGGTTATTCATGTGCCTGCTGGAAATGATTCCTTATGATCTCTAAAATTAGTTCAGTGGTGCTAATAAGAACATTATATAGAAAATATTATGTCCATTTTTCAGTTTTTGCAAGTCAGAAAGGTCTCTATTGGACAGATAAACTTTAAAACAACAATCTCCCTCTCAATGCTTTCCTGTCTCTACTTCCTATGGTCACTTAGCAAGCAGAGTTAAGAGGAGGACCTGAGGCTTTTGGTCAGCCTGAGTGATTGTGATTTGAATGAGTATTCTTTGAAGAAGCTTAGTTTCTTGTTCCATTTCACATCCTATAATTTCCAGCAACAGAGACTGAAAAGTTATAAAGAATACAAAGTTCTTTCTGGAGCTTCTGGGTTCTAGGATGCTCATTCTCAAGGAACTGGCAGACTGGGTTAGTGCCCTGGTCCTTACACGCTAGCTGCTGCATCCTCTGGCAGCCACAAATGCTGTGTCTTCACACAGTGAAAAGAAGGAAAAAAAGTGGCCAGATCTTTGTCATAGGTCATTTTATAGGGACACCAAATCAACTCTCATATTTTGAAGGTCCAATCTCTCCATGTTTAATTGAAGATTGTGTTTCAACATGAATTCTGGAAGGGACAAAATCATACAAATCATAGCACATACAATAGCTGTTGTTCTAAACAGAATTTCCCTGGGGACTGTATTTAAACCACATATTTCCATAGAAGCTGAGAGATGACTCATCCATAGAAGCATGTCCTATACTTGCAGAGGAACAAATTTTGCTTACTAGCACATTAGGTGGATAAGAACTGTCTGTAACTCCAGATCCAAAGGTTCTGACACCATCCTCTGACCTCCACAAGGACCAACTCACGAGTGACATACATTTATACAGGCACACACACACACACACACACACACACACACACACACAAACTATAAGATAAATGCAAACAAAAATAAACATTTTTTTAAAAAATGAAGTATAACCCCCCAAAGCTCCCAGAGACTAAACCACCAACCAGAATACACATGAAGCAAACCATGGCTCCAGCTGTATATGTAACAGGAAGGCCTTATTGGACATCAATGGGAGGAGAGGCCATTATGGGTCCTCTGAAGGCTCTCCACCTCAGTGTAGGGGAATGGTGAGGTGGTGCGGAGGGAGTGGGTGGGTCGTGGGTCCAAAGAGGAGCACTCTCATAGAAGCAGGGAAGGGGGGATGGGCTAGGGAGTTTGCAAACAGGAAACTGGGAAAAGGGCTAACATTTGAAATGTAAATAAATAAAATATTCAATAAAAAAGTAAAGTAGAGTAACCTAGAATCAATTCCTTCCTCAAGTATTTATTATCCCACCACTCAGCCCTATCAAATGGAAACAATCAAGAAACAGTGACTGGAAAATAATTCCTTAAACATCATTATCAAGCATGGTAAGTCCCCAAACTGTTTCAAATATAATGTAGGCCAGAGCAAAACACTTTCTCTTGGGGTTAAGACAACCCTTTGCCTTCCAATTGTTGACTTGTTTTACTGGAGCTAAAACAGTAATACTTACTGCTGTATTTACTACCAATTTTATAGTATTCTTCTAACCTTATTTTTTGGTATTTGATTGATTGTTGACTACTGTAGATTTTCTTTGGAAGGGAGTTGGGGGGAGCATTGTTCCACATAGGGTTGCTTTGTGTAAAACGCTCTGGCTGTCCTGGACTCATTTTGTAGACCATGCTAGAGCCTTGAACTCAAAGAGATCCATCAGGCTCTACTTTCTGAGTGTTAGGGCTAAAGGTGTACAACACCATGCCAAACTATAGTTTTTTGATTCCACCAGTACTTAAATTTTCTTTATATACTTGTTAATTAAATAGTCTTTATTAAATACAGTTTACTACATGTCTACTAAATTGTCAGTGCTAAAAATATTGTTGAGAATAGAAACACGTACAAGATAAAATGCTTACCTTCAAGGAATCAACAAAAAAGGTATGTTTTTGTTACTGTTCTCTGTTCATTAAGGTTTTTGGCTTTTGTTTCTTGTTAGGTTTTTGTTGCTGTTTGTTGTTGTTCTCATTTGAAGAGCATGTTTGTTTGTTTGTTTTTGAGGTTGACTCTTCATCTAGTGTCCAGGCTCATTCCCAAATCCTAGGCTCAAGAAATCCTTCTATCTCAGCCAGTCTAGAAACTGGGACCACATATGCACCAACAGGCTCTATTAATCAGTTTTTGCTTCACTGTGAAAAACAACAAAAATAGCTCATACATTAAGAAAACAAGGTTCTGTTTGGCTCATGGTTTCAGGGATTTTGAATTTCTATCTTTGATATCACTGGTTCTAGATCTATAGTGAGTGGGAACACAGATGATAGAAGCAATTTTCAAAGCCTACCCATAATATAGCAGACAGGGAGCCAGGAAAGCAACGAAAAGACTATGCATGAGGCACACTTCCCAAGGTCACGCTCCTGTGACTACTTTTCCCAAATATGCTCTTTCTTCTAACATGTTCAGAAACTTTGAAAATAAAGTCATAAACTAAGAACCAAACATTTAACACATGACTCTGTGAACTTCAACCATAATGCATGGTGAGTATAAATATTTTAATAAATACTAAAATTATGTTCTTAAAAAGTAGGAAAAATAAAGGTAATCAGATATTCAGATAATGGAACTGATATCTCAGTAGAATTAGCTACCTGCCAAAGTGAGACAACAAAGACAAAAACCCAAGTTTATTAATCCTAACCTAGGGTTGCTAGTATGTAAGTATGGTACTGTTGTTCCATTTGGTATTGACTGACTGAAAGATTCCTGATATGCTCTTATAACATTCTGATAGCCAGAAATACTTGGCCTCTGCCAATAAGAAAAGTATGAAGTAGATATATAGCATGTGAGCTCAGGTTATGTAAATTAAATGGAAAAGGAAAAAATTGGAAAAAACAAAGAAATGAAAATAGGAACCAGCTATGACTTTCATAAAGCAAAAAGCTCATATGGAGTCTATAAATTTATAACTCCTTTGTCTACATTTTCTGACATTCTTGACATACTATTTACAAGCATTTTCTAATTGACAGATCTGAAAGGTCATGTGGAACAGATAAATTTACACATCCAGCTTTTATTTTGACAGTGTTAACTATGTTCTTTTTACGTATCATAGAGACATGGGAACATTTTGTACATTTGGCAAATTTAAAATAGCTCAATTTCAAAGCAACAAAAAGAATCTTAATACTACTCCACAGTTTGGTTATGATAAAAAGAAAAGAACATTATAAACACCTATGTCACCAATTGCCTTTCCTATTAATATCTTGTCAATTGTGCCAGAATTCACTAGTTCATTGCATATTATCCCCCCTTCTCCTCTCCAGATTATATTCATCATTCACTTAATCTTTTGAATTTCCTATCTATACTGCTTTCTTTTCTTTAGAGACATTTACAACATTTACCTCGTCTATGGTAATTGCCTCCCAGTATAGCTTTTCATCTCTAAATTTGGTTCACTCCAACTTTTCCAATACATTTTAAAATAATTATATATGAAACAAATAGATATTGGCTTCTATTTCATATAGCAGTTAATCCCCTTTATACATTTTTACTAATTTTTTGTCTTAATCTTCCCTACTATCTCTGAAGCCTTAATTTATAACCATACAAATCTACCTAAAAAATATTTTATAATTCAGAATTCATACATTTGCATGTCCTGTTTTCTTTCTTTAGAATAATCAGCATACTTCATCCTGTTCATTCTCTCTCTCATTCAACCTTGGTTTATGTAAGTACAGAAGTGTCTTTTTATGGTTTAGATATAGAATATTCTTCAACAAACTCAATATTAAAGTAAATATTTGATTGCTAATCCTTGGGAACTTTGGATAATAATAGAATTATTAATAGCTTGGACATATTTAGAGTAAATTATGTCACTGGAGACAAGAATGACCCTAACGGGAAATATGTGAGATAGATGACTTCTCACTGTGATTTTCACATGGTAAGTGGTCAATGGACTTCTTTTATCACCCAGCTGCCACATTCTGACAGCAATAGAGCTATGTAAACATGTGCAGAAGACTTTAAAACTGGCAAGGTAACTGTTAAAGTCAATGTTTAGGCCCTGGGAACACTACCAAGATATCTATGCATACATCACCAATAGACCAATTAACAAAAGAAGTGATGCCGGGCATGGTGGCACACGCCTTTAATCCCAGCACCTGGGAGGCAGAGGCAGGCGGATTTCTGAGTTCGAGGCCAGCCTGGTCTACCGAGTGAGTTCCAGGACAGCCAGGACTACACAGAGAAACCCTGTCTCGAAAAACCAAAAAAAAAAAAAAAAAAAAAAAAAAAAGAAGTGATGATAGGAGCAAAAATGTATTCAGTGTGGAATATTGTATAGATAGACTAAGGGAACCAGTGAACTCCCAACCCCTAGGTCTACCTTTGGATTACTAACATAAAACCTAGGCTTAAAGAAAGTGTGAACCATGTATAAGTGAGCAATTCTGCTCAAGTGTGGATTCACCCATCACTGCCTTATTGTTAATCTCTCCTTCAATATAATCTGACAACTTGACCCGTCTAGCTGGAATCTCTTTTTAGGAGACAAGTTCCTCCTTTGGCTGGAACACAGCTTCAGTTTTGACCTCTTCCATTTTGAGATTCTTAAAGAAATGCCAATTTCATGGGGTATATGGACATAATAGTCTAATAGCTAAGGGGAAGGGTGCAAGTATCTCTTTGTAATATATTTGTTCCTATAAGAAAAGTTGCTTTGTTATACTTCACTCCTAAAGTAAAATGTAAAAAAATAAAGTAAAATGCATCTGAAATAAATATCATAAGTACACTATAAGCAAGAGCCAAATGTTCTAGTTCAGGTTACTATTGCTGGGATGAAACAGCATGACCAAAGGCAAGTTGAAGAGGAAATTGTTTATTTAGTTTACTATTGCTGGGATGAAACACCATGACCAAAGGCAAAGTGAGGAGGAAATTGTTTTTTGGTTTATATTTCCACATCACTGTTCATCATCGGAGGTAGTTAAGACAGGACCTAAAGCAGAGAAGGAGTCTAGAGGCAGCAGTTGATGTAGACACCGTGGAGAAATGCTGATGGCTCTTACTATAGAGTAAGCTCTCTATAGCTTATTCACCCTTCTTTCTTATAGAACCAAGGACTACCAGTACAGAGTGGCACCTCTGACAATTGGCTGGGCCCTCCCACAGGAATCACTAATTTAAAAAATGCCATATACAATTGCCTATAGTCCAATCTTATGGAAGCATTTTCTTAGTTGAAGTTCCTTCTTTAAGATGATTTTAGCTTCTTTCAAGTTGCCATAAACCTATTCAGAATACCAATGTGAGAAGAAATTCATTTAATGACAGAAAGCATGCAATAAAAATCATTTCTGCATACCATCTTGGCTCTTGCTACTTTAAGAAGAACTGGTAAGACTAGTTCTCTTTTGTTGTTGAGATTGAGGTAGGTCTGTTCTAGGAAAGTCAGGCTACTTTTTGAAGTCATGATTCTCTGAACTCAGCCTTCAAATGCTGATATTATCAGCAATCATCACCATGTTCATTCAGCATGACTTCATTTTTCAATCTGACAACTTCAGCCCTGGTCTCTTAAAGGAAAAATCAAAATGGTTGGAGTATATAAGAATTAGAAAAGCTAAAGGAAAGTGAAGCTCAGGTTCTGGAGAGGTTGAGAGTAGGAGGTGGGACATGTCAACGTTAATGACTCTTTAACAGGTCCTTGTGATTAGGGACTAGGGGAAACTAGAGGCCAGCATTCTCTATGATGTGTTAAATAGGAGCCTCAGCCATTTGTCCTGGATTTGAGACCTAGCATCTCTGAACAAAATCTTCTTACGACATCACTGATAAGTAGTTTATTCTCAACTGTCTCTTGTCACCAGGAGTTTCCCTGATTTTTCCAATTTGATCCCTTTTCATAGAGGTAGATGTTATATGTTAAAGAGTTAGTACCAATAAAACCTTTGTGACCAATTTTAAGCAAATAAGAGATATAGAAGGAGTGACCCTTAGGTCAGCTCTATATAGAGCCCATTTTTACATTTTAATTATTAAGAATGTTGACAACAATTAAATACATATACACACATACATATATGTATGTGTATCTTCTTATATAAATCTTCTTAGATGCAAAGATTTAAACAACTTGCCAAGTTAGAGGCCTATTAAAATTGTTGGTAATTTTAACCTTTTGAGGTTATGTTTATGTATTCCAAATTGTATTATGGTATTCTCTTTAAACAAAGATTAAATGCATTAACTGCTAACAGAAGGTAACAACTGCAATAAGGCCTCTTAATGAAGAAAATGCCTTGGACATTGGTCACATGAAGAATACGTCTATAGATGAGTACTTTATATCTGCCAGGATGATTACCAAACCACCAGCCAAAATAAAACTTTTTCCTTTTAATTTATTTTCTTGGATTTTTCTCACATCGAAAGGTATTATGAAATTTTGAAGTAAAAAATAAGGCTTAGTCAAATCTGTATTATGTACCATAGTATAATCAAAACGATATTATAGTGTTTTTAGTGAAGACTATAGTATGTATAAAAATTATCATATATAAAAAGTACAAGTGACTTAAATTTTTCTTTTAACAACTTGACAACTTGACTTTCATTTTAATTGCTCTTTATTCAAATTATAGGAACCAGAAATATTTCAGTTTTTTAATTTTTTTTGGATTTTCAAATATATGTATGTTTGTACATATTCATATATACATCTAATCTAAATACAAGATTCATTCTTCAAATATACATCAAATGCATAGTCTGACAATATGCAAAATGTATACATTTTTAATGCTCTCTGTTTTTGACTGCAATCCACCCTAAATATCTGGTACTGATTTGGGAGGGTTTTTCCCTTCCTGTCCCCCTTCCCCCCCAAAAAAACTTTGGAATTTAGTGCATTTTGAATTTCATAGGTTTGGTTTAGGGATATGAAAACTGTACTACTATAAATATTTATATGCTTTATTGAAGAGATCCCTTTTCTGCCTTGTGATTTCACACTGCACCCTAACAATAATGGCTCCTCACGAATTTGTTGTTCTGTAGAAATGACACAGAAGCTGCTATTGTTTAGAGGCTATTGTGCCCAAGCATGAAGACTCCAGTGATACTGGAGCTCCTCTGTCCTTCTTGTGAGGTTCCACTGTGTTTTCCCTGTATGCAGAGATAACCCAAATGGTATTTCCTTTGTGTGAATGGCTTTGTTTGAGAATGGTATGACTGATGACAGAATTTCTCCTTTCTTTCTGCTGCAGTTTACAGTCAAAATATTAATCAGCAGTACACAAAATTGTACCAGTCTTCATTTCCACATTAATCCACTGATTCTTGGGATGCATAAGGAAGCCCCGTTTTCCTCAACAAACCTAAATGACCCTGTTTTGAGCACTGAAAGTGAATCCAGAGAACTGGAACTTAACATGAAACTAAACCTGTTTCTATAAAGCATAATTATTTAAAAGCATTAATAATCTAATGGCCAATCATAAGTAGGATAGCATTATAAAATAATATATGATTAGAAAATAGATTTTTTCCTCTTTGACTTATCCAGAGTTGGGTATCTATTGGTTTAAGTGACAACATATGCTTCTGCAACAAGACACTGTAAACTGGGTATTTTTTACAGTTCTATGGGCTGGAAAGTCCAAAATCAAGGCACCAACAAATATCATTTTCAATAAGGGACACTTCATTGTGAATGCTGTCTCTTTCCCATGCCTTTACATGCTATAAAGAACAAGAAGTGAGGTAACTTTCCCAGGTCACTTTCTTCTAGACTACATAGTTTTTCTTATTCTTAAGATTATAATAGAATTGCATCATCCCACCCTCCCTTTCCAGCTTCCAAACCTTCCTATGTAACCTTGCATGCTCCCTTCAAATATGGGGTCTCTTTTATAAGAGCACTGATGCCATCCATTAAGTATCTACCGAATTACATTCAAAAGGCTTCATTTCCTAGTGTTATTGCTTTGGTGTGAGGATTCCAGAATATGAATTCGAAGAAAACATATTTGCGTACTAAGAATGAGTGCTTAGATTATAGCTATGACCCAGAACATACTAACATTTCAATTTAAAATTTACTAAGAAATATAAAATGAAGGAGGAGGAGAAGATGAGATAACTCTACTGGAGAAACTACACAATATAAGTGATGAGACTGGGCTTTCCCTTCTCAAGGTGTGAATAGGGACATCTCCAATTTTGTCAGAAAGAATACTTTGTTGCTTTTCGCTGAAAGTTAGAAATTGTTCAAAACCAAAGATATATCTGATACTACAAGTGGAAAAATTAAATATAAATTCCATTTTTAACTTCTCTGTGTTTTTGAGAGTACTTCTTTGACATTTACAGAGGACGGTGGAAAATTGAGGCATAAATATTGGATAGATTTCAAAGAATACCAAAATTCTCACAGCAAGTACCTCTTGTCTGCATAGATTTACTTCTCTACTAAAAAGTATGTGGCATTGTGGGAAAGTGAACAAAACAACAACAGAAACATATTTTCTTCAAAATATGACTTTCTTCACATCAACTGTGAAGCCCCAATATCCTTTCAACATCTTTCATGTCTTTGAGACATTCATCTAGATCCAAGTTTTGAGAAAAATACAAAGTCTGACCCTGAAAAGTATATTATATATGTGAAAATAATTTTCACTATTTGTATCAGTGCAAAACGGGGAGGGAGTATGTGGTATAACATTAGAAAGTAATCCTAAGGCAGAAAGGAATGTATCACTGAATTCATCTAAGCCTTAAAAATAGTAACACTTCTAAAGGTTTTATATCATTTAGAATTCTCCAGAGACATATAGACAAATCAGGTGGTAGTAGGGGGAAAGGCAAATGATTGGTGACTTATTAAAGGGATTTGTATGTTTAATACTGGGGATTGATTCACTCAAAGATAAGCCACTTCATTGAAGACACAGGGGTGCCTGTGGCATGCCTTACTCAAAATTTAAAGGCATCAGAACCAAGGAAGTAATGTAATTTAATTTAATTCAGTTAGGAGAAAGATTTGAGAAACTGGAGAATAGATGATACAAGACCTGGAAATGAAAGGACAGTGAATAGAAAATACTTATGTTGAAGGACATTAGGAGACACTAGCCACAGGACAGAGAGATGTGGGGAAAGAGGAAGGTAACAAAAGATAGTAGGAGATGAGAACTAAGGATAAAATGGTCGGGAGGAGGAAAAGGGTGTGGGAAAAGAGGAGGACAAGAAGAGATGAGAGAATGCTGATAGTAACATGGGTTGTAAAGACTACACACATGGTGTTGAAGACAGGAACAAGGATTCAACTAGGAATCTGGCTAAACTGCATTTATGCTGTATTCTAAAAAAGAGTTTGGCTGTTTTGTACGTATCCTGAAGTCTGGTTGATGTTGAACGTAAAACAAATGTTTATTTGACAAATGAGTTACAAGACAGTGTACAATTTAGGCTGAGGCTGCATGGCTACTTTTTAGCTGGTTTCTATTATGAATCAGGACCAAAATGTGAGGCAGAATGAAATGAAAAGTATGTAGTCTGCCAAGGAAAGGAGCATGGCACAGACAATGGGGAGCAAAAAAAAGAAAAAGAAAAAGCAGCCATAATTGCTGGAGATAAATACCTTTGAAGGCAATCTACCCACTGCTCCTAAGGCAAAATGAAGGTGTCTTAAAGACCCCGGAGGTCTTTTCACTACAGAGTGAAAATTTAAACTTGTCTGATGACAATGTCATTTAAAAAGAGTGTCTGAAAGCAAAGTTCTACTTGGATGTCTGCAGAAAGGGATGTCAACAAATGGGCCCAGATGCAACAAAGCCAAGCAATATATAATAGACAGAGATACCTCTGGGTAGGCCTTGAACAGGCCATGAAATAATAACTTAAGTTCTAATAGATACTCTAGTATATTGGGGCTGTTAGGACTGTGAAAAAAAAGTGCAGGCACCAAATGGGGGAGCCTAAGAGAGAAGCCACTAGTACTGTAATGGCAGAGTGGTAGGGAAAACCTGTGTCAACCTGTTGGAGCTTAAACAATATCCCAAGTTCTGTTGAGAAATCCTGCTAGTTATGGTCGAATTCTACCATGTCCAGATAACTCCATGGAGCTTGGAGCAAAATGAAATACTCCTTTCCCCTACAGGGTTTCCTCTTCTCTATCTTATCCAGGAAGCTCAACCCAACACACTACCTGAGGAATGTCAGGTAATCTTTGGCAGAAATTACAGACCAACTTTCCATGCAAATACGGTATGCATGAGGTATGAGGTTTGAGCCTTAAACCTCAAGGTTAAGGTATACGCCTTAAACCTCAGCCAATGAGTTCACTCTCAGAAGAACCCTTTCCCACTTTCCGAGTTTATATAGTCCTTGTTCACCCAATAAAGCATGCATGCAAGCTGTTCTGTGACTACTGTGTAAGTTGTGTAAAAGAGCTGTAACACTGAAGAGCTCTAACACTGAAATCTTCTGAGAACTCTTCCTCCTGATGTTCACTGCCAGACCATAACCCTGATGAGCCTCCTGGTCTGGAATTTGCTTCCTCCTTTCCTTCTGAGTGTACATCAGGAGCCAGACATCCCAAGGGAAGATCTAGACTGTTCCATCCTTCTCCACTTGGTGTGCAGCAGCACCTGGATACCATAAGGAAGAAGTGGAAAATAGGAACCACAATGTTCTAAATTACAACATTTGTTGTTTGCCCCATAACAGGTCAGTCTTATTTTGCCTGATCTTCCCTTGATATCATTCCAGTTCTCCCTTTAGGGATAAGAATGTTTATATTGCACCATTATGTGTTATAATTATGGAATACTCTTATTTCACAGGGCTCAGAGCTAAGGGATGTCCATGAGCTTCTTTGAGTGAGCCAGGAGCAAACTGTTGTTTTAAATTCTCCCCACAATCCTGTTTTAGAGGGCTAATCTCCCTTGTGGCATTATTTCAAAAGGAGTGGGCTTTTAGTAGGTAGGGCATAGCTGTAAGAAATAAGTGACTAGGTCACTTATTCTACCATGTTCCATCTCAGCCTGCATTCTCTGCTTCAAGTTACCCATTATGTGAATAGCTGTCATTGCAAGTCCCTACCACTCTGATGGAGCTGTGTCTTCCCCAATACAATCAACTAGCATACTCTAAAAGATTAAGAAAAAACAACTCTGCTTCAGTCACTTGTTTCTATTGAGTATTTGGTCACAGTACTTAAAAAGTATCATGAATTCAGCAACGTATTAACTGTTAGTCTCTCCCTAGCATAATAGCATTCCACAGGGAGACTACAAAGCTATTTTTAGGTACATTGATTACATTACCAAACATTTTTCAAGGAAAATGTAGTAATTTGTTCTAACTGGGTAGATACTTATGCTGGATCTAAATTTCCCTCCCTGCGTGTAAGAATTTTGCTTAGTTTGCAGTGCTTCCAGGAGGAGGAAAAACAATAATTGTGCAAAACTATAAACTGATAATGTCACCTTGTCATAGTAAGTTTATTTCACAGCATAAGGAGGTAAAACATAGGATGACCTTAATGGCTAGTATAATTTACTCACCCATACTGATGTAGAGCACAGCATTCCTAATCTGGTAGGCATACATCTGAGAGTGTCCATTAATGTTCAGCTTTTGATATGTAAGCTTTTAACTGACCCATGTTTTTTTAATAATGAAGGAAACTCAGTGGTTTGTTTTTAATAAATAGGATACTGTAATGGATTCAGTTCTTCACAAATGAAATGTGAACTCTGCCTTAATAGCCTCTCAATGGCGTTCTTATCTTGTTTACAGTGGGGATTGTAGATACCAGGTTAGAGAACAGCTTGGCAAGGTAGTGAGGGAACCTTCTGGCCCAGCATCACTTAAGGAACTTATGCCCTTAGCTGAACACTTTGCAAGAACTGGATCAACAACAAGCACCTGAACTTGAAAGTTTATTCTCCAATGGAATACTCAAATAACTATATTCCAATGAAGAGTTTTTTATAGACTTTGAGAGACATGAGGGAAAATTAGCCAATTAATCCATTGACTGATTTATAATGTACAAAAGATATGAGAGGAAATACTTGTATTATAATTGGCTAAGTAGTACTGGTGCCCCCAATACTCTCAGAATCTAGGCTATGCCCTAGGGATTCTCTTTTTACTCTTGTAGTATAACTTAACCTAAAAGCAATATGGCTAATGATGCAGATAATCTTCAACATTTGAGGTGCTTAGTAAGGACTTGGAGGTTATAACTTAAAGAATAAAAAAGTATCAACATAAAAACTGTTCATGGCGGATGGAAGAGATGACTCAGCAGTTAAGAGCATGGGTTCTTCTTCCCAAAGATGCAAATTCAATTCCTAGCACTCAATACTGCTTCACAACCCTCTGAAACTCCATTACCACAGGGTTTAATGCCCTCTTCTGGCCTCAGTAGACACTGCATGCACATGGTACACATATATACATATATATATATATATATATATATATATATATATATATACATACATACATACAGGCAAAATACATAAAATTAAAAATAAATCTATAAGGTAGTTATTAAATTACATTTGTTATTTACAGTTCATAGCCATGAGACTGTAAACAAAAACAAAGACTTAGGAGATGATATGTACTTTGTTTTATTCATTCATTTTTATTGTAGATATATATGCATACATATGAATCCAGGTTTTAATATGCAAAATACTTAGAATCTATCATACTTATTCATAGAGGAAAAGCAATACAAAATAAATGTCAACATTTTATAAGTCCTCCAGAGAACTGAGGCTATAGTATACATACTACCCCAAAATCAAAGAAGTGGGGAGAGGTTGCCTCAAGGAAAAAAATAGTAATTGAAATCTACCTATCTGGAGAAGATGCTACTGGAGCCACAATCTTTGAGTATGATTATGATAACCTGCTAGAGGCTGACTATAAACAAATAGAAAATGGGTAAACACAAGAGTCAACAAGCTTTAATCTGCTTTTTTCCATATAATCCTACTGAAAGTGGCTGTGGAAGGGGCAAAGAAACAACTCAGATGTAAGGCTAGGGCATTCTCCATAATAAATGCCTGTTATCTAGAAGAAAGTTCTGTATGAGAGTCATCAGGAAAGGGACATTCCTTCCACTGAAACCTACTGCAGGCATGCATACATACATACATACATACATATATACATACATGCAAAATACATAAAATTAAAATTTTGCCTAACTGCAGGCAGAAGGATAACATAGAAAGTAAAAAGAAAAAATGAAGAACCATGAAATAGGGAAGGACATGAGAAATCTATAATAGTCACTTTGTGAGCATCAATGTTGATATCAGGTACACTAAACTAAATTGCATTTTTAATATTAGTGTTTTTAATACTTACTGTTCACATACTGTGTCAGCACAATAATAGTGGCTTACAGATCAGCGTGCTCCAACATACAGATTCTGAGAAGTATTTTGGGAAACCTAAGGTAAAAGGAAGAATTTAGGAGAGCAAAGACACATTTAAAGCCTCTGGAACTATTGTTATGTTTGAGTCTAGAGGATACCACATTAAAATGTTGAGATGATCATCCAATGGGAAAAGACAGCATTTTCAAAAAATGGTGCTGGTCCAATTGGCAGTGAGCATGTAAAAGAATTCAGATTGATCCATTCTTATCTCCTGTACAAAGCTCAAGTCCAAGTGGATCAAGTATTTCTACATAAAATCAGATACACTGAATGTAATAGAAGAGAAAGTAGGGAAAAGTCTGGAACACATGGGCACAGGGAAATTTTTCCTGAACAGAACACCCATGGCTTATGCTCTAAAATCAAGAATCAACAAATGGGACCTCATAAAACTGCAAAGCTTCTGAAAGGCAAAGAACACTGTCAAAAGGACAAAAATGGCAACCAACAGATTGGGAAAAGATCTTACCAATTCTACATCTGACAGAGGGCTAATATTCAATATATACAAAGAACTCAAGAAGTTATACGCCAAATATTCAAATAACCCTTTTAAAAAATGGGGAGCAGAGATAAACAGAGAATTCTCAACTGAGGAAACTTGAAGGGCTGAGAAGAACCTAAAGAAATGTTCAACATCTTTTGTCATCAGGGAAATGCAAATCAAAGCTACCCTGAGCTTCTCACACCAGTCAGAATGGCTAACATAAAAAACACAGGTGTCAGCAGATGCTGGCAAAGAATAAAGTGGAATTCTCCTCCATTGTTGGTGGGATTGCAAGCTGTTACAACCATTCTGGAAATCAGTCTGGCAGTTCCTTAGAAAATTGAACATAGCACTACCTGAGGACTCAGCTACACCACTCCTGGGCATATACCCAAAAGATTCTCCAGCATAGAACAAGGACACATGACCCACTATGTTGATAGCAGCCTTATTTATAATAGCCAAAAGCTGGAAAGAACTCAGATGCCCTTCACCACAGGAATGGATACAGAAAATGTGGAATAGTTACACAATTGAGTACTACTCTGCTATTAAAAACAATGACTTCATGAAATTCTTAGACAAATGGATGTAACTAGAAAATATCTTCCTGAGTAAGGTAACCCAATCATAAAAGAACACACAACATATGCACAAACTGATAAGTGTGTATTAGTCCAGAAGCTCCAAATACCCAAGATACAATTCACAGACCACATGAAGCTCAAGAAGAAGGAAGATCAAAGGGTGAGTGCTTCAGTTCTTCTTAGAAAGGGGAACAAAATATTCCTGGGAGCAAATATGGAGACAAAGTGCAGAGCAGAGACTGAAGAAAAGGCCTTCCAGAGACTGTCCCACCTGGGAATTCATCCCAGATACAGTCACCAAACTCCAACACTATTGTGGATGCTAAGAGAGAATTGCTGGAAGAAGCCTGATATAGCTGTCTCCTGAGAAGACCTTCCAGAGCCTTACAAATATAGAGTAGGATGCTCACAGCCAACCATTGCACTGGGTGCAAGGTACCCAGTAGAGGAGTTGGAGAAAGGACTAAAGGAACTGAAGGGGTTTGTAACCCCATAGGAAGAGCAACAATATCAACCAACCAGATCCCCCAGAACTCCCAGGGACTAAGGAGTACACATGCCTCGAGCAGATGAAGGCCTTTTCAGACATCAATGGGAGAAGAGGTCCTTGGTCCTATGAAGGTTCAATAGATGCCCCAGTGTAGGGGAATTGAGGGCAGGGAGGTGGAAGCAGTGTGGGTGGCAGAACACCCTCATAGAAGCAGTGGGAGCAGGATGGCATAGGGGTTTTTGAGAGGGGGCAAACCAGATAAGGGGATAACATTTAAAATGTAAATAAATCAAGAAAAAAAAGATGATCATCAGCAAAGATATCCTCTGCAGCTGCTGGAACAAATACATAAATCCAGAGCCAGACAATATGCAGAGAGTGAGAGACACCAATAAAATGATGTCTCCAAATTCCTTCTTCCAGGCCTAAGGAACCAGGCAGAAGAGTAAGCAGAAAGAGTCTAAGAGCTAGAAGCATTAGGCATATATCCCTTCTATACACAGCAGAATCAATGTACACTTGAACTCACAGAGACTGAAGCAGCATGCAATAGTAGTTCATTGTACATGAGTTTGCACCAGATGGGGTCCTAGAACTGAAAAAGTAGACACACATCCCCATTCCTAATCCAGAAGCTATTTCAATTCAATAACCACTTGCAAATGAGAAATTAGTTTTTTCCAAGGGAGTCGCACTGGGAAAACCAATTACTCTTAAGGGTAGACTGCAAGTCCTGCAGTAGATGGTCAATAGAAAATTATCTCAGTGGTATTTTTGAAGAGTCCTTGTCTTATAATGCCATGTGAGAGTTTTTCATTTTGTTTTTGTTTGTGTGTGTGTGTTCACTTTTATTTTAGCTATTTGCCCAATAGCTAAAGCAGATTTTGCATATATATATATATATATGTATATGTATATGTATATATAAATATATATAAATATATATAATGGCCTCTAGTTTTCTGGATTTATGGGATTTACTGTACACACTACCGAGTTTATACCTATATCTCTTTCTTCTACCTTTTCTTGTAGTCTTTGAGTTCTGTTTGTTATGTCCTCTTCCAATTTGTCTGGTTTTGCTATATCTTATATCATATATCATATCATATCATATCATATCATATCATATTTTATCATTATCTGTTATTAACCTGTTTATTTTCCAAGAAGAGACAGAAAAGGGGTGGATATTGATAGGAAAAACATAATTAGGATATACCAGATGAAAAAATATATTTTCAATAAAAGAAAAAATAAAAAAAGTCAGGATAACCAATGCAAAGTCATATTGTTCTTGTTTAGACCTTGCTTTTAAAAAAAAGATTTATTTATTTTTATTTTATGTTGATGGACATAAATGGATATTTTATGTATGTCCAGACACTATGTGTGGTTAGTGCATGAAGAAGCCAGAAAAGGGCATTGGATCTTATAGAACTACAGTTACAGATAGTGATGAGCACCATGTTGGGGATTGGAATCAAGCCTGAGTCCTTTGCAAGAACAACAATTATATTTAACTGCTGATCCATTTCTCTAGCCCCTAGACATTTTTCTTTTAACTTTAAAAAAATGTGTCTTCAATCGGAGTGTAGTGGTGCATGCCTTTAATTCCAACATTCAGGAGGCAGAGGCAAATGGATATATAATAATTTCAAACTAAACCCCCTATGTTAGTGCCTACAGCTAATTATGTGTGTGTGTGTATGTGTGTGTATGTGTGTGTGTGTGTGTGTGTGTGTGTGTGTGTGTGTATTCCAATGCCTTCTCTCCAAATGATAGATAAGATAGAAAAGGTGTTTTATGGTTCCTTTTAGGCAAAGACTGTGCCCCTCCATCAGCACAGAAGTTATATAATGATGATCATCATCCTTTAGCTCCCCAAAATGACTTGTGGGACCAAGGGTGTCAGTGGAGAGTTGTGACTGGGGGAAAGGGGAAGAAGGGTACTAAGAAAGAGATACATCAATATTAACATATTATTAAGATTTATTATTACTTTTAATTATGTGTATACTTTAAATGTATATAAAATTATGTGTTTGTATATAAAAGAAGCCAGTGGGTAAAAAGGTTGACAAACTCTCCCCATCAGAGCTACCTATAAGAAAACAGTATGTGCGATAAGAAGCCAATGGAATTTCTCTGAAATGATGTATGCAAGATAAACGACCCAAAAAGTCTCACTATGTTTAATTGGTGCCTAGTGGGTTATTAAAGTTTCTATTCTTTTTAATCTCTTTGGGTCATTTCTCCAGGATGAAATATTATTTTCCATAATAAATTGTTGACATTGTTACCATCATATGTACATCCACAGTCAAATTCGTTATTCCAGGTCACAAGGACCTAGAAGTTTCACCTGGTTTCTTCTTTACTCAGGTCAGATTCATACCTATATAAAACCACAATTACAATAAGTATTAAATATTGGACAACTCCAAGCTAAATAAACACATATGTATTTCAAATAAAAATTCATTGTCCTCTGCTTCTATTATTCATATCCAGCTTTAAAGAACACTGAAATGCATGCTAAAAGTCAGAAATATTAAAAATTAGAAATAAGAACAAGATCAACAATCTGAAGAGAAAGAATTATACCTTAATTCAGGTATGGCATTCATGTTAGATTTTTTAGACAGATAATAAAATACATTGAAAAATATTGTGAAGAACGTAATGTAATAAACATAAACAAACAAAACAACAAAAATCCCCACAAAAAAAAAACCTCAAGAGCAAATTAATAATGTTACCAAAATAGGAAACTCTAAAATGGCAGTAAAAACAGAAAATAGTCATTGTGCCAATTTCACAGAAGATGGAACCCATGAGCTTAATGGAAAAATACTTATTATAAATATAACATTTCTTTTCCAGATGTAAGTTTTATGTCAGGAGACTTACTGCTGAATAAGATTACCCTTGCTAATTCCTTCTGAACTCTGGCTAGCAAGTTCAACTCAGCTATTCTGGCTCAAACTCCTCTTCAAGCTGACTGATTCAAATTATCTTCTCTCAGCTTCTTACTGAATTTTTCTGCTTGTCTTCAAACTAACTCTGGCAATTTGTTCTAATCATCTGGCTCCTTCATATTCTCTGGCTTCAACTGCCTCTGCTGACCTCCCCAACTACATGAACTCACTAATGAATTCAACTCCACTGCCCTACATTCACTGTACTGGCTCCCAAGACACTCCTACTCTCCTTGTATTGCTCTTACAGAGCTTCTCTTTCCTCTGCTGATTTTCTGGAGAGTTAGGCAGATCCTATCTCTGACTCACTCTGTTAAATTTGTCTCTGAGTCATTATTTTGTCTGTCCCTCAATTCGATGCCACTGTTTGGGATTAGAGATGTGTACCAAATGTGTTTCTGTTTTCCAACCATAGGAATTAAAGATGGGTGACTTGTCTGAATTCCAACCAGATCTCGCAGACATTATAGATTGTTAGATGTGACCCTAGCCCTATATCTCTTGCTAGATTAAAATCCTCTACAACTTACTGTATGGAAAAATAACAAGAGTCCTAGAAGAAAGATGCTATAAGCTTGAAAGACTAATGGAATTTTCTTAAACTGAAATTCAAACCTAAAGAGGAAAAAAAGAACTACCAAGAACTATAGGATAATAACCAACACACACGTGAGTACCAGAAAGAGAAGAGAGACACAGACAAATAAACTTTGACACAACCATTGTGGAGAAACTTTCAAACATTAAACTGTGGGTCCAGAAATTCAGACAATACAAAGAAGGATGAAAATCAAAAGAATATATAGACTAAAATAAAATTGTTGATAATACTAGTCAAAATTCTATCGGAAGTGCTGTATTAACTTCAAATAATAAAGACACTGGAATATAAGATATTGTTGTCTTATTGGTATTTTATTTCTATGATAAAATACCATACCCAAAAATAATTTGAGGAAGAAAGGGTTTACAACTCTATTGTCTCAAGTCCATCACTGAGGGAAGACAGGCCAGAAACTTGAGCAGGGCAAGAACCTGCAGGCAGCTGGAGCTGCTGCAGAAGCCAATGGAGCGTTGCTGCTTACAGGCTTGCTCAGTCTGTTTTCTTACAGAACCATTAAACAGCTTTCCAGGGCTAGTACTACACACAGTGATATGGGCACAAGAAAGAACTCCAGAGGTTTTTTCACGGGCAAACCTGGTGCTATCATGTCCTTAATTGAGGTTCTGTCTTCCAAAATGACTCTAGTCTGTATTATGAAAGCTAAAATGAGGGATTACACAAATATACATACAGTAACAAAACATGAGAATCAACTGATGCAATTGAAAGAAAAAACAGACTTTTTTAAGAAATAATTACCCCATTGCAATTCTCCTGTTTCATATGAATGTCTTCCAAATTTCAAAATTAGATTAAGGGAACATGTATGTATGTAAGAAAATCTCAATTTTTAGGCAGGTTTAATACAATAGCAATTTGATTAAGTTTTTAACAACAGACTTTAGTTGGGGAAGAAGGCTCAATCTATAGATTTGATGGTTTGTTTTTCGTCTTGTTTTGTTTTTGTTTTGTTTTGTTTTGTTTTGTTTTGTTTTGTTTTAAGCTAAATGCTAAGCCTACTTCAAACTACCAACATGGCATATCCAAATGCTTTGAATATAAAGACACATGTTCCACTATGTTTATAGCAGCCTTGTTTATAATAGCCAGAAATTGGAAGGAGCCCAAATATTCCTAAAAGGAGGAATGGATACAGAAAATGTGGTATATTTATACAATGGAATACTGCTCAGCAATTAAAAATAATGAATTCATGCAATTTGTAGGTAAATGGGTAGATCTGGAAAATATCATCCTAAGTGAGTTAACCCAATCACAAAAGAATACACATGAAATGCAATCACTGATAAGTGGATATTAATGAGCCCAGAAGCCCTAAATACTCAAGGCACAATTAGCAAGTCAAATGATTCCCAAGAAGAAGAAAGGAGAGGACCCTGGGCCTGTAAAGATTGGACCCAGTTTTGTAGATGCAGAACAGAGAAATCGTGTGTGGGGGGGGAATGATTGGGGAATAGTTGGGGGGAGAGGAATTATGGGACCTATGGTGGGGGGGAACTGGGAAAGGGGAAAGCCTTTGGAATGTAAACATAGAATATAGAAAATCAAATTTTTTTAAAAAGTGCCATTGCCAGTGGGAGTGAAAACTTGTACAGTCTCTTTGGAAATCAATGTGGGGATTTCTCAGAAAATTAATAATCTGTCTATCTCAAGATTCAGCTATACCACTCCTGAATATTTAGCCAAAGGAGGCTCTATCATACCACAAGGATACTTGTTCAACTATTATGTTCACAGAGGCTTTATTTTTAATAGTCAGAAACTATAAACAACTTAGATGTCTCTCTGGCAAAGAATGGATAAGGAAATATTCCATATTTACACAATGGAGTATTACTCAGCTGTTAAAAAAAAATCATGAAATTTTCAAAAAAATATGTAGAATTAGAAAAATTCATCCTGAGTGAGGTAAAGACCTAGATAGACAAATATGGTATGAACTCACTTATAAGTGGATATTAGCTGTAAAGTAAGGGTGTCCGTGCTAGAATCCATAAACCCAGAAAAGTTAAGTAACAAGGCAGGCTCAAAGGGCAACACATGAATCTCCCTGGGAAGGGGAAATAGAATAACGTGGTTGGGTTAGGAAATGGGAAGAGGAGGGATCAGGTTGAGAGAGGATGGAGGGAAAGAGAACTGAGAGAGACCACACTAACCAGAGGACATTGCTGAGACAAGCTAGAAACCTAGAGCAATGGAACCTTCCAGGAATCTACAACAGTGACTCCTAACAATGGGCGATAAGGAACCTGAACTGGCTATCTTCTATAACCAGGCAAAATTACCAGTGGAGGGATTGGGAGACCATCCCAGGCACAAAACCTAAAATCTACAATTTGTCCCACCTACAAATTGTGCTGAGGTAAAAGTGATACAGAACATGTGAGAGTGGCCAACCAATGGCTGGTCCAGGTTGAGCTCTCTAGCTCAAGAGTAACCCCTGCCTGAAACTACCTGAAGGGCCAGAATCCAGAGACTGGATAGCCCAGTGACCTAGGATAGAGTTAAAAAAAAAGTCAATAAAATGGTTTGTAATAATACCCCATTATCCTTATAGATTTGTGCCTTGACCAATTGTTATCAGAGAGGTCTCATTCAGCCAAACATTAGATGGAGCAGAGAAAATTCTGCTAAATAGGGCAAGGAAGGATTTTAGGAGCCAGAGGGTTCAAGGATACCAAAAGAAAGGGCACCACAGATTCAACTAACCTGGGCTCATAGGGGCCCACAGAGACTGAACTGATAACCAGGAAGCCTGCATGAGACTGACCTAGACTCTCTGCACATGTGTAACAGTTGTGTAGGTTGATCTTCTTGTGGAACTCCTATCATTGAGAGCTTTACGAATCACTTTCTTCATACTGGAGCTCCTATCATTGAGAGCTTTACAGATTACTTTCTAGCCATAAAAAGTAGGGAAGGTGTCTAGTCTTACTGCGACTTGATATGATGTGTTTGGTAGATATCTTGGGGAAGGCAGTCCTCTCCTAAAGAAAAATGAAGTGAATGGGAAGGATCAGAGGGGAAGTGAGGAGGAGGAGGAGGATGGGGGAGGGAAAACTGTAGCCAGGATGTAAAATAATAATAATAATAATAATAATAATAATAATAATAAAGGAGAGAAAGAAAATATATGCCCTATAGTCTTATGAGAATGTGCCAAACTCAAACTCAACAGCTCAACAGGGTGAAGTGTAAGAAATAGTAGAAAAATTTAAAAGCAAACCAAAACCCAAAAAAACCCCACCACCACCAACAAAACTTTCCTAAAGCAAACTTGGGATAAAAAAATACTTTTTGGAAATTTAGGGTGAATGTGCTTAGTTATTTTCTATTCAATATAAAGCTTTCTTTGTAAAAGTATAAAAATATCCAATTAAGATGGGAGGGAAACAGAAGGTAAAACACTTGTAAAAAAGTAAATTAGAAAATTTTTTATAAATGAGAGTCAACATCATCTAAAATAGAAGTAATGAAATGGAGGACATGAGATATTAAACTATATCAGGGTATATTTGAGTTGTAAAGGCTAGCTATAGACTAAAACACAAAAGTAGAAATAAATGTTACAGGAAAGATACTTAAATACCACTGACCAAAAAAACAGCTGATAGAAAGAGAAAATAAAGTGGACAAAGAGGTACTAAGCAATAAATAAAAGCTTTGATGATATTATTAGAGAGTGTGGATCTGAGGAGATGAAGGAATACAAATAGGGTATTGTGTGATGATAAAAACATGACTGGAAAAGAACATGAAACGCAATCCTGTATTTCTATATTTTAGGACTAATTTAAAAGAAAAGTATTTTCCCTATGTAAAGTTATAGTGGAAAATGTAATTAGCATGTAGCTGAAAATATTTAATACACAAAGTATAATAAAATACAAAGTTGAATTAAAAATAATCATATAGTCTATATATCAAAACATTAAAATATAAAGTTTATGTATAATACATGAAACATAAATTCATTTGTATTCATGTGTAATTATAAAACTAGATTCTTAAAATGTTAGAAAAACACAATGTGCATAGAGTAAGAAAATTTAAGATGGATAATGAATTAAAAATTTATTTTATGAGGTTCTGCCAGCACCTGACCAATGCAGGTGTTGATGCTTGGTTCCAACCATCAGAATGAGCTCAGGGACCCTAGTAGGGAAGGTGGTGGAAGAACTGGAGTAGAGAAAGACTGCAACCCCACAGGAAGAGCAATGTTGGAGGGCCTGACCACCCAGTGCTCCCAGAGACTAGTCAATGAACCACGGCTCCCGGGAGGCTCCAGGGAGGACTCCAGGGCTTCAGATACATACGTAGCAGAGGACAGCCTTGTCTGACATCAATGGCAGGAGAGGGCCTTGGGCTTGTGGAGGTTTGTTGTCCCAGTGTAGGGGGATGGTGGAGCGGTGAGGCATGAGTGGGAGGAGGGCACCATCATGGAAGCAAAAGAGAAGGGGAATAGGGTGGGTGTGGCATAGGTAGTATTCAGGAGGGGTAACCGGGAAGTGGGATATCATTTGAGATGTAAACAAAAGAAATGGCAAATAAAAAAAAGATAAAGAAACAACATAATAAAAAGCATTAAAACTGGTAATTTCTTAATCACTAAGAAATTTATTTCCAGTCCAGACCTTTGGACTGGAAATATAAAAATCTTGAAATTCCTGAAAAACAAGAGTTTTGGAAGAAACCTTTTTATTCACAAATTACAGCAGACAGATAAGTACCCTTAATCAAAACAAAACTGGTATGCTTAAATGTTATTAGACCTAAAGAGTATACCAAGCTAAGGGAAGTGAAAACAGGAGTTATAAACACAAATGCCAAAACAAAGGATAATATTCAAAGAAATGATAATGTGCTTCATAATTACATCAATCAGCTCTTTAGGCAGAGAAATTTGTTAATCTGTTAGACTGCTCAAGAAAAAAAAAGAATGATAATATAAAGTAAATATTAAAATACCAATCATTAGGAGATTACAGTAAAATATAATCTTATGTTTAGAGATTTTAACAATTATAATAATCAAATGTAAGAAAATAAAATTCAAATAAGTAAAGTATATGTATTATATAAGTGATCTAGATTAACAGAAACATCAGAAAAGGTAGAGGTGGGCACTCTTAATTTATGCCTAAATTATATAGTAAATTCCACATTAATCTATTAGACTGTCAAAAGTGATGAGCAATACATTCATTTAGTAAGAAATGCATAACCTTAGTATTAGAAACCAATGTAATACCCACAAAGAAAATTCTAGACACACAAATTTGACTACTGTTGTAAAATAACTAAGAACCAGTTGTGATGGCACAAACATATGATATTATGCAATTGGAAAATTGGATTAGCAATTGGAAAGATGAGACCAGAGAATCAGAATTGAGTCAGCCTAGGCAACACAGTAAGCTCAAGGCAAGCCTGAATCCCAGAAAGATGTCTCAAAACCAGGGACTTGGGATATTACTCACTGGTAAAGTGCTCTCATAAGGTACTCACGGCTCTGAGTTCCTTCCACAATTCCTTCTCTGCAGTGGTGGGGAGATGGGGGTGGGGTGGTAGTGGTGGATCCACTGATGCAAGCATAGGTGAATAACAAGACTTTGTAACGTGAATCATCGCTGTGTTGTTGGAGAAAACTACTATGTTCATTACATAAGTTTGGAATGATGAAAAATCGCAATGATTCCAATAAGAGCAACAATCTAAATTAAAATAGATTAATTTTAACATTAACAAGTTCTATATTATTTCATAAAATATCATGTGTACCAAAAAATGTTATATAAATTTGCTGATCTTGCATGTCAAAATTCAGTTTTTGTGGTTCAATCCTATAATTTTAGAATTCATGCACATATTAAGTTCCTAAATATAATATAACACCACAGAACACCTTCCTTTCTAAAAAGTTGATAATGATTGCAATATTATATCTAAATGATATCAGAATAAAAAAGTCAAGAAACAAGTTCTACCACATAGTGCAATCTAAGAGTAAGCCACAGTGTATGTATTTTGTTTTCTCAAGAGAACTGGATATTTCAGTACAGTTTGAGAAAAATTCTTTAGTAAACAATATTGGCTTCTTTCTGGGTCTTCAATTCTATTCCACTGATCTACTTGCCTGTTGCTGTACCAATACCATGCAGTTTTTAACACAATTGCTCTGTAGTACTGTTTAAGGTCAGGGATATTGATTCCCCCAGAAGTCCTTTTATTGTTGAAAATAGTTTTAGCTATCCTGGGTTTTTTGTTATTCCAGATGAATTTGAGAATTGCTCTTTCTAGATCTATGAAGAATTGATTTGGGATTTTGATGGGGATTGCATTGAATCTGTATATTGCTTTTTGGCAAGATGGCCATTTTTACTATATTGATCCTCCCAATCCAAGAGCATGAAATATTTTTCCATTTCCTGAGGTCTTCTTCGATTTCTTTCTTCAATGACTTGAAGTTCCTGTCATACAGATCTTTCACTTGTTTGGCTAGAGTCATGCAAAGATACACTGGAAGTCCCCATTCTCAAGACCAGGAATATATGGACAACAAAAATTTGGCCTATAAGGACTTAAAAAATAGGACAGAAAAGTAGGTGGGTAGGGCAAAGGGTTTAGAGTTGGAAGGGCTGAAAGTGTAGTGGAATATGAGGAAACATGTAACAAAACTCAAGACTAATAAAAATAAAATAGAACAAAAAAAACAATATTGGCACACATCAATATCACCTTTGAAAAAAGATAAAATTCAATGTTTATCTTACATCCACATAAAAATGTCAAAAACATTTTAATGATAATTTTTAAGAAGGAAAAATTACAGAAAAAAATTAGATACTCAGTAGCATTATGAAGTTTAGCTCATAATAGCTTGGCAAGATAATTATACCTATTTCTTCACAATTCTGTATCCAGTGTACTAATTACTTTTCTCTTGTTCTAGTGTTACAATAAAATGCTACAGCCAAAAACAACTTAAGGAACAAAGGAAAGGGTATTTTTCTGCAGAGTGCAACTGAAATGGTGGAGGTGGCATAGTGGCAGGATATTTCCATCCATGTCGGGAGAGAGAGAAGGCAGGTTTGGGCAAAGGCTATAAGTTATCAAAGTTCATTCCAGAGGATGTACTACCTCCAGTAAGACTTCATGGTACCTTGAGTATGCTTGGCCCAAGATCTGGTCCCATTTAGAGGTAGGGCCTTTTTGGAAGAAATGTTTCACTGTAAGCATGGCCTTTAAGACCCAGCTGCCTAGAAGCAAGGCTTCTCCTAGGCACCTTCAGATGAAGATGTTGAACTCTCAGTTCTTCCAGCCCCAAGTCTACCTGAACACTGCCATGCTCCTTCCTTGATGGTAATTGAGTGAACCTCTGAACCTGTAAGCCAGCCCCAATTAAATATTGTCCTAATAAGAATTGCCATCTGTCATGGTGTTTTTTCACAACAGTAAAACCCTAAGACAAGCTCCACATTCAAAAGGTTTCATAACCTGCTTAAACAGAACTACCTAGTATTCAGACACATTACATATTTTTGTTTGTGGACATATATCTGAAGAAGATAGCTTCATAGGAAACTTTCTGCTTTTCTTCATCTTTTCTTTTTTGTCTCTCTTGAAATTCATTACCCAATTACAATCCTTTCCTAAGTATTTTTTTTTCACAAAAAAAAAATTGGTATAGTTTAAAAATACTAGTTATGAGCAGATAGCTGTCTTTCCTTACAGAATAACAATATCTTGGCTAGAATATGGATTCTGTTCTTTTTTGATTTTGTTTTAGATTTGCTCAAGAATACCTAGAGTGTTATTCATGACTCTTCTAAAGTGAATTGTTAACTGAATTTGATTCTATTCTAGATCTATGTACTCTATTATTTGTATGTGAGGATAATTAACTGTTTATTATTTCAAATTCTGGAAGAGTATCAGGATAACTCTGGTAAAAATTTCTCAATAATCCCTCCTGTCCTAGTTAACTTGAACTACCTATTCATCATCATCTAGAGCAGTAGTTTTCAACTTACAGGTCACAACCCCTTTGTGGGGTCAGGAACTTTTCACAGGGCTCACCTAAGACCATTGGAAAACATAGATATTTACATTATGATTCACAACAGTAGCAACATTAGGTCTATGAAGTAGCAACAAAAATAATTTTATGGTTGGGGGGTCATCACAACATGAGGAACTGCATTAAAGGGTTGCAGCATTAGGAAGATTGAAAACCAATGACCTAGAGTCATCTGAGGGAGTTTCAACTGAGAGATTGCCCAGATCTGGTGAGCATGTGGCCATGGCTGTGAGAGATGATTGATGTGGGAGGGCCACGTCCACTGTGGACAACACAATCCCTTGTCAGGCATTTCTGTAATGTATAAAAAAGCTGGCTTAATATAAGGAGGAGAACAAGCCAGTAAGCAGCATTCCTTTGTGGTACAAGTTTATAAATTCCTACCTTTTGTTTCTATCCTAACTCACCTTAATGAATTAATTATGTTCTAGAACTGAAAGTCAATGAAAATTTTTTTTTAAGTTTGCTTTTGGTGTGCGGGCTTTATCAGCAACAAAGGGTAAGCAAAACATCATTTGCAACTAAAATTTGTACAGAGGGCTCTCTTTTAGAAGATCCTGAATTTAGCGCATTACTGAGTTATGACTTCCAGATATTCTATCTGCTTACTAAAATAGCAGTAACACTTGAGATAATACAGAGATTTGGTTTTTTTTTACCAGATATGATGTCATATATATAAACTTTAATATTTGATAACTGCTGATCTTTTCTTGGAAAACTAGTCTCTAGAATTCCTGTTCAATATTCGATTCTGCTATTTAGCTTCTGGTACTTTAGGGATGACACTAGTATGTTGTCTATGAGATATGGATGAGGATGTAAGCTACGTACAAATAATAGCAGCCATACAACATGCACTGTTTCTTCCATCATTGTTTCACTGTTTGGATGTCATCAAATTCAAGCAAAAGTATGAAATAATACTGCATCCCATCCTGATATCAAATTATATAATAGACATAGAAACTGTGATCCTTTCCTTATCAAGCTAAATTGTGGTCTCAGTTAATTTAAACTAAGACAGTCACTACTCATAAGCATCAATATAATCAGCATGCTAAGATAATTGATAAAATACATTTTTATAATAACTAAAATTTAAAAATACATGTAGGACTTGATTTCTTTAAAGCCTGCTTTTAGTAAGGGTTCTTAAATGCTTCAACTCCTTTTCTAGCCCACCATCCAAAAGGGCAGGGGAGAGACAGTAATTCAGACAAAGGAATGTGGACCTATTTTGAAGTAGTTCTTTGAGGCGATTCCAATCTTCTCTGTTTGTCAGGATCACAGCAGTCCATTTCAGTAGTGTCAGGATACCAAACCCAAATCAGCAGTGGTGGCATGATCCAGCAGAAACAGCCAGACCTCCACTGGATTGGCATGAATCAGCAAAAGCAACCAGAACTAGCCTGGAGGGCAGGAGTCCTCTGAGTACCTCTCTTAACAAAGTGAAGATCAGCAAAGTCAAAGACTTGAGACCAGTGAAGCATTGCAAGGCTGGATCTGCAGGCACACCGTCACTGTCTGTAGCGGCCTATTTATACTCTCTTCGAATACCATGTGTCCTCCCACAGGTCTTGCCTTAGCAGAAAACCACAAGAGTCTGCATCAGCACAATACCACATGAGTCTGGATATATCACTTGAGATATTCAGAAACTTCTACTTAATAAATTCTTTTATTAAATCCAGTCCAGAAACTTGTAAAAGCTGCTATTATCACTCAGGCAATTGTCTAAACACGTATTATTTTGTCAATGGCCATTCAGTCATAGCAGGAGGATAGAGCTGTTGTCGCAAGAAGTATAAGTTGTGCATCGCCTGCATGAGCTAGGCTTCTTCCTTAGGCATTTTTCACATGTAGTAGCAGTATAGCTTTATTTTCTCATTCCAAATAAAATGTGAGGATCGGGGTATGTTCAGATAGGGAAGGGAACTGAAAATAGGACAATAAGCAATGATTGACAAAACTAAACATCCTCAAACTGGTGAAAAGCATACAAGAAGTATTTTAATTTTTCTCCTTGTATAACACTCAATTCTCTGTGGGCAACAAATGTGTTTTCTGTCCTTTTGTCATACTTGCACACTGTGATGAGCATATAGTAGGCTGTCAGTCAATATTGACTGCAGTTCTTCATCAATAACTAGGGTTTAGTTTAGTTTATCAAGTGTTTATTACTTATTTGGAGTACAGACAATGAAACATAATTCTGTAACTCTGTGAAAATCTAGGCCTATGTTCCCAAGTGTGTGTGTGTGCATATCACCTATAAATTAATCATTAATATGAGAATTAATTTTATACTTTCTTTACAATGTTTATTGTTCATTTTTGAGGTTCTTTTATGATTACATCATTTTCTTCCTTCCCTTCCTTCACTACCATATACCTCTCCTTGTTGTCTTTAAATTGATAGATACTTTATGCATTAATTGTTACATCCAGTTGACTTTGTTTTTTATAATGTTGCTTATAAGTGTGCTTTCAGGACTGACCATTTTGTATTGAATAAACAATTGGTGTGTTCTCTCATAAGTAAGATTACTTCTTCCCTCCCATTCAGTACTCCTTAGTTGCCTATAGTTTTTTTGTGAGGCCTCGTGAGCTTTCCCCTGTTCACTTAAGCATTGTTGTCCTTGTTCATCTCCTGTTTGACAGTCTTCTTAGTGAGACTATGTGAGTGTAGCTTCTGGCATTATTAGAAGACAAATTATCACAGAAAATTCCCCAATCCTCTGGTTCTTAAAATCTTTCTGAATTCACACACGCGCACACACACACACACTCACATGTGTGTGTGAGTATGAGTGTGTGTGTGTGTGAATGTGTCTTTGCAAGAAGACGGAGGCTAACAAACCTCAGTTGTATCTCAGGTGCTACCATCTACATAGGTTTTAGATATATTTGTATATGAATATTGGCTAGAGTACATGTAATATGCACATGTGTATGTGATATTTCTATATGGGTATGCATATGTGTCTGCATGTGTAGAAGACAGGAGTCAACATTTGGGAGTGTTCCTTAATCAGTCTCTGCCTAACATAGAGTGACAATGGTATTTTACCCTCCAAGTCATCTCATAGACACCACTTTATTTTTAAGACAGGATCTCTTTGAAACCAGAGCTAACTAATTACTTAGATGAACTAGCTGGTGAGCCCTCAGGATCCTCCAGTCTCTGTCTCGCAGTGTTGAGGTTACAGATGCATGCCATAATGCTGGACCTTTACATGTGTGCTTAGAATCAAACTTAAGTCCCCATGCTTTTATAACAAACAATTTATGCACTGAGACATCTCCACAATCCTACCTTGTTTTGACACAGAGTCTCTCAGTAGGACCTGGATTCATCCATTAGTATAGACAGACTGGCTGACTTACAACCCCAGAGATCCACCTTTCATTATCACTCTGGCCCTGAGATTACAAGCATACATCACCATGTCAAGATGTTTATGCAGGTGCTGAACTCAAATTCAGCTTTTTGTGTTTACATGAAGCTTTATCAGTTGAGCTATCGCCTACTTCTACTTTCAACTTTTGTTAAGATCAAATGCGTTCTATTATGTGAGTTGACTTTTGGGAGACTAATTTACTCAATATAATTTTTCCAAGCTGCCTTCCTTGGAGTTTCCATTGCTGCAAAGAGATACCATGACCAAGGCAACTCTTATGAATGCAAACATTTAATTGGACAGTTTCAGAAGTTCGGTCCACTATCATCACGGTGGGAAGCATCGTAGTATACAAGCATATATGATGCTGGAAGAGTTCTACCTCTTGTTCCAAAGGCAAGAGCAAAAGACTATTTCTTCCCCAAGCAGTAGTGGAGATTATCTTTCCACACTGGGTGGAGCCTGAACACAGGAGTCCTCAAAGCCCATCAGTGATATACTTCCTCCAACTAAGCCACACCTACTCCAACAAAGCCTAATAGTGCCACTTCCCATGAGCCATGCATATTCAGATCACCACACATGCCTGTCCATCATTATCACAAATGAGAGCATATCTGGATGGTATCCTGTTATGATTATAAGATTATATATGTACATAAGCGTGGTTGTATTTGTAATTAAGAGCATTCTAAATTGTTCTCACTGTATGGCTGTAAATGGGCTATATTCTCATCTATAGTGAGTATGACTGAATTCCTTTTCCTCCAATTCTTGGCCAGCAGTTTTAGATGTTCTGATAACAACCATTCTGATGGGTAAGAAATCAAGTCCTTATGGTTTTTATCTATAAATCCATTTATAACAATTTATAACTATTTATAACCAATAGAGAATATTTATAGATGTTGATCACTACTTGATTTACAATGGCATTGTTTTTAAATATTTTATTTATTTGTTGAAAATTATATATACATATGCAATACATCTTAATTAAAATCCAATCCCCCATTCACCCCTAACTCCTCACAAGGCATTTTATCACATCTCCCTAAAAACTCCATGTTCTCTTTTTTATTTATGTATATATTTACTTTAAACCACTAAGTCTAATTAATAGCTCTCCTGTGTGTACTGGTATGTGGTCATCTACAGAAGCATGAGCAACCACCTCATGGAAAAATGACTTTCCCTTCTCTAGTTCGCATCAACTTCCAGTACTTCTTTAGGTTTGCTCTCTGGTAGCTCCTTCCCATCCACACTGGACTTTTTAAATATTTATTTATTTGTTTGTTTGATTATTTATTTACTTATTTATTTATTTATTTAAATAAACAGAAGAGGGAATTGGATCCCATTATAGATTGTTGTGAGATACCGTGTGGTTGCTGAGAAATGAACTCAGGACCTCAGGAAGAGCAGCCAGTGCTTTTAACCACTAAGCCATCTCTCCAGAACCCCACTGGACTTTTAACTGGCTTAATCTTGTACAGATCACCACAGCTGCTATAAGTTGTTCATGTGGGTAACTGTGAAGTCATGTCAAGAAGACAGCATTTCATCGCACTTCTCATTCTTCTGCTACCTCTTCTATGATGTTCTCTGAGCCTGGGAGGAGAGGGGGAACAGATTGATATAGATGTCCATTCTACAGATGAGTATTCACAGTCATTTATTCTCAGCACTTTAAAGTTATGAATCTCTGTTTTAACCATGGCCAATGTATAAGAAGATTCTCTCACCAAGGTTGAGAGTAGCACAAATCTATGTGTGTTAACAAAAGTAAACAGAAGGCAGATTGACAACTTGACCATTTTTCAAAACAACAACAGTAGATTCATTCCTAGGGCCTTATATCTCCCTAACTCTGAGTTTTGACCATGTTTACAGAAAGGAATGAATTCTTTCTTGAGCAGTAGGCCTCAAATCAAATCAAGGTCACAGTTGGTTACACCCTAAAATAATCTTGCCACTGTTTTACCAGTCTGCCTATCAGCTCAATATTACAAGTATTACAAGATTCAGAGTCTGGTTCTATGTAACACCATTGAAGTATTTTTTTTTCCACAGCAGCCCACACAGCACCTTCAAGCACTATGAAAGCCATCAGGGAGAGAGTTTGGTGGTTTAGAGAGTTTAGAGTTTACTGCAACTGACCACTATTACAATGTATTATAATAGATGTTTTTAAGAGCAAAGACAATAAAAATAAATAAATTTATAGTGAATGATTTAGACCAGTTTGTGTCAGTAAATTTAATCATCATTATACTTTGATAAAGGCCTCTGTTTTATCTATGAGGAAGACACAAAACATTCATTTACCTACCTACCACCATGAAAATAAAATGTTTGAAAACAATTGTAAATCAAACTGATGAACAGTTTATAATCATAAGAACATGATTTTTTAAGCCGGGCAGTGGTGGTGCACGCCTGTAATCCCAGTACTTGGGAGGCAGAGGCAGGCGGATTTCTGAGTTCAAGGCCAGCCTGGTCTACTGAGTTAGTTCCAGGACAGCCAGGGCTATACAGAGAAACCCTGTCTCGAAAAACCAAAAAAAAAAAAAAAAAAAAAAAAGAAAGAAAAAAAAGAACATGATTTTTTTATTTTTATTTTGAATAGTCTTCTGCAATATCTAGTAACTCTAAAATATAAGTAATTTCAATTAAGTGTCCAAATAAGTAATCAATTCGAACAAACAAAAGTCATATTATTTTAGCTCTTTTCACTAAAGGGTACTTAACCTTTAATGAGTTTATTGTTTCTGGTTTTCCTCAAAAAATAAAGTAAATCAATCACTTTATCTATAGAAAATATAAAGTGGAGATAAACTGATATAAGTTACTCTCAGTGCCTTTGTCACTAGATAGCTGGAAGGAAATACTACTAAGGAGCAGACTTTAAGTTATTAAAGTGGTTAGAAATTTCACAAAACAAGAGTCAGAGCAGATGTGAGGCACTGTGAACCCTGAGACAAACGAGAGTCCAATGAGTCATTTGTAGACCTTTTTAAGCTCCCATTCTACTCTTTTCTTTTGACAATGAGCACCTGCAACTGGATCTCCCTTTCTAGAGGCCTTGCTTCACAAATGGCTGTATATCTCATACCTCTGGTTTATCATCATTCTTTATATTTCTGTTCAACCTTGTGAACATGGAAATATAAACATTCAATTCAAAGTTCTCCCTGTTTATAATATTGGAAACACAAAATTGACCAAGAATAATTTCTAAGATGTAAACTATAACTGACCCAGTTATCTGTTTGTATGATGCTATATCTAAGGTTCCTCATTTGTGTCCTATTCTTGGCTATCTATTATGATCTAATTGGCAGTAAATGATACCATATCATAGAGGATGTAGCTCTACCATGATGCCTAACCCACTAAAGACGGTTGTATTTTTTTTTTTTAGAAAAATACTGTATGTTATTTATAAAGACTATTATTGAACTAAATAATAGATTTGGTTGCTACCAAAATATCTTGTCTATTCTATACGATAAGCCAACAATGGAAATCTGTCACAGAAAGCTAAAACTGTGCTCAGTCATCTGGTCTTCAACTGAGCTTCTTTCAAGTGACACTCTCTTTATTCACTGAAAGTAAAAATTCAATTGACTCATGTCTTTCCTAAACATTGTTCCAAATGAAGAGAGCTAGGATATCCCTCTTATATAGCTTTCAAAATTTCTCATTTCCAGTAAAATAATTCAAAAGTTAGTTATCTAGAGGATAGTCAATGCCTTAGCCTTTGCAGTCAAGAGCCTTAGCATTATGCACAATAAAAACTCATTTGACTATAAAAATGTATCATATGCATACAACTAAATATTGAACATTAACCTAATAAAAAGCATCCCCACATGACAGAAAACAGATGAACTTTGCAAAACCTTATGTTAAGAAAAGGCAGCCATAATGGACACATATTTTAAAGTTATATTTATATGAAATGTTCAAAGGGGAAATATCTATAATCAGAAAGCAGACTGCTTTTAAAGTTTACAGAAGATGATGAAATAAGGGTAGAGAAGCAACAATCATAATTGAGTTTGACTGATAACAGGTATAAAGTTATATAGGATTATTTTGATATTGAAGTATTATGAAATTAAATGGCAATGATAGTTATACAGCATAGGGAATATACAAAAGCACTTCTGTTTGAAAACAAGATATTCTATATAAAATTACCAAATTTTAGATTAAAAAGTGTGCAAAATTAATTAGAATAATATTTATGTGATCCAGTCTACCTAAAACATCTTTTCATACAACTTAGTCAATAAAAATAGCTATTAATGAAATGCTCAAATACTACTAGACAGGACAGAACACTTTGACATGAGTTTTCCCTTTTTAAACAGAATGTTCAAATTATTGAAGAAAGCATGAAATAGAACTATAGTCCTCTAACCATTGAGAATTTGCAATGTTTATTCAGGTCTCTATATACAGAAACTTATGTTCACTGATGAGAAGATAATGAATGAGTAATTTTATACACACAAAAAGAAACAAGATGGCTTCTTTAACCTTAAATGCCCATTAACTAAGGGGCTTCATTTTAGAGTAACATACTAGGTTAGTAAATGTTGATGAAATCTAATATATTTCCAAGTATATATATATATATTGTAACTATTCAAAAAACTCATACAAATACCTTTGAAACATTTAGTGCTCTTTTATTCTCCTTACATTTTCATGCCAGTGACAAAACTTCAATGTTTCATTACCTGGTTATTGTACCTGTCAAGCTAGTCCATTACTGTCCCACTTGCCTTCCCTTGAAGAATTACAGGTAAATAGACATAATGGCCCTGAAGAAATGGGACTTCCTGTAAAAAGCAGGAACCAAGCATTCTAGAGTTTCTGGCTAAGAAGAAAATCTTCTTTAAAGTCACATAACATTATCTTTAAAATGTTCACAGGCTAGTGTCCCAACCCATCCTTTCATAGTCACTGTTAAGAAATAAAAATTACAATAAACATTTGGGTACCCATTACCAAAATTATACATGTATAGAATTATTTATAACTAGATAAACTCACATAAATTAAAATAAATGAAAGACACTAACCATGCTATCTCTCCTATACTCTTAGATTATTGTTTTTATAGAGATAGAGGTACTGAGAAACTATTTCAAAATTTGTATTCATTTGATTGCCATTTCCTTATACATACTCTATATTAATTTGTAATTCTTAATTTGTAATAAATAAGATACATAGCATATAATTTAAAGCAGATTATGACTTAAATGCAGGATTAAGTTCTATATAAATAACTGAATTCCCCTGAGGTGCATGATAAGCAATTTGAACCTTAGTCTGCTCACTCAGTGATAGTTAGGTCATTGGTCACAAAGGCATCTCTTAAAGGAAATTCACCTTATCTCCATTATGATGAAAACTCAGGTGAGTAATAAGGACGAACAGAAACTCCTGCTTGTGTTGTTGAGCTTTTGTGGAGTGCACTACAGGCAGGCAGCTGTAAGATTTTCTTTCATTTTTGATAGTTCATCTGCAGCCCCCAGCAACATGTAAGAAGCATGTTTCAGTACTTTTTCAGCAAAGAAAAGAACAGTCCTTCCTTTGTCCACATGCTGTCTGTCTTCCCTAGAGTTTTGCTCTTCCTTATTTAGTATTCACCTCCAAATCCCCATCATCAGGCTGAAGGATTGATTCTGCAGCTGACTTGAAGCTCTAGTTAAAACCCTTTGTGGGCCATTGAAATTTGCCCCAGTCCTGTTTATCCCTGCAAGGGGAACAGAAGCACTCCAAGTTTTTGATTGAATACCCAGGGAGTCACAACCTAGCATTACATTCTCCCCATCCTTGAAGAGGGCTCCCTATATAGACATAAAAATAGAACTCAAGAAAGAATCCCCTGGAGATATGTTGGCAGGCAGAATTAAAGCCAGCTACATGGTGTGATTGATTGCAAAGGTTATACCCGACCCATGGAGAAAGAATAAAGGCCAGATCATCGGATTTACAAAGTCTCTTGTGGATGAGAATTTTAGTCAATAATTTCAGCACTTCTGGGAGTTAGAAAACTCCTTGCAATCATTAAAAGTGAGAATAGCACTTAAAGGAACACTCCCCAGTCCAGTCACTTGGGACACAAAGAACTAGAAAGATAATGCTGAAGAATGGGTCAAGTAGGGAGGCAGGCAGGAGGGAATGCCCATGGATTTGCACATTGTCACTAAAAATCTCAAGTGGTCTATCTGTATGGAATATTTAAAAACGTTATTTACATCAATGATACTCTTAAATGATTACAACATGAACTTTTATTGTAGGTCACAACTCAACATCAGTAGCTTAATGATGCTACTGAGCATGGACTACCAAAAGAAACAACAAATGAGCCAGTTATAGTTCATGGTGATTTTTACAGCTAGATCTACCTAATGCACTTTGTGGCCAGCTAACTGTTCTTATCTGTTTCAGCTTTCAAAGCATATTTATAGGAAGCACACTAGACAGATATGTAAAGTATATAATCTAAATGTTGCTGGCACTTTTTTCCAAATGTAAATTGTACATTAAAAAATCACTATTTAAAAATGAATTCATTGCTCCATCAGCCAGCTACAAAGTGATTACATGAAAAGAATGAAGGTTTAATTTAGAACTACCTGGATTTATCCACTTAATATATAAATATTAAAAGAAGTGAACAAGCCACCACATGAAACAATAAAAATTGCTACCAAAACATTCAGCAGAAAATTCCCCAAAGTCTAAACAGTTCCTAAAAAGTGACCTAAAAATAAAATGAACTAAGACAAAGTGATGTGATCAATCGCAAATGCTCACAAGAGCACTAAAACATAAGATTGTGACAAGGAGCTACAGCACTCTCTCTAAAAGCTTTACGATGTATGTAAAATAACCATTTGAACTTCATGGCTAGTTTATTTCTTGCATCAACAAGGTTAAGAACATTCTCTGAGTTTATTTAAATATATGTGTCCTATTTTATATAAACTATAAACAACTGCGCAAAACAAAGTACTTTGCTTCCTTTTCCAAATGAAATGTTATGCTCTGAAGAAATTATAATAAAAAGTCAGTGTTTTCTGCACTATGAACTGGAATTCACACATAGATAACATATCCACAGTTCTCCCAAATGCTTTTCTGTCCCTCATATTAAACATCTGCTTTTTTGATAAGTTCTAGCTTTACCAATCAAGGCATGGTCAAGATTTTCATCATGTCACAATCATCATTGTCATCTTATGCACAAAAGAATGCAGGTTTCTGCCACAGCGTCTTATGTTCTCCCTGTTTCGCTCTGTAGTAAAGTAGCTGTTATAAAATAGCCCCGTGTTTCTGCTACTCTGACTAGAACTCTTGTTGTACTTTGTAGGAAAGTCACAATAAAAATCTCATGGTTTGTAGGCTGCAGTAAAACCCTATATAACCTAGCCTCTGTCTGTTTCTCTGATCTCACCTCTTATGATTTTTGCTGCTGGGTTCCCCATCACTTAAAAGTCACAAATCTTTTTCATTTTTCTTCAGCTAAACTATGAAGACTCTTATCTCAAGGACTTTGCACATTTTACCCCTTCTTCATAAAACCTCTTTCTAAAGAGTTTGAGATGTAATTCTTATCTCTCACAAGTCATTCATATAAATTATATAGTTTAATAATTTATAATATATTCAAGGAGTTCTGAGGCTACAGCGATGATTTTAAACATTTTGTCCCTCTACTAATGCCACTTCTCATTTAATCTCATCCTCTCTCCTAGTCCTCTACTATGCAACTCAACTGTCTCTCACTATAAATTGCTGAGGACGTATTATATGAATGGTGCCACACAATATTTCTATAGTGTGGCACATGTTTGCCAAAATTTACCCATGTTGAAATATTTTTCTTTAAAAATCTTCATAAAGATATAACTATTTTATTACCCACTTATTTGTTGAGGGCTCTTCAGGGTGTTTTCACTTTTTGCATAATTATGATGAATGCTGCTATGAAGATGCATGTACAGCTTTCTATGTGGAAATGTAGTAGTTATTTTTCTCAAGTACATAGCAAGGTGTAGAATTTCTGGACAATGTATTATCTACATGTTGAACATTTTGAGGAGCAGTAAGACTGTTTTACAAAATAGTTGTGCCACTTAATATTTCCCACAAGTATAAAACTAAATAGAGAACAACAACAATGCCAAATGGAGGCAAGAATTTGAAGGAACTGAAATTTTTGCATTGCTAATGAGAATATAAAACAGTGCAGCTAGTGGGTGGCGCACCCTGAGACTGACTTATAAAGTCAGATAAATCTTCTACCTCTATAACCTGGTATGACACTTATAGGCACATGTCAAAGGGGAATGAATACACTCAAAAAAGGGAGAAGCAGAGATATATTTTATAGATTTTTAAAACAATTTAACTCAGATAACATTAACCCAAAACCATAAACAGTGTGTATAGCCAAGAATGAGAATATGGAGTATTGTTTGATAAATAATCCAAATTACTGTCCAGAAAATATCAGTTCTATATTACATATCTTTACATTACTGAGAATAAAACCTAAACATGGCTTTCAGATATTATAGGATATACTTTGTGAGACACTGTGTAATGTTCTACAACATTCATTATTTAATTATTAATCTGTACTTAGTGATATTATAATAGTAATATTGACTATAAAGATACATGAAGGAGCCTGCTACATATCTTAGCCTGCTACAATGTGTGCTGTATATAAAATAACATGTGAAAATTCACAAAATATACACTTAAAGTGCATTCATTTCACTAAAAATAAATACACAATATTATAAAATGATAAAATCTGCACCTGAATAAGTCATGGATCAAGACTGACAGAAAACCCCAATAAGTGTCAGTGATGTTAGGCCACTATACATGGTGTTTGCCATTCTGATGATCTAGACTATAGGAAATCATTAAATATCTAAAACTCAAACCTATATGGAGAATATGAATAAATGACATGATAGTGATCCTTTGGGAACTCATAGCTCTTCTTTCATCTATTGCTTTGTAACATCAGCTAAAGTAAGTTTAAATATGACTATAGGTAATCCAAAAAGAGAACTGAGGAAAATGGTAGTCTAGTCTATCAACAATTAAGTCTTTTATAATATCTTCTAAATCTCAACAACGCACCTGAAATATGTAATGAAAAATGGTCAGAGAATCTTTTTGCTGTAGGCAGATGTCAATGAACAATGCATGGCTGGTGAACATGCTGAGGAAAGACTGGGTATTCAGCTTTAAATGGGACATCTAGACCAAGGCTCAGAGAACTTCAAAGGAGATGCCGAAGATGCCAGAATGAATGTAGGGCCTGGAGGAAGGGGAGGAATGCTGTGTAGTGTTGCTTTTTGGACATGAAAAAGTCATTAGCCTTACTACCCAACAGCTTTGGGAACCACATAAAAAGCATACAAAGACAAGTAACCCAAAGTTCTGCATAGCAGTGCAGAATTATTTTTGTGTCAATTATTATTGAAAAATAATCATGGATGAAGATAGCTATTTGGGTGATGTGTACTAATCTGGTATTAAAGGTATAATAATTTGATATTTTTATTAAGAAAATGAATGAAAGAGTCAAGAGCTGAAGAACACAGTAATTAAACAGGTTGGGATTCTAAAACAGGAAGTGTTATAGACTGCTGTGAGTAGAAGAAAAATGACACAGACCATAATTATGGCTTGTGCACATTTGTTGATATTTGCAACTATGACCACTAATTTCTTCCCAAGCTTTTCTATCTCAAAAGTTGTCTCCCTTTGTGATTTCTTAGTTGTTTCTACTTATGTCTTTAGATCCTGCATGGTTTTGCTAAGTTCCTTCACTTGTTTGTGTTTTCCTGTAATTCTTTGATTTTTGTGGTACCTCTTTCATGATTTCTGCCTGTTGATCCAAGTTCTCCTGTATTTCTTTAAGTGATTTTTGCATTTCCTCTTTATTGGCTTCTATCTGTTGACCCTTATTGTGAATTTCTTTAAATGATTTTTGTGTTTCCCTTCTAAGGGCTTCTACCGTTTGCTCTATTTTCTCTTGTCTTTCTTTAAGAGATTTATTTATGTCCTCCTTGTGTTCCTCTAACAGCATCATGACCAGTGATTTTTAAATCCAAATCTTGTTTTTCTGGTATGTTGGGGTATCCAGGACTTGCTGTTGACAGATAATTAGGTTCAGATGCTGCCATATTGCCTTGCTTTCTGTTAGTAACATTCTTACATTTGCCTTTTGTCATCTGGTTATCTCTGGTATTAATTGGTCCTATTGTCACTGTCTGGTGCTTGAATCTCCTGTAAGCCTGTAAGGATATTTCTGCTCCTCTGGATGACTGGGTTTCCCCTGGCACAGATTGCTGATGGGCTGCCCTACTCTTTGGTGCCCTTGGAGCCCTGGTGTGCCTTGGCAAAAGCAATGTTATACTCGGGCTTGTCTCTGTGTACCTGGAGGTGTCTGCCTGTCACTGGGAGTGAAGATAGCAGCGGGGAGTCCCTCCAAGTACTGATTACTCTGCAGGGCAAATGACCCACAACAGGCTGGCACACAGACGAACCACAGAGCTGGCAAGGTCTTGGTCACAGGCAGAAGCCTGGCAGTCTGTGTCCCAAGTGATGTTAAACTCAGGATATCTTTGTGTACCTAGAGCTGCCTGTCCTGTCCGTCTTGGAGCAAAGATGGTGGTGCACATTTGTTTTCAAGGTAGAATGCTATATATTCAAGATTTGAAACAACCATACATAGTCTATAATGAAGAACTTGCAATAATATTATTATAAACATAAAGAATAGTTGACTTATGAAAATAATAGTTGAAAAGTCTGTCCCTTTAAGAGACTTGTCAATAGATTTTAATAGTCTAGTATTTCATGAATGAAGATGGAGGACAGCCCTCTACTCTGAAATATCTTCTGAAACTTGTCGATGATGGACTCGCTGCACTGTACTGGGCACTTGATATGCCATAATGTCTCTTAAGAGAGAATGAGAATAAGTAATGAAGAGCAGCAGATAGAACATTCTGGAAGATTTGTGAGGAATTTCACAAAGCATCCTGATTCAGACATGCCAGACGCTTCTTCTCATTTACACTGGAACATGGATCTTAGCCTTTGTACAGCAAGGCGATGGGAAGGAAAACTTTAGAAACCTATGCCAGATGCATGGAGTAGGAGTATTTCACAGAGGCCACACAAATAGATATTATCTTAGTCAGGGTTTCTATTCCTGCACAAACATCATGACCAAGAAGCAAGTTGGGGAGGAAGGGTTTATTGAGCTTACACTTCCACACAGCTGTTCATTACCAAAGGAAGTCAGGACTGGAACTCAAACAGATCAGGAAGCAGGAGCTGATGCAGAGGCCATGGAGGGATGTTCCTTACTGGCTTGCTTCCCCTGACTTGCTCAGCCTGCTCTCTTATAGAACCCAAGAATACCAGCCCAGAGATGGTACCACCCACAAGGGGCTCTCCCACACTTGATCACTAATTGAGAAAATGCCCCACAGCTGGATCTCATGGAGGCACTTCCCCAACTGAAGCTCCTTTTCCTATGATAACTCCAGCCTGTGTCAAGTTGACACACAAAACTAGCCAGTACAGATATGATAACATTTTAGTATCTATGTGAACACACTGATATTAAACTGGCATAAATCTACAAAAATCTTTATAGCCCATAACTGCCTGGCTAAAAACAGGACTAAGTCCTGAGCACTAAGCATCATATGTTTTATTACAGAGCTTTGCCTCTAGAAACAAAAGGACAGACATAAAGTTAAAGAACTGCATTTGGAATATGAAATACTTCCAGCTCTGGGATCTTCTCAAACACCCTTTTGTTCTGTCTAGTCAGGAGCGTTCCTTAGAGTGGGGATCAGGTAGTCCAGGGGGCTAGCCTAGCCAGTGATTGCCAAATCTTCCAAGCTTGGCATCCAGCTTAACTATGACCAATGTGTTGCTATCTTGTTTTCAAATGTGAGAGGAAAATAAGAGCAAAGCACCAAAAAGAAGAATCAATTTTGCCTCAAATATAAAGAATTCACCTTACTTATTGGTTGAATAAAAAATGATTAAAGAAAAGAGAGAAATAAAAATTTAAATTAAATAGTTCAAATGAAAAGTAAAATAAGAGTATTGTTGACATATAGGTATGTGAATCCACTACTTGATCATGCTATAAAGACTTTCCTTAACCTCTTAAACATAAATGAATACAATGATTAATGCTTTAATTTCACTAAAAAAGTATGTGCTTAAGATTATGTATGTGCAAAATAAAATGTTAACATGCAATCTGTTTATACTTAAGTAAATGCCGAGACTTCTCATATTTAGAATCTTTTTTTTCTCATTTGCTTTTTCTTTATTGTAACAAATGTCGACTAGTCACAGGCTACTTATTAAGCTGAGCTAATGGTGCTTTGGGTGATAACAAAGGACCAGGCATCATTTTGTTGACTTAGTTCGTTTTATGCCATGCTTATTTTTGCTCTATCCTCATGGTCCCTTTTCTCCATATTTTCTTTCATAAAAGATTGAGTCAGTTATTAAAGTTACTTGGGAAATAATAAATTATTGAAAACATTGGAGTGAAGATATAAGACGGGTATAATACCATTTCGGGAGTCAATATACTTGCCTCTCAGGAACATGTGACAAATTATCTTTTTTTTTTAATTTTCTATATTCTATGTTTATATTCCAAAGGCTTTCCCCTTCCCCAGTTCCCACCACCATAATTCCCATAGTTCCTCTCCCCCCCAACTATTCCCCAATCACTCCCCCTCCCCCCTCTGTTTCTTTACTAAGCTGGATGCAATCTTTACAGGCCCAGGGTCCTCTCCTTTCTTCTTCTTGGGAATCATTTGACTTGCTATTTGTGTCTTGAGTATTTAGGGCTTCTGGGCTCATTAATATCCACTTATCAGTGATTGCATTTCATGTGCATTCTTTTGTGATTGGGTTAATTCACTCAGGATGATATTTTCCAGGTCTAACCATTTACCTACAAATTGCATGAATTCATTATTTTTAATTGCTGAGTAGTATTCCATTGTATAAATATACCACATTTTCTGAATCCATTCCTCCTTTGAGGGATATTTGGGCTCCTTCCAATTTCTGGCTATTATAAACAAGGCTACTATAAACATAGTGGAGCATGTGTCTTTATTGTATGCAGGGGAATCCTCTGGGTAGATGCCCAGGAGTGGTATGCCAGGGTCCTCTGGAAGTGACATGGCCAATTTTCTGAGGAACCGCCAAACTGATTTCCAGAGTGGTTTTACCATTTTGCAATCCCACCAACAGTGGAGGAGTGTTCCTCTTTCTCCACATCCTCGCCAGCACTTGTTGTCTCTTGAGTTTTTAATCTTAGCCCTTCTGACTGGTGTGAGGTGGAATCTCAGGGTTGTTCTGATTTGCATTTCCCTGATGACTAATGATGTTGAACATCTTTTAAGGTGTTTCTCGGCCATCCGAATTTCTTCTGGTGAAAATTCTTTGTTTAGCTCTGTGCCCCATTTTTTGATAGGGTTATTTGTTTCTTTGGGGTCTAACTTCTTGAGTTCTTTGTATATATTGGATATTAGCCCTCTGTCGGATGTGGGGTTGGTGAAGATCTTTTCCCACTTTGTTGGTTGCCGTTTTGTCCTTCTGACAGTGTCCTTTGCTTTGCAGAAACTTTGTAATTTTATGAGGTCCCGTTTGTCGATTCTTGATCTTAGTGCACAAGCTATTGGTGTTCTGTTCAGGAACTTTTCCCCTGTGCCCAGGTCCTCCAGGGTCTTCCCAAGTTTCTTTTCTAATAGTTTCAGTGTGTCTGGTTTTATGTGGAGGTCCTTGATCCACTTGGAGTTGATCTTAGTGCAAAGAGATAAGTGTGGGTCAATTCGCATTCTTCTGCATGTTGACCTCCAGTTGAACCAGCATCATTTGTTGAAAAGGCTATCTTTATTCCCCCGGATGGTTGTGGCTCCTTTATCAAAGATCAAGTGACCATAAGTCTGTGGGTTAATTTCTGGGTCTTCAATCCTGTTCCATTGATCTGCTTGCCTGTTGCTAACAATACCATGCAGTTTTTAACACAATTGCTCTGTAGTACTGCTTGAGGTCAGGGATATTGATTCCCCCAGAAAAAAAAAAAAAAACCAAGCCCGGCGTTGGTGGTGCATGCCTGTAATCCCAGCACTCTGGGAGGCAGAGGCAGGCAGATTTCTGAGTTCGAGGCCAGCCTGGTCTACAGAGTGAGCTCCAGAACAGCCAGGGATATACAGAGAAACCCTGTCTCGAAAAAAACCAAATCCAAAAAAAGAAAGAAAGAAAAAGAGCTGACAAATGGGACCTCACAAAGTTGCAAAGCAACTGTAGGGCAGGGGATGCTGTCAATAACACAAAACAGCAAAGAACAAATTGGGAAAAGATCTTTACTAATTCTACATACAATAGAGAGCTAATATCCAATATATACAAAAATTCAAGAAGGTAGACTCCAGAGGACCAAATAACCCTATTAAAAATGGGGTACAGAGCTAAACAAAGAATTCTCAACTGAGGAATATTGAGAGACTGAGAAGCACCTAAAGAAATGTTCAGCATCCTTAGTTATCAGGGAAATGCAAATCAAAAACCACCCCAAGTTTCCATCTTACACCAGTCAGAATGGCTAAGATGAAAAACTCAGGTGACTGCATATTCTGGCTAGAATGTGGAGAAAGAGGAACACTCCTCCATTGTTGGTGGGATTGTAAGCTGGTAAAACCACTCTGTAAATCAGTGTGGTGGTTCCTCAGAAATTTGGACATAATACTACCTGAAGTTCCAGCTATACCACTCCTAGGCATATACACAAAAGATGTTACAATATATAACAAGGACTCATGGTCCACTATATTCATAGCAAACTTATTTATAATAGCCAGAAGCTGGAAAGGACCCATGTGTCCCTCAACAGACTATTGGATACAGAAAATGTGGTATGTCTACACAATGGAGTACTACTTAGCTATTAAAAACAATGACTTCATGAAATTCTTAGGCAAATGGATGGAACTAGAAAATATCATCCTGAGTGAAGTAACACAATCACAATAGAACACACATGATATGCACACACTGATAAATGGATATTAGTCCAAAAGCTAGGAATACCCAAGATACAACTCACAGACCACATGAAGCTCAAGAAGAAGGAATACTAAAAGGTGGATGCTTCAGTCCTTCTCAAAGGGGGAACAAAATGCTCGTGGGAGGTAGAAGGAGAGAGGGGCTTGGCAGGAAGTAAGGAGGTGGAAGGGGAAATGCAGGGGTCAGGATCAGGTATGGGAGGAGTAGGGGATGATATACAGAAGGTCAGGAATTTGAATAGAGGTGTAGCAATGGAGAATGGGGACCTGGGTATAGCCACCAGCAAAGCCCAGATGCCTTGAAACAAGAGGCACCTAGGACCCAATAGAAATGAGATTAATTGAAATGCCTACCAAAGGGGAGGGAGAACCTGTTGAGACCATATCTAAAGGTTAAGCAAGGCCCCCAGTTGGTGGAAGGGCCACCTACTCATCTCCAAATTTTTATCCCAGAATGGCTCCTGTCTAAAGGAAATACAGGGACTAAGTGTGTTTCTAAAGAAAAGGCCATTCAGAATCTGCCCCATTGGAGGAGTTAGAGAAAGGACTGAAGGAGCTGAAGAGGCTTCTGACCCCATAAAAACAATATCAACCAACCAGAATCCCCAGAGCTCTCAGGGAGTAAACCACCAAAGAGTCCACATGGAGGAACCCATGGCTCCAGCTACATAGGTAGAGGATGGCCTTGTTGGGCATCAATGGGAAGAGAGGACCCTGGTCATTTGAATGCATGATTCCCCAGTGTAGGGGAATGCTAGTGTGGAGAGGTGGGAGTGGGTGAGTTGGTGGGGGAGCACCCTCATAGAAGCAGGAGGAGAGGAGATCAGATAGGTGGGTTCCAGAGGGAAAACAGGGAAAGGGGATAACATTTGAAATGAAAATACATAAAAAATCTAATAAAGAAAAGATAAAACCTGAGAATGACCATGGCAACGAAAAATCCCATTACTAATGTCTAAAAGAGAATAATGCATCAAGACAGAGGTAACAGAATAAAAAGTGTGGAGGACATAAAAACTAAACAAAAGAAAACCCTGACTTCCAGCTTTCAAAATTAGAGATAATAAATATTTGTTGTTTTCTAGTGTCCAGGGAGGTATTTTGGTACAAAAGCATGAACTCAGACTGTTTCTACAAAATTAATATACACAAATTCTAAAATTGACTTAAATTGATAACTTCATAAGCAAAACTAACAAACAAATCCCTTTTTATTTTCTTCATTGCTATTGTTAATCTGTCTTTGTAATAAATTGAATCTCATTCAGATCTCTCTAAGGAGAAAATCTCATATAATAGAGAAGTAAGATTAATTGGTTCTACTTCCTTCAATCTCTCCTAAATCCTTCACTCCTAGTTTCAGCAGAACAAAAGCCACCTGCAGCAGCCACTGTTGCAGGACTGCACAGGGTAAACAGTCTTTTCCAATATTTCACAAAGACAGAGGGGTCAGATCTACCTTATATCTACCTTATAAAAGTATCATTTCTTTCCTTTTTATCTTATATATTCTTTTAATCTCTATGCCTCAGTTAAAAAAAAAAGATAGTGACACAGTTCTATTTTTTACATTTTACTAACAAGAAATCTGAAATATAAGAATTATGGGCTACCCATGACATTTCAAGAAAAAAAAAAGGATATATTATGTAGGATCCTATTACATAGTTCAAACTTTGTGCTGAAGCTTTTCCCAAACTGGTCACAATGTTCTCGAAAATTATAGACATCACCTTGATTGGATGATTTTTGAATACAGAAAACAAATTATAGCTTGTTCCATTATTGACTTTAGTCACATTGCAGAAGGGGATTTGTGACAAAACAAGAAATGATGTTATTGAGCCTATCATTAGTCAATGTTTTTCTGCAATGCCTAATTTTTTTCACTGCATAGTAAACACCTGGAAAAAGCACACAATCTGCTCTATGTATTGAACAACAGCACTGACCTATAGATAAATTTTAATAGCATTTTTGTTCTACATGTTCTGAAGCCATGAAGTCAAATAACCAAGGAAAAATATTCAGAAAGTAGTTTTTATCTAAATTTAGTGTGCTTATAATTTTCCTTTATTATTCCCTTACAGTATAATGGATATATGAAAACAGCATTTTCCTTACATTATGTGAATATTTGGTTCATGTAGGAAGCTGTGGACAGACAATATCCAAATGATGTATTATTTTTTGCAAGTTGCCCGAGTCTTGTCATATTTTAGTATCTGTATGGGTTACAGGATACCCAGACGGCTGTAGTTCCAAATGAATGGGTAGAGTTTCTTTGTTGTGTTTGTTTTTGTTTGTTTATTTCATTAATTCATTCATTCATTCATTTACCTTTTTTAATATTCCATATCTTTCCTATTCTGCACAGAAGTGAGGTACTGCTTGCTTTCTTTGGCTATTGTAAACATTCATTTATTTATTCATAAAACCATTTTATTTATGTAATAAATTATAAAATGTTTACAAGAAATTTAGAGAAAATGGTTACTAAGCAACCTATTTATGAACCAAATAAGTATTTTCTATTCAGGCCTTTGAGACTTACTAAAGTATTTTGGAAAATGCATACAAAAGCACAGCATAATAATGAGGGTTAGCACTCAGTGAGTTCCCACGCAATTGCAATCAGTCTTTGGCCAGTCACATTACTGATTAGTTCTACTTTGCTTTTGCATCTCAAAGGGAATGATTTGCTATTCAATATAGCTAATGCTTTCTGCCTAAAAGTGGAACTACTTAGAAGGATATCATGGACACTTTGTTCTACCCTTTGTAATAACTGAAAAAACCATTTCAGAGATGTGTTAAACTTTCCTAGTTATATAATTATTTTTCATGTATGGCACTTATCTTGCTCATTATGGTCAAATGATAATCCAGCACTGAGCTACATCCCTAGTTCTCTTCTTACTTTTTTGAGAGAAACTCTTACTAAGTTGCCCGGGTTGGTCTTGAACTCACTTTAAAGCCTAGAAAGGCCTTACATTTGAGATCCTCCTGGCTTAGGTAGCAGGGAATACAGACCTGGACTAACAGGCCCAGCTTAGGTTCTTCTTGAATTCTAGAAATTAATTGTGGGCTCTTCTTCCAATGGCTCTGATAGTTTAAGCATCTTTCACTGTATGTAACATCCAGGGCATTTAGGTCCATTAATAGGTTAGTTACTTTATAAACAGAATAAAAAGTGGTATCACTTGCTTATGGAGTTTCCCCAGAGTCAATGGACTTCCAATCCCTCCAACCCACAAATTTTTCTTCTTGAACATGGTGAGTTTTCAAATTTGAGAAGTTTGAGCTAAGTGGATCATTAAATAAAATGGCTTGGACTTTTCCAGAGAAAAAGATCTCAATGCCTTTGATGACCCCTGTGTGCTGTTTGCATAAGATTCTACAACAATGTTCATTTGTTCATTGCTAAAGTCCTTAAAGTACTCAGAATTGGTACTTTATTTTACTCCACATTCTAAACTACACATGATATTAATCTTAGGACCACAAAAACATTTAAAATTTTATAACTAATCTCTTGGATTATATTAGGTTTATCACAAGAACTAAAATCATGGAAGCTAAATTTAATCTGAAGATGTTCTATTCTAGAACTTTGTAAAGGCCTGTCTAGTCCACCAGAGCTATAACTCAGAGATTTATAAAAGACTTTCAAGGAATTATATTTAAGGACTTGTCAATTATACTTATGTTTATTGTTTTTATGAGTTCCTGACTCTAGTCAAGTAAAATGCTACAGTTGCTATTTGGCCCTATATGAAGTTTAGATGATACTAAATCTACAGAACATATGTAGAGAAGAATTCATTCACCTTAGGTGGAATGGAGAAATTGTTCCAGTACCACTGCCAAAGATGACAAAAATGTTTCCAATAAAAATTACAGTAAAATAATCATTTTCTTCTTTAATGAGCCAGAAGATATTTAAAAATATCTAAGACCTTGAGAACTCCAGAAAGTTCAGATCTTAGAAAAATTTGACTCACAAAAAAATGTGTACTACTTTCCAAAAATTAGTTCAAATCAATTTAATATCTGATATCGTTTTTTGTTAATTAAAAACTGCAAGTTCCTTTTCAAATGCTTTTTGAGTATTTTATCCAAAGCTAGACATGGAAAATGGAAGATAAATACTGTCTGGACAATACATTCTAAGGGCTTACATACCAATCAATATACCATAAGCTGAGGGCAGTTTCAAACAATGTAGCACTAGAGGGCTATCACCAATAAAGTTGCAGTGCTATCACTCACTTATTTAAAATCATTTTTGAAAGTGCATGTTTCACACATTTTTCTAAGAATCAGAAATAGAATAGGAAAGACAAATAGATTTATACATACATACCTTATGCTGGTTTGGATGTAAAGAAAGAAACAGAGTAATTCAGAAGTTAAGATATTTTGAGATTACTATGAAAGACAGGCAAGATGGCAGAGAAACTGGCCAACTATACTGGCCGGTTTGCAGTCAACTTGACATAATGTACAGTCATCACAGAGGACAGAGCCTCAATTGAGGAAACACCTCCCTGAGATCCAGCTGTAAGGCATTTTATCAATTTGTGATCAATGGGAGTATGTACAACCCATTTTGGATAGAGCTATCCCTGCTGGTGGCCCTGGGTTCTATAAAAAAGGCAGCTGAACAAGCCATGGGAAGCAAGCCAGTAAGCACCACCTCTCCATGGCCTCTTCATCAGCTCCTGCCTCAACATTCCTACCCTGTTTGAGTTCCTGTCCTGACTTCCTTTGATGGTGAACAGCAATATGAAAATGTAAGCCAAATAAATCCTTTCCTTCCCAACTTGCATTTTGGTCATGTTGTTTCAATACAACAATATAAACTCTAGCTAAGACATCAGCATAGAGTTCATAGATTCTTGGAGGTAAATTTGGGGGGGGTGGCAAAGATGGAGCATAACAAACACTGAGTATCCAGAAACTTCCCATACAATTAATAATAATAATAATAATAATAATAATAATAATAATAATAATAAAAGAAAGATAAAAAATACAAGTAGAGAGAATAGCCTTTATAAGCCTCTTAAGAAATTTCATTGTTTTTAATGAGAGCATAAATTTATGAAATGCACCAGAAAAATGTGCTTACCTTTGCACTTCAGAAAGAATATCTTCAATATAAGACAGAAAATTGAATGGTTAGAACTGAACAGAAAGCAGTTATAGCAAAAGAGAAATGGAATTAGGATCTAAAAGGAAGATAATTAACATTATTTGGTCCTCAGTTAGACAAGTAGAAGAATAAAGGAAGCCTAAGATGGCTCTTTCATTTCTGACTGACACTCATTAGGACATAGACTAAATGGCAAGGAAAAGTGATAGTCTACAGAATTCTGTTGTATTTTCAGTTCTGGTTGTACTAGGTAACAGGGAATGTAAAATTTCACCTGAAATAACAAAATATAACCACTACTTAATATTTATTTAAATCTTAACCACAATTGTATAATTTCTCCTCTAACCTAATAGTATATAATAAAGTATAATAAATAGTATATAATAAATAAACCAAATTTCTAAGATTATTCAGATACCAAGTGGCACAAGGTCAACCAAACAAGATTTTAATTATCTTTTTATAGAACTATTTAAATAAAGTGAAAAAAGATTCAGGGCGGGGGAGAGTAAAAGTTATAACTTTGGTTTCTAACTCAAAGTGACAAGTGGTCACTAAGCTATTGATAATATTAATTGTGATAATACTAATCTGTAATTTTATTTGCTGATTTTTTGAAATTTATTTCTTTTAGATATAATCTATAATTCACAGAAAAGTGATTCTGCGTAATTAATTACCCTACATGCCACTTAAATCAATGACACCAGAAAAAAAAAATCAAAATGCAAAACAATTGTCTACCACATCCTATAAGCAAAGACATTCTCCTGTATAACTACAGAACAGCTGTCAGAGTCAGGAAAGTTGCAAGGGCAGAGCATTCCTACCTACTTTTAAAGGCCTGTTTAACTTTCAGCAAATGTCCCAATAATGTCATTTAGGCAAACATCCTCTCCAGGATCACATGCATTTAGTTGTCAGTTCTCTTTAGTCATCTTTAATCTGAAACAATTTGTCTCCCTTTGGTTTTCAAGGAACTGACACTGTGGAAGATGACAAGCTAGGTGTTTTGTGGAATGTTCTTCAGTTTGAATTTGTCTGCTATTTCCTCATGATTGAATTCAGGCTATGCATCGTGGGCAGAAAGATTCAGAAGTCATGATGTGTTCCTCTCATTGCATTTTCCAGGTGGTATGTAATTTCAATTTTTCTCATCACTGGTGATGTTAACTTCAATTTCTTTAAGGTGCTGTCTGCAGAACTTAAGTACATGATGATTTTTTTATGATCAATCAGTACTTTAGGTGGATGCATTTTAACACTGTTAGTTTCCTTACCATGATAAAGTATCTATTCATCAATTTATACCCATATAAACACAGAGATTTCTATTTTATTCAACTGATTGGTACTGTCCTTGATTATTTTGATGTTGAGGCCTATCAGCTCTTTGAAGTTGACTTTTCTATCCTTTGATATGTTATCATCTTTTTTGAGCAATTCCTACTCCCTAACAAAGCAAAATGGAGCTTTTGTATCACCTCTCTTTGTTCCAGTCTTGTGAGTAGATTCTGTATAGGGAATCCCTAACTTGTAGTGAACTACATATAGTAACCATATCACTACGCCTGTTTTTACTCCTGTGATGCTCTGCCCTCATATCATTATTTCCAATGGCAGACCGTGGCTCTTTCCTAGAGAATTGATAAAGGGACAGTTGTGGTGGTCAGAGAAAAGGTGCTGTTCAATCACAGGCCATAACCATTCCTTGTGGACAATGCATCCCCTGTCAGTACTTTCTGCATCAGTCGAAGTTGGATAAGGCTCAGTGCTGAGCACAATTCACACTGTCTAGTCCTTTCTCTTAAGTCCTCCTCATGTCAAGTTCAAGTGATAATAATTCCTTATCATTACCATTGGTGGCTGACTACCTTCATTACTTATTTCCTGTCTGAATCTCTTGAGGAAAAATGCCGACAACCTCCCCTAAGAACAAGCAATACTTTGGAACACTTGGCATTCTAAATTTAGTTAAAGCCAGAGTAACTTTCCTCTCCTCCCACCATATGAACAACACAAATAAGTATCTTAGGGATGTTCATCTTATTCACAAATTAAGAACATTTTTGATACAAAAAATGTTTAATTTATTTTGAAAAATTATGTGAGTCAATAATGGTCTGGTTTTTAACAAGAAGAATTAGCGAACTTTTACTTTTCATTTAATAAAAAGATTGAATAAAGTATATTTTTCAGAGCAATGTAGTATTTTTTTCTGCCTTTAGAGTGATAAAACTTCTATGGTTTTGATTAAGGAGGGTGTGTGGCCAATTACTCAATTGGTTTGAGTATGGTGTTGATGAAATAACAAGTAGTCCTCTTTATCGTATAGCTTTAACCCTCTTTGGGTCAGGTGTTTTGGTGTAGAAATACATACATTGGATTTTAGATGTGAATGATACAATAATGACCAGTAATGTGCATGACAGGGTAACCCTAGGTAAGGCTTTTCATGTGGACTGGTTAGATGTATGTGGGAATAGTCTGCAGCAGCAACTGGCTAGAGTTGTAGAGCACGTCAGTGGTGAAGTAGGGGCATGCAAAAGTGAGACATGAGACCCAGATGTCAGGTGGGATGTTTGCCATGGCCACTAGGAAAGAATACTTTTTTCTTAAAATTATAAGGAAAAGGGTAATAAAGGTGATGGTGGATGCCATGATACCTGTGAAATGGAAAACAAGACTAAAGTGTCTACTTGGTTTGTTCATGTTATCATCAATAAAGCTAGAGTATGAAGTATTGAAGACTACTGGTGAAAATTACTTGTTTGTGATTTTATTTTATTTTATCTTTTTTGGACTGAAGAACACATGTTAAAAATAACAGTGACCACATATTGCAGAGCCCAGGTTTACATGGTTGGTATGGTCATATAAATGATAGTTATTGATTAGGAGAAAAAACACTGAACTGGGACAAACAGGAATAATAATGAATTTCTCAGGAGCATAGCCAATTAAATGAATGTGTAGTGAACTGTCTAGCTGACAGGTCCAACCTTTCGACATTGTGACACAATGTTTTCATCTACAAAGTTTCTTTTTCTTGAGAACTGCACAATTGAGTTACAAAAATAAATCTCAGAATGCTTTAAGTAACTTCATGATTTTGTTTTGAGCCACATTCATTGTGATCTTGGGAATGCATGTAGCCATGGGTCATAGGTTGAGCATGCCTGTTAGGGCCTGAAAATATTTCTGAAGGAAGGAACAGGGGTTTTTTTGTTTGTTTGTTTTTGTTTTGTTTATTTTGTTAGATGTATTCTTTATTTACATTTCAAGTAAGGAACAGTTTTAAACAATGGAAATGGAATGAAAGAATATCAGTCTAAGATTTTAGAGGAATGAAGGTTACTGCTAATGGACAGCAGCACAATAGAAACAGAAGAAAAGTCTTGGGAATAAAAATGCCCTGTGTTGAAGAGGTCAACAACTCTGATGTAAACAGGTGGCGTGAACCCTTTCCCTAGACACAGACAAATGGGGAGGCTTGGGGAGAAGTGAGGGCTGTGAGCACGATGCACTTTTGATACATTTGATGAAGAAAGTGACTAAGAAGCCCATATATTCACATGTGTGTACATGAATAAATATATACAAGAAGCAAAATCATTCACAGCAGAGTAGCACAAATTTTAAATGAAAAAATAATTATTGTGAGAACTGCAAAAGAAAGGAACTTATCAAGAGCCTATGGGACTATGAAAAACATAATCAGCTGACATGGCTTTAAGAAAGAATTCAATTGATTCTAAATAAAACAGTCATAGGACAGGCAATGAGCATTTAGAGGCTCCTTGACCCAGGGAAGGTATGTTTCAAATAGTGTTCAATAACAGCATAGCAAGGTCATGAAGCTCCCTTACTTTGAGAGGCAGACATGATTTGATTAAAACACTGCCTCAGTTATGACTCAGACTGAGACACTAGGCAATATATACATGAGTTTCTACTAAGATCACCAAAGTAATCCCTATAGATTGAAAAATGGAGAAATCTCTGGAGCCCTTAAACTTTAAAACATAGGGAATTTTTTTTTGAGGGGCATGACTGGTCTACCTATGGAAAACTGTATATTTTCTGGCACTACTGGAGAACAATACATTTGCTGGAAGAAGCTGATAGTTCCATCTGACATGCTAGGATGCTTAAAATATTATTTCTGACAGTAGCAGCTACAGTTGTAAGCTACTTGGTCAAGTACTTCTTCTGCCTCTTGAAGCTGTTTCTTCATTTTCACATTGATTTTCTCTACTTAACCAGAAATAGAGTTGAAATTTCATCATTTTTAAGATTTGGCCAGACTAGAGAACAATTTAGCCAATAAACAAGGTGACAAACATTTTTCAAAACTTTGCTGTGCTTTTGGCTTGACATGTTACAGGTCTTGAAATCATTTAAAGAAACACTAAGAAGTGTGAAAAAGACAGATTCATTTAAAGTTTCTCAACTTAGTGTTTCATAAAAACAATATTTCAATATAGGACTTTCAAGGTAATGCCTTCCTCTGTCTTCGGGATTAATGCTATATGCAACCGCTAGCTCCAAAATCATTTTCTTTCTGCCATTTATCCATCATCTCCAAAGATCCAAATTAAAATCACACAGAAATACATCCATTTAGGGGATACCCTCTGTTCTGGCACCAAAAGGGAACCACTTTGCAGTATCTGCAATACAGAATGTATATATTAAAACTAGATGAAAGACAATTCTACATGAACTAGCTTCTACTACAGTGTCTAGGGCAAACAGGATCAAATTCACTCCACCAGATATATTGCTTTCTTGACTGGAGTATACCTGAGATTACTTGGGACTTCTGGATCTTAATGAGCTACTTCCTGAACTCTAACATGGAAACACAAGGCAGTGGAAAAGGAAGGAAGTGGTGTCCATATTTCTTGCTCTTATGCTCAACAGATTTCATTTATTTAATGAAGAAGAACAATAAAGAAAGTCTCTGTTTATGATACTAGTCCCTAAGTAACAGACAGTGGATTTTAGACTAAACACCAAACATAACATTCCTTTCTACTGAAAATGACAGCCATGTGTCTGAATTCTGAGAGATGATGAAGGATAATTTCTCAAACTTGTAAACACTAGAATTGTGACGAGAAGACAGGAAGTTTTAATTCATTCCCAAATCAGTTCTTTATGAAATGCTAACTAGAGTTATGCCATGCTTAGTCTCAGGTACAAATCAATAGTGCAAACAATGAAAACTAAAATTTAAAATACTTATTGAGGAACATAGAAGACAGAAGTAGCTTGAACATATGACAGAAAAAGTCTAGACATTAAATGTCAGGTTTTGAACCAGAACCTTTCTGAACTCTTACATAGATTTTGTATTAAAGTTTCACTTGTACTATCGATCTAGTGAGGCCGCAGAGCAGCCATGACCACAATAACTGGAGTTTGTTTTAAATGGAGGGAGTACTCTCCTCTATTGCTCTTGTATAAAATGCCAGGCAAAAATTTGAAGCTAAGTAAACATACAGGAAGTAATGAAAAGTCACAGGGCATTGTCTGGCGGTGCCTTTCGGCTAGACTCAATCTACAAGCATATCCTCTCAGGTGGCACAACATGGGACTCATATGACATTTAACATTGCTTTCTAGATTTTAGTATGTTTTTATTTTACTTCATTTTGTCATAAATTTGACTTGTAACTCTACATTTGATCGAAGAAAGATCATCTTCCTTCTGAAAGTTCATGTAAGCTTGTTCCCATATTCTTTAACAATAACAGAGAGACTAGAAATACTATTGTCTTCCATTTTCTAGAATTCTTTGGCTACTTGAACATATCTTTTCATGCCTTTCACCTAATGATTTCTGCCTGAAAGAGATGGAAAATAAGTGATCACCTTTTGTTATACTCATTCTTTTTGGGCACTCCCTTAAAGCACTTGAGATGATGTGAAATACATAAATACCCAAAAGACATTGGAAAAAGGTCTATAGGAAGCATACAACCAGGGTAGACCTGATGCAGTGGGTGTTCTGTAATGCCTATGAAATTAATCAGTACATGAAGCAATGAGAAAATATAGATTGAAGTTGGGTCTCAACTTCAATCATTTATAAAAAAGAGATTTCCAGGCATGGTAGTGAACACCTTTAATCCTAGCACTCAAAAAAGAGAGGTAGGTGCATTTCTGCAATTTCAAGGTCTCATCTACATAGTGACTTCCAGGCCAGGGCAGTATTATACAGTGGGACACTGTTAATAATAATGATAATGATAATAATAATAATAATAATAACAATAATAATAACAATAATAATAACAATATAACAATGATAAGGATTAAAAATTGTTTTTATTTTAGAATATGGATTCTGTTCTTACTTGTGGAAAGTGCTCACGTGTTAATCAAACAATTATTTAATTCCTTTTATATGCAAAATGTAATAAGAATATTTAAGTTAGATCTGTTAAAAATGGCAGAGACAAGCTGCTAACCTGAGTGATTCAAAGTGATTATGAATGGTCACTTACGGTTTCAGATCTTAATGTTATCTGTAAAAAGCAAAATGTGTTCCCTATCTGTTATGTTACGTTGAAACTCAATTTATTAACCAGTGAGTTCATAAGTATCCACCATCTGGTCAGCTAGCGGCTCACAGGTGGCCCCAGCTCCAGGTGAAGTCCAGGCAGACACTCGAAGGGAAATGAGTCCTCATTCCTTGAGGAGTATACCATGCCTTGCCATACCTTGTGCAGGCATGAGGAGCTGCCCAAGAGGGCCTTGCTGAGTTTGTTAGCTGTTAATTATGTAGTGACAAAAGCAAAAAAAGATGTCAATGTTAAACATCCCCAAAATACTAGAGATTGTAGAGGAATTTTAATTCTGCAATATGTCAAGGTTTCATATCCAAAGACCTTCTAGGTCTGTGTGATCCAGCTGAAATGGCACACCTTTCATTCCAATTCCAAACAATGCCAATAAAGCTAGTTTGCAAGTGACATACAATTGAGGGGCAGACACGATGACAACTCAGAGAAAGCTTTGACAGAATGAGTCAGAAACTCCAATTCTCAGGGGATCAGAGAGGAAAGAGAGGTAACTTAAAAGAACATTGCAGAAAGAGGGGAAAGAAGAAGGAAGAGGAAGGGCAGGAGGAGGAGGAGGAGCAGGCAGTCTTTTACCAGGACAGTTTTACAGAGACAGGTTGCAGGTGACATTAAAATGAGCCAGAGAATGTAAATGAGAGAGAAGATTAGGACAGATTTCCAAAGTTAATGTGAGCCCAAGCAGAGCAATTCAGTCAAATGCTGAGAGAAGCCAGTTTGAATCAGTCATCATGGAGAGACATTTTATACTAAAAGCTAAATTGAACCACCCACCTAGATTTCAAAAGGAACTAGAAAGGGTAAGTTAATTCAACAGTAAGCCTCCAAGACAATAGTTGCACCAGAAGAAATAAAATAGACTTCATCATGAAAATTATATGGAGGAATATTTTTAAGAAGAAAAGAAAAGTACTCAGTGGGACATAAGATATATAGTCTATTATTACTTATTTGAGAGATGGAGATGGCTTCCATTATGAAAACAGACGGACATAGTTACATTTCTCTGAATATATTTCAAATGTAAATATTTTACCTAATTCTAAAACAAAATTAAATCTGGAAATTTTAAAGATATTTGTGGTTTGTGAAATAAATAGATGAGCTGTTCAACTGCATAAGGATATTTACATGTTCTACACCATTGGTTATTAACCTGTGGATAGTGACCCCTTTGAAGGTCAAGCAGCTTTTTCAAAGGAGTCTTCTAAAATCATTGGGAAAAAGCAGATATTTACATTACAATTTATAACTGTAGCAAATTGTTACATTATGAGATAGTAATAAAAATAATTTTATGGTTGGGGGGTCACTACAAAATGAGGAAAAAACTGAATTAAAGTGCCACAGCATTAGGAAGGTTGAGAACCAGTGTTTTACATTGTAGGAATGAACCAAATATACTTACATTAAAAGATTTGACTTAGGGATTTGGGATTTTTTTTAGTCTGAATTTTGGTGAGGTTTTCAGTGTCTAGAATTGTTTAATATTTTAATTAATGTTTCAGAATCATTGGAGGACTGTAAGATAATTCTTCATTATAAAACTTCAAAGCTGGCTGTAAACTACACTTAAGAATGGAGTAAGGAATATAACATCGTGGGTTGCAGATGACATGCAATTAGAGACATTTTTCTAAGAGACACTAGTGCTCTGGATTCTTGAGGCCAGTCACTTAACTCTGTATTTACTGTGTCTTTAGACCCCCCTAGTATCATGGGAATAAAAGAGGCACAGTCTCCTTCTGAGCTTTGAAGCTTGAGCAACAACTACAGCAGAACTAGTCTGGTCATTACACAAAAAGGATATAGAGATCTTTCCCTCCATTCTACATACTTTGCCAGAAAACGACAAGGATATTCTATAACTTGTCCTAAAGTGGCTAGAGTTCCTCTTCCCTTCCCCAGGCATAGACAATAGCTAAGTCTTTCTTGTAAGAATCCACCCTTCTGTCCTAGAGCAATGGCAAATATGAAAGGCAAAACTACATGAGATGTTTAGAAAAGCAGCCCTGGAATACCCACTGTAGAGGCCACAGCATAAGAAGGATGGTTGGAAAGTTGAGACATAAGGAGAGGTGAGTTAAACTATGTTACACGTAAGTCTTCCCATTTTACTTCATCTGGTACCACCAGGAGATTTCATATTTATAAGACATGTTATGTCAAAATTTTCCTGAGCTCACACTCACCTCCAGTACACTTAGGTATTTGGATTAGGAGTCAAGTTTGTACTGGATTCCTCCTGTGTTATAAACACAGATCCATTGTTATCTCTCAAGTGATCCAATCACAGACTGGAGGGTGATGGCTATAGCTCAGTGGTAGAGCTCTTATCTAGCATGCATTAGGCTCTAGACTCAACCCCCAATTTTATATATATATCACATTTGGTAAGGGGGCTAGAGAAATGGATGCAATATGTTTGCTATGTAAGCATGAGGATGCTTAGTTTGGGGCCCCAGCACCCATCTCTAAAAAGAAATCTATGTGTGATGCTAACTACTTGTGATCCCAGCACTGAGAAGCCAGTGACAGGTGGATACCCAACTCATTACTTGTCAACCTGACTAGATTGGTAAATTTCAGGTTCAGTGAGAGACCCTGTTTTAAAAGCTGTCTTAGTTAGGGTTTTACTGCTGTGAACAGACACCATGACCAATGCAAGTTTTATAAAAGACAACATTTAATTGAGGTTGGCTTACAGGCTCAGAGGTTCAGTCCATTGTCATCAAGGCAGAAACATGGCAGCATCCAGGCAGGCATGGTACAGGAGGAGCTGAGACTTCTACATCTTCATCTGAAGGCTGCTAGTAGAAGACTGATTTCCAGGCAGCCAGGGTAAGGGTTTTAAGCCCACATCCACATTGACACACCTACTCCAACAAGGCCACACCTCCTAATGAGGTCACTTCCTGGGCCAATGATATACAAACCATCACATTCCACTCCCTGGCCCCCATAGGCTTGTTCAAACATTAGTCTATGGGGGCCATACTTAAACATAGCATAATGCAAAATACATTTAGTCCAACTTCAAAAGTACCTTTAGTCTATAGCAGTCTCCACACTGTTAAAAGTCCAAAGTTCAAGGTCTTTTCTGAGATTCACTCAATCACTTAACTGTAATCCTCCAAGCAAGACAGGAAACCAGCTGGGCAAAGTCCAAACTCTGCATCTCCATGTCTGATGGCAAAGCAGTCTTCAGATATCCAACTCCTTTTTCATCCTTGTTGACTGCAACTAGGTTCTTTCTCCTGGGCTTGTTCCACTCCCTGTTAGCAGCTTTCCTTGGCAGGCATCCTGTGACCCTGGCATCTTTAACATCTTGGGTACCCTAAGTCAATTTCAGCTTCACAGCTTCTTGTTCCAAAGTCTGAGATCCACACATGATCTTCTGTGTATCTCCAAAGAGCTGGTGTCACTTCTCCAGCTCTGCCCTTTGTAGCACTCTAAGTTAAGATTGATCCACTCACTGCCACTGCTATTCTTGGTGGTCATCCCATGGTACTGGCATCTCCAATATGCTAGGGTCTTCCACTGCAACTATACTTCACCAAAGCCTCTCATAGGCTCTCTTCATGGTACCAAGCCTCAACTCCTTTGCATGACCCCTTCAGTCCTGGGCTGTCAATTACAGCTGAGGGTACACTTTCACCAATGGCCTTCCATGGCCTCTCACAGTACCAAGCCTCAGCTGTTCTTCATGATGCCTTCATGCCTTCAAACCAGTACCACCTGGATGATTCTTACACGTTACCAAGTACAGCTGCAGCATGAGGAACACTTGGCTATCTCTGGAATACAGCTTCTTTGTGCTCTCAGAAAACACTTCCTATATTTCACCTCAGTGATGCTGGTCTTTTCTTAATCACCACTAATTTCGTAGCTCTAGCTAACCAGCATCAATTGTTTCAGTAGTCTCCTCTTGAATATAAAGCCAGAGACACATGGCTGAAGCTGCTGAGTTCTGCTGCTTGCGGGAGCTGGAATATTGGCCCCCTTGTTCTATTACATTATCACTAGCTTCCTTTTTCCCAGCTCCTTCACTGTCTAAGTTGGCTGTCCTGAATCTTGCTCATTAGACTGACCTTGAACTCAAGAGATCTGCATACCTGTCTCCTTAGCACTGGGATTAAAGGTGTGGTCCACCAAGCCTGGATTACAGTTTTTCTTCACCTAGAATTTACTCTGTTCTAGGCTGGCCTTGAACTCAGAGATCTGCTTATCTTTGCCTCCTGGGATTAAAGGCTTGTACTACCATGCCTGGACCTAAAGTTACCTGGGTGGAATCTTGCCCCAAGGTCGCCACTTCTTTAATTCAATATCCTTGAATTCAGCTCCATTTCACTTCCTGGAGTTCCTTTATTACTCAAACTATATATTTTGTACTTTTCCTTTCTCAGCTTGCTATGTTTGTTCAAAATTCTCTTCATCAGACTTAACCAGAGAACAAAGTCTTTGTTGGGCATTTTTGAGACTTCCTTTGCAGATGCAGTTAATATGAATCTCTTTACCTTAGTCCTAGGCAGTCTTTTCAGACAATGGCAAAAAGCAGCCATGTTATTTAACAAAACATCACAAAAACAGTCTCTCAGCCACATATTAAAGTTCTTCTCCACTGAAACCTCTTGGGCCATCAAGCCTACACAGTTAAAATGACCCTCAGCACCACTGTCTTCCATATTACCACTAATCTGGCCCATTAAGCCCCACTTAAAGAATTCCGTGGCTTTCCAAATCCAAAGTCCCAAAATCCACATTCTTCCGAACAAAAGCATGGTCAGGCCTATCACAGCAATACCCCAGACCCTGGTACCAACTTCTGTCTTAGTTAGGGTTTTACTGCTGTGAACAGACACCATGACCAATGCAAGTTTTATAAAAGACAACATTTAATTGAGGTTGGCTTACAGGCTCAGAGGTTCAGTCCATTGTCATCAAGGCAGAAACATGGCAGCATCCAGGCAGGCATGGTACAGGAGGAGCTGAGACTTCTACATCTTCATCTGAAGGCTGCTAGTAGAAGACTGACTTCCAGGCAGCCAGGGTGAGGGTTTTAAGCCCACATCCACATTGACACACCTACTCCAACAAGGCCACACCTCCTAATGAGGTCACTTCCTGGGCCAATGATATACAAACCATCACAAAAACTAAAATGGACAGTGTTAAAGGAATATGCTTGACATCAACCTCTGGCCTTCACGTATGGTACATGTGCACCTGCACTAGCATATGCATGTACACACAAACACACAGCCCACAAAATCATACAAAACACTATACATCTACACACATACCCTCACTCATAAAAATACATACTTCAGTAATACTCTGCATGTAGGCATTTCTCTATTTAAAAATCTTAATACAACATCTTATATGTGTATCAAGTTCATTCTGCCAGTCCTCTGCTGAATGATATTTGAGTTGTTTCTGCCTTGGCAAACAGTGATACAGTGAATGATATTAAATAGACTACAAGAGAACCTTGATTAAATTTCTCAAATAATGTCTAACTGGAAAAATCTAAAGAATCTAGTAACATTTGAGAATTGGAATGGAAGAAAATGACTGAAGTAGAATGTGTCAGTCATGGATTTTACTGTGACAATACTGGGAACGGGTTGCTTCTGCAGGAATTTTGATAATTTGCTAAGGCCTTTTTGTTCTTCCTCCCTTATTTTTTACTAGCGATAGTTTCCAAACCTACCTCAAAAAGATGTGTGGATAATTAGGGTAATGGTAAATATCGTGAGCTTATTGAACCAAGTTTAAAAGGCCCCTTGTATTTCCTCATCTTAACACATATTACAAGAACACTATTTTAAACATTTTTTTCTTCCTCTGTTTTTTTCCCCAAATGTCTTAACACATTGGCAAAAATGTTAACAACTCTATGAAATATACTGACCATGAAACTCATGAATAAAGTTTATTGTAAATTGTACTTTATCATATTCACAGAGCTATATAGAATATTTTCTTTAACTTCAAAGAGGAACCCTTTGCTTATTATCAGTCTCTTTCCACCAATATCCCCGGAGAGTTATTAACCTTACAGTTTCTGTAGGGTTACCCATTCTGTACATCAAATACAAATGAGTCAAACAATATGTGGCCATTGTTTTGAGACTAGGATCTCATATATCCGAGGTTGGCCTTGAACTCTCTATGTATATGTGGAGGACCTTGAACTTCTGAGCTGTGTACTGTCACATTCCAATAGTTGAATGCCAGCATGTACCACCAAGCCCAGTTCATGAAGTATAGAGATAGAACCCATGATCTTCCTACATTCTAGACAAGTACTCTATCAACTGAGCTATATCACCAGCTTCTCACGTATATGTGGCCAATTGTGACTGACATTTTTACTTAGATTTTATGATTCACCAATATTTTCCATGAATCAACACCTTGCTAATTTTCACTTTATTGCACCCTATGCCTAGTCTCTTAGAAGTCAGCATTCTACTTTTTGTATGTCAAACTTTTACTTCTTCTAAGCATATGCTATAAGTAAAATGATGAAGTGTCTCCACTTGACCAACTTCTTTACATAGTGCCTTATTCTCAAAATGCATCTGTGCTGTAGCACATGCCAGAATTTCATTCTCTTTTTTATGTTGGATAATAGTTCAGAGTAAGTATAGGTCACATTTTTCTTTTACATTCATCTATCTATGTATGCTTGAGTTGTTTTAGTTATTTTAAATAATGCCATTATAAATATGACTGGATGAATATACTTTCAAAAGAAAGGACCTAGCTGCACTTCCCCAAATTGTCAATTCTTCTACCCAATTCTCTTTATTTGCTGAGACTATAGGCAGATGCCATCACACTCAACTTACACATAATTTTCACAACCCTGCTTTTAAAAAAATTTTTAGTATATTCTGAGACTTAGAATCTCTGAATTATAAAACAATTATTTTTTTAATCTTTTAAAGAACTATCGTACTGCTGAGTACAGGGGTTATACCATCTTACATTTCTCCAAAGGTACCCAGGGTTTTGATTTTTCCATATTTATGCCAATAGCTGTTACTTCGTGCTTTTTTGAGAGCAGTCATTTTAATAAGTGTCATGTGCTGTGTTGTTGTAGTTTGAATTGTGGTTTTCTAAAGGTAAATGACACTAGGAGACATTTATTTTTTTATTGACCACATGGATATGTTCTTTACAGGGGAAAAATGACCTGTTCAAGTCTTTTGCTATTTTTAAATTGTTCTATGTTGTTTATGTTGAGTTTTATGAATTCTCTAAATAGTCTTACCATTAATCCTTTATTATCTATGCAATTTACAAATGTTCACTCCTTTCCATGGGTTATACTCTTGTTAGATACTGATGTGTGAAACGTTTTGATTCTGTGAAATATAGCATATTTATTATTTTGGGGGAAGGCAAATTTATTCTTGATTTCCTGTGCCTATTCTCAGTTTGACTGTCAAATCCAATGCCATAAATATTTTATGCTGTGTTTTATAAGGGTTAGTTTTATAAGTTAAATTTAGGTCTTTGGTCTATTGTGTTACTTTTCTTTCTGTATAGTATATATTGTATTTTGCTTTATTTTGCTGGGATAAAACTCCATGAATAATAGCAACTTAGGGAGAAACAGTTTATTTGACTTACAGATCTTCAACATAAGTCAAATCAGGAACTGGTATCATACCTGGAGGTGGGCATAAATCAGAGACTATGGAAGAATTCTGCTCATTGGCTTGCTTTCATGGCTTACTAAGCTTGTTTTCTTCTACAACCCAGGACCACCTGCCCAGTGGTGGTTCAGCCAATAGTAAACTGTGACCTCTAACATTAATAACCATTATGATAAATAAAGGCAATGCCCGCAAATTGGTTACCTGGTTCCCTGGAAGGAAAGCTGGGGATAAAAACAGAGTGGTGAGAGAAACATGGAGCCAAGACGAATTTCCTGTTCAAGGCTCAAAGTTTAATGGAGGTCTCCAAATATATACAGGTGGGGGAAGACCCTTCCCCTAAGGCTGGAAAGAGGTCTGCAGAACTGGTTCACTTGCTCCACAGATGGCTGATGCCTCAGGGAACTGCAGTTCCTTGGAGAACAATGAGTTTCACCTTGGTCTGAGCACTCCACCCTAGGTGGTGCAGGATTATGGCTAGCCCTTGAATTCCTGCTCAAAGACTGGGAGAGGAACTTCACCTTGGTCAATGTCAAGTTCCTGCCATGTGGCATAGCACCCCAGTACAGCTCACTACAATGCCCTACAGATATTTGCACAGTCTACTCCAAAGGAGACACGTGTTCAATTAAGATTCCCTTTTCCCAAGTGACTGCAGTTTGTGACAAAAACTAATAAGCACAGATTAGTCCTTACTGTGGATAATCAGTTCCTCCAGCACCATTTGTCAAAACATTGTTCTTTCCCACCTTGAACAATTTTGACCCTTTCACCAAAACTCTTTTGGCTACAGGCATGAAGATTTTATCTGATATTTCTATTCTGTTTACCTATATGTCTGTCTTATTCCACTAAAACACTTTTGATTTAGGAAGCCATGCAGTTGTTAGTGTCTGCAGTGGGTGATGCTGCCCAAGTCTGTGATGAAGCCTGAGATCACTAGAAATATGAAGTCTGTGCCTGATGCTTTGGTGATATCTTCAGACTCTGTGCCCTGGGAGCTAATGGTAATATGAGTGGCACATTTAAACACTTACTACAAGCCATGTTGAGGCTTGTAGTCTTGCAGCTATTGAGGTCCATGAGAGAGTTGATGATTTGATATAGTCAGTGGCCATGTTGCTGTGTGCAGCCTGTGTTACCTCCAAAGCCCATGTGGATGGTAGTGGTTTGAGCTACTCCTGAAACCATATTGATGTCTGTGGACAAACCAGCACCACCCCTCGCAACCCTCAGTTGATGGCTTCTAGCATGGTTTCAGGACAAGAAAGACTAATCCTCTTTTGACGGGTTGACTTCTAGGAGTTTGACCATGCTTCAATGAGTATATGGACATCACAAAATGGACTTGTCACAGCAGGGTGGGGACAATCGTGGGAGGACTGGGAGGTGAGTACAATCAGGGTAAATGATGGAAGATTCCAAATAATCAATTTTTAAAAGGGAAATCATGTGGTAAATTTTGAAATAATGTCACATGTGTCTTCTATAATGAATTTCATTTTAAAGAAATTTTATTTTATTTCCTACATTGAATTCCTTGAGGTATTATCTGAGGTGTTTTTTTTTTTTTTTGTGGGAGTACAATTTTGTTATAGCTTATAAGGATTCTGAGGATGAGCTGCGCACAGAGTAGCGGTTTGGGGGACAGCAGCCGAGCCTGTGCTCTGTGCTTGCAGGGCAGACCCCGAACTCCCTGCAGACAGCACCATCTTGCCTGCAGTTTCTCATCCAGCCAGCAGCAGGGGAGCCAGCCTCAGCCAGCTTCCCAGCAGCTTTGGACCAGCAGGCGGAACCAGATAACTGAGATATACCGACTTTAAGACCTCTGGGGAATCAGGACACCAGACAGCAAACCCTGAGCAGGAGTAGTGCAGAGCAGCTGCCCAACAGGCGGAACCAAGTACCTGGGATATCCTGAGTTTAAGACCATGGGGAACTCAGGCCAACTGTCAGCAATCTGTGAGAAGGAGCCCTGCAGTGCAGTGGTTCAGGTGTTCCAGCCGCAGGGAAATAGCCTTATGAGCCCACAGAGGGTCAAGCACCAGCTAGTAACTACAGGACCAACTAACACCAGAGTTAACCAGATGGCAAAAGGCAAACATAAGATCGTTACTAACAGAAATCAAGGCAGTATGGCGGCATACGAACCCAGTTCCCCGACAGCAATAAATCTTGGATACCCCGAAACACCAGAAAAACAAGACTCAGATCTAAAATCACTGATAGAGGAACACTTAGATAAATCTCTTAAAGTAATACATGAGAAAATAGATCAAAAGCTAGAAGCCCTTACAAGGCAAACACAATTAAATCTCAGATATCTCAACACACCAGAAAAACAAGACTCAGATCTAAAATCACTGGTAAAGATGCAGATAGAGGATCACTTAGATACATTTCTTAAAGTAATAGAGGAGAAAATAGATCAAAAGCTAGAAGCCCATACAAGGCAAACACAAAAATCACTTAAAGAAATTCAGGAGAATATAGAGCAAAAAATGAATCCCAATAAGGGGGAGAAACAAAAATCACTTAAAGAAATACAAGAGAACATGGGTCAACAAGTAGAAGTCATAAAAGAGGAAACACAAAAATCCCTTAAAGAATTACAGGAAATCACAAACAAGCAATTGAAAGATCTGAGCAAAACCATACAGAAACTAAAACCAGAAGTAGAAACAACTAAGAAATCGCAAAGGGAGACAACGTTGGAGATAGAAAACCTTGGGAAGAAATCAAGAGTCATAGATGCAAATATCAACAATAGAATACAAGAGATAGAACACAGAATCTCAGATGCTGAAGATACCATAGGAACCATGGACTCAACAATTAAAGAAAATGCAAAATGCAAAAAGCTGGTAACCCAAAAACATTCAGGAAATCCAGGATTGAGATAAAGGAAGACCTATCAGAATTACACCAGACTTCTCACCTGAGACCATGAAAGCTAGAAGATCCTGGACAGACCTCATGCAGACCCTAAGAGAACACAAACTTCAGCCAAGACTACTATACCCAGCAAAACTCTCAATTGCCATAGATGGGGAAACCAAGATATTCCACGACAAAACCAAATTTGCAAGATACTTATCTACAAACCCAAGCCCTACAAAGGATAATAGGGGAAAAATACCAACACAAGGGGGGAAACTACACCCCAGAAGAAACAAGATAGAAACCCCACTCATCCAACCCAAAAGAAGAGAACCACTAAAATACAAAATAATAATAATAATAATAATAATAATAATAACGCCCAAAATGTCAGGAAGTAATAATTACTATTCCTTAATATCTCTTAATATCAATGGACTCAATTACCCAATAAAAAGACACAGACTAACAGACTGGATATGGAAACAGGACCCTACATTTTGCTGCATACAGGAAACACATCTCAGTGTCAAAGACAAACATCACCTTAGAGTAAAGGGCTGGAAGACAGTTTTACAAGCAAATGGTCCCAGGAAACAAGCCGGAGTAGCCATTCTAATATCAGATAAAATTGACTTTCAACCTAAAGTCATCAAAAGAGACTCAGAAGGTCACTTTCTGCTTGTCAAAGGGAAAATCCACCAAGAAGAATTCTCAATACTGAACATCTATGCGCCAAATGTAAGGGCACCCTCATTTGTAAAAGAAACTTTACTAAAGCTTAAAGCACACATTGCACCTAACCCAATAATTGTAGGTGACTTCAACACTACACTCTCCTCAATAGACCGATTAGGAAAGCAGAAACTAAACAGGGACACAGTGAAACTAATTGAAGCTTTGGACCAATTGGATTTAACAGATATATATAGAACATTCCATCCTAAAGCAAAAGAGTATACCTTTTTCTCAGAACCGAGTAAAAGTGGTCTTCAATAGCAAGAAGTGGAGTAAAAGTGGTCTTCAATAGCAAGAAGAACAACAGAAAGCCCACATACACATGGAAACTGAACAATACTCTACTCAATGACACCTTGGTCAAAGAAGAAATAAAGAAAGAAATCAAAGACTTTTTAGAATTCAATGAAAATGAAGGTACGACCTACCCAAATCTTTGGAATACAATGAAAGCAGTGCTAAGAGGAAAACTCATAGCCCTGAGTGCCTCCAAAAAGAAACTGGAGAGAGCATACACTAGCAACTTAACAGCACACCTGAAGGCCCTGGAACAAAACGAAGCTAATTCATCCAGGAGGAGTAGAAGAGAGGAAATCATCAAACTAAGGACTGAAATCAATCAAGTAGAAACAAAGCGAACCATACAAAGAATCAACAAAACCAAGAGCTGGTTCTTTGAGAAAATCAACAAGATAGATAAACCCTTAGCTGACTAACCAAAGGGCACAGAGACAGTATCCAAATTAACAAAATTAGAAAGGAAAAAGGGGATATAACAACAGAAACGGAGGAAATTCAAAAGATCATCAGATCCCACTACAAAGGCCTATACTCAAAAAAACTGGAGAATCTGGAGGAAATGGACAATTTCCTAGACAGATACCAAATACCAAAATTAAATCAGCATCAAGTAGATCAGCTAAACAGTCCCATGACCCCTAAAGAAACAGAAGGGGTTATAGAAAGCCTCCCAACCAAAAAAAGTACGGGACCAGATGGTTTTAGTGCAGAACTCTACCAGACCTTCAAAGAAGACTTAACACAAATACTCTTCAAACTATTCCACAAAATAGAGACAGAAGGGACACTGCCCAACTCGTTCTTCGAAACCACAATTAAGCTGATACCTAAACCACAAAAAGATCCAACAAAGAAAGAGAACTACAGGCCAATTTCTCTTATGAATATTGATGCAAAAATACTAAATAAAATTCTTGCCAACCGAATCCAAGAGCATATGAAAACGATCATTCACCATGATCAAGTAGGCTTCATTCCAGGGATGCAGGGATGGTTCAATATATGGAAATCCATCAATGTAATCCACAACATAAACAAACTAAAAGAAAAAAACCACATGGTCATCGCATTAGATGCTGAAAAAGCATTCGACAAAATTCAGCATCCTTTCATGCTAAAAGTCTTGGAAAGAGCAGGAATTCAAGGCCCATACCTAAACATAGTAGAAGCCATCTACAGCAAACCAGTAGCCAACATCAAAATAAATGGAGAGAAACTTGAAGCAATCCCACTAAAATCAGGGACTAGACAAGGCTGCCCTCTCTCTCCATATCTTTTCAATATAGTACTTGAAGTTCTAGCAAGAGCAATTAGACAACATAAGGAAGTTAAAGGGATACAAATTGGAAAGGAAGAAGTCAAAGTATCATTATTTGCAGACAATATGATAGTCTACTTAAGCAATCCAAAATACTCTACCAGAGAACTTCTACAGCTGATAAACAACTTCAGCAAAGTGGCTGGTTATAAAATTAACTCAAGCAAATCATTAGCCTTCTTGTACTCAAAGGACATGCAGGCTGAGAAAGAAGTTAGGGAAATAACACCCTTCACAATAGTCACAAACAACATAAAGTACCAAGGCGTAACTATAAGCAAACAAGCGAATGATCTGTATGACAGGAACTTCAAGTCCATGAAGAAAGAAATCGAAGAAGACCTCAGAAGATGGAAAAAAATTTCTTGCTCCTGGATTGGCAGGATCAATATAGTAAAAATGGCCATCTTGCCAAAAGCAATCTACAGATTCAATGCAATCCCCATCAAAATCCCAAATCAATTCTTCATAGATCTAGAAAGAGCAATTCTCAAATTCATCTGGAGCAACAAAAAAACCAGGATAGCTAAAACTATTCTCAACAATAAAAAGACTTCTGGGGGAATCAATATCCCTGAACTCAGGCAGTAATACAGAGCAATTGTGTTAAAAACTGCATGGTATTGGTACAGCAACAGGCAGGTAGATCAATGGAATAGGATTGAAGACTCAGAAATGAACCCACAGACTTATGGTCACTTGATCTTTGATAAAGGAGCCACAACCATCCAGTGGAAAAAAGAGCCTTTTCAACAAATGGTGCTGGTTCAACTGGAGGTCAACATGCAGAAGAATGCAAATTGACCCACTCTTATCTCCTTGTACTAACATCAATTCCAAGTGGATCAAGGACCTCCACATAAAACCAGACACACTGAAACTATTAGAAAAGAAACTTGGGAAGACCCTGGAGGACATGGGCACAGGGGGAATGTTTCTGTACAGAACACCAATAGCTTATGTTCTAAGATCAAGAATTGACAAATGGGACCTCATAAAATTACAAAGTTTCTGTAAGGCAAAGGACACTGTCAGAAGGACAAAACGGCAACCAACAAAGTGGGAAATGATCTTCACCAACCCCACATCCGACAGAGGGCTAATATCCAATATATACAAAGAACTCAAGAAGTTAGACCCCAAAGAACCAAATAACCCTATCAAAAATGGGGCACAGAGCTAAACAAAGAATTTTTACCAGAAGAAATTCGGATGGCCGAGAAGCACCTTAAGAGATGTTCAACATCATTAGTCATCAGGGAAATGCAAAACAAAACAACCCTGAAATTCCATCTCACACCAGAAAGAATGGCTAAGATTAAAAACTCAAGAGACAACAAGTGCTGGCGAGGATGTGGAGAAAGAGGAACACTCCTCCACTGTTGGTGGGATTGCAAAATGGTAAAACCACTCTGGAAATCAGTTTGGCAGTTCCTCAGAAAATTGGGCATGTCTGTTCCAGAGGACCCTGGCATACCACTCCTGGGCATATACCCAGAGGATTCCCCTGCATACAATAAAGACACATGCTCCACTATGTTTATAGCAGCCTTGTTTATAATAGCCAGAAATTGGAAGGAGCACAGATATCCCTAAAAAAGGAATGGATACAGGAAATGTGGTATATTTATACAATGGAGTACTACTCAGCAATTAAAAATAATGAACTCATGTAATTTGTAGGTAAATGTTTAGATCTGGAAAATATCATCCTAAGTGAGCTAACCCAATCACAAAAGAATACACATGAAATGCAATCACTGATAAGTGGATATTAATGAGCCCAGAAGCCCTAAATACTCAAGGCACAATTAGCAAGTCAAATGACTCCCAAGAAGAAGAAAGGAGAGGCCCCTGGGCCTGTAAATATTGGATCCAATATTGTAGGCCCAGAACAGAGAAATCGGGGGGGGGGAGGGGAATGATTGGGGAATAGCTGGGGGGGGAGAGGAATTATGGGACATATGGTGGGGGGAAATGGGAAAGGGGAAAGCCTTTGGAATGTAAACATAGAATATAGAAAATAAAAATTAAATTAAAAAAGGATTCTGAGGATAATTTTGGTTGTAGTGACAGCTTAATAGTTGTAAGTTTTCCAGTACACATATAAGGGTATGCTTTTCAGTTTCTTTATGTCTTTTTTAATCTCAGTAATTTTTTTATAGTTTTTATTGTAGTATTTTCTCAGAATTTAGTTGTTTTATATGTTCTTCCAAATACAAAATTCTTCATAATTTCCCTTTCAAAAATGTTCATGGCTAATAATTGGAAATGGAAGCTAATTTGTGTTGTGTTGGGTTTTTTATATTTCTACATTGTTATTTCCATATACCAATTTACAAAGTTAATAGCATTTTTGCTCATGTGAATTTTTAATTAATGTATATGTATCATGCACACACACACATACACACATATACCACATCTACCATAATACCAGATATAATTATATATACACATATATATTACAAGTATATATATATTGCATTCAAATTTATTTTTTATATCTTTGTCTTGACTAAGTATTCTGATGATACTTTCTAGCATTATGTTAAATAGATGTTAACAAGGATATCTTTGCTTTGTCTGGTTGCATGTTCTACTTGCCCCACAAAGATATGCATATATTACATATAAATATTATGGCATGCTATATAATGTTCGTGAGTATTCACGGATTTTGTATATTTTGCTATCCTTGGAGCATATGAGTACTAGAATCAGTTTCCCATAAAGGGTTGGACTAAGCTGTATACAAATAGTTTTTCTAATGTATCTTCATTATCCATAACCTCATTTTATATTATTAATATATATCACATATAAATATATTGAAAGTCCATTAAAATATGTTATAGTTACCCCTTTAGGGAATTGTTCTTTAATTTACATAGAAGAACATTTACACTCTGTCTTAGTTAAGGTTTCCATTGCTATGAAGAGACAACAAGATCAAGGCCATTCTTGTAAGGGACAACATTTGCGGCTCACAGATTCAGAGGTTCAGTGCATTATTGTCATGGTGGAAGCATGGCAGCAACTAGGCAAGCATGACTCTAGAGGAGCTGAGAGGCCAACATCTTGTTCAGAAGGCAAACAGAAGCTCCAGACTGCTAGAAGGAGGGTTTCAAGGCTCACTCCACTAAGGCCATAACCCCTAATAGTGCCACTCCTTGGACAAAGCATATTCAAACCACCATACACTCTCATTTTATTTACCTGCGTAATTACCATTACTTTTTCTTCTCCATAGAGATGTGAACTACTACTCAATGTCCAGCCAATCCTGCTTCTTTATATTCCTTTAACTATTGCTTAAGAGCTAAATGGGTCCTTTTAAAACGTAAGCGTAGTGGTTCTTTCAGCATTCTACTTAAAATTTCCTTAGCCAAATCCATCAACTTATTAGATACATATTATATTTGCAATGTAACAGCAGGTAACAGATAGAACAGCAACATAACGAGGGTCCCTTTGTTTTTGGCTTTCAATAATATATTATTCACCAACAGCCTCTAAAATCTTTTCTGCCAAAAGCATTCTGAAATACGTTACAAATTCCACCTACTAACTTCTCCCACTGACAGTGTCATGTGTTTGTTTTGTTTTTTTTTTATAATGACTCCTGTCTCTTGGGCACAAAAGCCTTTTATTTTCTGCTGCATAAAATACACTCCAAATTCACTTATATGAAATAATAAGAATTATTCATTTTCATTGTCTCATAGTTCTGGGTGTTGGTGGGGTTGAACCAAATGAACCGTGTTCCGGTTTTCTCACATAATTGCAGTCCACTACTTACTTGGTATGGAGTCATCTCGACACCTTACACACTCATTTGTCTAGCAAGTTCCACCCATTGTCATACGAGTCCTCAGTGTCGTTATTGTCTAGAATGTGGTTTGTGCACGTAACCCTGGATTTATCACATTGTTCTGGCTGAGTTCTAGTCAAATGAAGGTTATATCGTCTTCCTATAAAGAAACCTCTCAAATTTAAGTCCATAGCATTGCTTCACTGCTGGCTGTGTCAATCAATCCAGTGTTAAGAGCAGTGGGAACAGAAGTTACATAATAACAACAAAATGGCAAAGGTCTATAAGTCCCATAGGACTGACCTTATTATCATGATCATTAATGGGAAACACAAGTTTGCCATAGTAAAAAAAAGAAGAAAGTAGATCTTCTCTAATAAAAACATGTATTTTTATGGCACTTAAAGTTGAAATAGTTCTATGTAAAGATTCTCTGACCACTAATCCAACCTGACAAATGACACTACTTTCATGACCTTAAAAGAAGAATTTTTCCATAAAATACTGACATTCCTAATTGTACATACTATGATAAAGCCTCTATAATTTTGAATACACCTGCAACCTTGGAATTAATGACATCAATAGAAGTGCCACCAAGGATGTACTTATTTCAATTATATGTAAAATGTAGTAATCTGTATATTTCAGAAAATTGCATATATAATGGTAGAAGGGGATCTTTTGTTAGTGATATAGAAGCAAACCATAAAACTGACCAATGTCAGTGTGACTTTGAATACCCCCCTGGATAGCAAAAAATCCACAATCTGTGTCTACATCTGTGTCTGTGTCTGTATCTATGTGTATCTGTATGTATCTGTATGTCTGAGTGTCTCTGTGCCTGTACCTTTCAAATTCTAAAGATCAAATTCAGATCCTAGAATATGCTAGGCAAGTACTCTACCAGTGCTCTGAATCCTGTGCTCTATACTTACATTTATAAAGTATATTAATTATAATTTTCTTTGTAAGGATTGTTATTAGAGAGAATAGTTTATATACTTGAAGGGGTTCTCTACTTCTTAAAATCTTCATAATAATTATTTAAATAAAATAATTGAAAATTTTCAAATATGGAGAACAAGTTAAAATAAAAGAGAAAGAAACTGAAAGAGAGGGAAAGAATAAATTTGAATCAAAGAAAGTGGGTTGGGACTTTAGATGGTTTCACTGAGCAAAGTAAGTTTTTGAACCCTTTTCTTTATTAAACTTTTTATTCAGAACTGACTGGGAATTGAATAAATAAAAGAAATCCCTGAAGCCTAGAAAAAGAAAAGTAAGTAATAGAGAACAAGGGTTTGAAAATGAGTTTAAGTTACCATTTGCAAGAAACGATGAGCTAAGAAAAGAGTAGTGTTCCATTGAGGATTCTAGTATGAGTTTAAGCTGGTAGGAACTTCTCCTCAATTTCTGTATTTGACTGTGGATTTTACATTAAAAAAAATTACAGAATGCTTCAATAATACAAAAAGAGCCTTCAAAATGCCCAAATACCAACACAAACAGTTCAGACAAATAAGACAGTTATTTCAATACAAAGGAATCTTTGAAGAGAGTGTTTCTACCATATATTCATTGGTTTATCTATTAGTGAGTTTATAAGGAAAATGTCAATGTAACTAAGTCAATCAACAGAAAACATATTGAGTCACTAAAGTGTTCCAAGATCCAGTCTCTATCTTAGGATCTTAGAGTTTATCTAGGAATAGAATGAAAGGATTACAAAACAGTTATGATACATAAGAGCACTGAGAGATAAGAAACCATACAAAAGCCATGATAGTTTTGAAGACAGGAGTTTGCAAAAAGCAGATATTCTATTTGAGCTGGAAAGGAACAACTGAGTTCTACTCAAGAAGAAATGAAGTGGATCGATGTATATTGACTAACAATGCTTTCCAAGTCACATCAAAAAAAGAAAAAATGAACATCAATTTGCTGAACGAAATTCCCATTAGGATCTCAGTTAAATAAGGAAAACACCACATTCTATGCGTGTGTGTGTGTGTGTGTGTGTGTGTGTGTGTGTGTATGTGTGTGTCACCACCCCAAGGGTCTAAGATAACTTGCCAAAAGATCAAAATATAATGGTGATTTGTTCTTTATCAAAAGAAGGGATGGGGACAATAAAGCAGATATTTTTGGATTCCTATATTTGCAAAAAAGTTGGAATTTTTTATATTTGCATTTATGTTGCTTCACACTCTGGCTTATGCCTAATAAACATTGTAATTCCAGGGATTATCATTTGTACTTCAGTGAGTGGGAAACATAATTTGACAACTTTCACCAAACTTCTTAAACTGTATATTCAACCCCAAGTGTGGTCATGCAACTGAATGTAAAGGTTGTAAAATTTTGGCAACAGTCAGTGGTTTACAATGTGTAGTAGGATAAAAAAATTAATCCAAAACCCAAACATGTAATGAATCTGAGGTGTCACTCACAGTACTGACCTGCATTAGATTGTGATATTCAATTCCAGCATTAGTCTGAACACAGAACACCCTTACCATACACTATGAAAATTGTCATGTCATGCAATGATAATATATACTGACGAAACAACCTGGGATGAGATTCATGACTGTAATGTGTTACTAATGGCAGTGTTTAACTGAACATACAAAGGTTTCTCTTACTAATGAAAGATAATACTTTAACTAAAGAAAATAAAAACTCAATATTTCCTACTGTCATTCCTCAGCATGTAAGTATATAAAATTAGTAAGTCTTATGAGATTGTATTACATAAAATGATTAATTTTAAAAATTACTATTTATATTGATGATTTGGATTTCACAAGAAAATTTCAAATGAACTTTTGCTTGTGATTAAGATAGAATTTATAACAATTTCTGAAATGGCTTGAAATATACTTTGGCCATTTTCTAATATGTAATTATGCAAATAGAATTCTCCACACTGACAATTATAAAATTAAACTATCAGTCAACTCTGAAAAACATTTAAGATACTCAACATCCTGTAGTACCAAGTACTCAGCCAAGATTTAATTCTTTATATAAAACTAATAAGCCTATCTACATCTTTAGGATGCAAATTTATTTGTATTAAGTGAATAGTATAGTTATATTATGCCAAAGATTTGTTTTATAATAAACTCCTTTAATGATTTATTATCAATAAATGCATTGAGTGTATAACTATTTTTATACACCTATTTACCCACTTCACATTAAAATAAATCAGATGCTGGCTGGAGAGATGGCTCAGCAGTTAACATTTGTTGCCAAAACCCACAATGGATGGCTCATAACTACCTACAGTTGCAGGGGATTTGACACCCTCCTCATGCCTCAGCAGCCCCTGCATACACACCGTACACAGAAGTCAAACACAGGGACTGGAGAGATGGGTCAATAGTTAAGTATATGTACTTGATGTTCTTGCAGATGACCTAAGCTTGGTTCATAGCAGCTAGGTGGCAACTTACAACCTACAATTCTACTTTCAGCACTAACTTCTGTCATTTATAAGCACCAGGAACAGTATGTGGCATGCACACACATACATGCAGAGAAACACACAAAGAAAATACCTTAATCCTTAAAAATACACACACACACACAAATACTTTTGGTTTTAATGTCTTAAGCAAAAGGGAGTCATGAGTTAATAAATGATGAAGACAGCTTGTTCTGGGTAAGCAATGTAGCCTTTCACACAATGCTCAGCATAACTGACCTAAATAGAATTTTGAAGCTTTGCTATGGTTAGTCAGCACCTTGTATATAAAGTCAACAAGTGGAACAGTTGTTGTAGGTCCAATATAGACTATGAGAGAACCGGAGGTCTCTTTGAATGGAAGTGTTGGCCATAGACAGACAGCCATAGGAAACCATGTATGAGTATAGATCTGTGTCACCTCATGAGGAAAGTTTAGCTTTGCTTTGAGATGTGACACAGTCAGATTTGACTCTAGGACAATGTCTGACAACAATGTAGGAAACAAAGTTACAGAAGTGGGGTAGCTGCAGCTTAGACTAGCTAGAAGGTTGTCACATTTAGACTAGCTAAAAAACACAAGGATAGACACTAAAACAAATATCAGTAAGGATGTTGGCATAATCAAATCATAACTCAACATAAGGAATGAATGTGATGCCAAGGGAGACCCCAAAATTCCAAAGTAAGATTTCAGGTCATATGTCTAAGGAAAAAAAAAAAAAAAAACATGGCCAGGCAGTGGTGGTGCACACCTTTAATCCCAGGATGTGGGAGGCAGAGGCAGGCAGATTTCTGAGTTCGAGGCCAGCCTGGTCTACATAGTGAGTTCAAGGACAGCCAGGGCTATACAGAGAAACCCTGTCTCAAACACACACCACACACACACACACACACACACACACACACACACAGAATACCAACTGGGATTCATGCTAAGAGCACTGAGATTCTGACCCAAATCTTAACCTGGGTCCAAAGGCAATTCAGAGTCACAGGGAGAATTTATCCTGCCAGTGGTTATTCCCTAACTGGTCCCATATGGATGTGCTGAATTAACCAGATCATCGTATCATACAATGAACAGCTTATTCTTTACTAGTTCATTGCTAAAGATTATATGAGTTGGGAAAATACCTTACTAATGTGTCTAGAAGCCCTCCTATCTGGTAGCCACATAACGCCCATAAAGAAAGAACGAAATGTCTTACTTGGCTGAATTTGTTTGCCCTGCACTAGTGCTGCCTCTTATTAGCACAACCCTTCTCAACCATTCAAAGCACATTTAATGCATCTATTGAATAGTACTGGTAGATGATTATATTTAAATTCTTACTCCACACTTTTCTAAATTTAATTTTTCCCAGCTTTCATTTTAAACATTAGAATAGCATTTGCCCTTCCTCCACGTTCCGGAACATTTCTCATCCTTGTGATTTATCAACCACCAGCAATGACTCCAGGATTTCAGAGGATTACCGGATGTGAGACATCCGCATCTTGAATTTACTTAAAATACAGAAGTGAGGTCCCCAGGACTCTTAATATTCTGCTCTCACTCCTGGAGGCAGATAGAAATTTAACATATTAAAAACAGTCCATTAGAAGGCCAGCTTGTATGCAGTCCAATAAGCAAGCTGGAGAGCAGTCAGTGATGGGATTTAGGAGGTAAAGAAAGGCCAGATCATGTCAGCAAATTAGCATCAACTGAAAATCCAGGCATATCTAGGGAACCATCTCATTATTACATGATTACAGTTCTCTTCAAATTTAACAAATTAAGTCAACTCTCTATTTTATATTCCCATTCTGTTCTGTTCACTCAGTCTACCTAGCATAAGATAACAGAGGAACAATAAATGTTAGCTTTTAAAAAATAAGTTCTGGTGGTCAATTATTTGCATAGCTTTTTTCTCATTCTGTGCCTAAAAGGACACACCCAGTACATCTAGTTACATAATCATTTACACCCAGTCAAGTTCAAGAGGAGAATTTGTTTCTACTACACGGTGTTAAGTATCTTAAAGAATCATTGAAACATCTGAAGAAACAGATTCTGGGTCGAATGTAGAAGAAATCATTCCAAAGATCCCACAGAACCAGTACTGCGCTTCAGAGATGGGGAGCCACGGGCCCCCAAGCTAATGCTGGCTCAGAAGTTACTCACCCAAGTAGCTGCCTCAGATACAGAACTTCTATAAATCAGAAACTGATGCTGCAGCTGCCAGATTAGGAACAGTTCCATGCTAGCACAATCTGCCCAAGCAGAATGGATGTTTCATGTCTTCCTCTTGGCACCAACAGAGCAAATGACTGGACATATCAAATTCGGCTCAGTGCTACCATAGAATAAACTGGATGCCTCTACTCCCTCTATGCCAAGAAAAAATAAATAAATAAAATAAGGTTGTATAATAGGCACATCATCTGTCTCACTCCAGTCAGTCAAACCTCACACTTCATGGTAGCTTACCCCAAGCCACAGCTGCAAGGCTGGGAGGCTTATTCCTCACTGGATTTCTTGGTACACAACTACAGAAAATAAAATTCTTCAATTGTAAATATCAAGTGCAAGGAGGTTTCAGGACATTTTTACGTAAGTTATTGTTATTAAAATCAGGCTTTAGAACCTTTGCATCATTCCAAAATATTTCCTCCCCAATTGCTGCTACTGTAGGCTCTAGATCAGTACAGTTAGCCTCTTACCTTTGTAATTATGCCTTCCAACTGATTCATAGAAAGTCTTTAATGGTTAGCTTTTAAAATTCCTTTAGGCTCATTTAGGTGTTTGTGTGTGTGTGTGTGTGTGTGTGTGTGTGTGTGTGTGCATGCACACATGTGCATGTGCGTGAGAATATGTATATGGATACAAGTACTGTCAGAGACCAGAAAGGACATGGGATTCCCCTCGAGCTAGAGTTACAGTGGTTGGAAACAACTCAATATGGGGACCAAGCAGTACTTTTAATTGTTAACCATCGCTGTGCTTCCTGTGTCTAGCTTTTCACCTACCACGAGGTAATTTATCTTATATATATGAGCTTGTTTTATTTTTATTCAACCACATAAGTGTTGCATTACTTGCATGCCTAGTCATATAAATGAACAGTCATCCGATGTCTAATTTAAGCTACTATGATTAGTGTTATGAACATTCACTTATAAGCCTATGAGCATATACTTTTGTTTTTCAGTAATCGAATGCTAAAAATGAAATCACTGGGTCACAGAGAATTTGGAGGCTTGCCTGCTTAACATTGTGAGAATCCATCAGCCATTTCAAAGCACTATGACACTTTGCATTCCTTCCAGCTATATTTACCAGTCATGAGATGTTTGCATCCTTACCAATATTTGCTATTATTCTATCGATTCCAGTGAGCTCATGGGGTTATGATTAAGGTTGACTTGCATCTCCTGCTCACTCATCATGGTAAACATATTTCATGACATTTGCATATCTTTCTATGGAAATACCTATTGACATATTACGTTCATTTTCTTTAAAGAGTTGCACTTTCTAGCCCAGATTGTCCTGGAATTCATTTTGTAGGACAAGATGGCCTTGAGCTTGCTACACTCCAGCCTCAGCTTCTCCAGTGTAGGTATGCACCAACCATGTCTAGCTCTGGGCTCATAATTGTTTAATGTTTATGAGTATGTGTGTATGTCTATGCTGGTGTGTGTGTGTGTGTGTGTGTGTGTGTGTGTGTGTGTTTAGGTGTCTAAGGGACACTGTGAGTGCAAAATACTCATGCCAGAGGAATGAATGTGGAAATCAGGGGCCTAGCACTTGTATTGCTTAAGCAAGGATCTCTCAGTATTTAGTACTGTATAAGCCAGGCTAGTTGGCCTCTTAATGTCCATCTTCTTGTTTCTGACTTTTATACTCCCATGGGAACAAGAGGGCTGCAGACACATGAGTTACAGCACCCAGATTTTACATGGGGGGGGGGAGGATGTTCTGGTTAGCTTTTACTAGAAATTTGACACAGTCTACTGTCATCCAAGAGCCTCAGTTGAGGAATTACCTAGCTCATACATCTCTGTAGGTGACTGTTTTGTTTGTTAATTGATGTAGGAGGGCCAGGCCTTTACGAGAGTTACCATCAGCACTTAAGAGTTTTCGTACTGTATAAAAAAGCTAGCTGTTTATAATAGCTATGAGTGAGCTAGCAAGAAGAATCCTCCAGCGTTCCTGGTGTACAAAGTTTCTTGGTCAGAGATAATGTTGTATCAAATAGTTCTTGCCTTCATGTTCTTGCCTTGACTTCTCTCAATGGTAGATTGTGTCCTGAAATTGCAAACTGAAAAAATTCTTTTATCACTGAAAATGTTTTCAGTCAGATTTTTTTTTTATCATAGCAGCAGAAATGAAAGTAGAACAGGAAACTAGTTGGTCGGGCTTTTACATGGGCTTTGGGAATCCAAACTCATGTCCCCCACACCAGCATAGCAATCCCTGTTCCCAATGAGACATCTATTTAGCACTTGCATTCTTCAGAGTAAATGGGATTATTTTGTTTAATGTTTAGGGGGCAGGGCAGTGTTGTTTTAAGACAGTCTCACTCTGTTGTACTGGCCTGAACTCACTATGTGGTCCAAGCTGCTCTCCAGCTCATGACAATTCTTCTGCCTCAGGCTCTTGACTTCTGTAATTACTGACATGAGCAATGAGTCATGAATAAAACATGAACATTTTAATGATTCCTATCTTGTTTTTATTTCCATTTATCATTCATACATTTTACAATTCCTGAGCAGAAGATACTAGCTTAACCTAAGATCACAAAGACCTTTAATCTGTGTTTTTACCTAGGTCTCCAGTTTTTATCTCATGTTTTCTCTAAGGACTTAAGGTTGGTATAAGTGCCTAAAGGTTCATTTTTTGAAATAAGCTACCTAATTATTGTATGTCATTTTTTGAAAATATCATTCTTTTTTTACTTAATGGGCTCCATGCCTCTGTCCAAAATCAGCTGATTCTGTATTAATGGACCTATTTCATTCTTTTTTTTTTCTCTGATAACAGGAAGAATTTTTTGAAATTATGATGTTTTTATTTACTGAGAATAGCTTGTTATTCTCAGATAATATATCCTTTTTTTATTTGACATATTCTTCATTTACATTTTAATGATTTCCCCTTTCCTGGGTCCCCCCTCCCCAAAAGTCCCATAAGCCCTCTTCCCTCCCACTGTTCCCCAATCAACCCCTTCCTGCTTCCCTGACCTGGTATTCCCCTACACTGCTGCACTGAGCCTTTCCAGGACCAGGGACCTCTCCTTCCTTCTTTTTGGGCATCATTTAATATGTGAATTGTTTCTTAGGTATTGCGAAAAAAAAAATATATATATACACATATATATATATATATACATATATATATATATATATATATATATATATATATATATATAAGCATTTCTCAAATTCATCTGGAATAACAAAAAACCCAGGATAGCTAAAACTATTATCAACTGTAAAAGAACTTCTGGGGGAATCAGTATCCCGGACCTCAAGCAATACTACAGAGCATTAGTGTTAAAAACTGCATGGTATTGGTACAGTGACAGGGAGGTGGATCAATGGAATAGGATTGAAGACACAGAAGTGAACCCACACATCTATGGCCAATTGATCTTCCACAAAGAAGCTGAAAACATACAGTGGAAGAAAGATAGCCTTTTCAACAAATGGTGCTGGCTGAACTGGAGGTCAACATGCAGAAGAATGAGAATTGATTCACTCTTATCTCCTTGTACTAAGCTCAAATCCAAGTGGATCAAGGACCTCCACATAAAACCAGACACACTAAAACTAATAGAAAAGAAACTGGGGAAGACCCTTGAGGACATTGGCTCAGGGGGAAAGTTCCTAAACAGAACACCAATAGCTTATGCTCTAAAATCAAGAATAGACAAATGGGACCTCATAAAATTACGAAGTTTCTGTAAGACAAAAGACTGTCAAAAGGACAAATTGGCAACCAACAAATTGAGAAAAGATCTTCACCAACCCTACATATGACAGGGGGCTAATGTCCAATGTATACAAAGAACACAAGAAGTTAGACCCCAGAAAACCAAATTACCCTATCAAAAATGGGGTACAGAGCTAAATAAAGACTTTTCACCTGAAGAACTTCGGATAGCTGAGAAGCACCTTAAGAAATGTTCAACATCATTAGTTATTAGGGAAATGCAAATCAAAACAACCCTGAGATTTCACCTCACACCAGTCAGAATGGCTAAGATTAAAAACTCAGGAAACATCAGGTGTTGGCGAGGATGTGGAGAAAGAGGAACACTCCTCCACTGCTGGTGGGATTGCAAGCTGGTACAACCACTCTGGAAATCAGTCTGGTGTTTCCTCAGAAAACTGGACAGGATACCTCCGGAGGACCCTGCCATACCACTCCTGGCCATATTACCCAGAAGATTCCCCAGCATGTAATAAGGATACATACTCCCCTATGTTCATAGCAGCCTTATTTATAATAGCCAGAATCTGGAAAGAACCCAGATATCCCTCAACGGAGGAATGAATACAAAAAATGTGGTATGTATACACAATGGAGTACAATTCAGCCATTAGAAACAATGAATTCATGAAATTCTTAGAGAAATGGATGGAGCTGGAGAACATCATACTAAGTGAGGTAACCTAATCTCAAACGAATACCTATGGTATGCAGTCACTGATAAGTAGATATTAGCCTAGAATCTTGGAACACCAAAGACACAATCCACATACCAACTGATGTCTAAAAAGAAGGAAGGAGTGGACCCTGGTTCTGGAAAGGCTCAAAGCATCAGTGTAGGGGAATACCAGAACATGGAAGTGGGAAGGGGTGGATTGGAGAACAGAGGTAAAAGGGCTCGTGGGACCTTTGGGGGGCAGGAAACCAGGAAAATGGAAATGAAATGTAAATAAAGAATATATCCAATAAAAAAAAGAGTGGGTGAAGCATGATTGGCACAGACTACAATGATTGATTTTGTGTTTTAAAGCCTTTGTGTTTCAAAAGCATTTTAGAATCAGTTTTTTCACTCTCTATAGTTGAATACATATGACACTAAACAAAAAGAGGGAGATGGAAGTCAGTATAAAGGTGTCGGGGTGGTGGAGTGAAGGCTATAGTAGGCAAGGTCAAACAAGGTAAAAAAGTAGTTATGTATGAAATGTTACAGTGAAACCTATTACTTTGTAACCTTTCTTAAAATTACGAAATTATTTAAGTTTCTTGGTTTTCTTAATGTGTGAATGTTGAATTTGCAGGCTGCAGGAATAATTAACTTACAGCTCTGTGTGGTCCTTCTCTAATGAAGGTGGCAGAGCCCTGCTTTTAAGTTTTTCTCTTCACTATCAGTGTTTCATTGTTTCCAATGTAAATACGTATGCAGGTTTGAACAAATTCTGTTAAGTCTTCCTCAAGTATTTAATATTTGTATAGAATTACAAGTGTTATTTTAAATTATTCATTGCTAACTTGTCTATAGAAATGCTATTTATTTTTGCACATTAGGCATGTGGTATTGACTACCTCAGTGATTAGAACTGGTAGATTTTTGTCATTCGGTTTTAGTTAGTCATTCATCTTCTACTGTCACCCTTCTATTTCTCCCTGACCTGTTCCTCCATGGCTCACTGCCCTATCTAACTCCACTGCAGTTTTGAAGAGAAATGGCCAAGGTGGCATCTCATCTTATGTGCTAACTTAGGAGGAAAATTCAAATTTCATAATGATAATGGTATCAGCAATAGGCTCTGCTTAACTTTGATTATCAGATTGAAAACTATTCTCTTAGCACCTAGATTTCTGAGTGTTTTATCATGAATAAACGGAATTTATAAAATAATTTTCTATTCATAGGCACATACACATTCATTACCTTTTTCAGTCGGTGATTATGAATATTCACATTGATTTATTTAAGCCAATCATATTATTCAGATCAACCCAGCTTGGGCATATACTGTCTTTGTAGTCACATTCACAACTAGATTCAATCTATTGATGACCTGTTCTAGATATTTGTGAAGCATTCTTTCATCACTTTTGTAAGAATTTGAATGGAGTAGGTTTATTTATTATTCTTAAGTATTTAAGAAAAGTCACTTAAGGATGAAATTCGCTCACATGAATTTAGGTACACATTTAAGAGTGTGGAGTAATTGTTCAGTGAATTTATTTTAATGATATCATCAACTTCATTTACACAAAAGCTGATAATATTTCCTAAATATTCTCTTACTGTTTATGGGGCCCTTGATGATACCCCTTTATCATGAATACTAAAAATTTATCTTCATTCCTTTAGGAAAACTGTAGTATATGCTTATCAACTTCATTAATTATTTTTTTCATAAAATCAACTTTTGCCTTCCTCTACTTTTTTATGTTTTCTAAATTTATTTTCTAATTTATTGACTCCTTCTGTCTTTACTTTCTTTTTCCTATTTTAATTTACATTTTTTGTTTTGTTTGCTCTTTAGTTTCTACTCCCTCTAAATCAAAGCTGAAATTATTAGCTTAGGCCCATTGTCTCATCACATTTAAGCATGTAATCCTATATTTTGTTGTTGACATCATTTAAGCTGTTCATTATAGAGTTTGAAGAATTATTTTAATTTTCATTCAGCATTAAGTACCAATTTATATTTAATTTATTGTCTGACATGTGCATTATGTAAATCTTAGAAGTTTATTTTGTGAATATGATTTCCAAATAATTTTATTACTTTTCAGTTTAATTCACATGTATTCAGAATAAATTTTGTTTAGCTTCATTTTTAAAATTTATTTTATTTTTTCATGTATGAATGTTTTGATGCATATATATGTATATATATACATATATATATTACAACATACATAACTTATGGTCACAGAGGTCAGAAGAGGGCATCATATTCCCAAGAACTGGAACTATAGATGGTTGTGAGCCACAGTGTGAGTGCTGGGTAGCAAACGTGGTTCTTGTAATGACCAACAACAGCTCTCAACTACTGACCCATATTTCTAGTCCCTGGTTTCAATTTTGTAAAAAGGTTTTCTTTTTTTTTCATTTTTTTATTCTATATTTTTGTTTATATTCCAAAGGCTTTCCCCTTTCCCAGTTCCCCCCACCTTATGTCCCATAAGTCCTCTCCCCCCCAACTATTCCCCAATCACAACCCCACACACCATTTCTCTGTTCTGGTACTGTCCTACAAAACTGGATCCAATCTTTTCAGGCCCAGGGTCCTCTCCTTTCTTCTTTTTGGTAATCATTTGACTTGCTAATTGTGCCTTGAGTATTTAGGGCTTCTGGGCTCATTAATATCCTCTTATCAGTGATTGCATTTCATGTGTATTCTTTTGTGATTTGGTTAACTTGCTTAGGATGATATTTTCCAGATCTAACCATTTGCCTACAAATTGCATGAATTCATTATTTTTGATTGCTGAATAGTATTCCATTGTGTGTGTGTTTGTGTGTGTGTGTGTGTGTGTGTGTGTGTGTGTGTGTGTGTATATATATATATATATATATATATATATATATATATATATATCACATTTTCTGTATCCATTCCTCCTTTGAGGGATATCTGGACTCCTTCCAACTTCTGGCTATTATAAACAAGGCTGCTATGAACATAGTGGAGCATGTGTCTTTATTGTATGCAGGGGAATCCTCTGGGTATATGCCCAGGAGTGGTATGCCAGGATCCTCTGGAAGGGACATGCCCAATTTTCTAAGGAACCGCCATACTGATTTCCAGAGCGGTTGTACCATCTTGCAATTCCCACCAACGGCGGAAGGAGTGTTCCTCTTTCTCCACATCCTCACCAGCACCTGTTGTCTCTTGAGTTTTTAGTCTTAGCCATTCTGATTGGTGTGAGGTAGAATCTCAGGGTTGTTTTGATTTGCATTTCCCTGATGACTAATGATGTTGAACATCTCTTAAGGTGTTTCTAGGCCGAGAAACACCTTAAGTAAAAACGTTTTCATGGGCCCATGGGAATAGAGAGACAAAAGTCAGTTAAGAGATTTAACTGGTTCCTCTGGGTAGTCTTCCAGAGGAACTGATTTGATTCCCAACACTCACGAGATCGTTCAAGACTGTTAACTCCAAATCCAGGAAATCTGATGCCCTTTTCTTGACTCTGCACGCATGAGGCATTCATGTCATCCATATGCAGGCAAAACACCCATATTTAAAACACTAATTAATTACTAATTAAAATGTTTTAAGTTTTCTGACACTATCACGGCATATCTTAGGCATATCTTAGGCAAAGTTTCAGGTACACTTGGACACTTGTGCTGTAGTTATAAGCTGACTATGGATCAGCTACGACAAGGGGGCTGAGCTTGTTTTAAAGTTTTTTCTCATCATTTATTTTTGTTATCTTGGCATGGAAATATCATTTATTTGGTTACCTTGGTATATAAATGTCTGAGAAAGATGGATTGAAATATTCAGCTTTATGGAGAGGTGTCTGTAATCCTTCCATTTTATCAGTTTGTGAGTCATTTATTTGAAATATTTAAAATTACTTCATCAATTTACCTATTCTTAACTTAAAAACATCCCTTCTTTTATCAGTGGTAAAAATCACCAGTTATTAGCCCAGTTTTTTTTCCATATAGCATTCTGGTTTTCTTCTGATTTTGTTTGGCAAATGTGATCTAGCATTCTTTATTCTTCTTTTTAACCATTATTCTCTTTATACTTGAAAACGAATTTATTTAGACAGAATAATTTGTAAATTTTCTTTTAATCTCTGATTTTTCTCGTCTGATCATCTGTTAGGGTTTTGTTTGTTTGCTTGTTTTGTTTACTTAGAATGTTTCGGACATTGACTTTTATTCTGACTGTGAATTAGAAAATCACATACTCCTTGTTCATTTGTTTCACCTTTTACTTCTCTGCTCCCTTTTCTCTCTTTCTCCCTTTTTATGTATTACTTATGTATTAGATACGAAGTATATATTAGGTATGTATTAGGTATGAAGTACCCATGAAACACTCATGTTTTGAATGCTGAGTCCCCAGCTGGTGATTGGACCCTGGAACCACAGATTAATTTCATGATAGATCATAACATCATGTCCTGTTTCTTTTAGATTACTTATAATTCTAGTCCTCTCCAATAACTTCTACACCCATTTGCAATGTAAAATATAGGCCTGTATGTCATGACAGTCTTGAGAATGTATCCTTCCTGAGATAATATCATCATGGTAGTAAACTATTTCTACCTCGCATTTTATGCTTCTTCTTTCACACATTTCCTCTCACATGAATTTTAATCTGCACAATGTATGTTTCCACATTTATTTTTTCTTTAAGAAATTCATCATATGATAATTTTCAAAAATATGTTTCATATTTATGCATATTTACTATTCCTAGAAAATATTTACTGTGTGTGTGTGTGTGTGTGTGTGTGTGTGTGTGTGTGTGTTGGGGGGTATCCATAGTGTAGTACAACTTTGTGGAGGAGTTTCGCTTAGCTGTGAATGCCTGTGCCTATGGAAGCCCATGAATTGGTATCAGGTGTCATCCTCAATTGTTCTTCATTATATTTTTTGAGACAAGGTCTCTCACTGAACCTGCAGCTTGCCAATTTAGATAGACTGTGTGCCTAGCTAGCCCCAGAAATCCCCTGTTTCTGCCTCCCCAATTCTGGGAGTCTAGGCCTTTGCCATACCACCCAGCATTTATATGTATGCACTAGAGCTCAATTTAGAATTTATGTGCCAAGCATTTAGACCACCTGAGCTACCTCTTCATCCTCTCTTCGGTAATTTTTTAAGTACTCAAGTTTTAACTGGCACCATGTTTTCTTTTGTCTTAAATATTTATTTATTTTATATATGTGAGTACACTGTAGCTCTCTTCAGACACACCAGAAGAGGACATCAGATCCCATTACAGATGGCTGTGAGCCACCATGTGGTTTCTGGAAATTGAACTTTGGACCTTTGGGAGAGCAATCAGTACATTTAACCACTGAGCCATCTCTCCAGCCTATTGGCACCATGTTTTCTACCTCAAAGTTTATTATAACTTTCATAGCAGTGGAAGATCTGTGGGGTGACATGACTCTCAGCTTCCGGTTATTAATTTTTTTGTTTTGATCTCATATTTTAATATTTTATTCTTTGATTTTAACATTTATTGAGAATAATTCTCAATAGCTTAACTGTATTATTTCTCTGAGGTAAGCTGTTTATTTTCATTTGACCCATTATTAATTGAGCTTTTAGAGTAAATGGCTTCAAGTTTTCATCAATTTATACAAAATTGGGCCAACTCTCTCTTTATATATTATTTATGTCCTCTGCTCCCACTCATCAACCACCACCACATCTTCTTTCTTGAATTCAAATTATTCTTGAAACATGTTTTATATTTATATGTATATATTTATATAACATATTTACATATTTATTTATACGTATTTAATTTATTTATATATTGAATATAAGTATATATATGTATATATACATATACACTTATATTTGTTCCACATGTGATAGAATGATTTGGAATTTTGTCCACTGATTTAGTTCTACATGTTTAGTACTAAGTTGTGCTTAGAATTTTCAGCTGTGCGTATCTTTCACTGTATTAAGCTTACTTTGAATCTTTTAAATACTTTCCACTTCTCCCTTCATAATACTTTTTATATCTTTTGTAAATGTATAGTACTTATAAAAGCTGCTTTTGGGGTTTTGTTGTCATTTGTTATTTATATAACTGATGGATGTGTTTCTCATCTTTGTCATGAGTAACATTTTCCTGCCTTCTTTGTATGGCAGTAGTATTTTTCACTGGATGACAGATATCGTTAATTTAAAGAGAGCAAATGGTAGGTTTTGTTATATTCTTTTCATAAATGTCCACCATTTTCTGGCTGGCAGGAAAATGTTTTCAATTCACTTTGTTCTTTTTGTGGGTTTAACCTCTTTGCATGATGGTTATCTGGTATGTCTGTTTTATTGTATTTGTTATTGGTTTGGTGCAAAAAAAACTATTTTCCTCTGAGGACAATACCTCTCACTAAGAAAACCTGATCTGTCTGAGGCGTCCACTGAGGCCTCCTGTGTTAGGAAATGTTGTGCTCCTGCTGGAGGGACTGTGAAGCACTAGCCTAATGTGGTCCTAGACTGGGTCGCACTACTCATGAGTTTATTAACTAACACATCCTTACTCAAGTGAGACCCACTGCTGCTCTTTGCAAACTTTAAGCTTTCTTATTTCTATATTTGACCATGGAAATTGCAGTTATATTGACCTTCTTGTGCTCTAGTCTCCTCAATTCAGTAAGACCACCAGGCCTTCGCAGGTTTGCTCAGCCTACAGTGTAAGGGCATGTGCCTCTGGCAGTACTCTAAGGAGCTTCAGAGATCACCTTATCTATTTCCCTTTTCTCAGGCATCATACTCTAAGAAAGCTTGATGTCCAAATGTTGTCTTTCTAGTTGCTGATATGTCAAAAAAAGTGACACCTAGTAGTGTTAAGAGTTCGTGGAAAGAAGGAGAGAAACTCAGAAATACCATTTTCTTTTTCAACACTGCAGAAAACAGATCAAAACAGAATGATTTTTCAGTGCTAATCCAACCATATCTGCCCACCATAGATGATGCTTCAAAAAAGAATATTTGGGAAACTAAGAGACAGGTAGTAAGTAGAAGAATTAAAATTAGAAACACAAGCCTCTGCACCTCCTTCCTCTTCTCTACTTCCTCTTAGTAATCAACCGCTCACTCTCACTGTCTGATCCTTCTCTACTTGGAATCTACCACTAACATATTATTATATTGAAACTCAAAATACCAAATCAGTCAGAGAGTATCCAGGAGGCCCTAGGATACTAGACCTCTCATAAAAGGAGTCACCATTGTGACAGAAAAAAAAAAAACAATAAATAAATAAACTAAATCCACGGACCTTTACCTCCGAATCAGTCTGAATTTAAATGACTATAGTTCCTATTTAGCTCAAGATAGATCTTTTATAAATGAAGACTCAGCATCTCACTCCTTTACACTTAACCCCTTTACTCTATATTTATAATTCTTAAAATAGGCAAATAGCAAGCTCTGCACTTTTGGTGTTAGAATTAATATGAAATTAGGAACAAATGAAACACAGAGTTCAGTGTCTGAGCCAAGAGAACTCAATCCTGTGACGGCTTCTGTTCAGTTGATGTATAAAAGAGACCCTCGGGTACTTGTCATTATAGTGTAGTCTCCAACAAGAAATATTGTTCAATCTCTGGAATCCCAGCTTCATAAATCATGTAAGGCAACATAGATTCTATTTATAAACAACTTTGAAAGGCCATATTGTGTCCCCAATTCACTTGCCAAAGTCCCACTGAGATGGAGTCATGTGCAGATCAAGGTCAGGCCGTAGCTAATATTCTCACTTTCATCTCCACGTGGGAAACTGGGGCAAAGGCATAAGTCTTACATCCGTAAAGTTCAAGCGCCTATGTAACTGATTAGGGTCCAAGGCCAAAGACAAAGGCTTATTTTCAAAAGAATTGTTGCCATGGCTTGGGCACCTTACAGATATGCAAGTGTATCAAAGCAACAGGCACCAACTGACTGAGACTGCTCAGATCACAGCCAACCTGAGCGCTCTCACTCGTAATCCAGCAAAGTTGCTGCCTTGAAGCTCTCAAACCCTGTGCTATTGATCATCCAGAATCAGGCACTCTCATCTTCCCTCCCTCTCACTTGCCCACTCAGCTTCAAGCCGAGCTGTTGCAGTCAAAATAATATACTTTAAGAAAAATTGGTGTCCTTAAAATTGCTAGTTTTAAACCTGCCTCCTGCAAAGGTAATTCTGTGCAGTGCCTCTTATCTTTCAATGTCTTGAATAATTACACAATTTAGAAACTTTATCCCAGTTTGTCCCTTGTTTGTATCTCACAGTATATTATTTTCTTCTCAAGCTCCAGGGTTCATCATTTCCATGCCACTGCTGTTTAGAAGATGAAATATGTTCTTTATTACCTCAAACAGCACTTGATGCATCACATTTAGCCAGTGCTCACACAAGTCAAGTGGAGGAGATCCTGTAATAACGTAGACATTTCTGCGCATTGCTCGCTCGGGTGAAAAGGTGAAGTCAAGTGTGCAGTGGCTGGGAATTTATGAAAACATTCAAACTCCTCCGCTTGAGAAAATATCACAGAAACATCGACTTCTTTCTATCAGAGCTGTATTTGAGGTGATGGCCCACTTTAGGTCAGGAGAACAACAGAACTGTTAGGATGATTTTAAGCATACTTTCTGAAGATTGGAAGTCAGTGTTGTATTGCCCTCATTTTTTTCTTTCTTTCTTTTTTTTATTTCAATAGATTTTTTTTTCTGCCTCTGCTGTTTAATGCAGGCTTTATGCCAAAACCATCTTAGAACGTCTGTTGTGCCAGATGTCACCCTTTTGCCCTTTTGCTCTATCTGCAGATTTTCTTTTAACAACCGCTGAAGCCCAAGTTAGCAAGTGTGCATTTTCTACAGCAAAAGAGGCATTGTGAATAACACCTTTTGTATTTTGAATAACACCCTCAAAAAGCACAGTGCTTTATTCATGCACTACATCTCAGGAAAAAAAAAAGATTATTCATACTCCTTTCCATTTTAAGTGAGAGCTTTAAGGATTTAGTGTTTGAGATCCCTGTCCTCACCCACAGTGGAAGCTGAGACCTGTGCTATACTAGAGATTGGTTTGGGGTTTGCCATCAAACTGATTATTTCAGAGAAAGAGAAGGAAAAAGACACTTTTCTGCCAGGAAACACTTGAGATCTATTCTAAATTTCCAAAACAGATCTATAGATCAGGACTCATCCCCAAAAGGACTGTCTCCCTGCAAAGACGGGCTCTACAAAATACAGAGTTCAAAGAACTGGTTCTGCAATGGGTTTCTATAGAGAGAAGAGTCCTAGAATCAAAACTAAGAATTTCTAGACTAGGTGATCAAATTTGACCTACTACTCACCTGTCAGCTTTCAACTTTGGAAGCTTCTGTTTGGAAATTGGGCAGAACTTTTAATGGCTGAATAGAATGAATTGGAATGCAAGATATTTAGGGTTCTGGATTGGGGAGTGCTCAAATATTCTGCAGGAAGGGAAATTTATGATATATTATTCATTCTTTCAACAAGAACCTATTTTAAATAACCATTTCTGACTTTCATCTAAGTTGATTCCTAGTCACCAAATTTATTTTACATAAAAGATAATAAACTATAAAATCATAAAAACACTCAATATTTGAGTTCATAGATTTTGCTTCTTTAAACATTGAAATAGATCTTAGAGATCATATCCTGTGAACACAAACAAGGAAAAACAAATATGAAATGAGTTGGCTTATGTTTTCAAAAAGCACTGAGTAATAGCCATATCATGGGGGAGAAAAAGCCATATGCTAGCAATGAGTCAATAAGGAGAAGGCAGTCTTCTCTCTTTGTACATGAGGAACAAGAAAACTACTGAGAGGGGTTAACCTAATCAAGGTGAAAAAAACTGTTCTTTACCTTTCTGCTCCCACATTTCTCTTAGAGTACCACAAATAGCAATGCTTATAAAACTTTCAGGGAATGAGCAGTACTGCTAAGAACGAGTCTTCAGAGGGATTCAAAGATTACGAAAAGGCTGGGGCAATAGATGTTGTTATCGCCATGTTGCATCTGCCTGTGACTCAGGAGAAGGGGTAGTGATCATTCAGTTTTGGCATAAGAGTACTTAAAAACTGAATACATTAAAAACAAAACAAAATGGTCTCACTCTGTACCCCAGGCTGGCCTCAAATTTACAACCCTCTTCTCTCAGCTTTTCAAGTGCTGGGGGCATAATTATGTGTACCCATACCTAAATTCTGCTCATATTCCAATTTGTATAGGATTTTTTTTCAATACTTTCACTATGATTAGAATGTGAATGTATTGTGGTAGGCTCATGTGTTCAAAGACTTGATCCTTAATTGTTGCTGATTTTGTGAGATATCACAAAAACCTTAGCCCATAGGGCATCCCTGGGAAGTAGGTCACCAGAAGAAAATCATGGAGTTTTAGCCCTCCCATGCCTGCCATGCCTGACCTGACCTGACTTGACCTGACCTGACCTGACTTGACCTGACCTGACCTGACTTTCGCTGTCCTGTCCTTTTCTGCCCTGCCCTACCCTACCCTGCCATGCCCTATTTGGGATCTAAGGTCTCTGCTTCCTGATTCACTGAGATAAGAGCAATCAGCTCCACAATTCCATTGTCAAGGTCAAGAGCTGGTCCCACCACAATGCCTTCTTTACAAAGATAGTCTGCTCCTTCTTGTCATGTAAACCAAATAAAAGCAAAACACTAAAAGTTAGGTAAATACTATTCAAAAATTCTCACATCAGTTGATGTAGTAAATGCAGACACCACTGCTTTAAAAGTGAAGTAAAATCTCTAATCCTCCATATAATCTGCCATCAGAGAAAGTATCAAACTCACTATACAATGACACCTTACCTTTCTGTGAAAATACTAACAAACAATACTAACACTAACCAACAAGAATATTTTTCCTAGTGCCGTGTATCTGTGCCTACCAGCCACAGAAAAAGTATTTGTAATTAGAGACAATTTATGAACAACAAACAATATATTAGTCCTATCCCAGGAGACTTTACTTCGCAGACTTGCATAGTTGACCTGAAGTTATTGGAAGCAGTGAATTTAGTTCCACCACAGAAAACTTTGTCATATCAAGAGATGTAAGGATGGAAGAAAGGCAGCCAAACTGTTTAACTACAGAGGAACACATCATTATGATAATTTACTCTTTAAGATTAAAGGAGAAATTAGTTTCAAGACTTCATCTCCAGTGTTATACTTTTTATTATCTTTAAGAAATTTCAAAAGTCAGAAATACCTTATAACATTTTAGAGAATAATAAAAAGGATTAATGAATAAATGAAAGATAGGGACTCTCAAAACAAAGTCTTTGTATATTAGTATACTGTGTCTAATACAGATTTATGGACATTCGGGAGGCACTTCTCCCTCGATGGCTTGTATTATGAAAAACACTTACTGCCCTTGCATCCTTTCAAGGACCTTTGTAGGAACACTGCTAAGGACCAACCATGGCTTGGAGAGGGGTTCTGTGAGAAGGGGTGTTTGGGGGTGGTAAAAACAAAAACTCAAACTGTGATTTCAAGCTGGAGGCCTGTATTCTGCTCAAGACAACTTTCCAGACTGCTTTTTCTCTGTTCTGCTTTCTCTCTGAAGATCTCCACACAACTCTCTATTTTCTGCTCAAGACAGTTCTCCAAGCAGTTTTCTCTTGCTATTCAAAAATGTTTCTCTGGATAGCTTATCTCTTGCATATCATAAGGCCAATATTTTATTTTACATATCGATCCAGTCATTTACTCCGGGTTCCCTTTTGATTATTCTATGAATCAACATTCATAGAAATCTGAATGGCAAAACTTGAAGCATCTGGTCTATTGAGAAATTAATATATTTTCAAACTCATGTTTTTAGAGTTCTTTCCCACAGACTTAAAGGCTGTCCAGATAGTCCCAGGGTTTACCATTTTGCTAAGACATTAGCCACACCTTCGTCCCCAGACTCTGTCTCTGATCATCATGGCATCATTAATGTTAACAGGAAGGACATTCTTTGAAGAAGGAATGTAGAAGTATGTATAGTATTATACAAACCAGGCTTACACCCACAGCAGCTATTGACACTCATGGAGGCCCAAGCCTTGTTGGCCCTGTAAAGGGGCCAGAGACATATCATTCCACCTCCACCAAAGCTGTGCTGGACTCAGCAGAAGATCTTAGAAAATAATGATAGGCCTATTATATAAAAATATCAACTTTCTTAACTCAGAACTCCTCAGCTGTGGTGCTGATCTCCTTTGTATAAAGCTTTAATTCAGATTTCTCCATATCATCTACATGGGACAGAAGTTGGGGAAACAGGAAACTGACATGACCTTGTTTGTCCTTCTACTTGCTATCCCTTTAAGTAACAGAGTCTTCTATCTCTGGCACAGGACTCCCCTGCCATTTTCACTAGAACTATAGACCTAAGCATACTGCCTTAACAGTGAAGTAAAGTCATAAAGCCTTCATAGTATCTGGCATTGGAGAAAGTATTTTATTCATAACACAATGACAAGTTACCTCTTTGTTAACAAAACTTAACATAGACAGTGATCTTTTCTAGTACCAGGTCACAAAAATACCAGACTACTGAATTATACATGTTAGACACAAGCAAAAATGTGAAGAAAGCAATGGATGACTGAATTGGACTCAGAAAATCCAACTTGTAATTCACGTTAGATCCTGAAGAAGCAAGAAACTGAGGCAGTAAAGAGGTATACTGTGTTTGGCACAGAGTCAAAAGAGCTGAGAAGTTTTAGGCAATTGGAAGAATAGAAAACAAGATGGTTACTTACAAGGCAATAAGTATATCACTGGATGGTACAGATTTGGGTTCAGGATATATAACTCACTCTCTCATCTCCAAGATGAATGGAAGATGGTCCAGTACCCGCAAAACCTAGGCTATGTTAGTACACAAAATTAATTGAAAAATTAGTTAGTTAATTAATTAATTAAGCTAAGACTCTAGCACATGAAAGAGATAGGAAGACCAAGACTGGTGAGGCAGTGAAGTAAGAATTGGAGTTGCAGCCGGGCGGTGGTGGCACACGCCTTTAATCCCAGCACTTGGGAGACAGAGGCAGGTGGATTTCTGAGTTCGATGCCAGCCTGGTCTACAAAGTGAGTTCCAGGACAGCCTGAACTACACAGAGAAACCCTGTCTTGGGAAAAAAAAGAATTGGAGTCGCGTTGTGGGACTGCTAAACAAAATAAATAAAATCCTAAGAGTGTCAGCTCAGCTGTTAGATGTCATGTTCATCAGCAATACAGTAGATACTGGCTCAAGATCAAAGCTCACATATCATTCACGGCCTGTCCAAGTAAATGGATAGGGCTGGATCTACTGCTGGAGTTATCTGTAAATTAATGTAAAAGCTGAGAAAAGACATTGCATCTGACATGGGAAACTGCTAGCAGTAAAGAATTATATCTACTTTATAAAGGTAGTATAGTAAAAGTGGCTTTATTATTTTTAATAGTAAAGACCTAAGTCATATAGCAATCCAGTCAATCAGATGAACCATGATATTTTTGTCAAAAATCCAACTGCTCTGACACCAAAATAGAAAAATACACATAAGGTTTGGATTTCACATATGTTGAACATATGGCTTTAGAAACAATGATGAGAGTTGAGTTGGCTGTATTTTTGTCCTCAGTGCAGATTTGTTCTGTAGTCCCTGAAACCTAGGAGATTAATTAAAGCAAACCTTTGTTTTTTACCCAAGCCTTCCATCTTAGTGATTCAGCAACCAATCTATTCATTGAGCTCTGTCTGAAAACTGATTCACATTTAGGACAGGGAAGATGTCTCAGTAGTTAAGAACGTTTAATGTAATTCCAAGGAATCAGGGTTCTATTCCTAGAATCTACATGGAAGTTCACAACCATCTAGAACTCTAATTCCAGGAAATCCGATGACCTTTCTTGGCCTCACAGACCCCACCATGTTCCTGGTACACAGGCATACATATAGAAAAAGTATCCATACACATATCTTTTTAACTTAAAATTATTTTTATTAAACATTGGTATGGATCTACAAACTAAATGCAGATTTCAATGTTTTTCTTGATGAATTTTCTCTCAGATTTTGCCCATGTATTTTTACTTCTTATATATATATTCATTCCATTGTCCCTATTCATAAGGACCCTTTGGGGCTATATTATTTTGTCCTGAGAATGTCATTTCTGTTACTGTCTCTGAAAATCTCTGCAGGTCACTTGGCTGCCCCTTTATGACATCTGGACATTAAATACCACCACCTGGCCTCTATTACTTTGGGACCTTACCATTCCCATTTCGATTAACGAGCCAACCTCACTAACAGTATGTCCTGCCATCAACAATGCTTCCCGAAGGAGAGCCACCACAGAGTGTCTTAATAATGCTGGCTCCCTTCTGTATATCATATTCCTAACAACCTTGGTGATGGCTATGTCTTCTCGGATTTTCTAGCTTCAACTATTTTGAATACTGCAGAATATCCATGAACATTTTAAACCTTTTGTTGTCCTTTTTTACTGCTGCAATTCAGATATTTTTATTGTAAAAGTTCCAACCAAAAATGTGGCAAAGGAATGCCTTGTCACAAATCAATGGGAGGAGAAGTCCTGGGTCCTGTGAAGGATCAATAGATGCCCCAATAAAGGGTAATCAAGGGGGGAAGTGGCTCTGGTGGAGGGGCATATACTTGGAGGCAGGGGGTGGGAGGAGGGATTGGTGTTTTGGGGGGAGGGGGAACCAGGAAAGGTTTTAGTATTTGAAATGTAAATGAAGATTATATTCAATTAAAAAAGAGTTACAACAAAGTCTCAATTTTCAAGGAGCCACACTAGAAATGAATTTGCATATCCTTCTGAAATCTTAGTCATAATAGACCATTGATCATCCCAAATAAATATTCTCACTTATTAATTGAACTGTCATGTCCTCCTTAATTTAACTTCATTAAGAACTAGTTCACAGACATAGTTTCCTTTAATAGAACTAGTTAATCTTATATTTCCTTTGGATTATAGCTTCATCATCCATGTTTACATATATCTTGTCCTTAATGAGGTTATACTGAAGTTTAACTTACTTGTTGATACTACATCTGTGAAATAACATAGAAGAAATTGACAAAAACTCACTAAGGAAACAATATCTTTTCCCTAAGGGAGTGGGCTGTGTTTCCAGTTGGTTTCCTGCTTTCCTTTACAAAGGACAATGGCTTGTTTTCAAGTTATACTACCGCAGCCTTACAGACACTTGGTTTTAAATTGTCTTCAAACTGTCTTAATCTTTCCATTAGACCTGTACATTCCACCAGTGAAATGGTATGAAACAGTCAATTCCATCTTTTTGTATCCACTGTTCTTCCCTAAAACATACAAAGCCCAAATCATTGTATCTGTGGTCTCCTCCACCAAACAATTCTCTCATGTTACTTCCAGCAAAGGTTATGGAAATTGGTCTATGAATTGCACCATCAACTCAAATAGCATCCTATTTCAACTCCTGCTTTCCCAGAACAACATTCACCTTTCTAGGTGGGTGAAGTCTATCTGGCCACAGAAAGTAAGACAGTGATATAGACAGAAGCATTGTTGGTTCTGAGACCTGTGATGTCATATAGGTGACAATTAGTGCAGCCCCGCAAGCATAGACCTGTTACCAAGGCAACGGCCACCATGTACCCAGAATTCAATGGGTCTACCTCTTTTACCTGTAATTTAAATTACCACCCATATAAAGGTAGCGTTCTCCCCTCGCTCTCTTTTTCTCTTCACTCCCTGCCTTCTCCCTACCCCGCTCACCTGTACCCCTATCTTAAATAAAGCCACGTGGAGTTGTCTGGTCTACTCTTATTGCAGCGGCCCATCTCCCGGCTTCTCCTCCGCGACCCGCGGCCCAGGCAGTTCGCGCTGGCTGCAGATCACAGAACTGCGTGGGAAAAACCAACAAGTATAATATTCTGAAAGGGAAGTAGGGAAAAAAAAAGAGTCAAATTGGGCAAAACAACTACCAAATCACAACCCAGTTGTATATAGTCTTCTCTATTTATCTGTTTATTAATTTATATTTTTCTTTCTGTTTTTCTTCATTAGTGTATATTGCTAGACTCTACACCACTCTCCAATACATACTACTGCCCTTTTAAGAAGGCTTAAATTCTTAAATTAGCTGAAAAATAATAGTCGATGGCAGAGGTTACCTACATGCCTCCACACTTGCAAGAAGTCCTTTCTCACAGAAGCTGGGGGCAATTCTTGTCAATCTCCATTTCTTCAAACAAGCAACTGCACAGAGGCTGATCTTACACCTTCTGTGGCTCCTGAAAGTGAGCACACACTGTCTGTAACTGGGGCTTCTTCCTTCTGCTCTCTAAGCCCTCTCATGGAATCTGGCATTCAAAAAGACCCCAAATCATATGATTACATCGATTCCCTCTTCCCTAAATTAGGTTAGAATTGTATTGTTTTAAACCTACATTTTTGAAGTAAAAGCTAGAACAGTCAATGAGAATGTTGATATCTGTTTTAGCGGTTATCCAGAATCAAGCAAGTGAAAGAGTGTCATCAGGAAAGGAGACATTTAAAACAGAAGATTCAATTCTATGTTACATAGATTTAAAAAAAAACCAAGGAAGTGATGTGCCTGAAACAGTTTTAAAGAATCATGAAATGACCTTGTGCTTCTCTCCCCCTGTTACATTCCACAGCTAATAACACGAAGTCTGAGAGACACAAATTACAGAGAAATGGAGACTAGAGTGAAGGATCTACAACAGGAAAAAAAGAAGTATCAAGGTGAGTTGAAATTTTGAAATGAAAAAAAAGTATATTTTTGTTATTTCACAGAAATGGATTTGCCTAAGCATAACTAAATGCCAATTAAAGTTGTAATAGAAGCACAGACTGAGAGCTGTAAAATGGATAGACAAAGAGTAACTAACAACTCTTCTGAGGAGGCTGGAAACTGAGGTTTCTTAGCGCACCTTGTCTTAGATCTTATACTTTGGAACAGAAAGAATCCTAGGGCTTTCATAATTTCACACAGATTTCTTACACTTTAGACTACAGTTGACACTTAGTGTGTATGCCTTCCACACCTCCGATTTCAATTAACTGTAAGAGAAAAATATTTAGAAGAAAAACTGTGTTGATACTATAAATACATTTGTTCATTACCATTACTCCCTGTACCATATCCTAACTATTACCACTGCAGTACAATGGATAGAGTATTATGATCTCCTAGAAATAATTTAGAAAGTACATGTTTTGGTTATAGGAAAATGGTACTGTGTTTTGTTGAAGAGACTTGATCATCCACAAATTTTAGTATTTACTAAGAAATCTTAAAGCCATGGTTATGTAGACAAAAATCACATTTCCATTCTTTTCAGCTTGCTTCCCTGGAGTCTTAGATAATGTGCAAACAGATGTGTACCAGCTTCAACTCTCATAGAAAATGAACTTTGAGAACATGATTGTCCTTTTTTCCCCCTCTGCTCTATCAAGAACGAGTCTTTCATTTCTTGTTAGGAGTCTTTCAATCTTTGTTTTCAATTCTTGGTTTAGAAAGTAGAAAAGTCTGGTCACATTATGCAGACACTGTATTTAAATTCTATCTCCACTGTTTTATAGAGAGTGAGCTCAAATGACTTAAACTTCCTGAGTCTCCACTTCCCTTTCTTTGAAATACTACACCTCATAGAGGTGATGAATGAATAAGGGGTTTTTATTGCTTGGCACTTAGGCATTTAATAGTGTTTATGCTTATGGAACATTTCATCTATTTGTTTCAAAACATGTCTCTGACATATCCAAACATTATTACTATCTATATATCAATTTGTCCAATTAATTTTTCTCTTGAGAAGATAAAATAAGCAGATAAATTTATCATCATGTATTTTTATAATATCCTGAAGAACAAAAAGAAAAAAAAACAGATTTCTGCTCTGAATATTGGAGGCAGTCACAGTAAATATCTTACTTTTCTTTTGCTATAGAGACACTATGGTTGGGTGGTGGTGGCGCATGCCTTTAATCCCAGCACTTGGGAGCCAGAAGCAGACAGATTTCTGAGTTTGAGGCCAGCCTGGTCTACAAAGTGAGTTCCAGGACAGCCAGGGCTACACAGAGAAGCCCTGTCTTGGAAAAAAAGACCAAAAAGAAGAAGAAGAAGAAGAAGAAGAAGAAGAAGAAGAAGAAGAAGAAGAAGAAGAAGAAGAGACCCTACGACCAAGGTAACTTATGAAAGAGTTTATTGGTGCTCATAGTTTCTGAGGATGAATCTATGATCATTGTGGTGGTATGCATGGAAGCAGGCATGCAGGCATGGTGATGAAGCAATAGCTGAAAGCTTGCATCTCAGAACACAAGTAGAAGGCAGAGAAAGCTAACTGGGAATAGTGCTCTTGGGTTTTGAATCCTCAAACCTCAGTCCTAGTAGCATACTTCTGCCAAGTAAGACCACACCTCCTAATTCTTACCAAAATGACATTTTAATGAGGAATAAGTATTAATATATATTGTATATATACATACATGTATACACACACACACACACACACACACACATATGGGGGCCATTCTTGTTCAAACAACCACATTAAGCATGAGAGTATACAAGAAGTAGTAAAACAAAGACAAAAAGTATTTTATCTATATTCTCTTAAAGAAGAAGGAGGGGGAGGGAGAAGAAGTGGAGGAGGGGAAGGAGGAGGAGAGAGAGGAAGAAGAGGAGATCACTAGCTAGAGAGATGAATGAAAAGGTTAAGGGCAGTAGATGCTCTTGTAGTTGACCTGGGTGCGGTTACCAACACCCACATGACAGCTCACAACTGTCTTTAACCCCAGGACCAGGGGATCCAATGACAATTTCTGCCTTCACAAAAATCAGGCACACATGTCGTTCACAGACATACATGTAACAAAAACATTCATACTCACTTTTAAAAATTAAATATCAGAACAGATATGTACCAGAAGCAGAATAAAAATCGGGGGGAGGGTGTAGGGTCTAATGCTTTGATTGGGAATGAATGAAGGTCCTGTTTCCCAATTGGTTCTAGATCAATCAATAAAGATGCTAATGGTCAATGGCTAGGTGGAAGAGGTTTGACTTCCAGTTTTCCCTGAGGCAGGCTAGCAGAAAAGAGTTTGAGATGCCTTGGAGAGCAAGAGAATGAGCCACCAGTCGCGTGAGATCTTAGGTGGACTGGTCACTGTGTGTTTCCTCAATTGGGCCTGGGGTAGCAGGCAGGAGATTAGAAATGTAATTAAGCTGAGTGCAGATTTAGGATGCTGAGCTGGGAGTGAAGATAAGGTCATGTTAGTCAAGGGAAGCTTAGAATGTCTAGACATTGAGCTAAAAGCATCCAGACACTGCCCACCTGGGGATCCATCCCATATAGAGTTACCAAACCCAGACACTATTAGTGATGCCAACAAGTGCTTGCTGGCAGGAGCCTGATATTGCTGTGTTCTGAGAGGTTCTGCCACTGCCTGACAAATACAGAGCAGGGGGATATAACTCTCCTGAGAGGTTCTGCCTTTGCTTGACAAATATTGAGGGGGATGTTCACTGGACTGAGCACAGGGTCCCCAATGGAGGAGAGAGAGAAAGGACCCAAGGAACTGAAGGGGTTTGCAGCCCCATAGGAGTAACAACAATATGAACCAACCAGTACCCCCCAGAGCTCCCTGGGCCTAAACCACCAACCAAAGAGTACACATGGAGGGACCCATGGCTCCAGCTCATATGTAGCAGAGATTGGCCTTGTAGAACATCAATGAGAGGAGAGGCCTTTGATCCTGTGAAGGCTCGGTGCCCCAGTGTAGGGGAATGGCAGGACAGGGAAGTAGGAGTGGGTGGGTTAGTGAGCAGGGATGGGGGGGGGAGGGATAGAATAAGGGGTTTTCGGAGGAGAAACAAGGAAAGGGCATAACATTTGAAATGTAAATAAAGAAAATATCTGAAATAAATAAATAAATAGAAAAAAAGAAATAGGCTAATGTTTGTGTGTCTTTCATTGGCAGATTCGAGGGAATATGGGCAGGGTTGGTAGCATGGTCTGCCCAGAGCTTAAAGCAGGGTAGTAGAAACTACATGCTACACAAGGGTGCATTGTTTTTTATTATTATTATTTTGAAATAATAATTTTACCTAAATTAAACAAATTGATAATTAGGAGCAAAAAAAATGTTTCCCTTAAGTTTCCCACCAAAACGCAGACATGGACATCTTAGGTTTGGAGCTTCAGCTTTGATTTTCTTGTTTTATACATAATTTAATGTGTGGTTGCCTTAGAATCTTACAATTAGAACTGTAAGAGTGTATACTAATTCAAAAATATTTCATAGAAAGTTCAGGTCGTTCTTTGGTCTACTGTTACTGCTTTTATGTGTGTGTGTGTGTGTGTGTGTGTGTGTGTGTGTGTGTCTGTTTAAAGTATTAAAACATTTATCTTAATAAGAAAAGAAGTCAAAGTCAGAAATGTAAGAACATTGAATTTCTTATTGAAGGTCAGATGCCAAATGAGAATTAATATCTACAAAGAAATAATTCTTTTTTCAAAATAACTTTAAACCTCCTACCTCCCCAGGTTGCCTGTTTCCATTCTTTCTGGCCCTCGGGGCTTCAGGACTAAAAGGGAGGGACCTCAGATGCCTGACAGTAGGGAGAGGGAACTTATAGAACCTACCTCCAGCAGGAAGACAGGGCTTCAGATGAGGGAGGGAGAGCCATCCAACACTCATAGCTCTGACCCATAATTATTCCTGTCTGAAATATTTACAGGGATGGAAATGGAAAGGAGCCCAAGGAAAAGAAGGTCCAACTACAGGTTCAAGTGGGATCCAGTACAAGGGGAGGTCCCAAGGCCTGACACTATTACTGAGGCTATGGAGCTCTCACACACACAAAAAAGGACCTAGCATGACCGCACTCTGGAAGACCCAACAAACAGCTGAAAGAGTCATATGCAGATGTTTGTACCCAACCAATGGACAGAAGCAGCTGACCCCTGCTGTTGAAATAGGGAAAGCTGAATGAAGCAGAGGGAGACCCAATGGGAGGACCAGCAGCATCAATCAATCTAGAACCCCCCAGGATCTCTCAAATAATGGACCATCAAACAGGCAGCATATACCAGCTGATTTGAGGCCCTAGCACACATACATAGAGGACTGCCGGGCCTGTGTTCATTCAGAAATGATATACCTGTACATCCCTCAAGAGACTGGCAGCCCCAGGGAGTTTAGAGGTCTGGTGGTGTGGGGGCGGGGTAGGGACATCCATGTGGAGACAGGAAGAGGGGAGAAGGTATGGGATGTGGAATAGTCAGAGGGTGGACAGGAGTTGGCAGGGTGGGGAAAATATGGAGTATATAAAAATAATTAACAAAAATATTGACAAATTTTTCTTTTTTCTTTAATGATACGTTTTTTCTTTTATTTTTCTATCATACATTACATCCTGATTGTAGTTTGCCCTCCCTCCAATCCTGCCATTCCCTTCCCTGCCACTGCCTCCTCTCTCCCTCAGATCCACTGCTCCTTCATTTCCCTTTAGAAAAGAGCAAGCCTCCCAGCAACATATAACAAACACACATTTGCTTATATGTCAAGGTAAATATAATTTTTGGATTCTCAAGAAAACTATGGAATTTTTAAGTTTTATTCAACAGATTTCAATAAAGCTGAATGGTTATGTGACTAAAATAAAATTGATAAGTTTGAATAATAAGTTCACTGAGAATGAAATACCTGCCAAATCCTGCATGCTACTCTAGTGTGGAACTGTGAGGGGACTTCATGTGTTAGACTGGAGTGGAAATAGCAAATACAGTTCCAGCTCTAAAATACCAAAGACTGCGTACAGCTCTTTAGAGAGAATTAATTCTAACGTTGTATCTAGGCTTACTGGAGAAAAACACCATGTTCTTTTGGCCAAGTATGCCCAAGACACAGAAACAGAGAACACAATAATTTTTTTCACCATTCCTTTTTAGTAGGTGATCTAAGCAACAATGATAAACATACAAAATGCCATGGACAAAAGATGCCCATAACTTGAACACATAGCACTTTAAGTGTACTATCTTATTTAATCTAAACAATCTTCTGACATAGGACATACTGTGGTGCATTGAATGAGAATGCCCAGCATAGGCTCTTGCATTGTAATATTTGGTTCCCAGATGGTATACTGTTTAGGAAGGATGAGGAGGCGTGGCCTTGTTGAGGGAGGTGTTTTACTGAGGCTTTCCTGTCATTCTCTCTGCCCTGATGCTCATGAACTCTCCCCCTAAAGTGGTAAGTAAGCCCCCACTGAAAGTTTACTATAAGTAGCCAAGGCTATGGTGTCTTATAACTTCAGTAGAATAGTAGATAAGATATTCATCTCCTGTACACAGAGAAAACTGGGGAATAGAAATGTTTAAGAACTCCCAAAGTGACGACTGAATGGGATAAGATGTGGTGTAGGAACTGAATGTCATCCTTCCTAGAAAAAAAAAAAACCTGTTCAGCAGCACAAAAAGAATATCCTGCCTGGTTTCTGGGTTCAAGATAAAAACAGATATAAAATTAAACCAACTTTTCCACCCACTCTTTGGAAAAACAGTGACAATGACCCTCAGCAACAAACCCTATCCTCAAAACTGAGCTGCACTGGACATTTTTCTAGCCTTGGTTTACCATGATTCTCTGTAAGTCAAAGAGCCTACCACAAAGTTACAACCTAGGTTCTCTTGGTTGCCTACTCTCAGTTAGAACTCTGTTTCTCTAGAACCTTTATCCTCTTTCATATATGAGAACAAGTACCCAGATCTCTGCCTATCTTTGAGTTGAAGTCCTTTAATTACTTTTCTAATATCTTAGGTACATACCCCAGGCCTTATGTACTTTAGATTATCCCATGACTGTACCTCAAACCTAAACTTCATGTAGTGGTCATTAGAGGGAGCTTTACATAGATTCTATTCTGTGTAGCACCCAGGGGATGGATGATGTTGTGCATCATCCTGCCCATCCTGATAGTCCAGCCACACAGCAGGCAACTCTGGATGCTCTTGGCATGGTGCCATAAGACCAACCTTTGAGGAGACTTGCAACTCTGAGAGTCCACTCTGTATTCCTGAGTATTCTTATACTCAAGAATTTTCTAAAGGAAGAAAGAAGGGGAAGGAAAAAAGAAAAAGCTTATTTGGCAGACATAGGTTGTACTGTATTGAAGCTAACCTAGTCTCACACAACTAAAAGCACTGTCATCCAATAAGAATGACAGGGAAACCCCTTCACTAGTGTGTTCTGTTGCCTCCCCAGAGTGATACAAGACATGAGTCAGTTGAGGCCCACGATCATCCCATGAAATAAGAAGACAACCACTGGGAACTGGCTTCATTCCAGCTAGGTAGCAAACAACTGTATTCTGTTACCGGGAGACATGACATTTAGAGATATTCCCCAAAACAAAACCAATACATATATAGAAACTGTCTATGCTGATGTTTCTCTCCTATTCCCCCCCCCAGAATATAATATATTAAAACGCATATTAGGCTAGGAACTAAGTCAACTTGGGTTTATGTCCAACCTCTGCCACTTTACAACGAGTGATTTGTTGAACTCTCTGAGCCTCAACTTCTCAGTCTATAGAATGGATATCAGCTATGCCAGAGCAATGAGAGAACTAAATGTTACTAGTATATTTGACATCCCATAACCCCATAGGATAGTAGGAAATGCATCTACATATTCTTCTTTGCTACCTGATCCTGTCAACCCCCAAGTACCAGAGATCTTCCTACTGACCGCTAGTGCTCATGATTTTCTACACAAAGATCCACCCTCTATCACTTTACTATTTATCACTTAGACCTGCAGTTTCCAAAGCTTCCTCCCTACTCATAAGCTATGAAAACACAAATTACTTCAGTGTTAGTAGGTGATCTTTTTATAGTGAAAAGAACATAGAGTAAATGGCTTTACCGACTTCCCAAACACAACCCTTAACTTCAAAGACTTGAAAGTCCTGAAGGCAGGCAAAGCGACCCCAAACCATAGAACACTACCACTTTAATCATATTTGTACCTTACATTTCTGGGCTAAGCTTTCATTCACAGTACAGAGTCTTCCCATTTAAAAACTGGAAGGAGAAAATGTGCTTTATAATATTATCAGGATTTCCATTCTCACAAAATTATTTTTTAATTTACCTAAGCATATATTTTCTCTAAATGTGGTCAAAATACACTTGTTAGTGCCCACCATGGAATTCGTTGCATTGTCTATGAATGAGTCAAAGATTGCCGCCATAAAGATTCTCAGAATTATCAGAAAATACTATTTATTTTATCAGTCCACTGTAGCTTTCCACTGGCCTCAGGTAGAACTTGTCAGTTGCCCTCATTCTTAGGAATCAATTATTTTTAGATGTGTCTAGTTCAGATCCTTATATAAAATTATGACCCACTTTACTATGGGGGTATTTGTTTGAAATTTTGTATTTAGAGGTGCAATGAGAAAGGGAAACAAGAATGAGAAACTGATGACCTGGATATTCAAAATAGGCTCATGGATGCCTTTTACTAATTCAAGATGAAGATTTATATAATGTATCACTGGACATGATATACGACCAATAAACAGCTGTCTTCAAAGAACCTGGGAGCCTAAGAAAAGAAGGCAGGACAGAGAAAACTACTTCTGTCATCAGGCTCCTGTGAGGAACATCTGGGCCCTACTAAGGTCATTGTAAGTATACGTGGGTGAATGAAGATAATAGAACAAGCCATTGTATTTGGGAGTTCAATAAAAGAAAGGGAGCTTTTATTCCCTCTGTGTCCATCATATTTTTGTAGCATGTTGTTCATAATATAAAAGTTCTGAGTAATTACTCTGTGTTTGTTCCTGATTATAATGTTAACAAGTACAATTAACCAACCTTTTCTGTGAACGTACAATGGTTTTTCTATTACTAGTAAACTACATTTTCTAAACTATCACTTCATGTGATGGTTAAATAACTTATTAGAAAGGACAAAAATGTAGTAATTTATTATTAATGATGAAATTAAACATTTACTACTAACTATAACTATGCTAAATTGAGCAACTTCTATGTGTCTGACATATTTAGAAAGGGTTTTGTGTATTTTAATAGATCACTAAATTCAAAGCTCTGAAGATTAAAATGATTAAAAAAGTTCATAAAGTTAGTGAGAGTATAGACAGAATTGCAACCCAACCTCTCTGAGTCTGATCTCCCAGCTATGTGACAGCACAGAATGCTACTATCACACTCTACAGCTGCAATCATTCAGTCGTGATGTAATTGTATTGTACAATGAAGACCAAAATTCATCTTGTAAAGGGACCGAGAAGTTATTTAAGACTATCTACAGGACATTCTACCTCTACTTACTATTCCATTCCAAAACTCACAAAAATGGCTCTTTGATCTTTGGGCTTCATCCTCTCCTATCTCTCTGCTTGGTAAAATACAAATCCTACATGTATCCATACTTCCCTCACCAGTAAACCTCTTGTAAGCATCTCAAACACAACTCTATTTCTTAAGTTACATTTTATTTATATCCATTTTAGATTATCATTTATAATATAACTTCTACTCCCACTGCTTTTTCACACTATTGTTTCAAAGACAGCTTTTCAACAAATCTAAGGAAAATTTCTCAGAATTCTGTCTTTGGGATTTCTTTGTCATATATGGCCCTTTGATCTTCTAAATCCATTGGTTCTAATGAGATTGTGTTAGTAAGATTCACCTAGTACTTTCTCTTTCCTGGTAGGCACTGCATAGAGATAATGCCCAAGAATAGTTCCTTAGACTTTCTCTGGACGTAAATAGTTGCCAAAGATGATGTTATCTTTTACCAGATCATTAACTAGGACCCAGAAGCAAATGCCTTGTTCCTAATCTCAGTGTCTTCTAAGTCTCAGACTGACATTTACTTCAATGAGTTATTTAATGATCAGGAAAAAATATAATATGCATTAATGGTAAAATTATAACATTGATTAAAGCACATCAGCCTGTTGAATATTTATCTAAGTGATTTTTACATGCTGCAAATTCAATATTTGCAGCTGGACTCCTTTTCTTCAGCCTGTTGAATATTTATCTAAGAGATTTTACATGTTGCAAATTAAATACTCCATATGTGGGACTCCTTTTCTTCATTAGAAACAGGTACTGTGAGCTTCTATTTTTTTCTCAAATCATTTCTATTTCATCATTGGTTTTGTCTGCATAACTTCTATGCTGGTCTCTCCATCTTCAGTATCTCCTTGTTTTCCATTTGCATGCACACTGCACTTAGATAAACCTTTTTAACTCATGTATCAATAGCATCACCAATTATAAACATGTAACTGTCTTCGTCTTTGTAGAGTGAACATCATGAATTACCTTATCAAATTTCTCCAACTCATGGAGTTTTGTATTAAATATCTTGTTTTTATTATAGCAAGAGAAAGATGTATATCACATATAAAACAGATTACAGATTCACATGAAGTTCTATAAGTTACCCTTACCTGGTTTCTGAACCATGTGACTATTAAAAGTCACCATGGGTCCCTGCTTTCCTTCCCCACTGATACTTCTCAGCTTTGTTAGATGTCCCCAGCTCTGTATTTCACTATTTAGTCAAGTCACTTGTAGCTCAGATCTATAGTTCTTTCAGTTTCTTACTACCTGTGACCTCTATGAGCCTCTCCCAGGCCTATGTTTCCCCTTTTGATCTTATTGCTCTCTGGAGAACAACCTCTAAAGCCTCTGTTCTGCAAATTCTTCCTGTTTCAGCAGGAAAAGTAAAATTGTTTCCTCTCTTGCTTATATATATATAATATGCTTACAATTAAATATATTTTCATTTTGAGGTTTATACTATCTTCATTTTTGTTCTTCTCTTAGCATTCACTCAGAAAATATCTTCCCTGAGGACATGGACTGAACCTGACCTACCTAGTGTCCCTGTACCAGGGCCTCAAATATTTAACAATATGCAATATATGTAAGTTCTGGTTGACTGAATTAAGTCATGTGGTTCCAAGATTATGAAGCAATGGGTAATGGAACTTTACCAGATTTTGCTATAGATATATTTTTTAATAAATTAATTCTTTGATTTCTTTAAAATAAAAATTCTAATATAATTTCCAGCACTTCCTTTATTCTATGAAGACCCCACCTCAAGGTCATCCTGGTCACAGAATAAAGAACAGTCACTTTTATCCCAAAGAACTGATGTCTTTCTGAATAAAAAGAGCCTTAAAAATCTTAATCTGCCATTTCATGTCAAACTCTGTTCCAACACAATTAGGGATTCAAAGGGAATCTACTTTTAACAACTGCTATCTTTTAAGTTGTCTTCACTTTGATGACAATAAGACACCATGGATTCTTCTGCCTATCATATTCTCTTTGCAATCCAGAGCTCCTGCTGAATCTTCCTGAATACCATTGTTACAGCCCTTTGTCACCTAACATCATTTACAATCTCTATCAAATGTCATAAAATAAGTATGCAAATTACACTAAAAATAACACTTTTCTCTTACATTATGTGAAAATATTTTTTCTAAGCAATGTAGTGAACCTTTTCCTAAAATATTTTGCCTAAAGATAAACATGGAGCCTATGAAATATTTAGAATGACTTGGTATTTGTATAAGCAATTACACAGACATCCCTACTAGAGTGCTTGGAAGCCTACTGTGATGAAATCAGACCAAGTGTTAAAAACCTCACTCTTCTTTCAGGATCTTCCTGATTGGGTGGATTGATGGATGGATGGATGGATGGATGGATGGATGGATGGATGGATGGATGGATTGATGGATGGACGGACGGACAGACGGATGGATAGATGGATGGATGGACGGATAGAACATTTGCTACTCTTTCTATTAGTTGGTAACTACAAGTAAATGTGCTATAAGGTTGGCACTGAACTGTTAGTAAACAACATGATTAAACCAGCCTGACATGGCTGTTCCCTGAGAGGTTCTACCAGCACCTGACCAATACAGATTTAGATACTTACAGCAAACAATTGAAGTGAGCCCAGGGACCCCAATGGAAGAGCTAGAGGAAGGACTGGAGGAGCTGAAGGGGATTGTAACCCTATAAGAACAACAATAGCAACTAAACGAACCACCTAGAGCTCCCAGGGACTAAACCACTAACCAAAGAGTATATATGGAAGGAGCCAGGACTCCAGATACATATGTAGAGGAGGACGGTCTTATCTGACATTGATGGGAAGGGAGGAGGGCTTGATGCCCAAGCACAGGGAGATGCTAAAGAGGTGCAGTAGGAGTGTGTGAATGGGTAGAGGAGCACCCTCATAGAAGCAAAGGGGAGGGGGAGGACAAAGGGATAGGAGGGGTTGTGGAGGGATGACTAGAAAGGGGAATATCATTTGAAATATAAATGAATAAAATGATTAATAATAAAAAAGGAAAAATGATTTAACTGATAAATGCTGCACTTACTTTTTTCTTTCAGTATGACCTTCTTCAGAGGATTTTTTTCCTTCTATTAAAGTGACTTTATCCTTAAAGTATTGCACCTTATACTTTCATCTCCTAATGCTAATGAATTTATTAATGTGACTCATCATTTCTAGTCAATGGAATTGTGTTGCAGCTTGGCTGAAGAGCAACCGTAGTTTGATTAGGTCTTCAGTTCAGTCTCTGAAAGAAAGTATCATTCTTATAAAGGAAAAGAAAAACTGATCACCTGGGAGTTGTTCAGAGATTAAAATGTATATAACACCTTTAGTGGATATTTATTTCCTTCATAAAACTTCCACATTATCCAAGTAAAAGTGTTCTATTTTTGATATCATGGTTATGTTGGTATATGAAAACTATTGTCAAAATATTTCATGGTGCCCAACTGACTCAGACGGTTAAGCCATAATGAGAGAAAAAAAGATTTGTTTCTGAGGTTTATTGTGGAGCTCATGAGTAATGTACTAGAAAGTATGCCACCTATGGAGCTCTATAAAATAGAAACAACACCCTTTTAATCAGCCATTCTGTAAAAATGAATGTTCATACACTTACATTTATAAGTACCAGTTGTTTCCCTTTTTAATTGCTACTTCCAAAGAGACCTTCTTCTTCTGTTCATTTGCTTAAATGGAATAAAGAAATGCATGATTTTTCATCAATCTTTATCTAGTATTTACTTAATCTTTAGGTTGAATATTTAAATTTAAAGAAGTTATTCCAGCAAATATAGACACCAAACTGCAAAGTGGAGATAATTTAAATTCAATTTGATAAAATATTCATAGCATCTGGTTCTAAATAAAAACTAGACAATACAGTGATCCACAACACAGACTTTTTGAATCAGAAAGACCCAAGTTCAAATTCTTTCGCTAGAACATTCAAAGAATGTCAAGTCAGTCAAATTACTTAAGTATTTAAGTTTTAGTAAACACTTGTTTCATAGGATTATAGCAAGGAGTCCTATAAAGTGCTGAGACAAGTACACATAATAAACTATACCTATTCTTTGGAAAAGCAATAGTTTTTCCAACATCGTTTGTTGTTGTTGGTTTGGTTTGGTTGGTTTGTTTGGGGTTGGATTTTTGGGATTTTTGCTGTTGTTCGGTTTTTGTTTTTGTTTTTTCAATGGTTGATTTTGGTGTCTTCTTATTCTTTTTCTTCTTTGTCTTCTTGTTGTTGCTCTTCTTTCTTCTTCTTCTTCCTCCTCCTCCTCCTCTTCCTCCTCCTCCTCCTCCTCCTCCTCCTCCTCCTCCTCCTCCTCCTCCTCTTCTTCTTCTTCTTCTTCTTCTTCTTCTTCTTCTTCGACAATGACAACTAATACTACAATTAATATTATACTATGACTAATACTACAACTAATACTATGACTACAACTACCTCCTCTATAAAACAGATGGGCCAGAGAAAATATCTGAGGACTTCTACAGATATAGCAGCTTTCTATCCCACAGATTTTTTGCTGATCTCCAGAACTATATATCTAGCAAATAAATACCATGCCTACTTTGATGTGCTGTAGTTACTTCGAACTACAAGTTAAAGACCAGTCCATTGTATTACTCTCTCTGTCTCTGTCTCTGTCTCTGTCTCTGTCTCTGTCTCTGTCTCTCTCTGTCTCTCTGTCTCTCTCATACACACACACACACACACACACACACACACACACACACAAATGTACTTACTCATTTACTTTGTCTTTATTTCTATACTCTTTTTTGCCAAAATGATTTAAGAAACCAGTCTTGACTCTACCAACTCACTCAGCCCAATGGCAATGCAGTCTTCTGGAGTCTCTGTCAACTTCTCTCTCGATTTCTCCTGTTTCTCCTGTACCATCTTCCTGTTGCTATTTCCTTAGATCAGATCTTTACTGGCCCTGCTTCAGCTTCCAATTTGGCTTTTTAAGCTCTTGCTTACAATCATCTATACTTTCTCAATATTAACCTTTCTAAAATTTCTCTCTTTTGTTACCTCAAATTTAGTTTTACTGACAATTAGTATCTATCTCTCTCTACACACTTCCTTTGTTCAAGCTAAATGCAGCTATCTGGATTTCTCCCAATATGCCATTGTGTTTCTTTCTTTAGTGACTCCACACCTTTCTCTTCAAATAAGAACCTTCTTTCATCACTTCTCATTAACTTTGTCTTTCTAAATTCACTTCTCTTGCATGAACTCTGCCAACTCCTCCAGACTTATCAGCCCATTAGGCACAAGGAAGATTTTACTTCAAGTCTACCTAGGAGTATGACTACATAAATTTAATTCATATTTGAATGAAAGGAGAGAGAGGTAGGCAACATGTCCTATTGATTTCAACATGAATAAACTGGAAGCCATGACTTGTGCACCTGTTAGAACAGGCACTTTTTTGTAACCAATATAAGACAGAACTTTCTCCAGTTAAAATATGTGCTGACATTTTAAATTTAAGTTTATTTTAAGTAAAATTCTAAAAAGGAAATTAAGGTAACAGAAAATCTAAAATACTGTTATTTCATAAGTATATTCATTGATTTTCCATAGAAAAACAAACAAAATGGCAAAGAAACAAATTCCTGTTTTGGAAAAATATCCTTCATATACTGTATTTAGAAATGAAGGATATTCAACAGAAAAACAGAATCACCGTGAGAAAGGATTAAAATGATTTCTCTGCTTTGGTAAACACGGTTGTGATTTGAGTATACTTGGGATTTTGTTTTGTTTTGTTTTTTCTCTTCCATTCAATTTGAATAAAACTACTTGAACTAGGAACTACAAAATGCCAAATGATCAACAATGAAATAAAGCCTAATGATAGAAAGAATACCCACTGAACCAATGAATTTTCTACATGTAGTACAAATATGTTTCTGAGGATTAATCAGGTTGATCTAAGTTTTAAAATACTGTAACTGGGATGAATAATTTCACACAAAATAGGGAGTCTCTGTTCATTAACTTTAAGAATAGTTACCATGTGTGTCATTTCAATTTGTATACACTCACGAATTTGCTTATCATTTTGAATCACTAATGCTCTTTTGATAGAGTGAACAGTAGACAAATCTTCTTGAGTAAGATCCAAAAATAATTCTTATGTTAGCTAATCAAGAATCATAAAGAGTATTTTTATTCTCAACCTTAAATATTAGAACAATGAAATAAGGTTAACATAAATTCATATGTATCTATTTGTTATTAAGGTAATGTTATTTTACACTTAATACTACAATGTAACAATAATTTTTTTAACTTTTTTATTACTTCACAGCATAATTGAAGGTAGTTCATCTTAGATATTACTTTTGTTTATGTGATCCATTTGTAAGGAACAAAAAACTTTACAAGGAAGTGAAGTGGCTGGTACTTGTTATGAGAAACAAAATGTTTCCAACCCAGAATAAAACTTTGAGATATTAATCTACCAAGCACAGCATTTTAACCAAGGCCTGCTTTCTTTGATGTGGTATATGTCACAGCACAACAAAATGCTTTTCATATGTACAGGAGTACAGGAGTTGTCCCTTCAAAATTAGGAATGTGTGCGTGTGTGTGTGTGTGTGTGTGTGTGTGTACATGTACACAATTCTTAATTGATTAAAACAGAGAATAACAACCACAAGAGACCCTGTGTTCAGACTAATAGTTGGCTACAAGCATATGCCTCTGTATTTGTCAGGCTCTGGCAGAGACTTTCAGGAGACAGCTGTATCAGGCTCCCTTCAGCAAGTACTTCTTGGCATCCACAATAGTGTCTGGGTTTGGTGACTGTATATGGAATGGATCCCCAGGTGGGGCAGTCTCTGGATAGCCTTTCCTTCAGTCTCTGCTCCACATTGTCTCCATATTTGCTCCTGTGAGTGTTCTGTTCCCCTTCCTTTTTTTTATTTTCTATATTCTTTGTTTACATTCCAAAGGCTTTCCCCTTTCCCAGCTCCCCCCTCACCATGTGTCCCATATGTCGTCTCCCCCCTTACCCCGCCCATTCCCCAATCACCCCCCAAACCTTTCTCTGTTCTGTTACTCTCCTACAAAACTGGAACCAGTCTTTTCAGGACCAGTGTCCCCTCCTTCCTTTTTCTTGGGAATCTTTTGAATTGCTAATTGTGCCTTGGGTATTCAGAGCTTCTGGGCTCATTAATATCCACTTATCAGTGATTGCAATTCATATGCATTCTTTTGTGATAGGGTTAAATCACTTGGGATGATATTTTCCAGATCCAACCATTTGCCTACAAATTGCATGAATTCATTATTTTTAATTGCTGAGTAGTATTCCATTGTATAAATATACCACATTTTCTGTATCCATTCCTCCTTTGAGGGACATCTGAACTCCTTCCAGCTTCTGGCTATTATAAATAAGGCTGCTATGAACATAGTGGAGCATGTGTCTTCATTGCATGCAGGGGAATCCTCTGGGTATATGCCCAGGAGTGGTATGACAGGGTCTGGAAGTGTCATGCCCAATTTTCCGAGAAACCGCCAGACTGATTTCCAGAGTGGTTGTACCATCGTGCAATCCCACCAACAGTGGAGGAGTGTTCCTCTTTCTCCACATCCTTACCAGCACTTGTTGTCTCTTGAGTTTTTAACCTTAGCCATTCTGACTGGTGTGAGGTGGAATCTCAGGGTTGTTTTGATTTGCATTTTCCTGATGACTAATGATGTTGAACATCTCTTAAGGAGCTTCTCAGCCATTCGAATTTCTTCTGGTGAAAATTCTTTGTTTAGCTCTGTACCCCATTTTTAATAGGGTTATTTGTTTCTTTGGGGTCTAATTTCTTGAGTTCTTTGTATATATTGGATATTAGCCCTCTGTCAGATGTGGGGTTGGTGAAGATCTTTTCCCAATTTGTTGGTTGCTGTTTTGTCCTTCTGACAGTGTCCTTTGCCTTATAGAAACTTTGTAATTTTATGAGGTCTCATTTGTCAATTGTAGCACCCACACTTTGAACTTCCTTCTGCTTGAGTTTCATGAGGTCTGAATTGTATCTTGGGTATTCTGAGCTTTTGGGCTACTATCCACTTATCAGTGAGTATATACCATGTGTGTTCTTTTGTGATTAGATTACCTCACTCAGCATGATATTTGTGTTGGGGAAAACCCTCAAAGTAGTAGGGGGTGGGATAGGGAGTTTCCAGAGGAGGGGGACCAGGAAAGGGTATAACTTTTGAAATGTAAATAAAGAGAATATTCAATAAAAATTGGAAGCAAAAAAATAAAAAATTAAAAAAGAAGGCAAGCTGAGCAAACCACATAAATAAATCAATATTCCTCTGTAGTCCCTGCTTCCAATCTAGCCTCCAGATTCCTGTCTGGAGTTCTTGTACTGACTTCCCCATGATAAACTGTTACCTGGTACCTGGAAGCATAAATTGAAATAAAACATTTCGTTGACTAAAAAAAAAAAAAAAAAAAAAAAAAAAAAAAAAATTCCACAAGGAAATGGAGTGATGATGGTACAGAGTATTCACTGTTCTTATAGACAACCCAGTTTTATTTCATACCTAAATGGTAGCTCACAACTACCTGTAACTAGAGTTCATTGGTGAACCTGATGCCCTAGTGTTTGTGTGTGTGTGTGTGTGTGTGTGTGTGTGTGTGTTTTGTTACTAAAAAAGCATTATTTTATACTTAGTATAAAATATTTTTATACTTAGCACTATAGTGTAATAATAAATTCTCTCAACTTTTTTGTATTACTTTACAGTTTAATAAAAGGTAGCTCATCATAAATGTTACTTGTTTGTCTTATTATCTTTTTCTTTTTTCTCTTTATTTTTGTTATCATGTGTGTGTCAAATATTCAAAATAAAATAGATATTTTCTCTTTTGTAATGAAGAGATATATTCTCTCTTGAGTAATTTCTAGGTACTCTTGAATTCCTAACTTATTCAATATAAAATCTGCTGAGATTTTTATGTTTTGGTATATACTTTTTTTTCTGATATGGACCTCAATTTATTATGTCTTGAGTCACCTTTTCTTTAGCACATTTTATTCCCACAGAGTAAAATTTAGCTCTTTTAAAAAAGTCACTAAAATCTCATATCAAGAATAAATCTGGAAACGAATGAAGAAAATGTAAGGATATGTTATAAAGTATATGAATGTTAAACTTATACATCCATTCTCATTTCTAATTGATTAGTATGTGGAGTACATGAACTTTGATCTAAGAATCTTATGTGTGAAACATTTCTGAAAGACTGATGACCATCTTGCTATATAATGAGTGTCAGCTTGCCTGAGGGAAAATGTAATTTAAGTACATATTACTTTACACAGAGAATAGAGAGTAAGACACAATCCCCAATAAGTTTAACTCCCAATCATACCTATCTCCAGAAATGTTTTTTTTTTCTATAAAATTCTATTCCTCCTAGCCTCATGGTAGATGCTATTCATAGTGATATCCCAAAAGACAGTTAAGTTGGTTTCCATTTATGGAATCAACTTAAACTCGCCATGAGATGAAATAACATTAATCTGAAGTTAAAGAAACATCAAACTCATACCTTAAAATAGGATGGGCATGCTTAACATTAGAAGCATAAATGGTCCTCATGAAAAATTAGATAATGCTAAATCACAATGTCTGTTGGCATTTGGTCAGCAAGAAGAAAAACAAAGGCCTTCTTTTCTTTAGATTTCTAGAATTATCACAATGCTACTGAAGTTTGGGGCTAAAAAGACTTAGGAGGTACTTATAATCTGAAAGAAAGTAGCAACATTCAAAAACACTTGAGAATTGCTATTACTCAGGTAAGAAAGCCAGATATGGTGGTGTGTGCCTGTAATCCCAGCATGTAGAGAGACAGACAAGAAGATTACCAACATAAACTACACAGAAATACTCTGTTCCAAAAAAATAAAAATAAAAAGAAAGTCAACAGACATATAAAGGGTAAAAGGATGTCAAACAGAACGTCAATAGTTAAATTTCAAATGATGGGGACACTGACTTTAGACTCTTCAAAAGAAGAAAACAGATACTGTTAGTTCTAGTCATGTAGGAAACCACCATTGCAAAAATCCTTTCCTCTACTGGTACATAGGGCACAGTTACCCTGAATATGAATATTGTACAAATTGTGCATCACATTTTTAAAATGGTAGGAAAACAGAGGTTCCAGATAGAAGGAAGACTTGAAAGAACAGTTGAATGGGAATTCTGGAAGCTAATTTACACTCTGAAGAGACATACTGTGAGTCCTTGAACACTTGCGGAGGAGGGTAAGTGGACATACAAGCCTATATAAATCCATGACCCTCTCAAGAAGGAACTTCAGCAAGACCAATACCACAACCTCAGGAAAGGACACTCTTTATCCTGAACCTAGATAACAGAAAGAGAGAGAGAGGGAAGTGGGGGAGAGGGAGAGGGAGGAGATAAGGAAGGAAGAAACAAAGGAAGGAAGGAAGGAAGGAAGGAAGAAAGGGAGGGAGAATGGATGAATGGGCGGACTTAGAATTTTGAACTATAAATAACTCTGTTTCTTATATTCTTGTAGTGCTCAGCTTTTTAGACATCCAGTGCAGGGAATTTCAAGCCTGGCAATGGATAATAAGCTGAAATGGACATGACAGAGTGGACAGGAAAAATCCCATAAAGCCCCAGTACTATACAAAGAACTATAGGTATCTAAGGAATGTTGTGAATGAAAAAAAGCTGTCTTACTCAGAGAAAAGCTTGCTGATTGATTGTCCAGTGCCATATGGTCAACCCCAAAAACTTACATACTAGTAACATTATAAGGACTAAATATTTTCATATATATTTACTATCTATTTAGGAATATATAAGTATATATATGTATGTATATATATATGTATGTATATATATATATGCATGAAATAACAATTAATGAAAGAAAAAGTCATGAAGAAAAATGGGGAAAATGGTATAATTATATTATATTATCATTATTCAGCTCCCCCAAACTGTGATATGGTAAATGCTCCAGAAAACTAATAGTCTTAAAAATATAATTAAATTAGTAGCAATGAGAGGATATATGCAAAATATATGAAATAAGAAATTTTAAAAATTTGAAATTCTATGAGGAAAAAATATACATCACTAATCAAAATGTCTCTGAACAGGTTAAACAGTGTGTCAAATGGATGTAGCACACTGAAACAGATTAACATTTGAAATAAAATAAAAGACACAAAGATGTCAAATTTAAAACTGTTTCAACTTCTAGCCAAACAAGAGACCCCAAAGAAATACTAATATGGAAGCATGACATTTAGAAACAAAGTAAACAAGACTTCTCAGATTTGAAAGAAAAATGCCTGACCTCAAATTCATGAAAGAACAATAGATCCCAAGAAAAATGAATAAAACTAAATTTGCAGAAACATAATCATGGTGACATTGCAGGAAATAAAATGAAAGCAGGTAAAGAGAAAGAGAAATGACTTGAAAAGTAATTGCAACTGGTGACTGACAATAGCAAAGGGGGACAAAAGGAAAGAGTTCACATTGTGTGCTGAAAAAGCGATCACCTGCCATCTCCAGTTCTGTGCATAAAAGCACAAAAATTCCTCCCTGGAAGAGCACTAGTGAACACAAAAAAAAAGAGCAGGCTGAAGGCAAGGAGCAAAGGAAATGAGGGCATGTAAGAAAATCTGAGTGTGCTCAAACTTCCAGTGAACCTACCAGTAACTACAATTTGGCCTGGCTATAATAACCAACCACAGGCATCAGAGGCACAATGCATGGGCACATTCTAAAATCCCACGTAATTTTACATTTAACAAAGGTTATTTATTATATTTTATTATTTTATTATGTCAAGTATAGCAGAAAAGTTGATTTGTAAAAGCACATAGAACTTAAATGCTATGTAGTAACAAGTTACACAAAAGCTTCAATTCCTTAAAAATGTTCCCAAATCTTTTAAGATGTGCCCCCCAAATATTTACATTATGGGGCAAAGGGTAGGAATAATCACTGACCTCAGGTAGTATGGAAAAAGTGCAGACACTGAGCATTGAAAGATAATATTAGAAGAAGAGGAAACAGTATGAGCCTTAAGGGAGAGTTTTAACCTTCATCTTTCCCCTTTGGTGTGACTTTAGGCAGTAAGAACAGAAATCATCCAGCACTGTCTTGCTGAGGGGTCACATAGATGATTCACAAAGCTTTATTAGAAAGTCACTCAAACGAAAAAAAATACATAGGTAGACACTTGAAGCAATGCCCATAGGTCACCATTAGAGGAACTTTTTTTTTAAGACAGGGAGATAGAAGCTTCATCCTGTCATGGAACATATAAAATTGTTAGAAATGGCTGGAATAAGGGCAGGGATAGAAAACTCTGCTATATACCTGCAGAGCTGCCCAGGTAGAAGCCTAACAGGCTGAGACCCAAGCGATGTTAGACTCGGGGTATGTCAGTGTACCTGACTCTGCCTGTTAGATTTGTCCAGCGTCTAGGGGCCAAGATGGTAGTCAGCGATTAAAAACACTAAACTCATGAAATTCCTAGGCAAATGTTTAGAACTGGAACATATCATACTGAGGTAATTCATTCACAAAAGAACACACATGGAATGCAGTCACTGATAGGTGGTATTAGCCCAGAAGCTCTGAATACCCATGACACAACTCACATATCAAATCACTACCAAGAAGAAGGAAGGAGAGGACGCTGGTCCTGGAAAGGCTTGATGCGGCATTGTAGGGGATTGCCAGGGCAGAGAAGTGGGAGGGGGTTGATTGGGGAATGGGCAGAGGAAGAGGGCTTATGGCACTTAGGGGGAGGGGGAACCGGGAAAGGGAAAATCATTTGGAATGTAAACAAAGAATATAGAAAATTTTTAAAAAAAGAAAAGAAAAAAGAAAATTCTGCTAAACAAGAAGGCAGAATCAGGAGAGTACAGAAGCACCTGGGTACAACATGAGGTACAGAGTAAGGCTCACGGAAGGGTGATCTCAGGACTTTAGTCAGTCTCTGTGTAGTAGATGGATGCTGAGGGTCTGGTTCATACCCCAGCATTAGTTGATTATTCCACAACAGCCTACCATAGTCTTTCCTCCAGGACTAATTACATTTTTCACACCAGAGACCAAGCTTTATGTAGCACCTTGAAACATGCCTTTAAAAATCTACAATTTGGGACAATTATTTCACTTAAGGTAGGAAATTGAGTCTTTAAAGTAGTTTGCATGCTTAATTAACTGTAATTTATTTAAAAGCACTTTAATATCAAAGTACTGTGGGATATATTTGAAGCTTAAATTATTCTTTTAAGAACTTTGATTTTATTTTTATTCTTTTTTTTTAGTAAAATGAAGTAAAACTAAAGTTATAAAGTGGAAATAAAAACACAAAGTAAAACTAAAAGTGAGTACTGATAAAGTGTTGAGACCAAACAAAAACACCTCATTAAACAGCCATTTGAGGATTATAATTTAACCCAAGCAAAGACAGTTTTAGCACATTGGAGTAATAATAGCAGTTTGATAGAAAATGTCACAAAGTTAGACTACATGATTTCTTTTTAATTCTAATAAATTTAATTTATTCCAATTTAAACTTGGCTATCTTTTTAATACCACTCTTTACTCAAAACTATGTACATATATCTCCATGCTGTAAAATATACTATGAAATTTTAGGACTCTAATGATTTGGTCAAGTGAAAACACTTTTGTTTGAATTGACTCTTCATCAATCAATTCAAATGATCTTTTGAATTTGTTGCCTCTTGGTTACTGGTAGCACAAATGTATTATAAAATCCATATGTAGATAGGAAATCAAGCAGAGATTCAAGCAGCCACATTTTGATAATTATGAACATATACATTCATGCTACAAGGTTAGGAAGTAGGAAATGTAAAAGCTTTGCTTCCTGTCTATAAAAACACCCTACAAGGATGTCATATACAAAGTCCTTGAGTGTTCCATGTCCAGACACTAAGCATCTCTAAAACATAGCACCGTTCCCAGTTTTTCCTGTCTATGCCTTACCTGTTTTTTTTAGTCTCACCATCTTCCTATCCTCTCTGCTAACCTACCTGCCCCCAAAGATGTATAATCATATGTAAATAATGTTATATTAAAAACCTCCAGTGGCTAAGAGTGACTATTAAACTTATATATAGCCTTCACTGACCTGGGCTTTATAACATTTTATAGTATAATGCAACTATATCAATAAAGATATACATAAAATCATGTATCCTACTGCTCCTTACATTAAAATCTTTGGTATGGCTCTCTGTCTGCTCATCAGAGGTGGGTATTTTTAATTAAACCATATTTTAAAAAGATCCATAAGGACACAGAAGTCATAACCTTTAATTACTAAGAAAAAGCATACAGAAGTATTTAATAGGTAACAAATTTTCTACAGGAGAATCTATTGTTATATTTATTACAATACATTTTTAGTTTTCAATAACTAAAACAATGAAGAAAACCAAATTCAAAATACTGTTTTGTTATCAAAATAGTAATGTGTTACAAAGACTTAGACACAAGCTTTGGGAAATCATCACGCTGCCATATGCTGTAAGAGAAAGAAAATTCTCTTAGCCAATACAGTCAGTTAAGGATCCCAAACCCTTCCTATTGCTATTGTTTCTCCTGCTGCACACTAACTAAATTGCAGACTAATTATGTGAAACTTTGTCTGTTTTGCAAATATCAAATCCTGAAGCCTCAAATAGCAACTGGACATGGCATACTCCTTAATTTACTATCCACATTCAGAGCAAAGGGAGAAAATTTCTCTGGAAGGCCCTGTGAAGATCCTGGGGATCACAGTCCTATCCTGGATCTGACTCTGCATTTCCTAGCATTTTTGTTCCCAGGATTAACTTCCAGTTCCACGACTACACTTGCTCAGGCATGCTTGTGTATACCGCCCTCCGGGGAAGTAAGTGAAGTTCACAAGGCCATTAGTAAAGAAAGAGGACAGACACCACTCAGTGTTTGCAGGTTTTCCTTCTTTTTTTGTTTTCTCCCACAAAAAGAGATCCCAAATAAGGTGACTTCCATTGTCAGTGGAGACCCCAGCAAATGCTGTGACACAGTTCTGATGTTTCTCACATCACTGCTTTATCCTCCTTTCTCCAGCACCAAATAGCATAGTATAGACCAGAGAACTTCTACAGCTCCTATGTGTTACTAAAATGATGGGAGTGGCCTTGACAAAGAAAAACCAAACTAGATGCAGTTTAAGGTGATTTTAATGTCCTTCCATGACCCTGCTGCATTGCTAGGTACAAGATTTTTAAATTCTTTTGAGTTGCAATTTTACTCTTATTGATGATCCCATTGTTTTCTTCTAACCTGTTTGAAGTTTGCAGTTGTCTTTTACATAAAGCCTGTAAAGTTGTAAAAGTCTAAAAGTTACTGCTCTGACAAAGTTAATATTTGCATCCCTTTACTCAACTGCTTAAGAGAAAGACCAGATTTGAAAGACAAATAACCAACACCTTGTAATTTTTATTTTAGTGGAAAGAATAAAATAAAATATTTGTTTGATTCTTTTGTTTCTGAGTTGCTGTTTTTCAGTTTAAGGTACATTCACTTATGATTAATTACTTATAAGTAATTTATAAAATCACTAGACATTTAAAAAGCAAATATCAAGACTCTAACAATTTGTCGCCCATAAAAAAAAACACTAAAATGATTTCTTCCTATATCTATGTAGTCTAAGGCATATAGTCTTCATTAACAAGATTAATTTATATCTATAGTTAGGGCTGTTTTCATATTTCTAGAGAAGGCTACTCTCTCAGTGAGAAGAAATATAGACTTTATCTAGCTGGTAGAAAGAATTACAGAAGACATTTTGGTTACATAAAAATCAGTTTCCTGCAAATAGGAACATAAGAAACACCTAGTGCCTCTTCATTTTCCTAGCATTACATTCCTATTGCTTTGAAACAAATAATTTGTAGGCTGTTGGTTTATATGTGAGAAGATAAAAGCAATCGATATGTCTTCAAAATGAAAAAGTAGATTCAAGTCATGTTTTTATTTGTTGAGAAATATAGTATATCTATACTATGGGATACATTCTAAGAGTTACTCACCTGACTGTTGAGCCCTTGTAACCTAGCAACGATCAACAAGCTCCAACCATTAAAAAAAGAAAAGGCAGTCATCCATGTATCAGGACAGCATGCTAGGGAGAACTGTAAAGGGCTCCTAGGACTGTTGCCTCTTGATATGACACATGGCAGGATTTCTTAAGAGAGAGTGAACATGTGAATATAACAGCATTTGTGCTTGTCATTAGCATAGAATTGTGTCAAAGATAGAATTTTGATGGTACAATTACAAAGCAGTTAACTTTAAATCCATCAAAGGTAGAATACCCTGGGTATATCTTACCTGAAAATCTATGTGCAGCTCTGAAAAGGGACTGAGCCTTTTTTCAAGCTACAGATTGATAGTGTAGTGCGGCAAATACTTGAGAAATGAACCTGGTTTCCAAGCTTCAAATGAAGTATTTTCAGATGAGCCTGGCAATAGAGGGATGCACTGGATATTTCCCTTATTCCTAAATACAACCTTGAGTCTCCAGCTTCCTAATGCTGCAACCATTTATTCAAATTCATCGTGTTGTGGTGACCCCCCAACCACAACATTATTTTTGCTGTTACTTCAAAACTGTAATTTTACTACTGTTACGAATCATAATGTTATTGGATATGCAGGATATCTGATATGTGACCCCTGTGAAACACAAAGGGGTCATGACCCAGAGGTTGAAAACTGTGGAAATATAACAGTAGAGGAAAGATGAATGGTTCAAACTCAAATTGTGCACGAACAGGGAAACAGTGGAACCAGAAAAGACCTCCTTTCACACAAGCAGTATAGAAAAAATAATGTGAAGAAATGAGAGAAAAGTTTTCACTATCAAAGTTGGTTTTCATTCAGTGTGTTCTGCAACTTATCTTCTGCATAATTATCTTGATTTAAAATGTAGATTCCCAGATATTGTCCCATGGCCAGTGAATGAGAAAAACTAGAGGTCCATACATGTTTTTAATATATCAGACCAAGTACTTTAACAGGAGAATAGATCTAAAGTAAAATACTCTGTGTATATTCCAACAATAAAATACCATGCAGCAAAGAAAATCAACAAATTACAAATGCACAAAACCAGTGAATCTCAATAACATCAATTGAGAAAAGAAACATAGACAAAAGTACAATATATCTAGGGACTCCCATAACAAATTTCACACATAAGGAAAATAAAACTGTGATAATAGAAATCTGAGATTTGAAATAGATTTATTAGAAAGGCAGAGCTCTTTTGTAACATTGTATATATTTTATGTCTTACTTAGGGGTTTATTGCTGTGAAAAAACACCATGACCATGGCAACTCTTAAAAAGGAATCATTTAATTGAGAATGACTGACAGTTTCAGAGATTTAGTTCATTATCATCATGACAGGTAGCATAGCCATGCATAGACAAACATGGTGTTGGAGCCGAGAATTCTACATCTTGATTTACAGGCAGCAGAAGACTGTGCGCCCCCATCAGACATAGCCTGAGCATATATAATACCTGAAAGTCCACCCCAATAGTGACACACTCCCTCCAACAAGGCCACACCTATTCTAACAAGCTCACCCCTCCTAACATTGCCACTCCCTATGGCAAAGCATTTAAACACATGGATATATGGATGTATTGGAGCCAATCCTATTCAAATCATCATATGCAACTTCTTTCCTTGTACTTGTAGGTGGAGTAAGATATGTGTGGGTACATGGTATGCAAACAAAGCTCAGAAGATAATTCCCAGGATTTGGTTCTCTCCTAATATTTTCTGGGATCAAACCCAGTCTCATGTCTATGTGAAAGCACCTCTATCCACTTGGCTATCTTACAGACCCTGTAATTCTGAACCTTAATAAGAATGTGAGCCCTTATCAAAGCTCTTAAAAGGGATGTTTTCTAATGTGTGTATTTCATTAAATATAGAGAGAGTTTACATGAAAAACACTGATAATAATTAATAGCAGAAGGTATTTTTGTTCTTGGAAATTATATGATAGTAGGGAAAAGGAAATGGTCAGTTGCTCTAGCAATTTCACTTGGGAAGCATTTTTTATTTTCTGCTTAGGACATGGTCATCTTGTATACACCAAGAATGCATAAATTCTATTTACAAGTGATACATCAAACACTTTATTCTGACTTAGGACAGGTAATATTTACCAACATACAGTCCTTTTCCTTATTTGTCCTTGAAAGCTTCTATTTTTAAATTCTACTTTGTAAGTTCAGTCAGGTCCATTAGAGACAGATTGCAGAACTGTAGGAAGAAGAAAAAGCAAATAACCATGTATAGAAAAGAAAATAAGAAACCCCAGCAACGTATTGGTTTTGGCTTGAAACTAACACTGCTTTTAATAGTCTCACATGTCAAACACTCTACCAACCATGCAGTCATCAATTCTGAAGCCTCAAACACAGGAATCACACACATGAGATTGATCAACCTCGGAGGAAGTACTCTAGAGCATAAATATCCCTCAGTGGAGACTGAAACAAAGCTAGGGACTCCTAGAGCCCCTACAGATAAATAAGAATTCAATTGCCATGAAATGATGGTCAGATGTATTGAACATTTGTCTGGGCTGAAAAAAAATGTTGAACTGGAGTACGTACTGGACTGAATGTAGGCACATAGCAAGCCAATTTGTATGAAAGCCAAGCACAGTGAAAAAGTACCTGGTAATTAGTGACAGCAAGTTCAGCTTGGAGCATCCCACAGACCTGTCACCACTTGTCATTCATTTGGAAAACCATTTAAAAGGCAAGAACCTCTCTTTCAGGGCTTGTATTTGCTTGTGCCATGCTCTTCCAACTCCCTTTTAGCTACTACAATTTCTCCCATAGCACTATTACTAACTTTAAAAAAAAAACAAACAAACAAACAAAAACCAAAAAACAAAAACTGCTGGCTCCACATAAGGTTAGAACCTTAGGTGCTTTTTTCTCTCACCTTAACATGTGTTACTTGTATAATTAAGTAATAAAAGTACTAGAAAGGGGGGCATAGTTGAAGTTTAGTAATGTAACAGAGCTCTGGTGTGACACTGAACTCTTTGAATCCAACCCAGAATGTAAGAAGTCAAAGCCCTTCAAAGTACTTCAGAGATGTGGATCTTCTAGCCCAAAAGCTAGAGAAATCTTCCTCTTGGCTAAAACTCTTAGTTTTCCCAGGGATACATATGCATGTTTGGTGCTATGAAGGCTTAAAATGGTTTCTTAAAAGTTCAGGTCAGCTGGTCCAAGGTCGCTACCATCTTGGATCCAGTGACAAAGCAACCAGCTCACCCAAAGAAGCGTCTGACTTGCAGGGGACCCCACCCCCAGCCCCGCAGTTAGATGGAGCCCTGATCCGAGGTCACCATCATCTTTGATCTAGTGACAAAACAGCCTGCAGCCAGGTCAGCCAGGGAAGCTTCTGACCTGCAGGGAGGCCTGATGAGACAGAGCCCTGGTTCGAAGTCACCACCATCTTGGATCCAGTAACAAATCATCCAGCTCACCCAGGTATGCAGAGGACACCAGAGTGAAAGAGTGTTCAGGACACAGCCTGCCTGGATTCCTTCTGCACGAGGGAGTTGGGTGGCTCTACAGCTGCCTGGGCATGTATCCTGCAGGGGAACATCTGACCTGCAGGGAGTTCCGTGGTTAAAGGGAGCCCAGTGGTCTGAGATCCCCACCATCTTGGCTACTGTGGCCAATCAGCCAGTTCGGCCAGGTGTGCAGGGAGTCGGGGATTGCTTGGGACGCAGCCTGGCTGGGTTCCTTCTGCACACGCATGTGGGAACTGGGCAGCTCTACAGCTGTCTGGACACATATCCTACAAGGAAGCATCAGACCTGCAGGGAGGCCTGCAGTTAGATAGAACCCTGGTGGGAGGTCCCCACCATCTTGGCTCCTGTGGCCAAGCAGCCAGCTCAGCCAGAGACCTGTGCCACATCTGACATGGGGAAGACCCCACTTCCTGATACTCTCTAGAGAACCAGCAGGAGCAGGTTAGCTGCCACTGCCCCTTTCCATCAGATGTGGTAGACCTGTGCCACAGCTGACACGGGAACGATCCTACTTCCTGATACTCTCTCGAAACGAACAGGAGCAGGTTATTCGGTAGAAGTGGGGCATTCTAGAACTACCATCAGAAGAGCATTTGAAATCTAGCAGCAAGCCCTGTCCTGTGCCATTTGACCTACAGAGTGGTCAGTGCTTGGAGGGGATCCTCACGGCATCCACCATCTTCACTACCGGACTGACAAGACAGGCAACACCAGGTACACAGAGACAACCCGAGTTGCTTGTGACAAGGCTCACTCGGGTTCCAACGGAACCCAAGAGTAGGGCAGCACATCAGCAATCTGTGTCAGGGGACCCAGTCATCTAGGGGTGCAGAAGTAGCCTTACAGGCCCACAGGAGGTCCAAGCACCAGCCAGTGACAGCAGGATCAACTAAAGCCAGAGATAACCAGATGGCAAAAGGCAAACACAGGAATGTTTCTAACAGAAATCAAGGCAATATGGAACATCTGAACCCAATTCTCCAACAACACCAAGTCCTGGATACCCAACACACCAGAAAAACAAGATTTAGATTTAAAATCAATGGTCATGATGTTGTTAGAGGAACACAAAAAGGACATAAATAAGTCTCTTAAAGAAATACAGGGGAACATGACTAAGTTAGAAGCCCTTACAATGGAAACAAAAAAATCACTGAAGGAAATTCAGGAGAATATGGGTTAAGAGATAGAAGGCAATAAAGAGGAAACAAAAAAAATCATTTAAAGAAATGCAGGAGAGGAGGAAATTCAAAAGATCATCAGATCCTACTACAAAGCCCTATACTCAAAACAACTGGAGAATCTGGAGGAAATGGACAATTTCCTAGACAGATACCAAATACCAAAATTAAATCATCATCAAGTAGATCAGCTAAACATTTCCATAACCCCTAAAGAAATAGAAGGGGTTATAGAAAGCATCCCAACCAAAAAAAGTACGGGACCAGATGGTTTTAGTGCAGAATTCTACCAGACCTTCAAAGAAGACTTAACACCAATACTCTTCAAAATATTCCACAAAATAGAGACAGAAGGGACACTGCCCAACTCATTCTTTGAAACCACAATTACGCTGATACCTAAACCACAAAAAGATCCAACAAAGAAAGAGAACTACAGGCCAATTTCTATTATGAATATTGATGCAAAAATACTAAATAAAATTCTTGCCAACTGAATCCAAGAGCATATCAAAATGATCATTCACCATGATAAGTAGGCTTCATTCCAGGGATGCAGGGATGGTTCAATATACGGAAATCCATCAATGTAATCCACTACATAAACAAACTAAAAGAAAAAAACCACATGGTCATCTCATTAGATGCTGAAAAAGCATTCGACAAAATTCAGCATCCTTTCATGCTAAAAGTCTTGGAAAGAGCAGGAATTCAAGGCCCATACCTAAACATAGTAAAAGCAATCTACAGCAAACCAGTAGCCAACATCAAAATAAATGGAGAGAAACTTGAAGCAATCCCACTAAAATCAGGGACTAGACTAGGCTGCCCTCTCTCTCCATATCTCTTCAATATAGTACTTGAAGTTCTAGCGAGAGCAATTAGACAACATAAGGAAGTCACAGGGATACAAATTGGAAAGGAAGAAGTCAAAGTATTATTATTTGCAGACAATATGATAGTCTATTTAAGTGACCCAAAAAACTCCACCAGAGAACTTCTACAGCTGATAAACAACTTCAGCATAGTGGCTGGTTATACAATTAACTCAAGCAAATGAGTAGCCTTCTTGTACTCAAAGGACAAACAGGCTGAGAAAGAAGTTAGGGAAATAACACCCTTCACAATAGTCACAAACAACATAAAGTACCTTGGCGTAACTCTAACCAAACAACCGAAAGATCTGTATGACAGGAACTTCAAGTCCTTGAAGAAAGAAATCGAAGAAGACTTCAGAAGATGGAAAAATATTTCTTGCTCCTGGATTGGCAGGATCAATATAGTAAAAAATGGCCATCTTGCCAAAAGCAATCTACAGATTCAATGCAATCCTCATGAAAATCCCAAATCAATTCTTCATAGATCTAGAAAGAGCAATTCTCAAATACATCTGGAGCAACAAAAAACCAAGATAGCTAAAACTATTCTCAACAATAAAAGGACTTCTGGGGGGAATCAATATCCCTGAACTCAAGCAGTACTACAGAGCAATTGTGTTAAAAACTGCATGGTATTGGTACAGCAACAGGCAGGATCAATGGAATAGGATTGAAGACTCAGAAATGAACCCAGAGACTTATGTTCACTTGATCTTTGATAAAGGAACCACAACCATCCAGTGGAAAAAAGATAGCCTTTTCAACAAATGGTGCTGGTTCAACTGGAGGTCAACATGCAGAAGAATGTGAATTGACCCACTCTTATCTCCTTGTACTAAGATCAACTCCAAGTGGATCAAGGACCTCCACATAAAACCAGGCACACTGAAACTATTAGAAAAGAAACTTGGGAAGACCCTGGAGGACATGGGCACAGGGGGAAAATTCCTGAACAGAACACCAATAGCTTATGCTCTAAGATCAAGAATTGACAAATGGGACCTCATAAAATTAGAAAGTTTCTGTAAGGCAAAGGACACTGTCAGAAGGACAAAACGGCAACCAACAAAGTGGGAAATGATCTTCACCAACCCCACATCTGACAGAGGGCTAATATCCAATATGTACAAAGAACTCAAGAAGTTAGACTCCCAAAGAACCAAATAACCCTATCAAAAAATGGGGTACAGATCTAAACAAAGAATTTTCACCAGAAGAAATGCAGATGGCCGAGAAACACCTTAAGAGATGTTCAACATCATTAGTCATCAGGGAAATGCAAATCAAAACAAACCTGAGATTCCACCTCACACCAGTCAGAATGGCTAAAATTAAAAACTCAAGAGACAACAGGTGCTGGTGAGGATGTGGAGAAAGAGGAACACTCCTCCACTGTTGGTGGGATTGCAAAATGGTAAAAAGCGCTCTGGAAATCAGTTTGGCGGTTCCTCAGAAAATTGGGCTTGTCACCTCCAGAGGACCCTGGCATACCACTCCTGGGCATATACCCAGAGGATTCCTCTGCATACAATAAAGACACATGCTCCACTATTTTTATAGCAGCCTTGTTTATAATAGCCAGAAATTGGAAGGAGCCCAGATATCCCTCAAAAGAGGAATGGATACAGAAAATGTGGTATATTTATACAATGGAGTACTACTCAGCAATTAAAAATAATGAACTCATGCAATTTGTAGGTAAATGGTTAGATCTGGAAAATATCATCCTAAGTGAGCTAACCCAATCACAAAAGAATACACATGAAATGCAATCACTGATAAGTGGATATTAATGAGCCCAGAAGCCCTAAATACTCAAGGCACAATTAGCAAGTCAAATGACTCCCAAGAAGAAGGAGAGGACCCTGGGCCTGTAAAGATTGAATCCAGTATTGTAGACCCAGAACAGAGAAATCGTGGGGGGGGGGAATGAGTGGGGAATAGCAGGGGGGAGGGGAATTATGGGACATATGGTGGGGGGTAACTGGGAAAAGGGAAAGCCTTTGGAATGTAAACATAGAATATAGAAAATAAAAAACTATAAAAAAAAAGAAATGCAGGAGAATCTGAGTCAAAAGGCAGAAGTCACGAAAGAGGTAACATGAAAATCTATTAAAGAAATACAGGAAATCACAAAGAAGTGAAGGAACTGAGCAAAACCATCCATGGATCTAAAAACAGACGTAGAAACAACTAAGAAATCACAAAAGGAGACATCTTTGGAGATAGAAAACCTTGGGAAGAAATCAGGGGCCATAGATGCAAATATCAACAACAGAATACAAAAGATAGAAGAAATCATATCAGATGCCGAAGATACCATAGAAACCATTGAGTCAACAGTGAAAGAAAATGCAAAATGCAAAAAGCTTGTAACCCAAAACATCCAAGAAATGCAGGCCACAATGAGAAGACATAGCCTAAGGATTATAGGTATAGATGAGAATGATGATTTACCACTTAAAGGGCCAGCAAATATCTTCAACAAAATTATGGAAGAAAACTTTTCTAACCTAAAGAGAGTGTTGCCGATGAATATACAAGAAGCCTAAAGAACTCCAAACAGACTGGAACAGAACAAGAATACCTTGCTTCACACGATAATCAAAATCTCAAATGTACTAAAGAAGGAAAGAATATTGAGAGCACTAAGAGAAAAATGCCAAGTAACATATAAAGGAAGACCTATCAGAATTACACCAGATTTCTCACTTCTATTGATGCAAAATTTTTTGCCAACTGAATCCAAAAACACATCAAAATGATCATTCACCATGATCAAGAAGGCTTCATCCGAGGGATGCAGATGGTCCAATATACGGAAATCCATCAATGCAAAAGAAAAAAAACCACATGGTCATTTCATTGGATGCTGAAAAAGCATTTGATAAAATTCAACATCCTTTCATGCTAAAACTCTTGGAAAGAACAGGAATTCAAGGTCCATACCTAAACATAGTAAAAGCAATATACACCAAACAGGTAGCCAACAACAAAATAAATGGAGAGAAACTTGAAACAATCCCACTAAAATCAGGGACTAGACAAGGCTGCCCCCCCTCCAAATCTTTTCAACATAGTACTTGAAGTTCAAGCGAGAGCAATTAGACAACATAAGGAGATCAAAGGGATACAAATTGGAAAGGAAGAAGTCAAACTATCACTATTTGCAGATGATATGATAGTACATTTAAGCGACCCAAAAACCTCGACCAGAGAACTCCTACAAGCTGATAAACAACTTCAGCAAAGTGGCTGGATATAAAATCAACTCAAGCAAATCAATAGCCTTCCTATACTCAAAGGATAAACAAGCTGAGAAAGAAATTAGGGAAATGATACACTTCCCAATAGCCACAAACAATATAAAGTATCTTGGTATGACTCTAACCAAACAAGTGAAATATATATATGACAAGAACTTCAGGTCTCTGAAGAAGGAAATCGAAGAACTCAGAAAATGGAAAAATCTTCCATGCTCATCGATTGACAGGATTAATATAATAAAAAATGGCCATTTTGCCTAAAGCAATATACAGATTCAATGCAATACCCATCAAAATCCCAAGTCAGTTCTTCATAGAGTTAGAAAGAGCAATTCTCAAATTCATCTGGAATAACAAAAAACCCAGGATAGGTAAAACTATTATCAACAGCAAAAGAACTTCAGGGGGAATCAGTATCCCGAACCTCAAGCAGTACTACAGAGCATCGTGTTAAAAACTACATAGTATTGGTACAGTGACAGGCAGGTAGATCAATGTAATAGCACTGAAGAACCAGAAATGAACCCACATACCTATGGTCACTTGATCTTTGACAAAGGAGCTAAAACCATCCAGGGGAAAAAAAGATAGTTTTTTCAACAAATGGTGCCGGTTCAACTGGAGGTCAGCATGCAGAAGAATGTGAATTGACCCATTCTTATCTTCTTGAACTAACCTCAACTCCAAGTGGACCAAGGACCTCCACATAAAACCAGACACACTGAAACTAATAGAAAAGAAACTGGGGAAGACCCTTGAGGACATGGGCACAGGGGGAAAGTTCCTGAACAAAACACCAATAGTTTATGCTCTATGATCAAGAATTGACAAATGGGACCTCATAAAATTACAAATTTTCTGTAAGGCAAGGGACACTGTCAGAAGGACAAAATAGGAACCAACAAAGTGGGAAAAGATCTTCACAAACCCTACATCCGACAGAGGGTTAATATCCAATATATACAAAGAACACAAGAAGTTAGACTCCAGAGAGCCAAATAACCCTATCAAAAAATGGGGTACAGAGCTAAACAAAGAATTTTCACCTGAAGAAATTCAAATGGCTGAGAAGCACCTTAAGAAATGTTCAGCATCATTAGTGATTAGGGAGATGCAAATCAAAACAACTCTGAGATTTTACCTCATACCAGTCAGAATGGCTAAGGTTAAAAACTCAGGAGACAACAGGTATTGGCAAGGATGTGAAGAAAAGGAACACTCCTCCACTGCTGGTGGGAATGCAAGTTGGTACAGCCACTCTGGAAATCAGTCTGGCGGTTCCTCAGAAAACTTGCCATGACACTTCCAGAGGACCCTGCTATACCACTCCTGGGTATATACCCAGAGGATTTCCTGAGCATGCAATAAGGACACATGCTCTACCATGTTCATAGCAGCCTTATTTGTAATAGCCAGAAGCTGGAAAGAACCCAGATGTCCCTCAAAGGAGGAATGGATACAGAAAATGTGGTATATTTACACAATTGAATACTACTCAGCAATTAAAAACAATGAATTCATGAAGTTCTTAGGCAAATGGTTGGAACTGGAAAATATCATCCTAAGTGAGGTAACCCAATCACAAAAGAATACACATGAATTGCAATCACTGAGAAGTGGATATTAATGAGCTCAGAAACTCTGAATATCCAAGACACAATTCACATATCAAATGATTCCCAAGAAGAAGGAAGAAGAGGTCCCAGTTCCTGGAAATGCTTGATCCAGCATTGTAGAGGAGTACCAGGACAGAGAAGAAGGAGGGAGTTGATTGGAGAATGGTGGGATGGACGAGGGCTTATGGGACTTATGGGGAGGGGGAACTGGGAAAAGAAAAATCATTTGGAATGTAAACAAAGAACATAGAAAATTAAAATAAAGAAAAAAACACGTTAACATTAAAAAAAAAGTTCAGGTCAGAGTTTGTTGTAAAAGAGTTTTCCATAAACTCGCAACAAAATTATTCCTTTGAATATGGGATTTATAGGTAACCTGGACTAGACATGTATCTGTATTTGACTTTATTACAGATTGGATTGCACTGATAGTGCCTCATCAATGTTAATCATCTTCATATAGCTGAATACTCACATATCTGGAGGCATTACATGAAAACTGGCCCTACTCTTGGTGGACAAAAAACATGTTTCATTTCTGTGGCCTGAGATAAAACACAGGAATTATACTGAAATACCACCGACATAAACAACAAAGTTTTACATGAATATTCTCAACTGGGTTTGTATTGCATTTATTTCAGAATAAGAAAAAAAGCAATGCTGTCCTTTATATTCTTCACTTTCCCTACACCTCCACATTTCTCCCAGTTTCCTCTTTCAGTATCTAAGCCTCCAGTGTTAGTAATGTAAATGCCAGCAGTGCCTACAGTTGGGTCAGTGTCACCATAATAGTCATCTCTTTCTCACTGTCTTCACTTCCCCTAGGGTCCAAATTGAGGAAGTTGAAAAGTCTAAGAAATATGGTTGCCCCTGCTGACCATGAGCACACTTTTTGTGTATGATGTACAGTGTCCCTCTTGAGAATACTACTTTTCTGAAGCCATTTTTACCATAAAAACCTGAAACAAAATCACAGGCCAAAGATAGCCAGATATACCTCTAAGGAAAATAAGTTCATATTGAAAATTTCCATTTCAGTATAAACAGTCAGGAAAAGCATGTCAATGAATATGGTTCTGTCCCAACTGTTACCACAGGCATAATCTGATCTGAGTTTGACAGAATGGAAGGTAAAAGAAAGAAATCCTGAAAACATACAAAAAAGTAAATCAAGCTGGACAAAAGAGTAGCAAAACTGGGTGAGGAAGGAGAAGGCAAGGATCAAATGAAAGAGCTGAGCACAGAGAATATATGGAAAGAAGGCATTAACAGTATCTTTGACTCTCGTCAGACTCCCAAGGTAGAAGAATCTGCTAGAACACTTCAGGATTCAAGTCAATGCATGTAGGAAGAACATCACCAAAAATCTAATGTCTACTTGAAAGCACCTACCTACTCAATGGCAAAAGTCACCATTACACACACCTATCCCTCATTCCTATTTTACTTTTCCTAAGAGCCAAAGTTGAGGACATTGAAAAAAAATCTAAGAAAGATGGTTCCCCACCTTTGATCATGAATATGCTTCTTGTGTACAATGTTTGGTGTGCCTCTTCAGAGTGCTATTCTACTAAAGCCATTTTTACCATGAAACCTGAAAGGAAATCATGGCCTGAAGATAGCCAAACACATATCTACTGAAAATAAGTGAAAAGCCATGCAAAAGATGTTTTGAAACCTATTGTGAAAAATAAAAATAAAACTTTATTTTAGAATAAAGTTTAGAAACTTTTTTAGAAACTTTATTTAGAAAACTTTCCACATACACAAATCATATCATTTCTTTTAGTATAATTTATTTTCTTACACTAAGACAAATTTAAAACCATTCTGTATATAAAATCCATACTTTATCCATGTCTATCCACCAACAGGAAGCACCACCTTAGAGCTCTATTGCAGATAGCATAAAGTAAGGCCAAATCAGATCAGGTTTGTGCTCAACAAATATGAATTTTAAAGAGTGTACTAGATGGTATAAACTCTGAAATTTATAGAACTTAATTCATATATATTTTATATAACAAAGACAAGGAAATAAGCTAGGGCTGCTTTCATATCAGTCTTAAAAAAATTTTTACAAAGATTTTTTGACTTATTTTTTAATTTTTATTTTCTATATTCTATGTTTACATTCCAAAGGCTTTCCCTTTCCCAGTTCCACTCCACCATATGTCCCAAAATTCCTCTCCCACCCAACTATTCCTCAATCATCCACACACACACACACAATTTCTCTGTTCTGGGTCTACAAAACTGGATCCAATATTTACAGGCCCAGGGTCCTCTCCTTTCTTCTTCTTGGGAATCATTTGACTTGCTAATTGTGCCTTGAGTATTTAGGGCTTCTGGGCTCATTAATATCCACTTATCAGTGATTGCATTTCATGTGTATTCTTTTGTGATTGGGTTAACTCACTTAGGATGATATTTTCCAGATCTAAACATTTAACTACAAATTGCATGAATTGATTATTTTTAATTGCTGAGTAGTATTCCATTGTATAAATATACCACATTTTCTGTATCCATTCCTCTTTTGAGGGATATTTGGGCTCCATCCAATTTCTGGCTATTATAAACAAGGCTGCTATAAACATAGTGGAGCATGTGTCTTTATTGCATGCAGGGGAATCCTCCGGGTATATGCCCAGGAGTGGTATGACAGGCTCCTCTGGAAGTGACATGCCCATTTTTCTGAGGAACCACCAAACTGATTTCCTGAGCGGTTTTACCATTTTGCAATCCCACCAACAGTGGAGGAGTGTTCCTCTTTCTCCACATCCTCGCCAGCACTTGTTGTCTCTTGAGTTTTTAATCTTAGCCATTCTGACTGGTGTGAGGTAGAATCTCAGGGTTATTTTGATTTGCATTTCCCTGATGACTAATGATGTTGAACATCTCTTAAGGTGTTTCTCGGCCATCCGAATTTCTTCTGGTGAAAATTCTTTGTTTAGATCTGTACCCCATTTTTTGATAGGGTTATTTGGTTCTTTGGGAGTCTAACTTCTTGAGTTCTTTGTACATATTGGATATTAGCCCTCTGTCAGATGTGGGGTTGGTGAAGATCTTTTCCCACTTTGTTGGTTGCCGTTTTGTCCTTCTGACAGTGTCATTTGCCTTACAGAAACTTTGTAATTTTATGAGGTCCCATTTGTCAATTCTTGATCTTAGAGCATTTCATGTGTGTATCTTTTGCATATACTTTGCTGATTCATGTGCATGCCTGATGCCCAAGAGGCCAGTATGAGGTATTAGATTTTTCTGCAACTCCAGTTGGAAACAGCTATAAGTTGCCATCTGGGTGCCAGAATGGGGTTCTCTGCAAAAGCAACCTTTGAACCTGAGACATTTTAAAAGCAAATTTCATGGAGTAAGGAGATATCTTCCTTCCATAAATATTTCCCAAAATGTTTTCCTTTTTAATTTTCTATATTACACCTACAGAATCATAGTTTCCACAGAAGACAATCTAAATAAAGAGAAAACATTGAAGCAAAATATATGACAGCATTTCTCAGGACTCCTCTTCTTAGTTATTATTACTGATCTAAAATAAGACCATGCAACATTAATTTTAACATTGGCATCAAGTCTAAAGGTTTTGTTAGCTACCTCATAGGGAAGATGGGCCAAAGATATTTCTTGAAATATTCCTATCTTGAATCATCAGCATAATATTCATAGGGCTTATATAAATACTGCTTATCAAGTCTTTCACTGCAAATCTTACATAATGGCTCTCAGTAAAAATGCTGTGGCTTCATATATGTTACCTTCTAAAGTATATTGACCCTGTTCAAAGTAAGGAAAAAGCCATAAGAACAGCAGCACAGGAAACTCTTCAGAAAGCAGGTTTCAGTTGAACTGAATAGTCCAAGAACTCTGTACAAAAGGAAAGAATAATTTGTGGTCAAAAAAAAGAAAGAAAATGAACCAAAAAGGCAAACATCCCTGAGCTTGCAGATGCACTCTTGTTAACTCAAACAAAAGGCAGAGCATATAGCCTGGCAAGAGGACATTGCTGTAGATTTAGAAAAGAGTTGAAGAAAATAATGAGCCCTGGATCATAGAAGAGAGAAAGAAAAAATTGAATTTCTACGTTAAAAGGAAATAGATGAATATACAAGCCAGAGGAGAAGATCTTATGGGGCCTGTCAGGAAACTGGGAAGATTATCACAAGAAGAGAAGTCCAAAGAGCCCAGATAATGTATTTAGGAAAATAAGCTTGAAACAGCCTACATGTGTGTCTTTCTATAAATGACTCTTTGTTTGGTTGGTTTGATGTATTGTCTTCCAGTACTGAGAAATGAATGTAGGACCATGAACACCTAGTCAAGTGCATAAACACTGAGCTACATCACTCTCTAAAAAAGATTTAAAAAAATTGTCATAAACTGAAAGTGTTTTTCAGGAACTAAAATATGTAAATGTCTTCTATAAGACAAGGTTCTACAAAGCCACAATTACCCTGATACCAAAAGCACACAAACATCCAACTAAAAAAGAGAACTTCAGACCAATCTCCCTTATGAACATCAATGCAAAAATACGCAATAAAATTCTTGCCAACCGAATCCAAGAACACATCAAAACGATCATTAACCATGATCAAGTTGGCTTCATCCCAGGGATGCAGGGATGGGTCAATATACGGAAATCCATCAATGTAATCCACTACATAAACAAACTCAAAGAAAAAAACCACATGATCATCTCATTGGATGCTGAAAAAGCATTTGACAAAATTCAGCATCCTTTTATGCTAAAAGTCTTGGAAAGAGCAGGAATTCAAGGCCCATACCTAAACATAGTAAAAGCAATTTACAGCAGACCAGTAGCCAACATCAAAGTAAATGGAGAGAAACTTGAAGCAATCCCACTAAAATCAGGGACTAGACAAAGCTGCCCTCTCTCACCATATCTCTTCAATATAGTACTTGAGGTACTAGCTAGAGCAATTCGGCAACATAAGGAAGTCAAAGGAACACAAATTGGAAAGGAAGAAGTCAAACTATCACTATTCCCAGATGATATGATAGAATACTTAAGTGACGCAAAAAACTCCACCAGAGAACTCCTATAGCTGATAAACAACTTCAGCAAAGTGGCTGCTTATAAAATCAAATCAAACAAATCAGTAGCCTTTGTATACTCAAAGGATAACCAGGCTGAGAAGGTAATTAGGGAAATGACACCCTTCACAATAGCCACAAACAATATAAAGTATCTTGGTGTGAATCTAACCAAACAAGTGAAAGATTTGTATGACAAAAACTACAGGTCTCTGAAGAAGGAAATGGAAGAAGATCTCAGAAAATGGAAAAATCTTCCATGCTCATGGGTTGGCAGGATTAATATAGTTGAAATGGCAATCTTGCCAAAAGCAATATACAGATTCAACACAATCCCCATCAAAATCCCAACTCAGTTCTTCATAGAGTTAGAAAGAGCAATTCTCAAATTCATCTGGAATAACAAAAAACCCAGGATAGCTAAAACTATCATCAACAGTAAAAGAACTTCTGGGGGAATCAATATCCCAGACCTCAAGCAATACTACAGAGCAGTAGTGTTAAAAACTGCATGGTATTGGTACAGTGACAGAGATGTGGATCAAGGGAATAGGATTGAGGACCCAGAATTGAACCCACACATCTATGGCCAGTTGATCTTTGACAAAGGAGCTGAAAACATCCAGTGGAAAAAAGATAGCCTTTTCAACAAATGGTACTGGCTCAACTGGAGGTCAACATGCAGAAGAATGAAAATTGATCCACTCTTATCTCCTTGGACTAAGATCAACTCCTCAAGGACCAAGGACCTCCACATTAAACCAGACACACTAAAATTAATAGAAAAGAAGCTGGGGAAGACCCTTGAAGACATTGGCTCAGGTGGAAAGTTCCTGAACAGAACACCAATTGCTTATGCTCTAAGATCAAGAATAGACAAATGGGACCTTATAAAATTACAAAGTTTCTGCAAGGCAAAAGATGGTGTCAAAAGGACAAATCGGCAACCAACAAATTGGGAAAGGATCTTCACCAACCCTACATCTTACAGAGGGCTAATATCCAATGTATACAAAGAACTCAAGAAATTAGACAGCAGAAAACCAAAAAACCCCATCCAAAAATGTGGTTTAGAGCTAAAAAAAAAAAAAAAGACTTTTCACCTGAAGAAATCTGGATGGCTGAGAAACACCTTAAAAAATGTTCAACATCATTAGTCATTAGAGAAATGCAAATCAAAACAACCCTGAGATTTAACCTCACACCAGTCAGAATGGCTAAGATTAAAAACTCAGGAAACAACAGGTGTTGGCGAGGATGTAGAGAAAGAGGAACACTCCTCCACTGCAGGTGGGACTGCAAACTGGTACAACCACTCTGGAAATCAGTCTGGCGGTTCCTCAGAAAACTGGACATGATACTTCCGGAGGACCCAGCCATACCACTCCTGGGCATATACCCAGAAGATTCCCAGCTTGCAATAAGGATACATGCTCCACTATGTTTATAGCAGCCCTATTTATAATAGCCAGATGCTGGAAAGAACCCAGATGTCCCTCAACAGAGGAATGGATACAAAAAATGTGGTATATATACACAGTGGAATACTACTCAGCCATTAGAAACAATGAATTCATGAAATTCTTAGAGAAATGGATGGAGCTGGAGAACATCATACTAAGTGAGGTAACACAGTCTCAAAAGAATACCCATAGTATACACGCACTGATAAGTGGATATTAGCCTAGAATTCTGGGACACTGAAGACACAATCCACATACCAAATGATGTCCAACAAGAAGGAAGGAGTGGACTCTGGTTCTGGAAAGGCTCAAAGCATCAGTGTAAGGGAATACCAGCACAGGGAAGTGGAAAAGGGTGGATGGGGGAACACGGGGAGGGAAAAGGGCATATGGGACCTTTGGGGGGTAGGGAACCAGAAAAGGAGAATTGAAATGTAAATATAGAATATATCCAATAAAAATATTAAAAAAAAAAGAAAATCTAATGGATTCAAAGCTATAAAATAAAATACTTTGGTATCCTGTAAATAAAAATAAAAAAATAAAAAATATAAAAAGACCTTGCCTGCTGCTTCCCATCCAGCAGGCGGCGGGGAAGCCAGCCCAGCCAGCTTCCCAGGTGGTCAGACCCAGCCTGCGGATCCAGGTACCCAAGATATCCCAAGTTTAAGACCTTCGGGGACTCAGGCCTGGAGCAGGAGCTGCGCACAGAGTAGCGGTTTGGGGGACACCAGGTGAGCCTGTGCTCTGCACTCACAGGGCGGACCCAGAACTCCCTGAAGTCAGCGCTATCTTGCCAGCTGCTTCCCATCCAGCCGGCCGCGGGGGGATGGGGGGGAGCCAGCCTCAGCCAGCTTCCCAGTAGCTTAGGACCAGCAGGCAAAACCAGATAACTGAGATATCCCAACTTTAAGACCCCTGGGGAATCAGGATACTAGACAGCAAACACTGAGCAGGAGCAGTGCAGAGCGGCTGCCCAACAGGCAGAACCAAGTACCTGGGATATCCTGAGTTTAAGACCTCAGGGGACTCAGGCCACCTGTCAGCAATCTGTGAGCAGGAGCCCTGCAGGGCAGTGGTTCAGGTGTCCCAGTCGCTGGGAAATAGCCTTACGAGCCCACAGGAGGGTCAAGCACCAGCTAGTAACTACAGGATCAACTAACACCAGAGTTAACCAGATGGCAAAAGGCAAACGTAAGATCATTACTAACAGAAATCAAGGCAGTATGGCAGCATGTGAACCCAGTTCCCTGACAGCAATAAATCTTGGATACCCCGAAACACCAGAAAAACAAGACTCAGATCTAAAATGACTGGTCAGGATGCTGATAGAGGAACACTTAGATAAATCTCTTAAAGTAATACATGAGAAAATAGATCAAAAGCTAGAAGCCCTTACAAGGCAAACACAATTAAATCTCGGATATCTCAACACACCAGAAAAACAAGACTCAGATCTAAAATCACTGGTAAAGATGCTGATAGAGGATCACTTAGATAAATTTTTTAAAGTAATAGAGGAGAAAATAGATCAAAAGCTAGAAGCCCATACAAGGCAGACACAAAAATCACTTAAAGAAATACAGGAGAATAAAGAGCAAAAAATGAATCCCAATAAGGGGGAGAAACAAAAATCACTTAAAGAAATACAAGAGAACATGGGTCAATGAGTACAAGTCATAAAAGAGGAAACACAAAAATCCCTTAAAGAATTACAGGAAAACACAAACAAGCAATTGAAAGATCTGAGCAAAACCATAAAGAATCTAAAAACAGAAGTAGAAACAACTAAGAAATTGCAAAGGGAGACAACATTGGAGATAGAAAACCTTGGGAAGAAATCAGGAGTCATAGATGCAAATATCAACAATAGAATACAAGAGATAGAAGACAGAATCTCAGATGCTGAAGATACCATAGGAACCATGGACTCAACAATTAAAGAAAATGCAAAATGCAAAAAGCTGGTAACCCAAAACATTCAGGAAATCCAGGACACAATGAGAAGACCAAACCTAAGCACTATAGGGATAGATGAGAATGAAGATCTACAACTTAAAGGGCCAGCAAATATCTTCTACAAAATTATGGAAGAAAACTTCCCCAACCTAAAGAGAGAGATGCCCATGAATATACAAGAAGCCTATAGAACCCCAAATAGACTGGACTAGAACAGAAATACTTCCAATCACATAATAATCAAAACCCCAAATGTACTAAACAAAGAAAGAATATTAAAGACAGTAAGAGAAAAAAGACAAGTAACATATAAAGGAAGACCTATCAGAATTACACCAGACTTCTAACCTGAGACCATAAAAGCTAGAAGATCCTGGGCAGACCTAATGCAGACCCTAAGAGAACAAAAACTTCAGCCAAAACTACTATACCCAGCAAAACTCTCAATTGCCATAGATGGGGAAACCAAGGTATTCCACAACAAAACCAAATTTGCATGATACTTATCTACAAACCCAGCCCTACAAAGGATAATAGGGGAAAAATACCAACACAAGGGGGGAAACTACACCCCAGAAGAAACAAGATAGAAACCCATCTCATCCGACCCAAAAGAAGAGAACCACTCAAATACAAAAAAAAATAATAATAATAACGCCCAAAATGTCAGGAAATAATCATTACTATTCCTTAATATCTCTAAATATCAATGGACTCAATTCCCCAATAAAAAGACACAGACTAACAGACTGGGTATGGAAACAGGACCCTACATTTTGCTGCATACAGGAAGCACATCTCAGTGTCAAAGACAAACACCACTTTAGAGTAAAAGGCTAGAAGACAGTTTTACAAGCAAATGGTCTCAGGAAACAAGCCGGAGTAGCCATATAATCATATAATTTGTCACAAGACAGACCTCAACAAATACAAGAAGACTGAACTAATCCCATGTCTCCTATCGGATCACTATGGAGTAAAAGTGGTCTTCAATAGCAAGAACAACAACAGAAAGCCCACATACACATGGAAACTGAACAATACTCTACTCAATGACACCTTGGTCAAGGAAGAAATTAAGAAAGAAATCAAAGACTTTTTAGACTTCAATGAAAATGAAGGTACGACCTACCCAAATCTCTGGGACACAATGAAAGCAGTGCTAAGAGGAAAACTCATAGCCCTGAGTGCTTCCAAAAAGAAACTGGAGAGAGCATACACTAGCAACTTAACAGCACACCTGAAGGCCTTGGAGCAAAAAGAAGCTAATTCACCCAGGAGGAGTAGAAGAGAGGAAATCATCAAACTAAGGGCTGAAATCAATCAAGTAGAAACAAAGAGAACCATACAAAGAATCAACAAAACCAAGAGCTGGTTCTTTGAGAAAATCAACAAGATAGATAAACCCTTAGCTAGACTAACCAAAGGGCACAGAGACAGTATCCAAATTAACAAAATTAGGAATGAAAAGGGGGACATAACAACAGAAACTAAGGAAATACAAAAGATCATCAGATCCTACTACAAAGGCCTATACTCAAAACAACTGGATAATCTGGAGGAAATGGACAATTTACTAGACAGATACCAAATACCAAAATTAAACCAGCATCAAGTAGATCAGCTAAACAGTCCCATAACCCCTAAAGAAATACAAGGGGTTATAGAAAGCCTCCCAACCAAAAAACATAGGGGACCAGATGGTTTTAGTGCAGAATTCCACCAGACCTTCAAAGAAGACTTAACACCAATACTCTTCAAACTATTCCACAAAATATAGACAGAAGGGACACTGCCCAACTCATTCTTCGAAACCACAATTACGCTGATACCTAAACCTCAAAAAGATCCAACAAAGAAAGAGAACTACAGGCCAATTTCTCTTATGAATATTGATGCAAAAATACTAAATAAAATTCTTGCCAACTGAATCCAAGAGCATATCAAAACGATCATTCACCATGATAAGTAGGCTTCATTCCAGGGATGCAGAGATGGTTCAATATACGGAAATCCATCAATGTAATCCACTACATAAACAAACTAAAAGAAAAAAAACACATGGTCATCTCATTAGATGCTGAAAAAGCATTCAACAAAATTCAGCATCCTTTCATGCTAAAAGTCTTGGAAAGAGCAGAAATTCAAGGCCCATACCTAAACATAGTAAAAGCAATCTACAGCAAACCAGTAGCCAACATCAAAATAAATGGAGAGAAACTTGAAGCAATCCCACTAAAATCAGGGACTAGACAAGGTTGCCCTCTCTCTCCATATCTTTTCAATATAGTACTTGAAGTTCTAGCGAGAGCAATTAGACAACATAAGGAAGTCACAGGGATACAAATTGGAAAGGAAGAAGTCAAAGTATCATTATTTGCAGACGATATGATAGTCTACTTAAGTGACCCAAAAAACTCCACCAGAGAACTTCTACAGCTGATAAACAACTTCAGCAACGTGGCTAGTTATAAAATTAACTCGAGCAAATGAGTAGCCTTCTTGTACTCAAAGGACAAGCAGGCTGAGAAAGAAGTTAGGGAAATAACACCCTTCACAATAGCCACAAACAACATAAATTACCTTGGAATAACTCTAACCAAACAACCGAAAGATCTGTATGACAGGAACTTCAAGTTCTTGAAGAAAGAAATTGAAGAAGACTTCAGAATGAAAAATATTTCTTGCTCCTGGATTGGCAGGATCAATATAGTAAAAATGGCCATCTTGCCAAAAGCAATATACAGATTCAATGCAATCCCCATCAAAATCCCAACTCAATTCTTCATAGATCTAGAAAGAGCAATTCTCAAATTCATCTGGAGCAACAAAAAACCCAGGATAGCTAAAACTATTCTCAACAATAAAAGGACTTCTGGGGGGAATCAATATCCCTGACCTCAAGCAGTACTACAGAGCAATTGTGTTAAAAACTGCATGGTATTGGTACAGCAACAGACAGGATCAATGGAATAGGATTGAAGACCCAGAAATGAACCCAGAGACTTATGTTCACTTGATCTTTGATAAAGGAACCACAACCATCCAGTGAAAAAAAGATAGCCTTTTCAACAAATGGTGCTGGTTCAACTGGAGGTCAACATACAGAAGAATGCGAATTGACCCACCCTTATCTCCTTGTACTAAGATCAACTCCAAGTGGATCAAGGACCTCCACATAAAACCAGACACACTGAAACTATTAGAAAAGAAACGTGGGAAGACCCTTGAGGACATGGGCACAGGGGGAAATTCCTGAACAGAACACCAATAGCTTATGCTCTAAGATCAAGAATTGACAAATGGGACCTCATAAAATTACAAAGTTTCTGTAAGGCAAAGGACACTGTCAGAAGGACAAAACGGCACCCAACAAAGTGGGAAATGATCTTCACCAACCCCACATCTGACAGAGGGCTAATATCCAATATGTACAAAGAACTCAAGAAGTTAGACCCCCAAAGAACCAAATAACCCTATCAAAAAATGGGGTACAGGTCTAAGCAACGAATTTTCACCAGAAGAAATGCGGATGGTCAAGAAACACCTTAAGAGATGTTCAACATCATTAGTCATCAGGGAAATGCAAATCAAAACAACCCTGAGATTCCACCTCACACCAGTCAGAATGCCTAAGATTAAAAACTCAAGAGACAACAGGTGCTGGCGAGGATGTGGAGAAAGAGGAACACTCCTCCACTGTTGGTGGGATTGCTCTGGAAATCAGTTTGGTGCTTCCTCAGATAATTGGGCATGTCACCTCCAGAGGACCGTGGCATACCACTCCTGGGCATATACCCAAAGGATTCCTCTGCATACAATAAAGACACATGCTCCACTATGTTTATAGCAGCCTTGTTTATAATAGCCAGAATTTGGAAGGAGCCCAGATATCCCTCAAAAGAGGAATGGATTCAGAAAATGTGGTATATTTATACAATGGAGTACTACTCAGCAATTAAAAATAATGAATTCATGCAATTTGTAGGTAAATGGTTAGATCTGGAAAATATCATCCTAAGTGAGCTAACCCAATCACAAAAGAATACACATGAAATGCAATCACTGATAAGTGGATATTAATGAGCCCAGAAGCCCTAAATACTCAAGGCACAATTAGCAAGTCAAATGACTCCCAAAAAGAAGAAAGGAGAGGACCCTGGGCCTTTAAAGATTGGATCCAGTATTGTAGACCCAGAACAGAGAAATCGTGGAGGGGAGAATGATTGGGGAATAGCTGGGGGTAAGAGGAAGTATGGGACATATGGTGGGGGGGAACTGGGAAAGGGGAAAGCCTTTGGAATGTAAACATAGAATATAGAGAATAAAAATTAATTAAAATTTACTGATGTAAAAAAAAAGACAAGGTTCAGAAAAAATCTCTACAATTTTCTGAAACAGGAAGGAATCATCACATAATATCAATTTATTTAACATTTTACACATATTTAACTTGCTAATTAGACAGTTGTATATAGACATATACATATAAAAGTATATGTAAGTAATATATTAAACATAGTGACTTTAATCATTCAAATGGAGTAGTAGGAATAGTAACATTTGCTATATATAATAGATTGCTTCCAAAATGGTTCTGAGCAAGACACTATGCCACATAATTTCTACTTTATAACATTTTGCATTAAAAGATGGTCATTATTAGTAACATTTTAGAACATTTAAGCAAACAGATTCAGAGTATTTAGGAAAGGTTCACAAAATTAACCATTATCTAAATCATAACCCTACATTTAACTATACTATATATTGCCTAGCAACTGTTAAATACAATATGCAAAATAAAGTTGTATAAAATGTCAAATGGATACATTTTTTAAAATAATACAGGGTTTTCTGCCACACAAAGTGAGTAGTATTCTAATGGAACGTTATCTTCATCCATGCATAGTATCATTGAAATTTAGTACAACTTACTGAGTTTGTCAAATTTGCATCATTTTGAAGGAGTTGTTAAGATTTATGCTGACTAGTTTTATGGCAGTTTGACACAGCTAGAATCATCTTGGAAGAAGGAACCTCAATTGAGAAAGTATCCCTACCATATTGGCATGTGGACAAGACTGTCATTGCCCTACCGTACAGGAATGTTCACGGTAAGAGGGAAAATTTTACTATGGTTGCTTTAAAAACAAATCAACTAAACAACTTAATATCCTCCAGAATTAGGAAATAAGAACAAGCCACATGACAATGCAGTAGGCAATTAGAAACCACAAAGATCAAGAAGGAAAGTGCTGGAATATATAACTAAAATAACAATTCATAGAACCAAATAAAGAAGTAGTTATCTGAAAACAGTAAGATTGATAAACCCGTAAGCAAAATAACTGAAAGAAAAAGACAAAACAGTCAAATTAGAAGGGAAGTTACAGCAGACTCCAGTGAGATATAGGGGATTCTTATAGACAACTGAGAAGACTTAAATCCCCACACTGTAACTTTAACTGTTTCCAATCCTACTTTTAATGATGGTTCATAAATGTTTTAACCTCCCTTCTAGCCCACCACCCACCAGAGGTAGTAGAAAAGTAAGGATATAGGGGAAGTGGACCAGTCTAGAAATGGTTCTTTGGAGTAAATCCTATTTGCTTTGTCAGGAAATCAACAGTTGGGTTCACAGGTTAGTAGCAGCAGCTCAATTTACTAACAAACACTTCAGATATACCAGGTGTCCAGTTCCCAGTTCGGCAGTGTCAGGATAACAGCATCGGTGACATGACCTAGCAGTAACAGGCAGGCCAAATGAGCACTAGTCACCAGGAGGGACCAGGAAGGATGCCAGGAGTTCTCAGCTGTGCCTCTCTCATCAGCTGAGTTCTATTCATACTCCCTCCAAACATCATGTGTTCTCCACTTGCTGAATTCACCATGTATCTTGCCTCCGCACACGAGTCTTAGCAAAACTCCATATGAGTCTCTTAGTTGACATCACTCTGCCAGTCAGCTTGGGTCTGTGGAAGCAGCAAGAAAATATAGCAATGCACCAGAAGATTTTTGGTGTGATTCTCTCTACAGAGCCCTACAAATGGAGCTCAACTAGGCAATGTAAGGCAGATCAATACATGTGTGTCATTAGCAAAGAATTCTCAGATCACATCTTTTATGTGCTTGTTTAAGCAGAACATCCTTTCATCTGTGTCTGCTTTAGTGAAATGCTCCTTCACGGATCTGTATTAGTTTTTCACCTGTGTCCACTTCAGGGTAATATTCCTTCACATGTCAGAGCAGATTCCACCAGAAACCTCAGACAAATAAGAAACGTTAGTCTTTTCTATTAAACATTGTAAAATGTGTTATGACAAGAAATTCAAATCCTACATCTCCCAAATCTTATAAAACTATTAAATAAAATTTTCAACTTCCCTGCTCCATAAACTTTGTAGAACATTTTTACCACAAAGGCCCTTCTCCACTGTTGGAATTAAAGTGATGGAATGGACTCACATTGCCCTTCCTTCATTTCCTTGGTACCTCTGGAAATCAGTATGGCGGTTCCTCAGAAAACTGGACATGATACTTCCGGAGGACCCAGCCATACCACTCCTGGGAATATACCCAGAAGATTCACCAGCATGCAATAAGGATACATGCTCCACTATGTTCATAGCAGCCTTATATATAATAGCCAGAAGCTGGAAAGAACCCAGATGTCCCTCAACAGAGGAATGGATACAAAAAATGTGGTATATATACACAATGGAGTACTATTCAGCCATTAGAAACAATGAATTCATGAAATTCTTAGAGAAATGGATGGAGCTGGAGAACGTCATACTAAGTGAGGTGACCCAGTCTCAAAAGAATACCCATGGTATACAGTCACTGATAAGTGGATATTAGCCTAGAAGCTTGGAACACCAAAGACACAAATCACATATCAAGTGATGTCTCACAAGAAGAAAGGAGTGGACACTGGTGCTAGAATGGACCAAAACATCATTATGGGAGAGTACAAGAACAGTAAGGTGGGAGGGGGTGGATGAGGGAGCAGGGGGAGGGAAAAGGACATGTGGGACCTTTGGGGGTTGGGAACCAGAAAAAGGGAAATGAATTGTAAATATAGAATATATACAATAAAAAAAAGAAAAAAAATCAGCCAATCATGAAAGACTATGAGGTTACACAGCAGACAATGGAGGAAAGACATAGTTTCACCTGCATTAGAGTAAAATCCAAGTGCATCCCTGCCCAGTGTGCTTGCTCTTTCAAAGATACTCTCTTGATCAAGAGTAAATATTAGCCTTGTCCAGACACTTCAGCTCCACTGACAGTCTGTTTCTTTGAAACCACAAGCTTATTTCTAAGAGATCTCATTCACATTTTCAGCAAAGAATCAGGTTATAAAGCCAATATACAAAAATCAGTCCTTTTTTAAAAGATACAAATGATGACCTTGAAATCAGAGGCAGAGCTGAGGAGAGGGGCAATGCGTTTCATTCATGACAGTTTGAAAACCTAACACAAACAAAAAAGGCTAGTAATAAACCTTATCTAACCAAGGGAAAGGTAGATCTCAACAATAGGAAATTTAAGACACTGAAAAAAATTGAAAAAGAGTACTAAAATATTGAAATGCTTTCCATGTTCATGGATTGTCAAAATTAAGATATTAAAAATGGCTGTACTGTCAAAGGCATTCTATAGATTCAATGTAATATTTATCAAATTTCCAATAACATACTTTACAGAACTAGAAAAAATAATTTTTAAATTAACATGGATTAAAAAATACCACGTGGCCAATTCAATCCTAATCAAAAGAACAATGTGGGAGATGATACATAATCTCAAATGCAAAAGCCATAGCAACAAATATTAATGTAAATCATACATGTGAACAAATGAGATAGAAGAGAATACCCAGAAATTGGCCCACAATGCTACAGTCACTTGATTTTTAAACAGAGAAATGATATATATGAGAGAAAAACTACAAAAACAAAAAAATTTAAAAAAAAAACTTTGATTAGTTCAGTTCAATGGGAAAACTGGATAGTCACTCCCACAAGAATGAAATTAAGTACATATATTATCAGCACATATTACAACTTCACTCATAAAATGTATATTATTTATAGGTCACATTTAGATTTATTTACTGATTTTTACATACACACAATCTGCAGTTAGGTCCAAGTAAGCTTAGATTGTTTTAACAGAGTGAGAATGGACACCTTGAGCAATACAAGAAACATTTCCTACAAGGTAGAGAAACAAGAGGAATGATTTAGTAAATGATTATGCACCTCAGAATTGAATCCAGTTTGCATAAATTCTTACTCAAGCTTAATGTTATATTTTTTGTTAATTTGTAAGTAGTTACTTTTTTGTGTAATTTGTTTATATAAATGTGTGTGTGTATGTGTATACATGCACATGTGTCCACATATAGTGATTATGGGAGGGTGCATACCATGACAAGGGTTACAAAGTTAGAGGACAAATTTCAGGAGTTAATTCTAACCTTCTCCCTAGTTGAAGTAGAGTCGCTTGTTTCTGCCATTATACTGAATATTCCAGGCCTGGGAGCCTCTAGGTCCTGAGAGCTAGGAGATTCTCTAGTTTCTACATTCCATCTCACTGTAAGAATGTTGGGTTTATTACAGATTTGCAGCACTGTAGCTAGCTTCTTATGTGATTTCAGGTATTGAATTCAGGTCCTCTGGCTTCCCTGCATGTGTTTTTATTTACTTGTTGAGTCATGCTGAGCCATTTGGCCACCTGTATTCAGTGTTCTCGATATTATTAAGAGCAGTATATGAATAACGTGTTTTCTTTGTATACGGTAGTGGATTGAATAAGAATATTCTCCATAGACTCAGATATTTGAGCACTTGGTCTCCAGTGGTGGCATTATTTCCGGAGGTACAGAGGCTGCAGCCCTGTAGGAGGTAGTATATCACTTGGGGCAGGCTTTGAAATTAAAAACTACATAGCACATCTAGTTTGTGAGGTGTGGTGCTTGTATTTGTAGGCATGAAATCTTGTGTTGGAAGATGTGAACTTTCAACTTTATGTTCCTACCTTGCTGCCAAGCTTCTGGCCAGGCTGGACTCTTATCTATCCAGAACTTTAAGGCAAAACAAACTCTTCCTTATAGGGCTTGTCTTAGTCATAGTGTTTCACCACAGTAAGGGAAAAGTAATGAATATTAACACAAGTACCTTATAAACATCCCCTTCAATGTTTACACATTATATATCAAATCTGACAAGTTTAAAAGTCTCCATACTTCCTCCTCAAATTATATCTTTCCTGTGTTTGTCCCCCCCCCCGCAAAGATCCTGCTTCCCTGCCACCAAATAAATATCCTAGAATTTGTCACTTTGCAGACAATAATTGTTTCCTTTGACTCAATGAGGCCTTTTCTTTCGTAAATCTTTCCTAAACCTTGCAGTGAAGTGGGTTTAAATAGAATCGCAATCTTTTGTTTTTCTAACCATTATGAGGAGTCTCTATTCAGTGTGGTAAAGTTTGTTTTTCATTTTTAAGTATGGCTTGTTCCAATTATAATTCTGATTACATGTAACTGCTAGATTGGATCCTTGTTCTGTTACTCAGTCATTATTGCCTATATTGTGATTTTATATCTTTATATTTCTCTTATAAATTTGTAGATGACTCTGCTTTCACTCTCTACTGATATTGCATTGAAGATGTAATTCTACTGTTCATCATCACAGAGAAGGTTTTTACTATGCTGCTGAATTTTTTTGTTTCTTTGCAAAACTTCTTTTGATAACTGTCCTCCTGTTTCACACACACACACACACACACACACACACACAAACACACAAACACACACATAAATACATTCTTCCCTTTTTCCATTCTACTACTGAAAGAACGAATTGTGCTTTTGCTGTTTTCTGGTTCCTTTATGAATTCTGAAATACCTCATTTTCATCATCAAGCTCATTGACCTGGTTATGGTGCTAGCTTTCCTCCTGGTTAAGATGATGCTGTCATCTCTTACTCTATCAATTCTCATTTTTTGTACGTACCCTTTACATATATTTTGACTTTGCTAAGTACTACTTTCTCTATGGTAAGTCTCTGAAACTCTAAAATCCTGATGAATCCCATATAATATGTTAAAAGCTATGTCCTTAGCATTCAGAGCAGCAAAAACTCTTATTATTTCAGCATCAGCTGCTATTTGAGGTGTTTAGCAGTTGTCATAAGCTTCAGGAATAACTCTTCTCTCTTTTTATCCTGGTAACTTATTGAAATTAATTTCCAAATGGATGTATGATGCATGCATTTATGCATTGGAGAAGAGCATCCTAATTATCTTAAAAGGCAACATCTCTGCCATAAACAGCAGTTTGTCCAGTTCTTTTTTCAATGAAAGCCAAGTCTACAAATCTAGAAGCTGATAACGGGAGGAACGAATGCCCACCCTAGCATCCAGGTAGCGAGGGATTGCTCTCTTTAGCAGACAAAGTCTTGGAATCCATCAGATCTTTTTCCAGTTCCATTGCCAGTATGGTTAGTGGAAGAGAAGAGAAGCAATCATATCCTGTCAGCCTTCATTTGGGGCAATGTTCGGAGTGTTGATCTTTTCTAAAATTTGGCATTTTATTCTGCTGCTTGTTCTTAATCACCAGGCTATCATTGCTCCAGCTAAGCCTACACCAGAAGCTTCAGTTAAGGGTCCCAGCTGTGTCCAAGTGCTGTTAATGTTGTTGACAACAAATGAGGATTTGTGCTGAGGAGACTGCTATGGCTATGTTAGCCACTTAGTACATGGTCCTTGTTAGCTTCATAATAATTTATCCAGAGTGGTTTTTACCATTTTGCAATCCCACCAACAGTGGAGGAGTGTATCAAAGTGAAGTGTAGGCACCTACTTTGTGCCTAGCCCTAAACTTCATACATTCTGACCTAGTATATTACTCATGTTACTGATTAGTATCAAATTTAAGCCAAAATTTGTCACTCAAATATTTTTCTACTACCCATTCTAAAATGTGAGACTATTAAGTTATGTTGTTTCTCTCCTAGAAAATAATTTTCACAGAAGCTTTTGACTACCAAATTCAAGGAAAAATGCAATATTTTAACTCATAAAACTTAATTGGAAATTTTGTCACAGGAGTTTCTTTTGTAATTTTTCTACATTGGAAATTTTAAATAAATCACATAGGTAAGAAACAAGCTTGGGAAAGTGATAATGATGGCAATGTTTGTGATAGACATTTGAATCCTATCAGCTTTCAAGAGAAATTACAGAATAACTGTAATCATGAAAATAGGATCATAAACATACGCATACACACACACTCAGCTCAAACACAACACATACACACACACGATACACATATACAAACATACAACACACACATAACACACACACATACACACGACATCTAGCTACAAGATATCTCAAAAATCTGAGAGTATAAAGTGGGCAATAAAAACTACCACTGGATAAAAAAAACAGGTAGCATTAGAATCTATAAAAAGCAAAAACAAGAGGATCTGCCCTAGAAATCCTATGGCACAAGCCAAAGTATTTAAGAGATGAAAACAAGAACAGCTACCAAAGAGAAAAAGACTTCCTGGGCTCCAGTTTATAGAACACGACATGTGGGATAACTGGAAAACAGTCTAGGTTTCTTCAGCTCTGGAACCTAATCCACTGGTTTCTGATAGGACAGTGTTCCATACCATGGGGAAACCACAATAGGTAAAGTCCACATTGAGTAAAGGAAAAATAGAGACAAAAAAATCCAGATAGAAGAGGGGGAGAGATAGAAGTCTTCCATGTATCAGAAAGAACAAGGTAACATTTCTAAACACTTTAGAAAATGGAATCCTGAAGGTGTGAGGTAAGAAATTCTAGACTCTATGGCCCATTATGAGAAAGAAATGATCAGGCTTCACCGTGCTTACAGAAAATGGTTATGATAGGACACTCAAAATTATCATTTAAATATTAAGTAAGACCTAGAATAATGATCCTATAAACTAATACAGTACAATTTAGGAAATGTACTATAATGGATGAAATAATAATCTGATGCCTCACATTAAACTAAAACAAATTTGAATATCATAAAAAATACTATAAATCTGATGTAGAAAAAAACAATGTTTCAATTACCAGAGGAAAGCAGACTTGAAAAATACATAAAATATATGAAATATTTATAAATAAAACTATTTCAGGGGACAGTAAGATGTCCCAGATGGTAACAGACTCCCATAAACTGTCCTCTGACCTCTTCACCTGGTCTGTGAGACACATGCATTCACATGTGCATATACATACATGCCCTAAAGAAATAAACACAATAAAATAGTTTTTAAATATTTCAGATATAAATAATGAACTGGAAGAAAGCTTAAACATACTATATCAATGAATAAGATATAGAAAGGAATAAAATTCTAAAAGTTAAATAATAAATCCCTGACCTCAAGCAGTACTACAGAGCAATTGTGCTAAAAACTGCATAGTATTGGTACAGCAATAGGCAAGTAGATCAGTGGAATAGAATTGAAGACCCAGAAATGAACCCACAGAGTTATGGTCACTTGATCTTTGATAAAGGAGCTACAACCATCCAGTGGAAAAAAAGATAGCCTTTTCAACAAATGGTGCTGGTTCAACTGGAAGTCAACATGCAGAAGAATGTGAATTGACCCACTCTTATCTCCTTGTACTAAGATGAACTCCAAGTGGATCAAGGACCTCCACATAAAACCTGACACACTGAAACTAATAGAAAAGAAACTGGGGAAGACCCTGGAGGACATTGGCACAGGGGAAAAGTTTCTGAACAGAACACCAATAGCTTATGCTCTAAGATCAAGAATTGACAAATGGGACCTCATAAAATTACAAAGTTTCTGTAAGGCAAAGGACACTGTCAGAAGGACAAAACAGCCATCAACAAATTGGGAAAAGATCTTTACCAACCCTACACCCGACAGGGGGCTAATATCCAATATATACAAAGAACTCGAGAAGTTAGACCCCAAAGAACCAAATAACCCTATCAAAAAATGGGGTACAGGGCTAAACAAAGAATTTTCACCAGAAGAAATTCAGATGGCCGAGAAACACCTTAAAAGATGTTCAACATCATTAGTCATCAGGGAAATGCAAATCAAAACAACCCTGAGATTCCACCTCACACCAGTCAGAATGGCTAAGATTAAAAACTCAAGAGACAACAAGTGCTGGCGAGGATGTGGAGAAAGAGGAATACTCCTACACTGTTGGTGGGACTGCAAGATGGTACAACCACTCTGGAAATCAGTCTGGCGGTTCCTCAGAAAATTGGGCATGACACTTCCAGAGGACCCTGTCATACCACTCCTGGGCATATACCCAGAGGATTCCCCTGCATACAAGAAAGACACATGCTCCACCATGTTCATAGCAGCCTTATTTATAATAGCCAGAAGTTTGAAGGAGCCCAGATGTCCCTCAAAGGAAGAATGGATACAGAAAATGTGGTATATTTATACAATGGAATACTACTCAGCAATTAAAAATAATGAATTCATGCAATTTGTAGGCAAATGGTTGGATCTGGAAAATATCAGAAAACCTTCGGAATGTAAACAAAGAATATAGTAAATTAAAAAAATTGTAAAAAAAAAAAAAAAAGAAGAAGAAGAAGAAGAAGAAGGAAGGAGAGGAACCTGGTCCTGAAAAGACTGGTTCCAGTTTTGTAGGAGAGTAGCAGAACAGAGAAATGGGGAGGAGGGGGTGATTGGGGAATAGGGGGGGCGGGGTGGAGGGAAGAGGACTTATGGGACATATGGTCAGGGGGAAACTGGAAAAGGGGAAAGTCCCTGGAATGTAAACAAAGAATATAGAAAATAAAAAAATGATGAATATTTTTATTTATTTATTTATTTATTTATTTATTTATTTTGGTTTTTCGAGACAGGGTTTCTCTGTGTAGCCCTGGCTGTCCTGGAACTCACTCTGTAGACCACGCTGGCCTCGAACTCAGAAATCCGCCTGCCTCTGCCTCCCAAGTGCTAGGATTAAAGGCGTGCGCCACCACGCCCGGCCCTACTAGTTATTTATTTATTTATTTATTTTATTTTTTTTCTATATTCTATGTTTACATTTCAAGGGCTTTCCCCTTTCCCAGTTCCCACCCACCATAGTTCCCATAGTTCTTCTCCCCCCCAACTATTCCCCAATCATTCCCCCTCCCCCCTCGGTTTCTTTACTAAACTGGATGCAATCTTTACATGCCCAGGGTCCTCTCCTTTCTTCTTCTTGGGAATCATTTGACTTGCTATTTGTGTCTTGAGTATTTAGTGCTTCTGGGCTCATTAATATCCACTTATCAGTGATTGCATTTCATGTGCATTCTTTTGTGATTGGGTTAGCTCACTCAGGATGATATTTTCCAGGTCTAACCATTTACCTACAAATTGCATGAATTCATTATTTTTAATTGCTGAGTAGTATTCCATTGTATAAATATACCACATTTTCTGTATCCATTCCTCCTTTGAGGGATATTTGGGCTCCTTCCAATTTCTGGCTATTATAAACAAGGCTGCTATAAACATAGTGGAGCATGTGTCTTTATTGCATGTAGGGGAATCCTCTGGGTATATGCCCAGGAGTGGAATGGCAGGGTCCTCTGGAAGTGACATGCCCAATTTTCTGAGGAACCGCCAAACTGATTTCCAGAGTGGTTTTACCATTTTGCAATCCCACCAACAGTGGAGGAGTGTTCCTCTTTCTCCACATCCTCGCCAGCACTTGTTGTCTCTTGAGTTTTTAATCTTAGCCATTCTGACTGGTGTGAGGTGGAATCTCAGGGTTGTTTTGATTTGCATTTCCCTGATGACTAATGATGTTGAACATCTCTTAAGGTGTTTCTCGGCCATCCGAATTTCTTCTGGTGAAAATTCTTTGTTTAGCTCTGTACCCCATTTTTTGATAGGGTTATTTGTTTCTTTGCGGTCTAACTTCTTGAGTTCTTTGTATATATTGGATATTAGCCCTCTGTCGGATGTGGGGTTGGTAAAGATCTTTTCCCACTTTGTTGGTTGCCGTTTTGTCCTTCGGACAGTGTCCTTTGCTTTGCATAAACTTTGTAATTTTATGAGGTCCCATTTGTCGATTCTTGATCTTAGTGCGTACGCTATTGGTGTTCTGTTCAGGAACTTTTCCCCTGTGCCCAAGTCCTCCAGGGTCTTCCCAAGTTTCTTTTCTAATAGTTTCAGTGTGTCTGGTTTTATGTGGAGGTCCTTGATCCACTTGGAGTTGATCTTAGAGCAAAGAGATAAGAGTGGGTCAATTCGCATTCTTCTGCATGTTGACCTCCAGTTGAACCAGCACCATTTGTTGAAAAGGCTATCTTTATTCCATTGGATGGTTGTGGCTCCTTTATCAAAGATCAAGTGACCATAAGTCTGTGGGTTAATTTCAGGGTCTTCAATCCTGTTCCATTGATCTGCTTGCCTGTTGCTATACCAATACCATGCAGTTTTTAACACAATTGCTCTGTAGTACTGCTTGAAGTCAGGGATATTGATTCCCCCAGAAGTCCTTTTATTGTTGAGAATAGTTTTAGCTATCCTGGGTTTTTTGTTGCTCCAGATGAATTTGAGAATTGCTCTTTCTAGATCTATGAAGAATTGAGTTGGGATTTTGATGGGGATTGCATTGAATCTGTATATTGCTTTTGGCAAGATGGCCATTTTTACTATATTGATCCTGCCAATCCAGGAGCAAGAAATATTTTTCCATCTTCTGAGGTCTTCTTGGATTTCTTTCTTCAGGGACTTGAAGTTCCTGTTGTACAGATCTTTCGCTTGTTTGGTTAGAGTTACGCCAAGATACTTTATGTTGTTTGTGGCTATTGTGAAGGGTGTTATTTCCATAATTTCTTTCTCAGCCTGCTTGTCCTTTGAGTACAAGAAGGCCACTGACTTGCTTGAGTTAATTTTATAACCTGCCACTTTGCTGAAGTTGTTTATCAGCTGTAGAAGTTCTCTGGTGGAGTTTTTTGGGTCGCTTAGGTAAACTATCATATCGTCTGCAAATAATGATAGTTTCACTTCTTCCTTTCCAATTTGTATCCCTTTGACTTCCTTATGTTGTCTAATAGCTCTTGCTAGAACTTCAAGTACTATATTGAAAAGATATGGAGAGAGAGGGCAGCCTTGTCTAGTCCCTGATTTTAGTGGGAATGCTTCAAGTTTCTCTCCATTTATTTTGATGTTGGCTACTGGTTTGCTGTAGATTGCTTTTACTATGTTTAGGTATGGGCCTTGAATTCCTGCTCTTTCCAAGACTTTTAGCATGAAAGGATGCTGAATTTTGTCGAATGCTTTTTCAGCATCTAATGAGATGACCATGTGGTTTTTTGCTTTCAGTTTGTTTATGTAGTGGATTACATTGATGGATTTCCGTATATTGAGCCATCCCTGCATCCCTGGGATGAAGCCTACTTGATCATGGTGGATGATCGTTTTGATGTGCTCTTGGATTCGGTTAGCAAGAATTTTATTTAGTATTTTTGCATCTATATTCATCAGAGAAATTGGCCTGAAGTTCTCTTTCTTTGTTGGATCTTTTTGTGGTTTAGGTATTAGCGTAATTGTGGCTTCGAAGAATGAGTTGGGCAGTGTCCCTTCTGTCTCTATTTTGTGGAATACTTTGGAGAGTATTGGTGTTAAGTCTTCTTTGAAGGTCTGGTAGAATTCTGCACTAAAACCATCTGGTCCTGTACTTTTTTTGGTTGGGAGGCTTTCTATAACCCCTTCTATTTCTTTAGGGGTTATGGGACTATTTAGCTGGTCTACTTGATGCTGATTTAATTTTGGTATTTGATATCTGTCTAGGAAATCGTCCATTTCCTCCAGATTCTCCAGTTGTTTTGAGTATAGACCTTTGTAGTAGGATCTGATGATCTTTTGAATTTCCTCAGTTTCTGTTGTTATGTCTCCCTTTTCATTTCTAATTTTGTTAATTTGTATACTGTCTCTGTGTCCTTTTTTAGTCTGGCTAAGGGTTTATCTATCTTGTTGATTTTCTCAAAGAACCAGCTCCTGGTCTTGTTGATTCTTTGTATGGTTCTCTTTGTTTCTATTTGATTGATTTCAGCCCTGAGTTTGATGATTTCTTGTCTTCTACTCCTCCTGGTTGAATTAACTTGTTTTTCTTCCAGGGCTTTAAGGTGTGCCATTAAGCTGCTAGTGTATGCTCTCTCCAGTTTCTTTTTGGATGCACTTAGAGCTATGAGTTTTCCTCTTAGCACTGCTTTCATTGTGTCCCATAGATTTGGGTAGGTTGTACCTTCATTTTCATTGAATTCTAAAAAGTCTTTGATTTCTTTTTTTATATCTTCCTTGACCAAGGTGTCATTGAGTAGAGTATTGTTCAGTTTCCATGTGTATGTGGGCTTTCTGTTGTTTTTGTTGCTATTGAAGACCACTCTTACTCCATGGTGATCTGATAAGAGGCATGGGATTAGCTCGATCTTCTTGTATTTGTTGACATCTGTCTTGTGACCGATTATATGGTCTATTTTGGAGAAGGTACCATGCGGTGCTGAGAAAAAGGTATATTCTTTAGCTTTAGGATGAAATGTTCTATATATATCTGTTAAATCCAATTGGTCCAGAGTTTCAATTAGTTTCACTGTGTCCCTGTTTAGTTTCTGCTTTCCTGATCGGTCCATTGAGGAGAGTGGGGTGTTGAAGTCACCCACAATTATTGTGTTAGGTGTAATGTGTGCTTTAAGCTTTAGTAAGGTTTCTTTTACGAAGGAGGGTGCCCTTGCATTTGGAGCATAGATGTTCAGTATTGAGAGCTCTTCCTGGTGGATTTTCCCTTTGGCCAGCAAGAAGTGACCTTCTGAGTCTCTTTGGATGATTTTAGGTTGAAAGTCAATTTTATCTGATATTAGAATGGCTACTCCAGCTTGTTTCCTGAGACCATTTGCTTGTAAAATTGTCCTCCAGCCTTTTACTCTAAGGTAGTGTTTGTCTTTAACACTGAGATGTGTTTCCTGTATGCAGCAAAATGTAGGGTCCTGTTTCCGTATCCAGTCTGTTAATCTATGTCTTTTTATTGGGGAATTGAGTCCATTGACGTTAAGAGATATTAAGGAATAGTAATTATTACCTCCAGACATTTTTGAAATTATATTTATTTATCTTATTTATTTTTTATATTCGAGAGGTTATCTTCTTTTGGGTTTGATGAGAGGAGGTTTCTATCTTGCTTCTTCCCGGGTGTAGTTTCCGTCCTTGTCTTGGTGTTTTCCCCCTATTATCCTTTGTAGGGCTGGATTTGTGGAGAGATATCTTGCAAATTTGGTTTTGTCATGGAATACCTTGATGTCTCCATCAATGGCAATTGAGAGTTTTGCTGGGTAAAGTAGTTTTGGCTGAAGTTTGTGTTCTCTTAGAGTTTGCATGATATCTGCCCAGGATCTTCTAGCTTTCATGGTCTCAGGTGAGAAGTCTGGTGTTATTCTGATAGGTTTTCCTTTATATGTTACTTGGCCTTTTTCTCTTGCTGCCTTTAGTATTCTTTCTTTGTTTATTACATTTGGAGTTTTGATTATTATGTGACGGGATGTATTTCTGTTCTGGTCCAGTCTGTTTGGGGTTCTATAGGCTTCTTGTATATTCATGGGCATCTCTCTCCTTAGGTTGGGGAAGTTTTCTTCCATAATTTTATAGAAGATATTAGCTGGCCCTTTAACTTGTAAATCTTCACTCTCGTCTATACCTATAATCCTTAGGTTTGGTCTTCTCATAGTGTCTTGGATTTCCTGGATGTTTTGGGTTACCACCTTTTTGCATTTAGTATTTTCTTTGACTGTTGAATCAATGGTTCCTATGTTATCTTCGGCTTCTGAGATTCTGTCTTCTATCTCTTGTATTCTATTGTTGATACTTGCGTCTATGGCCCCTGATTTCTTCCCCAGGTTTTCTATCTCCAATGTTGTCTCCCTCTGTGATTTCTTAGTTGTTTCTACTTCTGTTTTTAGTATCTGGATGGATGTGCTCAGATCTTTCGCTTGCTTGATTGTGTTTTCATGTACTTCTTTAATAGATTTTTGTGCTTCCTCTTTCATAGCTTCTACTTGTTGGCCCACGTTCTTCTGTAGTTCTTTAAGTGACTTTTGTCTTTCTTCCTTATTGTCTTCTTCTCTTTGATCCATCTTCTCCTGCATTTCTTGAAGTGATTTTTGTATTTGCCTCGTAAAGGCTTCTAACTTTTGATCCATTTTCTCCTCTATTTCTTTACGAGATTTTTCTATGTGTTCAGCTACCAGCATCCTGACCAGTGATTTTATATCCAAGTCTTGTTTTTCTGGTGTTTTAGGGTATCCAGGGATTCCTGTTGTTGGAGAACTGGGTTCAGATGCTGTCATGTTGCCTTGATTTTTGTTAGTAACGTTCCTTCGTTTTCCTTTTGCCATCTGGTTATTTCTGGTTTTAGTTGGCCTTGTTGTCAGTGGCTGGTGTTTGAATCTCCTGTGAGGCTGGGCTCACCTGTTGTTTCTCTATTGGTGAATATGTGTGACTGCTGCTTTAAGGGATCATAAGCTGGCTGCCACCCATGCGATTGTAGCCCCTGTTGGAGTCTGTCTACCTGGGCTTCTCCAGCTGTGTCCTGGTTGCAAGGAACTCCGAGAGCCTAGCAGATCCCCCGTGAGGGTAGCCCTGGAAGGGGTGTTTACCTGGGCCTTTCCAGCTGTGTCCGGGTTGCAATATGGAGGCCCGCCGCTACACCACTGGTCTAGGGGCAGGCGAGCTGGTTGCAGAACGCAGCTTAGGTGCTCACCCGAGGGCGGGGATGTCCCACAGAGCCTGGGCCTTTCCAGCTGTGTCCTGGTTGTGATATGGAGGCCCGCCGCTACACCGCTGGTCTAGGGGCCGGCGAGCTGGTTGCAGAACGCAGCCTATGTGCTCACCAGAGGGCGGGGATGTCCCACAGAGCCTGGGCCTTTCCAGCTGTGTCCTGGTTGCAATATGGAGGCCCGCCGCTACACCACTGGTCCAGGGGCCGGCGAGCTGGTTGCAGAAGCAGCCTTGGTGCTCACCAGAGGGCTCGGGGATGTCCCCCAGAGCCTAGGCGGGACTCCGCCTGCTTGGCTCCGAGACCCTAGCAGATACCCCCGTGAGTGTAGCCCTGGAAGGGGTGTTTACCTGGGCCTTTCCAGCTGTGTCCTGGTTGCAATATGGAGGCCCGCCGCTACACCGCTGGTCTAGGGGCCGGCGAGCTGGTTGCAGAACGCAGCTTAGGTGCTCACCCGAGGGCGGGGATGTCCCACAGAGCCTGGGCCTTTCCAGCTGTGTCCTGGTTGCGATATGGAGGCCCGCCGCTACACCGCTGGTCTAGGGGCCGGCTACACCGCTGGTCTAGGGGCCAGCGAGCTGGTGGCAGAACGCAGCTTAGGTGCTCACCCGAGGGCGGGGATGTCCCACAGATCCTGGGCCTTTCCAGCTGTGTCCTGGTTGCAATATGGAGGCCCGCCGCTACACCGCTGGTCCAGGGGCCGGCGAGCTGGTTGCAGAAGCAGCCTTGGTGCTCACCAGAGGGCTCGGGGATGTCCCACAGAGCCTAGGCGGGACTCCGCCTGCTTGGCTCCGAGACCCTAGCAGATACCCCCGTGAGTGTAGCCCTGGAAGGGGTGTTTACCTGGGCCTTTCCAGCTGTGTCCTGGTTGTAATATGGAGGCCCGCCGCTACACCGCTGGTCCAGGGGCCGGCCAAAAAATGATGAATATTAAAAAGTAGAAATACAAAAAAAAGAAAAAAAAGGAAAAAATAAATATATGTACAATATTTAAACAATAGTGATAAAAGAAATAAAGGTTTAGGGGCATGTAACAAAGTCCAATCATACCCAGATGTGAAAATGTCACAAGATAACCAACTATTTAGCAAAATAATAATAATAATAATAATAATAATAATAATAATAATAAAGACAAAATTTTTAAAGCTAATGATGCAAAGAAGGAACAGTAAAAAATGCAATGTATGCATGCATATGGAAACTACATGGCAACTGAATATTTTTAAATTTTATTCCACATATTTTGAAATAAAGAAAACCTTAGAGTAATACCTTCAAACTATACCTAGTATACAAAGCACAAAGACTCAAACTAATGATTTAATGAAATGAAAAAACCATCACTGGGCAGCTGGACACCAAAAGGAAAACAGGCTGCTACCAATTCTACATCAACAACATTATAGCATGCAGCAACATAACAATGGATCTGCTAGCATATGTCTATAATTTCCAACTGGAGGCAAAGGCATGAAGATAACAAGTTTGAGAAGAAATTGGAATATATAAGGAGTTCAAGAACTGGCTGGGTATCACAATGACAGCCTGACCCAAAAATTGCAAACAGGGTGTATTGTATTTAAGAAAACCACCTGAGTAATTTTTAACAATTATTTCATATTTAGCATGAATGCTATTAAGTAGGAAAGCCATGAAAAAAAATGCTATAAAGACTCAAGAATTTGAAAAACACTGTGACCATAAATTCTTTCTCAGGAATTTACCAAAAATGAGCTTCTCAATACAGCTGAATGACACAAGACAGAGAACATGTAAGAGCATATATCCAGTTATTCAGAAAGGTTAAGAGCCAGGAAAGTATATGTACAATATACGCACAGCAACTAGCTGAAAGAAGGCCATGCTTTAAAATGAACCCTGGAACATGGACAGGAAATACTAATGGAATTCTAGCAGTAGATGCCGATGTACATGCTTCAGTTGGGAAAAAAAAGTACTTTTTTCAATTATTTACATACTCAATGGTATTTAATATTACTGGGCAATTTGTGTTCTTAGGAAACTATCAATTATATGTCTCCTAAAGTCACCTCATTGTTCTTTTGTTTAAGGCAGGGTGTCTGTGGCTTAGGATTGTCCTCAGACTCATGATAATCGTCTCATCTCAGCTTCTTGGGTACTGGGACAAGAAGCAGAAACTAACACAACTAATATTGAAAAGTTGCTCTTTGATCTTCAAAATATTGCAGAAAATTACTTATGCAAGCGATAACATTGTGGGAAGAAAGTCTGCAATGAAGGAACCCAAGTCCTTCTATGTCTAGTCCCAGTACTTTTGCAGAGAAACATCTTTGCCTGTTGTCCTCTGATCCCATTTCTTCTCTTTCTTCATTGTAAACTATATGTAATAATGCATGCTTTTTATATTTATGGGAGCACTTTCAAAAAATTAAAGGAAATAAGGCTTTTAATATGAAAATGCAAGTATATGCATCTGATCTTATATATTGAATAATTCTTGTTGAGCTATGTGAAAGTGAATGCTATTTTAATAGTTTGTATGGGGCTAAGCAGTGGTAGGGTTAACCTAAACCAGGACTAGTCATGAGTTGATAACTGACGGGTGGTGTAAATAGAAATGCATATGTTTATACAATATCATTTACATGTTCATGTATTTGTCAATTTTTATGATAATTAATTCCCTCGAGTAAGGCTGGGATTTTTGCATATTAAAATGTTATTTTTATTTTTCAGTGAATATTATAGTACTAGGGTAAAAAAGAGAATCCTCCAAAAGTCTGAGTTCAACAGCTAGCCCTAGGTTTAAGCCCTACAGTTTGTAAGAAAAGGAAATTATGAAATCTATAAGAACATTAGTCAACCTGCATAAAATACAAATAGAGAAATAGTGCTAACTAGAAAGCCCTGGGTTATATTCTTAAAAAAAATACTTTTATTCAAGATGACAAATTTCTAAAGTATCATCTATTTTCACTTAGAAAGCATAGTTTCATATTACATACTTCATTAACATGATTGTGAATTTTATGTGCAATTTATTTTTTTCTCTTCATGATATTGTTTTGTAATTCTTATACTTTAAAAACCATAAAAACATTTAAAAAATAAGCTGTTAAACAATTAAAAAGGTCAGCTATTTTGAACTGAGATTAAAATATATCGGCTATAAAACAAAAAATGGAATTAACTTAAAAGAAAGAAAAGAAATAATAAACCGAGAGGGCTTTTGCTTATGAATTCCTCGAAGATTTATTCCACGATTACTAAAGATTGAATAAACACTCATTTGTGAGTTTATTACACTGTTTTGAGGAGGCATTATGTTAGCAGTGTACAGCAATGCATTACAAGATGACTGAAGCAGAAAGCAGTGCTCAGTGGAAATAAAAGTATCATTATGCTCTCCAAGAGCTATTTAGTACTCTAATGTAAACAAGATTAAGGAAAATATGCATTAACAGGGACAGTAGTAAAGATAGGCAACTACATAATTTTAACTATGACATTTTCACGATAGAATGTTGACTAGAAGTTCATTGAGCAGTACATAAGATAGGAGAGGCCCTTGGTCCTGAGAAAGCTGGATGTCCCAGTATAGGGGAATGCTAGGACAAGAAAGAGTGAGTGGGTGGCTGGGTGAGCAGGGGACAGGGGATGGGGGGATGGAGTAGGGTGTTTTTGGGTGTGGGGGAAACCAGGAAAAGAGATAACATTTGAAATGTAAATTTAAAATATCTAATAAAAAGAAAGAAAAATGGAGTCTGGGGAGATGACTCTATGGCAAAAGTACATCTATACAAGCACAAGCATTTGGTCTTGAGTTTGAATGCCTAGCACTCACTGTAAGTTTAGTACCAGTGGGCAGAGGGTTAAGGACAGAAAGATACCTGGAACTCACTACACAGCCATCCGAGCCAATCAGTGAGCTCTGGATCCAATGAGAGATTCTATCTCAAAACAACGAAGTATAGAGTGATTTATCAGAAGACATTGGATCATTAGATATTAATTTCTGGCCTTCACATGCACACACAGACACACATGTGCATACATAAACACATATACAGACATACACATAAAATAAAAAATAAGGAGCATCCCACAAGAGAATAAAAGCTCTCAGGCATATTACATGCAACTCAATATGGGAGAAAAAGGGTGTTTGTAATTGAGGGAGAGCCATATGCAGAATATCCAGTCTCTGATCCAAATTATTACCTAGCATGAGCATTGTGAACCACACTATTTTGTGGAGATTCTCTAGTGATACAATTTTCAGAGAGCCTAAGACTAATGAATGTCATTTCCAGAATCATTCTATGTAGGCATAGGTACCACAGGGGTAGCATAAATAAGCTTTAAACAGACTACTTTGTACCCTACCCTAAACTAATTTCTATAGAGGTGACTAAGGAGCAGATGTTACCCAGCAACACCAGATCTCTTCTTGGATTAATGGACTTGTCTCAGCTGTTGACATTGCTCTCTCTGCTGCCAGCCTTCAGAGGTAATTGCCCTGGTTGTTGAATAACATATCATTCAAGACTGTGGTCTGTCTCTGGGGTGGCCTCTTCCCATGACTGATCCATACAAAGACGTACAGGTCTAGGGCAAGAATCTAGGGCCCTTCAGGATTCCCTATGACCTGAGAGCTCCAGCAAGTCCTATTATCAACCTGACATTGTCCCATTCTTGCTACCTTCTCCCTTTTCCTTCATCAGCTATGAACCCCAAGAGCTAACACACTTCCTCTCTCCCAGGCTCCAAATTCCATTCTGCCTCTTGGGAATCTATGACAGATAAAATCTGGGGGAAAGCCACATGAGGTGCCACATGTTAGCCCAAATGTTGGAGTTCCCTCTCATGGCACTTGGTCTTTGAGAGTAAAATAATTTAAGAATGGGTTCAGAAGAAAGCCCCAGGACAATTTTATCAGAGTTCAATTTGAAAATCCCAGACAAGATGCACATCTCCGAGTCTGCCTGAAGGAAGAAGGTGCAGAAGAAGAGAGAGAAAGCCAGGTCACTGGTAACACTCAAATAACAGAAGGCAGGGTGCAGTAGGAGCTTTAAAGAAGGAGGAAGGAAGCACAGTTTTAGGGAAAGCCTGCTCTTAAAAGAGATAGAAGAAAAAAAAGAATTATACTTTCCAAGTGAGTTAGAAAAGCCCACAGACTTATTGCAGGTGCATGGCTTCTCCACCACAGGATTTCTGCTGCTGGAATAGGACTTCCAGGAAAGAAAAATACATTATCTCATTAAGAGGACAAGTTTTTCTCCAGTCTCTCTACTGTGGCATGAGGTGACTCTGCCTTTCTGAGGGGGTGTATCCTTGGCCAGGGAATTGACGGGCCCAAATGGATTAGCTCTTAAAGGGAGAGAATATCATAATGCCACTGAAGTAGATTCTATTATCTTATACCAGAAGGAACTTACAATGAGCCTTCCATGATAGTATAACAGTAGTCCACATCAAAAGTTTTAAGGAAGAGAGGACAAAGTATATGAAAACAATACAATAAAGTTCTATGAGACTAAGTGTATACTGGATTGTACCTGGTTCAAGACATGGTTTACATAAAATTGTTTGAATTAGGAAAACATGAGTGCCTGGATAAATCTTACTAAGAAGTGACATGTAAAAAGTAAAAATCATGTGAATTCCTCATGTGGAGGACCCATTTTTGCTAGAGAGTTTACTGGTCATTGATTAGATAGTCATCCAGGAAGAATGCCTATGTTTCACAAGAGCAGCTTTCCCTAATATATAACTATGTACAGAAAACTAGAACATTATGATGTGCCTCAATACCTCCAGAAATCCACAGACAAGTGTTGTCAGTTGTATTGTATAGCTACTAGACTTGAGATTTAGGTCAAGGTCATACCACTAAACAAAATGACATCCCCACCCAACACTTTCACATTCTGATGTTATGCCCATCTACTCTGCATACCTTTTTCGGTTTCTTTCCCCTGGTTCAAGGAGAGGAGAGGAAATTTTTCCTCATTCATAGACCTTTTTCTACCTCATTCCCTTTTACCACCATGTTGAAGGCTTATATCCAGCCTCAAATCTTTTCAGATCTTTGGCCACAAATATCTTTTAGCTTCTTTGAAACACCAATAGTCCTTAATGGCCATTTTAAAAAGCGAATTGAGATGTCAAAAAACACTACCCATCACTAATCATCACGAAAATAAAAATCAAAACTAGTAAGATATCATCTTTCTCTAGAAGAATAACTTGTCAAAAAGACTGAATCTAATAAGTGCTACAAACATACACAGAAAGGGAACACCAGACCACTACTTGTTGGAATGTAAACTACAACTACCATCATTGAAATCAGTATGCAGGGTGTAGTGACATTTTTGAGAATTTTGGAATTTCGATGTCTTTAAAAAACAAGGAAATATCATAAGAAAATATTTTTATTTTAATCCTAGATGTGAGGATATGGGGCTGCTTTATGCTGTCCACAACAGCTGACAATGATTTTTCTTGTATTCTAGTAGAGATGCATGGTTGTGCCAGCTGCAGGGAGTTTCTGCATTTCTGTGACTTTTAGAATTCCTTGAACTTTTCAAAGGGTAGATAAATTCTAGAGCCACAAGAGGTGGAACTGGTGGTTATTGGTTGTTCTGGGGTGAGGGTAGATTGTGGTTTGTTAGTAGCCTTCCTCTATTCAAAGGATAAAGAGGCTGAGAAAGAACTTAGGGACATGGCAGCCTTTAAAATAGCAACAAACAATATAAAGTATCTTGGTATGACTCTAACCAAACAAGTGAAAGATCTGTATGATGAAACTTCAAGTCTTTGAAGAAAGAAATTCAAGAAGACCTCAGAAGATGGAAAAATCTTCCATGTTCTTGGATTGGCTAGATTAATATAGTAAAAATGGTCATCCTGCCAAAAGCAATATACATATTCAATGCAATCCCCATCAAAATCCTAAATCAATTCTTCATAGAGTTAGAGCAATTCTCAAATTTATCTGGTATTTAAAAAAAAATCTCAGGATAGCTAAAACTATCCTCAACAGTAAAAGAACTTCTGGGGGAATGAGTATCCCTGACCTCAAGCAGTACTACAGAGCAATTGTGCTAAAAAGTACATGGTATTGGTATAGTGGCAGGCAAGTAGATCAATGGAATAAAATTGAAGACCTGGAAATGAACCCAAACACCTTTAGTTACTTGATCTTTGACAAAGGATCTACAACCATCCAGTGGAAAAAATGATAGCTTTTGAACAAATGATACTATTTCAACTAGAAGTCAGCATGCAAAAGTATGTAAATTGATCTATTCTTATCTCCTTGTACTAAGCTCAAGTCCAAGTAGATCAAGGACCTCCACATAAAACCACACACACTGAAACTAACAGAAAAGAAACTGTGGAAGATACTTGAGGGCATGGGCACAGGGGAAAATTTCCTAAACAAAACACCAAAAGCTTATGCTCTAAGATCAAGAATTAACAAATGGGACCTCATAAAATTATTGAATTTCTGTAAGGCAAAAGATGTCAAAAGAACAAAACAGCAACCAGCATATTGGGAAAAGATCTTTACCAACCCTACATCTGACAGAGGGCTTATATCCAAGATATACAAAGAACTCAAGAAGATAGACTCCAGAGAGCCAAATAACCTCATCAAAAATGGGGTACAGAGCTAAACACTTTTCACCTGAGGAATATCAAATGGCTGAGAAGCACCTAAAGAAATGTTCAACATCCTTAGTCATCAGAGAAATGCAAATCAAAACAACCCTGAGATTTCACCTCACACCAGTCAGAATGGCTAAGTTCAAAAACTCCGGAGAAAACAGGTGCTGGCAAGGATGTGGAGAAAGAAGAACACTCTTCCACTGCTGGTGGGGTTGTAAGCTGGTACAACCACTCTGGAAATCAGTCTGGAGGTTCCTCAGAAAACTGGGAATCATAGTACTGGAGGACCCCACTATACCACTCCTGGGCATATACCCAGAGGATTCCCCAGCATCTAATAAGGATACATGCTCCACTATGTTCATAGCAGCCCTATTTATAATAGATAAAAGCTGGAAAGAATGCTGATATCCCTCAATGTAGGAATGGATACAGAAAATGTGGTATATATACACAGTGGCATACTATTCAGCCATGAAAAACAATGAATTCATGAAATTCTTAGACAAATAGATGGAACTGGAGATTATCATCCTAAGTGAGGTAACTCAATCACAAACACGTGGTATGCAATCACTGATAAGTGGATATTAGCCTAGAAGCTTGGAATACCTAAGACACAATTCACATATCAAATTAAGCCCAAGAAGAAGGAAGAAGAGGCCCCTGGTCCTGGAAAGGCTCAGTGCAGCTGAGTAGGGGAATACCAGGACAGGGAAGTGGGAAGGGGAGGATTGGGGAACAGGGGGAGGGAAGAGGGAGGGAAGAGGGTTTATCAGACTTTCCGGGATGGGGTACCCAGGAAAGGGGGGAAATCATTTGAAATGTAAATAAATAAAATATCTAGCCAGGTGGTGGTGGCACACACCAGTAATCCCAGCACTCTGAGAGGCAGAGGCAGGCAGATTTCTGAGTTTGAGGCCAGCCTGGTCTACAGAGTTCCAGAACAGCCAGAGCTATACAGAGAAACCCTATCGCAGAAAAAAACAAATCCAAAAACCAAAAATCAAACAAACAAAAGAAGAAAAAAATATATCAAATAAAAAAAAAAAGAAAAGTAAAGTACCCTACAGACTTGCTTATAGAACATCTTGTAGAGATATTTTCTCAAAGATTCCTCTCTGAAAAAAAAAAATACAGAACATGGGTCAACAGGCAGAAGCCCTTAAAGAGGAAACACAACCGAATCCAAGAGCACATCAAAACAATCATTCACCATGATCAAGTAGGCGTCATCCCAGGGATGCAGGGATGGTTCAATATATGGAAATCCATCAATGTAATCCACTACATAAACAAACTGAAAGAAAAAAACCACATGGTCATCTCATTAGATGCTGAAAAAGCATTCGACAAAATTCAGCATCCTTTCATGCTAAAAGTCTTGGAAAGAGCAGGAATTCAAGGCCCATACCTAAACATAGTAAAAGCAATCTACAGCAAACCAGTAGCCAACATCAAAATAAATGGAGAGAAACTTGAAGCAATCCCACTAAAATCAGGGACTAGACAAGGCTGCCCTCTCTCTCCATATCTTTTCAATATAGTACTTGAAGTTCTAGCGAGAGCAATTAGACAACATAAGGAAGTCAAAGGGATACAAATTGGAAAGGAAAAAGTCAAAGTATCATTATTTGCAGACGATATGATAGTCTTCTTAAGCGACCCAAAAAACTCCACCAGAGAACTTCTACAGCTGATAAACAACTTCAGCAAAGTGGCAGGTTATAAAATTAACGCAAACAAATCAGTAGCCTTCTTGTACTCAAAGGATAAGCAGGCTGAGAAAGAAGTTAGGGAAATAACACCCTTCACAATAGTCACAAACAACATAAAGTACCTTGGCGTAACTCTAACCAAACAAGCAAAAGATCTGTACAACAGGAACTTCAAGTCCTTGAAGAAAGAAATCGAAGAAGACCTCAGAAGATGGAAAAATATTTCTTGCTCCTGGATTGGCAGGATCAATATAGTAAAAATGGCCATCTTGCCAAAAGCAATATACAGATTCAATGAGATCCCCATCAAAATCCCAACTCAATTCTTCATAGATCTAGAAAGAGCAATCCTCAAATTCATCTGGAGCAACAAAAAACCCAGGATAGCTAAAACTATTCTCAACAATAAAAGGACTTCTGGGGGAATCAATATCCCTGACCTTAAGCAGTACTACAGAGCAATTGTGTTAAAAACTGCATGGTATTGGTACAGCAACAGGCAAGTAGATCAATGGAATAGGATTGAAGACCCAGGAATTAATCAACAGACTTATGATCACTTGATCTTTGATAAAGGAGCCACAACCATCCAGTGGAATAAAGATAGCCTTTTCAACAAATGGTGCTGGTTCAACTGGAGGTCAACATGCAGAGGAATGCAAATTGACCCACTCTTATCTCTTTGCACTAAGATCAACTCCAAGTAGATCAAGGACCTCCACATAAAACCAGACACACTGAAACTATTCCAAAAGAAACTTGGGAAGACCCTGGAGGACATGGGAACAGGGGAAAAGTTCCTGAACAGAACACCAATAGCTTACGCACTAATATCAAGAATTGACAAATGGGACCTCATAAAATTACAAAGTTTCTGCAAGGCAAAGGACACTGTCAGAAGGACAAAATGGCAACCAACAAAGTGGGAAAAGATCTTCACCAACTCCACATCCGACAGAGGGCAATTATCCAATATATACAAAGAACTCAAGAAGTTAGACCCCAAAGAACCAAATAACCCTATCAAAAAATGGGGTACACAGCGAAACAAAGAATTTTCACCAGAAAAAATTCGGATGGCCTAGAAACACCTTAAGAGCTGTTCAATATCATTAGTCATCAGGGAAATGCAAATCAAAATAACCCTGAGATTCCACCTCACACCAGTCAGAAGGGCTAAGATTAAAAACTCAAGAGACAACAAGTGCTGGCGAGGATGTGGAGAAAGAGGAACACTCCTCCACTGTTGGTGGGATTGCAAAATGGTAAAACCACTCTGGAAATCAGTTTGGCGGTTCCTCAGAAAATTGGGCATGTTACTTCCAGAGGACCCTGGCATACCACTCCTGGGCATATACCCAGAGGATTCCCCTGCATACAATAAAGACATATGCTCTACTATGTTTATAGCAGCCTTGTTTATAATAGCCAGAAATTGGAAGGAACCCAAATATCCCTCAAAGGAGGAATGGATACAGAAAATGTGGTATATTTATACAATGGAATACTACTCAGCAATTAAAAATAATGAATTCATGCAATTTGTAGGTAAATGGTTAGACCTGGAAAATATCATCCTGAGTGAGTTAACTCAATCACAAAAGAATACACATGAAATGCCATCACTGATAAGTGGATATTAATGAGCCCAGAAGCCCTAAATACTCCAGGCACAATTAACAAGTCAAATGATTCCCAAGAAGAAGAAAGGAGAGGACGCTGGGCCTGTAAAGATTGGATCCAGTGTTGTAGAGAAACTGTGGGGGGAGGGGGAATGATTGGGGAATCGTTGGGGGGAGAGGAATTATGGGATGTATGGTGGGGGGAACTGGGAAAGGGGAAAGCCTTTGGAATGTAAACATAGAATATAGAAAATAAAAATTAAAAAAAAATCCTTTAAAGAATTTCAGTTAAACACAAATAAATAAGTGAAAGAATGGAACAAAACTACTCAGGATCTAAAAATAGAAGTAGAAAGAATAAAGAAATCACAAAGTGAGATATCTCTGGAGATAGAATAGCATGGAAAGAACTCAGGAGTCACAGATGCAAGCATCAACAACATAATACAAGAGATACAAGGAAGAATCTCAGATGCTGAAGATTCCATAGAAAACATTAAGTCAACAGTCAAATAAAATGAAGAATGCAAAAAATTTGTAACCCAAAACATACAGGAAATCCAGGACACAATGAGAAGACCAAACCTATGGACTATAGCTTTAGAAGAGAGCGAGAATTTAAAATTTAAAGGGCTAGTAAATATCTTCAATAAAATTATAGAAGGAAACTTCCCTAAACTAAAGAGATGCCCATGAACATACAAGAAACCTACAGAACTCCAAACAGCCTGGACCAGAACAGAAATTCCTCCTACCACATAATAATCAAAACACCAAATGCACTAAACAGAGAAAGAATATTAAAAGCAGTAAGGGAAAAATGACAACTAACTTATAAAGGCAGACTTATCAGAATTACACTCGATTTCTCACCAGAAACTATGAAAGCTAAAAGATCCTAGACAGATGTCATACAGACCCTAAGAGAACATAAATGTCAGCCCAGACTGCTATACCCAGCAAAATTCTCTATTAGTATAGATGGAGAAAACAAGTCATTCCATGACAAAACCAAATTTAGACAATATCTTTCCACAAATCTAGCTCTACAAGGGATAATGGGTGGAAAATACCAACATAAGGTGGGGAACCACACCCTAGAAAAAGCAATAAAGTAATTGTCTTTCAACAAACCCAAAAGAAGATAGCCACACAAACAGAATTACACCTTTTACAAAGAAAATAACAGTATACAACAGTCACTTTTCCTTAATATTTAACATCACTGGTCTCAATTCCCCAATAAAAAGATATAGACTAGCAGACTGGATACATAAACAGGACCCAACAATTTGCTGCATACAAGAAACCCACCTCAGTGACAAAGACAGTCACTTCTTCAAAGGTCAAAGGTTTTCCAAGCAAATGGTCCCAAGAAACAAGCTGGCGTGACCATTCTTATAACAGATCAACATTCAACCAAAAGATGTCAAAAAAGATAAGGAGGGACACTTCATACTGGTCAGAGGAAAAGTCTACCAAGATGAACTCTCAATTCTGAACATCTAAGCTCCAAATGCAAGGGCACCCACATTCATAAAAGAAACTTTACTAAAGCACAAAGTACACATTATACCCCGCAGAATAACAGTGGGAGACTTCATCACCCCACTGTCAACACACGACAAAACATGGAAACAGAAAGTAAACAGAGACACGGTGAAATTAACTGATGTTATGGACCAAATGGATCTAACAGATATTTATGGAACTTTCCATCCTAAAGCAAAAGAATATACCTTCTTCTCAGCACCACATGGTACCTTCTACAAAACTGACCATATAATTGGTCACAAAACAGGCCTCAACAGATACAGAAATACTGAAATAATTCCATGTACCTTACCAGATCACCATGGCTGAAGGCTGGTCTTAAGTTCAAACAAAGCAATAGAAAACACATATACACATAGATGGTGAACAATGTTCTTCTCAATGATAGCTTGGTCAAGGAAGAAATAAAGAAAGAAATTAAAGACTTTTTAGAATTTAATGAAAATGAAGACACATCATACCAAAACTTATGGGACACAATGAAAGCAGTGCTAAGAGGAAAACTGATAGTTCTAAGTGCCTCCAAAAAGAAAATGGAGAGAGCTTACACTAGCAGTTTGACAGTGTACCTGAAAGCTCTAGAACAAAAGGAAGCAAATATACCCAGGAGGAGTAGACAGCAGAAAATAATCAAACTCAGGGCTGAAATTAACCAAGTAGAAACAAAAAGCTATACAAAGAATCAACAAAACCAAGAGCTGGTTCTTTGAGAATATCATCAAGATAGATAAACCCTTAGCCAGACTAACCAGAGGGCACAGAGGTACTACCCAAATTAATAAAATCATAAATGAAAAGGGAGACATAATAACATAAACTGTGGAAATTCAAAAAATCATCAGATCCTTCTACAAGAGCTTATACTCAACAAAATTTGAAAATCTGGACAAAATGGACAATTTTCTAGATACATACTAGGTGCCAACATTAAAATAGGATCAGATAAACCATCTAAATAGTCCCACAAGTCCTGAGGAAATAGAAGCAGTTGTTAAGGGTCTCCCCCTCCCAAAAAAAAGCCCAGGATCAGATGGGTTTAATGGGAAATTCTATCAGGTCTTCAAAGAAGAGCTAATACCAATACTCTTCAAACTATTCCATGAAATTGAACACTACCCAATTCATTCTATGAAGCTACAATAATGCTTATACCTAAATGAAACAAAGACCAAGCAAGGAAAGAGAACTTCAGACCAATCTCCTTATGAACATTGATGCAAAAATACTCAACAAAATTCTGGCCAACTGAATCCAAGAATGCATCAACGCAATAATTCACTAAGATCAAGTAGGCTTCATTTCAGGGATGCAGGGATGGTTCAATATATGGAAATCCATCAATGAAATCCACTACATAAACAAACTCAAAGAAAAAACCACATGGTCATTTCATTAGATGTTGAAAAGGCTTTTGACAGAATTCAGCATCCCTTAATGATAAGTCTTAGAGAGATCAGGAATTCAAGGCCCATACCTAAACATAGTGAAAGAAATATATGGTACACTGGTAGCCAATGTCAAACTAAATGGAGCAAAACTTGAAGCAATCTCACTAAAATCAGGGACCAGACAAGGCTTCCCACTCACTCCCTATCAATTCAATATAGTACTTGAAGTCCTAGAGAGAGCAATCAGACAACAAAAGGAGGTCAAAGGGGTACAAAGGAAGATCGAAGTCAAAATATCACTATTTGAAGATGATATATGATCATATACTTAAGCAACCCCAAAACCAGAGAACTCCTAAAGCTGATAAAAAACTTCAGCAAAGTGGCTAGATATAAAATTAACTCAAACAAATCAGCACTAAAAGGATAAGCAAGCTAAGAAAGAAATTACGGAAATAACACACTTCACAAGTCACAAATAATATTATATAACTTGGTGTGACTCTAAACAAGCAAGTAAACAATCTGTATGAAAAGAACTTCAAGTCTCTGAAGAAAGAAATCAAAGAAGAACTCAGAAGATGGAAAGATCTCCCATGCTCATGGATTGGCAGGGATTAATATAGTAAAAATGGCTATCTTGCTGAAAGCAATCTACAGATTCAATGCAATCCCCATCAAAATTCCAAATCAATTCTTCATAGAGCTAGAAAGAGTGATCTGCAAATTCATCTGTAATAATAAAAAACCCAGGATAACAAAAACTATTCTCCACAACAAAAGATCTCCTGGAGGAAACACCATCCTTGACCTCAAGCTCTACTACAAAGCAATACTGATAAAAACTGTTTTGTACTTCTATGGAGACAGGCAGGAAGATCAATGGAATAAAATTGAAGACCCAGAAATAAACCCACACACCAATGGTCACTTGATATTTGTCAAAGGAACTAAAAACATCCAGTGGAAAAAAGATAGCATTCTTAACAAATCGTGCTGGATCAACTGTAGGTCCGCATGCAGAAAACTGCAAATCAATCCATTCTTAGCTCTTTGTACAAAGCTCAAGTCCAAGTGGATCAAGGACCTACACAAAAAACCAAATACACTGAAGCTTATAGAGGAGAAAGTGGGGAAAAAACCTTGAACACATGGACACAGGGGAAATTTTCCTGAATAGAATACCAATGGTTTATGCTCTAAGTACAAGAATTGACAAATGTGACCTCATGAAACTGCAAAACTTCTCTACGGCCAAAAAAACACTGTCAATAGGACAAAACAGCAACCAACAGATTAGGAAAAGATCTTTACCAATCCTACATGTGATAGAGAGCTAATATCCAATATAAACAAAGAACTCAAGTAGTTAGACTCTAGAGAATCAAATAACCCTATTAAAAATGGGGCGCATACCTGAACAGGGAATTCTCAACTGAAACTGGAATGGGTCTGAAGCACCTAAAGAAATGTTCAGCATCTGTAGATATCAGGGAAATGCAAATCAAAACAACCCTGAGATACCACCTCACACCAGTCAGAATGGCTAATGTGAAAAACTTAGGGGACAGCAGATGCTGGACAGGATGTGGAGAAAGAGGTACACTCCTCCATTGCTGGTGGGATTGCAAGCTGGTAAAACCACTCTGAAAATCAGTTTGGCAATTCCTCAAAAAATTAGATATAGCACTACCTGGAGACCCAGCTATAGCACTCCTGGGCATATACCCAGAAGATGCTCCAACAGGTAATAAGACACATGCTCCACTATATTCATAGCAACCTTATTTATAATGGCCAGAAGCTGGAAAGAACCCAGATGTCCTTCAACAGAGAAATGGATACAGAAATTTTGGTATGTATACACAATGGAGTACTATTCAGCTATTAAAAACAATGAATTCATGAAATTCTTAGACAAATGGATGGAACTAGAAAGTGTCATCCTGAGTGAAGTAACCCAATCACAAAACAACACACATGGCATGCACTCACTGATATGTGGATGTTAGCCCAAAAGTTCAAAATAAACAAGTTACAATTCACAGACCACAGGAAGCTCAAGAAAAAAGAGGACTGAAATGGGGGTGCTTTGCTTCCTCTGAGAAAGTAGACAAAATACTCACAGGAGCAATTATGGAGATAAAGTATGGAGCTGAAACTAAAGGAAAGACCACCCAGAGACTGCCCTAACTGGGGATTCATCCTATAAATAGTCACCAAACCCCAACACTATTATGGACGACAAGAAGTACATACCAAAAGGAACCTGTTATGGTTGTCTCTGGAGGGGCCCTGCCAGAGCCTTACAGATACAGAGGCAGATGCTAGCAGCCAACCATTAGACTGAGTGTGGGGTCCCCAATGGAGGAAATGGAGGGCAGACTGGAGGAGCTGAAGAGGTTTGCAGTCCCATGGGAAGAACAATGATGTCAGCCACCCAGATGCCTCAGGACTCCCAGGGACTAAATCATCCACCAAGGGGTACACATGGTTCCAGCCAAAAGTGTGGCAGAGGAATGTCTTATTGAGTATTAGTGTGAAGAGAGATCCTTGGTCTTGTGAAGGCTAAATAGATGACGCAGCATAAGAAATCGAGGGGGGGTATGTGGGAAGTGGGTCAGGTGGAGGAGCATATACTTCTAGGCAAGGGGTCGGAGGAGGGAATGGGGTTTCAGGGAGGGGAGAAACCGGGAAGGGTTTTAGCATTTGAAATGTAAATAAAGAACATATTTAATAAAAAATTATTTTAAAAAACAGAGATGAAATATTGTCATACTAGACAGCATAAATAGAAGGATATTTATTTTGATCAATGAAACCAAGCCACTTATAGAAAGTCAAACATAGTATAATGTTACTTGTATATGGACAATAAGAAAATTTCACTCATAGAACCTTGGAGTAGAATGGTAAGTACCAGAAGCCAGGGATTAGAGAGCAAGAATGTATGGGAGAAGGCTGACCAATGGATGCAAAGTTTTTATCAGGTACAGGCAAGAACATCAGGTGTGCTGCTGTACAGTAAAGTGGCTATATATAATACACAGGTACTGTATACTGTGAAAAGCTAGAGGAGGGCCTGGGAGAATGGCTCAAACAACACTTAAGAGTAAATATTACTACTTCAAGGGACTGGAGTTCAGTTCTTAGTACCCACATAGTTGACTCAGAACTATATGCAACTCCTGCTCCATAGGAGAAGACATCCTTTTCTGACATATGTGAGCACCTACATACCCAGATACAGCCACATAAATAAGAAAATAAATCTTTATATAAAACAACTAGAGAAGGGGGTAGGAATACTTTTTAACCATAAGGAAATGATATATGTTTGAGAAAATACAGATGTTTAACTTGATTATAACATTTCACAATGTATATATTAACAGAAATGTCATATGATGCCTCATGTGTACATTTACATTTTTAAATCAACTAAAATAAAATTAATTTTATTTCATTTATTTAAAGGGAAGTAAAAACACTTTATGATAAAACTAAAGATTTACACAGAAAATATTTCAGATAAACACGTTAAAATTGACAATTTTCATTATTTTTAATTGCTGAGTAGTACTCCATTGTATAAATATACCACATTTTCTGTATCCATTCCTCTTTTGAGGGATATTTAGGCTCCTTCCAATTTCTGGCTATTATAAACAAGGCTGCTATAAACATAGTGGAGCATGTGTCTTTATTGTATGCAGGGGAATCCTCTGGGTATATGCCCAGGAGTGGTATGCCAGGGTCCTCTGGAAGTGACATGCCCAATTTTCTGAGGAACTGCCAAACTGATTTCCAGAGCAGTTTTACCATTTTGCAATCCCACCAACAGTGGAGGAGTGTTCCTCTTTCTCCACATCCTCGCCTGCACTTGTTGTCTCTTGAGTTTTTAGTCTTAGCCATTCTGACTGGTGTGAGGTGGAATCTCAGGGTTGTTTTGATTTGCATTTCCCTGATGACAAAGTAAATGGTTAGATCTGGAAAATATTATCCTAAGTGAGTTAACCCAATCACAAAAGAATACACATGAAATGCAATCACTGATAAGTGGATATTAATGAGCCCAGAAGCCCTAAATACTCAAGGCACAATTAGCAAGTCAAATGATTCCCAAGAAGAAGAAAGGAAAGGACCCTGGGCCTGTAAAGATTGTATCCAGTTTTGTAGACCCAGAACAGAGAAATCGTGGGGGGGAGTGATTGGGGAATCGTTGGGGGGGAGAGGAATTATGGGATGTATGGTGGGGGGGGACTGGGAAAGGGGAAAGCCTTTGAAATGTAAACATAGAATATAGAAAATAAAAATTAAAAAATATATAAAAAATTGACAATTTTCATAGAAAATTAAGGAGTAAAAAGGTAGATATGTAAAACATTGCTAAATTAATTGAAATATGGGGAAGAAATATTTTATGATAGAATTGAAGATTTATGTGGAAAATATTTCTGATAAAATTGTAGAAAAATGTAGAAAAACATTATAATTGGGGAGCTGAGTCCATTGTTGTTAAGAGATGTTAAGGAATAGTTATTGTTGCTTATGTTATTTTTTATGTTATTTTTATGTTTGAGTGGGTATCTTCTTTCGGGTTTGTTGGAAGATTACTTTCTTGCTTTTTCTAGGGTGTAGTTTCCCTCCTTGTCTTGGCATTTTCCATGAACTAATCTTTTGTAGGACTGGATTTGTGGACAGATATTGTGCAAATTGGGTTTTTATCATAGAATATGTTGGTTGCTCCATCTATGATGATTGAGAGTTTTGCTGGGTATAGTAGTCTGGGCTGGCATTTGTGTTCTCTTAGGGTCTATATAAGGCCTACCCAGGATCTTCTACCTTTCATCGTCTCTGGTGAGAAGTCTGGTGTGATTCTGATAGGTCTGCCTTTATAAGTTACTTGCTTTTTTTCCCTTACTGCTTTTAATATTCTTTCTTTGTTTAGTGAATTTGGTGTTTTGATTATTATGTGCCAGGAAGATTTTCTGCTCTGGTCCAGTTTATTTGGAGTTCTGACTGCTTCGTGTATGTTCATGGGCATCTCTTTTTCTAGGTTAGGGAAGGTTTCCTCTATAATTTTGTTGAAGATATTTACTGGGCCTTTAAGATGTAAATCCTTGCTCTTGTCTTTCCTATAATCCTTAGGTTTGAACTTCTCATTGTGTCCTAGAGTTCCTGGATGTTTTGGATTACCAGCTTTATGCATTTTGCATTTTCTTTGACTGTTGAGTCAATGTTTTCTATTGTATCTTCAGCACCTGAAGTTCTTTCTTCTATCTCTTGTATTTTGTTGTTGATGCTTGCATCTATGACTCCTGAATTCTTTCTAAGATTTTTCTATCTCCAGAGATTCCTCACTTTGTAATTTCTTGATTGTTTCTACTTCCTTTTTAGATCCTGGCTAATTTTGTTCAGTTCCTTCACTTGATTGTTTGTGTTTTCCTGTAATTCTTTAAGGGATTTTTGTGTTTCTTCTTTAAGGGCTTCTGCCTGTTGACCCATGATCTCCTGTACTTCTTTAAGGGATTTTTGTGTTTCCTCTTTAAGGGCTTTTACCTATTGACAGATGCTTTCCTGTATTTCTTTAAGGGAGTTATTTAAGTCTTTCGTTAAGCCCTCTATCAGCATCATGAGATATGATTTTAAATCCTTAAAATCATATCTTTAAAAACTCTTGCTTTTTCAGTGTGTTGGGGTATCTGGGACTTGCTGTGGTGGGAGAACTGGGTTCTGATGCTGTCATGTGGCCTTGGTTTCTGTTGGTAGGGTTCTTGTGCTTGCCTTTCACCATCTGGTGCTAGTTGGTATTGTTCCTCCTGTGGGCCTGTAAGGTTGCGTCCTTACTCCTCTGAGCTCAAAAGTGAAAGCACTTCTGGGAGATCTCTATCTTCTGGAGGGCTATGCACAAAAGACTGTGGAGTCTTACTGCTTCCTGGTGCAAATAACTGGGGGCAGGAAGATGTCCATCCCAGGTGCTCCATGACTCTTAGGCCCTGTGTGCTCCTAGCTGGGTCCCCTCCAAAGAGAAGGTGGAGATCTCACCTCTATGCTCAAAAGTGAAAGCCTGCTGGGAGATCACTCCCTCCTGGCAGGCAATGCACAGAAGGCTGTGGAGTCTCCCAGCTCCTGGTGCAAATGGCGGCAGGAAGACTTCTGTCCTAGCTGCTCCACTAATCACAGAAGGCTGTGGAGTCTCCCGGCTCCCTGGTGTCAAATCATAAAATTAATTTTAACGTACAGCATTTATTTTAAAAGATGATAAGAAATGAAGACAAAAAGTAAGCATTTAAAAAGAAATTTTGAGCATTAAGGTTTTTTTAAATGGGAATATGACAAGTTTTTTGGGAAATAAGTTTGACAGTCATATTCAGTATGAATTTGATGCAGAGAATACTGAGCAGTAAGAACAGTAACTGCATTTTACTCCAGTCCATGGAACTAAATGCCTTTGTTTTATATTATGGTATTTTCTATACTTAACATGACTACATTCTACATATTATTGAAAGTTTTCTCTTTGTATCACCTTCTAACTTAAGGAAAAGACAGAATATTTATTTAATAGAAAATGGCTAAACAATTACTAAGAATAAATATTATAGCATAGTCTATTTAATATAATGATATTCAGATCCAGACAAATTTGGTCCAAATCCTTTTAACATTAAGCCATTGTTTCTTCATCTAACTCAATAGTATACCAGTAACAAATTAACTGCCTAACAGATAGGCACTTACTTATCAGAAGAAAGAAATATGCTACTCAAATTTATAATGCGCTCTTAAATATACACTGGGAAGGACATTAGGAAATCATATCCCATGGAGCTGAGGTCTACTTATAACAGTAGGAAATAACTGCCCCTTGAGAGGCCTTGGAGGAGGAGTAGAGTCACTGAACCATTAAACTTCAACTACAATCAGGTGATAGCAAGAACATTTAGAGGAGAGATGAGATGTACAGGGTGGGTACCAAGAAGAGGCTCCAAGAACACAGAAAAGAAATGTGAGGACACCCAGAATGGTCAGAGCTGTGAAAGCTTCCTGTGTTTGCTGATGTGAAATTCTGAGTACTCCAGGAGTAATGTCCTATCCAAGGGACATCAGAGAAAGAGCAGGTGATTAACTCTTCCTCTCTGTGTGGATGCTTTGCTTAATTTAGAGAGCACTTATCTTTTACTTCATAAGAGACCAAGAACTCCCATTTCCAAAACAACATAGCAATTATGACCAGTGGAATTCCCATAAAAGAGAACATAAAGAACCTTGAGAGACATTTAATTGATCGAAAATAAGAATGGGCCAGGATTTTTAGCATTCTCTGGAAGTATTAGGTAGAGCTACAGTTAAAATTATCTGTTTTGTTACGAGAATAGCACAAGGCTGTCCTTATGCCAGAGTAATTATCTAGTTAATTGTTCTAAAATGAGTATAACCCAGTTTCCAGATACATAACACACATTTTGCCAAATGTAATTTGACTTTTGCCAGCAGTCCACAACAGTTCGAAATGCAAAAGTTGCCAGCAGAGTAAAAGGACACCCTGAGGAGCCTTTGGCAGACCCAAGACTACAGAGCAGCAAGCCCAGAGAGAGAGAAAGAAGAAAGCCACTGAGCCAGTATCCAGTAAATTAGAGTGAAGGAATGGATAGAGACAAGTAGAGAGACATAGAACTGAATAGAAGCAAATGAATGAAAGAAGAAAAATAAGTAAACAAGGTGGAAAGCAGACATTCACATTTTTTTGGCACTGTACACCTGATTGCTTTTTTTCTGAGAAGTAAATAAAATTAAGTACACAATGGTTTTGGCAGAGTGTCAGGGACATAGTTCCAAGGAGTGGGCCTTTGCCTTTCCCAAAGGGATGTTTGTATATTCTCTATAAGTATACAACACAGTCAATTGAGCTTACAATGACAATAGTTCTTTAATTACTGAAAATGCTTAGTGTGATTTAAAAGAAAAAACATGCTTTGTAAGTTTATAGACTACCTCACTTACTACTGTATATCATGAATTTCATGAATGGTCATTGCTTTTGTGTCCTGCACCAAACACATCTGGAAATCAGGGTTACACATGGAAAAACTGATGAATGTAAAGAATAACACATCCAATAATTCCAACTGCTTGGTTTCTTTATGCTTTTTTAAACACAGTAGTCATTATCTTCCCACTGGATATAGCAGGATATATAAAATAAATGAAAAACAAAAAGCTCGAATGCATCAAATCTTAACTAAATTCACAAATGCCTCTACAACCAAAATGATCTAGCCTCCCTCCCAGCAGCATCTTTATCTGAATTGTGATGGGGGTGCTCTGTGGACTTTGGTTCCTGTACTGGTTATTTTCCCAGCCTTGAGTATGAATATCAGTGAGAGCTGAAGGGGATTGAAAGTGAGACAGACACAGGAGCAAAAAGAACTCAACTCACAGCCATAGACCTGACAATTAGCTGATCAAAATCTAAATGACCAAGTGGAAAAACATAACAGCTACTGAAAAGCACCCTCAGGTCTTATATGTCTGTTCTATGATTTTCACTATGGAATCTGTAAATGCAGCTCTTTCTTTGTACAAACCAAAGGAACTAGGAGAAAGTGACATTATGCTGCATCATAAGGCCCATATTAACTTGCATCAGCATTAGTTACAGGTTCCTAATTTTCTCTTTTATGCCTGACACCATGACTATTCCAGAAGTGTAAGATACTTGTTCCTAATCAGTTCACTTTCCCTTTGTTATTTTAAAGAATATAATCATTTAGGGAAGCTCCTGGAATATACATCACAGTACATCCCATGGCCAAAGCTCCTTTGCTTTATCTGTTCCTATCTCATTTATGAATGAAGGAAAACATGGATCCTAGGAATACTACATCTTACACAAACCCCAGTGCATATTCAACATGGCTACCTGGAGACTGGCCTCTCAACACTTGGCCAAGTCATAAATGGTGTGCTAGTGTACAGTTGAGCTCATCATACCCCAGGCAAAAAACTTGCAATTGGGATACCAATGATGATTTTTTTTTTATTTGCAGCTTCTGTAACATAGATATTTTTCCTGGAGTCTTTAATGCCATATATAGGCAACCCACAAATAAGCCACCTCCCCCCAAAATAAAATATAGCTTCAGAGGGATGACATCACTAGCAAAATTAAAAATAATAATAACCCACAAAACTCAAAACAGAGTCGGACAGCTGGACTCCAGACATCAAATTAATTCACTTTCTATCAGCAGCAGTAGTGAGAATAATTTCCTTTAGTGTAGGAAGATCAGAGACAAGAAAGGCTTCACTGGGTTTGGAGATGGAGAATGACTGGCCGAGAAGACAGCCATGGTAGTAACACTAATCACAGAATGAAGGAAAGCTGGCTTTTGTGTGCCAGGGGCTGAGAAGAGAAACTGGCTTGCTCTGAGAATGCACACGGAACTCTGCCCTCCACGGAGCTCAGCATGAACATGTCTGTAATCTCTGCAAACTGGAAAATAAGCTTTGTATCAACATCGAAGATGTCTGCCAGAAACGGGGTGCATAGACTAGAAATAAAGAGTGAACAGTCTTCTGATTGGCAAACAAACTGGAATGCATGTCACAGTGCTAAATTCTATGGAGTATCTTATTATCTTCAGTCATTGCTTTCCACGTGTTTATTTATAATCAGTTATTATTTACTTATTATTTACTTTTTACTGAAATCCCAGTAAGATCAGGCTCGGACGGGGGTTGGGGGGTGGGGGGAGAGGCTTATTTGCATCATATAATTCACTCAAAGAACACTTTGCAGTAAGAACTATTATTTTCCATATTTCTCGGTGGAGGCAAGTTGGTTTCTGGAGTAGAGTATGGATGAGGAAGTCTTTCCATGCCAAGGAATCATTTTAAAAGAGAGGGGGAAAATGTAATTCTAGAAGAAAACATTCCATTTCCATGAATAAGCAAGGTTTTAGAGGTGTAAAACTGTTCACAAAATATAACGTTGGGGTTTCTTAGTGGTTTGGCAGACTCCTTGCAAATATTTCTAGCAAAGTGTGCTGCACCAATTTCTGTATCAGGAACAAAATCCTTGTTTTCCTTTTAATTTTTTTATTTTTTCTTTCTTTCTTTTTTCTTTTTTCATTTCTTTTTCTGTTTTTGGGGGGATATGCAATTAAAAAAACAAAAACCAGCACTACTATCAACCTTGCTAAACCTAAACTAAATTGTTCCACTGCTAGGTCCTTATCAGAGGTTATAAAACAGTGTTCTTGAGGAGATAATTTCTCTACCTCATAATTGGTGCTATGTTATGATCATCCCTAAAAACTCTAGGTTAAAACAAAACATAACAGAAGCAGTATGTTCCTCCCTCGGGTACTATTTGCAGAAGTCACTCATCTATTGATTCCTGATGTTGCTGGTTTTAGCAAGATAAGACTCCTAATCCATCCACTGAATGTTACTCTGCCAGAGATGAAATAGCTCTAATGCCAACAAAGATTACTGTGATGTTAGACTGTGGAAGATTGTGTTGTTGGAATTACAGCAGCCCCGGGAACGCATGCCATCTCATGTTAATGCCAGACCGAAGTCAAATACTGAATCTTCCTCATCCTGCTCAGAAACTGAAGGGTACAAAAATATTTGTGTGCTTAATACTAGGTTCCTATGTTAAGCTAGGGAGGGGTCCCTTTTTAACTGGCCTCTCCTTTCTTTAAGCATTTAGTTGTTCCTCAGGCACTATCAATTGAAAAATGAACCATCAGCTTCTTAAATGTAATTCATTTTTCAGAAGAAGAAACACTAAGTAAATAGAAATATATGAATCAATGTAAGAACCATGGTGATACCAGAATAGACCTTAATGTACTAGAGAAATGTATCCTAAATCTGGGCATGGTTGGTTATGTCTATAATCATATCCTTTAGAAGGCTGAGTTTAGAAGATTGCTTTGGATTCAAGGTCAGCCTTGATGACATAGGAAGAACCCATTCTTTGGGGCCAGCTTTGGGTATCCATTGGCACTAGCCTTTGTGGGCACCTATACTCAGTTGAGCCTCACTCTACACAGATACACATATATACACAATTAAAATAAATGTGTGTAAATTTGTACAAAAAGTTTTTTATTTAAAAACATTCTATATGTCTATATATTATCTAGGTATATATGTATATAATATCACAAAATGCAAACTTATATTTATAATATATAATATATAAATATAATAATATATAAAATATATTCAATAATATATAATATATTTATACTTTTGATAGGAGATATATATATATATATATATATATATATATGAAAAAAAATATATATATATATCATGGCACCTGCAGAGAGAATTCAACCTGAACTATACATTGAATAGAAAGCAAAGGAAAGGATACTTGTTCACAATTCTAATTACTGCTATTTATTACCAAGAACATTATTGGGGTGTTTTGTTTGTTGTCTTGGTTTGGGTTTTGTTTTGTTTGAAAATACATTCATCCATCTACCTCTGAATGTCCAAAACTCTATTTTGAGTCCTCAGAACAAGTAGCATCAGGGAAAAAAATGATTTGGATAAGCCAAAATACTGGAAGATACTTCCTTAAGCAGCACAGCAGCAAAAGTCTCAGACAGTACACAACGACATAGGCGTGTACCTGTCCTGCTAAGGCTGAAAGTAAGACTTTTAGCATGTAGCAGAAGGTCTTCAGGATTGAGGAGAAATGTTTGACATAACCTCCTCATATCCAATCCCTTATGTCCTCTTTACTGCTTTTTTCCTAAAGTACTCTTGGGTCCCCTTACAAATATATGATGTCAATTAAAATGATGCAATATATGTGTGTAGATACATCAGATATTCAATAAGATGACTCCCTAAAAAGGAAAAGTAAAGTTGAAGGCACCTTCCCAGAGGAAAGGATAACAGTCTCTGTGAGGGAATGGGAACAAACCTGAAGACCATGAACTACTTTGAAAGGAAGATGTGAGGGTTAGGGAGTACAGCCTAATCAGTCCTGAGAAAGACCCAGCAGGCCCAGGGAGCAGCAAAGAAAAAGGTGTACCTACAGAAATGGATAAAAGGTGGAAGTACAAGGGTATTTCCTATTACAAGGTGTTCAAGATAGAGACCATTTTTAGTAACATGTATATCAGAACCTTTCACACTACCAACATCTTCACTGTAATGAATGTCTCTAAGAGACAAATTAAGAACTCAGAACTAAGCAAAATTATATTTTCTCAAGAGCTATCTCTGTTTCCAAGACCTCTGTACAAGATCTGCATTCTTATATCATCTTAGTATTGAAATTCTATCTGTTTGCATGTGAAAAACTATCAAATTCATTCATGTAACATATCTAACAGTAAGACCTAAAAGAAACTATGGGCTTGAGTTCTTAACATGAAGTTTGTTTTCTATGTTTATTGTTTTCTATTACACATTAAAATAAATTCAACCAATGGAGTATATGTATATGTGTTATTTGGTATACTCACCTTTTGCATGCCAATTTTAAGTTAGATTTATGCTTAGATGGGGTGTTGTTGTTGCCAAGTCAATCTCACAAACATAAAGCAATGTTAATGAATGGTGCAGAGGAGCAAAGTAATGAAATGCACAGGCAATAGAGTCACGAGTGTGCATAAAATCCCTAGAACAGCACACATCATTTGAGTCTGTGCAGAGGACCTTTCCTTTCTTTCACAGGCCTCTCATTTGTAAAACAAATAAAAAAATCTCTTTCATGGGGTCAGTTAAGGCATAAGTGAGAAGGTTGATAAATATGCTTTCAAGCCATGTGGTATCCCTATAAGCAGCAGGACAAGGTGGGGAGAGTAATGAGAAATTTGACAACAAAACAATGTTTCTGAAAGTGAAATGACAAAAATGAATTCAAACTCAAACACACGATGAATGTGCCAGCACCGCCTGTGGCTGGCAAGTTTAGTGTCGCCTTGGTTCTGAGCATACAGCATGCATAAGGTGAACCCAGCAAAGCTGTCATGGCAGAGTGACAACAAATATTGCCTATAAGTGCCTCATCTCAGACTCCACACTATAGCATGCTTTAGATTGCAATGGCTTTACTCCACATAAAACATTTGCTGTTCATATAGAAATATAAAACCATGTGGCAGAAATCAAAGACTTGGCATTTTCCTTCCATTCTCGCTCAGCATGCAAACATCTAACTTTTACCTGTAGGTTATAAAACACTTGAATAGTTGAATAATAAGGAGAATCAATATCAGTGTTGAAGATAGTGCCTTAAGTTTCATAAAATTTTTATATGCTTGGGTTTGGGGTAAAAATTCCAACAATTCCTAAATGGCCTAACACATAATTCTGCCATTTTATACTATGTATTTATGCAAGGTGGTATTATAGCATGGATAATTATAAAATCAAAATATCAGTAAAATCTGAAACACATCAGGGATGCATCACATCCTACAGTATCAACATTAGCCAGGATATGATACTTTACATAAAAATTAACAAGCATGTGTCACTAATATACATATTCTTTGTCTTTACAAATAATAGATTTATATGTATACCAATAATTGTTTTAAAATGAATTTATGAGTGATTTATTTTATATATCAAAATGTCCAAAATTGTTTAAAAATTTCTTAGGCAGAATGGAGCAGTAATTGGGATTTTTTTAAAACTCTGCTCTAAAGCTCACAAATATTTCAATATTGCAAAGATTCTTAGCAAGAAAATACTTGCTGAGGAACCACTGTGTACAGAATGTTAATGGCAGTTTTCCATGTGTGTGGTACACTTCTGCCTCTGTTCTGTGCATACTCCATAACTGCACCTTTGTCAGGAAAATAGGCAAGAGTGTTTTTATTATGGATAACTTGGAAAGCATAGGTGGTATTGGACTGCAATACAGAGAATGGGTGTGTTTACCACACTGTGTCACAAAGAGACTGTCTCACTCAAGAGCAAAGTTCTAGCAGCTTTGCTGAAGTTTATTTTAAAGTATTTGAGTTTCCTAGGCACAGAGTACCTCTCTTACATACAATCTGTCAAGTGTGCAGATGGTCCTTCTTGCATTATCCTGTGGGAATTAATCCAGGAAAGTAGCAAAATAAAACAATGTTTTCTAGCTCTTGCTAGGCCTTAGGTAAGACACAGGGGTACAGCTTAGCAGTTGGGTAAGAATGATGCAAAGCCATTAAGTTAGATTTACTGTTAGTGTTTATACAACATTGGGGGTGGAGGAAATACAGAGTGTCTCATTTAACAGGTGTCAAAATTACTCATAAAGATACTGAAAATCCTACTACTTTTCTGTATTTTTCTATATTTAAAATTTTAAATTGATTTCTTATTATGTATGTAATTAATGAAGTCTTAGAAAAGTTGTAATGAATCACCTTCTCCAATTCCCATCTGCTCCTCATAACCAAATAGTGCTTTTTCCTCAGAAGAAGTTTTCCCACCAAAGGGGCATATACACAAATGATGCTTTATCTTACCACGAGAACACTTGGCCAACCATGTACATTGTGGCACTATTCATAATAGCCAAAAACAGGAAACAACTTAGATATCCCTCAACAGAAAAATAGCTAAAGAAAAGGTGGTTTATTTGCACAATGGATTATTTTTTTAAATGTCATTATAAAATTTGCAGTCAAGTTGGTAGACCTAGAAAGAAATTCTACATGAGGTAACAGACAAAGAAAGATAAAAATGGTATGTATTCAATTATGTATGGATATTTGCTGTTAAATACATGATACCCAAATCATAATCCATAGACTCAGAGATGTTAGGTAGAGAGGAAAGAACTAGAAGAGGGGAAACAGATCTTCTTGGAAGGAGTAAATAGAATAGATTTATTGATGGACTGTAGTGTGGAGGATGGGAGTAGGAGGAGCAGGTGGGGAGAGGAAGAGGAGCTAGAGAGAATGCAGAGAGAGAGAGAGACACTTAGAACTGAAGGGAGTTTTAGGTACAATGTCGAAATCTAGTGCAGTAGAAACTTCCTAAAATATATAAAGGCAAGTATAGTTTAAATATGCTTGGCCCATAGAGTGGCACTAATAGGAGGTGCAGCCTTGTTGGAGTAGGTGTGGCCAAGTTGGAGGAAGTGTGTCACTGTAGGGATAGTCTTTGAATCCTTCCTCCTAACTGCCTGAAAACATCTGCTCCTGGCTTCCTTCTTATGAATATGTAGAATTCTCAGCTCCTCCAGCATCATGCCTGCCTGGACACTGCCATGCTCCCACCTTGATGATAATGGACTGGAGCTGTGAACCTGTAAGCAAGCCCCAGTTAAATGTTGTCCTTTATAGAAGACACCTTTATCATGGTTTCGGTTCACAGCAGTAAAACCCTAACTAAAACAGCAAGTATAATGAAGTTTCCAAATAATGAGGGAGAAAGAGTCACAAATAACCATCTCTTGTTACCAAACAAAGCTTCCAATACCAGGACTGGGTTACACCTAATTAAGTTGTTAGCCAAAGAGGGTCCTATTGAAATTTCCAAACAAGTCAACTGATGCCAAGTCATTAAGTTCTTATCCACAGTCTGACAGAGTGGCTCTATTGTTTAAGACAACACAACTCTTTGACTATGGAGAGGTCCAGTGAGTGGCTAAATAGAACCTTCAACCCTATGTTCTAGTTTCTTTAGTATGAGAAAGTATTCTATGAGCTACCAAAAGAGAAATGGAAACACCAACCCAACCACAAAACCTTTGATCTACAATATGTCTTTCCTGAAAAAGTATGCTAGGGCAATGGAGGAACCTTGTAGAAAAAAACAACCAATATCTGCTTGTACTTAAGGCCCACTCCATAAGATAGAACCTATACTAACACTGCTTGAATGACCAAGAACCAGAGAAGAGAGATAGGCCAGAAAGCAAAATCAAACACTACTTATTCAAAAACAAAATAAAAAGTACAACAGGAAAATTACTCTTAATGATTCTCTGCTATTTTCATAGATCAGTGCACTATTCAGGGATCATCAGAGAGGCATCCTCCAGCAGCAGATGGGAACATGACATCAAGCAAAGAGAGACCATGGAACACACAGTTCTAAATATGATGTTTCCATCAAATCTTTCCCCTCAGGCCTCAGAGTACCCGGTAGAAAAAGAGGCAGAACATTTTTTAAGGTGTTTCTCAGCCATCCGAATTTCTTCAGGTGAAAAGACTCTGTTTAGCTCTGTACCCCGTTTTTGGATAGGGTTATGGAAATGCAAATCAAAACAACCCTGAGATTTCACCTCACACCAGTCAGAATGGCTAAGATTAAAAACTCAGAAGACATCAGGTGTTGGCAAGGATGTGGAGAAAGAGGAACACTCCTCCACTGCTGGTGGGAATGCAAGCTGGTACAACCACTCTGGAAATCAGTATGGCGGTTTCTCAGAAAACTGGACGTGATACTTCCGGAGGACCCAGCCATACCACTCCTGGGAATATACCCAGAAGATTCCCCAACATGCAATAAGGATACATGCTCCACTATGTTCATAGCAGCCTTATATATAATAGCCAGGAGCTGGAAAGAACCCAGATGTCCCTCAACAGAGGAATGGATACAAAAAAAAATGGTATATATACACAATGGAGTACTATTCAGCCATTAGAAACAATGAATCCATGAAATTTTTAGAGAAATGGATGGAGCTGGAGAATGTCATACTAAGTGAGGTTACCCAGTCTCAAAAGAATACCCATGGTATGCAGTCACTGATAAGTGGATATTAGCCTAGAATCTTGGAACACCAAAGACATAAATCACATACCAAGTGAGGTCTGACAAGAAGAAAGGAGTGGACACTGGAGCTAGAATGGACCAAAGCATCATTGTGGGGGAGTACAAGAACAGTGAGGTAGGAGAGGGCGGATGAGGGAGCAGGGGGAGGGAAAAGGGCATGTGGGACCCTTGGGGGTGGGGAACCAGAAAAAGGAAAATGAATTATAAATATAGAATATATCCAATAAAAAAGAAAGAAAGAAAAAGAGGCAGAAAGAGTGCAGGGGCTAGAAGGGTGAAAGGGATAGCAGGAGGACAAGGCCCTCTAAATCAACATGAGCAAAGCTCATATAAACTCACAGAAACAGAATCAGCAAACACAAGATCTACAAGGGCCTGTGTTAGGTTCTCTGTATATATGAATATATATATATATATATATATATATATATATATATTCAGTTTAGTATTTTTATAGAATATAAAAGAGAGAAAGAAAAACTTCCATTCAAACATACTTTCCTATTTTTCATTATACCTGGAATTTGCAAAGCATTTCTCAAACAAAACAGTGATCCAATTAGCTTTTGCACACCAATGACTCTTTTTGTTTGCTGTGGTTTAAAAGAGAAATGTCAGTTATAGGATCAAGTATTTGAATCATTGGACGCATGTCCAGTTCTTGCTTTGCTTTGTGCTTGCTGTTGAAGATGTGATCTCTGATTCCTGTTCCTACTGCCAAACTGTTTCTCTCAGTGGGCCGAGGAGAGAATACTGCAAAAACAACCTGCTCTGGGTAACAAGGAACTGAATTCCATGAATCTACACTCTACTGTATAACTCCAGAATACCAGAACCTCAACAGCAAGAAGAAAAATTAGGCAAATGATTCTGAACTATGTGCAACATTCAAAACACATATGTGTAGCATTCACAACATTGAGTTAATTCATTCAACAGACATTTTATTAATGGACACTTAGCAGTTTGAAGCAACATTTAATTAATCACATTCTAAACTAGTTTCTATGAAGAAAAAATATTATTGTTCCCTTTCAATCAATTCTTTATTTAGATAGCAATTATTTAGTTTCTGAGTTTAGCTCAACCATGTGATAAGTTGTGATTTAAAAAACTATGCTAATTCACTCATTACAGAAGGATCGAAGAGTCAACACAGAGAAATCTAAACAAGCAAAATAGTGGGATTAGATGGTGCCTGTTCAAATAAACAAGATGATATATGAAAGACCTTAACTGTGTGAAACAAATTATGAAAACAGTAGCTATTTATATTTTGCTAAAAGTAAGACCTCAGAGCTATACTTTTGATGTGTATTATAGCACATATTAGTAAAAAATATTTGTTGCATTACATTTTTATTTATTTTGCTGTGCTGTAATTGAATCTGGAGACTTGTGCATGCTCAAATGTTTTATTTGTAGTCCTTTCAAGTAAACTATTTTGAACCAGTGTCTTGTTTATTTTCCAGGATGGCTTTAAGCTCTATACCCCAGAATGACCTTGAACTCAATCTGCCCAGGAGGATTTTGATCATGTGATCACCTCTAAAGTAGTTTCCCAAGAACACAGAATTACAGGCAGGCACTAATAACCTTTGTATGCGCAAACAAGTACACACACATCAATCCTGGGTTTAAAATTTAAATACTCAAAATATTTTCATTCAGCTGTCAAATATTTAAAGTAGGGTATACTTAATAGTTGAAGACAACTGAGATTATGAAGACTAGGGTTTCATGAATTAAACATAGTAAGGACTAGGGAAGAATACTGATAATTTTACTCATATAATCATACAGAATTAGATGAATGTGTCACTTAAAATAAGGATAAAATGAAGTACACCTGCCAAGAGTTATATAGTATCTAAAACAATTTGAGCTGAGATGAGAAATCAAGGTGTTGATTCTCTCTCCTAAATGGCCCTAAGCTGAATGGAATATTTTGGTTCTAATTTTGGTACCAGATGATTTCTACTGAAACTGATTCATTAAGACCCAAATATTTTATGTTTATCTTCAACTTCATTGTGTACAGTTAAGTTTCCCACCAAGAGAAGCCACCTAATACAAAGCTTGTTTGCTTTTTTTTAATTGCTTACACTATTCAAACCAAACATTCTAGAAAACAAGAGAAAATTTCAAGAATTTTTAAAAAACCACCAGCTATCAAAACTAAAGGATAATGCCTCAACAGTCCATTAGTACTCCTTAATTGCTTTTGTATAATGAGCTGCAAAACATAATTGCTTGTGTGACACTGATATGAATCTCAATTGATAGATTCATAAGGTGTAGTCAGGAATGAGAGCATGCAAACCCTGGCATCTCAATGTCCAGAAGGCAAATGAGAGACACAGTAATCACCTGAGGTTGATTTTCATTTCAAAAGGTTTGCACCAGTTAACAGAAGAAAAGTCAGAAACATGAATTGTCAGGTTACCCTGTCTCTTTGTCCCTTGTACATACCATCAGCCAATATCCCTTCCATCTGCCCAGAACCTGAGCAAAGTCTTTCCAGCCCCAAGCTAGAACTCCATCTGAGCCCTGTATTCTGTTCCCTTCTTCCCACTATTTACCACCTCCATCACATGAACTTCTTTCTATATATTCAAAATGCTCATCTCTACCAGCTCCTGGTCTGCAACTTCAATTGTTGCATTATGTCCTTACATGTTTCACTATGTTTCACTCCTAGGTAAGATCCTACAGGCCCTACACCACAATGTAGGCCTGACCAACTTTCAAATCTAAAGTTGGTAAACTACATGTTTATACTTCCCAATTTCATGTTACTCTCAGGTTTAAAATTATATTAAGGAATATATTTGTGTGTGTGTGTGTGTGTGTGTGTGTGTGTGTATGTGTGTGTGTGTGCGTGCGTGCGTGTGCGTGTGTGTGTGTGTGTGTGTGTGTGTGACAATAATTTTTAAAAGTCATAAATTTGAAAGAGAATAAGAAATTATATATGGAAAGGTTTGGAGGAAAGAAAGGGAAAGAGGGAGTGATTTTAATATCAAAACTAAAAGAAATAAAGAAGTTATTTATACCAGTTCAGGCATGGAATTTAAAAAATTACTTCCTCCTCATAAAACTCAGTGGTGAAATTAGAAACTTTATTTAAAAATTTACAATTGCCTAAACTGATTCTGTCATCCCACTTCTTTCTGTTTGTTTTTTAAGATTGATTTATTTATTATATGTAAGTATACTGTAACTGTCTTCAGACCCCAGAAGAGGGTATCAATCTCATTACGGATGGTTGTGAGCCACCATGTGGTTGCTGGGATTTGAACTCAGGACCTTCGGAAGAGCAGTCAGTGCTCTTAACCTCTGAGCCATCTCTCCAGCCCCCTGTTTGTTTATTTTTGAGATTATATTTCAATCACATTTCTATCTTTTCTTTCTGCCCTCAAACCCTCTGATATATTCTCCTTGCTCTCCTTCAAATTCAGTCTCTTTGTTCATCAATTTTAATTGCATACATATATATACAAATATAAATATTTTTAAATACATATATGTTCTCACTTACTTACTGACTTAATGTAATGTCATTTGTTGTGTTTTTAGGCCTACCATATCAATGACCAGCATGGTAAGATAACATGCAGTAATGACAAGCATATCTCAGCAGTAACCAGCAGCTCTCAAATTAGGTAAGATCTACTCAACAAGAGGAATACCATGCCTCGAACTAGAACATAGCTAACTAACCACTGCAAGTAAATACTAATCCTCTAATCCTCATGGCTTAACTACCGGTATTCCTCAAGAAATCATTTTTCATCCAATTTTATTATTAGTCAAATCTTTGATTATGGGAATTAATGTTTCACACACATATACTTGTCTCTGTCTGTCTGTCTCTGTCTCTCTCTTCCTCCAAAATCTGCCCAATTATTTGAATTCTCCTACTTAGCAGCACTTTTTCATAATCAATATGACTCCAATATGACACAGTGGTTTTGAAGTAAAAAAAAAAAAATCTGAATTTGAATACAATCATGGCCTCAAAGTGTGTGAAATCCAATCTTGTATGTGTTTGTGTGTTTGTGTGTGTGTGTGTGTGTGTGTGTGTGTGTGTGTGTGTGTGTGAGAGAGAGAGAGAGAGAGAGAGAGAGAGAGAGATAGAGAGAGAGAGTCAGACAGACAGACTCTACTTAGGAGGCCAAATGTTCTTTTTCAAAGGATATTAACTAACTCAAGAATCATCATGGGTACCATGGAAACTCAGAGTATGGATGAGAAAACGTATAGGAGAGGCATCTCACTGGTTTTCAGTCAGTGCTACAGTCCTAAGATTGACCCACTTTGAGTTAGCCTATAAATAAGTGTTTCCCTTTTTCTCCTGCTTAGAGAAAGCTTCAGAAGTAACGTGTGGAAGAAAATCATTAAATAAACAGAAAAATAGCAGGAGGCCAGAAAATGAGTGAAAATCACAGTGGCCAAACAAAGTCCACAAATGAGGAAAAGGAGAATATGAAGGAAATGGGAGATTTTTTTAACCGGCTAAAAAAATAACATTGTATCTCCTAAGACTATAGAAAAATAAAATCTTAATACTATTCATGAATTTGATACACTTGTTTTCATTAGCCTACATAATTGCTAGCATGAAACCCGATATTTTAGTTTTATGGGAGGGGAGGACGATGTATACATAGCTCATACAATGATAATGATTTAACCCTCATGTTAGGCTTGGTATTCCAATTTAAACAACAGTCAATGGCTTTAACAGAAAATAATTATTGTAGAAAAAAATATGTTTTCTAAAGATACATTCAAATTGAAAGTGAGACTAGAAGCTTTATATGAATAGTATGTGCTATATGAGTTAGGTAGGTCACACAAGACAAAACTGTTGATAGTGCTTCTTACCCAAATATTTTTATACTACCACTTTAACCTCTATGTCAACAGACTTAATATGTTCTGCTTTTGTTTTCAATTATCTGTTATGTCCTGCAATGGGTTTATTGTAGACACTCTGAAAACTGTTATGACCCCTCAAAGACATAAAGCAATTTTCTTCTCACCAGGATATTTTGAACAAATTACTCTCAGTTTTAATATGAATAAGTCTGTGAGTTTTGGTTCTTCAGATATAAAGCAATGCAACTCTGTTGTAACTTTCATTACAATTGTTATATTATGCCAGCAAATTGAGATAAAATTCTATTGAGGTGTGATTTTGCTTTCTTTCCCCCCCCTCCCCAATTTTGGTCCCCAATCCTAGGGAGTACTCTGAAGTGTAATTATTTTTAACATGCCTGAAATAGTTCTAGCATTTGGAAAGATGTGTTGTGATATATCTGTTGGCATTACAAAGTATTGTAATAGCTTGCAATAATTAAAGGCTTCTATAGTTAAGATCTTTTTGATTAGCCCTATTATGGCTCATTGAACTTAAATTTGAAAGTTTGTATTATTTCCAAGATTAAAATGTTTCTTGATCATAGAATGCATTCTAAAGTTTAATCTGGACATTTTATCAGAATCTTCTGTCTGGTTTTACCCACCCGTGGGATACCATACTGTGACGTCCTTTCAAGGCAAAATTTAATGGTAGTATTGAGGGTTTACATTCCTAAAGAACAAATGAGATCCTCTGTTCTAGTGTGATCACCCAAACCATAGGAAAGGCCCATCTTTAGGGCAGTCTTATATAGATTCAACTGCTAGAGCAATGGCCAAGTACATCGAAGAACAATATCAATATGTCTACCTTTGAAAGATAGATTCTATGGACATTCTTAGTGAAAGAGAAGTACTTAAGCTAAGTTACACTATTACTTTAAGAAAATATCCTTAAAATCCTATTGCTGAAGATAACGCATACAATGATCACACAACACAGAGAAATCAAGCCAGACCTTTACTGTAAGCTTTCTTCTTACTAACATCTTTTATAATGGCAGATAGCATGCTGGGTAAGACAAGTCTCATCAACACTTTTAGTCAGCTCTAACTCCTGCTAGATACAAAGAATGGCATGCCAGAGAAGATGTGTCCCTAGTAAGAGAGTGGTATGTCTATTATAGGAGTAATCATTTAGTTTATGATTGGATCTAAGACCCATTATATGGCAGGAGAATAGGGATTGGATTACTAGTTGTCAGGTTTAGAGATTGTTCAGTGATTACAAGTACTGCAGAGGGACCAGGTTTTGTTCCTAGCACTCACATGGTGGCTCACAACCTTATGTATTTCCAGTTCCAGGTGGGTTGCGATGACTTCTTTGGGCCTCCAAAGTCACAGTAAACACACATGCTGCAGATATAGATATAGATATTGATAGAGATATAGATAATGACAGAGATATAGACATAGACATATAAATATATTTGTATATATGCACATATATGTATATATGCATATATGTATATGAGTGTTCACATAAACATTCATAGACATAAAATTAAAAAATTAAAATTTTGAAATAGCAACAAAAAGTTAAAATGTGACAGAAGGTATTTTTAGAGGAAGGCTGGAAGCTCTTCTTTAGGTAGATTTCATCTGGAGAACATAACATACATCAGGAAAGCTCTTAAGCATAAATGAGATAAGTAGGTGTTAAATGAATATTCTTTAAAGGGTCATGGGCCTCATGACTTGGGGATTTCTGTGTTCTTTCCTCTGCTCACTATCTACTTCCATTCTAGAACATGTTTTCCACTTTTTAATAAGCTGTCTGGTTCTGTATCTAAACATATGTCTTGTACGGACTTTTGTCTTGGTTTACCCAGCAACAGCTTCATGAGAAGGATTTCATTCCTGTTTCTGTAAGCCTTGTGAAGAGACCTTGGGTGAAGAGGTCACAGGCCCTAGGGGGATAGCAGAGCCTATTAATATAGTTTTGCTGAAAGGTTATGTTTTCAAACTGCCTTCCAAATATTTTTGTTTATATCCACAGATTATGTGCTCTCCTCAGATTTGGTCAGATAAGCTCCAATAATACAGCAGACAGTGATTAATGCAGAAATCGAAAGTTGATCAAGACTAAGCAATGGTAGAATTACCCACCATAAATTGGATATCTATATGACCCACGCTAGGTGTCACTATAAAGCCAAAAGAATGACCCATGGTGACCGATGCAATGGAGTATTGTGAGAAAGTCTCCAGGAAGAAAAATGGCAGAGGGTCTTTTATCCCAAGTATATTTTGTTCCCTGGATTGTTCCTGGATGTAATTTCATGCCTCCTGTGACAAATATTCACATTCAAATCATAAGACATGTTTATTCTTGTTGAATGTCAGAAAATAGCTATAGAACCCAATCTGGTGAAAGGATGCTCTGAGTGCTGTCCTCATTGTACCCTGGATCTGGGTATGGTCTTTGGATTTGCTTTATGCTTTCCTCGATATAATCTATAGAACATGATAGGCAATTGTATTTAAATTGGTCTGTCCTAAGAAAGTTCTTGGAAATGGCTACTTTGTTAATATTCAGTGTATACTTTTTGGTATTTATTTAAATGTTTTTTTTTTCTGGTCTTGTTTTTCTGAACTCAAACAACCTTCCTTGGATCATTGCTTTCTTTGTTACATTCATGTATTGAAGTACGCAGAAACTGAAGTATGGTTGTCTACAATATTGGACTGTAATCCACCCAGTTTTTCCAGGTCCTCAGATCTCAGACCTAGAAGAGTCTCTGCATAGATCAGCTTAAAAATCAACTCGTAGGCTCCGGGAACACCATGAAAGAGGGGTAAGAGGGGATAAAACTCAGAGAACAGGAAGTATTTGAAAAAAATAACATCTGAAAATTACATAGATGTTCCATTCATGAATGCACTGCAATTGTGGTTACATGCACAAGATTGGGTCTAACAACAATTCATCATGTAGGGAAGGTAGTGGTCACTGGGGGGAGGGAATTATTTTCTCCATTGAAGTAGCCACTGATAATATGCCCATAGTAAATAACCTATCCATTCAAGTAACTAATTAAACTAAGTAAGTCACACACACACTTAGGGGAACTTGCTGGAAATAAGAAATATTTCCATAGGAAAGGAAGAGAATAATAAAGAAGGGTTTAAACAACTGGAATTCATCACACACAAATATGAAGCTCTTAAGGAATAAAAAAATAGACTAGTCTCTTTTTGCCTCTTAGGCTCATGTTTTAAGCATGAGGCCTTTAATAGTTAGTCTTATGTCAACTTAACACACAAACTAGAGTTATCTGAAAGGAGGGAGACTCGGCAAAGAAAATCTCTCTATAAGATCCAGCTGTAGGATATTTTCTTAGTTAGATTGATACAAGACAAACCAACCCACTGTGGATGCTTCCCTCATGGGCTGGAAGTCATGGGTTCTATAAGGAAGCAAGCTGAGCAAGCCAAGGGAAGTAAGTTAGTAAGCAGCACCCCTCCACAGTCTCCATATCTGCTCCTGCTTCCAGGTTCCTGTCCTGACTTCCTTTGAGGATGAACAGCAATGTGAAAGTTTAAGCCATATAAACCTTTCCCTCCCTCCATTTGCTCTTTGATCAAGATATTTCTTCACAATAATAGACACTCTAACTAAGACAAGTCCCCTAATTTTACATACCTTAAAATGCATTATGGAACTCTACTGTTAAAGATAAAAAAACTATGACTCAGAAAGAGCATCTTATTGATGACCAGTCCAAGTCAATATGTTCATGATAGTCAGTCACCATCTCAGTCTTCCTTTCTTCCCTGCCTCACTACTTCCATGTTCATCTCTTCAAACCAACACAGTAGAGAATTCTGACTTATGGCCAACACTGAAAATCTTATTTCTCTTATTCTAACATGAGATTAACTGCTTGTGTTTATCTTATAGACCAATCAACAAAATTTTATAAGTCAATAAAAAGCAATAAGAGATGAAAGGCAAATGAGTAATGTCTGAATTTTTATAAAAGATGGAAACAGGGCACAGAGGTGATAAAAGATAATGACCAGAGGCATTACCAAAGTTAGCCTATAAAACCCCAGGCCACAGCATATTTGAGGACCGAAACATTCTAGTGATGAGAGAATTCAAAATAGAGCAGACCCCTAAAAGTGTAGAATGTTCTTACAATGGAGAAATGTTCTCATGTCTAGGATTGAGCTATTTAATGAATATGCATCTTTCTGCTATTGTAAATATAGCTGATGTAACCACAGATGACTTTATTATTGCAAAGATAGAACATGATGTAAGAAATCTGCACTCTCCTTATTGTTAAAGGAACATAAAAATGGAAGCCACATTTTAGACATACCCTGAAGAGTAACCACCCACAGCCATTAAACCAAGACTTGTTTCCTGATTTCCTCCAAAATTCTAGCTCTAATCATGAATGAAAAACAGAACTTAAGCTTTATTCCTTGTCAGCATGATTCATTGAAATTAAGCTAATCAGTTATAGAAAAATCAGCACTAACAGTTCTGCTTACTTTAAAAAGAAGTGGTGAATAGTAGCCAATCAGCAGATAAGTCCAAATCCTTTTTTGTGCTCTGTAATCTGTGCACTGAAAGTTCTATAAGGTGTCCTCTTACAGCAGGACTGGAAATCTTCTATATTTTAACCTATCCTTTCTCTTCCTATATGACAAACAATTTTTCTGAAAAATTCCATCATACTCAAATTCTATCCTGGACACTATTATTACAGCAGGAAGTCAAAAGACTTCACACTTACTGATCAAGAAATGTCAGAAACAGAAGATAAGGATATGATACATAATACATAATACATGAAGCACTATTCTTCCTTTTGTAAATGTAGTCAAATTTAAGGAAATACCCACACAGGTCCCCTTCTCTTAAGTTAAACAAAGCAAGACACTTAATTATGAATAAATGAGCACTCACCTTCATTCAAGAATCACATACACTCTTCTTTCCAGTGAGATGTTGAAATACAAAGAAAGGACCCAAGGGAAGAGTTTAAACCACAGAAGAGGAAGTAAAGAAAGGTGCATATCAAAAATAAAACTTACTTACAAAATAAAAAAATAAAAGAACTCCTCCCATCCTACTGTGCTAGGAGACAGTAAGAAAGTGGAAATGTTAAGAAATGTGAACCTCCAGAAGCCCTAAGGAATGGGAAAGAGCATCGATTGGGAACAGCACTTGTTAACAAGCTAAACTTGATGGAAAATGTAACAGGAGATAAAGTAGACAGATGAGATTGATGTGGTTACATGGGAGATATTTTACACCACCCTCACCCACTTTGATTTCTGGAATTTTCTAGAGGGTAATTATGTTTATGGGGAAAAGTCCACAAATGAGTATGTGCATGCATGTGCAGCTGAGAGAGCAACCTTGGGTGTTGTTCTATTGATAATATGGCAGTGTGGCAGTTGGACTCATGCTCTGAAGTTTGACAGCTGGGATTAATTGTCTGTGTGAGTTTGTATTATATCTAGTGATAAGGGTATTTAAAATCAACCCCTAACTTCACAATGGCTTCACAAGCAGTGCGGAAAGCAGGAGAGCTTAGTGCTGAACTAGAACTCTTGGCAGTTCTCTAGGCAAAGTTCTCATACTGATCACTTGGCCTTCTTGGACATCAATGAGAAGAGAGGCCCTTAGTCCAGTGAAGGCTCATTGGCCCAATGTTGGAGAATACCAGGACAGGCAAATGGCAATGGGTGGGTTAGTGTAAAGGGAGAGAGGGGAATAGGATAGGGGGTTTTCAGAGAGGAAACAAGGAAAGGAGATAATATTTGAAATGTAAGTAAAGAAAATATCTAATAAAAAAATCACTTTCAAGCCAGGCAAGATGTACATGCCTGTAATCCCTTGGGAAGTAGAGGGAAGAGGGTCATGAGTAGAAGGTTATCCTTAGCTAAGTACAAAGCTTGAAATCAGCCTAGGCAACATGACTTGTGTGTAAGTAGTATTCTTTCACATATTTACGCATCTTTAATCTTTCTTAAAACCATCTTTGGATATCTTCATGCATAAATTGATTACAGACTTAAAATCTCTTTCAAAACCTAAGAATTTATATTCCCAATTTCCACCCAGTGGGAAAAAAGATAGCCTATTCAACAAATGGTGTTGGTTCAACTGGAGGTCAACATGTAGAAGAATGCAAATTGACCCACTCTTATCACCTTGTACTAAGGTCAACTCCAAGTGGATCAAGGACCTCCACATAAAGCCAGACACACTAAAACTAATAGAAAAGAAACTGGAGGACATGGGCACAGGGGGAAAGTTCCTGAACAGAACACCAATAGCTTATGCTCTAAGATCAAGAATTGACAAATAAGACCTCATAAAATTACAAAGATTTGTCAGGCAAAGGACACTGTCAGAAGGACAAAACAACAACCAACAAATTGGGAAAAGATCTTCACCAACCCAACATCCAACAGAGGGGTAATATCCAATATATACAAAGAACACAAGAAGACCCCAAAGAACCAAATAACCCTATTAAAAAATGGGGTACAGAGCTAAATAAAAAATTTTCACCAGAAGAAATTAGTATGGCTGAGCAGCACCTTAAGAGATGTTCAGAGACACTCCTTCCAGGGCTACCCTCACGGGGGATCTGCTAGGCTCTCGCCGCCAAGCAGGCCAAGCTCCGCCTAGGTTCTGCGGGACTTCCCCCCCCCCCCCGCCCTCTGGCCGTGCACCGAGCCAGCAGGCGGCAACCAGCTCACGGGCCCCTGGACCAGCAATAGCAGCGGGCTTCCATATTGCAACCAGGACACAGCTGGAAAGGCCCAGGTAGACAGACTCCATCAGGGGCTACCATCGCAGGGGTGGCAGCCAGCTTATGATCCCTTAAAGCAGCAGTCACACATATTCACCAGTAGAGAAACAACAAATGAGCCCAGCCTCACGGGAGATTCAAACACCAGCCAGTGACAACAAGGCCAACTAACACCAGAAACAACCAGATGGCAAAAGGAAAACGAAGGAACATTACTAACAGAAATCAAGGCAACATGACAGCATCTGAACCCAGTTCTACAACAACAGGAAGCCCTGGATACCCCAAAACACCAGAAAAACAAGACTTGGATATAAAATCACTGGTCAGGATGCTGGTAGCTGAACACATAGAAAAATCTCATAAAGAAATAGAGGAGAAAATGGATCAAAAGTTAGAAGCCTTTACGAGGCAAATACAAAAATCACTTCAAGAAATGCAGGAGAAGATGGATCAAAAAGAAGAAGACAATAAGGAAGAAAGACAAAAATCACTTAAAGAAATACAGAAGAACGTGGGCCAACAAGTAGAAGCTATGAAAGAGGAAACACAAAAATCTATTAAAGAAATACATGAAAATACAATCAAGCAAGCGAAAGATCTGAGCACATCCATCCAGATACTAAAAACAGAAGTAGAAACAACTAAGAAATCGCAGAGGGAGACAACATTGGAGATAGAAAACCTTGGGAAGAAATCCGAGGCCATATATGCAAATATCAACAATAGAATACAAGAGATAGAAGACAGAATCTCAGAAGCCAAAGATACCATAGGAACCATTGATTCAACAGTCAAAGAAAATACTAAATGCAAAAACATCCAGGAAATCCAGGACACAATGAGAAGACCAAACCTAAGCATTATAGGTATAGACGAGAGTGAAGATTTACAAGTTAAAGGGCCAGCAAATATCTTCTATAAAATTATGGAAGAAAACTTCCCCAACCTAAGGAGAGAGATGCCCATGAATATACAAGAAGCCTATAGAACCCCAAACAGACTGGAACAGAACAGAAATACATCCCGTCACATAATAATCAAAACTCCAAATGTACTAAACAAAGAAAGAATATTAAAGGCAGCGAGAGAAAAAGGCCAAGTAACATATAAAGGAAGACCTATCAGAAAAACACCAGACTTCTCACCTGAGACCATGAAAGCTAGAAGATCCTGGGCAGATATCATGCAAACTCTAAGAGAACACAAACTTCAACCAAACTACTTTACCCAGCAAAACTCTCAATCACCATAGATGGAGACATCAAGGTATTCCATGACAAAACCAAATTTGCACGATATCTTTCCACAAATCCAGCCCTACAAAGGATAATAGGGGGAAAACACCAAGACAAGGATGAAAACTACACCCGGGAAGAAGCAGGATAGAAACCTCCTCTTATCAAACCCAAAAGAAGATAACCTCTCGAATATAAAAAAAAAAAATAAAATAAAAATAAAAATAAATAAATAAAAATAATTTCAAAAATGTCTGGAGGAAATAATTACTATTCCTTAATATCTCTTAACATCAATGGACTCAATTCCCCAATAAAAAGACATAGATTAACAGACTGGATACGGAAACAGGACCCTACATTTTGCTGCATACAGGAAACACATCTCAGTGTTAAAGACAAACACTGCCTTAGAGTAAAAGGCTGGAAGACAATTTTACAAGCAAATGGTCTCAGGAAACAAGCTGGAGTAGCCATTCTAATATCAGAAAAAAATAGACGTCCAACCTAAAGTCATCAAAAGAGACTCAGAAGGTCACTTCTTGCTGGCCAAAGGGAAAATCCACCAAGAAGAGCTCTCAATACTGAACATTTATGCTCCAAATGCAAGGGCACCCTCCTTCGTAAAAGAAACCTTACTAAAGCTAAAACCTCACATTACACTTAACACAATAATTGTGGGTGACTTCAATACTCCACTCTCCTCAATGGACTGATCAGGAAAGTAGAAACTAAACAGGAATACAGTGAAACTAATTGAAACTTTGAACCAATTGGATTTAACAGATATATACAGAACATTTCATCCTAAAGCTAAAGAATATACCTTTTTCTCAGCACCGCATGGTACCTTCTCCAAAATTGATCATACAATTGGTCACAAACAGATGCCAACAAATACAAGAAAATTGAGCTAATCCCATGCCTCCTATCAGATCACCATGGAGTAAGAGTGGTCTTCAATAGCAACAAAGACAAGAGAAAGCCCACATACACATGGAAACTGAACAATACTCTACTCAATGACACCTTGGTCAAGGAAGAAATAAAGAAAGAAATAAAAGACTTTTTAGAATTCAATGAAAATGAAGGTACAACCTACCCAAATCTATGGCACACAGTGAAAGCAGTGCTAAGAGGAAAACTCATAGCTCTAAGTGCATCCAAAAAGAAAAAGGAGAGAGCATACACTAGCAACTTAACTGCACACCTAAAAGCCCTGGAAGAAAAAGAAGTTAATTCACCCAGGAGGAGTAGAAGACAAGAAATCACCAAACTCAGAGCTGAAATCAATCAAGTAGAAACAAAGAGAACCATACAAAGAATCAGCAAGACCAGGAGCTAGTACTTTGAGAAAATCAACAAGATAGATAAACACTTAGCCAGACTAACCAAGGGACACAGAGACAGTATCCAAATTAACAAAATTAGAAATGAAAAGGGAGACATAACAACAGAAACTGAAGAAATTCAAAAGATCATCAGATGCTACTACAAAGGCCTATACTCAAAACAACTGGGGAATCTGGAGGAAATGGACAATTTCCTAGACAGATACCAAATACCAAAATTAAATCAGCATCAAGTAGATCAGCTAAATAGTTCCATAACCCCTAAAGAAATAGAAGGAGGTATAGAAAGCCTCCCAACCAAAAAAAAGTACGGGACCAGATGGTTTTAATGCAGAATTCTACCAGACCTTCAAAGAAGACTTAATACCAATACTTTTCAAACTATTCCACAAAATAGAGTCAGAAGGAACACTGCCCAACTCGTTCTTTGAAACCACAATTACGCTGATACCTAAATCACAAAAAGATCCAACAAAGAAAAAGAACTACAGGCTAATTTCTCTTATGAATATCAATGCAAAAATACTAAATAAAATTCTTGCAAACCGAAACCAAGAGCACATCAAAAGGATCTTTCACCATGATCAAGGAAGCTTCATTCCAGGGAAGCAGGGATGGTTCAATATACAGAAATCCATCAAAGTAATCCACTACATAAACAAACTGAAAGAAAAAAACCACATGGTCATCTCATTAGATGCTGAAAAAGCATTCAACATAATTCAGCATCCTTTCATGCTAAAAGTCTTGGAAAGAGCAGGAATTCAAGGCCCATACCTAAACATAGTAAAAACAATCTACAGCAAACCAGTAGCCAACATCAAAATAAATGGAGAGAAACTTGAAGCAATCCCACTATACTCAGGGACTAGACAAGGCTGCCCTCTCTCTCCATATCTTTTCAATATAGTACTTGAAGTTCTAGCGAGAGCAATTAGACAACATAAGGAAGTCAAAAGGATACAAATTGGAAAGGAAGAAGGCAAACTATCATTATTTGCAGATGATATGATAGTTTACATAAGTGACCCAAAAAACTCCACCAGAGAACTTCTACAGCTGATAAACAAATCAAAGTGGCAGGTTATAAAATTAACTCAAGCAAATCAGTAGCCTTCTTGTACTCAAAGGACAAGCAGGCTGAGAAAGAAGTTAGGGAAATAACACCCTTCACAATAGCCACAAACAACATAAAGTACCTTGGCGTAACTCTAACCAAACAAGCGAAAGATCTGTATGACAGGAACTTCAAGTCCTTGAAGAAAGAAATCGAAGAAGACCTCAGAAGTCAGAAAAATATTTCTTGTTCCTGGATTGGCAGGATCAATATAGTAAAAATGGCCATCTTGCCAAAAGCAATCTACAGATTCAATGCAATCCCCATCAAAATCCCAAATCAATTCTTCATAGATCTAGAAAGAGCAATTCTCAAATTCATCTGGAGCAACAAAAAACCCAGGATAGCTAAAACTATTCTCAACAATAAAAGGACTTCTGTGGGAATCAATATCCCTGACCTCAAGCAGTACTACAGAGCAATTGTGTTAAAAACTGCATGGTATTGGTACAGCAACAGGCAAGTAGATCAATGGAATAGGATTGAAGACCCAGAAATGAACCCACAGACTTATGGTCACTTGATCTTTGATAAAGGAGCCATAACCATCCAGTGGAAAAAAGATAACCTTTTCAACAAATGGTGCTGGTTCAACTGGAGGTCAACATGCAGTAGAATGCGAATTGACCCACTCTTATCTCCTTGTACTAAGATCAACTCCAAGTGGGTCAAGGACCTCCACATAAAACCAGACACACTGAAACTATTAGAAAAGAAATTTGGGAAGACCCTGGAGGACATGGGCACAGGGGGAAAGTTCCTGAACAGAACACCAATAGCTTATGCACTAAGATCAAGAATCGACAAATGGGAGGGCAGACCCCAAACTCCCTGCAGACAGTGCCATCTTGCCTACAGCCTTCCATCCAGCCAGTGGCGGGGAAGCCAGACCCAGCCAGCTTCCCGAGATAGCCCATGTTTAAGACATTCGGGGACTTAGGCCTGGAGTGGGAGCTGCACACAGAGTAGTGGTTTGGGGCACAGAGGCCGAGCCTGCACTCTTTTGCTCACAGGGCAGACCCTGAACTCCCTGCAGGCAGCGCCATCTTGCCTGCAGCTTCCCATCCAGCCTGTGGCAGGAAAGCCAGCCCCAGACAGCTTCCCAGGTGCTCAGACCCAGCATGCGGAACCAGGTACCCAAGATAGCCCGAGTTTAAGACCTTTGGGGACTCAGGCCTGGAGCGAGAGCTGCTCACAGAGTAGCGGTTTGGGGCACAGCAGCCTAGCCTGCGCTCTGCACTCGCAGGGCAGACCCCAAACTCCCTGCAGACAGCACCATCTTACCAGCTGCTTCCCATCCAGCTGGCATAGGGGGAGCCAGCCTCAGCCAGCTTCCCAGCAGCTTTGGACCAGCAGGCAGAACCAGATAACTGAGATATCCCAACTTTAAGACCTCTGGGGAATCAGGATACCAGACAGCAAACCCTGAGCAGAAGCAGTGCAGAGCAGCTGCCCAACAGGCAGAACCAAGTACCTGGGATATCCTGAGTTTAAAAACTCAGGGGACTCAGGCCATCTGTCAGCAATCTGTGAGCAGGAGCCCTGCAGGGCAGTGGTTCAGGTGTCCCAGTCTCTGGGAAATAGCCTTACAAGCCCACAGGATGATCAAGCACCAGCTAGTAACTACAGGAACAACTAACACCAGACTTAACCAGATGGCAAAAGGCAAACGTAAGATCATTACTAACAGAAATCAAGGCAGTATGGTGGCATCCGAACCCAGTTCCCCGACAGCAATAAATCTTGGATACCCCGAAACACCAGAAAAACAAGACTCAGATCTAAAATGACTGGTCAGGATGCTGATAGAGGAACACTTAGATAAATCTCTTAAAGTAATACATGAGAAAATAGATCAAAAGCTAGAAGCCCTTACAAGGCAAACACAATTAAATCTCGGATATCTCAACACACCAGTAAAAAAAGACTCAGATCTAAAATCACTGGTAAATATGCAGATTAAGGATCACTTAGATAAATTTCTTAAAGTAATAGAGGAGAAAATAGATCAAAAGCTAGAAGCCCATACAAGGCAGACACAAAAATCACTTAAAGAAATCCAGGAGAATATAGAGCAAAAAATGAATCCCAATAAGGGGGAGAAACAAAAATCACTTAAAGAAATACAAGAGAACATGGGTCAACAAGTAGAAGTCATAAAAGAGGAAACACAAAAATCCCTTAAAGAATTACAGGAAAACACAAACAAGCAACTGAAAGATCTGAGCAAAACCATACAGAATCTAAAAACAGAAGTAGAAACAACTAAGCAATCACAAAGGGAGACAACGTTGGAGATAGAAAACCTTGGGAAGAAATCAGGAGTCATAGATGCAAATATCAACAATAGAATACAAGAGATAGAAGACAGAATCTCAGATGCTGAAGATACCATAGGAACCATGAATTCAACATTTAAAGAAAATGCAAAATGCAAACAGCTGGTTACCCAAAACATTCAGGAAATCCAGGACACAATGAGAAGACCAAACCTAAGGATTATAGGGATAGATGAGAATGAAGATCTACAACTTAAAGGGCCAGCAAATATCTTCTACAAAATTATGGAAGAAAACTTCCCCAACCTAAAGAGAGATGCCCATGAATATACAAGAAGCCTATAGAACCCCAAATAGACTGGACCAGAACAGAAATACTTCCCGTCACATAATAATCAAAACCCCAAATGTACTAAACAACGAAAGAATATTAAAGGCAGTAAGAGGAAAAAGGACAAGTAACATATAAAGTAAGACCTATCAGAATTACACCAGACTTCTCACCTGAGACCATGAAAGCTAGAAGATCCTGGGCAGACCTAATGCAGACCCTAAGAGAACACAAACTACATCCAAAACTACTATACCCAGCAAAACTCTCAATTGCCATAGATGGGGAAACCAAGGTATTCCACGACAAAACCAAATTTGCACAATACTTATCTACAAACCCAGCCCTACAAAGGATAATAGGGGAATAATACTAACACAAGGGGGAAACTACACCCCAAAAGAAACAAGATAGAAACCCCATTTCATCCAACCCAAAATAAGAGAAACACTCAAATACAAAAAATAATAACGCCCCAAATGTCAAGAAGTAATAATTACTATTCCTTAATATCTCTTAATATCAATGGACTCAATTCCCCAATAAAAAGACACAGACTAACAGACAGGATACGGAAAAAGGACCCAACATTTTGCTGCATACAGGAAACACATCTCAGTGTCAAAGACAAACACCACCTTAGAGTAAAAGGCTGGAAGACAGTTTTACAAGCAAATGGTCCCAGGAAACAAGCCCGAGTAGCCATTCTAATATCAGATAAAATTGACTTTCAACCTAAAGTCATCAAAAGAGACTCAGAAGGTCACTTCCTGCTTGTCAAAGGGAAAATCCACCAAGAAGAATTCTCAATACTGAACATCTATGCGCCAAATGTAAGGGCACCCTCATTCGTAAAAGAAACTTTACTAAAGCTTAAAGCACACATTGCAACTAACACAATAATTGTAGGTGACTTCAACACTCCACTCTCCTCAATGGACCAATCAGGAAAGCAGAAACTAAACAGGGACACAGTGAAACTAATTGAAGTTTGGAACAATTGCATTTAACAGATATATATAGAACATTTCATCCTAAAGCAAAGGAATATACCTTTTTCTCAGCACTGCACGGTACCTTCTCAAAAATTGATCATAAAATCGGTCACAAGACAGACCTCAACAAAAAAAGAAGACCAAACTAATCCCATGTATCCTATCGGATCACTATGGAGTAAAAGTGGTCTACAATAGCAAGAACAACACAAAGCCCACATACACATGGAAACTGAACAATACTCTACTCAATGACACCTTGGTCAAGGAAGAAATAAAGAAATCAATGACTTTTTAGACTTCAATGAAAACGAAAGTACGACCTACCCAAATCTTTGGGACACAATGAAAGCAGTGCTAAGAGGAAAACTCATAGCCCTGGGTGCCTCCAAAAAAAAACTGGAGAGAGCATACACTAGCAACTTAACAGCACACCTGAAAGACCTGGAACAAAAAGAAGCTAACTCACCCAGGAGCAGTAGAAGAGAGGAAATCATCAAAGTAAGGGCTGAAATCAATCAAGTAGAAACAAAGAGAACCATACAAAGAATCAACAAAACCAAGAGCTGGATCTTCGAGAAAATCAACAAGATAAATAAACTCTTAGCTAGACTAACCAAAGGGCGCAGAGACAGTATCCAAATTACCAAAATTAGAAATGAAAAGGGGCATATAAAAACAGAAACTGAGGAAATTCAAAAGATCATCAGATCCCACTACAAAGGCCTATACTCAAAACAACTGGAGAATCTAGAGGAAATGGACAATTTCCTAGACAGATACCAAATACCAAAATTAAATCAGCATCAAGTAGATCAGCTAAACAGTCCCATAACCCCTAAAGAAATAGAAGGGGTTATAGAAAGCCTCCCAACCAAAAAAAAAAAAAAATACAGGACCAGATGGTTTTAGTGCAGAATTCTACCAGATCTTCAAAGAAGTCTTAACACCAATACTCTTCAAACTATTCCATAAAATAGAGACAGAAGGGACACTGCCCAACTTGTTCTTCGAAACCACAATTACGCTGATACCTAAATCACAAAAAGATCCAACAAAGAAAGAGAACTACAGGCCAATTTCTCTTATGAATATTGATGCAAAAATACTAAATAAAATTCTTGCCAAACAAATCCAAGAGCATATCAAAACGATCATTCACCATGATCAAGTAGGCTTCATTCCCGGGATACAGGGATGGCTCAATATATGGAAATCCAACAATGTAATCCACTACATAAACAAACTAAAAGAAAAAAACCACATGGTCATCTCATTAGATGCTGAAAAAGCATTCGACAAAATTCAGCATCCTTTCATGCTAAAAGTCTTGGAAAGAGTAGGAATTCAAGGCCCATACCTAAACATAGTAAAAGCAATCTACAGCAAACCAGTAGCCAACATCAAAATAAATGGAGAGAAACTTGAAGCAATTCCACTAAAATCAGGGACTAGACAAGGCTGCCTTCTCTCTCCATATCTTTTCAATATAGTACTTGAAGTTCTAGCGAGAGCAATTAGACAACATAAGGAAGTAACAGGGATACAAATTGGAAAGGAAGAAGTCAAACTATCATTATTTGCAGATGATATGATAGTCTACTTAAGCGATCCAAAAAACTCCACCAGAGAACTTCTACAGCTGATAAACAACTTCAGCAAAGTGGCTGGTTATAAAATTAACTTAAGCAAATCAGTAGCCTTCTTGTACTCAAAGGACAAGCAGGCTGAGAAAGAAGTTAGGGAAATAACACCCTTCACAATAGCCACAAACAACATAAAGTACCTTGGCGTAACTCTAACCAAACAAGCGAAAGATCTGTATGACAGGAACTTCAAGTCCTTGAAGAAAGAATTCGAAGAAGACCTCAGAAGATGGAAAAACATTTCTTGCTCCTGGATTAGCAGGATCGATATAGTAAAAATGGCCATCTTGCCAAAAGCAATCTACAGATTCAATGCAATCCCCATCAAAATCCCAAATCAATTCTTCATAGATCTAGAAAGAGCAATTCTCAAATTCATCTGGAGCAACAAAAAACCCAGGATAGCTAAAACTATTCTCAACAATAAAAGGACTTCTGTGGGAATCAATATCCCTGACCTCAAGCAGTACTACAGAGCAATTGTGTTAAAAACTGCATGGCATTGGTACAGCAACAGGCAAGTAGATCAATGGAATAGGATTGAAGACCCAGAAATGAACCCACAGACTTATGGTCACTTGATCTTTGATAAAGGAGCCATAACCATCCAGTGGAAAAAAGATAACCTTTTCAACAAATGGTGCTGGTTCAACTGGAGGTCAACATGCAGAAGAATGCTAATTGACCCACTCTTATCTCCTTGTACTAAGATCAACTCCAAGTGGATCAAGGACCTCCACATAAAACCAGACACACTGAAACTATTAGAAAAGAAACTTGGGAAGACCCTGGAGGACATGGGCACAGGGGGAAAGTTCCTGAACAGAACACCAATAGCTTATGCTCTAAGATCAAGAATTGACAAATGGGACCTCATAAAATTACAAAGTTTCTGTAAGGCAAAGGACACTGTCAGAAGGACAAAACGGCAACCAACAAAGTGGGAAATGATCTTCACCAACCCCACATCCGACAGAGGGCTAATATCCAATATATACAAAGAACTCAAGAAGTTAGACCTCAAAGAACCAAATAACCCTATCAAAAAATGGGGTACAGAGCTAAACAAAGAATTTTCACCAGAAGAAATGCAGATGGCTGAGAAACACCTTAAGAGATGTTCAACATCATTAGTCATCACAGAAATGCAAATCAAAACAACCCTGAGATTCCACCTCACACCAGTCAGAATGGCTAAGATTAAAAACTCAAGAGACAACAGGTGCTGGCGAGGATGTGGAGAAAGAGGAACTCTCCTTTGAAATTGTAAAAGCAAACTTTCTCAACATTTGATGGCACTTATATTTTTAAGCAACTTTGCTGTCATTGTACCCAAATCAGCCCTTCTTTGACAGCTGAGTTTACCCTCAGCTGGGTTTTTATTAGCTTCTAGAAACAGGTTTTTCCTCTAGCTCCATTGTGAATTGTTCATCCTTATTTTTTGTGCATCATTTTTACATCTAGTTCTGGGTTTTTATGTGTGTGTGTTTGTGCATATGTGTGTGTGTGTGCGTGTGCGTGTGCTTGTGTGTGTGTGTGTGTGTGTGTGTGTGTGTGTGTTTACTGCCTACAGTCTCTCATCACCCAGCTTCCAGGTGGGCTTAAGGTGGGTGGAACAATGGGGTATAACTAAAGGGTGAAGGAACAAGAGTGTTTCTTTCCCCCTGGTCTGACATGGTGGAAGGGTAGTGACCTCACAGTACCACCTGCATCATTTCTGTGATGGCATCATCGGCCAGATGGCTTATTTCCCTCCGTGTTTAATCCTCTCCAGACAGGTCTAATCCCCACTAATGGCTGCAATTTGTGGGATCTGCCTCTCACTCCATACTCCCCCCCCCAAGCCCGCCTTTCTCTCTCTTTCTCTCATCTGAGAGGCAGTGCTCCCTCTTATCACTTCACAGGTTCTTATTTGCCTTGCCACACCAACATCCAAGTTAACAACACTCTTCATTAAGTTTCCTGTTTAAGAAACCTAGAATGGCTTCTGTTTTTCTCACGTTCTATTTTAAATGTTGTGTTTGTTCGACTACATGGCTGTGAACTCCATCAGGCAGGACTTTAATCAGGTCCCTTCTCTGTCTTGCTGCACTTGGTCTGGTCTCCCTGTCATCAGTCGCACAGAGCTACCTGAATTATCTCTTTTAGACTATTACCAATTTACCATTAGTCTTGGTAATCTTCAAATGACTCCCCATGGCCCTGGCATTTTTTAAAGTTTACTTTTTCATTTTATTACAAGAAATTTGGCATTAACAAATATATTTTAATGAAAGAAAAAATAAGAATATAAACTAATCATCACTACAGAAGAAAGAAAATTAATAAATTAAACCAGAAGAGCATTAATGAAGGAGACATACAGCTAGGACATTTGGCTTCCAGTATATCAACAATCAAAAAGGGAACAACAGATAATGACTTCTGCCAAGCCAGCAGAGTGTCATTGGCATTTGTCTGAAATGGAAGTTGTTCACCTTATCAGGATAAAGAGGAAGAGAAGCAAATGAGACTTCAGCCAGCCACTAAACTGAGCACCAGGTCCCCAATGGAGCAGCTAGAGAAAGGACCCAAGGAGCAGAAGGGGTTTGCAGCACCATTGGAGGAACAACATGAGTCACCCAGTATTCCCAGAGCTCCCAGGGACAAAACCATCAACACGGAGTTACCCATGGCTCCAGATGCATAGGCAGCACAAGATGGCCTTGTTGGACATCAAAGGGAGGAGAGTCCCCTGGTCCTGCGAAGGCTCGAAGCTGCAGTGTAGGAGAATGCCAGGACAGGGAAGCGGGAGAGAGATGATTGGGGAACAGGGGGAGGGGAGATGGATTATGAGGAAATGTAAATAAAGAATATATCTAATAAATAATTCAGGGAGAGAAAAAGTTCAAAGTCAATAATTCATGTTGGACCTAACAACATGTTAGTTGATCTTTGACAATTACTACTTGCCTTTAGGATTCTCATATATGAGAAACAACAGAGAGCTGGCTTGGCGGATAGGTAATTTTCAGAAGCTAAGAAGACAATCCCCATATTGAAAACACCAAATACCTAGTAACTAACTCTGACAATGTTGCTGGATGAAAACAGAGGCAGTTCCAAGACTAGCTCCTGAACATAGAGTCTTCTGATTGTGTCACTAATTTGATGAAGGGAATGCTTTCAGACCAAAATATTCTCCCCCAAATAACAAATGCAGGAGGAAAGAAATCTAGTTCTCTCCCACCAAGAAGAACTAAACAATTAAGCAAGCCCTTGAAACTTGTTTTACAGTGAGTAGGTCAGAAAAGTATCTAGTCAGGTTTAAGAATTGTTGTTTGACCCTGGAAAACAAAAGCTATCTACTTGAGAGAACAAGTTTTATATTAAAATTCTAGAAAGAATTAATAGGAATACATCTTCTCAATCAAAGATTATTATTTGTCACCTAAGCCATATGGAAAATAAAGAGAGTGGAGAGATGGTTGATGCATTAAAAGCACTAGCTGCTCTTCTAGAGTTCAACTCCCAGGAACAATATGGTTGCTCACAACCATCTGTAATGGAATCTAATGCCTTCTTCTGGCTTGCAGGTAGGTATATATGCAGATAGAGCATATACATAAAATAAATAAGTAAATCTAAAAATAATTAAAATGTGGAGATTTTGTCAAACATACTCTGTCCAGTTTAGAGTAATGTATTTTGACACTTCATCTTTAATATTATGTTATAGTGAAACTAATTGTGTCAAACTAATTTTGGCTTCTAAAAGTAAATAAAAATATACATTTATTCTATTTATTTGTTTATTTATTTACCATTTATTTGTTTAATATGTATATGGCTTTGTCTATATATATATATATGTGTGTGTATATATATATACATATATATACATATATATATATATATACATATATATATATATAATGTCTATGGCTGCCTAGCATAATCATATGACAAAATATCACAGCCCCCACCTCCAGCTGAAGTCTTCTAACCTACCAGAGGATAGGTCAGCTCCCTAAAAACCATCTGAAGCTTCCTATTCACCAGAGACCAGGCCAGGTCACCAAAATCCAGGTAATCTACAAACACACACACACACACACACACACACACACACACACACCAGCACTGCCCATACCTGTCCGGGATAACCCCAAATGTTCCTTCTTCTCTTCAGCACAATATCCTGATCCTCAACACAAGGAAAAACCTCCTACTCCACCTGAAGCTAGACCAGCAATCTGAGCCTCATAGACCAGGACAGCTCCCTGAAAACTAGGCAGAAGCCTCCATTCCAACCAGAAGCCAGACCAGCATCCTAAACTCCAGAGGATCCCCAGCCTGAACATTGCTAGAACTTTAGCTCCCAACTTGGACAGCAACCCCCTGATAAGCAAGAAGCTATTCAGGCCATTAGAAGTCCAGCCCTTAACTGAGGCAAAGACCACTCCAGTCAGAAGACCAGAGAAGAAACAGAAACCAAGGAAGGAAACATATAACCAACGAAGACAAATCCAGCAATCAGAACCTAGACCCTATAATCACTCCAAATCCAGTTTATACATCAGTGTAAGAACACAATCCAACAAGAGCCAGGGCAATATGTCTCTTCCAGAGCCCAGGCATCCCATTATAGCACGTCTTAAATATTTCAGCTCTGCTGAAGCACAAGAAAAGAACAGTCAAACCAGCTTTAAAATGAAGATGATAGAAGTCCTTAAGGGAAAGAAAATTTAAAAATGGAAAGAAATCAATAAAGTCAAGAAAAACACAAATAGTTGAAGAAAATGACTAAAACTGTTGAAGACCTGAAAATGGAAATAGTTGCAAAAAAAAAAAAGACAAGTAAGCATCACCAACAGAGTACAAAAGATGGAAGACAAAATATCAGACATTGAAGATACTTTAGGGCTGAAGAGTTGGCTCAGCAGTTAAGAGCACGGATTGCTCTTCCAGAGGTCCTTAGTTCAATTCCCAGCAACCACATGGTGGCTCATAACCACTGTAATGGGATCTGATGTCTTCTTCTGGTCATTGTCTGAAGAGAGCAATGGTGTACTCATATACATAACATAAATAAATCTTTTTTAAAAAGATACTTTAGAAAAAATAGAAACATTCCAAGAAAATGTTAATCTAAAAAAATATTGTATTACTGACACAAAATATGCAGGAAATCTAGAACATTGTTAAAAGAGAGAGAGAGAGAGAGAGAGAGAGAGAGAGAGAGAGAGACTGAGCTTAAGAATAATCAGAATAGAAAGAGACAATTCCCAGGTCAAAGGCTGGTAAACAATTTTTAATTAAATTACAGAAGAACATTTTTCTAACCTAAAGAAGGAGATGTATCTTAAAGAACAAGAAGCTTGCAGAACACCAAATAGGTTGAACTAAGAAACAAAAATCCCTCTCACCACATAATATTCAAAACATTAAATACCTAGGACAAGAAAAGAATATTAAAAGCTGCAAGAGAAAAAGGACAAGTAACATTCAAAGGCAGACCTATTAGACTTACACCTGACTACTCAGTGGAGTCTCTAAAAGCCATATGTGCTACAGACTCTGAAAGACCACAGATACCAATCCAGACTATTATACCCATCAAAACCTTCAATCACCATAGATGGAGAAAACAAAATACTCCATGATGTCAACACTCTTCAAATTATTCCACAAAATAGGAACCGAAGGGACATTGTACAATTCATTTTACATGGCCATAGTTACTCTAATACCCAACCACACAAAGACTCATAAGAAAAAGAGAAATAAAGACTAATTTCCTGTATGAACATAGATATTAAAAAATACTCAATAAAACATTTGCAAATGGAATCCAAAAAAAAATTTACAAACTACATCTACCACAAACAAGTACGTTTCATGTCAGAGATGCAGGAATGGTTCAACATATGAAAATGTCAGTATAATCTATCATATAAACAAACTAAAAGAAGAAAAAACATATGATCATATCAGTAGATCCTGAAAACAGCCTCTGAAAAAAACCAGCACCCCTTTATGATCAGGGATACAAGGGACATACATAAACTAATAAAGGTAATATACAGCAAGCCAATAGCAAAAATCAAATTAAAGGGAGAGAAACTTAATTTGCACTAAACTTAACTTGCATTCACACTAAGATCAGTAAGAAGAAAGGCTATCCACATCCTCTCTCTCTCTCTCTCTCTCTCTCTCTATATATATATATATATATATATATATATATATATAATCAATGTAGTACTTGAAATTCTAGTTAGAGCAATAAGACCACTAAAACAGATCAAACCAATACAAATTAGAAAGAAAGAAGTCAAAGTATCTCCAGTTGCAGAAGTGATTTCAAAAATTCTACCAGGGAACTTCTATAGCTTGATAAATACCTTCAACAATATAAGTAGCCCTCTTATATTCAAATGACAAAGGGGATAAGAAAAAAATCAGTGAAACAACACCCTTCATGATATCTATAAAAATATGTAATATCTTGGTTTAATACTAACCAAGCAGTGTATGATCAAAAATTTAACATCTTTGAAGAAGGAAATTAAAGAAGATATCAGAAGATGGAAGATTTCACATGATCCTGAATAGGAAGGATCAACATAATAAAAATGTCCATCTAACCAAAAGCAATCTTCAGAATCAACAAAATCCCCATCAAAATGTCAACACAATAATTTTAAGACCTTGAAAAAATAGTATTCAACTTCATATAGAAAAACAAAAAGTCCAGGATAGATAAAAACACCCCTATACAATAAAACAACTTCTGAAACTATCACTCCCCATAACTTAAAGCTGTACTACAGAGTAATAGTAATAAAAATAACATGGTATTAGCATAAAACCAGAAAGCTCCATCAACTGAATCAAATCAAAGACACATATATAAATCTATATATCTAGAGACACCATAGTTTTATAAAGAAACTGAAATACATGATGGACAAAAGAAAGTATCTTTAAGAAATTGTACTGCTCTAACTGGATGTCAACATGTAAAAGTATGCAAAAATATAATCTTGCACAAAACGTAGGGGTTCTAAAAACTCAACATAAAGCTATGTACACTGAACCTGATAGAAAAGAAAATGGAGAATAGCCTTGATCTCATTGGCATAGAAAATAGCTATCTGAACAAAACACCAATAGAATAGTCACTAAGATCAACAATTAATAAATGGGACTTCATGAAACTGAAAACGTCTGTAAGGCAAAGAAAGACATTTGACTCCATCAATCAATCAAAGAGGAAGCCCACAAAAATGTGAAAATATTTTTTACCCATTCCATATCCAATAGAGGTCAAATATCTAAAATATATAAAGAACTCAATAAACTAATATGAAAAAAACAACAATCCAGTTAATAAATACGGTACAGATCTAAACAGAATTATTGAGAGATCTCAAATGGCTAAGAGACACCTAAAGAAATGTTCAACATCCTTAGCTGTCAGAGAAATGAAAATCAAAATCATGTTGAGATTCCATCTTACTTGTCAGAATGGCTAAGATCAAAATCACAAGTGATAGCTCTTGCTACCAAGGATGTGGAGCAAGAAGAACACTCTACTATTGCTGGTGGGAGTGCAAAGTTGCACAGCAAGTTTGGAAATCAATATGGCAGCTTCTTAGAAAATTGGGAATTGATCTAATTCACAACCTAGACATACCACTCCTGGGCAAATACCCTAAGGATATACCATCCTACCTTGCTCAACTATGTTCATTGCAGATTTATTCATAATAGCCAGAAACTAAAAACAACCTAGATATCACTCAACTGAAGAATGGATAAAAAAATGTAGTATATTAGCACAATGGAGTGTTATTCTGCTGTTTAAAAAAAAAGTGATATCATGAATTTTTTATGGCGAATGGATAGAACTAGAGGTCACCCAAACTCAGAAAAACAAACATGGTATGTACTCACTTACAAGTCAATATTATTTATAAAGTAAAAAGATAATTATACTACAATCCACAGAGCCAAAGAAGGTAAGAAACAAGAAGAGGTCAAGTGGGGAGCAAGTATCTTCCCAGGAAGGGGAAATAGAATACATATTGTGGGTGGACTGGGTGTGGGCAGAGGTGGGGTAGAAGGGCTCAGGTAGAGGTGGGGAGAGAGAACACTGGGAGAGATGGTTGGTATTGAGGGCATTTCAGAAGCAAGGTAGAAATTTAGTACAATGAAAAATCCAGGAAATCTATGAGAATGACACTAGGGAAGATTCTTAATAATGGGGGACACAGAACCTGAACCTGCTTTCCTTTGTTACTAGGAAGCCTCAACTGGAGAGATTTGGGTACCAACTCAGCAAACAAACCTCCAATCTACAGTTTGTCATGCCTGCACATTGTGCTAGGACTGGAGCCTAGCATAATAGTCATCGGAGAGACCAGAAAGACCATCCAACAACTGACGGGAGAAAATGCAGATCATCACACCAAAATATTAGGCAGAGCTTACTGCTAATTACAAAGGTTATGGAAGTGTGTGATAGAAGGAAGATGTTTTTGTAAAAGGCTTTATGTAGTCTCAGTTTTAGAAACATTAAAATGACAGTATCAAACAAAATAAACCCAGATTCAAAGGGGGAAAAGAAAGTAGCAGAGGCAAAAACATAAAGAGAATTAAACTCACAGGTCTGGTGAAGCATCAACATTCCTGTGCTGTTTCCCAATAAATGTTGAGTAAGAATTTAGTCTGTGGTAACATATCTACACTGGAGACATAACAATAATTTAGACTTGGCTTCTGACCATAGGGAGGTATAACTACTCCCCAAATAAGGAATAGCTAGGTATTTTTCAATAAAAATTTCAATCAACCCTTGTCTGGGATTATAAAATTGTTCTTCCCTGTAGAAAATGAAGGTACAAGTATTTTAAGGAATAAAAAAGAAGGCACATCTATGCAATTGATAGCTATGACTCTTTGTAATCCCTGTAGACTGCACAATGAAGAAGTTTCCTAGGCAAACCAGACAGGATACATCTCTGGTTTTCAAAAGAGAAAGATTTTAGAGCCGTAGAAACTGCTGTGTAGTAGAATGTTTAAAACACATTATTCATTGTTCATATTGAAAGTAATAAAATAAGATATTCTGGTTATATGGCTTAAATTGGTCCTTTTCTTGATTTCAAATGGTGTCATAATCCCACCCAGCATTTGAGAGATAAATGGAAAAGGATTGAGACTTTAAACCCATCTCATGAACATTTCAAGTTTGAAGCTACCCTGGATCCTGTCTCAGAAATCCAACCAGGCACACAAATAAACTAATTAGAGGGGATAGGAGCAACAGATAAATTATCAATAACTATGGACCCTATTAATGACTCACCTCTAAGAAAAAGTTAATATACTAGAGCCAAGGATCCACAGCATATTAATAATTACCATATAACAATGATAAAATATAGCAATAATCATAGCACACAATTACATATTTTTTGATCTTATTCTTCATTGCATTTTCTTTTTCTCTTATATTTGAGAGCAACTCCTTGTGCATCAAATGCTGCCCAATGTCATACCAGCAAATTTAACTTACACAGGAAATTATATTAATTACTTTGGATCACATCAAGCATCATATTCTCACATTTATATTTTCTCCTTTGACTTTTTTGACAGTGATGAGCTCAATGGCTGCTTTCCATATATAATAATAGGGCCTTTTCAGCTGAGGGCATGGTACTTTCTGGATTGGTCTGACTGACAGATGAAAGTCTGTCCTGTGCTTAAGAGAAAAAAGACACTTTAATTAACACAGTTACTTATGAGTGTCTTAGACACTGTGACCCAGAGTTGATGACTAGAACAAACGTTGGCAAGAAAACCCTGGTCTTTGTTTAAAAAGACTCTTTGAGCTGCCACAGCTCTTATTTGAAGTGGGTAAATCATTTAAAAGTCACATATCCTTCAAACGAAGCATCATAAGTCATAGATTTTTGAAGCATCTATTTCTCACCCTGAGCATGAAAGCCATTAACCTATCAGGAATCAGCAAAGGCAGTTTAGCAGAGGAATAATAGTTTTATCAAGAAATTATGCATACTGCTGAAAATCCATAGGCAAAAATACCCCCCCAAACCAATGAAGCCATTTATACCTCAAGACATATAAAAATTAACTAAAATATAAAGCAGTTGGGCTGCTGAGATGGCTCACTAGGTAAAGGCATCTGCCTCCAATGAGCCTGATAACTTGACTTCAGTCCCCAGTCAACACTTGTCAGTGGGTAAAAACCAAGTCTCACAGGACATCCTTGACATGCTGTGTCATCCACACACCCCACGCCAAGTATATGCACATCAAAAAATAGATAAATAAATAGACAAATAAATAATAAAAATAAACTTAAGCAAATACAGTTATATAAAAAGGTAACTTTCCAAAGGAAAAGTTGTTCACAGCAATTCTTTCCTATGTATAATAAATCGAAAGCATAAGCCATAAAGAAAGATGTTGGTAAATTAGTCTTAGCAGTGGAATCTGTGTCTTCAAATTACTATTAATAAAATGAATACAGAGGCCATAGACTGGAGAAATTTGATTAAAACACTTATTCAAAGGGATTAATATGTAAGAATATACCCCAAAAAGGTGTGTGTGCTTGTGTTTGTGTGTGTGTGTGTGTGTGTGTGTGTGTGTGTGTGTATTGTGTGTATGTGTGTGTGTGTGTGTGTGTGTGTGTGTAGTGTTTGGGTATATATCAGTTACTTTTCTATTGTGTTAAAACACCATGACCAAGGCAAATTATAAAAGGAAGGGTTTATTTGGCGCTTACACTTCCAGAGAGAGGAGTCCACCACCATCCACCATTGTGGCAGGAAAGTGTGGCAGCATGCAGTCATAATGACTACAGCATCAAGAGAAGAACTCCTGTGTCAAACCACTGGCAAGAAGCAGAGACATTGAAGTAAGAAGACTGTGATTTTCTTTTGGTTTGAGAACCAAAATAAAGTATCACATGTAGTTCAAGACAACCCATCAGAAATAACATGTATTTTTAAAAAAATAACATTTTAAGACATGTTTTCATTCTGCCCCATCATATGTTTTCCTCTCCTTACTACTCTTTCAAGTTGTAAAAATTTATTCAGACAAACTACATATACATATACATATACATATACATATACATATACATATACATATACATATACTTCTTTGACTTTGTTCCAAACTCATTATCTCCTAGACCTCAAAACTGAAGCCGTGGTGTTTCCTCATGGAAATTTACAAGTTCCACCTCACCACTTCTTGTCCTTGTTGCTGTTACTTTCATTTTGTTTTCTAGGATAGGGTTGACCTAAACTTATGGCATTAATCCTGCCTCAGCCTCCCAAACTCTGGGATCAGAGATAAGAAGCTCTATCTCTGGCTTCATCCCATTTGCTGTTAGACATCTTGATTGACTCTAATGACTGAGAAGTGATTTTGCAGAATGGCTGCTCAGGAATGGTAGTTTGGGAACATAGGACCCCTTCCATATATCTCAGATTCCATGTGCAGAAAGTGAATAGACCTTTGTTCTGTAACAGAGGGGCATAGATTTTGATGGAGCAATGGCCAAGAGGAGAGTAGAAAATCCTGGAGAAATGGTTTGGTCCCTTTTTTGATCTAGATGCCTAGATTGAACACAGAGCATTATTGTGAATGAACACATACATGCTAAACAATAAAAGACGTAATTTTAAGAAAAACTTTTTGTCCAATTTTGAGTCAAGAAGAGGCCTAGCAACTCCTAGCATCTTAGAAAAATCATATAAAAGCCAAAGTGTATAAGGGTTGGGCAAACTGTTGGACAGAAACCTAATTCTTATCCATGAGATCAGGACAGTTGTAATCCCAGTGCTTCCAAACTCTCAGTTGTCTATATGATTTCCATTTAGGGTCTAGGAAATCCCACAAATAGTCCTCCCCACTGATGCTGCTGCTAAATCAGAAGAAGAGATTGGTCACTGGAACAAAAACATAAGGGCAAAGGTGAATCCATTTTGCGGACTCGGGTAAGTGAGCTCAGGGAAGCAGTGTCTATTTTGGGATTCTAATTTCTTATTTGAGATTCTTGGTCTCATTTAAACCATAATAATACCTATTTGGTGAAGAATTACAAGTATGAATCTTTAATTTTATTCAGAAAAGTATAGTAAAAGACCTCTCATGCACTTATGCCTACTGCTCTGGACCCCTCAAACCTATGACTGGAGTCAACATTTGTTCATCTCCACTGCACTTATATGCTTCTTAACAAAACTATCTTCTATTAGGCAATTTTAAACTTAGTCTATTACTACTAACTACTACTAACTTTCTATTCCAACTTTGTCTTGGTGAGGGCGATTCTGATTAGGAAGGGGAATTGTCTCAAATTGACTTAAATCACAAGCAATCTCCTATGTAAGTGCAGGTCCAGAAGCAATGCAGAGGGGTCAAAAGAAAGAAGAGTGATTCAGTGTCATAAACGAGAACCAAATGCCTTCAAACCTAGCGCTCTACTTTTCACTCCTGTTCTCCTCATTGGCACAAGTTGCTAAAAAGGGGCATGGGGGATCATACACTTTGTCGAAGCAGAAGAAAGAAACCTTAATGCATTGGATTATATAAATTATTTTCCTGTTTTATTCTGTTCTTTTTAAATTTTGGTTTATTTTTGAATTTATAATCTAGTTGTAATGTTGCTCCCTTCCAATCCTCCCATATATTCTACCCCATTCTTCTTCATACTCATCACCTCATTTTTCATTGTTATTACATACATATGTGTATTTGTGTATACATATATATTCCTTAGTATAACATTATAAATTCTTTACTTATATATGACTGAGTAGTTTTGCTCTTAAAATTCCATTTATATTCAGTAAAATTCCTATTATATAATTTCTTATTTAAATTATTAAGGCTTGTCCCAGGAAAAGAAAAGGAGTCATATTCTCCCATGATATGGATACCTAAACAAAGTTCTATTTCTCTAAAAAAGAAGTCAATACCAGATGCAGTTTAAACACAGTGATGAGCACAGTCAGCATCTGCCCACTTGTGCTCTGTTCTATCTCTGTTCTTGACTGCATAGATCTTAGCTTTGTTTGTACTGTTCTTTCCACCTGATGCTGCCACTCAGACCAGTTTTTATTAGCAAACCTACAGATTATACTCCTAGGACAGTGGTTCTTCACAGTAGTTAGACACTACAGTGGATAGGGCAGCACAAATCACCCATGTCTGCATCCATAGATTCTGAGTTAGTCTACAGGAAGTCACAGAACTATGCTTAGCTTTTGTGGTCATATTAATTTTGGGGAGTGGGTGTAATAACTTTTGGCTATTTTGTTTAAACTTCTCTAAGTAAGACAAATGTTAGTAAGAGCTGAAAACTTCTGCACCAGAGAGGAAGAACATTGGAGTTTAGAGCTGGAGACAACTCTCCCGTTCTTAAACGTATCACACTTCATTCTCTCATTTGTAGTTTTAGGTCTTCACACCACCATTTACACTAGGGAGCCAGGAAACTCCACAGCCCTCTATGCATAGCCCTCCAGGAGATAGAAATCTCCCAGCAGTGCTTTCAGCTCAGAGGAGTAAGGACTCACAGGCTTACAGGCTCAAAGGAGGAACAAACTCCAGCCAGAGACAACAAAACCAACTAGCACTAGAGATAACCAGATGGTGAAAGGCAAGCACAAGAACCCTACCAACAGAAACCAAGGCCACATGGCAACATCAGAACCCAGTTCTCCTCCAACAGCAAGTCCCGGATACACCAACACACCAGAAAAGCAAGAGTTGGATTTAAAATCATATCTCATGATTCTGATAGAGGGCTTCAAGAAAGACTTAAATAACTCCCTTAAAGAAATACAGGAGAACATTGGTCAAGAGGTAAAAGCGCTTAAAGAGAAAACACAAAAATCCCTTAAAGAAGTACAGGAGATCATGGGTCAACAAGAAGAAGCCCTTAAAGAAGAAACATAAAAATCCCTTAAAGAATTACAGGCAAACACAATCAAGTAAAGGAACTGAACAAACCATCCAGGATCTAAAAGTGGAAGTAGAAACAATAAAGAAATCACAAAGTGAGACATCTCTGGAGATAGAAAACCTTGGAAAGAATTCAGGAGTCATAGATGCAATCATCAACAACAGAATAGAAGAGACAGAAGAAAGAACCTCGGATGCTGAAGATACCATAGAAAACATTGACTCAACAGTCAAAGAAAATGCGAAATGCATAAAGCTGGTAACCCAAAACATCCAGGAACTCCAGGACACAATGAGAAGACCAAACCTTAGGATTATAGGTATAGACGAGAGTGAAGATTTCCAATTTAAAGGGCCAGTAAATATCTTCAACAAAATGATAGAAGAAACCTTTCCTAACCTAAAGAAAGAGATTCCCATAAACATACAAGAAGCCTTCAGAACTCCAAACAGACTGGACCAGAACAGAAATTCCTCCCAGCACATAATACACCAAATTCATTTAAAAAAAGAAAAAATATTAAAAGCAGTAAGGGGAAAAGGACAAGTAACTTATAAAGGTAGACCTATCAGAATCACACCAGACTTCTCAACAGAGAGAGTGAAAGCTAGAAGATCCTGGGCAGACCTCAGACAGACCCTAAGAGAACACAAATGCCAGCCCAGGCTACTATACACAGCAAAACTCTCAATCATCATAGATGGAGAAACCAAGACATTCCATGATAAAACCAAATTTATACACTATCTGTCCACAAATCCAGCCCTACAAAGGATAATTGATGGAAAATGCCAACACAAGGAGGGAAACTATACCCTAGAAAAAGCAAGAAAGTAATCTTCTTCCAACAAACCCACGCAAACATAAAAATAACAGAAGAAATAACAGGAAGCAACCATCACTATTCCTTAATGTCTCTTAACAACAATGGACTCAACTCCCCAATTTAAAAAAATATATAGAATAACAGAAATATTTCTCATGTAAATCTTCATTTTATCAGAAAATGTTTGTAATTCCCCTTTTAATTAATTTAGTAATTTTTATTTTTTTTTATTTTTTATTTATTTTTTTTTTTTTTGGTTTTTCCGAGACAGGGTTTCTCTGTATAGCCCTGGCTGTCCTGGAACTCACTCTGTAGACCAGGCTGGCCTTGAACTCAGAAATCCGCCTGCCTCTGCCTCCCAAGTGCTGGGATTACAGGCGTGCGCCACCACGCCCGGCCCTAGTAATGTTTTTTATATCTACCATTTTATCTGCATTATTTTTCATAATAATCTCCAATTTTAATGTCTTTCTATATACTTCCTCTATTTTCTCAGAAATGTTTTCAATGTAAATCTTTGATTTTATCACAAATGGTTTTTAATTCCACCTTCAATTAATTTAGAAAGTTTTTATATCTACCATTTTATGTATAAAATTTTCCATGAAATAGTCAATTTTAACGTGTTTATATATTTCTTGAATTTTACCAGAAATATTTTCCATGTAAATCTGCAATTTTAACTAAAAATGTTTATAATTCTACCTTCAATCAACTTAGAATTATTTTTTATGCCTATCATTTTATCTGTATAATTTCCATGATAATCTTAACTTTAACATGTTTTTCTATATACTTCTTTAATTTTTTTCTTGTTTGTTTTTTTGAGACAGGGTTTCTCTGTGTAGCTCCCAGCTGTCCTGGAACTTACTCTGTAGACCAGGCTGGACTCGAACTCAGAAATCTGCCTGCCTCTGCCTCCCAAGTGCTGGGATTACAGGCATGTGCCACCACTGCCCGGCCAACTTCTTTAATTTTATCAGAAATATTTTCCATGTAAATCTTCAAGTTTATCAGAAAATGCTTATAATTCCACTTTCAATCAACTTAGGAAGACTTTTATGTCTAACATTATTGTATCTATATAAAATTTTCCATGATAATCTTCAATTCTAACATGTTTTTCTACATTTTCCTACAATTTTGTTAGACATAATTTCTATGTAAATCTTCAATTCTATCATAAAATATTTCTATTTCATATTTCAATTAATTTAGCAATGTTTTACATGTCTACCACGTTTTAATTTTCCACGAAAATTGTCAATTTTAATGTGTTTTTCTATGTATCTCTCCCATTTTATCTGAAATATTTTCCATGTAAATCTTTAATTTTATTATAAAAGGTTTTTACTTCCATTTTCAATAAAAAAAGAAAAAAATAAAATTAGGCAACTATGAAGATAATATATATGTATATATATATATATACAAATATATACATATATATATTTGTAGTTTATATATGTTTGACTTAACAGCTCTCTAAGACTAAGTTTCTTAAAAACAAAGTTCATGCCATCTTAGTCCACAGAACCTATCACAGGCCTAGCATATGATAGGCAATGAGACTATAAATTCAGGGGCTTCAGAGATGGCTGAACTGTTAAAAGCCTGTTCTGTTCTTGCAGCAAACCTGAGTTTGTTTCCTAGAATACATGTTAGGCTCCTCACAACTATAACTCCAGTTCCAGGGAGATGTGAAGTCTTTAGGGTTGGTAGACACCTGTGTATATACACTCACACACACACACACACACACACACACACACACACAGAGAGAGAGAGAGAGAGAGAGAGAGAGAGAGAGAGGAGAGATACATACACATACACCACATAAACAAAAATAATAAAATTAAATATTGAGAAAATTAATGTATGTACAAAATATGAAAAAAAAATGGTTTGGTTTTCTTAAAAAATCAATATATACTTCTTATTCCCAGAAATAGAAATTCTAAATAGTTTATCAGTACCTCTGAGATCCATACATAATAATGAGGGAAAACTTTGCTTTTTTCTTTTTTTTTGACAAATAAGCCTTTTTTAAAATTATCTTTATATTTTATAGAGTTTGCAGGTCCCAAACCGTTTTAATTCTAAATCATAAAGAAGAGTTTTCATCAGTGAATATACATCAATCTAAACAATATTTGTAATTGACCGTGTTCTTTAACACAAAGCATTAAATGTTTACTATATGCTAAGCCCCTTTGAAACTATTTTGTCATTCTGAGAACAAGCCTATGAAGGAATGTGCTAATCAGCTTTCTGTTAGAGTAGTAAATGCCTGAGATAATCAGCTTATAAAGAGAAAAGGTTTCTAGCCAGCTTGCCAGGTGCTGAGACCCTGCCTGCGGAACCAGGTACCAGAGACAGTCCGAGTTTAAGACCTCCGGGGACTCAGGTCTGGGGCAGGAACTGCGCACAGACTAGCGGTTTGGAGTACAGCGGCTGTGCCTGAGCTCTGCGCTCGCAGGCCAGAACCCCGAACCCCCTGCAGGCAGCGCCATCTTGTCTGCAGCTCCCCATCCAGCTGGTAGCAGGTCAGCCAGACCTAGCCAGCTGGCCAGGTACTGAGACCCTGCCGGCAGAACCAGGTACCAGAGACAGCCCGAGTTTAAGACCTCCAGGGACTCAGGTCTGGAGCAGGAACTGCGCGCAGACTAGCGATTTGGAGTACCGTGGCCGTGCCTGCGCTCTGCTCTCGCAGGCCAGACCCCGAACCCCCTGCAGGCAGCGCCATCTTGCCTGCAGCTTCCCATCCAGCTGGTAGCAGGGAAGCCAGACCTAGCCAGCATGCCAGGTGCTCAGACCCTGCCCGCGGAACCAGGATAAGCAACAATTCTTGTTTACTAAGAAGAGTGAGGATCAGCGATAGCTGCAGGCCTCCATATTGCAACCAGGACACAGCTGGAAAGGTGCAGGAAGAGACTCCGTCTGGTGCTAGAGCAGGGAGAGCTGCTAAGCTCTCGCCCACAGGCGGGCCCAGGCGCCTAGGCTCTGCAGCACGTCCCTGCGAGCTTAGGCCGTGCACCGAGGCAGCCGGAACCACACAGCTCCCCAGGACCCCGGACCAGCAATAGCGGCAGGCCTCCATATTGCAACCAGAACACAGCTGGAAAGGCACAGGTAGACAGATTCCATCAGGGGCTACCACGTGGGGGGATCTGCTAGGCTCTAGCTACTAGGCAGGGCCAGCAGCGCCTGCCGAGGCTCTGCTGCACTCCTCCACACTTCCCGGAGACCTCAGGCTGTGCAAAAAGTCAGCGGGTGGCAGCCAGCTTATGATCCCGTTGAGCAGCAATCACGCATAACCATCAGTAGAGAAACAACAGGTAAGCCCAGCCTCACAGGAGATTCAAACACCAGCCAGTGACAACAAGGTCAACTAACACCAGAAATAACCAGATGGCAAAAGGTAAACGTAGGAATGCCACTAACAGAAATCAAGGCAACATGACAGCATCTGAACCCAGTTCGCCAACAACAGGAAGCCCTGGATACCCCAAAACACCAGAAAAACAAGACTTGGATATAAAATCACTGGTCAGGATGCTGGTAGCTGAACACATAGAAAAATCTCGTAAAGAAATAGAAGAGAAAATGGATCAAAAGTTAGAAGCCTTTACAAGGCAAATACAAAAATCACTTCAAGAAATGCAGGAGAAGATGGATCAAAAAGAAGAAGACAATAAGGAGGAAAGACAAAAATCACTTAAAGAAATACAGAAGAAAGTGGGCCAACAAGTAGAAGCTATGAAAAAGGAAACACAAAAATCTATCAAAGAAATACATGAAAACACAATCAAGCAAGCGAAAGATCTGAGCACATCCATCCAGGCACTAAAAACAGAAGTAGAAACAACTAAGAAATCGCAGAGGGAGACAACATTGGAGATAGAAAACCTTGGGAAGAAATCAGGAGCCATAGATGCAAATATCAACAATAGAATACAAGAGATAGAAGACAGAATATCAGAAGCCGAAGATACCATAGGAACCATTGATTCAACAGTCAAAGACAATACTAAATGCAAAAAGACTGTAACCCAAAACATCCAGGAAATCCAGGACACAATGAGAAGACCAAACCTAAGGATTATAGGTATAGACAAGAATGAAGATGTACAAGTTAAAGGGCCAGCAAATATCTTCTACAAAATTATGGAAGAAAACTTCCCCAACCTAAAGAGAGAGATGCCCATGAATATACAAGAAGCATACAGAACCCCAAACAGACTGGATCAGAACAGAAATACATCCCGTCACATAATAATCAAAACTCCAAATGTACTAAACAAAGAAAGAATATTAAAGGCAGCAAGAGAAAAAGGCCAAGTAACTTATAAAGGAAGACCTATCAGAATAACACCAGACTTCTCACCTGAGACCATGAAAGCTAGAAGATCCTGGGCAGATATAATGCAAACTCTAAGAGAACACAAACTTCAGCCAAAACTACTTTACCCAGCAAAGCTCTCAATCACCATAGATGGAGACATCAAGGTATTCCATGACAAAACCAAATTTGCACGATATCTTTCCACAAATCCAGCCCTACAAAGGATAATAGGGGGAAAACACCAAGACAAGGACGGAAACTACACCCGGGAAGAAGCAAGATAGAAAACTCCTCTCATCAAACCCAAAAGAAGGTAACCTCTCGAATATAAAAAAATAAATAAAATAAATAAATATAATTTCAAAAATGTCTGGAGGTAATAATTACTATTCCTTAATATCTCTTAACATCAATGGACTCAATTCCCCAATAAAAAGACATAGATTAACAGACTGGATACGGAAACAGGACCCTACATTTTGCTGCATACAGGAAACACATCTCAGTGTCAAAGACAAACACTGGCTTAGAGTAAAAGGCTGGAAGACAATTTTACAAGCAAATGGTCTCAGGAAACAAGCTGGAGGAGCCATTCTAATATCAGATAAAATTGACTTCCAACCTAAAATCATCAAAAGAGACTCAGAAGGTCACTTCTTGCTGGCCAAAGGGAAAATCCACCAAGAAGAGCTCTCAATACTGAACATCTATGCTCCAAATGCAAGGGCACCCTCATTCGTAAAAGAAACCTTACTAAAGCTTAAAGCACACATTACACCTAACACAATAATTGTGGGTGACTTCAACACTCCACTCTCCTCAATGGACCGATCAGGAAAGCAGAAACTAAACAGGGACACAGTGAAACTAATTGAAACTCTGGACCAATTGGATTTAATAGATATATATAGAACATTTCATCCTAAAGCTAAGGAATATACCTTTTTCTCAGCTCCACATGGTACCTTCTCCAAAATAGACCATATAATTGGTCACAAGACAGATGTCAACAAATACAAGAAGATCGAGCTAATCCCATGCCTCCTATCAGATCACCATGGAGTAAGAGTGGTCTTCAATAACAACAAAAACAACAGAAAGCCCACATACACATGGAAACTGAACAATACTCTACTCAATGACACCTTGGTCAAGGAAGAAATAAAAAAAGAAATCAAAGACTTTTTAGAATTCAATGAAAATGAAGGTACAACCTACCCAAATCTATGGGACACAATGAAAGCAGTGCTAAGAGGAAAACTCATAGCTCTAAGTGCATCCAAAAAGAATCTGGAGAGAGTATATACTAGCAGCTTAATGGCACACCTTAAAGCCCTGGAAGAAAAACAAGTTAATTCACCCAGGAGGAGTAGAAGACAAAAAATCATCAAACTCAGGGCTTAAATCAATCAAATAGAAACAAAGAGAACCATACAAAGAATCAACAAGACCAGGAGCTGGTTCTTTGAGAAAATCAACAAGATAGATAAACCCTTAGCCAGACTAACCAAAGGACACAGAGACAGTATACAAATTAACAAAATTAGAAATGAAAAGGGAGACATAACAACAGAAACTGAGGAAATTCAAAAGATCATCAGATCCTACTACAAAGGTCTATACTCAAAACAACTGGAGAATCTGGAGGAAATGGACAATTTCCTAGACAGATATCAAATACCAAAATTAAATCAGCATCAAGTAGATCAGCTAAATAGTCCCATAACCCCTAAAGAAATAGAAGGGGTTATAGAAAGCCTCCCAACCAAAAAAAGTACGGGACCAGATGGTTTTAGTGCAGAATTCTACCAGACCTTCAAAGAAGACTTAACACCAATACTTTTCAAACTATTCCACAAAATAGAGACAGAAGGGACACTGCCCAACTCATTCTTCGAAGCCACAATTACGCTAATACCTAAACTACAAAAAGATCCAACAAAGAAAGAGAACTACAGGCCAATTTCTCTTATGAATATAGATGCAAAAATACTAAATAAAATTCTTGCTAACCGAATCCAAGAGCACATCAAAACGATCATCCACCATGATCAAGTAGGCTTCATCCCAGGGATGCAGGGATGGTTCAATATATGGAAATCCATCAATGTAATCCACTACATAAACAAACTGAAAGAAAAAAACCACATGGTCATCTCATTAGATGCTGAAAAAGCATTCGACAAAATTCAGCATCCTTTCATGCTAAAAGTCTTGGAAAGAGCAGGAATTCAAGGCCCATACCTAAACATAGTAAAAGCAATCTACAGCAAACCAGTAGCCAACATCAAAATAAATGGAGTGAAACTTGAAGCATTCCCACTAAAATCAGGGACTAGACAAGGCTGCCCTCTCTCTCCATATCTTTTCAATATAGTACTTGAAGTTCTAGCAAGAGCAATTAGACAACATAAGGAAGTCAAAGGGATACAAATTGGAAAGGAAGAAGTGAAACTATCATTATTTGCAGACGATATGATAGTTTACCTAAGCGACCCAAAAAACTCCACCAGAGAACTTCTACAGCTGATAAACAACTTCAGCAAAGTGGCAGGTTATAAAATTAACTCAAGCAAGTCAGTGGCTTTCTTGTACTCAAAGGACAAGCAGGCAGAGAAAGAAATTAGGGAAATAACACCCTTCACAATAGCCACAAACAACATAAAATATCTTGGCGTAACTCTAACCAAACAAGCGAAAGATCTATACAACAGGAACTTCAAGTCCTTGAAGAAAGAAATCGAAGAAGACCTCAGAAGATGGAAAAATATTTCTTGCTCCTGGATTGGCAGGATCAATATAGTAAAAATGGCCATCTTGCCAAAAGCAATATACAGATTCAATGTAATCCCCATCAAAATCCCAACTCAATTCTTCATAGATCTAGAAAGAGCAATTTTCAAATTCATCTGGAGCAACAAAAAACCCAGGATAGCTAAAACTATTCTCAACAATAAAAGGACTTCTGGGGGAATCAATATCCCTGACCTCAAGCAGTACTACAGAGCAATTGTGTTAAAAACTGCATGGTATTGGTATAGCAACAGGCAAGCAGATCAATGGAAACGGATTGAAGACCCAGAGGTTAACCCACAGACTTATGGTCACTTGATCTTTGATAAAGGAGCCACAACCATCCGGTGGAATAAAGATAGCCTTTTCAACAAATGGTGCTGGTTCAACTGGAAGTCAACATGCAGAAAAATGCGAATTGACCCACTCTTATCTCTTTGCACTAAGAGCAACTCCAAGTGGATCAAGGACCTCCACATAAAACCAGACACACTGAAACTATTAGAAAAGAAACTTGGGAAGACCCTGGAGGACTTGGGCACAGGGGAATAGTTCCTGAACAGAACACCAATAGCTTATGCTCTAAGATCAAGAATTGACAAATGGGACCTCATAAAATTACAAAGTTTCTGTAAGGCAAAAGACACTGTCAGAAGGACAAAACGGCAACCAACAAAGTGGGAAAAGATCTTCACCAACTCCACATCCGACAGAGGGCTAATATCTAATATATACAAAGAACTCAAGAAGTTAGACCGCAAAGAAACAAATAACCCTATCAAAAAATGGGGCACAGAGCTAAACAAAGAATTTTCACCAGAAGAAATTCGGATGGCCGAGAAACACCTTAAAAGATGTTCAACATCATTAGTCATCAGGGAAATGCAAATCAAAACAACCCTGAGATTCCACCTCACACCAGTCAGAATGGCTAAGATTAAAAACTCAAGAGACAACAAGTGCTGGGGAGGATGTGGAGAAAGAGGAACACTCCTCCACTGTTTGTGGGATTGCAAAATGGTAAAACCGCTCTGGAAATCAGTTTGGTGGTTCCTCAGAAAATTGGGCATATCACTTCCAGAAGACCCTGGCATACCACTCCTGGGCATATACCCAGAGGATTCCCCTGCATGCAATAAGGACACATGCTCCACTATGTTTATAGCAGCCTTGTTTATAATAGCCAGAAATTGGAAGGAGCCCAAATATCCCTCAAAGGAGGAATGGATACAGAAAATGTGGTATATTTATACAATGGAATACTACTCAGCAATTAAAAATAATGAATTCATGCAATTTGTAGGTAAATGGTTAGACCTGGAAAATATCATCCTGAGTGAATTAACCCAATCACAAAAGAATGCACATGAAATGCAATCACTGATAAGTGGATATTAATGAGCCCAGAAGCCCTAAATACTCAAGACACAAATAGCAAGTCAAATGATTCCCAAGAAGAAGAAAGGAGAGGACCCTGGGCCTGTAAAGATTGCATCCAGTTTAATAAAGAAACCAAGGGGGGAGGGGGAATGATTGGGGAACAGTTGGGGGGGGAGAGGAACTATGGGAACTATGGTGGGTGGGAACAGGGAAAGGGGAAAGCCTTTGGAATGTAAACATAGAATATAGAAAATAAAAAAAAATTAAAAAAAATTAAAAAAAAAAGAGAAAATGTTTAATTTGACTCTCAGTTTTGAAAACTCCAGTCTGGTTCATCACCCCTTGTTTTTGGACCTGTAGTAAGGTAGTATGAGGTAGAACAAAGCCATTCTTGTGGAAACTGAGGATCTCGAAGAAAAGAAAGAAGATATATGTTAGCTAATCTCAATTGTCAACTGGACACATGGCCCTGGGCTGGGGGTGGGGGGTGGGCAGCATAGCTGAGCAAGCCAGAAAGAGCAATCCAGTAAACAGCATTCCTACATGGTTTCTGCTGCGTGAGTCTGCCTTAAGTCTCTACTTCAGCTTCCTTCAGTGATGGAGTACAAACTATAAAGTTAAACAAATCATTTTTCTTTCTAAGTTACTTTTGGCCATGGCATTTCTCATCACACCAGAATGTAAACTGAGACAGAATAAGAATAGAATCCCACAACTCCCTTCAAAGGCAGAGTTCCAATGGTATAAACATCCCACTATTCCCTCCCTTGTAAATCACTAACCATCTCCCAACAGTATCAAACTGAGGACTAAACCTTTTGGGAACATTCCAAATCCATGTTGAAAAGCAGTCCCCTAAGAGTACCACAGCTGGCAAAGAACAGGGTCATGACTCAAACTCAGCTGACTGACTGTATACCTCAACCCCCTCTTCTATGCCAATGTGCATCTGTAGTGCCTGATGCAGGAAGATCACAAGGTTAAGGTCAGTTTGGGTAACTTATAAGGATCCTGCCTCATCAGTAACAAAGCACTGGGCTAGCTCACCGTAGAGTGTATGCTTCGTGTATAAGAGGCCCGTGATTCAGTCTCAGCACTGGTGGGAGGGAAGGCTAGTCCTCTAACTATTTACCATTCTTCATATAAAATACAAGCTCTGCTTGAAAATGTAATCATTTTTTTCTGAAAATGAACTAATAGGATAAACCAAATTAATTATTTGTAGTACAAATTACTTCATTAAGAAAACTTGATATTCACTCATCTTTGAAGTCTCAGTAAAAAAAAAAAAATGCTGAAATTCAATCTTCACCATCAAGTCTTTTCCCTTTCCAAAAAAATAACAGTGACAGCAGAAATCCAGCCTATGGAGAACTTAAAGGATGGGGCCTTTGAGAATCTTCTATCAGAAAAGCGATACTCAGGAAGAGCTGGCAGATAAGAACTATCACTCAATATTAGTAAGTCTGTTTAGGATTAGTTTGCACCATAAAGTCCTCAAGACTTCAATGCCGGGGAACGTTTATTGAATTCTCATTTAATATATATTGGAGATAAAAATAACTCAGGTTCAGGTGGTAGCAAGATGCCACCAAAGAACAAAAATCTTTTTTCACATTAGAATCTTGTTATGCGAGATTCATGAACTCCATTCTCTTTGGTAACCGCCAGCATATTTAAGATAATTGATCATGTGAGCTGCCCTTGGGTTTCTACTGACTGTCAATTAAGTTTGTTCTTAATGTTGCTGCATGGGAATGGCTACAGGCAGTGGCAGATGACACTGCTGCTTTAGGGTGATAGGATTTAAGAGAACATCCTGACAAATGCTTCTGGCAGCTAGAAGCAGAATATTCGGATGTAAATTCCCTTTTACATCAGCAGAGCAATATTTATCTTTGACAGCCCTGATTGCCTACTAGGGAGGTCCTTTTCAGAGACTGAGTTGAATAAAATGCTGGCTGGCTTTTACACTGAAAAAAAATTCACCATCAGGAATGACAACAGTTAACGGAACACCTAAGTCTTTTGGAAATTTTCTTTATTTTTTTTTCCCCAAAGAAAAGTAAACCTTAGAATTAAAATTTTAATTTTAAATTAAATTTTAAATTAATTTTAAATTAAAAATTAAAATTAATTTAATTTTTAAATTAAAAAAATTAAACGAAGTAGAAAAATAGTAATATAATTGCAGAGCATATCTGCATTTAATTGAGGTAGTTGCATCTTAATCGTTTTTTAACTGTTGACCTATTAATAGAATGAATGTATCAGTCACAGCTTCAGGTTCAAGTGATTGACTCCTCAATAGAATCAACTAAAGTGGACAGTGGGCAATTTAGTGACTCATATAAACCATCTGCCGAAAAGACAAAAGTTGATCTGACACTCTGGGGCTGAACCCAAGGCCTCAGAGGCTTTTGTGTGTATGGTTTAAAGTGTGCGCTTCCATAGGCTCACATCCCTCCACCATCATCTCCGTATGGAAAATGCTATAGCTCTGCAGTTATCTGCGCTCACAGTCCTAGAGAAAGAAAATGATCTCTTTTCACAACTTGAATTTCAACGCTCTACACAAAGGAGTTGGACAGTCACGGTTTGCCTCATACCTTAGACCACTCAACATAGACAAGGTCTAATAATTAGCATATACAACTTCCTTCTCCATCAACGCCCACTCTACTGACTAAGGGATTTGGTCCAGCTGTTACATGATATGTTAGAAAAACAAGGAACAAGAGAACAAAGATGACTCAGGTAGTGTGCAAAACAGAACAAAACAAAGCAACACAAAAAGAAATACCAGAAAAAAAAAAAAACACTAGTAAGTGTCCTGTCTTGCTTTTTAGTTGCTTAACATAATGTTGATAGGTTTTTATTTGCACAAATGTGCTATAATGAACTGAGTTGAATGATCGGCAAGTTCACTTTTGCCCACCTTGCCTGAGGGGCATTACTTTTGGATAATCAAACAGAATACAAATTTGATTGTTTTGTTTTGTTTTGTTTTGTTTTGTTTTGTTTTGAAATACTATGTATCAAAGATTCCCATTGGCTTAATTTTGAATTATTTTCTAACCAACGGAGGAAGGACTACAGACTTAACTTGATAATGGTTACTTTTCCACATAAGGGATGCCACATTAATATTTTAAAGATAGTCTTTATATAGATTCCAGCTGGGTTGCATGTGTTAAACTATTGCTCAGGCAAGTGTACATGTTTGAGATAATTATACTGCTTTCCCTATTTATTTATGAAGTGTCACATTAAAATTTAAAGCAAGATCTATCATTGAATAGAGATGTGTTACGAATAGCAAACAGCAGTCCTCTCTTCAGTCTGTTGTTGAGTGTTAGATTCAGCTTTCAAATCCAACTGCTTAGTACTTAATGACAAAGTTAACCAAAATAAGCACTAGAGAATGTGAAATAAAAGAACACACACATCTAAGAGTCAGATTGCCCTGAATAGTTAATAGAACTGTATAAGTTATTCATGATTTTAAAAGAAGTCTATCTAGTTTTACAATATTTCTATATTCCAGCCTTTCTGGTGATTCCATATAGTGACTTTCAGAGTAGGGCTGTGTTTAATATTGGTATATTGATTCTTGAATTTATTGACATCAGTTTGTGAAATTAGATGAAAATGAAAGGCAAAAGTCTGCAAAATTGAAATCATTAAGATGCCAAAATACTCTAGCTCATCCTTTGCTAAACCCACTAAATCACCTATTTTCATTTTTTTAAACAAAATAACAGTAAAAGTTTAACCTAAGTTTAATGCTTAAATTAGTGTTTCATACATTGTAATACTTCATCAAGTAACTGAGTACAGCTGAAATGTGTATTGGGAGTGTAGATAGTGGGTAGAGAACATGAGGCCTTCAGTGAATATCAGTACTCTGCTCTGACTTAGCAACTTTCTAAGCACCACTTCTAGGCCATCGAGGCAAATGTCAACATAGTAGAGAAGGAAGTATCTTCAATTATCATTACAACAGCTAGGAGTTCAAAACAACCCTTGGTAACTTCTTACCATTCTCTGAACCATTGAACAAAGGCAATACATTCATGTTTGTAAACTCTACACTCATATACAACATATATTCATGTATTTACATATATACATATAAACTGTGGATTAACCTAGATTGAGACACTAGACTTCTCCAGCTATGCAATCCCTCATGAATGATTTAACTGTTGAAGCCTCGGTATTCCTCAACCATAAAGTAGACATAGTAGCAATGTCTACTTCATATATTTAAATATTAAGCAAGATAATTTTATGTATAGCATTTGGTGCACTTATTTCTATTACTAGCTCTACCAATGATAATTATTGCCATTATCTATTAATTTTTACTAAAGATTTTTAACTAAACCATAAAGGTACATTTTTAGAATACAAAGCTACAGAGGCCACTCAATAATTTCCAAATCAATAATACCTTGCCCAGGTATCATAAATATTTAGTTGTTATGTAAAATTCAAATATTCATTATAATACCACAATTTATGTTTTTTATTTGTGATTGCTATTCTTGGTTGTCATCTTGACTACATCTGTAATTGACTAAAATCCAAAACTGGAGGGCACATCTGTGGGTTCTTGTTTTGTTTAATTTGAAGTAGTAATGGAAAGATCCATTTCTAATCTGCACCTTTGAGGTGAAAACCATATGCCTTTTATCTGGCCCTCACCTTCTGCTGGAAACCTATATAAGGATACAGAAAAAGGAAACTTTTGCTTTTTGCCTGCTTGTCCTAGCTTTGCTAGCAAGTTCATTCATTCTTTATCATTAAAGCCTGATTCTTTGGGATTCTAGGTTATACTGAAGACCTGCTGAGACATCCAGCCTTGTTAACTGAGCAACTAGATTCTTGGACTATCTCTTTACAACTTGCCATTGTTGGATTAGCTGGACCACATTGTAAATATAAATCATTCTAATAAATAAATAATAGATAGATAGATAGATAGATAGATAGATAGATAGATAGATGGAATGGAATAAGAGATTCATTCTAAAATTTCTGTTACTCTTGAGAACCCTAACTAATGAAGTATTCTAGTTTTCAAAACCTAACAATTTAAGAATATTGCCTGACATACTACAAAACTAGGTAGAAATAGCCTGAAGTTACTACTTTCAGTAATACTTAAACTGATGGTGCCTGTTTCTGATGTCCAACATGCTGTTACCAGATGACTACCTGTTAACAAGCTAGAATTTTAACTGGTGGGTTTATTGATATTCTCTGTGCTTACAATTGGTTTCAAAAATCATAGATTTTGAAAATGCCTGACCAATAACAGAGCTATCCAGAAATCTAAATTCAAGATTTACTGGCAAGGCACTTTGATATTGGGTCGGGGTAGCATTGACTTGTAGACTTGAATGAAGCAGCAATACTACTTGATTGAATGCAACTTTCCTTATTCTTGTGAAGATGTGCTGAGGGTGTGAAATTACTGGTTTTATACTTGTTATCACTGACACAAAGAGATAACACCAGCATCCTCCTCTTTCACTTCTTTCACTTTATTTTGCCATGGCTCTAGCCTTTCTTTCTCATATCCCATAAAGAATTTAAAATTGTCTTTTGCAAGAAAAGTGTTGTCACCTATCACACTGCAGATCTGACTTCCTATAAATTGTCATCATGTGTATAAGTTAAAGTTAATACTGGCTTGGTGAAACACAATGACCAAAAGCAATTTGTGGAGGAGAGGGTTTATTTCACTCACAGTTCAATATATCCATACAGTTGATCATGAAAAGCAGTGTGCGCAGGAACTTGAAGGCATCAGCAGGGTCCATGGAAGTGTGCTGCTTAATGCTTACTCATAATGATTTGTTCAGCATGCTTTTTTACAGAACCCAGCCCAGCTAAGGAGTAGCTCCACCTACAGTGGGACAGACCCTCCCACATCTCACCAAGTAAGAAAATCCCCTACAGGCTTGCCTACAGCTGATCTTATGGAAAGAAGGATGCTAGTTACCACAAGAAAGTGAGAATGGGGAAATGACAGTAATTTATCATTGCTGTTATGGAATAAATATTAAAGACTTACAGAACAGGTAATATAGACAGAGATTAGGGAAGTGGCTGTCAGGTAGTAAGAAATAGGGGAGGTAGGAGAGGAATGGGAACAGACTAGTAATAGCTGCATCTGTTTCTTGTGATGATAACTGAAATTGTTTTTATTTACACAATTAGATAATTACTATTAGACAGTTACTGTGAGAACTATTGGATCGGACATGCGTAGTGTCTACTTTGTACATGTGTGTTATACTTCCCTAAAGGCATACATAAAAGCAAAAAACACACAACACTTAAATTTAGAAATTCAAACACATTAAAAGTTCAGACTCTTTAAAATATCATCTTTTTAAAAATCAAAAATCTCTTTTAAAAGTTCAAAGTCAATGAGGAGCAGATAAGCTAACTATAGATCTTAACCTCTCCTTCCTTTCTTCTAAATCCTACCCCTTAGTCCCACCGCCAACTCTGTAGCAGACTCACCTGCTATGGATTTTCCCTACTCACTGACAACATTTTATAGGCCACTCATATTTTCCCACAGACCCACCCTGTTATGCTAGCCCCAATTCAAGCACACATTCCCTGAGTACATGCCAGCCAAGCCTGCCACAGAAGCAAGTAGGCCAGCAAAGCATGTGGATGATTTTCAGATCTTCACTTTTGTTCTTCTCTATTATCCAATCCTCAGATCTGTAGGACACTACCTTTTATGGTCCTTCCTTACTCTGCCTCCCTTCTTCAGGGGACGAAACAAATCCTTGTAGAATACCCTGCTTTCCTCCTTCCTGTGACCGCCTCAGACATATCATCTTCCTGGTCCATCTCCATTCCTAAATGTCAGCTCTTACTATCTAGAAAAACAATCTCTATGAACCAGTGAGGCAACAAAAGCCAAGAGAGAAAATACCTACCCAACAAAGATCAGATATCAACACCTAGAATTTCAATCTTCCTAAACCCACAAGTCTAAAAGTCAATAAAATAGAAACAATTAAAAAATATAAAATCAAAATGCAAAGCTAAAAGGTAAAGAGAGAATATCTAAATTAAAGGTCATAACAATGGGCTCAGAGGAAATCCAGAGAAGCATAAAGACATACTTTAAAAGCCTGTACTCCACCAAATTGGAAAAATCTAAAAGAAGTGGATAATTTTCTCCATAGGTGCCACTTACCAAAATTAAATCAAGATCAGATTAATAATTTGAACAGGCCTATGACTCCTAGTGAAATAGAAGTTTCTAGAATAGAATTAAAATTCTCCATACCAAAAAAGTCCAAGACAGGATGGTTTTAGGCCAGGATTCTACCAGACTTCCAATATATTCCACAAAATATCTAAATTTGATATTTTGATATCAGAAGGAACATTGCTCAAATTATTTTATAAGGCCATAGTTACCCTGATGCCCAAACTACCGAAAAGACCCAATAATATAAAATTATAGGCTAATATCTCATATAAACATAGATGCAAAACTTTCCAATAAAATACTTGCATACTAAATCTAAGAACACAACACAAAGAGAGCTACAGTGATCAAGAAGGCTTTATCTCAGAAATGAAGGATAATTCAAACAATCTACCATTTAAACAAATTGAAAGACAAAGACCACATAATCATCTAGTTAGATACAGAAAGGGCCTTTGACAAAATCTAATCCCCCTTTATGTTAAAAGTCCTGGGGAGAGCAGGGATATAAGGGACCTACCTTAACATACTAAAGACAATCTATAGAAAGACCATAGCCGCTGGGCGGTGGCGGTGCACGCCTTTAATCCCAGCATTTGGGAGGCAGAGGCAGGCGGATTTCTGAGTTGAAGGCCAGCCTGGTCTACGGAGTGAGTTCCAAGACAGCCAGGACTACACAGAGAAACCCTGTCTTGAAAAAAAAAGTCCATAGCCAACACCAACTTAAATGAAAGTCAAAGCAATCCTACTAATATTAGAATGAAGACAATATTTTTCACTCTCTCCCTAACTATTCAATGTAGTACTTGAAGTCTTAGGCCAATACCACAACTGGAATAAATGTTTTGTTTTGTTTTGTTTTGTTTTGTTTTGTTTTTTAATTGAAGAATATATCAGAAGATGAAAAGATCTTGCATACTCATGGATCAGTGGATTTAAAATAGTAAAAATGCCAATGCTACCAACAGAAATCAACAGATTCAAGGCAATCCACATCAAATCCCCAACAAAGTTCTTCACAGATCTTGTAAGGACAATTTTCAGCTTCACTTGGAAAAAAACAAAAAAACAAAAAAACAGTATACATTCAACAATCCTTAAGTATAAAACAACTGCTTGAGGTAGCACCATCTCTGAATTTAAGTTGTACTGCAGAGTTAAAAATAATAAAAACAGTAAGACACCAAAACAGAGATCCAAATGAAGACCCAGACATAAAACCGCACATATGAATGCCTGATTTAAAATTTAAACAAACAAACAAACAGATATACACACTGGAAAAAGAGGGCATCTTCAACAATTTAACTTTGGATAACTGTGTAGAAGAAAGCACATAGTCCTGTACTTATTATCCTGCACAAATCTCTACTTCAACTCTATGAAAGACCTCAAAATAAAACCAGATATCCTGAATCAGATGGGGAAAAAAGTGGAGAATACCTTGAACTCATTGGCACAAAATCAAAACAAAACAAACAAAAATAAAGCACAAAATTTTTCTGAACAGAACACCATTAGCAGGGCACTAATTTCAACAATTAACAAATGGGACCTCAAGAAAGAGAAAAGTTTTCTCACAGCCAAGGACAACATCCTGCTGACAAAGAAAAAAATGTGAAAAGATTTTTACCAACTTTACATCTGAGAGAGGGCTAATACCCAAAATATATGACAAAGTCAAGAGAAAATGAACAGTCCAACTTAAAAATGGCATGCAGATCTAAAATGAGATTTCTCAAACAAGGAAACTCAAATGGCTAAGAAATGCTCTTAAATTTTCAACATCCTTAGCTATCAGGGAAATGCAAATCAAGACTACTCTTAAGATTTCATCTTCCTACTGTCAGAATGACTAAGTTCAATCTGGTAAGGATATGAAGTATTGAGCATTCATTCGTTGCTAACGGGAGGGCAAACTCATACAACCACTATACAAATCAGTGTGGCAGTTCCTCAGGATGAAGGGAATCTGTCCAGCTACACCACCCTTGGATCCTTGGACCCAAAGAACATTTTATCCTACCACGTAAACACTAGCTCAACCATTTTCATTGCTACTCTATTAATAATACGACATAAGTTGGAAACAACCTGAATGTTTTTCAATAGATGAATGAATAAAAGTATAGATACTTTTATACAATAGAATATTACTCAGTCATTGAAAATTGTAATCATGAAATTCTCAAATAAATGGATGGAACTAGGAATTATATGAGGAAATTTGCAAAGACAAATTTGGTGTGTATTTACTTATATGTAGTTTTTACCTGTTAAGTGAAGGATAACCAAGTTACAATGAGAAGAATCATAGAGACCAGGTATAGAGTAATGCACTAGGGGTGGGAATAAATAGCACTCCATAAGAAACGGAAATAGAATATGTCACCATTTTAGAGGCTGTGGGATCTTGAAGAATAGAGCCAATAAATGAAGCAGACAAGTCTCATAACTTTATTTAGAGCCTCCAACAATTGATGCTCTGAGGGCTAAAATGTCATGTAAGTAAGTAAAGTTCTCATGAGTACAAGCTCATCAAAGGAAACTCACGTGGGAAAACATGTTCTTCCATAAGGGTATTTAAAAGATAGTTTAAACTGTTAATTTAATAACAATAGCAATCAATAATATGAAGTAAACTTACTTCTACCCACTCTACCTAGGAAAAGCATGAAAACACATACCAAGAACAACTCTGTACTTTAAAGAAACTGAGCTCACAAGACTCTTGTCTTTTTTCTTTTTCTTCCTTCCTTCCTTTCTTTCTTTCTTTCTTTCTTTCTTTCTTTCTTTCTTTTTCTTTCTTTCTTTCTTTCCTTCCTTCCTTCCTTCCTTCCTTCCTTCTTTCCTTCCTTCCTTCCTTCCTCCCTCTCTTTCTGAGTATTCTTACAAGCACTCAGAATTCTTCTCACATGACTCCATTCCCGGACCATGTTCCAGACAAAAGTTATAAATGAATAGGAAGGTACTGGAACTAAAGGATCATATGGGAAAGGAAAGCAAAGAGGAGGGAGGAAATTCAGGGGAGACAGCTAAAATTAAGACACATTTGAGAGGAATTATGGAGACTATAATAGACGCTTCCATATACATCTATGAAGAGCATCTAAATAAAATCACCAAATAATGTGGGAGAGATAGTGCCAACTGGATATATTTTATAACCAAGTGGGAATAGGTTGACTCTAATTGAGTTGTTGGCCAAAGTTCTCGCATGGAAATCTCTAAACAGCCCAGGCTGTTGCCAAGGCCATTGGTATATCTCCACAAGCTGATGGCAAGGCCCCATTGCTAAAAACAACACCTACACAACACATTGAAGATGGAAAAGTCCAACTTGAGCTTAAGTAAAGCCTTCATCACTGGGCTGATACTGGGAGGATACTCTGTATGCTACCAAAGGAGAAATGTAAACACCAACCCAGCTGTGCACTCAAACTCTTTTATGATGGTGTCTTGCCTGGAAGATATGCTAGTGCAACAATGCTTGTGGGAGTAAGCAACTGATATCTGATTTTACCTAAGGCCAAATCATAAGATAGGACCTACTCCCTAAACTGCCTGGTTGAACAAAGACCTGAGATTAAATAGCCCAGGGACCTAGGGTAAAACTAAATACAACTTTTCAACTAAAGAAAATTAGCAGTAAAATGACTGCTAATGACAGTCTGCTATACTCATGGATAGGTGTCTTTTTCAGCCATCATCAGAGAAGCATCCTCATATAGCAAATGGGAACAAATGCAGAGACCCACAGTCAAACTATATGCAGAGAGTGAGAGACCTTGGAACATTTGGCCTGAATGAGATGTTTCTGTCAAATTTCTCCTCTTAGATTGTAGCCCAGAGAATGCTTTCAAAGGTCAACACAATATAGAAGCCAGAAGGGATGAAGGACATAAAGAACACTGGGCACTTTGAACACAACCTTGATTTTGTATCAAAATAAAATCTGTATCAAATAAGAATTTATGCCTTGAACATAGTAACAATTTCTGTAATATAAATCTCAAAACAAGATTTTAGTATCACTGAGACAGATTTTTTGCTTAATATTTCAGAATCTAGTCTTTTGGAGGTCTCCCTTAATTTGACCTCTTTCCCAGAGGAACAATATAACCATAAAGCTTAACATCATATCTATTATAATAATCTAAACAATTTAAAATAAATGAAATAAGCCATCTGTAACTTAAACCCAGAATTCCCATATCTGCCACCTTGAATGTCTTGTTAAAACTTATTTTCCCCACCAGGGGGCCTCAGAGCTCAAATATTTCTGTCTCTTTTTTTGTTCTAACATGGCAGGCTTGAGTCATGTGACCTGGTCTTAGTGCCACAGAGAAAGAGTAGCTTTTCAGTCGGTCTAAAGTCCTAACAGAATGGTCAGTCATCTAAGTCTGAGAACACAGAACAATATACAAAACAACACAGAGAAGAACAATCACCAGGCAGACAGACTGACTCTGCCACTGTCAGGACTCTAGATTCAAGAACCCAGAGCAAGGAAAATCAGCATACAATTTGCCCCTAGAGGGGTCCAATTTACCAGATTTCAGCAAAACTCTGTTCCCGCCATTACTGCCTTGCTGTTTACAGATGGAGAAGAGCCTTATTCAGCATTCCCCAGGCCCTAATGCTTCCTCCAGATCCCTGAGGTCTCAACTCTAGCATGGCTGCCAGTTGAAATTACCACCCCAGGCACTTACAAGCAAAACCAAAGTTCAGACAGGCTTCAAGGAAACAGAAACTAGGACCCGCCTCCTGTGGGACCTCCACATCAGAAAAAGAAACATAATCAGATGGCTGAGGGTCTATGAGAGTTTCAAAGTCAGCATCGGCACCCCGACGGGAGAATTCCAAGCATCCTAGGTCTCCCTCCAGTCCCCTGGAATGTCTTCCAGGGTGGCAGCTTGGGGCTTTCTCTAGTATGTCTACTAACCACAGGCCTCTGGCCCTCACAGTCCAAGAGAACAGCTGCATACCAAAAAGCATGCATATCATCAGATCCAGCAGATTCAGATACAGATTCAGATTCCAATAACAGAACAGAACAGACACTCAGAAAAAAGACATGGGCCAGCACACACACATTTCAGAGGGATCCCCTTACCTCCAAGTTGGTTCTGGGGAGGTATGATCGCACTTCCCGATCAACGTACCAAGATGTAAGACCCGAAAGAAAAACGGGGGAATCACAGTGCCCCACACCTTGGAAGGCATCACGCCAATCACTCACGAGAAACAGTCTTGATGCAACAGCAATAGGATTTTTATTCCAGAGGCTCTGGGGTCCACAGTCTTACCACACAGGGTAAAAGACTGTGAGCCACAAGTACAGGATCTGGGCAGCTTTTATAGGCTTATAACAGAACCTGCCTAACACAAACCACTCCATAGCTTCTAAGCCAATCAGTTTAAATTATCCAAGCCCGTACTCTCTGAGAACCAATCAGTTTTCTATAGAAGCTGGATGGAAACTAGTTAGGTCATTTCCGCTTACATGGCCACCATGCACAGGGTCATGCCAGGGTCACATACTTCCTGTTACACATTTCCTGTTATGGTGCCAGGGTCACATACGTACGTACGGGGCTGGCACGAGCCCCACATCCGCGGCAGTGACCCTGCCGACCCAGCGGCGTTTGCCCTTGCCTCAGCTGCTCCATGGGAGGCGAGACGGGAAAGGACGCTAGGGACCTTCCCAGCCTGCAGCTCGCAGCTGGACCCTGGAGGCAGGTGTTACTGGGCTAACAAAGAGTGAGCTAAACTTCTGCTTTTGGGGGTCATTTAAGAGTTAGGTGTGGGGAATTCTTAGCCTGCAATTCTCATCCTTTAAGGAGCCAGCTGTACACCTAGCAGCCAGCGAGGAGGAGGCAGCTTGCACAGGTGAGACCGGCCCTGAAGATTGAAGGATCCTGTCCAAGTTCCACTGGCAAGAGCCTTCCAGTTTCTGCCTCCAGATCAGGAACATCCTAGGCCACAGTGCACCATCTCCAAGCAGCTCAGGAAGCTAGCTATACAGCTTGCATACAGAGTTGATCAAGGCCACAGAGCTACATACCCAAACAACTATAAGAGAGTGGGTCTCGGCTGCTATCTTTGTTCCTGTGACTGTGTAACAGATTGGTAGGCAGGGTTCACCAGAATAGAGGATCACTTGGGACACACCCTACCAGGACTCCAACTGCACCCAACAACTCAGCAGTACCACAGAAATTTGTGCCAAGAAAAAGCAGCTCACCCAGGGTTGCTGAGATAGGCCTGCAGGCACACAGGAGGAGCAAGCTTCAGCCAGTGACAGTAGGGCCAAATGACACCAGAGATAACCAGATGGCAAAAGGCAAATGTGGGAACATTGCTAACAGAAATCAAGGCAGTATGGCACCATCTGAACCCAATTCTCCCACAATAGCAAGTTCTGGATACTCCAAAACACCAGAAAAGCAAGATTTCGATTTAAAATCATAGGTCATGATGCTGATGGAGGGCTTCAAGAAGGACATAAATAACTCCCTTAAAGAAATACAGTAGAACACAAGTAAACAGGGAGAATCCCTTGAAGAACTAAGGGAAAACACAACAAAACAGGTGAAGGAATTAAACAAAGCCATCCAGGATCTAAAGAAGGAGGTAGAAACAATGATGGAAATCACAAAGAGAGACAACTCAGGACATAGAAAGCCTAGGAAAGAAGTCAGGAAAAATGGATCCAAGCATCAACAACAAAATATGAGATAGAAGATAATCTCAGATGCAGAAGATACCATAGAAAGCATTGATACAATAGTCAACGAAAATGAAAAATGCAAAAAGCTCCTGACCCAAAATATCCAGAAAATCCAGGACAAAGTGAGAAGACCTAATAATCATAGGTATAGAAGAGATTGAAGATTTCCATCTTAAAGAGCCAGTAAATGTCTTTAACAAAATTATAGAAGAAAACTTTCCTAACCTAAAGAAAGAGATGCCCATGAACATGCAAAAAACCTACAGAACTCCAAATAGATTTGACCAGAAAAGAAATTCCTCCTGTAAATTCCTCATAATAATTAAAACACCAAATGTACTAACCAAAGAAAGAATATTAAAAGCAGTAAGGGAAAAAGAACAAGTAACATATAAAGGTAGACCTATCAGAATTACACTGGATTTCTCACCAGACTATGAAAGCCAGAAGAGCCTGGGCAGATGTCATGCAGACCCTAAGGGAACACAAATGCCAACGCAAACTGCTATATCCAGCAAATCTCTCAATTACCATAAATGGAGAAATCATGGTTTTTCATGTCAAAAACAAATTTACACAGTATCTTTCCACAAATCCAGCCCTTCAAAAGATAATGAATGGAAAACACCAACAAAAGGAGGGAAACTGCACACAAGAAAAAGCAAGAAAGCAATCTTCTCTCAACAAACCCAAAAGAAGATAACCACACAAACATAAAAATTACATCCAAAATAGCAGGAAGCAACAATCACTACTACTTAATACCTCTTAACATCAATGGACTCAATTCCCCAATAAAAAGACATAGACTAACAGATTGGATTTGTAAACAAGACTCAACATTTTGCTGCATACAGGAAAAGCATCTCACTGTTAAAAACAAACACTACCTCAGAGTAAAAGGCTGGAAAGCAGTTCTCGTAGCAAATGGTCCCAGGAAACAAGTTCAAGTACCCATTCTAATATCATATAAAATAGATTTTTAACCAAAACTCATCAAAAAAGACAAAGAAGGAGACTTTATACTCATCAAAGGAAAAATCTACCAGGAAGAACTCTCAATTTTGAACATCTATGCCCCAAATACAAGGGCACCGGCATTCCTAAAGGAAACCTTACTAAAGCTTAAAGCACACATCTCACCCCACACAATAATTGTGGGGGACTTAAACACCCCACTCTCTTTAATGGACAGATCAGGGAAACACAAACTAAACAGAATCATAGTGAAACTAACAGAAGTTTTGGACCAAATGGATTTAATAGATATCTATAGACCATTTCATCCTAAATTAAAAGAATATAACTTCTCAGCACCCCATGGAACCTTCTCCAAAACTGAGCATATAATTGGTCACAAAACAAACCTCAACAGATATAAGATGATCAAACTAAGTCCCTGCCTCCTATCAGATCACTAAGGAATAAGGGTGGTTTTCAATAGCAAAAACAACAACAAAAAGCCCACATACACATAGAAGTTGAACAATGCTCTAATCAATGATACCTTGGTTACGGAAGAAATAAGGAAAGAAATCAAAGTCTTTTTAGAATTTAATGAAAATGAAGGCACAACATACCCAAATTTATGGGACACAATGAAAGCACTGCTAAGAAGAAAACTCATAGGTCTGAGTGCCTACAAACAGAAGCTGGAGAGAGCATACACTAGCAGCTTAACAGAACACCTGAAAGCTTTAGAACAAAAAGAAGCTAATACACCCAAGATGAGTAGAAGGCAGGAAATCATCAAACTCAGGGCTGAAATCAACCAAGTTGAAACAAAAAGAACTATACAAAGAATCAACCAAAGAAGAAGCTGGTTCTTTGAGAAAATCAAGATAGATAAACCTTTAGCCAGACTAACCAGAAGGCACAGAGAGAGTATCCAAATTAACAAAATCAGAAATAACAACAGAAACTGAGGAAATTCAAAAAATTATCATATCCTACTACAAAAGCCTATACTCAACACAACTGGAAAATCTGGAGGAAATGGACAATTTCCTAGACAGATACAAACTACCAAAATTTAATCAGGATCAGATAGACCATCTAAACCATCCCATAACCCCTAAAGAAAAAGAAGTGGTCATTGATAGTCTCCCAACCAAAAAAAAGCACAGGACCAGATGGCTTTAGTATAGAATTCTGTCAGACATTCAAAGCAGTCCTAATACCAATACTCTTCAAATTATTCCACAAAATAGAAAGAGAAGGAACAATACCCAATTCATTCTATGAAGCTACAATTTCACTGATACCAAAACCTCACAAAGATCAACAAAAAAGAAAACCTTAGAACAATTTTCCTGATAAATATTGATGCAAAAATTCGTGCCAACCAAATGCAAGAACACATCAAAACAATCATTCACCATGATCAAGTAGGCTTCATCAAAGGGATGCAGGGATATATAAAAACATCCATCAATGTAATCCACTACATAAACAAACTCAAAAAGAAAACCACATGGTCATTTCATTAGATGCTGAAAAAACATTTGATAAAATTAAGCATCATTTCATGTTAAAGGTCTTAGAAAGAATAGGAATTCAAGGCCCATACCTAAGCACAATCAAAGCAATATACAGCAAACCAGTAGCCAACATCAAACTAAATGGAGAGAAACTTGAAGCAATCCCACTAAAATCATGGACTAGACAAGGCTGCCCTCTCTCTCCATATATATTCAATATAGTAATTGAAGTTCTAGCCAGAGCAATTAGAGAACATAAAGAGGTCAAAGGGATACAGATTGGAAAGGAAGAAGTCAAACTATCACTATTTGCAGATGATATGGGTATACTTAAGTGACCCAAAACGCTCCACCAGAGAATCCTACAGCTGATAAACAACTTCAGCAAAGTGGCTGAATATAAAATTTACTCATGCAAATCAGTAGCCTTCCTATACTCAAAGGATAAACATTCTGAGAAGGAAATTACAGAAATGACACTCTTCACAATAACCACAAACAATATAAAGTGTCTTGGTGTGACTCTAACCAAACAAGTGAAAAATATGTATGACAGGAACTTCAAGTCTTTGAAGAAAGAAATCAAAGAATACCTCAGAAGATTGAAAAAAATTCATCCATGCTCTTGGATTGGCAGGATTAATATAGTAAAAATGGCCATCTTGCCAAAAGCAATCTACAGATTCAATGCAATCCCCATCAACATCCCAACTCAAAATGTATTCATGCAAGTTGTAGCTAAATGGTTAGATCTGGAAAATATCATCCTAAGTGAGTTAACCCAATCACAAAAGAATACACATGAAATGCAATCACTGATAAGTGGATATTAATGAGCCCAGAAGCCCTAAATACTCAAGGCACAATTAGCAAGTCAAATGATTCCCAAGAAGAAGAAAGGAGAGGACCCTGGGCCTGTAAAGATTGGATCCAGTTTTGTAGACCCAGAACAGAGAAATCATGGGGCGTGGGGGATGTTTGGGGAATAGTTGGTGAGGAGAGGAATTATAGGACGTATGGTGGGGGGGAACTGGGAAAGGGGAAAGCCTTTGGAATGTAAACATAGAATATAGAAAATAAAAATTAAAAAAAATAAAATAAAAAATAAAATAAAAAATAAAGAAAAAAATCCCAACTCAATTCTTCATAGACTTCGAAAGAGCAATTCTCAAATTCATTTGGAATAACAAAAAACCCAGGATATCTAAAACTATACTCAACAGTAAAAGAACTTCTGGGGGAAATCAGTATCCCCGACCTCAAGCAGCACTACAGAGCAATTGTGTTAAAAACTGCCTGGTATTGATACAGTTACAGGCAAGAAGATCAATAGAATAGGATTGAAGACTGGGAAATGAACCCATAGAATTATGGTAACTTGCTCTTTGACAAGGGAGCTACAACCATCCAGTGGAAAAAAAAAGATAGCCTCTTCAACAAATGGTGCTGGTTCAACTGGAGGTCAGCATGCAAAAGAATGCAAACTGAACCATTCTTATCTCTTTGTACTAAGCTCAAGTCCAAGTGGATCAAGACCCTCCACATAATACCAGACACACTGAAACTAATAAAAAATAAACTGGGGTGGTGGGGGAGGGGGCTTGAGGACATGGGCACAGATGAAAATTTCCTCAACAGAACACCAATAGCTTCTGCTCTAAGATCAAGAATTGACAAATGGGACCTCATAAAACTACAAAGTTTCTGTAAGGCAAATGACATTGTCAAAAAGACAAAACTGCAACCAACAAATTGGGAAAAGATCTTTACCAACACTACATTTAACAGAGGGCTTATTTCAAGATATACAAAGAACTCAAGAAGGTAGACTCCAGAGATCCAAAGAACCCTATTAAAAAATGGGATACAGAGCTAAATGAAGAATTTTCACCAGAGGAATATAGAATGGCTGAGAATGGCCTATAGAAATGTTCAACATCCTTGGTCATCAGGGAAATGCAAATCAAAACAACCCTAAGATTTCACCTCACACCAGTCAGAATGGCTAAGATCAAAAACTCAGGAGAAAACAGGTGTTGGTGAGGATGTGGAGAAAGAGGAACACTCCTCCACTGCTGGTGGGGTTGCAAGCTGGTACTACCACTCTGGAAACCAGTCTGGCGGTTCCTCAGAAAACTGGGAATGATATTTCTGGAGGACTCAGCTATACCACTCCTGGGCATATACCCAGAGGATTCCCCAGCATGTAATAAGGATACATGTCCCACTATGTTCATAGCAGCCCTATTTATAATAGCCAGAAGCTGGAAAGAACCAAGATGTCCCTCAATGGAGGAATGGATACAGAAAATGTGGTATATATACACAATGGAGTACTATTCAGTCATTAGAAAGAATGAATTCATGAATTTCTTAGACAAATGGATGGAGCTATAGAACATCATCCTAAGTGAGGTAACCCAGTCTCAAAAGAACACTCATGGTATGCACTCACTGATAAGCAGATATTAGCCTAGAAGCTTGGAATACCTAAGACACAATTCACATATCAAATGATGCCCAAGAAGAAGGAAGGAGTGGCCCCTGATCCTGGAAAGGCTCAGTGCAGCAGTGTAGGGGAATACCTGGACAGGGAAGTGGGAAGGGGTGGATTGGGGAACAGGGGAAGGGAAGAAGGCTTACAGGACTTTCAGGGAGGGTGAATGCAGGAAAGGGGAAATCATTTGAAATGTAAATAAAGAATATATCGAATAAAAAAGAAAATATGATGTATTAATTTACACAAAATAATATACATATTATGTTATTTCCATAGACTTTCATTATATATAACATATCATTTAAAAGCATTGAGCAATTTATGCACAATATATGTATAAAAATAGAATTATCACTATGCACTACTGTAGGAAAATTTTAAACATGAAATCACATTCTTTATAGCACAAACAGACAATTTTGCCTCTTTGAATTCTGGTTCCAAAAAGTCACATTTTTAGTCACATTTACCTACTCTGTCCTCTTTCTCAATAGCTTTTCTTTTTTCTTTTTTTAACAGCAAAAGATAATTTATTACCTGTAATAAACATTTAATTTCTGTAAATTTTAATATCACTAAGTCTTTCATACTAGCAACTCTTTTGGACTTTAACTTTACTCATAAAAAAAATCAAACATCCAAAATTAATTCACATAGAAGGAAATAATATGTATACAGTTAACCTGACAAAGTGTTCACTGTATCCAAATAATGAAAACAGCATAAAGGCTAATCTAGTAATAAATAGGTTTAGAAGTGTAGTTTTTTTCCTATCCTAACAGAATTTCCAATACACAGGTACTTTTGCTCACAGAAATAAATCTAATATTAAGATTTAAAGAAATTATTTGAGTGTCTACAAACTCATTCACTACACTTAAAAGGCATATTAAAAATCAAATAGATATAAGTGAGGCAATCTGCCACTATCGGTCTATTTCTTTTCCTGTACATTTCCTGTACCCTCTGTTCTTTAAAAGTAGATCCTAGAGAGCAGTCCTTGGTATCCAGGTCGCCATCACTGAGGAGCAGCAGGCAGACACCAGGACACACAGAGTCTGGAAATGGAGTCAGTGGGCTTTGAGGACATGGCTGTGAAGTTCACACAGGAGTGGGCTGTGTGGGATTTATCCCAGATATGATACAGGAAACCCCGAGGAACCTGGCCTCTCTAGGAAACAAGTTGGGTAACCAGAAGGTTGTAAATAAGTATGAAAATCTCTTGAGAATACTAAGCAGCAACCTGGTGGAGAGATTCTGTGACTATAATGAATGTCACCAGTGTGCAGAAATCTTCAGCTGCAATCCAGGACACTCTTGTGAGCCTGAAATCTTGTTCAGGACTTGCTCCATTTGATAAGAATGTCTGTGAAGAGGGTAGAATTGACCCTTCGTCTCTGGGTGTGCCACTGAACCACCAGGTAGGACCTTATGAAGACCAAGAATATGGTCTGACATTGCATAAACATAAGGAGTTTGAAAGCAGCTCCAATTCTCCTTCATCCCTTCAGATACATAAAAGCACTCACATTGGAGAGAAACCTTCTGAAAATAAAACTGTGGTAAAGACTTTCCTTGTTTCAAATCTGGCCAAATGTATGAACAAAGGGACTGTTCAAAGAAGTCTTATGTGCACAAGCCATGTGGCAAAGGCTTCATCCATGCCAGTCCTTTACAAAGGCATGAGGAGACTCACAGCATTAAGAAGCCCTATGTGTGTGAACTGTGTGGGAAGGAATTTGCTCGGTTAGATAACCTTTTAAGACATAAGATGCTTGACGGTGGTGGCGCACGCCTTTAATCCCAGCACTTGGGAGGCACAGGCAGGCAGATTTCTGAGTTAGAGGCCAGCCTGGTCTATAGAGTGAGTTCCAGGACAGCCAGGGCTACACAGAGAAACCCTGTCTCAAGAAAAAAAAAAGACTGACTCCAAGTCAGTGAGAAGACTTCTCTGTAATCATTGTGAGAAAGTTTTCTCTGATTCCTCTTGCCTTCAAAGAGACACAAGAGTTCATACTGGAGAGAAACCCTATGTATGTAAGCAATATAGGAAGGCCTTCAATACTTCTACTAACCTTCAAATGGGTGAATGAACTCACACTGGGGAAAAATCTTGTGTATGTAAGTAATGTGGGAATACCTTTGGGCTTCTGATTCAACTGCAAAAGCATGAAGCAATTCACAGCAATTCCCTACGATTGCAAGCAGGGTGGAAAAAGCTTTACTTCCTCCAGTTCCCTAAAAACACATGAAAGAATTCACACTGGTAAGAAGCCCTATATGTGTGAATACTGCGGGGAAAACCTTCAGGTATTCCAGGACCCTTAAAAAACACAAAAGTATTCACACTGGAAAGAGAACCTATGTATGTAAGCAATGTGGGACAGCCTTCCATTATGATTTATATTTTCAAAGACATGAACAAATCCACAGAAGACAGAGACCCCAAGTATGTAAGCAATGTGGGAAAACCTTTCGTTATGCTTTTAGGTTGAAATACATGAATGAATCCACAGCAGCAAGAGATCTTATGTATGTAAGTGGTGTGGGAATGGTTTCTTTTTTTTTTTTCTTTTTTTTTTTATCATTTTTTTTTATTTTCTATATTCTTTGTTTACATTCCAAAGGCTTTCCCCTTTCCCAGGTACCCCCCACCATATGTCCCATAATTCCTCTCCCCCCCCCATGCTATTCCCCACTCTTTCCCCCCCCCCCCACGATTTCTCTGTTCTGGGTCTACAATACTGGATCCAATCTTACAGGCCCAGGGTTCTCTCCTTTTTTTCTTCTTGAGAGTCATTTGACTTGCTAATTGTGCCTTGAGTATTTAGGGCTTCTGGGCTCATTAATATCCACTTATCAGTGATTGCATTTCGTGTGTATTCTTTTGTGATTGGGTTAGCTCACTTAGGATGATAGTTTCCAGATCTAACCATTTACCTACAAATTGCATGAATTCATTATTTTTAATTGCTGAGTAGTACTCCATTGTATAAATATACCACATTTTCTGTATCCATTCCTCCTTTGAGGGATATCTGGGCTCCTTCCAATTTCTGGCTATTATAAACAAGGCTGCTATAAACATAGTGGAGCATGTGTCTTTGTTGTATGCAGGGGAATCCTCTGGGTATATGCCCAGGAGTGGTATGCCAGGGTCCTCTGGGAGTGGCATGCCCAATTTTCTGAGGAACCGCCACACTGATTTCCAGAGTGGTTTTACCATTTTGCAATCCCACCAACAGTGGAGGAGTGTTCCTCTTTCTCCACATCCTCGCCAGCACTTGTTGTCTCTCGAGTTTTTAATCTTAGCCATTCTGACTGGAGTGAGGTGGAATCTCAGGGTTGTTTTGATTTGCATTTCCCTGATGACTAATGATGTTGAACATCTCTTAAGGTGTTTCTCGGCCATCCGAATTTCTTCTGGTGAAAATTCTTTGTTTAGCTCTGTGCCCCATTTTTTGATAGGGTTATTTGGTTCTTTGGGGTCTAACTTCTTGAGTTCTTTGTATATATTGGATATTAGCCCTCTGTCGGATGTGGGGTTGGTGAAGATCATTTCCCACGTTGTTGGTTGCCGTTTTGTCTTTCTGACAGTGTCCTTTGCCTTACAGAAACTTTGTAATTTTATGAGGTCCCATTTGTCCATTCTTGATCTTAGAGCATAAGCTATTGGTGTTCTGTTCAGGAACTTTACCCCTGTGCCCATGTCCTCCAGGGTCTTCCCAAGTTTCTTTTCTAATAGTTTCAGTGTGTCTGGTTTTATGTGGAGGTCCTTGATCCATTTGGAGTTGATCTTAGTACAAGGAGATAAGAGTGGGTCAATTCGCATTCTTCTGCATGTTGACCTCCAGTTGAACCAGCACCATTTGTTGAAAAGGCTATCTTTTTTCCACCGGATGGTTGTGGCTCCTTTATCAAAGATCAAGTGACCATAAGTCTGTGGGTTAATTTCTGGGTCTTCAATCCTATTCCATTGATCTACCTGCCTGTTGCTGTACCAATACCATGCAGTTTTTAACACAATTGCTCTGTAGTACTGCTTGAGGTCAGGGATATTGATTCCCCCAGAAGTCCTTTTATTGTTGAGAATAGTTTTAGCTATCCTAGGTTTTTTGTTGCTCCAGATGAATTTGAGAATTGCTCTTTCTAGATCTATGAAGAATTGATTTGGGATTTTGATGGGGATTGCATTGAATCTGTAGATTGCTTTTGGCAAGATGGCCATTTTTACTATATTGATCCTGCCAATCCAGGAGCAAGAAATATTTTTCCATCTCCTGAGGTCTTCTTCGATTTCTTTCTTCAGGGACTTGAAGTTCCTGTCATACAGATCTTTCACTTGTTTGGTTAGAGTTACGCCAAGGTACTTTATGTTGTTTGTGGCTATTGTGAAGGGTGTTATTTCCCTAACTTCTTTCTCAGCCTGCTTGTCCTTTGAGTACAAGAAGGCTACTGATTTACTTGAGTTAATTTTATAACCAGCCACGTTGCTGAAGTTGTTTATCAGCTGTAGAAGTTCTCTGGTGGAGTTTTTTGGATCGCTTAAGTAGACTATCATATCATCTGCAAATAATGATACTTTGACTTCTTCCTTTCCAATTTGTATCCCTTTGACTTCCTTATGTTGTCTGATTGCTCTCGCTAGAACTTCAAGTACTATATTGAAAAGATATGGAGAGAGAGGACAGCCTTGTCTAGTCCCTGATTTTAGTGGAATTGCTTCAAGTTTCTCTCCATTTATTTTGATGTTGGCTACTGGTTTGCTGTAGATTGCTTTTACTATGTTTAGGTATGGGCCTTGAATTCCTGCTCTTTCCAAGACTTTTAGCATGAAAGGATGCTGAATTTTGTCAAATGCTTTTTCAGCATCTAATGAGATGACCATGTGGTTTTTTTCTTTTAGTTTGTTTATGTAGTGGATTACATTGATGGATTTCCGTATATTGAACCATCCCTGCATTCCTGGAATGAAGCCTACTTGATCATGGTGAATGATCGTTTTGATATGCTCTTGGATTCGGTTGGCAAGAATTTTATTTAGTATTTTTGCATCTATATTCATAAGAGAAATTGGCCTGTAGTTCTCTTTCTTTGTTGGATCTTTTTGTGGTTTAGGTATCAGCGTAATTGTGGTTTCGAAGAATGAGTTGGGCAGTGTCCCTTCTGTCTCTATTTTGTGGAATAGTTTGAAGAGTATTGGTGTTAAGTCTTCTTTGAAGGTCTGGTAGAATTCTGCACTAAAACCATCTGGTCCCGTACTTTTTTTTAGTTGGGAGGCTTTCTATAACCCCTTCTATTTCTTTAAGGGTTATGGGACTGTTTAGCTGGTCTACTTGATGCTGATTTAATTTTGGTATTTGGTATCTGTCTAGGAAATTGTCCATTTCCTCCAGATTCTCCAGTTGTTTTGAGTATAGGCCTTTGTAGTAGGATCTGATGATCTTTTGAATTTCCTCTGTTTCTGTTGTTATATCCCCCTTTTCATTTTTAATTTTGTTAATTTGGATACTATCTCTGTGCCCTTTGGTTAGTCTAGCTAAGGGTTTATCTATCTTGTTGATTTTCTCGAAGAACCAGCTCTTGGTTTTGTTGATTCTTTGTATGGTTCTCTTTGTTTCTGCTTGATTGATTTCAGCCCTTAGTTTGATGATTTCCTCTCTTCTACTCCTCCTGGGTGAGTTAGCTTCTTTTTGTTCCAGCGCCTTCAGGTGTGCTGTTAAGTTGCTAGTGTATGCTCTTTCCAGTTTCTTTTTGGAGGCACTCAGGGCTATGAGTTTTCCTCTTAGCACTGCTTTCATTGTATCCCAGAGATTTGGGTAGGTCGTACCTTCATTTTCATTGAAGTCTAAAAAGTCTTTGATTTCTTTCTTTATTTCTTCCTTGACCAGGGTGTCATTGAGTAGAGTATTGTTCAGTTTCCATGTGTATGTGGGCTTTCTGTAGTTCTTCTTGCTATTGAAGACCACTTTTACTCCATAGTGATCCGATAGGAGACATGGGATTAGTTCGGTCTTCTTGTATTTGTTGAGGTCTGTCTTGTGACCAATTATATGATCAATTTTTGAGAAGGTACCGTGCGGTGCTGAGAAAAAGGTATACTCTTTTGTTTTAGGATGGAATGTTCTATATATATCTGTTAAATCCAATTGGTCCATAGCTTCAATTAGTTTCACTGTGTCCCTGTTTAGTTTCTGCTTTCCTGATCGGTCCATTGAGGAGAGTGGAGTGTTGAAGTCACCTACAATCATTGTGTTAGGTGCGATGTGTGCTTTAAGCTTTAGTAAAGTTTCTTTTACGAATGAGGGTGCCCTTGCATTTGGTGCATAGATGTTCAGTATTGAGAATTCTTCTTGGTGGATTTTCCCTTTGACAAGCAGGAAGTGACCTTCTGTGTCTCTTTTGATGACTTTAGGTTGAAAGTCGATTTTATCTGATATTAGAATGGCTACTCCAGCTTGTTTCCTGGGACCATTTGCTTGTAGAACTGTCTTCCAGCCTTTTACTCTAAGGTGGTGTTTGTCTTTGACACTGAGATGTGTTTCCTGTATGCAGCAAAATGTAGGGTCCTGTTTCCGTATCCAGTCTGTTAGTCTGTGTCTTTTGATTGGGGAATTGAGTCCATTGATATTAAGAGATATTAAGGAATAGTAATTATTACTTCCTGACATTTTGGGAATTGTTATTATTATTTGTATTTGAGTGGTTCTCTTCTTTTGGGTTGGATGAGATGGGGTTTCTATCTTGTTTCTTCTGGGGTGTTGTTTCCCCCCTTGTGTTGGTATTTTTCCCCTATTATCCTTTGTAGGGCTGGGTTTGTAGATAAGTATCTTGCAAATTTGGTTTTGTCGTGGAATATCTTGGTTTCCCCATCTATGGCAATTGAGAGTTTCGCTGGGTATAGTAGTCTTGGCTGAAGTTTGTGTTCTCTTAGGGTCTGCATAAGGTCTGCCCAGGATCTTCTAGCTTTCATGGTCTCAGGTGAGAAGTCTGGTGTAATTCTGATAGGTCTTCCTTTGTATGTTACTTGTCCTTTTTCTCTTACTGCTTTTAATATTCTTTCTTTGTTTAGTACATTTGGGGTTTTGACTATTATGTGACGGGAAGTATTTCTGTTCTGGTCCAGTCTATTTGGGGTTCTATAGGCTTCTTGTATATTCATGGGCATCTCTCTCTTTAGGTTGGGGAAATTTTCTTCCATAATTTTGTAGAAGATATTTGCTGGCCCTTTAAGTTGTAGATCTTCATTCTCATCTATCCCTATAATCCTTAGGTTTGGTCTTCTCATTGTGTCCTGGATTTCCTGAATGTTTTGGGTTACCAGCTTTTTGCATTTTGCATTTTCTTTAATTGTTGAATCCATGGTTCCTATGGTATCTTCAGCATCTGAGATTCTGTCTTCTATCTCTTGTATTCTATTGTTGATATTTGCATCTATGACTCCTGATTTCTTCCCAAGGTTTTCTATCTCCAACATTGTCTCCCTTTGCGATTGCTTAGTTGTTTCTACTTCTGTTTTTAGATTTTGTATGGTTTTGCTCAGATCTTTCAGTTGCTTGTTTGTGTTTTCCTGTAATTCTTTAAGGGATTTTTGTGTTTCCTCCTTTATGACTTCTGCTCGTTGACCCATGTTCTCTTGTATTTCTTTGGGTGATTTTTGTTTCTCCCCCGTATTGGGATTCACTTTTTGCTCTATATTCTCCTGGATTTCTTTAAGTGATTTTTGTGTCTGCCTTGTATGGGCTTCTAGTTTTTGATCTATTTTCTCCTCTATTACTTTAAGAAATTTATCTAAGTGATCCTCAATCTGCATCTTTACCAGTGATTTTAGATCTGAGTCTTGTTTTTCTGGTGTGTTGAGATATCTGGGATTTAATTGTGTTTGTCTTGCAATGGCTTCTAGCTTTTGATCTATTTTCTCATGTATTACTTTAAGAGATTTATCTAAGTGTTCCTCTATCAGCATCCTGACCAGTGATTTTAGATCTGAGTCTTGTTTTTCTGGTGTTTCGGGGTATCCAACATTTATTGCTGTTGGGGAACTGGGTTCGGATGCCGCCATATTGCCTTGATTTTTGTTAGTAGCGATCCTACGTTTGCCTTTTGCCATCTGGTTAACTCTGGTGTTAGTTGGTCCTGTAGATACTAGCTGGTGCTTGACCCTCCTGTGGGGTTGTAAGGCTATTTCCCAGTGACTGGGATACCTGAATCACTGTCCTGCGGGGGTCTTGCTCACAGATTGCTGACGGGTGGCCTGAGTCCCCCGAGGTCTTAACCTCAGGATATCCCAGGTATTTGGTTCCGCCTGTTGGGCGGCTGCTCTGCACTGCTCCTGCTCAGGGTTCGCTGTCTGATATCCTGTTTCCCCAGGGGTCTTAAAGATGGGATATCTCAGTTATCTGGTTCCGCCTGCTGGTCCCAAGCTGCTGGGAAGCTGGCTGGGTCCGGTTTCCAGCTTCCCTGCCACTGGCTGGATGGGAGGCTGGTTCGGCCTCGGGCTGGGTCTGGGTACCTGGCACACTGGCTGACTCTGGCTTCCTCACCACCAGCTGGACGGGAAGCTGCAGGCAATATGGCAGCTGCCTGCAGGGAGCTCGGGGTCCACCCCGCGCGCGAGTGCAGAGTGCACCCGCTATTCTGTGCCCAATTCCCACTCCAGGCCTGAGTCCCCGAAGGTCTTAAGCTTGGGCTGTCTCGGGTACCTGGTTCTGCCGCCGCCGCCGGATGGTTCTGAGCACCTGGCACGCTGGGTGACCCTCCGGCTTCCCCACCACCAGCTGGGCGGGAAGCTGCAGGCAATATGGCAGCTGCCTGCAGGGAGCTCGGGGTCCGCCGCGCGAGTGCAGAGTGCACCCGCTATTCTGTGCCCAACTCCCACTCCAGGCCTGAGTCCCCGAAGGTCTTAAGCTTGGGCTGTCTCGGGTACCTGGTTCTGCCGCCGCCGCCGGATGGTTCTGAGCACCTGGCACGCTGGGTGACCCTCCGGCTTCCCCACCGCCAGCTGGGCGGGAAGCTGCAGGCAATATGGCAGCTGCCTGCAGGGAGCTCGGGGTCCGCCGCGCGAGTGCAGAGTGCACCCGCTATTCTGTGCCCAACTCCCACTCCAGGCCTGAGTCCCCGAAGGTCTTAAGCTTGGGCTGTCTCGGGTACCTGGTTCTGCCGCCGCCGCCGGATGGTTCTGAGCACCTGGCACGCTGGGTGACCCTCCGGCTTCCCCACCCGGGAATGGTTTCTTGACATAATACTATTATCAAAGACATTCCCCAATTTATAGGAGAACAGATAGGATGTTTGTAAGTGACTTGAGAAAGTCTTCTCTTGGGCTGGAGAGATGGTTTTGTGGTAAAGAGCACTGAATGCTCTTCCACAGGTCCTGAGTTCAATTCCCAGTGGCTCACAACCACTTGTATGATATCTGATGCTCTCTTCTGGTGTGTCTGAAGACAGCAACAGTTTATTCACATACATAAAATAAATAAATCTTTAAAAAAAGAAAAGTCTTCTCTTGGTTAGTTCTCATAGAAAAACAACATGAGAGTGACATTTTATGCCATTGAATTATTTATGAATATTGAAATTATCCTGCTGTTTTAATAGGCCAGGGCTTGATATCCTTGTATGCAATGACATTCTTTTTGCTTTTGTTGGTGTTGGGCTTTGTTTTGTTTTGTTTTTTAAATAGGCTCTCATTCTGTAGCACTGAATAACCTAAAATGTATTGTGTAGACAAGGTTGGCCTTGACCACCCAGGTCCATCTACCTATGTCTTGTAAATGGCCAACTCATTGTTTTCCATGAATACAAACCACTAAAAATTGGGGAAAAAAATCATGTAGTCCCAACAAAGATAAAACTGAAGTAGAGATCTGGACAATTCTATATAAGATAAACAAAAGATGTGTGTTACTGTAAAGAAACAGAATTTAGCCTCGAACTGGACAAATCTAACTTCAATAATGTGCAATATTTTCTCAGATCTCTTTGTTACTACAATCTTCATATGTCCTGTCCTAGTTAATATTTCAATACAAGAACAAGAGATCACATTTTACTAGTCATTGCTTCTCTTAATGCAGAGCATACAGTGTCAAAAAATATAGAGAAGAGCTTGCAGTTACTGTCTTGATGTTGTATCAATATTTTATTTTCTAAATAAAGATTGGTTCAAGTGTAAAAATAAAATTTAAAAAAAGCTATATAGACATATGATGCACCTGAAGTTGGGGGAAGCCACAGGGAACAGAGCTGATTCCTGACAGCCTCCCGAGCTGGGGGCTGGAGTAGCTGTTTGGTAAAGAGAGGTTATCAGGCAGGTAAAGCAAGGCAACACAGAGTATTCTAGCTGGGCTTAGGAGGACAAACCTAGGAGCGTCCAACTGCAACCTCCATCCTATGATTCAGACTCATTCATTCAACTGCTTGCTTCTCTCAATAAACTTATCCAGGTTCTTGCAATGTACCAAAGGTGTAAAATGGACACAAAAATATACATGATGCTGAGAACATAGCCCGACAACAGAGATATGTCAAATAGTCACAGGGGGTGGGGGCATGCTTAGAAGGAAAACACAGAGAATGGGATAGTGAGGAAACGCTGAACAAAGATCTCTGAGGCAGTGCGATCTTCCCCAGATGACTCAAACATGCCAGAACTGAACAATTAAGAAGGATCCCGTAGAAGAAAAGAAATCATCAAACTCGGGGCTGAAATCAATCAAATAGAAACAAAGAGAACCATACAAAGAATCAACAAGGCCAGGAGCTGGTTCTTTGAGAAAATCAACAAGATAGATAAACCCTTAGCCAGACTAACCAAAGGACACAGAGACAGTATCCAAATTAACAAAATTAGAAATGAAAAGGGAGACATAACAACAGAAACTGAGGAAATTCAAAAGATCATCAGATCCTACTACAAAGGTCTATACTCAAAACAACTGGAGAATCTAGAGGAAATAGACAATTTCCTAGACAGATACCAAATACCAAAATTAAATCAGCATCAAATAGATCAGCTAAATAGTCCCATAACCCCTAAAGAAATAGAAGAGGTTATAAAAAGCCTCCCAACCAAGAAAAGTACGGGACCAGATGGTTTTAGTGCAGAATTCTACAAGACCTTCAAAGAAGACTTAACACCAATACTTTTCAAACTATTCCACAAAATAGAGACAGAAGGGATACTGCCCAAAACATTCTTTGAAGCCACAATTACGCTAATACCTAAACCACAAAAAGATCCAACAAAGAAAGAGAACTACAGGCCAATTTCTCTTATGAATATCGATGCAAAAATACTAAATAAAATTCTTGCCAACCGAATCCAAGAGCATATCAAAACGATCATTCACCATGATCAAGTAGGCTTCATCCCAGGGATGCAGGGATGGTTCAATATACGGAAATCCATCAATGTAATCCACGACATAAACAAACTGAAAGAAAAAAAACCACATGGTCATCTCATTAGATACTGAAAAAGCATTCAACAAAATTCAGCATCCTTTCATGCTAAAAGTCTTGGAAAGAGCAGGAATTCAAGGCCGATACCTAAACATAGTAAAAACAATCTACAGCAAACCAGTAGCCAATATCAAAATAAATGGAGAGAAACTTGAAGCAATCCCACTAAAATCAGGGACTAGACAAGGCTGCCCTCTCTCTCCATATCTTTTCAATATAGTACTTGAAGTTCTAGCGAGAGCAATTAGACAACATAAGGAAGTCAAAGGGATACAAATTGGAAAGGAAGAAGTCAAACTATCATTATTTGCAGATGATATGATAGTTTACTTAAGTGATCCAAAAAACTCCACCAGAGAACTTCTACAGCTGATAAACAACTTCAGCAAAGTGGCTGGTTATAAAATTAACTCAAGCAAATCAGTAGCCTTCTTGTACTCAAAGGACAAGCAGGCTGAGAAAGAAGTTAGGGAAATAACACCCTTCACAATAGCCACAAACAACATAAAGTACCTTGGCGTAACTCTAACCAAACAAGCGAAAGATCTGTATGACAGGAACTTCAAGTCCTTGAAGAAAGAAATCGAAAAAGACCTCAGAAGATGGAAAAATATTTCTTGCTCCTGGATTGGCAGGATCAATATAGTAAAAATGGCCATCTTGCCAAAAGCAATATACAGATTCAATGAGATCCCCATCAAAATCCCAACTCAATTCTTTATAGATCTAGAAAGAGCAATTCTCAAATTCATCTGGAGCAACAAAAAACCCAGGATAGCTAAAACTATTCTCAACAATAAAAGGACTTCTGGGGGAATCAATATCCCTGACCTTAAGCAGTACTACAGAGCAATTGTGTTAAAAACTGCATGGTATTGGTACAGCAATAGGCAAGTGGATCAATGGAATAGGATTAAAGACCCAGAAATGAACCCACAGACTTATGGTCACTTGATCTTTGATAAAGGAGCCACAACCATCCAGTGGAATAAAGATAGCCTCTTCAACAAATGGTGCTGGTTCAACTGGAGGTCAACATGCAGAAGAATGAAAATTGACCCACTCTTATCTCTTTGCACTAAGATCAACTCCAAGTGGATCAAGGACCTCCACATAAAACCAGACACACTGAAACTATTAGAAAAGAAACTTGGGAAGACCCTGGAGGACATAGGCACAGGAGGAAAGTTCCTGAACAGAACACCAATAGCTTATGCACTAAGATCAAGAATTGACAAATGGGACCTCATAAAATTACAAAGTTTCTGCAAGGCAAAGGACACTGTCAGAAGGACAAAACGACAACCAACAAAGTGGGAAAAGATCTTCACCAACCTCACATCCGACAGAGGGCTAATATCCAATATATACAAAGAACTCAAGAAGTTAGACCCCAAAGAACCAAATAACCCTATCAAAAAATGGGGTACACAGCTAAACAAAGAATTTTCACCAGAAGAAATTCGGATGGCCGAGAAACACCTTAAGAGATGTTCAACATCATTAGTCATCAGGGAAATGCAAATCAAAACAACCCTGAGATTCCACCTCACACCAGTCAGAATGGCTAAGATTAAAAACTCAAGAGACAGCAAGTGCTGGCGAGGATGTGGAGAAAGAGGAACACTCCTCCACTGTTGGTGGGATTGCAAAATGGTAAAACTGCTCTGGAAGTCAGTGTGGCGGTTCCTCAGAAAATTGGGCATGTCCCTTCCAGAGGACCCTCGCATACCACTCCTGGACATATACCCAGAGGATTCCCCTGCATACAATAAAGACACATGCTCCACTATGTTTATAGCAGCCTTGTTTATAATAGCCAGAAATTGGAAGGAGTCCAAATATCCCTCAAAGGAGGAATGGATACAGAAAATGTGGTATATTTATACAATGGAATACTACTCAGCAATTAAAAATAATGAATTCATGCAATTTGTAGGTAAATGGTTAGACCTGGAAAATATCATCCTGAGTGAGCTAACCCAGTCACAAAAGAATACACATGAAATGCAATCACTGATAAGTGGATATTAATGAGCCCAGAAGCCCTAAATACTCAAGGCACAATTAGCAAGTCAAATGATTCCCAAGAAGAAAGGAGAGGACCCTGGGCCTGTAAAGATTGGATCTAGTTTTGTAGAGAAACTGTGGGGGGAGGGGAAATGATTGGGGAATAGTTGGGGGGGAGAGGAATTATGGGACATAGGGAGGGGGAACTGGGAAAGGGGAAACCTTTGGAATGTAAACATAGAATATAGAAAATAAAAATTAAAAAAAAAAAATAAAAAAAGAAGGATCCCACGGCAAGAGAATATTCTTCTTTGAATTTTCCCACCAAAACTCAGACTCAAATTAATGGCTAGTGTGACATCATAAAAAGGAGAGCCAAATGGGATCTTCAAGGTATGATTAGGTTGTGAGGGCTAGACAGTAGTTATAGCATTGAATTTCTCTAGAGTGGTTTTGCTGAAAAGCTGCTTTGCTCTGTCTCATGGACACATCTTAGCCACCACATGCCACACTGATCTTCAGAGAATCTGCACCTGCACAGAGATCCTCACCAGACATAGTACCTAACCCTTGGACTTCTCACCGGAACTTCAGTCTCCATAGCCAGTAGTTCAATAGTCCTTCATTTTATATATAAATTACAAAGTCGGTGATACTCAGTTACAGTAAGAAAAAAAATTAGTGTGAGAAATGAAAGCCAAGTTCTTCTGTGTAAGGGTCTACATTCCTGAAAAGTTAGAGTTAGTCTACTGCAGTCCATCTCTACCCAACCCTCTCATATCAAGATTTCATTGCTTCTTGTCTCCAAACTACACTCTCAGCCTTTCATTCTGCATCTCCTGACAGCCCTGATGGTTCTTTAAACCAATCAGGTCATTTCTCTTCTTTATAGTTCGTTGCTTTTAGCAGATTGCAAACTCTTCACAGTACATCTTCATGTGGATCCTCTCTGTATATACTCTCTTAAAACTTGCCAGTTCTTTTAAAAAAATCCTACTATGTCATAATGCATTTGTTTTCTGTTTTCTGATACTTCCTATCTGAGTATAGGACAAGTATTGTTTTCTAGGGTCCTAGATATGTATGCCTCTGTCCCCACCTCATGCAAAGCCAACCCACACCTTTACTGAAAGCTGACTGCACCCTCCTTTCATTATCTACTGTGTGAACTTGGTGATTCCATCCAAGTTCTTGCAGCTACTTAATAAACTAGTTAGCACTTCATATATGTGCGGTGACCTCATTATGCACTGAGAAGACTAATAGCTCTTCTTCTCACATACAATCTAGATCAGAGTGCTAAAAGAAATCAATAAAAGTCATACATGGAATTTAATTTTCTTCCACAACCATAATAAAGTGCATGGAAAGCAATTTAGTAAGATATTTTGTTTAATCTAGGATATCCAAAATAATATCATTTGAACATATGATCAGTATTAAAGTTACTGTGATATTTTATGCTCTTTTACCCCTATAGCATATATCAATTCAGACTAAGCACATCCCAAGGTTTCTGATGGCTAGTGTTTAGCACACTGGATGACATTCAAACCCAGACTAAGGTCTAAAGGGTTCAAGGTCAGAAAATGCAAAGGTGGGGAAACAAAACAAAACAAAATGCAATTCATAAAGTAGAACTATAGGAAAGAACTCAATTTGAAAGTCACACTTTTGCTGAACCATGAGGAAATGGTTAAGTGTGTAGCTGCAGAATGAACACATAGAGCTTCTGGCAAGGCAATCAATATGTACCAAAGCCCAAAAGAAAGAAGAGCCCAGTGTGCTTCAGAGCACAGAGGGAAGACCGTGGCCAATCACAATCCCTTTATATGTGTTCGGTATCAATAAGGTAAACTACCAAATCAACCTGCAGTTTCCATTCTACCTCAGGCAGGACGAACTCAAGGCAGCATCTGCAGATGCTGTCACCAACAAGAGCAGCAAGAACACGTTCCTCAGAAGGTTTGAGCTGATAATAAGGAGGTATATACAAAGTAAATCTCAACTCCTCTTCCCTTCTCTCTCTTCCTCTCGTCTCCCTTCCTTTCTTTTTTCTTTCTAATCTCACTTGACAAGAATACATTTACAGGAAAATCTACCAAAATGTTTGTACATGTAAATCTGAACAGTTCTTTTGTATAATGAAATTTTATCTCTAAAAGTGTTCTTAAAAAAAGAATGTGTTAGAAAGAAATACTTTAATATAAAACTTAGCATTCAATGTAAAAGATTTCTTTAGAGCTTGGGGATTGTTTTGTGTCGGCTGTCATTTTACTGCTGAGAATCAAATCTAGGGCCTTATTCATTCCAGGTAAGCACTCTACTACTGAATAATATTCCTTTCCTTTGTGGTATTTTCAAACACACACACACACACACACACACACACACACACACACACACGCTTCTCTTCACCATCTCCTCATTCTCTTCCAGCTTATACTTTATCTCTCAACATTTGCTTGTATACCATATGTGTTCTATTTAGTAATAGAACTATCCCTCTTCTTTCCATTCTTTTTTTTCTCTTTTTATGGATTCCTTTCATGTTTTCTGGACTGTAACCACACTCACCCCTGCATAAAAACATATATTTAAAACTGGAAGCTAACATCTGTATATATAAGAGATGACATTGTATGCCCCTAAGCTGGGGCATATATTTTCTAGTTGTATCCATTTTTTTCTAAAATTTCATAATATCACTATTATTATCAAGTAAGATACCATTGTATTTATGTATCACATTTTCATGAATCATTCACTTGTTAGTGGACATCTAGATTGTTTCCATTGCCTTGCAATTGTGACTAGAAAACAGATGTGCAAAAATCTCCACGGTATGGTGTGAAGTGCTCTGAACAACTTTTAAATAAACAATCTTTATGGAAATAAGGTCATATATGTTTTCTATATAATGATTGCACAAGACTTGATCTATGGTTTGGGCGAATTTAAAAAATGGCTCAAGTTGATGAAAATAATAAAATATAAAACATTCATTGTAAAAGATCTAAAGATACCCTACTATTTTGAAACATAGTCTTTTTCTACTAGCAAAATTAATTTTTCATTATATACTATGCAAGAAAGCATTCTTGCACACATAATGAATCAGCGGTGTCAGGAGTAGATTAACTGCTGAGAGAAGAGTCGGAATTATAATTAGAGTCATTTTAATAATGAAGTTCAGAGGCCAGAGAAAACTGGGATTATTGGATCATTTGATTTTTAGATTTAAACAATGACTTATTAGAAATGATGGCACTCTTATTTATATACTATCCCTTCACGCCATAACTTGCTAGACTGTAGTAGTTACAGAGCATTCCCCTGAATGTACACAATAATTTGTTTATCTCTTGTATGTCTCTAATTTGTCATCGCTATGCCAGTTTCACTTTTTAAATTTAGTATGTAATTTCGAAGCAGAAAATCAACCCTAGTTTTTATATTAATTATGGGAATTATTCGATTTTTTAAAGCATTGACAAGGTCTACAATATATTAAACTTCAGATGAGCCCCCATCAGCTCTGATTGTAATGAAAGGCTGTGGTTTCCCCCTGGTAGCTAATTAGTGTTATTCAGATAGCCACATTTAGTCCATGAAACTCAGAAAAGAAAATAAATGTGTTTGAACCAAGGTAAGGGCATGGATAGAGCTTCCTGTAAATACATTATTTTCTTGGCTCTCTTAATGGAATACTATATGAAGTATTAGAAATAAATCCCACTGAAAGTGTATTTCCTCCAGCTTGTTACAAATGTTTTGAATATAAATTTGGACATGAACCAGATTAGCTGACTTCCACTCTCTTTTTATTCATCAATTTCTATTCTCAAGTTTTAAGAATATCATTGCTAAATAACACTAATATAAAGGACCAATGAAATTAGCAGTGGGTTTAATATCTCTTAGGTTTTTTTCCAACATGGATTATCATTGAATTTTTCTCCGGCTGGCCTTTTATATGTGGCATCATTTTACTTTTCTTGTAAGATAATAATTACTACTAATAATGATTATAATTATTATTACTATGGGTATTTATAATATCCATACATGTACACATGTGTTTCTGTATTGTTTATATGTGTAATTATATGTATACTTCTATTGATTTAATAAAATTAATAGTCTAATAGATTATTAAAAGTGTATTTGTTTCCATTTTTATAACCATTTTTTTATTTTTTCCCAGGAACCACTATTTGAATGACAGTGCTTTCCACAAAGAAACTAGAAAATCAATGCCTGAGGGTGCAGGGAGATAGCTGACCACCCAGGACTGCAGAGAGTCCAGAGAGCACAGGTAGGACGACCCCTGCTGCTTAGAGGAACCAGCCAGAAACCCTGAGGGCACAAGAACCAAGGAGCAGCCTGGGACAGGAGACTTCCGATTTTAGTCCACACCCAGAACTGAACCTGGACCACAGAGCTACATACACAAAGACCAGCACAAGAGAGCTGGTCTCCCAGGAGTACCTACATACCCATGTGCACACAGAGAACAGGTCTCCCAAGTGCAGATATAGAGGCTTGAAGGACAGATAAGCCAAAATCAGAGACAGCAAGACCAACTAACACCAGAGATAACCAGATGGAAAAAGGCAAGCACAAAAACATTACCAATAGAAACCAAGGCAACATGGCACTATACAAACCCAGTTCTCCCTCAACAACAAGTCCTGGATACCCCAACACGCTGGAAAAGCAAGATTTGGATTTAAAATCATATCTCATGATCCCAATAGAGGATTTCAAGAAGGACATAAATAACTCCCATAAAGAAATATAGGAGAACATGAGTAAACAGGTAGAAGCCCTTAAAGAGAAAACACAAAAATCCCTTAAAGAAATACAGTAAAACATGAGTCAACAGGTAGAAGCCCTTAAAGAGGAAACACAAAACCCCTTAAACAATTACAAGAAAACATAAACAAACAAGTGAAGGAAGTTAACAAAACCATCCAGGATCTAAAAATGGAAATAGATACAATAAAGAAATCACAAAGGAGACATAGGAAACCTTGGAAAGAAATCAGGAGTCATAGATACAAGCAAAAACAACAAAATATAAGACATAGAGGAAAGAATCTCGGGAGCTGAAGATATCATAGAAAACACTGACTCAACAGTCAAAGAAAATGCAAAATGCAAAAAACCTTGTAACCCAAAACAAGCAGGAAATCCAGGACACAATGAGAAGACCAAACATAAGGATTATATGTATAGAAGAGAGCAGAAGATTTATAACTTAAAGGGCCAGTAAATATCTTCAACAAAATTATAGAAGAAAATATCCCTAAGCTAAAGAAAGAGATGCCCATGAACATACAAGAAGCCTACAGAACTCCAAACTGGACCAGAACAGAAATTCCTCCCTTCATATAATAATCAAATCTCCAAATGCACTAAACAAAAAAAAAGGCAGTAAGGGAAAAGGGGCAAGTAACATATAAAGGCAGACCTATCAGAATTACACCAGACACCATGAAAGCTAGATGATCCTGGGCAGAACTCATACAGACCCTAAGAGAACACAAATGCCAGCCCAGACTACTATACCCAGAAAAACTCTCAATCACCATAGATGGAGAAACCAAGATATTCAATGATAAAACAAAATTTACACAATATCTTTCCTCAAATACAGCCCTACAAAGGATAATAGATGGATAATACCAACACAAGGAGGTAAAGTACACCCTAGAAAAAGCAAGAAAATAATTCTTTTAGCAAACCCAAAAGAAGATAACCACATAAACATAAAAATAACATAAAAATAACAGGAATCAACAATCACTATTCATTAATATCTCTTAACATCAATGGACTCAATTCCCCAATAAAAAGACATAGACTAACAGACTGGATACATAAACATGACCCAGCATTTTGCTGCATGCAGGAAACGCACCTCAGTGTCAAAGACAAACACTACCTCAGAGTAAAAGGCTGGAAAACAATTTTCCAAGCAAATGGTCCCAGGAAACAAGCTCAAGTAGCCATTCTAATATCAGATAAAATTGACTTTCAACCAAAAGTAATAAAAAAAGATAAGGAAGGAGACTTCATACTCATCAAAGGAAAAACTCTACCAAGAACTCTCAATTCTGAACATCTATGCTCCAAATGCAAGGGCACCCACATTCATAAAAGAAACTTTACTAAAGCTCAAAGCACACATTGCACCTCACATAATAACTGTGGGTGACTTCAACACATCACTCTCATCAATGGACAGATCAGGGAAACACAAATTAAACAGAGACAGAGTGAAACTAACAGAAGCTATGGACCAAATGGCAGCTACAGATAAGATCAAAAATCAGGAGACAGCAGGTGCTGGCTAGAATGTGGAGAGAGGAACACTCTCACTGCTGGTGGAATTGTAAGCTGGTACAACCACTCTGGAAAACAATTTGGTAGTTCCTCAGAAAACTGGACATTGTATCACAGGAGGGCCCAGCTATAACACTCCTGGGCATATACTCAGAGGATTTCGCAGCATGCAATAAGAACACATGCTCCACTATGTTCATAGACACCTTATTTATAATAGTCAGAAGCAGGAAAGAACCCAGATGTCCCTCAAAAGAGGAATGGAAACAGAAAATATGGTACATTTACAAAATGGAATACTACTAAAAACAATGAATTTATGAAATTCTTAGGAAAATGGATGGAACTAGAAAATATCCTGAGTGAGGCAACCCAATCACAAAAGAACACACATGGTATGCACTCACAGATAAGTGGATCTTAGCCCAGAAGCTTAGAATACACAAGACACAATTCGCATATCAAATGATGCTCAAGAATGAGGAAGAACAAAGTATGGTTACTCTGGTCCTTCTTAGAAGGAGGAACAAAATACCCACAGGAGAAGATACAGAGACAAAGTGTGAAGCAGAGACTGAGGGAAATACCATCCAGAGACAGCCCCACATAGGGATCCATTCCATATACAATTACAAAACCCAGACACTATTGTGGATGCCAACAAGTGCTTGCTGTCACCTGGGAGGCTCTGCCAGTGCATTGCAAATACCGAGGGGGACACTCTCAGCCAGCCATTCAACTGAGCACAGGGTCCCTAATGGAGAAGCTTAAGAAAGCACACAAGGAGCTGAAGGGGTTTGCAGGGTCATAAGAGGACCAACAATATGAACTACCAAGTACCCTCAGAGCTCCCAGGGACTAAACTGTCAACCAAAGAGCACACATGGTGGAAGTCATGGCTCCAGATGCATATGCAGGAGAGGATGGCCTTGTTGGACATCAAAGGAAGGTGAGGCCATTGGTCCTGAGAAGGTTAGTTGCCCCAGTATCAGGGAATGACAGTACAGGGAAGCAGGAGTGGGTGGATTGGTGAACAGGGGGAGAGGGGAGGGGTTAGAGGATTTTCACGGGGGAATCCAGGAAAGGGGATAACATTTTATATGTAAATAAAGAATATATCTAATTAAAAGAAAAAGGCTACAAAAAAGCTTTGAAATGGAAAGGAAGGAAGGGAGGAAGGAAGAAAGAAAGAAAGAAGGGAGGGAGGGAGGGAGGAAGGAAGGAAGGAAGGAAGGAAGGAAGGAAGGAAGGAAGGAAGGAGGAAAAAGAAAATCAATGTCTGAAAACGTGTTTCCACGATTAAAAGTTGTTCTAAAGGTCTAACAGAAATTCTTAGGCAAATGGATGGAGGTAAAAAAATATCATGAGTGAGGTAACCCAATCACAAAAGAACACATATGGTATGCACTTCCTGATAAGTGGATATTAGCCAAAAGCCCAGAATACCCAAGATAAAACTCACAAAGTACATGAAGCTCAAGAAGGAAGAACAAAGTGAGGATACTTTTATCCTCATTGGAAAGTGGATCAAAATACTCATGACTCACAGACAACCAATAGAATGAGCATAGGGTCCCCAGTGGAGCAGCTAGAGAAAGGACCCAAGGAGCTGAAGAGGTTTGCAGCCCTGCAGGAGGAACAATAACATGTACTAACCTATACTCCCAGAGCTCCCAGGGACTAAATCACCAACTAAAGAGTACACATGGAGGGACCCAGGGCTCCAGCTACATATGTAGCAGAAGATGACCATTTCAGACATCAATGCGAGGAGAGGCCATTGGTCCTCAGAGTAGGGGAATGCAAGTCAGGAAATTGAGGAAGGGGGGGTTAGCAGGGGGAGGAGGATGGGATAGGGGTTTGGGGGAGGGGTAACACAGAAAGGGGATATCATTTGAAATGTAAATAAAGCAAATGTCTAATAAAAAAGAAAGAAAGAAAACATGAAGCACTACCTGGCCTCGGTTTTTTAAGTCATGCTTAACTACAACAGGAAGAGTTGATTTGAGAGAAACTTCCAAGAAAATAGAATATGGGGTCTACCTACAATTAATTCTTATTTGTAATACTTCAAATGTTGAGTAATGTTTTGAAAATCTCATACATTAATGCCAAAACTCAAATTCTACTTAGGTCTGAATTATATAATAAAAACTTGGTGCTGCCTTCTTTGGTAAAACAGCACTTAATAAGATTTGAAGATAATATTTAAACATATCAAGCATCCTCTCCTATGTCCTGAATACTAACAGATTCTATGCATCTTATTGGCCAAAGATTTTCACCTGTAAATAGTAAATGGTTCCTTTAAATTTTGAGGTTGAATAAAAGATCTTCATTTTCTAGGCAGTGCTTTAAGTACTGGAAGCACTGGCACAAGGAACTCATATCTATCAAAAACTTGACACTGGATCTTTCTTCTCAATTATTGGGATTGGAGTTACAAGTTCCTATAAGTGGTTCTAACCTTTTGACATTGTAACATAGTGCTGCAACGTTCATACTCAAGAACTACTCAAATAAGGTGAAGAAAAGAAATCACCAAAAATATACCTCACTTCATTACATTTTCAGTAAGGTTATAACTTTGTGTTGGGCCATGCTCACAGTTCCATGTAACTTATTAGCTGCAGGTTGGGTGTGACTGCTACAGAGTTCCTATCACTGTGTGGATGTCTGATAATCCTGTGTGTCTACTGGGGAAGGCATTTGAGAAGGACATGGAGGTACCAGACTTCTTCTCCAACTTCCTTGCACCTCAACTCATAGAACTGGAGCTGAAATATAGAAGAAAGAGCACACAGAACATGTTCAGGGTGGAAAACACAGCCACAAGAATACTTTTTCCTAAAGAAGAGAGCAGCTTTCCAAATGGCCCACCAACTAACTTCCTGCCCCTATGGCTGTCACCAGTGCTCACATCCTTCATGCTTCATGGCCAGCAGAGGCTGGCATTTTTCAAGGCTTTTCTCAGCAAAAGTTTTCCAAAAGAGCTTTCCTCCTTTCTCCCCAGATATTTTGAACTCAAATTCTGAAATATAAATCAAGTCTTCTGTGCACTATTTGTTGCCTCTTCAACCATGGCTTACTGCCTACTCCAAGGCAATTAACTTCTTTTGTTACCAAAGTTACAAAACTATTTGGGAAGCCTCTAACAGATGAACACTCACTGTAGCGGCACCAAGGATCTCCCAGGTTCCCTTGCTAATGACTGGTATGGAAATGACACATCATTAATGAGTCTCACTAATAAAACATAAAGGGTGTTTTCATTGGGAATGCTGGGGTGGATTCTCATGGTAGGTTTAATGACAGAGGCCTATACATACAGGGGGTTCATATATTAAATCCGTCCTTTTACCTTCATTGTAATCATGTGAGGGGAAATGCATCAAACGCAATATGGTAGTGGTCAGGGTGGAAAATTGAAAGGAAGCAAGCCTTTGACATCACTGTATTGCCAGAATGATCTCTGAAATGCTTCTGTATTGATTGTCTAAGGTAATATATGGCTTTTTTATTTAAAACACATTGAATTAGGGTTTCTTTTCTTTTGCTTGCATCCTAAAGCTCCCTAATACATGGAAAAGGCTTCCAGTTTCAAAGACGACAAATTAACTTTCAGCAGAACAGAAATAATGCTGTGCCTATCCTCCCAGTGTGACTTAAAGGACCGTTTCTAGATCACCTGCAGTGGTACAGGCTTCCAGGAACATGCTTACTTCCTATTTTCCCAGTTGCCCTCTGTGCTCTATTTAATATGCCAGGAAACTGAGACATAAGAAACTGAGGAGCTTGCTCAAAATGACACGCCTTGGGTGCCAAGAAGCTGGAAGCACAGGCTGCTGACTCTGAGGCTGACATTCTCTTGTATGCCAATTCTCATCCAGATAAATGTTTGCATTATGGACATATGAAGGCAAACTTGCTTTCTATAGGCCAATATTTCAACAAAGGCCAAACACGTGTTCACCATAGGCATGCCACGCATCTGAATGTTGTTCATTCTCTGCCAACAGTTCATAGCTAGCCTTTCTAGTTCTGAACAAGTAAAGCTAGGAGTGCTGTGTGGATGTCAACCTCTGATACAGATGAGTAGTCTGTCTCTCTGAAGACTCTCTTCTCGTACTGTGGAAAGGACACATTCCATGCAGAAGCCATTGACCAATTTGTTTTAAGAATATTTTCTTGACTCTGAACAGGCACATGAAGCTGGTATGGATGTTGAAAACTGTACATGTCCTAGAACTAGAAAATAAAATCTGAATAGATATGGCTTTGAGGTTATAATCATTTACTACACTGCAGGACTAAGGTTTGGTTCCCAGCATCCATATGGTTATTTGAGTTCCAGGAGTTCTGACACCCTTTTCTGGCCTTTATAATCATACATATAAAAATAAATGAAATCTTAAAAACCTGTGTCTAAGATTAATTATTTTCCATGTTAAGGTTTGAATAATAGTGGACTTCACTATGACTCTGTGTGTGTGTGTGTGTGTGTGTGTGTGTGTGTGTGTGTATCATGCTTTGAAGATATCCATTCTCCCTGATATCTGAGAAATAAATGATATATAATAACATATGCTAGTTTTCCAATGTTTTGTTAACTATTCTGTGCCACTTTAAGAACTCTATGTGTAATAGAATCATTTATTCTTTACCAGAAATAGAATAAATTTTTGAGTAGTTAATTTATTAATCAATAGGTAATAGTAGCATACTCACTTGATAGATGATGTTACTGAAGCAGACCTAGTAAACAGTACTAAGAGTTGCTTTAAGCAGCTGGGTTGTAGCCCAGGAAGGCAACTGGTCCCAGAATTTTATCTTACTGCTGACTCCCAAGTCCTTAGCTTAGGTATGTGACAGTCAGTTTTCTTTAAGTCTTTGTGACTTACTTGGGCCTTCATCTACAAAGACCTGATAGTTGTTTGTAGATGAAGGCCCAAGTAGGTCACATAAGACTATCATGCATCAAAGTGAGAAAGCATTCAGGAAATGGGGCTGAAACCCTGTCACTTAGTTACAGGGGCAGGAAGTGATGAATGGATGACTCTCACAGGCAGCAACGCTACTAGGCAGTAGAGTAGCTCAATATCAGAGGAAATAACACTACTGTTTCAGTATGATTTCCCTTCGGACTGACCTACAAACATAACCACTGGCATTATATTTAACTGTAAGAATTCAGCTTTTTAAGAATCAGAGATTTGGCTTTTTAAAGAATTTTAAATATGCAATGTGTAGATGCTGTCGGATATCCCTCTGTCTCCACTGGCTGCCCTGGATTCATTGCTGGAGTGCTGAGGACTTCAGAACTATAGGCTCCAATACAGTCTATCTTCCGGAAGTCCAATTCCTTCTACCCTACACAGTCTCCCCCACCCCACCCCCCAAAAAAACTATTTGGGGACTGCCCAAAAAGCTCCTCACCGCAGGCCATAGCTGGCCACTGCATCATAGTGATTTACTCTCCCTACCTCACTGAGAGATGCCTCTCCCTTCCCTGACTGTGGTTTGTTGGTTTGTTGGATGAAGAGGAGTCAGTGGGGATCAGAGAAGGCAGGGGTGGTAGGAGGGTAGATGGTGAGGACAGGAGTCAGGAAAAGATAAGGATAAACAAGAGTGATCAACGCCAGTGATCTTGGTGAAGTATCGTGGAAGTTGAGCAATATTGTAAGCACTGGTAATTAAAAATAACATATATTATATGTACATGTAATATAAGAAACTTTAATCAAAGGGGGGAGAATTTGGACTACACAGGCAAATATGCCTATCCACTATTTTAAAAAGGACATAGATTTTTATATTGTTGCTTCATAACACAAAGGAAAAATGTAGAGCAGTGTAAGACAATTTTTGTTTGTTTGTTTGTTTTGTTTGTTTCTTTTCAAATATCACCATGTATAAGTTGACAGGCCATCCTGGAGGGAGTCCTGATAAATGCCACCTAATTCCTTTAGATTGATTGAATATCTCATCTTTTTCCCTTAACTTCAACACCTATAAAAATTATGTTTCAGAAATGCCCTATAGGAAGATAATTCTGAGTTAAACAAAAAACTTAGTAAGACAAATAATATTCAAAACCACTAATTCATGCAAAGGAATAAAATTATTATACACATTTAGAAAAACTATGACAATGAAAACCCATACACAGGAAGTAAACATTCTATCTTTAACCCTCCTGCTCCTCACAGAAGTCAAGGGTATGAAATAAAAAGCCCAGTGACAGCAGTACGATAATTTTTTGTAAATTGTTGGTCAGAGGGGATCACAGAGACCACTCCAAACAACATGTTATGTGGCCATTGCTCTTGGTTGACCCTCGGAACATAATGGTAAGAGTCTACTGCTAAAGACACCACACATCGTGGTAACATGACATGTAGATATCAAGTTATTACTAATCTGGAAGCTTCCTGCCTGCTAGCCAGCTATAAGGTGAAGTCCTCAACAAGCTTACCAGCCATGAACCCTGTGAGCTACAATAACTGGTCTAGTAAGATAGGCCCAGTTATGAATAATAGGATGGTGGTTATGGACGTAATCAGCCACTTTGTTTGGATTTAAGATCTGTTCCACAGGAGGAGATTCTTGCCTGGTATTCTAAATCTACCGAAGAACTTGTGCCTGAGGAGGTCATAGATCCAAGGAGAGATATACTATTATGTTGCTAAGTTCATACAGTATCAAATTGCTTTCTAAATAATCACCTTTTAACCAATATATTAGTAAAGATGGCAGCCCTCATCAGAAAAGCTTTTTGGCAGCTATGACAGTTAATACAGAGATTCAAAATTGGTCAAAGCACATATGTGACCACAAAGTGTGCAAGGATGCCTTTATAATCTGTCCTACCCTCGCCCCAAGATTCAGGGAAAATAGCAGAAGAGGGCCAGAAGGAACCTAGAGGCCACAGGTTGGGAAGGCACATTGCCAAAATAATATCTTGTGGTTAATATACAGCTGATGCACTCATGAAGTCCCATAGCTGTGGGTACCTCCACAAGATCACACAAGAAACACCTGTCAGCATTTCATCACAAAAAGGAGAGCTCATTAAGACCCACTAATCCCTGAGGAAGACTAAGAATTAGTGGTAGCAGGATGAAGGTGGGGAGTCACCTTCTTTACTGTTGTAAGCACTGGTATATAGCCTATACTATAGTACATGACCTCCCACCGATACTCATACAGAAAGCACACTAAGACACAATGACACAACATATCACGCATGTGAATAAGCATGTAAATGAAGGAGGCGGACTCATTGGGAAAAATAATGGTTTTGGTGGAGAAAAAAAAACAGCTAATGAAAACTCATTATATACAAGTAAGAGAGTGTCTAAAAAACCTTTAAATATATTTAAAAATTAATTTTTCTATAACTATAAAAATACCAATTGGGTCTGATGTGAAAATTTCAGACTAGCTTTTGCTCAGGGTCTTCCTTTCTATTCATGGCAGACATGCTTGCACTCCACTGGCTTTGTACTCCAAAGGAATCGCACTGGGAGAGGTGTGCTTTTTCATAAGCTCCTCTCCTGCAGCCCTTCTTCATCAAGAGGTCCATGCCTTTCTGATTTTAGAAATCAGAGTTATTAGCATCATCTCCCAAGTCTCACTCTGCAACCGGCTGCAGAATAACTTCAACATTTCAAACAACATTTCAAGGTTACTTTATTTAGCACATTTGTTCTGTCATTAAAGGAAGATGTTTTGTCAAACCCCCAAACAAAGGCTTTTACCAGAGGTTTCTAGAATGATGATGAGTTCTTGGACACAGCACTACCAGCATCTCTGGCAAGCAGGACTCCTGATTTTTGCCTTTTTCTTTTTCAAGCAAAAAGCCTAATCTGAGACCCAGTTCTTCTCTGTAAATATCTATATGAAGCCTTGACTCCTGCTTGGCCACAGAGTCAATCCCCACTTTCTTCTTCCAAATCCTGGTACCCCCTCCTTCTAACTATCTAACCATGGTGGGCAATAAATACTTGCTTGTTCTCTGAGTAAAATTCTTTAATTACTGAACAGAGATAAAAAGAGTAAATCTGACTATGCTAGAATTATGCTCCAAAGAAATCCATGGTATAAAAAGAACATGTGTACATACTTTCCCAAAGAAGCATGTTCCAATTATGGGCTTCGTTATGCATCTTTTTTAGAACCTCACTGTAAATTATAAAACAGAAAAGTCACTCCTAATTTAAAATTCTTTAGTATTAGTTAAAAGTTATTTTTATATATTGATTCACAAGAGTAAAAAAAAAAAATCACGTGCAAGACATGCCCAAGTTCAAAGCTTGCATGCACCACAAGCAGAAGGTACAAGGGTAAAGTTTAACGGGTTTTGGAGGAAAACAAATCTTTGAATTCAGCTTTCATGATAAATATGTTCTGAGTGGTGTAATATTATTTTTCAATAAATAAAGTGTACGTAGTGCCTCCAGGGTAAAGATATAAATACAACTAGGGAAGAAAGAGATACACAGAGAGCAGAGGGAAGTTTGCCAAGTAGGAGAATTCTGCCAGAATAAAGAGAACAAAGGAAGAAAGAGGCAGAATTAAGAAAGAGGAAGACATGTAGAGCCGTGCCTCTGTTTCTGCCGCAGTTTGCTTCCCATCGCTTTGTTTAAACACTGACAAAAACAAATCTGGGATGGAAAGTCTTCTTGCCTCTTACCAGTTACCTCCCATCATCTGGGAGAGCCAAGAGAAGAACTCAAGGAAAAAACTTGGAGGTAGAAACTGAAGCTGAGATCACAGATGAGCACTGGCTTGCTTTCCCTTGCTTTCTCTGCTTGTTTCCTTATACCATCTAGGACCACCTGCCAAGGAATAGAGCCACCCACAGTGGACTGGGCCCTCCCACAGCCATTGTTCACCAAAGAAAATGCCCCACAGACATGGTCACAGGCCAATCTGATGGTGGTAATTTGGTCCTTTCTTCCCAGGCACTATAGGTTATGCCAAGTTGACAACAATTAACTAGCACAGTATCCACAGGAAATTAATTACTGAATACCCTGTGCATACCAAAGTCTGTGGGTATCAAGTCTTTTATATGAAAGTGTAAAATTTTTGTATTTAAGTTTTGGAAATCTTCCTGTATATGTTAAATACTGTTTAAATTACTTATGATATACAATACCAAAGCAGTTTAAGGGAGTAGTGGTTTGTTTTAGCTCTTAGTTCATGGTACAGTCCATAATGACAGGAAATCAAGACAGCAGAAGCTTGAAACAGCCAATGATATCACATCCTCAGTCAGTGAGAAGAGAGCAATGATGCTCACAGTCAGCTCTCTCTCTCTCTCTCTCTCTCTCTCTCTCTCTCTCCCTACCTACCTACCTATCTATCTATCTCTGTCTCTAATCTCTCTGTCTCTCCAACTCTAGTATTACAGTCCAAGAAAATGGATGCTACCACCCAAAGTGCGTGGGTATTACCACTTTAATTAGTGTAATGAAATTAGTGTAATCCACAGGGATGCCAAGAGGCCCATTTCCAGGTGGTTCTGTCAAGATGACAATGGACATCAACTATCACATTATATAAGTAATTGTAATATTTATATATACAAATATCAACAATGCAAATATATATATATATATATATATATATATATATATATATATTCTGATCAGATTGTTTTTCCCTTTTATTTTCAGTCTCTGGTTGGCAAAATAGAAAGAATCAATTGCTCATCTAAAACCACCTGACTGTTGACTCGTTAAAAGACAGGAGTGCTAGCATAAAGATACACTGGAATCCAACATCTGGATGGGACTTGAAAGGGGGTAGGAGTTGGGAAAAATGATTCTCAGCCTTCATCTGTCAGCAGGCTCAGATAGCAATGGCTTAGTTAGGTGGAGTTTAGCATTATAAAGGCCTTGGGTTTTTCACTGAATTTCCATGTCTTTATAGGTATCATTTCCTCATTTTACCAGGACTTTCTGGAGAATGGCAGTGTGGTTCTCTGATTCCCCTGAGAGGGCAAATACCCCAGTAACACTGTTCTACCTTCTCCTGGCTCCTCATGCTATGTATCAAGCCAGAATCCTTACTCACTCTGTGTGTTTGGCTAGCTTCTCTCAAGATTCCATCCAATGACATCCTTCTCCCAGGATCTTCCTCTGCTGATAGAAAAACCCAAATTTCTTTACAGATACTTATGCTCAGTCTGCCTCTTCTGGGAACCCCATTGGTCAATGGTGAAAATAAGGCCTAATCTAATCCCTGGGCGTATCTGGAGCTTTTGCCTCAAACTCCTCTTTCTGGATCCTTTTTCTGCCCCAACTGCAGCCTTCTCCCAGATCCACCAGAACACTGCCACAACCAGCAAACTCATCAGGCCCCAAGCCCACATCTCAAACCTGAAGTCTCAGCTATAACCTGTGTCTAGGGTTCATTTGGAGAGTGCTACATTGCCCAACCTGTGATGGAGAATGCTTTGCCAAGTGTTCAGAACTTGATCTCACTTCGAAAGCCCTCATAAAAATGAAAAACAAATAAATGGAAGGGGACCTGGCCACCAGGTTCTACCAGCATCTCTCAGTCCCTGATACAGGGTATGGCTGCCATTCTCCACTCTCTACCCTGCACTCTCCAGCCCCGGGATCAGGATGCCTGACCTTCTCCCAGAGGTTTTTCCATCTGTAATCCAGCCATTTTGGTTTCCTGCCCCTTTTGTTTCTTTGGTCTCTTGGCTACAGCATCTGCTTCTTCTCTCTCCGCATCCCTTTCCCTCTCCTTGTCCCACATGACCAAGCTCTGTCTGGTCAAATTCACTGTAGACTCTCCCAGATGTCCCTGTCCCTGCCTTTCTATCTATGCTCTCCCTTATATGTACAGTAACATTTCCCCTACACCATACCTAGGAGCACTCAATGCCCTTTCCTTTCCATTGTATTTTATTTTATTTGTCTTTTTCATTCACCTGCTTGGGTGAGAGGCAGGACATGTAGAACACACTGTTAGAAAACATACAGATAGGCTGTTAGTTCTAGAGGATCAGGAAGGACTGCCTCCTGAACCCTGCTGCCAGGCATGTTCAGAAATGAAAATGTTCTCTTAGGATTGAGGATATAAATGTGAATTTGCAGCATATATTAGAGATCCCTCCCACCTCAATGGTTCAGAAATATTCAAGAAGCCAGTGTTCCAGGTATTGCCAGGAAACCAGACCTTGTTGGAAGAAGAGATCTTTGAAGAATCTTTTGCTGACTCAGGTCAGGTTTTACCCCTAGATGTGTTAATTCCAAAGAGTTTTGTTGGTGACTAGGTTAAAACTGACCAATAAGAACCTTAGTTTTGCAGACATTTCTGGATCTCAGAATTGTAAGCATTTGGAGTCAGAGCCATAAAAGGGTTAATAAGGAGAGAAGCAGGTTGAAGACCCCTTAAAGAGGAAGTGAAGCATGCAGAAATCACAGGAACAAATAGGAGTGGTTGTATAAGAAATGAGTGGTACAGCGGCCTGTGGCTTTTGGAAGAGAAGACAGTCACACACAGCAGGACTATATCACATCTTCCAAGAGCATATGCACGTGTCAATAACTCAGCAAAGATGCAGAGCTGTGAACTAAAGAGCAGAAGAGGGAACAAAGAACTGGAGAGGCAGAAAGGAAAGGAGTTTGAGAGGTGACTTGGTGAACTCAAACCTCAAGATAGAACCTAAGTGGTAGCTGGTTTAGAAACACCCACCATTCCAACAACCAGTGTGAAGAACAGACATTTTAAAAACAGAAGGCAGTGGCTGAAGAACTGTTTCCATACTTGATCTGTTAACTTACACTTTGTTGTATGCTGGTTAACTCTGTCTTCATATCAGCAGAAAGAATGTACCTCATGGTTGGGTTCTTTTTTATTTGTCTTTATGGATTCTTTCCTAAATGCACACTTTGCATGTTCTGGGTCAAATACAGAATCTTTATTACCGGAAAAGAATAATAGCCCATCACCCCTTTCTGTCTAAGTACCATTCCTGGGAGTTCTGCAATGAAGTTAATCATCCAACTAACTCTTAGGCATGCATAGGTGAAGGACAATGACTTTCTCTTGTTCATAAAAGCAAAGAAGGTTCAGGAAGCAAAGGCTTTGTATAAGGACACACAAAGCTTAGGAAAGTTGAAAATATATACACTTACTTGCATGGTTTTAATGAGCAATAAATGAGAATTATGGAAAGCATTAGCAAAATGTCATGTGCATTTTGTTCTACATAATATTGTAATTTTCTTATGGTGAGGATGAGTCGAATAAATATTTTCTGTATTTTATACTGGATGTTCCTAGAAATGCCAGGGAAATGATGTAACATTCTTAAAGTTAGCTTGAAGATGTAGAAGATGGTATCCTCACTTGATGCTACCGTTTCCTTAAGAAGTTATAAATTAGTCCATGAAAGAAGTCTGCCTAAAGGTATCCCATTCCTGACAAGTGGTGTAGGAGTCTGTTGGAAGACCCCCCACTCAATAAGGCCACAGAGACCGAATTCCCTGCAATCTGCAAGAGGTTTATTGTTCCAATGTACACTGGGATCCCTCAGCACGCAGGCAAGAGGAGGCCCCGAGCTCACAAAGCACAACCTTTTTATGAACATTTTGGCGGGGAGTTCAGCAGTTGCCTGAGTTGGACGACTGATTGGTTACCCTGAGCAACATTTAAAATTATTGGTCAACTCGAATGGGGAGGTTGTCTCTGCCATTTGGCCCTGTCCTGCCCACCTTGAGGTATTTGTGGAATTTCCTGGCATTGTCTTTTTTTGTCCAGTCACTTCCCCCTCCTGCCTCACCCTACCCAGGGTGGTTCTGTTTAGGCCTTATGCACCCCCAGGCAGTCCTGGGCAGAATGCAAAGTTTCAGCCCAGCTTTGAGACCCCATTTTGGGTCGTGGGGAGCTGGCCTGCTGTTTCTGACAGGGTTCTCACAGTGAAAGCAGCCACGATTACATTTCATTTACTGTATTAAGTGAATCACAGAGACCTGATAGTTGTTAATACTGCTGAAAAGAAAGAAATTGTGTCTTTTTCAATTAAGATTGATCCTGATCATATATCTAAATGCAGTATGTTTTATTTGTAGTAATTAGGTCCTAGAGACTAAGCAACTCTAAAATAATTATGTGGAAGAAAATGATTTATAAAGGTAGAAAGACAAAGCACTTCCCCATTGACAGTCCTACCAATTATATATATTTATTATGTAGTAGAATACTTAATTGAGCATAATAAAAATATCAGAGGTGATAATTACTTTGTCATTACATTGTTTTACATGTTTCCAGTGGTTTCTGATGAAAATATAATGTGATGTGGAAAAACATATTTCTTATTCATTTTATGTTCCATTTATTAAAAAAAAAGAAAAATCAGCTTTCGGAGATTAGATAAATGCTTCAAGGCCTAGCAAATAAGTTCTAAAGGGGGCTTTTAACCTTGGATGGACACTGGTTTATTTGCAGGCATTCACCAGGCTGCAGTCATGAGGGAGAATGCCCTGGACTGTCACGTGAGTAAGGTTCAGTGTGGCCTTTGCTTCAACCATGGGGCTAGAGTTTTATGCTTATCTGACCATGTGACTGGCTCACACAGTAGTAGTTCTCCACAGGAGAACTAGCACGAATCATAACTCATTGACCTTTCTCACCTCAGCTGTTGATGTGAATCCTAAAGTGCACTTGGTAATGGACAGGAAAATGGGGATGGAGAAAGGAGGAGGAGTAAGAGGTGTTGCTACTTTGTTTCCAATCCAATTCCCTGGTAAAAGAAAGCTCAACTCAGTTAACAAAACAAGCTACAAGCCTAGATTGGGCAGATCTCCCAATACACTACTCTGTTTCCATCTATATTATCCCATCTAACTTGTCCTTTCTCCAGGCCAGGAGGTTCCCTCTCTCTGCAGCCTCTCTGTTTCTCCCCCATAGCTCCTCCCCCTCCTGTTTATCTCCATCGCTCCTCCCCTAGACTCTCAGCTCCTCCCACTTCCTCCTGCCCAATCATTGGCAAAAGCCTTTATTTGAAAAGTTAAGGTGATGAGAAGTTTCACAAGGCAACTCCTCATCTGCAGCCCCTCTGAGGAGCAGAATTAGCATCAAAATACAAGCCCAGGGCTATCCACAACAAAGGAGGATGTGGAAATGGAGATTATCTGTGGGAAAAGCCTTCCTCTGGGGACACTGAAAGTTTTTAGGTTGATTAAACTTTTATGTATGTAGTCTCAGAGTGTACCTTGGCGAACACCATATCATAGGAAATTGTGGGGTTTTTGAAATGTATTCACAGTCATCATTTACACATTGTACAGAGTTCTAGTCTATCTTCAAAAGAGATTGTTATTAGTTACTCTTCTCTTCTCTGTGATCAGACACCTGATAAGGGAGGGTTTGGGTTCTCTCTCATGATACAGTTATGGTGTCAGGAAACTCCTGGCAGGACTTGCTTGAGGCAGATGCTTACACTGTATCACATTCAGGAAGCAGAGATCAATAAAGTCACCCTAATCTACATAATTCCTTATAGACAGGAACAGAGACTTATCCACTAAGTGATTCTAGATCCTGTCAAATTAACAATATTAACTATCACAGAGATCATGCACAGTTTAAACCATTTCATAAACAGTCGTCATCTTTTGCTTTGTACATATACTTAGCAAAGTCTTGGCCAAATCATCTATAGTTCTGATGTGCCCTAAAGGAAGTATAATCTGTAACAACAGAAGACTTCTCTAAATGTGCAGAGAGAGGTTTGGGATCAAAGAAGACCATTCCTGAAAAGACAGCAGAACAGACAGTCTTTTAAATAATTACTGGCTTTTAATAGCAAGGTTCTTGGTCATTCTTAACATGTCTTGGAAAGAAACTAGTACATGTGGTACCTACCATTATTCATAGCTCTTGCTGACAGACACCATTTCTGTTGACCCAGAACACATTCTTCCCAAAGTTAAGGGGATGATACATTTGTTTACTCAAAACAGTTGCAGTTTGCAGAATAATTCATAGGAGTCCTCATTATGATCAAAATGTCCTGCCTGAAGAATCTATTTTATCACCACACTTTATGTAGCTAATCCTGAAGTTACTGCATTTTTTTTCTTTTCAAACCAAACTCCTTTCTTATCTTTGTCTTCTTTATGGTTTCTTGCTGGGCCTTTGAGTATTTGATCTGCCTTTGTTTACTTGTTTTTAACCCTGATTTTGTGTTTTGTATTCTGAAGCAGACTGAACTAAAAATCTACAGCTTTTGGACTCTATTTTTAAGAAAGTAACTTCATAAAGATCTGTACCTGAATGCCTTCCATTTGACTTTTTTCCGAGACAAATAAATATGGAATTTTTCTTGAAAACATGATTTGACTCCTGGGCTCAAGTAGTTATCCCTCAGTTCCTATAAGAACATTGACCTCTGAGTATCAAAATCATTTAATTTTTCTTTTGGGTCTATCTAAGAATCTTCAAAGTATTCTTTGAAGCCATGTCTAGGAATTACTTAAGACACTCAAAATGTCTCCCCTGAAAGTAGAGGCTTGAATCATACAAGAATAACCACTTCTGGGACATTGCCTTTGCTAACCCCTGATGGGAGAATAGATAGAACCAATAAGCAGGTGTGTTACTCTGCTCTGTATAAACTATTTAAAGGCAATTGATGGCTGTAGATACAGAGTTTAACCTGAAAGCAATATCCCAATACAAATAGCCCAAACAATTCCCTTTCTAAACTGTTTCAAGAATTCAAGTGGTCATGAGAACTTCTCTTGCTCATAGAAAATACCTCAATGTCTTAGGTACCAATCAATACTATATAAGAACAGCTGGTTATATGGCTAGTTAAACTTTAATAATTTTATTTAGATGAAATAAAATGAAGAACTGAATTTCTCAGTTATTCTAGACAAAGGCTAAATGCACAACTTTGTGAGGCTATGACTATAGTGATTAATGGGTTAGACCACTCAACCATTCCATCACTGCAGACAATTCTCTGGGCATGCACAGACTATGGACAAACATAATGAACAGGACAATTAAGTTACTACTCTATAGCTGCGTACCTTCTTGATTCTGATTAGCAAATATACTACAAAGTGGAATTCTGGAACTGTTTATGTGTTTTAATTCAGGTTCTTAATAAGCAGCTGTTATGTGCCATGTGCTGAATGCTATCAAAGTGCTTTGCTTTTCAAATCAGGATTGCTGACTTAAATAACTTGTTGTTAACAAGTTAAGTGCATGAACAGTGCCACAAACAAAATACCATAGAGAATAAACTTCATCCTCTCAGCCATGTTTCTAGGAGAAATACATCAAAATACCAAAGCATTCAGTTATCTCTTCATATTTCCATAACAGTCTCAATGGGAAGGCCTAATAAAAGTCTTTCAGTGTTATAGAACACACCCAGTGTCATTCCAGTCACCAGCGTTTGAGCCAGGGTTAGAGCAATGTTTTGAATTGGATACCTATCAATCAGCTTGTGATGAAATACCTTGACCAAAGGCAACTTGGAGAGGAAAAAAATTAATTCATTTATACTGCTATATCATTGTCATCATTGAAAGAAGTCAGAGCAGGAACTTAAAACATGACAGGAACATGGAAGAGGAAGTTCAGGCAGTGGCCCAGGAGGAGTGATGCTTACTGGCTTGCTCCTCATGACTTGCCTAACCTGTCTTCTTACAGACCCCAAGACAGATAGCCTTAAGGAGGTACAATCCAAAATGGGCTTTGCCCTATCCCGTCAATCAAAAATTAAGACAATGCTCTACATCACAATCTTATGGAGGGCTTTTCTCAATCGAGGCTTCTTCCTCTCAGATGACTCTAGCTTGTGTCAAATTGACATAAAAACTAACCATCACAGTATTTCGTCTACTATATATGCTGCGCTCTTATAACTAGAAAGTTTTAGGCTTTGCCAATTTTCTCAAAGTTCTCTAAGAAACTATAAAAATATAATTCAGATTTGATAGACTTTTGATAGACTAATCTCTCCAGTGAGAGAAAAATTTACTTAGGGTATCATTTGAAGTTATACCTAAATGATTGTCTTCTAAACTAACCTTTCCATGAAGTCTAAATGTAAAAGAAAAAATCTTTTAAAAGTATTTGTGGTGCTTCTGGCTAGTGCTACACATATTTCAAAATAAGAACCTGAAAATCTTACAGTATACTTACTCTTTTCTTAGAAGGAGGCACAGATTTAGAAGCATCATCATTTGGAAACAGTGCTCTGCTTATCATATAGCTGCATTGCCCTTCTAGTCATAAAGGGCATCACCATGCACATTTTTATAAGGCTCCCGATGATGCTGCCTTTTAACGTCTCCACTTAATCTGATAGAAAATGTGAGAAGAAAACAGACTTTGTAAATGCATATTTGTGGTAATATAATTTCTTCTGAAGGACATTGGGCTATTTCTGTCTTAAAGGTTAAAGTAATTTTAAAATATAAATGTTTGAGGACAAAGTAAGGAAGCCAAATAAGAGTTCATTATCCCAGAACTGTGGTTCAAACCCACAACAACTTTATTCTCCGTTAGAGATTCTTTGGTTGGCTTTCCAGTAAGCACTCTGTAACATTTCTGGTTTATAGCTTCAGGGTGTCTTTCTCCCCAAGTCCCATGCTTTATCTTTTTCCTCAAGGCTGAGATATTTCCACCCTTTGGGCATAAGGTAGAAAGCATTCACTCTCAATTTGACTTCACAAAGAGACCATATATCTTTACAAAAGGGAGAAAGGGAAACAAAACGCTGGTCAATAAAAAACAAGGGGGCAATTAACATTTCCCAGTAAGAGTGCTAACATCATTCAGGTTTGTAGTGAAGATTCCTTTGCATGTGTAATTGTGTTATTTCCTTCCCTTCATATCAAGAATGCAAATGCAAAAACAGAAGATCATGTTGGCCAATCATGTAGCTTCAGGTTCAAGGAGTCAAAGAGCTGCAATATATTATTTATTTCAAAAATGATTTCTGTTTTTACTTAATGACTATTAGAGTGCATAAATTCCATTTGAACGAGGCTATAGAAGCCTTCTATTGTTGTAAATAAGTATATTTCCAAGCTCAGGATCATGTTAATGTAGTCCTGGGATAAGACATAGTGAAATGTACTGCAGTATCTGAGAAACACTGAGGTGGAATGAAGAACAAAAGACATTTGGTACTGAGTTATTTATAATTGGAGTTTGGTTTTGCTTTGTTCAGAATATAAGTGTGTCCTGTTTTTTCTCTCTTAAAATATAAAAAGTATTTAACTTTTTAAAAAATATGTGTTTGCAGTTAAGAGGTGTTGGATTTTAAGAGATTGGATATTTTAAAGAGACTCAGTTTTTAAGTATTTGAATTTTTAAAGACTGTGGGACTTTTTAAATTTGTAAAATGTTTTATATTGTAATGTCAATATTAATATTTGATCTTGGGAATAAACAAGAAAGAAAAGGTTGTGGTTTAGCAGTGAGGAATGTGTGTGTCAACTTGACAAGGGACAGTTGTACTAGATAGTTTTATTTAACTTGACACAAGCTAGAGTCACCAGAGAGAAGGGAGTCTCAACTGAAGAAAAAAACCTCCATAAAGTTGGGCTGTAGGCAAGCTTGTAAGGCCTTTTCTTAATTAGTGGCTGATGTGAGAGGGTCCAGTCTACTCTGAGTGTGATCATCCTTGTGCTGGTGGTCCTGAGTCCTATAAGAAAGCAAGTTGAGCAAGCCACAAGGAGCAAGCCAGCAAGCAGCATTCTTCTATAGCCTCTGTATCTACCCCTTCCTCCAGGTTCCTGTCCTGTTTGCCCTGACTTCCTTCAATGATGAATGGTGATGTGGAAGTGTAAGGCAATTAAAAAACCCATCCCTCTCCAACATGCACTCGGTCATGATGTTGGATTACAGCAATGATAACTCTAAGAAAAACCAATGAAAGGGTTGGTTGCTCTAACCCCCATATTTAGAGATTGCTTGACAGGAACTACAGGATTAAGAGAAAAACTGAGATCTCTAGCTGATCTTGTAAACTAGGAAGGCTGTGTCAGTCAGTGAGGAGGAAAGAGAGAGAAGACTGAGTGGGGTATATGTTAAAGAAGGGGTCAATAGGAGTATGATATATGATCCTAGCCAGGATATTAATAACCATACTAGCCTATATTGTTCCATGTTCATCTGTCTTGTTTTTCTAAGTAGGTTATAAACTCCTTAAAGATAAAAAACAAAACTCTTGCGCATGTTTTTTGTAGAGAAAATTCATTATTCATCCTGTGTTGGTTTCTTTCCTTGCTGTTCTGATAAGGCACTTTGACAAAAGCAGCTTGAGAGTTCATCTTGCCTCATACTTCCTGGAAACAGGCCAGTGCCAGGAGAGGCCACAGCAGCCTGGAGGCAGTTGGTCCTATTTTGCCTATTCCAGATCCTGGGAGGGATGAAGGAGAGTGTTCAGAAGCTCAGCTCTCCTTGTTCTTCAGTTCAGAATCCCAGCGCAGACTTCAGGTGGATCTCGCCACTTTGACTAAGCTAATCTAGATAATTTGTCATAGGCATGCCCAGAGACAAATCTAATTTAGAGAATCTCTCCCGGGCCTGCCTGGAGGTCTATCACCTAGATGATTCTAGATCCTGTCAAGTTGGCAATCAATATTAACCACCACCTTTACCTAATAGATACTATCAATCAAGCTGATGAGGAGGTAAGACCAGGACCTTAAAACAAGCAAACAAAGAGCACACAGAAAATAACGGATAGAATCATTCTGACAAATCCCTAAGGAATGTCTAGGTTGGCTTCCTGTGAGGAAGGAACCAACATGGTGCATGTGTGTGTGTGTGTGTGTGTGTGTGTGTGTGTGCTCATGTATATGTATATGTATGCGGATGTGGAGGCAGAAGCCATGTTAGGTGTCATTCTACAAGAGCCATCCACCTTATTATTTTGAGACAGTGTCTCTCGAAGGGATGGACCTGGTGCTCATTAATTAGGCTAGAATTACTGCTTAGCACACCTCAAGGATCTTTATATTTGCATATCCCCAGCACCTAAAGAGTCTACATCAGCACGGTCAATTTCTATAGCGATGCTGAGGCTCAAATTCACGTCCTCAAGCTTATACAGCAAGCATGCCACTAAAGAAGCCATTTTCCATCCCCAGCAGACTACTCCCCAGGCTGTTTATTCCAGTTAAGACCCATCAGTGCTAAGGCTCAGTTTCTAACAAGCACACTGACAATAGCAGTTTTCTGTGACTTGAAGTTTATGTAGAGCAAGGTGGGAAGTTCACATTAAAGTATACATACCACATTTCCAAATAATTTTTTTTGTTTTTTTGAGACAGGATTTCTCTGTGTAGCCTTGGCTGTCCTGGAACTCACTCTGTAGACCAGGCTGGCCTCAAACTCAGAAATCCCCCTGTCTCTGCCTCTCCAGTGCTGAGATTAAAGGTGTGCACCACTACCACTTGGCCCAAATAAAATATTAAAGTAGATATTGTTTAGAATATGTAATTCAATTATGAAACAGACAAAACATTGTTAAATGTTGATAAACTACAAGTATTACTTGGTCCAAACTGGTGCACAACGAATCGTTTTTATATATGGTAATTAAAACTATTTACCATAGACCAGCTTGCCACTCCTAATTCTGCTTCTCCTTCATTATATACACTCTTCCTGTACCTAGCAATATCAGTCATGGCAGATCTTAGCTCTGCCAATACTCAGTGGTGCAGTGTATAAGAGAATTCTTACGATTGTTTCTACATCAAGATGGTTGTCAGTGCTGTTACTACGTGAAATTATATAAAATAAAGTCATCCTCATCTTTACCTCATCCCAACTGCAGCAAACACAAGGTATGATGATATGTGTCTTAGCTTGGGTTTTATTGCTGTGACACCATGGTTTTTATTGGATACCATGACCAATGCAACACTTATAAAGGACAACATTTAATTGGGGTTGGCCTACAGGTTCTGAGGTTTAGTCCATTATCATCACAGCAGGAGCATGACAGGACCAGGTAGGCACAGTGAAGGAGGAGGTGAGAGTTCTACATCTTGAACACTCACAGTTACACACTTCCTCCAACAAGGCCACACCTCCTAATAGTGCCACTCCCTGGGCCAAATGTTCAGACCACCACAGTGTTGCAAACTTCATCTCCTATACTAATTAATAGCAAAGTGTCTTCTTTTTGAGTCTCCCTGAGATCACCTTGATATGATCATTACCCAGGTCTTAGATAGAGGCCTGTGCAAGTAAGGAAGGAATTCTACAATTTAAACTACACTAAAATCTTTTACCATGTAGGACAGAGGAAAGGGAAACATGGGTAAATATGGTGAAGCAAAAATCACAACAGATTTGGACTGTAGAATAGATGTGTCCAGATTTGGAAAACAATAAAACTGGAGAATGCCTCACAAATATTTCTTTTAAGGAACTGTTTAGAAATAGCTCTAAACTAGAGGAACAGAACAGAGGAAAAACAGACAGTTCATGTATTGATATTCAAGAGCTCCAATTCAAACATTCAGCCTTGAGAAGACAGAAAGCCACTGCTTTCTGTGGCTCTGGGCACTACCTGGGTCAGCCTATAGTGTTAAGGTCAGCACTTGGTAAAAAAGCCAACAAACGAACAAACAAAAACAACAAAAGCTGAAGCTGCAGCCTGTTCATCACTGTTCTAGCCTGTGGAAGTACAAAGCTCCTGTTGGCATAATTCCTTGAAGTCATATGGGCCACTTCCTCATTCATGCTTTTGGTTAGTGCTCAGAGCTTTCCTTACCTGGATAGAAGTCAGTGTGAGGGTGACTGGGAAATATCTTTATTGGCTGTCTTTTTTTGTTTGGGGACCTTTAAGTTTTATTATTAAGAAGAATGTGGAGCTGGAGAAAAGCTATCCTGTTAAGAACACTTGTTGCTCCTGCAGAGGATCTATGTTTAGTTCTTAGCACCCATGTAGTAGCTAGCCACTCACTGTAATTCCAGTTTCCAGAGGATCTGACAGCCTCTTAGGGACTCCAAGGTCCATATACAGAGTATGCAGAGATATACCCTGGCAAAAAATGCCTGTAAACCTACAATGAAAAAGAATTTTTTAAAATTTTATTTAATCTCTTTTTTTTATACTCCAGATTTTATCCCCCTCCTAGTTCACCCTCTGACTGTTCCACATCTCATACCTCTTCCTCATGAGGTATGTCCCCACTCCCTAGCCCCAACCCCACCAGAACTCTCCACTTTCTGGGGCCTCCAGTCTCTTGAGGGTTAGGTGCCTCTTCTCTGACTGGACCCAGACCCAGCAGTCCTCTACTGTATATGTGTTGGGGGCCTCATATCAGCTGATTTATGCTGCCTGGTTGGTGGTCCAGTGACTGAGAGATCCAGGTTAATTGAGAATGCTGGTTCTCCTAAAGGGTTATCCTCTTCCTCAGCTTCTTCCAGCTTTTCCCTAATTCAACCACAGGGGTCAGCAGCTTCTGACCATTGCTTGAGTATAAATAACTGCATCTGACTCTTTCAGCAGCTTGTTGGGTCTTTTGGGAGCAAGCATGATAGGTCTCTTTTTGTGAGCACTCAGTGGGGAGAAGAATATTTTTTTCTTAATTCAAAAGAAAGACTAAGATTCAAAAGAATGACTAAGATTGTGAAACTTGCTACTGGTGCTCCAGGAAACTATTGAGATTAAAACCGTTGGAGGGTTTGCCTAATCTCAGTTGTTAGCTTGACATATCTGGGAAGGGAGAAAACCTCAGTTTTCTCTATCAGGTTGGCCTGTGGACAAATCTGTCCCAAGAAGATGAAGTCCTGAGTGGATGTGTGTTGTTGACATGAACACAGACATGTCATGAATCCCAGTGCCTCAGACCCATGGAAATGAGAACACCTTCTCTGAGCGAAGCTCAGAGGAACAAGAGAAACTTCCTTTGGTCCAAGTATAGATGCTAGGAAGGAGTGATCTGTAGCTAAGACAAGTGTGTGCAAACCCGTCAACCACAGCTTCCTCTTCTCTGAAGTTTATAGGCTACAACTGATAGAGACCTTCTGTAGAGACCTTTTCCTGACATTAGTTAAACCTGTCTCATCATTCTGCTGCACAAAATAAACCTGCCTCCTCAGTTCGGATATATAAGATGAATGCATCTCCATCTGTATGCAAGGCCCAACCCAATCCTGTGTGGCTCTTTTTTTCATTTCCTCTCTGCCCTAGTCACATGTCTAGGACTCAACCATGGAATAGGTCGGGGCAAATATCTGTGGGGGCATTTTACTATTTGCTATTCTATACAGAAGGGTCCATGCCAGTGTGGCAGTACAATTCACAGGCAAGTGGGATGGGCTGAATAGGAAACTTAACTGAGAATGCCAGGGGAAGAAAGCCAATACGTGGAGGTTTTCCATGATTTCTGTCCAAGCTCATGCCTTAAGTTCCTGTCTTACATGATGGATTATAACAAGTAAGCTTAACTAAACAGTCCCTTCTTCAAAGAGCACTTGGTTGTGGTACTTACCACAGCAACAGAAAAAAAGTAACTAGAACATACAGGGTAATGGGAGTGAAAATATGCAGTCATCAGCTTTTCTGAAATATCTGCATAGAAAACTGGGGAGTCACACAGCCTGAAGTTAGAGTCTCTGCCATCAAAAGCCAATTGCTCCTACTGTAAAGAAAGCCCCCTTCAGGCTGCTCCTACTCAGAGGATAAGGAGAGGGGATGATGTGGGAAGGTGCTGTGAGAGGGAGGGGACTGGGAAGAGATAGGGTGACAATATTGAGATGTAAAGTGGGCAACTAATGGACTGGGCATGGGGTCCCCAATGGAGGAGCTGGAGGGGTTTACAGCCCCATAGGGCTGTAGCAATGATTTTGGCCACCCAGACACCCCAACACTCCCAGGGACTGAACCATCAACCAAGGGGCACACATGGTTCCAGCCAAAAATGTGGCAGAGGAAGGCCTTGTTGGGCATCAGTGGGAGGAATGGTCCTTGGTCAGGTAAAGGCTCAACAGAGGCCTCAACAAAGGGAAACAGAGGCAGGGGAGATGGGAGTGTGTCGGGTGGAGGGGCATATATGTAGAGGCAGGGGGAGGGAGGAGGGGTTGGGGGTCTTTGGGGAGGGGGAAATCGGGAAATGTTTTACCATTGGCAATGTAAATGAAGATGATATTCATTAAAAAAGAAGAAAAAGAGATGTAAAGTGAATACATTAAATAAATTTAAAAAAAATACCAGTCAGGGGCTTATGAATGACTCAGCAGGTAAATGCTTGCTGCCCAAACCTGGGCAAAATGTATACCACAAAGTTGTCTTTCGACCTCTACATGTACAGATAAGCAGAATAATAATTTGTAAAAATAAAAAGACAACAGAAAAATTTATAAAATAGGAACAGTCAAAAACAAACAAACAAACAACAACAACAAAACCTATAAAAATCAATTAACGCTGGAGACATGGCTCTGTGATAGAGCACTTGGAAGGTCCTGGGCTCCACTCTCAGCAGCAAAAGTAAGAATACAAAAAATACATGGAAGTGAATCCGAGACCTGATTCCTTCTGAATTTAGCATCAAGGAGTAAAGGTCCTGGAACCCAGCAGACCTGGCTAGATTCCCAGTCTAGTAATTTCAGGTTTCTCTGATATTGTCACTCATCCTGACTCAGAAAAGTTTGAGGTTAGCTGGTCAGGCTGATTGGTTGTAGATAAAAGTAAAAGCATGGTAGCATCTGTCCAATGCAACTTGGTACAAGGTGTATTTTCTGGAAGAATCAAGACCACAGTCATTTTATAAGGACTTTGTTGATTGACTGAGATGAAATAACCTCACCATAACCTATCAAAGAGGACATTGGAACTGGAGTTATAAACAGTTGTGAGCCTTGAAATTGTTGGTGCTTGAAATTTAGCCCAGGTCCTCTGAAAGAACAGCCAGTGTTCTCAACTGCTGGGTCATGGCAACACATTAACTATTCCCTTAGCTCATCCCAGCCTCCGAATTCCCTTTTAAATCTAGTGTAATTCACTGTAAGAACAGGACTGCAATCTAAAGATCCTCAAAACTCCAAGGGCATGTAGTGTTTAACCCAAGTCTCTCTTTTAGTCATCTCTTATCACTTCCACCTACACACACACACACACACACACACACACACACACACACACTCACATTCACACATACACACATACGCACACACACACACACTGTCACACACACATATCCCTGGTCACATTGACTTTGCTGCTTACTAAGCAGCCCACGTTTGTTCCACTCAATCTTTGAAAACGTTTCTCACTCACCCTGAAGCACCTTTTTCTTTTGTTGTCCTTGTTAAAGCTCACACCTCCAGGGAGACCTTCTTCTCACCATTGCAGTCTCCTTGTCCTGAGCTATTTTCCTCTGAAGCCTTTAACACACCTAGTTTTTAGTTGCTGTTCTGTCTTCTGGGAGCTGCAGGAGGCAGGGGCTTGTCTGGAGCCACCGCTATTGCAAACCACAAGATCAATATTCACCCTGTGGCAAACCCATACCAGATATTTATGTCATAAATTGGTGAAATGGTTAATCCATTTCTTATCAGATTAATTTTCCCCATTTTATGTTTTAAGGTTAACAACAGTTTCTCTTTCTCATCTTGCATTTTAAAATGACAACTGAGAAATTCAAACTGAAGGGGGAGGTTGGCAAATGGGAGAGAAACATGTAGTTCTGTCTTTGATCTATTTAATTCAGGTTGACGAGAACTCTGGATGACCTTCTGTACCTAGGACTATGTAGAAATGGGTTGAAGAAGAAATTTCTAGGCTAAAAGGGAAGATTATGTGTGCATAATGATCTGTTTGAAGATAGGAGCTGGCCTTGCTTTAATTAGGAGGTTTAACTACTGTCTCTGCTTCTCCTAAAAAGGGAAAGGAGGTATATAAAAGGCTTAACTTTTTCAGCACTTCAGGGCACTTGCATGTGGCAGGTGCTAAGGAATGAGAGTCACGTCTTCACTGGGTATCAGACGGCAAAGACAGATTCTCTTCAGGTCTGGGTTCTAGAGGCCCAGATTGTGATCACCTCTGCTTTTCTTTTCCATTTGCCCTTAGACCATCAAGGATAAGGAAATCTCATTATCTTTTGAAACAGGGCCCCATCTTTAACCAAATCCAAAGCCCTTAAGTGCTGCCTGTTCCTGTTGTATTCTCTGGGAGGATTTTTATTTTTAGCTTTGCTTCGTGCCACTAAAAAGTTTTGCTCATTCCCTAAGGAAATGCAATGGCTTTTTCCACTGGAATGAAACCTAGACACATTTGTCCAGGTTGATAGACCTTCTGTTTGGGGCTGGCACTCAGATTCTGTTGGACATTTCCAGGGCATTGTTTGACATTCAGAGATAACCTGGAAAATTGAGTATATAGTACCTTTGTTGCACATTAAAGCAATGTGAGCTGTGCTTGAGCTAAGAGACACAAAAAAAATTGATTTCTCCCATAGCAAAAAATTATACTCTACAACATGTGCTTAGTAATTACAAATCTTTGCATGGGCATGAGTGCCACATTCATGATATACCCCAGTGGCACCATTTCAAGGTCGCAGAGTCACCTTTTATAGACTATTCATTTCTAATCACTCCTGGCACAGGTCTGTCTGCCTGCCACACTTTGCTCTGCATGGGTGTCCCTGTAACAATTTGGAACATTGCTGAGTGACTTCTTTAAAGCATATTTAATGCTAGTGCATATGTTTAAAGTGCTGTGAAAAACTGTCACCATGTTCCTTGGAGATGGAATAGTGAGACTGTGAGAAGGAGGGGGAACAACCACAACTTTGATCACTTTTAACAGTAAAATCGCCCCATATGTTTTAAGTATCTGTGAGCATTTCTATTCCGGTGGGTCAGTTTACCTTTGGAAATGATGAAGAAGTTGGCCAAGTGACAGGGTTTAGATAAGTTCATCTATGGTCTTATTTCTTCACATTAGAAGATACATCAGAATTCATATGCCTTCTTTTTCTTTTAATTTGATCTTCACAACAATAAGTATGTGCTGTTCTCAAAAGAGTATAATGAAGAGAGTAATGTGGCCAAAGCATAGGCTCTCCGAGAGCAAAATTATAGATGTCGAGGTCAAAATCAAAATTCTATTATAGAATATAGAAAATAAAATTAAAAAAAAAAAAAGATGTAATTAAAGAACATAAACAGGAAAATCAGAATTTGTAGCTGAGGGTCATCTGTCAGTCCAAGCAAAATGAATTCTATCTTCACTGAAAAAAAAAAAAAAAAAAAAAAAAAAAAATTCTATTATGCTTTCAAGCTCATTTGGCTTTGTCATCTGTAGACTAGAACAGTGAAAGAAACTCATAGATGATTTTCTGGTGGCATTAACATAATTATCTGACACATAAGTGTTTAATCTGGTTTTTCTATTATAGTCATTTTATAGATAAAATAATAGCTTCAGAGGATAGCACAATATGTTCATGATTATAGTGCTAACAATTGACCAGCATTTGGATCCAAGTATCTCTGATTATAGATATTTTGATTTCATATTGGTGTTGCAGCCCAAAAAAGAATAGAAAACCAGTTCTCATGGCGCATGATTGAGAGGATTATCTGAAATATTTAATAACAAATTCATGTTGAGCAACATGAATTATAAGAATTATAGAATTATAAGTTATAAGAAGGTAAACTCTCCTACTCGTAGTTTTTCATATCTTACTACTAATCTACATCTTTTCTAAAGTAGAACTGAACAGTGATGAAACAATTGAGTGTGTTTCCTCTTCCTTTTCTGTAAACAGCTGGATTATAGAAGCTACCTTCCTATTCCTAAGTGTACTGTATACCTTGTTCCTGGCCAGTGGTATGTGGGCAGGAATGTTGAGCACCATTTCTAGTTGCAGCCTGAGAAATCTCTGTGTTTCTTGATGTTTCGATTTCTATTAGTTGGACAGGCAATGGTCATCAGATAATGGTTGCACTATAACTGATGATGGGAACCCACAAAGAAGAGTCTCTGAATCACTGATAAGGTAAGACCATCACTATTCAGAGCCACATTCTCAATTTTATTTGAAATATATATAATATAAAATATATATAAATATAGCATATATTATATAGTGTTTGGAAATTAATATGTGGAGGTGCATCTGTAAGAATAGCTGATAATTTAGTGATCTCAGCACTGCAGCTAGGTGAGTAGGTTGTTCACCGTCTAGAGGTATGAGTGTAATTTCTTTTACTCTGTGTACAATCTCATGTTTGTATATGAGACTAAATTTTTTGAGACTAAATGAAGTAGATATTTTAATTTGGCCATCCTATAGATTGTAAATACCTGAAGTATATCATTCAAAATAGTTGTAAGATTGAATTATCTTCAATATTTTTTAATGAAGGAAGAAATCAAGGTTTATTTATAAAATTTCCCAACTTTTTTAATTAGTTTTTTAGTTTTAATATTAGAATATAATAATCCCTTCTGATTTCTCCTTCCAAAACTCTTGTATATAACTCTCCTTGTTTGCTTAAAATTACTGATCCCTTTTTTATTATTTGTTTGCCAAGCCCTGCTTGGCCATGTGTAAGGAATGCATAATGGCTACTGTCCCTGGAATAGAGCCAGCAGGGCATGGTCCTCCAACAGTGTTGATGGTACTATGGCCGAAAGGCTTGTTAGTATAATAGTGTATATGACTCCAAGACAATCAGAGACAGCATGAGTCCAGGAGGAAAGGACATGTCTATGTCTTAGCAAAATGTTAGAATGCTGTGACCTTCAGGATAGTCCTTAAGGCTGTGGGAAAGAATGCAGAAAATATGAGTTTGTAAATATTTCAGTTTCTCAACTATGCAAAATGTAAGGATGTAATATAAATTGTAAAAGGAGCTTCACAGGTCTAAAGGAACAGAGGCAGCTACACTGTAAGCCAGCTTCTCAGAAAGATACAAGGAGGTAAGATATTTAGGGACTGGCCATAAAAAAGCAAGATTTTCTCCCCAACTAAATTTTTTGGTTTATGCTTACAAAGGCGGGTGTATTGCTGAGCTCAAAGTCAGCCTGGGACAAAGCAAATTGAAGTCCGAATAGTAATTTCAGGGTGGGGTCCGTGGGGTCCCACCTAGCTATCTTACTGTCAATGCTTGTTCTTGCTGTTGTTGTTGTTTTTGTTGTTGTTGTTGTTGTTGTTCTAAGAATCAAAGGACTGCGGCCATGGGATGCTGATTCATGGGATAATCAGAATGGAACCTGGGATAAAGATTGAATTGATAAGAAAAATAAAAAACTATGCTTTTTGATCCGTAAAAGATGAGCTATCCAGAGAGTTTTTAGAATAGCAAGAGAAAGCTGTCTTGAACAGAACACACACACACACACACACACACACACACACACACACACACAGAGAGAGAGAGAGAGAGAGAGAGAGAGAGAGAGAGAGAGAGAGAGAGAGAGAGAGAAAGCAGTCTGGAAAGCAGTCCTCAGCAGACCATTGGCTTTCAGCTTGGACTCATGGTTTGACGTCAAGTCATTTGTTTCGCTGTTCTCAAGCATCCCTTCTCTCAGAACCCTTCTCCAAGCTGAGGCTGGTCTTTGACTAGCTGTTGTTACATGCAAATGTACATATTTATATGTATATATGCATATATGTTGTTAGAATATGCAGCACAGTCCCAGACAAATCACACCTAGTGGCAGGTCTCATGTGGGAGGCTTTATTGGCAGAGGTGGCCTCTGTGTGGGGGCATGAGATTAGGAGAAGGTGAAGGAGGAAGAGGAGAAAGAAGAAAAGAAGAAGAAGGAGGAGGAGGAGGAGGAGGAGGAGGAGGAGGAGGAGGAGGAGGAGGAGAAGAAGAAGAAGAAGAAGAAGAAGAAGAAGAAGAAGAAGAAGAAGAAGAAGAAGAAGAAGAAGAAGAAGCAGCTTCAAGAGAGGCTGTTCCCTGTGTATTTGAATGTCTGTAGCTGCTGGATTTTGTTTCTCACCATTCTGGACTCATTGATGTAAAAGCATCATTCTCCTTGGAGGAAAAGGCAAAGTTGGCCTTCTTTCACTCTAAGAACATCTAGTTCTGAAGCACCACGGCTGCCAGGGAATTGATCTGTCTTTGGAGGCTGGCATGGTTTGTGTCACTTCTTGAAGACTGTTGTCAAGCTAGAAAGAGAACTGATTGTTTAAGGTTAGGGTGGTAGTCAGCCCTGTTGTTCTGGTACCTCTAGTTATTCCCACTGTGAACAGAAATGGTACGATTTGAACTGGCCTCTTGTTGTGTTTGGCAAGTATTATGTCTACAACCAGGATTGGTAGAGGCTCTTTTCTGTGGATTACTCCTAATTCAGGGAAAAGGAACACCAACTTGCAAGCTCTTGACCAGCTTCCAGGCAGACAATGACATATCTGAGTGCAACAGAGAATTGATATGTTCTGGACCACAGGGCACTGTGGCAGAGATGAGGTATCAAGGGCTATGGTTCTGTTGCAGTCTAGAGAGCTTAGCATTCCTACAAAATGTGTCCCAGATGTTTTAAAAGAGTCTGCCATGCCCAAAAAAGTAATAGAGAACTCGTGGCAATATCAGAGTCAGGGCAACTGAGGAAAGGTGAGGTAAGGTTGCTTGGCAGGGTCACTGGAAAAGCTGTAAATGGCAACTATGAGTTAGTTTCAGTGGTACACATAGCCAGTAATCTTTAACGTGACTAAGTTGTGTGATATTAAGGAGTTGGTAGGCTAAGGTCATAAAGGCAATATGATATGTTAGTACCATTTATAAGGGGGGATGTCAAGAAAGTAAAGAAGTGTGTTTTATTATTTCTCCTATTTTTCTCATTCCTAGAGCTTGGAAAATTGAGATATATTTTCTCTGGCTGTGAATAGTACTTGCTGGGAACCCAAATTGGTTTTTATGGTAGAGCTTACCAACCAACAATTGCTGTTTCCCACCTGTGATTCCATGGGTCTCGAATATAGAAGAAAAGGGCTTTGAATTGTTGATAGAAGTGATTGGTCTGTGATCCTCACATATGTACCTGGCTAGACCAATATGGGCAGCCCCCATATTTGCCTGGCCATTTTTTACAATCATCTTTTGTCCGGTCAAAGAGGAAGCAAACAACGAGGTCATAATATTTGGATGAAATGGTGGCTATAGGGATGGCAGCAATTTGGATCTGCTCCTGACATCTGTCTATGGAGCAGTTTCCTGACCCCATTTGGAAAGACTGTTTGTTATCAGTGGGGGTTTCTCGAACCTCGAACAGCCAGACATAAGGACTACCATGGATGGAAATGAACAGCACAAGAAGGATGAGGAACCCATATCTCATCCAATGAGGTCAAGTGCAGCTGGAGTGGAGTCTCATTTTTCTGGAATTGGGGACATGGTGGGTGATCTCAACATCTTGTGGAGCTTAAGAGGGCAGGGTCCTGGTGGAGTATAGGAAGAAGAGTCATTTTGAGGTAGCAGAGTGAAAGGTTTGAAGTGAGACAGGAGAAGTGTAAGGTGGGCAGTCTGAAGGAGAGCCTGTTGGGTCCTTTGAAAAAGCTTGATAACAGTTTTGAGAAGAGGTTCATGAGTGGAGCCTGATACTGCTTCATGTAAGGGGCAGAAAAGGAAGGAACCCGGGAACATAAAAAACTGTCTATTCCTAGGAATGATAAAAATCTCTTTCTTTGTGGAGGGAACTGTTAGAGACTGAATCAGATTTTTTCTATCTAAGGTAATGGCCTTGTGGGTTGGAGGCCTTGTTAGTCCCAAATAGGTGACCTGAGGAGTGGACAGTTGGACTTTAGAAGGAGAGACTTTGTGGCCTCAACTGCACAGGAAATTTAGAACAGAGGTATGTCAGTTTGTCTAATGTCTAGAGAGGAACTACAGAAAATATCATCTCATAATAGACAATCTTAGATTTAGGGAGAGACAGAGAAAGTAAGTCAGAAGTCAGGACCTAGATAAATACGTGTGGGCTGTCCAAGAATCCCTGAGGTAGAACAGTCTAGGTCAGTGGTTAGAAAGATGGGTGTTCAGGTCAGGCTAGGTAAAGGCAAAGATGCATCTAAAGGGAGAGAGAAGAACACACCTTTGAGATCTAGAACTGAGAAATGAAAAGTTCCTGAGGGAATAGTGGAAAGAAGTATGTAAGGATTAGTCACAAGAGGATGGAGAAGAACCACTGCTGAATTAATGAGCCTGAGATCTTGAACTAAGCGATAGGTTCCATTAGGTTTCTTATCTGCTAGTATAAGGGTGTTACAGGAGGAAGAGGTAAGATAGAAGAGTTTTTTTCTGGAGGAGGTAAGACATGATGGGTTCAAGTCCCCGAGGCTCTGGAGAAAAAGAGGATATTGAGCTTGGATGATATATCTGGTGGGGTCCTGTAATCAGAAGACAACAGGAGAATGATGTTTACCAACAGAGGAGTTCTGGAAATTCCAGATTCAGGGGTTTACCTCAAAGTCTGGCAAAGGAAACAACATGTTAAGTTAGTAGGTTATGTGGCTAGGACGAGGAAGAGAGGGACTGCTGGTGAGTTTGGGTTTAGGTGAATGGGGGAGCAAAAGAAATGGAGGCTCCCAACTTAGCTAGAATACCCCTTCCAGAAAGGAGAAAGGACACACTGGCATTACCAAAAAGGAATGGGTAAGAGGAACACCCCTAAAAATGCAACTAAGTGGTGGAGTCTGGTGAAGTTGGTAAGGGAATAGAGAAGGAAAGGTGGTTCCCCAAAACTGTCAGGACTGAATAAGTGACCCCAGTGTCCAAGAGAAAGGAGATTGGCTTCCAGATACCATGATAACTACCTGGGGCTCCCTGCTGTTGATGGAGGTGGGTCAAAGGAGCACAGGCCCCTTCAGTTGTCCACAGCCAGTCCTAGGAGATCAGCTGGAGAGTGACCTGTGAGTGATATCCCTCTGTCCTGAGCAGCATGAGGGCAATAGACTGCCTAATGTCCCTCCTGATGGCACTTTTGGCATAGGCTTGATGGCTTGTGAGGGTCAGAGCAAGCCTTTACCTAGTGACCTGGTTGACCACCTTTATGGCAGGAACCTGGTGGTTCCTGAGCCTTAGAAGTCCAGGAGACCTGGGCAGTGGCTGGGGCTGGTCTCACAGTCTTTGCCAACATTTGGTATTTTTGTCTGTGGGCCTTTTTATCTCTCTTGGCCCCCTCTCCAAGTATCTAAGTTTGGCCTTAATGTGGAGTTAACTTTAGGTAGAAAAGTAGGTCATCAGGAGTTGCTTACCTTCTGGGTTTTCAGGGTCTAGTTAATATATTGTAATAGAGCCCTTGTACAGCACTCTAAAAATTGAGAGGGGTTTTCTTGTTTATCTTGGATGACCTCTTGGAGTTTTTCAAAATTTACTGGTTTTAGGACAACCCTACAGATACCAGCCAGGAGGCATGCTGCAAATCAGTCTGCAGCTAGAATATCACAAGGGTGGGGATGGGGGGAATTATAATTCCATTGATGATCCTGGTTGGGTACCTCTCAAACCTGATCGGATATGCTGAGTCTGTCTGATGAATCTCATCTGCATATATCCTAGCCTGTTCCCAAACTCACTTGTGCTCTTCAGAGAGTAAGTTATTACTGAGAATCCCATGTATATCATAGAAAGTCACGCTATAAGATTGAGTGATGAACTGAAATTCTTAAATAAAGGCAGAAAGATTGGAGGTTTAAAATCTCAGTCTTTTTTTTTCTATTTGAGAGAGTTCATTTAGTGAGAAGGGGACGTGTACTCTAGTTAGACCATCTACCCCAGCAACTTCCCCTAAAGGAAGGACCCACGCTGGTTTAGGTTTTGTAGGGGAAGAAGTTGGGGGTTGGATGTAGATTTAGAGTGAATGGTGGGAGGTCTGAAAGTAGGTGCTAGTGGGAAGGACTGGAGCAGGCTGTAGCTGGCACAGGATGGGAGGAGTCTGGAGAAGCAGTGGAAGGAGGCTCTGGAGAAGCCTAGTGAGGAGAGGAAGCTGAGGAGGCCAGGGAAGTAGTAGAGATTGTAGAAGCAGATTGGCAGTTTTAAGGGGAAGGTTCATTAGCCAGCTTGAGAATAGTAGAAGATTCTTCTGGTTGAGTTTTTGTAGATGAAGTTGAGTTGGGGGATGGGAAAAACAAAGAGAAGGTTGGGAGTGAAGGTAAGTTGGACATACAGGATCATTTACCAGACTGCTGGCAGTATGTATAAAGATCCTTTAGACAGCAAGAGGGAAAAGGTTCACCCAAGGGCAGAAGTACTAAAATGAGAAGTCAGCTAGAAGGCTGGTCATAAATACTATGCATAAATCCATCCCTTAGACCTGTAGAGAGTGGCCAGTCCTCTCCTGGAATCAGGGGCCCTGTCTGCTCACTGGGACAGAAAGCTTACCAATCCGCTAGTGTTTGCAAGGAGTTTAGTGATCCGGTGGCTGGAAAATGAGCCTGTGTAGCAGATTGACTTGTTGGGATGAGGTTTGGGCCATGGGGCTTAACTCATGTGGTGGTGGCCACTCCATGTGGTGGCAGGTTCTGAGCCCCACAGGATAGTGGAGCTGCAAACCCATCTGGGCATATGCGCAGAAGGGGCAAAAAACAAGCTTCAGCACCAATGTTAGAATATGTGCACAGTCTGGACAAATCACACCAAGAAGCAGGTCTCAGGTGAGAGGTTTTATTGGCAGGGGTGACCTCTGTGGGGGTGGTGGTGAGAAGCAGCAGAGGAGAAGGAGGAAGAAGAGGAGGAGGAAGAAAGAAGAACAAGAAGAAGGAGGAGGAGGAGAAGGAGAAGGAGAAAGAGGAGAAGGAGAAGAAGGAGGAGAAGGAGGAGAAGAAGGGGAAGGGGAAGGGGAAGGGGAAGGAGAAGGAGAAGGGGAAGGGGAAGGAGAAGGGGAAGGGGAGGAGAAGGGGAAGGAGAAGGAGCAGAAAGAGAAGAAGGAGAAGGAGGAGAAGGGGAAGGAGGAGGAGGAGAAGGGGAAGGAGAAGGAGTAAGAGGAGGGGAAGGGGAAAGAGGAGGAGGAAGAGGAGGGGAAGGGGAAGGAGGAAGAGGAAGAGGAGGGGAAGGGGAAGGAGGAGGAGGAAGAGGAGGGGAAGGTGAAGGAGGAGGAGGAGGAGGAGGAGGAGGAGGAGGAGGAGGAGGAGGAGGAGGAGATGGCTGAAGGAGTGGAGGAGGCCTGGGGGGACAAATCTTTTATCCAGGCCACAGTGTATGTGACACATTTGCAAAGGGATGTGGGGTGGATGTCATGGAGATGGATGCAGGAGTGGTGCTATGGCCTAAATATGACACAGAAGGGGATCCTTTTCCCCCACATCCTCTCCAGCATCTGCTGTCCCCTGAGTTTTTATTCTTAGCCAATCTGACTGGTGTGATGTGGAATCTCAGTGTTGTTTTGATTTGCATTTCCCTGATAACTAAGGATGTTGAACATTTCTTTAGGTGCTTTAGAGCCATTTGAGTTTTCTCAGTTGAGAATTCCCTGTTTAGCTCTGTACCCCATTTTTAATAGGGTTATTTGACTCTCTGGAGTCTAACTTCTTGAGTTTTGTATACATTGGATATTAGCCCTCTATCAGATGTAGGATTGGTATAGATCTTTTCCCAATTAGTAAACCAAATGAATGCTCTTTGTTTTGACTAGCATGGGGTAGATATCAGAAGCAAATCAAAATGCAAAGACATATATACATGTTAATTACATGCAATTAAATTTTTAAAAATTCCCTACTAAAGAAATCACAAGATTGAAATAGTTCAATACCACAAACCAGCTTTATTCCATGCAAAAGATTCAATGTGGCACTAACAGAATTATGTGCACTGAGTGGACCCCGGCAATCTCAGGTTTGGACTCCACATCCCATCTCTGATTCACTGAGCAAACTCTCTCGGGTGTGAAACGACAATCTGTATGATGGCAGGAAAAAGCCCATATCTGCTAGGAAGCTCAAAATCTTTTCATGCAAGAGAGCTGTCATCTTTCCTACATTCTAGCTTCATGGCCATTCTCAAGTTATAAGGGCCACAGGCATTGCTGAAAGCTGGTGCTGTGAACCTAGGTGACTTATTTCCAAACAACTCAAAGACTTACGGTTACAAAACATCATTTAAATTAAAACTGTCTGCAGCTTGGGACAAAGGGAAGTCCCATGTTCTAGAGTACACAATGATAAGGATATATTCAGTACTGCTGAGATTACCAAAGGCCATGTAACATTAACATAATGTTAACTTCTTAAAATTCTCATGTGTGTGTGTGTGTGTGTGTGTGTGTGTTTCCCCCACATACCTTCATTATGAACTTATGACTGACAGCCTTAAAGTTAACATTTAGCCAGTATAAAACGCTAATGTACTTCAGACAGGTTTCATTTTTGATTATTAAAGGAGGACCCTGCCCTCCTTTTTCTTAGAACATTTATTGTAGGAAACTTGAAATCATAAATGTTCTCTCTGACCCTTTGAGCTGTTAATCTTTTCCTAGCCTCTAGCTAACTTTATAATCCAGACATGCCTTCCTAGTAACCATTCTTTGAAATGTAAGAATAGCAAAGCCCCAATATTGCACTTGGGATAGTAAGACCTGGCTCATACAAACACCAGTTAGCAAACCCAGATGGCGTAATCAAGTTCACAAACTCACAACACCCCTTTCCCTCACATTTTCAGAGTAGAGCAGAGTTCAGTTTTCCCTGTTAGTGTAGCAGTCTTGACTAACACTGAGTGACCTTGAATAACTAACTCTTTTGTGTGATTAACACCATCTGGTACAATTTTACTCTGTCCAGAAAATCTCACTAAACAATATGAGTTTAACTATAAGCAATAATTGTGGGATTTCTAAAAAAAAATTTATGAAGTAAAACAAAATATCATTCTTCTGGATTTTATTTTTAAGAAAATGCTTTATTCCTGGTCTTACTAAGAACACATTTTCAATGTTCTGAGATTTAGATATCACCTTTAATAGTAAAGGAAAAAAAAGTACCTTTAAGTAATAGCTATTTCTGTTGCACAGTAGCTAATTGTGGCAAAGTCAATTTGATTTCAGTCTTTTAATTTTAGTTCCCAAAATCTTTCAGGGGAGTTCCTGCCCTATAATGTCAGTGACATGCTTTTGAGGTAAGTGAGATATGAGCAATGTCATTTTTGGAAAGGGACTTGACATGAAATTTCCAAATGGTACACTTTGAAATATGTTTTTATTAATATTACTGGTAATAGCAATAATTATTTATAAGTTTCATGCTGAAAAGATATTCTTGTTGTCAGACCACAAAGTTAGATCACAGGTAAGTGAACATATTATTCTCATGAGTATATTTGGCTTCACAATAATGCTTATGTTGAAATGATGGTGACTGATCAAGCCAGTGTTAGTGGTCTACTGATGGCAGCTCTGGGGCTAAAATGGTAAAAATGAAGCAATGCCAAAATTGTAACCAAATTGCACATCTTTTTTTCTACATGTTTCTGCAATGCTCTTTAACTGATCAGTCTTCTAGTTATAGTACATGAGCAGCTAGACTCTGAAGAGTTCATGGGAATTCTTCCCATCAGTAAGTTTTAGTATACAGATAAAATTTGTTTATACAAATAAGTGGTGTGTGTGTGTGTGTGTGTGTGTGTGTGTGTGTGTCATAGCCATGGACTCAAGAGAGTAACAACCTCTATGTAATAATCAGCTTATTTACTATACAAAAACATATAAACCAAGCAATGGCTTATAAACTCTAATAAGTAAACACTACATTTCAATTTTGTTCAAAATGCATCTTTTAATGAGTTATAAATGGTTTTGTTTTTATAGATCTATAGTCAAATAATATTTGTTGTGAAATGAAACAACTTTATTTTTATTTTAATTTTTATATGTATGAGAATTGAAGAACTTTATATAAAGAAAGCACTTTTAAAAGAGAATTTCAGGTCTTTGAATATCCAAAATATCCAAAATATAGATAAACTATTATATTATGATTTATCATTGAAAACAGCTGACAATCCAATTGTGTTTTCCATCAATTTTGTTGAAGGCAAATAATTAGAATTACCTATACTCACAAAAAAGATTTGCATCTAGTTATTAGTGTCATTTATTTATCAATATAACAATGTCCATTTAAAATTCATCTAGCCCATAAATTTTATAGTATGGAAGAATGTAACATGTCAGCATTAGAGATTGATAAGGCATGCATTTCTTCATGAGGGAATTTGTAATAAAAATGATCTTTAGGTGATCCGGAATTAAAACATGATTCTGTAAAACAAACATTCTAGAAAATCTTCACTGTCTCCTAGGGGGACCTATTCAAAGAATGAAGCTCCTAAAATCCTTAAGAGAGAGGGGACTCTTGCTGCTATGTTAAACATCTGAGTTGAATAACAACCCAGGATTATTAGGAAATGACTCCCAGAGCATTACGAATGGTTCTGGTTGAAGCATCATTGAAATAAAGACATGAGATTTTAGAACTAGAACCTGGCTTCTTTACATTTATAGAACTCTGTGACTTTGGTCAAATAATTCACATTAAAGCTTCAGTCTTTCTCCCTGTCTCTGTCTCTGTTTCTGTCTCTCTCTGTCTCTGTCTCTGTCTCTGTCTCTGTCTCTGTCTCTGTCTCTCTCTCTCTCTCTCTCTGAGAACTATCTTGACCATAGCTGTTCCACGGCAGTCATCACTACCCAGCAACAGTCTGATGAATAAGCACGCAGTAGGGGCCCAACTCCCCACATGTTTTACCACCTGCAAAGATAATTCTGAGAAAATTTTACACTGATTGGATGAGTAGAAGGGAATTCCATGTTAGAGAAAGAAATACTTCAGCATATTCCAGCACTGTTCTCTCAAAGGGAAAATATAATAAGAAGCTAAAACTTCAAATTTAAAAGGTCAAAATATTTAAATTATTTTGTTCGTTAAACACATGTCAAGTCATCATATAATTTCAGTACTATGATCTCATTTAGAAGATCTAATTATATTTTTTATTATTATTTTTAAAAGTCAGTTGATGGGTGGGTTGGTCATTTCTTTTATAGAATATCGTCTTCATTTACATTGCCAATGGTAAAAACCTTTCCCAATTTCCCCCCTCCCCTAACACTCCCAACCCCTCCCACTCCTCCTTCTCTTGCCTCCACATATATGCCCCTCCACCCAACACACTCCCACCTAACCCCCCTCCATTTCCCTTTGTTCGGGCCTCTGTTGAGCCTTTACCTGACCAAGGACCATTCCTCCCACTGATGCCCAACAAGGCCTTCCTCTGCCACATTTTTGGCTGGAACCATGTATGCCCCTTGGTTGATGGTTCAGTCCCTCGGAGTCTTGGGGTGTCTGTGTGGCCAAAATCATTGTTCTTCTCATGGGGCTGTAAACCCCTTCAGCTCCTCCGGACCACCCTCTAGCTCTTCCACTGGGACCCCATGCTGAGTCCAATAGTTGGTTGCTAGCATCTGCCTCTGTATTTGTAAGGCTCTGGCAGGGCCCCTCCAGAAACAACCATGGCATGCTCCTTTTGGTATACACTTCTTGTCGTCCATAGTAGGGTTTGTTGACTGTTTATAGGATGATTCCTCTGCTAGGGCAGTTTCTGGGTGGCCTTTACTTCAGTCTCTGCTCCACACATTGTCTCCCTTATTGCTCCTGTGAGTATTTTGTTCTGTTTCTTAGAGGAACCAAAGCACCCTCACTTAAGTCCTCCTTCTTCTTGATCTTCCTGTGCTGGGTGAATTGTAACTTGTTTATTTTGAGCTTTGGGCTAACATCCGCTTATTAGTAAGTGCATGCCATGTGTGTTCTTTTGTGATTGGGTTGATTGCTCAGGATGACACTTTCAAGTTCCATCCATTTGCCTAAGAATTTCATGAATTCATTGTTTTTAATAGCTGAATAGTACTCCATTGTGTATATATACCACAGTTTCTGTATCCATTCCTCTGTTGAAGGACATCTGGATTCTTTCCATCTTGTGGTTATTATAAATAAGGCAGCTATGAACATAGTGGAGCATGTGTCCATATTACATGTAGGGGCATCTTAAATTAAATTCAATAAAAATTAATGCTCACTCCCATATAGGCAATGTAATATTAAGAAATGTGTTTAGCTATAAAGGTCTACAAATATGATTTAAGTATGGGTGACTCCCACATGAAAAATGAAGAAGATGTAAAATTCCTCTGATCTTTGAAAGGAGACACTGAAATTTACAGACTTGGTGAGTTTAGAAAGAAATACCTTCTCTTAATAATAAACCCATCAAAAACATCTTCATGGATTATAGTCTATAAAAGACCTTAAAATGAAATATACATATGTATGTGTGTGAGAGAGATATTAATGTGTAGAATAACAAAATTGTTCAGTAAGAATTTATGCAAAGATGATACTACTTGTGATCTAACAGTAGCTAAAAGTAAAAGGCATCTGAAATCTGTTTCATCTGTTATTAAGAAAGGATATTGAATATCTAAATAACAGTGCAAAACTAATTCCCTAAAATGTAAATTTGAATTAGATTGGAAAAGTTTAACTATCACCCCATATGAAACTAAGCAGCCAGAGGCTTAAAAACAACAGTGAAGTAACAGTAGGGAATATGTCCACAGCACAATCTGCCCAGAGTTCACACTTGAAATTTTATAGGGAACTTTCTGAAGCCATGTGATATTGTACATATGTGACGATGGGTGGACAACACCATTCATTAGCTTCAGCACACTTACTGTAACATCCAACATTAATGGATAGCCGTATGAGCTTATACCCTTATTAGTTTAGACTTCTCAGACTTTTTGTTGTTTTTCAAATCTACCTTTAAGGAAGATAAACTTATGAGGCAGGAACAACAACATGACAAAGTTTTTCTAGTTCTCTAAATTTGAAAAAAAAAAATTAAAAGCTTTCTTTCATGATTTAGTTGAACCGGTATCTTCAAAACTATGAAGAATACTTATAATAGTGAACATCTTCCACTATAATGCAAATGTTAGAATAGGTACTCTTATGCAAATTAAATACTAAATTCAAATTTAGTACTATTAAAACTTTACAAAAAATAATTTCCTCTTTAAGTGTCAACCTATAGACAGTGAGAGAGTGTTTGAAAAAAAGTGAAAAGAAAGGAAGAAAAGGTTATGAATTGGCATGAAGCCAGCCTAAAACGGTGAGAACGAAACTGAGAACGTTCAATCTCTGACTAGGAGAGTAGGTGAAGACAAACACAGTGACTTATTGAGTAAAACAAACAGGAAGTGAAACTGGCTTCTTTTGAAAGTCCCTGTGAATGTTTATGCACTGAGATGAATTATATTTGCAAGGACTTCTGGGAAGATACCTATATAAAAGTGCCAGGAATACAATCAGACTCCTCTTACAGTTAGCATTATTTTTCTAAAAATCGACAGGTTGTACAATCCATTAACAGACTGCCTGTGACTCCTCTATATATTTGCTTATCTAAATTGTGAGGTACTTGATGTTGGATATATATATAAGCAACAAAAAACCTTGTTATTATATGTTGATAGATACTTAACATGTATAAACTATTATTTCATAATATTTATCATTTGGATCTAATATCAAAGTACCAATTTCCTTTTCTTGAGAGAAAGGCTAGAGAAACAATTAGCCAGGAAATTCTATGGTGATAATTTTCCCTTAGTAAATGGTATCTGTCTTAATATATTTTGTATTGCTATTAATGCATACTTGGGACTGGGTGACATATAAAAATATTTGTTTTGCTTAATATCATGGGGGGTCTGAGCATAGGACACATACTATAGTAAGTGCCTTATCCTGCATGTGACATGGTGGAGAATATATCATGGCGAGGTAGAACAAGGCTTCCAGTGAGTGATTACCTTTTAAACAAAGCTACTTCTACATTAGCTCATTAATCCATGGGGCAATTCATTCACACACTAGTGGACTTATTATTTTTAGTTACTACTAACATGTGAGTTTGGGGATTCAGTTTACAGCATTTGGAAAGGCTGTTTATGTTTCATTGCTGTCCTCACCTGTACAAGAAACTAGTGGATTAGGAAAAGTGAGCGCTTATGAAATCAAGATTCTAGACAAAGAAATTGAAGTAGTTGCATAGTATTTGGCCTGATTACAGATTTGTCAGTGTGAGTATATCATGTGAATGGTTACAAAGCCGAGAGGAAACTTGGTAGGCTCCAAAATAAATATATAATTTCAACCAAATTTTAAAAAGAAAAGTTTGGGGCTAAACATATGGTTCAGCAATGAAGGCACATATAATCCTTGCTGGGTACCTGGGTTCAGTTCCTGGCTTCTACATAGTGGCTCACAGTAATCTGCTACTCTAGGTCTTAAGGATCTAACACCTGCTTCTGTCTTTGATGGCTACCATAAACGTAAGCAAACACTCATACTTAACATAAATCTTTAAAATGAAAAAGTCTATAATAAATATTATAGATTAAGACCCCAAATAACTTAAACTCTGGGAGAATGATCAAAATATAAATTAATATTTATAGAATTAGTTTTAATTTTTCATGAAGTAGCTTCAAATTGTATTTGAAAAATTTTAAATAGGTAATTTAAAATTTTGAATTAAAATACATGAACATATAAATTTATAAAAAATGCACAAACTCTCAAATTTTAAAAGAAGGACAAGAAACAGGAATATAAAGATTTCACACCTCTGTTCAATTTCCTGACCCTCTGTACATCTCCTCAATCTTCTCTCATACCAAGAAGAGATTCTGCTCTTCTTCCCTTCCCCCTCCTGGCCTCCTCCCAAGTCCCTCCCACTCTCTACTTCCCTTGATTATTTTGTTCTCTCCTTTTTTTTTAATTGAATATATTCTTCATTTACATTTCAAATGTTATGCTCCATCCCAGTTTCCCCCCTCCCTAAATCCCCCAACCCATCCTCCCACACCCTGCTTCCAAGAATATGCTCCTCCACCCAACCCACTCCCATGACCCCCACTGGATTTCCCCACACTGGGGCATCTATTGAGCCTTCACAGGACCAAGGCCCTCTCCTCTCACTGATGCACAACAAGAAATTCCTCTGTCACTCTTTTGGCTGCAACCATGTGTTCCCCTTGGTTGATGGCTTAGTCTCTGGGAGCCCTGGGGTGTCTGGTTGGTTGATTGTTCCCCTTTCTAAGTAGGACTGAAGCATCAATGCTTTGGTCTTCTTTCCTCTTGGGCTTTGTGTCATCTCTGAATTGTGTTGTTGGTATTCCACACTCTTTACCTAATACCCACTTATCAATGAGTACATACCATGTGTGTTCTTTTGTGACTGAGTTACTTCACTCAGGATTTTATTTTCTAGATGCATCATTTGCTTAAGAATTTCATGAAGTCATTGTTTTTAATAGTTGAGTAGTATTCCATTCTGTAAATTTACCACATTTTCTGTATCCATTCCTCTGTTGAGGGACATCTGGGTTCTTTCAAGCTTCTGGCTATTATAAATATGACTGCTGTGAACAAGGTGGAGCATGTGTAGGAGCATCTTCTGGGTATATGCTCAGGAGTGGTATAGCTGGGTCCTCAGGTAGTACTATGCCAGACTGATTTCCAGAGTGGTTGTACCAGCTTGCAATCCCACCAGCAGTGGAGAAGTGTTCCTCTTTCTCCACATCCTCTCCAGCATCTGCTGTCCCCTGAGTTTTTGATCTTAGCCATTCTGACTGGTGTAAGGTGGAATCTCAGGGTTTTAATTTACATTTCCCCAATGATTAAGGATGTTGAACATCAGGAAATTGAACAAAGGTGTGTAGCAAATGGGAAATGGGGAACTGGGGGAAGCAACCAGAAAGTCCCAGATGTCAGGAAAGCAAGAACCTCCCATGACTTCATGAGGATGACATTAGCTAAAATACCCCACATAGGGAAGGGAGAACCTGTCTGAGACCATACCCACGTGCTAGGTATGGCCCCACGTTTGAAGGATGAGGCCACCCACCCATGTCCAAAATTTTAACCCAGAATTGCTCCTATCTAAAGGAAATACACAGACAAATTATGGAACAGAGACTGAAGGAAAAGCCATCCAGAGACTGCCCCACCTGGGGATCCAACATACATGCAGACACCAAACCCTGACACTATTGCTGATGCCAAGAAGTACTTGCTGACAGGAGCCTGATACAACTGTTTCATGAGAGTCTCTGTCCAATCCTGACCAATACAGATGCAGATGCAGGCAGCCAACCATCAGGCTGAGCACAGGGACCCCAATGGAGGACTTAGGGGGTTGGACTGAAGGAGCTGAATGGACCTTATCTGGCATCAATGGGAGTGGAGGACATTGGTACTGTGAAGGTCTGATGCCCTAATGTAGAGGAATACTAAGGCAGTGAGGCAGTAGTGGGTGGGTGGGTGGGTGAGCACCCTCATAGAAGCAGGGTAAGGTGGGACAGGAGAGGGAATTTGCAGGGGAAAACTGGGAAAGAGGATGACATTTTAAATGTAAATAAATAAAAATAAATAAATCATATTATGGGTCATATGATTCATATTGATTTTGTTTAAAGTTCACGGATTATTGCTTTGCCATTTCTTATCTCACTATCCACTGAATATAAATTCTGTATAAAAGATTAATTTAGAAACCCCTGAAAATTAACAAACATCTAATGGATAGAAAGCACATCATACCTATTATATAATTGTCATCATCAATGAAGGAAGCAGTGTAATTCTGAACGAAACAAACTCACAAGGCATAAAATAACTGCTAAAGTAGAATTCCAACTTCAGTGAAAATAGCCTAATTAAAAACAAAACAAATTTATCTATTTATTGTGTGTATAGTGTGCTGGCATGCTTGTGCCATGGTGCTTGACCAAAACCAAAGGACAGTTTAGGGAGGTTGGTTCTCTTCTACTATTGATTGCTCAGATCCTCAGGCTTGGCAGGAATTATCTTTATTCAACAATCCACCACACTCCCTAAAATATCTTGAAAAACAAATACTGAGGTAGCCCTGGTAATCCAAGATTTTCATCTCAGCTACTGGGAATGCTGAGGCAGGAGAATGGAATGTTCAAGGCCCACTTCCTCAAGTTAATTGACACCCTGTATTTTCATAATATCACATTCATAAATGGTAAAAAGAGGACTGCTAAATGATGGAGGGCTTGCCCAACGTGAGCCGGGCCCTGGGGTTGATTCCAGTGTGGGTGAGATGAAAGGAACACTGACAACAAGGACTGGATAATGATGTGCATCAGGGCCATGTGAGTGCTTCAAGGATAGAAACCAATGACAGGGTGGTGGCTCCTTTAGAAAGACCTGACTGGATGACTGTGCACTGGATGATTCTCTTTGTGACTGTGGTAGACTAGATAATGAAACATTTAGGAATTAGACATTGTCATATAATCAATGGAGATGTTCAAATATGTTCAGGTTCCTCTCGAAAATGCCAATTTCCTTTTCTTGTCCCCCTAAACATGTATACTTGTGAAGCTCTAACTCTTTAGTTTCACTTAAAATTTTTCTTGTTGTATTTTGATGAACATATGAGCTTAGAAAGTATGTGCAAGGAAAACAGGAACATGCTAATTTGATAATTGAATACTGATCAGAGTATGAAAGTACTTCTATATACAGTACCTTTGTATAGAGTCTTTGGTAAAATTCAGCTATGACTTGCAGAAGAGTGGGAAAAAACAATCATCAGGCTACATTTTCTTACAGTCCAGCCACACTTTCCAATGTTGGAAATTAATTTTAAAAACTCACTGTACATCCCCCAGACAGTTAATTACATACTGCTGGAAAATTTTTGAGTAGCTGAAATAGTTTTGTATCAGTTGCATTACTAATTCCAAGGAGAACATCTATTCAGCTCATAAAGGCTAAATCCAAGGAACTACTCCTGAAAAAGGACCCACCTTCTCCCAAGCAGAATACACTCCCTTGGGAGTCCTTCCCAACTCCTATCTCCCAACCCACCATCTCTCCCAACTCACTGCTTATCTCCCAACCCACCGCCTATCTCCCAACCCACCGCCTATCTCCCAACCCACCGCCTATCTCCCAACCCACCGCCATACCTATTTAGTGCTCCACACCTTTGATAAGCTGTCAGGTACCAAGTTACTTATTTCAAATTTTCTCTTCTCATCAATAGACTCAGAACTTCTGTTTTATTTATCTTGAGTTGCCATTTTGAACACAGACATATTGGTTACCCAGAATTCTACTGTTTATTCTGTATGAGCACATCATCAAATTGGATAGGATACAACCTTTTCTAGACTGTGATGCTTCTCAGCATGAAATAAGATTCATTAGTATACAGAGTGACTGGTCAGCTCTTCTCTGTCTCTGTCTCTGTCTCTGTCTCTGTCTCTGTCTCTCTCTCTCTCTCTCTGTGTGTGTGTGTGTGTGTGTGTGTGTGTGTGTAGGTGTGTACAGCAATTAACTCTGCCTTTCAGAAAAAGTAAGTCTTTTGTCAAGTTGTTCAACAAGTACTTGGTATTAACTGCTGCTGATTGGGCATGCAGCTAGTAAATGCAAAACTGAACACAGAGAGCCTCTCTGTGCTCTCTGATGATTTGGAACCTTGAGTTAATAGTTTGAAGAATGACCCTGGTCAATAACACAGGAACAAGGATAATCACAAACTGTTTAAACTCTTACAATACAGAGGCCTTTCATACCAGTGACAAGCGGCAGTCTCCCACTGCCTCTTCCTCCTCCTTCTCATCCTACCCCTCACTCAATGCTCTTTGAATGCCAATTCTGTAATCTTCAGTCCTCGGACTTCTTATTTGCTAGGAACTAAAGTTTCAATACAATATACAGTATATATTTTACATTTAATCAAGGAAGTGGGACTCAAGACTCAGAAGAAGAATATTTGGTAATGTATAAATCATAGTGACATTAAGAGGCTCAGGTGGGGAGAAGAATCAGTGGAACTGAGGGATCAGTAAGGTCAACCAGGATTCAGTGAAAGGTTTTTGGCATGTCTGTATATAAGGGCAATTTCATGGGGTCTGCTGACAGTCGGGCATGGATGGAGGCGGAGCTGGAGGTACCCTTCACTGATGAAAATTTCAGAAAGGGGGTCAGTGCTTTCACTTGTATTATACTCACTGATGAGACCACCTGCACCCAAGGAAAGTTCTGACCCGGTGCTCACACAGATGGCCCTGGTTCAACTGAGTGGTCATCAAAGACAAAAGTCTTAAATCTAGCAAAGAAACTGGTAGGAATGCGGGAGAGAAAAAAGAGTATGGGAGAAAATGTAATCAGAATATATTACAAATATATTGTAAAATATATGAATAGTTTCATATTCTCAAAATTATGAAACTATCAAAAAACAATTAATTTAAATATAAAAATAAATTCAAATATAAAAGATAAGAAATAATTCTGAAGCCAGGTTGTGGTGGCTTACTGCCTTCAATCTCAGCAACTGGGAGGCAAAGTCAGGCAGATCTGCGAGTGCAAGGTCATCCTGGTCTACAGAGTGAGTTCCAGGACAGCCAGGACTACACAGAGAAACCCTGTCTCAGAAAACAAAAACAAACAACCAAACAAGAACAAAAACAAAGAACAAAAAAATCTGATAAACCAAATATATATGTGTTCAATGTTTGCTGAATTAGCTATCAGAATGCTAAATAAATTATTAGAAGAAACTCATACTTTTCTCTGTATGTTGCTTTTGTTATCATTCTAAACCTGTCTGCCATAGTGAACTGCAATCCACATTTGCAAGACAAAATGGAAGAAAAACTGACCTGATGAACACAAGCTAGTAGCCTTAAATCTTGTTCCTATAAGAGAAAACTCTTCAGCAATGGCAAGAAGAGGTGTTTTATTAAGACTATAGCTGTGAATGCAGGAGCATATACCAGTATTAGACAAAGTTACTGACTATTGTCCCACCATTAACCCCCTTGCAACTGCTGATTTCAGTATTAGAGAATTGCACTGAAAAATCACTTGGGGGAAAATGTCAAACGTTGTTGATCTGGATGTGATTATTTCCCATTCTATTTAGATCTTTTCACCAACTGTGACAAAATGTTGACCAATGGCCTTATTCATCATTGTGAACGGGCATGGAATTACTCAGAAGTTTTATATTAAAAAGGGCCAATAAAAAACATTTGATTATATCAAATATTGACAGAACCCCTTTTTTGCCATTACTTTAATTTCTGCCTTGGATTAGAGATAAAATGTTTTTCATTAACAGACTGGTTAACTGATAATTAAACACCCAAATAAGATATGGACAAGTGGCTGTTTTATTTGACATCACAGTTTCTGGTCCTTCCTAGCTGGAAGTCTCTGTTTTGTGGATAACTTCAACTATAATATAATCACTATCTTTATGTGCATAATACTTGGTTTTCCTTGTTCAGTCTTAACAGTAAAAGACAAATCATCTTCACTTCACATTAATTTTAAAAATCTTTGATCAGCAGGCTTAACGGAAAAAATCTCATTGATAACTATGCACAGCATTCTCCAATTTACCTTCTTTAATATGTGCAGAGAGCATGCTTTCATGCTCCCCAAGAAATGAAATTTTTTGGTGATAAGCAATATGGAATTAAATACAACATACAATCAAGTGTCACGTAATGCTGTTTAATATGGAAAATCTTTCTTTCAAATTCAAGACAATCTTAGAGACAGAGGGCTCTTGCTCAGCCTCTCTGGAACATCTCCCTTCTGGAGGAGGCTTCCGGGGCGTTCAGCTCCTCCTGTGGTGGGTTCTTGTGCAGTTACTTCTCACCAGTCTGGAGTGGAGAGCGCTCGGGAGGAAGAATAGATTCCAGTCTCTGCCAGCGCTCCGGAGGCCACAGAATATGTGTGGCATGGGCATGCAGGAGTCCCAGCGAAACCTGAATCCAGGGGAAACACACAGAGAGCAAGAAAGAAATCATTTCATACTGGCCATTATAAATAGCTTGAAAACATTAATTCAGCTCTGATGTGCCACGGAAGGACTGTGATTAAAAACATAAAACATTTAGGAGCATTTCCCAGGGTTGGACATATGTCCACTTCTTTAACCTTTGTAACAGTGATGTGAGGGAGTTATGGTTTTAATTTTCTCAAGGAGTAAACTGAGTTCAGAGAAGTTTAGAAAGGCAAATACATATGATGCATTGGAACCTGGTTTCAGTAATGTTTCACCCTCCAATATTAACCTCCGCCCTCAGCAGGCTGTTTGCACAGACCCAGGAAACACAAATCTAGTCTATAGTCTCACATGTCCTCTAGAACTATTGCCTGAGAGAGACTTTTATAATATAGTCATAATATATATACATATATATACAAAATATTATATATGTGTATGTAATAGCTATATTATATGTTATATATTATATATGTATATATAGATAAAACATTGTTCCATTTGCTGAATGGGCAATCAGAATTTGGGTGTGAGTCTGGGTGCGGACTGCTTCCAGGAAGAGCCACCAAGGAACATGGGCAAGTACATGGGGAAAGGATGAGACCTCAGATCAAATAAAGTTGAAGATCAACAGAGAGAAAGCACCCAGAACATGGCACATGGAAAACAAAACAGCATTTTCAGAGATGAGCCACTCTCTGCTGTGAGAGAAGAAACCAGAAATGTGCTGTAGCTTAAATATAGACAGGATCGGCCCAAAGAAGAGCCAGAGGCCCTGGGGACTTGGGGACAATATCTCTCCTTATAATCATCCTGAAAATCAAACTTAAAAATAAGAACAAAATCAGCGCTAACCAGGAAACATCACTAGTTACCTGTGTTTGTGGTAGTAACTCCCTCTTATTGCATGTCTACATACATAGAAACTCATACATTACACTTGTCTTCACACACATCAATCTATTATTATAATGTCTATACACATGCTCATGTAAACATTATATTATATCTATACATAATTAAGTATATACATTATAGTCTGCACACACATCAATATACATATTATTCCTATTTGTATACACATCAAAATATACATTATACTGTCTGCATACATATCAACATATGCAATATATTTGTTTTCTGAACCTTTGAAAGTTACTAATATCCTGTGGAATTATACCTAAATGCTTCAAAATGCACCTAAGAAGTAAAGTTCTTTCCCACTTGAGTGCACTGTCATTGCAATATGCCAAGAATCTCATATTAATACAGCAATAAAACTCATACACAGTCCATATTCGAAGCATTCTAGTTGTCCTAGTAAATGTCAGTTAGGCTCATTTATTTTCAAAATATAGAGTCTCATCTAGGATGTCAGGCTGCATCTGCTGGTCATGAGATTGTTTCTACCCCCAGTCAGTCTCCTTTATCCAGGGTCCAGTAACATCTAATTGAGGGGCAGACAAGGTCATGAATCAGAGAAAGATTTGATACAATAAGTCAGAGATAGGATATGCTCAGCTCACAGGCGAGCAGCACAGGGAAGAAAAACTACTAAAGGGAAAGGTTGTGTGTGGCATGTGGTGTGTGTCTATGGCAGTTTTGCAGAGACAGGTTGTAGAGAGAACAAGGTAGACACATGAAGACAGAACAAGCTAGAGAACTAGAGGGAGCCAGAAGATGAGAACATATTTGCAGTTAGTATGATGGCAGGCAGAGCAATTCAGTCAGAAATCTAGAGAAGCCAGACGGAATCAGTGAGTTTGGAAGATTAGATTGAATGGACACTAGATGCTTCCAGACCTAGGCATAGTTAGCACAGAGAATAAAATACTCTAGGCTCAGCCTAATCCATGTATTCTCACAGCTTCGGTAAGACTCTCCTCTCATCACTTTATCTGAGGAAATAAAAGTGACAGTTACACTGCTGCCCACCCCCCCATTCTCTGTCTCTGTCTCTCTCTCAAGTCAAAACCCATTACTATTTTCTGCTTATTTGTAGGTTTCTTAGATACCTCGTTTGCATTCTGTGTGTCCGTTAGACATGTCTTAGAGCACTTTCTTAGTTTTAGGTACCACCATGCATTTTAGGCTCACCCTGAACCTCACACCTGTTCTACGTGTAATCCAATGTTTCTTTCAGGTGTCTTGGTTTCTTTTAGCAAGGTGTGTCATTTACAAGCAGCATCTGATACCAGTTGTGCCTCAATTCAGGAAATATATAACAACAACAATAACAACAGACAACAACAACAATGTAACCAGTACCAAAAGCTGCCCTTCACCTTTCCTTACTTTATAGTTTATCTGCATGATGACTGGCTGGCCTCCCCCAAATATTTAAATCCTCATTTACATGGTACTAAAATATATAAAAATAGTTTCAGAGTGACTATACTATAATTTATACCTACAACAAATTTACTGACTAAAAGTCGAGACTCTTTGGCAACCATTTCGGTTCTTGAATCAGTATATTTTCTGTTGCCAATGGTCACGTCCTACACTCTTGGTGAGTAACAAAGAAAGAAAGTTCCCTGTGGCTCCTGTGTCTGAAAGTGCGAGGTTGAAGGTCAACAAGTCCTAACAGCATTTATCCTGGTGTCCTCCAAATACAGAGAAGGGAGCATGGATGTCTATATATGTCTGTCTGGTTCCCTCTTTCCCCTGATGAAGCTAGTAGTATTTTGTCACAAAGATCCACTTTAAAGCCTTTATGTAATGCTGATCATGACTTAAGTGACCCACCTTCCAACACCACGGTCCACTAATACTTTCCAATGAGAGGACACTCCAGTATAAGTTCTTGGGGAACAGACCATTTCTATCCAGAGCAGCTCTAGTATACATTTTATTGTAAGAATGCTGGCTAAATTCACTGTTGGTTTAAAACCCAAGTGAGCTATGCTATCAATTTATAAGCAGGTTCATTTGTTTCTACTTGCATTCTGTTTTAGTTTGTTTTTAAGCCATTTTTACTCAATTTTGAGTATGGCTGTGATTGTGATTTCTAGCACATTGTGATCTCTACATACACATACACATACACACACACACAAACACACACACACACACACACACACACACACACACACACACAACCATAGCAACAGTGTTACCAGCTAGAAAATCCTTCACTGGATGTACATGGTCTCGCATCACACTGCAGTTTCTATCCAGCTTGGTTCACGTGTAGGCTCAGCTGGGGCAGACAACAGTGGTCCCCATCTCTTCCATTGTAACTCATTTTAGGTTTAATGACAGCTGCTCAGTTGTATCTCAAGCCTTGAGTTGCTTTTCCAAGTGGTTTAACTTTTATCATAAGGGTAATTTGCCAATGTTTTAACTTGGCTGAACAGTTGCCAATATATTCGCTTGCTTGCTTAGTTTGGAGCTCAATTTTGAACACAGTGATTGAATTCTGATTTTATATTACTGACTCATTTTACTGAAACTAATCTTACTGGTTTTATTTATTTATTTATTTATTTTTGCTAATTCTGAAAATATAATAAAGGTACCATTCTCACTTTCTGAAAGAGCTAATCTTAAAAATTATGAATAGTAATGGTGAAAATTCTGGGGGATATTATCAATATTGTTTAAATGGTGATATAAGATTATGAAATTCAAGCTTAAAAATACTGAGCTTAATATGTACAGAAGATATTTAATCACTTGCTTGTCTTGTGACTTTTTACATTTTTTATTTTATTTTTGTAATTTTATTTTGACAGGTATCTGCAGATAAGAGGAGAATGCAGTGAATATAGAAATATGTTAAATTAAAAAGCATGTGAATTTTTTCTATATTTTAGCTTCTGTACTGGGCATAGCTTTGGCCTCCTTACCTGCTATATTAGTGAGGGTTCTTTAGATAAATGAAAAGGATTCAGATATCCAAGGACATTTATCTTGCTAAGTAACAAATGTGATTAGAGATGTTTGGCAAATCCAAAATTCGACCAGAGTGGCCAGGAGAGCATAGAACCAGGGAAAGTTCAACCCAGAGGAAGTGTGGTCAGCTGGGGACAGCCAATGAGTAGAAGGTACAGCACAATCCCCTCGCTCATTCTCTTCTCGCACTACTCAAGCTATTGCTGTTCTCAGGCTTTCAGTTGACTTGAGGAGGCCCACCCCCCTTAGGGAAGACAAACTGCTCTCATCATGCAAGAACAGAAATCATCTAGAATTATTGTTTGACAATGTATCTGGGCACTGGGGCCCAGTGAAAGCAGTGCATAAGATCACCACCCGAGAAGCACAATCACCCACCTCGCCCTTTGCTTTGTTCCGTGTTACTCTTAGTGCTTGACTCCAGAAGGCAGCGTTCTGAATGACTTACACATATGACTCAGTTCTCACAATGACTCATGAGGTAGACATCCCGTCTCATTTACAAGCAGGGAAACCAGTAACAGCAAAATATTTTTCAGCTAACACTAAAGTAAGTGAGATTTTACACCATAGTTATCGACCCGATGTGACATTTCTGACAGACAAAGAGGCACAGACTTGATTAAGTTGGGGCAGTCAGTAAAGTCGTAGTGTCCTGGACTAAGCAAAATATGGTCATTATCGCCATGCTCCTTGACTCTGTCAGGCACATGTGTAGTCCTAAGAATACCAGATTTGTCACAAGCCATAGTCTTTCAAATTTGTATGATGAGATCCAAGTATACAGTCTTTCTCAGACTCATTTGACCATGTCTGCATTTAAGGAGAAAAACAAAGTTAAAATGAGACCTTGATGACAACTCATTTATATTCTTATAAGAGGAGATTGAGATGCAGATGAAGCCCAGGAATGCATACACACAGGAGAGAGAACAGCTTATGACCACTGAATGAGGGTCTGCCTACAATCCATACAAAGAGCGCTTACAACAGACCAAAGCTGCTGGTCCTTTGATCTTGTACTGTTTTCTCTAGAACTATGAAGAAAATAGATGCCTCTTGTTTAAGATGCCATCTGTTATATTTTGTTATCACAGCTCAAGAATATGAATATGCATGCAAATAGAAAGAAAAATGGAAGTTGCATCAATGATGTATCCAAATACTCATAACACAGAACAAAGAACCTATTAAAGGGAAAAGAAAAAAGATGTATTATTAAAGAGGAAAGAGAATATGTATACCATGTAAAAACAAAAATTTTCCATTAGGTTAAGTACAAGTACGTTCACCAAGTTTTACAGTTTGGCTTTAATGCCCCTCAAAGGCCTATATGGTATAGCAAGTGGCTTTTGGTCCTATAAGGGGTAAAAACTAGTGGGTACTTTATCCCACCACTCTGGCATCCCAGTCAGATAACAGTTTTTTTTTTCTGCGTGCTACTACCATAACATACCAGCCCCAAAGGAACAAGCCAACCAATTATGGTATAAACCTCCTAAACTAGGGCCGAGTAAATCCTTTCCCTTTTTTAAAAGATTATCATCTTGGACTTTTGTTTTTAATTGTTGTTTTCAGGCAACGTCTCACTATGTATCTATGGCTAGCCTTGAACTCACAGAGATCGGCCTGCTTCGGCCTCCCTAGTGTAGTGATTTGTCTTGTACATGTGTTATAGTAAAAGAAAGCTGATTAAAGAATCAGCCATACCAGTGTCACAGTGGGAGTTTATGCCCTTTGTTCCTTACTCATGTGTGTCCCAGATAGATCTATGTATCTTTTATTGGGTTTGCAATATTATTTAGATATTGAGAATGAAAATTTATAGTAAATTTAAGAAGCATATTAATGGGCTATTGAAAAATGCTAGCAAGTCTCTGTGTTTTCAGTAACTACTTAAGGAAATAGGTTTATGTGCATATAATAATGAGTCTCTTACAATTAATCTCTTATCCCCATGGGGCACTGAGCACATGGATTAGAAATTAGCCACCTAGAATAATCGTCACTACTTTGTTTGGATTGTGTACTATTTGGACAGCAAACATTTTTGGAATTCACCAACAATCCATGAAACTGAACACTAGCAACTTCCAATTTCTCATTTGTTGGCTATATATAGGAGTAGGATTGTTCTTGTACCTAGCATAGCACGGTACACATCAGACTGAAGGTTGATGCACCTGACCTTAGAGAGCACAGCTTTAGGAAACACCATTAGTACCAGCTGGAAAGTGGTTCGTGCTATCACTCACCTAGTTTGTTGTGTCTACAAAATGCCAAGGAACCACATGAACTAAATTTCCACTGAATTGCTTGTCTTTGATCAAATTGGCTCCACTGAGAAGTTATTTTGGCTTCTGGTAGGCAGACATACGCATCACCGACCCAGCTTTTCTCCAGGTGCCAGGGGCACAGGTGTGTGTAACCATGCTTCTGTCCTTCCTCTCCATATGCATGCAGTGTACCAAACACACCTCCATTTCTTGGCTTCAAGAGCCTTGTCTTGATGGAAGGCCTTACAAGGGCAAAGTAAGGAAAGGGAAAAGCAAGACTTCCAAGGTTGGATAGAGTTGAAAACACAGGGAATAAGGAAGGGTGCTAGTGGGACCAAAGGTTCTTTCAAGACAGTGCTCAGAACTGAGATGGAGACAAGAGATCTAAACATGAGAAGTGTGACAAAGCACAAAACTGGAAGCTCAAGCAATTACATGTTTTCAAAATAGAAAAGATAAACATGGTATACCCATATTATTAACCATAAAACCTGTCTTTGCTGAATCATGCGCATAAGGAGATATTTCCATATGAACAAGGTCCAGGGATGTTTATTCTACAATATTACATTACCTATAACTATTTTGGAAGTCAAATCAAACTGAAGAAATACAGATTTTGAAGAAAACTTATTTAAAACAAGAACTGAATACATCCTTCGAAACTTATTTATTTGTTTGTTTGTTTTATGTTTCTGTGTGAGGGAGCATGGACACTGTGCACATGTGAAGGTCAAGGCACAACTTGTAGGACTATGTTTTCTCATTTTACCATGTGTGTTTTAGAATAGAACTCAAGTCACCAGGCTTAGTGGCAAGTGTCCCTACTTATTAGACCATCTTATAGGTTTTCCAAACTTCCTAATTCTGCAAAATCCTTTAAGAAAACCATTCATAATTCTTTAGAAAACAGCATCAGGAGGCAGGAGGATTCTCTAATCACTGATAATGTACTACAGCATAAGGGAGGTAGGCATAGGATGCCTACAAACAACTATCCTACCACCTCAACAGAACTATGAGGAAGTACACAACAATTTTTACCCTTCTTACACATATATTTGTCATTTTCCAAAAAATTCATCTAAGTATATTAGAAATGGAAAGAAAACTAGTTTCTCTTGGCTCTCGTGTCTACCATTTGCCTCCAAAACAAATAAGCAACAGTAGGAGAAAGTAGCTTATGCCTTCATGGGTCCTGGTGGTTACTTGGCTACTGATAACGATCTATCTCTCTCTCCTCTTCTCATACTAAAATTTCCAAGAATACAACAGCAACACCAATTTGCTCAGTGTTAGCAAGGGAACATTTGCCAGTGCTATACAGACAATGTGCTCCAACTCTTTCTGGATTGGGGAACCCCTAAGGGGAATGTTGTCCTTATAACCCATGCTGAGAGCGGTTCAGAGTAACCAGCAATGCCTCTACCGCCTCTGCTTTGGCCACATGCATTCGGTACAATGCAGCAAGTGAGGGTGAGGGAGGAGGTCTTGGCGGTGCTGATCCTGCCTTCCATGGCCCACTTCTCTGTTTTTTTAAAACATCATTTCATCACCTTTATTTGCTTGTTTCATCATTTTACACCACTAACAATGAGACTACAAAAAATAAAAAAAATTTTTTTAATAGCTAGCATAAAAGGGAATTTAAAAAAATAGTGGCAAAACCAGATGCACAGCATACATAATTCAAATAGAATTGGAAATAAAGGCAACAAATAAATGTCACACCATAAAATGAGCAATTGAACTGTCCAAAATTATTCTCTAAGAGACATTCTGATAAAAGACTGAAGAATAGAAACACCTGCTTCATTTCAAACAAGGCTTAACCCACTTTCAAGTTTTTTTTCAATCATTATTTTTGTTATAGCAGACAAGGTTCCTAAAGAGTAGGACATTAGCCTGCCACCCATTTCCATGATCCCAAGTTTTGTCCACAAAACAGCAGATAAGCCCAGTCCATGATAAGTAGACATATGAGTGCTTCCTTTCTCAGTAAACTGACTCATTTAGACAAGGACACACTGAGAAGATCACTTCCTTCCTTATAATGAATTGTGCAGGAGGCAAAGGAGAAAAACATCAACCTCCCTCTCCATGAAGACTTTGGTTCTGATAAGAACAAAACCAAACAGATGTGCACGAATGGAGGAGAGAAGGAGGGAAGCTCGGGGGGGGGGGGAGGAAATGGCTGAGAAGGAAAAGTAAGGCTCAGTGGGTATGAAAATAATTATTTCTACATGGGCATCTTAATAATGAAGATGCATATGTACAATGTCATGACAATTTACACGTCATGGAATAGTGCCAAAAATATGAAAAATATAATAAATGCATGATTACAGGCAGGAAAATATGAGAAACTTACATAATTAAAAATGCTACTGCTTTATTTGTTATTCAATAATTTCATATATATACATATATATATATACATATATAGTGTATTCTAATTATTCTAGCTCTCTCTCTCTGCTCCTTCCCATCTATTTATTTTCATAGCCCCTGGGTAGCAACATCTGACCAGATGAAAGCTATTGTTATATAGTATTATAATATGTAAGGAAAGTGTTTACTCATTTCATGCACTGTGCCAATTCATCATCAACATTAGTGTGATTGATTATAGGTTCTATATCAGACTTTACCAGAATTATCATTTATGTATGGTATAGGCATTGTTATAGACAAGATGTTGATATCATCAATGAGAAGTCTGGATTCTGAAATACATATTTTCAAGGTTTTAAATATATTTGCATTTAAATCATATGCAAAGACGAATATTTTACCAAAGAGAACTGATCTTATCAGAGTGATGAGCTTAATCCTAGGTAGGATGACAGCAGGCTAGTGATAGAATCATAGAGAAAATACAAAACATAATCCACATTCTCCAGGTCACAATGATTGATAGGCTGATACAATATAATATTTTGACACTGAGAAGGGGCCAACCATCTGCTTCCTGCAGTACTCTTTCAAAGGCCCCACTCCAGGACAAGTGTTTTCCTTCATTACTGACAATTTTAACTTTAATCATTTCAAAGCAATTTTCCTGCTCAAGACTTCACTTTAATCAGAATGCATTTCCAGGTCACTTCATAGCCCTCTTCACGATTCTCTCTAGACAACAACAGAATCATGCATAATCATTCTAGGCCCCCCAAGATACCATCGGTAAGTAGTTAGTTCAACATTTTATGCAAAAAAAAAAATAGACACAAAACGGGCCTCTAGGGGTGTCTTCAGCTAATTTTCATGAATTAATTTCCCAGGATTAATGTTTATGTACCGGTCTCCTTACCACATAATCAAATCACTGGAGGTGAAGTGGTCTAACTTCTCATTTTGCAGCTTGATTAAGCAGGTGATGAAATACTTGAATATAATTTGGATAGTTAGCAACTCACAGCATCCACAGTTATCCGCTGTGGATGGGTGGCAGCGCTGAGGAAGGCCTCACTGCTGGCTTGTGTGCCTCTAGTAGCTGATGTCCCTCATGCTATTTTTATGTAGGAAATAAAAGCTCATATAAACACATGAGGAGAGAGGTATAAAAGCCTTTATTGTTGTTGAAATTGTCTTAAAGCATATTTAGAAGCATTGGACAGGCAGCCACTGGCACAAACGAGCTAGACATTAGTAACAGGATACCCACATCTAGCCCTGCCATGACGGTGTATGTGACCATTCCTCTGCTGAGGGTACACCGCTATTCATTTAGGTGGTCATATGGTACCAGCCCTTATTGAACATGTCTCTTGGCTTCTGCTCTCTCTTTTATCTTTTCTCACAAAACGAAACAGAGAAGACTTACAAAATAAATAACCAGGAACAAAAGAAGATAAATAAAAGTGGCAACTACACAGCCCAAGAGAGTTCCTGTGAATAGCACCGCGCCCAATGCTCTAATGTCCTAATGTCTGAGGACCAAGTGAGGAGGAAAACATGTTAACTTAACACAGCTCTCTTTGGGAGCAGGGAATTTTCTCTTGGAAAAACTTTCAATTCGCAAGGGAGGATATATTTTTCTATAATGTAAGTTTTCTTTAAAATATATCTGACATAAAGTCTCACATCAGGTACTTTATGGGTCATAAGGGACAACATCCACATACCTAGCTAGACTCCCCACAGAGTCAAAAGCAGGGTTCATTTGCTGACAATCTGATGTATACCATTCTGTAAGAGGCTAAAGTGCCATTGTTACGTATAGAACTTTCTAGAGCTTTCACTTGTTCCAGTAATGAGAACTCAGCTTCCAGGAAGGCTTGGGAACACAGAACACCTTTTGTCTCCTTGTTTCTTATATTTACAAGAGCAGAATGAGTCAGAACCAGAACACATTCATTCTGTCTTTTGGCTCACCTAGAATGAGTCCCTTAAGGATTTCAAGTAAAACTGTAGCTCTTAGCTTGCAACAGAAGCCTGGCAACTCCAGAGAAGTGCATATATAGGAACGATAAAACAAAACAAAACAAAAGATAATTAAACCCTGGGTTTAACCCCAGCAGCCTTGCTTTCTCTGAATGGAAGACCTACCAGGCATTCCAGGCTTCATATGCCTTCCATGTGGAGGACAGCAAGCTACAGCTCCCTAAGATCCTGCAGACCCCACTCCTCACAACAAGGTCTTTATTTGTGAGCAAGTCTCCAGGAGAGTCAATGGCCTCTTCCACTGAATAAATCCGGTACAGAACAGTCCCTGACTTGGGCTCAATCAATTAACTCCCACATGTGTGATTAGGAATGTAGAATACAAAGCCTTAGACGTTCTGTAGAGACTTAAGTGCCATCAAGATTTACCGGCAGAACTACCCATAACCTTTGTGATCATGCTATCCCTTCTGAGAGAGATATACAGTGTCCTCTGTGGCCCAGAGTCTACTTTCTAAGCCTGGTTTCCATCAATCCCATTGTAAACACTGTGAAATATGCTTCCTAGGACATCTTATTTGCCTATCAGAAGAAAAAATATATCAAAATGAATCTGTGTCATGTGCTACTGAGATAGCTGACTTAAGTTATGGCGCACTGTAAACTCTAAACAATAGCATCCTTAAGGATCTCACACACCAGTTTATTACTAGCTCCATGAGAGCCAGAATGAGCTCAGAAATGCTGCTCATAATCACCAGGTCGCAGAACTGGGACTAGAAACCTAGCTCTGTTTCTTAGTTTAAATCCCAGCTTGCTATACCTGCTGGTGAAATGAGGCGCAGAGCCCTGGAAATCAGGATGGTTGGCAAGGGGCTCTGTGCCAATGCATGCTGGGCCTGCTCTCTCCCCGGGGAGAGTGGGGCCTTTCATTTTTGACAGCAAACACCAACATTGCGCATTAAGGTTTGTACACAGCCGTGCTACTCTGTTTGGGAACCCGCTACTGATTTGCAGCAGCAGAGCATGTTACAAGCCACTGGGCTGTAAGGGACATTTGCTGGCAGTGACAAGAAAGCCAGTGCCTATTACAGCAGCATGATTATGGCAGTGTACATAAAAGCAGTAAAGAAACGTGGCAGGACTTTAAACTCTGCTCCTTTGACTCAACGCAACAGATAGGCAGAGGCTTGTTGAGGAGGACAAGTGTGCAGTCTACTAGATTTATGCCATGTAGAGGAGTTTATAACTTGGACACACTATGTGTGACAAAAGTGGAGAGGTGGGGGACACAGGAAAGGAGAGTCATTTGTTAAGTAATAGAGGAAGAATTGGGGAGAGGAAAACAGTCTCTGATCTAGCCAGAGAAGCTTCCCTTGATCACAACGCGAGGAAAGAAATGCAAAGGAAGAGACGGGGCATGCAAGAGTATACTCATGCGATTTTTCAAGGTAGTATTGATAAGAACATAGTTGTATCGGGAATAAAGGTAAAGACAGTGCTCTGTGAAGGAAGCCCCATGGTACTGGCAGGCTAATCCAGGCTGTGATAAGTGTTTCTGTCTGTTTTGCTCTTTTCTCAACTATCCTCAGTTTGTCCCTCCTTGAAAAGGAATAGTCTGGTCCTACTCTGAGCATTTGCATGTGGTACTTTCTGCCTCCAGGAAGGCTTTCTTCTGCTCTTTCCTAGATAATTCATCTTCATATTCATAGAAAGTTTGTGTATTTCCTCCTGGAAGTCTTCCCTGGCCTTTCCCACTCTTCGACAGTCCAATGCAGATATACGCTTAACGCCAATCATAGTGCAATGATAGTGTGCTTAGTCATTTTCTCTTTTAATGGGTATGAGCTTCTCGTTCCAAATACATGGAGAACAATAGAAAGAAGCTCAAGTGATTTTGACTAAATGAATGAACTAGAGACTATGTGGATGCTATCGGGCCACCACTGGGCAAGGGAGCTGAGGGGAGAGGGATGAGTGCACATGAATATTATTTCCACTGCCTGGAAAGCCAGAGGAGCCTTCAGTGACCAAGGGATTACAGTACAAGCAGCAGGTCTGGAAAGCAATGAATTAAACTGTAGGGTATGCAGTCAGATTCCATCATTAGAGGAAGATTTCCAGCACAAAGTCCAAGGTCGAGCCTGTGAAGCCCTACTCAGAAATTAGGGAGTGGCCTTGCAGCCTCGAGAATGCAATCCTCCCTGGGGGAAGGGCTAGAAAGCAAGGTTGTGAGTTTTGGAGGTAAAGCTAAGAGGTGAGGTTGTGCAACCTGGGCAGCAAGCAATATACTTGAATGGACTGTCAACACCCACTCTAGGATGGGGCTGAGGAGACTTGAGCATAAGGAGAGCCCTGCCTCTCGCCTTGTTTAACTGAGCACACTGAGATAAGGTACAACAGGGCACTGCCTGTAGACAGGAAGTCACCATTAACACCGAAGCCTCCCATTCTTCTGGGTTAAGAGAACAAACTCAAACTCAGTGAGATCACCACACATTCATTCATTTGTGTCTAATACTTGGATATCTTGCATAGAAATATTTTTTTTTCTTTCAGAAAAGGAAATGAAATGTTCTTTGGAAGTTTTAGCTGAATTTTAAGTGTATTTCATGGGCTTTATGTACCACTGTACTCAGAATGAGACTGCATGAAAGAAGCATTCTGGAGTGTAGATCAGCTAACATGTTAGGATGGTGTGTGTGTGTGTGTGTGTGTGTGTGTGTGTGTGTGCCTGTGTGTCCATGGGTGTACCTGTGTGTATCTTTGTGTGTGTGTGTCTGTGTCTGTCTGTATATGTGGGTGTGTGATGTTATTTGTTGGAAATCAAGATGAGCTATTGACAGCCATCATCTTTGTAACGAACAGTTTGAATGATTAAGAAAGAAATATGGCTATGACCCACTTAAATGCATATTGTTCCTAGACAGAGCCCATTACTGATGTGGCAGGGGGATGAGGAGGTAAATTTCAGTTTTGCATGCCTTCTTTAACTTTCAGGATTTGGGTTTTGAAATTTGGAGTTCTCACAATTTTAGTCATCTGGCTTTTGTACTTCTATTACAGTAGTTAATTCAGAGAAATCTACTGGGGGTTATTCAACATTCAGTCAATAAGCATGTTGGCACAAAGCCACAGACGGGCTTAATCTTGTGAGACAAACAAATTTCAATATATTAGAGTTGTTAAGGATAAATGATACTCAGCTCTCTGGTTTTCAACATGCATACATAGCATATGAAAATTAATAATGCCAGAATATAGTGAGATTCAAATACTGATGGGTAATCCCTGTCAAAGTTGGCATCCTAGTAATAAGATTAATATTGGTGAACCAGAATAAATTCCTCAAGGTCAGCTGTGGAATGTCTATGGGGTTTATGTATAGGTAATATATATCACATGTTGGTAGTGGACTGAATAATTTTAAATCATATATTTCTCTACATTAGTCATTTATGTATGTGTTATAGAAATGGTATATCATTTTCAGCATACCCTAAGGAAAATATGATAAATTTTTACTTGGAATTTTCCAAGTAAAGCTGAAAATTACCTAGAGATTATGATGATGATAGAGATTACGAATGGCTGCACTTCTCTGGTATCATTTTCTTTACAAAGTAGACATGAACCAGGCATTTACTGACTCCAGGAAAAGATACTGTCTCAAGTCTTTTCATGAAAATTCCTGGCTGTGTTTAGCTCACGGCACATTCTACTACTGACTGCTATTGACAGTCCAGTTCCAATGGCTTGTCCTTTTCCTTCAAGTAATTTATTTAATCACTTTCTGGTGAGTTTTCACATGTCTTCTGACACTCAAAAGGACAGCTGCTTCATAGCTAGGCTATGCTTATTCATGAGTCAAAGATGCAGTATCCTTTCTAATGACCAAAGCCCCTGCTATATCAGCACCCATGTTCTTGGAATGCTGTGATATGGAGACAGGCTGGGGAAAAGTAATACAGTGAACATCAGTTCCCAAATGCATGGGGCACAAATTTGGTGTAAGGACATCAAACTGATCACGTTGGGATCTTGAGCCTGACAAATTTAAGCTTTCTCTTTGATAATTGAACTTTCTTGGTCCTATTTTTATCTCTGTAATTGGGAATAACAATATCATTTCTGCAAGGCTGATAGGAAGGTTCAATTAGTGGAATTTGTATGATGAAAGCACAGTGCCTGGCCACACATTAACTATTGTACAAACAGTCCCATGTAAGGTCTGAGGTAACCACACATTAAGAACAATAATCAAAAAATAAGACATTGAAGGAAGCTAAGTTGTATCCCATTGTTAACTGTTAGTGGCATTGACTGAAGAGTTATGACTTTGAGAAAAATGGCAGTTTATTACCTTCTGATGTTGCTCTATAATAAATATAAGAAATGTTTACAAGAAGACTTTTCCCAATAAATGACCTTATAAAAATCTAGCCACAATCGCAGTAATACACAGTTGCTACTATGTTTCATTTGTTGAAACAGAACTGAACATTAAAGGAGATTTTTTTCTTCTGTACTCAGATGAGCTCAATAAAAATAAAATTCATTGGATTAAGGAAACATCCCTAAAAGGCCTCTGTCTGGGGCACAGGCATTCATAACAATAAAGAAAAGAATTGGGGGGAGGGCTCTCTTACTGCTTTTCACTGCACACATGACAGTACAGAGAAATGGCTTTCGGTTAAATGAGCAATGTTTTCTTGATTTTCTCCCAGCCTGCCAATACCAGCTAAAAGCTCCACTGGATATATGAATTTTCTTAGCAAAATAACACTGCATTATAGATGGTTTTAGTTCCTGACCACTGACTCATTCCTTAGCTCCTGCTGGCTTCAGTATCCACTACTCTACAGAATTGTATTCTTAGCAATTACCATATGTCCCTCTTGCCCTTCATCCCTCTCCATCTTCCTGTGGAACAACCGCTCTTGTTGATCGCTTCCTGGTAGAATGCTCTCCTTAACACTTCTTAGTACTCTGATACGCTTTCACATTTACACTAACTTGCTACCAGGCTTCTGTTTTCCCCCAGAAAGCTATTTTCTGTACGTCCGGTCTCTATTTTTTCTGCTGCCTTCATAAGCTCTTCCTTGTGCAGTCATCATCTGTCAGAGCATTGAGTCCCAAAATCATGTGTGCAATTCTTGACTCCTCCTTTCTACTGCTGGCCTTTCTCCTGACATCCAAGCCTGATTCTCAGTGGCCAGTAGGATGTCTCATATCCAGCAAGGTGGACCCTCATATAATTATGATGAACCCGACACCCCCGCTGATCATCATGCTTTGCCTTTTGATTTGGTGATTTCCCCATTGCTCAGCCTCACACAGTAATGAGACCTCAGCACCCAGACCTCATTAGCTGCCAGATCCTTCTTTGTTTGAATCCCTCTGTTCATTCTCATTCTCGGAAGGGTTAGGATCTGATTTGCTCTATTTTCAAGGAGAAATTTAGAACCGTTTTATTTCCAGGATATTCTTATTTTTCCCCAAATGCTTTTAAGATTGGGTCTAGGCTGATTCTCTAAAACTTGGCTTCCATCGGGTGACTACAGTAATTGACACACTTAAAGAGTTAATCACTTGCTGATAACAAGATACGCAGTGAGCAACTGGAGAACCACCAGAACAGTGTGCCCAGTGAGCAGCTGGAGAACCACCAGAACAGTGTGCCCGCCTTTGCAGTCTTTCCTCATTACTCTTCTGCCACACACTCATAGAAGCTTTGCAAAAGTTTCTCTATGGTGACTTCAGTGCCATAAAAGCTGGAAAAAGTATTGCCCTAAGCCACAACCGAACTAAGATGCTCAAAGTCGCGTCTTGTGTATTCTGCATCCCTTACCTTTGTTATTTTGTTTGATTTGACACAAGGTCTCTCCAGGTAGCCCTGGATGTCCTGAATCTTGCTATGTAGTAGAGGCTGACCTTGAGTTCAGAGATCCGTCTGCCTCTACCTCCTGAATGCTAGGGTTCAGGGCATGTGCTACCACACCTGGCATCCCGCCTTCAGTATGGTTTCCCTCTAAGCATTCTTCATCCATGAGTCTGCTGTAAAAGGGCACTTTCTTCTCCCAAGTCAACGTCTCCTTATCATCTCTCTATATATTTAGATATGTCTACTTTGCTATATACTCCTCGGGAGCAAAACTTATTCATGTTTTTAATACCTTAAATAAGACACTCAAAGCAACCCCTTACCCAGCAAATAGACTATCTATAATTTCTTTCCTTTCATGAAGAAGTTATATGACATTCCATTACACCAAATGGATTTCCAAAGAAACCAATAGAATGAGTTCAGCCAACATGGACTGCAGATTCATTTTAGAATACTTTATAACACAAATTAAAATGTAATCATCAGAATATATTTTTCCGAATTTTTAAAAATTATTCTTTTTAGGGTTGAGGAATTGGGTTCAAATACCCACCACCTAAGTGGCAGTTCACAGTTGTCTGTAACTATACCTCCATGGGATCCAGCACCCTCTTCTGGTTTCTACAGGCATTTAACACTCAAGGTGCACTGACTTACATGCAGGCAAAACATGCATACAAATAAAAATTAATTAATTAAAAAACAAAACTACATTTTCAATATGTAACAATAGTAATAATAGTTCATGAAATTGTGAAGAAGTGGAGGGGCCTGGGCAAAGTTAGAGTGGGGGGAACAGAGGGATGGAAGTTTTATAATTACAATACTAATATATGGCATTCTCAGTAACAGTTTTTAAAAATGAAAGTAGATTTTTCTGTTGAAATACTAAAAGTATTTCAATTCTACTTTTTTTAAAAAAAAAATAAATGAGCAGCTTATGGCAGACTCTGTTTCCCAAAGATGGCGGCAGTCGGCACTCGTAACCCACGCAGTCCTCTGCACCGCAATCACCCTGTTCCTCGTACCGGGAGATGGAGCCGATTTACAGCATGATTGACTCTGGTTCCGAACAGTACTCGTGACTGCTTTGACCAATGAGTCAGGTTGTGGCACTGAACTGCTCTGACAGCTTGTGCTTTTTTCCAGTTGGAAACGAGCCCTCATATAAAAGGTATGGCCAGTGAGATCATATTCGGAGAGAAGCCTAAGCCACGATGAGAGTCTGGGTAACAACTTGCCACATGGGGAAAGAAAGGAAATGGCAAAAGCTATAAGGCATGTAGAAGTGTGTCCCCCAACCTCAGCCACTCCAGCCGATTCCATGAAAACCAGACACAAACTACAAGCTGAGCACTGCTCAAAGTATTCAATAGCAAACAGTCATGTTACTAAGTTTTGGAATAATTTTCTAAACAAAATTAGATTGTGGAAACACTACTCGCTGTCTTGAATATGCAGAGCTGTACATAAGTAAGCACAAGAATTAAAAGAAATGGTATAAGATAGTTGACTACAAACAGCAAACTACTATGCTTGTAATCTAATTGCCTCGAAGAACCCATCAGCGACTAGGTTATTAATTCTCTTTTAATTCTTTTCTTATTAAAATGTTAACCAATATAAAATGGATTAAGTATCTTTAATATCTTCTAGGTCAAACTCAAACTTCTATTACAGAAAGTACATTGAAAGTAAGCTATAAAACAAAGGAGGGTGAAATGGCTTAGCATCAAATATTATGATCTGAGTTGAATCCCTGGGCCCCTACATAGTAGAAAGAGAGAACCAATGCCTGGCAATTGTTCTCTGACCTCTACACATGCACATATGCCACATACACAAACACACACGCATGCTCACATACACACATACACATATGCGCACATGCACACACACTAAAATGGAAATTAAATTGTTAAAAAGAGAAAGTTACAAAGTAAGATGAAAATTATAAAACAATGAAGACACAAACTCATAGTTTATAAACAACAATGATAAGCTTTCAAAAATGGATTGTGACAATGCTTGTTACTAGTTGAATTATGGTATTCCCTAAGACTTCAGTTCTCTATAACCATTTGAAATGATGATACAGTTACACTGGATAAAAAAATCTAATGCAAGAGGTCAATTATAAAACTGTGGCTAGCATAAGTTCTTTTGCATTATTAAAATATAGATTTGGCCTGTCTATGTGTAGAACACAGGTTCTGTCTTATTCAGAATATATATATAGAATATACTTCAAAAGTGGTTATACTCACAAGCTAACTTTCTTCCTTTGTTTTTTTTTATTCACTTCCATTCCCCACACACTTTAGCTTTTTTCTCTTTTCACTCTCTGTATTTTGTTCCACGTTGATTTAACCCATACACTGAGCTCTGCAAAGGGTCACAGTTTTCATTTCTAAGGATTCCAGCTTGTTCTTTTTCAAATATGCCTACTTTTTTCTCTTTTTTAGTTATTCATTGTTCCTTATTGATTATAGCTCTTCTTTTATTGCTTCAGTCATAAGAAACTGATCCTCTGTACCTCATTCTTGTTTTTAATCTATGCTGGTCACTGTGTGGGTTTTATTTATGAATACATTGTTATGCTGGGTGTTTTCAACATAGAGTCTAGATATTTCATTCCATGTCTATACTGAGAGAGAGAGAGAAAGAGAAAGAGAGAGAGAGAGAGAGAGAGAGAGAGAGAGAGAGAGACAGAGACAGAGACACAGAGAGAGACAGAGGGAGAGACAGACAGACAGACAGAAAGACACACAGAGACAGAGATTACAGAAGTATTTTGAGGTGCTTAGCTTGTCTGTTTTCATTTTTCAGCACTAACATTTTTGTTTGATAATTTTATACATGCATATAATGTTTTGATCAAGTCCTTCCTTCCTTCCTTCCTTCCTTCCTTCCTTCCTTCCTTCCTTCCCCTCTAACCCTTTTATCTCTCCTATTTCCCCTCCCAACTAAATTTGCATTTCTACTATTTCTGTTTGTGTATATGACTGAGCTGCCTGTACATATGTAGTATGTTCATCCGTGTGTGCATGGTGCCCGTGGAGATCACAAGAGAGTCTCAGATCCTCTGGAACCGGAGGATGGTTGTGAACCATTATCTGGGAACTAAACCCAGGTCCTCAGTAAAAATATCTTAACTGTTGAGCGATAACTCCCTCCAGTCCCTGTGATTTGATTTTGATACACTAAGTCTTGTTAGTATTCCCTATGTGTATGAGTGAAAGACTAGCTACTGGAGCATAAGTGTAGGGCTATTTACTTACTTATTTATTTACTGAGAAGGTAGCTTCTCAGAGGTCACATCACTGAAGAGAACTAATTCTCCCACCCCATATAGTCAGCAGTTGTCCACAGTTCCTCATCTAGGACAGTGACTTCAGTAGTTCTTCCTGTCCATGCCAGGATTATAGCTGGCTTGATCTTGTGCAGGTCTTGTTCAAGCAGTCATGGCTGCTAGGTTCATGTGCTCAATGGTATTATCCGGCCCACAATTCTTTCTCATTTCAGACATCCTCTAACTCTGGGTCTTATCATCTTTCTATTCCCTCTTTCACAATGTTCCCTAAACTTGGGTTGGGGCTGGGGAGGGGAAGATAAGGATGACACAAACTTCCCATTTAAAGCAGAACATTCTGTAGTCTCTTATTCTTTCCACATTGAGCAGTTGTGGGTCTGTGTTAACTACCATCTACTACAATAAGAAGCATCTCTGATGAAAGCTAAGGGATACACTAATTCATGAGTATGGATACAAGAATTTGGGAGGCAAATTTTTATTATTTCCCTTTAGCAGAACAATAGTATGGGATTTCCTTGTAGGGCTTATGACCAAGCCAGCCTTATCTATTCCAGTTACCTGAGACATCTCTCTGGAGTAAGCTAGATTGTACCTTAAGTTTTTAAAATTTGATACTCTGTGCATACAAATTCACACCGTTCACCCGTTTCTTATTGTAAGACTTATTATTGTCATTGTCTCCTAGGACAAAAATAGGAGTTACTCAATAATTTCCCTTTAACTTGGATAAGACGTGCTGGCTGGCTTTATGTTGAAGACGAAGCAAGGCTCCCATCCCCCAACTCATACAAGCTCTTAGCGTCTGCCTAGGTGCTGGTTATAACAATGTCACACTCTGAGCTCAAATTTTATCTACATACCTTTATTTTTCTCTAATTATATGTTTTTCTCAAGTTCATCTTTGAATTTTATTGACTATATTTAATTGTTTATGGAAGGAGGATTTTCACATTAACTCACTCTACTGATGGAGCTTTGTGTCTTCATTAATGCTGTTATTATTTTGCTTTTGCAACTAATGGAGCAACCTTCACTTATTAATAATGGGCTCCGTTAAATTGAGATTCTCAGCTTCAAATCTATGGATTGTTAAACAGCTGCATTTTATTTTAGATGCTGAAATGGCAGAGAGGACTAATTAAAGAGAATGTCTCAAATCTTGTTGTTAATTTGGGATATTTATTAATTGATTAATTTTTGTGTGTTTAGGAGGATAAGCATATCCTTGTAGAGAAAGAAACAACTCAAAGCAGGTTGAAGTGGTAAAAGCATCCAGAAGTAAGACATCTAAGTACTGTTTATTCCTATGAAAGTCAGGAATTTCTAACAAGGTATTATCAGTGCCAGTGAGACTGCTAACAAGAAGGACATTAGGGACCACTTTATTAGTTGCTAATAATCTTTAATAATTTAGTAAAATGAGGCAGCGGAACCCGCACAGCTTACTGACAGTATGAAGACCAGTGTTTTCAGCCTGCAGCCCTACAAATCTGTCTCTGCATCTCCTAAGGTGCTTATTTGAAGCTCTACCCTAAATAATCTCTATTGATGCTTCTTCACATTCAAGTTTGAGATTAAGTGGTTACGTGTGGAAAAGCAAACATGTTCTATCAAAATATGTCATACAAAAGGATCTGAAATTCCATTTGAGAGAAGGCAGAATGAAAACCAAGAATAACTTATATAAACCGCAGGGTATCTACTGAGTTTTCTGCTTCTTAAGAAGGACAGGGGCCTTTGCAGGGACTTTATTAGTGGAATGGTACACTGGAATAGAGGCAAAGTGAAATAAAGCAGACATAGTTAGGGAGGCAAGCGGGAAGGTGGGGGAGGTCAGAAGGTTGAGATGGGCAACCTAAGGGAATATAAACCCATGTGGAAACCTATTATCTCCAAACCTAATTGAAAACATAAACTGGAGGCATAGTGGAATACATGTGTTATTTTAATAGAAAGGGAATGTTGGGAGCTGAAGGATTAAATAGGACATGAAGCAGGAGATGGGGGTCCAGAGAGGGACTAATGGGTGAATTATCCAAAACCGAAGGATGTATGTAAAAGTCTTAGAAATCAAATAGTAAAATAATTTTAAAAATATAATTTAAAAAATAAGGCAAGAATTTGACTTAGGTAGCCTGTATTGATGGATACTATATTCCCTAAAGCCATGGGTTAGGAAATGAAAATCTCAGTGTCAGGCATGGGATATCAACTGGGAAGGTATTGGTCAGGATATCCAAAGCAACCAGGCTGCTGCGCTTGCCCTTGTTTTCTACTGCGACTACACAGAAAGTGGCTAGGCGCTTATTCCCTGCTGGCTAGCTTTAATAGTCTTCAGAGTAGCTGTGAAGGCTTCTGGGGGAAGAAAGTCATAAATGATGGCCTTATCCAGAGCAGCTACACCACCAACCTGCCAGGCCCAGTGTTCCCTCTGCTGTACTAGTGGCGGACAGATTCTGGCTAAATTTAAGGCCTGTTCCACAGGAGCCGATTCATTCCTGATGCTCTAAGTCTGTTCAAAAGCCAGCGGCTGGGAGGGTCACAGACCCAGGGTAGACCTTGTTATTTTTATCTTGCTAAATAGTCACACAGACATACTGCCTCATAAATAATTGTTCATACTCGTAGCCTGGGGCTTCTCTCAACTCTCACCCGTGAATCCTATTTGCAGTAGACATCGGTCAACTGAGAGCCACATAACTGGCCCAAGTGCCAAGAATAACTGAATGTGAGTGTTCAGCCCTAAGTGGGAAAGTATATCAACCCTCCACAGGATGTTGCTGTTGCATTTGTGAAATCTCCGAAGGTGTGGTTACCTCTGCAAGATCAAGCTAGTGGAATATTCTGGCATCCATGATGAAGGGGCTCTGGAGGCCCTGCACTTTGCCGAGGAGCTAGTGGCACAGAGAACTGCCAAAATAGGGAGGCTCATCCTTCTTTGCGGTTGCCACTGTAGGCAACCACTGTAGGTCGCCCATGCCCCGGTGGATGGCCAGGCATACACAGGCAGCACTAAGTGACCTAGTGGGGTGTGTGTGTGTGTGTGTGTGTGTGTGTGTGTGTATGAAATAGACATGAAGCTTGGGGTAGGATGTGTTTGATTGGTTAGTGAGAATAGAAAGGTATATGGAATGGATATTATCAGTTTGCACTGTATCCATGTATGGAATTCTTAAAGAATTGAACATTGAAAAATACATAAAATACTATTTAAAAGAGGAGAGAGACTTACTGTGCACTTATCCAAAGTGACTTCGCAGCAATGATTATATACATGGGAAAACCACATATGTCTCATATACTCCTGTCTGAGGCACTATCATATCTTATCAAGATTCATTGTCCTCGGTTTTCCACTTCCACTCCCGCCCCATCTGTTTATTCTCTCTGCACTATTTTCCCTCATATGACTGATGTAGAGTTGAGAATCCTTTATCCACCCAGAATTGTTTTGAATTTTAAAAGTTTCACATACATATAGTTGTAGATCTTAGGGGAAAAAAATCCTCAGTCAAAATATAAAATGTATTTGTGTTTCATATACACCTAACACATATAGCTAAGAGGTAATTTGATATAACATTTTAAATAACTTTTATACATAAAAAGGTATTCTTATGAGGTAAATTTTCTCCATGTATGATATCCTGTCAAATCTGAAAGTTTGTTCATGGTTATTGATTTATTGTTGATTTACATTGGGGTAAAACCATGAGGTGAAGGACTTCAGCAACTACTGTATTCTGGGGGCCTAGAAGGCTGTGTGGCACCTACTAGGGCTGGGCAAACAGTTACTGAGAAGATAACTGAGAGCATGCAAAGAAAGCCTCTCTTTCTTCAGGCTGACTACAAGTTATAGAGGAATTCTACAAAGAATAGGGGGGAAACCTGAGGGACCAGAGAATGATGAAGCCTTAAGGGCAAAGTGCAAACCAAACCAGTGTTGGAGTTTGATGTGGAAAATAACTTCATTGCAAGGAGAAGAACACTAGAATTGAAAGCAGTTTCTTGTGATAGAATGTCTATCCAGTCTTTTTGCTGCTGCAGTTGCAGAGATGTCCAGGAAGTTACAGAGATCCTGGCAGCAAAGACATCAAGGGATGGGCATTTCCCTGTCAGAGTGTGGTCATCTCAATTAGGGGCTATGTTACTGATCTTGCGTAAAGAGGAGCAGCTTTACCATTCATGTAGACTTGTTCTAAAAGAATGATGGTCATAGAAAATAAAGTGATTTCTTGGCTGAATTTTGAAGCTGTAAATATTAAGACTTTATCTTTGTAAATATTTTTTGTTGTTCTTGTTAGAAAAAGAGAAAAGATCATTAACACGCAAGTAGACATTTAAAAATGGAACAGGATTCCCTTTCCTGGGTGACAGCTAACACACTGGGAATGAAAAGTATCTGGCAGAAACAGTGCAGTCTTAAGGAAATGAGGACGAAAGTGCTTGGCAGCCTTGTCCATTGAATGGAGTAGAAAAGTCACATAGAATCGGGTATAAAAGAGAACAATAGACATTACTTTGGAAAAAACAATAAAGAGGAAAATCTAGTCAATCTCAGAGAGAACTAAAAGGAGGAACAATTAAGTCTGGAATTTAAGTCTTGAAACTACCCATGTTAGAATAAATTCTTTTATAGAAGAAAAAATATGGATTTCTTGGTTATTATTAGGATTAAGATGTTACTTGGGACTGATCATATATTTGACTATGGTAAGGAAGGAGAGAAGGGGGAAAGCAAAAGAAGGAGGGAAGGAGGGAGGGAGAGAGGGAGGGGAGAGAAGGAAAGAGAAGAGAGTTTAACTGTTGTTCTTTAAAAATGCTTAGTGGATTATCACATGACCTACCAATTCTACTCCTAATATATACCCAAAAAATTGTGAACAGAAACCCAAGCACTTTAAAGATGAAGGATTTGTCAGAACCATACCCAACAATTAAAAATGCAAACAAGCCATGGTGTCTAATAACAGATGGTTCCTTTCATAATACAGACATGGAATAAAATAGTTCATCTGTAAAGAGTGATAAAGGATTGACGTCAACACAGACAAATCTCAGAAGTATGCTAAGTGAAAGAAGCCAGTCTTAAATGCCATACAGTATATAATCTCATTTATATGAAATACTCAGAATAGATAAATCTGTACTGAAAGAAAGCTGAGTCATTGTTTTTCTTTAGGATTGATAGAACAGCAGATGGGAAATAATTTCATATCAGGCCTGGTATTTTCTTTGGGAGCTATGAGAATATTTTGAAGCTGAGTACTGATAGTGGTTCCAGCAACTGAGGTATAAAGGATAAGAAGGCCAGGGCTTTGTCTCCTAAAGTTCCTGCCTGGTAAAACCATGACGTTCTGAGCAAGGCCTGGCCAAAACAGAGGCACATGTCAGTCAGGAGCTCCCAGCATTTGAGTTTTCCCTTCTTGAATAATCAGAAATGGAGGGATAACGTGTGTGTATTGGGAGGGGAAGGGGGACACACATATGTTGGAAATGTGACACGCCCAAGAGGCATAGTAAGAAATTGGGAGGAATGGGTAGGTGGAAGGTTTAGCCTCCAGTACTTTATAGCCCAGAGCAGGAATGCTAAGATGGAGAACCTTGGTTTTGTCCACTCTTTAATGGAACTGTGGATGTTTCTAAGCACTGAGCAACATGAACTTTGCTACGGGGAAATGTATCTGGCAGGTACATGTACGATGATTGATTAGAAGTGGGTCAGGATCACAGGCCAAAGAGGCCAATAAGAACCTGATTCTAATGTCTACTAAACTGGATATTAGAACCTGGATTGAGATAATGACTGCTTAGTCCAGGAGGAAGAACAGATGAAACCTATTAATAGAAAAATAAGTGTAGTAGACAAAGAGAATATTATAAAAACTGTGATTGGGAACTGGAAAGCAGCTGTGTCAGTATTTGAAATGAGAGTACCAGGAATGATTATGTAGAAGCTGAACATGGCATAGATTTGAATTCTATTTTACATGCATTACATTTGAAATGCTGGGAGAATGACCAGTAGAGATGCCCAGTAGATAGAAATGAAGCCCAAGGGAGGCAATTTAACATCCAGGAGACCTCCAAAACTCTGTGAGTGATGAAATACAGCTGAAATTTGTCAGACAGATTGGCCAGAACCAGAAGCAAACATAGAATGATCTGCCCACTAGCTGTGCCAAATTAACCTCAATTCCCTGTGGCAAGGTATAAATCCAATAGACTTGTAGATGTGGCATATCTTGGTTTCTGCTAAATACTTCAAAGTATTCCATGATATCTTTAATACAAAGGACAGATGCTGACAACAAAGGTAAACACGACTCATTGTTCATTGAGTTAATCATCCTTGAGCTGTGGTGAACAAACCCTGTGTACGTAAAACATCAAGAGTCTCAAAGAAGCAGCTGATTGAGCCATTGGAAACGACTTTCTTTTTTTTCTTTTTTTTTAAATTTATTGGATATATTCTTTATTTACAATTCATTTCCCCTTTTCTGGTTCCCCACCCCCAAAGGTCCCACATGCCCTTTTCCCTCTCCCTGCTCCCCCATCCACCCCCTCCCACCTCACTGTTCTTGTACTCCCTCACAATGATGGGAAACGACTTTCAATTCGATTAGAAAACAATATTTTGTTTGTTTAAAGTGCTATCTCATAGGTTAGAATTTTACCTAAAATTGGCAGATGAATTCTTAAGGAATTGTAGCAAGACTGAGAAAGAAGTGCTCATAGATGTTATTTGTTACAAAATTGATAACCAGGGTACTTGAATTGTAAGTCTATAAATAAGGCTTGCTGTATTGGGAGATTTGAATCTTTTACTGAAAACAAAATCATGGCTAACTGCATGAGTTAGCCATGCTGATCTTTGACAGACAGAGGCTTTATTACTAAAGGAAACACCTTTTAATGTTTTAAAGTATCAGCAATTTTCACTTGATGAATTTATCAGGGGGACACATCAGGTCTGGACCCAAGAATCAAATACGGGCCTGAGCTCTGACCCAAATGACATGACATTAGGAAGCCAATATGTGACTGTGAAGACTCTGAAAATAAAGTGTTATAAAAGTACCTTAACATGGTATGCTCTCTCCAGAACAAAAAATTCTTTAAAATGGCTATCTAATAATGAATAGTCACATCTAGATATTAATGATATATGAATCTAAAGCACAATATTATCTCATCCTAATAATACTTACAAAATAGTTACCTATGAATATATGCATTTTAAAATTTCCTGTAACTAACTTTCAGAATGCAGAACTGCAAATTGGATCAGAAGAAAGGAAGGTTGATGGATGGATGGATGGATGGATGGATGGATGGATGGATGGATGAACTGGAAATCTTTACCTAGTGTAGATACTGGTATCATTTAGATGGGTAATATTTGAAAGAGACTAGACAGCAAACATTTCATCATCTTCCATAAAATAATCCTGGTTTTCTTTCTTGTGGCAATGTGCCAGTGAAAATTACTTTTCCTAAACTCACTTGTTACCAGAGGTGGCTAATGTGAAAAGATACTTCATTAACCATTTCCTGACTTCCACCTTCAGCCTGTATCCAACTCAGGAGTGATGGATGGATCTCTGAAGTCTTATAAATTCACACACACACACACACACACACACACACACACACACACACACACAAACCCTTAGAATCTTTTAGGACCAAAAGCCATACTCTAAGGATGATATGTCTGGAAGACAGGAGGTTGTGGGTTTACTCAGCAGAAGTCAAGATGAGTGAACCTGTTACACATAGTTCGATTTATGCAATAAAATATATTTCATGTCCAGTTTTGCTTCCTTGTCATATCACCATGTTAGCCTAATCCTAAATTAAGATTATGCTGCTTATGTTAATGCTCTAATGTTCACAATTCCTTCAAACCTCTTCACAGACACTAGAGCACAGAAGGGTCCCAGCAGGTCCTTTTATAGTCTGTGGCCTTGTGACCATCTGAAATACTTCCCCAACTTATTTCCTTTCCTATTTTTTATCACTCAATGCTAATGGCATGGTAATTGTTTTCATAGATTTTCAATGAAGAGTGAGGTGCTTTGACAGCTGTTGACAAAGTGTCAAATACACCATGGCAATGAAAGGTGAGGGGATTTAATAGCTCTTATTAAATCAGTAGGCTTAATTTGGCCTGATATCAAGCTGCTAAAAATAAGCATCAGATGAGAAGGTAGTGTTTATGCTTTCTTGTCACATCTCTGAGGCCTAGGGCTTCTTGTCCCAGTTGACCCAAGCTTCTTTCAGTTGTGCTCAGAAATGGGTTCCCTTTTTAAAATAGTTCTGCTCTGAACTCTGTCAATCCCAGTTTAATCTTAAAGTACCCATCCTTTTCAATATCCTTAATAGGATCCAGTTATTTTCATATAGGAAGACATTAGCTTAGGATACTTGGGACGATAACTAATTATGGTTATCAACTTCAGTAAACCTGGAATCAGCTGAAAATACATGTTGAATGGTATTCCTGTGAGGAATTTTCTTAATCAGAATATTTGAATCATGAAGATCCAGCATAAGTTATCCAAATGAAGAAGAATATTCTGATGGAGTTGATACAAAAGGAAACAGCAGAAAGAACCTTTGCTTTTGCCTGTTTGCCTTCACTCTTGCCGACAAGTCCATCTATCCTACTGCTACGGCATCCCTTCTCGGATAGGAGTGCCAACTTCTTTGGATTTCCAACACAAACTAAAGACCAGCACTTCTCTAGGAAGCCTACAAACCTTCACTTTCAGATTGGATCAGCTAAGATATCTTGACTCAGAGATTGAGCAACTCCTGATTCTTGGTCTCTCCAGTGCAAGACAGTCTTTGACCATTGGGACACACCCTCTTCCTTTTAGATAGCTTCCAACCTCTCATAGTCTCTGGCTGTTCTTGTTCTCCATACATATTTATAGATAAATTTAAATCGAGATTACATAGAGAAGAAACTATTCCATATGTGTCTTCCTAAGTCTTAATTGTTTCACCCAACATGATCTCCAGCTTTCTCAGTTTTCTTACAGAAGTCACAACTTTATTCTTCTTTCCAAATGAATAATAATACACTGACTTTGCTCCCCTTCCTAGTTTCTTTTTTTTATATTTTTTAATGTTGATTTTCTAATAATTTTTGAAATTATAATTCAATTAAAACACTTCCCTCTTCCATTTCCTCCATCCAATTCCTCCCATATGTCCCTCTCTGCTTTCTTTCAAATCCTTGGCTTCTTTCAACACTAATTGTTGTTGCATGTATACATGTACTTGCATATACATATATTTCTAAATATAGCCTATTCAGTCCATACAATGCTACTTGCATACATGTTTTCAAGGTTGTATACATGTTACAAATTGACTTTTGAAATTAAATATTTTTGCATTTCTTTGATAATTCCCCAGTTAATAATTATATATATATATATATACATACATATAATGTATACATGTATGTGTTTTAATCTGTTTTAATATGTTTCTGTCTTGATAAGTTTTTCATGTCTATGTACATTGGACTGTTGCTATATGTTTAGATTACTTATAGTATCTTTGGACAATTTTGATAGTATTTACCTTAACAAGTAAGTTAGGAAGTATTTCACAACTTCTATTTTACTTGCCTACACACCCATCTCTGAGAGATAGGCATTTTATTTAATAGTCTCAAAATCTCAGTGATTAACTCATTCATTTCTTAAGTTAGACCAAGATACAGAATCAGCACCTTGTAGAATTGATGTAGAAATAGGAGTTATGAAAGGCAACAGAGGGTAAATCAATCCAGGTTATATCAGAAACAGAATAGTGTGCTCAGAAACAGATACAGATGTTTTCAAAGAAGTCTTTGTACAATGAAGAATATTGGTTATATAATAACTAGGTTTCAAAATAAAATTTGGAACATGTTCAAAATCATATTGAATTGTAACAATGTAAAAGATAGTGCTACAATCACTCTTGGGAGGGAGTAATTCAAGGCTTTGAAAACCACCACCCAAATTATTAATACTTTCAATTGCTTTTATAATTTCTAAAGAATATTTCAGTGTAACTACATTTACTAAATATATGTACTGGGAAAAATCAGCAATTTAATGTGTTAATAACCATCTGCAGGATTGTTGCTGTATAAGGTTGCTGAATAAGAAAACTTGAGCCCAACTTACTTTGGATAAGATAATTTCACTTACAATTCTCACAGCTTCCTAACAGCTCAAATTTTTTCTTCTGCTATTATCACACCTATTAGCCAGTGCAAGTTTTCCTTGCAAGGTGTAACTGTAAACTACTCTCTAATATTTATAGCTCTCTCATTTTAATTGTTAAGAGCCTATCCTAACAATATTGGCCTGTGGTAAATTCAGTATCAGGGAGAATGGTTCTTGAAGAAGCACCTGAAGCTGTCCCTATGAAAAGTAAGGTGACACCGTGAAACACCACTGCATAGTGAGCTCTTCATTAGACTATTAACTTGTCTGACCTCCTTTGTCAAGATTCTGTTTTCCAAATGTCAATTTCTATCCACCTGGCTTCTTTTCGCTTGGTTTTGGTAGATTGAGAAGAAATTGCCTTTCTCAAAGAAAGAAACTAAGACAATCTGGAAAAGAAAACTCAGAATCTCCAGGGAAAGGGGGTTGGAATACTAGGATGAGTCACCTTTAAGGTAGTTAAACAGTCTGAGAAGTTAGTGAGGCTCTCCACCCTGTCTAACCTGCCTTTATTTTATACTTGGGTACTTAGCACTGTTCACTCTGATGCCACAACATAAATCAAATCCAAGAAAAGTTGTTTAGGCCCAGATAAAATCACTTCTACCTGGAAAAAAGTCAATAAATATTTTATAATTAAGGGTAGAAATTAGTAGTTATTTTTACATATGAGACATTCATTAATATTTCCAGAATAACCATTGAGAACTAAGAGATCAAAGTAGAAATATAGGTTGCTAGTAGAAAAAAAATCATAAGACATTTAATGGTGGGAGAATTTATAGATGTTTGCTAAAAGGATAGTTTATAATGATCGGGAGTATCTTTTATTCATATAGGTCTATTAGCAAAGATAATCATGACCTGGTTTACAATCCTCTAACAAATAATCACCCCACTAGTCACATAAAAAAAAACAGAGACTGATAAGTGTTTTCTGGAAAAAATGTTTTAGTAAACCAAAAGTAATAATGCTTATATCTCAGACTAAAAAAACAGGTTAACATCTTAAATTCATTCCATAGTACTTTTATTATCAACTAAGAAACAGCATATCTACTTCTTGTGAACTGATTAGTCTGAGTCTTGAGCGAGTGTTCCTCAGGTAATTAAACTTGTCTAAATGTGAACACAAGTTAGAAAACACTTTAAAACAAATATGAAAGATGGCAAAAGTCCCAAGTATTTTTGGTAAGTTTTCACTTGTATATTATTGCAGACATTTTAATACCAATAGTTCCTTCAGGAAAAGGAAGTGGTTCAATTCTGGAAAGAATAATTGGCTGTTAGAAATGTGAAGGGAAAAAATGAATAGAATATATACAAAACTCATTTTAGTAATTAAATATTAGCTGATAAATATGAATAAAAGAGAGGAGAGGGGAATCAAAGACAATGCCTAAGTTTCTAACATGATAATTCTTCCTAGTGAAACAAGAAACCTAGAACATGAAGTATTTAAAAATATGGAAGTCAAGCTCATGGTAAGTATTTGAGATGAAGAAATGTGTGACAGTTATGAGAATTTAGGGAATAAAAGAATTATAAGATTTGGATAAGTCAATCTAGGAGACTGTTCTGAATAAGAAAACAAGCTGAATAAGAAAACAATTCTCCTTGGAGGCATGGAAGGAAACTACAAAGACATAGTTGAAAATACAGGGAACTCAGAGCATAGTCTCCCACGGGAACACTTACTTGGCTGGCCACAGTGCACATCCACAGCATCTGGCACACTCTAGGGACACAGACGCTAGGTATTTGTTAAATAAATGAACAAACAAATCCCAAACAGTCATGTTAAAACCCAAGACATAGGCAGCTTCAAGTAAAAGAACCACAGGAGAGTTAAGGCCTGTTTATTGGATTTGGCTACTATGAAGCCCTAATAAGAAACAGCTTCTTTCTAGTTTTGGTGGCAGAATCTAGTTTGGAATACATTGGGAAGTAAGTAGATAACGAAGCAGCACAGATACCAAAACACTGATGTCTGCTTCAAAGATGGTGCCAGATAGGAGCAGAAATCATTAGTAGTTAAAACAAAGGAGGGAACATTATACAAAATGGTCATGATTTTATTTTGTTTTGTTTTGTTTTGTTTTGTTTGTTTTGCTTTATTTTTAAGTCGGGAGAGATGTCAGCAGATTTATTTGTTGGCACAGAGGCCCACGGAAGGAAGAACTGAAGAGAAAACAATAAAACTTAAGTGATGTGATAGTTGGGTCACAGGGGCATGGTGGAGATGGGGGTTTAAAGCAAGGATGGGGGAGAAACAATGTAAAGTCCAGGGAGCAACCTCTCTCCCTGGAGAGTGATTAAATGTGGGAAGGCCTAAACAGGCAAGCTTTAAGGGCACTCTAATTCAGATTTCATAGTGAAGAAGGCATGGGGCCTCTTCTTAGAAGGCTTCCAGATAAGGCAGAAATTCTCAGGGCACTGGTAGGGATTTGAAGAAAACTGTGGAACCGGATTTGGGGATTTTACATGGATAAGTGGAAAGGAGTTTTGCTGAAGGGGAGGTGATAAATTTTAGTTGATTACAGCAATCTGCTCAGTGGTTGGGTTTTCTCCAGTGGCATTCAGAAATCTTAATATAGAATCCCGAGGGTGAATGATGGGCTTAACTCAAGACTAGAAGTTGGCAGAATATACCAGAACCTAGGAGTTGAAGAGTGCTGAGATCCACACACTTGGGATGTAGGCTGCGTGGACAGGGTGAACAACAATGGTTACAGAATATGGTAGCCTCCAGAACAAGAGACCAGGGTCTCAAATCAGAGATAGTATATTTTGCTGAATGTGGCACTTTCATATTGAGATGGGATCCTAGGGTTCTATATTAGGATTGCACGGATGTTACCTGAAGAAGCCAGAAGCAGCAAGACCTAGGGGATGGGTAGAAGTAATACCCTATGATATTCAAGGCACGCAGTAAAAGTGGAAAATAAACAAAATGAATATTTAAAAAAAAGCAAAAGGGGAACATGACTGCCACTCTTAGGTATGCTGGAGGAGAATTTTTATTGTAGATAGGAGAAAGAGCTAAGCCAGAGGCATCTAGAAGTGTCGACTGAACTAGGCCATGGTGGGGTGTGTATGTGTGGGCCTGGGGGGGGGCAAAAGAGGAAGAGAAAGAAACTAGGAGCCAAGAGTCCAGCAGTGATCCTTGACACCAAGAGACCTTCACTGCCCAAATGGCTAGCTTACATAATAAAGCGATGCTGGGGGAAGCAGCCCAGCCCAGTACCTGGGATCTGAGAGTTTAGGGTTGAGGGGCCAAGTTTGGTGGCCAAGATGACCCTGTAACAGGTAGTGACTAAGGGAGACTGGCAGCCAGAGCCTGCTTTGGTATGCTAAAAAGGCACCTCAGCCATTTGTCCTGTGTCTGAGACCTAACAAACAAGACAGTCTGAAGCTACAGGTGACTGAGCCAAGGGAAGAACTGACTGCCTGAGGCCACCTGTTCTAATCCACTTCCTGCCATGGCCAGAAACCATTGATTTAGGAATGACTAAGGTCAAACTTGGGAAAATATGCAGCTCAGAAGTTAAAATGAAAGGTTTAAAATAGAATACAACAAATACTGGACTAGGCCTGGGGAGCATGGTAAGGATAGTAATAAACAAGGAAGCCGGGCCGTGGTGGCACACGACTTTAATCCCAGCACTTGGGAGGCAGAGGCAGGTGGATTTCTGGATTTCTGAGTTTGAGGCCAGCTTGGTCTACAGAGCGAGTTCTAGGACAGCCAGGGCTATACAGAGAAACCCTGTCTCGGGAAAAATAAAAAGGTCCACAGGTGTCATGTGCCATTGGGTATCTCCTACATGACTTATAATACAATGATGAGTGTATTAGTTGGGGTTTTACTGCTGTGAACAGAAACCATGACCAAGGCAACTCCTATGAGGACAACATTTAATTGGGGCTGTCGTAGAGTTTCAGAGGTTCAGTCCATTGTCACCAAGGGTGGAGCATGGCAGCGTCCAGCCAGGCATGCTGCAGTGGAAGCTGAGAGTTCTACATCTTTATCTGAAGGCCCTAGGAGAAGACTGGCTCCCACATGGTTAGGAGAAGGGTCTCATTGCCCATCCCTACATACTTCCTCCACCAAGGCCACACCTACTCCAAGGCCATACCTCTTAGTAGTGCCATTCCTTATGCCAAGTACAGTCAAACAGAGCACAATGCAAAATACGTTTAGTCCAACTTCAAAAGTCCCCATAGTCTATCACAGTCTCAACAATGTTAAAAAGTCCCAAGTTCAAAGTTTTTTTCAGAGATTCTTCTAATCACTTAATTTTAATCCCCAATGCAAGACCGGAAACCAGCTGGGCAAACTTCACACTCTACTTCTCCATGTCTGATATCAAAGTAGTCTTCAGATCTCCAACTCCTTTCCCATCTTTGTTGACTGCAACAAACTTCCTTTTCCTGGGCTGGTCCCAACCCCTGTTAGAGGCTTTCCTCAGTAGATATTGTAGGGCTCTGGCATCTTGAACATCTTGGAGTTTCCAAGGAACCTTCAGTGTTACAGCTTCTTGTTCCAATGTCTGGGATCCACGCATGATCCTCTGGGTTCCTCCAAAGGGTTTAGGAGCCTTCATATCTCCTGTTCTGCCATCTGTAGAACTCTAGGCTCTGGCTGACTCCAGTCTACTACTGTCGCTATCCTTAGTGATCATCCTATGATACTGGCATATCCAGTACACTGGGGGCTTCCACTGACACTAGGCTTCACCAATAGCCTCTCATAAGCTCTCTTTATGATGCCAAACCCCAACTTCTTTGCATGAACCCTTCAGTTCTGGGTTGTCCCCTGCAACTGAGGCTGCACTTTCACCAATGGCTTTCCTGGGCCTCTCACAGTGCCAAGCCTCAGCTGCTTTGCATGATCCCTTTATACCTTCAAAACCAGGACCACTTGGAGGACTCTTACATATTACCAAGTACAGCTGCAGCACGAGATACAACCTTGGCTATCTCTGGAACACAGCTTCTTTGTGATCTCAGAAAATACTTCCCAGATTTCACCTAAGTGATTCTGGTCTCTTCTTAATCACTGCTAAATTCTTAGCTCCAGCTAACCAGCATCAATTGTACCACTAGTCCTTTCTGTTTATGACTTGAAATACAGATCCACAAGGCTGAAGTTACCAAGTTCTGCTTCTTGCTGGGGCTGAAACATGGCCCCCTTTTTTATTACATAATCACCAGATTTCTGTTTTCTCACTCCTTAACTGCCTAAGCTTGGGTGTATTGGAACTTACTCTGTAGATTGACCTTGAATTTAGAGATTGGCATGCCCTTGTCCCCTGAATGCTGGAATCAATTATGTATATCATCATGATTAGCTTTAAGCTTTTCTCTACTTGGAGCTTGTTTTACACCAGACTGGACTTGAACTCAGAAATCTGTTTGCCCGTCTCCTGAAATTAAAGCTATGTACCACCATGCTGAGACCTAAGCTTAGCTGGGTGGGATATTGCTACAAAGTCACCACTCCCTTAATCTGTTTACCTCCTTGAACATGGGATTCAGCTCCATTTCACTTACTGATGTCACTTTATTACTTGAACCATATATTTTATACTTTTCCTTTCTAAACTTGCTATGCTTGTTCAAAATGTTCATGACACTTAGCCATGGAACAAAGATTCTGTTGGGCTTTTTTGAGACTTCCTTTATCAATGCAATTAATATAAATCTCTTTACCTTAGCCTCAGGAAGACTCTTCAGACAAGGTCAAAAAGCAGCCACATTCTTCACCAAAATATCACAAGAATATCTTTTGGTTGCATATTAAACCTCTGAAACCTCTAGAGCCAGCTTTCCACAGTTCAGATCACCCTCAGCAACAAAACCTTCCATATTCCTGCTGTGATGGCCCATTAAGTTCCACTTAAAGCACTTCACTGCATTCTAAATCCAAAGTCCTACAATACACATTCTTCCAGACAAAAGCATGAACAGGCCTATCACAGCAATATCCTAACCCGATACCAACTTCTTAGTTAGGGTTTTAGTGCTGTGAATAGACACCATGTCCAAGGCAACTCTTACAAGTACAACAGTTAATTGGGGCTGGCTGATAGATTCAAAGGTTCAGTCCATTATTATTATCAAAGTGAGAGCATGGCAGCTTCTTTCTATCTTTATCTGAAGGCCACTAGAAGAAGACTGGCTCCTACATGGTTAGGAGGAAAGTCTTACAGTGTACCCCCACAGTGACACACTTCCTCCAACAAAGTCACACCTACTCCAACAAGGGCATACCTCATAATAGTTCCAGTCCCTGGGCCAAGCATATTCAAACCACCACAATGAGTCTCCACAAAACAAATAGGAAGGTAAAATCTCACATCTATAATTTCATCAGAAAGCATTTTAAGGTGATAAGAAGTAAAGGTTTCTTTTATTAATTTCAAATTTAATTACTTACATAAAATACAACCAACTGCATGGCAGATAATTGATAGGGAATGCCTTTAACATGTGCATTTTAAAAGTTGGAGATATTTTTCTGAATGATGTAATTGTGTTCTGACTTTAAATTACTTATTAAATGTAAAATCTTATACATATATACCAACATATATTGATATTTTTCTATTTGGTAATTGCAAAGCATAAGATAAAGGTTGTTTGAGTCCAGACTTCTTATAAAATAACAATTTTATGTTTTAGTAGAGTATGTATTTTAGAGTATAAGATGCTTTCTTCTGTTTGCATACCTTTAAAAGAATAATCAAGGAAGGAGGATGTCATTTGCATCATCACATGACCTTGGTTTGTGATCTTTGTGGAGAACAAAGAGCTTCAAGTGAGAAGAAGCTGCTAATTCTGGCCATGTCACAAACAATCGAGAATTCATCACACACTATCCTGCAGATCTGAATTATAGCACTCTTTTATGTAGTTATGCTGTAAATCACCACCCACTATTTATGGCATTTCTGAGCTTCTAGCCAAAATATCAAGTAAATCAAATCGGAGATGAAATATTTTTGGCTTAAACCAATCCAATATGTTCTTGCTCCTGACAGCTGTAAAACTCAAGAGTTATTTTACATTTCCATGTTTGAAGTCCAAAAATCACTATTTTGGATGACCCTGTGCACTACAACTAGAATCCTGGAAATCTCAGGTTCGTTGGGAAATTAGCTTAGGTGGGAGGTGGGGCAGGAGAGACCAGCTCACTGTTACTGGGTAAAACCACAGGAGAATCACCGTACAGCACATTAACTAGAAGCCAAATGCAATGGTAACAAAAGGTGGAAATTTATAAAAGATTCTCAAAGTTGAATTGGGCCTGCCTGTTAACAGGAGTTCAAATACAAAGATACATTGTGTTGTACTCCACAAAGTCAGTTAAAGGATAGAGTCAAGCCCCCAGTTGAGCCTGGTAATTATTCTAACAAAACATTCATGAAGAAAGCAATTGCTCTTCTTCAAGGCTGTTGTAACAATTACTAAAGAGAACAGACAAGCCAGAGGAAGACTAAAGGGTTGAGCTAAAACAAGGATGAAAACAATAAAGGAACTGTTCACCCCCACAGGGGAATACTGTTATAATTGTCTGAGGTTCATAAGCAAAAATAACTACTTCAGTCATTATCAGGAAATAATTTAATTCAGCCACAGGGTAGTTCCTAAACATACAATGAATCAATTTAACATTTGGAAGATGAAGCACAATCTATTCTTTGCTCCACTATTAGTTGCCCAGGAATGATACTCAATGAGTCTCTTCTTCTGGACTCTAATGTATGGACAGTCAGTACCCACAACTGTTTCTGTAGGCTGAAGAGGATTTGGTAGTGGTTATACACATGCCTGAAAATAGCAAAGAACTTTTCTTGCCTTGAGCCAGCCTGTTCTTCCAGAATAGAATTCAAATGTGAATCGTTAGTCACAAATACTGATGATGTATCTTTGCCCTTCATGACTCTGAAGTGGCATCAGTGATTATAACACTGAGTGCTTTTAAAGGTATAGCCCTCTATCTTCCTTTAAAGATATAGCCCTCTATCTTCCTTTCTCTCAGTTTTGCCTGGTCCCTAGCAAAGGTAATATACAAAATGTATTATAATTAATTTTTTACCAAATCATCCAAAGAAAACGATCTCTTCTATTTTGTCCAGCAGAGTTACTATCCTTTACCTTCTCTTATGTCATCACTAGAGACTAGCTCAGTGTACTGATGAAATGAAGGCTCTTGGAAGCAGACAGGCACCACAGGATTCATAACCCTCGTAAAAGTCCAGATTGCTCAGATTATTTTTCCGTGAATAAATTGAACAATGCTTGCTAATCTCTGGGAAATGCTAAGTACTCAGTTAAAGTTGGTCATTTTAATATTACATTTTCTCTAACCAAATAGCTTACTCAGTGAAATTTTCTATAAACTAACAACAACAGAATTTTATTTTTAAAACATAAAAAACTAGTTGAGCAATGACCATCTAAATGGAGACCATAACAGAAAACCACAACTGGTTATAAAGCAAAGGGAAAGTGACTGTGTGGTGTACAGCCCTGATTGATAAAGCTACAGAACAACTCTTGTGCCTAGGGCTCAGGGAACATCTCAGAAATGGGGTAGAAAGACTATAAAAGCCAATAGGTCAGGAAATCTATTGTGAAAAATGTCTTCTAGAATTGACAGGGTAGCTTCATTCGTAATGAATGTATGGTAACTGACACTTCACCAAAATACCTACAATTCCTTGTATTCCTATATCCAGTTAGATTCATTCACAATCACCTTACCTCTTGAAATTGTAGGGATTTTTATAATTAATAGAAAAAACTGAAACAATTTCACTTTGAGTAGAGAGCAGATGGTAATGAGCTTCATCATCAATAATAAAAAGTAAAGAAAAATAGAATTAACCATTTCTTTCCTTGGGCACATTCTGTAAGTACATATGAAGAATAGATTTGAAAAATCACAGGGCACTACCTCTGTTTTTAGAGATGGTAAGTATCCAGAAATGAAATCTGAACATGTTGACCATGACCTGATTCTAGAGAGAACAGTGCAGCCCTTTATTGTGCCTGGGGGTGATCAGTATGATATTTCATTTGACTAGCAAAGAATGGAAAACCTGTTGTTAAAGGCATCTGAGTAATGATTTTACTCCAACCCTATTGATTGGATTGTGACCCTGTGGGAAAGCTCTGGGCTTAACGGTGGCTAATGTAAGTAGGGACAGAGGATCAAGATAAGGAAGACAAAATTTGTCTAAGAATTTCATGAATTCATTGTTTCTAATAGCTGAATAGTACTCCATTGTGTATATATACTACATTTTTTGTATCCATTCCTCCATTGAGGGACATCTGGGTTCTTTCCAGCTTCTGGCTATTATAAATAAGGCTGCTATGAACATAGTGGAACATGTATCCTTATTGCATGCTGGGGAATCTTCTGGGTATATGCCCAGGAGTGGCATGGCAGGGTCCTCCGGAAGAATCGTGTCCAGTTTTCTGAGGAACCACCAGACTGATTTCCTGAGTGGTTGTACCAGCTTGCAATCCCACCAGCAGGGGAGGAGTGTTCCTCTTTTTCCATATCCTCACCAACACCTGCTGTTTCCTGAGTTTTTAATCTTAGCCATTCTGACTGGTATGAGGTGAAATCTCAGGGTTGTTTTGATTTGCATTCCCCTGATGACTAATGATGTTGAACATTTCTTAAGGTGCTTCTCAGCCATCTGAAGTTCTTCAGGTGAAAAGTCTTTGTTTAGCTCTGTACCCCATTTTTTGATATGGTTATTTGGTTTTCTGGGATCTAACTTCTTGAGTTCTTTGTATACATTGGATATTAGCCCTCTGTCAGATGTAGGATTGGTGAAGATCTTTTCCCAATTTGTTGGTCACCAATTTGTCCTTTTAACAGTGTCTTTTGCTTACAGAAACTTTGTAATTTTATGAGGTCCCATTTGTCTATTCTTGATCTTAGAGCATAAGCTATTGGTGTTCTGTTCAAGAAATTCTTAGATAAATGGATGGAGCTGGAGAACATTACACTAAGTGAGGTAACCCAGTCTCAAAAGAATACTCATGGTATGCACTCACTGATAAGTGGATATTAGCCTAGAATCTTGGAACACCAAAGATACAATCCACATACCAAATGATATCCGAGAAGAAGGAAGGAGTGGACCCTGGTTCTGGAAAGGCTCAATGCATCAGTGTAGGGGAATACCAGAACAGGGTGGTAGGAAGGGGTGGATGGGGGAACACGGGGAGGGAAAAGGGCATGTGGGACCTTTGGTGGGGCAGGGAACCAGAAAAAGAGAAATGAAATGTATATAAAGAATATATCCAATAAAAAAATAATTAAATAAATCTTTAAAAAAAGATAAGGAAGACACACCTAACCCTAAGAGACTTGAGGCCCCAGTGGGGAGGCCTGGAAGGTTGGAGGTGGGGTGGAGTGGGGGTGGAGGAAGAGAGAATGAATGGGATGAGGAACTGTTGGAGGGCGGACCAGGAGGTGGATAACAACTGGACTGTAAAAAAATGGTTAAAGATAATTAATTTTAAAAAATGATTCTTTTAAATGTGGGTGTCTGGTTGCACCACCATTACTTTATTAAAAACATTACATTTCTGCATTGAAAAACAAATAAATAAAAAGAAAGTAAAACAAGCACATCACCTCACACTAATGGGCTCAGGGTGAGAGTAAAGGGAATCAAAGGGCGGTAATGAATGTGAAAGTCTATGGGTTAAGAGGACAGATATGTGAAGGTCTGGTTTTGACTGCATAAAGTGAGGACAATTTAGTAAGAAGACTTACTTGTGCTGGCATGTACAAAATTAATAGGATTTTAGTAGGCATGAAAGATGCCAGAATAAATGACAGAATAAAAATTCTTTGGAATAACTGGAAAAGAGGTATGGGCAACAGTCAGGGAAATTGAGTAGTGGGGCACTGGCATGCCAAAGACTTAAGGGTTTTGAGTAATATGAAGAGTAACAATAGTGACCTCAAGAACTGCGTTAGTATACTGGTGGCCAACACTTATTCACCCAATGCGGGCACTCCCTATGCATTTTCTGTTCTGTAGAGTATTTGATACAAAAAGGGTCACGCTTCAGGGTAAGTGTCATCTGTTTTTTTCTTTTCAGACAAGTTAGGGAAATTACCACTCACATTGTTAAATAACAGTAACCTACAAAATTAGATTTTAATAATTTAACTCCAAAGATCCCAGTGATTAGTCCATATGAATATGTTCTCACTTATCTGAAAACTATTATGAAACCACATAATCCATCTTTTCTACATATGTACAATTCATTGTCTATTTTTCCCATCTAAAGCCCTCTCTACAATGAAATAATAGATTATGTCTCAGCTCCATCTTCCTATAACTAACAACTAAGAGAGTTAGAAGGTATCAATGCTACTAGTATAAAAAGAATGGGCCAGAGGAATGCCCAGAAAAGCAAATTGAGTTTGGGCTCATTCTTTTTTTTTTCCTTTTTATTTAAAATTATTTTCTATATTCTTTGTTTATGTTCCAAAGGCTTTCGCCTTTCCAGTCCCCCCCCCTCACCATATGTCCCATAAGTCCTCTTCTCCCCCATTCAGCAATCACCCACCCTCCCCACAATTTCTCTGTTCTGGTACTCTCCTACAAAACCGGATTTAGTCTTTTCTGGACTAGGGTCCTCTCCATTCCTTTTCTTGGGAATCTTTTGCTTAGCTAATTGTGTCTTGAGTATTCAGAACTTCTGGGCTCATTAATATCCACTTATCAGTGATTGCAATTCATATGTATTCTTTTGTGATTGGGTTGATTCACTTAGGATGATATTTTCCAGATCCAACCATTTGCCTACAAATTGCATGAATTCATTATTTTTAATTGCTGGGTAGTATTCCATTGTATATATATACGGCATTTTCTGTATCCATTCCTCCGTTGAGGGACATCTGGGTTCTTTCCACCTTCTGGCTATTATAAATAAGGCTGCTATGAACATAGTGGAGCATGTGTCTTTATTGCATGCAGGGGAATCCTCTGGGTATATGCCCAGGAGTGGTATGACAGGGTCCTCTGGAAGTGTCATGCCCAATTTTCTGAGGATCCACCAGACTGATTTCCAGAGAGGTTGTACCATCTTGCAATCCCACTAACAATGGAGGAGTGATCCTCTTTCTCCACATCCTTGCCAGCACCTGTTGTCTCTTGAGTTTTTAATCTTAGCCATTCTGACTGGTGTGAGGTGGAATCTCAGGGTTGTTTGGATTTGCATTTCCCTGATGACTAATGATGTTGAACATCTCTTAAGGTGCTTCTCAGCCATCCGAATTTCTTCTGGTGAAAATTCCTTGTTTAGCTCTGTACCCCATTTTTAATAGGGTTATTTGGTTCTTTGGGGTCTAACTTCTTGAGTTCTTTGTATATATTGGATATTAGCCCTTTGTCAGATGTGGGGTTGGTGAAGATCTTTTTCCCAATTTGTTGGTTGTTATTTTGTCTTTCTGACAGTGTCTTTTGCCTTACAAAAACTTTGTAATTTTAAGAGGTCCCATTTGTCAATTCTTGATCTTAGAGCATAAGCTATTGGTGTTCTGTTCAGGAACTTTCCCCCTGTGCCCATGTCCTCCAGGGTCTTCCCCAGTTTCTTTTCTGTTAGTTTCAGTGTGTCTGGTTTTATGTGGAGGTCCTTGATCCACTTGGACTTGATCTTAGTGCAAGAAGATAAGAGTGGGTCAATTCACATTCTTCTGCATGTTGACCTCCAATTGAACCAGCACCATTTGTTGAAAAGGCTATCTTTTTTCCACTGGATGGTTGTAGCTCCTTTATCAAAGATCAAGTGACCATAACTCTGTGGGTTCATTTCCGGATCTTCAATTCTATTCCATTGATCTACTTGCCTGTTGCTGTACCAATACCATGCAGTTTTTAACACAATTGCTCTGTAGTGCTGCTTGAGGTCAGGGATATTGATTCCCCCAGAAGTCCTTATATTGTTGAGAATAGTTTTAGCTATCCTGGGTTTTTTGTTACTCCAGATGAATTTGAAAATTGCTCTTTCTAGATCTATGAAGAATTGATTTGGGATTTTGATGGGGATTGCATTGAATTTGTAGATTGCTTTTGGCAAGATGGCCATTTTTACTTATTGATCCTACCAATCCAAGGGCATGAAATATTTTTCCATTTCCTGAGGTCTTCTTTAATTTCTTTCTTCAAGGACTTGAAGTTCCGGTCATACAGATCTTTCACTTGTTTGGTTATAGTCACACCAAGATACTTTATATTGTTTGTGGCTATTGTGAAGAGTGTTATTTCCCTAACTTCTTTCTCAGCCTGCTTGTCCTTTGAGTACAGGAAGGCTGCTGATTTGCTTGAGTTGATTTTATAACCAGCCACTTTGCTGAAGTTGCTGATCAGCTGTAGGAGTTCTCTGGTGGAGTTTTTTGGGGTTACTTACATATACTATCATATCATCTGCAAATAATGATAGTTTGACTTCTTCCTTTCCAATTTGTATCCCTTTGACTTCCTTATGTTGTCTAATTGCTCTCGCTAGAACTTCAAGTACTATATTGAAAAGGTATGGAGAGAGGGGGCAGTCTTGTCTAGTCCCTGATTTTAGTGGGATTGCTTCAAGTTTCTCTCCATTTATTTTGATGTTGGCTACTGGTTTGCCGTATATTGCTTTTACTATGCTTAGGTATGGGCCTTGAATTCCTGTTCTTTCCAGAACTTTTAACATGAAGGATGCTGAATTTTTTCACATGTTTTTTCTGCATCTAATGAGATGACCATGTGGTTTTTTTCTTTTAGTTTGTTTATGTAGTGGATTACATTGATGGATTTTCATATATTGAACCATCCCTGCATCCCTGGGATGAACTTGATCATGGCGAATGATTGTTTTAATGTGCTCTTGGATTTGGTTGTCAAGAATTTTATTTAGTATTTTTGCATCGATATTCATAAGGGAAATTGGCCTGTAGTTCTCTTTCTTTGTTGGATCTTTGTGTGGCTTTGGTATAAGCATAATTGTGGCTTCATAGAATGAGTTGGTCAGTGTCGCATTTGTTTCTATTTTGTGGAATAGTTTGAAGAGTATTTGTATTAGGTCTTCTTTGAACGCCTGATAGAATTCTGCACTAAAACCATCTGGTCCCGTACTATTTTTGGTTGGGAGGCTTTCTACAACCCCTTCTATTTCCCTAGGGGTTATGTGAGTGTTTAGCTGATCTAATTGATCCTGATTTAATTTTGGTGTTTGGTATCTGTCTAGGAAATTGTCCATTTCCTCCAGATTCTCCAGTTGTGTTGAGTATAGACTTTTGTAGTAGGATCTGATGATCTTTTGAATTTCCTCAGTCTCTGTTTTTATATCCCCCTTTTCTTTTCTAATTTTATTAATTTGAATACTGTCTCTGTGCCCTTTGGTTAGTCTGGCTAAGGGTTTATCTATCTTGTTGATTTTCCCAAAGAACCAGTTCCTGGTTTTGTTGATTCTTTGTATGGTTCCCTTTGTTTCTATTTGATTGATATCAGCCCTTAGTTTGATGATTTTCTGTCTTCTACTCCTCCTGGGTGAATTAGCTTCTTTTTGTTCCAGGGTTTTCATGTGTGCCCTTAATCTTCTAGTGTATCCTCTCTCCTGTTTCTTTTTGGAGGCACTCAGGGCTATGAGTTTTCCTCTTAGCACTGCTTTCATTGTGTCCCAAAGATTTGGGTAGGTTGTACCTTCATTTTCATTGAATTCTAAAAAGTCTTTGATTTCTTTCTTTATTTCTTCCTTGACCAAGGTGTCATTGAGTAGAGTATTGTTCAGTTTCCATGTGTATCTGGGCTTTCTGTTGTTTTTCTTGCTGTTGAAGACCACTTTTACTCCATAGTGATCTGATATGAGGCAAGGGATTAGTTCGATCTTCTTTTATTTGTTGATATCTGTCTTGTGACCAATTATATGATTGATTTTGGAGAAGGTACCATGCGGTGCTGAGAAAAAGGTATATTCTTTTGCTTTAGGATGAAATGTTATATATATATATATATATATATATATATATATATATATATATATATATATGTTAGATCCAATTGGTCCAAAGCTTCAATTAGTTTCACTGTGTCCCTGTTTAGTTTCTGGTTTCCTGATCGGTCCATTGAGGAGAGTGGAGTGTTGATGTCACCCACAATTATTGTGTTAGGTGCAATGTGTGCTTTAAGCTTTAGTAAAGTTTCTTTCAAGAATGAGGGTGCCCTTGCATTTGGAGCATAGATGTTCAGAATTATGAGTTCTTCTTGGTGGATTTTCCCTTTAACCAGCAAGTAGTGACCTTCAGTGTCTCTTTTGATGACTTTAGGTTGAAAGTCAATTTTATCTGGTATTAGAGTGGCTTGTTTCCTGAGACCATTTGCTTGTAAAATTGTCTTCCAGCCTTTTACTCTAAGGTAGTGTTTCTCTTTGACACTGAGATGTGTTTCCTCTATGCAGCAAATTGTAGAGTCCTGTTTCTGTATCCAGTTTGTTAGTCTATATCTTTTTATTGGGGAATTGAGTCCATTGATGTTAAGAGATATTAAGGAATAGTAACTATTACTACCTGACATTTTTGAAATTATTTTTTATATTTGAGTGGCTAACTTCTTTTGTGTTTGATGAGAGGAGGTTTCTATCTTGCTTCTTCTGGGGTGTAGTTTTCCTCCTTGTGTTGGTGTTTTTCCCCTATTATCCTTTATAGGGCTGGGTTTTTGGAAAGATAATGTGCAAATTTGGTTTTGTCATGGAATACCTTGGTTTCCCCATCTATGGTGATTGAGAGATTTGCTGGGTCTAGTAGTTTTGGCTGAAATTTGTGTTCTCTTAGAGTCTGCATGATATCTGCCCAGGATCTTCTAGCTTTCATGGTCTCTGGTGAGAAGTCTGGTGTAATTCTGAAAGGTCTTTCTTTATATGTTACTTGTCCTTTTTCTCTTACTGCCTTTAATATTCTTTCTTTGTTTAGTACATTTGGGGTTTTGATTATTATGTGATGGGAGGTATTTCTGTTCTGGTCCAGTCTGTTTGGAGTTCTGTAGTTCTTCTTGTATATTCATGGGCATCTCTCTGTTTAGGTTGGGGAAGTTTTCTTCCATAATTTTGTTGAAGATATTTGCTGGCACTTTAAGTTGTAAATTTTCCCTCTCATCTATACCTATAATCCTTAGGTTTGGTCTTCTCATTGTGTCCTGGATTTCTTGGATGTTTTGGGTTACAAGCTTTTTGCATTTTGCATTTTCTTTGACTGTTGAGTCCATGGTTCCTATGGTATCTTCGGCATCTGAGATTCTTTCTTCTATCTCTTGTATTCTATTGTTGATACTTGCATCTATGGCCCCTGATTTCTTCCCAAGGTTTTCTATCTCCAAAGTTCTCTCCCTTTAAGATGTCTTAGTTTTTTCTACTTCTGTTTTTAGATCCTGGATAGTTTTGCTCAGATCTTTTGCTTTCTTGTTTGTGATTTCATATAATTCTTTAAGAGATTTTTGTGTTTCCTCTTTCATGACTACTACTTGTTGGCCCACGTTCTCCTGTATTTCTTTAAGTAATTTTTGTATTTCTCTGTTATTGGCTTCTGCTTTTTGATCCGTATTCTCCTGAATTTCTTTAAGTGATTTTTGTGTTTGCCTTGTAGGGCTTCGAACTTTTGATCAATTTTCTCCTGTATTTCTTTAAGAGATTTATCCATGTGTTCTGCTATCAGCATCCTCACCAAAGATTTTAGATCTGTATCTTGATTTTCTGGTATTTTGGGGTATCTGTGGCTTTCTGCTGTCAGAGAACTGGGTTCAGATACTGCCATATTGTCTTGATTTCTGCTAGTAACGTTCCTACGTTTGCCTTTTGCCATTTGTTTATTTCTGGACTTAATTGGTCTTGTTATTACTGGTTGGTGTTTAAAGCTCCTGAGAGCATGGTGTTTGGTGCTGCTGTCTCAGAGGTTGTCTGTGCTCCCGAGCGGGAAACTGGAAGGTTTCCACCACTGGACTCTGAATTACTTCCTCAGCTCTGCTGGGCTGGATTAAAGTCTCCTCCCTACTTGCCTCTGGATACTTAACTGGCCTCCAGTGGTCTCCTCCTGGTTTGCCTGGTTAGTCTACCAGCTCCAACATGGTGGGCGGTCTCGGGGCTCTGTCTAACCGCAGGATTCCCTTCAGGCCTGGGGCTTCCTTGCTGGGCTGCTGAAGCCTAGGCAGTGGCCCTCCCAGTTGGCAGGGCTCCATCTGGTTGAGCTGTTTTCCCCAGGATAGTGTTGGACTGAGGAGCTCTGTCTTACTGCGGGCTCTCTGTGGATCCAGAGCTCCCCCTGGTTGGGCTGCAGGGTCCACGATGGTGCGGATCCAGGTCCTTAGGTCTCTGTCTATCTTGCTCGGTTACCCACTCCAAGGTGGTGGCCGGTCTCAGGGCTCAGTCTAACTGCAGGATTCCCTGCAGGCCTGGGGCTCCCTGGCTGGGCTGCTGAAGCCTAGACAGAGGCTCTCCCAGTCTGCAGGGCTCCGTCTGGTTGAGCTGTTCTCCCCAGGATAGTGGGCTCATTCTTTACTGTCATGCTTCTCAAATCATAGGAATGAAAAAGTTGGCATAATTCAGAAAAAACTTGAACTAGAGAGAAGGCAACCATGTAAACCTATCAAAGCTCTGTTCAGAGCTGTGCCTCAAACATTAAGTCTACCTTCACTGGAATATGACCTCATATCTGCAATATGTTTTTAATATATATTTATTTATATGAATGTATATGTATATATAATGTATGAATGTATGCACTCATGTATTGTGTGTGTGCATGAGCAATATGTATGCTGCTACATGAGATCAGAAAAGTATATTCTATGCCGCCATTCCAGCTTATCATAACTACAATATGCCAGTGTATTTTCTATGACAAAAGCATACTAACTACAAATTGAAAATTTCATTCTAATAACTAGTAAGGATGAGATGGCTCATAAGCTATACAATCTGAAATTCTGGTCTTTGTCACAGTTAGAAATGCCAGGTTGAATTATGATGGGGATTTTGAGACGTTATCCCTCTGGGACAGAAGTCATGTATGTGTGTAATCATTCCCCTCCAAGCAAGGAAGATGGCTGCAAGTCACTGTCACTCCAACTAATGGAATAAACTACCACCACCCTAATGCAAAATCCTGCCCAAAGCTTTGGGTCTTACTGTTGGGACATGGCTACCTCAAGGCAATATTGCTCACAAGCCAATGTAAGCCTAAATGAATGTTTGGATTTCATTTTTTAAGGTCAATACAATTTTCACTGACCAAAAGAAATAAAAGGCCTAGCTCAATCCATTTCCTTTTCATTCCTTTACAGTTTGTAGATACTTTGTCTTCTTAATAAATTGTCACTAATTCACAACTGTATTTCTAATGGAGTAAAAGACACAGTTTGTATGTATGGCAATATGTCTAAATAAAATGCTTTTTGTAAAAAGAAAAAAACCTGAAAATGAGAACAGAGAGTTGTAAGAGATATTTTTGAGTCTTTATTTTATATCCCTTATTCATGGTCTTGGAAATAAGTGCATTATAAAACAGAAATAATTATGAAGATTTAGCACCCAGATATAATCTGAAGTGATTACTATTTTTAGGATTAAATATTTAGAATAGTGCATACAAGAGATATAGGAAGGAAACACTGTTGAGGAAATACCTAGCAGAAACACTAACAAATGCTTAGTAGAAATGGCTTATAAATCATATACATGAATCATAGTAGTAGCTGAACTGTTTATAAAAAGTTTTGATATCTGCTTTTGAATAATTCTTATCAACAAGCCTTTTTAATGCTGTAGAACACTTGTAACAGTTGGGACTACATGTAAAATCACTTTATATTTTAAGTAAATTTTACAATTTTTGCAGAAGATATCAAGTGACCAGCAAACATCCTCTTGACTTGTGATAGAGTTATTGTGGTTTTTCACTTCAAAGAGAATTATGATTCAAATTGGTAGAATGACTAAGTGGATCTTGTCCCACAATCAGCTCTTCCTAACCATGCTTAGACACAGAAAACTAATGGATGTCAGAATCAATGTTCTAACTTTCAAGCTGGATTCCTTCAATAATATATTTTGTAAAGCGAACTGGGAAAGGGGAAAGCCTTTGGAATGTAAACAAAGAATATAGAAAAAAAAAAAAAAGAAATCTGACTGTGTGCCCCGCAAAGTCGGGTTTCAGGAAAGCAATAGTTTTCCTCTATGACTTTCACTTGAATAATTGCATAGGTTTTCAAATAAATGTTGTAAGTAGATTTTGCCATATTACAAAGGATAGCAGAATCATTATTTGCCATTTTTGTGTAGAAGGTAAAAAATCAGATTCAGAAACTTTAAAAAAAATGTGGCCCTAAAAATTGTACATACTATTGTTTTATAAGTGTTTTCATAGGTTTGCTTTGTGAATTTTATTATGTTTTCAAAATTAGGGTTCTTGAACTTTAGGTTTTCTTTTCAATGACAAAGTCCACAAGCAGTAAACTAAGCCTCATCCTGTCAATAATCACCTGCCTCCTTCTCTTCACCCAAGCACCAGCACTACAGAAGAGTATCTTCACTGGGCATAGGGCATAAAGAACTTGTTGTGAAATGTGAAAGCTTACACGACCTTGATCAATGAAAAAGCATTTCTAAGCACAGTTCCTTTAACTATGCCATTCTCATGTGTTGTCAGTGCTGAGACCAAGGGAGCCCGAGAATACTAAAGTTCTAAGTCCCTTGGGGTAAACAGATAAAATGAGACAGAATCTGTCTAAACAACACATTTGATCTAACACGTCATGGTGCTTTTTGAGTCTTTATTTTGGGAACTACACTGATTGGACCAGTGTTAACCTGCTACCTGATGATGGAGGTGCATTTTTATACACAAGTCAGGCTTGCACAGCTAGAATTTACATGGGGGAAACCAAATATAATATCATCCAGGACAGCTGAATCCAGATTCAAATATTTTTACTGCTGTTCATTTGGTTCCAAAAGAAATTCTATATATTATGCTTTTCTACTTCTGGTTCATATTTTGGTAAAATTTGCCTTTCATGATTAGCAATGCAAAATGGAATATGCTTTTTTGGTATCATATTCATGGCAAATATAAGGCTTATATTATTAATAACTATAAACCCCCTTTATCTTAATTTATGTGGCACTTCTTCTATACCCAAGTATTCAAAACTAATCATTTACAATATTACTTAACTATTACAAATTCAATGTTAGGTTTAAAAATTTATCCAATTCTTAAACAACAATGAAGGCAAAACACCTCCATCCCCTGACCATGTCTACTTTGTGTAGGCCCTGTGCCTACCAGAAGGAACTCTGAAACAGCTGGGTGGTAGAGATGATATTAATAGATATGGTGTCACTAATCAGGATACCCTGTGACATGGGTGGTCACAAAACTTTCATTTGCTTTGAAGAGTATCATTTGGATACTGTCTTATCATGAGAAGGATGACCCAAAAATATATCATTATATATGAAGAAATAATAATGGCAGCAATATCAGCAATTGCAACTATGGCTACTGGGCCTACTACCATTTAAATAATATTTTCAATGCCTGGGACTCTGTTTGTTTATCTATCTATCTATCTATCTATCTATCCATCCATCTACATAGCTGTCTTATAATTCAGTAAAAGCTATTACCCCCATTCTACAGATAAAGAAACAAGGACATAAAACTGTAACCTGTGGCTACATGATTTGATCCAGCTTGTCTAGTTCCAGATGCTGTGTGCATAACCACCCCGTGAAACTGCTGCACACAGAAATGTATCGAGGAGGAAAGTTTACAGGCCAATTCAACCGGAGGGAGTGTTAACACATCAGGAGTTGCAGGTTAGAACATACTGCTTCCTCCAACTGCCGAGGAGCCTCGTGAGCATCCCCTTCAATCCGAGTGAATTTGAGGGGCAGAGTCGTTCCTTGTTCTCATTGTACACCTCTAACTCAGCTTTCCAGAGAGGAGATAAAGAAAACAGATGAAGGAACGGAAGCATACCAAAGCATGAAATCCATTTTACTTATAAGCAAATATTACAGGCATAATGGAATATTAAAATGGAAGTTTTGGCTAAAGCACCAAGACAATGCTGGATTCCCAAAGGAGGAGTTTGAGAACCAGTTACTCATTTCTAAAATGCCACGCCACGTCAAAGTTCCAGCATTAGAAATTAAGGAGCAAACTTAGCTGGGAGAAGTTACTGAATCTACAGAGTCCACTGCGAATAATGCAAGTTCCTGCCCTCACCCCAGGCAGGGGACATTTCAACAGGACCTGATGAAAACATTAGTAAGAGCCCCTTGCAGCTTGATATACATACAGATTGTTATCCATCTCATGTATGAAGGCCTAGTAACTGGTAACAAAAACAGTCTAAAGCAGAAGGATCCCTGAGTTGGGGGCCATGTAATTACCTGAATATGATGGATTTTATAAAGAGTGAAGGCTTTCCATGGGCCAGGTATGAGTATTTAAAAAAAAAAAAAAGGAGTCAGAATGCCATAACCTGTGGTTATACTTGAGAAGCCAACTTGTGGATAAAGAGACCTCAACAGTGTAGTCTGGAGGGATCATTGATTCCTTTTTATAATATAAATGGTTGAGGCCATTAAAACAACTGGGGTGTGTGGAGCTTATGCTGAACTAACCATCACCAAACAGCAAAGCCTACAAAACCAAACCACATGAGCACTAAACAATGAGAGTACCTATAAGGAAGTTAACTTTAATACCAAGTTCAGAGAAGGCAATGCCACTCTAACACCATAGCTCTTACCTCTAAAACTTTCCTGCTACCTTTCCTCCCCTTCCTAGTGCTCCAAAGGCAGGAAGGAGTTGATGTCAACTAATGAGGGACAATTCAGAGGCCTGACTGCAGAAAGGAAGACGAGACCAACTACTACTTACACAACGACATCTTCTTGCTTCCAGAGGCAAGTTTGAGAGAAAAAAAAACTCTTAAATAATGCAAATGGTAGATATTTTCAAATTATCTATATGAAATTATCAAACTGAGTCAATATTCATACACTAAAGCTCCGAATAACCAAGGCACAATTCACAGAGCAAATGAAGCTCAAGAAGAAGGAAGACCAAAGTGTGGGAGGTTCGGTCTATCTTATAACAGGGAACAAAACACTCATGGGAGAAAATATGGAGACAAAGTACAGAGCAAAGACTGAAGGAAAGGCGATCCAGAGACTGCCCCACCTGGGGATTCATCCCAGATACAGTCAGCATACTCTGACACTATTGTGGATGCTAAGAAAGTCTTACTAAAAGGAGTCTGATATGGCTGTCTCCTGAGAAGCTCTGCCAGATCCTTACAAATACAGAGGCGGATACTTGCAGCCAACCATTGTACTAAGTGTGGGGTCCCCAATGCAGGAGTTAGAGAAGGGGTCGAAGAAGATGAAGGGGTTTGCAACCCCATAGGAAGAACAACAATATCAACCAATCAGACCCCCCAAAAGCTCCCAGGGACTAAGCCACCAACCAAGGAGTACACATGACTCCAGCTATATACGTAGCTGTCTTAGGGGAATAGAGGGTGGGGAGGCAGGAGAGGGTAGGTGGAGGAACACCCTCATATACGCAGGGAAACGGGAAATGGGATAGGGGGTTCCTGGGAGGGGGGAAACAAATGGGTATGGAGATAACACTTGAAATATAAATAAATTAAAATAAATAAATAAATAAATAAATAAAATAACCAAAAAAAAAACCAAAAAAGGTTAAGAAAAAAAAAAGAATGTACAAAATTTTAAATGATCAAAAATCCTAAATTCCTTAAGTACTAAAATAACACACATGGAAAATTCCACATTTGCCCACATGTCACAGTCTCAAGCAATATGCATATACACTATAAATATAGCTTACAATTATACCAAGTTTATGTAGATTAGGAGTACCTGAGACATATGTTTTTTTATGCATATGTTGTTCAATCCCCAGGATTCTTCTGAATCACTCCCACCTTCCAAATCAACTCTGAAAATTGCTGTGTCCATACATTTGTGAAAGCACATTTCTTTTACAAGAGAGTCTGAATGGTTGTAAGAGCTGCTTGGACACATAGGAAGGAAAGAGAATTTTCTTCAGAGAGTATATACTTACAAATATTTATAACATATTTATGATTTCATCTAACAAGTCATGTCCAATTAATGTCACAGTGACATAAAGGGCTCTATGTTGGGGACATGCACACATGTAATTCTTCTCAAGCCTCATAGGGACTTCAGAACCTTAGAGTAAGCTAGCCAGAACTCTTTAGTCACTGTGTCTGGAAAGCAGGGGGAACAAGGGAAGAACTCTTGTGGTATTATGAATATGGAATGAAGGAATGTGAGGGCACCAAATTGAGAGGTGAGCCTAGAAACTATATGTGATAAGCCTGGCAAGAGGCTTATCAGATATTAATATGAATATGTCTTGTTTTTAACCTATCTTAGCTGCAAAGAGCACTGGGGGCAAGAAACCCATGGCTTTACACACTTCTCTGAGTTCTTGGCATTTTAGTTCACTTGCACTCATTGTATGATGTGGCTACTACTACTATCCTGAGTTTACTGACAATGAACCAGGACAGATAAAGGCTAAGGTCTTTGCCCATGGCAGCAGGTACTGTAAAGCACTGTGCTGCAGAACCAGAATACACAGACCAATGTTACCAATGTTTTTGCCGTCTTATAATTTTTAAAGTTCTTCACCTTGAAGCCAAAAACCTAATATTTGTCATGGCAATTAATTAAAGGCCACTGGAAACCTAGATTAAAACATGTATCTTCTCTGATCAAGCAGTCCTCTGTTCACCATGTCTCACAGATGTTTCAAGTTATATTTAATGCCATGAGTAAAATCAACCAGTGCTGGTTTTTGACACCAAGTGAAAGAGCTTCATGCTACGGCACATGCTAAACAAGATCCTAATTAAACACATAATGTAGCTGTCAAGTTCATGATTTAATGGCTGTGAATAGAAAGAGGCTGCAATTTAAATGACTTTAAAGCACTATTTCCAATCAGATGAACCCTCTCAACAGCTAACTTTCCCTTCCCATCTTCATTGAACTTTTTTCTCCTCAGTCTTAAGAACTTAGTATTTAAAATGGGAATTTGTTGGCAAATTTAAATGATAGCTATGTATACACAGAAATGAATTACTTTTCATCTACAAAAAAATACCCTGTAAAATGTTACCATGTGTTATACTTGCTATACCAGGTATTATTATGTGTTTTAATATACAGACGTATTAAAAGTTACAGTTAGCTGCTCAGAGGTGTACAATCATTGATGTACAAAAGTAAGTTAATATGTTAAATAAATACAAATAAAATGTTAAATAAATACAAATGCTCCAAGATTTTTTCTAACAGCAAATTATGTATCTAGTATAAATGTTGCTTTTATTTTCTCAGATGAAGCGATGAGTGATTCAGCTTGAGCTGAGCCCAAAGCATTTCCTTCTCTCTCCTACCTATCCCTAGGCCTGGGCCTGGAAGCTTCTGCCCTCAGTACAATCTTCTAGCCTAGGCCTACAATGTTTCAGCCTCTGAGACTTACAGCTAAATGAACTCACCCATTTTAGTCCTTCCTGAGGTCCAGCTGGCTGGTTCAACTCAGCTGTCCTGGCCCTTACTCCTCTCCAAGTTGAATGATGCATACTGGTTACTCTCAGTTTCTCACTGAATTGTTCTGCATGACCTCAATCTAACTCTAGCAATTTGTTCTAATCTGGCTCCTTCGCATTTCTAGTGTGTTCTGTCTTCATCTGCAACCCATCTCTGTAAAACTGTTCTCTCTCTCTTCTCTCTCTCCCTCCCTATCTACTACCCCCCTCTGTTGTTCCACTAATTTGCTCCTCTGTGCTGTTTGTGCTATCCTCTTAAGAGTTGGCCATTTGCTATCTGACTCATTCTGTCAAATCTTTCTCTGATTTGTCACTTTGTCAGCTCCCCAATCATGTCACTTTCAAACAGGGCTGCTTCCTTCTACAAACCAACTTTACCTTTTTTTTTTTGTTTGGGATTAAAGTGGGTATGTATAAAGGCTGTGTCTGTATTACAGCAAGATCACAACGACCTAGAAAGCCTTTGGATGTGATCCCTTGCCAGAGCTGCCATATTGCTGGATTAAATTTCCTCTACAGCCTAGCATTCAGAAATAAGGACAGCCATCTCACATGCATGTCAATGTAAAACTCACCTCTGCTACCAGCCTCTGTAGTCCAGGAGAGGAGAACTTCAAACATATATGCCATATGTAAAAGTCCCCAAACTAGAATTCCAACCCATGTCATGGCTATATATGTAACAGTCCCAAACTAGAATTCAAACTCACATCAATGAAAGTTGACACTAAACTAATAACTTGTAATAATTAGATGAAGAATATAGACTTGCTCAGTATTTATGGAATTTAGGAGTAGATGTTATGAATCTTTTTCTCTATTGACTTCAGAATAAAAAAGTGACAACTTATATATATATATTTATACACATGCACACTTTTTACACAAATTTATGTTTATCATCCAACAGCTATTACTCACTTAGGTGCTTTGTTATGTGGTAAGTTACACACACACACACACACACACACACACACACACACACTTTTGGACTAGCTAGGGACACAAATGATAAGCAGGTAGGAAGTGGCCCAGGACCTGCTAGGACAGAGAAGTACTAAAGATCTGAGAGCTATTCAGAGAAGGTAGTTTCACAGTGGTGTCACAACTGAGATGGGGATAGTAGAGCACCACATTGGGGGACTTTGCATGACAGCACAGCCAGAGAGATGGGGGCATGCACCATGCTGTAAGAGATGAGAGTGGGACCGAAGCAGAGGAAGTTTGTAAAGGGCTTATGAAAAGAAGCTCCTCAAATACTACCCAATAAAATATCTCCCTGTGTATCAAATATGTGTGTGTCTTTGCTTCATATTTATTATTAATGTTATTATTAATAATAACTGCTTTTGAAGAAACTTCTAAATCTAATAAAAAAGTGAAGAGTGCAAATACATAAAACCAGCCACTCTAAATCTTCTCTAAGTACAGAATAAAGAGATTTTTAGAGTTGCCTCTTCCAACTTCTGGCACTATGCATTATGACTAGGGGGGCTTGGAGTAAGACTCAGAATTCACTTGCTCTAAGAAAGAACGTGCACAGATACTAAGACTGTCCCAATGTGCCAATTTGAACACATTGGGCTTTGATTTCTATTCCGAAACTTGAAGGAACATTAATGCTCCTTGAACTAAGTAACTGACTTTTAGGGAAATGTTGACAATCTCACTTCACGAATGGCCATTTCTTATGTTCAGTACAAGGTCTGAGATGGCCCTTATGTAGTGCCCATGGCACCTGTGCAGATGGCCAAATGACAAAGATGGAACACAAGCACGGAGAAGGAGGTTCAATTACTCTGATGCCTTAGTACACAGTTGTTTGGCTGTCGAGCAACAAGACAAGTAAGAGCGGGTTAAACAGGCTGCAGGCCACACGGGGCTCTGCTCCCCTTTCTACCCTGATGGCTGCCATGCTCCAGTTGGATGTCCAGGTATCACTTCTCCCACCTAGACTTTATATAGTAGAATGGACTGTGGTGTGAGGAAAGGATGCCCTTGCCTCTGAGAAGTACCACATAAATCTGCTTAAATTTTATGGGTTAGAATTTAGTGGCAATGCTCTCTGAAACTGACTAAGAGCTCCAAGGAATATAATTTTTTAGATAGGCAGCAATGTGTCAGGCTTAAAAGTATGTGTTTCTAAAACAGAAGGATAGAAGGAAAGTTCTTGGAAGGCAATTCCCAATGTATGCCATCAGTACATTCTCATATGATCTTAAAGATGTGAATGTTTATTACTGACTGAGTGCCTGCTTCCACAATTCATACTGAGACACAATCCCCAGTGACGGTGTATTAGGAGACAGCATGTTGAATGATGCTTAGGTCATAAGGACTCCATCTCCATGAACGGGATTAGTGGTCTTCACTAATAAGTGAGACTGAGGGAAAGGAGGTCCAGTGACAGGTCCAAATTGGGATCCAGCTTAAGGGGAGTCTCCAAGGCTTGACACTATTACTGATGCTATGGTGTGCTTACAGACAGGAGTCTATCATGGCTGCCATCTGAGAGGACCAACAAGCAGCTAGCTGAAAGAGTCAGATGCAGATACTTACACCCAACCAATGGACTGAAGTCAGAAACCCCTGTGCTTGAATTAGGGAAAGGCTGGAAGAAGTTGAGAAGGAGGGTGCCCCCACAGGCAGACCAGCAGTCTCAACTGACCTGGATACCCAAGATCTTTCAGACACTGATCCACCAACCAGGCAGCATACCAGGGAGCTGGGATGAGGCTCCCGACACATATATAGCAGAGCACTGCCTGGTCTGGCCTCAATGGGAGAAGATGCACCCACTCAAGGTTACCCTGAGAGACTTGAAGCCCCAGGGAGTAAGAGGCTTGGTGGCATGGGGTGGAATAGGATGGGGTGGAGACATCCTCATGGAGAAAGCAGGGAGGAGGATTGGAATGAGGAACTGTCAGAGAGAAGACCAGGAGCGGGGGGGGATAACGACTGGACTGGATGACTCTAGCTGAAATGAGCAGAGAAGGGGGAGATAGAACCTGTAGAGACCACCTCCAGCAGATAGGCACGGTTCCCCGTTGAGGGCAGTGAACCATCTCAAATTTTTAACCCAGAAATGTTCCTGTCCAAAGAAAGAAAAGGGACAACAAATGGAGCAGAGACTGAAGGAAGGGCCAACCAGGGATTGCCTCACCTGGGGATCCATCCTGTCTGCAGACACCTAACCTGACCCTGTTGCCATGGTCAAGAGGCCTTGCTGACAGGAACCTGGTGTGGCAGTTCCTTGGGAGATCCGGCCAGCAACTGACCAAGGCAGATGCCGATGCTTGGAGCCAACCATCAGACTGAGCTCAGGGAACCTGGTAGGGGAAGCAGGAGGAGGGACTGGAGGAGTAGATGGGGGTTGCAACCCCATAGGAAGAATAATGTTGGCTGGCCAGACCACCCAGCGCTCCCAGAGTCTAGACCACCAACCCAGGAGTGTACAGAAGGGATCCATGGTTCTAGATATATATGTAACTGAGGACAGCCTTGCCTAACAGCAATGGGAGGGGAGACCCTTGGTCCTGTGAAGGTTTGATGCCCCAGGGTAGGGGGATGATAGAGTGGTGGGGAGGGAGGAGGTGAATGAGTGGGAAGCCTCCTTATAGAGGCAAAGGGGAGGGAGTAAGGGAAGATGGAATGGGGGTGTTGTGGAGAAGTTACTGGGAAATGGGATATCATTTGAGATATAAATGGAAGGGATGATTAATAAAAAAAAGTTTAAAAAATGATCTGTGGAAACCTGTTCAGCCTTGTTTTGTTTCTTTGGTTCTTTCGTAATATCAAGACTTTCTTATAAAAATGTACTTATAGCAATGTTTCTAGCCTTATAGAGCCCATAAATAATAAATTTCAAAGAATTTATCCTAAAGAAAGAATGTGAGATGGGATAAAAATATGAAACAAAGGGCTGAGAGATGGCTGGAGAGGTAAGAACACTGACTGCTCTTCCAAAGGTCCTGAGTTCAATTCCCAGCAACCACATGGTGGCACACAACCATCTGTAATGGTATCTGTTGCCCTCTTCTGGTGTGTCTCAAGACAGCTACAATGTAGTCATATACATAAAATCAATAAATAAATCTTTAAAAAAATATGAACCTAAATACTAATTATAAATATTATAAAAACACAAATTAAAAATCAGAAAAATATCAAAATTGATCAATATTATTAAATGAATTATAACACTATAATAAATTATAGCATATAATTTAACTATTAAACTATTTTTAACTTTTTTTGAAACTGGATCTCATTCAATAATCTTGGCTAGCCTGGAACTCACTATGTAATGCACGTCTACCACAATTTTGATCAATTCTCTTGTCTCACCTTCCTGAATGCTGGGATTATCGGCATATGCTACCATGCATAGCTAAAATGGTTAATTTCACAAGTCTATTTGATGATATGGAAAAATTCCCTGAAGCAATATTGGTGTGGGAAGCAGCGTAGCAAGTAAAATTACACCTGGCCTTTCTTCTTCCTCTACATATGTAGATTCTTAGATTTGCTACATGCTGCCTAAAGGAAGCACATTGCAATTTCTTGGCTGAGATTTGCATTAATGACAGCATTAACTATCCTCTTGACAATCTTATTATTCTCCAAACTTCCTAATATGAATGCTGCATTAATACAGTCAGACCTTAATGTTATAGAGCATACACCTACAAAGATATAGAAAGTCCACAGAAAATATGATTATACAGGTTTCACATTAATAAATATTTCTGAAACCCTACAAAGCTAGTTTTGTGCAATAGAGATATATAATTCCGGGCCTGATAAAAGTCTCTTGAAGGACAGTCAAATGGCTAACTAAATTTCATGTGCAATGTCCAAATTATAATTTATATCTTCATATTCCCATTAGACTATCAATTATTACTAAATTATGCATTTAAATTGAAATGTACATATCTATATTACTTAAAGTTCAGAATGTTAAATAGGTTCAAAAAAATAAAGTGTACCATTTATTTAAATTGTTATTCAAATAACTATCACTAGGTTAAACTTCAGATTACTGCAAGCCTTTTGTAACTAATATTCAATTCTAAGAAAGTAATGATTTCACTTAGGAAAGCTACTAGGACTAAACTCTAATAACAAAAATATGTCACTAAAATAATAACTTTCCAATAAACACTACAAGGATTACCTGGTTTCAGCTTCCAAGTATAAATTCAATATGAAACGTTATTGCCAAAAAATCTCTGGTCTAAAGAACGCTGTTTAAACATCTACAAAGGGAGTGTACAGTTATTGCTCCTCTTGACTGATGTGGGCCTCTACAAACACATCAATACATGCAGTACATAAGAACCTGCTGCCAGAAATTTTTTTGTCGATACAAAGCAAGGTCACTACATTACAGGAAGACTCTCTTTATTTCACTTCCTTAAACGAGATTGTTCAAGGGCAAATTCTAAAAGAATGATTCTGAGAATCACTGAAACTCTTGAAAAACAAGACAACTTCAGGGAAATTTTTGAATAGATAATGGGATATTTCTGGATTGTGGAGTAAACAGAAGAAAAAGCTCTATTTGTGAAATTTGTTTGCATTTATCTTTATATGTTTTTTTAAAATGTCCTTTCTCAAAATTTTAAAGAAATAAAATGGAATACATACTACAAGAAGATAAGTTGACAGCTACTGTAGTGCTTCACTGTGGAAAACTTAAGATAAGAAAAACTTTGAACAACCAAATGCTAACAACTTTTAATCTGACTTAATGAGAGCCTGCCCTATGTTGGACACTTGTTGGGTCCTAAGAGCTTTTATTCTTCCTTCCACATATCAGGTTAATAATAGGGATAGTGACAAGGATGAGTGAGGGGTATTGGGGAACTTGAGCTGAAGAGGCATGCATACAAAACAAGCCTTAGTAACTGAAATTAATAATATTTTAAAGGAATGTGTTTTAACTAAAAATTAATTTAAATAATCCACGATGAATAAATGAGCATTAAATAGTGATATAGCAGATACAAAACATACAGAACCTGTTTTGCTTAAGTGGTAGTAATTTTTTAAAACTTATATTGTACATGTTTTGTGAAAACGGAAGATAATTCTTTTAGTATAATGTCCTGCTCACTCTTTAAGATCTCTCTTAACCAATTTTAGTTTCAAATCATGGTGTGGAAACATTGTCCAGAATCTTTCTACATTTAGTCTCTTACTAAGAGACTAAAAGGAAATTATGTATAAGGTGCAGGCATCTCTCAACAAGAGCCATTATGGAAACATTGGTATTTACAAGGCAAATCTCATTGTAAATGATGGATGACTTGGACAGAAAATCTAAAAAGAGAAAAACATAATTACACTCCCCCAGGAGAAAAACATTTAATATTTAGACAACCTCTTACTTTTGTTTATTGTCTAGACATCTTAACTGATTTCCCCAAACCTTAGCAAACAGTCTTTCACAATGCCAACTCTAAGAGAGCATGAGGGAATGGGATGGAATGTTCCTAAGAAACAAAAGCAAGAGCACCCAAGAGAGAAAGGACAGCCTGATAATCAGCCCCAGCTCCAGGAAAGCTTCTTGAGACAGACACTAGGCATAACAACAATGCTGGTCTAGAAGACAGCCATTACAGAACAAGTTAATAACTAGCAAGTAATGATAGCTAATGAACTAGAGACTGCTTGGTTTAACCCAGGTCTGCACACTGTGAAAGAAGATGGGTAATTCCAAATTAATAATTTGATGATTATACATCACATTGAAATAGTGTGTGTGTGCATTCATTTTACAGGTTTTGTTATAAAATAGATTAGAGCTGTTTTTAAATAAGATGAAAGGCTATATGAGCTGTGGTTGATGATTAAATACATCCCAGACCTTCCATTAACCTAAGTGGTTCATTTTCACCGTATGATTCCTCCTTAAGAATTCTCATCCTACTTTGAGGGTAGGATGGGGAGATAATTATTGAAATTGCTCATTCTTAAGTTCTATATTACTATTTCTAAATCAGCGTCTCCGTGGTTAGAATGAAAGAAATAGACTTCCCAGGTAGCCCTGTTTGGGGAGGATTAGAAGGGATGGGTAGTGTGCTTCAGGGTCCGATGGAGTTGGAGGAAGGGTGGAGTGACGGTGGGGTTGGCCAGCAGAGGGGATGGATTTCCTGGCTTCAAAGACTCACACCATTCCTGGTTTGCCTTCCCTGCTTCCTGCTTTCTGTTTAAAGACATGGGCTCTCACTTTGCTTCTGCAGCCACCCTGCTTGCCCACGACAATGACGATAGACTGTTTTCCAACTGGAACAGTAAACCCAATAAACTTGTCTATAGCTTACATTGCTGGGATCTTCTTAGTCTAACCAAGGGGATTGTAGTTCTTTAGTGTGAATGATTGACCACCGTGCCTGTTGGGGGCGGGGGGCGCTTATGTTTCAATATCTTAGTGTTTTGACTTTATAAGGCAAAACCCAAAGTATTTAAGTGTCTCTGTGTTTTGTTTCCATTTTTTCCTTACAGGTGTGTATTGTATTTTGAACCCTTTACTCTATTTTCCCTAGGCACCATTTTCTCACCTCTATCGCCTCATAAATCCCTTTGGTTCACCTAGAAAATGTCATTTCTCATTTCATTTAACATATGCATACATGACTTTGTATAACTACATAAAATCTAGGAACCCAAAGTGAAAGAAAACATATCTGTTTTTCTGAAACTAGCTAAAACTGTTTAATATGATCCACTGTCTCCATTTGTATCTATCCGATCCCCCACACAAATGATGCTATGTCGTTGTTAGTTATTAGTAAAGATATTCCATATATGTGTATGTATGTTTCACATTTGTCTGGGCAGGTAGATTGGTAAGTACTGTAAAACAGTGCTGTAGGAGACATCACAGATTCAAAGAGTGTTCATATCTTTTTGATATGTGGACTAGACAGTAAATATCTAGGAATGGTATGAGTCCTAGGGTACAACTATATCTAATGTTATTTTTAAATTATTTTTAAGAATTTCACACTGATTTCCATAGATGTTGGACTACTTTACAATCCAAGAACAGTGTACCCATTTGTCCAATGCATGTCAGCACCCATTGCTGTTTGCTTTTTAATGACTGACATTCTAATCATAGTAAAATGGAATCTCAATGTAGATTTGCATTTATAAGGTGGTGAACGAAGCTGAACATATTGTTGTATTTATCAGTTCTTTGTATGTCCTCTTTTGAGAACTATAAATTTCATTCTCCCATTTATTTGACTCATTTTTTCTTTTTCTTTGCATATACTAGTTATTAATACTGGGCTTAAAATTTGTGGGTTAGCCAGATGTCCCTCAATGGAGGAATGGTTACAGAAAATGTGGTATATTTACACAATGGAATACTTCTCAGCAATTAAAGACAATGAATTCATGAAATTCTTAGGCAAATGGTTGGAACTGGAAAGAAAGCCTTTTCAACAAATGGTGCTGGCTCAACTGGAGGTCAACATGCAGAAGAATGAGAATTGATCCACTCTTATCTCCTTGTACTAAGCTCAACTCCAAGTGGATCAAGGACCTCCACATGAAACCAGACACACTGAAACTATTAGAAAAGAAACTGGGGAAGACCCTGGAGGACATGGGCACAGGGGGACAGTTCCTGAACAGAACACCAATAGCTTAAGCTCTAAGATCAAGAATTGACAAATGGGACCTCATAAAATTACAAAGTTTCTGTAAGGCAAAGGACACTGTCAGAAGGACAAAATGGCAACCAACAAAGTGGGAAAAGATCTTCACCAACGCCACATCCAACATAGGGCTAATATCCAATATGTACAATGAACTCAAGAAGTTAGACCCCAAAGAACCAAATAACCCTACCAAAAATGGGGTACAGAGCTAAACAAAGAATTTTCACCAGAAGAAATTCAGATGGCCGAGAAACACCTTAAGAGATGTTCAACCTCATTAATCATCAGGGAAATGCAAATCAAAACAACCCTGAGATTCCACCTCACATCAGTTAGAATGGCTAAGATTAAAAACTCAAGAGACAATAAGTGCTGGCGAGGATGTGGAGAAAGAGGAACACTCCTCCACTGTTGGTGGGTTGCAAAATGGTAAAACCGCTCTGGAAATCAGTTTGGCAGTTCCTCAGAAAATTGGGCATGTCACTTCCAGAGGACCCTGGCATACCACTCCTGGGCATATACCCAGAGGATTACCCTGCATACAATAAAGACACATGCTCCACTATGTTTATAGCAGCCTTGTTTATAATAGCCAGAAAGTGGAAGGAGCCCAAATATCCCTCAAAGGAGGAATGGATACAGAAAATGTGGTATATTTATACAATGGAATACTACTCAGCAATTAAAAACTATGAATTCATATAATCTGTAGGTAAATGGTTAGATCTGGAAAATATCATCCTAAGTGAGTTAACCCAATCACAAAAGAATACACATGAAATGCAATCACTGATAAGTGAATATTAATGAGCCCAGAAGCCCTAAATACTCAAGGCACAATTAGCAAGTCAAATGATTCCCAAGAAGAAAGGAGAGGACCCTGGGCCTGAAATATTGGATCCAGTTTTGTAGACCCAGAACAGAGAAATCATGGGGGGGTGATGATTGGGGAATAGTTGGGGGAGAGGAATTATGGGACGTATGGTGGGGGGGAACTGGGAAAGGGGAAAGCCTTTGGAATGTAAACACAGAATATAGAAAATAAAATTTTAAAGAAAAAGAAAAAGAAAAGAAACTGGGGAAGACCCTTGAGGACATCGGCTCCGGGGGAAAGTTCCTGAACAGGATACCAATAGCTTATGCTCTAAGATCAAGAATAGACAAATGGGACCTCATAAAATTACAAAGTTTCTGTAAGGCAAAAGACACTATCAAAAGGACAAATCAGCAACCAACAAATTGGAAAAAGATCTTCACCAACCCTATATTTGGCAGAGGGCTAATATTCAATGTACACAAAGAACTCAAGAAGTTACACCCCAGAAAACCAAATAACCCTATCAAAAATGGGGTACAGAGCTAAACAAAGACTTTTCACATGAAGAAATTCGGATGGCTGAGAAAAACCTTAAAAATGTTCAAGATCATTAGTCATAAGGGAAATGCAAATCAAAACAACCCTGAGATTTCACCTCATACCAGTCAGAATTGCTAAGATTAAAAACTCAGGAAATAGCAGGAGTTGGCGAGGATGTGGAAAAAGAGGAACACTCCTCCACTGCTGGTGGGACTGCAAGCTGGTACAACTCCTCTCGAAATCAGTCTGGTGGTTCTTCAGAAAACTGGACATGATACTTCCAGAGGACCCAGCCATACCACTCCTGGAAATATACCCAGAAGACTCCGCAGCATGCAATAAGGATACATGCTCCACTATGTTCATAGCAGCCTTATTTATAATAGACAGAAACTGGAAAGAACCCAGATGTCCCTCAATGGAGGAATGGATTAAAAAAATGTGGTATATATACACAATGGAGTACTATTCAGTCATTAGAACAATGAATTCATAAAATTCTTAGACAAATGGATGGAGCTGGGGAACATCATACTAAGTGAGGTAACCCAGTCTCAAAAGAATACCCATGGTACGCACTCACTGATAAGTGGATATTAGCCTAGAATCTTGGGAAACCAAAGACACGATCCACATACCAAATGATGTCTGAGAAGAAGGAAGGAGTGGACCCTGGTACTGGAAAGGCTCAAAGCATCAGTGTAGGGGAATACCAGAACATGGAAGTGGGAAAGGGTGGATGGGGGAACAGAGGGAGGGAAAAAGGTCATGTGGGACCTTTGGGCGCAGGGAACCAGAAAAAGGGAAATGAAATGTAAATATAGAATATATCCAATAAAAAATAAAAATAATAAAGAAAAGAAGAAAAGAAAAAACCTCACAGCATGCCATTAATAGGAATATTTGTTTTGCATATTAATTATAATAAATTTAAATTAACATTTATATTTTTGTGGATTAAATTAATGTCTTTCATCTATTTGTAGTTGATGTTTGTGCAGGTTGAGATGTGGGGATTTAGTATCATTCTTCTATATGTGCACATGAACATCCAGTTTTTACAGCAGCATCTGCTGAAAAGGGTGTCTATAATGGCTATTTCTGGTTGTCAATGTGACTATATATGGAATGAACTAAAATCCAGAATTGGAGGGCTCACTTGTGATTCAGGTCTTGAGGCTGGAAGACAGAAGTTTCTGACCTGGATCTTAGCACAGAGATTTTCATGCATAGTGGCCATGAAAAGTTTAGGTCCAGGCAAGGGAGTACATGTGTTTAATCCCAAGAGACTGTGGCAAGGAGATCTCTGAGTTCAAGGTCATTTTGGGACAAACCAAGTTCCAGTTCCAGGTATGGTGGCACATACCTTTAATCTGGACCACACCTTCCACTGGAGGTCAACATAAGGACATTAGAAGAAGGAAGATTCATACTTCTTTGCCTGCTTGCACTTACTTGACAGCACATCTTTTGGAACCTAAATCTATAAGAGACCAGCTAAAACAACTAGCCTTGTAGCAACTACTAGATTCTTGGACTTCCCATTCACAGCTGACCATTGTTGGGTTAGTTGGGCTGCAGATTGAAAGTCATTATAATAAACTCCCTCAATATAGAGGGACATTCCATAAGTTCATTGACTCTAGAGAATGCTAATACAGTGTTTTTATTTTCAGTGTGTCTGTTTTACATCCTTAACAAACACCAGGTAACTATATGGGTTTGTAGCTATATCTTCTCTTTTATTCCCTGGATCTATATGTAATTTTGTTCACTGTGGATTTGTAATATTACTTGAAATGGGGTAAGATATAATCCATAGCATTATTCTTTCTGCTCAGCATTGCTTTATCTGTCCAAGGCTTCCAATAATGATAAGGGTTTGTTGTTGTTGTTATTCCTGGTTTGTTTTTTCCTGTTTCTGTGAAGAATGACATTGGGATATGAATGGTATTGCATGGAACCTGTAACAATGTTGGAGACATAACATTACACAGTATTTGTTTCATCTTTTTTATGTGAGTTTATAAGACTAAAAGAATCTCTATTCACCAACTTCTCTATAATTATACATTTATGTATCTAATGATTTTACATCTTCCTTTCCAATTTGTATCCCTTTGACTTCCTTATGTTGTCTAATTGCTCTTGCTAGAACTTCAAGTACTATATTGAAAAGATATGGAGAGAGAGGGCAGCCTTGTCTAGTCCCTGATTTTAGTGGGAATGCTTCAAGTTTCTCTCCATTTATTTTGATGTTGGCTACTGGTTTGCTGTAGATTGCTTTTACTATGTTTAGGTATGGGCCTTGAATTCCTGCTCTTTCCAAGACTTTTAGCATAAAAGGATGCTGAATTTTGTCGAATGCTTTTTCAGCATCTAATGAGATGACCATGTGGTTTTTTTCTTTCAGTTTGTTTATGTAGTAGATTACATTGATGGATTTCCGTATATTGAACCATCCCTGCATCCCTGGGATGAAGCCTACTTGATCATGGTGGATGATCGTTTTGATGTGCTCTTGGATTCGGTTAGCAAGAATTTTATTTAGTATTTTTGCATCTATATTCATAAGAGAAATTGGCCTGTAGTTCTCTTTCTTTGTTGGATCTTTTTGTGGTTTAGGTATTAGCGTAATTGTGGCTTCGAAGAATGAGTTGGGCAGTGTCCCTTCTGTCCCTATTTTGTGGAATAGTTTGAAAAGTATTGGTGTTAAGTCTTCTTTGAAGGTCTGGTAGAATTCTGCACTAAAACCATCTGGTCCCGTACTTTTACATATTTTTGTAAAGTCTTGCTTTAAATCCTGTTAAACAAAACAAAGTTCCTAGGTGCCCCACACTCTTATTATTTCAAGGCTAGTATTCCAAAGTCTCTGATTTATATCAATATGGCAGCAGGGGGAGTTCTGAAATCCTGAACATTCTTTGCTGTATATTTCCCCCATCACTTCAAAGAGGAAGTAGAGAAGCTAAGCATGCCTATACTTAGAGGCTTACTAAATTGCTGGGTTCTTCATTGGAGTAGAGCTCATGAACATAACAGTAACACCCTTGTTAATTGCAATTTCCATAAAGTGTCTTTAACCCACAACAAAATATATAACTAGGCATCCATAGGAGGCATGACTATGCTAAATGCTTAACAGATATTAGGGAGAGTATGGAAGATTGGAAGAAAAGCCAATCTGACAGTTTTAGAAAACCAGTATTGTTTAAATCTCTGAATCTTTCTGGTTTTTTTGTTTTGTTTTGTTTTGTTTTGTTTTGTTTTTTGGTTTTTTTGGTTATTTTGGGTTCTTTTTTTTTTTGAGACAGGGTTTCTCTGTGTAGTCTTGGCTGTCCTAGAACTCACTCTGTAGACCAGGCTGGCCTCGAACTCAGAAATCCTCCTGCCTCTGCCTCCCAAGTGCTGGGATTACAGGCGTGTGCCACCACGCCCAGCTTCTCTGAATCTTTCTACTTCATCTAGTCCAGTTAAAGAGGTTATTTTCAAAATAGCTATTCAAGAGGTCTTAGATACTAGAAATGGGAATAAAGAAGAGAATTAATGACCAATAGAGACTTTCCTAGCACAGAATATGTCTTTCCATTTGGTAATTCTTAACCTAAAGGTTATGATTCTACAAATTGGCACACACCAACTGACACTTAACTCTCATGCAGTGTTATATTGGACCTATATGTAAAATATATCATTCTCCAGTGTGATGCTGGGAAAATTTATTCACTTCACATGGTTCTTGAAAGGACATTCATACTGATTGATACTATGGGCATGAAATGGTATTTCATAAGTGATTGCTCAAAGGGAAACAGTAAATAGGAAAGGACCAAAATAGTACACAGATGTGTGCACGTGCATGTGTGTATATTGGATTAGGAATAGTGAAATATGAACATAAACAATGGATAGAAATTGTATTTGGAACAGATTTATTGATTGCTTATTTAGGAAATCTTATGTTATGCAACAATGGCATGGAAAAAGAAATGGCAGTCTCTCCCTCCTTACTATAAGGCTATGGAGGTGCCATCCACACTTCTTCCTTACCATAAGGCTGTGTAAGTGCCATCCAAGCTTCCTGGTAAACATGCCAGAAGTCTACTGCACACCGGTGCAATGTGGGATCACACTGATTTTAGCACCTGATAAATCGGATTAGTCTGTTGTTGTTGTTTAGTCCTTTCTTCAAGATTGTATATTTCCCTTCAAGAATATACCTCTCTTACAAGGCTGTGATTAAAAATGAGGTCAAAGGTAAAAGGGTCAAAAGGTCCTTGTGCTGGAGGAGGAAAATCTCATGTCATGGATCTCCAGAATTTTCTACATTTTTCTGCTATTATAACAATAATAGTGCTCTAATTAGCACAGTCAATGAATATTGATGCTCCCACAAGATAATACTTACTTTAAAGATAACAGGCTACCTACTTAGTCTTTGTTCCAAAAAAAACCCAGATTTAATAGCTGATGTTCTACCTATGAAACAGGTTTTTTTCCTTTTCTTTTTCTTTTTTTTTTTTTTTTTTAGATCTCTGTCAGCTTTACTCAGCAGTTATCTCTAACCAAAGGCATATCTGTTGTGGATTAAATGTCAGCCCTTGCTTCTGCTTTTCCTGATTTCCTACGAGTACAGAAATAGTTCATAGAAAGTAGAAAGTTATTTTTGGATTTGGTGGTGTTAACCTGGAATATGAATTCTGGAAATTTAATTTAGGATTTTTAAGTGAACAGATACACATCTGTTTACTACTTAGTATAAAATGAACTATAATTAAACTCATAAAACATTGCTATAAAAACGAATATACAAAGGAGCTTTTAATGGTACTATAACATATTTCAATAAGAGTATTCTGGTGGTAATTGAAAGATTCAACCTCACTTCACTGTTTAATCACCCACAAAACTGCTTATTGCCCTGTATATTCCTCCAACAAGAACATCATCCTTTTAATGTGTCCCTCTAACACCAGGCTACATGGCATACATTTCATTCTTTCAAATAATGATACCAACTTTTAATCTGACCACCAGGCTCTGATAATATATACTAACAGCTATCATACTAAACTGTATGGGTTTATTATTCGGAGTAGAATGAGACAACTCAAGGATTTAGACACCAGTACTATTTGCAACATAAACTATCCATTAAAATGTTGACTTTTTAAAATATATGTTTGTCAATTTGGACTAAATGACTTGAATTTTTAAAGACACACTTGAAGCATTTGTTATGTTTAAATATTCATATCGGTGTACATTCATTTCTACCAACAGTTCTCAACCTATGGATCATGACCCCTTTGTCAAACCTCTATCTCCAAAAATGTTTACATTATGATTCATAACAGTAGCCAAAGTACAGATATGAAGAAGCAATAAATTAATTTTATGGTTGGGGGTCATGACAACATGAGGAAATGTATTAAAGGGTCTCAGCATTAGGAAGGTTGAGGACTCCTGATTCAAACAGATATAGTTTTCTTTGTAAGGTTTTAAAATAAACTTCAAACTACTACCTTTAAATCTTAAAAATAGCCTTTTTACACTCATTAGGAAAAAATAAAATATATTTCTAAACAAGAACACTTTATTATTCCATACTCAATTTTGCATTCCATGTAAAATGTCCATACTGATTAAAACAATTTTACCTGTGACATTCTAAATTTGTAGGTTAAATTGATACTCAGATATGTATATTATGTGCTAGCCAAAACCATCTTAGATAAATTTACTTATTGCATGTTTACTGAGTATCTTTTGTTTGATGGACACTGTTCTAGGAAAAAAGATAGAAAGACAAAACCTGTCATTTCTCCAAAGAAACTTAGAATCTACTAATGGGAAAGACTCCTAATCAGATCATTGGCCTTTTGTACATGAAGAAGCAAGGGAGTTGTCACAATGTGTGGTGGTAACAGAGATAATGAATTGAATCTCAGACGAGCAAGTTTGTTGATACATCTGGGGTAATTGTTCCCTACAGGAGAAACCATGTTAAGTGTTAAACAGAAAGGTATGAAGGACTATGAAAAAGATGTGCTTGAACAAATACTAGTAGTTTGGTATTTCCGAACAAAAACTGAATGGATCGGAGGGAAAGTACAATTTTGGAAGATAAAACATTGAAAGGATGTAAGGTTTTATGTTGTAAGTGAAGAGGGCTCATTGAACAAACTTTATACAAAGAAACAGAATAAAATATACATGTGCAAAAACTGTATTAGCACCACTGTGGATGGCAGATACACCAGCCCTAAGAAGACCATGTAGGGACCACTGTTAATACTTAGATTGAAAATAGGTGTGTGAGCAACAATTGCATAGAGAGAAAAGGGGTTCAGGCATGTGAACCATACTATGGTAACTGAGGAAGAAAGAAAACAGTGTGGCTCCAGGGCTTCAGTTGTGGATCACAGGGGGTGAAGTCACTGCCCCCACAGACAAAGGAGGAATAGCTTGTCTTTAGAGTAGGAAGGAGGTAGACTTGGATACATTTGAGTGAGCTGTGAATCCCTGTGAGTTTTCCAAGTAATGATATGTACTAAGCACCTGGTATATCATATATATTTTGAAAGCAAAATGGAAGATATAGGTTAGTCAGCATGTTTATGCCACACTTACTTTATTTATTACTCTGAAGTCATGGCTGTGAAGTATCTTGTAACTTGCATAGTTAGGAGGGAAGCAAGCCAAACACCGGACTCCAAGAAAGCCTAATTCTACACTGGTCACCTATGAAGTGCATTATCTAAGTTCCTATCAGGGAATTAAGCCTTGGGAAACTTTAAAATTATATTCATGTTTAAATTTTTATCCTACATGCCAACTCTTAATTTAAATTTAAGGCCTTGTTTTGATCACTGCCTCTTACAGAAAATAATTGTTAAAATACTGAGAATTAAAAAAAAATCTGCTTCCCTATGGGGCATAGTGGATTACACTTAGCTATGAAAGGAATGGCCAAGAATGTGAAAAGGGAAGCAAGTTAACTCCATAGGAAGCTGCATTAGTGATCTGTCTTCTTTGGGGAAACATAACTTGACAAAAGCAATTACAAAAAAAAAAAAAGAGAAAGGCCATTTTGACTCATAGATAAATAGTACAACCCATGACAACAGAGAAATGTGGCAAAAGCTTGAGACTTACTGTGTCCATACTAGGGGTGCAAAGAGTAAAAGTTTCTGGCACTCAGACTGCTTTTTTCTTTTTACTCGGCCAGATAGCTAGGATGCATCTTCTCACCTCAATTAATATAATCTAGAAACCCTGCCAGAGATGCCCAAAGATGGAACTCCAAGATTAGACCTTGTCATGTTGACAATATATGTCATGTTGACAATATAAGCTATCAAGGGAGTTGATCCCTTCTTGTAGTCTTTTCTCCTGCTTTTCCCAGGGATGGTTTCTTCATGTATTTTTTATGTATTTAAATACACATGGATTGCATGTGCCAGATAATAAGTTCTTGAGACATAATATGCACCATGGTAGCAGTAGTGGCAAGCAGTGAAAGCATTCAGATAGATGGTACAACCCTAATTAATGATCACAATTCCTGTACTCTGGGAGACAATGGAAGACTGAAGCAAAGCTTTCTGAGATAAGACTGGAAATGTGTTTCCACTCCCTGAGTTTGTGATGCTCTGAAAGGTGAGACTGAACAAGAAGGCTTCCTGAACAAGAGGAGTGTACCTTATAGGCTCAGTGTCAGACATTACTGGCTTTGTTAAAGATCTAGGTAGACACAGATGAGAGAAAAACAAAGAAGACACACAGTCACGTGGGTTAGAGAAGATGTTCCAATAGAAAGGAAAGATGGATCCAGCAAGTCAATGAAGCTGTCTACTAAGAGAATAAAGAAGAGGCAATCACTTGTTGATTGCTGACAGTCCTGACACAGGCCATGTCTGTGGAGTGGACAGCAGGAAAGCCTGGCTGAAATGGAAGTCAGAGATGAGGAGGAGGAGAGACAAGGCAGACACTGAGCATACGCGACATTTTTCTGAAGGAATTTATCAAGACAAAGTAATAAGAAACTGCTAAAGGCATATGCAGAGAGCAGAGGTTCCCTTTTCCGATGGGATAAAACCTCACAGCATGTTATCATGCTGTTTGGAAAGTTTTCAAAGAGAAAAACTATTGATGATGCAGGCGACAGGATAGGAACTGCAAGCTCTCAGTCCTTCTAGGCCAATGCAATGGACTCTCTTAAGCAATGGAGTGCCAGCCTTTGCTATGAGCAAGCAGAGTTCACAGGGCATGGGACACTGAGCGGCTCAGTAAACAATAACCAATCAGTACTGACTTTCAGTCTTCCTACAATAAAACCTCCTAATCCACTGTGATACATTGTTAGGGTATTCGAATCTCATCATGATCTTGAAGATCAATTATCCATTTTGTCACTGAGTCTCCAAAACCTCACACAAAGCACCCAACCTCTTTTAAGACTTGGTTTGTCTGTGATTATTAAATGGGCCACTTCCTGGTCATCACAGTGCCTGGAAAACAAATGAGTGATACACCTCAACTTTCCTGGGCACTGTATCTGCCCAGGATATGTACTTTTGTAGAACATCATAGAGGGGAAAGATATGAAACGGTCTTGTAGGCAAAAAGCATTGGCCATGCTGAGACCAATCCACAGCCTGTCTTTTAAACCTTCAAATGAAACACATCCAGTCACTATGCCTAAACATTCTATGTAATTAAATTTCATTGCTGAGGAGACTTTCATATAAATAATATGTTTAGTATGGTAACTGCCATTGTTTTCATGAGGACTGTACATGCAAAGGTTGACTGCATAATTCTCATCCTTAGAGACATAGCTCAAATGTCACTGCCAGTTGGATATATCACCGGGTTCCTCTGGGAATCCCCTCTCCTTGTTGATGCCTGAGCTAAAGCACCCAGCAGACTACCTCGTGATGATGTTTGCTTTTCTGCCTCCTCTACAGATTGTGAGCACCTTATCTATCCTCCTCGGTGACATGTACAGAGTAGATATGAGCTAAATGTTTGCCAAATTTAAATATAAATTTCCAACTTGAGGTTTGTCAAATAAAATGGCATGATATACAGGAAAGGGGTGGGGTTACTAGGTACTGAGACTGTAAGTATGTGTGAGGAAGAAGGCATGCGTTCCATACACTTAGCATTTCTGACTACCTTATCATTTCAAGCACTGTTTGGGTGGATAAAATGACACTTTTTTTTCATGCAGTTTTAACAAAAAACAGAATACAAAGATGTTCTTGTGCATACTATGTTACACACACAGAATCAGTGACTTCTTAGTTCCTTGAGAAGGAAACACGAAAGCATACAAACGCTCTGGCCCAATCCTCAGCTCTAGGAGAATCTTGACATCAATGAGATCACAGCTTTTAGGATCTAATATAAGAATGGCCATAAGTGAGTTGAGCTTCCACTAAGTGAGTTTTGGGGATTGTACTTCCTGGCAGAGGCGAGTTGTTTCTGACGATCAGATCCACTGGGCCTAGCTCTGCTGCTCTCTTTCCCTGCTGTGAGGTCTGGTCTTTGAATTTTCTGTTAAGCTTTTTAACAGACAATTTTCTTCAGCGTTTTCCAAGAGAAAAGAAAAAGCGCTTCCCTTTCTCTAGCAATGGCAGTTAAACCTTCCATTTAATATCAAATCAAGTGGAGACATCTGTGCTTTGTCATCAAAAAGAAAACTGTTGGATTTTTCTAATTATTATCTCTGTGTCAGCCGTGGGTTGAGAAAACGTTTGCCTTTGTGTCACCTTGAGAAATCTGTCTTAATTCCACATGAGCAGGCCCAAGACAGAATCATTCTCCACTACTTTTTTTTTTTTTTTTTAAATCTGCATCTGCCTCTGAGAAGTTGCTTACATCTAATGTCGGCCCACTCTTCACATTAACTTTCAGTTGGAAGCCTCCCCCACCCCAAATAAAGATAATCTCGGGGGCTGGAGAGATGGCTCAGTGGTTAAGAGCACTGACAGCTCTTTCAGAGGTCCTGAGTTCAAATCCCAGCAACCACATGGTGGCTCACAGCCATCTGTAATGAGATCTAATACTCCCCTTCTGGTGTGTCTGAAGACAGCTACAATGTACTTATAATAAATAAATAAATAAATAAATAAATAAATAAATCTTTAAAATTTAAAGTAAATCTTTAAAAAACAAAAAGATAATCTGGAGTCCATGTGCCTATTAGAACTTATAACAAACTAGCAATACATGGAAATGTTTTGGACTGTGAGGGCATTGAGGGCTCTTTTTCCATTATCAGTTGCTCGTGTAGGTAAAAATATATGAACGGTTAGATAACAAATGCCATGCAAACAAAACCAAGAGAGTCTCTCATCTCCTCACAGCTTTCTACATAACAAGGATGAGTCCTGTTGTCCTGATTCCCAGGAGGGCAGCTACTAGGGAGAAATGAAATATAGAGAAAGCACCAGGCCATAGAGAAAGGGAGAGAGTGTTTTCCATTGTGCTTTGTCTATCTTTATTTGTTCTGCAGTGAGCTTGAAAACTTCTTGCACTACTTCAATACCCAAATAGTTCAGAAGCTATTGACTATTGCCCCAGCGTTGACTAATGCCCACTTCATGCAAGTGTAGAACAGCAGATATGCTAATCATAATAGGGCAACACCAGGACTATGCAGACAGGATAGCAACACAGGGGCCCAACAAGCTATGAAGGCCATACTTAAAATCCAAACTGCATTTGGATTGCATATACATTAATATGGCCACGGGGCGGGGAAGACCATGCAAATACTGCTGTGAGTTATTTGCAGGGAAACTGGCCAATTAAGAGTATTTGTTGCCACATGCAGGGCATCTGCAACCATCTAACACCATCAAATTCTACATAAGAAAGTGAAGTGGCTTCTATGAGAGTGGAGGACGAGTACTCTACCAGACAAACAATGGGCTGCGCAATAGAAATGGGGGCTTCTGGGGGAGAAAATGGTTATAAAGAAAAGATTAAAAAAAAAAAAAGAACAGCCCTTCTTCTTTGTACATCTCATATAAGCACCCAACGAGACTGAAACTTTTACAGGACACTGGGGTACAATTAGACACATTTCCACCAAGACTGACTATAATGAAACAAGAATGGAAGGCCGAAGGATTCTGGGTGATCTGCATACCTCAGTACAGCCTACCTATAGTACAGGCGGTTCTATAAACTAATGTAGATATGTATCCGTTAAGTACATCTGAGGAGACTGTAAACTATTACAGCAGTAAGCGTACATATCACGTGGTTATTAAAAGTTGGGAACTTACTGTGTACAAATGTCTAGCCTAATTTACATATATTTTCTAATTTAATCCTTAGGGCTATCTGACGAGGTAAATATGATTATAGATCCAATTTCACAGATGAGAAACCCGAGGCATGAAGAGCTTAAACAAACACCCAGCTGTTAATTGGAATCCCGAATTCTTAACTGCTGGGCCATACCGACAAAAGCCACAACTTCCTCATTGCTCTCTTTCCCACACCCTGTGGTTATGACAGTTGTCGGGCATGTGCCACATATCTCCACAGTTTGGATAGAGCCAAAACTGAGCATCACCAATCGCCTTGGACCCTGGGCTGTCACCCTAATGCCAGGCACCTTCTGTGCTCCTATCTGGGCATAGGCCCGACAAGCTAAGAAGGCTTTGAGTTCTTTCCTAGTCGATGTGATCCTTTACCTCCCAAAGAGAGCGGGGACCCCATAAATAACTTAACAGCTATTTATGACATTTAAAATGTTTAATTACTACTCATTATATTTGCCCCTTAATGCATTTCTATAGTTTATTGCTCTTAAATGGTATTAAAAGTAACTTTTTAGAGTTCGTATACATAGAAAAGTTTTTTTTTTTTTTTGTAAACAGACTTTCTTAGATCATTAATGCACTTCAAAATGCTCTAAATATGCAAAGTAGTTAAGTGGTGGTTCAATTGAAAAATTGTTATTTTTCTAAAACCTTGCATCTTCAGAAACTATACACCCTGATCACTCACTCTATGTAAGAAATCGACAAGTTAGCCTTCAAAGAAGGCTCACCACTGGCTGAAAAGCAGCGTATTTTATGTGTGATGCAGGCCGTTATCAGAGTTTATTATACTTCCTCAGCATCAGCTTCTTCCAGACCCGCCTTGATGCAAGAAGGTTGTCTTCATTGCCAAAGTCACTGGTGCCTCAAAATTCTGTTTATCCTTCATTCTTTTTAAATCTTTCTTGACCTCCACATATGCACACACCAAATCTTATTAATTTTTCTTTAAGTAGCTTTGTCTGAGAGGACACACACAGGTCATAGGCAGGCCATAGAAATGGACTAGTAAAGTCTTCCAGAAGTCCCTAAGGAAATCTTATCTGTTGAATTGAGTTAATGTCCACTTGTATTTTGGACATATGCCCAGAAGCTAGCAGACAACAGAGTCTTTTATATGCACTACAATTCCCCCCAAACAGAAAACATAAAATAAAAGGAGCTCCTTGGAGAACAAGGGTAACCATAACAATGTATTGCACTCAACCCTATGTTCAATTTTGAAAACATTTTTTTTCTCATTTTCTATTATTAATCAAGGGTTTTTAAGTTTAATTTTAACCATTCTCTTTTCCTGTAACACTGTGTGTAATAAAACCATCCTTTGAGCTGGGGAATAGCTCCATGGTAACAGATTCTCAAACATCAGCACAGGATGGAGCTTTCAGTGTGTGATCACAGCTCAAGGAAGGAGGAGGAGGAAAACGTTGAAACCCACGGAGGGTTTCTTTCCTTCCTTGGGATAACATCGTGAGAGAAAGAAATCAGCAACCTCATGAGCTGACTGCGACCAGGAAGGAGGCCTGAGTCACGTGGAGTGACAGAGCAAGCCTAAGATGTTAATGGGATCATTATGGAAGTTCAGGATAAAAAAACAAATCCTTCGTTTTAGTTCCCTAAAGAGATAAAAAAAGAAAAAAAAGCGATCCTTATTAGATAGAGCTGAAAAGCGGTCTCTTTTCTGTTGTCATGCTTTCCAGTGTAGAAATGGAGCCATGTATGTGCTTATGCAACACTCACTGAGACCCACGCAGTGTAAACACAGTCCTGTGGTAGGTATGGTGGTAGAGTACATGTACACATGAGTGAATGAACTGAATTTTAGGGCTAGTACATTATAGACAAAATGAAGTAAGTATTCCCATCTTTAATAACAGGCTGTACCAGATGGATGCTGGGCACCAAAGGTCCCTCTGAAGACCATCTGACATTGGTCCTTTCACTACTTTCCTGGCCATCATTGTTAATACAGACAAAAATCCCCTACCATTTCATATTTTTCCTGTCAAATTGCATGGATTAGCTAACTGGACAGAAAACAAATTAATAAAGAATTAAATAAGTATACCATTTTAAACTTTCATCTTTTTTTTTTTTTTTGTTAGGAAAAGATCTTGCTGCAACAAAACTTTGAACATATAGTCTTTCACGTTTAGATAGCCTTTAGGTATCTGGGCGCTTCTAAAGTGCTGAAGGAAGCTTAATGCCATTTGCTCTTCCAATCTTGTCTGCACTATTAATTTGGTTAATGGGTTAGTAATCCTTTCTTTATAGATAGCAGAAAAGTAAACTTCAGCCCAGCACTTTTTAAAGTTATTACATCTTCTGCAAAAGCGGGGTGCAGATTAATGAGGTTTTACCGAGGGCTGTGGAGTCACAGGAGCCTCGAATGAAGTAATGCAGGCTTGTTTCCACTTATGGAAAGAAACAATCATGAAATGTAAAGTGGGCTTTCAAGCAGGACAGCAGACCTGCATCCATACCTGTAACACTAAAATCACTTTTCAAGCATATCTCTCTGCATATGCTCTGGTCCCACCCTAACCCACCTACAACATGAGCTGCAACCACTTATTTCCATCAAGAGATCACCTAAGTTACAGCCCCTTCTTTGCCAGTCCGAGTCTTATAGTATTACATAAATACATACACTCTTACTTTACATTAACGGTTGATTAAAGATGTTTTCTCATTTTCAGATTTTTTTTCATTCATTAATGACAGTATAAGAATAAAAGATCCTTGAGGTGGTTTGAATGAGAATGGCCCCATAGACCCATGTGTCTGAATGCTTAATTCCCAGTAGGTGGACATGTTTGGGAGGAATTGGGAGGTTTGGCCCTGTGGGAGGAAGTATGGGTGTGTCTCTGCTGATGAACTTTGAGGTTTAGAAGCCCCTGGCCATCCCCTTTGTACTTGCTTCCTCTACTCGAAGTTCTCTGCTATTCCTGCTGCCACGCTTTTGTTCTGCCACCATGGACTCTAACTCTCTGAAACGAAAGCCCAAAATAAACTTTTTTCTAAGTTGCATTGGCCATACACTATCTATTTGGGTTTGTTCATCAAAAATACACAAATGAGATATTATAACTATACAAAATATTTAATACATCAGGACATCATATTTGAGCATGTAAATTGGTACTGGAATTTTTTGTATACGGACAATTAATTTCATCTCTACAAAAATTATATTACAATTTTTTTCTGGGGACTTTCCAGATCAACAAACATATATTTTGAAATGATTACTAACAAAGCAGCTCATAAATACAATAATTGCAAAGGCAAGTGTAGAAGACATGAATATGTCAATGAAAGACACTTAGACCTCAAAGAGAGGTTGGGGGCATCTACTTCATCTTTTTTTCACTCACTTAATTAAGGAGACAATTCTAGTACCTGAATGTAACATCGTGACTCTTAAAGGTACTCCTCATGAATCCTTCAGACTCAGAATAAATTCTACTTTTGTTTCTAAGCTCCTAGCCAACGAAGATATCATTACAAATATTAATAAGTACTAAATGTCTTTCGGGTTTCTTGTATTGATCCAAAACAACAGAAGAGTGAGCTACTGAAAACAGCACCATTTGCAGCTTGAGCTCTAACAGTAAACCTTAAGTTTTTTATGAAAAAAGAAAAAATTTTGATGATCTAGGCACCACATTCATGGCAGTATGAAAGACATTATAAGTAAAATATAGTATATAATATTTTATATATTTGAAGAGAATACTATACAAAATTCAGCAGAACAAATGGGAACCATATTTATTTCCTTACATAAAATATTATGTTTATAATAATTCAGGTAGCTAATGTTAATGATGAGTATAGGTTTTTGATCATGTGCATTATCATGGGAAACTAAATATAATGGAAAGCTACAGACATATTTAACCAGAGAAACAAACAGGATTGCTAATGCAGTTTCAAATTTTCCAGAATTAATGTAGGAGGATAGCGGTGGTGGAAAAAAGAATTATCATGCTTCTCAATGCACACAGGGGAAAAGTAAAACCTAATAAGTGTATGAGCCAAAAAATGATCAGTGTTGATTTTTAAAACCATATTTATCATCTTTAATTTTTATGTTTAGCATTTGTATTTATATTTAGTATTATGAATCAGTTCTTGTTACAGTGTTCAGTTAGGGTATGCTGTCAGTAGATGGCAGTAATAGCGAAATCATAAACAAGACAAAACTGGAAAAAAGATTTTTTAATTCCTGCTAAAAATTATGGATACATTGTGTGTAGGTTTCTAGTTTAATCAATTCATAACTCCAAATTTTTATTAAGATAATGTATAAGCACAGGAAATAATTTTAGAACAAACTTTACCTTCTCTGTTAATAGCTTAACCCAACCTAACCTGTAATTATTCTCAAAGATGGATCAGAATAAATCTTAACAAATACTTTTAAATGTTTGGTATTATTATCATTATTATTGTTATGGCCCCTTCTACACTTGATTTCTAAATCATGAAATGAAATGAAATGAAAAAAAGGTCTGCCTGTAATTTCTTTAAAGTATTTTCTATTATATGCATAGAATTCTGACAATGCTGACATTATTAAACTTGAGTAAAAGCATGGGCTTAGTTCAGTTTTGAAGGCTTCTTTAGATAGTTAAATATGTTACTGTATTTTGTAACAGTTAAAGTGCATTTTATATTTGCATGCACGTGCTTCAGCTGTATTTCTGGAGAATATGCATATTTTAAATTTTCTTCATTTTCAATTATGTTTTTTTCATTTATTTTCCTTGACTAAAATGCCTAATGCTAGATGATGAATCAATGTGGTAACATAAAATATCCTTGTATTCCTCCTCATTTTAGAGGAAATATTTCTATTTTTAAACCTCAGAATAATATTTAATATTGGTTTTTGCTAGATGATTCATTTAATTAAAACAGAGCCCTCCTATTCTAAATAAGTTTGGAAAAATGAAATATTAGACATTAAATATTCTTTAACATATTTTCATCATGTAATGGGTTAATAGCATCATTTTCTCCTAATCTTTATTTTTGAGAATTTTATGCTGTTATGACTTCAAGTACTACCTTGCCTAATATTCTTCATATTTCCTCCTGTCCAGTCTTCCTTAACATCCTATTAAATTTTAAGATGTTTTATATATATATATATATATATATATGTATATATATGTATATATAATGTACTTTTATCATATAAACACCACTCATCTACTTAGTACCTCCCAGATCTACGTGCTATCCCAACTTTGTCTTTCTCCCCCTCTCTCTCTGTCTCTCATTCAGCTTCTTCTTTCTTTCTCTTTTCTTCTTCCTTCCTTCCTTCCTTCCTTCCTTCCTTCCTTCCTTCCTTCCTGCCTTCATTCCTTTCTCTTTCTGTCTTCTTGATAGAATATATAATCATGAGTGTGGGACTATGCACTGGGGGAATGGTTGAGCTACCAAGGGTCCTATCCTTAAACTTAACGTAAAATTAACTCCTCCTTCAGAAGCCATCAGGAGGCAACAGATCTCATGTAGAAACTGATGAGCTTCTCCCAGCTCTACACTGTGATGTTGACACTTGATCTGTGCAGGTTTTGCAGGCAACTACAGTTACTGTGAATTCACAAGTATAGTAGTCCTTTCACAGAGCAGACTACTTCAGTCTGGTTCTCCCTAAACTTTGTCATTACAATCATTCTGCCTCCTCTTAGATAGTCCACTTAGAAAAATAATGGAACAGGTTCATGCCTGGTACCTAAGGTCTCCACAACCTTGGCATCTTAGATTTACAGTATAGGGCATGAGTTTTCGTCTGTGAAGTGGACCTTAACTCCAACCAGAACATGATTGTGTGTGTGTGTGTGTGTGTGTGTGTGTGTGTGTGTGTGTGTACTGTACACAGGGGCTTATCTTGACATACTGATCATTATTGTATCTTACAGTATTAGCATCTTGGTAACACTATTCATGACCTTCACCCTTCAGTCACCTACATAGTACCCTCAGTCCTCAGGTACTATGAAAACTAGCCAGTAGGTAGGAAGTTTAAAATTCCTTAAAGATTTTATCTTACTTTAACCAGAGTGGCTAGTATCAAGAAGACAAAACAAAACAAAACAAAACAAAACAAAACAAAACAAACAAAACAAAACAAACATGCCAAGTAAAGATGCCAATAAAAGGATGCCAAATGAAGATGCTTTTGATCCCAGCACTCAGGAGGCAGAGGCAGGCAGATCTTTGTGAGTTTGAGGCCAGTTTGGTCTACAGAGTGAACTTTAGTACATCCAGGACTACACAAAGAAACTCTGTCTCAAAAAACCAAAACCAAAACCCAAAAATAAGACAAAAGAAAACAATAAAAAGAAAAGAAGACAGAGACAGAGAGAGAGAGACAGAGAAAGACAGAGACAGAGAGAAGGGAAAGAAAAGATAACAAGTGTTGGAGAGACATGGGGAATAGGGAAGCCTCATACAGCACCTGTAGTCATACTTTTTCACTTTTAGTGATAAATATAAAATGTTCTCTCTCTCTCCTTCTCTCTCTCTCCTTCTCTCTCTCTCCTTCTCTCTCTCCTTCTCTCTCTCTCTCTCTCTCTCTCTCTCTCTCTCTCTCTGTCTCTCCCTCTCTTCTTCTCTCTCTCCCTCTCCCTCTCCCAATCCCTCTGCCTCCCCCTCTCTTTCCCTCCCTCTCCCTCTCCTTTCCCCTTCGCTTCCCCATCCTCTGTACCAAAAGGGAAAAAATCATGAGGTAAAAAATCATGATTATTATTTGGTAAAAGGAGATATGTGAGTCAGCATAACAGAATTTTAGAATTAAAGAATAAGAGACTCCCAATCATTTATTTGGGGGGGGTTTCTTTTACACTGATCTCAAAACAGCTAAATGTAGAACTGTTCAATTATGTCCAGAGTTTGTATCCTCATCCTCATAGCTCTAACTCCCTATGAAGAAATGCATAGAGGAGCCATCATGTTGGAATGAACTGGGACCCATCTGGAAGTCTTTGCAGAGCTAAACTGTTCTTTTGGGAAGAGACTTGAATACAAGTTTGGCCAGGATAACATTTTCTGGGGAGAAAGGGGGTTTCTGTAGGAAAAGGCCTGGCCTTGCCCCATGGGTTGGCTGCAAAGAGAGTCATCACAGAGCATGGTTTAAGGCTATCCCCGGGGGTCGCACTTCTCCATCTTCTTCTCTAACCTTCATGATTTGAGGGCATCTGACAGCATCAACCTTGCTTTTTTGTTTTGTTTTGTTTTGTTTTGTTGTTTTTTTTTTTGAGACAGGGTCTCTCTGTGTAGCCCTGGCTGTCCTGGAACTCACTCTGTAGATCAGGCTAGCCTCGAACTCAGAAATCCACTTGCTCCCCCTCCCAAGTGCTGGGATTAAAGGCGTGCAAACTTGGTTTATGAACAAACAACAGAGGCTTGTTGAAGCAAAACAGATTGCTCCCCAAAATCCACGTTTAGAAGAAGAGTCCACACTCCAAGTCAAGCAGCTGTATACAAAGGGGGTTTTATTCATTGACAAGAAGTGGAAATCAAACCATGGGTTATCAGGGCAAACATACTGTAAATTTCAGACTTATTTGATGTATCAGATTGTATAAGAGGAAGCCTGTTGGGGATAAGTCTTAATGCTTTGTCTTAATTCTGCTCCCAAACGCCGAGCTTCCAGAAGCTGAGGGTCCCTGTCCTCAGATGACTTTGATTGGTAAACAGAATTGGCTGGGCAAGGAGCCTGAGGCTGGACTTTCAGATTGTGCAGTCAAGGGACCGAGGCGAAGGAGAGAAAACTATGATGGGGGAGCAAGGAGAACAGACTTAAAAAGACCCACCAACAGGTAAGAGTCTGGAAAAGTGGCCCTAAGGGACATTCCCCCAATTGGGTCTGAGGTAGCAAAGATAAAATATAGATTTAGAAGGTGTAAAGCCAGGAATACCAGAGGGGAGTGTGTGCTAGCTGTAGGGAGGTTTAGAATTAGCCAGTCTCTGAGATACTCAAGGCATATCAAAATTAGATGGCATGTGTGTGGCTTTCATTTGTGAATCCAGAGCTCGTGGGTGGGTGCAGCATGTACTTGTGACCCAACGAGAGCCAAAGCAGACTAACCAACTCACTGCTTTAATTTAGCAAAGATAATCAAGACCAAAAATTATATCGAAGAGAGAGAAGGAAAAGGAGGAACAAAATGTAGAGATCTATATTGCCAGATTCAGAATAAACCAGTAGAAGGGCCCACAGGCATCTCTTTGACATTTGCATGAACACAATATCTCTTAGAGCTTAATTTATAGTAGGTAATTATATGCAGTATGGCATCTTGCTACCATGTGGTTTTATATGAATTGACCTACAGTTAGTAATTCGGAAGATGATGCCAGAAAGACATGCCCTATCATTTGGCATTTTTAAACATTTCCCCCAGTAACAAGTAGTAGCTCATAGAGTATACAATGCTCGGTCTAAAACTGTGTAATCACAGCATGGTCCATGGTGGCCAGTCATTTTTTTCAGGGATATCTGTCCACACCTCCAATCAGGAAAAGAGAGTAATGCCACTCTTAATGGCCTCTTTTACTTTCTGATTATCATCTGACATAAGTGAGCAGCTTCAAGTCTTCCTCCTTCTTCTCATTAATCTACTTCTGTCTTTGTTCTGGGCTACTTTTGCTACTGATCGAATAAAAGGTTGGCATTTTTAAAATACTGGCTCGGTAATTTTATTAGGTTTTTTTTAAACTATGTTTTATTTTATTTATTTGATTGTTTTGATTAGACCTCTGTTTGCAAGACTGTATGGGTTTGAGTGCCTGAAGCCTGTTTTCCCACATGGACTCAGTTATTTTTGGTGTGTGGTTTGATAGATCTGGGGCATCAGGACCACACATAACATGTTATAGAAAAAAAAATCTGTAACACATGTGATTTATTTGTCATATAATTCTTGGTCTTAATGACTTAACAACACGATTTGTGACTTTTGGTTACTGAGTTATCTACATATTAATCACACATTTCTAAATCACATCGGAGACATTATTTAGATCGCTTAAATGCTGAAACACAATCTGAGCAAGGGCTGCCTCCAACTTTTTCTGTCTCTTAACAAACTTGTATTTGAGTCTAACCCTGAAGGGCTTTACCTTGTCAAAATTAGAAAACAATATAAATGTATGTGACCTAGAAAGGATGGTTTCATATCTCTTATTGGGAATAGGAGATTTTTCACAGTGAGAATAGAGGCAGAATATGGAATCACATTAATTTATCATTTCTAATCCCATTGAAACATGTTTCCTTCTTGAAAATGGAATTTACAGTCTTAACTTTTTATTTGCTCAAAAGAATACACTTAATATCTAGCTTTGTAGTCTCTCTATCAAGAAGACAGCTGCATCACTAATTAGAGGTTCTCATGAGCTTAGAGCAGTTGGAAACAGAAACTTTAGGCAACATGATTTCAGGGGGTATGACCTGGGGTTTGGGTTTCTGGAACTTCTGATAAAACTTGTGGCAATTTTCATGCTTAATTGGGCCACAGGATCCTGTCTATGAGAGGGGAGCAAAAAATGAGGTCCTACTTGTGTCATTGGTCTTTAAAATAACTTCAGTAATGAAGCATTAAAAGCCATTACAATGATACAAATATTTTCTGTTTTCCTTGTAATATTTATTTTGCAAGACACAAGACTAACCCTCAAATTTTCCAAATAAGTTATTTACTCTATGAAGAGATATTTTTGTTGTTTGTCAGTAAGATAGAATTGCTTAAACACAGATATTCTTACTACAGACCTATTTATCATCCTTTTTGGGTCTTTAGTCAACTTGATACAAGTTAGAGATATTTGCAAGAAGAACCCTGATTGAAAACATGCTCCCAGCAGATTTTCTGCAGGCAAGTCTTCAGGTATTATTTTGATTAATGATTGATGTGAAAGGGCCTAGCTTACAGGGGGTTATGCTAGCCCTGGGCAGGTGGTCCTGTTTGTATAATGAGAGCAAGCTGAGATAGCCACAGGGAGCAAGCTCAGAAGCAGCACTCCTTTGTGGTCTCTGCATCAGTTCCTGCCTCCAGTCCCTGCCCTAATTTCCCTTCAGTGAAGGACTGGTGGTCAGGACAGTAAGCCAATAAGCTCTTTCCTCCCCAAATTGCTTTTGATCATGGCCTTTATCACAGCAACAGAAACCAAACTAAGACACCCAGTGTTAATAAAAGCAGAGAGAAACAGAAAGAAATTTCCCAGATAGGAAACGTTATATTCTAAAGACTAACTTTCGTAATTCCTTTAATCTTGGTATTGGATTAAACTGGTTCAGTCTTATAAAACTGACAGTGCATTTATCTGCCTCCCCTTAGGTTTTAGTGCTGCGCCTCTTCTGCTCTCGCACTCTCCCTACACACAGCTTATCTGTTTAGACTATGTCCTTTACCATCTGTCACGGAAGAGCTGCTGAGGTAGATCTTGCACATCCATCTCTTCACTTGGTTATACAGGGAAAATAGCTGGGCATCATCTACTGCTCCTTCTCCATCAATTAATCATCCATGTACTCAAGGGCCATGCGCTCCCTCTCCCTGCCTCATCCAATTTCCAATGCCATTTCCTCAGCTGCTTCCCTAGTTCGCGTTAGCATTTGCACTGCAGGGAAGGTCGGGCACCCTCCATTATCTCTTAGCCTCCTTGCTTATCTAGCCAGCTTCATTGTGCAGCCAGGATGGCTTTTCCAAAGTACAGATTCCTGGAAATGACCTGACTCTGTAAAACCAACAGCATAAAGTTCCTAGCACAGGCTTAAAGCCATTTGATCAAATTAGTCTCTGCTTATTTTCCTAACAGTGCTTGATGAAAACTTAGCTGATTACCTATTATGTGTTAAACCTAATCCAGATGCTGGAACTCTGGCAGTGAACTAGGATGCAGAGTCCTTGCCTACAAGATTTGACTGTTAGTAGAAGGAGGTGGGAAATAGCGAGTAAGCCTCAGTCTGATGGTGTAGGCCTTAATCCCCTGCTACTGAGCAGGGAATCAGGAATGTGTGAAGAGCAAGGCCTGCCTGGGCAACTCAGCAAGATCCTATTTCCAAATTGAAGAAATGAATTCAAATAGAGGACTTAGCCAATGGTAGAGAACATTTGTAAGACCCCCAAGTGCAGTCCACAGCACTGAAGAAATAAAATGGGAAGATGAACACATGAAGTTAACCCAGAAAAGTGTTTCTCAATAGAAGATATAAAAAGATCAATGGGCCTGTAAAATTTGCTTAACACCATAATGAGATGTCACTCTAGAAAGAAAGGTTAGGGGAAATATGAAAGATGACACACGCTTGGCTTGTTATGCATTGTAACACATGTGAGGGTATTAAGAAAGGACACCTTTGTAGGATATTGCTGGGGAAGTAAATTAGTGTGGCCTTTATACAAAACAGTGTGGAGGTTTCTCAAAATGTTTTAAAGAAAACATTTTATGTCCAACAACCCCATTCCTACATTTAGCTGCTGCTGGTGGTGGTGGGGTGGTGGTGGTGGTAAAGAGGCCCAGAAGAAAGGGACAGGAAAAGGCTGATGGACTGTTTGCTACCGTTTGATAGGAACCGAAGTTCAGCGCTCTACTGTAGTTGGGTGCTTGTAGTCACCAAAAGAACACTATGGATTTTACAAAACCTGAAGAAAACATGTAAACACACACAAAGATAAACATAGGAGGAGGAGGAGACATGTTTTCCTGCTTTAAACGTTGCAGGTTGTATGCATACATAGAAATGTGGCGTGGTAACTCCTAAATGCATGTATTTGGGTTTTTTTTTTTTTATGTCTTTATTGGTTAAAATAAATATTGGTTAAAATCAATTTAAATTTAAGAAAAAAATCAAAAGGATGATGGGGCAAATGAATAAACAAAAGGTTTATTCATAAGCAGTCGCATAAAACCGTGAGAGACGATGACATGAAGCCCTGATTTAATTGAGTGGATGGCCTATGAGGGACGAGCAGAGTGGCGGATGACGAGCTCCAGAGCATGTTAACCACAAGGCAGGCAAGCACTGATGAAGATGTTCTTATATTCTCTAAAGAAGCGATTTTTTAAAAGGCAGATCTAAAGCACTGACCTCCCTGGTAGCACAATTTTACACACACTTCTATTTTTCTATTCCCATCTGAGTGGGAATAGAATTATCCAGTTATCCAATGGGTACCACACTTCTAGGGTGGTTGTATTTTCTTATTCGTTTCCTCCAGTTTTCTCAGTTATTCTCTTGATGGTCAGTGGTTGGTATTTTCTTTAACTGGCTGTTAATATTTTCTGTTTATTTCTGGATGCATCTGCCCACTCCATGTCCTGCCTCGACAACTATCAATTGAATGAACATTCACCTTTATGTCAATCTGTGTTCAGCCAGCATAACAACACTGACTTCTTTTGTTTTGTGGGTTATTTTTGGGTTTTTTGTTGTTTTGTTTTTTTGTTTTTGTTTTTGTTTTTGTTTGAGACAGGGTTTTTCTGTGTAGCCCTGTCTATCCTGGAACTCACTCTGTAGACTAGGCTGGCCTCAAACTCTGAAATCCACCTGCCTCTGCCTCCCAAGTGCTGGGATCAAAGGTGTGTGCCATCACTGTGTGGCTACAATACTGACTTCTTGGCAAAGGATATACATGCTGCCCTCTTCCACCACCAAAGGGCATCTGCCTTCCTTAGTGAATGGACATCCAGTTGATGGCTTACTTCCGTCGCCTCTGTCATTTGCTGACTGTTGGTCTTTTAGTCACCCCGGCCCTCAACCCCTGTAATTTTACTGAATAATATACAAAAGCAAAGTGAGGATGTAAAATGCAAATTAATCAATTTTGATCATGGGTGAACATCTCTCATAAAAAGATTTGATGAAAGGCAAATTAAAATTATTGGCTCAAGTGAGAATTATAAATTGTTCATGGGTTTCATTTATCCATGCTATTTCTGGTCAAATTTTAATTTAGATGAATGGAAGAGAAATTGGGTGAAAAGATGAAAAATGAAAATATAGTCCTAGGTGAAAAGAAGGGGAAGCTGAAAGCAGTATGAGATTAGGCAGTGCAGAAGAACCAGTGAGAATATGGAGTCTGACTTCCACTCAAGGCACTTTTTATTGACAGTCTCTTGATGGGAAAACAGACCCAGGACAAAGAAACTCCCCTGTTCCCAACTGGTTATCTAGCACTCTGTGGACAAAAAACACAACAGATAGGCTGGCTGAACTATCTGGTTCTGTAATTGTATTCCTGTTCAAATAGCTAAAAATCTCTGTAGAGTCTCTAGTCTCTATACACGTGCTCAAAGACCCACTTATACACACACACACAGAGTGTATGGGATACAGTTAGTGTTTTCCTGCTCCCAAAGGTACACGCAGAACTGAATTGTTTCTTAAGGAAATCTACATGATAGACCTAATGGTACTATTAAATCTCCGGCACTTAAGTAAAGCAGTAGTTAGCTATTTCCTGTGAAAAACTCAGGGGGCAGTGAATCTCATCCTTAATTCCTTTGTAGCTAATATGAAGCCATCTGCATTTATGCAGGGTCATTCCCGCATAGACACAATCCTTCATGTGCAATGTGCCCCTCAATACAATAGCACTCATTAGCAAATGTACAAACACTTCTGTGAATATATTAAAAGGTTTAAGAGAAATTAGCCTTTGTTTATAATTAGAAGATATTGAAATGTATTTTATTTCATGTGCTTTTCTGAATACATAAAAATTAAAAACCAAGTGCCACCCCAACTCCCAGTTAAACTGCCTCATAAAAGTTCAACATTTTTATATTTCATGCACTGTCTTGTCCTTGTCAAAATCCTTTTGATGTGTTTTGTGGCAGTGTATGTTTCTTGAGTTATTTTTATACATACAATATGGCAAATATTCTCTTTGAGCATCTCTGCATCACAGGAAGGCATTAAAAGTTGTATTAGTATTTTAATGGGTAATTATTACACTAGGGGCCTACAGACAGACAAAAGGAACTGTTCCATGAAAGGCGTCTTCCTGAATGCATGAGGTTATTGGGTGCATCATAGCATTTCTGGGATAACTGAGCCTTTGAAAGGCCTTCTAAGAGAGCTCTGAGTCCCTTTGAAGTGCATGCTACTGTATGGTAGAAAGAATGGCCATCTGGTGAAATCACTGCACAATTAATATTACTATGGTTTGCACAAGGCCTCTTTGTCCTATTTAAGATTCAGAGGGCACTTACTCCCTGGGGTCTTATACATGGGGGGCATCTCAGGAAGGCTCAGAATTTACTAGTCACCATCCCTGGCAGAAGACTAAGTGCTGGTAGTGAGAAGGGGAAGAAAACTGTGAGAATAAGATGGAGAAGTGAATCTTTAGGGATGCTAATGGTAAGGAATCAGCATTCTCCAGACAAGATGCTTTTTCGTGATTTTTGTAGAATTTTTCAGAATATAAAGGTAAAAGGTATGGTTATGTTAAAACAAATGCACTAGACTGCCAGCCAGAAGGACCCTCTCCCAGAACTTAGCACACTTAGGTCCAGCCCTGAGGAAGAAGGGTGAAGGAGACATCCAGGCTCTCCTACAGGTAATGCTTCCCATCAAGAAGGCTAGATCTTTGAGGAGTGAAGAGAGAAAATGAAGATTTAGCCTAACAAGTCTGGGATCCTAACTCTACCACTCTCAGTTGTGTGAGCTTGGGAAAGTAACGTGGCTCAGTGGTGTTTTGTTTGCTTGTTTTTCTTTCTCTTTTTCATCAGAAAACATGGATAATAAAAGTACCTATCAGCTTTGTCATGAACTTTAAATGTTTCCTCAATTAGGAAAGTTTTGGGTATTTATTCAACACTACAAAAACATAAGAATAGATGATAGTCTAAAGGACTTATTAAAAATTAGAACAAAAACCCAACAAGATCACTAGGGCAGGTACCATTAGCCTGGTGTTATCCTAACAGTTTCACTCTCACACCAAATATGACCTTATGGCCCTGTGAGGCAGCTGTTTGTGTCTCTTTACACAGGAAGCATGTAAGACATAGAAAGCCATCTTAACATCGAAGATCTAGATTCAGAGAATGCTTGCAAAAACTATCTGCTCTTAAAAGCTAGCCCAGACTTGCTCTCTTGAATCCAGGAGTGTCAGAACATGATCCAAGAATGGAGCCCTGAGAGGCGAGTTCAGAGTGCTTGCTTGAAAACTCCAGGGTTACAAAACAAAAATCTGGTGATCTTAGTTCTTTAAAACACAGTATTGCTCTTGGAACATGTTTTCTTGCTCTTCCTAGGTGTAGCAGATAGGAGTGAGTTTACTTCAGCTGTAGTTATTCATATGCTTCTATGGAAAAACACGTTTTTGGCATGAGTGACTTATCCCAGAGGTCAAATACTTTAATAATGTGACTCTTCTTAACCCTCAAAATGTAAATCGCCCCATGCTTTGAATATAGTTGGCTACTGCATGAGACTTTAGCCTGCTTCATATTTAGACCCCATGTTCCCAATTTCAAGCCACCAAGAACAGCAGCAAACACAGGAGATCACTCTTTCATCCTCTATCTGTAAACTGGAGGAGGGAGGGATTGGAGGGAGTAGATGTCTCTGGCCTCTAAATTTTTAAACCATCAGAAAATTGTCAATATAGGAAACCCTTCTCCAGCTGCTCTGTTCCTCTTAGGTGGGTGCCAGGGGAGAGACAGGGTAGCTCTGGATCACCAAGGTGTTGGTGATGGGAAAAAACGTGTCAGTGGTCCCAAGGTATCCTCTGCATTCAGACACATGTGTCTATAATTAGGAGTCCTCCCTGTCCCATCTAGTTGCTTCAGTTTAGACAGTATCTATGGGTATGAAGTCCTACAAGTGTGGGAGATGCTATAGTGCAATAATACATAGCTGCTGTATAATAGTTATCCTCTTGGTTGGCTATGACCATTGCTGTCATGAATCAATGTGTCTGTGATCATCTCCAAGTGATGTATAGAAGATCTGGCATATCAATACTTTCTCATGCAGGGGGGGTAGTGGTTTCACGGGTTCATAGGCTCAAGAACCTGCATACCATCCGCATGAGCCCTCACTTTTCCTCTCTTAAGTTTATATATGAGGGGGGAAATTGTCAACGTGGGACTCTGCAAAGGTTTGCCTCAGCCAGATGAAATTCTCCAGGCTGACGGTCCCATCGGAGTACTTTTGACACAGCCCAGTAGCGTGCCTGTCAATAGTTTTCCCAATGGACTGTTCAGTGGTATAGTTTTCAGTCATCTATGCTTCTTTGGTGGTGCAGTTCCCCTGAGGTACCCAGAGACTTCTGAATAACGTAACTGCCTGTGATGCTCTGGTAAGTAAGCCCAATAAACACAGTAGTCCACCTAGCTAGATTCATAGGATCTTTTCTTTGCTTGGCTAATGCCCTCCATATCTGAGGTAAACCAATATTTCTTGAGGTCTCACCGGGGAAACTCCTGTAACAATAGCCTACTTGTCCTCAAGGCTTTGCTTTAGTGTCTGCTTAAAAGATTCAGTGTCTGTGTGTTGAACCATTGAGAATCACTTACCTAACACAGCCAGCCATCATGCAGTCACAATGGCTTCAAGAATACTCTTCTAATCCACAGACCCTGCTCCGTCCGCACATGAGCACGAGCAGCTCTGCTGGAACACCAGCGGGGAATGTGATTCTGGGTGTGGGCAAATCCCATCTTGAGAAGATTGCTACTGCTAACAAGTGACAAAATCTGTAGGTAGGTAGGGCACGAGGTGGCTCCTCCCTCTCAACACTCTTGTCTTTGGTGAAGGCTCACCTACTGTAGTTTCTGTATACTGCGCAGACACCCTTGACTGCAGCATGGTGAGACCAAGTGAGTCTTCCCTATTGAGTTATCTGCCAGGACTTCTGACCCCCTGAGTAGAGAGCACTAGGAGGGAATCACAAGCTCATCTTGCCTAGTGCTCCTCATCAAGGCACCAGGCTCTATATCCTAGGGCCCAACATCAGACTTAAGGTCCTCACAAGTGTGCAGAGGACACTCCAACTAAGCCTATAGGCTGAGTGGTTCACATTGATTTCTTTCTCCTTTCTCCTTTCAAATGTACACAGCTCTTGAATACAGAGAGTTTCTTAAAGCTACTTTAACTTAAAAAAAAGTAGGAACAAATAGATCTAGATGTAAATTGATTGATATATTCCCAAAGGAATATATAGTTTCCATTTAACAAGGCCTAAAAAGGTTCCTGGTCATCTTGAGGCACGTTTTCATAAAAGTTGACATAAAAGTCAGCAGAAAAACTGGTGTGAGTAGTTTAATGGATATATACTGAAGAACCAAGTGTGTTCAACTGCAGAAATGGATGAAACGTTGAACCTCAAATGAATGTTTAAAGGACTGTAGGTACTGAAAAAAATGTCCACAACTGCCTGGGAATATAATCTTACAACTACTTTATGTAGAAAAAAAAGCACTAAATTTACCCTAGACTTGGCTGCAAAACAACTAGAGAAATTCAGGTTTTCAGAAAATGGTACCAAAGATTATTAGAGTGCTCTCACTTGAAACCACCCCAAAGCAGCATCATAGCCTAAACAGGAAACAGCATCAGGCCCTAAGTGCCAGACATAGAGTAAACTTAGAACTCTGGCCTGACATTGCTTTGTAACTCAAAGCTATAAGGCCGCCCTTCCTTAAGAGGTCCTTAAGAGATGTAAATAAAATAAGACAAGAATATTAAAGCCAATCTGAGCATCACAACAACCACCCATAGTACCTCCTAGAGAACAGGCCTGGAAACAGGCCTGGAAACAGGCTGTCCTAGGTGAGGCATACCACAGGGTATTCTCCATCAAAGGGGAAATGGGGCAGGCCAGCACTCCTAAGCACTTATTCTACCCTTTCTGGTTTTTCTTTTTTAAAAATTTTAATTGATTCTCTTTTGAGTCCTCAAAATGGGACACTGTGACAAATGAAACCAAAACATGTAAATAAGTTGCTACTTAGGAGGGTCATGTTGGAAACAGTTGTATTTTCTTCTGTGCCTTTAGAATCTGGAGCACCTCTGCTTTAGCTTTAAAAAAAACTGTTGTTGCTTGAGTGTGTTTGCACCTGGCAACATATTGTGGGGATTGCAAGCGGGAGAGTGTTATATGTGCCACAGGAAAACATTGCATTGTGTTCTATCATTTCACCAGGACTAAAAATCCACTAGTGCACATAATAGGAAACAAATATTTTACAAGGAGAAGGTCTTTGAAACCAAATACTGGGCAAAGCTCCAGTTGCCAAAACCAGTTTTGCTTAAAGAGTCACTAAGCTTTAAATGTTTTGAGCTTTTAAGTGAGGTATTTGATTTTAGTTCAAGGCCATTCTTAAAGGAACCACTATATGAAATATTGCTCAATGCTTTCTCAAACAATGATCTCTCCCAATTGGAAGTTCTGAAGAGTAAAAATACAATGCTTGTTTACCCTTCTATTTCTCTTCTTTACTTGGAATACAAAGTACCGAATGCAGAGTGGGTGAGTGTAGATTAAAGCTAGGCCACCACAGAGACAGAGGTTCCCAGGGCTCTCCAGAAGATGCTGATGGTGAACAGGGCTGATGGGTGTACTTTGTAAGTAACAAAACCCTGGGGTTAGAGGAAAAAAAAACACAAGACATAGACAACAAAAATACCCAGGGAAATATAACTTATTTAGTAAAGAAGGCATAAAGCTCAAAATAGTCACAGCACCGCTGTCAAGCCAATAACAATCACCTGCATTGACACAAAACACTGCATAATAAGTGGTGACATCTCTGGGTAAGTTATCTTACCCAGTGCATGCTTAAAATGGGTACCACAGGTATCAGTAGCCCATTTTTCTATTGTAGCCTGTAAAGAGAGTCTCTTGTATAAAAATAATAAATTATTATAAAATACCGTATAAAAATAATAAATTATTATAAAATACTACTAATACTAATAATATTAATAATATTAGCTGTATAAAAAGCTAGTAAAAAGCTGATGTCTTATTACCTGCGCATGACACTTCCAGAGGACCCTGCTATACCACTCCTGGGCATATACCCAGAGGATTCCCTGGCATGCAATAAAGACGAATGCTCCACTACGTTCATAGCAGCCTTGTTTATAATAGCCAGAAGCTGGAAAGAACCCAGATGTCCCTCAATGGAGGAATGGATACAGAAAATGTGGCATATTTACACAATGGAATACTACTCAGCTATTATAAACAACGAATTCATGAAATTCTTAGGCAAAAGGTTGGATCTGGAAAATATCATCCTAAGTGAGGTAACCCAATCACAAAAGAACACACATGGAATGCATTCATTGATAAGTGGATATTAGCCCAGAAACTTTGAATACCCAAGACACAATTCACATATCAAATCATTCCCAAGAAGAAGGAAGGAGAGGGCCCTGGTCCTGGAAAGGCTTGATGCAGCATTGCAGGGGGTTGCCAGGAAGTGGGAGGGGGTGATTGGAGAATGGGCGGAGGGCAGAGGGCTTATGGGACTTATTGGGAAGGGGGGAACCGGGAAAGGGAAGATCATTTGGAATATAAACAAAGAATATAGAAAATAAAAAATAAATAAAAGAGAGAAATGGAAGAGAGATATTATGTAATTATACTTTCACAAAAAGGTAATAATTAAAAGTATCACCAGACTATCTGTACCATGGGGTCAGTTAACTAGCTTACATCAAAAAGAATTTTCTGCCGGGCATGGTGGTGGCACACGCCTATAATCCCAGCACTCTGGGAGGCAGAGGCAGGTGGATTTCTGAGTTCGAGGCCAGCCTGGTCTACACAGTGAATTCCAGGACAGCCAGGGCTATACACAGAAACCCTGTCTCGAAAAAAAAAAAAAAAAAAAAAAAACAAATCCAACAAACAAACAAACAAACAAACAAAAAAGTTTCCTTTGGTAAAATGAATAGTATTTAAGAGGGATAGATTTCTAGGAAAATAATACATGTCTGTCTACCTCCCAAGAACCAGAATCTAGCTGCCCCACAGCCAAAGAACCCTGTAGGTCTGGAAGGATGTCTCTGAGTTCTGCCTCTACCTTACTTCTGTGATTGCTGATAAAGCTTTCACAACAGATTATTATGGGCTAGGAGTGGGATGAATGTAGGATAGGGGAAGAGACCTCTATTTCTGGAAGCTTCTGATATTTCTCAAGAAAGCTTGGTAACTATAAAATTCAGCTCAAGAACTACCTTCTCAGTGGCACATTTTCATTCTCTTTTTTCTCCTCAAATTGAAAAAACAAGGTTTATTCCTTTTTATTTCTCAATATAATGGGCATGATACAAATAGCACCATGCTACAAAGACTTGGTTATTTTTTATTTTGACTGTGTGTGTTCACTCACTGGCTGTGTGTTTCTTTACCTTCACGTTTGTAACTTTACAGGACTATGCTTGCTAATGTGAGGCAATGGGTTTGATTGTTTTTTTTTTTTTCCTGATAAGTGTAGGGGTGAAAAGTATAAAAGCAGTGAGGTCAAAGTGTCATCTGGGACTGCTGGAAATGTCTCCCACGGGCTGTTCTCCCATCAGTAAGCCACTTCGTGCTATGGGCTGCTTAGGTTGGACCTTGCATCCCTGTGCACTTGGCGATGTGCCTGACAATCTCTTGATCGTGCACATCTGGAAGACACATAGCTCATTACATCAGTCCAACTCTTCTGAGTCACAATCTTGAAACTTTTTTACTACAGAAAAAATAGTTGGTAATAATATTATCAAGTAAAATTCAGTTATTTGGGATAACTCGGGTAAACTAACACCTGTCATTTGCAAGACACTTCCTATACTACACATCCCTCGAACCTACTTTTTAAATTTACTGCTCTAACAAGACCCCCACAGATTGATGTTTCTTCAGCCTATTAATTTAAAATGAACATTTTCTACCTAAATAATATTAAAAATACTGCTAAGAGAGCTGCGGAGCTACAGAACAAGCACTACTTCTGGAATAAGATGTCTTGTGTTACATAAACTCCATTCTATAAATATGTTTGGCAGAAGTGTCATTCTGCATTATTTTCCTATAATATGTGTTATTCTGAGGATTTATTATAGTATGGCCTGCAGGTTCGCTATATTAAAACTTACAATCTGACAGTTACAAGAGAAAATAATCTCAATACCAAGTACGCTGTCAAAAAAGACTCCATGTGATTTGACAGTTACATATGCTGTCTTATTTAAAAACTAATGAATTATTTTAATCTTAAAATGTTGAAAGGTTTCCTAGTGAAAGACATTGACTTATTTTTTTTCCGTTATTGCACTGCTCGTCTGTGGAAGGAAAGGTAGCATTTCTAACTGATGGGCAGGAGCGAATTCCCATCCTCAAAGCTTCCTGGCAGTTTTGAAGGCAGAGCTGGGTAAGGGGAACACGGGGATACGATGAGTTTACTAAGACAAACACCTGACTGCTAGAGCCACCCAAGGAAGGAAAATAGAGGAGTTCGAAATAACTTGACATCTCAAAATTTCTCAATGGGGCAATCTAATGTAAACTAGGAGCTTTGAGATACTTAAATAATTCTATTTAACGAGAAAAGCAGAGTCAAAAATTGGATGGTGTTTTTATGTGTGGGAGTAAATAACATGAACCTCACAGAAAGCGCTGCTTTAAAGAATATATAGGAAATAGAAGCCATCATGCAATTTAGAATATTGCCTTAGAATCATCTATTCCAATTCTCTGGCACATATTAGAAGTGGTGCTAGGAATAGGAGAATAAGAATGGCTTCCTAGAGTACATTTTTAAAAATTCACCATTCATTTTTTTCCCTAAGTCAGAAAAAGGTTTTATTCTTGTTGCTTTGGCATTAATATTATAAGTGTTCATCTTCATTTTTCAATGTGAAAATAAAGTAGCAAAGGAAAAGTGTTTATTTCTTTCATATTTTATAATGAAATAGGGCAAGGGTTCTGAAATCTTTGCATATAAAACAAGTTCTTTGTAAAGAACCTGAGAGGGCCATGGGTCGGACCAAAGAGAGTACAGTTCATCCAGTGAGGTATAGAAGCTAGGCATATAGGAGCCTAGCTTCTTCTATATCATTTGAGATAAACTGGTTAAAATACACTGGGGGGGCATCTAAGACTCCTGACAAGCTTAGCTATAAGTAGATGTCTGGTGAGTGGCTCTGGACGGAGTGGAAGTGTGGTAACTTGTAGTGTCTATGTGTTTGGGGGGTATTAATTCTTCTACCATGGACAGTCTCAAGCCACAGTATGAAATCACCGATTGTGGACTAGGGAGAAGACACCCCACACTGAACCATTAAAAGCTGCCCTGTAAAATAGTGATATGCAATGAAATAGCTAGGGACGTGTCTTAAATGTTTATCACTTACATTTTTGCTATACTTTATCTATAGATTTATGAAACTTAACATGCAATCATACAGTAATGGATCTATCTAACAACCACTCAAAAAAAAAATCTCTGAAAATTTATTAATCTTCATCTACAAGCCAGGGCCTGCCAGCCCTCACATATGCTAGCCACAACACTCATTTCATATTGCCTAATTTGCATCATTTTGATTTAAAACGAACAAAGGAACAATTCCTATTGGATATTCTAATCACTGTTATGTGGTGCTACAATATTATAGAAATATCTCTTACATTCTAAGATTCTCTAACTTTTGCTGGACTTCATAGCCAGAGTTAGCAACACACTTTCAGGTCACTTAAGACTGCTATCCTGCTGTGTACTCAGCCCTTTTGTTTAGCAGACTTTTAAGAGAACAATGCAAGTATCAACCTTACTAGCCTTGGATTTCAACTTTTAAAATCTAACGTAATGCATAGCTGAAATCTTAAGTTACATACCCTCTATTGCATTTGACCCGTTAAATGCATGTGTATCATTTGCTGAAAGCAGCAGATTCGGAGGTTCAGAGCAATCTTTTAAAATGAATATACAGCATAAATGTTAAACACATGTTTGGATGCTGGTTGATTAAACAGTGATGTTTGTTGTACTGTTGGTTATCTGCGTCAGTTGGAGTCAACTGAAGTCCGTGACTTAATCCCTTACAAAACTTTTAAATATTTGTCTCCATTGCATCCCATGTGATGTTTACTGTGCTGTTTAATAAAGACAAAACAAAGCCCTTTATTAGGGATAGACACACAGAGAGACAGACACAAACAAACATACAGACAGAGGGAGAGATCCACAAGAAAGCCCTCAGGCCAGCACAAATTCCCACTCAGATAGCAGGCAGATGAAGAATTACTCTAGGAAGCCATTCTTATTCTCCTATTCCTAGCACCACTTCTAATACACAGGAAGTAGAGAATTCAAATCTGGTCTTGCTCTTCCAAGCAGAAGTGCTTTTATTTACTTCCGTAATTCAACCCTGATGCATTATTGGTGAATCAGAGTTAATCACTGATATGCTTAATCCACACATTGTTTTTTAAATAAATGAAAGCAAAAGTTACTTTTAAATGCAATGATTCTAAACTTCCTTCCTACCTCAAAGATACAAATAACCACCACAAAATACACTAGGGTGGAGAGAAAGAAACTCTGGTCAATGTGGATTGTTCTTAGATGGAACAGTAGAGGTTCAGTCACTGAGAAGAACATGGTTTGAAAGGAAGCATGAGTGTGAATCAGGGGGTGTATTTTTGACTCATGAGCATTTATGGTGATGAGTCAAAGTTAGTAACTAGTTATTAAACCCTAAGTAGCATCTGGTACAAAACAGTCCACAACATATCCATCTCATTAAGTCCATAAATAGCCAGATAGTTTTTCTAATATTTTCCACTTCCCCCAAAGGACAAAGGAAAAACCATTTAGGAGATGTATTATCACCTTTCAGGCCCTTGAATTACAACTGGAAAAGGGAACAAGGAGATCTCACCCTTTCTTCCAAGGGCTTTGCACCAAAGCTTCAAAAACAAGGTCGATGGAAATTGGTAGTCGGGAAATTAAGAGTACAGTTCAATTTCTTTAACTAAATTAAAAGCAGACTCCAGATTATTTTTCTATATCCTAGAAGTAGAGGAAATTTTGTGTTTAAAAAAAAAATCAAACAATCAGGTTTATACTGGTGGTAAAAATGACAGAGAGAATTCATCATTGGCAATAGGTGAAATACTTAGAACAGCTTCCCAATGTCTCCAGACCTCTGTTAATGTTCTAGAGTAAATTTTATAATAAAAGGCAAAAGTATATTCAGAGACAGACTTTTAGGCTCTTATTTTTTTGTTCCCTCCATCAGTTTCAGATGTCTTCATGAGTATGACCCTCCCTGCCCCGTCACTACCTCTTCCCACTGCCTTCTGATCTGCCAGAAGCCAGATCTGGCTTGTCTTCAATAAGGCATCCCTGGGAAATGGTTGGGTTAGTAAAACAATCAACTAACTAATCAACCAACCAACCAACCAACCAAACAAACAAACAAACAAAGAACAAACAACAGATAGACAAAAATCAACTAATAGTATTACCTTACAAAACAATCGGTATTAAGTGAGAACGGTTACCTCACCTCCAAAGTACACATCTCTCTATTGGAGACCAGCTCTTCAGGAATCCTGTTTCCTCACAGGCCCTTGAAGCCCCTGACAGCCTCTCAGAGCCCCTTGCTCCTCTCAACTGTATTCTTTGTATCTTGGAGCACAGGCTACAGGAGACTGGGTTCTCTTCTGGTATGGGCTGAATAGCTAGTAATAAAGATTTTTATTAGGGATGGCTGGGGATTGCGTAGAATCCTTGGAAAAAATGGGGATTTTGATGGAAGTCTAGATTTTAAATTAGTGTATCCCTTGTTAAGCCTGAAAAACTTACTCATAGTTCCTAGGCATTTTATTTTTTTTTTATTTTTTTTTTCCGAGACAGGGTTTCTCTGTATAGCCCTGACTGTCCTGGAACTCACTCTGTAGACCAGGCTGGCCTCGAACTCAGAAATCCGCCTGCCTCTGCCTCCCAGAGTGCTGGGGTTAAAGGTGTGCGCCACCAGCGCCTCCTAGGCATTTTATTAAAACTCACAGATCACTGACTATGTATGTTATATGTCATGCTTGACATTAATATAACCCAGACAGAAAGTACGCTTTCAAAGACCATTTATTTCTCTGGTCTTATAAATCTCATCCATTTATTAAATTGGCAGTGAAGTCTGCTCTATATTTCCTTTAATAATGTAGAAAATATATATATTTAGCATATTGAACAAAAATCTTAAACATACTAAAATGTGCTTCATTCTACATATTATAAGTTCTATGGTTTTAGGTTTTTCATATAGTTTTAAATAGAATAAAATGTATTTTTTCTTATAAACATGTAAATGTACTATTTGTTTTCAAAGTGGCTAAATATTATTTAATATTGTTTTTCTATCAGAATTATTTGGTTGCCAATAACATTAAATATCTATGGATTCACTATATTATTTCTAAAGTACAGATAGTTAATATTTCATCCAAGACAACAGCACGGAATACATTCCCAAAATGGACTAAAATATTCATTTTCCTACATCAAATATAATTTCGGGAAGATATAAATGGAATTTATCTGACAACATGTTATGAATTGTCAAAAATCTTCATCCAAAATAAAACGGATTCACATAAAATATTAACAATAGCCTGTGCTGGAAATAAAATTTTAAAGAGATAATTATAAGGGAAGTCAGTCTACCTAATTAAACCTATTTTAATAACAAAAAGTACATATAAAATTTCATTATAATTACGTACCTAAGGTGATATGCTATACAGTCCTTAAGGTTCTTTGAAAAATTAATAGGCAACAGAAGCCAAATTTCCCTTTCCAGTAGATGAGAATGATCACTTCATTCAGTTAACTCAGTATTCTCTTGAATATAAAACAGGAAATTAGCTTGTTACCCTAAATCTTTCCTTACCTGGTGGTGGGAGTAAGGGATGAGATGAATTTAGGATTAATTTAGCCAGTTGCTGAGTTAGCAGAGCACAGGCTGACAAGGGTTTTCAGCCAGGGTGGGGACTCTACGCTGCTTTTCACTTTTTTTAACCTGACCTCGTGGCTTTGTATGCCGTAAGAGTCTGAAATATTCATTTCACTTATAACTAACAACAACTACAACAACACAAAGAGTAGATAAGGGGCCAGTTGAAACCTTAGGAAGACTGTCAGAAGGAAGCAATGTAAGTCTGTTCTAGAGTGTTGACAAACTAGCTATGAGTCATTGCTGTAGAATTCAGAAAGCTTTCTAGCCTTGTCTTAAGCCTCTTTTCTGAGATTATGGGCTGTCCTTAAATGCGACAGTGCTACTTTACAGATGGTGCTGGGCCAGGGAGGATGGAAAGGTACCTACATGAATAAATTAGTCCTTCTCAAACCTTAAAATAATATTCTGGATGGTCTATAAGGTCTTTGGACACCAATTCTCTTTGGGATTTGTTTCCTTTCATACATCAGTGCCTGGAACTGTGATAGCAATGTTTACATCAACACTAACTCAAGGTTTGAGTCAACACTTAACACATGCACACTACGAACTGTGTGCTCAGCCAGGGATCACCACACATGGTTTCTATGGCAAAGGTCTTTTGGCTAATCTTTGCTTGGAGTTTAATGGCATCTTCTGCGATGAATAAAACTGTATCTTGGCTTGAATAGAGGAAATGGATAGGCAGAAGTTTTAAAGGCATGGAGAGCCTCTGCCTCCTTGGAATAAGAATGAAGAGGTGGGATAAAAAAGAATTACAGGAAGATACAGAGAGATCTAAATATGCAGGTTTCGAAAGGGCTCCAAATCTAAAGCCGTAGAAAATAATTCACTGAATAAATTTCAGTGTGTAGGCTGAGATAACAGAAGAAGAATAAATAAGGGACAACTGTGATTTTTTTTTTCTGAGATGATACAGGAGGCACATAAGAGCTCTTGAGTATACTGAGTTTGGAAGCTGGAACGATAAATCCAGAAGGGGTCTATGATAAGGTTCTTTGTGATTTCCTTTGAATCTAACTAGTTTAAACTCTGCTCTCAGGAGACACCAAACAGGGAAAGATATAACATGCTAATCAGCTAGGTTTTATGATTATAGAGCCCTGTATCCTTCTGGTAGAGATTAAAGTAACAACACCTCTCTTAAATTTTATAGTAAGTTTGTCATGCTCATACTATCGCCCTCAATTACAGGGAGAAGCAGAAGGTCAGCAAAATAATTGTCTTGTCTGAAGTCTCTGGGCCAGTGCTTAAATCACGACTTCAGCAATCATTTCTTAGCAGCTCAGTTAGATGTCCTCTCTATTACATTATGAACATTTCATGTCAGTAAATGGCAGTGAGTTGGTTACATGCTGAAAATCTAAGAGTAAGATAAATGGGACAAATTTGTAAAAGAATTATGACTGCTCTATATAGACATTCCTCTTCCAAGGAACAGAGAGCATTTGATGAAAGGGTTTTCATAGCATTTTACTGCACTACTGTGCCATGAAATAAGAAAAAGCAAATAATTAAGAGAGAGAGGAGACCATGTGAAATTGTATTTTTAACTGAACAGGAAGATAAAAATATAGAGGTTTAAGAAATGGTATAAGCAGGTACAAACAGGGAGAAGCAAGCTCTTGGACCAGCTGGGGTCTTCATGCACTCACTCAGGCTTACAGAGTCACACAGAGCCAAGTCCTCCCCAGTTTTGGACTTTCAGTCCCAACTACAGACAAGAGTTATCAGCCTGGCATTTTACTAAGTTCATTAAAATTATTTACATGCATAAACACTACTCACTCTGTAAGCTTTTGCTGACATATGCAAATCTTTTCTTCAGAAAGATCACAGTGAGCGAGCGAGAAACCCAATAGAATAATTACTCTCTAATTCGCCTTATCTTTGAGAGACTTATCTTCTAAGAATCAAAAATTAAGGTCACATTTGCTCTTGGTGAAATTCTTGAGCTCCTTCAGAGTTACTATTACAAAGTAACATACTTGACAGTTAAACTTATGGGTTCTGTCAAAAGTGGACATTCTTAGTTGAGTTTTCATATATCTGAATGCTTTGGCCTCAAACTCAAGACATGGAAAACCATCTTGCCTGCGTTCAACATTCTGAACATTATTTAATCTTTGCCTTCTCTGGCATTATCCTCCATCACACTAAACAGCACTTCCTTTCCCTCCTCTCCACATTCAATCTGCAATCGAAACCCTTCTTCCTCTAAATAACTCTTGGTTCCACCTCTAGCTAACATGGAGCCATCATTTCTGAACTGGGCTGCATCCCAAGGCTCTTAAAAGGTCTGCCAGCTTTCACATCTACTTTATTTCTCTCTAATCTGTTTCCTAGACTTTCACCAGCATAATCTTTTTAAAAATGTAAATCTGATCACCCTTTATCCTCATTTGAAACTCTTTAAAAGTTTATCATTGTTGTAGAAAAGAAGAAAATCCTTCACAAGTCCTCCAGTTGCAGTAGCCTTCAATAAAAATCATTTGAAAAGCTTTTCTAGACAGACCAATTGCTGGGCCCACCCGCAGAGACTTTAAGTAACTGGTCAAGGATAGAGCTAAATAACCAGACTTTGAAACACTATGCTTACAGCTCTCTTGTGCACTGGCACTGAGAACTAGTGCTCTAGAGTGGCATTGTCAAATAAGGCAGCAGCACAGCTTACTGCAGATGTTACTTAGAAAAGTAAATTTCATGTTAAATAGGGACACTGGCTTAGTCCCTTTTATGATGGAATATCAATACCACAGACCATATAATCTGTAATGAATGCATATTTATTGATCAAGGCTACCAAGACAGAGTCCACAGAGCTGATATCACTCACACACACACACTCACACTCACACTCACACACACACACACACACACACACACACACACACAAAGGCTTTCTTAGTGTGGCATCCTATTGTAAATGAGCAAGAACAGGACTCAAACTCACTTTTTATTTTTTTGTGATGAATCCATTATCTCAAGATAACGAGCCTATTCCCACAATAAAGACATTAATTTGTTCAAAAGGACAAGGTCCTTAGTGTTTGATCACCTCAAAAGGGTGCCATGTCCTTCTTTCTCCCTTGTGAGTAGACTTTTTTTTTAACCTCTTTGGGTTAGAGATTATTACAGTTACTGCAATTCTTGGCACAGTTGATGGTACCCAGTTTGCTTACAGCAGATCATTTGGTCACACTCGAATTCTGGGTGTGCTACTGGAGGGATGGTTCTTTGATGCCACCTCATAGGCAAAGCTTCAAAATCTGGGGATATACTCAGGATGTTGAAGAGAATAGTAATCCTTTACGAATTGGTCTCCAAATATCTCTTGCTACTAATCAGGTGGACTGGCCACCTTGTTTTGAAAGTTTGGCTTTGGTTGAACAGTGTCACTGAGCTCAATACAGTCAAAACTAGGGTGCCAGGGCACACAGCCACACTTGGACATTCAAAAAACACTACAGTTTATTACAGTCTTTTGCATTGTGATTTTTGGCTTCCTCTTTGTAGGCTTTTCAGTGGGATCATAGGAAGAAATAGCCTAAAAGACAAATTTCTCCACCATGATTTGGGTGGAAAAAACAGACACCTCATGAAATATTCCACTCATCTCTTTCATTAATTTTTCTTAAGACTCTACAACGCAGAACCCAATGGGTTGTAAAGTCAAACCCACAACAATACCTATTGGAATGTATGCTATGCTTTGCTAACATGCTATGCTTTGTTTAAAGTGTATTTGCTCCAGGCTAAAAAAATTAGTAAGAATAAGATCTAGGAAAAAACCTTTACCTAATATTATATATGTATGTATGTATGTATGTATGTATATATATACATATATATGTATATATATACATACATATATATATGTTAAAAATTGTAAAATGCCTTCTAAAACATTAGAGTTTACCTTTAAATAAGGTAATTTGCTATTTATTTTATAACATGTTTTAGGAAGTAGATTCATGTAAGTATGATGTTTAAATTATTGCAAATGGTTATAACAGTCATGAGAATTATCCCTACCAGAAAAGAAACATGGAAACTGGGCAAGTTGCCTTGTTTGTAGTTTGAAGGTAACAAATAAAAATACAGCAACAACGTATTTTCAATTAATTGACTGATTTTGTACTTTTTGACAGGCTCTCACTGCATATCGTGTGTTAGCCAAGCGTTCAGTAGTATTCCTGACTGGCCCTAGGCATACAGCGGTCCTGCTTTAGTTGCTCAACTGCCGGGATTACAAGCATGAGCTACAGCACTCAGCTTCTACTTCTTTTGGTTCTTTTCTTCCTTCCTTCCTTCCTTCCTTCCTTCCTTCCTTCCTTCCTTCCTTCCTTCCTTCCTTTCTTATAGAAGTGGGGATACACACCTTTAATCCCAGCACTCAGAAGGCAGAGACAGGCAGATCTCTGTGAGTATGAGACTGGCCAGCAAAGGGAGGAGAGGCCCTTGGTCCTGAGAAGGCGTGATGCCCAAGTATAAGGCATGATGGCCAGGACAGGGAAGCAGGAGTGGGTGGGTTGGTGAGCAGGGGGAGGGGGGAATGGGATAGGGGCTTTTTGGAGGGGAAACCAGGAAAGGGGATAACATTTAAAATGTAAATAAGGAAAATATCTAATAGATTTTTCTAATTAGACTTTTCCATATTGCTTATCATTTTAATATTAGCTAGTCAGAAAGCGACTTATTTAAGATTACACGTTAAAAAAGGAGTATAAGAAAGGATCACCGTTTTTCCATTTTCTATTTCAGGAGTCTTCTTAAAAATACTACTTTGCAACATCCATGATGTATTTATCCATACAACAGATGTAAGACATAGAGGCTTTATCATACTATAGGAATATTTATAGGCTTTGTTGGCTATTTACTGACTATGAGTAAAAAAAGAATACTCAAAAATACTGCAATAAAACTTCTGAAGAACTCAAATTTATAACATTTCTTTTCCATCCCGAATAATCTTTCCCATACACTTTGATATTTGTTTTCCTCTCTCATGTTTGAATTCAATGCTTTGAAGAGATAGCTTCTTTGAAAGAGGGAAGGCTACTGCCCACACTGTGTGGGGTGGTTGGATGTGGCTTAAGTATTTCCAACAGATTCAAAGTTTCAATAAATTGTGTGAAATTTAATCTCCATTTTAATCATTATGAGAATGAAAACTAAATCAGACTCTGCTTCGAGGGAGGGTGTCTGGGAAGGCACTAGTGTTGAATCCAATATACGGGATTTAGAAGTTGCTGCATGACGGTATACTGATACCAGGAGACCCAGAGAAAGCTAACGATGCATACAGCACACAGATGCATGCTCCACAACTATTGCCATATGATGTCCTTGTCTGTCCAGGAACTCTGCCAACAGGATAACCATCACCACCAGAAGTGGCTCTTGAACCTGCAGAAGCCAAAGCAATGTCTTTTCTTATAAAGTTACACAGTCGCTGGTATTCATTTATTCACAGCTGAAAATGGATTCGTATTGAATTTTCACAGTTTCCATAAGCCAGCCTCATATGTGGACTCTAAAAATGTAGGCAAGTCCTTTATAAATGAAAAAGATGGATTCAAGAAAAGGACACTTGCCTAGTCAGTATATTTTATATTAACTTTAACTAAGTGTTTTTAACTAATAAAGCTTTTCATTTTTCAAATATGCCATGAAATCGCTTCATAAAAGGAAAGTAACTTTAATCTCACATTCTTAGAATTATTTTAATAAATGGTGTCAAATATAATACATGATTGGTGGAATCTAAATATATATCTTTCTATAGAAAACATCAGATGGATTTTTTTTTTAGTTGCTCTTTGACATTTAAAGACATTTAAATGCTAGCAAAACACTATAATTTGCAGGAGCATTAAGCCTCTGAAAACACATGAGAGTTCAAATAGGATCTGTTCTATCTTTTCACAGAGTAAAGATGCTAAAAATAGTGTGGGCTTAAGCTAGGCCTCGGTTTTGTGAAATTGCTATCACTTCACCGGAAAATGGAAGGAATAAAATGACTGTTTGGGTCTGCTGTACAAGATGGATTGGCACGCGCGAAGCAGCCCCTTTGGGTGTTATACCAAAGGACTTTCACTTTATAGAGCTGAACTTAATACTAAGCATAATCTAAATATATGATGTGGTGTTGTATTGTGTAATAGGATGCAAATAAAGTTACCACAAATTGGTGAACAATTAATGAGATTCCTTGCCAGGATATTTCACCACTGAATGCTGTTTTCCTGCCAACTGAAACATGATGTATTTAATTCTAAATGACACCACCTGCTCCCACCTCTAAGTGAAATGAAAAAGCTGCCAAAGGGCATGTTGGGAATTAAACTTGCAGCCTTCCTTTTAATCAGGCGTTCCTCCATAACCCCGAAAGCCAAAATCATAACATAATGAAAAATAATACAGCCTTTTGTAAGTCAGTAGCTGAACCTGGCATCCCCGTCAAATAAAAGACACGGAGTGAAGCGATGCACTAATGTTTTTCCTGCTGCAAAATCACTTCCTTACTCTAAATCAGGAGAGGAAAAAGGAAAACAATAGATTCATAAGACAAGACAAAATTATTTGTCATGACAAATCTATAAGAAGAGGGAAGTGGAGGGGATATCTCCATCTGTCATGGTTACCGTGGGTAACGATAGCGTGCCTTTCACCTGAGGATTTAACAGTGCAGACCTTGATTCGTGTTTCCAAGATACTCTCAATAAAGTGACAACATCACATCATGCACATTTTACTAATAAGATGTGATGGTCTATGGAGAGATACTTTCATCAGAACCGCATATTTCTTTTCTTTTAGAACTTTCATGTCTTGATTTGCTGGTCTCTTTCCTGAATAAAACTACACTACCTTTAGGTGTGAACAATGGAACGCCAGCAAGAGCATGTGCGCGCACACACACACACACACACAAACACACACACACACACACACACACACAAACACACACACACAAACACACACACACACGGCTGATTAATCTGGGGGGTCAAGTGAGGGTCCATTTTCATAAATCATCAAGTTGCCAACAATGAAGTTGTAATAAAGAGTATACCATTACCCCAATTCTTTTCCCATCAAGTCCTTGTCTAATTTCCAGAATTGTCAAGATGGTGTTTTGACTCAAATGTGATGTCAAAATTGCATTTGTTGTGCTTGAATGTCTAAAACAACTTAAAATGTGCTACCTTAGTCAGTTTTCAAAGGTAAAGGAAAAATACCTGGAGTCAGCAACTAAAAGGGGAAAGCCCTTTTTTGACTCAGGGCTTCAGAGCCTTCCTTCCGCACTCACACAGTGCTATCACCTGGAGCCTGTGGCACGTCATAGCAGCTTATTAGTCAGCACATGGAAGAAGAGGTTGGCCTGCATTCTTCATGGTGGCCAGGAAGCGGAGACAGGAAAGAACCAGAGTCCCAATAGCTCATTCAAGGGAACTTCTCTAATGTTATGACCTTTTAGGCTCTTTCAGGCCCTATCAAAGATTCCTCTACCTCCAACGAGTGCCAGTGGCTGGAGGTCACATCTTTTACACATGGCCTTTTAGGAATATTTTTGTATTCAAAGCATTACAAGAGCTAAGGCACGATAGAAATATTCCTACATAAATATACACTCTCCCATTTATTTACAGGAGAGAAGTCTCTGTTTACTGTGTATACACCAAGTTCTTGGTGCTAGGATAGATCATTTCTCAAAATGATAAAACCTCCTGCTGTCACGACACTCACATTTTGATGGGATGAGAGAAAACCAATAAATAAATGTGTAACGATGCTGGAGTGGCAGGAAGACCAACACAGACTAAGAGGTTAGGAGCTTTCCCACGAGTAATTGGGGAAGGTTTTTTGAGCAATAGACACATGAATATAGATTTGGATGAGGGAAGCAAAATAACCAGGCCTATGTTATAGCATATGCCTTTGTATATGTGCATATGCAGGCCTGAGCATATGAGTGCATGTTTTTGTGTGCTTATATGCTTGTATGCGTGTGTGTGTGTGTGTGTGTGTGTGTGTGTTTGTGGTGTTTGCAGAACTACAGGTATTTATTCATTCCATCTGAGGTGACATTCCTCAAGTACCTCCTACCCTTTGTATTGAGCCTGCAACTCAATGCTTAGGCTACACTGCCTGGCCAGCAAGCCCCAGAGATTGGCAGGTTTTCTCCTTCCAAACACCAGGATTACAAGCACATGAATCTACAACAAGATTTTTTGATGTGTGTGAGCTCAGGGGAGTCAACCTGGGTTCTTGTGATGGCAGGGAAAACACTTTGCCAGTTTAACTCCTTAGCTCTACACTCTCCTTTTGACTGCTGAATGGTTTTATTCCTGTCAATTTTACTTTTGCCTTAGTAGATAAACATGCTCTAAAGTCTTCAGCACCAAAATAAATATACAAACAAACAAATAAAGGTATCTTCTAAACACCATCTCACAAGCTGGTGAGATGGCTCAGCAGTTAAGAGCACTGACCGCTCTTCTGAAGGTCCTGAGTTCAAATTCCAGCAACCACATGGTGGCTCACAACCATCCATAATGAGATCTTATGCCCTCTTCTGCTGTGTCTGAAGACAGCTATAGTGTACTTACATATAATAATAATAAATAAATCTTTTAAAAACCTAAAGTAAAATAAACACCATATCACACATGTCCACTCTGAAAGCTTTGTTTTTGAATCCACACAAAGACAGTTTAAGGAAATATCTAATCATGTTCACCAATGACCTTCACAACATCAGATTTAATTCTTAAAACATCATTTAATGGTATTTTATCCATGGTATTATTCCTAAAGTAAGGCCTTTCTTCTCCTGGTGTCTAGAACTCTCTCTGACTTTTCTGGTTTACCTGTCTTCATGACTAGCTCCTTCCCTCTTCCTCTGTATAAGCAAAGTGCTCCAGGGCTCCTTCTTCAGACCTTTCCTTCTCTATCTCAACTCACAGTGTCTCATCCAGGGCCAACACTTAAGTCGCCCAATGCCTGTCAAAATACATATCTATAGTTTATAGATATAATTTAATATATTATATATTAAATATTATATATGCACAATGCATTATGACTTATTTTATATAATCTATTACAATATTTTATATTTTACAATACATAATGTATATTAGAAAATATTTTATATCTGTATTATATATTATATATTAGATGTATATATTATATAGTAAATATGTGTTTATATAATATTTTATTATATATTTATATATAATATTGAGTACATCAAATATTAAATAAAAAATAGTATAAAAAATAATGTTATATAAAACATATTCTTAATTATAATATATAGTATAGAACTATAAATATTATATTTAAATTAGTTTATTATATTATATATGATATATAAAATTATGTCTGAAATATATACACATTATATATAAATAATTATATACACATTAAATATTATATTTAAATTATAAATATAAAATATATATCTATGTATTTATTGCTCATAAAACCTACATGTTTATCTACAAGTCTGACATCTCCGGGTTTGTCGTATAGTGGAGGTATTATATACCTGATATACAGGTATTAGAAAAGAAACATCTCCATAACTGAATCCTTAACTTCACACTCCCCACACACACCTGCTACTCCCACAGCCTTCCCTCCTATTACAGACTTCAAGGAGGACTGCCACAATATTTCCCACTCTGTGTGCTCTCCTTTCAGCATGAGCTTGACACGCCTCTCAGCGAGTGATAATATGGCTGCCTTCTCTCACTTGAATCTGGATGGAATTTTGTGACTAATTCATTCATCAAGAGATAATTATGGAAATGATGTTATGCAATTTATAACATTAGATCATGAAGATGCATCGTAAGCCTCTTTTGAGTCAGTTTTTCTTGGGTTCTGTCATCCGTTGTGCTGCGTGAAATCCCAAATTAGGTTATACAGAGAGACCACCTGGAAGACCCAGTATGTAAGAGGTCCAGCAAACAAGCCATATAAGAGCTGAATGCATGCATGCACTCCAGTGCACTGGGTTATTCCAATCTCTCAGCACCAGTCGATCCCAGGCTTTGAGTTTTCCCAACTGAGGCTCTGGAGGCCATCCATAGAGACAAGTCATCTGTACTGCATCAGATTTAAGTTTCTATCTGGGAAAGATCTGTGAGTAAATGTGTCCCTGTGATAATGGCTCTATCAGATTTTCCTGTCACTCAACATGAAGCTGCTTAGAGGCCCCACCAAGGCTTCCTTCTCATACCCAGATCAACCTACCGGCAAGTCCTGTAATAGTCCAGCTCTCCTTCTGAAACAGGTCCAAGAGTGCACAACTTCACATCACCCTCTCTCTTCTCCGTACCATTAAGTTTCATATTTACTTTCCTGCTTCTAACTTCTCTCCTGTAGAGTCTATCTTAAAGCAAGAGCCACGGGTGTTTTCTGCAAGTACAAGTCAGAACACGGCACCTTGGTCCTCAAACTCCAGGGGTTTTCTGTGCGAGCGTAAAAGCTGACATCATTAATGTCCTACAACATCCTCACAGGCTGGGCCAGCATCATTGCTTTAAACATCCGCACTCCTTTCTGCACAGCAGACACATTACTTTTGTGGAACCCCCCACCCCATGTCTTAAGACCTCCATGCCTTAGTACTTGCAGTCCCTGCAACTCTGGAATATATGCTCCTCACAAAGTCCTGAAAACTTTTATTTTCCAGAGGCGTCTTTGAGTGTTCCTTTGCCAGATGTTCTCTGAATAGTTTCTTTGAAACAGCACACGTGATACACATTGTTCTCTGTTCTTCTCCTGGCTTGCAATCAGCAGATATTGGTTTATTTTTTGAGTCCTTCCTGTACATGAAAGGTTCCCAAAGATAGAAACTTTGTCTTGTTGAAAGCTCAAGTCCCTAGTGCATAGCAGAAACGCAGTAAACATTTCTTGTTAAAGATTACTCCAAGCAGAAGGAAGAGCAAGTTCAAAGGCCATGAAATATGGATTACCCTGACTTGCTTCAGAGACAATGTAGCTCACACAGAATGAGACTATGGGAGCATGCAGGACACAAGCTCACAGAGGGAGCCAAAGGCCAGGTCAGTGAGTTGGAAGGGGTATGATAAATCCCTGTAAGAGGAAGTTGAAGAACACGGATGTAATCCAATTGACACTTTAAAAGACCCATCACCCTATAGACAGCAATTTGAATGGAACCCAAGAAGAAATGGTAGGGAGATCAGTGAGATGCAGTAATTTACACAAGGAAGAAAGCATTAGGGCATAAACTATGTACTGACAGAAATGTCCAAGTTGGTCAGGTACGGGATGCCTTCTGAAAGTTGAGTTGTGCAGACTTGATTAGATATAAGATAACGATAGCAATGTGGAATGGCTTCTAAACGTTTGGTCTTGGCAAATGGTTAAATACTTCTCACAGCATGGTAGTATTAGTTAAGTAGTTGCTTTACTTTTATTGAGGGTTCAGAGTTGATAAGCAAGTCCCACAAACAAACAAGAAAAAATGAATAAATGCTAAATGCTTCAGAAAATGGGCTTAACACCTAACCTTGAATAAGAATATACAAAGAGATTAACAGTTAACAGTTCCATCTGGGAGCTTCCAGTACTCCAGACACTACACAGGTAGGTAGCCTACCAGGGTACCTTGGAGGCTGGCAGACATGGTGCCTGGCAGGTGTGCCTCCAAAATAATGAGATAGACGCTGTGTTCTGCTCAAGAAGATACAGCTCTTCAGAACATATACAGACACACACACACACACACACACGCACGCACACGCACACACACACACACAGATACATATCACCATATATATATATATATATATATATATATATATATATATAGATACACACTAAAAATACCAATGAATTGCCAAATGTTCCAAGTCACGCAAAAAATTAAGTAGTTACATGTCTTGCTCCCAACTTGCACATAACAAAAAACAATCTTGTAAGGCAGCAGCTGACCTGGACCTAAGAGGAGTGTAAAGCAATGAAACATCCTAAGTACAGCTCTGTAGGGAGCAGCCATTAAAACTAGCTCCGTGGACTTGGTGCTATCCAAGCAGAAAAAGCAACTGCACCTGAATATCTTTCTTTTCATAAGCTAATAGCCCTTTAAAAACATTCGCCATTCGCTTTCCTTAAAATATTTTGCTAGTGACTTCCCCACCAGGGGTTGCGAGGAAAACTATTACTGCATTATCTTTAATGATAATTATCCTAGCATACACATTTTGCCATATTGATCTCCCAAATTTTATCCTACCTACTTTTGAGGTTTGCAGGGGCCAGAAAATTGCATTCTCCTCTTGGTCTGACACCAACTGAGATATGGAGAAAACTGAAGATCAAAATGTCAGGCTGATTACTAATTAGGCTGATGGAAGAATCGGGCTTAAGGAATGGGGAAAGGGGAAAGCCTTCGGAATGTAAACAAAGAATATAGAAAATAAAAAAAAATATTTAAAAAAAGAACATGAACACAGGAGCCTGGGGATGGCATCTAACACCCGGAACAGGTCGCTGCCCGCCACTGTCTTGGAGGAGACCCCGGCTTGAAAGCACGCTGAGCGGACAAGACGCAAGCCGCGTAGTCCACGGTAAGCCGTCAAGGCGGCTAGGGCGCAGTCATCACTTTCTCCAAACTCCACCAGAGCAATGGGTCCCTCTGGACTGGACAGAGGGAAGGGTGAGGTGGGGAGATGTTATTCTTCCCTGGCTGTGCTCCCTTCCAGGGAGTGGATGAAAACACACCTCTTTCTGCGACACAAGTTAGGGATGTCTGCTTTACCATTGTGCCCTTCAAGGTTGGACCACGGAACTGAACTTCATCTATTACACAACTGGGTTTCCACCAACCATCTCTATATAATTCCATTTTCTCATTTCTTTTTTCTCATTCGTCTGACTGAGGGAGCTAGTGGCCACTGAGCACAGCGAGAGGCAGCCAGGTTTCCAGTCTTTCCCTTCTATTTCTAGCTTGTGGAATACAGCGAATACTCTAACTTCTCCGAACCTTGTTTTCATGCCTTTAAAAGGACCATCCTTACTTGCTAAGATTCTGTTACAACCAAATAGAATGAATAGTAAAGAGCTGGCATTTAATGCCCAATTAATACCACTCTCTTCCTTTTCCTAGTTCAAAACTAGTTGATAGATTAAAATATGTATTAAACAAAAGATCTATTATTTATTACAGCTCCTTCCAACTGTGTCGTTTCTTGATAGTCATAAGTATATTACATTATGCTTTTATAGTCTTTATAATATTTTTAGAGTTAAAATTTTAAGTTCCGAAGACCTCCGGGGACTCAGGTCTGGAGCAGGAACTGCTCACAGAGTAGCGGTTTGGAGTACAGTGGCCGTGCCTGTGCTCTGCGCTCGCAGGCCAGACCCCGAACCCCCTGCAGGCAGCGCCATCTTGCCTGCTGCTTCCCATCCAGCCGGTAGCAGGGAAGCCAGACCTAGCCAGCTTGCCAGGTGCTCAGACCCTGCCGGCGGAACCAGGATAAGCAACAATTCTTGTTTATTAAGAAGAGTGAGGACCAGCTATAGCGGCAGGCCTCCATATTGCAACCAGGACACAGCTGGAAAGGTGCAGGTAGAGACTCCGTCTGGGGCTAGAGCAGGGAGAGCTGCTAAGCTCTCGCCCACAGGCGGGCCCAGGCACCTAGGCTCTGTAGCACATCCCTGCGAGCTTAGGCCATGCACCGAGGCAGCCGGAACCACCCAGCTCCCCAGGACCCCAGAACAGCGAGAGCGGCAGGTCTCCATATTGCAAACAGAACACAGCTGGAAAGGCACAGGTAGACAGATTCCATCAGGGGCTACCGCATGGGGGGGGATCTGCTAGGCTCTCGCTACTAGGCAGGCCAAGCAGCACCATCCGAGGCTCTGCTGCACTCCCCTACACTTCCCAGAGACCTCAGGGCGTGCACAAAGTCAGCGGGTGGCAGCCAGCTCGTGTTCCTGTTGAGCAGCAATCACGCATAACCACCAGTAGAGAAACAACAGGTAAGCCCAGCCTCACAGGAGATTCAAACACCAGCCAGTGACAACAAGGTCAACTAACACCAGAAATAACCAGATGGCAAAAGGTAAACGAAGGAATGTCACTATAAGAAATCAAGGCAACATGACAGCATCTGAACCCAGTTCGCCAACAACAGGAAGCCCTGGATATCCCAAAACACCAGAAAAACAAGACTTGGATATAAAATCACTGGTCAGGATGCTGGTAGCTGAACACATAGAAAAATCTCGTAAAGAAATAGAAGAGAAAATGGATCAAAAGTTAGAAGCCTTTACAAGGCAAATACAAAAATCACTTCAAGAAATGCAGGAGAAGATGGATCAAAAAGAAGAAGACAATAAGGAGGAAAGACAAAAATCACTTAAAGAAATACAGAAGAACGTGGACCAACAAGTAGAAGCTATGAAAGAGGAAACACAAAAATCTATTAAAGAAATACATGAAAACACAATCAAGCAAGCGAAAGATCTGAGCACATCCATCCAGATACTAAAAGCAGAAGTAGAAACAACTAAGAAATCGCAGAGGGAGACAAAATTGGAGATAGAAAACCTTGGGAAGAAATCAAGAGCCATAGATGCAAATATCAACAATAGAATACAAGAGATAGAAGACAGAATATCAGAAGCCGAAGATACCATAGGAACCATTGATTCAACAGTCAAAGAAAATACTAAATGCAAAAAGGCTGTAACCCAAAACATCCAGGAAATCCAGGACACAATGAGAAGACCAAACCTAAGGATTATAGGTATAGACGAGAATGAAGATGTACAAGTTAAAGGGCCAGCAAATATCTTCTACAAAATTATGGAAGAAAACTTCCCCAACCTAAAGAGAGAGATGCCCATGAATATACAAGAAGCATACAAAACCCCAAACAGACTGGATCAGAACAGAAATACATCCCGTCACATAATAATCAAAACTCCAAATGTACTAAACAAAGAAAGAATATTAAAGGCAGCAAGAGAAAAAGGCCAAGTAACTTATAAAGGAAGACCTATCAGAATAACACCAGACTTCTCACCTGAGACCATGAAAGCTAGAAGATGCTGGGCAGATATAATGCAAACTCTAAGAGAACACAAACTTCAGCCAAAACTACTTTACCCAGCAAAGCTCTCAATCGCCATAGATGGAGACATCAAGGTATTCCATGACAAAACCAAATTTGCACGATATCTTTCCACAAATCCAGCCCTACAAAGGATAATAGGGGGAAAACACCAAGACAAGGACGGAAACTACACCCGGGAAGAAGCAAGATAGAAACCTCCTCTCATCAAACCCAAAAGAAGGTAACCTCTAGAATATAAAAAATAAATAAAATAAATAAATATAATTTCAAAAATGTCTGGAGGAAATAATTACTATTCCTTAATATCTCTTAACATCAATGGACTCAATTCCCCAATAAAAAGACATAGATTAACAGACTGGATACGGAAACAGGACCCTACATTTTGCTGCATACAGGAAACACATCTGAGTGTCAAAGACAAACACTGCCTTAGAGTAAAAGGCTGGAAGACAATTTTACAAGCAAATGGTCTCAGGAAACAAGCTGGAGTAGCCATTCTAATATCAGATAAAAATGACTTCCAACCTAAAATCATCAAAAGAGACTCAGAAGGTCACTTCTTGCTGGCCAAAGGGAAAATCCACCAAGAAGAGCTCTCAATACTGAACATCTATGCTCCAAATGCAAGGGCACCCTCATTCGTAAAAGAAACCTTACTAAAGCTTAAAGCACACATTACACCTAACATAATAATTGTGGGTGACTTCAACACTCCACTCTCCTCAATGGACCGATCAGGAAAGCAGAAATTAAACAGGGACACAGTGAAACTAATTGAAACTCTGGACCAATTGGATTTAACAGATATATATAGAACATTTCATCCTAAAGCTAAAGAATATACCTTTTTCTCAGCTCCACATGGTACCTTCTCCAAAATAGACCATATAATTTGTCACAAGACAGATGTCAACAAATACAAGAAGATCGAGCTAATCCCATGCTTCCTATCAGATCACCATGGAGTAAGAGTGGTCTTCAATAACAACAAAAACAACAGAAAGCCCACATACACATGGAAACTGAACAATACTCTACTCAATGACACCTTGGTCAAGGAAGAAATAAAAAAGAAATCAAAGACTTTTTAGAATTCAATGAAAATGAAGGTACAACCTACCCAAATCTATGGGACACAATGAAAGCAGTGCTAAGAGGAAAACTCATAGCTCTAAGTGCATCCAAAAAGAAACTGGAGAGAGCATACACTAGCAGCTTAATGGCACACCTTAAAGCCCTGGAAGAAAAACAAGTTAATTCACCCAGGAGGAGTAGAAGACAAGAAATCATCAAACTCAGGGCTGAAATCAATCAAATAGAAACAAAGAGAACCATACAAAGAATCAACAAGACCAGGAGCTGGTTCTTTGAGAAAATCAAAAAGATAGATAAACCCTTAGCCAGACTAACCAAAGGACACAGAGACAGTATACAAATTAACAAAATTAGAAATGAAAAGGGAGAGATAACAACAGAAACTGAGGAAATTCAAAAGATCATCAGATCCTACTACAAAGGTCTATACTCAAAACAACTGGAGAATCTGGAGGAAATGGACAATTTCCTAGACAGATATCAAATACAAAAATTAAATCAGCATCAAGTAGATCAGCTAAATAGTCCCATAACCCCTAAAGAAATAGAAGGGGTTATAGAAAGCCTCCCAACCAAAAAAAGTACGGGACCAGATGGTTTTAGTGCAGAATTCTACCAGACCTTCAAAGAAGACTTAACACCAATACTTTTCAAACTATTCCACAAAATAGAGACAGAAGGGACACTGCCCAACTCATTCTTCGAAGCCACAATTACGCTAATACCTAAACCACTAAAAGATCCAACAAAGAAAAAGAACTACAGGCCAATTTCTCTTATGAATATAGATGCAAAAATACTAAATAAAATTCTTGCTAACCAAATCCAAGAGCACATCAAAACGATCATCCACCATGATCAAGTAGGCTTCATCCCAGGGATGCAGGGATGGTTCAATATACGGAAATCCATCAATGTAATCCACTACATAAACAAACTGAAAGAAAAAAACCACATGGTCATCTCATTAGATGCTCAAAAAGCATTCGACAAAATTCAGCATCCTTTCATGCTAAAAGTCTTGGAAAGAGCAGGAATTCAAGGCCCATACCTAAACATAGTAAAAGCAATCTACAGCAAACCAGTAGCCAACATCAAAATAAATGGAGAGAAACTTGAAGCATTCCCACTAAAATCAGGGACTAGACAAGGCTGCCCTCTCTCTCCATATCTTTTCAATATAGTACTTGAAGTTCTAGCAAGAGCAATTAGACAACATAAGGAAGTCACAGGGATACAAATCAGAAGGGAAGAAGTGAAACTATCATTATTTGCAGATGATATGATAGTTTACCTAAGCTACCCAAAAAAACTCCACCAGAGAACTTCTACAGCTGATAAACAACTTCAGCAAAGTGGCAGGTTATAAAATTAACTCAAGCAAGTCAGTGGCCTTCCTGTACTCAAAGGACAAGCAGGCAGAGAAAGAAATTAGGGAAATAACACCCTTCACAATAGCCACAAACAACATAAAATATCTTGGCGTAACAAGCGAAAGATCTGTACAACAGGAACTTCAAGTCCTTGAAGAAAGAAATCGAAGAAGACCTCAGAAGATGGAAAAATATTTCTTGCTCCTGGATTGGCAGGATCAATATAGTAAAAATGGCCATCTTGCCAAAAGCAATATACAGATTCAATGCGATCCCTATCAAAATCCCAACTCAATTCTTCATAGATCTAGAAAGAGCAATTCTCAAATTCATCTGGAGCAACAAAAAACCCAGGATAGCTAAAACTATTCTCAACAATAAAAGGACTTCTGGGGGAATCAATATCCCTGACCTCAAGCAGTACTACAGAGCAATTGTGTTAAAAACTGCATGGTATTGGTATAGCAACAGGCAAGCAGATCAATGGAACAGGATTGAAGACCCAGAAATTAACCCACAGACTTATGGTCACTTGATCTTTGATAAAGGAGCCACAACCATCCGGTGGAATAAAGATAGTCTTTTCAACAAATGGTGCTGGTTCAACTGGAGGTCAACATGCAGAAGAATGCGAATTGACCCACTCTTATCTCTTTGCACTAAGATCAACTCCAAGTGGATCAAGGACCTCCACATAAAACCAGACACACTGAAACTATTAGAAAAGAAACTTGGGAAGACCCTGGAGGACTTGGGCACAGGGGAAAAGTTCCTGAACAGAACACCAATAGCTTATGCTCTAAGATCAAGAATTGACAAATGGGACCTCATAAAATTACAAAGTTTCTGCAAAGCAAAGGACACTGTCAGAAGGACAAAACGGCAACCAACAAAGTGGGAAAAGATCTTCACCAACTCCACATCTGACAGAGGGCTAATATCCAATATATACAAAGAACTCAAGAAGTTAGACCGCAAAGAAACAAATAACCCTATCAAAAAATGGGGCACAGAGCTAAACAAAGAATTTTCACCAGAAGAAATTCGGATGGCCGAGAAACACCTTAAAAGATGTTCAACATCATTAGTCATCAGGGAAATGCAAATCAAAACAACCCTGAGATTCCACCTCACACCAGTCAGAATGGCTAAGATTAAAAACTCAAGAGATAACAAGTGCTGGCGAGGATGTGGAGAAAGAGGAACACTCCTCCACTGTTGGTGGGATTGCAAAATGGTAAAACCGCTCTGGAAATCAGTTTGGCGGTTCCTCAGAAAATTGAGCATGTCACTTCCAGAGGACCCTGGCATACCACTCCTGGGCATATACCCAGAGGATTCCCCTGCATGCAATAAGGACACATGCTCCACTATGTTTATAGCAGCCTTGTTTATAATAGCCAGAAATTGGAAGGAGCCCAAATATCCCTCAAAGGAGGAATGGATACAGAAAATGTGGTATATTTATACAATGGAATACTACTCAGCAATTAAAAATAATGAATTCATGCAATTTGTAGGTAAATGGTTAAACCTGGAAAATATCATCCTGAGTGAATTAACCCAATCACAATAGAATGCACATGAAATGCAATCACTGATAAGTGGATATTAATGAGCCCAGAAGCCCTAAATACTCAAGACACAAATAGCAAGTCAAATGATTCCCAAGAAGAAGAAAGAAGAGGACCCTGGGCCTGTAAAGATTGCATCCAGTTTAGTAAAGAAACCGAGGGGGGAGGGGGAATGATTGGGGAACAGTTGGGGGGGAGAGGAACTATGGGAACTATGGTGGATGGGAATTGGGAAAGGGGAAAGCCTTTGGAATGTAAACATAGAATATAGAAAATAAAATAAAAGAAAAAAAGAAAAAGAAAACAAAGTATAAAAAAAATTTAAGTTTCAGTTTCATAGCAAAATTGAGCAGAAAGTAGGAAGAACCACATCTTCCTATGACTTGCATATGTACATACAGAGCTTTTCCCACTGACTGCATCTTGCAGTAGGTTGAACCACATTACAACTGATAAATTTACAATGACATTTCTCATCTGTCCACATCTGACATTAGGGTTGGGTCTTGCTGAGGCACAATGGAATTATTTTGATAAGGGCGTGATGACTTGTAAAAACGAATAGTGTCACACATAATGGATCTGTTGCGTTAAAATAAAAATGCTTTATGCATCATCAATTTATCTCTTCTCTTTTAATGCTATTCAACCTTAAGAGAAAAAAGTTCTTCCATTTGCAATAACAGATAAATTTGAATGGCTTTAAGCCAAGCAAAGTAAGCCAAGCACATGTGTGGAATCTAAGAAAGATGAACACATAGAAACAGAGAGACGAGGTATATGTCTGTGAGGGGGGAGAGGGAGGGAGGGTGAGAGAGAGAGAGAGAGAGAGAGAGAGAGAGAGAGAGAGAGAGAGAGAGAGACTACTAGTGTGAGCAGGTGAATATGTTCACTATGTGGGCACTAGGTTGTAGTGAATAAGTGCAGGAACCTAATGTGCAGTATGATGCTATGGTTATGTTGATAAAATGTCCTTGTAATTTGCTAATTTCAGGGAATCTCATAACAGTTAAAAATTCACTGAGTAGATAGCTATATTAATGAACTTACTACTAGCAATCTTGTAGCTATGAATATGTTCATCAAAATATCATGTGGTTTATATAAATAAGTATATGGAAAGATGCTACACACAGTATGCCATAAAAGAACTGTAAAGTGAAATACCTGTAAGATACTGTTAAACATCTGTTACAAGATAAAACAAACAAACAAAACAAACACCCACACTGCAAATGCCAGCAGGAGCGAAGTGAGGGAGCTCTCACGGCTGCTGAGAAGTCAGAGTGGCAAGAGCGTCTTGGGGACAGTCTTGTGGGATCTGACAAAAGTAAACATGCTCCTTGTAATTTACAAATGGCTCTCCTTAGTTAATATCTAAATGAATCCAAACCTCACAGGCACACAAAACTTGTACAACAATATTTAAGGCAGCATTATCACACACAGGTCACCATGCACCTAAGATGCCCTATGGTAGGTAGGATTAATAAACCGGTAACCTTATATGATGGGATATTAGTAGTAAAAAGAAATGGGTTATTGGGCAATGAAGAGACACATAGTAATGGGAATTACTCAATGAAAGACACCAATGTGACAAGGCCACAAATATTATTATTCTAATGAATACATGGGAAAGGAAAACTATCCACAGAGTATAAACAGCACGTGGCCAAGCTTTTGAAGCTGGTGAAAGATTCCTTTAAAAAGTATTTATATCTTCAATTGTTCTCCACAATATTTCAATTCTACCATCAGACATTTTTTTCTGAGTAAAACATTTAAACTGAGAAGCCGTAAACAAAACAACAAAATGAAATGCAGCAAGGAAACCAGTCTCACCAGCCCCTGTGATGATGCTACGAGAATATATACCAATTACCTCCAGGATCTAAAGTCATTTCCGGGTTTAATCAATTGGGGAGTGCAGAAAGCACAAGAATATTTGCTCACTAGGTAAACCTATAGAAGTTACAATTAACTTTATTACAGCTCTACCTCATAGTGAAACACATATGTGGACAAGATCCACTTTAGATGACTTGCTCACAGTTGCATATTTGCTTAGGTCTAATGTACAACATAATGGCAGTGGTTCTGTCTGAATATACTTACTTAAAGAGTATGCGTCTGGTGCTTGCAGTACATCAAACGCTGACAGTGAGATGTTATGCTAAGGAACTTGTTAACATCATTTCTGTAGCTGTGAACACTGAAACCAGCCCTGGCTCAGCGCTCTTCTCTCTGGTTTAGATACATGGAGGAGGAGACACAGGTAACTCCGGAGATGCAGTGGGTAGCCTTGGTAGTCACAGCAATTTAAGATAACAGTTGCATTTCAAATAAGAAAGTAAGAAGAAGAATGAATGAAGAAAGACACACTCCAAAAACACAAGCAAGCAAGCAGGCAAAGAAAAAACCAATACTGCTAATTTCTAATTGACTCCCAGTGAAATATGCTTTCTAGTTCTGGCTGTTGGTTCTTGAGTACTGATTAAAAACCTAAAGAAAGCAAACCATTTTTAACAATCGTCAACCTATCATGATTTAAATATGAGCTATGGAACAAGTCGTCCAGAAACAGGCGAGGGACTCTCTTGCCTATATCAGTAATGACGAACATTGTCATAAAATTCAAATTACATTCTCTCTCGAGGGCACAGCAGTGTGCTGACAGTGCTTTTCACTTAGCAGGCCTGACAACCAACTCAAGCATAAGCATAGCAGCCATACAGAAACATCTGCTGAACCAGAAACTTGAAGACACGCGGAATCCGTGGCCCAAAGACAAGATGGCAGGTGATGTGAAGGCACTCCGAGAATTTAAGTCTATAGCCTGCTTTTCTCACCCTGGCATTGGTGCCCTGAGCATTGACTCTGGGAATTAAAACTTTGTTCCTGCATCTGGGAATTGAATAGAAATCAGTCAACGTTAAGAAGTAGCTATAAATCCAAACAAAGTCAGGGCATGTACAAGAAGAGAATTATCGTAGCCTCCGAAGAGAACCCCACAGCCAGTGAGTCTCAACGTCAGAAATAGCAGTGGCGAACACACTTGAAGCTGACCTATGCTTTTCTGGCATATCCAAAGGAAGAAAGGAAGTTGTGCAGTCAAGGCAGAAACAGGAAGAGAGCCTGCTTCCTGACTCCTGTTTCTGTGCTAGTATAAAAGGGTAAAGCACACTTTACCACCTCTTCTTCTCTTCATGTTGAAAACCTTTACTTTTGCCTTTCAGAAGTGATTTCTAGCAAGAACCCAAATTACTCATTCTCCTCTCATATATGCTCCTCCTCCTTCTACACCTCTTAGACCTCCATCTCCACTTTCCTCTAGATCCACGCTCCACCCTGTCTCCTCCCAGAAAAGAGCAGGCCACTCAGGGACACCAACTGAATACAGCACCACAAGTACTGCACCAAGACTAGGCATAAGCTAGCACAGCAGTCCGCTAAGACTAGGCGCAAACCTTTCTAACAAGGCTGGGCCAGACAACCCAGTAGGAGGAAAAGGTTTCCAATAGCAGATAAAAGAACCAGAGACACCCCCTCTCCCATTGTCAGAAACTCCCCCAAATTACCTAGCAAATAACCTAACATGTATGCAGAGGACCTAGTACAGACCCACATAGATCTCTGTGAGCCCCATGAGCCCTTCATAGTTGACTGTGTTCTCCCAGTGTTTTCATGTCCCTTGGCTCCCACAATTCCTTCTCCTTTTCTTGCTCTGGGTTCCCCAAACTCCAAGGGGAAGAACTCAATAGAGACGGGCTGTCTCTCTGCCTAACGCCTGGCTGTGGATCGCTGCATCTGCTCCCATTATTTCCAGCCAGAATGTTTTAATAAAACACCACTGGTCTAAGTTTCTTTGTTTTTTTTTTTTTTTTTTTACTTTATTTTGATTTCCCCCAAATACTAAAAAAACACATCATATTATATCTCAGATTATATTTAAAAGGAAGAGGAAGCAGTGTGCGCTTCGACAACAAAGAGTATGAGCAGATACCGCCTGCCAACAGGAACTACGGTTTTATAACTCACAGCTCTAGTTACCTCAGAAGCTCATATTGCAAGAATGGACATGAAAACATGGGCTGCCCACTTTCAAACTGTGGTTAATTCACCAAGAATATGTACGGTGTTACCAGAAAAAAAAAATCACATTTTCAGTATAGATATGCTGCACCAAAATGCTTTTTAGCCCAAATTAGTGAGCTTCCTGTTGCATTGTAGAAGCCCTATAAAGTGTCTGAATTGCATCAGGGAGAGGAAAAGGCAGTAAAAAGGGACTCAGATCATCCTCCTCTGCAAAGGAAGACAGGCTAGCTTCATTTCCTTGCTCCCTACGAGCAAACACTTCCTGTGCAAGGACTAAAGTGCAGGGATCTGGAGAGGTTTGCTTCTGAACCTAAAAGGTAAGAGAAGCATTAGCTTTCATGGCCCTGCCACTCAGCGGACATCATTTTGTCTCAGTATATATGAAATGTCTTCAGTGCATCTTAAATTATCATGTCCTTATTATTCTCTTATTTCAACAAACTCAGAAAAAAAAAAATGAGGAAAAAAATATCCTGAATAAAACTTTCTACCAAATGTGAAATCTCACTAAAACCACACGGTAGGGCTTTAATGTTAAATGGTGAAGGCAGCTGGAGGGGGAAATGACAGTGGGTTTGAGAAATGGCCTTTATTCAATGATAAAACATTAATGAAAAAATTAATTTTTATGGTGAATTAGAGCATGCTTTTAATGTCACCGTCCCTCCGTGCTGTAATTAACTGATTTAAACAGATAAAATTCATCTACTTTTCAAACACTCAAATAAACGAAACCTGAAAAATGATTAAGAGATTAAGCATCCACTTAGACAAAACCTCTGTGTGGCTCCACAAATTCGCACGCATGTGTGTGAGTGTGAGCGGGTCAGGCACGGATATAAAAGTTTCTGCCATTCTACAAGCCGATAGCCAACACTGGTGCTGGCTTCTTCATTTGGGTGACACTTAGTGGTTCTTTACTATGAAAGAAGTTCTGTTCATCAGAAAGTTGTTGAACAATCCATGACCTAGCAGGAGTTGAAATCTAGTGACAGAAGTAAAACACGTGGATGGTTTCAGTCATGACAGTATAAAATAGGTGTCATGTCAGCGTGTATAAAAATAAGTGCCATGTCAGCGTGAACTGCCAAAGCACTTCAAATCGCTTTGAAGTGAATCGCTACATTTACCTATGAAAAATTAAATAACTTGGAGAAGGAGTGAAAGAAAAAGAAATCATAGCTTAGAATGACAGGGGGCAAATTAGAGTGCTAATACCTATTAACACAAAAGCAAGTCCAGTGTAAGACAAGGGATATGCTTCACAGTTAGGCAAAGACATAAGATGCCTTTGGAAGTTCCCGAATTTGATGGAAGCAGAGGGCTGTATGGGCTACCTAAAGTATAGGTAGCCTGGAACTGAATGTAGATATCCCGTGTGAGTCAGATATAAACAGAGTTAACAATGTCCATCCAGAGGATTATGAATAAGCTAAAGGTGGCTGAACCTGAATGTCCAGGAGTCGGGGGTTATCAGTGATGCTACACGCTACATAGAACCACTTCTGGCAAGATGTCTCTATTGTGTGATTCAGCATGAATATGTCCTTCATGTCCTGTGAGTCCCTTTACCCTTGTGAGTGCCATCCTACCTATAGGAACCTGTATGTGCCAGGGTCCCTAAGTGTCTGAATAGTGGCTTGTGTGCTGTTGAATAAAATATGTCATATCTACCTATAACTCCTTGCGCACTTTTCAAAATTCCAGTCTCCCACGATCTTTCTCATTTTCTGGACTGGAGGTCAGAATTTATAGAGTTTGTGCCAAGTTAGTATCAATTAAGATAATGTGGAATTTATGAGCAGGTAGACTAGGACACAATGGTGGGGAGATACTTGGACATTTAGAAACTCAGGTGCTGTGACTTAACTAGTCAGTTATGCTTCATCTTATTTTGAAATATGCAAATAAATGACGTCTGAATAATAATTAATAAAAATCAAAGGCAGTTAGCTGGTAGCCTGTTTCCTCTGAACACTTTCTGTAGTTGCCAAGAGAGGTAGTCCAAAAAAAGAATCAAACAGGAAGCTCTCCTAATGCAGAGAATGTACTTCATTTGCATATAGCTCTCCTGCAGCCTAGCCCAAAGGAGATCATATAATGTAATGACAAGAATGTAAAAGAAGAAATGAATAAATGATCGCCCAGCATTCACACGTTAGTAAATTACATACATTCCATTTCTAGGGAACAAAAGGATGACAATTTATAACAGAAGAGCTAGGATTAATACAATGAGATATTCAAAATCATATAAAAAGGAGAGAGACAAAATTCTAAAAAAAAAAAAAAAATGTTAGTTTCAATTGGACACCATAGTTATTTTTTAGTCTCCCAGCAGTAAAAAAAAAAAAAAAAAAAAAAAAAAAAAAATTTATTTTATGTATGTCAGTACACACTGTAGCTGTTTTCAGACACACCAGAAAAGGGCATCAAATCCCATTGCAGATGGTTGTGAGCCACCAGGTGGTTGCTGGGAATTGAACTCAGGACCTCTGGAAGAACAGTCAGTGCTCTTAACCAGTGAGCCATCTCTCCAGCACAGCCCCATGGGATGAACAATGATTTTGGCTACCCAGATGCCCCAAGACTCTCAGGAACTGAACCATCAACCAAGGAGCACACATGGTTCCAGGCAAAAGTGTGGCAGAGGAAGGCCTTGTTGGGCATCAGTGGGAGGAATGGTCCTTGGTCAGGTAAAGGCTCAACAGAGGCCCAAACAAAGGGAAACTGGGCAGGGGTGGGGAGAGGGTGGGAGTGTATCTGGTAGAGGGGCATGTATTTGGAGTCAGGGGGAGGGAGGAGGGGTTCGGAGTCTTTGGGGAGGGGGAAATTGGGAAAGGTTTTACCATGGCAATGTAAATGAAGATGATATTCAATTAAAAAAAAAGAAAAAAAGAAAAAAAGAAAAATAATCTTCACCAACCCTACATCTGACAGAGGGCTAATATCCAATGTATACAAAGAACTCAAGAAGTTAGACCCCAGAAAACCAAATAACCCTATCAAAAAATGGAGTACAGAGCTAAACAAAGACTTTTCACATGAAGATTTTCAGATGGCTGAGAAATACCTTAAAAAATGTTCAACATCATTAGTCATTAGAGAAATGCAAATCAAAACAACCCTGAGATTTCACCTCATACCAGTCAGAATGGCTAAGATTAAAAACTCAGGAGACATCAGGTGTTGGCAAGGATGTGGAGAAAGAGGGACACTCCTCCATTGCTGGTGGGACTGCAAGCTGGTACAGCCACTCTGGAAATCTGTCTGGCGGTTCCTCAGAAAACTGGACACAATACTTCCTGAGGACCCAGCCATACCACTCCTGGGCATATACCCAGAAGATTCCCCAGCATGCAATAAGGATGCATGCTCCACTATGTTCATAGCAGCCTTATTTATAATAGCCAGAAGCTGGAAAGAACCCAGATGTCCCTCAACGGAAAAATAGATACAAAAAAATGTGGTATATATACACAATGGAGTACTATTCAGCCATTAGAAACAATGAATTCATGAAATTCTTAGAGAAATGGATGGAGCTGGAGAATGTCATACTAAGTGAGGTAACCCAGTCTCAAAAGAATACCCATGGTATGCACTCACTGATAAGTGGATATTAGCCTAGAATCTTGGGACACCAAAGACACAATCTACATACCAAATGATGTCTGAGAAGGAAGGAGTAGACCCTGGTTCTGGAAAGGCTCAAAGCATCAGTGTAGGGGAATACCAGAACAGGGAAGTGGGAAGGGGTGAATGGGGGAACAGAGGGAGGGAAAAGGGCATGTGGGACCTTTGGGAAGCAGGGAACCAGAAAAAGGGAAATGAATGTAAATATAATATATATCCAATAAAAAATAAAATAAAGAAAAAAATAATTACTTTTTTTGTTCTGAATAGCTAAAAGAAAACATTTTGGAGAAAAAATATTTTCATAGAATTATATTCTAAGAAAACCTTTTTGGACTGGAGAGATGGCTCAGCAGTTAAGAGCACTGACTGCTCTTCCAGAGGTCCTGAGTTCAAGTCCCAGCAACCACATGGTGGTTCACAACCATTTGTAATGAGATTTGATGCCCTCTTCTGGTATGTCTGAAGACAGCTACAGTGAACTAATATATAATAAATAAATCAATCTTTAAAAACATCCTTGTGGAGACAGGGGCGAGGGAGGGGGGAGGAGGAGGTATGGGATGTGGAAGTCGGAGGGTGGACAAGGGGTGGGGATAAAATCTGGAGTATAAAAAAAAGAAAAGAAAAAACTCATTACCACTCCTGGGCATATACCCAGAAGATTCCCCGGCATACAGTAAGGACATACACTCCACTATGTTCATAGCAGCCTTATTTATAATAGCCAGACGGTAGAAAGAACCCATATGTCCCTCAATGGAGGAATGGATATGGAAAATGTGGCATATTTACACAATGGAATACTACTCAGCCATTAAAAACAATGAATTCATGAAATTTTTAGGCAAATGGTTGGAACTGGAAAATATCATCCTAAGTGAGGTAACCCAATCACAAAAGAATACACATGGAATGCAGTCACTAATAAGTGGATATTAGCCCAGAAGTGCTGAATACTCAAAACACAATTAACATATCAAATGATTCCCAAGAAGAAGGAAGGAGAGGGCCCTGGTCCTGGAAAGGCTTAGATGCAGCATTGTAGGGGACAGAGAAATGGGAGGGGGTTGATTGAGGAACTGGAGGAGGGAAGAGGGCTTATAGAACTTATGGGGAGGGGGAACCAGGAAAGAGGAAATCATTTGGAATGTAAACAAAGAATATAGAAAATAAAAACGAGAAAAGAACCTTTTCATAAATAAACTTACATATCAGGGATTTGAATATAAGATCTTAGAGTAACTTAAAAGACAATGGCATCAATAATCTCTTATAGATGATAAAAACAGACTCTCTATAGGTCGATGCTTCACTAACTTTTCATAAAAATTAAAACAAAGGTTAACAGACTAACATTAATCATTGGAAGTAAAGTTTGTGGCTTTCTGGGGATTCACTGAATTATAAAAAGAAAATGTGGAAAAATGTGCTTAATGGAAAATACTGTTAATTTCAAATACCAGTTGTTTTCTTTGGATGCTATCCGCAGGAGTTGGATAGGACTCAATTCAAGGTAGAAGTATTTGCCAAGAATGCTCAGAGTACAGAGTCCTGAGTTAGCTAATTGGACACTCACTATACGCACATTTCAAAGCTTATAATCAGGAAATAAGTTTGAATTTGGAGATGTTCAAGGGAGTTTTTGTTTGGTTAATTTTTTATTTGTTTTGCTTTATTTTATTTTGGTTCTTGAAGCATGGTCTCGCTGTTTCAAGCCACTTTCCAGCATGTGATCTTCCTATCTCCCTGCCTGGAGAGTCTGAGATTATAGCTATCAGTCACTGTGCCTGGAATAAAAAACCCATCTTGTTAGAAAAGATTACCTACCTTAAAACCAACTGAACAGTCTCGCCCATCACTATGAGTGATATCCAGTAGATATAACATGTACAGTTGAGTTACAAGCTAAATTTATTCATGTTCTTTGGCAAAAGTGTGTAGTGTCTTCAGCAACATGATCTTACCATCAAGTGTTGGACAATAACTAGTAGTATTGGAAATAGCCTTCATGCTTGGGAACAGACTGTGGGACCTCACTGACAAACAACTCAAAGACAAATAACTAAGTTGAGGAGCAATTTGGGGGCAAGGTAGAAACCTAGTGCAATGGAAACTCCTGGGAATTTCTTAGGGTGACCCTCCATAAGACTTCTGGTAATGGGGGATACAGAGCCTGAACTATTCATCTCTATAACCGGGCAAGACTTCCAGTGGAGGGACTAGGATACCAACACAGTCACAAAATCTTTGGTCTATAATTTATCTGGCCAACATGATATGCTGGGGGCAGGTAAAGGTGGCACAGAAAAAAAGCTGGGAGGTTGACTAAAAGATGACTGCTCCAGCTTGAGACCCGTGCCACAAGAGGAAACCCATCCCTGACACTGACTGGGAACCAGAAACCAGAGGCCGAATGGGTCCAGAGACCTAGGATAAAACCAAACATGACTGAGAGGGGAGAGAGAGAGAGAGAGAGAGAGAGAGAGAGAGAGAGAGAGAGAGAGAGAGAGAGAGAGAGAGAGAAGGAGGAGGAGGAGGAGGAGGAGGAGGAGGAGGAGGAGGAGGAGGAGGAGGAGGAGGAGGAGAAAACTCAATGGTGTTCTGCTGTACTCATCATGGATTGATGCCTAACCCAATTCTCATAATTCTCATCAGAGAGGCTCCATCCCGCAACTGATGGAAGTAGATGCAAAGACCCACAGACAAACATTAGGTAAAACTCAGGGATGAAACGGGCAAAGAAAGACTGCAGGATCTAGAGGGCTTACGAATACCACACGAAAATGTACAGAATCAACAAACCTGGACTCGTAGAGGCTCACTGAAACTGGATCGACAATCAGGGAGCCTGCATGGATCTACCCAGGTCCTCAACAGGTTATAGTTGTTTAGCTTGTTGTTGTTGTTTGTGGGACTCCTAACAGAGAGAGCAGGGGCAAGAGAGGGCCTGTTTCTGATGCTTTTGTCTACTTTGGAGACTCTTGTACTCCTACTGGAATGCTTTGTCCAACCTTAATACCAGCAGAGGAACCTAATCTTACTGCAACTTGATGTGCCATGTTTGGTTGATATCCCTGGGAGGCCTGCCCTTTTCTGAAGGAAAACTGAGGAGGAGTGGATGGAGAAAGAGGAGGTGGTAGGGGGAACAAATGGGAGGACAGGAAGGAGGGAAAACTGAGGTTGGGATGTATATATAATGATTAATAGAAAAAATATAAAAAAAAAACACATAAAAGGTCCCTACATTACAGGGTCTTTGGTACTGAAAGACACTCTACATACTCAAAAGAGAATTAGAAAGAGCAAGCTAGCCACAGTCCATTTATCTACAATGGAGGGCTGCCTGAAAGCTATGCTAGTACAGTGGTGGTACAAAGCTTGTGGGCGTAACCAACCAATGTCGGAATTGACTTAATACCCAGTCCACCAGATGGAATTCATACCCCACATTGCTTGAAAGAAGAAGAAGAAGCTGAGACTGGATAGCATATGGATCTACGGTAAAACCAAATACCACTGGCCTAAAGAAAGGAAAAAAGTAAATAGTGATAAAAATAACTCCTAAGGGTGTTCTACTATACTTATAGATCAGTGCCTTGTTTAGCCTCCATCAGAGAAGTTTCTTCCCGCAATAGATGGCTACAAATATAGACAACCGCAGTCAGGCGCTATGCAGAGAGTAGGGGGTGGTAGGGGAGGACCCTGGAACATTCAACCTAAAATGGGATGTCTCCATCAAATTCCTCCCCTCAGAGCTCAGGCAACCCCATGGAAGAGGAAGAAGAAAGGCCTGCAGCAGGTCCTCTGTGTTAATATTATGACTTCTAATTCAGTATTTTTATGGCATTCCTGAGGGTGCTAAATGTGTGTGTCTCTGATTCATCTAACATCTCTTGGGCTCTTTTTCTTCTGTTGGTTTGTGTTGTCCAACTTCCATGTGACAGTTTTTGTGTTATCTCATTATGTTTTATTTTTTAAAATGTATGAAGTGAGTGAATGAATGAAACCTAGGCACTAGAGTACAGGTTTAAAAAAAAATAAACTCGTTCCTGGTAATGAATATTCTATTTTGTAGTGTATGATGCTTAGTTGAACTATTATCTCCCCACCAGTGCACAGTAACTCCATTTAAACTCTCTTTATATATGTATATATTTTAGGAAATTTTTACAGTATTAGCTTCCAAATGCCTCTTTCAAAATTTATTAGTATTAGACATTTCTTGTTGTATTTCCTCTACCTTGACCTACTCACCCTTGTCACATGTAACCTTTCTTGTTATAATTCACCTGGTTTTTTCACAAAGAGCCAAAAATACATGCTAGAGGACAGAGGGCATCTTTAACAAATGGTGCTGGTCAAGCTGCATAGCTGCATATAGAAGAATGAAACTAGCTACATACCTCTTAGCCTGCATAAAGCTCATCTCAAATTGGATAAAGGGCCTTAACATAAGACCTGATACCCTGAATCTACTAGAATGGAAAACAGGGAATATGTTTGAATTCATGGACACAGGAACATACTCTATGAATAGGAGGACAAAAATGGTCACCAGTTCACCCACCTTTGAACCAGATCAGATATACAAATATCTGGAAAGATGTGCTAATAAAATAGTGACTCAAATGTGGGAGTAACCAACCATGCTTTGAAATAAAATCCATACAAATGCTGTCAATGAGTCAAGAACATGATATTAGAAAGATTATAAACCCTAGATGATAACCTAATACTTTATTACCATACTAATAGATCAGGGCAACATTGAAAGCTCATCAAGACAGCTGCTTCTTGAAGTAAATGAAAATTAATGCAGGATCCAACAATTTATCAATATGCAGAGAGTAAGAGACTGCAGAATTCTGAGCCTTAAATGGGATGCCTATATCGCTCCCCTGCCCTTAAGGATCAGGGATCTATGTGGCTAAGGGGGCAGAAAGATAATAATAGCCAGAGTTTGTGATTGACTTCAAGAAACTACATTTTACAGACACAACTATGAAGAGGCATATATGAATTTACATAGACTGTGACAGCATGGGCAAGACCTTCACAAGCTCAATCCAAACAAACCCAATATAGAAGAAAGGAGGTGGCCATGAAGTTCTACCTCTAGTCAAGGAGCCACTGGTATTTCATTGCTACTGGGTAAGGCAAAGCCAGTTGTCTTGAGTCATGTGACAATCAGAATACTGATCACAGCCTGGAGGTGGTGGCACACACCTTTAATCCTAGCACTTAGGAGGCAGAGGCAGGTAGATTTCTGAGTTTGAGGTCAGCCTGGTCTACAGAGTGAGTTTCAGGACAGCCAGGGCCACACAGAGAAACCCTGTCTCGAAAAACAAAAACAGAAAAAAAAAAAAAAGGAGAGTGGGGCTTTATCAGAATACTGATCACATTCTAGGGCAGATCCCATGACCAGGAAAAGTCAGAGAGTCTAAAGTGCTTCTTCTTCTTCTTCTTCTTCTTCTTCTTCTTCTTCTTCTTCTTCTTCTTCTTCTTCTTCTTCTTCTTCTTCTTCTTCTTCCTCCTTCTCCTTCTCCTTCTCCTTTTCTCCTTCTTCTTCTCCTCCTCCTCCTTCTTTTTCCCTTCCTCTTTTTCATCCTCCTCCTTGCTTCTTCTCCTCCTACTTTTCTTCTCCTCCTCCTCCTCCTCCTTTTTCTTCTTCTTCTATCACCATCATCACCATCATTATGGAGAAGGAACATAAACTTAGGTGGGTAGGGAGATGGGATAGGGCTGGGGAGACTTAGGAGGGGGGGCAAATATGCCCGAAATATATATCAAGCTCTCAAAGAATAAATACATTATTAAAAAGAACAGCAACTGCTATAGAAAGCAAGTGGAAGGGAACTTTTTGACTATTCAATCTGGAAGAAGTGGAGAAATCTCATCAAAATACACTGCATGGAATTCTCAAAGAAATACCAAAACCGAAAAGAAATGCTATTAATGAAAAATTCCTGAAAACTTGCTTTTTGATCAGATAATCTATCCAGAAATAGTCTTATAATTAATTTATGGAGCATTCCTTAAAAATCTTTTTTTATACTATAGTTATTTTTTAAAATAAGGATAAAATTTCCTATTTTGCATTATTGAACTTGTTTTTGAAAGCTATCACCTCTTTGGCAGTAATATATATTTGTTTGAATACTTTAGTAAAAGATAATATACTTTTTGTTTGGATTGAGCTTGTGAAGGTCTGAATTGCATTTACCTGTGGCACAAGATGATATAATTTCTGAGAGAAAAGGTCAAAGAAGATAATTTCCCATCAGTCAGTTTATGTGTCCAAACTAAAGACAGAAACAGTTCAGCTGGAATATCTTTAAGCAAAATCAAAGACACTTGAGGCCAAAGGCTGGGTGGCAACTGGACGTTTCCTCTAAATTACTATTTCCACCCACTGATGGTCTGCTGCAGCTCATGCAGGGCTCTCAACAACAGCCAGTCCAGCCATGATGTAGGCCAGTCCAACTCTTCTGTACAGCACTTCCTGATACTGAGGATGGGGCTGTGAAATTCATCTCCAGAAGAGTTCCCTGAAGCCCTGCTGCATAATTTAATGTAAAATTGACCTTAAAGGTTTGCTAAAATAATAAATACTTTTTAGAAACACGAAACTCAGACACTATTGCTGATGCCAAGAAGTGCTTGCTGACAGGAGCATGGAATAGCTGTCCCCTGAGAGGCTATGCCAGAGCCTGACCAAAACAGATGTGGATGTTCACAGCCAACCATCAGACTGAGCATAGGGACTGCAATGGAGATTTTAGGGCAAAGATTGAAGGAGCTGAAGGAGTTTGCAACCCCAAAGGAAGAAAAACAATATTAACCAACCAGACACCCCCCCCAAGCTTCCAGGGACTAAAGCACCAACCAAAGAGTACACATGAGGTGGGGGCATGGCTCCAGCTGGATATGTAGCAGAGGATGGCCTTATCAGGCATCACTGGGAGGTTAGTTCCTTGGGTCCTGTGGAGACTCACTGACCCAGGGTAGGGGAATGCTAGGGTGCTGAGGCAGGAGTGGGTGGGCAGATGTGGGAGCATCCTCATAGAGGCAAAGGAAGTGGAAAGGAGATAGGGGTGTTGTGGAGGGGAAACTGGGAAGGGGGGTTAACATTTGAAATGTCAATAAATAAAATAATCAGTAAAAAAGAAAAACCTATGTATTGATATTTGCTACATTGTTTTAAAGTAGCATGTTAGCATCTATCTTCTTGTCATTTTTAATGTGGCTGCACTTCCCATGAACTCCACATGTAACTAATGAAGAAGCCTATCAGGAAACACAGAGTATCAAAGAGAGGAAGCAGAGGCAACTGGGATCAAAGGTGTTTTAAATGAATAGGACATTTCATGAGGCAATCATGCCCTCCTCCCCCATCACTCAGTTAGGGTCATCTTATTAAGTGGCATGTGTCTCCCAGGTAAGATAATTTGCTGCCTTCAGAGAACCATAGGAAATCTTCTTAATTAAAAGGGCGGTGAGACCAACATTAGAAAATATGCAGGTATATACTAAGCAGGAAGAAGAGCAAAGGGATAGAAAGCTACAATGTGTAACCTGGAGATACTAATTACCAACTCTTTGGTAAAAAAACCTAAAACAAAACACAAAAAAATCATGGTTTCTTCCCAGAAAGTTTATGTGCTGATCCCAATTAAAATGTTTATTTATTCATGTAATTAATATTTCCTCGTGGTAAGTTTTTCTATGACACTGATTTTTTTTTAAAAGCGTAGCATTTTTACTTATTTTAGCAAAGAATATTGCACATATTTTTGGAAGTAACTGAGGATAGGATCATGGCACTCTACCTGTGTTACCTTTGTACACACCGGCCACCTACAACTATTTTTACACAGTGCAGTTGACTAGGCAGACTAACAATGATATGGGCTGAAGTAACTTCTAAGATGAAGTTCTTCCGTTCTAGTTTTACACAGCTTTAATGGGGATTACTGGTCAGAAATGTAATCAAGCATTAAAACCAGAGTTCTAAAGAACTCAAACATACTAAAGTGCATACCGTAACTCAGTGTGTAGCTTATCCACTTTTATATGTGGATGACCATGTCCTGTGATCTGTTCACACACAAATGAAAATGATACTGTTTTTTCTGGTTGATTTTCTGTTGCTGTAATAAAAGATCCTGACAAAAGCAGTTTAGGAGGAGAAGAGTTTTATCAAGTTTACGATTACAGATTATGGTTCGTAATTACAGGGAAGCCACAGGGGAGGAAGGTTGAGACAGCTGGTCATACCATACCCACAGTCAAGTGCATAAAACATAAATACAACCATGTTGCCTGCTTTCTAGTTTCCATAAGTTCAGCTATCATTCCCTACTTATAGAGCTTAGGACCATCGACATGCCTAGGCAATAGTGAGACCCACAGTGGGTAGGAGCTTCCCACATCAATCAACAGTTAAGGCACATATACAACACACACACACACACACACACACACACACACACACAAACACACACACACACACAAACACACACACACACACACACACACACACACACCTCATTCTCTCTCTCTCTCTCTCTCTCTCTCTCTCTCTCTCTCTCTCTCCCCCCCCCCCCCAAATGGAGAAGCAAATACACACTGGGTTATATTTCCAGCTTCTCTTTTACTTTAGTTTTATTTTACATGGTTTTCAAAACTTTTCTTAAATCTACTAGTTAATTGAGTGGCCATAATTAAACAATTTATACCAGATAAAAAGACCCAAAGGGTTCTGCCCTTGGCAATATCTAGACTACTGTCAATTACTAAACAATTCCTCAGATAAACCCTTGCCTCTTTGGCAAAGGCAAATTCACTCCTCAAGTCAGTGAATTGACTGAACTGTTTACCTTGCTTTATTTTTAACATTAAAAAGACGATATCCTTAATTAGGTATTCTTGTGGTGGATCACAGGGGTTACCTGGTTACAGGCCCATAAAAAAATCACCATGCAAAACAGTGCAAAAGAGTGTAAGCCAAATACTGTTCATAGCAATAGGAATGTCAGTGTCAATGTCCAAATGTCAATGGAAGCCAAAGGGATTTGGTTGAATTCTGGCTCCGAAGTTTGTTACTAACCATTCTCACTGATTCACTTGAGGCTTCAACATACTGTAATGCTTCACTGTGGCCAAGGCAGATAGGATTTTCATCTATTTAACTTATGGAAAGAAACAGCTACAGATTAACATGATAAAATCCATTAAAATAGAGTAAAGGTTACAGAAGGAGGGTATGGTATAGATCCAAGATAGCATTAAGCTGATTGCTTGAGAGGATTTATCCATGCTTTCAAAAGTATTCCATGTCTAGATTCTGATGGTTATATAATCCTCTTCATTCTATATTAAGGACGAAGAATATTTAACAATCTTTAAAAAAAATGTCTAAGAAGTTGCTGGCCTCAAAAGAAAAGTATCCAATTAAAGGGGAAATGAACACTAAAATAGCAGTTAAGATAATGAAATATTTCTAGGCTCACATCTACAACTGCCAAATTCTTAGTTAGTTTCCCAATGTGAGAAATATGATCCAATTCAACTACTTTTTTTTTTTACCCTCTCTGAACTTTTCTGGCATATTCAGAAAATGGTGCTAGGGAAGATGAGAAAATCTCTATCAGGTTAGAAAGTAAAAGGTAATCATGAGAAATCACTCAGAGCAAGGCTACTGGTTTCCTTTAGATGAATTGTCCCATGATCAAGAAGTCAGATGCCACCTATGCATCATGGGTAGGTCAGTTTTGGAAATCCAGTTCCAAGTCTTCAGTTTAAAACCTTCCTTGCTTGTTGTTTGAAGCACATGTGGTCCAGTTCGACACACTCTTGATGGGTGTTTATTCTGTGATTACTCTTTGGGAAGCTTTGCATTCTTCTTTGGGAAGATTTGTTCTTTGAGCAGGTTCTAATTCCATGCTTAAAGCAGTTATGGTTAGCTATATTTTGCTGAATATAATGCTCATGTTCAGATTTTCAACCCAAAAAAATATTTCTTGATTTGTCATAGAAAGTCAATCTGAAGATCTGTGTGAAATTTCTAATAAATATTTCTTTAAAAAAATGTTTGCTGTGTCCTTATGGTATGGTGGAGCATCTTTTGAGTATATTCCCAGAAGCAGTATAGTTGGGTTTTCAGGTAGAACTATTTTCAACTTTCTGAGGAACTGCCAGATTGATTTCCTGAGTAGTTGTATCAGTTTGCAATCCCACCAGCAATGGAGGAGTGTTCCCCTTTCTCCACATCCTTGCCAGCATGTGCTGTCACTTGAGGTTTTCTTCTGAGCCATTCTGATTGGTATAAGGTGGAATCAATCACAGGGTAATTTTAATTTGCCTTTGCCTGATGACTAAGGACTTTGAACATTTCTTTAAGTGCTTCTTGACCATTCAAGATTCCTCTGTTGAGAAGTCCCTGTTTAGCTCTGCACCCCATTTTTAATTGGGTTATTTGGTTATTTGGAGTCTAACTACTTAGTTCTTTATATATTTTGGATATTTGCCCTCTATTGGATATAGGGTTGGTAAAGATCTTTTCCCAATCTGTAGGTTGTCGTTTTATCTTAATGACTGAGTCTTTTGCCGTACAGAAGCTTTGTACTTTGATGAGGTCCCATTTATCTTGATCTTGGAGCCTGAGCCATTGGTATTCTGTTCAGGAAATTTTCCCCAGTGCCAAAGGGTTCAAGGCTATTTCTTAGTTTCGTTTGTATTAGATTCACTGGGTCCGGTTATGTCTGTCCTTGATCCACTTGGACTTGAACGCTGTGCAAGGTGATAAATATGACTCAATTTGCCTCCTTCTACATGCAGACTGCCAGTTAAACCAGCACCATTTGTGGAAGATGCTTTCCTTTTTCTACTATATAGCTTTTGCTTCTTTGTCAAAGATCAAGTGTCCATTGATGTAGGGTTTAGTTCTGAGTCTTCAATTCTACTCTTTTTTTGTCTGTCTCTTCACTAGTATCATGTGCTTTTTATGACTATAGCACTGTGGTATAGCTTGAGGTCAAGGATGGTGCTTCCTCAGAAGTTCTTTTATTGTTAAGAATTTGGGGGGGGTATCCCGGGTTTGTTGTTGTTGTCGTTGCCTAGACGGAACTAGAAAATATCATCCTCAATGAGGCAACCCAGACCCAAAAGGACATGCATGACAGGAGCCTCGCTTGGCTGTCCTCTGAGAGGCTCTACCAGCAACTGACTGTCAGATACAACTCACAGCCAACCATTGGACTGAGGTCAGGAACCCCTATAGAAGAGTTATGGGAAGGATTAAAAGAACTGAAGGAGATGGCAACCCCATAGGAAGACAAACAGTGTCAACTAACCTGGACCCTTGGGAGCTCCAGAGACTAAGCCTCAAACCAAAAAGCATTTAGGGCTGGCCCAAGTCCCCCAGCACATATGTAGCAGGGGACTGCCTTGTCTGGCCTCAGTTGGAGGGGATGTGTCTAATTCAGAAGCATAGGGGAGGAGGGACCAGGAGTGGGGAGCAGGATTTGGAATGTAAATAAAAAAATAATTAATTAAAAATTGTTTGCTGTATCCTTTTACGACACAAAGAGTACTTTTATATTAGGACTATATTCCTACTTCTTAATAACTTTTCTGCGTTAGGTAGTAAAATTTTCTCCTAGTTACTAAGTTATTTTATTTTTTACCATATATAATACTTGAAATATATTGTTCAGATTCATATGAAAGCAATTATTTATTAAATGATGACTCAGAATGATTAGTTAAATCTATGCACACATATACATATACAAATGTATACATAACTAGCCAAATCTTCACCTTACCTGAGAAACAACAGATTTTCAACTTTGCATGTAGTTTCTGTCATGCTCAGGAAAAATCAACCCAAATTTAAGCCACTGACTCATCCAAACCTTTCCCTCAAGCAGGAGCAGAGTCTGAAGAAAATCAGTCAGTGTACCTGTTACCCTAGTTGGTGACAGGGGCTGGCTTAACAGCTTCTGTGGCAATTACCACAGTTTCCTGAACCACACAAAGCCTGGAGTGCTATGTATAAGAAAGAAAATGTTGTGACTTTCCTAGAGAATTTTCCAAAAGTTTTCAATTTAACCTGAGGTGAAAGGGATGTCGGGAGAGAGAGAGAGAGAGAGAGAGAGAGAGAGAGAGAGAGAGAGAGAGAGAGAGAGAGAGAGAGAGAGACCAAAATATAGTGCAAAATAGTGAAAATGGTGGGACTTTCACTTTAATGGTCAAATTTGTTCCATGCTACAGACTGGAATTTAACAAAGTACATTTCGAGGATAGTAATGCTTACATGTGTGTTATACTCTATCCACACTAAGGAATGTGGGGTTACAGAGAACCATTTAAACCAGTGAAAACACCAGGCCCAGGACCCCAATTTATCTGCTGTCACCCTACATTTCAAGTCCTTAGTCTAAAACTACAATACAGGGAAAGGAACTAAAAGAGGCTTTGTTTTAAGCAGCTCTGTATGAATGAACGCAGCCAATCACTAAAAGGCTAACAGTATCTTTGAGCCATTAATTGCCTTAGCTCCAAGACACCATAGAAAGCATATGGCGCAAGACCCAAGCAACTGTCCAAGGCTGTGTACAGGGGGCATTTGGCTCCTTTTGAAAAGAAGAAGGGAAGGTAATCCCTGTGCAGCTGTGGTGCAGATGGCGCCTTCACACCATCTCACTGAATACTAAACAGAAACTAGAAAAAGTTTGAAAACATGATAAACAAACAGCTGAGTGTTAGCTTAAATGCTCTCAGCATCTATCAGAAAGAAACATTCCCAAGCTCTGGATGTTTACCAGAGTTTGAAAGAAACACAGAGACATGAAAACAGAATGAAATGCTTCAGGAAAGGATGCCTAAATATGGTTCTGTGTGGATTTCTCCAAAGCAACAATATAATTCAATCTCCCTGAAACCTCAATTGTGGGTGTCATTATTCATAATCCTCCTCGACATCACCAAAAGTTTCAGTTTCTCTGAAAGCTGTGCTGAGATGGATAAAGCGGAGATCACCCTCTCCCAAAGGAGCTACTTGAAAATCACTGTTAATCTTCATTTCTCCTCTTTCATGTGGCAACTAACACACTGTAATCTAGTCCAATAAAAACGCACAGGGGAGCTCAGCTCCCATTCCACGCCACCATCATTCCCTTGGTAGAAGGAAACAAGAGGCTGGTGGGGTAGCAGAGAAAGAGCAAAGTCATACCAATGTGTGTTACTCCACAGAAGAAGACAAGATTTTAATTCTAAAACCCAACCAAGACCTATGAATGTGTATTAAGCACCCTTCTAGACAAGGTTACAGCCGAAACTAAAAAGATGCCAGTTGCCAATTCATACATATAGCCATACACTCATCTAATATATAGCTGGAGAGAAGACCAAAATACCAAAGCACTTTGCTCTTTATGATTATAGATAAGACAGAAACTAGGAACAGTGTTTTTTCTTTAATTTTGTTTGATCAAGTGGTAATCTAGATTGTCTTAAATACTTTTATAATGAGAAAAAGATTGTGTTGTAACTTGGCATGGTGGTACATGCCTGTAATCGCAGCATTCAGGAGATGGAGGCAGGGGGATTAGCCACAAGGATTTAGAGGGTAGCCTAGGCTACATTAGACAGTGCCTAAAAAACAAAACCAAGGGCCTGCTAAATGGCTCAGTGGATTAACCTACTTGTTGAGAGAGAGAGAGAGAGAGAGAGAGAGAGAGAGAGAGAGAGAGAGAGAGAGAGAACAAAAAACCTGGTAAAGAGAGTTCACCCACATAAAAGGGGAAACAAGAACTGATTAACTGATTCCACGAAGTCCTCTTCTGACCTCCACGTGAATGATACTGTTAAAAGACCCAAACAATCCCTTCAAAAGACAAGATTGCAAGTGTTATTAATAACAGACAGGCCCAACTGAAAGTAATATTTACATTTAGTAGGTGACCATTTCGGAAAACGTAATTTATTTCTGTATTCTAAACTTCTTAAAGACATAAGTCAAGTGCTAAAAAGAAGATTTTCAAAATAGAAATTAACAATCACTAGTTTTTCTATGATATGAATATATGTTTTATCAGCAGGATAGTTTGTGAGTTTCAAGAAGCAAAATGGTTCATCAGGAAAAAAAATATATTCTGAAGCCCCACGATCAGGTGATCAGTTCAAGTTAATCCAATTAGGTATAAACACTCTTTCTTGTTTATACTGTACACCTCTCTCTACCTTTTTTTTTTGTTCCTGCATACTTCAAAAAGTATTAATAGCTTTACTTTTACAGACCATCAGCTCTCGAGTGCTGATTGCCATGAGAGTCTTCTCAATGCCTTCCACCTAGCGTGGGTGACTGCTCAGAACTGCTTTCAGGGCTGCTCTTGTATTCTTGCACACAGATGAAAACTGTTGGCTGCTCTTAGCTTAGATCTGACTCTTTTGAAACAGGTTCTCCTGTGTAGTCCAGGCTGGTCCTGAACTCTTGGTCTGAACTCTTCTTGTCTCTGCATCCTGGGTGGGCTGGGATTTGGCTCCTTTGCACCAAGTCTCTCTCACCTCCTTTCCCCTCACTTGCCTCTTACTTTACTTGATTGAACACTACCGTGGTTGCATTTAATTCGTGTATCCACTGCTTTGCTAAAAGAGAATACAAGAAAATTCACATATGGTTCCTGACAAGGTATTGGGTCCAATGAGTAAATCTTCTTAACATTTGAAATTTCTCAGTCACAAAATTCTGCCGCAACATAATGAGAGGATGATTGGTTAAATTTTGCAAGTATGTGTTTCTAATGGAACTTGCTTTAACCCATTAGTAAATCTCAATATACTGGGAAGCACGGGACTTCTTTCTCATTATGTCAGCTATTACACAGCCTGTTAAGAGAGCAGAACTGACCGTGGCAATGAATGTTTAAGTTGTTTGTTAGTACTCTGGTCATGATAAAAGACTTAAATGAGCTTCTAATGGTCTTTGCATGTTATTGCTTCTCAATGGCAATAGGTTGAGGCTTGGGAAGAAATGTGACAGCTTGATGCAGGTTGGGAGGTGCTGAGAGCACCTTGATTCATTAAGAAGCAGGCATTCAGACACTGTGTGAGCCTCTAAACTGTGGCTTTCTGGGAAAAAAAGTTACAGCATCTTTAAAGTTCAATTAAGAGAGCCAGGACTCAACACCATCACAAGCTTAGGTTTCCACGGAAATTTGATTGGTTAGGGACAGCACCACAGGCACTGCGACCAGGATGTAACATGTCCAGACCTCCCCTGAGGTGGCTGGAACATCAAGATGACTGTAAGGTCCACAGACTCCCGTGTCTGATGTCACCACACACTAAATCTTCAGTTGCTTTCATTTGTTCCCTCAAGTAATTTTGGTTTTGTAATGAGTACAATAAAATGCATTGGTCTTTTGTTGACTCCACGGTCTTTTTTTCTCAAGGAAAGAAACAGACATCATTACATTATAGCCATTTTGTCTGCTTCTACAGCATTGTAAAAGCCTTTGAATTTTTCTCAAGGAATCCAAAACTATCATAAGATTTAATAAACAAAATTTTTCACTTTGCCAATTCTAAAATGACCTTCACAACTAATAAGGAAGATGTCACAGACAATCCTAAAAGTCACATCTACTGGGCCTTAATGTCAAGCATTAGTTTGGTGAGAAATGTGATAAAGGGTAATATATTCATAAACAAATATAAGGGCAGAAATTCATTATAAGGAGTACTCTGGTCTTATCCATCCAAGCAAATGTACAGGTAAATGGTGAGTAACAACCAACTTTCTGTTTTATTTTTTTTGTTCATTTTTACTCGTTTTAAAATATAAGTTGGTTCAATTTATAGCCTGTTCAAATTAAAACTCTAGATACTTCATGCATTTAGTTTTCTAGCTTTACTATATATAACATTTCAATCACTAATACAGCAATACACAAACACAGAGAACAGATGTGCCAGGACAATGCTGGCCACCAGCATCTGTTGTATTTGCTGCCCAACACGCATTCCTCCTGTCTTCCCTTAGGCAGTTGCCTGTGCTGAGTTTGGGTAGAGTCCCCTGTGGTTTAGGTAGAGTAGACTCTATACCTTGGCTTAAGTGAGAGCTTAGCTAAGAGCATCTTGGCCCTTTGATTATAGTGAATAGCCAACATGTTAAGCCAGTGACATCAATTCTTAAATATGATTCTTGTAGAAGTTTGTTGATACTTGCACCTTCTATTCTCATTCACCTGAGGTAGTCACTGATACCCTCATTGGTACACATCCAGATTTCAGGGTCATATATGTTTAATGACAAAATAAGCTTGTATATCCATTTCTATGTACTGATATATGTATGTGTTTATACATAAAAATTTTTAAACAGAATGACACATGTTACAAACCTATTTTCTCCTTTACTCAAAGTGTTGTTTTTACATCTATTTCAGAGCAACTGACCTATCTTTTCTTAATCATTGTGTAGTATTCTCTCCAGTAGAGAAAATGATGTGTAATACATCAAGTAGTACATTCTGAATTACTGTAGACTACAGCATAGCAGGAGAAAAACACTAGGTAGAAGCTACAGCCTTATTTGGGGTCATATACCTTCATAAGTATTATGTACCTCAGGAAATTCCTATGGGGTAGGGGACATTCCTAAACATACATAGGCATGAAATTGGGGGAAAATGAAAAGCAAAATGCAAGATAACTCAGAAAAAAAGAAGCAAGCATGAAGGCAAAAGTTTGATCTCTAGTTCCCACATAAGAGGCTAAATACTACAGAAGGAATCTGTGATGGCAACGTTGGTGTGCTGACCAGCTAGTATAACTGAATCACTTACCTCCATACATGTGTCTGAAGAAGCAAACTGATTGTGTGTATCTATGCATCTAAAAGTAGGTATGGGCTTCAGGGAGGAAGAAAGAGTAAGAAAGAGTCAGAGTAAAGACATAAAGGAAGTGGTAGAGAAAGAGCCAGTGAAGAAAAGTAAATGTTTCAGATTGCTTCTAGTAACTCACGGTAACAGTCCACAAAGATGAGATTTGACTTTTGGCAAAGTTTCTAAGAATAGGGCGCATCCTGAAAGTAACAGGATTATCATGGTGTCCTTTGTTTTCTTCTCTCCTTAACTAAAAGCCTATCTATAGACTATGCCTTCTTATACTTTGCTCATTTCCTTTTTTAAAAAAGCAAGTTAAGCAAATGCCAAATCTATTTTTATGAAGTACATACATACTCATATAACTGGCATCTTCAGATGGCACTGCACGTTCCATCCCTTTAGCTGGCGTCTTGCTTCACAGATACCCCTCAAGACCGTGAGCAATATGAAATCACTGCGGCAAGGAGCCTCAGCCTGCATTTCTGCGCTGCTTTCCTTAACAAAATGATGGCGTGAGAAGGTGCCACGGAATAGATGGAAACCAAGTGGAAAACACACGCAAAGCGAGTTTTCCGACTGTAAATAATCATAAGCTTTGCACTTTGTTCAATAACTGATTTGCATTTAAACTGAAACTTTTTTCATCAAATTCATTTGAGCAAAAAATAAGGTTAAGCATATTTTATTTTTTGATTGGGTCCTTCCATCCAGAAAATCATTATTATTTTGCAGCATTATCCATGTTTAAACTGAAGGTGAAAATTGATCATTTTAGATCTTAGAACTAAAGATGTCAAGTTCAAATATCTATATCTAATCTATATCTATATCTAATTTTACTCAAAGAGGTGCTAACTGGGAGAATAGTAGATGTATGTTCTACTGCGGCCAAGTGTAGAAATAACATAAACATTCTAAGAATATCAACTCTATAAAAGGATCGAAAAGACTGGAGAATCCTCTAGAATGTCTTCCTTTCCTATAGATCCTGCCCTAGGCTAATTTAATATTCATTAATTCTACAAAAGCAATTCATGCCACCTAATTTTAAAACTATATTTTTTTGTCCAAGGTCACAATTTAAGACTTACAATTCTACCAGAGGGAAAGAAATTTTTGTAGTATTTCCAAAAATCAAAGAATTCCATCTAAACTAATTTCCTAGACAGAAAAATACTTTATGTATTTAATTTAGAATTCATAGTACTATGTATTCTAAATTATTTACTTATGGGTAAAAATTAACTAGCAGTGTTGATCTCTTAGGAAACACACAGCACTCTGAGTGATTGGTTGTACTAGGCCCTGTAATTTAAAAAGTGCTATATTTCAAATTACCAGGTGTTTTTTTCACAAGCATTTTTAAACAAATAAACAAATAATGTTTCAAATTTCACTCACATTCTTTATGTGTATGAAATTTTCCTTATGTCACAGAAATGGTGTGCAATGTTTCCCACACAGTCACTCTTGGGAAAGCCGTAGGTTTCATAGTTAAGTTTTTTTTCTTCTGTTCTTTGATTTTTTAATTTTAAATTAATTAATTATTTTTGAGGCAGGGTCTTCCTCTCTCGTACAGGCTGGAATGCCACCCCTCCTGCCTTCTTGCCCGAGCCTTCCAAGTAGTGCTGTTGCTTATAGAGACATGAGAGACGGGCCTAGCTTCAGCACAGTTTTCATACTCTGGAAACTACTTATGTTTTATTATCACCAAACAAACATTGAATAGTGGTTGCTAATGTTCTCAAGGCTGAAATACATGTGACATTTAAAAATATATGTAATCAGGCTATATTATATAGCATAAAAATAACATCATTTGATCATAAATAATATAGCAAGAATTAAAATAACTTCTAAAATCTATCACAAATCAATCACTATTTTGCTTGTTGAATGTATGTCTTATATTTACCAGGGGATCCCCAAAAAAGGTATTTGCCATACACATTAAATTTTACTATTATAAGACTCATTTTTTTTTTTTATAAATGATTTCATGGAAGGAAAACTTTACCTGCACTGGGCTTTGTGACACATGCCTGTCCTCAGGGGACTCGGGCAGAATGGTTATGGGCTTAAGGTCATCTTGAACTATAATACAAGAAAATATCTAAAATGAAAGAAAATATAAAGAAAGGAAGGAAGGAAAAGAGGATGGGAGAAGGGAAGAGCAAAAAAAAATAAAACTAAATCTCACCATGCCTAGGAATAAGTATAAAGTAATTTAAGGCACAGTGTGTAACTTGCTGATGGGGATTTACTATGATCCCTAATCCATTTCCTCCTTGCCATGACATCCCTGGGGTTACAGAAATGAGATACACATATGGCCCATGTCTTTTAGACATATCAAGTGCCACTGAGAGAACAGCAAACTCCTACAACCATGCCAAACACTAATGGCTCAGCTGTAAGATGCAGGGTGGGTGGCTCTGGAGTGTGATGTAACACAACACAGACAGTGCTCTGGGACTTTGATTGGACCTTAAGGGGTACAGTTTGTGAGGGGAAAAAAATCAGCTCAGTCTTCAGGGACACACCCTACAGGCAGGAAAAGAGGCTTGGATGGGGGTGAGAAGATCTTTGGGGCCCACGGTGATAGCAGGTGGTGTGGTCACTAGCTTATATGCAGAGTTCATGGAGATGTGGCAGACATGTCTCCACTTGGCATTGGTGAGGAGTACTTAGGAAGTGGAGGCAGGGTAAATCCATGAGCATTGATGAAGTATCTGTGCACAGCCAAGCCACCACAAGCACAGAGCACCAAACACAGCGACCACAGAAATCACATAGAAAGCATGAATTTTTTTTTAATTTTATTTTCTATATTCTATGTTTACATTCCAAAGGCTTTCCCCTTTCCCAGTTCCCACCCACCATAGTTCCCATAGTTCCTCTCCCCCCATCTGTTCCTCAATAATTCCCCCTCCCCCCTCGGTTTCTTTACTAAACTGGAAGCAATCTTTACAGGCCCAGGGTCCTCTCCTTTCTTCTTCTTGGGAATCATTTGACTTGCTATTTGTGTCTTGAGTATTTAGGGCTTCTGGGCTCATTAATATCCACTTATCAGTGATTGCATTTCAGGTGCATTCTTTTGTGATTGGGTTAATTCACTCAGGATGATATTTTCCAGGTCTAACCATTTACCTACAAATTGCGTGAATTCATTATTTTTAATTGCTGTGTAGTATTCCATTGTATAAATATACCACATTTTCTGTATCCATCCCTCCTTTGAGGGATATTTGGGCTGCTTCCAATTTCTGGCTATTATAAACAAGGCTGCTATAAACATAGTGGAGCATGTGTCCTTATTGCATGCAGGGGAATCCTCTGGGTATATGCCCAGGAGTGGTATGCCAGGGTCCTCTGGAAGTAACATGCCCAATTTTCTGAGGAACCGCCAAACTGATTTCCAGAGCGGTTTTACCATTTTGCAATCCCACCAACAGTGGAGGAGTGTTCCTCTTTCTCCACATCCTCGCCAGCACTTGTTGTCTCTTGAGTTTTTAATCTTAGCCATTCTGACTGGTGTGAGGTGGAATCTCAGGGTTGTTTTGATTTGCATTTCCCTGATGACTAATGATGTTGAACATCTTTTAAGGTGTTTCTCGGCCATCCGAATTTCTTCTGGTGAAAATTCTTTGTTTAGCTCTGTGCCCCATTTTTTGATAGGGTTATTTGGTTCTTTGCGGTCTAACTTCTTGAGTTCTTTGTATATATTGGATATTAGCCCTCTGTCGGATGTGGAGTTGGTGAAGATCTTTGAAGAAAGAAATCGAAGAAGACCTCAGAAGATGGAAAAATATTTCTTGCTCCTGGATTGGCAGGATCAATATAGTAAAAATGGCCATCTTGCCAAAAGCAATATACAGATTCAATGCGATCCCCATCAAAATCCCAACTCAATTCTTCATAGATCTAGAAAGAGCAATTCTCAAATTCATCTGGAGCAACAAAAAACCCAGGATAGCTAAAACTATTCTCAACAATAAAAGGACTTCTGGGGGAATCAATATCCCTGACCTCAAGCAGTACTACAGAGCAATTGTGTTAAAAACTGCATGGTATTGGTATAGCAACAGGCAAGCAGATCAATGGAACAGGATTGAAGACCCAGAGGTTAACCCACAGACTTATGGTCACTTGATCTTTGATAAAGGAGCCACAACCATCCGGTGGAATAAAGATAGCCTTTTTAACAAATGGTGCTGGTTCAACTGGAAGTCAACATGCAGAAGAATGCGAATTGACCCACTCTTATCTCTTTGCACTAAGATCAACTCCAAGTGGATCAAGGACCTCCACATAAAACCAGACACACTGAAACTATTAGAAAAGAAACTTGGGAAGACCCTGGAGGACTTGGGCACAGGGGAAAAGTTCCTGAACAGAACACCAATAGCTTATACTCTAAGATCAAGAATCGACAAATGGGACCTCATAAAATTACAAAGTTTCTGCAAAGCAAAGGACACTGTCAGAAGGACAAAACGGCAACCAACAAAGTGGGAAAGCATGAATTTTTAAAGAAAACTAGCTCTTATTTTCTAAATAAAACATCTTATTGTAGAAAATAAACATTTTGGAGGTAAATAAAATGTCTTATTGTGGAAAATAAACAAATACTTTGGAGGTAAAGACACTCAGGGTACAGACAGTATATGGGAATGCAAGGTGAAAGGAAGAACAGATATGAGCTCGCTGGATTACCACTGCAAATAAAGCTGCATGGACATTAACACGGCATGTGTGTGTTATGTAGACCCAGTCCGGGTTTCCTCCATAGTAACCACTGTTAATTTAGCTTTCTGCTTCATTTAACCCATCTTTAATCCGTCCTCTCTCCCTTGCTTTTCACATCAAGAGCCTGAAAATCCAACAGTTTTTTTTTAATTTCTCAAATGTTTTATTTTTATTTTTATTGAGAATATATCTTGTAATGAGCAGATAATAAAAATCTATGCTTAATTCTCTCTTCTCTACTCTAACTCCTTCAGCAGACTGCACAAATGCAATATGAATTCTAATATACTTAAGGGCAGAATAGGAAATCTATTTGTTTATTCAAGTCCTTGATTAACAGTGTCTGTATTTATGAACTGGTATGGGCTTTTCTATGAAACTCCTGTATTATTAGATATTCTGTGATGCTAATACAATGTTTGGGGATATGTGCCAATATTGAACAACTTTAGGCAGTAGTCAAACATTTACTATAAAATTATAAAATAGCAAAATTTCCTGAGATATGAATTTAATCTACTTAATAAAAATTATTAAGTTGATGGCACATCGAAAACTGTAACATCTTGCTGTTTTGTTTCCATGAATACTGGGCCATCTGCAGACTATTACTGAGTTTCTACTGAATAGCTGTTATCTGAATATACATACAAATTATGAATGTTATAATACATGTGTACGACAGCTCCTGCTGAATTTAAACTAAAATATCTAAAGAGAGATCTATGGCCATTGGCAAACTTATTAACGAAGCAGAGACATATCATTATTTGTCTATAAGATATGGTGATTGTCAGCTGAAAAGTGTTTCATTTAATGTACTCATAGCATTACATAGCTACTTTTCCCAAGAATGACAGGAGGCCCACTGAGCTGACGGGTGGGCCTCACTGCTGTCTTCCACCAACTGTGTATCCCTGAACGTTTTATTTCTAGCCTTCCTTGGCTCCCCTTGCCCATCTATAAAACCAATATAATCGTATCCAACATCCATTCTGCACTGAAATTCTGCCATTTGATGATAATAAATGATTATGACGCTGTTCCTGCTGCCAATGACAGTAAAACCATCCAGGGTACACGGAGACCTTCCTTATGTATCAGCAACCATTCACTGTACCTTAAAACACTAACGTATTTCATCTCCCCTCACCTATGAGGTAGCACTCTATTTTCATTTACAGAGAAGGTTAAATAACTTGCCTAAAGTCAAATCAATTGTAAGGGGCTGATATCTGGATTCAGGCAACTTGATTTAGACCGTATGCTCTTAAGCTTTATATTAAATCAGAATAAATGATAGTGCACTTTGATATAACTATAAGCAAAATCCTTACCAGTGAATTTACTCACTATGATATGTTTCCTGGAACTCTTCTAATTTAAATATTTAATTCCTAAATAATTCTCTGTTTATATTTGTAATATACTAAATGGAATTCACAGATATAAAAAATATGACCCTTAAATTAACTATGAAGGACATATCATATTTTTGCTTATGTTTCTTTTATAAAAAGCAAATATCCGGACATTTCTTATTACAAAGGTGTGCTGCTGTTAGTGCCTGAATGAACAAGAAAGGATTACATCAGAGAGACACGGGCAATTAATGCAGGCAGGATAGAAGCATGGGACATGGAATTCCCATTCTTGTCTGAATTTTTAGTACTTTCAAATCTTGTCTCAAGGTCATATCTCCTTTCTGTCGTCAGATTTAAAGTATTCAAAGGAAAGTCATTAGTTTTTTTTTCAAAAATATTTTTCCTAACTTTTCTCATTGACTATATGAATAATTACTTTCTTGAAGCAGAAATGTGGAGGTCTTTTCTTTTCTCTTCCCTCACTCCATTCTAGATGTTCACACAACTAGTATCTTCTGCCTCCAAAGTTCAGATTTACTTATCTTCATTCATGAATCATTTGAAATATATACCAAGTTTTACCTGATTGAGGACTATTAATTATCTTCAACTCCTTTTTTTAACCTGAGGCTACAGCCTTGCCAACAGTGATGATTAATATTGACGGTCAACAGCACAGGATCTAGAATCCCCTAGTCTGTGCTGAATTTCTAGATTGTTCTGATTGCCTGGGGAAGATCCACCCTAAATGGAATCCCAGCCTGCAAAACAGAAGTCCAGCTGAGACCAGCGTGCATTGCTCCCTGCTTCCTGACTGAAGATTCCACCCAGTGTCCTGCCACACCAGGATTTTGTCACACTTCCTTCCTGGCCATGACCCAGTGTTCTCCAGTGTGGGCCACAACCAACCATTCTTTCAGCTGTTTTTGTCACTGCAATGAGAAAAATTAACTAACAAACTGCACACAGAGCCTCCTAAGTTACCAAGTTCTTTCTAATTGAATGTGTGAGAATTTCTCTCCCTACAGCTCATCTCCTCTGAGGAACTCAGCTCCATAAGCACTCCCTTAGCTAAGGACCTTACCAGTCCCCAAGGCCTGCCTGTACTTGTGCATTTGTGTTGTTTAGTGATAATAAGCACATTTTATCTGATGACATTTAGCTCCAGTCTTTGTGTTCTAACTGTCTTTATCTAATCCCTAAAACACTCTCCTAATAAACACATCCTGATTTTATAAGTCCCTGATGCATAAAAAGATTAGAAGAATATATAACTCAGAAGAGAAGAAAGCCACGTTAATTATTTTCTGACCTAAACTCTCTCACATGCCTACTTGTGGTGCTTACTTATATATCATCCGGTTAACCATCAGATCATCAGAATGTAAGAAGAATGTTTAATTCAATGTTTAGTTCAGTACCAGGGCTTGGCACCCAGTCTAGCCCAGCCAAAGCTTTAAACAAATGGAACCTGCCCCTGTGTTGTTTGACTAAATGAAATTCTATTTTATTAACTGAAATTCTATTTTATTAGCTACCATTTAAAAAGAAATACCAGCTTTATGAATATGGCTGATGGAGAAAGAAGATTTGAACAATGTTTATGAGTTTTTAATGTAATTTTTATTGAGTGTTTTGGTATCCTTATTCATTAATAAAAGAAATAATACTGGCATATTTTTTATCTCCCAACATTATTCAAATTGAATTGGCTTTTTTTTCTTTTCAAAGAAAAGATGCTTGGAGTAAATTACTAATTTCTTTTCTTCCAGGAAGGCATATTTATTTTTCACACAATGATGTAAGTCTATTTTATAAAATATATTTGTGTATACACTTGGCATAAATTTTCCTATGTTTACACAATCACATTTCTGGGTTCATCAAAAAGGGTGTTGTGGATGGCAAGAAGATAGACTCTGTTTAGCTTCAAGCCTAACAACCTGAGTTTAATACCTGGGACACATACTGTGGAGAGAACTGAATGCTCTAAGTTTCCCTCTGACCTTGCTACCATGTTGATGTATATGATGACATATGACCATCTGCTACCTTCCGCTGGTCTCTTTAGGCACCTGCATGTACTTGGTGCATAAACAAATTAGCAGAAATACTATAAAAAACAAAAATGGGAAGACAAAGACACCGAGAACAAGTTTGTCCTGGCATGATGGCTTCAGTTTGTGCTAGAGCACCAGTAGTCTTCTCTTCCATCTATTGCTTTAGCACCAACGCCCAAATCAACAGTGACAGCAGCAAGTGGTATGTTAGTATTCTTAGAAAGCACATTGACCTCATAAACTCTTTGAAGGTATTTTAGGGAAACTCACAACAACACCTCACACACACCAAAACTGCTGGCCTTTATTCTTTCCGTTTAGAAGCTAAGGAAGTTGAGAGTGAGGTGATTTCCCCAAAGTAGGTTTTTTTTTGTTTGTTTGATGTTTTGGATTTTTGTGTGTGTGTGTGTTTTTGTGGGATTTCTGTTTTTGTTTTTGTTTTGGTTTTTCAAGACAGGGTTTCTCTGTATAGCCCTGGCTGTCCTGGAACTCACTCTGTAGACCAGGCTGGCCTCGAACTCAGAAATCTGCCTGATACTGCCTCCCAAGTTCTGGGATTAAAGGCGTGCACCACCACTGCCTGGCCCCATATTAAATAGCCCAGATACTCTAACAACTTTGTTTTATGAGCATGCACAATGCTTAGAAGACCTTCTATTGATTGCTAATACTTTCACATGCTTTTGTTACCTAGATCTCACAAGTGCCCTTGCTTTGCCCTCTACTATGCATTCATTTATCAAGCTTTTAGATTACTTCCATTGTGAGCTGGAAACAGAACCCCAGACTGGGGATGCAAAGAAGAAGAGACTGTCCTCATTTTCAAGTTTGTCATTGTTGATCTACGAGAAAAATGTGTATACAATACCTCAATGCCCTGTGAAAAATGCTGTAATAGTATTTTGCACCAAGTCTTTCAGAAGCATAGCAGAGAATGATTAATTATATACAGGGGAGAGAGGAAGGGGATCCAATGACTTTGCAACAAAAGTGCACATGAGTTGGGCTTTAAGGACAAAATGCATCTAATTCCTTTATTTATAGGATCATCTTTCATATACTTGAATATAGGTACTGTGTATCTTATACTGCATATATTTCTAAAACTTTGACTTAACTATTCCCTATGCCCTCAAGATATGTTATGAAGATGAATCTAAAAAACAAGTCCCATATTATAGAAAACACTTTCAGAAAATAAGTATTGATCTTCTCCAAATATATATGCACATTTGTTACCACCAACCTGCAATTAATCTTGAGAGGGCTGAAGAGTTTTGCTTAATATTCAAACTGCTTATTCCAAACCTCCAGAAACACACATAAAACTGAAGAAACTGTTTAAAAGTGCCTTCTCTATATTTTCCTTTCATCTTTATGCTAAGCCAGAGGTCAGTAATGTTTTTCTGTATAAGAGCAAAGATTAAATATGTTAAGCTTTGGAGGCCAGATGGTCTCTGACAACTACCTACTCCAACTTGACCTTTGTATTGTGAAAATAGTTAAAGACAATGTATAAACTAACATGGGTTTTAAAAAAAATGACTGGACAACTTTATTACAAAAACATGCAGCAGGCTGATAGAGTTCCCCAGCTACATACTGTTGACTTTTGTCCGGAGTTACCTATCTTCCTGGGTCTTCCCCTTTCTCACTGCAAAATGGAAAGGGCATTAGATCTGCAGCCTGCATGACTGTGCTCAACTCCCTGCAACATGTCAGTCATATTGTGGTGTGTACGCATGTATACATGCTTGCATCTCTAGGTGAAAGTGTGTGTGTGCTTATGCATGTGAATGCACACATGTGGAGGCCTGAAGTTGATATCTGGAATCATCCTTGATTTCTCTTCCACATTATCCTTTGAATCAGGATCTCTCTATTGAGCTCGGAACTCATCAATATGGGCTAGTTCTGTTAGTCAGCTTATTTGGGGGATCACTTCTTTCTGCCTCCTGATGCTGGCATGATACTTGGCTGCCATACTGATCAGGTGTTTTAGGGGGTCCTGGGCATCTGACCTCTGATGCTCACCCTTGCACACTTGCATCTCTAACCAGCAAGCAGTCTTCCCAGCACCATTACCATCTCTTAATTCTCCCTTTGCTAAGCACAGCTACCAGATTTTTAGGCAGATAGCTTTACTACTCTATCACTCTATTTTTTCCTGTCAAATCAAAGACATTTAAATAATATCAATAACAATTCTTAAAAGACAAAAAATAGCAAAAAAAAAATAGCTGTCTTCACTAATGTTCTTAAATTATTCCATCAGAGATGAAGTAGTGTGAGATACAGAAAAGGAATAAATGTAGCTGTTGGTGATACTACTGGAAATTTGCATCTCATCTAAGATGGAGTAGGCTTGGTTTATAATTTGTAGGTTATGATATGAGTAATATTTTATTCTAAGGAAGATATTAATAAGCTTTCCAGAATAATACAGTCATGGTCTTAAAAGAATTACAGAGGTTTTGGCCAATGAGAGAACTGAACAAAGGAGGGAATGTAGAAATTTAATGATTAAATTGGGAAAAGATCTTCACCAACCCCACATCCGACAGAGGGCTAATATCTAATATATACAAAGAACTCAAGAAGTTAAACCCCAGAGAACCAAATAACCCTATTAAAAATGGGGTACAGAGCTAAACAAAGAATTTTCCCCTGAGGAAATTCAAATGGCTGAGAAGCACATTAAGAAATGTTCAACATCATTAGTCATTAGGAAAAAGCAAATCAAAACAACCCTGAGATTTCACCTCACACCAGTCAGAATGGCTAAGATTAAACACTCAGGAGACAGCAGGTGTTGACGAGCATGTGGAGAAAGAGGAACACTCCTCCACTGCTGGTGGGATTGCAAGATGGTACAACCACTATGGAAATCAGTTCCTCAGAAAATTGGGCATGACACTTCCAGAGGACCCTGGCATACCACTCCTGGGCATATACCCAGAGGATTCCCCTGCAGGCAACAAGGACACGTGCTCCACTATGTTCAAAGCAGCCTTGTTTATAATAGCCAGAAGCTGGAAAGAACCCAGATGCACCTCAGTGGAGGAATGGATACAGAAAATGTGGTATATTTACACAATGGAATACTACTCAGCAATTAAAAACAATGAATTCATGACATTTTTAGGCAAATGGTCGGAACTGGAAAATATTATACTAAGTGAGGTTACCCAATCACAAAAGAATACACATGGAATGTAGTCACTGATAAGTGGATATTAATTAGCCCAGAAGCTCTGAATACTCTAGACACAATTAACATATCAAATGATTTCCAAGAAGAAGGGAGGAAAGGGCCCTGGTCCTAAAAAGACTTGATCCAGTATCCCAGTATCTTAGGGGAGTACCAGAAGAGAGAAATGGGAGGGGGATGATTAGGGAATGGGCAGAGGGAAGAGGACTTATGGGACTTATGGTAAGGGGGTAACTGGGAAAGGGGAAAGCATGTAAACAAAGAATATAGAAATTTTTTTTAAAAAGAAAGAAATTTAATGAGCAGAGGATTACTTCTAAAATACTAAGAATGAAACACACATCGTACTTAAATAAAATATTGCGAGGCTTAAGACATGTTTCTAAGTTTTAGGCCCTAATGGAATCTAAGTTCCATGTACATTGAGTCTTCATAATAACTTCAGTCTGCAAAGTTAAGATTAATATTAATGCCAGAAATACTGCTACTGTTGAGACCTTATGCTTTTGTGATTCTAGCTATTAATATTAGTATTGTACTGGCCAATCTTCTTGGCTCTGTGAGGTTGGCAAAGATGAGTTACCATTCCCTTTCTACATGCCCAGGAGAAGAAATTCATAGCAATTTTCTGTACCTAGAATAGTCTTGACTAAATAATTTAATAAGGGTGGGGCTGAAGCTAAATTCTCAAATCAGCCAAGAAAATGCACAGTGAACACTAAACAATTGTGACTGTGCTATTTTTTACAACAATGTCTCTTGTCTCCTTCCTAATTCTAAGAGGAAGACCCAGGGGAGCAGGGTATGACACTTTCCATTTTTAGAGCGCCTTCCATTGGGAAATGATTGTTAGCATTCCCCCTTAGCGGTTAGGACACATTTACCTGATTGTTCCGTTAACTGCTCCAACCAAATGTAAATGCTTTATGAATATAGCTCATACAAGGTCCAGAGGGCAGGGTGCTCTACAGTAGAACAAGCCCAACTGGGAAGGATTTGGAGAGCTTAAGATATTTTTCCCACCTTCACTATTCTCATTATAGACACTGCCTTCTTACTAAGGGAAAAAAATAACAGAAAACTTAAAAATCCCCAAGCATTTGTGAATAATTTAAACCACTAAATGGCACAAATAGATTAATATTTTAATGTTCTACATGCCTTTTATCCAGACAGAACTTTGAACATAATAAATGTGGCTTAGGACAGAAGCCCTCAAGATTCAGAGATTTTCATATTTTTAACGTGTGTAATTAACTTCATCTTTGAAGGTTCCTGAAGGTTATAGAGGACAGAGAATATGCGTGCTATTGGAATGGCTCAATCTGTGAGAAGCCCTCACCATTCTCTTTACAGAATACTTTACAGATATTTCAGCAATCCAAAGTCAGATTCTCTATGAGGAAGGACATTATACATGGAAAAATCCTCTTTTAAAATTTTTTTCAAAGAATTATTTTGATTATGTTTCCCCTGCCCAAACAATTTCCAGATTCTCCTGATTTCTCTACCCACTCAACTTCATGTTCTCTATTTAAACACACAAAACATACTCTCTCTCTCTCTCTCTCTCTCTCTCTCTCTCTCTCTCTCTTTCTCACACACACACACACACACACACACAAATCAATCAATAACTGATTAGCAGAAAGTACTCAAAAAATAAAAATCAAACAAAAATCCAATTTGTTTTGTGTTGGCCAACTATTTCTGTGCATGGGACCTGCCCTGGGTGTGGTTGATATACCCATCAGAGAAAACTGATTTTCTCATTGCCAAGAGTTATCAATTGCAAATAATTTCTTGTTTGTGAAAGGGGACTTTGTGTCCACATGACCCTCTCAGTGCTGGTACCCAATTTGATCTGAACCTGAGCAGATTTTGTGCTTGTTGTCACAGCCTTTGTGAGTTCCTTTGTGCCCAGCTGTGTCTGGAATATGTTGCTTTCTTGGAGTCATTTATGACCTCTGGCTCTTATAGTCTTTCCATTTATGAGGAAGATCCTCTTGATAGACTACTGATTTCAATAGGTAAGTGATGTTCTTCCATTCCTGCACCTTCCAAATCTCCACTGATTGAATCACATTAATCACATACAAGTTACCTTGTAAGAAAGTAAATACTTGGGAGAAATTCGCATTGTCCTTAGATAGGAGAAAGGAACACTGTGTTCTTCTATGCAGAAGATGAGGCAATTTATGGGTCCTGGGAAGACCCAAACATCTCTTGCTTCTTCAGCAGCAAGGGAGGCTCCTTTACCTCCATGGACTACTTCCTTCTAGAAGATCAGGTTTCTCATAGGCTCTGGCTGGGAGAAACAGCCTCTCCTCCATACATGGGTACTGATAACCATAGGTGCTAGTTTCTTAAAAAACAACAACAACAACAACAAAAAATCAGACTGAAATGTGAAAGTGACCTCAAGTTTAAAAACATTTATAGGCTCCTTGTGTTTTCCTAAAAGTACTGGAGGTATGTTTTACATATACGACAACCCAACAAATTCACAGAAGGATGATATATTCTGTGGTACACAGTTCATAACAAAAACGGGCCAGAAGCTATTGAGATAGCATAATGAGATGCTGGTACTAAAACATACAAAAATAGCATCTCTAGATACAATGTATTCTTAAGGGAAATGGAGGTTAATATATCCATATTGTTTCTTATTATTTATTTACATTTTCTGTGCATAAGTATTTTGTCCATGTGTATATGTGTGTATAGAATGCATCCTTGTAAATCAGAGGAGAATGTCAGGTCCCCTGGAACTGGAGTTAAGGACTGTCATGAATCATTTTGTGGGTGTTGGGAATAAAACTTGGGTCTTCTGCAAAAGTGACAAAAGCTTTAACTGCTGAAGCATCTCTCCAGCCCTTCTGTCCCCACTGTCTTTGATACCAAGCCCTTCCTCTTTATTTCCTGCTAATTACCCCTTCTTCTTTCACTCATCTTTCTTCCTAGCCAGATACATTCAAATGTCAACAACCAAGATGGCTGTCATATATCTGTAATCCCAGAATGCAGGGAGAGGCCAAAGCAGAAGGTAAGACAAATCTGGGTTACATGGCAAGAAATTATCACAAAAGAACAAAAACTTCAATTAATTCTGGCTATCCAGAGACATACCACTCTGAGTCTAATCCTGTAGACTAGTTTTTTTACTGCTGCCATAGTGAAGTATCACAAATTTAAAACAATTTAGATTAAACTTGGGTTTGAAACAACAAGGGGTTATTTATGTCACCACTGCAGAGGTCAGAGGTCAAGGTTTGCCTCTCTGGCTTTTCTAAGGCCAAAATTAGTACTAACAGACTACACTCAGAGAGAGAACTCAGTTTCTAGCTCATTCAGTTTCATTAAATTCTGTTCCATATCGCTCAGAGACTAAGGTCCTCTTGAAGAACCCTAAGGGCTTTTCCAGTTCCACACCCTCCTTATAGCTTCCCCTAGCCTTCCTGGGTCAAGGCTAGGCCAAGTTCCATTCTCCACCCATAGGAACATTCTTGAGTTAAAAAAAAAACTTAGAAAAAACACAAAATGTACTAACTGATAGTCACTTGACTCTCTGGAAGGTACTAGAATTAAGACGTGTTGTTATCATGCTTGCTAGCCAATACATTTAAAGGTCAACATGCTTAACTAATAAGTTTGAACTGTAACCTTGCTAATGTAACCTGTGTCCCTAAAAGGTATAAAACCTGCTTGTAATAGCCATTCGGGGTCCCCTTCTAGTCACCTGCTTTGAGCCTTGAGGGACTAATTGAAGGTTAACCCCCACTCACCAGAAAATATACCTCTTGCTTCTGCATCTATCTGCATCTCAAAGTAATTACCACTGACTGAGGGCTGGGGTCTTATACTCTTTATATTCTGCCTGGAATTGTCCTCAGTTGCTAGACACACTCAACATATTCACAGTGCTTTGATGACCATGGTTGACCCTCTGCATGCTCCTTTTCACTGGTATTTGGGCTACACAAGAGCATTCTTTTTTTTCTTTATATGATATTTATTTTACACTGTTATTGAAACCATATCAAGCATTTATATACTCTCCTAGTAGCCCTGTTTGATGGTTTTGATTTACACATTTCAAATTCCCTACCTCCCTGTGTGTCTCATCTTTCTCCAGCCTCCTTTCTTCACCTGTCTCAATAACACTTCTTTCTTCTTTTCTTGCCTTTAAGGGTTTTTGTAATTATATTGAATCTATCCAGAAGAACTCATGTCTTTTACCATCTTCTCAAGCCAGCTGATTATTAACCTTAATTTTATTAACAAAATCCTTTTACAGAATGCTATAGAGCAGGGTTAGATTGAGGAGCTTGATGATGAAAATCTTTGACTTTATTTCTTGTTTATTTTTATGTTTATAATTATATGTACATATGTAAGTCTGTGTGGGGATATGTGCATGTGGGAGGTGGGCTTTGGAAGCCCTGGAGTTGGAGTTACAGGTGGTTGGGAGCCTTGGTCCTCTGGAAGAGTGGCACATGATTTTAATTCGGTCCCATCACATGCTTTTAATATTCTCAAAGTACTAAGCCTACTTCCTATAGATCCTAAAATGTCTTGCATGTAATAGTTAAAATACACAGGCAAATTTGCCCATGGGGGGTCTTATCTGTAAAGCAAAAAAAATGAACAAAAAACAAAAATAAATACAATAAAACAAAATGAAACAAAACCAAATGAAAGCTTATCAAAGAAGATCATTAGGAGAGATGACAAATATTTGTATAAAACTACAAATGTAGCCAGAGCATGTAAGAAAAATAGTGTGTAAGCCCAGAATGGCATGGCCTGCCTCAACACTGAAGGGAAACAACCAGTTGAAGTGTTATTTGCCCTCCAGACATGTGGGGTCACTGGCTTATTTAGTGGTGCCCAAGAGTTACTTCTTCCCAAGTTAAGTCTAAAGTGCTTAGTGCTCTGAAACAAACTGCTCTGAGAAATGTCAAAGGCCTGGGTGAAAGTCCCTAATTGAATCTAAAGATCCCAGCTGGGCTTCAAGAAACAGACTTCTAAACAGATTCGACTTCAAAACTGCGCTGTCTTTCTGCTTTTAGCCAACATTTGCAATGGAAAGTCTTTGTTCCTGGGTTCTGCTAAATAACATCTGAACAAGGCAAGTCGTGCTACAGTTCAGGAATTACCAGTAGGTGATGTGTTTCTCCCTTTCTAGCCTGTGATCAGAGGCCTTGCTCTTCAGCTGACAAGCCTACCTGTCTCAACTGTTCATAATCTAAAAGAGGCTTGCACAGGATGAGCCTCGCTGATTTTTTGTAGCTTTATTTGGTGGTCACTGGTCAGCTAAGAACATTGGAAAGTGCAGTTCTGCACTACCCGCCACCCGAACACCTCTTCAGACTGAATTTTTATTACAGGCACGGGCACTCAACTCCAGTCATTTTGCAGACACTTCATACTGACTGTCATGAAAACTTTGTTTGTATCCCAAGTACCACAAAAAAAATTAGAGACTCACAGAGATTCCAAAGATTGTTCTAGGATGTAATAACTCAAGAGGAAGGCTATGTTTGACCTTTCAGATGATTTAAATATATATGACAAAGGTACAGAAGGTAAGATGATAACTTCCCTAAGTGTCTGTGAGCTGACATAAGGGAGTCAAAAGATGGGTGGAGGCTGCATGTTCCTTCCTGGAGGTCTCCAGACCTGCTTTCCTACGGAAACTCTGCAGGTAGCTGCTGACGTTCTGTTGCTCCCACCTTACACTGAAGGTACTTCCACAAGCTCAGCAACACCACCTATTATAAAAGGACCGCAGGAAGCACACCGCAATGTTGACTAACAATCACAGCAGACGGGTATTCCAGAAAACAGGGCCAGTAGAAGAGCTTCAATCCGTAAATTGCATGAATTTTGTGTCCTGAAAAATAGGGGCATTGCTAAAATATTTGGGGCACAGCAGCTATCTAGAGATCTCATATAGCTATCTGTACTAATGAGTGACTAGCTCTAGGACCTCTCCTGACTAGCAAAATCCATAGAAGGCAAGTCCTTTGTATAAAATGCTATAACAGTTGCATATAACCAACACATGCCCTTCTGAATATTTTAAATCTTTGATAGATCATTCACAATAGAAAGTACAGAGTATGTGAAAGAGTCATGGGGTTAGGCTGTATTTGTGTTGTAGTAGGAAGAAATCTATACATGTTTAGTGCAGACAACACTACCCACCCCAATGTTTTCACACCATAGTTGGTAGAATGTGAAGATGAATAACAGCCTTATTTATCAAAGCAAAATAATAATAATGATATTAACTCTTCAGCCTTTTCGCAATTTACAGTTGCCTTAAGAGACCTTTTAAGGCTAATGGTGGGTACAAATATGAAACCAGATAAAAAAAACATGAGAGGGGAATATGGGGTTATAAGAAAGGTAGTGTGACAGAAAAGTTGAAAGGAGGCCATTCAGGGTGAAAGGGCAAGAGGTAATGGTGTATACAGAAGGTATGGAGAGAAACGAAAACAAAGTTTCTTTGAAAACTATCCACACTAAAACCCAATTCTTTGTTAGTTAAAAAATAGTGTGTCTTTGTATGTGTATGTGTGTGGGTCTATGTATATGTATGTGTATGCATATGTGCATATATATGTTTATGTGTATGTTTATATGTATGCATGTGTGTATCTATGTCTATGCATATATGTGTGTGTATCTATGTGTATGTATGTATACCAAAGAAGTAATAAACATCTGTTCATATTTTTTAAAGATTCCTTAAAATACAGAATATGAAAGTATACTAAGGCTGACAATCATTCTCTGGTGCAAAGAAAAATGAAAAAAAGGAAGCACCAGGAGAGTAGATCACTGCCAACAGCAATGATCGAGAGAGGCTGAACCTGATGAACAAAGCAGAGCTGGGTTCCTATGATATAAATACATTGATCACTTGTCCAAAGAACCATCATGGCCACAAAGAACCTTCAGCCGAAGGAGCGACAGATAGAACTTGCCCAGAACTTTGTTCCAGGTTATGGGCATGTCAACTATGCAATCTGGGTCATAATGTCAGCTCCAAAAGATGGGCATGCCCATTACATCATCTGGGTCATACTTCCAAAGCTGAACACTTTCCACATGTAAAAGGGGTAGATGGAAATGATTCATCACTCACAGCAGGAAAAGATGATTTTTGCCAATATAGTGACAAAACCAAAACAACAGTAAGTCCTGGAGTATAGTCTCAAGGGAGATATGGCTCAGGGATTCATGTCAGGTTTCTGTATGAAAAGTCTAAGACAAATTTTCAAAGAAGCATTTAGAAAAGTGGATCTCAGTTGACACCAGTGATCAGTTACACTGGGACAGTTTGACTCTGTCCTAATTCACTCTAGAACAAAGATTTCCTAAGACAAAAGGTTGGGTTCACCTGATTAACATGGGGTATGATAAGGCTTTTTTTTTAAATTTGGTAATTTTTTTATTGGTTATTTTATTTATTTACATTTCAAATGTTTTCCCCCTTCCCAGTCTCCCCTCATCGAACTCCACATCTCATACTATTTCCCCTTTGTCTCTAAGAGGGTGCTTTTCCACCCACCCACTAACTCCCATCTCACCTCTCTAATATCCTGATATGCTGGGGCATCAAGGGCATCCCCTCCCATTGATGTTCAACAAGGCCATCCTCTGCCACATATGTGGCTGGAGCCACAGGTCCCTCCATGTGTACTCTTTGGTTGGTGGTTTAGTCCCTGGGAGCTCTGGGTGGGGGCGGGTCCAGTTAGTTGATATTGCTGTTCTTTCTATGGGCTTGCAATCCCCTTCAGCTCCTTCAGTCCTTCCCCTAACTCTATCATTGGGATTCCCGGTTTTTCTTATAAGCTCAGAAATTCTGGTTCTTAAATATTTCAGGTTACTAGGCATTCATAGAAAGATGTCCAGAAGTGACTGATCATTACTTGCTCTTCTAAACAAGCTGACCACTCCACTCTGTCGACCACAAAGCAGAGAAAACACTCATGTATAGCAAAGCAAGAGGAATTACAACTTGATTGTAAATTTCAAGTTATTTCCTCAAACTGACATATCTGAAATTATTCCCCTAAGGTGTTCTTTTTAAGTTGAGTAGCTGTATTTTTCCCCTAAATCATTTGCCTTTTTTTTGGGGGGGGGGTCAATTTCCTGAGTAGAAATGAAATCTATTATTGTTGTATACATAAGACTGTCTTCAATGAATGTGAAATAACAGAGAATTAGAAACATTTTAATAATCATGTTTAAAATGTTCTTGGTTTTGGTTTTGGGTTTTGATTTGTTGTTGTTATTGCACCCTTCTCATTTAACACGCCTGCCTTAGAATGCTTCTCCCTAGAGGAGTTCCTTACCCCAGTGGCTTGGTACAGCATGTCATACACTGACATGATCTTTGTAATTATATGAAGATCCAAGGTGAGATACAATTGCTCACACTCACTTGTAGCTGAAGCACCCAAAAGTGATATGTATTAATGAATTATACTTCCCATGGAGAGTTAAGAGGATAATAAATCTTGGTTGTATTATATAAACTGAAGGAGGAGTGGAGTTGAATGTTCTGTAAACATCTGACTTAGGGGGATGGAATTTCTGCAAAAGCTGTTTATAAATAATAAGAATGAGTAAATGTCATTCCCTGTTTTCTCACTGCTATTTCAACCTACTCAATTCACACAGATTCTTGCTTGTGGTTTTCAAAAATTTCCAGTAGTAAATCCTAAGTTTACAACCACTGTAATTTAGGAAGAAAGGATATATTCAGGAGCACACATAGCAAAATCCTCTCATGCACCATAAATTATTAAAGAATTCCCTTAAAACCTTAGCACAAGACCTTCTGTTTATTGGCCAAGTACTCAGGTGACCAGCATGGTATAATGAAACATAAAGCAGTAATGAATTCCATTATATTCTCCAATTTCTTTGAAAAAAACATGCCATTGATCACACAGCAGTAGAGAGATACTCAAAGTACAGGGAAAGCCTCACTGTCACTGCATTCCTAAAACGTCTATGGTAATGTCCACTTCAATTAAATGTAATATCAACAAATATAGACAGAGGTTTTTCTTATAACTGAATATATATACCCAAGGTTATATGTACAACGTTGTTACTGCAAGTATTGGCTGAAAACTGAAAATGACTAGGCTATTCATTAACAGAATAATGGTTAAATAAAATACAGTGCACGGAATCTTAGGCAGGGACCAGTATGAATGAATTTGGTCAGTGGATACTGACATTAGGTCAATATCAACAATACATCATATAAAAAGGTTTTTACACTACAAAACAAAAAGAAAACAGTGAAATCAATTAAACAAACAAAAAACAGTGCAGCGGAAACTTCCTGGAACCTATAAGGGTAACTCCTGGCAAGACTTTTAGTAATGGAGAATGGGAGCGTGACCCGGCCATCTTTTGTAACCAGCCAAAGCTTCTAGTGGGGAGACTTAGACACAAGCTCAGTCACAAAATCTACAACCCACAAACTGTCCTGCCTGCAAGATGTACTGGGGCAATGGTGGGTCAGAGCTTGTGATAGTGACCCACCAATGATTGGTCTAACTTGAGGCCCACTACACCAGGAGAAATCTGAGCCTGGTCCTGCCTGGATTGCCAGAATCTGGAAGCTGGAAGGCCCAGAGTCCTACGGTAGAATCAAACAGAACTGGAAAAAAATGTCAATAAAATTATTCCTAATAATATTCAGCTATTCTCATAGATCAGTACCTAGTCCAATAGTCATCAAAGAGGCTTCGTCTGGCAGCTGATAGGAGCAGATGCAGAGACCCACAACCACATATCAGGCAGAGCTGAGGGAACCCTGCAGAAGATGGGGAGGAAGGCTTGTAAGAGCCAGAGGAGGAGGACCCCAGGAGAAAATGGCCCACAGAATCAGTGAAAAGGGGCTCATAGTGGCTCACACAGACTGAACGGACAACCAGGGAACCTGCATGGGACTGACCTAGGTTCCATTGCATATTTGTTATGATTGTGTAACTTGGTGTTCTTGTGGAACTCATAACAGTGGGAACTCGGGTGTCTCTAATGCGTTTGCCTGCTCTTGGGATCATTTTCCTCCTCCTGGGTTGCCTTGTCCAGCCATGATATGAGGGTTTGTGCTTGGTCTTTTGTGATTCTTGCTCCACCATGTTTGGTTGATATTCAGGGGTTGTGTGGGGGGGACTAGTCTTTTCTGAAGTGAAATGGAGAGCAGTGGATCTGGGGGAGGTGGGTAGTAGGAGAATTGGAGGGAGAGGGGCTGTAATTGGGATGTACTGTATGAGAGAATAAATAAAATGAAAATAAAAGTATCCATATTAGTCTAAATTCCGGCAAAACAAGTTCTAAAATACGTGTATAGAAGTCTAGATTAGACGAGAAGGAGGAGGAGAGAATGAAAGAGACAAAAGAAAAATGAAGTAGGTGAAAAGAGAGATGTAACAAGAAAGAAAAGGAGAGAGGAGGGAGCAAGAACATGAGAAAACATACAGATCTATGAATGCATCGACCTTTCTAGGAACAGTTAGGAGAAGCACTATATTGCAGATGATTATTTTAACGATAGTTACAGAGGGATATGAAGCAGAAGGAGAGAGAGCAAACCTTTTCTTAAACTTAATTTATACTATAGACGCTTTCAGTTTTCTGAGACTCGCCCTCACTCTGCAGCCAGGCTGGCCTGGAACTCACCATGTAGCCCAGGCTAGTCTCAAGCTTGCAAAGATCCTCTGCTTCAGTTTCCCAAATGCTGCAATTGCAAGCACAAACCTCCACACTTGGCTTTATTCTGTAGGGTTCTTTCAGGCTTAATATACAGAGAACGGATTCATATTATTGTCCTCTTTTAAGAGAAAATAAACTAATCTGAAGATCACAACCTCTCACTACTTGAGAAAAGATGATCTCCATGAAGAAGCCAGCTGGAGGACAGGAACTTGGGAGCCCATTTATGCTGAGAGAACCTTGCTGGCTGTGGCGGCCATTCCCACCTTGCAGAAATGCAGAATTGTATATGTATCAGAAAGCCCAGAAGGCCTGAACATGTTCTGCACAGTTTCCATCTAAAAAATGAAATTTATATGTGAGTAAGACTTGTACTAAAAGATGAGAAGACAAACAAAAAAAATAACATACTATTTTTGGGTCTAGATTAAGGGGTCTAATTTTGTATTTCAGGGGAACCCAAATAAAACTTAACACTCAGATGACTGTTATATAATTGCTGAAACTTTTTGGTCTTGAATGATTTAAGACCTGATGACTTTTGTTTCTTGTGACTATTCAACATCTCTTTTCTTTCTTTCTTTCTTTATATTTCTTTCTTTTTTTCCTTCCTTCCTTCCTTCCTTCTTTCCTACCTTCCTTTCTTCCTTTCTTTCTTCTTTCATTTCAAATGTTGTTTCCCTTCCTGATCTTTCCTCTGCAAACCTCCATCCCACCCCACCCCACCCCCACTCCTAAGAGGGTGCTCCCCACCCTCCCACCCACCCACTCCCACCTCACTGTCCTAGCAGCCCCTACACATCAAGCATCTACAGGACCAAGGGGTTCCCCTTTTATTGATGCCAGGTAAGACCATCCTTTGCTACATATGCAGCTGAAGCCATGGGTCCCTCCACATGTACTCTTTGGTTGGTGGTTTAGTCCCCTGGGAGCTCTGAGATGTCTGGTTGATTGATATTGTTGTTCTTCCTATGGGGTTGCAAACCCCTTCAGCTCCTTCAGTCCTTCCCCTAACTCCTCCATTGGGGTTCACATTCTCAGTTGATGGTTGGCTGCAAGAGATGGCTCCGCTGTTAAAGGCTGGGCTCACAACCAAAAATCAACATTATTTTTTCTAATGTGTCTTCTCATTCATATTTTTCAGAGGTCTGGTCTCTTTAGGTTCTAAGACCATTTTGCTGCCCACTTGGGGCCTGAAATATATTTCTTAAATGCATCCAAACTTAAGTAAAAAATAAATTAATAAAGGACAATCATTCATATAATGGAATGATTCTTTGGATAAATGAAGGACAATCTTAGAATAATTTTGAATAATTAGTTAACTATCTATAATACTACCTGTGTATGAAACTTCTAGATAGCCATCAACAGAAACATCAAATGAAGAAGTGATATACATGAGAAATATAAACTGTGCTTAGAATGTTGAAGATGAATAAATAAAAATAAAAACAATGAAAGGCTATAGTACCAGCACTTGGAGGTAGAGGCAGGCAGATTTCTGAGTTTGAGGCCAGCCTGGTCTACAGAGTGAGTTCCAGGACAGCCAGGGCTACACAGAGAAACCTTGTCTCAGAAAAAAAAGTCTATGGTATAGCCCCATGGCAGAACACATGCTTAGCATGTATGAGGCCCTGGATTACACCCCTTTACCAGAAAAACATCAGTAAAAGTTGCTTTAAATTTTATTTTGAATATTTTCACCCAAAATAAACACAACACAACACAATGCACAACAGGATGAATATTATGATCTAATGTATTCGAAACTTAAAATATCACACTAGACCCCATATGTATGTATACAGTCATTAAATGTTGACCAAAATAAAAAATATTCAGCTAGAATCAAACAACCATACTTTAGTGAACTGAAACATTAAAAGACTTTCTCATTGTTCCCACTTACTCAGTGGAACCATCCAAGCTGGAGACTGCTAGCATGCATGCATTATTTCCTTCTGTGGTCTGTCTAGTCACAGCCTCTTTCCAGTTTTCCTTGTGCTCAGAAAGAGTCCTTGGCAAGGCGTAATGGGAGTTTTCTCTATTATCCGGCTTTTACTCATGTAGATCAAGGAAATGGCTAATGGCTAATGAGAAGCACTGGAAGAGCACCAGAAAAACAAACCCTTTCTCTCCAAAGCACTCAGTTCTCTCTTAAGAAAAGCCTCAGCTAAAGCTCTTTTCTTAGCACTTTGGCCCCTCAGATCTCCAAGTGGTAACAGCTCTTGGCGTTGGCAGCTAGGACAATGTCTCCATTTCTGCTCTGCATTAACCCTATTCACACTCTTATAAACAATCCCCTTGTTACACTCTTTACGACTATGCCAGTTGGGTGTCATCAATTTCCTTCTGGAATCCTGACCTACACATTCATTTGCAGAGAATCTATTAAGGGCCAGAGAACATGTAAAAATAAATTAGCAATTGATTATGCTCTCAAAACAACTTACAATCTGGTAGAGGAGATAACTGCGGTTCATCAGGCATCATTAGTTGACTAATGTCTACTTAGATATATTTGAGAAGGAATAGTCTTGTCATACAAAGACAGGATTAAGGGGAGGGAGAAAATTCCATAAGATGAAATATATATATAATACATTATATATATATATATATATATATATATATATGTGTGTGTGTGTGTGTGTGTGTGTGTGTGTATACTGCTCTGAAGTAATTTGTTTATATATGTGAAATGAAATGAAATAGTATTCAGAAACATTTTTACACAATTTCTACAATGTTTACCTTGCTGTGATTTTTGTCTACAAAGTGTGATATTGGAAAGAAGAATTAAAGAGTATGTGCTTGCAGGCCATATAACTATTTCATAGACATGCAGGTTGTAGGAAAATTTCTTGTTTTTCTTCTAAATTTCTATGTACAAACTATACAAAGAGTAAAATGGTCTCCTGTGAAATAGTTCAAGCTAATGTTAGTGGAACCATGAAACACGCATTTGATGGCGATAAACCAGATTTGAACAACAGTTTATAACAGTGGCTGGGTTTTACCAATAGGCCTTAATGTAAAATGGATACTATACCATGCTTATTTTGACAACATTTATTATAAATGTTTATTTAATTTCAAGGTCTATTTGATAAAATGGGAAAGGTAGCACTTTCTTTTATTATTATTATTATTATTATTATTATTATTATTTAGATGTTTTCTTTATTTACATTTCAAATGTCATCCTCTTTCCTGGTTTCCCCTCCCAACCCCCCTAGCCCATCCTCCCTCTCCCTGCTCACCAATCCACCCACTCCTGCTTCCCTGTCCTATCATTGCCCTATACTGGGGCAACAAGCCTTCTCAGGACCAAGGACCTCTCCTCCCTTTGATGTCCAACATGGCTATCCCCTGCTACATATGCAGCTGGAGCCACAGGTCTCTCTTTGGTTGGTGGTTTAGTCCCTGGGAGCTCTGGAGATACTGGTTGGTTCATATTGTTCCTCCTATGGGCCTGCAAACCCAATGCCAACAAGTGCTTGCTGACAGAAGCCTGATATAGCTGTCTCCTGAGACGCTCTGCCAGTGTCTGACAAATACAGAGGGAGATGCTCTCAGCCAACCATAGAACTGAGCACAGGGTCCCCAACGGAGGAGCTATAGAAAGGACCCAAGGTGGCAGTTTCACACAGTTAAATTTTGATTTTTTCAAATGTCAGATATATTAGCCAATGTACAATGCACACTTTTCTCTTTAGCCTATCTTTTTAATCATAAATGGTGTAGAATGTTCTTTTTTACTAACATCTGTACAGAGAAATAATTACTGTGAGTAAATGACTACACATGCCTAGCATCTATGTCACAGGCACCTGTTCTTAATGGAGATTTCCAGTGTTAAAAACCCAAATCAACACTTTGATCTCATTAAGACAAATGACTCTGTGGTTAAGAGCATGTTATGCTCTTGCAGTGGAACCAAGGTCAGTTCTCAGAACCTTCGTGGCAGTGAAGAAGCCTCTGAAACTCCAGGTCCAGGGCATTTAATGCCTTCCTTTGGCCTGTCAGCCACTGCATGAATTAAGTGCATACGTGTATATGCAGGTAAAACATCTGTACATATAATTTTTTTAAATGGAACTTGTTTATATATAAACAACATACAAGATAATAAAAGCAACTAGCACTTACCCTCACATTGTAAAATAAGAAATATTTGTGTATAAATTAAAGATAGATTACAAAGTAGGGTAACTTTTCCATAGATACATATTTTTAGATAACTAGTGAAGCTATCTACAATTGCTTATTTTAATACAAGTTTAACAGGTATTTTCACATAAATATCTTCATGCTTGCTTCAGAACCTCTGAGGTTTCTTTTTATCATAAAAGGCGTGCCAGTCCCACTACATTTCAATGCATTTTGATGTAACTTCTAAAGATATATTGTGAATTATCAATTAACTTAATTATATTACTGGAAGACCTCTTTGTTTTTAGGATTCAGGATTTAGGGAAATTCTCAGTTTTAGTCAGGACTTCCTTATAATAAGCTGGATGGTATCTAGAGATAGCAAAGGAAAGAAGCTTAAATATTTGCATTTGTTGTTCTGAAAGTCAATAAGTGGATTGTCTAATTGCCTGAGAACAGATGTAAAGTCTGAATTTTGCCTGTCTCAATGGCATGGCTTTCAAAAGGGTACAAACATAAGTAAGTCTCAGTTAAAATAAGCATTATGTCGATAAATCTGAATTTATAAAGTCCACACAGAGCTTTGAACTATACAGCCTCAAGTGATAGATTAGTAGCACAGACATACATTAAAGCACTTAGGATGAAAACTACCCACTGTAAAATGGGGCAGAAACACATTAAACATTCTTATCAACCTCAAGTCCAATTGGATCACAATTTAGAACATATGCACAATCAGTTATGCAAAATCGACTCAACAATTTCTGCCATAATTTCCTACTATTTGGGGAATACTTTATTCTTATATTTTTGAATATGTTAAACAGGGAGAACAGAAAGAAAATATTTCAATAATTTATTTTTGTTTGTTTGGCTAGAATAGCAAACCATGAAACCTTCATGGAACCTAATTAGCTCCTCTACACTAGGATTCCAAATCTCTTGGATGCAGGATGGGTTGACCAGATGGTGCAGAGTAACATAATGCATTTGAAATAGAGGCTGGAGTTCAGGTCTTCAGGCCACAGGATGACAAGGGCAGATTCCACAGTGAAAGTGATAAATTCAACTCTAAGGCCCTGGGCTGGCAATCACTGCTCTACTCTTTGCCAAAGGGCAAGCCAAAGCCATCTTCTTGAAGCCTGAGGCTCTACATAGGTACATGGCAATGGAGTCTGCTTTTAACCTCTTAATGACCGGAGGAAAAGTGAACATGAGAGGCCATGATAACACAAAACATAAAAATCTATTTCCAAATTATCTGTATTTAGCTAGGCCAAAAGTTAGACCTGTCCCCTAAAATGCACTGTATACAAAGGCATCTTCTCAGAAACCTTCTTTTGTTCTTAATTAATGAGACTGACTAGTTCACAATCTGCCTTATGACTGTGCCTGATGGAACTTAATGGAAAGAAAGCTTAATTGCAGAAAAGCAATGGAAGAAATTCATTAGAGAAGGCTTGAAACCTGAAAATTATAGGCAAAGCCAGCTACCCAAATGGAAATTGAGCCATTTAAGATGTCTTAATTAGATTTAAAACCAGAGCTTAGAGAAACTAAATTAGCTCTATCGAATCAGATTTTTAAAAAATCTTAGATAAAATGCATAGCTATTATTGGATTACTCAAGGTAGTCAGGATGGTTTTGTACTGATAGTTCTAAACCCAGCCTTTACAAGGAGTTACAGCAAAAAGACAAGGGGTGGGGGAGGCAGTGCTAGCAGGACCTTTTAATAGTATTGCTTTTATTCCTAACCTTACAGCAGAACAACTGCTCTCCTGCCAAGTGTCTTAAAGAAAAGCAGAAAGAGATAAGCAAGAAGATGATTAATTTCAGTTTTGCTGGAAAGGAAAAATAAAACAAAACAAAGACTCCCATGTATTTTTCATCAGTGAGTTAGAAATTTACATGAAACGGTTGTGATTCCAAGTGATGATAACACTGTTAAGGAGAGAGCCAGTCAGGCAGTCAGCACACTATTGTATCTACAAGATAAGGATGAGGTTTAGAGCTAAGAATCTAGGGAAGGGAGGAAGAGTAAAGTATCTTAGGGAAGCACCACCCTACTCCTGCCTCCTGTCAGTCATAAGTCCTGGGCATGATGCCTCTGACACAGGGATGATACTGTTATCTTAGAACACCGCATACAAGCTCTTCTATGTATTGTCTAATAGACTCAAGATGAATGAAGAGGACTCAAAATGGAAATTATACACTGCAAGAAGCACTGTAAAAAGTCTAAAGCCACCAGAGATGACAGCGGGGGCATGAGATTTGAGAGGAGCTCCGGGAGAAAGCCGTATGTAGGCTGAGGCCTGAAGCAGAAAGAAGGAGCAGCTACTCACTAGCCGGGAAAGAATACCCCAGGCTGGCTGAGGACGCAGCCTACGCTTCAGTGTGTGGTCGAGGAAGATGGGTCAGGCAGGGCAAAGGACAGGCAAGGGCCCAGAGGAGAAGACAGGGGAAAAGAGCTGCCGAGAGTAGAGAACAGGACTTCATGAGCAAAGCAAGAAAGAACAGATGCTATGGCAGGCTTGGGCAGGTGAGAGGTATTTCACCTGCCCACCTTTCAGAAGTCAGTTCTGTCCGGCCACTAGGTCTCTAGGATCAAACTTGGGTGGTCACAGTAAGCACTGCCGCCTGTGGAGACATCTTGTCAGCCTTAGATGGATATTTTCTCTAAGCTCACTCTCACTATGGAGACGAGCCGTGGAAAGAGAAGCCCTTGGATTCCCAGTGCTCGCTTGATTGGAGCTCTATTTGTGAAGTATTCACATTGGGAAACATTTCTTTTTTTTTTTTAGGCATCTCTTACTTGCCAGCTTCACTGAGTAAGAAAGGCATGCGAAGATCAATACGGCTGAGAGTCTGCTTTCAAGAAATGTAACGAATTGGGAAATAAATATGATTTATCAGAAGCAAATATTTGTTTGTAGGTGTGTGTAACACGCTAAATAAAGGAGATGATGGGGAAATTACACAGGATGAACACTGAAAATTGGCCTGGCAAAGACATAAAAGGAAAAATATTCCAGGAAGCAACTAAAAAATATTGCAGGAACAGAATGCTGTGAGACAGAAGAGAAACAAAAGAAGCAAGGTGTTTCTTCTACCAGAGTGGAAAGAGACCGGGAAAGGTTGGGGGACACTATGAGCTAAGTCCTTAAACTCAGTCCTATGGGCAGGAAGTTTGCTGGAAAGTTACAGAGTTCCCTTAAACGCTGACTGAAGACACCTAAGAACCCCTAAGCTTAGACAATTCAAAGAAGCACCCCCAGAAAGAGAGGCCATGGAACCGCGGGTTACCATTTTTTCTATTTCCTCACTTTGTCTGGGAAACAGAACACCTTCTGGTACCTCTTTCCATGTGGGTCTTGTTACTGTTGAATGTTTCCTTTAATTCCACAGTAACTTCTTCTTAGCAGGCCCTGTCTCTACAGAGTACACTAGAGCTTGACACAATGGTCAAATACTTCAATCCAAACTGCTGTCTCCTTTCATGAATCCCTTCATGTTTCTATGTTCTGAGTAACGTTTTTCCCTCTAACATTCATATGTTAAAATATAATCACTAGTATAATAATGTTAGCCCATGGGACGCTGATGAGACAAGAAGGCTGGGTTATGGGAGCCGGGCTCTATTATCACATTAGGGGCATGGTTTTTGTAACCGGGACCATAGGGGCCTGGCTTACCCTTTTTCTACCATGTGACAATACAGTGATACAGTACTATCTATGTCTATCAGCAACCTCTGTCTGCTGGCAGCTTAATTTAAGACGTCCCTGCCACAGTAACTGTGCAGAATAGCTTTTGTTGTTTGTAGACCACTGAGGTTTTGGTATTCTGTTATAGTGTCCTGAACAGACGCACAATGTCCTGGGCAAGCTTTCTACTAATTAATATCATGACAAAGTGATTTGTGATCATAGCTCCATCTGCTAGTAATACAGTCCTGATATTAAAAATATATAATATAGTCCTGATATTAAAAATATATAATTCTCCTACCTAATCATTTAACTTCAAGAAATATGAACACCCAGATAGTAAAAAGATCTGTCACTGATAACATAGGCAGTTATTTCTTAGAACAGTGTGTGTCTAAGGCCAACATAACCATCCTTCCAAGTTTTTCTTCAAAGTTTCTCTCAAACTCTGATATTATCCCTTTGATAAGAATATTCATTAGAAATCCTTCAGTTATTTAGAAAAATTTACCCATTCCTTCCTTTTTCTTGGAAATAAGTAAGCACACATCAACTTGCAAAACATTAGCTGTTGGTCAAACCTCAATAACCAAAATCACTACTTCTGTTACTAAATGTCTCAAGATACAGCCTTAAATAATCAAATCATATAGTTAAAATTGCTGTTACCAAGGTCTGCTGGTCTTTGACATTTACATCCTCAGTTCCACCGCTATTACAACTGGAGCTGAAGATTTCCTCAACCTGGTGTCTAAAACTAAAGTCCATTATCTTTCCAATGCCCCCTTTATTCAACTCTTCATCTTTATAAAAGTTTTTTTAAAAAACTCTTTAATGAATCACACCTGCAAACACTGCATTACTCTGTCATTTACAACATGGGAAACAAAACAGGTCATGTGTCATCGATATTCAAGAAATGTTTGTTGAATTCTAATTATTTTTAAACAAACTAGACCCAGTCTGATAAGCTAAATTTTCTGGATTGTATTATTAACATTTAGGAAATCTTAAGACTCACACAATAGGAAGATTTATTGAAAACCTTTTTAAAATACACAATGGATAAAGAAAAGCTGTAGATTATTCACACAGAGAAACCAGCTTTCTCTTTTATTTTTATGCTTTCATTTTATGTTATGATTTATATGTATTTATTTTATCCTGAGTGCAAAATTGATTGATTGATTGATTGATTGATTGATTGATTGATTGATTTGGGGAAAAATTGTCTTAGTCTATTCCTGCACAAACACCATGACCAAGAAGCAAGTTGGGGAGGAAAGGGTTTATTCAGCTTACACATTCACATTGCTGTTCATTACCAAAGGAAGTCAGGACTGGAACTCAAGCAGAACAGGAAGCAGGAGCTAATGCAGAGGCCATGGAGGGATGTTACTTACTGGCTTGCTATCCCTGACTTGCTTAGCTTGCTTTCTTATAGAACTCAAGACTATCAGCTCAGAGATGGTATCACCCACAAGGTCCCTCCCCACTCTGATCACTAATTGAGAAAAATGCCTTACAGCTGGAACTCATTGAGGCATTTCCTCACCTGAAGCTCCTTTCTCTGGGTTAACTCCAGCTTGTGTCAAGTTGACACACAAAACCAACCAGTACAAAATGGTAATATAAAAAGTATGGAAAGAAAAATAAAACATCATACCTTCCTCTAGATAATCACTGATTATAACTTGATATGTAGATTCAACACACTGACAAAGAAAACACAGCTAGTTGTTTAATGCTATTGAAAAAGTAATTCTGAGGTTTGTCTGGAGAAGCAAAAGAACCTGAACAAGCCAATGCTGAAGGAGAAGTCAGGACTGCAGACATCAAGATGGCATAGTATTGACAAAAACAGATAAATTAATAAACAAGGCAAAACAGATAGACCACCCATAAATAGGCCCAAACATAAATGGTTAACTGGTCTTCGACAAAGAAAATTAACTCAATGGAGAAAGGATAGTTTTCTTTAAAATGGTGGTGCAGGGTTGAAGGTAAAGACATTAAACAAAATGGATCTTGGGCAATGAGGCATCCTTGTGAAAAACTTGAATTGAGATCCATTTGTTAAGCCATCTCAGAAAAATAACTCAATATTATACAATCCTAAAGTAACAGAGGAAAATATAAATGACATTGGAAATAGTGACTGGTTTTAGAAAACAAAACAAAACATCAATGTTGCCATTAAAAAAAAGAAATGTTAGAATTTATTAAAATTTAAAACTTCTTTACAAATTAATGTCAAGAAAATGGAAACATGAATCACACACTTGGGGAAATATTCACAAAAGAAATATTTGATGAATATTATTTTCCATAATTACAAAGAAGCTATTAACATTTTATATTAAGAAAAAAATACCTGCCTAAAACTAAGAAAAAAAGTAAACAGAAACCTCAACAATAAAGAAATATAAGCAATCAGGGAACATATGCAATGATTTTATGTCACCTTGACACAAGCTACTGCGATCTGAGAAGAGCGTGCCTTGGCTGAGAAATTACCTACAGAAGATCAGCTTGAGTGTGAGCCTATATGGCATTTTTTTTGAATTAGTGATTCACGTGGGAAGGCCCACAGTGCCCAGAGCGTTATAAGAAAGCAGTCTTTTTCCGTGGCCTCTGCACCAGTTCCTGACTCTAGGTTCAGACCCTGCTTGAGTTCCTGTCTCGGAGTTTAAATATGAAAGTGTAAACAAAAAAAAAAAACAAAACAAAACAAAAACAAAAAAAACCCCTTTCTTTTTTAATTCATCTCAGCCATACTAACCTTATCAAATACAGAAATTGGTACCAGGATATTTGGGTATTGCTGGGATAGACTTGACTGGGTTGTTTTGGAGAGGATTGGAGAAGGACTTTGCAACATTTGGGCTAGAAAACTCATTGAGTATTGTGAGCTCAAGAGGCTTGTTCTGTAGAAGCATAGAAGATAATACTGAGAACAGACAGATGGTAGGTGCCTGGATCGTGAATTTCAGAGGAAAATTTAAAGTCTCTACTGAGGCTATTGATTGTAAATGAAGAATCTGAGGTTCTGATCAGCTGGGGCTGAGGAACTAGTTGTGATTAACAAGAAACTAGCGCCACGGAAGGGAAACCTTTGCTTTACTGGGACAATTGATCCTTGTTATCTGTGAATTAGAAATCAGTTATGATTAAGACAAGTCCAGCATCACTAATGAAATCCTTTTTGGAAGTGTTTCTTCGGGGTCAGTACATAAAAGCTGTGTTTCAGAGCTTGTCAAGGTATAATTTATGCTGGCAGCTGAATTTCATAATCTGTAAGAATCTCCCTGATGGTACGGGTTTTGAAGGCATGAAGACATCTTGGGAAATAGCTGAGGCTTAGCTGAGAAAGCCAGTAAGCTAAGCACCACTCCTTCATAGCCTCTACATCAGTTCCTGCCCTTTCTGCTTTTTTACCCTGAATTCCTTTGATGATAAACTATGGAAGTGTAAGCAAAATAAAACCTTTCCTAGCCAAGTTGCTTTAGGTCATGTACTTCAACACAGCAAGAACAATTCTAACCAAGACAGGACTCAACATTACATGCCCTTGAAGTGCTGAGTGCAACCGATGAGCTCCCACTGCACACCTATTTGAGTGGCTACAACTCAAAAGACTGACGGTGTCATTCTCTACCAAGGGTATATAATGTGTATCTGGGAATCAAACATAGTATATCCGTTTTAATAGACAGCTTGATATTCTCCTACAAAACTAAAAACACTACTTATATATACTATATCATCTAAAAGCTGTGCTCCTTGCGTTTACTAACTGAACTAAATCTTAAGTCCACTTTAAAGACTGCATACAATATAATGTGGCTTTCTTCACAGCTATTAAAACTTGGAAGTAACCATGATGTCCATCAATAGGAAAGTAGATGAATCACAGAATATCCAGACAGTGAATACTATTTAGCATTCAAATATCAAGTCATGAAAATGAATATAGAAATGTCCAATGTGTACTATCAAGTACCCATCTGATAAGGCTGCACACTATATGACTATACCTATGTGACTTTCTGGAAAGAGCATATCTATCGAGACAGCTAAAAGTTTGGCAGTATTCAGGTATTGGAGGAGACATTGGGCTAAATAAGAAAAGCAGAGAGGATTTTTTTTTAGGTCAATGAAACTATTCTGTGTGATATTTCAATAAGGGACACATTGTATGCACTTTTTAGATTTATAGACTGCGCAGCACCAAGATGAACCCTAATATTCACTGTGACTTTGACTAATAATGATGTATGGCTGTGTGGCAATCAGTTGTCTCATTCTGGTATGGGATGTAAAAAGTGGGTGTGTATAAATATATAAAGACAGTATGCGAAACCTCTGCACTTATTGTTCAATGCTGTAAGTTTAATGAAGGTTATTAGTTGAAAAATATCTTAGCGTTTATCTGACCAAGAGGCCAAGAGAAAAAGCAAGGAATCTCAAAAGTAAAACAACCAGGGGATTTGAGTATGTTAACATATATGCACATGACATTAAAAATCAAACTACGATGTAGGAAACACCCAAAAAGCAAAAAAAAAAAAAAAAAAAAAAATGGCAATGCAAATGCAAAAAAAAAAAAAAAAAAACATATTTGCAAACAAAGACTTGCCATCCATAAACTATACAGCAATATTAAAATCAATAAGTAAAGGGAAAATTCATCAGTAGGAAAATCAAGACTGAAAAAGTAATTTACTAAAGGAAAACTGAAAATGATACTAAATATGTCAAGATGTGTTACTACACACACACACACACACACACACACACACACACACACACAAAACCAGAAAGATCTGCAAGGGACTGAAAAGCTCGATGAGCATGTTCAGATTCTTGAGGTCGCAATGTCAACGTTTTACTCAGCTGAAGCATGTAATTTGCCAAGTGCAGAAGATTTATACAGTGATCTTTACATCAAAATTCATGATAGTAAAAAAAACAAAAAATATCGTGTTAGACTCATCTTATAAGCTACCTCCCGTTCACTACATTTAGAACAGAAGTGCTGGATCCAGGCAAGCGCAAGAGGCATGGAGGAATTAATGCCCCGTGAGCAAACTGTAGCCAATGGGCAACAGGAGCCAGTAAATAAATGACTCTCCCTGCTTTCCTTCCTTGTCCTGAGACAATGTTTATGTTGCCATTTAGACACTATTCTGCAAGACAGAGCAATCAATTATGATGAATATTGAGTAGCAGAGGCAGTCAGGTCTAAATCACTCTCTTTTGAGCCCTGCTTTTATCCATGTCTGGCTTCACTGTTCACTGGCATTAACCCTGTGTGACTGGACTAACATACATTTATGTCACACAGTCCTTTATTGACCTTAGCTTCCCCTTCTAAGGAATTTCAGGCTAAACTGCTGGGTCCATGGGGGTAAAGGCAAAAGGTTGAACCAGATTCCATTATATTAGTTTGCTTAGCAGTTTGGATTTGTTTTAATGGTCTAGAAATAATTTTGACCTCATAGTCTTTTGCCAACTCCTGTTACTCCTCAACTCAAGTTAAATGTTATCTCCTCGACCCTTTAACCTGGGCAGGGCTTTGAAAGTCATGGATTCATGAAATCTAGAAAACTATCAACATGATTTCTGTGAATAATATAAGAGCAGTTTGTTCTCTCTCTCTCTCTCTCTCTCTCTCTCTCTCTCTTCTCTTCTCTTCTCTTCTCTTCTCTCTCTCTCAACAGAGAGTATATTCAGCTACCATTTCATAAGGAAACTATTATATCACAACTATTGTACCAAAAACTCTCAAGAGTTTGAAATTTTGCCTCATTTGTAAGAACATCATGTATTTGCTCAGTATACAAATGGCAGGTGGCTAGAGGATGGGTGGGCAAACACATATATACAGCCATACATGACGGTGAATACTGCCTGAAAATAGGAGGACTCTGGGTAAGACACATGACAGATTATTACAACAACATAAACCTATCTTGTATGCTTTTTCTAAGATACTGTATCTGAAGGTTAATGTCATGATGGTACCTGAACATATGACAGTGCATATTAGAAGAGAGGAAACACAACATTAGGAAATTCTGACCGTGTTTGGAGCTCTCAACACATCAAACCCTACCTTAGGAAACAGAGAAACATATTTCTTTTGAAATGTATAAAAATCTGGAGAAAGGATCATGGGCTTTATCTTTTGGTATTTTAGACCATAGCTAGAAAAAGAGATGTCCCTGAGCTTGACTGTCCTGGAATGTGAAAACATTTTTAAACTGGCTGTAAATTCCTTTATTCAGAGAACCTGGACCATACAGAAGCATGAAATATTCATGGAGAATTATCTCCCAACAGAAAGCCCAGCCATACAGAGAGCCCAAATGGAGAATGTCCAACTAACAGGCCAAGCTAAGATCTAAGCCAAATCCAGCATCAATCATCAGATACACGAGTGAACAATGTAGGATTCCAAGCCCTAGATTTTGTGCCACACAGCTGATGCTAAAGTGAAGCAGAGATGCTCTATCACTGAGGAGCCCTGCCCAAGCCTGAAGAAGAAGGTACCCTCAGTCAGTACAGTTTATGATCCGCAGATTACTGCAACGTGAGAAAATGTCTTTGATACAAGCAATTTGAGACTGCAATGTATAATTTTATTCCATTTGCAGATATAGTAGTAAACACACACACATATAAACACACACACAAACACACAAATCACATTATATAAACGTGTTGGTTCTGGTAGGATCTCAAATGTCTCCTTTATATTTGTATGTATATTTATTGAAACATAACTAGTTCTTTCATCAGGAAATAAAACCTATTCTTCTTTTGTGGCAGAATTCTGAATACCCTAATTTCTGGAGGAGGTAGTATTTTTTTTCCTTCTACTTTTCTTTCCTAATCAATTTTCTCGAGGGTGGGTATGAGTAGATACGTGGCTGTGTGACGTGACTGGAGTAATAGTGGGGATGCTTTCAGGCAGCAGAATTTGGTTTTCTTTACAGCAGAATCACCTGCCAATGTCCTTGCAGTCTGTGTTACCATGTGAGATGCTAGGCCAGGAGAGCACTGGGGACTTAACTGTCCTACCTGCGACAGGACTGCTGTTGGACTTCCATAGTGACTTTCGAGGCATTTTGTTTTGTGTATGTGTGCATGTGTGTGTGTGTGTGTGTGTGTGTGTGTGTGTGTGTTAATTATGCTTTCTAAAAGCTGGTAAAAACTGATTTAAGGGAATCCTTAAGATGAATAATTTTTAATTATTACTATTAAAAATAAAATAGACAAAATTTCACTGAAGTTTCTTCATGAAATCAAATAATTGAATAAAAAAGCCATCCCCTTTTCTGCCTCCCCTTTTCTGAGGAGAAGGGGAGGTGGGGAGGAGGGGGGAGAGGAGGTGAATGGGAGGGACTCAGAGGAGAGGCGAAGCTGTAGATCAGATATAAAGTGAACAGCTAAGTTAATTAATATAAAAACTAAGGAAAACAAGGTTTTCATAATCAATAATATTTACCTATATAGGATTCCTGGTAAATAATTAATTGCACTATATTTTTTTAATGTTCAATACATAAACAAACCATAGTTTCTAAATTAAGAAGCCATAAACTATGGAATATAACATATTATAAAATGTTACAATTAGCCAAAATGTTTTTTCACTTAAAATATTGTCTATTAAAAACCACATAGGATAAATCTTATTATCATAAATAAACAATCTCAAATTCTTAAAACAGCAAGACTCATCTAGATGCATACATACTTTAATAAAGTTTCTGATTTTTGGTATTGAGTTCAGGACACATGAGTGCTGAACTACTATATGCTTTAAATATAGGCATTCTAAGGAAAAAAAAAGACTGCCTATATGTCTACTTGGCTGGCTTATATTTTCCTTTAATTTTTTCCCTAGGAGCAGCAAGATGTCTGAGTGGGCAGAGGCACCTGCTTCCAGGCCTAATGGACTGGGTTGTATTTTTAGGACCCACATGGGAGAAGGACAAAACCTATACCTGCAAGTTGTTCTCTGACCTCTTCATGGACATCTTGACATGTATAGTCCCATCCCCACATCTACACAAAGTAAATAAGATGTAATAAAAAAATCTAATAAGATTGTTGAGTACCAATAGGTGTCAGTTGAAAACAAACATAAGGATTACATTTGAATATTATTTATGTTTTTACCAAGTACTCTGTAAAGAAGCCTGTGCAATAGTGCTGTGAATGCATACTATGAATTTTTCTGGAAAACCTTCTGGATAAGGTTACAAAGTTCAATTTTTTTCAAATTAAATACTAGTTTATTAAAGTGTTCTTCACACACAAAAAAGTCTGTTATCCCAAAAGTTGTTGCCTGTCCATGGGATATGTTCTTCTAACTGGACTGCCTTGTCTGGCCTCTGTGTGAGAGAAAGAGAAGATACTTGAAGTGCCATGTTGGGGAAATAACCAGGGGACCCCACCTGATCAGAAGAAAAGGGGTGTGAAGTGGGGGAAGGGTTGTGGGAGGTGTGAATAGGAGGGGGGATGTAAATAAGTAAAAAAAAATTAAATTAAATAAAAAAATCAGTCTGTGAAAAAATGTTTATATAAATGTAGTTTTGCCTGTATATTTTCATTATGTTGTAGCTTGAAACATATATAATGAATATATTACTGAATAATTTTGGATTGCTGAAGTTCATATCTTAAAAAGAAAAAAATATAGACAGAAGTATTATAAGCAAACTGAATAAAGTTGGAAACGTGAGAGGTGTCCTCCCAGACAAGTGTACACCAAGTGCTTATCAAGTACCCAACGGTAAGGCCTGAACATCTACACGCATGGAACATCATATGGACACAACAATTTATAGTTAGGAATATCTATGTATATAAAAATACATGGATGTATTCATTAACAATTGATGAAAACAGATACCATTAATTTTTTATTGAGAGTAGGGAGGGGATTGGAGGGGTTTGGAGGAAGGAAAGGGAAAGCTAAATGTAATTATGTTAAAATCTCAAAAACTAAACCAAAAAAGATTAAAAACAGAATATGAGGCACTGCGGAAGATTTTTTTTTTTAAAAAAAAAGGGGGAGCTTGGGGATGTGTGTGTGTGAATTTGATCAAAGAACATTATATCCTCAAATGGAAATGGTCTTATGAACCACACAACTATACAATGAACATATATGCCTGGAAAAGAAAGAGATTAAAGCACAGACAATATTTACTATGATTTTGGCATGGATATTACTTTTGATTGTCCAGAGAGTTTGAACTGAAAGTCTCTGGATAATATGCAAACACACCAATAAATAATAATTGAAGATTTAAAATAAAGGCTTTCTACTCATTTTAAATTGCTAAGAAGTAGGAGATATGGAGCCTGAATAGGCCACCTTCCATAGTCAGTTAGGACTTCCAGTATAAGGAGGTTCAACCCACCCACAAAACCTTTGACCCAAAAAAATCTGTCCTGCTTACAAGACATGCAGGGATAAAGACAGCAGAGATTGGGGGAATGGCTAACCAATGACTGGCCCATGCCACAGGCTAGAGCCAACCCACGACACGACTAATGATACTCAGCTATGCTTGCAGACAAGAGTCTAGCATATCTGCTTTCTGAGAGGCTTAATCCTGTAGCTGGTCGTTACAGATACAAAGACTCACAGCCAAACATAAGGCAGAATTCCTGGAATCTTGTGAACGAGTCGGGGAATGTCAAGGACACCATAAGAAAACCTACAAACTCAACTAACCTGGACCTACGAGGGCTCACAGAGACTGAACCACTAAGCGAAGACCGTGCATGGGCTGGACCTAGGTCACCTACACATGTGTAGCAGGTGTGCAACTTGGTCTTCATGTGGGTCCCCAACAATTGGAGAGGGGCCGTCTCAGACTCTGTTACCTGCCTTTGGATCTTTTCCCCTTAGCTAGGCAGCCATCTCTGGCCTCCGGTGGAAAAGATGCACTTAATCCTGCTGCTTGATGTTCCAGAGAGGGTTGTTACCTATGGAGGGGCCTCCCCTTCTCTGAGGAAAAGAAGAGGGAGAATGGGGGAATGGGAGTATGAGGATGGGATTGGGAGAAGAGGAGGGGGGCTGCGATCAGGATGTAAAGTTAATTAATTAATTAGAATACATACAAATAACAATAATATTTATCAGTGATTATTGACAATAACACTTGATAAATGAGTATGCTCATAAAATTAATATACATTTTAAAATATATCGAACTCATATCATCTAAAAATAAAAATAGAGAAGTCAGCAAAAAGTATTCATTACATCAGAAAGCATCACATTTTAGCGCCTTGGAGTCAAGCAGTTTGTCTTGTATCCTAGTTTTTGCTCACCTTGGTCTCAAACAGCTTTCAAGAGATCTGGAAGTCAGTGACTAACAGAAGGGTGCTTTGTAGCTCTACTGCCTATTAGAATATACTACAATATACCTCATAGAGAGCCAGTATAAAATGAATACTACCCTCAGTCAAAGAGAACAAGGAGGTTTCTAGAGCTATGTTGTTCTTGCTTCTAAGTAACACATGGGTTATTTTCCTAAATCCATGCTACCAGTGGAGACCATAAAGCTACAGTTATTATACACATGATTAGTGGCCAGTTGTACCAGCATGACTTAAGAAACAAACAAACAAACAAAAGAAACAAAAATACAAACATATTCAGTCAATTAACACACTAAAATGGTAACAGGCCCAGTACAGCAGAGAATCAAGAGTAAACAAAATGTATACATAAATCTTACTTTAAATGATTACTAAAATTTCAACCCTAGGTGGAAAATAGCTTCTACAAGAAAATAAAAAATTATGGCTAATCTATGTTATATGACCAAAAGTCCTGGGTATTAAACAATCTTCCTGCTTTGTAGGACCAAAGTGTTTAGGTTATTAGAGATCGTGTGGCTATGGAGTGATACAGTAGTTGTGCTCATGGTTTTCAACTTGCCCACGCCTAAGAAGGAGTCTCATTTGAAAAAAAAAAAAAAAACTCCTCCATCAGATTGCCTGTAGACAGTTCTATAGGGTATTTTCTTTTTTTTTAAATTTTTTTATTGGATATATTCTATATTTACATTTCATTTCCCTTTTTCTGGTTCCCCTCCCCCCTAAGGTTCCACATGCCCTTTTCCCTCCCCCTGCTCCCTCATCCACCCCTTCCCACTTCCCTGTTCTGGTATTCCCCTACACTGATGCTTTGATCCTTTCCAGCACCAGTGTCCATTCCTTTCTTCTTGTCAGACATCATTTGGTATATGAATTGTGTCTTTGGTGTCCCAAGATTCTAGGCTAATATCCACTTATCAGTGACTGCATACCATGGGTATTCTTTTGAGACTGGGTTACCTCACTTAGTATGATGTTCTCCAGCTCCATCCATTTCTCTAAGAATTTCATGAATTCATTGTTTCTAATCACCGAATAGTATTCCATTGTGTATATATACCACATTTTTTGTATCCATTCCTCCATTGAGGGACATCTGGGTTCTTTCCAGCTTCTGGCTATTATAAATAGGGCTGCTATGAACATAATGGAGCATGTATCCTTATTGCATGCTGGGGAATCTTCTGGGTATATTCATATCCCAGGAGTGGTATGGCTGGGTCCTCCAGTCTTGACTAACTATCAATTTGCAGGGCCCAGCTCACTTAAGGCAGTGCTACCCCTGTGAAGGAGTGTCCTGAGTTGTATAAGAATGAAAGCCAAGCAAGCCTTTGATAGCATACAAGTGAAAAGCATTGCTCCATGTCCTTTGATTCATTGAGTTCCTGGCATCATATCCCTTGATGAAGGGCTAGGAAACCTTTAAGCTGAAATAGACTCTTTCTTTCCCAAGCTGATTTTGGTCATATTTATCACAGCAATTGAAACCTAACAGATAGCAAGGTAGTAAGATCATGTGATGTGGCATGAACTCTATGTTAGAAACTGAGCATTTTGGTCTCTACTCCAATCTAGTTGCTTGACCCAACAGAAGTCAGATTATTTGTCTTGTAGCATAATAGACAGGATGAAGTGAACCACGGCTATTAGAGACCTGTGCTGGCTAATGTTCTGACAACTTGACACTGGCTAAGAGTCATTTGAGAAGAAGAAACCATAATCGAGAAAGTACCCAGTACCAGACTGGCCTGTGGGAAAGCCTGTGGTGTCACTCTCTTGATTAATGATTGATGTGGGAAGACCCTCCTCCTTGTGGATGGTACCACCCCTGGGCAGGTACTACTAAACTGTATAAAGAGAGTAGGCTGAGCAAGCGACACTATAAGCAAACCAATAAGCAGTACACGCCTTTAACTTCCTGCCTCAATTCCTGCCTTACTTTCCTGGATAATGGATTACAACCTGCAAGATGGAATAAACATTTTCCTCTCCAAGTTGCCTTTGGTCGGTCATAGTGTTTTAGCACAGCAATAGAAACCCTTAAAAACAAAAAAGAAGAAAAGAAAAGCCAGAACTATTCTAGGCAGTATATCCAACATAAGAATGGGGTTAATTCTTCTTAAACTTTACAAGGGATATTTAATATCCCTTAGTCATCTGTCAGTTTATTCAACAGGAATGACACATCTATTCTCCCAATCCAAATTCATCCCTCCTTCTTCTTTTCAAACTCTGCCACAATTCGTCTTCTCCAAGATTCTTTGCTAAACATATCTCACCTTTATTTGATCACTATAATCAGTCCCACAATACTTCAATTAGATATGTCACTTCTTAAAGTGAAAATTAGGTATGTTCTTTTCAGTCTATAATTTCATTTATATATAGGTAGATATCTGGTAATCTCTGTATAGAATAGACTTAACATAGGAACCTTAATAATCAATTGACTCATAAAAAAATGTGAAGCATCAACAATAAAAACTAAAGACTTGTATGAGAACATTTAATGACAACTTTTGAAAATACATAGTCTCAATTTACTGCTATCTATTATAATATTTGAACTATTCACTGACAAAAGGGACCTCCTTGAGTCTTTCAAAACAACTAAATCTGTATACCTTCCAAAAAACAGTTAAATTAAAACCAGCAAGAACTATATCAAAACTAACAGGTAAGTAGACACATCCTCAATCTGTTAAAGTGAGATTGTGGGGGAAAGTAGTTTTAAAAACCTAACCTATTTCTGTTAGGGCGAAGAGTCCTTTTTGTATCAAGTTAAAATTTACAGTTACAACACATGTACAGATTTCGAGATGTTACAAGCACACTTGGAAAAGGCAGAATGATAGCATTGCCAAGAACTGTTGGAAGAAACAATTTTAATTTCTTGCAGGTAAGCCGACCCTACCACCTAGAAGTAGAGGCCAGACAAGAGCAGCCTTCCCTGAGCCAGGTGATGTAGAGAGGAGGTGGCATTACTTTATTTGATACAAATTCATGAAAAAGAAAAACCAAGCACTCTTCTTACAAAGGCTCAAAAATTACGTAAGTGTCTTGAGAAGCTGGGAAGATCTGACATGTCAAATCAATCTGCTACTTTAGAGAAAATGACTTGGAAAAGGAATGATGTCCACTTTGCCTTTTTTTCCTGCTACAAAAAAAAAATTCAAAAACAAAAACAAAAAAATCCCTGTAGTTATGGTGAATGAACATCACGATAGGCTTTGGGAGGTTGCCAATTAACCAGCCAAGGCTAGGATCAGTGACCTACTTTAATAAGAAATAAAAACTCGGTACTTCAGGACTCTTAAATGTGGATGAAATGGCTTGATGCTCATTACTCAGGAGTGGTCCAAAGGGACGAGGAGTCCGGGGGATGCTCCAGCTGCTTGGAAGAATGACTCATCATTAGCATTGATGAAATAAAACCACTGCCTCTGGCAGACAATCCCTGACATTCCTCTGATCGATACTAAATAGAACCATGTAACAGGTCACAGTGTTCAATTGTCTGGGTAACATCTAGCCATTCACTTATCCAGCAGACATCTGGAGACCTGCACAAGGTCATCATTAAGGCTTTCAGAGAGCATTTTTTTGTGTGTGTGCCATAAAGAACATTTCTCTAAAGATTTCAAACTCAAAACTACCTCTGACTTGCTCTAACTTGATGTTTGAATTCATCAGTGACCCAAATACTAAGGCAAACTCAAAACTACATTTTGAAGAATATCTGACTTGAAGAGAGGGTGTCCCTGGGAGCTTTTCATCTAACCTAGAATACTGGGCTCTAAAATTTTCATAACAGGATTTAAAAAAAAAAAATCTTACCATTTGTGTGGTCCTGTGTGTATGGACACCTAATTAGCACTATAGATGTCTGCTTTTTCAGAATGTCTTCAGAACTGAGCTTGACTGGTTCCTATCACAAATATGACTAACATAAAAGAAATTCGCCAAACAGAACTCACGAGGATAGTCAAATGCTGTTGTGATTAGTTACATTAGCATCATGCCATGTGTTGGTTAAAGCAGAGACTACTAGCTCTCATCTCAAACTACCTACATTGAAAATTCCGAGAATAGAGCCCAACAGTTGGTATTTTTAATGAGGACTCTATCTAGCTTTATGAGTCCTCAAATTGGAAGCCCCAGACTAAGGGACTGAGAAAGAATCCATGTAGTCCTGTGGTGCTGGAGGCACTTCTGTCTTTGTGATACATTTAGCCAGGTAGATATTCAGTACAAGATTGCCACTTGAAGGATCAACTTCATTAACGTGTGTGCTTCACTGTTAAAACATCAGCTTTTATTTTGATTATTGTATCCATCTTTGGCATGAAGTTAATGGGAAGGACATGGCTAAGATACTCTTCACATTAACTTTATCTCCTTTCAAGAAAGAACAGGAAGTTTACTTTCTTATTGTCAAATCAGGTGCTCTTCATTTTCCCTTAAGCTGCCAGAAAACATAAAATCAAACTGGTAACTGACTGAAGGAATTATCTTAAGCCTCACAGTAAGCATATTTTTCCTTTTCTTTTTGATGTTTCTTCCTTAGAATGTCAGTGTATTAATCACTTTTGTGAATTAAAAGAGATAATAAGCTATTAAAGTTTTCTTAGGAAAAAGCAAGAGATGAAAAACATCTCTAAAACTCATAATAGTTCTAGAAAATTCATGTGCTTCTATTTAGATAGTAATCCATATTCCTCTGGTAATGAGGTTGTGCCCCTTCATACCCTTGTCCAGAGAGAAGTGTCCTAAGGCTTGTTGTAATCAGGAGACATAGTCAGACCCTAAGAACATAAGAGACTTTAGTTCAAGACTAAAACTTTTGGAACACTAATTAAATTCCACACATAGCAGAGATGAGGGAGATTAAAACGAAACTTGGACAAGCAAGAGACTTATAACCCACTGCCAATCTGAACAGTGACACAGATGTCAGCACTGCAGATAGAAATATCTAGAAGCTACAGATCTGGTTGGAAATATCATAGACGGTGACTCAGAGTTGAAAGAACTTTTCAAGTTCAACTTTCTGTTATCTGAGCACATCATTTTAAGCTCAGCATCTAATTTGCATTTATCAAAACAGTTTAGCCAGTAGAAGCCTTTATTATTTGTTTTACCTCTTAGTGTAAATAACTGATTGATTAGTGTACTGATCAGTTGGTGGTTTTTTTTTTTATTTTTTTATTTTTATTTTTTTTTTTTTTTGTCAATTTTGCACAATCAGTTTGGAAGAGGGGACATTAACTAATGGATTGGTCCCCATTAGATTGTGTGTAGGCAAGTCTGTGTGGGCATTTTCTTAATTAATGATTGACATAGAAGGGCCCAGCTCACTGTGGGAAGCTCCACACCTGGGCCAGGTGCAACTTCCAGCAAGCTAGTAAGTTTCATTCCTCTGTGGTTTCTGCTTCAGTTCCTGCCCTCAGGTCCCTGCCCTGAGTGCCCTTCATGACTGCTTATAAGAAGTAAGATGAAGCAAGCCCTTTCCTCCATAGTTGTTTTTGGATATGGCGTTTATCACGGTGTGCAAGGCGTACTAGGACAGTTCTCTGTTTTGAGTCCTGTCTAAGGGAGCTATAGAATCCTGTAGGTGCTAAGATCAAGTGTATGAATCCTCTAGGGTCAACTGGAAATTACTAGATAAAACAGAATACAGAAAAAAAAAAAACAGAAAAAAAAGTTGAGGATTTCTTGATCTTTGAAAAGCATTTTATTCAGAAATGGCACTACTTGAGATATTAGAATAGTTCCTTGAGTCTGACTGTGGCAAACTATTATCTTTGGCCACAGAGGTAAACCAGAATGCAAAAAGAGTTTAAGATTTAGACAAAGACAGTTTTAGGCAATATCTTAAAGAAAATTTGGGGATTAAAAAGTTTGGTTCAAATACTAAATTTTATCAAGTACTAGTCTTTTATCAACATCTAGTAGCCTTTTAGGAGTAATATCATACAAATAGAATTTTTAAATGTTTATCAGGAATAAAGTACAAAGCTTTCAAAAATACTTATCTTTATTACTTATGATTATGCCACATGTATGCTAGGGCCTGTAGAGGCCATGTGAGGGTCAGATCCCTAGAGTCAGAGTTGCAGGTGGTTGTGAATTACCCAACTTGGGTGTAGGCAACCAAACTTGGGTCTTCTAGAAGAGCATCATGAGCTGTTAACTGCCGAGCCATCTCTCTAGTCCCAAAGTGTAGATTTTTCACTCAAAAATTTAAAAAGGGAAATTATCTAACCAATTAAAGTATTTAATGTATAATCAAACTCATCAAAATTATGAGTTATATATTTAGACCTTGATGTTACCTGCCACGGACTTAAGTGTTTTTGTTTGTATGATTTAGGTTTAGCCTAAAACTATTAATAGCAGGAATTCAGGAATCAATCTGCACCATGAATTAGTACTCAGTTTTGTCATTGGTAAAACCAACAGGTTCATTCTGAACTGATCAAATATGGACATTAAGAGTTTGCAAGGTCAGAGGAAATAAAGCCAGCATTGGAAAGAACTGTGTTCTGATTTACAGAGTACACAAATCATCAGATTAACTGAGGGGAAATGAGGAGGATGCACTAGGGTTCAATCATCTCCCAAGCAGAATTCTTTTAATTTATCCTCACTTTTAAAAACATTCAAGTCATTTAAATACAGTGAGACTGGAATTATAAATTTCCTAGAAAACATTATTTCCCACCAAAAGGCATGTGTGTACATACAGTGTGTTTTGAGTCCATGAGATTAGGTAAAATGAGATGCCAACTTGAAGATAATACATTGTGTTAGCAAGTTGAACAATGACAGATCCACTTATAGAATTTTACAAATGTGCTTTTTGGAAACTGAAAGAAATTTCTTCTTATTCCCTGAAAACATATCCATTAGTACTGAGTTAGTAAAATTAAGATGTTACCAAAGCTTGTTTTTGAAATTCACTGAATTGGATTAGTGCTGGTATCATTTTATATACAATGGGAGCAAAATAATGTAACCTACATTGATGCTACGATGGGGTAGACAGTTCACCAATATAGAGATTTAGCTTACAGTAACTCTATATCTGTCATTAACAGCTCCCTTCAGAACCTAATTGTATGTGTCCTTTGTATGTATTTCTGAAAATAATTTTGGACAAACAACAAAATAAAATTTAAAAATTAACAGAAACCAAAATTAAAGAAATGTTTTAATTTTTGAATGCATATATACTCGCAAAAAAGGAATTAGTCAAATGATTCCCAAGAAGAAGAAAGGAGAGGACCCTGGGCCTGTAAAGATTGCTTCCAGTTTAGTAAAGAAACCGAGGGGGGAGGGGGAATTATTGGGGAACAGATGGGGGGGGGAGGAACTATGGGAACTATGGTGGGTGGGAACTGGGAAAGGGGAAAGCCTTTGGAATGTAAACATAGAATATAGAAAATAAAATTTAAAAAAAAATAAAATAAAAAATAAAAATAATGAATTAAAAAAAAAGGAATTAGTCAACTGATATCAATAGATATGAGTGTAGTGATCCAACTATGCAAACTTACTGATATTAATGGTTTCTAATAACAAAAAAAGTTGCAGTTCTTTGAAGGGATTTGTTTAGCTCACAGCAAAGCTGCAAAGGCATTACTACATATTATTAGTCCTTGATCTAGTGCATGTGAAGGTAAGATCTGATGTGTAGAAGAAAAGTTAGGTAAAATCACTATTACTAATTTAATTTTTATGAATATAATAATACAACAAATATTTGCTTCATGATGTTTAGTTTTTTTTCTTGTTTTCCTTTCCCTTTCTTTCTTTCTTTCTTTTCTTTTTTTGAGAAACACTTTTTTAAAAATTCAAGAGAGGCATTGGAAGACAAAAATTGTACTTTAGCAAACACTGAAAAAATTTCTGAAGGTTTGAAAACATCCCTCCAAACCTTGTGTTAGAAAGTCAATCCCCATGTATGCTAACAGAATTAACATGAGGCCTTCAGGAAATGATTAGGGTAAGTGAGGTTATAAAGTTAAGATTCCACCATGACACTAGAACCTCATTAATTTCTTTGTGTTGCCAAAGATGCCTATCTACCATGGTGAGACATTGCAAGGAGGCCTAGCACCAAATGCCAACACTGTGCTAATGGATCTCTTGATTCCTAAACTAGGAAAAAATAAATTTCCACTTTAAATAAATTGCTTTATTTCAAGTATTTTAAGGTAGCAACACAAAATAAACTGAAATAATATCTTATCCCTGGTTTTCTCTTTCTAATTATTAAGATTTTTATTTTTATATTTCTTTGAGAAATACAACCAAGGTACCCATACTCTATTACAGACCATACACAATAAAAGACAAAGATCAATATAAAATTTTAAAATCATTCTACAAGTTCAGAATTATAATTATGAATGTAGAAATACATTCACTTATATATAAAAACAGTTTTAAACTGATTTAATAAAAATCAGAAGGTATATAATCAATCTGATATGCTTAGCATATATAATGAGTAGCCTAAAGTTGAATAAATATAAAATTGCAAGTACTTATAGCATCTTAATATCTATACAATTCAGAAGACATGGAAAACTGAACTTTACTTAGCACTGTATCCTATATTAATGATAAATTAAGATCACATAACCAGCATGATCTACTTCTAAAATATATATTTAAGTAATGAACATACATTAATTTTCATTTCACAATTTTTGGCATACACACACACACACATATAACATACATATAAAGAAGATGTATTGCTCACATTGTTGTGCCTATGTGTGTACTGCACACCTGTACTTCCTGTTGGGGATAAGCAATTTCTTTTAAGAAGTTCACTGTTTGAAGAGAAATTCAATAGAAAACAAAACACTTGACTTTTGGATTCTCAAAATAACAAAACCTTCCCATTATTCAAAAGCCTATTAAAAAACAAAACAAACCTCTGTTTTCTGAACACATTAATTTACTTTAGATAAATAGTCTGGCTTTCAGGAAAGGGCAGAGAATCAGTTTTCTAGACGCAGTGAAAACAAGTGTAAGCACTGACATACACCCACTGTTTTCATGAGAGTGCAGTGATCTTGAACATGTTCTTCTAAAAGTGTCTAATGGCAGAGTTTGCTCTGCATCAATGTTCATTTGCATTGAGCAAGTCAGAATGAAGGCAAAGCAAATTTCAGGCCATAAAACAACAGTGGTAAGGACGGAAAAACCCTGGAGAGCACAGAAGCAGTCATGCTGCCATTTAGGAATGATCGTGGAAACCTATTTCTCATCCACTTATTTTGACCATGTATTCCCAGCGCTTTTTATCATCTATGTGTCATATGTATGTATGTATTTATGCATGTATGTTTGAATGTATATAATATATATGTATATTATATATGTTTTACTATATGCATATAATAATATACATTATTCTATACACATAATAATAATAATAATAATAATAATAATAATATGGATTACTTCTTAACATGTTTGTTTATAGACTTAGAAGTTTATTTTCTCAAAATAGACTCAAAGGTTGCTATGTTGCTATGATAGACTTCTTTTTGTCTATCCTATGACTTCTTTTTGTCTACACTGCATCTAACACTAATTACTGATACTTCCTCAAACAGACTGTAGACTATAAACAATTTGCAAGTTCCGCAGTTAACTAAACAAAGCATGTAACTGGTGTGAAAGAGTAGGCCCCCAGAAACTATAAGAGCAATTGCAATCACTTAGAAGGAAGACAGTGGAGACTGGTTATATTTAACTAGAAAAGGTCTGCCTCTACACAGACATCCTGTTTTATAGTAGTGTTCCTCTATGGCAAGGCTGGGTAGTATGGTCAAAATCCCTCACGATATTCTACACAGAACATATACATGTGATGGCTGGACTAAATCTAGTTGATCTGATCCCCATTTGATTAAACCTCAACACCTACAGAATATTTATTGATGAGTAAAGCAAGTGCTCAGCTAGGACAACATCTACTATTTAGGGTAATCATTAAAAACCTAGTATTTCTCATCTGTCAAGACTTTTAATTATTGTAAAATATAACAGTATTTTTTAAGTTATTATATGATAATTTTCCATTGTGGTGTTTCACACACCATTAGTGGTGTTTTCCTGAGCTTTTGATTCAATATGCTGAAAAAACTGCTGAGATGCTTCTCCACAGGTTTCCTCATACTGGTGTTTCAATTCATGGATTTTTACTCAATTCTTTAAAGGTGCTATATATTTAAGCAATGTAGATGGACCTTATCCATCCACTTCTACATCCCTCCAACTCACTAGAGTGTCCCTCACCTCATCTGCCTACCAGCTCCATACTCTCCTTTTGATTTCACTGTTCTAATAACCCTGAATTCAATTAGTATTGCTCATATGCACAAAGTGTGTGGCCATCTATTGGGCTTGGAGCAACCTACCAACAGCCTTATCCCCAAATGACTCTCCCTCATTCAACAGCCATCACCCACAAATTAACTCCTTGAGCCCAGACACACCATCTTTCTTCTGGACTCCTTTCAAAGACATTTAAACTATGTGAGTACTCCGGGGAAGATAAAGATGTATCTCCTTCTAGAGCAAAAGCTAGGCTCACTTTCAGCCTTAGAAGATAGAGGTGCCTTTCAGAACATAAGGCTGTCACATTTGTATGGCCTTAGAGAGGTCTCAGATTCCCTGCAGCTTGGGTTATCTGTTATGTGTCTTAATTTTACTTGGCCATCCATATTGCCATAGAAGCAGCAAAGATTTTCATATTCTCTGTATTCATATTAAAATAAATAATGTGTTCTCCTTCCACCTTTTCATACATTTATAATATCTGTGACCTTAGAGTAGGCTTTACCAATTAGCCTGAACATGTGTCAGATATCTTGACAACATATAAACCTATGAATCTCAGGGGCTTATATAACATCGTGTCTACTTCTCAGTTTTCTTTAACTTTCCTGAGGTTGTTTCCTCCTTCCACACTGACCATAGGTTTTAGGGATGAGTTTGGCTTGGTTCCACAAATTTTACCCTTTCTGGTATCCAGGTTAAAAAGAGGATCTCATCCAATATATGGATGTTGTTGTGGTACAAGAAAAGGAAATGAAAAACTCACTGGACATGCAGCACTTTCATTCACATGATACCAATGGATGGAAAGAATGCTTTTCCAAAAGGAATAATAGAAGTGTAATTATCCCATATGGAAAGCTATAGGAATCTGTAACTTACTTAGAAGAGAAATGAACATGAACACACACACACACACACACACACACACACACACATATGTGCACACATACATACTCACACACTATATTGCACATGCTTAGTAAATAAAAGTTTTATTAAGACTGGTTGTGTGAAGGTATGACATAACTAGTTATATTGGAATGAAATAGAACTTATAAAACACTGAAAGGAAGAAAGCAATTAAACCCAGCTGCAAAATCTATGAGCCACCACCAATTACCAGCGTGGCAAAGATATGCATAAAAGTGCAATGTGGTAGTTTGAATATGCTTGGCCCATAGGAATTGGCACTATCAGGAGGTGTGGCATTATTGGAGGAAGTGTGGCCTTGTTAGAGAAAGTGTGTCACTGTGTGGGTGGGCTTTACAGTCTCTCTTCTCAAGCTCTGCCCAGAGTGGGAAGAGAGCCTCCTCCTGGCTGCCTTTGGATCAAGATGTCATGCTTCCTGCCATGATGACAATTTGCCATCAACTGATCTCTGCAAAGGAGAATAAACCTTTAAAACTGTATGTTAGCCCCAATCAAATGTTTGCTTTATGAGAGTTGCCTTAGTCATAGTGTATCTTCACAGCAATGGAAACCCTAACTAGAACACACAGTAAGCAGCACTCACATGTCATTAGCAACCAAAGCCTATATAATTAGGCTTAAGGCCCACTCAACAAGAAGGAAATTATGTTTAAGACTAGAAACCTAGCCAGTTTCCTAGGGCTAGTGAGGTCATCGGCCTTAGAAAATTGTTCTAGGATATTTGATCATATTATAAACCCTGAGATTGTATTATTCACTGAAAAAGAAACTCTGTTTCTAGTTGTAGTATGGATCAACCCTTAGCAATACTCTTAATCCCTCTGACTAGAATACACACAAATCCTTAGTACACACATTTAATCCCAAGTAATAGAGTTTAAGTCAGTTTGCATAAGGAAGCACCCATGTTAGAAAGTGACGTCTAATTAAGCGGTAGACAAAGTGATGCATCAGAGAATGATTTGACAGAATAGAAGTTCTCTGGTGGAGTTTTTTGGATCACTTACATATGCTATCATATCATCTGCAAAAAGTGATAGTTTGACTTCTTCCTTTCCAATTTGTATCCCTTTGACTTCCTTATGTTGTCTAATTGCTCTCGCTAGAACTTCAAGTACTATATTGAAAAGATATGGAGAGAGAGGGCAAACTTATCTAGTCCCTGATTTTAGTGGGATTCTTTCAAGTTTCTCTCCATTTATTTTGATGTTGGCTACTGGTTTGCTGTATATTGCTTTTACTATATTTAGGTATGGGCCTTGAATTCCTATTCTTTCCAGGACTTTTAGCATGAAAGGATGCTGAATTTTGTCAAATGGTTTTTCAGCATCCAATGAGATGACCATGTGGTTTTTTTTCTTTTAGTTTGTTTATGTAGTGGATTACATTGATGGATTTTCGTATATTGAACCATCCCTGCATCCCTGGATGAAGCCTACTTGATCATGATAAATGATCGTTTTGATGTGCTCTTGGATTCCATTGGCAAGAATTTTATTTAGTATTTTTGCATCAATATTCATAAGGGAAATTGGCCTGTAGTTCTCCTTCTTTGTAGGATCTTTGTGTGTTTTTGGTATCAGCATAATTGTGGCTTTGTTTCTATTTTGTGGAATACCAGAGAACTTCTACAGCTGATAAACAACTTCAGCAAAGTGGCTGGTTATAAAATCAACTCAAGCAAATCAGTAGCCTTCCTGTACTCAAAGAAAAAGCAGGCTGAGAAAGAAATTAGGGAATTAACACCCTTCACAATAGCCACAAACAATATAAAGTATCTTGGCATGACTCTAACCAAACAAGTGAAAGATCTGTATGACAGGAACTTCAAGACCTTGAAGAAAGAAACTGAAGAAGACCTCAGGAGATGGAAAAATATTCCATGCTCTTGGATTGGTAGGATCAATATAGTAAAAATGGCCATCTTGCCAAAAGCAATCTACAGATCAATGCAATCCCCATCAAAATCCCAAATCAATTCTTCATAGATCTAGAAAGAGCAATTCTCACATTTATCTGGAGTAACAAAAAACCCAGGATAGCTAAAACTATTCTCAACAATAAAAGGACTTCTGGAGGAATCAATATCCCTGACCTCAAGCAGTACTACAGAGCAATTGTGCTAAAAACTGCATGGTATTGGTACAGTGACAGGCAAGTAGATCAATGGAATAGAATTGAAGATCCAGAAATGAACCCACAGAGTTATGGTCACTTGATCTTTGATAAAGGAGCTACAACCATCCAGTGGAAAAAAGATAGCCTTTTCAACAAATGGTGCTGGTTCAACTAGAGGTCAACATGCAGAAGAATGCGAATTGACCCACGCTTATCTCCTTGTACCAAGATCAACTCCAAGTGAATCAAGGACCTCCACATAAAACCAGACACACTGAAACTATTAGAAAAGAAATTGGGGAAGACCCTGGAGGACATGGGCACAGGGGGAAAGTTTCTGAACAGAACACCAATAGCTTATACTCTAAGATTAATAATTGGCAAATGGGACCTCATAAAATTACAAAGTTTCTGTAAGGCAAAGGACACTGTCAGAAGGACAAACAGCAACCAACAAATTGGGAAAAGATCTTCACCAACCCCACATCTGGCAGAGGGTTAATATTCAATATATACAAAGAACTCAAGAAGTAAGACCCCAAAGAACCAAATAACCCTATCAAAAATTGGGGTACAGAGCTAAACAAAGAATTTTCACCAGAAGAAATTTGGAAGGCTGAGAAGCACCTTAAGAGATGCTCAACATCATTAGTCATCAGGGAAATGCAAATCAAAACAACCCTGAGATTCCACCTCACACCAGTCAGAATGGCTAAGATTAAAAACTCAAGGGACAGAATAGGATATGCCCAATGCTCATGAGAAGAGAGAGGAAAATAGGCTATTTGAGAGCAGTGCAGAAACAAAAAGACTGAGATAGAAGAAGGAGGCGATGTTACTGGGAGAGTTTTACAGAGACAGATTGAAAAGAAAATAAGCGAGACACTGGTAAAGACAAAACAAGCCAGAGAATGAAAAAGAGCCAGAAAATTAGAAGAGATTGCTAGAGTTAGTTTGAGGTCAAGCAGAGCAATTCAGAAAAGACCTAAAGAGAAGTCAGATTCAATCAGTTAGTATGGAGAGGAATTTTGAGTCAAAACAACTGAGTTGACCTGCCAGCTAGAGTTCAGAAAGAGCTAGAAAGGATGAGTTTATTTAGAAATAAATCCCAGAGGCTGAAAACATTCTAGGCATATGTTAGATTGTACAGAGGCTATAAGCTCCCAGGACTGTGCATAGGTTAACAGACAGGCCCTAAGCCTTCAGAGACAACATTTACTTCAGGGGAATGAAAGATGCTTTATAGAAAATAATCTACTTCCACCACTTCACTAGACTACCATTATTCCTTATTGCATTCTAAATTGTATCCTTATACCCACAGCAACAATACGGAGATAAACTGATTCTAGGGAACCCAGCCCCAACATAGCTCTTCCATCTATGACTAGGGGAACATCTTGAAAGAGGAGGCAAGAAAGATTGCAAGAGCTAAAATATCAGGAAGTCTGCTGTGAAACAGTCTCTCATACAAAAAAATGAATAAACATGACTATAAAATGGTAATATCAATGGACTTGCTAAGGGGAAGGAGGGAAATTTTGTAGGTTCCCACCCGCAGACAAAGAACTACAGGCAACTAATGACTACTGGTAGGAGGAGAGTTAACCTCATTTAGGAATGAGGCTATTGGTTATCCAATGGAGAGTGGTCAGCCCTGAAACCATATGCAAAAAAATAATTAAAACATATCAGTAAATTTTATATATAAGAATCTGGATATATATATATATATATATATATATATATATATACACACACACACACACACACACACACACACACACACATATACACACATACACACACACACACACACACACATATATATATATATATATATATATACACACACATATACTTTTCCAAGACAGATGCAGGGACTGTACTATAGATGTATCCAATTGGGCTGGGTTCCCTAGGATCAACTGATCTCTGCATGGTTTAGTTGTAGTTTTTTGTGTGCATGTGTGTGTGTTCATATATGTGCATACATATAGACATATGCACATAGTAGTAATACATACAATAATATAAGACCATTGATATTATCATTTTCTGTTCTTGATTATGTTCAGTTGATCATTGTGTTGTTTAGTTGTAGTATACATATATCTGTATATATGTATATATACATATAGACATATGAATGTAGTAATAATAATCAAAAATAGGCTGTCAACTTGAGCATGGGGATATGGAAAAGGGTTAAAGGAGGGTATCTGGGAGAATCTGGAAGGAGAAAGGGGAGAAGAGAAAGTGATATAAGCCTATTTCAATTTAAAAACATATTTTAAAAAATGAAATACCTTCTCCATGTTACAAAATGGTTTCTACATTTGCTTTTCTGCTCTGCTTGTGAAAAGAATAAATATACTTACTTCAACAGTTTTCACCCAAACTATTGACAGAAGTGGGTTCATTATGGTTTTATAGATAATATAAGTACTGTTGCTCTATATGAATACATGAAAGCATACAGAATGTCTTAGTTACTTTTATTTGGCTGTAAAGAGACACCATGATGAAGGCAACTTATAAAACAAAGAGTGTAGTTGGGCTTGCACATAGTTTTAGAAGGGGTGTCAGTGACCATCTTGTTGGGAGCATGGCAGCAGGTAGGAAGGCGTGGGGCTAGAGTAATAGCTGAGAGCTTACATTTTATTCCCAAGAAGAAGGCAGAGAGAGGGACACTGGGCTCAGCTTGAGCTTTTAAACCGCAAAGCCTACCCCAAGTGACACACATCCTCCAACAAAGCCACACCTCTAATATTTCCCAAACAGTTCCAACAGCTGTGGACCACACATTCAAACATGTAAGCCTACAGGGACCAATCACATTCAAACCACCACATGAACGGACACAAACACGCAGGAGAGTCCTTAAAGATAAAAAAGGAGAAATTACATCACTGCTTCATAGCAATTAAAATACAATTAATGCAAAGTCATGATGAATCTTCATTTTATAATTACAACTCGGGTTCTTAGAAATCCTTAACAAATAAGATTATCCACCATTTCTTTGATCCTTGAATTTTTATGTTCCCTTTCTCAAAATCATCATGAGAAATACAAATGCATGCAGGGTTTTTCATAGCTTTGCCTCTGCATTGTTGTAGATAGAATCATCCTCTAAGCAGTCTTTTCCACAGGAATCTCTTTGAACTGCTGGCTGTGCAGGACACATAGCAGACTTATGCTCAGTGTGCAATAAGCATGCTTTATTTTGAAACCAATGAAATAGCTAAAATGTTACTTACTCTTAAAACCTAATTTCAAATCAGAAATCATAATTTTTAGATTATAGAATTATATCAACTTCATTCTAAAAATTCTTTGACCCCATTTTCTCTTCATTTTAACAATATCCCCATGCTCTGGTCTGTTTTTACTGACTTCAACCATTCTTTATAAGGGACTATATTTCACAGAATTTATCTGGATATGTATCAAATTTTGTTTAGGACAGTCCAATATTTATTCTTACCTATTTTAACATAAACACTTTTTTATTTATTATTTGAAATTTATATATTTTAAAACAATAAATTTTAAGTATTCTTTGTATATATAAGGTTAAGGACATATATTTGTGAACACAAATGTTAATTATTGAGTCCATTGTTGAGTTCAGTAAGTATGGATAGATGCAAAAGTGAGTTCAGACAAATACTGTATTTGCCATTTATTCTTTTCTTGTATATCAGAGCCTGACTGCTGTTTCCTTTCCCTCCACTCTTCCAAGCCCCTCCGCTATACGTCTCTTCCTCCCCAGAACTACTCCTGCATTTCACTTGAGGCCTCTCAACCAAACAACATATAAACAAGTAAGAATAAGATTAAGCAGATACCCTTATATAAGGCAGGAAGTGGCAAACCAGTAGAAGGAAAGGGTCCCAAGGAAAAAGAGTCAGAGACAACCCTCACTCCCACTGTTACTAGTATCACAACAATATCAAGCTATACAACCATAACATATATATGCAGAAGATCTCCCAAAGACCCATACAGGCTTCCTGATTGTCGCTTCTGTTTCTGGGATCCCCTATGAGCCCTGCTTAGTTATTTTTGTGGGCCATGTTCTTTTGGTGTCCTCAACCCTTCTAGCTTGTATTATCCTTTTTCCCTCTCTTCTGCAGGGTTCTCCTTGAGCTCTACCTAATGTTGGTCTGTGGGTCTCTGCATCTGCTCCTAGCAGTTGGCGGGTGAAGTCTCTCTAATGGCAATTATGCTAGACTCTGGGGTATAACAGAAAATCATTAGGAATAATTTCATTTCATTGACTTTTTTTGTTCCAGTTATGTTTGGTTCTATTCTAGGTCTCAGGTCTATCCAGCCTCTGGTTCCAGACCATCCAGGAAGACAAACACAAAATTTTAATCATGCTCCTTTGATTTTTGAGGTATGGGCAGAAGAATCCAGGACATTGCACAGTCTGGGCTAGCACTAGGTGTGCACTCCACTAGTAAACTAAATATATTTCAGGCAGTTTTCCTGTACTTTGAAAAAAAATGGTCTTCCTGTGTTGGTCTTGAACTAATATGTTGCAAGTGTCTCACTCCTCAGGATTATCTCCTGTTAGCAATACTTTTGTCTCTGAGCAGTTGGGATTATACATCTCTGCTACCATACCACACTTAACCCTATGCTTAAAATGACTTGTTTTCTCAAGGAAATTGCAGTATTCTTTCTGTCCTTTATTTTGTTTTATTTTATTTGCATCTTGTGAAAGGTTATCCTTCAGGTTATACTTCAGTGCCTTCCTAACACCTGCACACAGTCAGCTTTCACCCTCAGCACGGTTTCTTCACAACACACAGATGTCTATCGCTCTCTCGATGCTGATATATTTTCACCATGCACATGCTATTCTCTTGAACTTCCTACTGGAAGCAGTCAGCAACAGATGGTGGGGCTTCTCTGCATATCAGAGTGGATCTGACAAGCGACTTCACAAAAGACACCTTCTTTTAAGAACAGTCAGCAAAGCTGCACTGATGAACCTCAAGAAAAGAGACATCTCAGACATAGGATTTATTTTTTTTCTAGTCATTAAATTGAAGCAATTTTCCATTTATAGTATTTTACCTGAATTTTTTTAGCCCTATTTTTAACAAGGGGAATCAGCGAGAAACCTGCATTTATTCTCTAAACTATTTTTATTTTCAAGGATATCATGAACTTTATTGTACTGGAGAATTGGCAAGAAACTGATATAAAGCAGAATTAATTTGAAAAAAGTCATCTAGGTGTGGCAAGGTGCAGATTAGAACAGAGACAGGAGCAAGGTAAAATGTATTGCAACTACTTGGCAAGTAGTTAATTATACAGATGGGAGCAAGTCTTAAAATAGCAGGAAGGCAGTGGTTTAAAGCATCCAGAACAGAAAGAAAGGCAAGAGAAAGGAATCTTTGGGGTATAGAGAGAAGGGAAGGAAAGAGAAACTTCTTTTGGCCCATGCCAGGTATCTAGGACCAAGTATCATTCCCCTTATACTAGAGCTTTCTGGGGCTCAGGTATGTATCAGGAAAACATGCTTTTAACCATGAACCTCCCTGTTTGAACACCCTGACCTTCAGAATCCTGATTCTCTCCCATAAGTTTGCAATTTACCAATTTAAAAAACGGGTTGTTCTAAGAAAAAAAAATGATGGCAGTGTTTCAATGTGTTACTCTCTTAGGGTATTCACATTTGCACAAGTGCTTCCCAGAGACACAAAGCTTTCATTCTGCTGAAAGTATTATAAAATTCTGGACATGTCATATCTAGTGTAAGAGATTCCAGTATTCCCTAAACCTACAGGTACTTGGCTGGCTGATAAGGTATACATCAGACTTGGGAGTATTTCACACGTTCAAAAAAACAAAAAACAAAACAATGCACTAGAAGAACCTCTGGTGTAATTTTTAGTTGTTAACATAGCCTTCCTGTACTTGTGATCAAAGGGAATCTCACAATCTGCACCCCAGAGTTAACCCTGTGGCACATTTCTCCAGACCCAAATCTAGCTCAGAGAGAGAGAGAGAGAGAGAGAGAGAGAGAGAGAGAGAGAGAGCTGTTCTCCCAGAAGCAGTATCACTCCTCATACTCCAATAACTGGTGAAAGAGGGACCTGCCAAAGGACCACAGGGCTCAGGAACCACAGAGTAACTGGGGACAGAGTCCTTCTAGTCTCCTTCTGCCCACCAGAGTTAACCCTGTGACACAGCTGTATGGACCCAAATACCGCCCAGTGAGAGCTGGTCTCCCAGGAGTGCTGACATACCTAAGACCACAGGCTCACATGGTCACAGGAGGGACAGGGTCCAGAGTCAGCAAGACCAACTAACACCAGAGAGAACCAGATGACAAGATGCAAGGGCAAGAATATAAGGAACAGAAACCAAGGCTACTTGGCTTCATCAGAACCCACTTCTCCCACCACAGAGAGCCCTGGATATCCCAACACACCAGAAAAACAAGATTCTGATTTAAAATCACATCTCATGATGATGGTAGAGGACTTTAAGAAGGATATAAATAACTCCCTTAAAGAAATACAGGAGAACATGGTTAAACAGGTAGAAGCCTTTAAATAGAAAACACAAACAGGTAAAAGAATGGAACAAAACCATCCAGGATCTAAATATGGACAAAGAAACAATAAAGAAATCGCAAAGGGAAACAACCCAAGAGATGGAAAACCTAGGAAAGAGATCAGGAACCATAGATGCAAGCATCACCAACAGAATTCAAGAGATAGAAGAGAGAATCTCAGATGCAGAAGACACCATAGAAAGCATTGACAAAACAGTCAAAGAAAAGGCAAAATGTAAAAAGCTCCTAACCCAAAATATCCAGGAACCCCAGGACACAATGAGAAGCTGAAACCTAAGGATTATAGGTATAGAGGAGAGTGAAGATTCCCAACTTAAAGGGCCAGTAAATGTCCTCAACAACATTATAGAAGAAAATTTCCCTAACCTAAAGAAAGAGATGCCCATAAACATGCAAGAAGCCTAGAGAAGTCCAAATAGACTGGATCAGAAAAGAAATTCCTCCTGTCAAATAATAATAAAAACACAAAATGCACAAAACAAAGAAAGAATATTAAAAGCAGTAAGAAAAAAGGGTCAAGTAACATATAAAGGCAGACATATCAGAATTACACGACATCTCACCAGAGATTATCAAAGTTAGAAGATCCTGGGCAAATGTTATATAGACGCCCCACCCCAGAGAACACAAATTCCAGCCTATGCTACTATTCCCAGCAAAACTCTCAATTATCATAGATGAAGAAACCAAGATATTCAATGACAAAACCAAATTTACACAATACCTTTCCACAAGTCCTACAAAGGATAATAGATGGAAAACTCCAACACGAGCAGGGAAAATACACCTTAGAAAAAGCAAGAAAGTATTCTTCTTTCAACAAACCCAAAAGAAGATAGCCACACAAACATAATTACACCTCTAACAACAAAAATAACAGGAAGCAACAATCACTTTTCCTTAATATCTCTTAACATCAATGGACTCAATTCCCCAATGAAATGACACAGACTAGCAGACTTGATATATAAACAAGACCCAGAATTTTGCTTCATACAGGAAACACACCTCAGTGACAAAGACACACAGCTGGAAAAAAATTTCCAAGCAAATGGTCCCATGAAACAAGCTAGATTATCCATTCTAATATTGAAGAAAATCAACTTTCAACAAAAAGTAGTAAAAAAGATAAGGAAGGAAAACACTTCATACATGTCAAAGGAAATATCTACCAAGAAGAACTCTCAATTCTGAACATCTACGGACCAAGTGCAAGGGCACCCACATATATAAAATAAACTCTACTAAATCTCCAAGTACACATTGCACCTCACACAATAATGGAAAAAGAAACTGAACAGAGACACAGTGAAACTAACAGAAGTTAAGAACTAAATGGATTTAGCAGATATCTATAGAAGATTTCATCCTAAAACAAAAGAATATACTTTCTTTTCAACACCTCATGGTACCTTCTCCAAAACTGAACATATAATCGGTCACAAAACAGGCCTCAACAGATATAAGAAGGTTGAAATAATCCCATGCATCCTATCAGATCACCACAGGCGAAGGCTGGTCTTCAATAACGACAAAAACATCAGAAAGCACTCATATACATTGAAGCTGAACAATGCTCTATTCAATGATAACTTAGTCAAGGAAGAAATAAAGAAGGAAATTAAGGACTTTATAAAATTTAATGAAAATAAAGGAACAACATACACAAACTTATGGGACACAATGAAAACAGTGCTAAGAAGAAACTAATAGCTCTGAGTGCCTCCAAAAAGAAACTGGAGAGAGCATACACTAGCATACTTGACAGCACACCTGAAAGCTCTAGAACAAAAAGAAGCAAATATACCCAAGAGGAGTATACCCAGCAGGAAATAATCAAACTCAGGGCTGAAATCAACCAAGTAGAAACAAAAAGAACTACACAAAGAATCAACAAAACCAGAAGCTGGTTCTTTGAGAAAATGAACAAGATTGATAAACCCTTAGCCAGCCTAACCAGAGGGCACAGAGACAGTATCCAAATTAACAAAATTAGAAAGTAAAAGGGATATACAACAACAGAACCTGAGGAAATTCAAAAACATCCTCAGATCCTCCTACAAAAGTCTATACTCAACAAAACTGGCAAATCTGGATGAAATGGAAAATTTTCTAGCCAGATACAAGGTAAAAATTTAAATCAGGATGAAATAAACCATCTAAACATTCCCATAACCCCTAAAGAAATAGAAGCAGTCATTAAAAGTCTTCCAACCAAATAAAGCCCAGGACCAGATGGGTTTAGGGGAGAATTCTATCAGACCTCCAAAGAAGACTTAATACCAATATTCTTCAAAAAAGAAACAGAAGGAACATTACTCAATTCCTTCTATGAAGCCACAATTACACTGATACCAAAACCACACAAAGACCCAACAAAGAAAGAGAACTTCAGATCAATTTCCCTTATGATTATCAATGCAAAAATACTGAAAAACTTCTTGAAAACCAAATCCAAGAACACATCAAAATGATCATCCATCATGAACAAGTAGGCTTCATTCCAGGGATGTAGGGATGGTTCAATATATAGAAATCCATCAATGTAATCTACTATATAAATAAACTAAAAAGAAAAGAAAAGAAAAGAAAACAAAACAAAACAAAAAAAACCACATGATCATTTCATTAGATGCTGAGAAAGCTTTTGACACAATTCAAAATCTCTTCATGATAAAAGTTTTGGAAAGTTCAATAATTCAAGGCCCATACCTAAACACCTTAAACTCAATATAGACCAAACCAGTAGCAAACATCAAAGCAAATGGAGAGAAACTTGAAGCAATTCTGCTAAAATCAGGGACTAGATAAGGCTGCCCACTCTCTCTATACCTATTCAATATAGTACTGAAAGTCTTAGCCAGAGCAATTGGACAACAGAAGGAGGTCAAAAGTATTCAAATTGGAAAGGAAAAACCCAAAATATCACTATTTGCAGATGATATGATAGTATACATAAGTGACCCAAAAAAAACTTCCACCAAAAGAATTCCTAAACCTGACAAACAACTTCAGCAAAGTGGCTGGAAATTAATTCAAACAAATCAGTAGTCTTCCTATACTTAAAGGATAAACAGGCTGAGAAAGAAATTAGGAAAATGACACCCTTCACAATAGTCACAAACAATATAAAATACCTTGGTGTGTCTAACCAAACAGGTGAAAGATCTGTATGAAAAGATAATCAAGTCTCTGAAGAAAGAAATTGAAGAAGATAGAAGATGGAAAGATCTTCCATGCTCATGGATTGGCAGGATTAATATAGTAAAACTGGCCATCTTGCCCAAAGCAATCTACAGATTCAATGCAATCACCCATCAAAATTCCAACTCAATTATTCTTAGAGTTAGAAAGAGCAATTCTCAAATTCATTTGAAAAAAAAAAAAAAAACCCAGGATAGCAAAAACTATTCTCAACAATAAAAGAGCTTCTGCGGGAATCACCATCCCGGACCTCAAGCTGTACTACTGAACAATAGTGTTAAAACTGCATGGTATTGGTACAGTGACAGGCAAGTATAGCAATGGAATAGAATTGAAGACCCAGAAATGAACCCAGACAACTAAGGTCACTTGATCTTTCAACAAAGGAGCCAAAACCATTCAGTGGAAAAAAGACAGCATTTTCAACAAATGGTGCTGGTTCAACTGGCAGTCACCTTAGTAGAAGAATGCAACTTGATCCATTCTTATCTCCCTGTACAAAGCTCAAGTCCAAGTGCATCAATGACCTCCACATAAAACCAGATATACTGAATCTAAAAGAAGAGGAAGTGGGGAAAAGTCTCGTCTCGAACACATGGGCACAGGGGAAAAGTTCCTGAATTGAACACCAATGGCTTATGCTTTAAGATTAACAATCAACAAATGGGACCTCACAAAATTGCAATGCTTCTGTACGGCAAAGGACACTGTCAATAGGACAAAACAGCAACTCCCAGATTTGGAAAAGATCTTTACCAATCCTACATCAGATAGAGGACTAATATCCAATATATACAAAGAACTCAAGAAGTTAGACTTCAGTTACCCTTTTAAAAGATGGGGTACAGAACTAAACAAAGAATTCTCAAGTGAGGAATGCAGAACAGCTGAAAAGGACCTAAAGAAATGTTCAATATCCTTAGTCACCAGGGAAATGAGCAAAACAACCTTGATATTCCACCTCACACCAGTCAGAATGGCTAAGTTAAAAAAAAAAAACTCAGGTGACATCAGATGCTGGCTAGGAGGTGGAGAAAGAGGAACACTCCTCCATTGCTGGTGTGATTGCAAGCTGGTACAACCACTGTGGAAATCAGTCTGGTGGTTCCTCAGAAAATTGAACATAGTGCTACCTGAGAACCCAGTTATACCACTCCTGGGCATATACTCAAATGATGTTCTAACATATAACAATGACACATGTTCCACTATGTTCATAGCAGCCTTATTTTTAATAGCCAGAAGCTGAAAAGAACCCTGATGTCCTTCAACAGAGGAATGGATACAGAAAATGTGATACATTTATACAATGGAGTACTACTCAGGTATTAAAACAAAACAATGAATTCATGACATTTTTAGGCAAATGGATGGAATTAGAAAATACCATCTTTACCGAGGTTACCCAGTTACAAAAGAAAACATGTGGTATGCATTCACTGATAAGTTGTTATTAGTCCCAAAGCTCCAAATACCCAAGATACAATTCATAGACTACATGAAGCTCAAGAAGATAGAAGACCAAAGTGTGGATGCTTCAGTACTTCTTAAAAGGGGGAACAAAATATTCATGGCTCCAGCAGAGGATGGCATTTTCTGGCATCAATAGGAAGAGAATCCCTTGGTACTGTTAAGGTGAGGGAGGATGGGATAGGGTGTTCCTGGAGGGGAACCTGGGAAATGGAATAACATTTGGAATATAAATAAATAAAATATCTAATTAAGAAAAAACGAAGGGAATCTCACATTAGTTCATGCAATCTTCACTTATTATCTTATTCATTACTACTGTGGAAGTGTGTTCGTCTGCTTGGTGTGTATAGGTGTGTGTTAATGTCTGGAAAAGTAAAAGTGCTAAAGGCTGTTACCCTGGGGGACACTATTAGAAGTAATGGGACCTTCAGTTGTAGGTTTCTAGAGGAAAATGCCTGTGGGTATGGCTCTCATTCCTTTCTCCTTCTCAGTTTTCTAGTTATGGATATGAATTGTTTGCTCTATTGAGCACTCCTAACATTATGTGTGGTCTTCACCAAAGTTCTACTAAAAAGGAAACAACTGATCTCCTAGGGGAACACCTAGGTCCATGAACCAAAATAGGCTAATTGCCTCTGGTGCTTTACTATAGTTAAGGGTAGCTGACTTTTACACACTGCCATAATAAAATAACAGGCTCTTTGGAGGTTTAAACAATGCATTTCCCCCCACTTAGATCTGAAAGTGGAAGTGGTTACCCATATAATTGGGTTCTGATGATGGCTCTCTGCTACCCTAAAGATTGCGTTTTATGATAGATATAGCAGCAAGAGGTGTAGCATCTCTTCTTGTAATTCTTTCACGGGGTACTGCCCCCATAATCTCAACCAAATTATTCCCTCAAAGACTGTTTCTAAGTATCATATCAGTAGGTTTCAAAGCTTCAACCCATGAGTTTGGAAAGGATACAACAATGAAAAATGCTGTGCCAATTCCTAAAACATTTCCACAATGACGTAAATGTTTGAGATAAATTCTTAAAAACCCAAAACGCTCGATGTAAGATCCATAAAATAATGCCTTTATTTATGTAGAATGAAATAGCAATCCAAAACAGACTCATGTATTTTCTCCATAAGAAGTTTCTGCATTTGTAACACCCTCTGAGGAGCTCTCTTCTCTTCCCTCATCTCTAGGCTTCACATTGGATCAAGCTGAATGACAACGCTGCTGGCTCTCATGGACAAGCAGCCATTCATGGAGGACCCTCCGGGCCAGTTTGGGAACACTGGCTATTTCAGTTGGTGCGCCTCAAGCTCTTCCATTTCAAAACTATGCGTAAGGACATTCAAGTGCCATTCTCTGAAGCTAGCTGGTTTCTGAGATGCCAGACCTCATTATCACCATGTCAGGTTCCCACACTGGTGCTTCTAGCCCTATACATGAACTGCTCCATCACAGGGACTGTCACCACAGGAGCTCCCTGGGGATCTATAGGACTCCATGTGAAAATTATCAACATATGGAGCAGTCAAACAGGGCAATTAGCTGACAGCACAGGAATTTAAAGAGGCACCAAGTTTTCTATGTGGAGCTTGTTTTATTTTGAATGTGAACTTCTTGCAAGTTTTTTATTTTTTAATGTATCACTGACTTTGAAACTCAGTGACAGGAATAGACAAACATGGGGTATTGGGTGAGGAAGATGAACCAAATTAAGCTGAGAAAAGATCACCTGGAGGATATTATTTTGGCTAACTTTTTTTTTTCATTTTTCTTACTCTCCTATCCCATATTCCTGTTTGCAACCAGAGAACCAAAAAATGTAAAGATTTCATAGTTATAGCAATAGTAGTTGTGAGTGAGGTTAGCCAAAACAATTAACATATATCATCTCAAGTAAACCAAAAGTTGGCTACATGGGTATCACTATGACCTTGGAAGGGTTAAATTCTCAGTATGCCTAATACATAAATATTTCAAACCATTCCAATCTGATCTAGATATTCATTAAACCTTTGACTATCAATTCTCTGGCTAGGCAAGAGGAACAGATGCAAAGATTCTAGACAATTTCCATCTTCAGAAAAGCCCAAAATATAGTGAGGAAAAATAGAACTACCTCAAACCAGAAGCCAGTCTGCTCTGTTTACACACGTATCCACAGGCACTGTGTTTAAATGAGTAATTGCAGCATACAGAACACTCCACTAACCATTGTATTTGGTGCCTTTATACAGAGAATTTCCCTTGAATCACCAAGCCTGTCTCCATTATTCTTCCTACCATCTAATCAATTTCTTGTTCTGGAAAATAGCCAAGTTTAGCAGCTCTTGAACTGAATGTAAAGAAAAGGCTCTGGAAAAGGAAAGGGTTTTGTTTTTTGTTTTTTGTTTTTTGTTTTTTGTTTTTTTGTTTTTTGTATTTTTAATAAAAGTGCCAAAAAGCAAGCAAGCAAAGAGAGAGAGAAAGAGAGAGAGAGAGAGAGAGAGAGAGAGAAAGAAAGGAAGAAAGGAAGAAAGAAAGAAAGAAAGAAAGAAAGAAGAAGAAAGAAAGAAAGAAAGAAAGAAAGAGAAAGAAAGAAAGAAAGAAAGGCTTCAGTTACTTCAATATTCTATTAGAAAAGAAAGCTATAAAGTTTCCTAAGGCAAAAATGTTTTCAGCTGGGGATATGATCATTTTCACTATGGGGGACATCCTTCTAATATAAATAGTCCTTCAGCTTTGACTTGCTCATATCTAAAAGTGATGCAGAGTCAAATTTCTGTCCTCAGATTTAAGGAAAAGCATACGGTCAGAAATGGTCGAAGATAAGGCTACTGAAATTTTGTACTTAGAGTAATACAAAATTACCATAATCTTTTCATTCTCCCTTCAGCATCCTAATTAAAAATCTGATTCTAGGGCTGAGAAGAAAGCTCAGTAGATAAAGTGCTTGCCACACAAGCACAAGGATAGAGTTTAGATCCTCAGAAGCCATGTAAAAGCAGGATGCGTATAGAGACCTCATGGAATCTTAACACTCACGAAGCAAAAGTGGGGCATCCCTCCAACAAGCTGGCTAGCCAGACCAGCTGAACGGGTGAGGTCTGGGATCAGTGAGAGACCCTGACCTCCAAAATACAATGGAGATTTACTGAGGAAGATAATAATGTCAACTCCATGCCTCTACTCATACACGTACACATACATACATACAAACACTCACATGTGCCTACATATATATTAACACATATACATGTGTGCCAGGCATGAAAAAATAATGCATTTGATTCCCAAGCTGAAGTTAATCTGGAAACCTCCTTCCTGTCTATCTTTTAGAATGCTGGAACATGTTATGGTCTGCTGATGGAGATAAGGCATCAAGAACCTTACCTAGCAGTGAACTCTGAGAAGTACACCAACAAGCCACCAGGCAAGATATACTCACATGTGCGATCTCAGCATGACTGCTGTGAGAGTAACCAACCACTCTAATGGATTTGAACTACTCCACAGAAGAGGTCCCTTTCTGGTGCTGTAAGCCTTGTCTGAAACACATATATTGGGTGGCCACAGGCTCTACGAGGGAAATCGATACTGCTGTTTAGTTAAAAAGGCACAATGTCAAGTGCTGCCTCAATATCTATGTGTATTTGCTTAGACAAAGGCTACCTTCAACCCTAATCAGAGAATCTTCTGTTTACAGTAAACAGTAATGTCTGATTAATGGTTGCCAAGACATTCAGAAAAAGGGAGGGATGAATGCTCTCAGCCCTAAACAAGCCATTTGTATTCCCACTCTTAAAGGCAGAATGCATTGCAGAAGAGGAATGTAAAAACCAGATGACAGAGAGGGCAGTGGAATTTTATCCTCTAGACATGACACAGCCAATATAACCACCAATCCATAGCAGCTATGATTGCTTACACTGGGTCTGTACAAGGACTGCCTCTCAAAGGAAGACAGATAAGGATGGGAGCATAGAACCCCCACTTAGTGCTGAGCTGTGGACTACTGATAGACTTTAAGAGAAGGGGTGCGATAGTCTTAAATTGTGTACCCACTGGTATACCTGTCATGAGCCAATGGATAGTTCCAATCCTAAAGCTACAAGGATGGTCTTGGTTAAACTCAGAGATATATATACACACACAAGGAAGGACATGAATGTTAGAAAATGAGATTATCAGAGAAGGGTGGACAGAAGAAGGAAAGAAATAATAGAAGGTGGGCAGGGATTAGAGAAGTCAGAATACATTATAGATAAGTATGAAATTTTTAAAGAACAAATTAACAAATAAAACTGATTCTATAGTTTCTACTATTGGCAAACATGTGAATATATACGTACGTGTGTGTGTTTGTGTGTGTGTGTGTGTGTGTGTGTGTGTGTGTGAGCATTCTGACCTATATATAAGCTGATATATATTTCAATCTAAAAAAGAAAACCATAGCATTTATTAAGTATGAAACCTACAAATAAAGTCACTAAAATTGAGAATATCTAAGTTGTAGAATAAAACATCTTTGAAATTCCACGATATCTACCTAAAATCAATCATGCAAATATATGCACAGACAGACACATACATACACACCCACTCCCCATATTTTCAAGCAGTCCGTATAACTAAATTCTGTGTAAGTGCCGTGGTTTATAAAATTATGAGATCCTTGAGTTTGTGCTCCTCAAGTCATGTCTTGCCTCTGCATGAGAACTGCATTTTTTTTCATTTGGGAAGATGTACTAAAACACAAAATGCACATCGTCCTACTAAACCAGTATGTCAATGAAGCTGGGAAATGTTTCAACTGCCACCCAAGTTTGTCTAAGAGCAGTTTGTGAAGAGATGCTGGGCCATTTCAGCTGTGGAGCACAAGATTCTGTTGAGAGCTCAAGAACAGAATAAGAAACTGTGCTTTGCCTTTCCTCCTATTTACCCAGAGCTTTTCTGGTCTAGGTCAGTGTTTTAACCCTCGGATTCCATGTCATCCTTTATGAGATAACTCTACTTTTTTTTTAATCCCATGGATATCTAGTCAGCACATGTTTCCAATTGTCACCTACAAGAAAAAGTCATTATTCTGATCCCCCAAATCCCCAACACTTTTATCATAGTTCTGCAGCCATGGACCATTGGAAAAGCCCTGCCTTCTATCTAAAGCCTTCCCTGTTTCTTCTATTTGAATCTCCAGTTGCTTTTAAAGTGGGATCCATCTTTACTTCTTCCTGGAAAACATAATGCCCATAATAAACAAATTTCAGACTTTTCTTTTTTCACTTGATACTGTCTTCTTATTTCTGCAACAGAAAAAAATTGGTGGTGTTAAGCTCACTCACAGATGAGGACTTGAACACGGAAGTATTAGATGTCAATTGTGAACCAGGGGCTGTGTTTTATGGCAGTGAATTAAAATGACAAAGCCCCCAATTTCATGTTTGTCAGACCCAAAGGAAACTCCAATTCCTCAAGCACCAAAAGGCAATCCAAATATTCAGAAATGAACCCACCCTGGACCCTATCAGGATTTTTATCAGTTAGATAAAAGCCAAAGTTGCTCAAGAACTTGTGAGGCCACTTCCTTATCTACCAAGAGGAGTCATAAAAGTGCCAAGTGGTTCTCTAATTAACATATAACTATGGCACCTAACTGCATAATCCAGGTCAGTGCTTGCCTCAAGGCTCACTCTTTCCCAGCTCAAAAGAACCTGTTATGCATTTCAGTGCTTCCAAACCAGTCTCCTGGCCCCTCTCCTCCCTCCACCCAGATGCTTAACATACATTTCTTATAACCTGGCCATTCTTGCTATGCCTTCTCTATGCTCTTGCTCCAGTGCCTGCTTAGTCTCGCTAGTCTCTTTCTATTTCTCTATTGCCTGCTATTCTTCTCTATTGCAGCTAGCTCTGGCCATGTCAAATCTGGCAGCCAAGTTCAGTCCACTTCTTTCTCTCTCTGCTCTGGCCTGTTTCAGAAGCCTCTGGCTGTTCTTTCATATCTACAATGAAACCTTTCCCATGCGCTGAAATGGCCATATTGTCGGTTTATACAATGATGACTAATGTTCTTTTGGAAAACAAGAAAGAAAATTTTAAAAAGCAATAATACAATGGTAGCAATTATGTAGAAAAATAGTAATGGTAGAGATATTAGTGGGGTATATGCAATTTTTTGTTTGTTCTAGAATGGAAAGTAAAGAAAAAATATTTGAAGTAAATAAGGAGAGATGTGCAAAGATCTGAGAAAGATGAGGCTGGAGAGATGGTTCAGTGGTTAAGAGAATTAGCTGCTCTGTCAAGTAACCAAGGATTGATTCCCATCACTCACACTGTGGCTAGGAACCATATATATATAGCTCGCGTTCTAGGAGGTACAGTCTCCTTTTCTGGCCTCCATGGAGCATCAGGCACATAGTGGTACACAGATATACATTCAGCCAAAACACCTGTACACATAAAATAAAATCTAAAAGGGGATAATTTTTAATAAGGGGGGATTGAATCTGCAGATGAGAATTAAATGAAGGGGAACCATTCGATGGTTCTACCAGCTTGAGTTATATTTAGGCACTGATAGGGTGAAAGTGGTATAGACATCGAAGGAGAAAAACTTCAGGGGTCCCAAGGTGGGAGGACTCTAAAAACTGAAGACCAAGATCAGGTAAATCAGAGAAAACTCTGAGGGTACTTTGATTTCTGATAGTAACAGCAAACCACCGAACTATTTCTTGCATGAAATTGAAGCTGCTTGAGTTGGGTAGATAGTAGGGGAGATTGTAGGCAGTAATAAAAATTTGATACTGTAAGAATCTGGGTAGCCTTAACTTATGGAGACAACCCCCCCCCCCGCCACCCCAATGAACAACATGGAGACAGAATTGATGCAAAAAGCAGGAGGAATTTTATTTAACATAGCAAGCATGCTGGGGTCACCCTGCACAAGAAGAGAGAATGAGGATGCACAGCCCACCCATTGGGCCTTTATATAGTACTCAGGGCAGCTGCCATTAGACACAATATGATTGGCAGAACAGTGTTACCTTTAAACTAATAGGTTGTTAGGGGATGAGGTAGGTGGCCAATGGTCTCGGAATATCTCTGGGCCTCCCTTAGCTGCCGGAACCTCCCTGTGGCCAGAGGAATGTAATTTAGCCTCTCCCTTCTGGGAGGGGCAAGTGTTCCATGACCTTTCCAAAGGTCATGAGCTGATGCTTTAATACCATGGTGAGCTGCATTTGGGATGTGAATCTGGAGTAGGAAGACAGAGCATTTAGTGTGTTCATGGTAGAGGTTCTATCTTGCCTTTATGGTGGGCTAAATTTGGTAGAAGTGAGACATTAAGAGACCTACGGAATTGTATCTTAATAATTGGGTAACTAGCCATGCCATTTACTGAAATAGGGTAATTTCAGACAAGACAAAAGCTGTCTGAAGGAACAGAGACAGTGTAGTAATTATGAGGTACATAATAAACTTCCAACTATGATAAGTTTTGAAGCTGCAAATCTGAACACTAATGCACAAAAATAGCATTTAAAGACGTGGAGCCAATTTTCTCAATGAGGGCTTTCAATGAAAGGTCAGGGCAGAGCTTGGGGCAGGACAGTATTGAGAGGCTTGGTAGGGGACAATGGAAATATAGTACAAGCCTAGGAGAAATGGCTGTTTATCTGGGTTCCAGGACGCCAAGAAATGAAAGTCCTCAAATTATTTTAAAAAGAAAGTGCTCAACCACATCACATGAGCCAGGAGGTGGAGTAAGAAACACAAAGAAGAGATCACTATCCTGGATGACATGAACACAACACTGACAGGCCCTGAAGCAAATATATAACTCTTTATCTTCTGAGAAACATGAAAAAGGAGAAAAGAGGATGCAAAGAAAAGCTCACTGCAGCTTTACAAAAACCACAGGTCCTACTCCAAGATGGATCTCAGTGAGGGACACATGCACAAGTATGACACACAAGAGAATATGGCAAAGATACAAAATAACTATCTGGCACATACACCGAATCAATCTAAACATAGATCTTAGAATGTCACATTACATGATGGCCATTTTATTACTGACTCTGGAGACAAAAGGGAATTTCGGTAAAGACTTATAATTAATTATTCAACAAAGACTAGCACCAGCCAAGTCTGCAAATACACTACTTTTACAGGCGGCTCCAGGAGGGACTTAACAAGCCTCCTCTTGCAGCAAAACTGCCAAAAGCCTGATGATTAATACCAATCGCCCATTTGTTAAACAGTGCAAATCACCCTTTGTCATTTAAATTGAACTCAATTTGAATGTGCATAGGTTGCAAGTAGAGAGCAGAATCTGGAAGGCACACTTGGTCTTAAAACAGAATGCATTAATCTTTGCTGGCACTGCTCCCACTGAAACCACAGACCTCTGTGCTGTTCTTTGAGTGAGTCACACCATGAGCTTTCCAGTTGCTTTCTCCAAAGAGAGATGGCATGGCACGAAACAGGGCCCACATAAACTTTAGAGAGAAGTGAGGGCTCGGGTATTCAACCTTATGCTTGGCTTTGACTTTAGATATATTACACCAAGAGGAAGGCTAGCTTCCAGAGCTCTGAAAGCTCAGCAATTCATAAGGGTGAAGAGGGACTCTTTCACACTCAATAATTCTTAACGGGCTCTTTAAATTACTCCACAAGATCAGCTTTTCTTGAAACTATAGACCCTCAGGCACATACTTGGTTATTGGTGAGTAAAAACAACAATAACAACAACAACAACAGCAGCAGCAGCAGCAGCAGCAGCAGCAGCTCTTAAAGCCCCAACTCTCTGTGGGAGAGTAGGCTCCTTTACACACAGTAAAGTCTAGTATCTCCTGTGCTACTCTAGCAGGCACTTGGAAACGGCTTTTCCTGAAACATTGGATTACTACTTAGGACCAACAAGGAAACAGACACAGAATAAAGCTGGCATCTCTACCTTCATTTTGCATCTGTCCTCTTTATTACCTATGTCATCTACTTAGCCCTGTATCTAGGCATGTTAATTACCCAGGGAGATGTCTATCTGAAAACTCAAGGCCCTTAACCAATCCCAAGCCCCTTCAAGGCTGATAGCACAAGATAATAGTAATAAACAGAACCTGAACAAAGACAACACCAATAGACTTGCTAATGTGGAAGGAAGAAAGTTCAAGAGGCCTCCACCCTATACAAAGAACTATAGGTAATTATGAAATGCTTCCTCCTTCACAACTCCCTCCCCCCCAGAAAAGCCCCAGAAAAACAATATATAATAATATATATATTGTTAGGCTTCGGTCTAAGCTCCACCCCACAATTACCTGGCAATAGCCAGGTATGCGCCTCCCCATAGTTGCGTGGCAACAGCTAGCTAGGCCTGGCCTATAAAAGAGGGCACTGGGCCCCCCTCCTCTCTCTTTACCTCTCTTACTTCTTGGCACTCTCACCTCTCTCCTCTTTGTGCCTCTTGGGCTCTCCTCCCCTCCTCCCTCTCTCCATGTGCTCTCTCTCTCTCTCCTCTCTCTCCTCTCTCTCTCTCTCTCTCTCTCTCTCTCTCTCTCTCTCTCTGCCTCCACTACCCCATTAACTCCCATCCTCTGCCCTGAATAAACTCTATACCTTGTCTGTCTGTGTCTGGTCCCTTAGGGGGAAGGGATGCCTGGGCATGGGCCTGCTGAGCATCCCCCTCCCCCACACTGCTGTATACCATATATATATGGTACCATATATATATACATACACACACACATACACACACAAAGTATCAGTATATGGAGTCAACAGGACACACACACACACAGAGACAGAGACAAAGACAGACACAGAAAATGATAAAGATTTACAATTATAGAAAAAGAAGCTATTAATTTGAGAGAGAAAAATGGGGCTGGGTACATGGAAGTGGTTGGAAAGAGGAAATGGAAGGGGAAATGATGTAATTATATTTAACTTTCAAAATTATACATAATTGCATTATTTCCCCCTTTCTTCTTCTAGCCCCTTCCATGTCCACTTGAAACATAAAGATTGAGGAATCTTAATGTCTAGTTACAGACCCCTAAACAATACCTAAAGGCCTGTAGCCATTGTTTTCCATCTGGTTGTCACCTTGGACTCCAGAAACAGAGAGCCTTAAAAGACAGAGTACCTAACTGTGGTGAGATTGGACACCATAAGCTCCAATATTTCCATGCTTAGTCCCTAGTTGATGAACTGCCAGGAAATGATTCAGACGTTTGGTCTTGGAGTAGGTGTGGTCCTATTGGAGGAAGTATATCTTAGGAATGGGCTTCGTGGCTTCAAAAACCCATGCCAGTGTCCCTTCAACAAGCACATGCCCCTGCCTGTTGCCTAGGATCAGGATGTCAAGCTCTTAGCTACGGTTCCAGGACCATGCCTGCCTGTGCTCTGCAATATTCTGTCATAAAGATAATAGACTAAGATAATGGACTAACCCTCTAAAACTGTAAGCAAGCACCAATGATTTGTTTATTTTTTATTATTTATTTATTTATTTATTTATTTATTTGTAATAAGAGTTCCTTTGGTCATGGTTTCTCTTCATAGCAATAGAACAGTGGCTAAGACTCACCAATGAAGAGCAGTTACCTATAGTGACAAGGCGATACTGTGCAGGGGGAAATCAGCTCCTGAGAAGAACGTGACCCCTCTAGTACTGAGGACTTCTTTGGACTGCCTTGCAGAACCAGAACTGAGGTATGATCAACACTCTAACCTGGATTGCTTAAACCTCTGCTTTAAACTTCTTCTATTTAGCCCTAAGTCCCCTGTCAACAATTTCAAACTAATTTGGGGTCTTGGGCTCCATTATCAGCTTCTATTCCTAATGGAATACAACTGATAAGACTTTCTATACCTTTGTCTTGAGAATTTGCTGGGCTGCTGGACCAAAGACTGTGAGTGTACTTCCTTACAGTTATCTTGTGTTCTTGGACGCTAAAGCAGGGATTTTGAAGGTCCAAGGTTTTCCATTGTTGATTTCTTTGTCATTAACTCATCTTACACAACTCTGCCACAATATTGTTTGTAGCTTGCTGTTCTCACTTGTTCAACCTTGCTCACTGTTCTACCTTGCTTAAAACACTTCTATATTGCTTCATAGCCTGCAGTTCAATATCCAGAATGCTGTGGTAGAGTATAAGGTTCTTACTAGTGTCCAGATATTTTCATCCCACTGATAAATTTCTAATCAAATGAAACTGCTTAAACATTAAACACATCACAAATACTCCCCATGCCTGTACATCTGATAGAGTTCCACTTCTGCCAATAATAAAGGGACAGAGCCAACAGACTGAGGATTCCCTGGGCTAAACTTGAATTCAGAGCTTTAAAGCAGAACAGAACTTCCATCCCAACCAGTATGGCACAACAGAAGTGGAGAATCTATTAAAGATGTTTTCTTATAGACTTAAGCATAAGGGTTAAGGGAAAGAGAGAACCTCAGGAAAGGAAAGACTCATTACACTATGGGCTTCTCCAAGAAAGAGTCACACAGGAAGGCAGACAAAGCCAACGTGTGAGTATAGGCTCCTCCAGGGGAAGCTGCAGTTATTAGAGCATAAGCTCGATATAACATTTCAGTGGCTCTCAAATTCCTTCTCAAACGATTAGTAAAACGCCCCTTTTCACTTTTTTATTTCTTTTTGTAAGAGACTTAAGTGAGGCACCTCTGGAGATGCTATGGATGGAACTATAATATGAGCGGGGAAGCCAGGGCCTCTAGGGTTGAACAAAGTGTTTAGTGTACATCTTTGCTTGCAGAGGAGGTTTCTAGTCTGATTCCTAGAAAACTGCAGGTGTAGATGTAGGAAGGCCTTAGTACTTGTTACTTGGGTTGAATTTCTGCTTCTCTGTTGAAAACTAGACTTATTACCCCCAAAATTGTCTCTGCTTTCCTATCTTGACTTAGTTTTCCTTTTCTATTTGTTACATTCTCAATCCTATCTTTCTTTAAATTCATGGAAGCCTAATGCTGTTTGTGGAAATGACCACTACTATGAATGTCAGTGATCCACCTGCTCCTTGTTATGTCATGTATATTTTTCAAACTTTGGTTATACTATGGTGTTACATGCTCTTTTTCTGACATAGAAATCCATGCTTGTGAACAATAGTTACCATCAAGTTTGAAGGAAGATGCAACAACTTTTATACAATATCTTCCTCAGGTCATATTGGCTGATGGAGAGGAAGAGAGCTTGCCCAAACCATGGTAAAGGGTAGACAATCCTTTCATAATGATTGCTTATTCAAGCATGGGCAACTGACTCAAACTAGCTCAAGTTTAGTTAATTGTTGACCAGATTCTACTCCATTGGTCATAGTTAATTAGTCTAGGAGTATCAAAACATTTACACAAACTTTCTGGATTGGTCTGCTCATTCAATTACTGGTGACTCAACCTGTGATATTGGGAAGTGACCCACGGCCTTGAAAGTGAGGTTGGACTGTCCCACTGTGTAGCTTTAGCTGACCTGGTGACTAAAGAGACAGACATCTGGTAGGGGTGAATCTAGGTGTCACTTTGATTGTTCTCAGCCTTCAATAAACTTCTTTAAAAAAAAGAATTATTTTATGTCTATGTTTCTTCCTATGTGTATACATGTATACCTGTATGTCTAATGCCTGTAGTGGCCAGAAAAGGACAGAAGATCCCCAGGAATTATAGAGTTAGAGATAATTGCGAGCCACTACTTGGGTCCTAGAAACCAAAGCCAGGTCCTCCACAAGAGCAACAGGTCCTCTGAACTGCTAAGCCGTCAGCCCTTCAGCTCTTCAAAAACATACCTATAGCACTGTTTGATGTCTCTGGGAATCAGCGGGAGGAGCTGACACTACACAGTGGTTTCTTTCCTGCTTATTATATTTATTGCCGGTTAAATTCAGTTTTATGGTGATGCTGTCAAGGTAGAAGTTCACAGCACATCTTAAAAAGCTAAAGGAAAATACCACTTATCAAACATGATTTCCTTTTTACCCTAACCCTAGTTTTGAATGGAGGCTAGAACAATCATAGCAGGAGAAATCTCTCCTCCCAAGAAAAGACTGTGAGGTAAAATAAAACAAGGGCTGGAGTCAATGAACACATTAGCTTTAAAGGTACTACAATTTACTCTAGGTTTTGTTTATATGATATTGACTATGAAAAATGTGTAGGATATATATGCATATATTCTAGAATATTAATAAATTATGCATCTACAAATGACTCTTCTCTGCAAACTTTGTCATGTTTTCATTTGATCTACTTTGATATGATACTGTCATTTAGGAGGATTCTTGGAATTAAAACAAAATTTAGAAAATAATTTCATAAAATGATTGGTCACCCTAAAGATAAGCAATCACCTATAAATTTAATGTTTTTTTAAAGATCTATTTATTTATTTGTTTGTTTGTTTGTTTTATGTATATGAGTACACTGTAGCTGCACAGATGGTTGTGAGCCATCATGTGGTTGCTGGTGTCTGGACCTCTGCTTGCTCCGATCCAAAGATTTATTTAGTATTTATTATATTTAAGTTCACTGTAGCTGTCTTCAGACACACTAGAACAAGGCGTCAGATCTCAGTACGGATGATTGTGAGCTACTATGTGGTTGCTGGAATTTGATTTCAGGACCTTTGGAAGAACAGTTAGTGCTCTTCCAGTAAGCCATCTCTCCAGCCCCTAGAGTAATGTTTTCATAAACATGAATGTCCTATTTAAAATCTCATCACAAAAGAGGACCGACCACCTTATTTAGGTGGCCAAGTACTAAATTAACAGGAAAAACAACAAAAAACACTGTGGATAATGGACCCCATAAGGCCAAAGAAGAGATATGGGTTTTAACATGATGGTGAAGGACATAATATAATTATATTCTTAATATAATATAATTATACTTAATATAATTTACATTAAAATAAAGTTATAAGTTAAAATGCATAAAGTCTGTAGAAAGGCCATTCTGCAATCAAATAATTAATGGTTTTGTGCTCTTTTATCCATGGAGAAAATATTTTTCCTAAAAGCAAGGTATGTCTTACTCACCAGAACACAGACAAAGTGCTATGAGATAAGAATAAAGTTAAATCAGAACTTATTCTAGAAAATGTGGTCATAGTTCTTCACAGAATACAGGGCTTAACATAAAGTACATGAAGAGAAACAACACAACAGAAGTAGCATAGTCCATTCAGGCAAAAGGCTCTTTCAACACCACACAAATTAATGAACAACCTCTCTTTTGACCTTGTTCATTGTGTTTTATTGGTTTCTAGTCAGGGCTGCATTAAATCTAGAAGCATCAGATCAATGGAAGCAGCCTTCGGGTATGAATTATTAATTTGTTTGACAACATTCCTCTTCCCTATTTTGTAAATAAGTTTATTTGTTTGAAAAACTAATAAATAAATAAATAAATAAATAAATAAATAAATAATAAAATATAAATACCTGTTTGGGGGTTTTGTTTTTATGTTCTTTTAGTGTCCAAAGTAAGACAACAAAATTTGTTTTAAAAGTCTCTGGATCAAAATATTTTAATATTAGAAGTTCTATTTAAGCAGTGTCTGCATAATTCTATAATGACTTGTGCAATGACATAATTTAGGATCTCATTAGTGATTTTTTAAGTGAAATGTAATTTATATGAATGAACTAAATATGATCATGGCTAATTGGAAAGGAATGTTTCATTTGCCTGAAGGTCCCAACGAACATTAGGCAGATGAACAGACAAGTGTACTTTACCATCAGAGGATATGAGTTGCCTTGAGATGCTTTGGCCTAAACTCTACAAATAAAATCACTGGTAGTAAAAGGAATATTTTAGCTTAGTAGGTGTTGCTATAATATAGATTCTAGTAAATCCCTATTAGTTTTGTGCAAATCAGATTTAGTGACCAAAACTAACTCCAATATGCCATAACTTGACAGAGCCTTAAAAATTTTCCTCTTTCACCACTGATCACATATTAATTTCAGCCAATGATATATTTACCTTCATATGGTTATTTTGTTTAAAAGGGAGATTTGAGTTATCTGAGATTATAATGGACATTTTACATTATTTCTTCAGCAAGATTGGTTTCGTTTTTAACTATTTTAATCATAAAATACACATGAGAAATTTATAACAGCTTTCAAAGTCTGGTCTTCTTGCTTCGGCCTCCCTTATGTTGCTGCCAAGACTGGTGAGACCCTTTTCCTTCTAATGGGTGTGTTGTTCAGCCTTAATGTGATGGTGTGTGCCTATTGTTATAGCTTATTATGCCCTGTTAGTTTGAGGTCCCTGAGAAGCCTGCTCTGTTCTAAAGGAAGGCAGAAGGGTGTGGATGTTGAGAAGAGGGGTTGGGGAACACCAGGAGAGGGGAGGGAGAGGAAGGAGGGGAGGGAGGGGACACTGAGATTAGGATATAAAATACGAGACAAGAATAGAAATCATGGGTTAAAATGGTAATTGCTATAGTATTACTCTTTGTGTGAAGGGACATTTGGGGTTGATCCTCAATAATTACTAGAAGGGAAAATGAATTTGTTTCAAAATGAAAAATATTGAATGGATTCCCTAAAAAAATCTTTAAATATTAATTTTAAAAGAATACTAATAGAAAAGTGTTTACAAGTATGTTTTTCATGGGCCAGTTTAAACTATTAAAATATTCATTTTTCTATAATATTTTTCTTATCATGATCCCTTACCGTCTAGGGATAACCCAAGTCCTTTTGAAAGACTTGAGAGCTTCAGAGAAAGAGTAGTAGACTGTAAAGTGGGAAGGTCACCACTACACTGAACATCAGTGTAAGGAGAGTGTAAAATGAGCAGATCATCAACCACTGGCATGAATGACAAGTGTAAAGAGAACAGAAACTTGAATGTAAAATAACTGCATAGGAGTTGAATCAACTATAATCCTTGCTTCCCATCCCAAGGTAAGAGAAGTAAATCTGATCTGCAGCCAACGCCATAATTCCAATGCATCTTTAAATGCTCTGCCAACTACAGAGCCCTGTATGCCTTTATCCTGTTGATTTGTGTCCTAGCACTTTAGTGCTGTGAACAGACACTATGACCAAGGCAACTCTAATATGGGCAACAATTAATTGGGGCTGGCTTACAGGTTCTGAGATTCACTCCAGTATCTCAAGGGGAGAACATGGCAGCATCCAGTCATGCATGGTCAGGAGTAGCTGAGAAGTCTACATCTTCATCTGCAGGCCTTTAAGAAAAGACTGACTTCCAGGCTGCTAGGACTAGGGTATTAAAGCCCATGCCCACAGTAGCACAGCTACTCCAACAAGGCCACACCTTCTAATAGTGCCTTTTGGCTTTTTCCATGAAATGGCAACAACAAAAATATATAATGATTTCTTATTTTTTTAAATTTTAGGGTTTTGACCCATTAGTGGTGGGAGTCCAGTGAACTTCTCTAACAGAGGCATTGAGTTGCAACAAACAGTCAATAAGATTTCAGTATATTCTCATATCAATGTAATTTTTCATGTGACTGCAACCTTAATCTAAGGCTTCATCATCTCCCACTTGAACTAATCCTATCATCAAGTAATTGCACGCTCTACCTATAGTGTACTTTCAATCTAGTCTTTAATTCATAATTTTCCCAAACCAGTCTTTCTAAAGATGCCTCTTCTAACTCATTATTATTATGTTCAAAAATGTAAATGGATTTTTTTACAGCCTTCTATGTAACACTCAAGTTTCTAACCCTAAAGTCAAGAGTAAGCACAAATAGACTTGACCAATCTTTTTAACGTTTCTATTCACATAATTGGGGACTGACAAAGATTTTCTCAAAAGGCCAAACATTATTTTAGGATTTGTGAGCTACACATCTTTGATACACGTGTTTAACTCAGTACTTGTCCTTGAAAGCAGAGTACAGCAGCCTCACTTATTCACTGGGACTTTACTTATTTAAAGTTAGTGTCATCACCACTTGTATGAAAACAGACATAGAGCTAGATTTTACCAAAGGTGTCATAGTTAACCAAAATCTGCTGTAGAGCACTTATTTCTTACATATGTGTCATTCACTGGGACTTAAAACAGCTGCTCAGTGTTGTTTCCCAGAAGGGATGCAGGATGAGTTAGCTCTGACCATACCTTGATAAAGTTCACAATCTTCTCTGTACAAATGAAATCACTTAGTTATTACATCACACATTCAATGCATAAGCAACATTTCATTTTGGAGGAGTTGGGAAATCATTTTTGAGGAAGAGTGATCAGGAAGAAGTCAGTGCCAGCAGAGGCAATGACAGCACAAGCTAGAACCTGGAGACTCAAGATCTAATGGTGAATTGGCACAGACAAGCATAGATGAGGAGAAAGATGGATTTTAAAATGGCTTTAACTTCATAGTAATGAGTTCAGGCTAGTTCCTTTGAAATGTTCTGCCCTTAGTCCTAAGCAGCAAGACTCTGTTTTCTGATTACCATTTTAAATAAGGACTCCTTAAAAGTATGTTCCTGTTTGTTGGCGGTTTCTGGAAAAGGTTGATCATATATGATTGCTACTATAATAATAAACTCATGTAACTGTCAATAATTTTGCAATTTCCATTTGGCTTAACATGTTAATGAAAAGTAACAGCTTAGAGTCTTCTTTTTCATTCCTACAGTTTGTAATCTTTCTTATCTTTTTTGCACCAGCAATGACATTTAGTATAAAGTCAAGCAGGAGAGGCAAGCATGGGCTTTCCTTCCATTTTTTGACTTAAAAGCAAAGGCAACTAATGATAGGAGACATGTCTTAAGAATCAAAGTTACATAATTGGAGTATTTTTCAGACAGGAGTGTTTTAGTGACAAGATGGTGAATTAGAGAAGAATTAGAGGTGGGACCTATCTGCTCTGCTATAGGCACATCATCCTTCCAGCCTGAAACTCTGCTGGGGCAGAGCCAATGCTCTAGACCTATTACCCCACAGAGATACCTTGACTCCCAGGAGGTCCACCAGACCAGGCTCACAAGTGAGCCCTCTCCACTTCAGTACCCATGGGGCCCAGTGGAGGCTGGACAAATCCTTCCTGCTGGAGTCCACAACTGTACCCTGGGGCTGATCAGGTGCTCCAGCATGCCCCACCCCAGCCATATCCAGAGACAGCTTTACTCTCAGGAGTTTCTTCATAACTAGTGTTGCAGATCAGGAACTCTAAATCCCCTCCCACACCCAGAGACATCATGTCTGGAGGAGGGCAATTATAACTAGGCTCAAAGGATGGACAGGCTCCAGTCAGACATGGTGAGGCCAGTTAACACCAGAGATAACCAGATAGTAAGAAGCAAGTGCAAGAACATTAGGAACAGAAATCAACTTCAAGTCTGTGAAGAAAGAAATCAAAGAAGAACTCAGAAGATGGAAAGATCTCCCATGCTTATGGATCTGTAGGATTAACATGGTGAAAATGGCCATCCTACAAAAAGTAATCTACAAATTAAATGCAATAACCATCCAAATTCCAATACAATTTTTATAGACCTTGAAAGAGCAATTCTCAACTTCATCTAAATAATCAAACCCCATGATATCAAAAACAATTCTAAGCAATAAAAGAACTTCTGGGGGAATCACTATCCCTGACCTCAAGCTGTACTACAGAGCAATAGAGATAAAAACTGCATGGTACTGGTACAGAGACAGAAAGGTAGATCAATGGATAGAATTGAAGACCCAGAAATAAACCCACACACCTATTGTCACTTGATCTTTGACAAAGAAGCCAAAACCATACAGTGGATAAAAGAAATTATTTTCAACAAATGGTACTGGTCTAACTGAAGGTCTGCATGTAGAAGAATTCAAATTGATCTATTTTTATCTCCTTGTATAAAGCTCAAGTCCAAGTGGATCAAGAACCTTTCACATAAAACCAGATATGCTGAATCTAATAGATGATAAATTGGGAAAGAGTCTCGAATACATCAGCATAGGAGAAATTTCTTGAACAGAACACCAATGGCTCAGACTCAAAGATCAACAATTGACAAATGGGACCTCATGAAAAACTTCTGTAAAGCAGAGGAAACTGTCAACAGGACAAAATGGCAACCAACAGATTAGGAAAAGATCTTTACCAACCTTATATCCAATATTTTGAACTAAAATAAAAAATATACAAAGAACGCAAGAAGTTAGACTCCAGAGCCAAACAAAGAATTCTAAACTAAGGAAGCTCAAATGGTTGAGATGCACCTAAAGAAATGTTTACTATCCTTGGTCATCAAGAAAATGCAAATAAAAATGACCCTGAGATTCCACCTTAGACTAATCAGAATGGCTAAGATCAAAATCTCAGGTGACAGCAGATGCTGGAGAGGATGTGGAAAAAGAGGAACACTCCTCTATTGTTGGTCAGGTTGCAAGCTGGTACGATCACTTTGGAAATCAATCTGGTGGTTTCTCATAAAATTGGAAATAGTTTTACCTGAAGACCCCGCTATACCATTACTGGGCATATATACAAAAGACCCTCCAAAATATAACAAGGACATGTGTTACACTATGTTCATAATAGCCATATTTATAACCAGAAGCTGGAAACATCCCAGATGTCCTTCAACTGAAGAATGCATAAAGAAAATGTGGTACACAATGAAATACTACTCATCTATTAAAAATGACCTCATGAATTTTGTAGGCAAATAGATGGAACTAGAAAATATCATCCTGAGTGAAGTAACCCTGACCCAAAAGGACATGCATGGTATATATTCACTATTATGTGGATATTCGCCCAAAAGCTCAGAATACCCACAATACAACTCACAGACCATATGATGCTTAATAAGAAGGAAGACCAAAGTATGGATGCTTCAATCTCACTTAGAAGGGGGAACAAAATAATCACAGGAGGCAGAGGGAGAGAGGGACATGGGTGGGAGAGTTGAGGGGAAGAGAAAAAAGCAGGGTGGGGAGGACCAGGTATAGGAAGACACAAGAGATAAGTCCAGAGGGCCAGGAGAATGAATAGAAATAAGTAACCGTGGGGGTGGGGTGGGGAATGGGGAACCACTAGAAAGTCCCAGATGCCAGGGATGTGATAGGCTCCCAGGATCCAATGGGGATGATATTATCAGAAATACGCAACAGTTGGGAGAGAGATCCTGAAGAGTCAAGCTCCAGTAGATAGACATGGCCCCCAATGCAGGAGTAGGGCCACTCACCCATCTCAAAAATTTTAATCCAGTATTGTTCCTGTCTATTGGAAATGCAGGGTCAAAAAATGAAGCAGAGCCTGAAGGAAAGGCCATCCAGAGGCCACCCCACCTTAGAATCCATCCCATCTGCAGACACCAAACCCCAATACTGTTGCTGATGCCAAGAAGTGCTTACAGACAGGAGCCTGGTATGGCTGTCCTCTGAGAGTTTCTGCCAGCCCCTGACTAAGACAGAGACAGATGCTCACAGCCTTGGACTGAGCCCAGGATCCCCAATTGAAGAGTTAGGGGAAGAGCTGAAGAAGCTGAAGGGGTTTGCAACCACAGAAGGAAAATGACAATATCAACTAACTGGACCACCTAGAGCTCCCAGGAACTAAGCAGTCAACCAAAGTGTATGCATAGGTGGGTCCACGGCTCCTGCTACATGTGTGTGTAGCAGAGGACTGCTTTAGCTGACATTAATGGGAGGGGAGGTGATTGATCCTTTGGAGGCTTGTTGCCCCAGTTGGAGGGATGAGGCAGGAGTAGGTGGGTGGGAAAGCACCCTATTAGTGTCAAAGGGGAATCACCCAAATTACTTAAAGTCAAGATGACCTTATATTCCTCTCCTAAATCATTTTTGCACATATAATCATTAAGATAAAGATACAGAATGGCCTTTCTAAAAGACTACCTAATAAGTTTAGGAAAACTAAAAATATCTACAGGAAGATATTTTAATATAAATTGTCTGAGAAATTATCATGTGCTGTTTGTGTTCATTTAGAATTGTCTTCGAGAACAAAATGGGTCAGACTTGAGCATATTTATTTCAAGTCTCTTTTAAAACTCCCAGTCTGGTGGCAAGCTGATCCCCCTGTACTAGTACAAGGAAAACAGAAAATACCAAACAGCTAAGGACATTAGAATCATTGTACACTTGAGAACAGGAGAAGGTAAACTATTTCCAATATGGGTTGCTACTGGTTAGCCATCCTGAGATATAAAAATGCCTGCAGTGGGAAGGAGAAGCCATAAGGTCACCTGTGGAGAGAATAGCTATTCTCAGCTCTGCCCAAGAGTCTCCTGCAGGGTTTCCCTAGTCAGTTTCTACTGGAAGTTTTGAGCCTCAGGTTTGATGATGCTTTACTGGCTGACTGCTACTTGCAATTTGTTCTTTTGCTTTTGCTTGCTTAATGAATGGCTTAATGACATGTATTATACATGACTACTACAATTTATGCTTCATACAGTACAACTATAGTACAACTAGCTCTCAGAATCTTAACCAAAAGAGAAGTATTTATGTAGGATGGTCTTTGCCAAAGCGTTCCACAGTTTACCAGAGAACATTTTATAACTAAATACCCAGTTAAATGATGTTCTTAAGAAGTCTTAAAGTTTAAATCGTAGTACATTCTCTCTCTTTCTCTCTCTTAGAGTCTTTTAATTTTCTATTCTCTATGGAGATTCAGTTACATAGACAGCGATTATATCTTAGAAATTTGATAAAGGCTACAAACTCCACATCTTCACAAAATCCTAAGTACTTATAAAATTTCTAAGCTAATAACCCTGCATCTTTTTTTTCACAAAATCTTGATTCTTGACCTACTGTCAGTAAATATATAATCATTAAAAAAAGAAACAAGCTTAATCCTGTAACAAAATATCCCAAAGGAGCAAAGTCTGCCACAGTGGTGAAATCAAATGATACTTCTGCTGATATTTTCCTATCTGAAAATGAAATCATTTGGGAAATTTTTTCTATGTTAGCAGAAAAATTAAGATAAAGCAAACAATTTGATCTATTAGAAATGGAAGCCTAAATTGTTCCTGTTTGGGGGGATGAACAATATCTATTTTAGTTTTACATTATTTGTCTATGCTCTCTTTTAAAAGTCATTTTATTGATGTTATAATTATATAGACAAAAATATCTAACAAATACTAAAGCAAATCCTGAGGGGTGTTCTGTGTTTTGTCGCTACATAGGGATTACTTAATTTTGAATGCTGCTCCAGAGGTAGACAATCTTCTGAACCTTAGCTATCTTTGTTCATATAAATATTATGGATTTTCATGACATGCAATGCCTTTGTATCAGTCTATTGAAAATTACATCTAAAAAATTTTATATGGTTGCTAACTTCTAACACTTGAAAGGGGATTATGGAGAAAAAAGACATGAAAACCACCATAGTAAAGTCTTAAGGTTTCAAGTTATCACAATTTTATTCTATGAATATAGAATGTACATTTATTACAAACAAAGCTATATAACAAGTAGGAATGGATTATAAAACAAGAAAAAAATAGCACCAATTAAAGCCTAAGCAACATTCTTCAGATGTGCGAACACAACACTTTACTTGGATTCTGTCAACACGGTCTAATGATCTTTTTCTTCATTCAAGAATGGCTGATTGTAATAAAAGCTACTCTAACAGCTCCAAAGAAGTCACACAAGGAAAACTCAACACTTCAGTGATAAATAAAATGTCAATTCATTTACCTAAGTCCACAAGATTATTCTATACTATATAAGCAAAATAATTTCAGCACATTTGAAAGGTATTAACCATTTCAGGCATAAACCACTTCATTCACAAAACATACAGCATCTGTAGGGCCTGATACAATATAAGATTTTACTAAATACTTAACATTTGTAATGATTTTAGAATATTCTATCCAAGCAAATTCTTGTAGGAGACCTCACAGGTTGTTATGGGTATTTTGTTAATAACGGCACTACTTTTCTGATATGCTTGTCATGTCCCCAACTTGGAGTATCTGTTACAGTTTGGTTACAGTCTGATTGTTCCTAACCTTTGAAGCTAGCTTCCATTCCTTTAAGGAAGGGATAGTTTTTGGCAACTGCAGGGTCTGTTGCCTTTTCTTTCCTGCTCCTTCTGACATCAAGTTCGGTTGACTCTTGGCAATGTGCCAAGAAGCAAACTCAGCATGTGCCCTGGTAGCCATGATTTTAATCTCTGCTCTTAAAGATCTTTGGATGTTTTAAACATTTCTCCCCAAACTTCATCCCAATTCCTTCTTTGACATCTTGTCTGGGTAGTAACAAATCTCCCTCCCTTCCATCCTTATTCCAACTCCAAGAATGCTGCTCTGGCTGCCTTGCTCAAAGTCTTTTTATTTTTAATAAAAAGTCCATAACATGGGAAAAATTACAACAGACATAACTGGTTAACTTATAAGAATGTCCTCTTCTGAGTTAGAAAAAGGACTGAAGGAGCTGACAGTGTTTGCAACCCCAAAGGAAGAACAACAATATCAACCAACCAGACTCCCCAGAGCTCCCAGGGACTAAACCACTAACCAAGGAGTACACATGGAGGGACCCGTGGCTCCAGCTGCATATGTAGCAGAGGATGGCCTTTTTGGACACCAAAGGGAGGAGAGGCCCTTGGTCCTGTGAAGGCTCAAGGCCCCAGTGTAGGGAAATTAGAGAGCCTGGAGATGGGAGAGGGTAAGTGGGTGGGGAACACCCTCAAAGAAGCAGGGGATAGGGGGATGGGATAGGAGGTTTCAGGTGGGGGAGGAAACTGGGAAAGGGTATCCCCTTTACTTTTACATTTATTTACATTTGAAATGTAAATAAAGATAACAACAACAACAACAACAAAAAGAATGTCCTCTTCCACAGGTTACCTACAACTTACATCTTCTACCTACTGGATAAAAGACCATTCTTTTAGTCTGTTCTACTGAGAGAACACACAGGCTACAGAGAACATTTGCAAATGGAAGATGCTTAAAAAAAAAGTGTCCCCATGGCATAAATG